>OY728122.1:2104800023-2109800023 GCA_963277665.1 Viscum album | reverse complement strand
TAAATAAGTATATAAAATAAAATAATATAAAAAATGAAAACTACTTTTTCAAAAAAATGTATTTTTAATTATAAAATTTATTATATCAATATTCAATAATAAAATTTATTTATGTGAACTGAATAAGGTTGTTAATAATATGTGTAAAAATATTTTACATTATAAACATTTTAAAAAAATAACATTATAAATTCTTGTATAAAAAATATATTTTTAAATAAAAAATAAAAAATTTCACTATATACTAAATAATGAATATTCTTAGAAAAATACAAAACTGTTAATCCTATGATAATTTCTCTTTAATTATTTCAAAAAATGTATTATATTATAAAATTAATTTTTTCAAACAACAATAAATTAATAAAAATATTCTTCCTAGGAATGAATAAAAATCATTTTTAAAGAACACAAATTTTGAAGAATAGAATGTCATTAGTATGAATTGAGTGATTACTTCTAATGTGTTAACTGATATAATTTTTTTTCCAGTTGGTCCTTCATATATATTTCATAATTTGGATAATCATATTTATGGCAAAAAACTCAACAACTAGGTTATAATATTCATATTTAAAAATATAATTTCATATATTTTTAAGATTGGTGTTGCATGTTGTATACACTATACAACATATTTCTTTTTAAAAACCAAGGGTGTCACATTGTACAAAAAAATAAATTTACCACTCATAAATATAATTTTTCTCTATAATAAATAGTTTTAATGTTTTAAATACCTAATTTGAAAACCCACATAATAATATGGGATAATAAAAATTTATCTTAAAAGAGGGAAAGGGAAATACAAAGGTCATCTTGAATAACACATAACTAAGTTTCAAAATAAGAGAAAATTTGTGCGATGTAAATATATGGACATATAGGAAAGCTAAATATCCAAATAATGATTAATATTGATAGATAACACAAATAAATATAATTTTAATGATCATGATAATGTTAATGTCCACAAAACAATAGATTAATGAGGATTGAAAAATATTTTCAATTATATATAAATGATCATAGTAGGATAAAAGTTTTCCCTGAAGATCCATTTTCCCGGAGTTGAGGAATTCATTCAACATATTGAGTGAAAACATATGGAAATATTCTTAAAAGGAAAATAGAATTTAATACATTCATCAATTTCAACCACAATATCATATTTTTTCCAAATAATTAGTATTGGTGATAAACTTGATGAACTAAAATAAATATATAATAAAAAAATTAAAAATGTATTAATCATTTTTAAAAAATATTAATTAATACTGATATGGTTTCAAAATTTTATGATACTATACAAAATTTTCAAATGTTCATATTAAGAAATAATACATAATACATATAAATTTCCATAATAACCCCAAAGGTTCATAATGGATTAAAAAAATATAAATAAACCTATATCCCAAATATCCTTATTAACCCCAAAATAAAAAAAGGTTTTGACCTCAAAGGGGATGTCATACCTTTTTACATACATCCAATTTTTTCTTAAATTCATTCTTCACAAATAAAATTTCATGTAGAACCACATGTTAATCCAAAAGGTTAAATATACATAATCCTAATGAAGAATCCAAAAAAAATCATTACTCAAAATGTTATTTCATAATATAATGTCATAATATATTGAATATCAATCCAAAATTACATGAATAAATTTTTGACACTAAATATAAAGGCAATTCTTAGCTTTACTATAAATATCTCTTAAAATATAACCTTATTGATGAATCACTTTTTAACTATCATGATTCTCTATACCCACCATCCAATAGAATGTATTTAACATAAAGTCAAAGAATATACTAAACCAAAGGGTTTTTAAAAACATATTAGATTATTAATCCCAAATCCCTATAAAATATTCAACCCAACTAAAAAACCCATTACTTAAAACTATAAAATGGGTATATATTATTTTAATCTTATGACTAAATAAAAACCTGTAAGACCAAGATTGCATATATGGAACATTAATTATAATCACATGAAAACATATATTCTTAAAAATATTAACATAATCATTATTCATAAAAACAAATTATACACTATTAAAATAAATAAAAAAATGAAATAAACAATATTAAAGATGAAATAAATAACATTTTAATTTAATAATTAAAAAAATTCAAGATCCCAAATAATATCCCATTGAAATCATAAATGTTAATCAACTATTGATACCATCCAAATAATATCTCCTAAACACAAAATCAATTCTCTTGGATATATGTACCATTCCTCATATGTTTTTAAATCCTAATGAAAACATAATTTGAAATAATAGTTATCTATTTCTAGTTTCTTATATATATATTTCCATTAATATCACTATTTTACTACATAATTATCAAATCCTAATACATAAAAAATTCAATCCTTACACTCTAACAATTTGCATAGCATAGGTCCTTCCATGGTCAAGGATTCAACCCTTAGACATTATAATTGACATGGATAAGACCTATTTCCCCATCCCATAAGACATTATACTATAAATAGAACCTTAAGATGAACTTTATTTTCCTCTTTTGAACACTATATTTTTCGATGTAAATTAATTACTCTATTCCCTTTGTTTTCAAAAAGAAAAAATCTCTCTATTCCATTGATACATTCCATTTACTGTACCATCCATCATTTATTACATATAGAACGATGAATCATTTGTCCTCTAAGGTATTCATGAAACTCTATGGTTCATTTTTAGGTGAATTGAGAAACTCACCCAAGATAATATTTTTAATCATACACCATGATAGTTGAATCAAAATAATCATATGTTTTCTACATTCCATCTCCTATTTCATTTGGCTACACATGATTATGATCATTCCACAATCCATTACATTCAGTGTTAACATGAATCCTTATGGTTCTAGATATTAGGTAAAACCAAAAGGCATAGGTTGAGAAATAATAATCATAGTGGGAGACAATATAATCCTAAAAATAATTTACAGGATGTCTATATCATGACACCTTCATTTCAATCTAAAGAAAATTATGGTTAACCTATTCAGGTCATTGTAATAATTATTGGAAATCCCTCATAATGTTGTATAATAAAATGTGAATTAACAAATTTTTATCCCTTAGGATTGTCGAAGTAGGCGAATAGTGAGGACACAATGACCATGAATGAGAATGATGTTTGAGATACACTCCACCAACTCTTTTCGATGTTATTATCCTTTAATGCATCTATACTAAAAACAATTCCACATAGATTATACATATATGGATATATTTATAGGATTAACACAAAATCTCTACAGTAATTATTTTAGAAATTTATCATATACATAGAAATATCATTGAAGATAGTCATGGGTTTTTGTTCTCTAATCTATGTTTTTGTACATGTAGTTCACAAGGTTTATGCTAAACATACTCTGATAGAAACTATAAATACACTAACACCATTATC
Source organism: Viscum album (assembly GCA_963277665.1). Lineage (NCBI taxonomy): Eukaryota > Viridiplantae > Streptophyta > Magnoliopsida > Santalales > Viscaceae > Viscum > Viscum album. The sequence continues at coordinate 2,109,796,578 of OY728122.1, read as the reverse complement.
CCAGAGTTGATGGGTTATTTATTAAATTCTCACTAGATACTATTTATCACATATCAAAATACCAAATAGTGTATTAGTCTTGGATAACTATATAAAATATGCATCTTTTTTTATATTATTAAAAAAATACAATAACATAGTAAGAGTAAACATTATCCATCATTGAAATCATTAAATGATTCGTCCATCATATTCTATGGAAGGGAAACAAAATAATGGTGAGATCCAATTCTTTGAAATGGATAAATTCATTGGAACATAACATGAGTAAATAAGGAATAATATATAAGGAAGGGTAAATAACTAAAAACACAAGATAATCATTTAAAAACTTATGTATGAGGAATTATATGAAATGAGTAAATTATGATAAAAGAATTCCATATATTTAGTCAAATAAGCCTAAACATTATCCATGGATATTATAACTATTACAATATACACATATACATCAATAACTTCTTTTTTTATGATGTAATGAATTTTTTTGGACATCTCAAACATAACATAGATTCCTAATACTAAGAAATACTACATAAATGGGTAAGGCCTGGACCAAATACCCACATTAGTTTGTATCATAAGACCTACTGAAGAATCAAAGGGATATAACATGCCACATCCATAATATACTATGTATAATTCATTCAAAAAATTAATAACCAATAAAACATAATAATTATGCATAAAAAATCAACAAATTTCCATAATATAAGAACTAACATACATAATTTCATTAATTTATCCAATAAATATATTCATAAACTATATAGATAAAGAACGAGGAAAGCATCATTAAAATGTTTCCTTGGTGTAGCATAAGAAAATTATATGGTTGTTTTAATTTAGTAATACCATATAAAAATCATTAAAATAAATCATGAGTAACATACCACTTTCACAATGATGTATAATTTTTTACAATTAAAAATTGCAACAATATATAGAAAAAAAAATTATTTTAAATGTATCATGTAAATTGTTATATTATTCTTCATATAATTTGGTGTTATTTATGGTGGGAAATTTTGTTTAGTCCATTTAGATTCAAATAATGACTCTTTTCATATTTTCATTACAAAATCAAAATTACTTCATTTAGAATATGATAAAAAGATTCATTTTAAATCATTTTTAATAATTAAAAATTGGGTAAAAATTTGATTAATAAATCATATTATAAAATAAGAAACATTTTTTAAAACATTTAATGAAAAATATTGACATGGATGAGAAGTATTCCCGACTTGGTATAAAATCAATTTTCATCTTCATTAAAAAATATTATTTCATTTTCATCAATATATAAAGAGAGAAAAATAAAATGAAAACATGTTAATTTTTAAAAATGTAAAATTAGAGTAAAATATATTTTTTTAGATAAAAATATCAAATAATTATTCTATGGGAGGCTAAAATGTAAATAATCCTGAATAATGATTAGATTATGAAATAAACCCTTATTGTTTTTGGGAAATTTTAAATCATAAATACAATAAAAGAAATAAACTCAAATAAAACAAAAAATAAAATTAATATAAATTTATTAATGATATAAAATGTCAATTTAACATTATATACACCACATGGAATATATACATGGTGAATATATAATAAGTCTCATAGAAGAAAAAGTGAGACAAGAAAATACTAACCTCAGGTACACATGCCTTGTAATGTGTTTAAAACACATTAAAAATTAGTATATATTTATTAAAAATATATTAAATAATAATATTAATAATATATTAAATATCATATATTATTTAATTATAAAAATTTACAACATGTTTATTAAAAATCTTTTATTAAAATTATTATTCCCATTGATAAGTAGTTCATTTTTCATGTGTGTTTTAGTTCGATAGTTTTACTCCTACATTGACCAGGGTTAAATCATCTTCATAATGATAATAATGATATATAAACCATATATATTCTTCATATACATATTTATAATCATCCATAAAATGTAGGTACATAATAAATAATCACAACGTTCAGGAAGATTGTAGGCTGTATAGGTGAATGTACACTGTTTTCAATTTTCGATTGATGGAACAGAAGAAAGGAAAATAATAATTTACATGAAAATAATCATTAATAAATCACATATATAACATATATATTCGTTAAATATGTACCTTTTACCATATATGTAAATAAAAAAATCACATTTATTAATTGAGGTGGTATTCCACTCGCACACAAGAGCGATATTATTTCTTCCCAGTGGATTGGAAGTTAATATGGTAGATATGATATTATGATTCCAAAAGAATAATTAATTCATAAATATAATATATAAACATGAAATATCATCATAACAACCATCTATAAAATGCGGTTATCAAAGACGGATTGCATCACTACGTGGAGATGATATGTCTTATGCACACATGAGCGATACATTCTTTCACCATTTGATGGAATGGAGTTTAAATAATGGTGGTTTTCTAATAATAATAAAATTTTAGTATATTTAGGATACTGATGTTTTTATTTTATAAGTAATATAAATTACATAAAAGGGGTATAAGAAGAAAAAAACAGAAATATGTTCGGTAAGATGACTACCTATTCTTTATTAGGCCTCATTTAGATCCCTTCTTAAGGACCCCTTGAATGATACTTTAATTATAAAAGAATTTATAATTCATATATGGGGAATTATATAATAGTTTATAGGGTTTTTTGTTGATATGTGGCTGAATGTGGTGTAAATTAGAAAAAGGAGAGGTTCCCTTTTATATGTGATGAGAGAGGCACTCTTGGAATTTCGTAAATTATTAAAAAGTAATAAAGATATTATATAGAAAAATTCTTCAACATATCTATATATTTAAATATATTATATCATTTCGTTGAATTAAATTAAAATAATTAATATTCTATAGGATTATATGGTTTTATAAACCCTATCCATTGGTTTAACCTCTTAGCTAACCAATTTATTCCTTAATGAGAGTAATAACTTTTTACCTCAAAAGAATTATAATATTACATATAAGATAAATTTTTTTGCCATAGATGGAAATGGTATGAAATTTTATACTATTTATTATATTAAATTTACCCTTTAATTATTTTTATTATTAAAAAATAATTTAATGAAATATTATTTTTCATAAAATATCAGTAATTTCAATTTAAGAACTATTCAAATGGTTTGACTTTTAAAAAAACATGACCATAATGGAATAAAAATATAAATATTTAAAAAATATCTAATATTTATTGTTATCTAAAAAATTCATGTATCAAAATAATTCACCCAAATCTAATAACTTTGTTACTTTTAATATCATTTATTTTATTATTCTATTTAGTTAATACAAACTATACCACTGTTGTGAAAGTATATAATTTTACTATATAATAAATTAAAATTAGAAATAATTTAAATTGATAAAAAATTAATTGATATATAATATAAATATTTATAAAAAAACTTATTAAAATTTTAAATTTATATAAAAAATATAGAGATATTAAATTAAAGAGAGTGACATTTTGTATTTATCCATTCATTAAATTAAAATAAATTAATCAAATAGAAATGGAACCATGTGGATATATATATTAATTAAATGGATGTAAATTGACAAACTAAAACCCTAAAATATGATAAATTTAGATTTTTAGTTTATTTTGAGACCTTATATCATGGTTCTACCACTAAATAAATCATTTTAACCATATCATGGTGAAAAAAATTACAATGGTTACTATTGATATTGAACAGAAATAAAAGGGACCTATTCAAAAAATTTAGGAATATTGATTCTATATATAGTAAAAAAAATTTATTATACAATATCTATTAGTGGAAGAAATTAATTTCAAATAAAAACGAAAAATATAATGAATTTTTTTTTCAGAAAAATGAATTTTGTAGCATAAAAATGTATTATAACAATTTCAAAAAAAAAATTGATTTCAAAAAAGATATTTTTATTATTTTTTATCTAATAAAATTAATTTCACTTTAAATTTTTTTTTTAAAAAAATGATCATGTTATATTCTGCAAACATTTATATCATTTTAAAATAAAACGAGATTTTTTAATATTTTACAAAAAAAATTATTTTCAAAAAAATACCATAAATTTGAATAAAGATAATTTTTGTATGATTATTTCGGAAATATTGTTGTTTTTATCAGATGAAATTTTTAAAATTTCATTAAATTAATTATGAAATTATCTTCCATGAAGCAATAAAAACCATTTTTGAGGAAAACATATTTTGAAGAAGAAATGGAAGTTGATAAAAATTGACTTCTCATTTGATATGATTTAATAAATAAATTTTCATTAACTAGGTCATTTATATTTACATACTTTGTAGTGTGGTTAATCCTACTCATGCTTAGTAAAAAAATGAATAGGTTATTACAGTAATATTTAAATAATAATATTAAATGTTTTATTTTATCTCAGTCTTGAGTGAGGTATTTCCTATAGAACATAGTGATATTTTAAAATATTGGGGTGGTTCATAACTTAATATTATTATGATATAAATTATATATAAATGTTTAATTTAATTTGAAGTGTTTCCTTCACTTCAAAATAAAATGAAAACACCTCTACTCTATTCCTCACACAATTTTGAGCCACATAAAATTAACAAACCCTACCTAATTATTTTCTAAACATTCATATTTTTGAGTTAGATGTTTTTGTATTATTAAAAAACAATTCTATGGGTTTATAAGTAGGTAACTAAAGGAGTTCTACCTATGAAGAGGTAATCATCCAAATATACCACTTTTAATTTATTTCATCATAAAAATCCTCTAAATCTATGGTAATAATTATAAATTAATATCAATAGTATCCAAAATTTATAATATTTTTTTATTATTATGGAACCAACATTTTCCATCCCATATTCCTTAAAATGGGTTATGAAAGTATTTCTTACGCGTATGTGTGGACTACCACCTCAAAATAGTGATATAATACAAGTTACATCACCATAATTCATGATTGATTATTATAGTTTATAATATATTTATATATTATATTTAAGATATAATTATAATTATTTACTGATAAAATATTATTTATATTTCATTCCTTATTTTTTCAGGAAAAGAAAATAATGTTCATGTGTATATACGACTTTCCATCTATATAAATAGTGTTTGTTATTTTTCCATCTAACAGTTTTATGGATGATTCAAAATATGAATATAATGAATATAATGAATATATATGATATTTATATTAGTGGAAAATATTTTTATATTATGTTACCATGATGAAAGATCAAGGATCATGACCACTGAACTGTATCATTCATGAAAAGTGAAATATTTAAAAACCAGAAATTATGATTTTAATAGGTAATTATAAATAAATGGTTCTTGAAATGTTATAAGTGGATAAAATATGATATTATAAGTACTTAAATTATAACAGTATGTAAATTTAACAAATATAAATTTATTATACATTAGGATAGTGAGCTTTTGATGACACAAAAACTCATGGTAAGATATTGATTTCTCAATCTCACTTTAATCAAGATTATTTATGATTGAATTTATGTTGAGGAAAAATATATAATCCTTATCTAAAAAACCAATTTCATTTTATTCTAAATTGGTAATTCATGTAATTTAAATGTATATTTACAATTTATATATCTTTTTTGCTTAAAATATTTGGTGATATGTATTTAAGAAATATAATCATTATTTCCTCTTTAGTCAAAAATTATTTGTATGCAATGTCCAAGATGTATTGAAAATGGTTACAAAAATGATTTTAACATTCCCTTATAAAATAATAAAATATTTTTTATCCATCAATTATTTTATTTAAAAATTATTAAATGGAGTATTATTGTTATTTTCCTTATGTATTACTTTTTAATGTTTATTAAGAATGACTAAGGATCTTTTTTTAACAAACACAACCCGAATGCAATTTTCAACCATCAAGAGAACTCAATGTTTTGAGGCTTCCATTATATTTTTCAATGTATTTTTAATGAAATTTGATTCCATGTTATATTTTAAATATTACTAGTTTTAATATTTGATTTCTAATTGAAATGGGTATTTTTACCATGAAATATTATAATGATATTTTAAAGGAATGTTTCATAATGATATCATAATTAGATGTTAATTATGATTTGTTTTGGATATAATCCAATGATAGTATAATTATTATTTCCATCTATGTTTTATGATTATTATGGTGACTTGTTTATGAAACTAAATCATATTACATGGTTTATTCCATGATTAACTGATGAAATTTTTCTGAAACCCATTTCATTTTCATGAGCTATGATATGGTGTTATATTGAATGTTTTATTATAATTTGGAACATGTATGTATGATTTTAATTATGTTATGGGTGGGTTAAAAATTATATATCCCACCAATTCTTAGGGTAATTATGGATATGTCATAAGATAATATAGACTCGAATGGAGATTGAACCCATTTCTGTAAGGGAATCTGTCTACCATGATAATCATGGGAGTGAACCATGCATAAGGATATAATATAATGGTTGGTTAACCCAATCCACTATGTTAGTTTGGGAAGTGATCCTTGTCTAAGGAAATAATTTTATAGGCTTCTGTGAATTCCAAAAACTTATGTATTATTCCAATGAAAATATTTCATGTCTAATGTTCTTTGATCCCTTTATGATCCATGTATTATAATTTGTGATGTATTATTCCATGAATAAGGTGTATGATCTAAGATTTATGAGGTATGGTTTTCAAATGTTAATATCATACCTTCAAACCCTTATGCTCATGTTATGCTTAAATGATGAATGACATGTCACTTGTTTAACCTTACTGAGAATTTGAACACAACAATTATTATGTTTCCTTTTACCCATGATATGAGTATTGGTTTTAGTTATGTTATGTATAATAATGGCACGATTTTTTATGATCATAATGGGAAATGATGTAGTTCTTTTATATAGCAATGGTTTAGGTATCTAATTTCACATAATCCCCAATCCTTTATGGTTCTAGCCTAGATAATAATATTATGTAATGATTATGTATCTAATAAAATGTACTATATATGTATGAAATGTATGAGTTTCTATAGAAACATACCATATATAGTATTTCAAAAAAAAATCTATATCTATTAGTTACATTATTTATTTTACCATTCAAATACTCACATCATGAAATAAATTCAATGATAATTCTATTTAGACTCAGTGACTAATGATTATTTGGTTTTCTATCCACAAATTTGTGAATGTGTTTCCAAGAGATACAGTGAGGCGAAGAGAGAAAAAGAGATCAATTATTAAATTTAGTAAAATATTGTTTACTTTTATCTTCCATTGGTCCTCTATACTATAATGATGCAATCAAAATTATATTCTAATAATGAAATGAAAAATCCCTAAAAATACATAAATATAACGAGCATTGTTTATGTATATTCATAATGGTCATTAGAGGAAAATAATTCATATGTGCATTATTCATTGATGGAATAGATATAATTAGATATTACCCAAAAATGAACAGCTAATCATGCATTCCTTATTGCTATTTTTTTCAAATTCATTGGTATCATATATAATTACCTCATTTTAAATCGTAAAATACACCTTAATATTCATTTTATACAATTCAGAATTTAATGAAATAAAGGTTAGATTGAATGATTAATGAGATATGAAACAAAAACATGTATCGCTTGAAATTGACATTGGTCATATTCTTTAATAGAGAGTCGATGAATAATCAATGAATACATAAATACAAAATAAAGGTTGTCATTATGCACCTCCAAATTTGTATTTCCATCAATGAAAATTAATCTTCCTATATAATCCATTAATTACATTATCTATTAATTCTATTACTGATTCCATCTCATCAATGCCTCTTCTTATAGTCCATCGTGAATGTATAATACAAGTATTAGTAAGATTATTTTTTAAATTAAATCCCATATCATTCCCAATACTATCTAGAATTATTTTCCAAATGAAAATAATTCATTTAAAAAAATTAATTCTTAATTGAATATAAGAAATGGAAATAACTAATACTTCATAAACATACATCTATGAGAAAAATCATGAATCACAACATTATTTAATGTAAATGAAAATTATATTCTATATATAGATGCTATTTTATAGCTATAAAAGTTTATAAATACCATGGATCTTAGTTTCATTGTTCCAAAAGTCTTAATTATTTTTAATAAGGTGACACCAAAATTAATACCTAATATATATAAATGAACTCAAAATATCATCATATAAAATGTATATATACTATATTTTGACTCAAAGATATCATATTACTATTATTAATCTATAATATATAATGATTCATGCACCATAAAATTATTTTTCTAAGGATATCATTATTTACCTCCTTATCACAATATATTAACTATCCAACCTATATAACATTTAATAATTCAAATGGTGTTATATGAATCAATTCAAAAAAATAGTTTTTCTTAGGGAATTCCAAAAAATGTAATATAATTCACTCATGATCTCTAAAATTACATTAGATAAGTTAAAGGCATTATGTAAAGAATATGAATAATTTATTCCATCCCACTAAGGATGATAAGTTGTAATCTTATATTGATATTTACATATAGTGATATTGTCCCCCTTCTAGAATAATTATATAATATTATACTGATAATATGATACAATAGATATAGAATCACTATTAATTGGACCTTGGCTTATCATATATTTTTAACCATAAATTTTTTTTTAAAATGTTTATAAGAACTATTGAATCTTTATTTTTTATTTTTTATTAATATATAAATTAAATATTCATTTCATTTAATCCTGTAAAAATGGGTAGGGTAACAAAATTTTATTTTTTACATATATGTCATAAATATGATATTTATTACATAATACCCTATAAAAAATTATTTATTATATTTTTTTATATGATTCCATGAAAATAGTTAAGTAATAAATGAATCTATTGGAAGATGATAGCAATACATGATGTGGGACAATAAAGGCCAACAATGCGCTGAAATTCGGGGAGAGTTATATGGAGCTTACTATCACTATTTTGGGATTATATTTTTATAAGAAATATAAATTGGGTTGATTGTAATATATTATAAATGATTACACAAACACTAATAATAATAAAAAATAATACTTCATAAAGAATACATAATATTAGTTATAAACACAATTAAAAATGAGGGAATATAATAAAGAAGGAAAACTCACCATCCCTCCATATTCCATAACATATTTAATATCCAACTACAATTAGGTTTTCGAAAAAATATTTCATATAAATATTTAAATCATGATTCTCTAGTACATTGTGAGCGAAATGATCTTGGTATATCCCATTATTTCATCCTCATATTCATCTAAACTCATGGATTTCTAAACATGTTTTGATCTTCAGGGGAGGAACATTATGATATTCTTATGTGTTATCGTTTTAGTCATTTAACAATATTTCTAATTCAAGGATTATATAATGTATTTTAATCTTCTAATTACATAATTGATATATATCCATCCGTGTCATACTCAAATTCAAATAATATTATTTTTGGGCACATATTAATGTGATAATATTTCTTTTATAATTAATTTTAATCATTTTTAAGTACAATAATTCTATGGATTATATCACTTTATCAATTCAATACAATCACTCTTATGACATTAATATTTTATAATAAGATTATTCTATGAAATATTTAAAGGATGATAGAAAATTAATTTCATTATTATATTTTTTGATGAGTTTTTATGATATTAGATACAAATACTTATCTCTCTATGGTTGTGGGTGAAAAAAGATGGTTTCTGGTTGTTTTATAGGAGGTATCGTAGTAGGAATTAACATGAAAATTTAGTTTCAAATATTTAATATTTGATTTTAAAATATAATATCATCTCCCATAAAGTGATAAACGATGTTATTCAACTAATTATATATTGATAGTCAAGAAATTTTCATTAAGAAAAATATTTTAATTCCATTAAATATCAATTGGGAATAATTAATCACCTAATCTTGAACCCCTTATTTCATATTATCCACTTTATTATTTATATTTCCATTATATTAGTAATTTTGTAATCCATTGATTAATAGAGATAAGATCAAGGTTTCAATATATAGAATAAATATTCTTGTAAATACAAACAACAAATTTGAAAATCCATTATTATGTGAAAAAATTATATTACCCTTATTATTTAAACCTTTATAATTTAGTTTTGATATTTAGAAATTAATCATATGTATTTAATTTACATCGCATATTCTCTTATTAATTTATCTTTGACATATATTTAGTAATTAAATAATAATTTAGATACTTTCTTGATCAGAATTATTATATTTATTTTTAATATAGAATAAAATGTTCTTTCAACAATAAAAAAGTAATCCATGGTCTTTGAATTCCTATATTGTTAAAAATTAATCATTTTTTCACATTTTATACATTTTCCTTTTTATGTTTTCTTTTTTTTTAAATTCACATTTTTTTTCAATCATCATTTCTATTATATAATGTAAGATATGTGTTTTAATTTCTTCATGAAAACATGAATATGAATCTAAAATCCTATATTAATGAATTGAATTCTTACATAAATTTTTTTGTCAAAATGTATAATTCATAAAATATAAAAAATATAAAAATTACACAACAAAAAATTCACACTTTTATAATTTAAAACTAAAAAATATTAATTAATGACTAAATAAATAAAAAAATTAGATTTGAAACCAAATAATAAATGGACTAACTCAATACCCAAAAATAAATGATACAAAAAATAACTAGTAAAAAATAAATAAATTCCATAGTATAAGGACCTGGTCATAAAAATGGAATAATCACGAGCCTTAAAGAGATAATTAATTCTTTTAAATTTATGGTTCTTTACGGTTAACTGTTTTAAATAATTTTCCAATCACTTTTATATAAATATATATTACATCACAGAGTGGACACTTCCCCTTAGTATCATCTTTCACAAAAAAAATAAATTTTATCATTCAATATGTTTTATTTCTTTGTTTTATCTCTAAAGTTTTGTTCATGACCTCATCATCATCCTGAGTCATCAATAAAACTATATGGATTACATTTTGAAATGTGTGATGAGTAAAAAAATCCACAAGTTAAATATAAAAATAGATAAATAAACCCATTAGTTTATGAATAATTATAATTGTTTTTTAAATAAACTTTGGTCTAAAAATTAATATTTTCTTACCCATGTTATCAATTTTTTCTTTAAAAATACTTTCACAAAATATTTCGTAATAAATATTAAAGGATAAAAAAACTCATAATTCTTCCATTTAAGTAATGAAAAATATATGAAACATTATTCATTAAATCTATACATTTCACCATTATAAAAGAGAATAATAATTCCTTTAAACATAAGAAAATTATCTTACCTTTTTAAATCATAGAATTTTTATATAAAATAATAAATTAAATACCTAAATTTTGTAGGTATCATTGGAAATCATTTTCATATAACACATAAAATCATTGTTTTGAGGGTAATAGATAATGTGGTCAATTTATTACATAATTATTAAGCAATTAATTGGAGATCTATCTCGAAAACACCCATCATTGTTTGATAATGTAACAACATATCCATGGTTTATAATAGAATCAACCTTTATAATAAATAATTAATTGGAACCTTTAAAATAATTCACACATAATACTTAAAAAATATTCAAAATTAAAGTTGTAATAATATTTAATGCACATAATAAATCGTTTGGATATTGATACATGAAATCAAATTAAAATACAATTTGAAAATACATAAAATAAAGGAAAAGTGGGATTTGTTTGAAAGAACAATATTGTTAAGGACTCCAAATAAAAAATAATGTTTATGGTGGTGGAAAAAAATATACATTAAAAGAATACCTTCCTTTTTATTTTTTGACAAATAAACATAAAAAATACATAAAAATATTATTTTTGAAAACCTTTTAAAGAATGTAAAAGGTGACTTAAAATTTTCATTATAATTCATTCCTATCCATATAAATTCACATAAAAAGTGTTTTTAACAGTATGGATATAGAAGAAAAATATTTATTGAATACATCATTAAAACATTTTAAAATAAGGATTTAATGTGTAGTGTCCCCCACACTAAGTCCAACACATCAAATACATTCATTATCAACATATTCTACAGAAAACCTCCTTTCCTCTACACCTTAGGACCACTGAGGTTGATATTTTTCTAAAACTAAGACATTTAGAATTTGGATAGTTAGGATTGGATGGGATTTGGGTTGGGATTATCAAAACCTAATAGTTATTGATGTGTGATGAAAAGATAGTAAGAGGGTACCTTTTATAAGTGAAGGGAGGGGAACTATTGGAATTTAATAAAAATATTAAACTAATATACATAATGTTTCATGTTCATCCGACTGTAAAATGAAATAATTTGAATATATGATATATATATATATGGGTCAAAAAATCACATATAATAAACTTTGGACATGTTTAATGGAATTTTTACCCTTTTATCTTTGTTTTTACCCCTCATTAACCCTTTTGAAACATACCATAGTACCAATGTTTTTATAGTTTAGGTTCAAATGACGTTATAATAAAAGGAAAATTAACCCATAAATAGACCATGGTTGATATTTTTAATTATTAAAAAATCACCTGGAAGAACATTAAATTTTTTAGGAAGTGATAATCATTTAATAAAACATTTTTTATTATAAAAAATCACTCATGTCAGTTTTGGGAATACATGAAATATTATAATATAATAGGTTTAGAAATCATGTAAAATGGTTCCAAATTGATATTAATAAAAATATAATGAGAATATTATCTTAATATAATAATCAAATATAATTTATATTGGTTCATATATCTTTTTAAAACATATAATTTTGGTTTAACACCATGGTTAACCAATTTTATCCTTAAACATAGTAATAGACTATCAATATTACAGTGCAATAATTTTGATTATAATGTGATAATTAGCTCATAAATATTAATTTTTTAAACTTTTATCCTATCTAATCTTAATTTTATTGATTAAATAATTTTTAATTTTTAAATATTTTAATAAAATATTATATAACATAAAATATCAATAAAGATATTTTAGACAATAGTTATTTTATTTAACTTTGAAAAAAAAGACGGTAACTTAATTAAAATATTACCCATTCACACATAACTAATATGCTACATCTATCTGTAAAATTCATGGTACACTATAACTCACCCAAAAATGTAACTTTTATGATTTTTATAATTAGTTACATTACTTTTCTTCAGCATGAATGAGAATTGTATCAGCGTGATATAAACATTTAATGTAATTTTTTCATCAGTAATAAAATAAAATAAATTACAATGATAATAAAAAAATTATTTCATATAAACATTTCTAACATAACATAAGTTTGTTTTGTCCCTAGACAAAAATTAAGGATATTACAAGCTAGTGATTATCATTTCCTACATTATATTTATTTAAATGAATAAGACTAATTATAATCAAAGGAATATAGTATGAAATTTCCTGGGATTGGACTCTTGGCATTTAAAGGTAGAAAAAAATTAAAATGAAACAAATAAATATGTTAGGGATACCTTTGGTACTTATCACATTATTTTTATCCTTAAGTAAAATATTTACACTTATCGAGGTGACACATATTTACTACAGTTACTATTCACAATGAGAAAAATAAATGGGAACAATTTACTAGATATGAAACACATGATTCAAAATATGGAATAAATTTTTAAATATTCAATTCATATAATTTAAATAATTTATCTTAAAATGAAACAAAAAAACACGACCAAAAATAGTATTTTAGAAAAATTTCTTTTTATGTAAAAAATGTTTTTATACAAAAATGATGTAAAAAATTATTTCAAATACAATAATTGGATTGAAATTAATGATAATAATTTAATTATTATTTTTAAATAACCATACAAAATTTAAATTAGCATTAAAAATTCGAGAATGGAAAATTCAAATTTCAATAAAAATAAATACTTTTTCACAATTCATTTGAAAAACATTATTTTCAAAAAAATACCAAAAATTCACCCATTGATAATTTTGTATGATGACTAAATTATCATATACTTTTTAAAAAATTAAATTTCTAAAATTTCTATAAATTAATTATAATATTTTCTCATGAAAATAAATAAATTATTGTTGAGGAAAACATATTTTTTAAGAATAAAATGACTATACTAAAAATTGAGTGCTTATTTTAAAATAATTTAACAATATATTTGTATTGATTAATATATATATATATATATATATATTCAGTTAATCATTTTAATAAAATTAAAATTAAAAACTAGGTTATAATGATCATATTTAAATAAAAAAATTTCATGGTTCATTTAACCTCAGTGTCACTTATCTTTTATGTTATTAAACATATTCTTTATTTTAAAATATCATGATATTACATTCTCCCCTTTAATAATTTTTTCCTTGTAGTTTGATCTTGATCTCAAAAATTAAGAAGTTTGAAATTTTAAAATAACTTTGTTGATATCCCTGATTTAAAAAAAGGGAATATAACTTCCTCCTGGAAAACAAGAAAAGGGAAATTAGAAGGTCTTATGGAATAAAATATGCAATGTTTAAAAAAAGAAAAGATTACTGGGAAGTTAAAATATATACATTGAGGAAAAATTAATGTCCCTATAATAATGGATAGAGATAGTGAACATTGATCATAAGAAAGTGAATAATCATGTAAAAGACAACAACAAAAAAATCTATAAACTAAGGAGGTGTCGAAAAATAGATTAATCAGAAATAAAGATAATTTGATTGAATTTTTTTTTTTGGTCCAATTTTCTAGAGTTTAGGAATCAAATTACCATTCAAAACTATGAAAAACAATATAGTAACTTGAAAAGTTGAATTTTATTTCACTAACAAATTTCCACCACAATATCATTTTTTCTGAAATGATTAGCATTAAATTTTATTTTCAAATAACTAAAATCAACTTGTAATGGATCACATTATCCCAAAATAATATTACTAGATATTCCTCATAAGTTTAGACAATATCTTATCCGAAATGGATAGAACAAGGTAACATAATTCCCAAATTGAATAAACCATAACATGATTAAATAAAACAATAATCTCCAAATCCTAAAAAATTACTTTAAAATTTCAACATAGATCATTTGATAAACATATAACCCTAACATTCATTCTAATATTTCTGACTATGTTTTAAACTCAAAAGATAGAGGTATTTGGTCCCAATTTTTTAGATTAATTTAGAATTTATTAAAAATTTACATTAGTCACTCATAAATCCACACTCCTCAAAATATATATTACATAATAATATAGCCACTAATATTTGCTAATCATTTCCAAAAATAACCAGAATCACCATAAAACAACACTAAAATCAAATTATATTCCTTAATAAAATTCAACAATAATTCCTTAAATAAACTCATATTATAACAAAAAATATTTCAATATAAAATGTTCCTAAAATAGAGAACATCTTCAAAAATTACATGAATTAATTAATCATGAAATCACTTTTCAATCACCAGGACATATATACAATAAAAAATATGTTACTAAAATCCACTTAATCATTATCTATGGAATATTTTGAGTAAAATAATACTTTCATACTGACTAGGACATCATGTAGGCAAGTGGTAGTCACTAAAAACTTATCACCCATGGATTGTGGGATAAATACATGTGACCTTAATAGATATTACATGTTGTTTCCCAACCTATGATTTATCTTTTTATTAAAATAATATTAATAAAATTTCTATAATGTTCACAATAAATATGATTAACATCCCCAATATATCGTTAAAATTAAATCATTTTTAACATTAATGTTTACATCATTATTTTTATCTTACATCGAAAACATTTAATAGGATTTTATTATAATAATCCTTTACATTAATAATAAAGGTTTAAAAAACCTCATCATAATAAAATGGTTCTAAAAATATCATTAATGACCTAAAAAATCATATTACATAAAATCTAATAAGACGTGTATTATTCTTTGAAAATTTGATAATCTTTAAACTTATAAACTTGTAATGGTATCCATAATAGTTTCGTTAAACATCCATGAAAAAAACATAATCTCCAATGTTATCCAAACCATACATCTAATATAAAATATAAATACCCAACCCAAATGTTACATAATTTTTATTTTATGTTAATAATTAATTATCTTATATTTTTGTGTTTCTATGGTATAGGTGTTTATAAAAATAGTCTATCACCCTTGCATAAATAATTACTTCCTCACAAAGTGTAAATTTATACTTAGTAAATATTTTTTATAAAAAACTAATATTTTATGATATTAAAAGTTTTATTTAAAAGTGATATATTTAAAATTTTCATATTTTCCCCATACATGTCTCTACATATCCCTAAAACCATGGTAAAATAATTTTAAAAAACTAGAATGTGATGAAAAACAGCCGTAAAGGATATAAAAAATAAATAAAGAAACCCTTATTTAATGAATACTTATAAAACATTTACATTTTTTAAAATTTAAAATGGGGATAAAAATAATCATTTTTATACCAAATAAATCAAAATTTCTATCCAAATATTTTCAAAATTCATTTCATATTAAATCTTAGAGGAAAAATAAGAATTATTAAGTTTCTAAGGAAATCTTGAAACTCTTATGAGTACCTTTTCAAAAACAACTCATACATTAACCCCTTTTAACGTAGCATAAACATTTCTTTAAACACAATTTCATTATATTGCATTGTGAAATCATATGTTATTCATAAAAATCAAATGAAAACATTGATAAATTAGGTAGATAACTTCGTAATTTATGTTCATATCACTTATAAAATAACAAATAAAACTTTGATAACCAATACTTTAGAATTATTACCAAAATATTACATACTGAATTGGAGGGATATCACAGAGCCACCCATACATGGTTTATAGAAGAACTTCCCATCCTTAGATTATAGTAAATCCAATCATCATCATTAACCGATGTAAGAAACCATAACATAATCATAAAACATAAAATATAAAATTTTGTAAATTTCATACACTACCCACATATAAATATTGTTCTCATCCACAATAAATCATTTAAAAATATTAATATTTCTATTCTATTTAAAAACATTTTTTAAAATACATAGAATAATGTAAAATGGGTTTTTTTCGTTGAAGGGAATCTAAAATCTTGTAAAGGAAGAAAAAAATAAAAAATACTTATGGAAGAAGGAAAAACCAATTATGATGTATACATTCAAATATAAAATTCGTTTTGTTTTTTGTAAAAATGTCTCATATAAAATACATTGATATATTAATTTTTTAATAATTTTAATGAAATTAAAAATTTATATAATATTTCCTTTATAAAACAATCATTGATATATAAATACATATAAAAAGTATTTTTTAAAATATAGACATGGGAGAGAAAAAATTTGATAATAAACCACTAAAAGACTTTTAAAAAATGTTTTAAAGTGTACTGTCCCTTACCTTGAGTCTGACTCACCTCATACATTTTTAATCATCCCATTCTCTGGTAAACCACCATTTCATTACCCCTTAAATCCTATATGGATTCTATTCTACCAAAACAAATGCATCTAGAATGCAGAGAGATGTTTTTAAAATTGATTTGGGTAGGGATTGTCAGAACCATATGGTTCTTAATGTGTGAAGATAAGTGAGTAGGATGGGCCCTTTTATAAGAATTTGGAGGGGTAATCTTGTTATTACATAAAATATAAAATTATTATAAATTAATTTGTAGGTTAAAATGGCTTCAAAATGACATATTAATATGGTATGATGAATATGGTTAAAAATACTATCATCCAATAAAATAGGACTAGTTTAGGTGATATTTTCGCCCTTATCACTTTTTAACACCCCATTAACCCTTATATAACTTACCATGATATCAATGTTTTTTCACATTAGGTGTCAATTATGTTACTATAATAGGGAAAATGACTCCTAAATAGAGAGTGGTTTATATTTTAAACCATATACCATTCACTTTACTTATAATAAATTTTTGAGGAATATTATCATTATTTAGTAAAACATTATTCTTTATTAGATATCATTAATGTTTTTGGATATAACTATAATATTATGTCATAACATGAGTCTAAATTAAAAAAAATGGATCAAAAATTAAATTAATTTAGATATAAAGAGGATATGGTCTTAATAAAATCAAAAAATAAAATTTATACTTCTTTATCTATCATTTTGACCTTTTTTATTTTTAACCCCATGGTTTACCATTTTTAACCTTAATAATTATAATAAATTTTATATATTAATGGGTATTAATTTAACTTAAAAGGAGAAAATTGGATCATAACTGGGTGTGGGATGAATGTTTTGAACATTTATTATTTTAATTATCTGTTTAAATGTTTTTTTATAATTCTAAACAATTTATTAAAACATTATTTATCATAAAATATCATTAATGTCATTAATGGAAATATTCATTTAATTTGACTTTGATAACATCATGAGAGAAATTAAATTTTAATATAATCCATTCAAAAATCTATAATATGTAATATCTATCCAAAAAAATAATGGTACACTATAATTCAGCTTAGAAATCTTATTTTTAGTCCTCTTAAATTTATTTTGAAAATTTTTCCACTGCTTTCCCAAGAACAGTGTCAGTAGTTCATTATTGTTTATGGTAACTATATAAAAACTAACAATTTAAAAATAAATTAACATGATAAAAATACATGTATATTTAAAATAATAATTTTATCTTAATTTAACTTGTTTTTCTCGATCATAAAAAATTATAGATATTAAAATAAAGGGAGTGGAATTTTTGAATTTATATATTATTTTAATATTAGAAATGCTTTCAATGACTGTGTACCAGAGAATTAAAGGCTTCTTATTATTATTTGAAAGAAACATGATAAAATCTGGGTGGGGGTGAATATTTTGGATACTGTAGTAGTATGGAAGTAGTACTGTAGTAGTTACTATGTGGAACTATAACAGTCGAAACTATTCATTCAATTTAGGAACTTGAGCCACTAGTTTGGGTTAACGGGTCTCAGGCCCTTCATGTCACAAACTTCCTTCGGTCCACCAAAAGACTTTGGGCCATATGGAATATGAGACACAAATTGACCAAAATAAGCCCAGGAAGATCAAACAGAAGTATGCCCCATATAAGGATTTAGTGCAGGTAGCATCCACCAGATCCGAGGTAACTGAATGGGAAAAAAGATAGGGTATGTAAATTTCCATCAACATCAAGATCCATGTAGCCCTCCTTGGGGAAATTCTATCTCATTATCCTTCTTAGGCGGGGAGCTATATGCATTAAATGATGGAACTTCCAGGTAGGGGATGTTCTTGTGTTTTCAGGTCTTGGTTTTGTGGGTCATGTTTTAGGCATTATGCCTTGTGCATATAGGCTATGTAATGGGACATGTACTAATCAGAATTTGGGGCCTATATTGGTCCCCCCTCAACCCATAAAATGGTTTCTATCTAAAAATAAATTAAAATACTGATGCTCTTTGAGCCAAATTCACCAAAATAATATAAATGCAATAATTAATAGAATGAGGAATTAAATATCCAAATTTTGGAATCCTATATTTTTATGGTATAAACATATTATATAAAATTAATACATGTTTTTGGGATATTCTCAAGCCTTATCAAAAAATTCTTTCCTTTAATTACTCAATTTACCCTTACCGATGTGAATAATATTTACTAAA
Source organism: Viscum album (assembly GCA_963277665.1). Taxonomy (NCBI): domain Eukaryota; kingdom Viridiplantae; phylum Streptophyta; class Magnoliopsida; order Santalales; family Viscaceae; genus Viscum; species Viscum album. The sequence continues at coordinate 2,109,776,707 of OY728122.1, read as the reverse complement.
ATTACTATTCATAATGAAAAAAGGTAAATATTAAATAAATTTATACCTCCATATTCATGATATGGAATAAATTTTTCTTTATTTATTTAATATAAGTGGTAGAATTTAATTTTAAAATTAGACCTATAAAACATGATGAAAAATGGGTTTTCATAAAAATGCATTTTAAGTATTAATATATTTCTATACCCAATTGAAGTTAAAATTTATTTCCAAAAAACATAATTGTATTATTATTAATAAATAATATAAATTTTCTTTCAAACTAAACTAAAATATTATTTTACTTTGTCAATACTTTAAAAGAAAAAACATTATTGAATAAAAAATAGTGTTTTTCACTATTCAGGAAAAAATTCAATCTTTTTAGTAAAATACATACATTTAAAGCTAATTTAATGTTGATATTATTAATAATTAAATTTTAACCTATTTATTAAATTAACTTTATAAAATTTATATAAATGAATTATAATATTTAATCACAAAAATCAATAAAAATATTTTTTAATAAAATGCATTTTTGAAAAATAAAATGACTTTTCTAAAAATTGTGTTCTTAATTCATAACAATTAATCAATAAATTTTTATTTATTTATAGTATTGTATAGATTGAATAATGTGTTCAATACTATTCATAACGTCCAATTCAATGCCATGGTTATTACAATAATATTTAATTAATAATATTTTTTGGTTCATTTAAGCTCACTATTTTAAATCTTGTATGTTTTGACAATATTATTTCCTTTAAAATATACACATATTACATATGGTGGAGTAATAAACTATATATTTTTAATATCTAATGGAGTCAAGAAACATTGAGATGATAATGGGTATTACCCACCTCCTTCCTCAATTATATGTTTTTATCTATGAAGACCCACACAAACTACTTTATGATATACACATTCTATCCCCCATAATGAAATCATATTTTTCAATTTTGGAACTTAAAATTATAGGTATTTCAAATGAAAATTTAATTTCATAGATAAACAATCGATTTATTATTTGATAATAATGACTTGGGGACGAATTACCCTTGAACAAGTCTTTTTATAGATGTTTCCCCTTTAACATAATATATATCCATGAAAAAATAATTTTATTACATTATGAAATCTAATGTCGTGATAGTTAATAAAAAAATTATATTTTTAATGGTATATAATATTATTTCCCATACAATTGTATTAGAGAAGGGAAATAAATTCATTAATTCTTTGAGATGCATTTCCCAATATATCGTGGCACGATCAATTTACAAAATGTTTTTCTCTATTTATAAAATCCTAATAATAATTTGTAAAATGATAAAATAATAACCACAAAAAAATTTACGATAAAAATTACATTACACAATAAATTATATTAAGAGAAAACCCTTTCTACACTAATAAAATATGGATACTATACATTTTGAGATGAATAAAATTTCCTAATTGAAAAAAGATATAGGAAATTGAAAATATACACCTAAACTAAGGTAATATATTATTTTTATTATAGATAAAGGAATCAATAATCAATATCCCAAACTTATTTATTCATTTGACACTATGTAACAAATAGTTTATTTGAATCATTTTCAATAACAATCAACAATCAAGAAAAAAATATTTAGCAAACACTAAAAAATTAATTAACTGAATAAAAATAATATTTAAATGGAGGGAAAATTAAATATCTTAATAATATTTTTTATTAATTTAGACATGTTACTCATCATACACTTGTAAAATCTTAATTAAACACTAATAAACCTCCAAAATGATATCCTAGTATTCAGTGTGTGAGGATAAAAATAATTTAAAAACATATTATATTCTACAAAACTACCAAAGATTAAATTCATGTTCTTTACAAAAAAGGATGAAAATTTAAAAATGAGAATGGGTAGATAGAAATGAAACGTTGTTCCTTATTAGATTCTCTTACCATTTTGATCCCATATGATAATGGGAATGTTAGTTCCTTTCATCATAAACATAAATCCGAAATTGTGCCTTCTCATCTACCTTTATCTAATCTATCTACTAATAGAGATACTATATTTTTAAATACCATATTTAAACAACCTACATAATTTTTTAATATTAAATTATAAAAATGTTTAAACAAGGGAAAAAATTTAACACACTATGATAATCTCCATCCATTAATATACAAGTTGATATTCTATATGGACTAAATCATGCTCTATATTTTCATTTTCTAACTCATGTTTCATAGTTAAATAATTAAATCTATAGGGTTGAGTTATCTTCTTTTAAAAAATTCTTTAAATAAATTTTTTTAGATTAATACCATCTATTAAGCATCAATACATTTGAATAAAGAAGCCAAATGAAAAAATGCATATTTCATTCAAAAAGAGAATCAATAAAAACATTTCATAAATAAAAATCGAAACATATAATGTAATTGTAAACTATAATTACATAATTTAACAATAAAGAAACAATTAATAGACAAAATACATATGGGTAAACTTCAAATATCAAAAAATTTAAATGAATTGAAATGATTAAAAATATCCATGTGACACAATAAATATAAAAATGTATCATCACCACTACAGCGTGATATCGAAGATATAGTCTATATTTGTAAAAAACATTTAGTACATACTTGTACCATTATATGATAATACACATATTATCAACATGTAACCCTTATCTATATTTGTTAGGAGTCTGAATACACCTCTGTAATATATTGACACTGATTTTATATAGTTTAATTTTATGCCAAAAATAATATTATAGATTATAATGACCTGAAAAACATTTTTTTATTAAATTTAAAATATTTCATTAATATAGATACATATATGATTTTATTTCCAAAATAGGTTTATATTAAACAAATTTAAAAGTAGGATATATAAATTGTTAATCCCACACAAACTATATTTATTATCTAAAAAATTACCTTTAGGTGATAATCCCTACCAAATTCACTCATCAACATATCATAACACATGGGGTATAATGGAGATATGAATATTATAATATACTCACCAATGTAAAGAATAACATTCAAAACTATATGAAAATAATCACATAATGGATATTTGAAAACCCCTAATAAGGCGGCCCCGACCCACACTCCTAGTTCCAATGCTCAACACATTTTCTTTAAACACTGGGTGTATATATATATATATTGAGATGTCCTATGATATATATAAATATTGCAATAATTTAAATATTAAATTTCACAACAATCAAAATATTATAGGAACAAAAGTTTTTGTGTCTCTATGGATCAACTAAAAGGTACTTTTTTATGATAAAATTGAAAATTTCTCTATAATCGAACCACAATAGACCCATTTTCAAACTCCCCATATGTTATACCCGTGTTCATAACCTAGGGAATGAAACATTAGAATGTATTAGGCAAAAATTTAAATAAAATATAATTTATAATCATTTCATAAAGGGAAAGATCATAAGAATATTAGAAAATATGTGAAAATGAGTAATATCATACCAAAAGAACTTTGAACAATATAATTTACATATAATTCATAATATTGGGATATGTACTCTCAAATAAGAACACATGTACTAAGAAATAATACTACGGGATGATACATTTTATCCAAGGATAATAATAATAGAAATAAATATAAAAACTATCCTTAATAATTTGAATTATAATCATTATATTGTGGATCGAGAATTACAACCATTTTCTTATAGTAGACTAGGCATCACAAATGTTTCCCATAGAGGACCTGGTATCACAAACTATTTCCCATTGGGTATCTGACATCATAACAAACATCCCTTATAATATCACAATTCAATACTTTTTATTTATTTATTATCTCATTTCATTTAAGGATTTATACAATGTTTTAGAGGGTTATATGGGAGCCACATATTGTAAATCAACGTGTTTAGGTGGGTTGTGAATTTCCCTGAGAAGTTGAATTTTCTTCTTTTGGTGCATAGTTAATTTTGAGAAATAAAAATTGTAATGAGTTTATGATGGTATAATCATTGGTAAATTATGTTTTTGGATGTTTCTTATGTTTTTGGGGATGGAACATGGCTTCAAACAAGCCTTAGAGGAGGAACAAGTGACTTGGGTAGTTGGAAAAAACATCAACTTACCATTCATTTCATGCAAAGTTATTTACTATGTGAATGGGGGTCATCGGGTAGGCCATTGAGGTTTCAAGATGTGAATAATGGAAAGGGTAGTGGTGGACAAAAATTCCTGGTGTAACATATATCATCTTTTAATCCAAATTTCTAATTAGTATTAAAATATTATTGACTGTATTGACCCCCTTTACTTCAGAAAAACAGGTGGTGCTTGGAAGGGATATAAATGAAAACCCCAGTCCAACTATTATACTTTATTATTTCAACTTTTAGTTGTGATTAGATTGTGAATATTGGTACGTTCATCCACCCCTCCTCCCATTTATCTCCCTCTCATTGTCACCAATTTCAAGGATGTTTGTCTTATGTATAAATATAAATTTCATAGTAGGTTTGTGAAATTGCGATGTTTTTTTATATTTTTATAAAACATATAAAGGGGTGCATAATTAGAAATTTTCCAAAATTAGAGGATGTTCTATTCAGGTATGATATCATTTGGAAATTATCAAATTTTTTTCTTTAATTTGAATTTTGTAGTGCATAATTGGAATGGTGACATGGTGATTTTGTATGTGGGAGGTTTAGGGTCCCTTCCATAGATGACTCAACATTTTTGTTGAAAATATCTGTACGATGGGAAAACCTATTTTGTTTTTGAATTAATTTATATTTAGGATAATTTTTTTAATTGATTATAAATGTTCTTTAATTAATTAAGTCAGACTATTCAGTGTGCTTTAGTACCTCACGAGGACAAGGAGAGTCTTATTGAGCTTGGATGGGCATGGATTACCCTTGTAATTTTCTACAGGACCTCCAAAATAAAATGGTATACTTCAGTTAGAGTTGGGTGGTCTGCTATAATTTCAATTTATGTAAATTTATTGGGTATATGTATTGTTTGAAGTGCTCGAGTTCCACCACTAATAGAGGGGGATGCAAAATTGAATTTAGTATTCAATTATATAAAATAAAATATCAAAGTATCTATGATAATTTTCTATAATTAAATAAGTTTATTAACTTGTATATTTAGAGTAAGGAGACAAGTATCACTTCAATCCCCTGGAAACCATAAAAATTCTTCTTCTAATGTAGGTCATGTTATTACCTTAGAAAATTTCCTTAAAGATAAATGGATAGTGGAAGGGATTTTTAAATATGGAATGGGGGTGGGAGGCTTACTATAGCCTGAACTAGGTAAATTTGTTACCTTCTTAAATAATTTTGTATTTAGGAACATGTATGGGTTTCCATGGCAGTCATCCATGACATGACCACCAACCTATAAATTCTATTAATGATTGAAATGACCTTATGTATTATAGAGTATGTATTATGGGTGTTATTCCTCTTTGATATGGGGTTTATACTTGATCAAATACTTAGAGGGGACCTCGAGTAGGGTGCCCCAATCACATTAAGACCCTTGAAAGGAGGAATTTAGAACATATAGTTATGTAAAACAATATTCAAGTACGCCATGGAGTACTAAATAGTGCGACTACATATAGTGGAATGATTAGAATGGTTCATTTGATTATGAAACCAATCGGATTTATGATATTTGTAAATTTAATAATTATTTAAATTGGAATTTAATTGAATTATATTATTATAAAGTAATTGGTAGTTCTTGATGGATTCTCCTCCCTCAACTGCTAATGTGGATTGATTTTAAGGAAACATACGATTTGACACTTCCTATCTATGAACCTAGATGTTGTTTCATCCCAAATCATTAATTTTACCAATCAATAATATATTTATGGTTATAATCACACAGACACACATATTTATATTATTACATAAGTTATTTTATGTAATTAATAATGTGAATATTATTTCATATTCACAACAAATTAAAATCCATTCCATTATTATCATAAGATGTATTTAACAATAATTAAAATTTTAAGGTAAAAGTGATCAATGCTTGTAATGCCCTGGATGTATGGTCATACATGGATTAAATATTTGATGCTAATAGTAGTAGAATTACTAATATCTCTGGGATTCCTCCATGTATTTAGAAAAGATGAGGCATATAAGTGTATCTTAAGAACCCCTCAAAGTTATCATATCTCCGAGGATGCAAATAATGATTGGATCTAGGTGATTCTAGATGTGGTTGGATGGCCTAATCTCCCCCATGTATTGAATAATTATGAAATTACTATGGTTTATGATGATCACCTCAATTTATTCATAGGATACTACCTAGGATTGGGTTGGAACACCACGATTTCAATTCCCAAAGCTATCTTGAAATTTGATATATTACTTATGATGGATTAATTAATGTTATCATCCCAAAATAGAAGAGTATTTCTTATATATTTTCTAATGGTCATCCCCTTAGGAATTTATTATAGTGTCCCCTGTCTTCGTTTCCTAATGAACCTGACCAATGAATCAAGAATCAGAATAGAATAATGAACATAAAAACATTTTCTAGGTTCCACTGATTACTCATAAATTGAATACTATTCCTAAGAGTCCAAGGTTTATATTGGATGCCTTATTTATAGGATGTCTTATAGAAACCTAACATTCTATATTATATTTAATGGGTTTGAGTATGGTTTATCCCTGTTCTAGGTCTAGTATCCCCATGTGATGACTTAAGTTTAATATAGATATCTGAGATTTTGGTAGAATGACATATTTTTGGAAGCAGGTAACCATTTGGAATGAGGTATGAAAATCATTTTGTATTTTATTTTCATTAGTTATTACGTATTAATTATTTAATTATTTTACATACACATAAATTGATTTTACCAAATATGTGTGGGATCGGGTGGGTGGTTCCCCTTAAACCTTTTTATTGACCCCCATATTTGGACAGAATTACACTCGTGTACCTGAGCATGCATTCACTTAGACACATGAACATGTTGCGTAGATGCCCTGAACTGATCCGGTGGAAAAAATAAAAAGTATCCATATAGCTCAGTATTTGGTATATCATGGTGTTGGTCGATGAGGAATGTACATGATTATCCTTTTATTTGTTCCTATACACGTGGTAGGCCCAATGGGAAATCAGCATTTGATATAAAAAATGGTCGTTCATGTATTTACTTCATTTCATTCATTATCCCACACACACACACATATATATTATTCATATTTTAATTTAAATGATATGTTTATGCAATATTTTTTTGTTATATCAACTATTTTTCTTACTATAAAATAAAGGTATATACTTTCTATGGTTATAACCGAGGCCCACGCTTGTAGTTAGTAACATTTGGCCTACGGGGAGAAGCACTTGAGGGCTTGTAGGGAATTGGCCTAGTTATTTTCATAGAGTATGATGGTGTGCTACATTTTAAATTAGTATCGGGGATGTAATTTAATATTTTCTTATTATTTGGGATATATTAGATATGAGTACTAATAATTTGCCATACCCTTTAATTGATATCAAAATAGTGATTAATGAATAATCAATTTGGAATTATGTCTTGGTTTCCAAGGATATGGGATTGATTTTCATGGTTTGTAATGTTATTTTTGAGTATGATTTTCACATTTATTGACACAAATATGGTTTTTATTTTATGATTCATTATGTATTTCCTTCACTTAGATCATCGGTGAGAGGCTCCTACTTTATTTTGACTCGTGTCCTATAGAGAAAAGATTAATTTACTTATACATCATATTTGTCATGTAATATCACAGGAAATATTCTTATTTTGGAATATTTTATATTAATAATGAAAATTTTAATAGGTTAATGTGTTAAATGTAAACTAATATGTGTTTTCCTATATAGTTTCTAGGTGGATTTATACTCAGTTGGCCAATATTTTTTACAATCCTCTATGACATGCCATGTGGACTATGAAAAGACGTGACATGGTGATGATGATACCAATATAATCCCTTCGGCACTGTAGGTGTAGTGATACTTAGTAAGTCACTACATGTACTCAATTATTTGTTAGTAACTTTAGTTGGTCACATGAATCATTTTATTCATTAGATAAGGACCATTAGATAACAATGAAGGAAATCAATGCTCTAATCTTGACCTTAATAAACTGGACTTTGAATATGATGCCTTATGTATAACATTGTTGGATGAAGTCAGAAACATATGTCTTCTTATTAAACCCTTAATAGGTATATCATTTTCATGTTCAGTCAGATAAAACATTGTAAAAAACTACATGGGGTTTTTACAACTATATTATAATGGAATCATACTTAACAAACTATTATTTCTGGTAATCTATTGGGATCATCATATTTGATGCCGATTTGTAACTAAACACACCTTGATGAACTAAAAAATTTAAGGGGGTTTTTATCTTATATGGATACCAAATTTTTCTTAGTGAATTAATTGTATATGTTGACATCATGACCCTATAATGAGTGGGCCACTTGATGGTGCTTGGGGAGGATCAAGAATTGGTTGGATGATGATAGGAATGTGATGCCTTAAATGTTTAAGGAATTAAATTACAAAATTAAATTAAAAAGATTATAAACGGGTTTCACATAAATGGAATCAAATTAAAACTTATAGGCTATTTTAATTTGTAACATATAATTGGAAACCCAAATTACTGAACCCAAGTGGATATGTATTGACCCTAGTGGGTGAATATTTTTTGTACCTACCTTTGAATCTACCTCATTTAAAGTGAGTTGTTAAGAAAATCTGAAGATATCTAATTGTTGAGGTAGATAATTGGATGATGTCCATGTATTATAGATAAATTTGGAAATGAACTTTATGTATGTTCCCTAGTCAAGGGAAGAAGTCTCTATGTGGTGCCATTGTATACGAGACCCCATGAGTGAGTGTTTTGGAATATCGATGTCTTTCTTTGAGATATGGGTGTTGATGACTTCCTTTGATTCATGAACCTACTGAGATGTTTTTCCTATTGGATAGGTAGATAGAACAAGTGCCCTTGACATGAGACGTAAATGGTATAGAAATGCGGGAGACCTAGAAGCCCTCAGTTGCAACACAGATCTTAGTGAGTTAGTATTTTGTTTGATCAGGGGAAACCCACTAAAGGTGTTAGCCTAGGATAGTGTTTTCTTTTGAGGAAATACATCGTTAAATTATTTAGATTATGATATCAGTGAATGTTTGGTATTGGGTTTTATAACATAGGTAAGATAATGCCTTCAATTTCTATGGGATCACCTAGGGTTCCTCTATTTTGATAGTTAATTTAATGAGCTAGACTATTAAATTTCCTATACCTATTGATTGTTGGGCATTCCATTAGAACTGTAGTCTGAACACGAGTGATTCCCATGGCTAGATTGAAAATGGATAGCATCTAAGAATTTGGATTTAGTTGAACACATTATATCAAGTATGAGAACCTATAGTATTAGAACAACATAATGATATTGGAGTTCATTTGCAGATTATGGTAAAATTATGGTGCCCCATTTTGAAAGGGAATTCTAATGGTGCTCTTGGATTGTTGAGAATGATTTTCTTGGAAGCATGATCAACCTCGACTTAACGGATTTCACCACATAAGATTATGATCTGGGTGATGGAATCTGTGAAAACCATTTGGGGATAAGGGATATTAGTAAATAATCGTTTGTTTGTAGATGTAATGGAGAAGAGTTTTGGGGGAACTACTAATGTATCTCCATGGTATTGGTGAAAAAATGGGATTTAGTGTGGTCAAGCAACCAATCTAGGTTAATCCTGCAATGATATAGATGGAATTAAATTGGTTTGGATCAAGGGGAGAATCATGTGTGCCTTGGTGATGAAACATTTGATGTGGTTCTCAAGTAGTGGTATGAGGTAAGCCATACATCGGGGTGGTCACCATTTATTCTTTGATGGTGTGAAAGTCATTATGATAGAAATTTATCCATTTTTTGACGGAGTTCCCATGATAAAGGAATGGGAACTAGTTAGTGTACCATGTTAGTACTCATGCATGAGTTTTATTACCATATATAGTAGTTTCATTTAGTAATAGAAGAATAGTGAGACCAGGTTGAATATCCTTGATATGTTAGGGTTACTAGGGAGTTAAAAGCCATTGTATGGATATTTTTTCATTCTAATGACACCAGATAAATAGAAATATGTGATATTGGATTCCTCTTTGATTAAAACATATCGATTTTGAATTAATATCTGGTAGATTTAGAGAATTGGAATTAGGTTTGGGATGATCTGTTAATAAAATGTGGGTGATTTGTGGGTCATATTATTTTTCATGAACAATTTTAGGGGGTTAATCTATGATCTGGTGCAATGTCCAGTGGATGAATAGGTGTTTACTCCAGATTTATGTATAAAAATATTTTTCATCACATGGTTCTTGGGGTGAATCCTATTTCAAAATATATCATTACTTGTTTTTAGGTGGAAAACATTTTTCAAAAATTAATGGAAGGGAATATAGGAGTAAATTATAAAGGAAACATGATTATATTGTTAAATGAATTGATATATGATGGGGGACATATATATGGGTTCATTAGTTGAAAATATATACTAAATGTAGGCATATTATTGATAATATGGGTTTTTAGGTATGACCATGTGAGTTCAAATGAAGTATTCTTGATAGAGATCAAAAAATTAATTCTCTAGAGGGTGGAAATTGAAATAGGGTATACCATGTTTGAATTTTCATGTAAAAAATAGTTATTTAGTGATTGGACCATAGATAAATATATTTTAATAAGAGATCTTGATTATGGTAACTGTCATTAGTCGAAAGTAGTTCAGACTATTTTAGTTATCTTGTGGGGTGATCCATGTACCTATTTACCACTTAACTAAGGAAAATATGGGGTGTCCGGATGAGATGGTGTTATAGGGAACCATCTAGATGTTTTGGAGATGGATATGAGTAATGGATTAGGTTTTGATAAATGATGCACCTCATGTATAGAGTTGCACAGTGGAAGACCATTCTATGTTATGGAGTCGAACATGTTGAATTGAGGATGGATTAGTGATTTGAGTATGTGGGGTTCGTTTAGTTAAAACCTAATCAAACATCTCAAGGATTGTAATTATTATGGTGGTGAGACTCTAAAACATCATGTTTTAATAAGTTGTATATTGTTTCCTGATGTTTAATTTTTATCCATTAGTGGATGTATCGTTTTGTGAAATGGGAATAAAAACAGAAATCCAAGGGTTTTATAATATATAAATTATAGTTTTGGATGTTTTTTTGTTTTAGTGGAAGTTCCTAGGTTTTAGTAAATCATCCTAGGTTGATCATGTGACTCAATATGTTGAAAATAGCTATAACATTCCATTCACATCATGAATAGTTATTGAAGATGTGAAAAAAGTACTAGAGAATTGAACCTAAAAATTCATAGTGTGAAAACATGGGACATGGTATGAAATTGTTCAGATACTAAAATTTAACAAGGTTCTGGACCCTAATTTTCTCATGATAAACCAACAATGCAAAGTGGGGCTTCAGCTGGCTCCAACCCTACATATATTCTCTTATATAGTTTACACTTTTGATGTGATGATACAAAATATATTAGTAGGTTTTTCTCTTCCTCCTCCACTCATTTATCCCCCTCTCATTGTTATTAATTTTGGGTATGTTTAGCTTTTATAGAAATGAAAATTTCAAAATAGGATGGTGAAATCGACCATTTTTCATCATATTTTATTATATCATAATAAGAGGGGAGTTTGATACAACATTATCCTTCTTTCACATGTAATTTTATTGAGGTATGATATATTTATGAATTTATCATTGGTTTCAGTCTATATTAAAAATTTGTACTGGTAAATTTGTGAAGTGACAAGGGAAATTTTCGTAGAGTAGGTTCATGTGTGCATTAGGAGTAGATCACACCATATTGCTAGTGGTTTCAGCATGATAAGATGAACGAGTGAGTTTTTGGATTTATACATATTTAGGTTATTTTGACTAATTAATTATAAATGTTTTATAATAAATTAATTTGGAATATATGGAATTTTGTATGGCCTCAAAATTTTGAGTGATGGTTTCTTGATCTTAGATGGGTTAGACCATCCTTGGAACCTAGCATAAACCCCTAGAAACAATGTGGGAAGATTCAGATAAAGGTATTTGTTATTTCACATATTCCCTTTTGAAACATACTCATTCATATGTGTTTTATGATATTCCATAATTTCTCCATTGATGGTTATGGACCTTTAATTAATTTTATTTTTCAATTAAATTAATCCAACTATTTAGGTAAATAAGATAATTTTTTTAATTAAAATATGTTCCTTAACCTTTTTTTGAAAGAAACGTACCAAAGTCCAGATTAGTCCATTGGGGAATTGTGAAATTCCCCATCCATTATAGGCGATGAAATAAACATATAACATAAGATAAAATGAAATGGAAACTGATGGAGATCCAAAAATTAAGAATGAGTGAGAGAGAAAAACTACACCTAGAACTACAGGAACTCATGAACTTATTTATGAAGGTAGGGATTTTGAACTTGTATGGTTGGCCTTGGGGGTCCTTTATGACTAGAAGTCCAACTGCCTAATTCTATTTAGGACTTATGTGTCCTTATATATTATAGGTTACATATTAGGGGAATTAATTATCATAGAAATGGGATTTAACCTTGTTATAAGATATAGAGGGGACCCTGAGTATGATTTGATTATCATGGTAAGACCCATGTAAGGATGTGTTGGTAATAAGTAGGGATTTCCAAGAGTTTGCCCCAAAACCATGGACTTATCAACATTTAAACTAAGGTTAGTAACATGATGTGAAGGCTTAAAGCATTAATCCGACCCTATAACTTCAAGATAAGTGTTAATTCATTAATCTTTTAAATTATAATTAACTATAATTAAATGATTACAGTGAACCAATCCTTTTTAGGGATATTACAACCATAACTGATTATGCATTCAGGGGAAAAGGAAACCTAAGACATATACTAAAATATCTTTTTTATTTAATGTATGATCCACATGAATCCAGAATGTGACTAATAGATATGTTATAAATGGTTTCAGTTGTATATATATTATTACTTGTTAAATTTGATGTATGACATAATGTAAATATTATGTTGGATTCCCAACATATTGGCATCAATATCTTGATTAATAGAGATAGTCTTTTTCTACAATTTAATTATTAATGTAAATTTGATCAATGATTTTAAAGCATTGGATTCCTAGTTTGATCATGATCCAATATTTGATGCTATCATTAAAAGAAGGCATGATGTCTTCTAGATTCCTACATTCCCAAGGAAAATATTTTTTTTTATGATCATCTTTGTAACCCCTTTTAGTTATCACATCACCCTATATGCATAGAATTCTAGGATCTAGGTGATGCTACTGGTTGCTGGGTGGATGCATCTACATAAAGAAATGGATTCTTTTTAACATCTTTAAGGTTGATGACAATCATCTAACATGATTCCTAGGATACTCACTTTGATCTAGAGGATCCATGATAATCATATTTCTTAAAGCTATATGATAACACTTTATAGGGATAATAATTAATGGTGTTGAGTTATCATCTCATATTGGGTGTGTATTACTTATATATTTCCTAAGGGTCATCCACTTAGAATTTTATTCAAGATTCTAATGTCTTTGTTTCCTACAGATAGGGACCTATGTATATGAAATCATACTTGAATATAAAATTCTATGATATTTTCTAGGGTCAAATAGTTACATAGGGCTTGATTAGTATCCCAAGGAACCTTAGGATCCTACTCAAATCCATTTTGATAGGATATCTAGTTGTTACCTAAAATTCTGTATTATATTTAGTGGAGGCGAGTATGGGAGATCTCAGGGAAATGAATAATATCCCCTTTTGGTAAAATATATTTCCCAATGATATCTCCAATGTTAGATAAAGTAGGACTGGTTAGACCTAGGTATCTATTACACTAAAGGTATTTCATTGATTATTTATTATATTTTTAGAATTTCAATGATATTATTATTATTAAGTTGATTAGATCAAATACTATTACACTTATTTCACTGGCTATGTATGTACCCACATTTATGGTTCGCTATTTAGTTGTTTACTCACACCCAGCTTGGGCCACCATTACACTTGGGTGCCTATGTAAAACATTTACTTTTCCATAGTAAAACAAATTGAGTAATTTTTGAGGGAAAATTGGGAGGGACAACTCGTATGTATTCATTGCAATCAATATGTGGTATTAATAATTGTTTATATAGGATAATTGCACATTTTTTCAATTTATTAATTCATGTAAGTGTGGTCATCCCTATGAGAGATCATTTTGATATTTATAAAATGGATATTTGGGCCTTTTCTAAATATAATTCATAATCCTTTATATATATATATATACTCTTCTACATTCATTTTACTTGAGATATTTATATATAGTTTGTATCAGTTATTTTAATTTTTTCTTACTATAATAAGAGGGAATAATATACTATAATTTACACCATATTCCCTCATCATTAGTTTTTAGTCATTGGAATACTAGATGTAAATATTAATTAAGAAACCCATGGTATAAATAACATACAAATTAGAATATTATCATTTTTTAAATAATATATCATAAAAAGATTTTTCATAACCCAAGCTCAAGAATTGTTAGTGTCTTGGAGATTATCTATAGAAACAAATTATTTAATAGCACTTCAAAACATTTAAATGTTTTCCCCTCGAGTCCTTTTTCTAGATTCCTCACATGAAATAACCATATTCATTACATGGGAAATGGAAATATAGTATATGTTTAAGATCAAATTTCCAATGTGTTAAAATACATATTATAATATGAGAGATCATAAACTTAAACAATAATGATAGGAATAAAATGATAAAAAAACAAGTGATCATAATACCATGTATGCTAATTATAAAAAATGATAAAGTTACATAAGAATATAAAAGAATCATTAAGGAAGCATAAAATATATGACATGTATCGAAAAACATATCAATATTCATAAAACATGTGAGAATGATATAAAAGCGAGGAAGAATTTAAAAATATGAAATGAACATTAAAAATTTCGTTTTATGGAAGTGAAATGCATCTTATAAAATTCAAAAACATGATAAAAAAATGGTAATGTGAAATAACATTATAAATAAATATTAAATGTTTTATAACCATAACTATAGGAAAACCTATGTGGAAAAACACATTATAAAAATATATATATATATAAAAACTCATTACAACCATCCATAAAATGTGAGAAAATCCACCATTCCCAAACTTATGTGAAAAATTATATTATGTCCATGCTTAACTATCACACGAGACATATGATTAAACTAATTTAATAGAGAGAGATATAGGACCCCACCATTATCTTCCATACATATGTTTTCCACTTAAAATCAAACATCACCATATCATAAATATCCGTAGAAAAAATAATGGTTTTATTAAACAATAATATAAAAAAATCATAAGAAACCCTACCATATAAAAAATTTATTTTACTAAAATTATTAGTAATAAAATAACATATAGATGGTGATCAAAACATCACATTATGGGAGATAAAATTATGTATAAACAAATGAATAGAAATTAAAAAATTATTTACAACATTTTGTCATATTTTTTATTAATGATTATGTGTTAATTAATTTTAAAAATAAATTTCTTAGTATGTAAATAGATTTTTTTAAAACCATATTATAAAATGGGAAAAATAAAATCTCTATGAAAAGACATAAGGATTATAATATGAGAAGTAAAAATAAATTAAAAAGTTTTAATTTTTAAAATAATCTTCAAAAATGGTAACCTGAAAAAAATCCTAAATTTTTGAAAAAAATGTATAGTAGATGATAAAAACATTTTGTAATTATAGGAATGACATTTGAACATTTTGAAAAAACATTGTCAAAAACCCACATCATTAAAAAATTTAAATAAATCATTCTTAAAAATTAAATTATTGTAATAAAAGGATAATTAGAGATAAATATAGTTTTAGTTTCATCTAAGTAACTAAGAACATCGGTGGGACATAAAAATATGGACATGGAAGAAGAATACCATAAATGTAATGAGAATTATTCTTAATATAAAATTTATTTTATTTAATGCTTAAAATAATTGAGGAATAATTTTTGGTTTGAAACATGATTTCTATATAAATCAAGGTGGAGTACATAATAAAATCATTATATGGTAGAACATACTAATAAATAAGTACCATAGACACAGATGAGTGATTATTACACAATGAAGGGAATCAATTCATGAAAATACCCTTATGGGATTAATAATTTTTGAATAAAAAGCCATTGGATAATTTAAGGACTTATAGTTCTACAAATACGAGGTTTTATTTCATTGGGTATTTTAAAAAAAATATTGGTGTAGTATATACAATATATAAATAATAAATCGTCGAAAACATTAAAAAATGTCTCAATGAAGAGATGTTGAGATGAAAAACCTTAAGAGCACTGTATATTTTAAATAAAACCAATATGAGGGAATGAAAATAGAACGAAATATTGGAAATCATTTAATATGTCAAAATTAGTATTCAAGAGTAAAATGTGTTAGTATATACACCTTTAAAATGGAGACATGGTCTGTAACATAATCACATATCAAGGAATTCAATGTTGTGACAAAAAAAATCCTTACTTTGTTTCACCGAATAGTCGAATTCACTCTAACCACCAGTGAAAAAAACTAAACTCTATTAATTTAAAATTTTATAAAAATATTCATTCCAAATATTATATGTAAATTTCATTTGTTATAATTTTATAAAGGTACATTAGTTAGTTTTTCCCTATATTCCCATATTAGGTGTTTATAGTTTAACCGTTTTGATTGGTATCATAGTTGTCGTGTGTGTGGTACTTCTCATTCCAAATAACATCATTAAAAATTATAAAATCTTCCTATAACAGATTAATTATAATGATTTATCTTACAAAAATTTCCTTTCATGTGTAATTTAATTTTTAACCTAGTATATGAAATCTACAATGAATACTATTTTAGTATTTTTCAAAATATAAAGGGTGTTTTATTAACAGTTGAATTAAATTTTATTATATACTTTCAAAAAATAAAAAATAAGTATTAACATATTTATTTCATATCATACCATAAAACATGTTTTATTAATCATTAATGATATAATTTCATTGCATTATTCGAATAGGCGGTCAAGTTGACCCAATCCTGAACACACATTAACTTGATTAGTGAGTATAGTTAATGATTTTTTCAATATTACATAATATCATTATAATAAAATAGTAATTATTTTAATTTTATATTTTTATGATGGTGAACCATTATTGATAATTTTTTTATAGTTAAATAAAAACATATAGAAAAATTAATAAACAACTTTTCGTGGAGGTTTTAGAATACACAATGCACGATTAATATTTATGTGTATGAAAAAATGAGAGGGGAAAAGGTGGGATGTAAGTGAAAATTTTAAAATAAAAAATTAACAATATCAATAATATTTCTCCACCAATATAATCATTATTTGATCCCAAGAGAGGTGGTGATGAACAGACCAAAGCATCTCTTCCTGGAGGTGGTAATATGTTCACTTTCACTAACAAATAATATTGTTTTTAATAATAGATGGAAGAGAATAAATAATCATTATACCATTACAATAATAAAACTCCAAAAAATAATTATTCTATGTTTTTAATTTTAATATGTTTATGGTTGGTTTAGAAAGGAAATAATAAGAAAAAATATTAAGAAATGTGGGATACTAATGATGATAAATTGAACTTCCTCTTAATGATCCCCTTGGATTTAAGGGACAATGGATAATTTTTGGGGACCAATTACACTAGAGCATGTAAAAAGTAGCGATGCCAAGCGTGCTCATAGCCCACAGGATTTGTATGTATGAGACATATGTGGGGTGGGGCGGGCCTAAATTTTTTGACCGTTTAGAGTACATGCCAATGTGGGATGGTCCCACATGGGTGCGGGCTTTCCCACAAGCCTAATTTAATTTTTTTTATTTTTACAATATATTTTTCTTTAAGATTTTAGTTTTTTAAATAAAAAAATCATGGTTAATTGGTGACATATGATTTTTTGTAACAAATGGGTCTCGGTGACAACATAGACACCCTGCATTAACATGGTCGTTGGGTCCTGGCCAACCAGGTACTGCAAGTTGCCCCACAGACATGTGGTCCCCACCGTGGGGCCCACCCATGTGCCTGAATGGGTCATCTAACTAATGAAAGTCCCCACAGGCCAACACATGTCCTTTCCATTGTGTTTTTTTTCTCATTCACACACCCTGGGAAACATCCTAGATGGTCACTCATCATGATCACTACTCCAGGCCAAGTACGCTTACCTATGGAGTTATAATCAAGCAGGCTCCTGAAAAGAAAGGTGCACCTTGTTGACATGAGTCATATCATTTAATAATTTTTCCCTTTATCATTTGGGGTGTTACAATCACCCCCCCTTTAGAGTAAAACATCCTCTTTGTGCGCCCTACATCTCAACCCAGGCAGTACACCACAATTAAGGATGGGTATCACCTCTAATACCAAATGTAACAACTGGGTCCCAGTGAAAGCACAACCACACCGCTTTAACATGGTCATTGGGTCCTGGCCCACTAGGTACCACAAGTTTCCCCACAGACACATAGTCCCCACCATACCGTGGGGCCCACCCACGTGCCTGAATGGGTCATCTGACTAATGAAAGTCCCCACTAGCCAATACATGTCCTTTCCAATGTGTTTTTTCCATATTCACACACACCCTGAGAAACATCCTAGAAGGTCACTCATCCTGATCACTAATCTAGGCCAAGCACGCATAACTATGGTGTTCCAATAAAGCAGGCTCCCGAAAAGAAAGGTACACCTTGTTAACATGATTCATATAATTTAGCCAATTTTCCCTTTACCATTTGTGGTGTTACAATCACCCCCCCCCCCCTTTAGAGTACAACGTCCTCATTGTGGGCCCTACATCTCAACCCAGGCAGTGCACCACACTTAAGGATGAGTACTACCTATGGTACCAAATGTAACAACTTGGTCCTGGTTATAGAACAACCACCTATCCTTAAAATGGCCATCGATTCCCGGCCCGCCAGGTACCCCAGTTTCCTGCAGACATGCGGTCCCCACTGTGTGGCCCACCCACATGCCTGAACGGGTCATATGACTAATGACAATCCCCACTGGCCAACACATGCACTTTATAGTGTGTTTTGTCCTCACTCACACACACCCTGGGAAACTTTCCAGAAGTTCACCCATCCTGATCACTAATCCAGGAGGAGCACGCATAACTATGGAGTTCTAATTAGGCAGGATCCCGAAAGGAATGGTGCACCTTGTTGTCACGAGTCATATCATTTAGTCATTTCTTCCTTTATAATTTGGGTTGTTACAATTTCTCACCATAATGTTCATATTAATTCACCCTTTATTGACATGGGAATTTCAAATAGTTCAATATTTATTGTTTTAATATGTTATTATATTATTTATATAGTAATTATTAACCATATTCACATGGTGTTTCCACCAATCTCTCGAAAAATGAACTCATCTCCCCTGCACATGCTTTCAATTATATAAGAGTTATTATAATCATAATATTTTTAGGTTGATTTAATTTTGTTATTTTTTAATTTTATTTTGTTATTAAGAGAATAGGATAGAACCTCGTCAAAACACTATTAATAGCTTCCTCTGAAACTGATCGTTACCTGGACAGACTTCATTCATTCACACGTTTAGTTGTTCACATCACCACACAAATAACATTATCATTCATCACCCATCACCAATCACTCACCTTCTTTCTATCACAACTGTTTGCCACCACATCAGTGTCACTGCATGCCACTATTAACAAAAAAAAGTTACATCTCATCCTTAAAAACTATAGTTATTGTTAATTCATACTTATCCCCACAAATATCTTTTAGAATGAATAAATATAGCATTTAAATGAATATAAATAGTGTTTTAATAAATGTGGGTAATCCAACAAGAAACCCGTGGGTTTATGTGGGGCGGGGCGGGCTTGAAAGTTTTTTTACGCATTATATCTGGGATTTTGTGGACAAACTCCCACGAGTTCAAACCCATGCGTGCTTGAACCGCCCAACCTCGGCCCTCCCATTTCGAATTTATAGTAAAAAGATTAAAGGAGATGAAACATGGGTTAGTTTTCAAGGATATATGAAATAAGATCGACATAATGAATGGGTATATGTTGTCCCCTATTATAGTGAGGAAGGGGGACTTTTCTTCGATAATGAAAGAAATGTAAGGGGTAAGAATGGATAGAAATGAATGGAAGGCTATTTGGGTGAATGAATTATGTAAATACATGTTGAGAAGATAAAAAATGAAATAATTGTTTTCTAGATAGTCTAAAGGTAATGATCATTTAGGAACATTTGAGACACCTTAGATGCATCATTTAATCAGTTATTAAGATCAATTAAATATTAATCTTGTCAAATATTTTATTGCCAAAACTAGAATTCCACACCTTATTACCAAATTTTGATGTAATGAATTTGAATTTGGTCTGGGTTTAAGATAAATAAATTTATAAATAGGAGAAAATTATCTAATAGTTAAAAATATATAATATGACATGAAAACTATTTTTCTAGAAAAATGTCATTTTTTTCATTATGGGTTACTTATATTATTTTACTTTTATTACCTATAAAATGAATGATAATTATTAGATATATATTTAAAAATTTAATTATATTTTTAATTTAGAGTATATTTATGTAATTATAAATGTATACAATATTATGGAATGTATTTTCCTTTGAAGATTAATCATTTTACCAGGGTGACTAATATTTATTGAGGAGACATAATATTAATGCCTAAAATAATTTGGAACTTATTAGATAACATGTAACCTGAAATTATAAATTTAAAATCCAATTCGTTTTATTTAGTGGAAAAAATAATTTAAAAATACTAATGTATAATTTATTTATAATAATTTTTGAGAAAATATTGCTTATTTTCTAAAAACGCATATATTGATTTTTAAAGAAAACATGATATTTAAAATATATAATATTACATAAAATACTTATAATTTGTTAAGAAACATATTACTATGTTTGGGTTATAAAAACCGTAGTAACTTAAAAAATAGATTTTTCCCCATTCACCTAAATAATAATTATTTGGGAAAAATTCAAAAAAATAATAATAATATTAAGTTATTATGAACATGATATAAAAAAATGAATTTTTTTTTAATAAAATCAAGTCCAAATATATATAAAATTATCCTTTAAATTAAATCATAAAATATCATGCAAAACAGTTTTATATTGGTAATTATTATTTTTGGAATATCACCCATTTTCACAAAAATTGCATTATTCATACATATATCAAAATTGATCAAAATTTTCATTTTATAAAATTAATTTTATTTATAAAAATATATTTTATTGTATTAATAGTTTTACTATTTCAGTTTAGTTTTGAATGATAATTTTTGTTTATTATATTTATATATATAAATTTATATATATTTTTAATTATATTACAACTATTTATACATGCTGATTTTATGGATACCATATAAAAGAATATATTATTTTTGTTTATCATGTTTCATGTGAAGAAAACTAGAGAACAATATACTAATTTATGGAGAGAAACTATGGTTATTATATTCAACCCCCTTAAATGTGTTGAGTCCTCATAATTTATTAATTATATTAATGTAAGAATAGCAAAAAGTGGTGAATTTATTAAACTGATCATGATATGATCCTAAATATCATAAAAAAATAATTTAAAATTGTTATTTTCCATTACCATATAAAGGAAATGCATCTTATTACAAGGTATTAAGGCCCGTGTGAAGGTTTCAGTATTCATCATAGAAAATTCACAGTTGGAGTTACAGTAATATATGGACATAGATTATTATTATTTTCAATATTCGAGAAATTAATGTTTTTTAAAATGAATATATATATTCTATTTCAATTATCATTCCAATTTTATAGTGGATGATGTTATGATTTTCATAATTTTTATTTCTAGAAACATATTAATCACACCACCAAATGTTTTCTCTAAAATACAAATAATTGGGGGTGGTGTCTTTATGTTCATAAAAATCATCCTAGATACAATAGGTTTGATATAACAAGAATACATACAATAATTTAGGTTATATGGTATGTGAACACAAAAAGGCTAATATCATCTTCATTGATCGTTATTACATATGTCATTCCTTTACCCCTAGGTATAGGATGTTGTTGATTCGGACCATCCTTATAAATCATTGGATTAGGAAATTTCCTGGTATAATTCTTATGTTCCCTATAGACATGAAATTGAAATTCTAGTAGGTCTCTATAAATAGTTTTTTATTTTTTCCTCCTGTAAACATGACTCATAATTTTACTTTAATGATTTGATTCTCTATTGTAGAACCCACTATTTGAGGTAGGTTTTGATTGTACAATATTGATATTGATGTTGGTGTTTTGGGTTAGATTTTGGAAGTATTTTGGGTGTAAAAGGGAAGAACCATGAAGTTGTTGAAGGAATAATCTACAGTACTAATTTACATAAGAAATTTTCTATTTAAAATGTAAATAGTGTGGTATATATTTTCTAGGTGTTAAAACCATTTATTACATAAAATGGTAATAGGTTATAAAATGATATTTTCAAAAAAAATAACCAATATGATAGGTTTTTAGTGAAGTTGACCTTAAATTAATTTAGGATGAAAATTATCAAATTATACCATAAATAGTAAGGGCACTATGCTTTTTATTATAGCTAGTGGTTATAAATAAACATACACCACCATCTTTTTTCTCATGAAATTTTGGTATAACCTAGGATAATTTTTATAATATTTAGTTTCTTAACTCCTTGGACAGTGAATCTTGTGTGATTTTTTATTGAATAAATGGTTATGATCTTCCCATTCATTTTCATCGTGGATCTCAATGAGTTTTATCAACATGAAATATAGATAAATGTGTATTACTTGATCTATGGGTTTGAAAATATATTGATGATATCTTCATACCTTTTGTACGAGGAGAAATAAAGAGAGGTTGATTTATAGCAGAACTTAAGTTCCTTTGTGAAAATTTAATCAAGATATGTTGCTTCTATCCTTATGTACTATTCCTCAACTAACTATCTGGAATCATGATAAATTTTTCTTATTATTTTATTAGAAGTATCTTGAGTAGTTTACATGTAAAACCCTTGTTTTGATGTGATTTAGAAAGGTCAACATAGAAATATTTTTCTGAGATATTTTTATTAATATTTTAAAATATTTGGTATAAAAATAAATGTTTCATGTGGAAAAATATTTGATATAGATGTAGGTATTGGAATGTGTTTTGTATTTTATTCATATTACCTTATATAAGGCCTTCTTGAAATAGAATTTTTTTCTCAGCACCGACTGGAAAATAACATGGGGATATCACCATGTGATGACTTGGTAAATGATGGAGTTAAACTAATGATTGTTGGGATTTTCATTAAACATAAATGTGTGTGTGTGATTACAGAATATGGAATGGGAATGCCAAGTGGAAACTGAAAGAGATTGTGGAAGGACTTATGTCAACAAGGTTTACCATTCTTTTTGGGATCCTACATTATTATAACTCCACAATTATACATGCATGAAATGTACTGGTGATGAGGATCAGTGATATTCTATGATGTTTCCTAGGGTGTGTTGTAATGAGGAAAAAGAACACTAGAAAAATAAATGTTGGATTTTGGCTATATTCATTAGTATGATGACCTATTAGGGCATCTGGGTGGGACCCATGTAGGGGACCACGTGTCTATAGGGAAGCTGTTGATTTCTGGATGACTAGGACATGAGGAAGATTGCAATGCCCGAACCCCAGTTAACTAGAGTTGGTGCATTTTTATTTAACATTTTCATGATCCTAAGAGATCATGTCTCGAAAGATGTATTAGTGTAGTGTCATTGAAGTACTAGATAAATACATATGTTTTACATTACATTATGAAAAAAATTATCTTCTTTGAGAACACTCAATATCCCTAAGCCTATTCTTAAAGTTCAATCATAATATACATATTTGCATCCTAGGAAAAATAAAAAATAGGAAGGGGTGAGTACAGATGCTTAGTAAGGATAAAAATATAACAAAAACTTTTATAAATAAGCATAAAAATTAATGGCAATCTATAAGACTAAAACAAAAGACTTTTAAACATAAACATCAGCATGATGTAGAAAATATAAATCATATAATGAAATTTACATATTCACATGGATATTCTACTAGTCGAATAATCACATGTAATATAAATAACCAATTTCATAATGATGGAATGAATAATTCCATACATCATAACCACATATCAAATGCCTCATGCGAAGACTACAAATAAATATTTTGTCATGGCCTTGTGCCAAGACACTAGTTTTTATCATTAGACCTAACGATGCATCGAGGAGCTATAGAAGGCGCCACCTGTCACTTACTATGTCCAATGCATTCTTCATATGAAAAGGTTGAAACATAACATTACCATTCATATTAAAACTAGCATACGAAATGTAAATAATTTTACCATAAACCATGAATGGTATAAAAATAACACAGCCATAGTCAATCCTATCACAAAACAGTCAATACAATATGTAAGATAATGGTTTTTGGAAGGGTGTGTTTTCCTTATATTTTGGTTGAATCCCTTATTTCAGGCTTCATGGGATGTCTTCTGAAAGTATGAGAGGAATTGGGGGTGTTTTGGGGGCTCGGGGCATGAAGTAAAGGAAAACTGGGAAAGACAAGCCTGGGCGCATGGCCAGGGAAAACTGTGTGGCCTGCCCAAGAAAACCGTGCAACCCTCCTCCTCCATAAATTAGCATGTGCATGGTTTGCGCACGTTGTTTCAAACCATGCGGCCAACCCATGCGACCAATTAAGGTTGGGAAAAATTACGAAATTGCCACCGTTGGATATTAAGAACCCACTCATTATTTCCTCTCCATTCCTCCCTCTTCACCCTAGGGACGATCCAAATTTCCCAAGAGCTCTAAGAGGTCGATCTCCCTCGTTTCTGAGGCGTTTTTGGTTCCATTGGATGCAGATCAACGATCCGGGTAAGGCTAATCTCATCCTTTCTTCTCTTTTATTTTTAGGGTTTGTATCTTGTCTCCCTCTTGTTCTGAAGCTCTAAAACACAATATTTTGGGTGAGTTCTAGGTTGAAGATCCAAAGGCTAGTCGGATTGAGGTCGAGGACTCGATTGAGTGTGCGTTCAACTGCAGTTTCGAGGTAGGTGGACTACAAACATTATCCAATAGTTTTATGGTGGATTTTTGCATGTGTGGCTTTGATCAAGGTTTCCTTTTTATTAGCATTGATCAACGTGGATGCATTTGGAAAAAAGGATGCATAAAAACAGTAAATGGGAACCCTCACGATCCCCATGGGATGCGTTGAGGATGACTTGGCCGAATTGGGGTCATCCATGGTATGTGCCAGTTTTTCCCAGGATTAGGGATTGTTATTAAACAAGCGACCTTGTTGTAATAAATGGTAGACCCCTTGAAGAATATTTTGGCATGATTGGTTTAACTTGGAATATAATTTAGGTGATGCACCTAGACTTGGCACTAACCTAAGGGTTATTTGGAATGGGTTGAATGGTTGATTCATGGAAATGATGAACGGGTTAAACGTGTTAATGTGTAAATTGATTAAAGACCATAACGGGATATGTTATGGGTTTAGTGTTGGATGCATAGTGAGATATTCATAACACATGTGAATTGGGTGAATGGTTAAATGATGTGAAATGGTAATGTGTTAATTGGTTAAGGCATAATGTGAATTCCCACGTGGTTTGTTGTGAATGGTGGTTGTAAAAAAACAATGGTATGGGGGGTTGATGGTTATTTGTATATATAAGCATGTTCACATGGAATGGTAGAGTGGGGTATGACATAAGGATCTATGCCCATGGGTGGAGTGAAGACTGATGCTCCGAACTCCACCCTAAATGCAGGGGTTAGGAATGGGGATTGATGATCTATTCTCCTAATGGTTGCATCCTCATGGACTGTGGATTCAAGGTGATGATATGGTTACTATGAGGCAGTTTTTCCTAGTGAGATAGGATAACGATGTGTTTACCCACTTTCTTGTGATGGTTGGCCTTAGACCCCTATAACATAATGTATGTGATTAACCCATGGAAATGTGATGAAATGGTAAGTGATGATAATTGGTGTGAAATGAATGGTAGTGGAAGTGGAAATGGCTTTGGCACTAAACTGGATAATGGAACATTAAATAATTACTTGGAAATTAGCATTCATATTCCTTTTGCATTCACTACCTCTTCATATTGGATATTTTGTAGACACCATTGGTGGTGGCCTACCGAGTTGTACACACACCCTGCTCGGGCTGCCATTAGGTACCCGAGCAGACTTCATGTTTGGTGGTCAGGAGAAGGGCAAGGGTCCTTGCTAGATAGTTTAGTGGACATGGGTAGCACTTGGTGGAGGATCCAGACTTAGAGTCAGGACCATTTTGGGGCTTTTGGCCATTTTCCTTATTTTGGGCTTTTGTTCACTTTTTCACTTGTAGTAGGACATGGAATATTTATTGTTGGAAATTTTTTCTATACAGGTTCCTTGTTTATTGATTATTGTTTCCACTGTTTGTTTATTTCTATTGTGTCTTACTCTGATAAAATGGGGGTATAGTCTCCACACTTGACCACAAAGACCCCCGCTTCTAGTCGGCAGCCTTTGGCGTATGAGGAGTTGTGGTTAAGGTTATGTATCTACCCATCTCGGAGCACCAATTTAGTGGCTTCTAGGCCGGGGACATTACAAATTGGTATCATAGGAGGTTTTTCTTCTCCTTCTCTAAGGTCTTGTTATTTGGGATAGGTTACCAAGGGTTAAGATGTGTCAGGCCTTGGTATATGAGCTCATTCTTGGGAGTATCTAACCAAAGTACGAGAGAAAACCCAAGTCACCCTGGGTGGGAAATGTTGTTCTTGATTGTGTGTTGTTACAGTTGATGATTTTTCACAATTGGGTGATGCACATGTGGTTTGAGGTGACTGTTTTGTGATATTCGGCTTGTGACCTTAACAACATGAGGATTTTCATTCATGCGTCCTTGTAGGTGCCTAGGGAGATAGGTGACAGGCATTGTGTTATGCACACACATGAGGTGGGTGTGTGAGGAAGGAAAGTAGGGTGCATCATTCATTTCTTGAAACCAAGAAATAATGAGAAGCATGAAATAAAACAAGTGGGTAAATGATTTTTAATGAAATATAAGGGCTTGAGATGAAGTGTAAAATGTTCTTGTAAAATGTTGTGTGAGTTTAGTGGTAGTGCACGGTGGTTTAACCAATGTGGACCTTGGCCCATGGTGGGGATGGTCGGGGCGGTGAATTTGAGGTTTTAATGTCATTGAATGAGTATATTAAAATGGGTTTTTGTAGCTAGTAAAGATATTTTGATGAAGTCGTGAATGTTTTATGGTATGCGTGCTAAACCTCGTGCTTGGAAATATAGAGAGATGCCCCCACGACGTCGGTTACCAGTTGGGAAATAGGAGAATGTCACTGAGAACAATCCTCTGGTAGAAGAGCATGAAAATGTGGTGATCAATGAAGGAAGAGAAGACCAGTTCCGAGAGAACTTGGCTCGCCTTATGCAGATGATGGATCGAGACCTAGGGCGGGTTGCACCGAGTATGTTTTAGCTGACCCGGGAGTTCTAGCTGCAGCACCCTCCGACCTTCTCCAGAGAAGGTGTTCTAGAGGCAGCGGAGTTCTGGTTAGAGTCTGTCAAGACGATACTAGATCATTTGGAGACCCATTTTTTAAAGTGAGTAAAGTTGGACGTTTTTATTTTGCAGGTCCAGGAAAGGATTTGGTGAGACATTTAGGCTCAGACTGAGTAGGTTGAGGGGATGTTGTGGGAGGTTTTCCAGGAGAAGTTTCTAGAGCATTTCTACCCATAGTAATTGAGGCAGGAGCGGGCTGCAGAGTTTATGAGCCTGACTCAGGGATTGCCGTCGGTGATGGACTATGCTAGCCACTTCACTGATTTGTGATGCTTTGACCCAGTTTTATCAGGGGATGAGGAAGTGATAGAAAAGTGCTTCCAGGATGGGTTGAGACATGAGATAAGGTCTCATGTAAATATCTTCCTCTTGAAGTGGTTTTCAGAGGTTATTGATTAGACACTCATATTTTAAGGGAACATGAAGGGAGGTTCGAGTGGTGGGCTTGTCGTGCCAGCTGGGCGGACAAGTGGTTCATCTTCCGAAGGTTGGAAGCACCGTTTGGAAAGTATCTAGAAAAGTGGTCAGAAGATACCATCAGCCTCTCAGAGAGGGAACCATGCGTTCTGTTATCAGTGATGTATGCCGGGGAATATGTGTGTTCAGTGTCCTTGACCTCCAGTTGGGTGTCGTTCGTGCGGTAGGAAGGGGAATGTGAAATGGTTCTGCAGGAACCCTCGGCAGGTGGGTGAGCAAGATGATGAAAAGTAGGTACCGGGTATGGGGAGAGGATCAGTTTCCCCATATCTGGCAAGCAGTTGGAGCTTCACAAGCTGTACTGGCTGGGGAGGTGGATGTGGAACTCCAGGGAAAGATCACTGATGCCCGCAGGGTAGTGCGGTCGGGGTGCTTAGGTCAGAGCCCAGGGTATAGGGGAAAGTCACCTTTAGGCATTTCAGTTTTCACATGGTGATGGAGAGGATGGATCGTCAACTATTAGAGGTATGATCCTTGTAGATTCTATGTTTTTAGTTCATTTTTATACACAGGTTCCATACACGCTTTTGTTTCTACTCAACTTGTGGTAGTGCTAGATTTACCTGTGGAGGGGTGTGTGGAGTTATGTCAATTGACACCCCATTAGGGGTGTGGGTTGAGGATATAATGAAGTGCAAGGGATGTGCCTTGGAAGTTTGTGGGTATCGTTTTCTGTGGGAATTATGCATTCTCAAGAGTTTAGGGGTTGACCTAATCTTGGGAATGGATTGGTTGGTGTTGTATCGGGCACACATAGACTATTATCATCCTAGAGTATCGTTCAGGTCGCTTGAGGGTGATGTTTATTTTCACCGTGGTGAATGGGATGTTCGAGTAGGGCGTGTGGGGCCATTGTTTCAATAGATGAGTGGACTCGTGGCTCATGTGGAATGTCTCATCCCTGATGATGATGAGGGAGGGGAACACTCTAATTTTCCTCCCGTGGTGGATCGGTTTTAGGATGTGTTTCTTAAGGATTTCTCAGGGTTACCACTCGAGAGGGATGTCAAGCTCATGATCAAGTTGCTGCCGGGATCAGAGACATTTTCTATTCCGCTATACCGAATGGCACTGGAAGAACTCCAGGAACTAAAGGTTCATCTTGATGAGTTGGAGTGTAAGGGGTGTATCTATCCTAGTACATCTCCTTGCATATCTTCCATGCTTTTTGCAAAGAAGGCTGATGGGTTTTTGAAGCTGTGTGTTGAGTATCAGAAGTTGAATCAGATGATGGAGAAAAATCGGTACCCTCTTCCTATAATTAATGACCTTTTTGATTAGTTGAGTGGTGCATATGTGTTTTCTAAGATTGATCTGAGGTCAGGTTATCCCCAGATGAGGGTGATGACTTCTGACATATCACGGAAAGCTTTCTGGAGTCGGTACGAGTTGTTTGAGTTTGTGGTAATGCCTTTTAGCTTGAACAATGCACTAGCTGTGTTTATGGATTTGATGAACCGAATCATTCATCCCTATATAAATCAGTTTGTGATTGTCTTTCTTGATGATATCTTAGTCTACTCTAAAACATAGGATGATCATGCCCAATATCTTGACATCATCTTAGGTAGGCTAAGAGAGAATCGGCTATACACCAAGCTATCAAATTATCAATTCTGGATAGGTGAGTTGCATTTTCTGGGTCACATCATCTTGGAGACAGGTGTGTCAGTGGATCTAGAGAATGTGCAGGCAGTTGTAACTTTGGAGCAGCCCAAGAGTGTTTCTGATGATCGGAGTTTTCTGGCATTGGACAGGTATTACAAAAGGTTCATTCAGGATTTCTCTCACTTGGTAGCACCACTCTGAGTCTTGAACAAGAAAGGAATCAAGTGTGAGTGGTTTGAGGTTTCTGAGAATTCTTTCCAAGAGTTGATGAAGCGGTTGATGACCGCACCTATCTTGATATTACCTAAGCTGGGTAAGAAGTACATCGTGTTTTGTGATGCGTCCGGAGTCGGACTTGGGGATGTGTTGATGCAGGATGAGCGGGTTGTAGCTTATGGGTCAAGGATTCTGAGACCCCATGAGCGGAACTATCCCACTCATGACATTGAGTTGGATGTAGTGGTGTATGCCTTGAAGTAATGGAGGCACTATCTGTTGGGAGAACGATTTACTATGTTTACCGACCATAAGAGTTTAAAGTAAATCTTCTCACAACGGGATCTGAACCTGTGGCAGCGAATATTGGTTGAATATCTCTAGTATTTTGACTTTGAGTTGGTGTACACGCTGGGAAAGGCAAACAGTGTTGCTGATGCTTTGAGCAAGAAGGTTCAGAATCAGGTGGTTCAGGTGTCCATCATTGAGTGGAAGGTGACATATTTGTTTGCCGAGACGCAGCTGGAGGTGCAGAAGGAGAGTGGTCAGGTCACTCTTGCATCTTTAATGATGGAGTCGATGCTTTTGAGTCAAGTTATGGAAGGTCAGCTTGATTATCCTGAGTGTTTTATCATGAAGGAAAATCTTAAAGGTGGGGAGCTACATTCTGGTCGGGCCTTCAACGTGGAAGGTGTTGTTTTTGTTCATGATCATGTGGTTGTTCCAAAGTGTATGTGGGAAGAGTTGATACGTTATTTCCATGCATCAAAGTGGGTAGTGCATCCTGGTTTTACCAAGATGTACCATGATCTCTGAAGGCAGTTTTGGTGGCCTAGAATGAAGAATGAAGTTGTGGGATTTGTGGCACGGTGCCTTACCTGTCAGCAGGTGAAGGCCGAGCATCAACGCCTAGGTGGTTTGTTGCATCCATTTCCCATTACAGAATGGAAGTGGGATGATGTAATAATGTATTTTGTCATGGTTCTTCTGAGGATACTACCAAATAATGATGCAATATAGGTGGTTGTGGATCAGTTAACGAAAGTGGCACATTTCTTACCGATTCAGGAGATCTTTACAGTTGACCAGTTGGGTGAACAATATGTTTGAAAAATAGTGTGATTGCATGACATTCAACGGAACATAGTTTCTGACCGAGATCCGTATTTCACATCGAGTTTCTGGCATGGGTTGCGGAAGGCGCTTGGTACTCAGGTGTTTCTGAGTACGAATTTCCACCTACAGACAGACGGGCAGTCTAAGCGTATGATCCAAGTGTGAAAGAAATGTTAAGAGCTTGTGTCTTGGAAATTGGTGGTTCTTGGGAGAGGAACCTATCGTTAGTTGAGTTTTCCTGTAACAAAAGTTTTCAGGCTATGATTCTGAGGGAACCGTTTGAGTCACTCTATGGGAGGCCATGAAGATCTTCATTGTGTTTTCTAGAGGCCAGTGAATCTGAGTTGTTAGGGAAAAGTCTCATGCATGAGACATCTGAGAGAGTTAATTTGATCAGGAAGCAGATGGCTATGCCTCAGTGTAGGAAGATGTCATATTAAGATCAAAGGAGTACACCTCTTGAGTTTGAGGTGGGTGATAAAGTGTTTCTTCGGGTGTCGCCAGGGTTGGGTCACTGTCAGATTCCAAAGCAGGGTAAGCTGGTGCCCGGGTATGTGGGACCTTTTGAGATTGTGGAGAGGATCAGATCAGTGTCTTACAGATTGTCTCATCAACAACAGTATGGTGCGATGCATGATGTGTTTCGTGTGTAGTAGCTCCTACAGTATCATCCTTACCCATATCAGATGGTTGATGTGGAGGATGAGGAGCTTGAGGCTGAGGCGTCCTTTGAAGAGCATCTGGTTCGTGTGGTGGATCATAGTGAAAAGGTCTTATGAGGCAAGGTGGTGCCATTAGTATGAGTACTATGGCAACATGGGAATGTTTATAAAGAAAATTGGGAGAGGGAATCAGATATGCGGGCTCAGCGGCCCAAACTCTTCACTTCGGTAGATCAATGGGGCTTGGAAACTCTCCTCAAGGACAAGCCGTTATAAGGTGGGGAGGTTGTAAGATCTTGGTTTTTGGAAGGGTGTGTTTTCATTATGTTTTGGTTGAATCCCTTTTTTAGGGATTCAAGGGATGTCTTCTGAATGTATGAGAGGTCTTGGGGGTGTTTCGGGGGCTCGGGGAACGAATTAAAGGAAAACAAGACAAGACAAGCCTGGGCACACAGCCTGCGCATGGCTAGGGTAAACCGTGCGGCCTGTCCAAGTAAACTGTGAAAACCCTCCTCCTCCACACAGTAGAAAGCGCACGTTTTGCGCATAGTTTTTCAAACCATGCGGCCAAACCGTGCGGCCTCTTAAATTTGGGAAAAATTACAAAACTGCCACCCCGGGATTTTAATAACCCACACGGGATTTCCTCTCCATTCCTACCTCTTCACCCTATGGACGAACCAAATCGCCCAAGAGCTCCAAGAGGTCGATCTCTATCGTTTATAAGGATTTTTTGGTGCCGTTGGATGTAGATCAAAGCTCTGGGTATGGCTAATCTCATCCTTGCTTCTATTTTTGGTTTGGGGTTTGTATCATCTCTCCCTCTTATTCCAAAGCTCTAAAACCCTATTTTTTGTGAGAGTTCTAGGTTGAAGCTCCAAAGGCTAGTCGAATTGAGGTTGAAGGACTCGATTGAGTGTGCGTTCAAACACGGTTTCGAGGTAGGTGGTCTCTGAAGGTTATCCCATAGTTTTATGGTGGATTTATGCATGTGTGGCTTTTCTCATGGTTTCCTTTTGATGATATTTGATCTTCTTGGATGCGTTTGGTATAAAGGATGCATAAAAACGGTAAATGGGAACCCTCACAATCCCCATGGGATGCGTTGAGGATGACTTGACCTAATTGGGGCCATCCATGGGATGCACCGGTTTTTCCTAGGCTTAGGGATTGTTATTAAACAAGTGACCTTGTTGTAATAAATGGTATATCCCTTGATGACTATGTTCGAATGATTGGTTGAACATTGAATAGATGTTAGGTGATGCACCTAGACATGGAAATAACCTAAGGGTTATTTGGAATGGGTTAAATGTTTAATTCATGGAAATGATGAACGAGTTAAATGGGTTAATGTGTAAACTGATTAAAGACCATAACGGGATAGGTTATGGGTTTAGTGTTGGATTATTAGTGAGATAAGAATAACACATGGGAATTGGATGAATGGTTAAATGATGTAAAATGGTAATGTGTTAATTGGTTAAGGAATTGTGTGAATTCCCGTGTGGTTTGTTGTGAATGGTTGTTGTAAAAGGAAAATGGTATGGTGAGTTGATGGTTGTTTGTATATATAAGCATGTGCACATGGCTTGGTAGAGTGGGGTATGACTTGAGGATATACGCCCATGGGTCGAGTGAAGAATGATGCTCTGAACGCCTCTCTAAATGCACGGGTTGGGAATGGGGACTGATGATCTATTCTCCTAACGGTTGCATCCACCCAGACTGAGGCTTCGAGGTGAAGATATGGTTAGTAGGAGGGGGTTAGTCCTAGTGAGATAGGATAACGATGTGTTTACCCTCTATCATGTGATGGTTGACCTTAGACCCCTGTAACATAAGGAATTTGATTAACCCATGGAAATGTGATGATATGGTATGTGATGATAATTGGTCTGAAATGAATGGTAATGAAAGTGGCAATGTATTTGGCTCTAAACTAGTTAATAGAACCTTAAATAATTACATGGAAATTATCATTCATTTTCCATTTTCATGCACTACCTGTTCATACTGGATATTTTGTAGACACCGTTCATGGTGGCCTACCGAGTTGTACTCACACCCTACTTGTGCTACCATTGGGTACCCGAGCAGACTTCATGTCTGCAGGTCATGAGAAGGGCAAGGGTCCTTGCTAGATATTTGAGTGGACATGGTTATCACTTGGTGGAGGATCCAGACTTGGAGTCAGGACCATTTTGGGGATTTTGTCCATTGTCCTTATTTTGGACTTTCGTTCACTTTTGCACTTGTAGGAGGACATGGAATATTTATTATTGGAAATGATTGTTATAAATGTCCCTTGTTTATTTATTATTGTTTCCACTATTGGTTTATTTTTTTTGTGGATTACTCTGATAAAAACGGTGTATAGTTTCCCCACTTGACCAAAAAGACCCCCGCTGCTAGTCGGTAGCCTTTGGCGTATTGGGAGGCGCACTTAAGGTTATGTAACTACCCATCTTGGTGCACCAGTTTAGTGGCTTCCGGTTCGGGACATTACACAATATGGAATATTGTATCATAAAAAAATCAACTTCAAACAAATGTTAAATCCATCAATTGATGTTGACATAGATGAAATCAAAACTAATTGAGGGAAATAACTCTTTCTGTTTTGAAATCATTTAAAATTCACGTAATTATAAAAGAAAATATTTATTTTGGAAATATTATTATAAGCTTGTAAGGGAATCTTCTAAGGCGTTATAATGGTGTAAAATGGCCACACACGCCGTATAAGTTAAAAAAACATCATTTCTATAATTTTTCGAAAAGGTCATAAAGTAACTTATTTGGAAAATGATAGAAAGATTACATTCAAAACAATTTTATAAAAAGTAAAACAAGGGTATAAATGAATTTAACCTATATTCTAGTAAATATTAAAAATGTTTTTAAAACAATTTTTAAGAAACACTGATATGAATGATAAAGAAGTCCTAGTAGATACTTTTGTAAAAACAACATAAGATTATAAAGTGATTGTAAAATAAACACTTACCTTGTACTTTTACATAGTCGAGGGCGTGTTAAACTCCTTTATAATGGTTAAATAATTGTTCTTAAATTATACAAGAACCCTATATATAAATATTATATCATATATTATCCTTTAATTTTTCATTTTTAATAAAATTGCACTAGTTTTATTTATTCAGGAGTTACCGATTCGTTTTCATTTATATGTTTGATTTCATAAGTCATGTTTGTTATGGATATGATATATTTGATTCATATCCATAAGTATATTATGTTAATTAAAATTTATTTTTAATAATCAAATGAAAATTATTTTTGAATGGAGAAGATGGGGAACAAAAACTCATCGCGTCGTGGAGATGGTAAGCCATACGCACGCACGAGCGACAATATCATTCTATTAGTGGTGGAAGAGTACGTAATTGGATATTATATTATAAATACAGATTCATTAACATGTTATATTTATTATTTACATCAATTTTACTGATTATTATACCCATAAAAATGATGAAGTGTCGAATAACTAACTACACCACGACGTGGAGATGGTAAGCCGTACACATGCACATCTGGTGACATTTTTATTCATTGTATGGATAGAATAATTAATTTGGTTGTAAAATTTTTATTATAACATAATATTATGTATATGTTAATTGATTATTATTCTGGTATGAAAACAACAAATAAAGTGTAAGTGGAAGAAGAAAAGAACTATGAAAGAGGTGATGAAATATGTATCTATTCGTCACGTGCTTCCTTTTGATTTGATCAAAATTGTTCCCTAGGTTTACATTATGATCAAAGTAAGGCCTCTAGGTTTAATACAGGGTAGTTGGGATGTTAATTTATTAGGGGTTGTCTAAGCCAAATGGATTTGGAGGTGTGAAAATAAGAGAAGGTGAAGTACCCTTTTGTAAGAGAGGTGAGGGCCACTTTAAGAAAAACTTGAAATATTATTTTACTATAAAATAATTTTCTATTTCTAATGGATCAAAATGGATTGATTTCAAGGATAAGGTGGGGATGGGTCGAAATCCTCTCAACCAGTAGGGTTTATACATGTTTAGGTCACCATATTAACCTTATCTTTTATATTTAACACTTAGTTAAATAGTTTAGCTTTTACCATGTATTCTTGTATTCTTAAACAATGTGGTTAATAAACTAAATATAAACTACAAAGGGACCCTAAATTAGTTCATTATGGACGTATCTACCATTATTTATGTCCTTTAGACTAGATTTGTATTTTTAAGAAGATTATATCATTTAATAAAATAGTTCATGTTTTAAAAACTCTTCTATGCCAATTTTGACACTATTTTGTATTTGTTTTTTGTGAAAATCATAACAATCTCATTTCTTCAAAAAAAAAATATTAAATCAACTATAACATTCCATATTAACCTATTAAATTATAGGAATTAATCAAAAGTATCAATATATATTTACTTTATTATTTATGACATCAATTATTTTAGCCGTTCAACAATAGGGTAATTATTGCATCATTATTCAGTCATAAATTAA
The DNA here is from genome assembly GCA_963277665.1 of Viscum album. Classification (NCBI taxonomy): domain Eukaryota; kingdom Viridiplantae; phylum Streptophyta; class Magnoliopsida; order Santalales; family Viscaceae; genus Viscum; species Viscum album. The sequence continues at coordinate 2,109,740,081 of OY728122.1, read as the reverse complement.
TTAAATTATTTAATTTTTAAAATCTATAAATAAAATACCATTATGTAATAAATATTTTTATCTTTAATATTAATATTTATAGTAGAATTTATCATATGTATAACCCTATATTAAAAATTATTTATTTATTAAAATTTGAGTTTAACACTTTTAACTGTTTTTAATTAAAAAATAATAAATGTCATAATCTAATCCAAGTTGATAAAAAAGGATCTTATTTTATTCATAAGGTTTTTTTGTGGAAATTAACATATCCAATATAATTAGTACATGTGATAGGTAATTATTGTATCATTTTCACCGTTAATTACCCTATTTAATTTTAACCATGGTAAATAAAATTAAAAGTATCTATTCACCTAAAATTATTTTCATCATATTAAACCACATTTTACATAATGAGGTCAACCGTGTCTCTTGGATTTTATAAATTCAATTCAAAGAAGGATTAAAATTATTGTTTATGCAAATATTTAAATGTGCATAGAAGGTGGGTAAATGATGTTAAAAAATTCAATAAAATTTAATTTAGCTAATATTATTATAAAATGACTCTAATGAATTGCATTAGAATAATATAGTTATTATGTATCTATTTTTACTTGAAAATAAATTTAAATAAAAAAAATTATTATTTAAATAAAAATTCGATTTTTATGTACTATGTAGTATTTTTCACTATTCATCAAAAATTAAAAGTTTTCAAAAAAATAAAAAAAATCATCCCAAGCTAATTTTCATATTCTGAATCCAAAAATGAAGTCTATTTCACAAAATTAATTTTTTATGAGTGTCTAATATTAATTTTATTATTTTTCACAAATGGACAAAAAAAGTAGTTCTTTTAAAAAAACATTGTTTCTAAATATATAATTATTTTAACAAAACAAAAACATTTCATTATAAATATGTTTTATTTAGGTGAAAACATTATAAATAACAATAAAAATTTATTTTTTTCTATTAATATCACAATATTAAATTGATAAATAAAAATATTGTTTAAATAATTATAATACTAATGCGTAGTTTCGCAAAAACTCAATCTTGCATATAACACAAGACATGTCTGTGTTGCTTGCAGTATAAACTATTGAATTACATTAAAGATATAACGTACTATGAAATATTTTGGTGTTACAAATATATTAATCCATGGTTTCTATTCTATCAGAGAGGACAAATTATTATAAATTATGCCTCTTGATATATATATCATTACACCCCTTGGACAATGGGAGGGCAGAGGTTTGAAATTACCAACATGTTATATTAACATTAATTAATTTTTTATTTTATGGGAGTGTATTTTCTTATAAATGGAAGTTTTTTATATTAAAAATTATGGGGTCTATTTTGTGGTTTATAATGTTCATATCGACAGTTACAATCACTTGGAAATGTTTACATCCCCAGAAAGAGTCCTTCACATTTTCAAGGGGGACTGGGATATAAGAACAAGAATAATAGGATCTTTAGTGACAATTGATGGATCCATATCTATCCAATTAGAGGAATGTGATTCGAGTATTGATGACGAAACATGTAATAAGACTCCTCATGAAATAGTTGATAAAAAATAAAATGCAGTTTTTGATGATTTATCTAGGTTATCACATGAAAGATAAATCAAATTTTCTACCTCCCAAATGATTGGAATAAGACCTATTTCACTACCATATTACATATTAGATATATCTGAGTTGTGGTAATTACTGGTTTATTCGGATGAGTAAGAATGTAAAAGGCTTTATCAGACCCAATATATCTACTTTTGGCTATAAAATTTCTATTTGAAATGATTTATAATGGTAATCTCTTCAATTTTATCAATTATCATATGTTGAATCAATTAATGATTAAAATTAAGAATCCTGTTCCTCAAGAAGATGATATGTTTGATCAATTCAAGAGATCCAAGTTGTACTCTAAAATTGATATACTCTCATGATATCATCATCTTAGAGTTACAATGAAGTATATCCTGAAAACAAAATTTTGGAGTCGTTATAGATATTATGAAGATTTCATGTGGCCCTATGTAAGGGACCATGTGTCTGCTGTGTATTTGGTGGTACTTGGTGGGCTAGGACATGATGACCAAGTTAAGGTGGGTGGTCCGAGTTTTCTGTGGGACCTATTTGTTACAAATGATACCACATTATATGAGTATCATGACACCCCTTTGATAGAATGAGTATATTTGATTCAAATCCCCAAAATGATTCATTATAATAAATATATTTTTGTTTCTCTAAGTGTTTATTTTCATTGATATGGATGATTTTTATTTAATCATTAATATTGAATAACTGGTGGAATTGAATCCCAAATCAACTGTTACAATCATCAGGCATCGTATACATTCCCATATTGAGTCTTTAGACACTGAAAAATTCTCAAGGACTAATGGAGGTTTTCATGCGACAAACTAAAGATAAATTTTGACCCAACGATCCATTTCGGGGGTCCCGGAAGGGGCGCTTGAAAAAATATCTGGTCTGCGCAAAAAAAGCCTCTCTCGCAATGAAAACTGTGGGATCTAAGGATGTTTCCCACACCTCCATAGAAATTTCCGCCCGTGCGCAGCAACTTCCTTTCCATGAAAAAACATCTGCACATGCGTATAAGCTTTGGTGTCGTGAGAAAATTTCGCACCGACACGAGAACTTCTGCACCACCAACCACGGGCGCAAAAACTTATGCACGCTGCCCCCACATGTATGATCATTCACACTGTCGACACTGGCATGCAAACGTTCGCGGAGAACTGTTTACTCACTAATTTTGAGACCCTGAGTGCCTATAGATAGAAGGGAGCCCCTTCAGCTTCTGGGGATAAAGAATCTGAACCGTCTCCTCTATGAGAAATCCGCCTCTCATGTGCCCAAAATATGGCTTTTAGGTACGGGATTGTTTTGAGACAGGTCGACTTGGGTTCCACCTTCATGCGAGAGAACTCGGGTTTAACCCTCATCCAAATCTCTTTGAGTCTCATCCCCTACGCACAATCACTTCCAATTGTGCACAATACTATCCAATTGCATGAAACCCCTTCTTCCTTGTGTGCAATATCCTCTATTTACGTGAAAAACCTCGGATCCCCTTTACGCGGACATACACTCAATTGCGCACCGACCTGGGATTTTGTGTGCAAGTGACACAATTGCACACTCACTCGTCCTTTTCCGCGAAAGAGGTTCAATTGAACACCGAACCAGGATTTTGCGTGCAAGAAACTCAATTGTGTGCTGACCCGTCATTTTCAGTGCAAGTGGCTCAATTTCATGCCGACCCGGTCTTTTCCACGCAAGTGTCTTAATTGCACGTCGGCTCAGTGTTTTCCGTGCAACTGTTCCACTTTACACCAATGCCTCCCACCTTGTGGATGCATGTTTGATGTCTCTCTTCCAGAAGCCATTATCGGGAAACATCATTGCATAATCCTCATTCACCAATGTCGCTCCATAGCGATACCCGAGTAGCTTCCTTGCATAATCCCCATTCACAAGTGCCACTCCATAGCGGCACCTATGCAGCTTCTTTGCATAATCCCCATCCACCATTGCCGCTCCATAGTGGCACCCAGTAAGTCTCTTTGTTTATTCCCTATCAACCATTATTGCTCCTTTGTGGCACACAGACAGCTTCCTTGTGTAAGACCTATCCATCATTGCCACTCCATAGTGGGACATAGGCATACTAACAGCTATTACTTCTTCGCATATCCATGATAACATGGACCCCCAATGAGATCTCCTTACAACACTCTCTCACCAAGGAATTGCCTATCCCTTATCTAAACCAATGTGTATAGGTTTCTGATAATGTAATTCCCAGGTGTTCGGAGTGAACCCGCCTCATCCGAGCTGCAGGAAGTTAAACTTCCAAGCGCCATAGTCCTCAGCACATTACGTTAAACTGTGACCATGCCCTGTGCCTTGCATGCGGGGTGACCCATATTGGACATTCTCTAGGCACACTAGTCTCCATGGGAGTGAAATCATTCCTTAAATGGAATGAAATACACTTTATCAGAGTGTGTTTGTCCGGGGAGAAAGGGAAACCACCCAGGTGTAAGCCCCTATATTTCCTCCCAAAAGGCAGCACCCCTGCTCCTCCTCTCTTTCTGGGTCCCAAATCCCTCTACCGCTGGGCTTTTTCACCACTCGGGCCTCCATCTTGGAGTATGTCCCAATCTATTTAGGTTTCTAACCACACGTAAGCCCATGTTTCATCTTTGGGATGCCAACAACGTGTGGCCCCGGTCTACTTCACCGGGACGCACCATTCACTACGTGATTGTTAGGTCTTTGTTGTCTCTTGTTTCTCACACCGAGCATGAATCACGTGGTTTAAAGAATGCATCGACCATGAAATCCTATCTGGGCATCCTAGAGTCTAAGCCCCACAACCCACCAACCTGAACTACATGGACTTTGATCCCTGCCAAGGCAAGGTACGTAGGAAGCCTCCTTGTGGTTCAAGCCCAACACCCATTGGTCCCGACTCTCTTCACGTTGGATGACCAACAACTTCGACTGCCTCAGAGCGTAAGAAACTAAAAACATCCATTCTCAAACTATGTGGACTTTGATCTTTGTCAATGCAAGGTACATAGGAAGCCTCCAATAGGTTCAAGCCCAACTCCCATTGGTTCTTACCTTCTCCATGTCGGTCCACCATCATCCTGAACTATGAGGACTTTGATCTTAGCCAAGGAAAGGTACGTAGGATGCTTCCCTAAGGTTTATAACCACCACCAATTGGTCCCGACCATCTTCATGTCGGTTCACCAAAGCATCCTAAAATACATGGACATTGATCCTTTCCAAGGTAAGGTAGGTAGAAAGCCTCCAAGAGGTTCAAGCCCAACACTCGGTCACTCCGACCTCCTTCACGTTGGATCTTCCACTCCACCTGAACTATGATGTCTTTGATCCCAACCAAGGTGTGGTATGTTGGAAGCCTCCATGAGGTTCAATACCACCATCCATATGGACCCCAGGTCCCCATTCACATCTGTCCACTAACCCGCATCCCCTATGAACTATGTGGGTTTGATCTCTGTCTCCTAGGTAGGGTACGTAGGAATCTACCATGAAGATCAACCCTATACAGCGGTAAGCCGTTGTGACCTCAATCAGTGGTAAGCCATTGCGTCCCCTACTCACCAGCAAGCCATTGTAATCCCCTTCACTGGGACCCTCATCTTTGGTCCGTCCTAGTGGGGTCATACCAACATGGGATACTAACCATGCCTGAGCCCCATACACATCATCAGGTTGTCTTCCTATGTGTACGCCCCAATTCAAGTCCATTTATTTGTCATCCCTTTGAACCTATGTGTTTAGGGAAAGTCATTCACCAACCCAAATGTTCCACTTCCTCTGGGTCCAATACATGCATCCATTTTCATGAGACACCTCCTTAGGCATCCCTACAACCTAAAAAACTACGTGAACTTTGATTCCCTACCACAGGGGTACGTAGGAATTTTCCTAAACACTCAAGCCTAGCATTACCATCGTCCTCTCGACAGTTTCATCCCATTCACCATCCACATCATTCAAACACTCCACCATCCATCTTGAATCTTACCCGGGCTGCCACATCTCAGTGGGATCATGCAACCTCATTATTCATTCCGCTCTATAACAACAGGGAATCTAACCACACGTTGTCCCCAACATCAATGTTCCCTCTAGGGGTTGCAACCATCTGATCCACTCTAATCCGTGTTCTGATCAGTCCAAGCCATCCTTGTTGGATGTTAAACCAGCAACATACCCTATGTTAAACATGGGAAGCTGAGGAAAACCTCATATACATGCCTATGGAATATGATTCCCCACATTCTGCGTGGGATACCTCAGGCTTCTGCGCCCTCAATAATCCCTATAATAAGGGGAATAAATGAAAACGTGCATGTGTCCCACCAACCAGACATGCCAATGATGTCCAACGTGACTACTCCCATGACTGAGGATTACTTCCCTAACCTAAAACTTTGGAATGTACCAACAGAAGCAGTGTAATTAACTGGTGTCCATGAAGATATGGCATTAGGAAGAGTTTCACGAACAACGTCTTAAATCTATAAGGGAGACCCGAACTAGGTGACGAGTTTTGAGGACGAATCCATAGAATGAAGAACTGACATCCCATAAAACCATTTCTATCATGGAGAAAATGTCCCTAAATACGGAATGGTTGCTACCGACCTTTTGAAACTGGGAATTTGGTGCAACAAACAGTGTCTCCATCCCCCAACAATATAGACACGTGTGCCCCGACTAAAGCGTTGGAAACATAAATGGTGAACCTGACATGAAGTTCTTCTCCTCAACATGGTGATTTGCAGCTTTCGAGATATTAGTGGATTAGTGTGTCCCCGAATCCAGCTATCTAGTGTTGGGTCCGACCAAGAAAATAATAGGCCTGGCGTGAAACTCACCATAAGGTGGTGTAGTATAACGTTGGATATCCTTCTCTGTGACGTTGTTAGCATGTAACCCTCTTACCAGTCATGGATGATGGGATGGCGTTGTGGCACTGGTCATCGATTCCTTTTTCTCACAGCACTAATGAGTTAATCTCCCTGTTTTCAGAAACCAAGCTGCTACACTAGGAACTTGGTCACCACCTACCCACCGACGTAGGGGAAAGGATAGTACCAGTGCGATAGTCCCGCATGATTCCCCCTATTCTACAATGGTATCAACAGCCACGACCGCTGGGCACCTCTTCCCTATCTCTCCCTCTGAGTTCATCCAACGAAGGGTGATCAATGACCTTATACACCGGTATGAGGAGGATGCTATTATCCGAACATAGGATATGGCCTACCTATATTTAGAGGCATCAGCTCCTCATCATCAATGCCACCTGCGAGGCCGCGTACGGAGCCACTACTCCCCACTCCAACATATAACTATTTCAGGAGCCTATTCCTGGAACAATTCGATGACTCCCTACCCTACGCTGATGAGGTAGGGGATATCTGGGTCAGCCCAGCCAGGATCCCATTCTAGGGGATCCCAGCAAGGGATCCCACTAGGCCGCATCATCGCCACCCCCAAATCTTATTGGACATGGAGAAGGTAAGCCATGTACCTGTATCATCGGCTCCAGTCCGTCTAACTATACACCGGCATTGGGAGAAAGCCAAAGAGGATGCCCAGAAAGGGGCATCAACATTATCAGCTACTGTGGCCTGAGCCACCGCCAACGAATATCACCAACTCCATGTATACGTCAAGCAAGGGAATTTATATACACGACCAGGATCGAGCCCCAACCGCCCCACGGGCAGGCCAGGTCGACCCTCTTGATCGCCAACAAAGGTAGTGGCTGTCGCGGACTAACCCGTGGAAACAACACCTATTAAGGAGGTCCTCCCCGTACCACTACCATCAAAAACGCGGATCTGACACGCTTCCATGCTCGGAATAGCGGTCCTCCCTAGAGAACCATTAATCCAAATGAGGGTCCTCCCCATGACAATGACGCTCAGTACAAAATCCTCTCTCGTGCCCACTACACTGGATATCGATCCATTCCTCCCGGCACATACCGTTGGTGTGGGGACATTGCACATTTGGTTGCACTCAAACATGGGGACCCTCCCCGTGTCCTCTTAGCCACTTGTGGTAGGTCCTCCTCACCCTAGAAATCAGAGGAGTGAGGGCTAGCTTCACTTCACTAGCACCCCGCATGGAGGTCCTACCCATGCTTAGCTCGACCAGTATGAGGACCTTCCTCACACTGATGTCTCTTGGGGAAACCAGCTGGGAGATCCTCCCCATTCTCCTACCGATTCATGTGGAGGTCCTTCCTGCTGCAGTACATCCCACGGAGGTCCTCCCTATGTTCCCTTTGATATCAGTCCCAGGGATCCTTGCACCCCAGCTTACTCAGGTGGGAACCCTCTCTGCCCCAACACCAGTATGGCCAAAATACCTCCCCATTTAAGGAATATACCCTATCTCGAAGAGCCATCCAGGTGTAGGAAGGCTGGTCATCACCGCCATAAGAATAATTCTTGGAAGGTCCAGACTGAGATCAAACCAATTAGCTTCTCATACTCTGAATCAGAGTACGAATCAGCACATGAACGCTCCCCTCACTCCTCCAAGTCAAGGGATGGGACATGAATGTGGCGCATCAGCCTAGTACTCCCAGAATGAGAGGTCCATTTGATTCCCACCTCCCTATGCAGGTATATCCAGGAGGAAGAACATTTGGAAACCTCATAGGTTACAATTGTGAAATCACCACCGTCATCACCAGAAGCACTCTCTACCTCGACTAGAGATCAAAGAGAGTTGTTCTAGGGACCAATGGTGGGCCAAAAGCAGCACAACCCATCGTTAGTTACCCCATCCCCTACGCTATGAACTATGGTCATCATCCCATCCTATCGTGATGTGGTGGCTATGTCTCTATACTCTCCAAAGGACAGCATGTCATTCGACAACCAGTCAACCTTTTCTCCATATTCCCCACCGGCCAGCCTACCATACCAGTGGTCTGCTTCGATACCACTATCTATTCCTCAGCTTCCCCTATTTGATGAGTCGGGTAAGGATGGGCCAAAAACTGAATCCGAGAAAAGGATATTATGAAATATCCTCGAGTGGACCACTTCCCTGAGATGTTTTGGCCCGTGGAAGCACTGAATTTCTGCGTGCCAGAATCCCTCGCCCCTAAGGAAGTAGAGTGTTTTGGTTAAACCCTATGGGTGACACACATTCATCTTCATCATCAGCGAGTGGTTTATCCTATGATACAAGTGAATTTTTAGGACAATGGTGAGCAATGTCTTCTAGTTTATTTTTCCGCACTCCTTGTGGCCCAGCGCCCCGAGTCACCAGGCCACTATAAGGCCCTCCAACAACAATGAATCCAGTGTTTCAAGGTACTCTACAAGATTATCAAGGAGGCTTCCCCCCACGTGTAAATCCATGGCTGGGGGTCGTATGTTTCCCTCCTCTCCAGTCCTCTCCGATGGCAACCGGACATGATAGGCGACATTGAGGACATGCCACCAGGTAAAGTCACAATCAACATGGCCACCCTATCAGTAATGTAAAACAAGCTGGAGCTCCTGGAGCAGGACCTTCCCCCTGAAGGCGTTCCACAACTACTGGACCACTTGGGGCGTGTTACTCATCAACAGAGGAGCCTGTTGGGTCTCCCTGTGCCCAGAGAGGCATTAGTCCTTAGTCGAAATAATGTTATGGTTAAAGAGAATCTCAGAGCTTCCAAACCCTCCGTCTCATCTGACATAGTGCGAAAGATAGAGGAAGACCTCGAAAAAGCCACATTTCATCAGCAACAAGCCGAGCAGAAGAAGTTGGTTGATGACGTTCTGGATGAATAGCCTGTAGAGTGACGACCAGACTATAGTAATCCTAGGCTAGGGAAGCAGGGGCAGGAACAACTTCCTCTCGGCAAGCTGCCTCTAGGCGACCCTGACAATCCTGCCACTGCGGAAAGGGTTGAAGCCGGAACTTATGGACAGAGGGTGTGGTCTGGCTCGCCAAACCCTTCGAGATAGCATGAAAATTCAAGGGACCCAAATAGTATTCCCCCAACTTCCATGATGGTCATTCTACCAGCCACTCCATGAGCTGCTGAGCCTACTTACATGGTTGAAAAACCTACCAATGCACTTGTGGTTAGGGATCCCCGTTAAGATAGGGAACCCCGACCAGATGATCCAATGTCGGCACTCATTTCCCGCCTTGAGGAATTGTAAACACGATAGGTGGAAACCCCATCTGATGGAAAACCATATCAATCATCGATTGATGATATGTTGGCACCTCTGAGATTCTGGAATCCCACCTTTTCCCCCTTCAAAGGGACAGGGGACCCACCACAGCATCTGGCCCACTTCACCTCAAGGTGTGGGTCCATGTTAGGAACTCTAGAGCCGCAGGAGGCTGCCAAGCACTAACGTTTTGTGCAAACATTGGAGGGGCCTGCGTTTTTCTGGTACAACCAGCTCCCCATCAGATCAGTAATCTATTGGGTGGACCTCTATAGGCAATTCCACTACCAGTTCAGCTCCACAACAAGGAAAACAATTATCGTGGTCCTATATAAGTTCAGGGAGAGGCTTGATGAGAACATCTCCGACTTTGTATCCTAGTTGAAAGGACTTACCTACTCCTTAGACATGCCACTGACCCAGGTGGAATTACTGACGATGTGTGTGGAAAATGTTAAGTCAAAAATGGTTCCCTCTCTGATCACCCAGAACATCCCTATAGGATTCCGAGACTTATATGATATGGTTGAACACCAGGAAGAATCCCTCCAACAGGTCGGCCAGACACATTCGTTGCCCCCTACAATTCCCGTGAGGAGGTCTGTCAGAACCGATCCAATCGCGATGGCCCAAATAGAGGCCCCCCAGATAGATGGGATTGTTATCAGTGGAGCCAACTCCAAAAAATCACAGAGGTCCACCACCACATGCACAACCTATATCCAAGTAGCAGACCCATGATAATCAGTAGGTTCCCCGAATAATGCACCTTCATTTGCTAGATGCGACAATCAGGCCCCGCCTCTTTGACAGGATCCTCTATCCCCCCATTAGGGTCAGGATCCAAGGCCCCCATTCCAGATAGATGAAACAGAACCTACTCATTCAATGAGAATCGGGCCCCCATCTATTTCCGAAGTTCCCTAGAACAAGGGATAGTGCGTTTTCCAGAGTGCATAAGGCCTGAAGAGGCGAACCTCACCGATCACCTCAACTACTGCCCCTATCACTGAATCCTGGGGAATACCCTCAAGTAGTGCTATGTGGTCAAAGACTGGCTTCAGGACAAGGTCGATAACAACATAGTCGGTTTGGGCCTGATCCCGACACAAGTGACATGTGTTTTCGTAAGGAAAGATAGTAACATCGACGATGATGGTGAGTGGAATTAGGTTTCCAATCGCTGGTCCAATAAGTATGATGTCTGGATGTCTCAAAAAACGGTCGCCTATGCCCATGGTATCATTCAGGCATGCCTAAATCGACCATAGCCTTCAGGAGCTGAGGCCACCACTTCTACATTGTCATCTCAGTCGGACTCTTCCCTGATGATCAAACACCGACGACACAAGGGAATGAAAAGTCCCCCGCCGATTTCGTCGTCATCCCATACTATCGAGGACTTCATGCCCCCAAAGAGATGGAGATTTATCCCAGAATCCTCCCAGTAGTGGATGAATCATTGAGTGATATTCAAGTGTAGAATTCGGTTAACACCATGGAGTTGGTAATCCCACATATGACTCCTGACGATTGGGAGTGCTAAGCGGATCTCCTTGACATCCCTAGCTCATGCCAACTTCAGCGGAGCCACGACCATATGGGTTGTCGACGCACATCAGTTGGAACTTCCAGCCAGGCTGTGCATGCCACTAAGACTAGACAGCAGGCCTAGCGTAGAGTTCAGCACACACAACCTCCTCATCCGGTGTTATCAAGCCCACCTCCACCGCCGTTTGTGCTACTGGATCAGGCAGAGCCACGTCAACTAGGTCACGACCATCCATGCCTTGCTACATGCCAGTCTCAGTCATCTGACCCTCATCTGGTAGCCACTCATCAGGCTTAGACTAATGAGCTGTGGGATATTCCCAACACTAGTCATCCACCAGTCCAGCTGGTAGGGGCCATCATACCTCCTGTCATAGAATGGCCCCCTACAAGAAGAAGTTCACACCTTGCATAGAAGTATGATGTTCTTAAGAACCTTTCTCGCATCCCAGCAAGGCTTTCTATCCTTGAGGACCTTCGACTATCAGTAGATATGCGTGAGGCTCTCACTAAGTCTTTTAAGAAGCCCCCTCTAGTGTGAGACGGAGGTTGCAGCTCCAGAGGCATTTCACGTGGAAGCGATAGAGAATGCTGAATGTGAGGCCATTATCTCATTCTCTGGAGAAGATGAAGGTTCTCCCATACAGGGCCACAATCCCCCACTGTACATCACCGACCAATTCAATTTTGTGTAGGTTCTCCACTATCTTTTTGACATAGGCACCAGGATTAACCTTATCCTGACATAGACATTGAAAAAGTTGGGGTTATTTGAAGATGACTTGACTCCCTCTGACCCAAAAATATAGGGATAAATCAGGTCAAAGAAGACCCCAATTGACATGATTCGTTTGAAGAGCTAGTTCGGTGGCCTAGTTTCCAGTACCAAGTTTATGGTTGTCTCCCAATACACCGTGTACAATGCATTGATGGGCAGACCATGGCTCCACCTGCACACGACGGTTACCTCATCATATCACATGTGCCTCAAGTAATCCCTCAATGTTCGAGTGGGCGTGATCCAAGGTGACATCAATCCTTTTTACTTTTGTGAATCCCATTACCTGGATGCCGAATACTACAAGAGCAAGGACATGCATATTCAGGCTAGTGAGGTTGAACCCATTGCAGTTTCAAGTGACCCCTGGGCGGGACTGGATGATGCCTACATCTTCCCGATCCATAGATTGGAGGCCACGACCCCAGATACGGGGCAATGTATTATTGTCTCTGATACAAGGGGAAGCATATACATAGGTCCAAGCAATGTATAGAGATCACTGCATACACCTATACAAAGTAGGCCCAGGTGATCTCGAAGCCTCCTACCCCTATAAGGTATCAGAATGTCTTCTCCATGGGAACAACAATACATCATACGTTCCTTCTTCACCATGATGGAATTAACCTATTCAAGACAATGCTCCACTATTACTTTGATATCATCAAGCATGGCCCCTTGGGCCGATGTGCAGATGGGATTGGATCAACAACCTTCATTGTTATGGTTTCAGAAGCACCAGAATCTCTTGATGCAGGGACCACTGCCTCTCAGGCTGGTACCAGCCTCTCCTCGGGATTTGTAGACCCAGAGGAAGATCCTCCCACTAGGGATCCCTCCTCTGCAAGTGAAGAAGAGAATTTGGAGGATGCTCCCCCTGCCTTTGAAGATGGATTTTCTTCCACGATCGACGAGTTGGTATAGGTAAACCTCGATAGCAAGGTAGATCTGAGACCTACATTAATCAATGCCGCTCTGTCCCTCTTGGAGATGCAGCGGTACATAGACTTCCTGAAACAACATCATGATTTATTCTCTTGGAGCTACAATGTAATGCCAAGACAAGATCATCAGGTAGTCTTCCACCACCTCGGTCTCCATGAAAATCATCATGGGTTCAAGTAGCCTCCAAAGAAGATGCACCCTTCCCACGGTGCCATGGTAGAGGTAGATATTGATAACCTCATCATATCCAATTTTCTTAAGAAGGTCCAGTACCCAAAATGGATGGCCAAAATTGTACCAGTCTAGAAAAATAATGGGTAGATCAGAGTCTACATCGACTTCCTGGATCTTAACCATCACTGTACGATGGATGATTTTCCCAGTCCTGTGACAGAATTGTTGATCGATGCTACGGCTCGGTCCCAAGCACTCTCCGTCATGGATGGTTACTCCAGATACAACAAGATCCGAATGGCCCCCAAGGAAAAGGATTCTACAGCCTTCATGGCACCACAAGGTATGTTTTATTACCATGCCATTCCCTTTGGTTTAATGAATTCAAGTGAAACCTATCAGCGGGCCATGCATCGCATATTCAAGACAATCCTCGTGTCATTGGTGGAATGTTATGTGGATGATCTGGTGGTAAAATCTCATCGGCACCAGTACCATCACAAAGACCGTGAGAATGTATTCATCTTCCTTCGTCCTCACCACATGAATATGAACACATTAAAATATACCGTTGGGGCCACATTGGGGAAATTTCTTGGCTTCGTTGTGACATATAGGGTCATTGAGATTAATCTAGAGAAGATCAGGGCCATTAGCCAGATGCCTCTCCCGAGCAATATTCCGGAGCTTCAAGGTTTTCAAGGCCACTTAGACTACATACGCCGATTCATTGAGAATATGGCCAATAATTATAAGCCCTTTTCTATGCTCATGAATAAAGGCACACCTTATAATTGGGATGAAGAGTGCCATAACATGTTTGAGGAAATTAAGTAGTATCTACTCCCGCCTCCTGTCTTGATGCCACCCATCTCTCAAAAACCACTGGTCCATTATGTGACTGCCCTGGAATGATCTCTTGGAGCCGTACTCACCCAGAAGAACAATGAGGGGATGGAGAACATCCTTTACTACCTCAGCCACATCCTCGACAATACGGACACCAGATACTCCCCCATCGAAAAGAGCTTCCTTGTACTGGTACTCACAGTACAAAAATTACTACATTACTTTCAGCACCACAAGGTAAAGCTAGTGTCTCGGGTAGACCCACTGAAGTACATTCTGAACAACCCCATGTTGACATGTCATCTTACATGATGGGAAATGATTCTATAGCGGTTTGATATCATGTTTGTCCCTCAGAAAGCTATTAATGGGAAAGCATTGGCAGACTTTCTTGATACACATCCAACTCCTGATGAGAAGTCCTTAGATATCAATTTTCCTGATGAGGCAATCCTCTCAATAGATAATGCATCCCATCTTGGAATATTAATTTCAAGGATGCTTCCCGGAGTCCCACCGGTCAGAGGCTCAATGTTCTCAGGCTCAACAGGGTAGTCCTGGGTATCGTCTTTATTACCCTGGCACTGGCCATTATGTCGAACTCATTCATGTTTTCAGATGGATGAACCAAAAATAAGGTATAACATTAGGCTCCTATCACTGGCCTCGAGCTGGCCCACGAGATTGATGTGCCCAATTTACACGTGAAAGGGGATTCTGAACTAGTTATCATGAAAATCAACAGTGACTAAATCGTCATAAAGATAGAGCTCATAATATTGTTGGAGCACACTCTATAGCTAATGGACCAGTTCCCATCACATCTGGAAGTTACTCATGTCCCTCAATCTCAGAACGGTCAAGCTGACACCCTGGCTAGCCTGGCTGCATCACTTATAGAGCCCGAGTAGGAGGATCTGATTATCCCCGTGGAACATCTGAGAGTCATTGATCCTGTATCCCCAGGTGACAACGATGAACTCCAGGTGAGCCATCATACTGTTGGATACTCCATGTCAGGATCCCCAGGAGAAGTGGTTGAAGTGACTCCCGAATAGAGGGCCCCCTTTTTCAAATACCTCCAACATGGTTACCTCTCGGCTGATCGGGTAGGGCACGAGTGAATCCGATGTTGCGCATTATAGTTTACCCTCCAGGGTGGTCCCAGTCTTGAGCAAATCCTCTAAAAGCGTGGGTTCAATGGTGTTCTCCTCTATTGCATCCACGAAGTCATGATTTCTTAGTTCATGCAGGATGCTCATGCTAGTTCCTACGACGCCAACTAGATTAGAACAAAGCTGTCCCATCAGATCTAAAGACTAGGGTACTTTTGGCCATCCATGATCCATGACTGCATCATGTTCTCCAAAAGCTGTGAGGCGTGTCATGTTAATGCAAACATTGAGCATCTACCACTGAATACTCTCCACACTACCATGTACTCTTCGCCCTTTGCAGTCTAGGGACTAGATGTCGTGGGACCATATTCACCGGCGACAGCTCGCCAATGTCGGTTCATCCCGACCGCTACGAATTTCTTTTCCAAGATGGCAGAGGAAGCTCCTCTCAAGGAGGTCAAGGCATGTTCTGTCATTGACTTTGTGAGCTCCAATATCATCTACCGGTTCGGAGTCCCTCACTCCATCCTCACCAATAACAGCCCAAACATTTGAGCGTCTAAGATGACGAAATTTTACGGTAAGTACAACATCCATTCTAACCATACCTCTTGATATCATGTGCAAGAAAATGGATAGATCGTGGCATTCAAAAAAACACTCTCTAACATTTTGCAGAAAATGTTTGGTTAGAATAAGATGAGTTGGTCGGACAAGCACCCCAATGCCCTCTGGGCTTATAAGACAACAAATCGTAATTCCACCAAGGAGACCCCATAATGCCTGGTGTACGGAACTAAGGCTGTCCTGGCCATTGAGATTCAGTTTCCTTCATTACATACAGTGGTCTATGACCAGTAGGTGCTAGATAAGGTAGCTGAAATTTTTCGGGATGAATAGGAAGCACTTGATAAGAATAGGCTTCGTGCCCTGCACAATCTAGAAAGGAAAAAAATAAGATAGCCAGAGATTTCAACAAGAAATTTCACCTCCACTTCTTCTTGCATGCATACTTGGTATTTTCCCTCCAGACACTAATGATAACTAGTAGAAAACCACCCAAGTTGGAGCCCAATTGGGAAGGACTTTACATAATTCATAGGGTTTACCCAAATGGTGCATACTTACTGATGACAACGGATGGTGAGTGTATAAATCATCATCCTACAGGACGTTAAATTGTATGGATCTTCTAGAACTACGTAAGGCTTCATTTCCATCCACAGGGGAAATGTTGGAATGCTTAAACATTTCTTCTTGTGCCCATCCCACAAACTCTCATCTTTGACTATCCCCCTAGGGGTAGACCACTTGGAGGATCCTTACACGGCGTAGTGATTGATTCTTTATCCCCACTCATGTTAGGATTACGACGGTTGAACCATGTTCCCCTCCCCATTCTTATATCCTACCACGTCTTCACCACACGATGTTGAACTGCATGCACTTTATGTACTACATATGGCTTGATTCCAATCCTCAGGGGATACATAGGAACACCAGGAAATATTTTCTGTTGGCCCATCCCGAACTTCATAATTCCCCCTCAGGTTGAGACATATAGTGGTACATGATTTTTCCCTAATTCACATCAAGCTCATCTCGATCCCTCCATACATCCAACTACCCAAAGATGGCTATCATTATCACCACCCTGCTTGACATTAAAATGCATGGGCACAACTATGCTTCACCCACTCCTTCAATTTGTACTCTGTCATGTTTCACGTCCAAAAGCACCCCCGACTGGCATGGATGCTCACCCAAGGGCTCTCCTACCACTTCGGGCCAACACCCTCAAGGATGTTGAGTAAAAAATTGTTCCAAGTCCATCGTTTTGAATATGGTCAGCCATTGACACTCATTTTTTTGTTCCCATTTCAGGTCACACTATAAGGATGTTGTGTTTTGAACATGGTTAGTGGCGATCCTTTTTTGTTGTCACCACCCCCATAGATCCCAAACATTGAGTGTGGTGGTTCATCATGATCGTTGTATCTTCGAGATGCGACTCCTTTCAGGGGATTCTAGCAATTAGACCCTTATATGATAGGGAAAGCCGAATTCGGCTCCTTATTTCCCACACCGAGTACGGCTCACCAAGGCTTAGGAGCTGTGATGAGGCGGTTACCACATAGGAGTTCATATGGATATTGTTGGATGGGATGCCCAGCCTCAGGTCCTTCAACCCCTTTGGGCCCCTCAAGAATGTTCTCAATTAGGATAGTGTGGTGCGGTGTGGAATCATGTCCTAATACACATATGGATATTTTTCCATGCTACACATATCAACATGAGATATCCCTTCGCTCATTTATCATCTGCTTCAGGAGCACAATCCCTACCATGATCGACATGAACCATCATTTGGGTTTCTATCACCCTCTATATATATAATGGACCCCAAATAACATGTATTCTCTGCCCAAGGGCCCTCCTACCGTTACAGGATAACTCCCTAGAAGATTGTGTGTGATAAGTTGATGAAAGTCCCGTGTTGTGAATATTGTGAACAGTCGACACTCAATTGTTCACCCCCCCCTTTGGGTCACATAAGGGTGGATACTATGTTGCGAATCTGATCAATAGTTGACTTAAATCATCGTTGCTACTTTAGGGTCTTCCATAATCACGATGATACTCCCTTTATTTCCCACACAAATGACATTAAGCTAGGCATATACGGTCCGAGATCTATGACCATAAAATAAGACCTCCTTCATCGTCACTATAATATGTTAAACTGAAAACTAGTTGGGACTTTTTGTCTAAGGCCCAACCTCAGGCCCCTTGGCCTTCTCAGGCCCCTAGCCCTCGTTCTCACTTAGGGTTGTATGGTGTGGTGTGGGATTATGTCCTTATTCATGTCGGGTTACTCACTGAGCCATACACCTCTATTGTTTGAGGTATCTTACCCCTTATATCATCCTCACTACAAGAAGTTAAACTAAAAGTTGGATGGGAATTTCTGTTTGAGGCCTAGCCTCAGGCCTGTTGGACTTCTCGGGCCTCGAACCAAGTCTTCACTCCGGATTGTATGATGTGGTATGGGATTATGTCCCCATTCATGTCGGGTTACTCGTCGTGCCATACACATCCTTTGTGTAGGGTATCTTACCCATTTGTGTCTTTATTTCATGACGAAAAACTGCACATTACCCTCTTATAGAACTACGTGTAGCTTTCTTCCCATCCAAATGGGATACATAGGACCGCCTGAACGTCTAGACTTTGGGTCCATCCCCATATCTTAGAAATCTCCCCTTAACCTTGGCCTCTTGGCCTAAAATTTCATAGGGAGAGTGGTATATGGTGTGGTACGGGATTATGTCCTCATTCCCTTCAGGTTTGTAACAACCACAACAGGTACCTCTTTCTATGGAGAGCTCTCTATCCCATTGTTATATACGCATCTTCTCAGATCAGCCACTCTCAAGTTGAGCCCTTCGACCATCTTCGGTGATTCACCAATGGGACCAAGAGTACTCTGGTTCTGTGTCTAGAGTATCAGATTTTACCTAGACATGTTCCCACCCCCTTCCAGGCATCATTTTCCCCTTCTTTTGGGATTCCGTAATCATTCACACCCGAAGGGACCCCCAAATGGCATGGATGCAAGGCCTATAGGACCTCCTACCATTACGGGATAACTTCCTCGAGTGTTTCAGACAACAAATCAATACAATGCCCATGTTGCGAATATGTTCAACATTCGATGGTCATTTGTTTGTCCCCATTTCAGGATAATGCGATATGGATGCTGTGTTTCGAACATGGTCAATAGTTATCCTCCACCATCCCACTATCCCCTTTAAGCCTTGAATGATGGTTACATAGTTCACATTATTTTCCACTCCATCATGTCCAGATGGAATTTCAACACTTCTAGAACTATCCCTCAGTGCACATTTTCACATTAGGAGGACAAAAGCCTTTGTAAAGGCATCATTGGGGCTCCACACTGACCTCTAATTGGTATCTGTTCTAGGTATTGAAAAAAATATCTTCCTCCATTGTTTCCCACAATGAGTTTGACACAGGTGGGCTTAGGGATTGGGCTGAGGTCCGCACTTACATGGAAGGATTTATCTCCTCTATGGTCCGAGCTCTAAGACCATAAACTAGTATCTCATTTATAGCTATGTAGAACGTGATTCCCATTCCCATGGGATACATAGGAACACCTATACATCTTGTCTTTGGGACCATCTTGAGTTACACTAATTTATCTCTTCTATTCTGCCTTCGAGGATTTCCTTTTACGAGACTTCGTGTCATGGTATGGGATTATGTTCTCATTCATGTCAGGTTTTCATTATCCATAACACGTATGCCTCCTTATAGGATTTAGCCCCCAACTTCTTGTCCCACATGACAATAAACTGTATGTTGTTCAACACAGTGTTTTAAGGCACCTTCAAGAATTGTGTGTGGCTTTATTCCCATTCTCATGGGATAAGTAGGAATAAACGAACATATCCTCTTCGGGTCCAGCTCAATTGGGAGCTAGTTTCTCATGACCCTTATCCTCTAATCTTTCCTAGCCCATCAGCCCGAGGTTTACTACTCGGAATTGCACACAGTATGGGGTGGACCTTGTCCTCATTCACGCTGGGTATGCTTTATCACACCGTGAAATTACCCTCTGGAACCTAATATCTTGTATATTCATATGGGCCATATGACGTTAAGCTATGTCACCAGGTCCCATCACATGACCCTAAACTGTGACATTATCATCCTGGTTGCATGACAAAAAATAGTGCTACATCATGGTGTCCTCACTCAAGGGGTCATCATCTTTGGTATTGGTCACACACCATAAAATTTGTCAATGCATGCATATGGATTTATTCATGTGGTGTTTCTTGGACATTATATCCTAGGCCCATCGCTTTACAAAAAAACCCATTCATCATAAAGGATAAACAAGATATATCAAATACTGCTTCTTTCGGTGCAAGGTCCAGACCCGCACAACCTCATTATCTATGACAGTGGTATCCTACCATGTCTCCTGTAGAACTACATACATATTGATTCCCATCCTCATGGGATATGTAGGAATGCCCTGACACCATGTCTCTGGGTCCATCCCCATGAATGGGAAATCTGGTTTCCTCCTCTTTTTCGGCCCCTTGGCCTGAACTCTTTCAGGGAACCCTATAACCATAGTTCTACCTAGAACAAGTTATGGATGCCCCATGATATAATTGGGAGGTGAAAGTTTTCTATTCAAAGAGGTTCTAATTATAAGAAGGGTTGATCCATAATCAGACCGGTATGCCCACCTAATGTGTTCCCACCATGGTGGCATAACGACAAGAGTGCTGGATTCCATTCGAGTAAGCCACCACTCCACCTTCCACGCTTTGTGTTCCCTTTATTCAAACCATCGTCCTCTTTCACATATAAAGAAACCCCCGAATAGTATGGATTCTCGGCCTATGGCTCTCAAACTATCCTGGGCGTACATTCTGAAAGACTAATGGATGACATTCGGAGTCAGGACCTATCTTTCGAACACGGTCAGCGGTTATCCCTCACTGGTCATCCCCATTTTAGGATAATATATTATGGATAATTTGTTAAAAACATGGTCAAAATTTATCCTCTATTGTTATTTCACCCCCACAGTGTTCCGAATATGTGGTATTGTTATTCACACTTTCCACTACCTTATGTTTAGGTTGATTTCAGATGCCCCTGGTGTTACCCCGCTCGTGCCCTAGAGTACATTGGGAAGATGACCCGTCGAATGTTCTGAGGACCTTTTCCTATAATCAGGACTCTCCCTTCTCATCCTGGGAATCTGAATTGGTGGTTTGAACCTCAGGTGCCCAAATCTTGGTTGTAACTCCTACATTAAAATGAAATAATAAGTGTGAGAATCCATTGTTTCTCACACTGGGTACGACCCACGTGAGCTTAGGAATGGATTGCTATTTATTTCAGGATTGTATTTGAATGAATTAAGCCAAATGAACAAGTAAAAAATCTATCCATACATCTATCCATACAAGCAGTTTAGAACAAGTGGTAGTAATGAGAAATGAGTTTATGAGTTCAACCAAAACAGGGCCCTTATGGATTAAAATCTTGGATAGATCATTCCAGGGCCGATTCCTTTTTCGTTGTGTCCTCCCGGATTGCTTCTCACCCCCTGAGAGATCTCTCTTCATCAGCGGCCATAGAGCACAGTGCACATGCCCTACCATGTGCTTGGAATTGTTCAGTTTGAAGTTCAGTCATTTGGTGACCTGCTGCCACTAGCTACTCTTGAGAATCCGCCAGCTGAGCCCTCAATTGCTCAACAAGCTCAGAATAGATAGCAATTAATACCTCCTTTTATTTCATCTTTCCATCAAGGCGTCGGACCTATTGTTCCTCCTTCAAAAACTCTAGTGTACTCCCTAGCTGTTTCTAACACCGGGAAACATTGGAGTGTCGTTTTTTCTCATGCAACTTCTCAGCCATGTAGTCACAGACTATCGAATAAAGACAGTGAGTATCCACCCCTCCAGCACAGAGAAAGCGCAGCTAGGTGTGGAGAAGTCCCATCCATTTTAGCCATTCTGTCCGAGGTTGATTGAGAAATCACTTGATACACTTCCACCACTTGCACTACAGCATACATCTCTCATCGGCCGCCCCTAAATAAGAATCATCTATTTCCTTGTGATCTACAAGACGATAGTTAGGGAATGAATCCAAGGGATCATCATCATGGTTTTTTTAGATATTCCTCCCAAGGGGTTGGGTCTTCAACTTCTGGGTGACCATCCTCTCCCGCCTCTGTCTCGGTAGCTCATTCGCCGACATCAGGCCCTGCCCCGACATTAATACCACTGATATCCATATCTCTTTGATCACTAAGTTCCCTGGATGGCTTGGTTTGGGAAATATGCCCTGAATGGGGCTACACATTTTCCATCGAATCACTCAGGGATGGTCAAGATTCGACAGCCTTCCAAACCTCCAATGCCCTGATTACTGCACAAATAGTGAACATAATGATCATTTGGGTTCTCTAATTGCCCATAAAAGTGGATAAGTAAAAAAACTCACAAGAACTCATTGCATCATCCTCTGTATTTCCCAACACCCCAGGAAATGTCATGGTGGGGGATCACTCAACACTTGTTAGCTCAATAATGGGTGTCATCTCTCCACCCTATTCTATTGGCACCTCCCCCCCCCTTTGGTTGGAGCCTCTTGGTTGTTGCCAATATGCACCTGAGAAGAATAAGGAGATCTGATTGAGGGATACAAAGAAAAAAAATGAAGGGGGAAGGATAGATAAGGGTTGAGACATTCCTCGAGTAGCTTTGTTATGTCTACATTAGACCCAATGATCTCGTCACTCTCTGGAAGTCTAATATGGTGGGATGTCCCTTGAGACCCTCCACCTTCGATCTTCTCTTCTCCTGCACCTCCTCCTTCCTCTTCTCCTTCACCATCTCCTTCCTCCACCTCCTCTTCCGTCTCGCTTCCCTCCATCTCCTCGTCGCTGTCGTCATCCTCAGGTGGCATCTTTTCTGGATCATGCTCTTGGACGAGCATTAACTTCACCAGGAGGGGTGGTTCCTCACATCGACCTCGCTAGCGTGTATACCCATCCTTGGCCATCTGGTACACGCGTCGAAGATAAAAGTTTACCATGTCATCAACCCAGATGAGTTCGCCCTCTGGTAGCTGGATTACGTCTCGTATTATCTTTTTCCTGAGGGCTTCGACGTTCATCGACTGTCTTAGGGTATACTAGGGAGACCATAGAGCCAGGAAGATTACATCATCAGAAGGTTGAAGAAGATATCTTATTTGCTTCCTGGGAAGTTCTCTGACTGCTCCGTGAGCCCCTATCCCCTGGGCGATGAAGGCACGACCATGCCAAGCAATGTTCCCGCTACTATAGTCCTGACCTGTGTGGGCCTAGTTGCCCGACTTGCTTCCGGACTGTCCTCCCCAACAAAGCCCTCTATGCTCTCTCGCCTCTCATGTTCTACACTGGGAACCCTGAGAGGCCGAACTCTCTTACACAAAAGTCCCTCAGGGTATGCTACAACCCAATGTTTGGTATATTATGTCGAGAGGCCATCATCAACTCTGGTGGGGGGAAAGGTATTGATGTCACCAGAGACGTGGGTTGTGAACATCAGCCACATTTGGTGAAGAATTTAGGATTTCCTCTCTTCTATAACATCTGTATACACTTTCTTCATCTTCCATAGGAGGAATCCAAACTTCCTGGTGAATCTAGAGGTTATGTAGGACTCAAAAAGTATCTTTACATCAATCTGGGCCACAAGCACCCCACCTCTGATGCCTTGGAAGTATTCCATTCTCTCAAGTGGTCCTTGACAATTATCTATCATCTGGATATTTGGGCTGGGGAATGGGCTAAAATTAATGTTGGCATGATTTCCGATTTTGATCCTTACCCCCTCCTCATTGAGCGTCAACGACATGACCCCGAAAATGTTCAGCAGGGAAGGTCGCAAGCCATTACCCGGAAGACAAATGACGTTCAGAAAGGTATACCTGCCGCAATGAGCCGTGACCCCACCATGAAAGATCTTGAAGGGATCATAGATCTTACTCGCTAACCCCCTCTCAAAATGCGCACCAGAATGGAGTACAAGAGGGCCAACATAGTGACTCCTAGATTGAACCTCGGATTAGCGGCCTTGATGCCAGCCATCACCATGTTTGCTGGATGAACTCCCAACCTTGTGTCCCTCAACGGTAGGAGCCACCAACTCATGAAGGATACAAGAAATCTGGCATACTGGACATTCGAGTCCCAACTCAAATTTATACTGAAGCCCCATGATTGGTATTCCCCCTCCTCTAGGATCCTATAGTACGATACTCTTTTTTTCTACTGTGTCGCGGTCGGACACCGCCTTCCTCGCCCCGCCATCTTGACTTCCAGATCACTTTTTAGAAAAAAAGATAAACCATTTTTTGTAGGAGATTACCTTCAAAAATTCATTCACCCCAGGCTCTCATTAGACATCTCCAACAGATGCTATGTTAGGATGAGATTTTGTGATGTGTCTCCCCAGATGTTCTTCATCAGAAGGAATTCATCAAACTGGTGCCCATCCAAAGGGATTCCTTCGATGCAATAAATGTCCCAAAGACTAATAACAACTTCCCCATGGTTAATATGGAAGGTATTGGTATCAGGGGACCATCAGGTAAATAGATTAGGCCCAAGTTCATGCTAACGGTAGAAATGGAACTCCGACATCCACACTGCCTCGAACAACACAATGTGTCGTAGTTCGTCCACAAATTGGTCACACATCTGGCATACCCAATACGCCTAGTCCCATTAAATGGTGAAATTTCTACCAGACCGCAGATCCCAATCCTGCAGCCGACCTTTAGTTTCATCAGTGACTCTCTGTCAGAATGTACTTGTGTAATGGGCCGGAGAATCCTCTGCAACTGGGTCACTCTCTGAAATAGTCCTGGTCCTCGGATTCAAGACGTAAACATCATGTTCTAGGTTTCTCTGGCAGGATGGACATTGTTAGTGATATTACATCAAGGTAGGTCATCCTCGTGGGACACCCATTACCGCAGTTTGTCGACTTCAAATCGGGGCACGAGTACCTCCTCCAAAATACTGAAGTCCCATATCGACAGATTGTCTGATAGTTCATACACCTTCTTGGATGGGTTCAACATGTTGAAGAGAGTATGGATACTAGATATGATCTTTCGGGGGACATAATCCTCAGGGTTGGAAACCATCTCATCCCTCCGAGTGGTGAACACAACTTCTCTCTCAATGTCAGCCTGATTAGCATCCATCTCCTTCCACTGAGGTCTTAAGGATTCAGTGTAAAAAACTAGGAGTTCGGACAAAAAATCAGGTGTTTCCGTGAAAAACCGATGCCGTAGCACGAAAACCCCAGATTTGCACGTAAAACGACTACTGGACTCGGTGAATTACACGCAACCGAAGCGGTTTTCCGCACAAGGTAGGGGGCATTTTTCGTGCACAAGAGCTCAAGACTTATCACACAAGAAAAATCTATACAGACTGAGGGACCCGTTAGGGTTTTTATGGGTGCAGAGCAGGACTTTCACGTGTGAGAAAAGAGGTTTATGCACCACATGTCGGCTTTTCTCTCATCTGAAGGGTTTTCGCACACGCGTAATGGATTTACGCACCACTTCCCGGTTTTATGTGCATGTTTGGGTTGTTCGCGTGTGGAATCCATGAAGTTATGCTTCATGGTGCTTCCCTCAGAATTCGACCATTGCCTCCCCATGCCAATCCAATTCCATGGGGGGAATTTTTAGATTCCAAAAAATGATCAAGGGTATAAGGAGGTTTTGGCACAATAAAGTGAAGACATATTTTGACCCGATGATGCATTCCGGGGGGCCCGAAAGGGCCTTACGAAAAAATCATAGGTGTGTGTGAAAAAAATCTCTCTCACACACGAATTCACGGGATATGAGGATGTTTTTAATGCTTGTATAGAAACTTCCGCACCTTCATGGAATCTTCCACGCCGCACGAAAACATCTGCATTGGAACAGGATCTTCTGCACCACCGACCGCGGGCACAGAAACTTGCTCACAACGCCCCCGTGCAGATGATCTTTTACACTGCTGACACTGGCGCACAAACTTTAATGCAAACCTGTTTCCACACAGATCGGGTGACCCCGAGAACCTATAAAGAGAAGGGTGCCCCTTAAACTTATGGGGCTGAAGAATCTGAATTTTCTCCTCTGTAAGAAATCCACCTCTAAAGCACGCAAAAGATAGCTTCCAGGTATGGGATTTTTCATGACATGTCACCTGGGGTCTGCCTTCGAGCGAGACCACTCGGATTTAACCCTCATCCAAATCCCTTTGAGTCCTGTACCATGTATGCAGTCACATCCAAATCCGCACAATCACTTCCAAATACATGCAATACTTTCCAATTGCGTGCAAGATCTTCAAATTACGTGCAACCCTTACGCCTTGCGCCCTATCTCTTCTATTTGCTTGAAAAACCTCAGCTCCCCTTTACAAGCCCAGACTCTCAATTGCACATAGACCCGAGATTTTCTGCGCAAGCGACTGAATTGCACGCCGACCCATCCTTTACTGTGCAAGCAGCTCAATTTCAGGCCAAATCGAGATTTTGCATGCAAGCAACTCAATTGCGTGCCGACCCGTCCTTTTCGGCGCATGTGGCTCAATTTCACGCCGACTCGGTCTTTTCCACGCATGTGACTCAATTGCGTGTCGGCCAAGAATTTTCCAAGAAACTATTCCGTTTTGTGCACAGGCCTCCCTCCTTGTGTGCACGCGTTCGATGTCTCTCTTCCGGTCATCATTCTCAGACAGCTACTTTCCGTAAGCCCCATTCACCATTTCCGCTCCATAGCAGCCCTAGGAAAACTTCCTTGAGAATGCCCCATTCACTAGTGCCGCTCCATAGAGGTACCCGAAAAGCTTCTTGGCGTAATCCCCATCCACAATTTTCGCTCCATAGAGGCACCCATGAAGCCTCTTTGCTTAAGCCCAATCAGCCATTTCTTGTCCTTCATGGCACATGGGTAGCTTCATTACATAAGACCCATCCACCATTGCCACTCTATAGTGGAACCCAAGCACGCTAACATCTATTTATTCTTCGCATAGCCACGCTAACATGGACACCCAATGGGATCACCTCACAACACTCCCTCACCACGACGTTGCATGTCCCTTCTCTCACCAAGGTGTACAGGGTGCCAGTTATGTATGTCCTAGGGGTGCGGCTGCCTCATTCGAGCTGCAAAATGTTAAACTATCAAGCGCGATCATCCTCAGCACATGACGTTAAACAATGACCACGCCGCGTGCGTTGCACGCGGGGTGCCTCGTCTCAAACAATATCTGTGCCCAATGGTCTCCGCGGGAGTGAAATCATTCCTCACATGGAATGAAAAACTCTTTATTAGAGCGTCATCTGTCCGCAGAGAAAGGGTAACCACCCTGGTTTAAGCCCCTAGCTTTCCTTACAGGAGGAAGTACCCTTGCTCTTCCTCTCTTATTGGGTCCCAAATCCATCTACCACTGGGCATTTTCACCACCTAGGCCTCCATCCTAGAGTAAGTCCCGATCTCTTTGGTCTACTATCCACGCATATGCCCATGCTTCATCTTTGGGCTGCCAACTATGTGTGGCCCTGTTCTACTTCCAACGGACTATACTTTCACGACTTGATGGTCAGGTCATTGTTGTCTCATGTTTCTCACACTGAACATGACTCAAGTTGGATTAGAGAAAGCATCGACAATTAAATCCAATTCGGGTAGCCTAGAGTGTAACCCCAACAACCCACAAACCTAAACTACATGGACTTTGATCCTTGCCAATGAATGGTACGTAGGAAGCCTCCCGGAGGATCAACCCCTACACCAATTGGTCCTGACTCCCTTCACATCGTTTCACCAACAACATGGGCTTCCTCAGAGTGTAAGAACCTAAATGCCTCCATTATAAAACTTCGTGGACATTGATTTTTTCCAAGGAAAGGTACGTAGGAAGCCTCCCAGAGGTTCAAGACCAACACCCATTGGTTTTTTCCATCTCCATGTCGGGCCACCATCATCCCAAACTACGAGGACTTTGATCCTTGCCAAGGCAAGGTACATAGGATTCCTCTATGAGGTTCAAGCCCACCACCCATTGGTCAGGACCGTCATCACGTCAATTCACGAAACCATTTTGAATTACGTGGACTTTGATATTTCCCAAGGCAAGGTACGTAGGAATCCTCCCCGAGGTTCAAGACCAGCACCTGGTCGCTCTGACCTCCTTCACATCAGTTCTCCCACTCCACCTGAACTACGAGGTCATAGATCCCTACCAAGGCGTGGTACATTGGAAGCCTCTAAGAGGTTCAATACCACCATCCATCTAGACCCAAGGTCCTCATTTTCTTCAGTCC
This sequence comes from Viscum album, assembly GCA_963277665.1. Taxonomy (NCBI): domain Eukaryota; kingdom Viridiplantae; phylum Streptophyta; class Magnoliopsida; order Santalales; family Viscaceae; genus Viscum; species Viscum album. The sequence goes on along the minus strand of OY728122.1, from coordinate 2,109,711,929 downwards.
ACCGACCCCCTTCCCATATGAAGTACCTGGGTTTGATCTCTGTCTCCTTTGGAGGGTTTGTAGGAATCTACCATGGAGATCAACCCTATCCAGTAGTAAGCTATTGTGACCTCAATCAACGGTAAGCCATTGCATCCCCTATTCAGCAGAAAGTCGTTCTAATACCCTTTTCTAGGACCCTCATCTTTGGTCCATCGTAGTGGCTTCATACCCACTTGGGTTGCTAACCATGCGTGATCCCCATCCACATCATCGGGTTGTCGTCCTATGTGTATGCCCCAATTCATGTCCATTGCCTGATCTTCCCATTGAGCCTATGTGTTTCAGGAAGGTCATGCCCCATCCTAGAGGTTCCACTTCCACTTGGTCCGATAAATGCATCCATTCTCATAGGCCACCTTATTTGGTGTCCCTTCTCTCTACAGAACTATGCGGACTTTTATTACATGCCATGGGGATACGTAGGAAGTCTCATAGAGACTCAAGCCCAACATTATCATCGTCCTTATGACGGTTCCATCCCATTCACCATCCACATCAATCAAACACTCCATGATCTATCTTGATTCTTACCTAGGCTGCCACATCCTGGTGGGATCATGACACCTCATTCACCATTCCCCCGAATAATAACCGGGAAGCTAACTGTAGGATCGAAATAACGATGTAGATTCTCAATATAAAATAGGGGGGGTGAATTGTATACTTTAAAAATTCCTTTGGAGCCTTTAATGTTGGTTACGGATAACTATGTTTTCCTCAGACAATGAAAGTACTGATTTTATCAAAGTTAAACTAAGAAGATTCACAACACCTCTAACACCAATTGGAGAATTGGAACTAAGGATTACAATATGAGATTCTAACTTAAAGCGTATAGAATATAAACTTATCAGAGTACTAGTGTAAGGAAATATAATAAGGTTATACTTTACTTAAAATACAATATGCATCTGAAAAAACTAGTAGTAAGACTACATGTAACAAGATATGAATCTTTAAACCCCAAGAGAAGGGTGTCCAACAACCTTGGATAATGGTCCCATGATTTATACTTTCAGGAAAATATGTCTTACCCACACCAGGATAAACCATCGATACGAAGATTGGAATTTGTATCTTGCAATCCCTGCAAGACCACAACTTCAAGGTAGTTGGAACCTCTATCTTCCTCAGAAAGGAAGGTCTCGAATTTCAAGGTAGTCAGAACCTCTGTCTTCCTATCCCCAGAAGTCCTCCAATTTAATCACCAACATTCGGAGTCGCATGAAGCAATATGAATGAGAGGTTCAGTACACACAAGGAATGAAAAACTTCTCTCTCTATAAATAACCTTAACATCGTGTGGTCTCTAGATTGATCAACTTATTTCCTCTTTTTAGCTCTTTAAAATGAGCTACTATTTATAGGAAAAAATTCCAACGGTTGGCTCCCCCTTCCAATGGTCATATTTTCCCTGAAATTCTGAGGGACCTGTACATGTGTAACTCAACAAAAGGTTAATTAGAAATAGAATAGACGACATCGCTTTATAAAAAACCATGTATAACTGAATGCATGACATCATTTTGAAATGAAGCATATGTAAGTAAAAGAAAATCAATATTTCGGAGTGTAAGAAAGTTAAAAGTTCGGATTCTAACTAAAAATGGAATTCAGAGTCTATGTTAAGAAATGTTCGGATTCTGTTTTATAGGAATTCGGAGTCTGGTTTCACTAGAGATCGGAATCTGGACTTACAGAGTTCGGAGTCGAAAAGTTTAAGAGTTCGGAGTTGAACTGCTTAAGATTTCGGAGTCGAACTTCATAAGAGTTCAGAGTCGAACTGCTTAAGACATCAGAGTCGAATTGCTTAAGATTTCGGAGTCAAACTGCTTAAGATTTCGGAGTTAAACTTTATAAGAGTTCGGATCCTAAAATTAGAATGCTCCAAATCGATACATTATATGATTCCGGGATTTTGGTTAAGAATCTAGTTTTTGAACATAAGAATAATTTTCTATGTATTTGAAAATTTAGGTTAGGGTAAATTTCCCTAAAGAAGTAAATTTTCCTTATGGAGGTAAAACATACATTTTCTTAAGTATAAGGTGTTTGTGATTTTCAAAAAAGAAGGAATGGAAAATTCATAAGGAAAACCATATTGACTCAACAATCTCCCCCTTTTTGGATGGCACAAACATCCTTACGAAAAAGAAAAATAAGGACTTTGAAAAATTTCATTAGACCTTGAAATTAAACACTTATCTCCCTTTGTTCATGGATGAAATTGAATAAAACTAACTCCCCCTTAGGAATTGAAACATTAAGGATTGTATTATGAATTTTCGGAGTGAATTTTTCATTATTGTAAGAATGAAGAACATAGTAGTGGGAAACTATCCCTTTCTTTAAGGATATTTCTCTTAGAAATTTTCTTTTCTCCTCCTTAGAAGTAGTTATTTTTCCTTCTCCCCCTTTGTGGTTTTCAAAAAGAATTGAAGGGAATGGAAAACAAAATATGGTACCTATAACATTAGTATATGACAAGATACAACCAACCAAATAATCATTTCATTAGAGTTGGAAAATTTTACAAAGAAAGACACTTTGTACAAAATGGGGGACTTTGTGGAACAAAGTAGTTGTTACTAGAAGTTGGTTTTGCATGGGTATAACCAAATCCAGATTTTTTTCTCAAAGGTCATATCTGAGAAGATATTTTATCAAAATTTTCTTTACCATGGGTAATTTTTGATAAAGACTTCTTTAAGGAAAAAATATTGGATTTGAGTTTTAAAACCAAGTTTTTATCTTCAAAATAATTATATTTAGAACTAGATCTAGGCTCGAAGATACTTTTCTTAGAAATTACTTTTTCTAACTCTTTAGAAATTTTGTTCTTCTCAGAACTTACTTACTCAAGAATTTTTTGAAATATTTATAAAAACAACATTTTTATTATTAAGATCTTTGGTAAGATATGATATTTCTTTTGTAAGAATAGTATTCCTAGAGTTTTCTTTATCAAGTTTTTTATTGAGTTTAGAATTCTCAATTTCAAGAAGTTCAGCAAACCGAGAAACTTCTTCATAGGTAGGTAAAGTATTCTCTTCATCAGAAGAGGATTCTTCATCAGAAGAGTTATAATATTCTCTATCATTGTAATTTAAAGAAACATTGGTCAATGATTCATCATTTCATACCTTAGCCATAGAACAATGATTGTTTATAGGTAATCTAGATATAAGTCCAAGATTCTTCTATCTTGAAGATTCATAATCATAAGATTTATCTGAAGAGTCACCACCACTGGAACACCAGCTGTCATTTGCTTTCAAAACTTTCTTAGCTTTGGTTTTGTAATACTTCTTTCTATTCCTCTCAGAATTCCTTTCTTTCCTTTCATTATTTTTGAGAAAAGGGAAATCTGGTCTACTATGTCCAGCTCTCTGGCATTCATAACAAGTGAATTCTCCATATTTCCTATCTTTACATTCCTTTTTCTTATACTTGGATTGGAAATTTCTCTGGCCAGCTATCTTGTTCATTCTTCGAGTAAGATTTTCTAACTCATTTTTTGAGACTTCACATTCACTAGAATTTGATTGAATAATAACATTCATAGACATGGATCTGGTTACTCTCTCAGGAGTCTTAGCTTTCATATGATTTGATGTTGTTGTAAAAGAGACAGTACCATTACCATGTTTCTTCTTGATGTTGTTAGCATCTCTCTTCATTCTTGTTTCATGTTGGAGAAGAGTTCCAAAATTCTCATCAAGAGAAATTTGAGTGACCTTCCTGTTCTCATCTATAGTTTTTCTCTTTGATTCTCACTCATTAGGCATAATATCAATTATCTTTTCCTCAAGGGCTTCATCATCTAACCCTTTTTCTCCCATAGACTGTAAGATGTTGACTATAGTCATAATCCTCTGTTGAACTTTACAGATTGGTTCTCCATACGGAAAATTGAATCCACAGTATTCAGCTCTAAGAATAGCTCTCCTAGTCTCAATCACTTTAGAAGTTCCAAAGTCTGTAACTTCTAACTTCTTCCAGATACAATTAGCTGTGTCACAAGAGAAATTTGGCTATATATATTTCTAGTCATTGAACATAGTAAAGTATTGTGTACCTTATAATTGAGTTGATACTCTTTCTTTTCCTGGTTAGTGAAAGTTCTAACTTCCATGTCAGGAATTTTATAATCACTAGTAAGCATAACGATGTTGTCCACTCCAGTGTTGATAACAAAAGTCTTCATTCGATCTCTCTAGTACTCATAGTCATTACCATCAAATATTGGTGGTCTTTTAGAATTTATATTGTCAATGGAGCCAACATTAACTCCTTTTATTCTTAAAAAAACATGGCAACAGAACTTGTTAGTAGAAAAAGTTCATAACCACAATGTTTAGAATGATAATGATCGGAATGAAAAAGAAGTGAGCAAGAAAAACTTATATGTGAGTATAAGTATTTTAGAGACCTTCCTCTGATAGAAATTGTTGGATCTAAATAACTATGTAGATGCTCAATATATAAGAGGGGGTGAATTGTATACTTTAAAAATTCCTTTGGAACCTTTAAAGTTGGTTACGAATAACTATGTTTTCCTTAGACAAAGAATGTACTGAGTTTATCTAAGTTAAACTAACCAGATTCACAACACCTCTAACACCAATTAGAGAATTTGAACTAAGGATTACAATATGAGATTCTACCTTAAAGCATATATAATCTAAACTTATCTGAGTACTAGTGTAAGGAAATATAAGAAGGTTATACATTCCTTACAATAAAATATGAAGCTAAAAAAACTAATAGTAAGACTACAAGTAACAAGATATGAATCTTTTAACCCAAAGATAAGGGTATACAACAACCTTGGATAAAGGTCCCTTGATTTATACTTTCAGGATAGTTAGTCTTACCCACACCAGGATAAGCCCTCGATACGAAGATCAGAATCTCTGTCTTGCTATCCCTGCAAGCCCTCAACTACAAGGTAGTTGGAACCTCTGTCTTCCTCAGCAATGTAGCCCTTGAATTTCAGGGTAGTCGACACATCTGTCTTCCTATCTTCGGAAGTCCTCGAATGAAATCACCAACATTCAGAGTCGCACGAAGAAATCTGAATGAGCAAATCAGTACGCACAAGGCATGAAAAGCTTCTCTCTCTTGAAATCACCTTAACAGTGTGTGGTCTCTAGAATGATCAACTTCTTTCCTCTTTTGAGCTCTTCCAAATGAGCTCCTATTTATATGAAAAAATTCCAACGGTCAACTCCCTCTTCAAATGGTCATATTTTCCATGAAATTAGTAGGGACCTGTACACGTGTAACTCAACCAACGGTTAATTAGAAATAGAATAGACGACATCGTTTTATTAAAAACCATGTATAACTGAATGCATGACATAGTTTTGAAATGAAGCATATTTAAGTAAAATCAAATAAATATTTCAGAGTGTAAGAAAGTTAAAAGTTTGGAGTCTAACTAAAAATGGAATTCAGAGTCTATGTTAAGAAATGTTAGGATTCTGTTTTATAGGAATTTGGAGTCTGGTTTCACCAGAGATAGGAATCTAGGCTTCCAGAGTTTGGAGTCGAAGGGTTTAAGAGTTTCGGTGCCAAACTGCTTAAGATTTCAGAGTGGAACTGCTTAAGAGTTTTGGGTCGGAACTGCTTAAGAGTTCGGAGTCAAACTTCATAAGAGTTCGGATCCTAAAAACAAAATTCTCCAAATATTTACATTATATGATACAGGGATTTTGGTTTAGAATCCAGTTTTTGAACTTAAGAATAATATTTATATGTATAAGAAAATTTAGGTTAGGGTAAATTTCCCTAAAGTAGTAAATTTTCCTTATGGAGGTAAAAAATACATTTGCTTAAGTATAAGGTGTTTGTGATTTTAAAAACAAGAAGGAATGGAAAAGTAATAAGGAAAACCTTAATGACTCAACACTAACCACACATTGGCCCCAACATCAATGTTCCCTCTTGGGGTTGCACCTATCTAATCCACTCTAATCAGTGTTCTGATATGTCTGATCAATCTCCACTGGATGTTAAACCTACGACATACCCTCTGTTAATCATGGGAAGCTTTGGAAAACCACATATACATTCCTATTGAATATGATTCCCCACATTAGACATGGGATGCCTCAGGCTTCCATGAACTATAGAAGCCATATAATAATGGTATGAAACCCAGATGTGCCAGTGTCTGAGCATCTAGACATGCTAGTGATGTCCAACATGAATACTCCCCTCGATGAAGGTTGCTGCCCTGGCCAGACCCTTTGGAATGTCCCAACAGAAGTCATGTAATTAATTGGTGGCCATGATGATATGGCACTAGGTAGAGTTTCATGAACAACCTCTTAAATCTATAAGGGAGACCCGGACTAGGTGACGAGTTTTGATGAGGAATCCATGGAAGGATTAACAGATATCCCATCATCCCATTTCAATCAAGGAGAAAAAATCCCTAAAAAGGAATGGATGCTACTCGCCTTTAAAAAGTGGGAATGTGGGGCAACAAACAGCGCCGCCATCCCCCAAAAAGATGGACACATGGGCCCCAGTGAAAGCATCAGAAACAAAGTCCTTCAAATTTTTATGGGGTATTAGGATATAAATGAAGGAAAAAAAGACCATTAATGATGGTTATTGAAACCATCTATATATAGTCACCATAAAGTACCTTGAGCATTGCTAATGAAATAGGGAGTGGGGAACTTCTTGAAATAGTGGATCAGGACCCATGTATCTTTCAGAAAAAAATTTCTATGTTACCACCTGAATGTAAAAGCAGATTTACTATCAATTTTTTTTGGAAGAAGGCATAGTAACCTTTCCTCTTATAGAAAGACTCAAAATGTGTTGGGATAACTAAAGGATTATCTAGAATAGTTATAAATAAAAGGATTTATCTGACCCATCACATATCCATGGGCTGAAACAGTTCTATTCGTAATCACGTATGATGGTAATATCTTTTTGTTTTTTGATTATCATATGTTTAATATAGTAATGATTAAAAATAATTATCCTATTCCATGAATAGATGACATGTTTAATCAATTAAAGGGTACCTTGTGTATCTTTAAACATGATCTATGCTCAAGATATCATCAGGTTAGAGTAAGAAGAGTGGATATCATGAAAATAGAATTTTAGAGTCATTATGGACACTATGAAGATTTTATCATGAATTATGGTGTGATAATATCCCTAAAAAGTATAATGGATTTGGTCAACGATATCTTCAATAAGTACCTCAAATCATTTGACGTTATATTTGATGATTTCATTATATTATACTATAGAAACGAGAATGACCATGAGTTGCACATGGAAATTTTGCTGAGTACATTGTGAGAACATTACTTGTAATCAATGTTTTATAAGCATAACTTATGGATCGATAATGTATATTTCCCCATGCATTACATTTCATAAGAAGGTATATCAGTTGATCTTGGAATGATAGAAGCATTAGTATCATGGAAGAAACTCAATAATGTTCTTGAGGTACACATTTTTATGGGATTATAAATATATTATCTCCCATTTTTTCAGGATTTCTCATGAAACTTTCTCTTATCACTAATCTAACAAGAAAATTTGTTCCATTCATTTTGAATGAGTAATTTATTGAATTATTTTTGGAACTTGAATCTCACCACTCCTTAAAACGTAACCTAACCTTAATAAATCTAGTTAATATCTATGTGGGGTATAGTGATGCATCTTGATCTGGTCTTGGATGTTTTTTAGGTTGGGAGACCTTGTCATATCCTATGGTTTGAGGAATTTTCGATTTCATGAGAATACATATCCAATATTAAACATTAAATTATTTGTGGTTCTCCTTTCCTTTGAGACGTGGTAGCAATACCACTATGGAGAAAGTTTCGTAGTTTTCACTTAGTATAATATTTTGAATAATGTATTTTATCAAAAGGACATTAACTACTATAAAAATATATAGATGGAATACTTTTAGATGTTTGATTTTAATTTTGTAGACACACATGAGAAAGGGAAATATATAGTATATGATATGTTTCAAAAATAATACAATGAGGTGGTTCGATAAGATCTTGACCAATGGTAGTTGATGACCATAATCACGGATATAAATTTAGATTATGATACACCAGGTGAGAATTCAATTTTCATTCTGATAATTCTTTTTCCATATATAATAAATTTAGTAAAAGAAGAAATGATATTAGATTTGTATTTTATCACCACTAGGTATATCCAAAATTGGTGGGTATTATAGATGATGCTTTATGGTGACAGAGACTGGTTACCATTCATAGAGTGAGGAAATGTGGGATATTATTGGCATTACGCAATAAACATCCATACATATATGTAGAAATGAAATGAATCATTCCATAATGAACCCATATAATGAAAATGGGTTTCTTAACATTTCAAAATGGTGACATAGAGAATTATTAAAAATAATGATGATTTGACAGTCCAAATTCAAAAACCCAAATGTAGGAATTCTCAAGTGCATTTAGGGGGTGATTCGTGAAATATTACTCAAAAATAGATAATTAATTTAGAGATAAAGTAGAAAATGAATGAAAACCCATAAAAGAGTCCTTAAAAATATTTTTAATAGTTTCCAAAATAATTTATGTTACTAATCACATTCATAAGAAATTTTTGAAAGGGTTATATGAAAACTATTGAAAATAATTAATTTAAAATAGAATAATCAAAAATGAATCCTTGAAAACTACATAAGGGTTTTCATATATAAACAATTATTTGATGATAAAAAATTATTAGAGAAGGGAAAAAATTAATATTTAAAATACATTTGCTGAAACACAAAACATGAAAAGGGACACAAAAATGTTTTAAAAAAGGGAATGATATTTATAAATATATAATGAGATAACACATCATTTTATTTAGAAAAATAAAAAATAACATTATAATCAAGGGAGAATATGGACATAGAAGAGAAACTGTTATTAAATTGGATACATATCATTGTTAATACAGATGCCCATTTTGAAAAAAAAGCATCAAGGTATACTTTTTGAATAAGAAATGTCACATTAAAATATAAAATAAAATGAATTATTATACATATAGAATATAATAATACCATATTTTAAAACTATAATTAAAAGTAATAATGTTTAGTCAATAAAAGTAGTTGAGTCAACAAATAAGACCTTATGACTTAAGAAACCTTTCAATAAAAACCTATTGAAAAAGTAGGAGATTTAAATTAAACCTAATATAAATTAAATGAAATATAAACCGTGTAATCATATATCCAAATATCAGTACACACCATGTTTAATTAAAATTGGGTCTAAGAACAAAACATTCCTCAATAAAGGTAAATTGAGATGAAACACCCTAATGAGCATCATATTTCATGAACTAGGTAACTATAGAAAATAGATTAATGTGATATAAAATTAAATAAACTAAAAATAAAGAGGATATTAAACATAAACAAATATCTAAATAAAACATATATAATTGATATGAATCATTTTCATTAATATAAATCCCAACTCAATGAATTAAAATTTTGTTAAAAAAACTCTTAACTTTGTTCCTGCATAGTTGAACATCTCTTACCACCTTTACAAAAAATAACTATCCCAGTCACATAATTTAGAAAATTATTTAATCATATAACCATTTAAAAACTTCATTTATGATCATCTATCAAAAATATAATGTACATTCATATTTTATTTTCATCGTCAGATGTTATTTTCATTGATTATTTATTTACTTCTAGATTTATAATAATATCTTAAATTATTCTATAATGATATAAGTTTCATGATTATGAGATAATTATATGTATATTAGTATAATTTATATAATGAATAATTTTTTTCTACATTAATTTCATTGGTATTTTAATTATGATTAATGATTAAAAGTTTCGCATTGATCTTGTTTTGATAATTTGTAAGGAAAAAACTATGGTTCCACAATAATAAGATTATTATTTTTAAAAAAAAATTAGAACCATTAACCACAAAATACATTCTAATGAATTTGTAGTAAAATAATTAATTATGTGTCCATATATATCAATATAATTTATTTATATAATTATTCATGTAGGTCATTAAATTGACCCACACAATAATAATTGATAATATATTGGTGGGTGCGATTTTGAATTTGATTCATTTTGTATTAAATACCTATTAAATAATTATAAATGTATAAATTATATTAAATTATTTTTTATAATTATATTTTTTTATTATTTTTATATGTAATAAATTTCTAGGTGAAAAATGAAATACATCTCTTTTTAGGAGGTGGTTTTCCACACATATACACGAGAAACATTATCATTTTGATAAAATAGTTTGAATTTAGAAAACAGATTATCATATAAGAACACTAAAAATGTAATTGATAACATATTTTTACATTAAATTACCTTTCAGACCACTTATTTAATGTGGTTATAAAAAAATAACACCTCACTTTGTGAAGGTGGTAGTCATTACATTAACACAAATGATTTTTTCATTTTTCATAACAAAATTGTAAAAGGGGGTAAACCTTTATTACATAAACTAAAGAAGTATTATATATATAATAAATATTTCCGAAATTTTTATTGTTTATGATTGGTTTGGAGGATAATCATATATAATAAAAATAATAGAGGGTGATCTGCCCATATATAATTTTTTTAACATTATCATAAAGTATTTTTTTTGGAAATAGATGAATTGGGAATTTTACGTGGAACAAGTGAAATTAGAAGGTGGTAAGGTGAAATAGGTGATTTATAAACGGAATAGTTCAATTATTAGTCCAAAATTATTAGGTCCATAGATGTGTGGGAGAAGTCTAATTTTGTAAGTTATCATAGTGGTAGTTTTTAATAATATAAATGGAAATGTGACTATTCATGAATGACATTGATTTAATAATAGAAAATAGTGGATTTCGGTAAGGGTTAAAAATATAACCTTATAAAACAATCAAATTGGTGACAAACCTTTTAGTGTTTTATCATTTTCTATTTATGATTGTCATATAACCAAATTAAATTTTACATGTTAACTAATTATAAACAATTATAATATTTTTATTGAATAAAATGAACATTGTTCTTATTAAATATTATGATAAATCAAATTTAATATTTAAAAAAAATTATTTATGTAATATTTTTATGTGTAATAAAATTTAATTATAAAATTTAAAAACAAGATACAAAAAGAAATGTTTGATTTTGAAAAAGTGTATTTTCAAAAAAAAATTTGTTTTAGTTAAAATTGGAAATTTTGTTGATTTAATTGACCTAAATTTATTCAATATTAATAAATTTATTTATATTATTATTTTAATGAAATCCAAAACCAAATTACACATTTTGGATACTTTGTTAAAATTATCTGACCAAACGTAATTATTGTTAAAGTTTAATGTTACTCACATTTCAAAATTGATTAACATGAATTTTACAAATTCAATAATGTTTTTAAATAATTAATTATACTTTTAAAATATATATATTTTTATATAAAAATGGATGTAAATATAATTCAATCATTAATGTATTATGAAAATGTCATAATAGAGACATTTTTTTAAAACAATCTGTATTTTCCTATATTCATCCCAAAAAATGTTCCTTTTTAAAAATGTCAATAAAAACCAACCTAATAAATTTACTACGTTCTTATTTAATATATTATATTCATTTTATGAAATTATAATGTTAGTATTTATAAATAATTTTATAAAATTAAAATATTAAATATAAAAAATATATTGAAAATTAATATTCTTAAGTGTTTCTAATATTATTTCATATAAATTTATAATTTAAATTATTTTAATATGTTTGTTTAAATGTATTACTATAACATTTTACAATTATATATATTATCCAAAAACAAAAAAAAATAAAAAAATAGTAATTTGATGAAGAAAAAAGAATTCTTAAAATTATATCATATTAATCATGCATCCTCTATATTATATCATTTTTAATTGCTTAATATCTTCTTATTTAATATTTTTTAATATTATAATTTTCAACATAATTTTAATAGAACATGTCACTCCTCTTTTTATTTTTGTGTTATATGTTGAAAAATATTTCAAACACAATATTAATCTTGAGAAAAACATATTACAATGTCTCTGGGAGTTACATTCTCCCAACATAAAAAAAATAAATTTAAATAAATTTAATTACCACTTACTAAAAACATAATTAATCCACATGACAAACAAGTATAAAGATATAATTTCAACCTCGCTATCCCATGTATGAAAAGATATTCACATTTTTCCTTATAATAGGCATATATAGAAAATCTAAAACATTTTTCATTATAATACTATTCATTTTTTCTATTATTATTATGTGTTTGCAGAGACATGAATTTAACAACATTATTTTCCTAAAATCCATTGCATATAATAAAAATAATTTGTTTGTTCTAATATCCTCTAAATATAATACAACATGTGATAAATATTTCATTTGATATCTTCTCTATTGAAAACAATTGCAGGGCCTATAATACTTTTGGATCAATAATGATATAATTAGATCACCCTTTAACTCTAAATTATTATCCCAAGTTTCCTATGGTCAAATTACATTTAGGTTTTCTAATATACATTAAAAGATTCCAAAATCAATCATAATGGTTCATAAAAATAATGTGAATTAAAAAATTATATCCCCTTAGAGTGTTATACTAGATATATTGTAAATCCCGTTTTTTCTCACACTATGTGATGATTGAGTTAATAATTAGAAATCATTTTTGGGTTCCTAACCCTAGGAACATCTATTAATGTTCTTCAATCCACTTTTTTCTATCTAAACAAGAATATTATTTCTATTAAACCGAAATCTATTTACTTTACAAAAATTTTAGTATCTTACAATAAACAAAAACTTATCCATAAGATTTTTACTAGTCTTATTATTTTAATCCCTAAAATAATTAAATTAATACCAAAAAATAAATATGTTTATAATACTAATTATTGTGCCTCAAAACCAAACACATGCCTTTAGTTCCTCAAACATGTTATTTAATCACCATATTTGATATAATGTGAAGTTTCAAAATATATTGATTCATATATTTCACTAAAATAAATATTTTTTTCTCAAAATAAAAACAAAACCCCACGAAGGTAAAACATAGTCCCTTTAAGGGAAAAATAAATAAGAAACAAAAATATTGATACTTATGAATAGTTTTCCATAAAATCAAAACTCTAGACCACTTTATAGACTCTTCATAGGTTATAATATAATTAAATCCATGGTGACAAAATCAAAAGAATGTTGTGTGCTCAAATTCTAATTAAGGGAAGAAATATCAGTATGTCACCATAGGTTATATCAAAAGTATATAATAAAATTGATGAGAGATCAATATTATATTAAAAATAATATGAAATAATAAGAGTTTTCCATATGTTACTATAGAGGGATACACATTATCGTAATAAAAAGATATCATGAAAAATGATTTTAAGATAATAAATGTTTGCCATTGAGCACAATCATGGGGACAGAACAGTAAAATGTCCCAAATAATAAAAATAGAAATCATAAAAGTGTCGAATGGGAATCAAAATCTATTTACCATAGTGAATTAGTGATAAAAATAGGCTTCCCATAGTTTATAAAGAATTATAATATTTTTTTTCAAGAGTGGATAAGGTACCAAAACATGTTTCTCATGGTATATCTAGTATCACAACCTGTTTCTTATAGTGGATCAAGATTTAACACTTGTTCACCCCATCTTATCTAAGGATATATAAGGATTTATATAATTATTTTGTTGGCCATATTTAACCAAATATTCATGTTAAAATCATAAATACAGATATGGTCTATAAGAAATCAATAATACCATAAATAACCCATGGAATGAAAATGGGTCCCATTTAATTTTCAAATGGTATAACATAAACTCTATTCAAGACATAAATATTCTAATATAAATGAATTAATAACCCAAATGTAATAAATCAAAAGGGAATTTATAAAATGAATCATGAAAACTACATTAAATGAGATAGTTAATTTTTAGTTAAAATACAAAATGGGAGTAAAACCATAAGAGTGTTTTTAGAAAACATATTTAATATGGTCATAATTGAGTAAAAAATGTTCACAATAAATAGAAATTTTTCATAAGGTTTTGTGAATTTTATTAAAAACCTTTTAAAAAAATAATCAATAATGGAACCTTGTAAAATAAAGTAATATTTTTTCAAGGAATTTTTTAGTTGAAAAAAAGACATACTACATTAACAGGAAAATCATTTTAATATTTTAAAATACCATTATTCAAAACCACACCATAAAATAGATTATAAAGTTCAATTTTTAATAGATAAAATGGGAAATGTGATCTTCACATGAGGTAATACATAATTGGTTTTAAATATATAAAGGTGAACATTTAATAGAATGAAAAATATGAATATGGAGGAGAAATTGTCATTAAAGAGGATGTGTAATATTGTTGTCCCAGATATACTTTTTGTGAATAAAATTAATCATGGTAAAATATATGAATCATAAATATAACATTCCCTAGTCAAATAATTAATTATTGTATCACCATGAAAAATAAATATTTTGTAAAATCATATTAAAAAAGAATCATTATTACTCAAGAAAATAAGTTGAGTTATGAAAAACCCAATTCCAATTAGGAATTTAACTAATGAAAATCTATAGAAATAAGATATTTAAATTAATCCACAAATATCATGAATGATATATAAATTATTATTTTAAATATCCAATAGGTGATATAAATAACATTTATATGAAATTATGTTCACGATATAATCCTGGATTAATGAAATTAAATTGAGATGAGACTCCATAGTGAGAATCATATTCCATGATGTAGTTAACATTTAGGAATTTTATTATGGGATAGAATTGTAAATCCCTTGAATATAAAGAAGTAAATAAATATAATACAATAATAGTTTAGAGAATACCAAACATATAATAATATAACATTAAAAGATTAATCACACCACAATAAAGGAAAATTGAGTTAACAAAGACAATTAAATTTAATCCCACTTAATTGAACATTCTTTAACATCCAATATAGAAAATTAAGCATATTAATCATAAATTTATTAATTCTAATCATACATAAAACAATTTTTATAAATCCAAAATATACATTAATTATAAATTCCTTAGTTAGTTAAATTCTTATTTCATCATTATATATTATTATATTCAATAAATATTTTAGTACTAGATTTTTAATGGTGTTGACTGTTCCAGTTTATAGATTCAATGTTAATAATTATGGTATAATTATATGTACTATATTATAAATCTTATAATGAATTAAGTATTTTTTGATTTCCTATCATATGTATTTTAATTATGATTTATTATGATGTTGTCAGTAATGAGACTGCTTTTGGTAATTTCTTATATACAAAGGGTGGAATATTAAGAGTAATTAAAATATTTATATAACAATTAAAGAACTCTATATAAAAAATTATTTTCACATTATTTTATAATAAATATATTTTTAAATTTTATGTATTCATACATGATATATATTTATATCATTTTTCATATTTGTGGTTAAACAAACCGAAAAAAATATCAATAATCTATGGGCGAGTATAGTTATGAAAGTGATTATATTGGAATAATATCTTTATTATAGGAGAATAATGATACTATTAATATGTTTTCAAGGTATCGAATCTTATTTAAAGATATGTTTTATAAATAATCAAACACTACTTGAAAAATAGAATATGCCTCCTTTGTAGAGGATGCAGTCTACACATATATATAGGAAAGGTGTTTTTATCCATGAAAAAATTGAAAAATGATTATTTATATCTTATAAGTGTCATAATAATATTATTATAAATATACCCATTTATCAAATTTCCCTTAGCTAAAATCCATTTAATGTGGTCAAGAAAAATGAGACAATCCTTTTGTAGAGGTGGTAGATTGTATATACGTAGAAACAACATTTTTATTTTTCTAATGGAAAAGGGAAAAGGTGGAAAAAAATTTCACTATAAGAATAAAAACATTACCAGTATATATGAAATAATTATGTCATTATGTTTTAATTTTTATGATAGGTTTGGAGAATAAGTATATATAAGGAGATATAATAATGTGTGATTAGGGACTATGTGAAGAATAATCTATTTCTCATCAAGTACTTCATTAAAATGGGGAACATTGGGATTTACCTTAGATCATGGTGCTCCAAAAGGAGTGAGAGGGATCTAGGGTATGAGAAATGGGTATTGATATATATCAATTATAAATTTGGATTTTCATTAACGGGTTTCTAAAGTCTCTATTAATAAGTGATGAGACTGGATTTTTTGTAATAAGGAAAATTGAAATATCGATATTAAATGGTAAAATTTATCCAATAAAGAAATATAATAGAGTTTTTTATGAGCTATGGTTGATATTTCTTTCATCCATCCATTTTTAATAAAACATTTTAGCTTTTAAGAATATCTATTTACCTTTTCCCATTTACCCAAATTAAATTTTACCTTGGTAACAAATTCTTAAAATTATTTGTTAGATTTAATGTCCAATATTTATAACAACCCTAATTTATATTACATGGATATCTAAATATAATAAAGATAAAAAAAATAAATATAAATAAAATGAATTAAATGATTAGTTTATTTATTAATGTGGAACCATATATCACTATTACACAAAAATCACAAACATTTATTTGAAGCCTTCTTTTTTGTCCTTACAAAAGATCATGTTATCCTTAGTATATGTAGTCACATGTGGATATACATCAGACAAATGCATGAGGGAAAATCCCAATAAAAGGAGGAATATGGGGGCTGAATAAATATAACATGGATGTAAATTATCATTAGTATCAAATCCCAAATATTTTATCATCATCCCAATTTTTAGTATAACATTTGATAAATGCATAGAATTTTGAAATGCATAAAAAAATATAATTTCATAGTGTCAAAATACCACACCTAGTTATGAGAAAATATATAATAATGTTCCTAAATAACAAATGTGAATAATAAAAACATCATCATTTTGAAAAAAATAAAGCATCATGTACATGCATAATACAAATTATCTAAGTAGATAAATTACATTACCCAATACATTGGGGGGATTTATAATTTCAACCCCACCCATAAAATCAAAATATTTACATTATCACTCATGACACATAGAATATATAATAATCATAGTCATTATATAAACCATGTAAATGAATGGGTTTCATATGTATTTTATCAAGAATAATTTCATGAATAATCTTGGTGCTCCAAAATATTCACGGGGAAACATATTTGACATAATAATAATCATTATTGATTGAATAGGAAACAAAATAATATGTTTAAAAGATGTGTTTTAGAAGTAAAAGTTCTTTTGGACAATCATTATATGTGAATTTTGAATCAATATATTATCATATATAACTATGAAATAAAAATTAAGAATAGTTAAGGGATTTATAAAAACATTAGGGGAATATCCATACAGAACTTTATGTGAAAGAGGGAAAACCCAAAGAATAAGAGTTGGGTATGAGAATATCTTTAAATTTTATCCCATATCATTTCATTGCTTTTCATCATCCTAAATAATAAACATATGAATATTATAACATAGTTCATGAATTGATTTTTTATTGTATCTTTTATTTATACATTATAATTATCGTATAATAATTTATAACACTCGGTTAAACATGAATTGTTTTGATATCATGTTTTCATAGAATTTTACCATTTTGTTTCTATGTCTTTATTTTTCTTCGAGGTCATTCATAAATATGTATATTAATTAAAGAAGCTAAAAATAAATATATTTATACATTTACATATCATAAATAATTTAATTGAAAACAACCATATATTTTGTTATAATAAAAGGATTGCAGTGTCCTTATTGCGTATTGACTGACCATTGAGATGATATTATCAAATGAGTGGGGAAGAGGAGTTTGAAATTTATATATCTCATAATTATGATACTTTTAGTTGGTTAAAAAGCCTAATAAAATTTTATCATACTTCGTATTGATTTTTTAAAATATAATTTTTTAAATTAATTAGGAGAAATAAATAGTAGAATAAAAATAGAGAAGAGTCGATTGAAACATACGCATTCCTCAGTGTATCTTCTATTATATGACATTGAGAATCCATAGATGATTGGAGTTGGTTCAGTATAGGACATACTTATGTATTATAAGGGGATTAATAGAGAAGAACTTGTGAGAAATTTGGCATTGGAAAGTGATGGAGGGGTGGGTTTCCATGGGGAGGGAGATGGGTTATTTATACATAAGGATAGGGGTATTTTAAGAATAAAATATAAAATAAAATATTATATCAAAGGTTAATAATGTAGCAGTTAATTTTTGACAACATAAAACATATATCTATATAATTGAATTGTTTTAATTCTTTTACCCATGTATAAATCATATTTAGTAAGATTATTAGAATTGAATGTGGGAAATAGGGGAAAATATTTTTTAAGGGATCACTTTGGACATTTTTTGTTTTGGACAATTCTTTTTAAATTTTTAAATTATGATTATTGTATAATAATGTATAATTAATAAATTAAATATATTTTGGCCAAACATCATGTTCTAAAAACTATTAGGTCATTATCACATCATAAATAATGTAATTTATAATAAAGTGGTTATGTAGTGAACTGTACATTTACAATTTACATGAAAATATATGTACATTATAAAATTACGAAAAAGTAATCCTTGTAAACTTGATATGTGGAGATTTAATGAATAATATCAATTTTTTCAAAATAAATATTTTTAATAGGAAATTTTAATATTTTATATAAAATTTAAGATTTTTTTGAAATACATTAAAATATAATTTATTAAAAATATGCTTATATTTTATTTGGGTTTTTAACCATGATATTTATTTCATAATTATAATAAATATATTAACATAAATTAATCTTGAAAAATATTATTTTTTTTCAAATTATATTAATTTTAGGTAAAACTAATATTCTTGAGAGAAGGCTACTGTTCCCAATGGTTCGGTAACTATTCATGGTGGTCATGTTACTTTATAAATGGTCACATTACCTCCTATAAGTACCTATACATTACATCATTAATAATTAAACCAAATTCCTCTCATAGTTCTATATTTCAATTTTATATAATGTTGACTAGTTTACAATTATTTTGATTATTTTCTATAGAGTTGTTATTTGGGGAACAATTCTTTTATATTCTGGTGATCAATATTTTTTTCATTGTAGTTATTCTATTTTCTCCTTTTATACACTTATAATATTTTTCATCTTAAGGGGTTTATTCACTGAAAAATGTAATTGTTTTTGTATCTAAATAATGTGTTTTTTGTTTCACTATGTATTAGATGTGTATAATATTTTATAATATAATATTATAAACATGGATTTCATGAAAAAAATATGATTTTAATACTATAACATGCTGACATAAAAAGCACCTTCTGATATAAACCACAATATACTTCTTTATGTTGTCCCACCATAAGTGCTCTAAAAGATCATAATACATCTTGGAAATTCTAGGATGGATAGATAATGGGGATCAATGTTAATATCTAATATATCCGTTTTATTCATATGTGATGGAGGCACACAAAGAATATTTAATAATCGAATCACACCATCATCATCATTGTGGAAATCATATAGATTTCCTTAATTTATTAATTTCACATTATTTTGATGCTCTAAATCATCATATTGTGCTGCTATGATGTTATCATGGATAGATGGATGTGACATGATGTACGAGAGGTGGTATTTATTCCCCGTTGTTATTATTTCTAGAGTCATCATTTTCATACCCTTGGGGATATGATATTTCTCAATTGGTATCATAGAAAAATTATTAGGTTAATTCTTCTAAGATAATCATTTACCATGTTCTCTATTCCTTGATGGTAGTGAGTAGACGAATCATAGTCTTCAATTATATCTAAACATCCTATTGGACACAAATTGATTTCCTTCTATGTAAATATACACTTTAGACTCTCATGATCATTATATATAAAACAATTCTCACTATAAAGACTATGATGCCACATCTCCATAGAGAATATCATAGATTATAACTCTAATTAATGTTTTTGTAGTTTTCATAATGGATTGATAGCTACATGAGGCATATTTTATCACATTATCATTATACATGTGTACAAAATGCTTTAAATTCTTTCAAGAATCTCTATAAATCAAAAAAACCCCATCCACATGATGAAAGGGTGAGTACATGTGTTGTTATTATACTTTTCTTGAGATTCATAATGATTTACTCATATTCTTTTGTAGAGACATACATTAACCCTTTCCAAGATAACTTATATAGAGGGATATAATATCATGAAAAATTTCTCATAAAACATCACTAGTACCATGTTAATCCAACAAAATTATGGATTTCTATGACACTAACGAGCCTAATCAATTCCTCAATTACATTTTAATTTTATGGGTCCACAGAAATTCCATAATATATGATCACGTTCCATAAGAATGTTAATTAGTTCATCCAAAAGGAATATTTTTTGAACTTATCATTCATTTTTTCAATCTGTAACATTTACAGTAGAAAAAATTATATATTTTTTGATGTTCCCCCTTTATCATGGAGTAAATGAGAATATTGTTGATAAGGAATAACCAAAAAAATTCAATGTAGGCTCACAATACAATATTCATTAAACTCAGGAATATTGTTGGGTAATTCATAATTCTGAAGGGAATCACTATGAACTCATAGTTTCCAAATATTTTAAGGAAAACAGTTATCTAAACATATTCCTTCTTCAACATCAGTATATGATATCCTAAATAAAGACCCACCATTGAGAAGTACTGAGCTCCCCGTAGTTGGTCAAATAAGTAATAATTCGTCAGAAGAGGATAATTATTCTTTATAGTGATATTGTTTTTCTCCTTATAAAGGATACATTGTAGCTTTGATCCATCCATCTTATTTTCAAAGAGCACCAGTTCACCCCAAGGAGATGCACCAGGGCGTATGAACCATTTATCTATATGATATTGTAATTTATTCTTTAACATCTACAGTTCTATTACGTATATCATATAGGGAACCTAGATATTGGTGTATCTCAATGTATAAGTTCTATTTAGAATTATACCTCACATTTTGGGGTATGTTCGGGTTGTTCTTTACAAAACACATAAGTGTATTACCTCTTAATGGGTATTCACTCTATGTTGATACCTTACATTAACTCAACTATCTATGTGTAACATTCTAATTTATAGGTTATCAATACCCAAACTGTTTATGGGTTTTCTAAAGAAGATTCATGACCATTATGATTATTTTATAGGATCATGGGATGATTCTGAAAATGAAAATAGATTTAACTTTATTAATAGTTTATGTTATCTCTATATAACGAGAACTCATCCATTCCTATTATAGAATTAAATTCAACAAATGGAAGTATTAGAAGATTAACTTTAAGAATAATCCTAGATGATATAATAGGATAAGAGTATATGACATGGGTTTAAATGATTTCACAACTATATGTTTTTTTAGATATTTGTACTTTAAGGTATGGAGGATTCAATTCACAATTCAAGAAAAATTACAACTTATAAAGTATTTCATATAACCATTGTAAAATAATAAATTTCCCATTTCTAAGTTAATAGTAATTGTACCTTATACAAAATTGTTTTTATGCCCCACTATAGTAGTTGTGATGGAATATGCTTTCAATTGTTCTATTAAATTTGGTGGTTTTTCACACTGATTTCCCTTAGGGACCTATGATTTACTGCACTGGAACTCATAGTTTCCTTGATCCCTATAGTCGAAGCATTGAACCATGGGATTAGATATTTTGGTGCCTACCTTTCGTCCATCTTTTTGGATGGATTCTTAATGTATTGTCAAAATTCATGATAATGTAAGCCTTCTCTCCAAAAACTGAATCATTTTCTAGTTACGGTATAGAAATACCCATGGTTTTTCTTCCCATATTTTTGACAAATTAGTGGTTGGATCCTCTTTATCCTTTTTCAGTTGACCCACTAATTTAAAACTCCATTCTTCTATTTAAATCACCATATTCATGGGACTATTTTCAACCATACATATCTACTTTGATATCACATCAAAATACTTATTCATAAATCCCAAAGCCTTAGATATCTAGATCCCATTGAATGAGTGGTTTTAAGAAAATATATAATATATCTATTTTTCTGTAATTATTGATAAAAAATGTTGAGGAATATCTTAAAATTCTTGTGAAGAATGACTCCTGATCCCAAAAATAATCACATTCCTTTTTGTTAAGATATTTGAAATATATGTCCATATTATTTCAAATATATTAAGGTAAATATTGGTTATGAAATATGTTTATAAATTCTTCTCACTCCATCTCATTTATTTCATCTTTTGGTTTAGTGTTATTTTTCATCAAAATCCATTTAGAGATATATAAATCCAATTAATATATGAATAAAGAAAACTTTTACATCCCAGGATAGTGGAGAAAAAGAATTATATTCTCCATTAAGTTAACCCAATGTTCTATGACATGTACATTGGAAGGTCTAATGAATTTTCTGGATTCTACCACATAAAAGTCTCAATAACCAGTTTGCCTTTCTTGGGTGATGAAGAATGTCACACATATATTAGGTTATTATTCATATGAATGTAAAACTAGGTCAGAATTTCCATGATGTATTTAATTACACCACCCACAAAATTGGGGATGTAATTTAAGAAATTATCACATTATACCTCACATGGGTTATTGGGTTGGTTCTCATTATTCCCACCATTTTAAATAATATAAATGGTTTAATCAAAAATTAATCCAAAAAATCATAAATAAATAATTAATTCATTTTTTTATTTATCTGTAAAACGATATCTTATGGGATATCAATTTTTCTTCCTGTATCTAAAATAATGTTTTTGGACTATTAGATACACTTAAACTTATCATAAGGGTTTTCACTATCGTTTTCAAACCTATATTCATGAATTAAATACACTATAAGTCTCATACCAACTATAGAAACACTAAACTTTTACATAAATATTTCATCATTTTAAAAATAGACAATATAATAGTATTATATTCATGGATCTAATTCTTTAATGTCTGGGAATAATTAGGATCATACAATGCTATTACATAATTATCATAAACATTTATTTAAATAAATTTTATTTGTCCTTCTAAATGGTTATGTTAACCTCAGAAAAGGTAGTCACCTTAGGATATACATGTAAGAAAGGGTTGATCTAAAATCTAAGTAAGAAGAGGAATAAGGGACATGAATAAGTATAACCTGGGATAGAATAATAATAATAATCACTTCAAAGGCATTAGATCATCACCATAATCATGTTAGAAAAATTTGATAAATATATGGAATGTTATAATGCATAAAAATGATACATCATGCCATTGTGTTTAAATAAAGGACATATTTTTTTAACAATGTTGTCATCATGTTCACATATAATATATTAGAATAATCATATGTTCCTCATTTTGAAAAAATTTAGCATCATGTTCTCACATAATAAAAATTATCTCTTGAGGTACATCACATTCCCCAATACATTGGAGGGATATATAATTTTAGAGAAACCCGTCAAATCATCATATTAAAATTATCATTCATGTCACCGAAAAAATATAACAATAACAGTGGTGAAATACCCCATCAAAATGATTGGGTCTCATAATTATTTGATAAAAAAATTCCAGAATAAAAATATGTTTCTCAAAAGAAAAAGGGAAAAAAATATTTAGGAAAAACATCATCAATTTTTAGTGAAGAAGAAATAAATATATAGGAGAAAAAGTTGTATTTTGTTTTGAAATAGATTTTAAATAAAAATTATTTGGAATATAAAGAAATTTTGTAACATATATAGCCATTAAATAAAATGGAATAACAGGGAAATGATATTTATGTAACATTGGTAGAATATGTATATAGAAATTGATGTGACATAGGGATAACCCAAAGAGAATAATACAGTTCAAGATTCCACTTAACACAAACTACCTGAATATTAAATTTCTACTATAAATAACCAATCTACCATTTATATACTAACTCATGTTAGGGGTAAGTGGTGAATTCCAGGGGAATCACCTATTACAATGAGTTTACAATCATTTGGTAAGGATCCCAAACCGGAGTACAAAATTGTTCCCATACATGGTGTCCCTTTTCTAGATAATGCATCAGTTGTGATATTCCTTTCAAATGTTCCCAATATTAATTCCTATAATGATAAATGTTCTACAAATATTAACCAGATAAGATGAATCCCTAGGTCATCCTTCTTTCTGTAGAATGAACTGGAAAAGCAATGCATAATTATATTCTAATTTTGTAAGATAAATATTATGGACTATACATTTGGAGAGCCATGTAAAAAAGAATCTTGATTATAATAAAAATTAATTAAATGTCCCCTAAAAAATCACAAAACACTAGAATCATTTAAACTCTATCATCTCTTACTATTTGGCCACCTATCCTATCTTTAGAGATGGACATACCATCAACATTAAATTTCATCCTCTTAATGGGAGGCTTCCAATATGTCAATCTACCCTAGTTTCTCTAAAATTTGTATATATTTTAGTATTTACTTGGTAAAATCCTTCAATTTTTAGTATATTATACACCTCTATTAAGAAAGAAAACCATATTCCTCCATAAGAGCCAATCCCCTAACATTAAATCCAACTTTATTTCGTTTCATTTCCACCCCATGAATAATAATGATTGGATTATTATAACATATTCATAGAAGTGAATTATGATAATTTATTACACTATATATCACTTCTAAATTTTGGATTAGAAATTTTTACACTATTTTTCTTATTTGAATTGTTTTGATATCATGTTTTCATTAAATTTTACTTTTTTGTTTTAATGTCACTGTTTTGGTTTGAGGTCATTTATATATATGTATAACTAATTCTTGGAGTTTAGAATAAATATATTTCTACATTTATATATCACAAATAGATTATTCTAAACACCCATAGGTTTTTTTACTAAGTCAAGGATTGTCAATGTCATAATTGGTGATTAACTGACCATTGACGAGACATTTTCAGTTGAGTGGGAAAATGAAGTTTTAAATATAAATGTGGCATAATTACGAAACTTAAAATAGATTAATATCATTAATAAATTGTTAACATACTTCACTAATATGGGTATAATATTTGTTTTTGAATGGAATTAGAAAAGAGAAAGCGAAGAAAAGAAAAAGATAATTGATGATATAAACATACTATTTCCTTCGTGTATCTTCTATTATATGTTACTAAAAATCCACGGATGTTTGGTGTTGGTTTACTCAATAACCTCCCTAGGTATTATAATGAGTTTGAGAGGGAGTATTTTGAAAAATAATTGGCTTTTAAAGTATGGGAGGATTGTTTTTCAAATGGGATGGAGAAGGGTTTTCTAAACCTGAGGAGTGAAGTATTTTTAGAATAAAATATTATATCAAAGGTAAAACTTGTAATAGTGAATGTTTAAAAAACTAAATCATGTATAAATATAAAATAATGGTTTTAATACTCTAAACCACTATATAATTCTAATTCACACAGTTTATTAAAAATGATTGGGGAAAATGAAAGATTGTTATTTTAAGGGATCACTGTTGACATTAGATTTTAGAAGATGATATTTATGTTTTTAAAATAATTTTATTGTATTTTAATGAATAAATTCTTAAATTAAATATCAATTAACATATTCACAATTTTAAGAAATGATTTTGTCATTATTATGTCATGAATGATGTAATTTATGGTAGGCCAAATATGTGAAAACCATTATTTTTTCTATTCACATGAAAATTTATGTATTCCAAAAAAACTACTATAAAATCACCCATGGATAATTTTGACATGATAATTTCAAATATGATATTAATTTTATTCAACAAAATTTCCTACAGTGGTAATTATAATTTTTAATATAAAAATTATGTCTTTTTTGAAATATGTTAAAATAAAATTCACTAAAAATGTGCATATATTTTCTTTGAGTTTTTTAATCATGATATTTATGTTTTGAAATTATATTATTTATATTTACTTAAATTATTAATTATAATAATTATTTATATAAAAATTTATTATTTTGAGGTAAAATTACTATTTCAACTATTGGTCTATTACTCCCAATTGTCATGTTTCTATTCCAACTATTACATTACCTCCTATAAAATCCTCTACTTTCCATTATTAATTAGTCAACTCAATTCTACTCATGGTTATATATTTAAATTTTATATAATTATGATTATCTATTAAAAATTTCATTCTTTTCTATAGTTACTTATGGGAACGATGATTTTAACAGATTGTGTTGATCCATATTTTTCAATTTTAGTTCTTTCATTTTCTATTTTTGTACCCATAAAATAATTTAAATTTTAATTGGTTATTTAATTATCAAATTTCATTATTTTTATTAATGAAAAATGTTTTTTTGGTTTATCTATATGTTGTATTTGTATAATATTATATAATATAATATAATACACAATTATTTCATGAAATAAATTTAATTTATAAACTCCAGGATGTTGAAATATTTTTATTGGAATTATTATAAAATTTGAAAAATTATATCTTAAAATTTTAATGTAATTTGGTCAAATAAAGTGTTTTTCTTATTTTGAGAAATGGTAATTTTAATATTAGCATATTTGATATGTAAAAACAATTTTACTTGGAAGTAGGTTATCATTAATCATAAAATTATACATTATGTATGATAATAAATTTTGTTGAAAAAAATGAAAAAATTGACCTATTATTTAAAAATTATGATTTATTTGGATTTTAAATATAAATAAAAACATTCCATATTGTGAAAACATTTTTAAATGAAAAAAACAAATTTTTTATTAATGGTAAATTTTACAAAGGTTTCAAAAATGTTAAAAAATAATTTTATAAATTCAAAATTTTACTTTTAATTTTTCTATATTACTTAAAAAAACAAAATTGATATAGAAAAAGATTTAATAAAAAATAAAATCATAATTATATTAGGAAAATTCCATAAAACTAAGAGTATTTTCAAAATAATTGATTTTCACTATTAAAAAAATCAATATTTTGGACTAAAAATTTAAATTTTATCTTAATCTAATATGAAATTATTAATTCAAAGAATATTATTATTTTATAAAATAAAACATCAAGTGTTCGTAATTTTTTAAATGAAATTTCAAAAAATATAGAAAAATATTTTTTTAATAAAATTGAGGTTTCTAAATTTCATACATATTTTGTTAGATCAATTTATTATTTAAATAATTTTAATGAATTTTATAAAATAAAATATTATAAAATTATTAAATTTAGTTTATTTGGGTAAAATATTAAAAACATTAATAAAATAGTTTTATAGAAAGAACAATCTTCTTTAGTAGAACATCATATTAATTATTTATCCTTTAAATGATTGTAATTTTAGATGATTAATGCCATTTTATTTACATGAGGATTTACTATTTGTATATTTTTATTAATAATTTTCATTGAATAATTTACTATTTTTTAGTTCTTTGTTTTTTATGAATTAATATATTGAATATAATATTTATTTAGAGATAATATATTCAAAAAAATATTGTTGTGACACATCATCTATTATATGATTTTGACAAAATTTACAATATAAAAAAAATTATACCCTTTTTAACAATGGATTTCACTATCATAAAAGCCTACACAATTCTATAACACTAATGGACCTAATTCAAATACATTGTACTATTTATTCTTTGAATTACAATAATATCAAAACAAAAAAACCTAAAATGTAGCTGTAAAATCCTTGAAGAATAATTTCATATTATTATCCCCCAAATTTAATAATTAAACAACCTGTATTATTCACTAATAACCAGAAATAATATTTTTATAAAAAATAAATGATGATATATGAAAATTATGATAGAAATTTAAATAAACACTACCATTAATCTAAACATGCCTTATATTATATATAAATTTAATTTATCTATGAAAACACATTTAAAAAATATTCTAAAATAATTTAAAATTTTATAATATCTAAGAATATATTATTTTCATCTAAAATTATTTTTTCGTCTCAAATATCATTTGAAAATATAAACAAAACCCCAAATTAATAAAATAATATTTATGCTAATTTAAAAAAAACATTTAGATGATGAGAATACATTTAGTGGTTCAATGTATTGAAAAAATATGTTTATACATTTATTGAAATTATGTAGTAAAAATCAATTGTTTCCTCATGTGGATACTTTTTTTTTAATAAATTCCTTATATTGTGGTCCATATGAAAAAAATATAAAAGGACAACGTAACATATCGTACATGAACCAATTGATATTATATGGGTATTGCCAATGAAATAACCTTCCATTAAGACTAAAGAATCATAGAAAAGAAACCATTCAAATTAATATGTAGATTTTGTGAAATCATTCTAAAATTTGAATAGAGGAACATCTATTATTTGTCGATAGTGTAGATATGTGACCATTAACAAGATTTGTTTGACCCATTCGAGAATATACTGGAATATATCGACAATATTCCTATTCTATTTGATTATTTCTCCATAATATTGAGAAATACATAAAGATATATAAACATTAAAAATAATTTTTTATAAGAAATAATATGATGTTATGTTAATAGAAGAGAAAAGGAATTATATTATAAGTGTAATCGTTGTTACTAAGATTATTGGTCGAATATTTCATGGGTGGTTAATAAGAATATGATAGAATAATAGTTCTACCAACTCTTAGAATGTCTTGGTAGAATATGGATTAAGGTAGAATGAGAAAATATTATTTTATCGCCTCATAAAAAATGATAATAAGAATATTATCATAACAATAATATGAATTTTTTTATATAATAATAATATTATACATAATTAATGAAATAGGAAACCATAATTATCATTATATTCCTATTACATATTAATTTAAAATAAGAAAATATATGTAATATCCTATGTTTTTATCAATTAATTGTATTATCAATTTTATATTTTTGGAGTTTTGAGACTTAACAATGTGTAAAATAATAAACTCTCTCTAATGAATTTCCATAGAAAATTTATCTAGCGCTTCCATTGATTTTAAGGTGTTGTGTTTACGACTAGTTTGAGTCTTTTTGGAGTAACCAGAATTGAAGGGCCTCTATATTACAATATTGAAAATAATATATTATTGTTTACTTCATTTAAATTTATGATGAAATGATTATATATCTTAAATATAGTCTTAAATGTGGAAATTGAGATCATGATTTCATTCAAATCATGAGTTTTTCCAATGGATAAAATCTATTTTTGTTCAGAACATTTCCCTTAAGTGTCTTATATATCAAATGTATAAATTATTTAATTTAATATGCATAATTAATTTATTAGTCAGTTGTTTTATTTGGAAAATTATACACTTTAGGTATTTTTCCCCTATATGTATCACAATAGGGTTATACATATATCATCAGTATGATCCGTGGAGAGAAGGAGAGGGTAGATATAGTGTCCTGACTTTGGTATAAATGATGTTGGGTTGCAATAATGATACTAGGTTCTTAGCATCATCAATGAAGTCGGAAATCTAGTGATGAAAGATTAAATCATCGATCATTCTTCCGTGAGACAAGGCATTGATATTTTTGTCATCACTCCATCATTGATTATTCTTGAGTAATTCTTAATGTTAGCCATTTAATCTATTAATTCTTATAATACTATCAATTTATTCATTTATTTTATCCTAGTTTATGGAATTTTTAATGTTTTTATTTGTTTTTAGTTTCTTACACCAATTTTAATTTCTGTTGTTTTCAATAGCCATCGATGATATTTAATTCCTAATTTTTTTAATTTTGGTTTCACTCATATTAAAATTTTTCTTAATAAAGGTTTGATTTATGTATTATAATATAGGTGTAATAATACAAATTACTATTCTTTGTGGGATTGATTATAAATTGTGATCCCTTAAGAATCCCTTGATGGCTTTAAGATGAAATTTCAATCTGATTTCTTTTTTGGTCTTTAGATAATTATCAATACTAAAAGAATATATTGTTTCATGTGTGATTTTGATTCTCATGGCTCAGATTTGGGATGGATAATAATTTCATGTACTGATAATAGTAAATATAAGGATGAGAATATATAATTATTTATTCCTTTTTTATTTAGTGAGGGACTATATTGAACAATGATCTTTGATTAGAATTATTTTCCAGTTATTCCATTTTATTCATTTCTTGTCCACCAATGATTACAATAGTTAGGTTAAATAGTTTCATTGTGTTTATATTTTGGGTTTCAAAGAACTCAAATGGGTATGTTTATAATAAACTATATATAAGCCTTGTTTTCATATGCGTTATGTATTTTTAGATGACATGCTAGTTAGAAGATGGATATGTTCGATGTGGAGGAGGAATAACTTGTTTAGGGAAAAGACTTGGTGATGATTTGAGATACAATATAGAGGATGGTGATTTATAGTGGTCTTAGTGAATACTGGAACTGTAGTGTAGTCTCATAGCACATATAGATTGGATTAACATCTTAGTGCTTTTTTCTTTATGAAGTTATTGAATATTTTATTTTACTTGTGGGTTGGGATTGTTCATGTTGTCTCATGAATTCATTGTATTCATTTATATTCAATTAAATTGTCTATATATGTAAATATTTACTTATATTTATAGTATTTTGGATTCTCTTATGCACTAGAGAGGAGATATTATAGGATTTCATATTCAAAGGCCTCCATTTTTGTTATATAGGCTTAAATTCTTCTACTCACAAGCCCCGAGAGTATTGTTGGTGGGCATGGGAAGGAAAAGTTATCCTACTATTGGACTATGTAGGGCCCCATTGGTCTTTTTAATTTCATAGTGTTATAAAATACGTTTTTTAATAAATATGTACAATAATGTTAGTTGTTTTTGCGGCATGGTTTTAGAGTTCTAAGGTTGAAATGTTAATGTGGTCTTAGTTTCTCATATAATACCCAAGAGGTCAATATAGGTTAAAAAACCCAGATATTCCTTATTTACGATACTGCTAAAATGATAGCAAAAAATGATAATTGAGGTGTCATCATAGGGTACATATAAGTTAGTATGTGAAACATATCACTGTAAGTTATAATTATTTATGTCTCATTCGGGTTTTATCTTTTTAATATTTTATAATCCCCATATGATTATTCTATCAAATGAACAATGATTTATACTGATAATTTTTTCAACAATGTGGCATGATTGTGCTGATCATATGTCTTTAGGTATAAATATACACCATCAAATGATGAATGATGATGTTTTTTCAAGTAATTTCATTTGAGTGATATCTTTTCCTTTATATCTAAGGAAACTATTGTATTATTATTACTTGATGTAAGATTATTAAGGATTTTATGGTAGATAATTCTATCTAAGAAAAATATTTTAAAGGTGGGATTTGGTTTGAAATTTTTGATGATCATGATGAGCCTGTTTCAGGTTGATAGGGGATCAATAATATTCTTGTACTCACATTAACATTTGGATAAAGATAAATAAACAATATATCAATTTATATATATAGTTCCTTACATGGGATCGTGAGAAATTAGGGGTGATTTGTTTTTCATAAACTCATAATGCGGATATGATACCATGGATGGAGTTTGATCCCTCTATCAAAGATGGAATTTTAATGTTGGATGATGAGCATTCTATAGGGATTTGGAACCAGGTGCGAGTATGCACAATGCCTTTCATACTATATATGGTGTTTTTATAAGCAGGTTTTAGAGTGATTTATTTGAGCTCAATGTATTTTGTAGAGACTCGAGATGAAAAAATTTCCTGAAATGTTTGTGCATTCTTTTATAAACACCCGTTCTAGAGTAAGCTAAGAAATTATTTGTATATTTTAAATTCTATGGGGAGATTAACCACAAATGAGTGGGTGGGTTAAAATATAACCAAAATCTAGTTAGATAGTTTTTATATAATGATATCCTCATTGAAATTGTTTATGGTATTGAATACATAATTATTTTATACCATATTGGATATCAAGTAGTATTTAGTTGTTATCATGTGGTGAAATGGTGGTTCGAAAAGGAGGATGATAAAATAATCTCTTACCACCACCCCTTGGGCTAGTTCATATTGAACAAAATGTAATGATTGTCAATGATAAATGATTTTTCTTGTAGGATATACCCAATTTTAGCTATCTGTAGGTATAAATTAGATTAAGATTCATGCTTATTTTTAATGTAAGATCATATTGTTTAGTGTGGGTTTGATTTATCCAACCACAAATATAATTTCCACAATTAGAAATTCAAGTGAAACCCCATCCACAAAAGAAACATATAATAATGTTAAATATCATCCACATACCCACAATATTTTGATTAATCTATTATTGTTGGAGAAACATGCCTATTATAATATTCCATCGAGATGAGGGGAGGACTCGTAGTATCAGAATCATTGTGAAATAGATTATCATTTCTATTGTTGTGATTTATTGGTGATTGAATAAAATGTTTGGAATTTGCCTTCAATAGTGAGATATATGCCACTTTCAGGGGAACCAAGTGGCAATAACCCTCTTGAAGAAAATAGAATGAACTATATGTTGGTATCTATGGATTTAGAGTAGAATTTGTTGATATGAATTCAAATCCCATTAATATTGATGATTGTGTGAGTGCATTCAATGTGTGAACTCTATTTGGACCATGATGATAATATATTTTATGTAAAAATTCATATTATAAGGATTATATATGAAATTAATCTGATGGGATATACAAATATCTTATAGATATTGTGGGAATATTATCCCAACCTACCCTTAAGTCATGTCATGGTGAATCTAATCATGAATTTATAGATTTATTTAGAATTATCAAGAGTGTTTCTTCTAGAGAGAGGACTCTTGTAACACATGATCTGGTCTAATGTAAGAATGTTATCCGTTACAATATTGAAGCTATGGTTGTGCGTATGATCATATTAGAACCATAGTGGGATGATTTTTTAATTCATTGTGATGGAAATTGTATCTTATTGATAAAGGGGGAATGAGAGTAGTTATCTTTGAAAAAATTATTATGAATTATATAGGGATTATTTTCTCATTTTTTATCAATTTTGATGGCCATATACTCTTAAATTTTGTGATAGATGTTGTGAATGTGTTATGTTAATAAGAGGTTTTTTATTACTGAATTTTATATGATATATGATATATATCTTATTTATAATTATAAATCCCATCACTAACTTACCATGGTAGGTTGTATTTGTTTTATAAATTTTCTTGTCAAATTTATAGATAGTAAATAAGAGTAAAAACTATTATAATAAACATTAATCCCAAGAATAGTTTTCCTAGTGAATATGTGTGTATGTAGCAACAACATGGAAGCCCATGATATGTGTTGTTGGACATGGACTTTCTATGTGGTTGTGGATTTTAATCACATTTGAAGGTGTTATTATATAATCTAGGATAAGAAGATAAATATATTGTGAATGGTCTGGACCATCCCATTTAGAGTATGATAGATTGATCCACCTCATGAGAAATGGTGTGTTGCTGAACAATATCATGTTGTAGATAGTATGTATGAGGTTTTCCATGGTATATCATTCAATTTAGATATAAAAATTGCAATAGGTTAACTTTAATAATGGATGAAAAAATATTATATATCAAATTGTTAACAGAGGATTCTCATTGATATTTTTTTAGAAGTTTTTGAAGATGGAGGATATTACATCATTTCTCTAGCTATCGACTACAATGATTATCCCTTGTTGAAAAATTAAAATGAAATATTGTTTTCATTCTTAAAGAGTATACAGTTATGTATATTTCTTTGTATCCACAATTGAATTGTTAAAGTGTTCAATGATTTGGTAAAAAATAGATAGATTTATCTTATACAACAACCATATGTAACACTTTTTAAAGGTGGCGGGAATATAACACTTTACTGTTTTTTCTTTGATGATGAACCATTCTCAAATGAATATAAGAGTATTTTTGAGTTTTTTATTATACGTGTTTAGATGAAATTATGATGAAGACATATTTCTAGTGTTGAGGCATGTAGAGGCTCAGTTAGCGTGAGTTCATGTTTCAAATTTGATCATTTTATGAGAAGTTATGGAACTCGTATCCTAATTATTTTATGGAGTTAACCTTTTACCTTATAATTGGTGTGCTGATTTTTCTTAGAGATTCAAAATATTCGAATGAAGGGAGTATATAATATGGTGGGATATTTCTATATGAGGTTGTTTTATGATTTTCCATAGCTATAACCTCATATTATTTTCATTTTATGGACACAAAGGTTTTTATATGGGGAGGATTTAAAGACTATGTTTTTCCCTACAACGACAGTGACCAAATTTCTTATTTTTAGAGTCCAACTAACATCCTAATGATAAAATAGAAATTTTAAACATGGGAAAAAATCATTTTTTTAATGGTACAACAAAATTCCGGGTGTTGTGTTTACTGGATTTTTTATCTGGTTTGTAGTTCCGAAAATTGAATGGGATTTATAATAATATATTAATAAAAATATAATATTTTTCCAATATGAATTATTTTTTGATTAATATTTTATATATTGTAAATGGATTCTATGTTCGTAAAATTGAGACTAAAATTGAATCCATTATGCATCTTTTACTCTAGTACAAATTATAGATTCATTCTCATAGGTAATCTCATATGATTTCCAATAATGAAGGATTAGATAATTAAATTAATTGATATGATGAATTAATTATTTAGTTGGTTTTTATGCAAAACCCTTGAATTCATCCATTTATATCCATGTTATGTTTATAATTTTTAATATTTTGTATCATCACTATGAATCCTAGAGAGGGGGAGAGCATATGTATAGAGAGGCCAAAAGTTGGTTGGGAGGATTTAATAGAAGACGGAGGGGATAGTTATTTGTGACATCAGAATAGTGATCAGGGTAGTGGTGGAGAATTTATGTGTAGGTCGTTGTTCCTAAGTGTAAGTCTATTCCATTTTTTCCTTTTCCCTACCTTTAGCTATTATCAAGAAATTATTAGTGTTCATCAAATTATTTCAAAATTTTGTATGGCCATATTAATTTATGAATTTTATATTTTATATTATTTTTAATGAAATTTTTTATCTATTGTTCAATTTTCACCCCAATAGTTGATGGATAGGTTCATAATATCCATTTATTACATTCCATTTTTGATACATTTTCCCATAATTATATATGTATTCATCGTCTTACTATGGTTAGGACAAGTATCATACATTCTTTATCAGTTATTAGTAATATTCAAATCATTATAAAATTTTCTTTGTTAGATTCACTGTTGGTTGAATAGGTGAGTAGAATAAATATTGAGTGATTGAGGATTATAGAGATAGAGAGGAATGAATTCATTATCATGAACTAGTGTACAAGTTTATTAGAACATGTGTTCATGTTGAAATATTACATTTCCAAAAATTCATTGCTTAATATTGAAATGTCAAGGTATTATTCACATGATCATGGAATTGGTAAATGATACTTGTATTATTTTTGGAAAAATTAGTGAAGGTGAAGTGAATTTTTATTGAGTGTGAAATTATTTTAAAAACTAGACCAAAGGGTATTCTTTTTAAAATAATCCATTCAATTTATCTTAGTAAGTGTAGTTTTTAGGGTTTCAGTCTAAGCTAAACATCACCCTTATCATCATAATTTATTTTTTTGTGAAGGAGAGAGAAAGGGGGGAATTAGAACAAGCTACAAGGGGGGGACAAGGGATACATGGGGGATTAAATAGTAATATATCACCCTTAATATTACATAAACCACATGTCATAATCCTCTTTCTGACCAACATGGTTTTTATATAAATTATACACCATGGTGGGTTTTCCCTTAAATTCCATATGGTTCAGGGACACATGTTGGGTTTTGGGGGATAACATCATGATCTATGGCAGTACACATCGATTATATTTTTTGGCCTAACATGCCATATATTTTAACCTACATAATGTGTTGGTGTCCCATTCATTGCATGTGGTATTTTAGTATACTTATATTCTGATGTTTATTTTCTATAAGTCATGTACCCTATAGTCCATGTTATGTATTATTATAGTCATGGTGACTTGATGTATACCTTTTTACAAAACTCTAATTTGGATATATGAATAGTAAATCATTTATATTCGTTCATGTAAAATGTTTTAGGGTACCTTTTTTCAAATACAGATATGATACATGAGATGATATGAGTATGTTTCTCTATTATCAATTTTTTTAAATTTGGTGAAGAAGTTAAGGTGATATATTTAGAGTGATATTATTGTTGGAATCCCAATGGAGGCATAGTTAACCTAGGATGTGAGTCCCCTAATTTATTTATATAAATATGGTAAGAATTATTCCAAACATACACGAGGCATGGAACTTCTATCCATAGATTCAATGTCACCACGTCTAAGAGAGATGGTGGTGTGTGGGTCCAATGCCATGGTCGGTATCCCACCAATCATTATATTTTCATTAGTGAGGTGAAAGTCCCATAGAACTAAGTTTTATAGTTTATGTACTTTTATAAAAAAAAATTGGATACTTGATCGATGGTATATTATTGATGAGTTAAAGGATGTAATATTTAGTAGACTAATAATGAGTGCACAATTATGATATTTATCCCAATATTCAATTCAATTTTTAGTATAGAAGTTGTAAATGAAAAGAAATATGGGGTTATTCAAGAAATATGACACCTCAAGAACATCTTAATATTCTTGAAGATATTATTTACAATTAGATATTTAATTCAATCATTGTGGATATTTCACTTCTAAAAGAATCAATAGTTTATCACGAGATTATTTTCATCATTGGATGGAGATAAGATCACATGGTGTTCCATATATTTTCATAAGACATTAGTAGTTGAGCATATATAGTTTGATCTTACTAGTGATTCATTAGTCTAATATTTAGTACTATAATATTTAATATAACTAATTATATTTTTCCCTCAACTTTTCACCTCTAATTTCATGTTTTTAGCTAGGTGGTGCAATTTTTTATTGTGGTTTTAAGGGAATACTACAGTGTATTTTTATACTCACCGACATATGGACCTTTCAATCACACATATTATTTCTATAAAGACAATTAAAATTATTAGATATTTTCTTGGTTGATGTGTATCTAGAATAGATTTTTTCAATTTGACACTTGGTGATGATTTATTATGGATTATGGTTCATTGAGATGTTTGGTGGTGGTCAGGACCACTATTATTGGATTGTGGTCTAGGAGTACTTATATCTATAAATATATTCTTTATGAATTCCATTTTCTAGAAGTTTTTATATGTATTATTTACCATGAATTAACTTTTTTGGGATATGCTTCTAACTATTGTCTCTTCCACCAACTACATTCATATCAGTTCAAATATTTTCATTAAAAATATATATATATATATATATATATTAATCTTATTTTTAGTTATATTATAAACAAGAGATGATTCCTTATAGAATATTATAGAATAAGTCCTCCCATGTTGTTAGATATGCTTACTAGGTGCGACTTTCCTACCACTGGCTTATTGGAGGTAGTTTTGTAGATGTACATTCTTCCAACTACTACCTAGTTGGGATTTATATGGATCATATAATTTCAAAATGCTTTTTAGTTTTAATTGTTGTATGTAGATTAGTAATAATATTAGAAATAATTATTAAAGTAATATCAAAAATACTAAGATATATAGGGATTAAAACAAATTAATATAACACCCACTCCCAATGAAACAAGTTTCTTTAGAAAAAACCCTCGCTTGAGAGTTACCCAACACATTAATTGATCCCATAATTCAGTTATCATATCATAAGGGACCATATAATTTTACTAAAAAAATATTATTTATAAAATCAACAATTTTTTAAACATCATGCACTTATATTACCATTATGTTTTATCAACATTACATTAATTTCATAAACTATTGACTTTCTTATTTTCACCACATCATAAATATAATATATATATTATCTTTATTTTTTAAAATATAAAAAATACCCTATTTACATG
This sequence comes from Viscum album, assembly GCA_963277665.1. NCBI lineage: Eukaryota > Viridiplantae > Streptophyta > Magnoliopsida > Santalales > Viscaceae > Viscum > Viscum album. The sequence goes on along the minus strand of OY728122.1, from coordinate 2,109,673,578 downwards.
AATTCAAAATAGTATTCCTTACTAAAACCCATTTCAAGAACATCTAACTATGCTACTACAACAAGAAAACAATACCCACAAAACTCTTTATCCAGAAAATACATCCATCTACAAAATATACAATATTTAGTTTATCATAAACTATATGTTCATTTAGATATGTAACACAACACTTCACCAATTTCAATAAAAACAAAAACATTTAACGTCCTATAAAATAAGGGATTCAATACTAGGAATCAAGATATAAACCTTAATTAATTTAAGGAAAGGCCTTATCTCATACCATACAAAGGAGGACTAATTAGGAAAATATTTGCATTATTAAGAGTATTGATAGTAATAATAATTATTGAAATAATTAAAATATTATTATATAATTCATAATATCAGTATTCCAGTAAAACAAAACAAAATTAATATAAAAAATCAACAATAAAATTCATATAACTGGTCAAATAGAAACATAATATATTACTATAACAATATTTAATTATGCATTTGAATCTTTGGAGGTGAAATTTTTTTTCCATAAATTATTAATGAAACATGGTTTCCTTTAATGGTCTTCAGAGCATGAAGTAAAATGTGAAATCAACACTATATCAAAATATATGTCATTTTCTTGAAATAATTAATTTTACATCCTTGAACTAGAATATAGAACTCCACATGCCATTATGGTTTTCAAAAATTTCATCATTTTCATTCCAAAATAATGAAATATTATAAAATATATAATATATATAAAAGTGGGGTATCTTAATTATTCTAACTATAATTCTATCCACCCTAAAAAATGACTCTAACATTTAATTTTTATATATATTATTTTAAAATATTTTAGATAAAATCAATTACATTGATGGAATTTTCATGATATAATTGTCTACATTCATTAAAAATCAAACATAACAAAAAAACACCACATTTTAATTTTCATTTTCAAACAGACACTCCAAATCATAGTGGTTCCATTTTTTCATTTTCTCAATTTCAAGACATAATTACAAAACATTAATTTTATGAAAATGTAAATTAAAAAAATAATTTTTTAAACACTCTTTATAAGAAAATATATGAATTGGGATAATGAGAAATTATCTAATGATATAAAACCTATGTAAATATATATATTATATCGCACATATATATATAATATATATAAAAATAAGTTTGGATTCAATGTAAATTACAATTGAAAATGTTATTGTTTTCATTTCATTATTTAAATTTTTCCACAAAATATGTTTTTTCATTTAAATAATAAAATTATTTCTAATGAACATTCAGAACACTTTTAACCATATCAGAATCCTTCTATGGGGTTATACCAGTATTTTAGGTATTTTTAATTATCTTATCTTCGATTTAACATCCCACTAATATAAAATATACACAATTATAATACATTATTGATATTTTATATCAGATTATTTTTACTGTTAATAGAGTTTTGATAAATATATGGTTAAATTGACGAATATGAGAGATTTCACACCTTAAATTTAATTATCACCTATAATGGGATATCATTTTTAATTCCCCAATACCAGGCTAATATATATTTATAGACTGGTAATTCTATGTGGCATCATGTGAACCTCCCCATATGATAGGGGCATCTGACTAATAGTGAGGTTCTAAAACATGTATTGGGGATTCTATTCCCTTAATATCAAAAAAATAATTATCAATAAATGATTGAATGACCACAATATCGTTTTATGGAAAATATATATTCTATTCACATTATATAATAAATGATATTTTTATAAAAAAAACCAATACACGAATCATCCACCAGGCTGATCTAAAAAAATCTGACTAAAAAAATAGACACAATATCCCTACTTCATTCTCTAGGAATCATGTAAAAATATTGACACTAACAAACTTCCTTATCACAATCCACTTCACATCTCATGCTATAGAATAAAAATAGACAAAATCTCCACATGTTCCATTGGATTACCTTTAACTGTTTGAGAATAAAACTCAATAGGTTCTCACCAATGACCCTGAACATTATCTACCATATATATGTTTAAAAATGAGTAATATAATTAATATAGCATGCTTACTAGTTCTTTAGGCACTATCAATACTACCATGAAACTCGATGAGTAGACATTTCTATCAAGTCATCGAGTTTTAACATAGACACCCCAACATTGACCATACCCAATTAATATCTCTGCAATAATCTACTCATGTATACATGTAATTATATTGATTCATGGGATTTACTTGATGAATCTAGGTATGATGACCTCCAAAAACATGAACCGCTACCTATAAATGATGGGAATAGTAAAAAATCCATAAGCATATACCCATCTCTAACCACAATAGGGTGGTCCATTGATCACCTATCACGTCATACCATAACCACCAAAAATGGTTATACTTAAACCAAACCCTAATTAAGGAAATCTATAATTCATTCAAAATAAACCAATCCATCCATAAAAAGGTTCCTAACATTATTCTTTAAGGAATAGGAAAAAATCATTGCAATGATCCATCCCTATAGACTTTTGGGAGGTAAAAATCACATTAACCCATCCATGACAAATAGGATTTTGGATTAGATACCCTCATCATAGAATTTTAATACCATCGAGCCATACCTACGAACATTTGAATGTTCAATATTACAATCCTATCTACATAGACACTAGAAATGTTGTTCAGGAAGACAAACACTATAAGGGACACAACCCCTCAGTCCCACTAATCCTAGGGTGCTATTATCTTGAAACCTAGATCATTATCAAATCATATCCCAATGAAACTGATATGGAATCCAATACCTCATTCGAGTATATAAGAAAATCTACCCATTTATACTAGCTCACGCCTATCCCACACCAGGGACATTAAAGCCTAAAGACACACCCTTTTCTCACCTCCAATTCAATTTCATGAAATTGAAAGTCCCATTTCACTCTGAGTCCTATTACGAGGGTAAAATCCCAACATGTAATTCTCTAAACTACATTAAATCCAATTTCCCAATCCCTAAACATCAGAAATCCTCACCATGTTATCATATTAGATCCACAAATGAAGGTAACTCAGCACATCCCCTAGTGGAAATCCATCTATACCATCCTACACCCTAACATAAATGATTGTTCTCTAAAACAGCATGTATCATGGACCACCTCTATCCCCCACATTAATTTCCAATCTCTCTCAATACATAAGATTCCGTCTCTCATCACCATCCATTCACCAATTCTGTCACATCTTCCCACCATCCATAGAAACAAATCATAGGAAATCCCACTTGTCACCTAACATTCTAATACCTCCTATAGTTATATGTTCTGCTTAGTAATAACATGTGACCATTTGAGAGAGAGTCTACATGAAATAAAAAAACACAAATGTGGTATAGTATACTTGGTCTTGCCACATGAGCATCAATACACAACATCATATCACCATAGAATATTACTAGTCCTTATAACTTATTCCACTTCCAAAAAAATTATATTACCTTTCAATATTATATATTTAAAACATGCAGATTTTTATTATAGGTCCATCTACATCAATCATGGTGTTAACTCATTTTTAAGCTTCCCTGATCCTCATTCACGCCGTCAAAGAATCTTCTGCACCCCCAAATAGGTGAATCAAACTAAAGGGAATTCAAAATTAACTAAAAAATTTATAATAAATTTAAAAAAATTTAAAAATGTATAACCACCTAAACAACTCACTAAATTCTATCCATGAGAATGATAACATAGTCGACTCTAAAATCCCAAAAAGATCCTAGATGTATAATAGAAGCAATTATTAAACATCTTCCAATGGTCAATTAATTCGAATTTCTCTAAAAATTCATCTTAAATCACATAGTGACATATATTCAAAGAATCCATTTTTGATTTCATATAGAAATAATCATGGTATATCCTCTCTGGAATATGGATGAAACCCCCTTCGAAATGGGCTAATTATTTCATGTTATAATTTGATCGACAACAAAATCATGACCCAAAATGAGTAAAATAAGATGGTTGTGTGTGTAGAAAAAATGTAATAATAGGATATGGAAACACACAATAAATATCTACTAAAAACTACAAAAAATACATCCCCATTCAAGGGTGTAAAAGGGGATTAAGGGAGGGGAGAACCTACCAGGATGGTTTGTCCTAATCCGCCTCCCACTAAAATATATACACCCCAAAAAGTATGAGAATTCATATATTATCCCTCTAAAAAAAGAAAACTATACTCATTACCAAGGTAGAATAATCCTAGAAGATAGGAAATATTATTCCACAAGTGAGGTTTTGTTGAGCCAATAAGCTGGTGGTGTGCCACAAGCTGGCCAATGGCTATTGTAGTAGCTTTAACACTACAGAATCTCCTTCTAAACTCTCCCAAAATATATAGTCCTCACATGTGTGTTGAAAATAATCTAAAATAAAATCAATTTGATTGTAAAACTGTCAGATCCATAGTCTTCATCAACATTTTATGGAAGAACCATCCACTAGATGAAAAATTCAAATTTCATTTGAAATTTACAACCAATAACTTTGATAGCCATTGTGAAATCCCCAGTATAATGATTCTATTCAGCTGTAATCCATGGTATTTAAAAGAATACCCCAACCTATCCTAATTTTTTTTATTGAGAACCTACCGCTATCCAGTAATTAATGCCAAACTTTATTTTGTTACAAAATTCTATCCAAAAAAGCACTATACAAAGGAAAATGATCTAACCACTTGTTACTAACTTGAAAAAAGATATGATATCCACATGAACCCATCTATAACAACAAACCATAAAGTCATAATTCAATTTATCTCAAGGTTTATGGTGATCCCCACAATAATAATTTTACCACAATGTGAAATTCCCTGACATGGTGCTTCCCTATATGATTCACCTACCAAAAAAAGCATTTCTAGAAGTCCATAAACCCACTAACCACAATTCAAATAGTGATCATAATGTAGTTTTAACCTCACTTTTTCCATATCTATGTAAAATCCCTTATTGGATTTCATATTGATAAGGTTTTATAGAAATTCTGAGATTCTCCCACCAGTACACCCTTAAATGGAACACTTGATATTGATCCCCTAACTCCTGGAGGGATCATAGAATAATATATATTCCCTCATAAATGATGGAACCCTAATTATCGATTTAGTTCCAAATCAAACCAATGATCATCTACTATGGAGACCATATAATCATTTCCAAAACTTGTATACCACTAATCCAACTCAGCCTTAGTTCACACTGAACTACCCATGTTTGATAAAAATTCATCAACTCTCACCACCACCTTTTCCTAATTATGAAAATTGTTTTCACCAAGGAACCATATTTAAGATTATCTTGTCTTTCACTAGAACCATGGCTTCACCTTGATCATCCATCGATCTGTCTCAAAGAACTGATGAACCCATCCAAAAAAGGTTTTTCACCCATGATTGATATGATACTTCCTATGAATGGAGTAACATTTTCATCACCTATTAAACCAAAAACTGAAACACCATGTCCCAAAGTATTTCTATCACTAAATTCGAGGATATCAATTTTTCATTTTAGTCCCACAAAGCACACACACCATACAACGACCCCCTATTTTTCTCATATTACTGAAAAAACATTGTATAATAGGTAATCACAGAATAAAAATTATTATGATACATAGACACCACTCATCCAAGACAAAATCCCAAATGGGTTCTATCACCATACACATGTATCGCCTTATAAGGGATGATCAATTCTTTCAACCATTGAAATCGTTCCTCTCTATCAGTCCTTCTTATTTCATTCACTCAGGTCAAACACACCATGGTACCCCGATAAATCACCAAATTTACATCATTTCACACAGGGACACCTCCCATTCACATTTTACATCATAGGCCTCCACACAAATAAGTTTTTTTCAGGACACATCAGTCACCTCATTCTATGAAAAACTCCAAACCATAACCATGAATACTTGAACCAATCTCAATGGATCCACACAAAACCTATTCATCAATCTGTAATTGAACTAACACCCTGCACGACAACTAAAAACCTTCCCTAAAAAACATGAAATTCCCCAAAAATGACATGAAATGATCTAATATCCTCCCCAAAAGACAATGTGGCACACCAATAACCACATCATTGATTCTTATCTACTACTTACCAAATCTCAATAGAACCTAATACATATACACTCATGTATAACCAGATCACATAACCCACTCACACTCTAATGAGTTACATCTTTTTGAACCTAGGCTACAATACCAATAAAATAGACCATGCCCTATGACCTTGTAAGGATAAACCAAAAATACAAGGTATATCCTAAACTAGGTATAACATCATAATCACAAAAAACACAAGCATAATCTCAATAACAATTAGTGTCTAACCACTATCCCACTACACTAGACAAAATAATGAATAAAAAACCATAGATTCATGTATCAAACTAATCCCCCCACACTGTAACCCTAATATTAGAAATTATGTAAGTGATTATTTTCTCTACATACCTTGGTTTTCATATAACTTTTCTCATCTTCACTATTTGAAGTATCAAAATGGAATTCCTATGAAAACTCATTATCATTCATAGATCACCCCTCAATCATTCCATGCAATGACTGATTCATTAGAAGGTAGTCAAATCCCCTCACTAACCTGATAGTGGTATCCATAAATCTTTTTATAATGGGGCTGTATTTTTATCAATGGAGATCCTCTATTGACATGATATAGATGAAATTTCATTGAAAGTAAATACCTTTCATTTTCTCTAAGTAGAATCCACCAATATTCCATATTCAAAAAAAATATATAAGTTGTTGTTGAGACATTAAATAGTCATACATTTCCCCAAAAAAAATCAAGGACTCATATTTCATGTAAATCCTATATTGCTACCTTGATGGATGTGAATTACCTATTTACAAGGGTTAAAGAGCCCAAAATTGTCCACTTTCCAATGGTCCAAGAGCGACAAAACCACAAAACACAAAACATAAAATCCATATATGTCAGAGAAGGTGAAATTATAAAAATTGTACATAGAAAACCAAGAAGAATCCCATGTCAATGTATCTTGGACTTCGTTTTAGAGAAGGTGATTTTGATACACCAATTTGATATCTGTCACATGATTTATCAAATTCTGAGATAACATACCTACCATATACCCATTTCATAATACAAAATAAATCTTTGTGAAAAAATTGTAAACCCCTAGATGTGGCCCACTTGATTGTTCTAGATGAGGTGAACCATGTTTCCTTAGGCTCACCTACCCATACTCTAGAGGCTACTGAAAAGTAGGTAAGGCCTAATACATGCATTGGGATACCATTACATTAATATTAAAATAATAAAATTCAATAAATATTAAAAAAACATACATATAATTTTACATATAAAAACCCATTCAGTAAAATTAAATAATAAATAATGCATTCATTCAAAATATCATAAAATTTATCGATCACCATATAAATCCCATAAAAAATAGAAAATAAATCAATATATATATATATAATATCCAATTTTTATCCCTATAATGTATCCGAAAAACCTCAAACCATTGAGCATAACATGTCCAATCCATCTTAAATTATATGGGATGACTTGGAAAGCAGACATAAGGTTTGCACACCCACCGAGATGCACATCTAGGGTTTGATAAAAAAGACAGAAAGGAATCACTATGATCCCCTAATAGAAAATTTCATATTTACGTGTATACACATGAAAAATATATAACATGAACATTCTCAACATATCATCATGCACTAGCTATGCCTCCTCGATACCCAATTGGTAAAGACATCCATTAGGTCATCAGGTGCTAACCATATAACATTGAATTCGAACACAACTACTTTATCTCAATTCTATAATCCAGCCATGACCTTATTCAATCATACCAATTCAATGTCCAAACCAAAATAATTAGGGAATTTTTTTATCCAAAACCTCAAACCACTACCTGAAGACATTGAGAATCTTCATTGACCCCAAACCTTAACCAATTTGTAATCTCTCTAGGGAGGTCCTTCCATTCTCAATTCCATTATAACATGGCTCATCCCCCATGGAATTCCTTAAAATAACCCTACTCAATTAAATTTATAATTTAGACACACCAACTAATGAAGCTCATAGAAATGTCCACATCTTAAAAAATGAAGACATAATCCCTTAATATCCCACAAAACTATCCAAACAATATTTATAGAGGTTAGAATCCCAACAACCTACGAAAATTATATATTATTTTTCAACTTATATCCTCCATTATTGAAAATTCATCCATTGATATATCTCTATAGATACTGGGGAGGTCGATTACATAATGCCATCGACATAGTCACTAGGGAGGTCTATTAGTCATAAGAACCCATGATGGGCCACAACCTATCACACATTCCACCGCTAGCTGATAGTGGGGTTCTAGTCACTAGGTAACTATCCCCTTATCACATCACATCTAAACCCACTAGAAATTGAGTCCAATATGTCCTCAAAGACTATCTTAATCTCTACTTAATGATATCATATCATTCCTATCACCCCCAAGAAACATAACATTACAAAGTTTAACATGGTCCCTAACTCCAATTTCAACCAACCATTTCAATGCCCCTCATCTTTCAAGATCCCACAACATAGGGACCACTTAAAGCTATCATTTTTTAAATGACATAGTGTCACATTTACAAAAAAAAATTCCATTTGAGAACCTCACCTAGGTCTCGTATGACATCTCCAATGGGAGCTCCCATATCTCTTTACCGGAAGGAAATATATGTTTTACATATAAGGAAATGTACTAATGGAATCCTATGACTCCAAGAATGATTCAAGATAGGCATCCATTATTAAGAGGTAGTTCCCAGTCAATTGCAAGAGGTAATTTTGTCTCATACATTATCATCTAACCCCCATTCCAACCACACATACCAACCAATGAATGTATCTAAACCTAAGCCATCGTGAATGTCACATGACTTCTCTAAACCTCCCAATGGTATTGTTCAACTCCCCTAAATCTCGCACCACATGGTGATGTAGACTACAAGTGATACCAGAAATATTAAATGATTATGAACACTTGGTCTTTCATAGGGAGGGTCAATCGATCTCGTCACATCATATATGGATGATTCTAGTTCGTATATCCAGTTATTAAACTAATTAAACTATAAAGGAATAAAATATCATTAAAAATCAAGAATTTGAAATTTATTATAGGGGACACCAACCTTGAACATGGTGTTAACCCCTCATTGAGCACTCCCAAGACTGATACAAGTTAAAAAAGAATTCACCACACCCTTGAGAACATTACCCAGACAATACGTAATAAAAAAAGTTTATAACAATTCATAATTAATTAAAAAAATAAATATAAATCAGAATAACTGGATAAAAAAACAAAACACAAACAAAACACTAAAATAATTAGAAACCAAACATAGAAAACTCCAGAATCTCCCTAGGATCTAGGATTCAAAAATATTACTATACATGTTTAATTTCTCAATTAATTAAAAATTACCCAAAAACCCCTCAGAAATCTCACTCTTCATTGTACCATCACTAAAATCATTTCCAATAGAATAACCATATTAGGATTTCCTCTATACAGGAAATGAAGTTGGTCCTTTATCCTTGGTAGATTCCACCATAATAAATAGGAATTGACCCTAAAACATAGATCCAAATCAATCTAAAAAAGATAGAATCAACTTTAACCCAAGAAGTAATGAGTGCAGTGTTGGAAAACCCCAAAGTCGTCATTGGAAACCATAAAAATTCATCCCCATTCAAGAGGGATCAAAAGGAAGCTATGGACTGCAAGAACTATCGAATAAAAACTACTCTCAATACCCCTCACTTTAAAATAACAAATGAACCAGAACCACTAAAATATGAATTCTACCTCTCTAAAAAAGGAAAGAATCCCCATCAGCTGGCCGGTGTGTCCGTCACCAATAGGGGTACTACTAAATCAACCAATGAGTTATTGGTGTACGACCTGATTGATAGTGGAATTTTTAACACCTGACCACCATAATCGCTCCAATAATTCTATTTTGAAACGTAGAGTAACCACCATATCATTTAACGTATTAAAAATCCAATATTTAAGATGTTTATGACATATAATATTGAATCAAGTTCCATTTATCCTAATGATCCATTCAAGAAATGAAATTTTTAAATACCATCATGAATTTCCAACTTGTAATGAAATGGATTGGTACAATTTATTTCCTATACACAGAACCTACGTACAAATATTCATATAAAAAGATACAGAATCTTGATTTAAAGGTTAAATATGACTTATTTCAAAAATATCAATGATACATTTCACCCAATAAGCTTGACATTAGATTTATATTTCAATTTAATGATCAGTTTTTATATTATTCACACCAAATAATCTAAAAATCTATTTTAAATAGACAATCCATTCCATTATAGTTGTGTTTTTTCCTTTATAAACAAGTTCAAATTAATTTTATTCATTAATGAACTCATTTAGTTACTAACATCCATAAATTTAATAGCCCATCTCAAAATAAATATTCTTATCTCATATTCATCATTAAAACATGATCAAAGTGAAACCAACTATATATATATATATGTATAATACTCTTGAAAAATGAAATTAAAAAATATTTTGAATACAAATTCAAAGTAAATAAATAAAAAAATTTATTTATTATGAAACATGTTTAAAATTAGTAATTTAACATCATTTTACTAAATTAAAGCACATATTAACTTAATATTATTGTATAAAAATAGTTAAAATAATTACCAAAAAACGAAAATTATTCAAAATAAATGAAATATTTTTCTAAACACATTTAAAATTTATATTGTCAAATAAAAAACAAAACAAAAACTATACAGAGTGTGATATCTAAACTAAACACCTAATAATATGAATATTAATAATACATAGACGATGAAATAGAGATCTATATCTCAACAAATTGTTAGCTTTAACAATATTGTTTAATAAATAAATATATCACTATAATAATATATCAATGTTTTCAAACAGTTTGTTTCTATAAATAATATTTTCACTAAATTGGAATCGATTGGAATCTACCTACAAATATGAAAACACTCATTATAATAAAATTAATTTTAAAAGATAAGTACGAATTTTTTAATTCATATATTCGTCATTATGATACATTGTTAATTTAATTTAACATCACATATTAAAAAAAATAATCCACTATTAAAATATTCAATCCATTAATATAGAATATTCAATAATATATGTTAATGATCTCATTCATCAAAATTTTTCTATTTAAAAAAACATTAAAATAATAAATTATATATTTATATTATGATAATAAATTTAGAATTACCTAATTACAAATAATATAATAAAATATAGAACGATATGTAAAATTCTAGGAAATATTACGATGACATTAGGTATAAAATGAATTATAGAAAAATGGTAAAAATAAGTATCATTTTTCATCAGTCTAACATGTAAAAAATATTCCATGTATTAATACCTTTTTAAAATAATTACAATATCATTACATTCATTGTTCCATAGATAATAATTTCAAATTTTCTATACAAATATATATAATTTTTCATAAATTATAATATCAGAATTAATCTACATATAAAACACAATAAACAACCCAAATTCATTTGAGAGATGGAAAATTTGATGAAACAAATCCAATTAGTTTCAGAAAAAAACTATAAAATTAATTAACATAACAATATTTTGAATTCACATTCATTTTATATGGATAAAACTATTTGGTTCTTCAAAAACTAAGTATCCAACAATTAAAGAGACACATTTTAGTTTTTGACCAGTTAATTAAAAAATTTGAATCAAAACACTAATCATTTAAGCTACTATCCATTTATGTAAATACTATGACAAACCATAAGATAAATGTAATGGGGGAATATTAGTCTAATTACTCAATTCATAAAATATTAAAAAAGATAAAAACATTGATTATAATTATATAAAAAACCTCTCAATAAATATAACTAAAAAACCATTCCAATTAAAAATTGAATCATAGCTAACTATTTAAACAACATTATTTGTTGATTAAATGAATTTTAAATTTTCATAGGATATATCCAAATTTTCAATATCAGAAAAATGTGATTTAAAAAAGAATGAAAAAATAAATAAATCAGAAATAATACAAACTGAGAATCCAAATACACAAAAAAAATAATTCTAAAGAATTACACAATATGAACAAGACCATTCAACTAAAATTATGTCATACAATAACTTACCCAAAACATAATGATTAAAAACAATAAAATATTATAAATATTATTTAATTTAAAAAATCTTCTTTATAAAAAATTTACATAAATAACCAATGGAGAATATATAGTCCAACCCATTAGAAAATATATGAATTTGAAAATATTTCTTTATTTAACTTAAATAAAATTTTAAAACCATCAGAACCATACATAAAAAACATTTTAATTTTAAATATTAGTAACTATATTAAATTATAATTTTTGACATTATAAAAATCCAAAAATCCAGAAATTTATGGAGACTCAATTCATAAAATAATTTTTCAATGAAAATCCATAAATTTCAAAAGTGAATGTATAATAAATATCATGTTTAAATTTTATTTGAATTATTTATCTTCAAACATGCATCCCAATATGTGTTGAGATATTTTAATCCATAAATCATGAAAAAAATAAATTATCACACTATGATATCATATAAAAACAATAAATGTATATGTTTTAATGAATTAAATTATAATAAGATATTTTACGTAAAATAACTAAATAATAACCTATTTTACTAAGCCAATTAATTTTGATCCTAATGAAAGAGACATAAGATAACATTTCAAATAAATAACATTAATTTTATGGTTATTTCAATATACAGAAATAAAATATTACACTACAAATTTATGAAATTGTTATTTATTAGTGTTTTATACAATTCTAGTTTAAGGTAGGAAAAGAATTAAAAAACATACATCCCTAGAACTACTTATATTTCAACAAATTCCATGTGTATATCAAATAAAGATACTTTTTTTTGTCCCATGGTATTATTGAAAATAAAATTATAGAGGCATTGAATTTTATATTTAATGAAATCATATAATTAAGCTTTTCTTCAACTATTATGTTGATAAGTTTTCATAACACCAATTAAATAAAAGATCAGAGTAATAGAATTATAAAATATATTAAATATATTTATCACATCAGAAATAAATTGAACTATATTTTTCCACTAATTTATGACATAATATAATAGTTTTCTGAACGTAATTGGTATAAAATTTTCAAAAAGAAATATGAATTATTGGTTTGAAAGTAAAATACTTCACTAAAATAATATAATTAAAACAACCCTTCTGAACCGAAGTGAATGGCGTATCTATCATTTAAATCCCTGGAATGCATGGCTATACATATTTTGTAAGGTATAATTTATTCTTTACTTACCATAAGTACTATATTCATATCCCTCAATACCTTACTAAACCTATCAATAGTAGCTCACTTCTACACAATATAAGTACTTGAGATATGTATTTTTATCCATAGTATCATTCATTAGATTATTAAAAAAACTTATATATTCATATAATTTTATGTCATATATCACATAATATAAAAATAATTACATTGTAAAATTCAATGTGCTTCATAATAATAAAAATCACATTGATGTCACTTGATATAATCACTCAGGAAGAAAAATATTAAACTAATCCAATTTTATATCAATAAAAAGAAATTTTATTTATTAAAAACATAAATTTATAATTTTTTATTATGAGATAAATAATGATCTTATTACAAATTTGGTATGAATTTATTTATAGGAATCACTATAACAAGCTATAATGGTAGAAATACAAAATACTCTGAGTTATATGTAACTACACCAACATTAACTTCTTCATCCATTGATGAACTTATAATGTTTATAAATATGATGGATTTAATCTAGAAATAAACATTATATCATTAAATAATTATGAATTTTTTATCTAATATTTTAGTTAATATATTTTATTTTGGATAAGTATATCTACTGAAAAAATGATAAATTTTTCCATTGTTATATAATGTTTATTCAGAGTTCTAAAATAGATAATGAAGTTAGTCACAGAGTCAACAATCTCATTTTTTTAGAAAATACAATATAGACATGTTATTTGGAAGAGAGAAATTAATTTGTAAGTGAAATATCAATAAATACATCATGATTTATAATTTAACTCAAATGAATTTTAGATAAAAATTTTAAAACATGCATTAAAAAAAACTCCCAATTTGAGAAGGACTAGAAAATATCAAAGATAATGGATATATATAAAATTTTAAGATACCATTTTTCTATACTCCCCAATGTAATTTATAAAAAATAAGAAAAATAGATTTTAATTTATATATTTAATTATTTTTTATTATTCTCTAATAATATGTTTTTGTTTCATCAAAATATTTATCTTCACATGAAATGTTAATGAAAAATCATTTTATCATGATTTATGTAGTTATATTTTCTACATCAATTAAATTTTATCCATTCTTATCCATCTGAAACAATTATCATATAATGTGAGTTAATGTTGAATCATTCATATTCAACGAGTTTTAAGGATTTTATCATGAAAAATATATATAATTAATTATAAGATTCTTCAATATCAGACTTTAAACTTCAGCATATTCATCAATTAGTTAAGAATGTAAATCAACTACATATGATCTTTGTTATTACATTAGGAATCATAACTTTAATATTTATATATAGATTTATTGGATTCTTCTCACAAAATAATTTATGGATACTTTTGATGAGAAATATCACAGAATAAAAATAATTATTGGAGAAATTGTAATATAAAAAACATTGAGGTTACATTCCTTATATAAAGAATTAATATTTCTATCTTCCAAATAGTTTCCTATTAATTTATGAGTGGTTTTAGAAGGCTTAAAGAGAGATGAAAATAAAGAACACATGTCATAAATATTAATTTAATAATAAAATATTAATATAAATATTTATATGAAATAAATATTTTACAAAGTTGAGAAGAAATTACAACACCCCATAAAATATGTAATAAAACATATTTATGAATTTTTAATTTATCCTACATTATTGAACATTAACAAAAATGGAAAAGTAAATAACATATTAAAAATGATTAAACCTACCTAATGTTATATTCGAAAAAAATTAATTATAATCATCATTTATGTAGGGTTCATGGAATTGTCTTTTAAAATATTAATTATTTTAAGGAAAAAATATTAAACCATTAGAATTGGATACCGTATACTTCCGAAAAAAGAAATGATTCTCCCATTATCATTATTGGATTATTTACTATAAGGAGATAGATTATATTGGGAGTGTATATAATATAACATATGGTTGATAATTCCCAAGATCAATTTATAAAGTTAGATCATATCCATAGTAAGTGCCTTTAAAAAAAATTCAGCATGATGATTTTCCATTTCGATAAAGTTAATAATAAAATCTTATTTTTTTGTGAAATCCCAGAGGATATTATTAATTACATGTATTTTATATTCACATTATTTTTATTTTACTTTAAAAAATAATTAAATTTATTTAGTATTATCACAAAAAAAATAAGATTAGGTAAAACAAAAAAATTATTTGTGGGTGTGTATTGTATCCACAACACTTGAATCCAAAAACATCTAACTATTAATTATTGGATTTAGTAATGTAATGTGGTAGAAAATTTTGTTTATTAGGAGAACAAAAGGATAAAGTTTCTCTAATGAAATGAATTTTTGTTGATGAAAATTTTCTATCTAAACAACAACCAACTAACGTATCATTTATGTGAATTTTTATAAAACCAATATTTTACTAAAGAATAATATTTTATGAGGTGTATGGTACATTTAAGGTATCACGAATTAATATTATTAATTTAAAGTGAGATTATTTCAGATTATATTGAAATAAATATCTTTATAATATTGAATTTTTTTAGGGTCCACTTGAAATAAGATTTAGTAAACTTATGATCATAACACTGTAATATTTTTGATGTAATGGTTTACCAGTATTGAAATGATTAAATAAGATTGAAGTTTCAAAAATTTTAATTTTGCTTGATTCATTTTGGAAAAAAAAATTCTGGGTTCAATCATTGGTAAATATTTTTTCAGTTAAAATACTTCCTTCCAATTTTTGAAAAATCTAAAAACTATTAAAATTTTGAGTTTCCCCATCATTCCCAATTCCAATTCATTTTTAATAAGTTCTGTAAAACCATCAGAAATATATTTTTTCAGATAAAAATATAATAATGTGGTTAACATAAATTTCAAATATGATGGTTCGATTTAATATTTTATTTTTGTAAAGGGTTGGATCAACACTTTATTTAGAATAGTTATTTTTAGGTAGATATCAATTATATAGATCATATTAATATGTTTGGGCTTATTTATGTCTTCTGAGTTCTTAGGAATATTTAAATACATTTTTTAGATATTTTATAACTTCAAAATCATGAGGTTTTCACAATAAACATTTCCTTATACATAACCTTCAAGGAAATAACTTTTCACATCTATTTGAAATAATTTGAAATCCAGATGAGCTGAAATGGATAATTAGATCATGATAGATTCTAATATATATGCAGGTGAAAAACAATCAACATAGTACATTTCTCTATGTTGAAAATTTTATTTAACATCAAGATATTAATAATTTAGATTAATACTTCAATTTTCATCATTTGTTTCTTATAAAACCCCATTTTATTATAATTACCTGAAAATTTGAATGAAATTAAACTATGGTTTAAACATGATTCCTTTAAAAATTATTTTGATACTATTTCATATCCCTTATACAATATTCTTTATGTAAGGAATCATCTACTATATTTTGTTCAAATTATGATTGGAAGGAAAACTTATCACATTGTTTTCTTAGGGAAATTATAGTATTATCCATTTCACTTAAAACCAAAATAATATAAACAAAATGAATATTCATTATAATTGATATATTTTTGGGTAAATTGTTATATAGGTCACCAAATAATTAATTTATATCTTATATTTATGTAATACCCAAATATTTAAAATTTCATTTCCTTACATATAGATTAGTTACTAATATTAGTTTTATAACATATTCTAATAATATAATTTAAGGATCACTGCAATTACATACTAACAAAGTTTTTTAAATAACAAAAGAATAAAATTAATCAAATTTTATAGCATATGGATCCTCATCAACAATGGTTTTATAATTTATAATCTATATAATATTTTTTTGATATAAAAAAACAAAAAAAATTCCTTCATTGTTTTTGGGATCATATTATTTTAATTATTCATTCATTTTTTTGATTCACACATTAAACAAAAAAACCATAACTATGATTGTTATGGATTTATTATTATCTTCTAATTTTAAGGAATTTTATTCATAAAGGGTCTGAGTAAGACTCAATTTATCACATAAAAAGTAGTAATCATAGCTTTAAACACAAAATGTCTTCAAATTGAATAATCACATAGTATAGTTTGGGTCATTTTCTAATGATTTAAATTTAATTTTTCAACTAAACAATTAATTTAAAATTTCCTTGGTGAATAAAATTAATTATTATTGAATGTTCACTAAAAAAAGACTCACATTTTATGATAAAAACATACCCCCATGATCACTTTATATTGTAATTAATGTTTTATTTTTC
The DNA here is from genome assembly GCA_963277665.1 of Viscum album. Lineage (NCBI taxonomy): Eukaryota > Viridiplantae > Streptophyta > Magnoliopsida > Santalales > Viscaceae > Viscum > Viscum album. The sequence continues at coordinate 2,109,655,740 of OY728122.1, read as the reverse complement.
GCATTTTGAGATAGAAATTAAATATTCAAAAATGATTAAGAACATATGATTTTGGATCGGGAGAATGTACCAAAAAAATATTTTGTAATAATCAATTATGTTGTATACATTACATTTTCATCCAATAATTCTATTTCATATTTGTATAGATATATTCATGTGAACTAACTATAAATAAAAAGTAATAGAGGCTTCACTTTAGTTTTAAAAGTTGAACTATGTTTCTTTATAAATTGAGAAATATCACCGACTCTTTGGGAATTAAATATATTTTCTTATTGATCCCTAAATAATCATTAAAAAAACAATTAGTTAATACTTTAAATCATCATTTCCTCAATATTCTATAGAATAGCCAAGATAAGCCTTCGGTTTCAATTAAATAAAGAAAATACAAATGAAATTATTGTTTTATGTATAGTGTTTAATCATTTTCATGATTATTAGTAATTAGAATAAATTTACCTTTTGGACCTTAGAACCGACATTAGTAAATACTCAATTATAAAATAATACCATCATCACATAACTTGTATATGTTGATAAGGTTATTCATATGTCCTGAACCATATAAAACATTTGAAATTAATATTTAACCATACAAATAAACATCACTAATAAAAAGGATTTCACCCAATCCACAATCTCTAAATTTAACACATCATCCATTTAATTTATTTAAATTTTGGATGTAGGACTAGTCACCTGTAACATGTCAAGAAAAATAATGTTCATATACCATTGGGTTCTTTTGATGATAGTCATCTTCTTTTTCTTGAAAATAAGATTTTAGGATCATGGTATCTATATATGTTATGATCTAGTTTCGTTTGATAATAATATTATAGGGACCCAAAAATACATAACTCTTTTATACTATAACACTACATTTTTTTATCAAATTAATGCTTTATATAATGAAAAAGGATGGATTTTTTAAAAAAAATAATACGCAATCTAGAGACCTCAAGGATGTAATTTACTACTAAAGAGGTTACTTTTCATTATATAATTGATTGGAGGAAATTATAGTTTTAGATTAGTATATCTAATTCAATTTGAAGTACCAGAGTGTCTTATTTGTTTATAAAATTTACCAAAATTATCATTACAATAAATTATGTTATATAAATCAATCTTTAACAACATAACCATGGTTTAAACAAATCTACTACTAATTATCTTATTTTAATTAATATATTTTAGATCAACTATATTCTATTCGAAAAAATTTATTCAATAATTATTTTCGGAATCTAATTGAAATAAATTTTAAAAATATTTATTGATATTTGAAATTATTTATTACCAAAAAGAAATTTATTCAACAAATTCTTATCCACTATTCAATGTATCATTTTTATTATTCATAATAGTTACATAGATTTCCATTTCAATTATTATTGGAAGTTGTTATTATTATTTATTAGATAAATCTAATGTATTATTTTTTTCATCTTATTATGATGTTTAAAAATTTCTTTTAGTATTATAATTAATTTTCAAGCAAAAAAATAAGGGATTCCACAATTAACTTTTTTAGTAACAATTTTTCATTCCATGGAATATTTTAATAGAAAAAAACTATTTTATAGTTGTTTTTTCCCTACCTTCTAATGAGTTATATAGGTATTTGTCCCATTAACATTCCTTCAATGTAACTAAATCATTAATAACTTTTCCCCTCTTCATTTAAAAGACATTCTCTATTTTCTATATGTATTATTTAATTTTAAATAATCAAGTATCATATGACCATCCTTTTTTATAATAGATCCTCTAACTTCTAAAGATTACATTGTCTCTTTTCACTCTTACTTATATTTTTTATTTAAATTCAAAAAATTTAGAATTTCTGAAAATATTATACATTTGTGTTATAAATTTTTCAAGTTCATTATCATAGTCTTCTAAATTTAATTCATTATAATAATAAAATATTCTCTTTGAAGCATTTGATTTAATGGATTTTGCACAAGTATTAACAGTGCCAATGTTAGCATCACTAGAAGTGGAAGTGAAAGCTACTATCATTTCCCCTTTTTCATTTTAGTATATCATATACTTCTTCTCTCATATTAAATTAGTGTCCCAATTATTTAATACAAAAGTAAAATTGTCAAATATTTTGTATAATCAATTATTTTTTTCTTAGATTCCCATTATTTAGGAATAATATCAATAAAACTTTTAATGAGTTGATCACACAATAAATGTTTTCACCAAATACTAAAAACTATTTACTATAGTCATAATGTATGGAATCATTTGGGTTACTATTTCACTAGGAAAATATTCCACAGTTTAATAGTCACTTCTTAGCAAAGATTTGTGAGCTTCTAAAACATTTGGAGTCCCAAAATGTTTTATCTCCAACTTTTCATAAATTGCATTTAAGGTGTTACATGATTATTTTTTTATATAAAAATTCATAGTTACAAATCATAATAAACTATCCTTAAATAATTATTTTACTTGATATTATGGGTTTTCTTCACGAGATAATTGAATTGTCACCTTATTAGAAAAATTATATTTTATTAATTTTATGATAAAATTATTAAACATGTTTTAATGATACAAGATTTCATATGGTTATTACAATATTCGTAACCACTTGTATAAAAAACAGTTGGTCTGTTTAGATTTATATTTTTGGTAGTTTGAATTGGTAGTCATATCGTCACAAAGTATCATTTATCTACCAACAAAAATACTATAAAAAAATAATTTTAATATAAATAAACTTTAGAATTAATTAAAAAAATTAATTATTGTTCTAAAATAATTTATTCAATTTAATGGAGTACACTAATTATAATTTTTTTAAAAGGGAAGTGGGAATTTAAAATACAAGTTATGGAGTGAGTTTTAGTTTCAAAAATCTAATTTCTATATCCGCTATAAGTATTGTGTTGAACATTTTTTCATATTATGAATAAAATAAAAAATTAGAGTAATGAAACATAAACACTATAAAATACTATTAGTACATCATAAATATTGTGATTGGTATTTCATTAACTAGTATTTGAATTTACACAATGGTAGTTTAAAAATTAGTACAACATAACATTAAAAACCACATAGTTTTGATATGAAAACCAAATACTCTTTTAAAATGATATTATCAAAAAAATATTTTAACCAAGATGAATTTTATATCTATAAACCAAATCCATGTAATCACAGATATCAAAATTTCAACAAGGTATGCAATTTTTTTTACTTATTACAAGGTTTAAAATCCTCTATCTAAAATACCTCGAATAAAGTGGTCGGTATCACATCACTTCAACACTACATAATTACATGATATATCTAATCTATTTCATGAAATACCTTGATTATATGATCATAAAAAACATTGTCTTTTAATCCATTGAAGCTCTCAATCGAACAAGATTAGATGAAGGACAAGTATAATTGAAAATGAAGAGAAAATTACAATGCAAAACTTATAATGGTATCACATAAATTGAAACACATAGAAATAAAATGATTAAAAGTATTTGAAACACTCTCTACAAAAAAATAATTTCTGAAGCCTCAAAATGAATAAAGTATTTATAAATTCTCATTACAATATAACGTTTTTGAACTTCTGACCATTGAGGTGAAACATTATTTATAAGAATAATTATAAAAAAAATATTGGTCAGATTTTAAAAAATATAGAATCAATTGTAACTTCATTGGTAATATTTTTTTCACATACCAAAGAACTCAACATGATGCTTTATCTACTAATGAGTTAAAAAATCACTGTAATAGAGCTCTTATATCTAATCGATGGAATATGGAATGAAACTATAGATCTCCAAATTGTTTCTAAATAATTTTTAATTATATGATATTTTACCTGTAGGAATATCATTCTGTATAAAAATATAAAGATAAATAAAACATGACATTAGATCATTATTAAATAAATTGTACTGTCATGTCTTAAATAAATAATTAATTGGGTCATTATCTCCAAAAAATCCTGACCCTTTCATTGAGAAATACCTCTACTCAATATATGTTTTAAAATGGTCCCATGTGTTTGATTTTAGTGCTAAATCCCTTGTCTCCCCTATTTAGTTAGGCTTCCCAGGTCTTCTTCTTCACTTATTTAAAATAAATTACCCTATTCTCTATTGTAAATCTAATAGTGAATCCCATTACACTGGATTTTGATTCCCTAAACCTCACTAGTCCATATTATTCACTTGTGTGTGTTGAGGTTTCCCTCAATACACACAACTACATTCAGTTATCTGGATCCTGACTGGTGACACTATTTTTTCCAAAAGGGGGTCAATGAAAACATACCTAGAAACTGCTCTAATTATCTACCTCTTCAACACTACCTTGGAAATTGTGGCTCTCAGAATGACCCCCTGAACAATCATACCATTGGGAAACCAACACTATTTATTGGGAAATCAGTTTGTATTGAGTTGGATAGAAGGATTCATAATGAACTATATGATCCCTTTAATGAAAATGTATTTGTTATGTCTTCACCCCCCTTGGATTCCTGTCTAGAAGAGCCTCAATGCATTTGAGTTGATATTTTGATGTGTTTTGGGATGCAGTTAGTAATGATGAACATATTCTCGATAATTTCGGAGTTGTTCCAACAAATCATGTGTTGGAATAAGAGAATCACTATATTTCTGGTGAATCGAATCATGATGATAATAAGAAAGCACAAAAAATTTAGGATGATTATCTTTAATCAATGGAAAAAAGTTAATAAACCTTTGGACGATTCTGATGGTTTTATCACTCTAAACCCTAATTGGACTCAATAATTAATTTATTACTTTATGTTGGAGATATCCATTTTCATAAGATTTTCTGGGATTTTAATGAATTAAATCAACATCTCCCCAAAGCTGTTAATTAATTAAAATCCATTTACATTACTATCCTCTGATGAAGAGGGATCCGCCTGATCAGATTAAGTGGAATCCTCCTTTAATTAGGATGTTCAAGTGGGTATAATTATGCTTAAAAATATCAGTCATGTTATCAAATAATTATACAAGGAGGACTTATACCCATTTATAAAGGAAAAAATAATGTTTTTATTTAAGATGATATCACAATAAAGATATAATTAGTTATTATTATACTAGTATTAGAGAACCCATGTTTGATAGAGTAGAATTTGTGCTTGACTAAAATCTTCATTTTGAATATCTTCATCTTTAGTGTGAATATATCTTTTTTAGGAATAGTGTTTGAGTCTGATTTTGTTTTTTAATTTTTCATGTTGTCCCCATTTTTCGAGTATAGGATAATAGGATTTTACTGAAGAATAACAATGGTTCTCATGTGTAAGGACCTAGATATGTTTCATGGGATGCTTATGTGAGGGATTTTATATTTTTAGAGAGAGAATATGGAGATGTATTTGAAATTAAGAATGGTATGGATTACCAAATACCTGTGTTTATTGGATTATCATAGGTAATGCCAATGAATGTTGAAATTTATATCTAAAATGGATCCTATTGCAATGGTTGGTGGACCCAGTGATGTCGTAATTGGTTTGTTGCAAGATTTATATGATTTAACTCATAACATGGAAATCATTATTCCAAAATAATTTTTGTCAACTTTTCCAATTTGATGATTTAAATGATACTATTCCAAACTTTTTTCTAGATGAACAATTTTGGGACAAAGTGGAGAACAATATTTATCAAAAAATACAGAAAGAGTGAAGGAAAATTGAAGTGGATATTCAGGCCAACAATTAATGAATAATACGTTTAAAATATGAATCATTGAGGAGAATATTGAATTTTTTTTGTTCTCTCTAAATCATGTGGTCAGTACTGAATTACTAACATTGTGTTAAAGATCTTCTAGTATTCAGTGTGATGATTGAGTGATTTAATTTGTTCTCATGATATGTGACTATCAATTCCAATATGATGTATCACATGTGTAATTGCAGTCAATTAGATTCTACATGATGTGATCAGTGAAGACTAGGGATTTGGGGCATGTTTTATTGGTTCTTTTATTAATGACCTCTCCCATGTCCCTGTAAGGATGGTAGTTACATATATCTTGACAATTTATTTTGTTTTCAATTTTATCTTTCTTTTAAAAACTTATTGTACCTCGTGTAATCACTTGAAATTTATATTTTTGTTTAATAAATTTTGGGAAGCATGGGTTATACTCATGCTCTGATCAATTATATGTATTTAATAAACACAAATGTTTGAAAACATGACCTTTTCATTTTTTAAAAGTATATGAATTTCTAAATTCATCAATGTAGTGATAGAGAAACCTCAACAAAAAAATAAATAAAAATTAATCTACAATGGGATCTGGACTAATCTCCATCAAATGGATGCGTCTCTTTACATGTGTCAATAAGATATATCATATACATCCATTTATTATTATATAGAATATTTATTTAGTATATTAATTGTTAATGAGAAATAATGTATGTAATTTTTTCATACCATTCTCATACGTCCTCAACTATATGAGTAAAAATTGACCATGTTGATCAATATATTACATGTAGTTCAAATAATAAGACGAGAAAAAAAATTTCCCTCCATTAAAATAATTAATAAAATCACATATAAACTATCTATGAATGGATATAAATTCGGCCATTCTATCTGAACCACTATAATAGAGGTCATAATAGTTATTAGAGAATAAAAACCCCATCTTGGTAAATATCTAACTAACAAAAAAATCAGCAAAATACCCAGTCATCCTGTTATTATATGATACTCAAATACTGTATAAGAATGACATGAGACCAAAAGGATCCTAAGATATAAATCACTCTAAAATCATGAAAATTAATTATATATAAATTTTACACCACTATTGTGCTAATAAGAAACTATATGACACTCCATGTCCAAAACTTTATAGCTAATCTAGCTCATATAAATTGTTTTCTACATCATGAGTGTATGTTTTATCTTTAAAGAAATTTGTAACCATTATTACTATAAAATTTTATCATATCCTAAAATAATCCATGATAAACCACAATTAATAATATCTAAAAGATATACATTAATAGATTAATTTTGATTATAATTAACATAAGATACATAACTAATGGAAATATTGAAAAATTGGAGAATAACTTTTATAAAATGATATAATTTATATCCTAAAACTATTAAAAGTATAGAGACCCTAGCCTTTTACACATAAAATATCATGATTTTAAACATTATTCATCATCAGAGTACAAGCCAAGGATCGTTAAGTCTAGTGTCTTGGAAGACTAGGTACATATATCATAAAACATGGTCTAAAAAAACTTCTTTATTTAATCTTAATAATGAGCTCATAACCTCCTTTGAGCCCTTACATCTGCATAGGGTACCCTGGGGAACACTTGAAGAAAGCGATGAGCTAAAAATCCCACTAAGGGAAAGAAAATAAGAATAAACTTTAAGCACATGAGTTAGGAGGCTTCACATAATGATATTGGAAGAATGAAACATATGGAATCATAACATATAAACATGGGATCATAAAGACATGGGATAAAATAATCATGGGATCATATAAGAATGTGATTATATAATCATAGTTTCATAGAGATGTGTGAGCAACATTAAACAAGACTCTAGTATGAGTCAAGGCTAACCACCAATCTCGTTTCCCATAGTAGCACAAGTTAAGGCGAACTGCCCGGACCGTTTTCCCATAATCATTTCATGAGACATTTACTTTACCCAATGAATTGGAGTGATTCTTGGGTGAACCCATCTAAGCTTATTCATGTATATGCTTTCTACATAAAGAACCTCAATCATACAGAAACAAAAGAGTACCCAAGGAAAGAAATTGACACACAATCACACCATGAAGCAAAATAAAAAGGGATGTATCATACAAGCGTCCATGAAAGAAAGGAATTAAATCATAAATAGTCATTAATAACTTATAAATGCATAAATCATGAAAATATATAACAAACTGAAGTGATAACATGTAAAAATAGTTTTTAGGAATCTTTGAGTCAAAAAATTTTAGTGTGGTTTAAGAAAACATCGAATATCAATTAAAATGAAAAGCGGCATAATATTTTTTTTAAAAACCAGAAGTATTCCAGGAGGGTTTTCATAATAAAAATACTGATTTAATAAGGAAAAATGTGACATAAATCAGTGGATATTGTAAGTATGTTAATAGGAATGAATTCGGAAAGTTCCCTTAAAACGAGTTCGCTTATCGGGAAGTAATGAGGAGAGAATCACTTAAAATCATGCATATCACTGAAAGAAAGTGATGAAAGAGTATTGATAAATATAATAGTAACATGTATACAAAATTTAGAGTATTCAAAAGAAAAGATAAGATAACATCATTTAGGTAGAAAGGTAGATAAGAAAACCCGAAGGAATATAAGAGGTTCGGGTAGAATTCTTTACGGATTATCGGCATGGTATCAGAAGTACGTGAGGAGGATTAGTGAGAGAGGAAAGGGAATTATCTTAACTTATAAATAAATAGGGAATTATGGGGGAGGTGTTAAATCATACCCCATAATTAATAATTACACACAACATGTCTTAACATAGTGAACAATCTCGAATAAGAGTGAAATTGAGAGGATCCCTTACCTTAGGTCAGTTGGTGTTCTCCACTCGATATTAATGTCTAGAATAGTCAAATTAGGTTTGTTAATCAATATTTACAGATCCTTATCTAATTATAAATGATTCATTATATCATTTTTAATTTCATTTATACCCATTTTCATTTATTACGAGGTTTAATTTCATTGTTTGGGTCTGTTTGATTCATTTGTTTTAATGATCAGATCAATTTCATTTAGGTTCAAATAAATTGTAAGATGAAATTGGTTTTCCAGAAATGAAGTTATATAACATTAGTGGACATCCAGTAGGTTACATGGTTAAAATTAATTTTGTTAATTAGAGTTAAATAGAACCATTATACTAAACATTAATGATAAACACTTGAATCAATTTTAACGATTTTTCCCATAATTGACTTTTTTTGTATTATTGTTTTATATCATGATTTTATGAGGATTAAAAAACCTTAAATAGGAAATATAACATATATAATAATCTGGTTCAACCATAACAAAAATGGATTCATGAGCAGAATCAAAATGATAAGAGAATTTGAAAACACATTATCCATGATGTTGGTAATTTGACCCATCACAGACGATGTTTAATTCTAGAACGTGAGGGAGAGGAGGAGAAGTATGATGCTTCAAATTTTACATAAACATGATTATAATCTAGAATATATGAGCTTATGGAGCTTTCATTCCTTTTGGATAAGGGAATGGGAATATGGTATAAGGAAATAATGAAAATGAAAACAAAACACATGAAAACAAAATAGGGTTCTTATCCTTTGATCTCCTCTCTTTGAGACTCCTCTTAGGGGATTTGGTTTTGGCCTTTTGGAAATATCAGAAAGCCTTGGACGTGGGGAAGGAGCTTGGGAGGGTATTTGGGCTGAAATTTGTCTAGGAACAAGGCTTGAGAGGTGTGAGGGAAAGAGGTAAGGAGAGAGGGTATTAATAGTGGAAGAGAGGGGGGTTTCCTTAATATAAAATTCATTAGTTTGTTATTTCCCCACAAGACAAGGAATAATGAGTCTTTAATGATCAAGTATATTAATTTTATAATTTAATCCCCAACCAAGTGGGCTTACATCAACAGAACATCATACATGACTCTATAATTAGCTTATTTCGCTTATTCTTGTAAATTATGGTATTTCACTATTCATAAAAAATTCTATTATATCAGAAAAATCCCAAAAATTTACCCCAATAATTTTTCTATGTGCAAAATCCAAAAATGAAGTCCATTTTTCAAAAATAATTTTCTAAATTTGAATATTTTAATATTTAAATAAAATAATAATTTATTATCAAAACTAGCTTTAAATCATTCATTAACTGATTCTAAACTATAGTTATATCGAACTTCCAACATGAATATTATTTTTAAACCACCATAGGTAAAGTTACTATTCATTAGAGTATATAAATATTAATAAGGGTATGTTAATATTAATTAGGGTATGTTACTATTCACCAAAAAATTATTATTATTTTATTAGACTCCAAAAAACATATTGAACACAATCGTGTATGCCAGATTTTCGAAATTCCAAACATAGAAGTGACAAACTTATATTTAAAGGTCACTTATCACTTATTAGTTCATTATTATGTGATTTTATGGAATATTTATAAGAATGGAATTTCCATTAATAATATTGGGTCGTTACATTCTTCCCCCCATAAGAAATTTCGCCTGTGAAATTTCATTTTACATTCTAGGCCAAAAATAGATGTGGGTACTTTTCATTCATTGATTCCTCCAGCTCCCATGTTGCTTCCTAAAACATATGGTTCCTCCACAACACTTTTAAAAGATGGGTTGCCTTATTTCACAAAACATTATCTCTCTGATCCAGAATCTTTACTGGGTGCTTCTCATAGAAGTGATCATCTTCCAACTGCACCACCTTTGAGTTTAGTACATGTGAGGGAACAGATATGTACTTCCTCAAGAGTGATACATGAAAAACATCATGAAATCGAGCCAAATTCGATGGAAGTGCAAGTCGATAGGCCACAGATCCTATACGGTCAAGGATCTCAAAGTGGCCAATATACCTTGGGATTAGGTTCCCTTTATTCCCAAATCGCATGACTCTCTTCCATGGAGATATTCGAAGGATGACATTATCTCCAACGTCAAACTCTAAATCCTTTTGACAGTTGTCAGCATAGCTCTTTTTCCGACATTGAGCAGCTTTTATGTGTTTCTAGATGAATTGAACCTTTCCTGTCATCTCTTGAACAAGATCGGGTCCAAGTAGCATTCTTTCTCCAACTTCATCCCAACAGGTTGGAGTTCTACATCGCTTTCCATACAAAGATTCATATAGAGCCATCTGAATACTCGAGTGGAAGTTATTGTTGTATGAGAACTCAACCAATGGGAGATGCTGATCCCATCCACCTTTTAATTCTAGAGAGCAGGCTCTAAGCATATCTTCAAGCATCTGAATAGTTCTTTCAGACTGGCCATCAGTTTGGGGGTGATAGGCCATGCTAAAATTTTATTCAGTACCCATAACAAGTTGAAGACTTTTCCAGAATTTAGATGTAAACCTTGGATCGCTGTCAGAGACAATTGAGAGTGGAACTCCGTGCATTCTCACCACTTCCTTCACATATAACTTTGCAATTTTTTCAAGTGAGAGATCTTCCCGAATATCAATGAAATGGGATGTCTTGGTGAGTCGGTCAACCATAACCCATATAGCATTATTTCCCTTCGATGTCTTCGGGAGACCCGTGATGAAGTCCAAAGTAACATTTTCCCATTTCCACATGGGTATAATCAATGGATGCATCATACCTTTGGACTTTTTTCACTCAGCTTTAACTTACTGACATACCAAGCACCTTGATATATATTCTGCAATCTCTCTCTTCATGTAATCCCACCAGATGTGTTCTCGGAGATCACGGTGCATTTTTGTACACCTAGGATGGATAGAGAAGGTCGAGCTATGTCCATCATTCAATAGCTCTTTCATTATCTCTAGATCAGATGGTACACATAATCATGTCCCAAATCTTATAACTCCTTCCTCGTCAATTTTGAAATCATAGGATTTCCCATTTTTAACATCTTCCACCCTTTTATGAATTTCCACATCCCTTCCTTGAGCAACCATTATTTTCTCCAAGAGGGATGGTTGTGAAATCATTTGAGAAAGGATTGATGATGTTACTCCCTTAAGGATTCCCATGTCCATCCTTTGCAAATATAAAATGATCAGATCCTTTTCAATTCTCATCATTGATAAAGATGCAAGATCCTTTCTACTTAGAGCATCTGCCACCATGTTTGCCTTACCGGGATGATGGTGGATTGAGAAGTCATAATCCATGATGAGTTCTATCCATATTCATTGGTGCATATTAAGCTCTTTCTGTGTGAATATATAGTTGAGACTCTCTTGGTCAGTATATATCTCACATTTCCCCCCATAGAGATAATGCCGCCAGATAATCAAGGCAAACATCACAGCCGCTAACTCCAGATCATGCGTTGGTTAGTTTTGCTCATGGATTTTTAGCTGGCTTGAGGAATAGGCTATCACTTTATCATTTTCCATCATCACACTGCCTAATCCCTTCTTAAAAGCATCACTATACACCACAAAGAGTTCCCCACTGGTAGGGTGTGTGAGTACTGGTGCAGTGATAAGCCTCTTTATCAACTCCTTGAAACAGTCTTCACACTCCTGTTCCCAGACAAAATTTACTCCCTTCCATGTCAGATTGGTCATTGGGATTGACAATTGTGAAATTTTCTTCTCGAATCCTCGATAATACCCAGATAGACCCAAAAAGTTGTGGATCTCCATTACAGATGTTGGACTGGGCCACTCTTCAATTGCCTTCTTCTTGGAAGCGTCCACATATATACCTTTGCTGGTGACAACATGCCACAATAATGATACTTCCTCCATCCAGATATCACATTTATTGTACATTTCATAAAACTTCTCCCTTCGCAAAGTCTATAACACAGTTTCCAAATGCTCCTCATGTTCATCCTTGCTCTTCAAGTATATTAGAATATCATCAATAAAGACAACCAAAAATTTGTCGAGGTAATCTCTAAAGACTATTTTCATTTAATGCATGAAAAATAATGGATCATTAATGAGTACAAAGGGAATCACTATGAACTCATAGTGTCCACAACTCATTCGAAAGGCAGTCTTGGGAATATATTCCTTCCTCACGTTTAGTTGGTGATATCCTGACCGAATGTCCACCTTAGAGAAATGATTGGCCCCACATATCTAATCGAACAAGTCATATATCCATGGAAGGGGATACTTGTTTTTTATTCTGATTTTATCGTGCTCATGATAATCAATGTAGAGGCGCATTGATCCATCCTTCTTCCTGATGAAGAGGACTGGAGCACCCCACAGTGAAGCACTCAGGCGTATAAAACCCTTCTCCAAATTCTCATGTAACTACTTCTTCAGCTATTCCAGCTCTACGATGTCTATTCTGTAAGGTGTGTTTGACATTGTCAGAGATCCAGTGATATGTTCAATTGAGAACTCAGCCTCTCGGTTAGGAGGAAGACCAGACAACTCTTCGGGGAATACATCTGTGTAATCCCACATGATGGGCATGTCTTCGAGCATGATTCTCTCATTTGTCTCAATCATTTATGCTAGATATTCATGCTCATAAGGAAGCAATATCCAAACTTGAGACAAAGATTTTAATGGAGAGTCATCTTCCTACTTTCACTTGAAAATAATCAGATGATTGTTCGGGATGTGAAGGTTATTCTCCCTTTCCTGGTAGTTGATGTCGGCCTTGTAAAAAGATATCCAATCCATGCCCAAGATAGCATCAAATTCCACTAAATGAAGTATGAAAAGATTTTCTAGGAGGTTCAGTCCACAAACATTAACCGGGGAGGAGTTATAAACTATGGATGCAATAATTTCTCCATTCGTTGTTCTCACAGATAACCTTTCCTCCAAATTTTGAGGTGGTGTTTGAATAGTGCTACTAAACATGCAAGATATGAAAGAATGTGTAGAACTAGAATCAAATAGTACAGTCACTATTCTTGAATGAATAATAAGCGTACCTTTCACCACATCATTTTTCGACTCCACCTCAGCAGAAGTGATAGCATAAGCCCTTTCTTGTTGCATTAGAGGTTTTTATTGTTTTCCTCCGACAACCCTCGGTTTAGGGAAATTATTCGCATAATGCCCAAGCACCTTACAGTTATAACACTGCACTTCAGGCTGAGTGTTGATCTAAACCTTCCTTTATTCTTCAAAATTTGTGATATTTTTCATATCCCTTCTGCATTTCTTGGGCATATGACCAAACTTTCTGCATTTGAAGCAATTCTTGGTTCCCTTTAGACAGTTACCAGGATGCTTCTTCCCACATTTTTTGCAATTGGGAATGTTGGGATTCTTCCAATCATGGGATTTGTTTGATGGGCCACCCATGTTGTTTTCCATCTCCCGCTTCTTATCACTGGGCCCATGAGACCACTAAGAGTCTCCAATCTCCATTTCAACCTTGAGGGCACAACAGACAATCTCCTCATAGCTTTTGAAATCTTAAATCACCAACACATTTCATAGACTCAGCTTTAGTTCACTAAAGAAGCGATCCACCATGCGTTTGGTGTTCATGACAAATCCATAGGCATACCTAGAAAGCCTAGTAAAGTTTTCTTCATATTCCTCGATGGAATCATCATCATTCTGCTTGAGTCCGAGGAATTCTCTTTCCATTTTGAGATAGAGGGTTCGAGGACAATTTTTGTTGAAAAACATCCTCTTGAATTCATCCCAATCTATGGAATCAATTTCTTCTTGGGAATTTGTATTCTTGATCAGTGTCAACCACTGATCAGCTTCCCCATCAAAACGATAGACTTCCAATACCACCTTCTCTTATTCCGAGCACTGGAGGATAGTGACTATCTTTTCAATGGAGTTAATCCATTATTCCACGAGGAGGGGATTATAAGATCTTCTAAACATGGGAGGCCTTTTCCACAAGAAGGATTATATGACATTTTTCCCTTTCCATGGAGGAGGGGGACGTTCCACCAGATTCATGTTATTATTCATAACTCATGCTAGCTGAGCAAGTACTGCCATGAAGTTTTGAGCACCCACTTCCATCACATCAGGCATGTCATTAGGGCAATCATCACATTTCCTATCACATTGGTTTTTGGAACGTGTTCTTCTATTTCCCACCATTAACTATGAAAAATAATGTACAATTAGAGGTCTTTAATACTAAACTATTGAGCATAGAAAGAGAACTTTGAACATTAAAGGATAAACTTATAAAGAATAAGTACATCATGAATTGTGATTACTTAGGTTAAATATAGTTTAACCTCAATATATTTCTTAACGTATATTCTTATGGTCATTTTCCCCTAATAATGGTTTGTACTAATCTCATGAATCTACCAAAGCATATCCCCTGGGAGTTTCGTGACCAAGAGTGCAGCAAGGCCTGTTTTCGTGCACCAGTTCCTGTTCGAGTCTAACTCAAAGCGTTGTTTTTGGGTTTTACCCATAGGATACATTTGTGCTAGAGCCCCCACTACTGGCTCGTATCCAGACAGGTTTTTATTATCTTAATAAACAACTTACTCAATACTCACCAAAATTTTGGAATGTTTTCTAATACTTGGTCTCATCCTTAAGGTTCTCACTAAGGTGCTCTATTCCTAATATCCAAAAATAACTAGACCATACTCTGATACCAACTATAGAGACCCTATCCTTTTACACATAACATATCATGATTTTAAGCATAATTCATCATCAGAGTACAAGCCAAAGATCATTAAGTATAGTGTCTGGGAAAACTAGGTACATATAACATAAAACATGGGCTAAAAAAATTTCTTTATTTAATCTTCATAATGAGCTCCTAACTTCCCTTGAGCCCTTACATCTGCATAGGGTATCCTGGGGAACGCATGAACAAAGGGATGAGCTAAAAATCCCAGTAAGGGAAAGAAAATATGAATAATCTTTATGAACATGAGTTAGGAGGCTTGACATAATGATATTGGAAGCATTGAACATATGGAATCATAACATTTAAACATGGGATCATAATATCATGGGATAAAATAATCATGGGATCATATATGTAACGCCCCGACCCCAGCTACCCAGAGTCGGTGCATTAATTACATAACATTGGCATGATCACAAGAAAGATCAAATCTCGAATGACCGATTGGTTTAGTAGCCTTGGAAACACTAGATATATTCATAAGTTTTACATTACATCATAAAATGAAAAACTACTACAACAACATAATGTTTCCACAGTCCACACTATAATCCCCTCATAATATCCCTGCAGGTCATTCATAACTTACATCTTCACTTCCTGGGAAAAATAAAACATAGAAAAGGGGTGAGCTCAAATGCCCAGTAAGGATAACAATATAGCGGAAACTTTCATAAATAAGAATAAACATTTAAGGCAATGTATAACTAAAACATAAGCCCTTTAAACATGAACTTTCAACATGGTATGGCATAAATAAAATGAAATAATGCCATTTACTTATTCACATGGATATTCTACTAATCGAATAATCTCATGAAAAAATCAATAACCACTTTCATAATGTTGGAATGCATAATGTCAAACGTTAATTTCATTGTCTAGGCCTCATCCCAAGACCTAGGGGTTACTTCTAACCAGAACCCAACCCGGAGTGCCTCTAATAACCGGACACCAACCCGGAGTGCCTCTAATAACCGGACACCAACCCGGAGGGCATACTTTTACCAGTCCCTAACCTGGAGGGCTTACTTTAACCAGTCCCCAACCTGGAGGGCTTACTTTTACCAGTCCCCAACCTGGAGGGCTTACTTTTACCGGTCCCCAACCCGGAACATACTTGTTTAGCACATTCATCTGAAGAAAACTTTGAAATATAACATAAACATTCGGATTAAAACTAGCATACGAAATGTCAATAATTTCACTATAAACTATGAATGGTATAAAAATAGCACATCCACAGTCAAACATATCACAAAACCTTCAATACAATATAGAAGTTTTGTATCATAATAAATCAACTTCAAATAATCTTAAAATCCATCAAAGGATGTTGACATAGATGAAATCAAAATTCTTTTTAAAGAAGTATCTCCTTTTATTTTGAAATCATTTAAGATCCATATAAAATAAAACATTTTCTTTGAAAATATTCTTATAAGCTTTTATGGAAAGCTTCGACGATTTTATAACGGCGGAAAATAACCGCACCCGCCGTATAAGTTAAAAAAAACATTCTTACCTCAATTCTGTCGAAAAGGTTAAAAAGGACATTGTTTTGAAAACGACGGAAAGATTCCTTTATAAACCTCTTATAAAAAAGTCAAACAAGGTTATAAATTACTTTAACCCATATTCTTGTAAATAGTAAAAATGTTTTGAAATACATTTTTAAGAAAACATGGATGTGGATGATAAAGAGATCCCAGTAGATTATTACGTATAAACAACCTCGGATAATGAAGAGATTGTGAAATAACCCTTACCTTGTACTTTTCCTTGGTTGGGGTAGGTTAACCTCCTGTATAATGGTGAAATAATTGTTATTAAATTATACAAGAATCATATATATTAATATGATATCATATATGATCTTTTAACATTGATTTGTTAATAATATCTTAGAATTATCGTCGTTTCGGGTGTTAACTTACTCATTTTATTTTATATGTTTTGTTACATAAGCCATGTTTGTTGTATCTTATTCATATCCAGAATGATATATAGTCCTTAAACATCATTTTTAAATCATCAAATGATAATTATACTTGAATGGATACGATGGAGAATGAATCTCATCGCGTTCGTGGAGACGGTAGTCCGTACGTACGCACGAGCGACAATATCATTCTTTTGATATTAAAATAATATATAAATGGATGGTATATCATATATACAGAATAATTAACATGTTATATTTATTATTTACATGAGTTACACATCATTATTATACCCATCCAAATAATATTATATTGAATAACAATTACACCGCGACGTGGAGACGGTAAGCCGTACGTACGCACGTATGGTGACATGTTATTCAAAGGGTGGATAGAATACTGAATATGGTTGTACCATATTTATAATAACATCATAGTATATGTGAGATACTGGAGTTATTATTTTAGAATGGTAAGAACAAAGGAAGAAGAAGTGGAAGAAGAAATGAACTTAGAAAAGGGTGGTGAAATCATTACCTCTTCTTCGGGTTCTTCCTTTTGATTTGATCAAAAGGGCTCCTTAGGTTGGCTTTCTGATAAAACTAAGGCCTCTAGGTTGTATTGAGGGATGTTGGGAGAGTATTTGGGCAGAGTTTGGCCGAACCAAAAGGCTTTAGAGGTGTGAAGAAATGAGAAGGAGGAGTGCCCTTTTATAAGAGGGGTGAGGGGCACCTTTGGAAAAGCTAGAAATATTAATTTATAATAAATTCATATTCGGTTTCTAATGGCTCCAAAGTTGACTATTCAAAGGTTAAGGTGGGTATGGGTCGAAAACAACTCAACCAATAGAATTTAGACAGGTTTGGGTACTTATAGTAACCTTATCTTTAAGTATTAACTCTAAGTTAATTAGTTTCACTTTTACAATGTCTCTTTGTATTTTTATATAATATGGTCAATAAACTTACTATATACATCCAAGCGACCCCCAAGTGGTCCATTAATGATTATCCTATCATGATATAAGTCTCTTGGCCGAACCTTAGATTTTTAAGAATTTAATATCAATTAATAATATAATATTTTGTTTAAGAACTCTTTTATGTCAATTTTGACACTATTCAATAGTTGATTTTTGTGAAACTCATAACAGATTGATTACTTAGAAAAAAGTCAATTAAATCAATCCTAATATATCATATTATCCTAGAAAATTAGTTTAATTCATTAAAAGTTTCATATTATATTTATTTGGGTATTTATAATATCAATTATTTTAATTTTTCACTATTATAGTAATTATTGCATCATCATTGTGTCATAAATAAAATATATTATTTAATGTCTAAAAATTATAAATAAAATATCGTTATGTAGGAAATATTTTTATCTTTCTAATGAATATTTATAATCTAAAATCCAACATATATAACCCTATGTAACAATTGGTTTGCTAAAAGATATATGCTTTTGTCATTTTTGTATTCATTTTAACTTAATTAAAATAAGGTGTCATTATTACTTACAAGTGGATCCATGGGGTCCCAAAATAGACCCAAAAATTCCCATGGTCTACCATGTATCAACCAATATGGTTAAGACACGTTTTAGGGTAATTTAGTATTATTATAATATTATTTTTTAACCCTTATTTACCGGATTTACCCTTAACCATGGTAAATAAAATATTTACCGCAGTAATTATTCAAAATGTCTAAAAATAAAAGTTACCTATTTACACAATTTGAACATCCTGATTCCAAATATGGAATCCATTCTTCTAAATTCAAAACACAGAAGTGGCAGAAATTAATTTAAAATTAATTCCCGCTGTCAAAACAAAAAGCGTGTTTTTAAGAGATAATAACTATCAAAAGATTGACACTTGTTTATGTTCGGTTTAATTGTAAAATTATGTCCAATGACCAAAATTGTATTAAATGGTAAAAATATATTCTAAATATACTTTAAAACCACTCAAATTCATAATTTATCACAATTAATTATTTTGATTAAAAAAGTTGTTTTTAATTAAAATTTAGTAATTTTTACTATTCATCAAAATATGAAAGTTATCCGAAAAGTACCAAAATTTCACCTTAGGCTAAATTTGATATTCCGAATCCAAAAATGAAGTCCATTTTGAAATATAAAATATATATAATTAAGTATTACTATTCATAACGGCTAGTTTGATCGGTTGTGGTGTGTGTTAAAACTCGAAGTTGCGTACAACACAAGCTACTGTTTTATTCAAAGGAAAGCGTACCGTGGAAGCTTGGGATGTTTTATTTTAAATTTTTTTTGATGTCCCCATTTAGTCAAAAAGTTTAAAATATTTTATTTAAAAAGGGTTCACTTTTAAAAGTTGGTAAAACTATAATACTGAAGATGAATTTGTTCTTACATTATGTCTAAGAAACTCATAATATGGATTCTAAAATTATAAGGATTATATAAAGTTTAAAATTTAGTTAATACTATTCATAACCTTTTTTGAACGGCTTGTTTGGTAAGTCATGGTGCGCTTGAACTCGGTGTTTCGTGTAGTGCAAGTTATTGAATTATTTTGAAGAAATAACACACTATGAAATCTTGGGGTGTTACATTCTCCCCTCCTTCAATAAATTGCGTCCTCGCAATTTGAAATTGTTCTTCGAAAATAAAAGGTTGAAAATAGAAAATATATTTGTGGGAAAACCCACATCGAAAATTGGTTTACTAAAATTTAGTCTTAATATGAGGAAAAGAGAAATGAAAGGGTCACCACCAAATTATGATCTCGATTAGGAGAACATTGGTGGCAATTAGAGACATATAATTGGAGGAAAAACGTAAATATTTATAGGTAGTGGTTGAGGTCATCAATCACAAACAAGTATAAAATTGAGGTCCTTAAACTCATCAATCTATGATGATTTGAAGTACCATCGGTTCAACAAAATATAGGGTATTGGGATCACACATTTTTGACATTTCAAAATATCTTAGTTGAAATCCCACATCGAAAAATGAATTAATGAGGCCTCTATTTAAAATAAAGAGTGGAAAGTATGAAGATTACTGAAAATAACACATACTAGGGTTCCATGTAGGAAAATATGGATATGGAGGAGAAATCTAACCATCAATTATCTGATGGAGAGTGGTAGAGAACATGGCTATGAAAAGGCCAACAATCCCAAAGCCATAAATTAGTGATGATTTAAGGTTCCATCTAGGAAAACATTTTTGTTCTATGTTCCTTTTATTAATGTTGAGGAATTTATTTATGAGATTGGATAAGATCATAAGGAGATATACTTACTTTATAATTATAGTTTTATCCTTTAATAAATTTCTACCACAAACTCATCTTTCACTCTAAAAGATAATAGAATGTAAAAAATTCTATTTACACTATTCGTATAGGGTTCCAAAATAATCGAATTTATAATTCATCTACCAGATCTTTTAAAAAAAACTACATTATTTAATCCAGGACATCTCTTGGGCTAGTGGTAGGTGATACACCCTTGTCGCCCTTCGGTTGCGGGTTCAAGTCTCGCAGCCTTGCCGGACGCGACGGGTTGCCGCCCGACCTCCGGGTTGTCCTTTTATGGCAATCCAAAATAATCCAAACTAGAACTATCCAAAATACTTCTGTCCAAACTCATAGTCCAACATTTATAAGGAAGGTAAGCATAATGTAGATTCTTTTTAACCCGTAATAGCATATGAATACCTTCATCATGTATTCTTTTAATACACTGAAACATCCTGAATTACCATATTCTTTATTGATTACATTCATGCTCCCTTATTCCATATAGAATGCTGGATATACTTCATTAATCCAAAAATGTTTTAAACCCCAACAATGATGGAATATACAAATCATTAATCATTTCCAAGGTAGTCATGAATATCCAATATAATTTATCCAAAGAAATCATGTATTATTCCAAAATCACTACCTCGGTATCAGAACTATATTATGGTTTATCATTCTCTCAACCATATATTTTCCAAAAATTTATCCTGCTATTGAGTCACTTTTCTTTGTTCTACACAATCTCAAGTCCTTAATGAAATAGTACTGCAGTACAATCCTTACATACTCCATAATTATTATAACAAGTAAATTGTTGATACACACTCAATTGACATAATCAACATAAGAACTCTAATCATTCCTCTTCATCTGTGGTAGTATCATAACTTGATTATTATCCAATAACATCATTTGCGGCATAGTTTGATGACTGGGACATAGGTTCGCATAGTGTCCAAACTCCTTGCAAATGAAGCATTGTACATTTGAAACCATTTTCTTACCCTTGCAGTCACGTACTTTGTGCCCTTTTTCTCCACACTTATAACAAACTCCCATTCCTTTCAAGCAAGTTCCAGGGTGTTTATTTCCACAGTTACCACATATGGGAAAATTCTTCTTTTCCCTCTTCCCTTTATCCATCTTTCTCTCTTCCATCCTTTTCTTCTCTTGCTTCCCTTCAAATCCATAGGACTCAGTAAAATCATTACTTATCTTATCAACACATGATATTATTTCTTCATATAATGATAATACATGGGAGACTATTTCTCTTATAAATTCTGGCTTAAGACCATGAAAGATATGATCCTTCGTTCTCTTTGGATCATGTGCATTGCTGGAGTTCTCATTCCTTCTACTGGGCGCCATTTCTAAACAATGGCATACACTAGATCAGTTTATGAATCAAAATACATAATCCCATACTTATAAAACACTTAACATAAATTGAACTATTTATGGATATAATCCATAATCATAAAAATGTTTTCTTTGAGGAAGTATATACTCATAAACCCTTCATAATGATTTGTAAAGAAAATGAGAGTTATCCTAAGCATATCCCCCGGGAGTGTCGTAACCAAGAGTGCAGCAAGGCCCGTTGTCGTGCACCAGTTCCCGTTCGAGTCTAGCTCAAAGCGGTGTTTTCGGGTTTTACCCCTAGGTACATCTGTGCCAGAGCCGCCTCTACCTGCTCGTATCCAGACAGGGATGTATTGCTCGGAAAACTCACAAAATCTCTACAATACCAAAATTCTAGGAAGTTCTTCTATACTAATCCTCAAAGTTCATCTTAGGTCTACGTGCTCTAATCAGAGTTTATCTAAATCTAGCTTCCAAGGTTTGTACTAAACTTCCTCTGATACCAACTGTAACGCCCCGACCCCAGCTACCCAGAGTCGGTGCATTAATTACATAACATTGGCATGATCACAAGAAAGATCAAATCTCGAAAGACCGATTGGTTTAGTAGCCTTGGAAACACTAGATAT
Source organism: Viscum album (assembly GCA_963277665.1). NCBI lineage: Eukaryota > Viridiplantae > Streptophyta > Magnoliopsida > Santalales > Viscaceae > Viscum > Viscum album. The sequence continues at coordinate 2,109,633,084 of OY728122.1, read as the reverse complement.
ATTCATAAGTTTTACATTACATCATAAAATGAAAAACTACTACAACAACATAATGTTTCCACAGTCCACACTATAATCCCCTCATAATATCCCTGCAGGTCATTCATAACTTACATCTTCACTTCCTGGGAAAAATAAAACATAGAAAAGGGGTGAGCTCAAATGCCCAGTAAGGATAACAATATAGCGGAAACTTTCATAAATAAGAATAAACATTTAAGTCAATGTATAACTAAAACATAAGCCCTTTAAACATGAACTTTCAACATGGTATGGCATAAATAAAATGAAATAATGCCATTTACTTATTCACATGGATATTCTACTAATCGAATAATCACATGCAAAAATAAATAACCACTTTCATAATGTTGGAATGCATAATTCCAAACGTTAATTTCATTGTCTAGGCCTCATCCCAAGACCTAGGGGTTACTTCTAACCGGAACCCAACCCGGAGTGCCTCTAATAACCGGACACCAACCCGGAGTGCCTCTAATAACCGGACACCAACCCGGAGGGCATACTTTTACCAGTCCCTAACCTGGAGGGCTTACTTTAACCAGTCCCCAACCTGGAGGGCTTACTTTTACCAGTCCCCAACCTGGAGGGCTTACTTTTACCGGTCCCCAACCCAGAACATACTTTTTTAGCACATTCATCTGAAGAAAACATTGAAATATAACATAAACATTCGGATTAAAACTAGCATACGAAATGTCAATAATTTCACTATAAACTATGAATGGTATAAAAATAGCACATCCACAGTCAAACATACCACAAAACCTTCAATACAATATAGAAGTTTTGTATCATAATAAATCATCTTCAAATAGTCTTAAAATCCATCAAATGATGTTGACATAGATGAAATCAAAATTCTTTTTAAAGAAGTATCTCCTTTTATTTTGAAATCATTTAAGATCCATATAAAATAAAACATTTTCTTTGAAAATATTCTTATAAGCTTGTATGGAAAGCTTCGACGATTTTATAACGGCGGAAAATAACCGCACCCGCCGTATAAGTTAAAAAAAACATTCTTACCTCAATTCTGTCGAAAAGGTTAAAAAGGACATTGTTTTGAAAACGACGGAAATATTCCTTTATAAACCTCTTATAAAAAAGTCAAACAAGGGTATAAATAACTTTAACCCATATTCTTGTAAATAGTAAAAATGTTTTGAAATACATTTTTAAGAAAACATGGATGTGGATGATAAAGAGATCCCAGTAGATTATTACGTATAAACAACCTCGGATAATGAAGAGATTGTGAAATAACCCTTACCTTGTACTTTTCCTTGGTTGGGGTAGGTTAACCTCCTGTATAATGGTGAAATAATTGTTATTAAATTATACAAGAATCATATATATTAATATGATATCATATATGATCTTTTAACATTGATTTGTTAATAATATCTTAGAATTATCGTCGTTTCAGGTGTTAACTTACTCATTTTCTTTTATATGTTTTGTTACATAAGCCATGGTTGTTGTATCTTATTCATATCCAGAATGATATATATTCCTTAAACATCATTTTTAAATAATCAAATGATAATTATACTTGAATGGATACGATGGAGAATGAATCTCATCGCGTTCGTGGAGACGGTAGTCCGTACGTACGCACGAGCGACAATATCATTCTTTTGATATTAAAATAATATATAAATGGATGGTATATCATATATACAGAATCATTAACATGTTATATTTATTATTTACATGAGTTACACATCATTATTATACCCATCCAAATAATATTATATTGAATAACAATTACACCGCGACGTGGAGACGGTAAGCCGTACGTACGCACGTATGGTGACATGTTATTCAAAGGGTGGATAGAATACTGAATATGGTTGTACCATATTTATAATAACATCACAGTATATGTGAGATACTGGAGTTATTATTTTAGAATGGTAAGAACAAAGGAAGAAGAAGTGGAAGAAGAAATGAACTTAGAAAAGGGTGGTGAAATCCTTACCTCTTCTTCGGGTTCTTCCTTTTGATTTGATCAAAAGGGCTCCATAGGTTGGCTTTCTGATCAAACTAAGGCCTCTAGGTTGTATTGAGGGATGTTGGGAGAGTATTTGGGCAGAGTTTGGCCGAACCAAAAGGCTTTAGAGGTGTGAAGAAATGAGAAGGAGGAGTGCCCTTTTATAAGAGGGGTGAGGGGCACCTTTGGAAAAGCTAGAAATATTAATTTATAATAAATTCATATTCGGTTTCTAATGGCTCCAAAGTTGAATATTCAAAGTTTAAGGTGGGTATGGGTCGAAAACAACTCAACCAATAGAATTTAGACAGGTTTGGGTACTTATATTAACCTTATCTTTAAGTATTAACTCTAAGTTAATTAGTTTCACTTTTACAATGTCTCTTTGTATTTTTATATAATATGGTCAATAAACTTACTATATACATCCAAGAGACCCCCAAGTAGTCCATTAATGATTATACTATCATTATATAAGTCTCTTGGCCGAACCTTAGATTTTTAAGAATTTAATATCAATTAATAATATAATATTTGTTTTAAGAACTCTTTTATGTCAATTTTGACACTATTCAATAGTTGATTTTTGTGAAACTCATAACAGATTGATTACTTCGAAAAAAGTCAATTAAATCAATCCTAATATATCATATTATCCTAGAAAATTAGTTTAATTCATTAAAAGTTTCATATTATATTTATTTGGGTATTTATAATATCAATTATTTTAATTTTTCACTATTATAGTAATTACTGCATCATCATTGTGTCATAAATAAAATAAATTATTTAATGTCTAAAAATTATAAATAAATTATCATTATGTAGGAAATATTTTTATATTTCTAATGAATATTTATAATATAAAATCCAACATATATAACCCTATGTAACAATTGGTTTGCTAAAAGATATATGCTTATGTCATTTTTGTATTCATTTTAACTTAATTAAAATAAAGTGTCATTATTACTTACAAGTGGATCCATGGGGTCCCAAAATAGACCCAAAAATTCCCATGGTCGACCATGTATCAACCAATATGGTTAAGACACGTTTTAGGGTAATTTAGTATTATTATAATATTATTTTTTAACCCTTATTTACCGGATTTACCCTTAACCATGGTAAATAAAATATTTACCGCAGTAATTATTCAAAATGTCTAAAAATAAAAGTTACCTATTTACACAATTTTAACATCCTGATTCCAAATATGGAATCCATTCTTCTAAATTCAAAACACAGAAGTGGCAGATATTAATTTAAAATTAATTCCCGCTGTCAAAACAAAAAGCGTGTTTTTAAGAGATAATAACTATCAAAGGATTGACACTTGTTTATGTTCGGTTTAATTGTAAAATTATGTCCAATGACCAAAATTATATTAAATGGTCAAAATATATTCTAAATATACTTTAAAACCACTCAAATTCATAATTTATCACTATTAATTATTTTGATTAAAAAAGTTGTTTTTAATTAAAATTTAGTAATTTTTACTATTCATCAAAATATGAAAGTTATCCGAAAAGTACCAAAATTTCACCTTAGGCTAAATTTGATATTCCGAATCCAAAAATGAAGTCCATTTTGAAATATAAAATATATATAATTAAGTATTACTATTCATAACGGCTAGTTTGATCGGTTGTGGTGTGTGTTAAAACTCGAAGTTGCGTACAACACACGCTACTGTTTTATTCAAAGGAAAGCGTACCGTGGAAGCTTGGGATGTTTTATTTTAAATTTTGTTTTGATGTCCCCATTTAGTCAAAAAGTTTAAAATATTTTATTTAAAAAGGGTTCACTATTAAAAGTTGGTAAAACTATAATACTGAAGATGAATTTGTTCTTACATTATGTCTAAGAAACTCATAATATGGATTCTAAAATTATAAGGATTATATAAAGTTTAAAATTTAGTTAATACTATTCATAACCTTTTTTGAACGGCTTGTTTGGTAAGTCATGGTGCGCTTGAACTCGGTGTTGCGTGTAGTGCAAGTTATTGAATTATTTTGAAGAAATAACACACTATGAAATCTTGGGGTGTTACAATATAAGCCTAAGATTATATAAGAATAGTTTCATTGAGAGGTGGAAGAAACTTTAAACAAGACTTTAGTATGAGTCAAGGCTAACCGCCAATCTCGTTTCCCATAGTAGCACAAGACAAGGCTAACCGCCCGTACAGTTTTCCCATAATCTTCGCATGAGACATTAACATTACCAATGAATTGGAGAACTATTTGGGTGCACCCATATAAGCTTATTCATGTATATGATTTTCACATAAATAACCTCAATCATACATAAACATAAGAGTACCCAAGGAAATAAATGGGCACACAATCACGTCATTAAGCATAATAAAAAGGGGTGTATCATACAAGCATCCATGAAAGGAAAGAATTAAAACATAAATAGACATTAATAACGTATAAATTCATAAATCATGACAAGATATAACAAAATTAAGTGATAAAATTTAAAAAAAATGTTTTTAGGAATCTTTGAGTCAAAACATTTTAGTGCAGTTTAAGAAAACATCAAATATCTATTAAAACAAAAAGTGGCATAATATTTTTTTTATAATACCAGAAGTAAACCAGGAGGGTTTTCATAAAAAAATAATGATTTTATAAGGACAATGGTGACTTAAAACAGAGAATAGAGTACACTTTATAATAGTAAATAATTCGGGAAGTTCCCTTAAAACGGGTTCACTTATTGGGAAGTAATGAGGAGAGAATCATTTAAAATCATGAATATCCCCAAAATAAAGTGATGAAAGAGTCTTTATAAATATAATTTGAACATGTACAAAACATTTAGGGTATGAACAAGAAAAGATAATATAACATCATTTTGGTAGAAAGGTAGATAAGGCAACCCGAAGGAATAAAAGAGGTGCGAGTAGAATTCTTTACGGATTATCGGCATGGTATCGGGAGTACTTGAGGGGGAATAGAGGAGAGAGGAAAGGGAATTATCATCACTTATACATAAATATGGAAGTATGGGGGAGGTGATAAATCATACCCCAAAATTAATAATTACACAAAACATGTCTTAACGTAGTGAACAATCTTGAATAATATTGAAATTGAGAGGATCCCTTACTTAAGGTCCGTTGGTGTTCTCCACTCAATATTAATGACCTCAATAGTCATATTAGGTTTTTAGATCAATAGTTCAAGAACCTTATATAATTTTAAAAAATTCATTATAACCTTTTTATGTTCATTTATTCCCATTTTGATTGATTACAAGGTTCAATTTCATTGTTCGGGTCTGTTTGTTTCATTTGATTTAATGATCAATTCAATTGTATTTAGGATCAAATGATTTCTACGAAAAAAGTGTTTTTAAATAATTGAAGTTGTATAAAATTAGTTGACATCCATTAGGTTACATGGTTAAAATTAATTTGGTTAATTATAGTGAAAGAAAACCATTACATTAAATATTAATGATAAACACTTGAATCGATTTTAACCATTTTTCCCATAATTGACTTATTTTGTATTATTGTTTTATATCATGAGTGTATGAGGATTACATAACCTTAAATAGAAACTATAACATATATACTAATCTGGTTGAACCATAACATAAATGGATTCATTACCATAATCAAAATTATAAGATAATTTGAAAACAAAATATCCATGATGTCGGTAATTGGACCCATCACGAACGATGTTTAATTCAAGAACATGAGGGAGAGGAGGAGAACTATGATTCTTTAAAATTTCAATAAAAATGATTATAATCCAGAATATATGATATTCTGGATATTTCATGCCTTTTGGATAGAGGAAGGGGAAGAGGTTATTAGGAATGAAAGAAAATGAAAACAAAACACTTGAAAACAAAAGTGGGTTCTTACCCTTTGATCTCCTCTCTTTGAGACTCCTCCTAGGGGATTTTTTTGGCCTTTTGGAAAGACCAGAATGCCTTGGACGTGGGGAAGGAGCTTGGGAGGGTATTTAGGAAGAAATTTGGCTAGGCACGAGGTTTGAGAGGTGTGAGGGAATGAGGTAAAGAGATAGGGTATTTGTAGTGGAGGAGAGGGGGGTTTCCTTAATATAAAATTCATTAGTTTATTATTTCACCAAAAGAAAAAGAATAGTGAGACTTGCATGACCAAGTATATTAATTTTATAATTTAATCCCGAACCAAGTGGGATTACATCAGCAGAACATCACACATGACTCTATAATTATCTTATTTAGCTTATTTTTATAAATTACGGTATTTCACTATTCATAAAAAATTCATGTATTTCAGAAAAATCCCAAAAATTTACCCCAACCATTTTTCGATGTGTAGAATCAAAAAATGAAGTCCATTTTTCAAAAATAATTTTCTAAATATGATTATTTTAGTATTTAATTAAAATAATAATTTATTATTAAAACCAGCTTTAAAGCATTCATTAACACATTCTAAACTATAGGTATATCGAACTTCCAACATGAATATTATTTTTATATCACCATAGGTAAGGTTAATTTTCATTAGGGTATATCAATATTCATAAGGGCATGTTACTATTCATTAGGGAAGTTTAAAATTCACCAAAAAATATTATTATTTTATTAAACTCCAAAAAACATCTTGAACACAATCGTGTATGCCAGATTTTCAAAATTCCAGACACAGAAGTGAAAAAAAATATGTTTAAAGGTCACTTATCACTTATTATTTCATTATTATATGATTTTATGGAATATTTATAAGAAGGGAATTTCCATTAAAAACATTGAGTCATTACACAAAGAATACTGAAATAAATACTTTAAGACTATTCGCAAATTTCACATATCATAGAAGGATAGAGAGTACTTATTTATATTTAATATTAAAATTTTAATTTATTGATAAAATCATGACATATATACATAATTCTTGGGACCTATATTAGTAAGAATTAGATAAAATCATCGAACCATAAACATTATTGAGTACTATCTTTAAATTAATCTAGTTTGGATAATAGTCAGACCTTGGTGTCATATTCCAATTGATCAAATATTTGATCATTATGTTCAATCACCTTAACAACACAAAATTACATTTTATAATGCTAACTACTATTGTAGTTTACATAGAACTCTTTCTATGTTCATTATCCTCATCATCAATGGGACCAATTCAATGTGACTTTTTCTATTCAACCATTTTCATAAAAATTATAACATTTCCATTGTTTAATTACAAACTAATTAATCATTTATGATATAATCCGACACTCACTTTGAATATTGAAAGAAATGTTATTTTATTGGTTAATATTAAACATATCTATATCTATGAAAATTAAGAATGATTTTTATAAAAAATATTTTCATTATAATATCTTGATAAGTTACAAAATATAATTTATTTTAGGAAATAACCCTTATTTTGATTATTAGAAATATTCAATATAAGTATCATCTCATCAATATCATATATAGAACTCTACACATGTTCTTTAAATTTTACAAATATATGGTATTAATATTTTGTTGGTATATTATAAAATTAGATCCTTAATATGGTTTTTATTAATGAAATCATTTCGTTTGTTGATAATAATAATCTATTTAATATAACACCTTTTATTATTGTTTTAATGAATAATCCAACAAAAATTCTGTAATTTTTATCCAATCAAGCTATATGTAATCCATTATATACAAAAATTATATATAGAAAACAATTTATCCCTTATAATAATTAATATATTTTTTCTAATATAAAATTCATCATTTATTTTTAATTTCTATATATTGACTACACATCTTATGCATATAGTTGGAATCACATACCCTTTAAAATGAAATAATTAAAATCTATAATATTATTAAATTATTTGGGCTCACTAAATAGTTCATTTCACCCCTTTAAGTATTTTATAATGTCCTATATCCATTTGATATATTTTACACAATTAAATAAATTACATTTTTTCATTTTATTGTTTTTGATTGTAATGCATACTCTCCTTGAATTCTCATTATTTTTTTTCAAAAAATGTTTTTAACCATTTAATTTTGAACCAACATTATATAACATGACATTCAAACTCACATGTCTTTCTTATCAATATGAATCTTATTAAAGAGACCATTTTAACAGTTATTGAATTCAATCATATTGTAATTCACTATGACCTACCAAAACCATTTTTCCAATGACTATTTAATGAAATATAAGTATAGGCGATGCGAAATAAGAGAATCAGGAGTCTCAAATTCATAATTTTAACAAATCATACTAAGTACATGATTATTGAATTGTTTATTTTCTTTTATCATTAATTGAATGTGTAACTTTTATAATTTCTTCCTCTCATTCCATACATGATCCTGATAGATCATTTTTAGTTTTTATTTTATCTTCTAGACATCCATTCTTTAAGGACTCTTATAAGGCATGGGTTCAACATTAATAAGAATTATAGAAATGACTTCAAGAGAAATATTTAGACAATTAACATAAATATATATAATAACTTTTATAATTTCCTCACCAATTAGATTCTTTAAAAGATATCTCCCAAAAAAATATAACATTCTTTCCTACTTAAGTACTATTATTATGATTTGGTACCATTATTTTAAATAACAGTTATTATGTTTTAATTATCTAATATAGATATTAATGGTTTAACCCAATTATTCTAATGATTATATTATATCATATATAATAATTTTGTTTGACGATAATCATGTTTTATATTAAATTATGACCGATTTTTATTAATTGTACACAGACTAATATCTCCCAATGAATCCATCATAAAAATTAATGGGCCAAGATCAATTTCTTTCGTCAAATTATTGGATTTCCTTGTAGATTCTCCATATTGAAATATTTTATAAAGTAAAATCATGAATTTTTTAATATATGACTATTAAATAGATTAATGGATAAATATTCTCCCTAATAAATCATATATGTTAACTAAAAATTTATCATTGGGTGGTCGTATCCCATTAGGGTTTCCAAACTATGTGGAACCTAAAAAATACTAGAATACTATCCTAAACATATTATGATTACAAATAACATGATTTCATTACATGAGATATTATATAGGGCTCCCAAATTTAGCAAGAACTAACATATTCAATTTCCATAGTTTGGAATGTGTTTTCTTTATAAGTAATCTGACATTTTCAATTTTAAATGATGATTTTAATATCATCAAATTATCTCATATTATTCACATAATGTATTATTGGTCCTACTGATTTAGTTTGGAATCAAACTTCTTTACCCAAATCAATTAATTCCAACCATATTCCCATATATCAAAATTAATCCCATTCATAATGTACAAAAAATCATTTCAAAAAAAGTGAGAGAGTTAGATGAAATGTAAGATACCAATAAATGTTTTCTTGGTGTGCTATATACTCAACCCCCACATTTCATGACAAAGAAAAACCCTCTAATGAAATAGGAATTCTCACCCAAATTCCCTCCATCCAGGGACCCATTAGTCAATAAGGGTCACAAATTAATAAATTTTTTAAAAAACATTAAAATATGATCATATATTCAATTCAATCATATAACACAATTTAAGATAATATAATGGTAAAATAAAACTAAATCAACAAGAACACCTTGCAAGTAACTTGTTATATTAATTAATAAAAATTTATCTAAGAATATTATTATGTTAACTTGATTAATTTTAAAAAATTATAATATAATATTTATTATTAAGAATAAATATTGGAATAAATTAAATAAACGAATAATTAAAATATTTAATCATGCAATACTCATAAATGAATCAATCATAGATAATCAATTATAATAACAATATCACTTAGTCATGAATTTTTAAATTATACTAAAAATATAAATATAAACATCCTACACATAATTATAAAATGAAATACATTATGGTATTGTTTTATAATGGATTTCACATTAATATATGTTTTTTAAAATATAAAAATTATATATATGAACTATTAATATTATATATATTGTATATTACATATTTATTATTATTTAATCATTCATCAATTCAACTATAATAACCTCCTTTGACATTGACTCTTTAAATTTTCAATTAAACCATATAATTTGATCATTTCAAATATCAATATTTATAAAAAATATTAAAAATTTTAATATAAAAACTTCTATACTTTTCCTTTTTTATTAATTTGTATTAAAATTATATATAATTATTATATCTTTAATATAAATATTTTATAACCTAAAACTAATGTTGGCTACATAATGTAAAATGATATTTATTATTAGCATCTAAAAATATATATTTTTATTTAATATTTTTTTTGGAAAAATAAAATTAAATCATTGTAAACCAGATTAATTTATATTATCTGTTAAAAATTAAATAAAAGTCCTAAAAAATCATTATATATAATATATAAAAATTTATAAAATATATAATTCAATTCATAATTGAAATTTTCAAAAAATAGAATTTTCATCCATTTTATTTCTAAGAGTAAATTATATATTATTATTTTAATTATATTTTTTGTGAATTGGAAAAATACATTAATGAAATAAGTCATATTAAATAATTTTTTTGAATAAGTTTTATTGATGTTATGTTTATTATTATCGCATATATGTAGAAAAAATCAAAAAAATGATTTGGAATAGTGTAATATTAACTATTATTGGAATCATATTTTATGATAAAAAAAATCAACTGAACAATATGATGATCTATTTTTCATCAAAGAATTGGAACTTCATATAATACAAATCTTTGTATTATTCGATATTATATAATGAATCCTAATAAAATATATTTGATCATTTATTTTATCATCTGATATTTTTAATCAATACCGAATCACAACTTATCATATCACATTTTATAAGACTAACCAATGGAAAAAATATCAATATTATTTTTTGATAGGAAATTTTATATAAATATGATGTTTAATTTCATTATTAATAATAATTATTTCAAGAATAATAATTAATAAAAATTTATTATAGAATTATTAGAATTCTATATATTGAACAAAACATGTTCAAGGTAGAGGAAGTCATTAGAAACGATAAATATTAGGAACAAAATGTTGTGAAACATTATGAACTTATATATAAAATGTTTATATTTATAATACACTCTACTAAAGTCTATTGATAATATTATCATATTTCATTTATTAATGAAGAGTAATAGGAATGGCCAATAAAATAAATCATATATGGTGTATACCTAGATAGATTTGAATAACCTAATGCTCGAGTAATGGACTCCTATAAAGAATTGTTTTATAGTTCCTATGGTATTAAAGGATATAAGAGGATAGAGATTTATTAGAATAATCATGATCCCACGACTATGGAGACAACTACCTCTATTGAACCGACCTCACTATATATACCATCATGGCACTCTAAATAAATCCACAGAGTTTACTAGAATTTTATGTTGTGTATGAGTAATGTATGTAGTTAAAATACTTATATACCCTTAATAAATTCATCTCTCACACAAATATAATCTTATGGAACATTCAACCATAATGGTTGATAATGAATAAGAGAATCTAAACATTAAATTTTAATTTTCAGCTACTTGTTTCAATGAAAGGATGACAAGTAAATATTATATATTGATTCATGAAAAATATTATATCAATTTAATAAAAATAAATTGGAATATATAGTATCACATTATCTCCAGAAACTTCTTTTTGAAATTACATTTATCTAGGATTATGATATCCCTTAGATCCATGAATTTATAACAATACAACATCTATATAAAGTACACTATGACATTGTTTTAGTAGGTAATATCTTGATCGTAATTAGATAATCTAAAAAAATCATGGAATAACATGATTTTTTATATTACTAATCAATGTAGTTTAAAATTTTAATTACATTATTAATTTTCATGTTATCAGGGTCATACCTTCACTTAAAACTAAATTAAATTTTCTTTTCATTATCTAATATAAATTTCCAATTCAATAAGATAAATACTATTTTATAACACCTTGATTTAAAATTTTTGACACAAGTAGTGTAATTTATAACAACATACAGTTGTATAGGGTCCAAAGGTATCATAGATCAATGATTGGAATGTTTTAAACATAATAAAAGAAGAATAGAAAAATATTAATATCATAAAAAAAGATGCTATATATATATATTAAAAAAATAAAAAATGGAAGAAGGAATATATTTAATTAAAAAAAGATAAACTATATTTTTTTCATAAATAATCATCCCACCATATAATATAAATGTAAATACTAATTATATAACAAAACAAAAAATCATAATTAAATTCTTAAGGACTGTGTGCCGACAAAATATATTCCAACATAATAATGAAATGAAGTTATTCAATATCACCTTATGACATATAAATAACATATACAGGAAACAATGATTTGATAATTGTATCAAACATATTCTATAAATTCTAATAAAATTTTTAATAATCATCTATAGACACATAAGGGAAAAAACTGGTGTCAAATTATATACCTTAGATTAATATACAGGGAGTATGAATTTAAATATGTAGGACACATACAATTATTTGAAATGTTTTCATTGTAATATATAGTGACCATAGTAATTTGAAATAGAACAAAAAAATTAATTTTTTGTAAATATTTAATTTTAAAGTTATATAAATTCAATTATCATTTCATTCATGAAGATATATGTACCCCAAAAAAATTTAAAAAAGAAAAGAAAAATTTTGAATCACACACCCATACAATTTATAATCTAGTTGTGTGATAGATTTATGAGGTAATAGTTTCTAAAATGACTATGGAACATGTTACATAAAAATAAATTTCGTATAATTGAAATTTGAAAATTGACATCAGCTCATTGTTTATTAAAACTATATTTTTAGTGTCATATGATTGATCACTTATAAGATTCCAAACTACCCCAAACTATAATATAAATTATGTATAATGTCCCTATCATTATTATTAATATATTTTTGCTAAATAAATATGTGTTATGATATATTTTATACTATTATACACATATAAAATATAGGGAACTAAACGACACCTTATTTCATTAATAGAAATGGTTACATTTATCCACCAGTAAACCCATTAATATTATAGACATTACAATGTAAAAAAATAAAAAATGATAAACAATATCTAGAAAATTTATATCATCCCAATCATCCATACTAACCCCTACAACAAATAAAACAATATAAAATCACCATAATATTAGTAAACCAATCACAATATTATAAAAGGAAAATATAATACCTTGGGAGGAATTGGGTTGAATGATTAATAAAATTATTAATAGGTGTTCTTTGGTGGTAATATTTCCATTGGAACCCAATCCTAACCCTTGAGAATAATATCATGACCATTGGGAATAATAACCCAAACATTGTAATAGTAATTTAATACCATAATAATAAATTTTGATATAAATAATAAGTATCTTGAGAAATTTAATGTAAGACCCCAACCTCTATGAGATTAATCATTCACTTTTTCAACTATCATTTTACACTTTTATTGAGTATATATTGGATGGGTTTTACATTAGGGAATTAATTAGTTTCAATTAAATAAATTTGGAAGCCATTGGGGATATGCAACTTTTTTGAATGGATAGGGAAAACCATGTAGTTTACCTAGGAAAAAACATTCCCCTTTTTTGATCCATAGGATGTGTCTTGGGGTTTGGTAAAAAAATTATGGCCTCCCTCCCAAAATAGCACACCCTAATACAGAGGGGATTTTCACAGTGGGTACATAGTTTTTCAAACCATGAGGCACTTAAAAAAACCTTGCACCCCATGATTGTGGCCTCATGGATAAGGTTCCGAGTTTGGAAAAATATGTTCCTCTACATAAGAAATGGTGTGTGTGGATTTTAAACCCCAAATTATATTTATTAAAATTACCTAGACACCTATTTTTTATTCTTAATCTTCCCACCTTGACTTAATATGATTTATTTTGTTCAAGGGGATCTCATAAGGATTTCAGGGCTCCAAAACCCTTTTAGGTATGAATATATGAATTGATCGATTTATTCTTCCCCCTTTTGGAATGTGATCTCTTCCCTTTAGGTTTCATTTATCTCTCCCAACTATCTATTTTATTTTTCAAGGATGATTTTCCCCATTGGTAATGGGTTTATATATTTGTTTTTATGGATGTGTATTGGATCTTGGATCTAGTTATTGATCCATGATCATCCAGGAACTTGGGATTGGGATATTTCCTCATGAAACTATAGGTCATGGATTCACAAGATTTCATCAAAGATATTCAGTTAGGTATTTTAATTGATAATTCACATAGTATTTATTACAATTCCGAGTACGTAGTTGTGAAATTAAAATTTCCACCTTGGTCAAATTAATTCATTAATTGATTTATTTAATTGATTCAATTGATGTTCACAAACCCTTTATAGATCCCATTTCTCCTGTTGGAGATGATGATAACGGAATGAATGAAAACCATGGGGTGTTCCAAATATCATTTAATTATAATATTGAAATGTTAAAAGGGAAATAACATGGGTATGGAATTGAATTATATCCTTGATGAACAAGTTTGATAAATGGGATTGTAAATTTTCTTGATAAATTAAAATACAAACTTTTCCAAATAATGGTTTATTGAATGGAATGATTAATGGGTGCTGAATATGGAGCCATTCTATGTGATATTTTTACTGATTTTTGGGATAGGAACTACGACATCAAATATCAATGGGCTTCTAGAATGTTTCTTTAATCCCCTAGGATATATATATATATATATATATATATATATATCATGTGATCACTGAGTTGTGGGATAGGTACTTCTACTCCCAAAAATCATATGGTGATAGAATACTACTCTAGGTTCCCAACGATTGATTATTAAATTGTATATTAATGGAGATATGAAATCCCATGAATGAATGAAATTTGATATCCCTTTTTTGAATGGTTTATATATCTTCATAGGACAGTGAATTTATGTTTGGTTTGGTGTCACTATGATCCCAGGGGGATATGTGTGTAAGTAAACAGTATTAAATCAAAATACGATATACATTATCATGTGTACTTATCTCTTTAAACTACTAATTACTGTAATTTAGATTGGTTCTCTCTTTTGATTTCATTTGACAGGTATACTGAGATGTACTAACATCCATCTCGGGCTGCCTAATCAGTACCTTAGTAGACGTCATGTTTGTAGGATATGATATGGGAAAGATCCCAATTTTTGATTTAAAATTTTTTATTTTGGATAGAGCATGGATGGGGGAAATAGAAATGATGTCGGGACTCTCCTGGGAGTTGTCATTATGTCTTATTTTTTTATTTTCATTTGACACATGAATCTTTTTTGGGATCAAATGACATATAATTTAGTAAATAGTCATATTTTCTTATTTTGGAATCTTTATGTGATGTTGGATGATTGTAAATTATGGTATTATTGTGGTTGTATTATATTATAATTTAGATATTTTTATTTATTTAAATTGTTGTGATTCATTGATGAATGATTTTATTTTCCCCATGTTATGTATTAGTCCTTTAATACAATTCCACAGTCTCTGTTGTATGGGAAGGTTCACATGAGTTCATGTGGAAAATATCTCAGGGACGATGTGTGGGACACTTGGGCCATGATGTCATAAAGTGGAATCAAAGGCATGATTTTTCTATATATTCAATTTTCATAATATTTGAAAAAATTAGAAATGTTATTAGGATGTGTATGTTTTTTATTATTAGCTAGTTATTTGGAGTATCTAACCCATGTATGTGGGAAAACACAAGAACAATGGGTGGGATTGTTGTTATTGATATTTTTGGTTATTGTTTGATGTTTTTTAACCTTGGGTGACACACATGTTGTGTGATATTATTTTTTTTAGATTTTAATCATGGAATTGTAATGATTGGAAACATATTAAATCATAGCCATTCTATAAACTAAGTATTTTATGTGACATGCATCATTATTAGCATGCATTAAAAAAAGGTTTTAAGTAAGTGGTTGTAATAAAACATTAATTTCCATATTGGAGTATTTTAAAATTTTATTAGCCACTAAAGATAAATGTATAATGTATAAATGTTGTCAAATTATGTAATTTGAAATGGTTAAAATGGTTTTCTAATAGGAAACCTGGAATATAAATTTTTTTTACCCTGTGATAGGCATGAACCAAATGAGGGATGGTTGAGGGTAGTGATAGTTCCTATGTTATGACCATGTTGAGATGTGTGATAGATGAATTTATATATATTTATGTGAATCTCTATTATTTAAATGTGTTAATAATGTGTTATGTGTCCTATGATGTGTGTTTGTAATTATTGAGATAGACCTCCATGATAATTTTAGTTTATAATAATACGTAAGGACAAGGCTTGAAATGTGCTTCTAGTAGTGGAATAAGAGGCTCAGATAGCATTGAGAGAGGGAGGCATATAGTACTTTATGGATAAAAAGTGGACTTTGAGGATGATAACATTTCTTTATTTATCTATTTTATGGATAGTTACTCAGGGAGGGTTGTGTGGAATATGTCTAACCTGAAATAGGTGTTCCAATTGCAGGACACTCTAAAATTCATCAATTAGGGGGACCTATAGTAGGTGATTTCTGGATTGAGTCTATCTAGAATATCTTTTACAATTTAAGAAACATTTATATTTGGGATAACCAAATTTGAATCCAATATTTTTGTGCATTATAAAAAGTAGGGGGATATTTCGGCTCTAGATGAGTAGCTAGAGAAAATGGAAGGGAAATATTTTCCTAAGAATTTATAGGAACAATTTTATTTATAGACACTCGAGATAGATAATGAAGTTGAGTTTATGTGGATGAGAAAAGATATTTTTCCTGTGATGTAATATTATAGTTTCTTCACAAATTCTCTACAAATTTGGCCTTTTGTTTCATGTGGATGAGGTATGTATACTGAAACAGTTTCTGGAGTGGAATAAATGAGTGATTACACCCTAGGTTGATATCATTCATATTAAGAAGTTTTGTATGGTGTTGAATCCAACTCTTATTTATGAGGGTAACTATAAGGAGAATTTTAGTGAAATTCCAATAATTTATACTCGACTATCATGTGGTACATCATCCAAGAGTCGAAAGTGTTGTTATGAGAAAATCAACTATGGAAATGGAAAATTGAGTGGCCTAGGGTAAGGACCTTTTACTCAGATTAGTGACCAAGTATACTACTACTAGTTTGGTAGGTTGTTTCATATTTGTAGATATTTTCCATCACGACTAGTATAGTGATAATACTAAATTATGGTGGGTAAAAAAAAGGTTTTTTAGAAGCCCTTGTCCAATGGGTAGTGTTAGAGGAGCAATGATGAATCTGATTACTAGAAGGGGATATTCTAGCCATTATATTTCTAGTGGTTAGAGTACTTCTAGTAATGTTGGTTGAGGTAGTGGGCATGGTACATTAGATAAATAGTGCATGTATCAGCAGAGTGCTACTGCTCAGGGGACTCATACTAAATCACATGGAAGATAGACAGGATAGTTACATGTACTCCATCCTGTACTTAGGGATTTTGAGGCTAGAACATCAACACTCAAGGGAATTATTCCTATAGAATCTACACTTTCTAGTGTTTTCTCAATACATGAGCCTCCAATTAATTTATATCTACTCGATTTGTGACTAGTTTGAGTGTGATAGTGGTGTGTTTTAGTGGGGTCTGGATGATCGATAAACCATTGTGGGTATGGTTGACAAAAATATGTTTATGTAAGTGTTGTTCTCTCATGGTCGGGGAAAATCAATTTTTGTTGTGATATTTACAAATTGACCTGTTAGGATTTCACATGATTTTGAATATTCAATTTATGATGTCATTCCAATCCCATAACAATTGCAAACATTTAAATTTTACCTTTATATCTCCCATGGGTAACAATTATATTCACTGTAGAGAGTTTCATATCCACATTGGTCGTGCATGCCTAGTAATCCAGCAATTAGGGGAGTTCACTGCCTAGGTTTCATGTCTTGGTTTTCATGATATGGGTGTGGGGAATGTTTTTTTTCAACCTATTTTAGAATTGTTCTAGGATATTTTTTCTGAGGATTCTCACTAATTTCACCATCAATATAAGATATGTTTACAATTTAGATCATTCGTGGAGATGAAAATAGTTTCTTTTACATAGTATACAGTGACAGTAGTAGTGTTTTCAGAACCTTAGAATCATCTTGATGAATTTATGGATAATGAATTTATCAATATGAATATGTCACCTTGTGGATCTCCATTGTTTATATTAATGGTGATGGGATGTTGAGTTTGAATGTGGATTACTGGAAGTAGAACCAAATAAAAGTGAAGAACTAGTATTCGCTTTCCTGTATCGATGATATCCTTATAGAGTTGAGAGGAAGTTATGTTTTCTTGATGATTAACATGAGATCATGGTATCATAAATTGAGTGTAAGACCTTTTTATAGACCAAAAAAATACATTAATAACTTGGTATGGACTATAAGAGTTTATCACAATGTAGTTTGGGATGATGAATGCTCTGGATATGTTTATGGACATGATGAAATGAATCACTAACGCATACATTGATCAATTTATTAGTGTCTTTATGGATGAAATATTTGTGAAATCCAAGACTCATTGTGATAATGAATAACTATACATATTCTTATATACAATGATAGAACATCAACTATTCTATAGGATATCGTTGTGTTAATGTTAGATCAATAGGGAACAATTCATGGGACAAATAATATTTGAGTAAGGTGTGTTAGAAGACCTCGAGAAGGTGTATTCAGTGATTACATCTTATTATCCCAATATCAGTTTTAATATCTTATGTTTTCTGGGGTTGATAGGTTATAATGAGAGGTTCTCCATTAATATTTCCATTTTTAGAACCACTTTTGGTATTTACTAATAAGGGAATAATGTTTGAATGGAATAGACCTTGTGAGAATTATTTATACGAGTGGATAATGAATTTTATTACAACACCAATACCCATCATACTCAACCTGATGGAAGAGTATATCATGATTTGTTACATGTATGGGGAATAACATGGAGTACTACTGATTTAGGGAAATTGAGTTGTGGAATGTGGGTTATGTAAGTTGATACCAAATGAATTGGATTAACCTATGAATTATCTCAATTTATATATAGTGGTTTATGGGTTCATAGGAGGGAAACAATACCTGTTATGAAAAATGTTTACTACATATACAAAAATAGGTGATTGAAGTATGAATTATCAGAATGATATTTGAACCCCCATAAATTGTGATGGGTTGAGTATATGTACCCATTTTATTTAGAGATTTTCTATAATCTTATAAACAGAAAAGGTATTTCTGAAATTTTGAGTAGGAAGACGCATACTCAAGTAGTTCGGGAGTCTAGTTCTGAATGGAGGATGAAATAATTTCGAGATGAGACACGAAATGAGGATTATGAGGGCTATGATAAAATGAACCTTGTACCCTATTTAGTTTTTTGACACTTCTATCATAGATAATTGAGAGGTAGTAAGATGATATGTAGTTTTTTTGTTTGAGGGAGGGCCTTGAAGGTGGGAAGTCAACTTCTAATTAGACAGTAGATGAGGATAAAATAATCTATATCTTGAACTATGTTGTTTTGACTATGTGTGTGTGTGGGGAGATAATGCATTAGTTTCATTCCCAATGTTGTGGGTGCATAATTATTTTGACCAAAATATATGAGAACCTGCATCGCTAATACAGGTGGTTAGGAATGGAGACAAATATTCTAGGTTTCATAACATGATGTTGAACCACACAACAGGTGGATTCCAAGCATCAACAACATAATGGTTTATGTAAAAATATTCCCATTCTAGTATACAAGTGATGTGATGTAAAAAACTGACATTTTGGTAGGTCTTCTGAGGGGATATTAGAAGAAAAGTTATTTTCTGGTGATATTAGACCGGTTGATAAAGGTAGGATATTTCATGCCTCTTTAGGAGATATTAACCATTTATCAGATGGGTGAGATAAATATTAGAGAGATAGATAATTTTCATGGGGGCCACAAAGCATAGATTCATGAGATGATTCATGTGTTACATTGTGCTTCTGGAAGGGATTATAGAGAGTGATTGGTACCCAAGTGTTTCTGAGTACATATTTCCTCCCACAGATAGATAGGAAATTATAGTTCACTATCTATTTGATATAGGACATGTTGAGAGTATGAGTCCTTATTTTTGGTGTGTATTGGGAGAAGAAAATAGTGCTCAGTGAGTTCTAAAATAAAAAGAGTATTCTGGGGACTATGCATAAGGAACCATATGAGGAACTTTATGGTAGGGAATTTTGATCACCTCAATGTTGGATAGACATGGGAATGTTATATTAGCTGGAACTCAGTCACATGAAAGGGACATTAGTGCCAGATTAGTTGATTTGTATACATATGAATGCGGATAAGAGTAGGGAGAATCTATATATTGATCAATGGAAATGACCTATTGTGTTTATATTGGGTGAATGTGTATACCATTGGGTGTCACCATGACTGGTTCACAATAGGATTGGAGGGGTAGGGAAAATTGGTTCATAGCGTTGTTGGACCTTTTATGATTGTGGAGAGAATCAGAATAGTGTTGTACCAATTGGATCTTCTAGTGTGGTTTAGTGGTATGAATGTTTTTTTCAATTAACAAAACAATGAATTTATTATCCCAATACATCTCAAGTGATCAATGTTGATTATTTTTATATTGAGGATTATGCATACATTGAGGATAATCTAATTCATCTTAAGGATCATAGTGAAAAAGAGGCATGGGGATAGACCATGCCGATAGTCTGAGTGTAGTGACTGCATACACAAATTTAGGAGGAAACATGATAAAGATAAGTATATATACATGATCAGTGTCCCAACATATTTTCCTTAGAATATTATAGATTCATGGGAGTAAAGATTGAGGTAGATTTGTTATAAGGTTTGGATATTGTAATATCCCAGCCATTATGAAGATTCTTCATGCATGTTTGTAGGTATTCTTTTAACTTGGTTTTGATTTTACTTTGGGTGGGTTTTACTTTTGTCTTCTGTTAAGTGAATTTGGATAAATTTTGAGATATGCATGGGTGGCTCATAGTTAGAGAGAACCTTATAGTTCACCCCAGGAATGTGTGTTCCCCATTTTAGAGCCATAGGAGGTGGCCCAAAGTTTTCCAAAACCGTGTGACCACCCTACCCAAATCATGCAACCATAAAGAGAGGGTATTCACATGGTCGGTGCACTATTTTTCAATCCATTCACCCAAAGAGTAGGGGTGCATGGTTGTGGTGTATAGTTTGGAAAATAGTGTGCCTCTTCCCAATAAAATAGGCATGTAACACTAAAAGGTTAACAAAATGATATGAATAAAACTATTTTTTAATTAAATATTTATAAATTTTCTTTAAAACAAATTTTAATGCTTTTATGTTTGGAATTTCGAAAAATGGTCAACTACAATTAAGTTTAGCATGTTATTTGGAGTCTGATGGAACCAACTTGTTATTCTGGTGAATATTAACATACCCATTTGAATAGTAAAATGAATAGTAATATGACCCTAATGAATAATAAATTGTATTATTACTGTATTTTCTTAAGGATTTAAGATAATGACATCTTGGTTAATTTTTCAATGTGATATGAATGAAGTTATAGAATAAAAATTATTAATTCTTGAATAATGAATGATTTTATTTAAAAATTAAATTAATAATACTGGTTTTTTTTTCAAAAAATTGAGATCATTTTTGAATTCTACAAATCGAAACATGGTTAGGGAGAATTTTGGGTATTTTATCTGAAATTCATGAATTTTTGATGAATATCGAAATATGGTAAAATACCATAATTCAAATTATTTTTTAAAAACACTATTGATGACATCATATGTGATGTAAGACCACATAGTTTGAAATTACATGATATTATTACTATTTGGGGTCACATTAATTATGATTATTCATAGTCAGGAGAAAAAAATGTTATAATAATTATTTAAATAATGTAAAATACATTTTCCCTCTACTATAGATACCACCGTCATTCCCCTCTTCCTCCCACACCTCTCAACCTTGATAATTTTCTAATTTCATCGAAATTACCTTCCCAATATCCTCCCTCAATTCCATGTCCTTCTAGTCTCACCCAATGGCCAAAATAAAAGGAATCAAGGAGGATCTTAAAGAGAAGAGATCAAGAGGTAAGAAATCACCTTCCATTTCATGTGTTTCCCTTTCCATTCCCTTTAATTTATAGTCTTTTCCCCTCATTTTATCTAAGAGTAAATAAATATCCATAAATATTTTATATTATGGATGTTCTCATGTTCCTAGAAAATTCATCATCATTTTTCTTCTCCTATACCACTTATTCAATGAATAAAAACATGGTCTGTGATGTGTCGAATTACTGAAATTGTGGATGACGTGATTTCTATTTTATTTAATTATTTAAATTATGAGAATAAAATCATTTTTATTGTTGATCCATGTTATAATATGTGTATTATGCCTCATCCATGGTTATATAATTCTTTTGTACACATGGTTTTAATTTATAAAACAAAATGAGGTCATTAATATCAAAGAACAACTAAAATGATTTAAATAAACATCATTATTGTTTTAACATATGAATCATCCTCATTTTAGAATTCAAAATGATAAAATGGTATATCTTATGGTTCTGTAAATATGTAACTACCATTCCATTCCAATTATAGTGTTTCACTTCATATCGACATGAACATCCATCATGACCTGATCATGAAAAACATGTAAAGAAAGAACCCAAAACAATGGAAGGAACAAAATAATAACAATTAATGGGTGAAATGATGTTATAAAATGATCATATAAGGTATTATAAAAATGAATATGTTTCCATAAGATATGAATAACAGTCTTTTAACCATTATACAAGGGGTTTAAACAAATTTGAAATAAGAAGAAACCTAGGTAATAGAATTCATAACCCAATTTCCATTCATTATGTTAACATTATTCTTTATTAATTATGTGGTATAAAGATAATTGGTGTAATAATTATTTTTGTTACATTATGTATCACAATGTATTTGTATAGTGTATACATATATCCATTCCATTCTATTAATTGCAACTCCTATTATATTTTAAGGGACATTTCATTTAAAATCATTTTAATACTCTCTTTAATAAATTTCAAATGGAATGTTTTTTATATATAAATGGAATATCTAGTTTCTCCTAATATTAAGATATTCACTACAATGATATGTTCCTTGGAAATTATTTATGTTGGTTTGAGCCCATTATCTCTTATTATATGTTGGGTTGATCCCATTACAGCTGAAGATATGATGTGTGAGCCCCATTATAGCTCTCCAATGAATTGGGTACTCAAGAGATGGAATTTGACCAAAAGGTTATTCCATGTGTAATGATGAATATTAGAGTGGTATGGTAAATATGTCCCAATAAAACTAAATAATGTTTCTATACATATGAGTTTTTATTATTATTATTTTTCTTGGTTTTTTTGTTATTACTTGACTAAATCTTTCTTTCTTTATATCCCTTACTGAGTTTTATTCTCATCCAATTATTTAAAAATGTTTTTTACTGGATATATGGATAGGTAATGGAAATAAGGGAATCATGATGTTTGATAAGGGGTATTGTTAAAGAAATCATGTTTTATGTTTTAATGTATTATTTTTTGAAAAAAATGGATGTTGTTTTAGTAGTATCTTCTTATACGAATGTGGTATGTCTGCTATGTAAGATATCCTAATTCTATAAAACTATAAAACTAAAAAGATGCTCAATGTTTTTTAAATATGTTCTTGTGTACAATTCAAGATTAAGTAATGTTTGATGGCCATGTCGTTATAGTTGGTATCAGAGGATGGTTTAGAAAACATTAGGGGTTGGGATGATATTAAAATAATACCATAAATAATATTCACTATATGGTAATTTGAAATATTATATAATTTAAGGATTACCTTGTTGTATCCTCTACGTTATATTTGTACATAATGGTTTTCCAAAGAAGAAATAGGGAAGATGATATAGGAAGGCACCAAGAGGCTGATGTTTGTCCGAATCTGCAGCCTAAAATGGTTGGAATCATAACCGAGCTGTTTGTGACAACAATGGCTCAGTTGACCCAACCAATATATGGGGGTGGAATCCATTCTAGATTATAACAAGACCTACAAAAAGCAAAATTTCTTTTGTGGACGAATTTATGATGCAACATCCTCCACTATTCATTGAAACCTTAGATCCAGTGATAGGAAAAAGATGGATCATTGCTTTAGAAAAGATATTTGATGTCATGGGATTTTCAGAATGTAAAATGGTAATACTATCCACTTATCATTTGGATGTTAAAGCTGATAAATTGTGGCATCTGGTAATGAATATGAGTGAAATAGATGATCTTGACATTCTGGAATGGGATGATTTTAAGAGTCTTTTTTGAGAAATATATTTTCCCAAAACTGCTCAACTCAGAATGGAGAATCAATTTGTGGAACTGAAGCTGAAAGATGATGATTCTTGTGGTTGAAAATAAATCCAATTTTACAGGATTGGCTAGATATGTACCTTATTTTACTTAGTATTTAGAATGTAAAATTAATATATTTTACTCTAGTTTTAAAACGTTTTTGCGAAGTGATATGGCCGAATGAGTGTTTAAAAGATACGAGAAGCATTTTAGTTGTACTAAAAAAAGTTGAGATATATTTTTTATAAACATTTGTGTGTCACGATGACAAGAATATTAAGTGTTCAGGTTGGTAGGAAATGGGGAAGAACTCGTCAAAGAAGTCTGGAGGTAAGAAAATGAGATTCCCTTCTTGTGAAAATATTGGAAATAGGCATCCCGGTGAATGTATTTTATATTCTAAGAAATGATACCAATTTGGAAAGATTGGACACATGTCTCCCGAGATCAAGGAAAATGATCCGAAAATTAATGAGAAATCGATTATGAGATGCATTAAATGTATGGAATTGGGTCATTTTGCTAATGTTTGTTTAAATCTAGTTACTCAAGTGGTGAATCTGAAAGTTTGAAAGTAGAAGGTTTTTGTAAAATCTTTTTCATTCACATCAGTTGATGTCGATCCATCAAATGAGGTGGTATTCGGTACATTTCTTGTTTTTATCGATGTTGAAAATGTGTTGTTTGATTCAGGGTCTACACATTCATTCATTTCTGAGAATTTTTTTGGAAAAATTGGGAATTCAACCTCATGAAATGAAACTCGATCTCAAGGTAAAAAAACTTGGAATAAATATTATTGAAAAAATAAATTAATAAAATATTCCTATCCTTTTCTGTGGAAATATTTTATCTACAATATTTGATGTTTTTCGTCTAGTAGTTTTTGATGTTATTCTGGGTATGGAGTGGCTTTATTTTTTTCACGCTAAGATAAATTGCAGAGAAAAATAAGTTGGTGTTCAGAATAAATTACAGTTGGTGAAAAAGAATGAACCCATACCATTAATAACATATTAGAAAGCTAAGAATCTGATAATGGATGGAAATGAATGTTATATTGCTCGTATTTTTGAAGACATGGGAACTATCCAGATTAATGATTTACCAGTGGTAAATGAATACTTATATATTTCTCCCAATGATTTTACTTGTTTTATAGTTAATTTAGAGGTTGATTTTACTAATGACTTTGTTCTAGATGCTAACACAATTTATAAATATCCTTATTAAATTTCCCAAATATATCTATAGGAATTAAAAAACCAGTTTCATGAAATATTAGATAAAGGATTCATCTAACCCATCACTTCACAATGGGATTCTCATATGTTATTTTTTAAAGAAAAAAATGTTGAATGATACTTTTCATTGATTATAGATCCTTGAATAAAATTACTGTTAAATACAAGTATCCTTTACCTCATATCATTGATTTGTTTGATCAGCTCAATGAAGGGTATTATTTTTCAAAGGATGACCAAAGGTTGGGGTACCATCAGTTAAAAGTAAATTATAAAGACATCTTAAAGCCTATGTTCCTTACTAGATATGATCATTATTAATTTTTAGTTATGCCTATTGGGTTAGACAATGAACCTGCTATATTAATTGATCATCTGAATAAAATATTTCATGTGTTCTAGGATAATTTTGTTATTGTGTTTATTGATGACATAATGGTATATTCTATAAGTAAATAGGATAATGAAAAACATTTGAGGGTTGTTTTAAAAATCATAAAAGAAAAGAAACATTATGGAAAATTCAGAAAGTGTGATTTTAGGTTGTAATAGATTTCTCATCATGGGAACATTGTAAATCAAGATGGAATAATAGTTGATCATACCAAAACAATAGTGGTTTATGAATGGACAAGACCAAAATATGTTATAGAGATTCATAGTTTTCTTGGAATATAAAGTTATTACTGACAGTTTGTTAAAAATGTTGCACAGTAATCTAGCCCCTAACTATGTTAACACAAAAATGGGTAAAATTTTTTATTGGTAGAATAATTTGATGTTTGTTTTCATGAATTGAAGACGATATTGGTGAATGCTCTGGTTCTGGACTTACCTTCCCGAAATTGTGAATTTGTCTTCTATGATGGCACTTAAGTGAAGGGACTTGGTTGTGTTCTGATGCCGAATAATTAGTTAATTTCTTATTCTTCAATACAAGTAAAACCTCATGATATAAATTATCCCACACATGATTTGGAATTCGTAGCATTGTTTTTTTTTCATGAAAATTTGGAGGGACCATTTATACAGAGCCAAATTTCAAATATATAATGAACATAAAAGTCTGAAATATATATATTCAATCAAGAGAAACTATGCCTGAGGCAGAGATGATGGATTGAACTAATAAAAGATTATGATTTCACAATCAATTACCATCCAATAAAGAAAACAATGTGTCAGATGCCTTGAGTTGAAAACATCATGCATCATTAACAATGTTATGTTTGGAACATGATCCATTGATTAATGATTTGATGAATTTTGGCTTAGAATATGTCTATGTAGGGAATACATCAGTTTTGTTTCATGTTTTAGTGTAGTCATCACTATTAGACATAATTAAGAAAGCAAAAAAGGAAGACTATGAGCTATAAAAAATGGTAGAATTTTTTAAAATGGCTAAGTATATAGAATTTAACCGTGATAAAGATCGTGTTTTATGATTTGGAAAATGTTTGTGTGTGCCTTATGTTTCCAATTTAATGAACGATTTTTTGTGTGAATCTCATAGTTCTCCATTTTCCAATAATCCTAGAAGTACAAATAAGTATAGAGACCTTCGAGAGTATTACTGGTGGGATGGAATGAAAAGGGATATTGCAGAATTTACTATGAAATATTTGACATGTGAACAGGTTAAAACAGAGCAGCAGTTTCCAATGGGGTTTCTTCAACCTTTTCTGGTGGTAGAGTGGAAATGTGAGAATATATCCATGGACTTTGTGGTGGAACTACCTAAGACTTATTAAGGTAACAATGCAATTTTAGTTATTATTTATCAACAATCAAAATTGGCACATTTCCATTCTATTTGAGATACAATGTCGTTGGATCCTCTTTCTCGACTGTACCTCAAAGGGATTGTTAGGTTACATGGAGTTCTTTGTTTCCTTGTATTGAATTGGTATACCTGGTTCATATCTAAATTTTAGAAGGGGCTTCAGACGTGGTTGGGCACAAAAACAAATATATGTTCAACTTTTCATCCTGAATCATATCGGTAGTCATAATGAACGATTCTAACCTTGGAGGATATGTTTATAGATTTTCAAATGGACTAATAGGGATTTTTGGATCATAAAATTTATTTATTTTAGTTTTTATATAATAATAGTTTTCATTCCCGTATACATATGACACCTTTTGAGGCATTGTTTGGGAAGCGGTGTTGAACTCTAGATTTTTTGGATGAAGTTAGGGAATGGAAGTTGATGGGGCCATAATTAGTAGTGGAGGTGGCTATGAAATTTAATATGATCAAGTATCACATGAGGACATCTCAAATCAGGAAGAAAATTTAAACAGATAACATAAGGAAATACCTCTCTTTCGATGTAGGTGACTATATTTTCCATAAAATCTCTTCGTGGAAAAGAGTGATGCATTTTGAAAATAAAGGAAGGCTATGTCTGTGATTCATCGGTACATTTGAAATCCAAGAGATATTTAGACTAGTTGGATATTGAGTAGCTTTATCTAAGAGTTTATCTCAGGTACACAATGTTTTTTAGGTTTTGTTGTAGAGAATTAATGTGCCAGATTCATCACATGACTTGATCACAGAAGCAGTTCAGCTGGAAGAGAACCATTCTTATAGTGAGAACCAAATTCAGATTATTGATCGAAGGGAACAAGTATTTTGGAAAAAGATAATCTACCATTTAAAGGTTTTTTTGGGGAAACCAAATTGTTGAAGAAGAAACATGGGAATCTAAAAATTCTATGATGGAAAAGTACCCTCATTTTTTATGAGTAAATAAAACTGCGGGGATGCAATTTCATGAAGGTGGGGATAACATAACACCACAAAGATTAAAAAAATAAATGAAATGCATGAAACATTGTTTTATGTATATAATTATAACTATCATTTAAACCTATTCTTGATGCTTCTATGTTTTGAATTTTGAAAAATAGTAATCTACAATTGTGTTCTGTATGTTATTTAGAGTCTCATGGAACCAACTTATTTTTTTGGTGAATAGTAACATATCATTATGAACAGTAATATGAATACCACTTTAACACTAATAAATTGTAAATTGTATTATTATTTTATTTTCTTAAGTCTTTAGGACAATGGCATCTTTGTTAATTTTTCAACATGATATAAAAGTAGTTATAGAATAAAAATTATTAATTTTTAAATTATGAATGATTTTATTTAAGAATCATATTAATAATATTAAAAAATTATTTTATAAAAAATTGATTTTATTTTTGAATTCTACATATCGACAAATAGTTAGGAAGAATTTTTGGGTTTTTTATGAAATTATAGAATATTTGATGAATAGTAAAATATAGTAAAATACCAAATATTCAAATAATTAGTTAAATACAGTATTTATGACATCATAAGTGATATAGGACCAATGGGTTAGATCTCACCTGACATTATTACTATTTGGAGTCCCATAAATTAATATTATTCAATGTCTTGAGAAAAGATATTATAATAATGATTTTAATAATGTAGAATACCTCCTCCCCTCCAATATAAATACAACCCTGATTTCCCTCTTCCTTCCACACCTCTCAAGCATTGATAATTTTATAATTTCTTCCAAATTCTCTCCCCAATCTCATTCTCCACATCCAGGACCTTCTAGTCTCGCCCAAAGGCCTAAATCAAAGGCCTTATGGAGGATCTCAAGGAGAAGATATCAAGAGGTAAGAAATCCACTTCATTTTCATGTGTTTTCATTTCCTTTATTTTTCGTTTATAGTATCTTCCCATACTCTTATCTAAGAGACATGAAAGCTCCAGAAATATTGTATATTCTGTATGTTCTCCTTTTCTAGTAAAATTCATCACCATTCTTCTTATCCTCTCCCACCTATTCAAGGAATAAAAACATTGTATCTGATATGTCAAATTACGGACAACGTGGACGATGTGAATTCAATTTTCTTTAATTATTTAATGTCATGTCATGAAACCATTTTTATAGTTGAAGAAGTTCATAATATATGTATAATGTCTCATCCATGGTTCTTTAATTCATTTTTACACATGGTGGTAATTTATAAAACAAAATGAGGTTGTTATTATCAAAGAACCAATAAAATGGTCCAAACGAACATCATTAATGTTTTAACTTATAAATCATCCTTATTTTAGAATTCAAAATGATAAATGTTATAATTTAAGATTCTGGAAATTTTTAACTACAATTCAATTCCAATTCAAGAGTTTAACTTCCAATCGACAAGAACATCCATCATGAACCAATCCTGGAAAACATGAAAAGAAAGCACACAAAACAATGGAATGAACAAAATACTAATAATTAATGGTTGAAATGATGTTATTAATTGATAATAAAAGGTGTTATAAACATGAATATGTTTATTTAAGATTCTAATAACACTATTTTAACCATTATACAGGAGGTTTAAACACATTTTATGTAAGAAGAACTTAAGGTAAGGGAATTCTTAACCCAATTTCCATTATTTGTGTTACCCTTCTTCTATATTAATTATATGGTATTTTGATTATTTGTGTGATTATTTTTTGGTTATATTATCTTTTACTATGTCTATTTATAGTTTATACAAATACCTATTACATTCTATAAATTCTCACTGCAATTATATTTTATTGGACATTCAATTTAATATAATTTTAAAACCCTCTTTAATAAATTTCAAAAGGATTGTTATTTATATGTATATGAAATTAATAGTTTATCCTAACTTCAATATACATTATTACCATTATATGTTCCTTATAAATTATGTATGTTGGGTCGAGCCCATTACAGCTAAAAATATGTTGGTTTGAGCACATTATAGCTCAAGATATAAAGGGTGAGTCCCATTACAACTCTCCAATGCATTGGGTACTCTAGAGATGGAAGTTATCCCAAAGGGTATTACACATGTAAGGGTGAATGTATAAGTGATATGGTAAATATGTACCTAGGAAACTAAATTATGTTATTATGCATATGTGTTTTTATGATTATGAGTTTCATTGGTTTTTATGTTATCACTTAACTAACACTTTCTGTCTTTACTTCCCTTACTGAGTTTTCTACTAATCCCACGTTTTTAAAATGTTTTCCGTAGGATATAAAGATGGGTAAGAGAAATAAGGGAGTCATGATTTTTGTTATGGAATATTGTTAAAGAAATCATGTTTTATGTTTTAATGTTGTATATTTTGAAAAATATGGATTCTACTTTTTAGTATTCTCATGAATGAATGTGGTATGTCTTGTATGTAAGATATCCTTCTTCTTTAAAACTATAATTCTGAAATGATACTAAATGTTTAATAATGTACGGTCTTGTGTGAAATTTAATATTAAGAAACATTTTAAGGCCAGTTCCTTATAGTTCATGTTGGGTTTTTACCCTATAAAATTTAATTACAATTCATGAACCCCATATATTTAAACCGAGTCCTCCAAGATCCTCCTAATATGATTTCCATTGGTCTTGTATGATCATAAAAGGATTCCTAGACTCCCCATACACCATTGGGTGTGCATCAATGATCCAGTGGATGGATTCCATCTCTCTTCTAGTATTTGATCTCATACAGATTGCTTTCTATTATCTATACTTTGTTTAACTATTATCTCGATGGGATGATTTACTCTATGGAAAATTACTTCAGATATAGTTTTTTATTGATGTGTTTAATTGGTTATTGTTCTAAGGTTTTTATCCAAGATATTAGAGATTATTGTGATTCCGATCTTCCGACATCAAATTTGAGGGTTTTTCCTTGGTGAGAGTTCATATACGATCTTCGGGAAGGAGGTATAATTTCAAATACTCATAGAATTGATTATAATTAGGTGGATGTAATTGTGAAATTTCAATTGTATTATTAAAAAAATAAATTATTAAATAAATTTATCTAATTCATTCGCTTGAGATTGTGAAACTCATCACATATCTTGTTAGACCCATTGGAGATGACGAGATAGATTGATAAAAACCCATGGGATGTGTGAAATATCATTGAAAGATAATCATAAAATGTGTGAATGGGTAATAACAGGTGTATGGAATTGAATTAAATAAATTATGAACATGATTGATAAATGGGATTGTTAATATGGTTGATAAATGAAATTAGAGAATTGTTTGAATAAAGGATTATGGAAATGATTGAAAAACGAGTTATGAATGTGGAACCATGACATGTGATATTTGTGACTGAGATATTGGATATGGACTACTTGTCTATATACCCATGATTTTACATATTACTACTCTAATCCCCCATGATATATATATATACACACACACACATATATATATATATATATATCGCATCTGACCACTAAATTATGGAATTGAATCTCCCACTCAAAATTCCCATCCTGTGGTAGGCTACTTCTCTGGGACCCAAGTTATGAATGCTAAATTTGATAATAAATCTATTAAGATATCTCATTATAGAATGAAATGTCATATTCCTTTAGTGGACGGTTCAAATTTTGGCATGAGCCAATGTAGGTATTTTTCCTTTGGGTGTCACCATGATCCTGAGGGAATATGTGGTTAATTATAGAATAATATATGTGAAAAATGTTTATATTGTGTTTTTTTCTTATTTTATTATATGAATACATAAATATTTGTGGACATTATTTTTCTGTATATGTTTTTGGTGGTGGCATACAAATTTGTACTCAGACCCTACTCTGGTTGTTTGATCGGTACAAAAATAAACATCATGTTTGGAGGATATAATAAGGGAATGATCCATAAGTTATATGGATGATTTGGGATTTAATATAGATCATGTAATATAAAAACATTAATGATATGATGTCCAGTTGTGAGTTATTAGTGTTCCTTTATTTTTTATTTTCATTAGACACATGACACATTTTTATCATGATATGACTACAACTTTGGGTTATAGTCATCATTTCAAATTTTAAATTCTTCAGGTGATTTGGGTTGATTTTTGATTATGTTATTTCATGGTTTCAATATATAATCAATTTTCTATAGCTGATTTATTTTTTTCTGCTATGATACTTTGATAAAGAGGGATTAGTCTCCATAGGTTATGTTTAGAGCCTTGATTCTAATCAGCAGCCTCTAGCATACAAAAAGGAATTCTCAAGGTCATCAAGAAAACGAGATCAGGGAAATGAAATGTCACATATTTTCCAGGATTTCATATTTAATAAATTAATAATAAAATGATTCGAGAAAATAAATACCATGATTAAAACAATAAGAATTCTTTTTAATGAACTGTATTTTATTATATTTCACAAAAAATCAAAATTTTTAATATTAAAAATATAAATAACCAATGTTTAAGTTTTTTTGATATATAATAATATAATTTTTGAAATCATCATATTAAAATTTTCCATGGGTCACTTTTTGGAAATTTTATAAAATACTACATTTATTATATAAATTTTAAAAATACTATTTTTTTGAATTACCACATGTTTTATGACTTCATGAAGATCTAATAATGAATTAATTGTCTTTAAAATGGTTATTTTCCGATTAAAAATCAGTTAAATAAGTTAAATATACCATTTAAAAACATTAATCGTAATTTATAAACCTTAAAACCATTTTAAATATATCATGTTTAAGGTATTTCTTTAAAATAACATTTTTTTATATTTTCCCACTTTTGTATTGATAGAACTAATAAATTGTGTTTTAAGGAGTTCTAAAGACAAAAAATCATGTTATATAATTAAAATATATTTCTGAATTTCAATAATGTTAAAAATAAAAAGACTACATTGAAATAATGTTTTATTTAATCTTTTATTAATAAAAGACCCAGCTCCTCATGTAAAAATAAACCCTCCCCACCCCTGGGAAAATCAATCCCCCCTCACATACCTAATCCGAAATTCATAGATACCCCCTGTCATAATTACATTAGAAATATAAGTGAAGTTATAAGGTAATAAATCTATAATCCTTTATGATGTTAAGGGCTAGAGAAAAAGAACCAATTCATGAAAGAGGTCATATCCTTTCATTCATTTATTTCATTCTCCTTTTATAATTTCACACCGACCATCTATTCTGTAATTCAAAACTACTAAAACCAAAAATATAAATGATAAAATGAATTTTATATTTTTAATATATTATTAAAATTATATTTTTTTAGTATAATCATATATTATACATCTCACGTCATTTCTTTTAAAAATATCAAGTGTAATTGTTAGTTCACAACCAACGATGAAATTTCAAATTATTTACATATCACCAACTATATGGGTGGTTATAAGAAATTATTAATGATATTAAAATTTATTAATATATTTATTTCAATCTTATTAAATTAATTTTACTAATTTATAAATAAAATTTAATAGAATAGAGAAATAAAAGTAAAATAAGAAATTTTCAGGGAAAAATAATATAAAGATGTCTCCCCTTTATTTATGGGAATATAAAATAGAATCGAATGATTATAATGGATAAATAGTGATAAAAATGAAGATAATTTACTTCTATTTCAATGTTTTAAGAAAACCGTGTCTATTATTCAGGTGTTGAAAAGAGAAAAAATAAAACGGGATATAAGGTTAGGGGATTCTCATGTTTTCCCTTTTCCATTCAAGTACTTCATTGAGGTATTCATTTGAAATAATAGATTAATTTCTTTAAATATCATTTTATTTATCCCATTATGACAAAAATAATGTTTTATAAATGTGTTACCTTTATTCCCAATCATTTTCCCATTCCATCATCTATTTCGTTTACAATTATGATACAAAATGCCTTTTTGAATTTATTTCCTTTACATGAAATATTATTACTTTTTGAATATCCAAGCCATTTACATATTCATGGGATTCTAACATAATTTAATAATTTATGAATTTATATTAAAGAAAAACACATCTGTTTTCCATTGCGTAAAAATTATGTAATGTTTTGGCCTTTAAACATTTATGTAAGCCATGATTTTCAATGACTACAATGGGTTATTCTACATAGATTATTGAATAAATGATTTATTATGATCAATGTATAAGACATGAATTAATTCATATGAAGTGTGTTCCCTAATAAAACTCTAATTAATTGTGTTAATAATTAATCTCAAGAGATGTGATGTTTTATGATACCTTAGGGAACAACCTCAATTATTTATTTTATAAAACCTTTGAGAAAAACCATGGTGATATTATAATTATTGGCTAATTTTTTTCTTATAGCTACATTTCCATGTCATGTATCATATAATCATGATTTTTTAACATGTTATTTCAAATTAAATATCCATGATTATCATTCTTAATTCATTTGATTTGTTTATTCCATTACCAGGCATTATTCCCACCCCTTTTTATCGATGTATGTCCATGTGATATAAGATGAAATAAATGTAACTTATTATGAACCTAAGAATAATACATTCAACTGTATTTGATGAATATATATGTTATTCATGTATTATTTTCTAAGATCCACCAAACTAAACCATAAAATATCTAATGAATTTTTAAATATTGTAAAAGGTAATATGGGTTCTATGTATTAAAAAAATAGGGTTACATAGTTCCTATCAGAGAACAATTTATTTATTTATTTAAATAAGGATTATAAAACAGTAATAACAACTATAAGGATAAGTCTAAATTTAGTAAAAACATATTATAATGTGGGTTATGTATTAAGGGATTGTTTTCCAAGAACTAAAATCACATTATATATACAAAAAAAGGTTGTTGATTGGGGATAGTTTTACTTAGGGGTAAGAACCCCAAAAATAGAAAATCGGTACATAACATGATCATCACATAGGGAAATATAATGATATTTCTACGAACATGTTTTGACACTATCATGGTATAATTTTGGTCATGAACATTATTTTTATGAACTATTATTAAAGATATATAAAAAACATAATTAATTGTTATAGGTGATCAATGAATATAATATTTATTAAAAAATTAGGATTTAAACTCCATTTCAAATTAAATTATTTCTAAAATTAACACATCTCTCTCTATTTATTTCCTCATTTGTAAAAAATGTGTTAATTAGGAGGGAAAATATTAATTATTAGTGTAATGAATGTTTTATTGACCAAATAATTATATGATAGAATATAGAATGGAACACTTCATAAGGATGATAAATATACTATCTATGGTATTGAATTTTTTTTGAATAATTTTGAGTGACTAGACTCACCTCAAAGTGAACAACTTGCAATTGGGACCTTCAGGAGTCATTGAAAACCTTCATTTAGTGAATCTAGTGATATATTAATTGAAAAAAAATTGATTAATTCTATAGAAATGATATTTTCTAAACACTTTTTTTCATATATTTAAAATCTCACCTTCTTAGTATACCATTTAAAATAAGAATTTAATCAGTGGTGGAAAATAATTAAAAATATGAAGACAAGATAAGAGATTGATGTTATAGTTTTGGAAGATTATAAGAGAATATTTTTTTAAAAGTATTATCCCCATTCAATTTGAACAAAAATTGAGGAGTCAATAAATCTGATGTATATTGAAAATAAATCGGTGGGAAGCTAAAAATGAACTTTACGAGACACACTCAATGCACCTCTAGATACGTTATAGATCCTAAAGTAATAATTAATAGGATCTTTGGCATGATGTGAGCCAATCTATAACGAAATATATAAAATTTAGACTACTAAAGATATGATGTGATAATAAATAGTCATTTGGATGTTGACATTGATTTGGGAGAGAAATAGTGGTCATATAGGACACATTTAACGAAGAGAGAAATGGATTCTATATAAACGATTAATTTTGATCAAGAAAGATTATGAATGAAATTGTAACATTTCACATCCAATGTTTTTTGGATAAATAATTCAGTGAAATACATTCATGGGAACAAAAATTTATTTAATTGTGAAAGAGATATCCATATGGCTCAAAATTATCATAATGAGATTAAGACTATACATATCAATTCAAAAAAAAGAAGGTGTTGATAGAACAGAAAAATGTTCAATGATTGATGTGTGGAAAACATATACACTTTTAATATCAATGAAAAAATTATAAGGTAATTTATAATGACCACTATCAACTATAGTGTTGGAAAATAGGGAAAGGACATGGTTTTTTAATAAAAATGGTTGATTTAGATTCTATAAATGATGTGGTTCTTGGTAAAATAATTGTTCTCTCAAATATAGTATGTACTTTATATAACTATGGTACAATTAATTCTTTTATTTCATGCACTTTCCATTGAATTTATAATCAATCCCAGTAAACCTAGAAGTAATTTTAGCATATAAAAATCAGGGAGGAATTTTATGAATTTCAGAGGTGTATACAAAATCAAATATCAACTATGGAAAGAATAATCTCATCACAATCTAGTAGTCATTCTGTTGTGGAATTTGAAATAATATTCAGGATGGACTAGTTTCCATTTATAATTGTATGACCAACTGTAGAATATAGGAAAATTTAGTTTTCTTGATGGTAAATCCCAATGATATTTACAATAGAGAGATTTCCCATCCGAAAATATATCATGAATAACCATTGATTTTATTCTTTCTGGAAATAACTGTCAAAGAAAAAAAAGAATTATAAGGTATAAATATAGAATATTTCCTCAATTTTAAGGAATACATTCATGTATTTCATGAGGAGTTACCTGGATCTCCCCTATAAAGATATGTATAGCTCTCTATTGAGCACATACATGGATCCAAGGAAATATTGAAAACCCTATATGGAATGGAATATGTGGAGCTAGAGGAATTAATGAAACAATATCTTGATCATCCTAAGTAAGGTTTTATATGATAAAATTTGTATCCTTGGGGAGCACCTATTCTATTTGCGAATAAGAAGGTTGTGTCAATCAAAATATTAACTGATTATATAGAACAAAATTAGATCACAATGATGAACAAATATCATCTTCAAAGTGTTGATTTTTTTCTTTGACCAACTTTGTGGTGCTCATTTTTTCTCCCAGATTGACTTTCAATTGGAGTATCATTAGTTAAGGGTAAAGAAACAAGATATCCTAAAAACTCCCTTCCAAAAAGATAGTATCATTATGATTTTTCCTATCATCATAACAAATTCACCTTACATATTTATAGATTTCATGAATACAACCCATGAAGATATCCTTAATACATTTGTAGTGGTAATTATTAATGATTTTATGATATATTAAAAAAATTTAATGGATAATGATGATTAACTAATGGTTATATTAAAAACACTGGGGAAGGAGAATCTATTTTTTAAAATTTATTGAATTTATGTTCTAGTTACACCATTTTTCATTTTTGGGAAACATCATCACTAGTAGAGGAATCTCAGTTTATTCAACCAATAAAATGGCTATGGGGGAGCATCCAGGTTCATTTAATATAACTAATTTTCATAGTTTTCATTGTCTGGATAGAATATATAGAATATTTTTGAAATACATTTCACATAATTCTACTCCACTAACCGAGTTTACTCTAATGGGAGTCATTTTTATCTACCAAAAATTGAGTGTGAAAAATGTTTCTATTGACTAAATTAGAGATCTAATATTTCACATTTCCTTTCTTTTGGCTCCAGTAAAGAAAGACTATCATTTATAGTGATGAATCATTTCAATGAATAGAATGTGTACTCAATAAAATGTATAATAATTTACTTATGAATCATGATATGTAATTATTCATTAAAAAAGTTTCCTACTCCAGATTTGGACTTAGCTAAATTCATATTTTCTATAATGAGAAAGATAAATTATCAATGCGAGAAAATGTGATTTTTATACACAGTGTACTAATGGTTTATGTATAAAATCAAACATAAGGAGCTCAACATTCATAAAAAATATGGTTAGAGGTAATCAATGACTATGATCTATCTATTAACTACGATCATGAAAGGGTGAATAATATAAATGATGGTCATATAAGAAAAAACATGCTACTCTATCCCTGATAAGGATTGATAAAGACCCTATCTTTTGGAATATACAGTGTACTATCCTAGAGATAATAACATGGAATACATCCTAAAATTCTGTAATTATTTCTAAAATATCTATCATAGAAAGGATGAGGAAGGCACAACGGGATGATTTAGAGCTACAAAAAAGGTATTAATATTAAACGGTGGGGGAGGTTCATGTATTACATATTGATTAATATGGTGTTATTCATTTTTGAACTCTAATTTGTGTGAATTTATCACCTTAGACAAATAAAGTGTGGTTGGATAATACACATATGTCATCTTTCTCTATCTATCCTAAATATACTAATATGTAGCTTGATAATTGATAACACTTCAAGTAGGATATCGTGTATTAGGAGATCAATGAGTCTACTAAAAAGTTATCGGTATGTTTGGATGTTAGTGTAGATAAATAGAATTCAAAAGAGATTATGTTACCATAGACTATAACTACATAGAAATGGGTGAACATCACTATTTAATTTTTCACTCATCTCTTAATGAAATCTATATCATATAATTCTATTTGTTTTATGGTGGATAAAATGAAGAAGACGTCCTACTACATCTTAATTTAGGAATGTATTCCTTGTAAAAAATTGAAAAAGGTTTTATAAAAGAATTGGTTAGGTTCATGGGGTACCTCATTAAATCATCTCTAATTATGACCCAAGGTTCACTTTCAAATTCTATAGAAATATTTAGCATTATCTGAATATTAATTTGAATTTTAGTATGTCCTATCACCCCTAAAATGATGTCCAATTCAAAATGAATATTTGGACATTCAAACACAATATAATAGATTAATATTTGGGAAATAATGGTTGAGGGGATCAACATATCCCATTAGTTGAGTTCTTATACAACAACAACTTCCACTCTAGTGTTCAAATGGATGCATATGAAGCCCTATATTGAATGTGATTAAAAATTCATACATTTTGGGACAAGTTTTGTAAATGGAAGCTACAAATAACTGATCTTGTTGAAGAGATGACATACAATGATCAAGATATAAAATAATAAATTAAATTTTCTCAATGAGGATATAAGATCTATACTACAATCCATGTAAAGATAGTGTAGTTTGATGTCGGAGATAAATAACTCCTTAAAATATCACAGTGTAAATGACTCATGTAGTTTGGAAATAATTTAATTCTTTTCCCTATGTATATTATACCATTTGATATCCTTGATCTCATAAGAGTAGTGGAATATCAGCTAGCACTTCCATAAAACATAAATCAAGTTCCTTATGTGTTTCATGTCTTAGTCTTAATGATGTTTATACTAGAACAGAAACAAAATCTTAATTTATATATTTTATAACATGAGAATCAAATCTATTTTAGGGAGTAGGTAGTGGAATTAATGGCCAATGCTGAAAATAATATATGAAACAAGAAAACCCACCTTATCAATGTACATGGGAAGTTCCATATGTATGAATAGTCGACATGGGTACCATAAAAAATGGATCATTACTAACATCACCAATATTTAACTAAAAAGATTATTTGATATTTCAGGGATGAAATTCATAATGTGTAGATGAATGTAATGGACCATAATTTATTATTTATATTTTTTCCTGAATTAATTTGTGATATATTATATTATATCGTATTATACACCTTTAACGCATTTTGAACTCATAAAAACTTTATTTCATTAATATAAATAATTACATTAGTATCCATCTAATCCTATGAAAATTAAAAACATTATAATGGCTCCAATAATATAAAATAGAATAAATATAATGTGAAAATACGGATCACCCCATCCTTTCACAATATTTTATCCCATGCATATCAATATATAAAATGAAGATAATATTTGAAGAAAACCTTCATATTTGAAAATGGAAATGTAGAACCTTGAGAGGAGTTATAGTGAATGATTAATAAAATAATAAGGTGGTATTCATAGGATGTAATATGAATGTTATAATACTAACATCACTATTCAAAATAGTATCATACCCACTGGGAATAGTAACTTGAAATTTGGAATAATAATTTATCCTGAAAATAATAATATGTGATATAAATAATATTTAAGATGAGTAATTTAAAAAAATATAAATTTTATAACTCTATAAAATAAATATTAAGATTTAAAATATAATCGTTCATTTAATTAAAATGAATTTTAAATAATTTCAAAAACATAATACTTCATATTTTATAAATTGAAATAACTTATACTAGACAATTACTTTAAAAAATTATTTTTTTAAATCATCATGTCAAAATTATTCATGGGTGCTGTTTTAGAAATTTTATGAAATACATCAATTTTTACATAAAGAGTAAGAATTTGTTTTGAAATAGCGCATATTTTATTACATAATTATGATGAAATAATGATCTAATAAATATTTAAGTTGTTATTATTTCCAAAAATAATTATAATAAGATAAATGTATCTTTTAAAACAATTAAACATAATTTAAAAATTGAAAAGGCATTTTCTAATGGTGAAAGACAAATGTATTACAATAAAATAACAATGTTTTTTATTTTTTCCTCTTTCATTTTGATTAAATAGTAAATTCAGATTATTTGGGTTTTTATAGTCTTATTTTTTTTAATTAATATATATTTCAAAGTGTTAAAGTTATTACTCTTCAAAGTATTACATTTCCATTAAATTCTATTCAATATTTTATACTAAAAATACCACTCTTCTCAAGTATACATTACCCCTCCCCTCCCTTTGGAAAATAACTCTTCCATTACTTAACAAATCCTAAAAAATGGATACAATAACCTCTCTTAATCACCTAAAATTTTTGTGGAATGTTCTTGATTAATCAAACTCCAATGTTTCAAGATGTTCTGGGATTTCAAAAAGGTACCACTTTAATAAATAGTTAATGTTCGTTCACCCTTTTATTTCTTTTTTTCTTTCAAAATTTAATTTCCTCCATATCATTTCTAATTAAAACCA
Organism: Viscum album; assembly: GCA_963277665.1. Taxonomy (NCBI): domain Eukaryota; kingdom Viridiplantae; phylum Streptophyta; class Magnoliopsida; order Santalales; family Viscaceae; genus Viscum; species Viscum album. Next base: position 2,109,591,298 of record OY728122.1, on the reverse strand, counting down.
TATCATACCAATTATATAGTATGTCATCATTATCTTTAAATTATTAATATGATAAAAAATATTTTTGTAATAGAAAAACATATTTTACATATCACATATAAAATTTTGAAATGTTCCATTAATAATCGGTTAACCTCCATCACATATGTTTACAATTACATTATTTTGGACATCTTTATGGGAAGTTGTAATTAATTTTTTATGATATTGAAATTTATATAAATAAAAAAAACTTATAGAATTAATTCTACTAAGGACTAAATGACCTCTTACAAAATATGGAAATCAATGGAAAAGTAAAACTTTTTATGAAAAACATTTTATCAAAACATTTAGACATAAAATTTGTAATTTGAAAAATATAATACAATGATTATAATATAAAAATAATGAAAAAATTAACATAATTCACTTATGGGTTCATTTTTAAAAATATATTTACCTTATTCAGGAGGTTAAAAAGATACGAAATAAAGGTATATTTGTGGTAAGGTAATTCCCCTCCTTTTATTTTCAATTCAATTACATATTATATTTGATAACTTATAAACATTGTTTTACATTATTTCTAGGAAATTTTATTTATAAAACTACTAAAAAATAATGTTTTATCAGTGAATGACCTTGATTCCTCCTCATTATTTCCATTCTTTAGTCCATGTTATATACTAATATGCAACCGAATTCATTTCCCAAATTTCCCTCACCTATATGAAATATTTTTTATTATATAAACCCAAAAAAAATTCATATCCATGGGTATTCACAAGAAATACAACATAATATCTTAATTACATGATTTACATTTCTAAAACCCATATTCCATTTCTAGGTGTTAAAAATGATGTAATGATAATTTCTTTAGGCAATTATGTATGCTTTTATTTTATATGAAAGTCATTCATTAATATCAGTGTTTTATTGATGAAATGATTTATTATGATCAATGTAGTACACCTGAATTAACATATATGAATGGTGGTCCATGATAGTGCTCTAATTCAAAGAGAAAATAATAAATCAATGGACATGATATGTTTTGTAACAAATTAGAGAATAACCTTTGTAATAAAATTTATGAAACATTTGTGATATTCTTATTAGTGTCTAATTATTATATTTTGTCCACATGTCAATGTTATTTATTAGGTAACTATTATTATTCGATCATTTTATACCTAATTTATTATTCATGATGATCATTCATCTTCCAGTTCTTTTTTTATTCACATAACAGGATTTAAGCTCACCCCATTCTTTTGATGTATATCCCTAGGATATGATACGATGTAAAACTAACATTGGATGATTCTATGTGGATGAACTTCAATTGTACTTTAATAATGTTTTTTCTTTATTCATGTATTATGTTTCATATTTTAAGGAAACTAAATTATAAACGATACTATGTGTTATTAATTGTTGTACAATGTTATGAATGTTTTATGTAATTGATAATGGTGGGATTCCATAACATGGAAAATTAGGAGAATAAAATTGACATCTTTCTACACATATAGTCATGGATCATTCCATATTTTAGCTAAAAAAGATCCATCCTACTAATATCCTCAATTTTTATCCTTATATACTACAGTGATTATAACTATAAATCAAAAAATTGAAAATTATTTAATATAATTAAGTGACATCACCCAACACACATTTCATAGGAACATACTCAAATTAAACCTTAAAACATAAAATTTTATCTCAAATAATCATAAATAACATTTTGTTGTTTCACAGTACATAAATTGTGATCCACATAAGATAAAAAATAAAATTTTTCACTTATATTAAATAATATCCAATCATTACCAAAAAATTATAAATAATATATTTAAAGAAAATTAAATTGAACATAAAACCAGTTAAATATCTATGATATTAATGATTTTGAATAATATTAAAGAATAATTCTATTTTTGTATAATTTTAAAAATAAAAAAATGATTTAAGCATCAAAAAAATTTCTATCGTTAAAAACGGAACTAAAATTATAAAAACTTTTCTAAATAATCCTCTTATAAACAACAGTTTTATCTTTTTACATCCTAAGTGAGATATCAAAACTATTGAGAGGTTATAAATTTTAGGTTCCAAAAACGGTACCTCTTAATAGTTTCCCTATCATCAGATATATTTTATAATAAATTTATAATTAAATTGGTGATTGGAAGAAAGGGTGATACAATACACACAATAGATGATATTTTACAAGTTTTAAATAATTTTTCTGTTCAATGAATAATCATTTTTTTTTCTAGGGGTATTAATATAAACTTATACATCATTATCTTAGTATCATTATGAACATAAAAGGCGAAAGGTAATTCTTTTCAAACTACGTCAATAAGAATGATCTTTATGAGAACCGATATGTTGATCAATATTCTCCAACATCCTCAGGTGAATTCAAATATTTTACCATTTTTACACACGTGTTATTATACTCAATTTATGGTAAATCCTATATATAATTATCCTTAGAATGTATTCTATAATTGTTTTAATTTTTGAATCACACACATATAAGAGAGTCATAATTTTAAAAACTACACATGAAAAAGGATATGATATGATTTTTTTGGTTTCTTTTCCTTTTTCTAATCAAGAATCAAAATCATTTTATTATAGCGTATATTTAATCATTTTTATTAACATATAAATTTATTCTATATTTTTATATATTTTGAATCTATAACAGTGTTACAATAATTTTCATTACATAGACTATTTTTTCAAAAAATTTCATTATTCAAGAATAATTACTAGAGTAATTTTATTTAATGTGAATCCTTTTGTTATAGTGTAGTCATTATCTTGATTGTCATGATAGTGAACATCAAAAAATCACTCTACACAAAAAAAACCTAGCTCACTATCATGAAATAAACCTTTCCCAAATAAAATCCCCATATTTTTCTGCGGTACTGTTTAATAAAAAAATTATTAAATTAAGCTACTCATTTAATTCCTTAATATATAATTCATGTCTCTAAATGACATAGTTTCAAATTATATAAAAAAATCATCATTAACATTATTCTTACTCAACTCTAGTCAGCTTCCAAATCTTTCATGATCATTTTCAAAATACTTAAATCATAAAAACATCTTCAATTACCATTAATGATTTTTTATGGCGAATTTTTTTAATTCTATCATATTATGATTTATTTTAACAATACACCAGATAATATAATGGTTACATTGAGAATTACAAGAAACTAGGTTTAATGATCCATACTATATTAATAATGTCTATATAAGACCATCATATTTCCCATTATTTTCAAATTAACATCATATGTTCTATAAAAGACTCATTAATCTCCAAATTACTTATAGAAGTTCAATATAACCTTTTGTATTTTTTGGGTCCAAGAAAAAACAAATTTTTTTATAATAAATATATAGCACCTTATATATCCAGTTGGAGGATTAATATTCTCTTATAACCATAATGATTAGAAGTATAATAAAATATATTATCATCCCCTTTTATAGAAAACCACTTTTCATATCCTCACTCATTATATAGAAATTAAAGTGAAATAAATTTAGAAAATTAATCAATCATTACATAAGTATTTTATAATTTAATTAATCTAAAAAAGAATTTTAAACTTATATAAGGCATGCATCATCTAGTCATTTTCTAAAAGGTATCCACAAAATAATCAATTACTAGAATCTGTTAGAACAAGACCCCCTATAATAATATTCTTATGTAATGATATTGTAATAGAAGTTTATATTAATTAAAATATAATATTGCATCATATTATTTACAAATATTACATCGCTGTGATTGTAATAATATATATATAGTGGGTATGAATATTAAATCAGATGTTTATCAGTATATAAATTCGACCATACTATTTTTATTTAGCCATGTGATGCCACACCAAATTTAGCTTCCATTTTTTAATGTGATTCTCTCTTTATTTTCAGAGTTCTACAAAATAAATGTTCATTTAATATAGGAAATATAATTCTTAAATATATAATTTGAACACCGAAATAAAATTCCAAATATATTTATGAATCAACATAATGATAAAATTATTTTTTGATAATGCTTCAAATAGAAATCAATTTTTCGGCATATCGTTATTTCCCTTTTATTATTATGATATATGCCACAAATAATATTTATATAGGATAGTTTAAATAGAGTAAAAAAATATTATGTCTATTATAGATCATTTTACAAATATGTATCTTAAAATTATCCATTAATACTCATTTTTTATAGTCCTTACCTATTTTTCTAATTAAAAAATTGTCCCAAATATAATAAGAGTTCAATTCTCTATCGATTCCCCTATTCGATTAATATTACAAACTCTTGCAAGTAAATGTTTTGATAGAAAAAAATTTAATTATGTTAATGAATATTGAACCCGAACATAATTTCAACTCACCAATAATTTAAATTTAAATTTATTTAAACATTCCATTAAAGTCCTTATAAGTGTTTCAATATTTTCATTCGAAAATAATTTCACTGACATATATACTCCCAATTAGTAATTTTTTTAAATCACCCATGACATAGACATTTATAAACCATTTTCTTAAATTTAATTATCAATAATATACTATATATAATCGAATAACTTTACTTAGTAACTTGTTCAATAACATATCATGACACTCAATGATTTGACATGTATTACATTGAATTTAATTTGATGTATTTGATTGATTGTTTTACATGAAACCCCAAGTACAATTAAATAATTTTATATCATAAAAATTATAACTGGTATATTGTTGTAGAATTTTCAATTTTATTAAACAAATTATTAAATATATATTGAATTTTCTAGTAAATTGAAATACATTTATTAGTGAATTGTAAATAATTAATATATTTTTTCACGAATAGTCCTATTATTGATCAATTATATTTTTATACGTGTGAGGAAATTTATTATATTTATGACTATTTAAGAAATATTTTAATTAAAATTATTTATAATAAATGAATAACAGTTCATAAATAATTTTTCTATTTTTTAGGATTTTAGAAAAAACCATTTCAATGTAAAGAATAGTTATTTTTGAAAACAATTTTTTTCTATGTGAAATATGATACAATATTAGTAAAAAAATCACTATTTATGTAACACCCCAGGTAAATAAAGAATATGACATTTTCATATTTATCCATATTTGTGAATAAAATATTAATATGACTTTAAAGGGGATGCTATGCTCGATGGCGTACCCAACACGCAACAACGAGTTTCATGGGAATCTTACGTTGCACTCTAATAATAAAATAAAATTATTTTAAATGGCAGTTAACATGTAGCCATTGTATAGGAGGGAATGGATAGAAATAACTAAAATATGAATATATATGTTTTTTAAATGTTTTTACATCTATCCAAAGGCTTAAAATACGGAAAGAATTCAATTTTAGGCTTTTATAACCTAATTTTCACTAAAGGATCACTTATCGCCTTCTGATGGAGAACTGTCATTAAATATATTTTTGATCACACTTATACATTATTTTGGACCAAATAAAACTATTCTTTAGAATCGGGACATCAAATTTAGCTTTGTGTAAATTTTTGGTATTTTTCCGATAAAGTTCATTTTTAATGAATAGTGTAAAATGTTGTATTTTAATTCAAAACCTCTTTTTAATCTAATTTATTTATATGATTAGATTATCATTTGAATTGTTTTTAAAGTGAAATTAGAAAATATTTTTACCATTAAATCCAATAGTGGTTGTTGGAATTTATTTCACTTTGACATCGGACTTAAACTAGTGTCAATCTTTTTATACTTATTGTTTCATAAAAACACGCTATTTGCTCTGACAGCGGGAATTAATTATTAAATTAATTAATGTGACTTATATGTTTTGAATTTTGTAAAATATAATTCATTTTATAATTCGGAATATCAAATACAGCTCAGGGTGAATTTTTGGGATTTTTCTGAAAAACTTCAATTTTTGATGAATAGTGAAACCACTAAGTGGTACTTATAAAAACTGATTTTTCCGTTTAAATGAAATTTTTCCATCTTTGTGTTTTGAATTTCAAAAATCCGACATACATGGTTGTCATTAAGAAGTAAAATGTGGTTCAATGGGATAAAAATAATTTTTTGGTGAATAGTAACTTATTAAGTTTTTAATCGCGATTAGTGGTAATTAGTGTAGTTTAAGGTAAAAATAATGCTTTAATAAAATAAGATGACCTTGACACATGTCCTACCCTCATTGGTTGTGTCATGGTCGACCAATACAAGCCATGGGTCATATTAAGGACCCCATGGAGACACTTTGGTTGGGAAATGACATAAATAACTTTTTATTTAATGTAAAAGTCAAAATGACACAAACATCATATGTTTTACGAAAACAATTTTTACATGGGGTTATAATGATCTGATTTTTGATTATAAATAGTCATTGGAAATATAAAAAGATTTAGTACATCATAGTAATTTTTTTATAATTTTTAGACATTACATAAATTAAATTATTTATGACATAATAATGATGCAGCGATGACATCATTATTTGAAGATTTAAATAAAATAGAAAGATAATGTAAACTCTATGAACGAAACATGTCCAAAACTTATTGGATGGGTGGATTTCGAACCCTTATAACCTTATACACGAATTATATCAATATTGGACCTTTTAAAACCGAAACACATTTTCAAATAAAGTAATATTTCTTTACTTTCCAAAAGTGCCCCTCCTCTCCTCTTATAAAAGGCCCCCACCTCTACCTCATTTCACACACTCCTCAAGCCTTTGGATCGGCCAAACCCTGCCCATTTACTCTCTCCACATCCCTCTCCTCATCCTAGAGGATTCCCTTTGGGCAGATTCATTTCAAAGGAAGCCTTTAGGCTCAAATCAAAAGGAGATACACTTTTAAAGGTAATTCATTCTCTCATGTTCATTTGTTTTATTTTGCTTCTCCAACCCCCTAAACTCTTTTTATTTACTTCTTTTGTAACAAAACCAGTATCTTCAATATACTAGGATGTTGTTATATGATTTATTCTAGCTACACTCTCACACAACTACATCAAATGGTTAATGAACATATGGTTTCTGTGGATGGCGAAATTCTGCCTCCCGAAACGATGATTGTTCAATACTCATTTAACACCTTAAAAGGTGGCCATTATGATGTCACTATTTTTATATATGATATATAATATGTTTATGTTTCCTTAAGATTCTGTTTTTTTTTCATTTTGGGCATACCTTTATAGTTTCCATTATGGGTAAACACGATATCTTTATTTAAGGAAGTGCGGACTACCGCCCCCTCAAAGTGATTTGATTCGTTAAATACCATTTGTGGGACGTATAAAGGATGGAACTATGATATTATATATTATATTATACTTTAATTATAATATACCTTTATATCATTATTATTCCATTCTATAAAATATGAAATAGAAATTAAAGTAGCGTTCATGCGTACGTACGGCTTACCGTCTCCATGAACGGTGCATTTCATTTCTTACCTCTAAATGATTATGTAATGTTATAAATGCATGGATGTACTGGATATATATGAAATATATGATATCCAAATCATGAATATAATTCTGGATATAATAAAAATTTGACCACATGAACAACATGTAATTGTAAGAAGTCCACTTTCGACTTAAGAACCAAATATCGACAAAACAAACATTATTAACTTAAATGTTTACATAATGATTATAACATGGAAATAAGTGATCTAATATGAATAATGAACTAGAAAAAGGTTCTTAATAAAGTGGAAATTAAATAAAGTTTATTATTCAGGACGTTAAAGAACGATCGAGTCAAGTCGGTCCCGAGGTAAGGGATCCTACTCCTCTCTTTCTTTTTAAGTACACACTTTTATGTCGTTCCTTTTAAAGATCATCATTCTTTTTATTGGTATGATATTTTATATTAAATTTACTATAATTATTATGTTCATGTGATGATATTCCCTATTCTCTCTCATCAATATATTTTGGAAGTTTTAAGTGGCGCCGATAGGCTGCCGAATTTTCGTAAGAGATCTAACCTCTCTCTTTCTCTTTAAGTACTCCCCTTTATGTCACTTCTTTTAAGCTCCTATTTTTTATGATGGGGGATGTTATTTAATATTCCTCTTTCTGTACATTTTGTTTTAATGTGATTATATACCCTATTTTATCTCATCAATCCATTTTGGGAAGTTCTATGTGGCGCCGTTAGGATGCCGAGTTTTCGTAAGGGATTTTTCATCTCACATTTATTCCCATGAGATTTATGTTACATTTGCCACAATTGTTTTGAGTGGTGTATGTACTGAAATTATTCTACACTTTGTGTAATATACTTTCCTTTATGATTATTTACATCAATGATTTATTGTCCTTCTTTCATGGGGTTTATGTTTTGAAAGATACCCAAGTCGGTAAGGGAACCTTTCACCCTCCTCTTCTAAAAAGACTTCTTTGTTGGGTCTTTTAATTTACATATTGTTATGTTGGGATATGTTCTCATATATCCTTATTGATGTAAATTTTATGTCCAAGTGATGAGATACACTTTTTTATCTCCCATCAACTCATTTTGATGTGATGCTGTTAGGCTGTCAAGGGAACTTTTTAATCCAATTTCGATTTCATTGGGTTGAACATGTAGTCATTGAATATGTCATCCATTGAATATGTGTGAATGAACTTTTATTGTTTTACACTTAATATCCACTTATATTGGGTGTATTTATATTTGTCACACATATTTTTGAGATTGATTTGTCATTAATTTAAGGATACCTTCTTTATAAGGGATTTCATCACATTTGACATTTCTATTGAGGGTTCATTGGTGTTATGCACCAATTCACTCTTATATGGTGTATATACTGTCCTTTGGAGTATTATATCATGAATCCATTTATTCTCATGATATTATAAAGTTCTTAATAAATGTTATTCCTCAATTATTGTATTCAAGTGTCACTAATTTTGGTAAAACCCCTTTAACCAAAATATCGTTTTAAATGTTTTAATTATTTGTTCTTATTAATATCAATGTTTTCAAAATGGTTTTAAGGATTTATTTATATGGATATTAATGGTTTAAAATTTTAAGCTTCAAGGTGGTATGGGACACTTTGATTCAAAAATCTCTTTTAAATGTTTTAAATGGTTTTGAAAATGGTTTTTTTATGGATTCATTATTTCAATATCCTAAAATGTTATATTGTGATTCAAATGTGCAAATGTTATATTTCCTTTATGAATGTTTTATGTGATACATTTATGTTATGGTTCTTTGGAATTGTTATGAAAATGGGTGGTTCCGTGATAAACTAAGGGCGGGTGAGCCCGATATAGCTCTCTAATGCATTGGGTAACGCGAAGGAGTGAAACGATAAGGTTTCTCCGAAGAGATTTAGGGAATATACTGTGATGGGTATTCCAAAAGTAACCAAGAGGGTTACTCCCTACGTAAGAATGTTATAAATGCCTCAAGTTACCTTTATGTCTTATGATTTCTATGATATATTCATGATTTGATGAGGTATGTTAAAGTGCCTAAGTTTTATGGGTAAAGTATGATTTCATTCTTATGTATATATGAACTCATGTTTCCTTTCCATATTTTTATAACCCTTACTGAGCTTTTTATGCTCATCCCAAGTTTTTGAAATGTTTTTCACAGGTCAAGGGAAAGGTACATGATGTGATGATAGTGTCAAGGATGTTTCAAGAAAGAATCCATTTTTTATTTTAAATAGGTTTCTGTTGATGGGAAGAATGAATATTGTCTTTTATGTAACCACTTTGTTTAAATATGGAATGTAATGCATGTTTCATGATCTAATTCTCTAAAACTCTAAACCTGAAAAGATCCTCAATGTGTAATATTGTAATACCTCAAGATTAAGTAAGGTTTAAGGCTGGGGCCTTATAGTTGGTATCAGAGGTCGGTTTAGATAACTTTATAGGTTAGGGTATTCTTTAAGCATAAATGACATTACCATAATGGTTAGGATTTCAGAAAGAGTCCCAGTTTTAGATAAATTGAATGAGTAAGTATATCTTAGTGTTTATCTTACTCATTAGTACATGATGTTTTTGTTGATATACTCACACTGACCTTTTCGGTTTTAGTAAATGGCTGGATCTAGCAGGCACCAAAGTAACAGTGGATGTGAAGGAAACTGTGATAGTTTTTTGAGCAAGAAACTGAATGATATGGGAGCTGCAATGAGAACTCTTTTTATTATCCTCAACCAACTATCTGGAGTCATGATTGAACACCTAAACCTTGTATATTTCCCTAAGGCATCATATATGCAAGAAACAAATCCCTACGGAAGTACAGGTAATAATCATAAAGGTAAGTGTGTTAAAAAACCTATGTGTCAAATATGTGGAAAGAAACACCAAGGAAAATGTTTCAAAGGGACAGAAATATGCTATAGATGTGGAAATGAAGGTCATAAAGCAAGAACCTTCCATGGAAAAAGGAAGCATCTAGTTGACTCGAGGAAAGGGAAAGAAGTTCTTTCTGAGGGATCAATTGAATGTTTTAAATGTGGTGTGCATGGTCATTATGCAAACACATGTCCTATGAAGATGTTTCGTGAATGGGGTCACCAAGAGCGTACCAATATTCGTTTACCAATACCTAATTCCATTCTGATTGAGGATGAAGAAACTGACAATGACCAATCAAAGGTATGTACTATTTCATGACTATTGTTTTCTTATTTTGGAATCTTAGGATATGATTCACGATTTTGTTTGTAGGAAAGAGGTATTTCGGAATAAGTTGGAAAGGAATGGATAATGGATCATGAAGAATGTTGAATGAGTAAGATGTCAACATATAAGGGCTTCAAGAGTTAGGGTGAAATTCTTAAGAGTATTAAGTCTCTTTTGATGATGGGGTTACATTAGAATACTTTTTATATTATGTGTAACCCTGATGTTTAATATAGGCAAATTTTATTCATGTAATAGTTATCTTTTCTTTTGTGGACATAGTTATAAAGAACCATTTGGGTTTATATGATCCTTACTTTTGAGGTAATTATGGGTTACTATATGTTATGATTGAAGTGAAAGGCATGAGATAAAATTGAGGTTAAATTATGTTATGGTTATTTTTTATGATTTTATCCCTTTTTGGATAATGATTTGAGAATTATATAGTTTTGTAAAAAGGACAACACGCAGACTGTGTGACAACCCGTCGCGTTGGACAATGCTGCGGGAATCGAACCCACAACCAAAGTGCGACTGGTATTTATCGCCTACAACTGGACTACGTGAAGTCCCTAGTTAGTTTGACTGATTCTTTTTAGTTATATGATTTTATGAATTAAGAGTAAGTTTATTTTGGGTTATCAATGAAAATGATTAACCTATCACGGAGGATATGTGATTAGGTTAATTACTTTTCAATGCGAGACTTTAAGAGCAACTGATTTTGTTTGGAGATAAATGTTACGATTTAACTTGGAAGACTATGTGACTAAATCCTTCAAATATACGGGTTTCAATCTTAGATTATTTTACATCGAATAATTTTATGGAAAAATTGTTTATCTAATGGTCCTCGTTGATCTTTGGGTTTTGTTGGACAAATTTTGGAGATTAATCATAGATTTTTTTTATAAATGGTTATCCTTTTCTGGATTATTTGATCTTGTACTAGCCTTTTTGGTTTTGGTTTTGGTTAAAGTCTAGAGACATGGGAAGTATATAGTTCTCTTTTGTGGATTAGGTGATTCTCTAGAAGTTGATTATAGTACTCTTAATGGGAACAAGTCTTCCTAAATACTCGTCTTTTGGAAAAAATATGATTTTGTGTAAGGAATCTAATAAAAGTTGAAAGTCAACATGATAAGTGATTATGCTTCCTTATGAATAAATTCCTCAATAAAAAGTAACTTAAAACAAAAATGTTGTCTATTAACTTTTCCTACTGGGGAATCGAATACCGTTTAACCCATCACAAGTTTGTGATTCTCTCGTGGTTAACTTTCTCCTAAACATGTTTTCTATCACTCTCCATCAGAACATGACCCTTTGTTTTTTCCTGCATGTCCATATTTTCATACTTGGAATCCTAGTATGGGTTAACTCGGGCGACCTTTGTACTTATCTTTCTTTATTTTAAAGTGATTGTTTTACCGACTCTTCTCCGATGTGGGACTTTCAAGGGTGTTTCCAAGCACAATTTTAAAAATTGCGAGGACACAATTCCCAAAAGGGGGGAAGGATGTAACACCCCATGTAAATAAAGAATATTACATTTTCATATTTATCCATATTTTTGAATAAAATATTAATATGACTTTAAAGGGGATGCTATGCTCGATGGCGTACCCAACACGCAACAACATGTTTCTTGGGAATCTTACGTTGCACTCTAATAATAAATTAATATTATTTTAAATGGCAGTTAACATGTAGTCGTTGTATTGGCGGGAATGGATAGAAATAACTAAAATATGAATATATATGTTTTTTTAAATGTTTTTACATCTATCCAAAGGCTTAAAATACGGAAAGAATTCAATTTTTGGCCTTTATAACCTAATTTTCACTAAAGGTTCACTTATCGCCTTCTGATGGCGAACTGTCATTAAATATAGATTTGATCACTCTTATACATTCTTTTGGACCAAATAAAACTCTTCTTTAGAATCGGGACATCAAATTCTACTTTGTGTAAATTTTTGGAATTTTTCCGATAAAGTTCATTTTTAATGAATAGTGTAAAAGTTGTATTTTAATTCAAAACCACTTTTTAATCTAATTTATTTATATGATTAGATTATCATTTGAATTGTTTTTAAAGTGAAATTAGAAAATATTTTTACCATTAAATCCAATAGTGGTTGTTGGAATTTATTTCACTTTGAAATCGGACTTAAACTAGTGTCAATGTTTTGATACTTATTGTTTCATAAAAACACGCTATTTGCTCTGACATCGGGAATTAATTATTAAATTAATTAATGTGACTTATATGTTTTGAATTTTGTAAAATAGAATTCATTTTCGAATTCGGAATATCAAATATTGCTCAGGGTGAATTTTTGGGATTTTTCTGAAAAACATCAATTTTTGATGAATAGTGAAACCACTAAGTGGTACTTATAAAAACTGATTTTTCCATTTAAATGAAATTTTTCCATCTTTGTGTTTTGAATTTCAAAAATCCGACATACATGGTTGTCATTAAGAAGTAAAATTTGGTTCAATGGGATAAACATAATTTTTTGGTGAATTGTAACTTATTAAGTTTTTAATCGCGATTAGTGGTAATTAGTGTAGTTTAAGGTAAAAATAATGCTTTAATAAAATAAGATGAGCTTGAAACATGTCCTACCCTCATTGGTTGTGTCATGGCAGACCAAGACAAGCCATGGGTCAACTTGGGGACCCCATGGAGACACTTTGGTTGGGAAATGACATAAACAACGTTTTATTTAATGTAAAAGTCAAAATGACACAAACATCATATGTTTTACGAAAACAATTTTTACATGGGGTTATAATGATCATATTTTTGATTATAAATAGTAATTGGAAAGCTAAAAAGATTTAATACATCATAGTAATTTTGTTATAATTTTTAGACATTAAATAAATTAAATAATTTATGACATAATAATGATGCAGCGATGACATCATTATTTGAAGATTTAAATAAAATGGAAAGATAATGTAAACTCTATGAACTAAACATGTCCAAAACATATTTTATGTGTGGATTTCGAACCCTTATCACCTTAGCCACGAATTATTTCAATATGGGACCTTTTAAAACCGAATCACATTTTCAAATAAAGTAATATTTCTTTACTTTCCAAAAGTGCCCCTCCTCTTCTCTTATAAAAGGCCCCCACCTCTACCTCATTTCACACACTCCTAAAGCCTTTGGCTCGGCCAAACCCTGCCCATTTACTCTCTCCACATCCCTCTCCTCATCCTAGAGGATCCCCTTTGGGAATAATCCTTTCAAATGAAGCCTTTAGGCTCAAATAAAAAGGAGATACACTTTTAAAGATAATTCATTCTCTCGTGTTCATTTGTTTTATTTTGCTTCTCCAACCCCCTAAACTCTTTTTATTTACTTCTTTTGTAACAAAACCAGTATCTTAAATATACTAGGATGTTTTTATAAGATTTATTCGAGCTACACTCTCACACAACTACATAAAATGGTTAAAGAACATATGGTTTCTGTGGATGGTGAAATTCTGCCTCCCGAAACGATGATTGTTCAATACTCATTTAACACCTTCAAAGGTGGCCATTATGATGTCAATATTTTTATATATGATATATTATATGTTTATGTTTTCCTTAAGATTCTGTTTTTTTTTTCATTTTGGGCATACCTTTATGGTTTCCATTATGGGTAAACGTGATATCTTCATTTAAGGAAGTGCGGACTACCGCCCCCTCAAAGTGATTTGATTCGTTAAATACCATATGTGGGACGTATAAAGGATGGAACTATGATATTATATATTATATTATACTTTAATTATAATATACCTTTATATCATTATTATTCCATTCTATAAAATATGAAATAGAAATGAAAGTAGCGTTCATGCGTACGTACGGCTTACCGTCTCCATGAACGGTGCATTTCATTTCTTACCTCTAAATGATTATGTAATGTTATAAATGCATGCATGTACTGGATATATATGACATATATGATATTCAAATCATGAATATAATTCTGGATATAATAAACATTTGACCACATGAACAACATGTAATTGTAAGAAGTCCACTTTCGACTTAAGAACCAAATATCGACAAAACAAACATTATTAACTTAAATGTTTACATAATGTTTATAACATGGAAATAAGTGATCTAATAGGAATAATGAACTAGAAAAAGGTTCTTAATAAAGTGGAAATTAACTCAAGTTTATTATTCAGGACGCTAAAGAACGATCGAGTCAAGTCGGACCCGAGGTAAGGGATCCTACTCCTCTCTTTCTTTTTAAGTACACACTTTTATGTCGTTCCTTTTAAAGCTCATCTTTCTTGTTATTGGTATGATATTTTATATTAAATTTACTATAATTATTATGTTCATGTGATGAGAGACCCTATTCTCTCTCATCAATCTATTTTGGAAGTTTTATGTGGCGCCGATAGGCTGCCGAATTTTCGTAAGAGATCTAACCTCTCTCTTTCTCTTTAAGTACTCCCCTTTATGTCACTTCTTTTAAGCTCCTATTTGTTATGATGGGGTATGTTCTTTAATATTCCTCTTTATGTACATTTTTTTGTAATGTGATGAGATACCCTATTTGATCTCATCAATCCATTTTTGGAAGTTCTATGTGGCACCGTTAGGATGCTGAGTTCTCGTAAGGGATTTTTCATCTCACATTTATTCCCATGAGATTTATGTTACATTTGCCACAATTGCTTTGAGTGGTGTATGTACTGCCATTATTCTACACTTTGTTTAATATAAATTCCTTTATGAGTATTTACATCAATGATTTATTCTCCTACTTTCATGGGGTGTATGTTTTGAAAGATACCCAAGTCGGCAAGGGAACCTTTCACCCTCCACTTCTTAAAAGACTTCTTTGTTGGGTCTTTTAATTTACATATTGTTATGTTGGGATATGTTCTCATATATCCTTATTCATGTAAATTTTATGTCCAAGTGATGAGATACACTTTTTTATCTCTCATCAACTCATTTTGATGTGATGCTGTTAGGCTGTAAAGGGTACTTTTTAATCCAATTTCGATTTCATTGGGTTCAACATGTAGTCATTGAATATATCATCCATTGAATATGTGTGAATGACCTTTTATTGTTTTACACTTAATATCCACTTATATTGGGTGTATTTATATTTGTCACACATATTTTTGAGATTGATTTGTCCTTAATTTAAGGATACCTTCTTTATAAGGGATTTCATCACATTTGACATTTCTATTGAGGGTTCATTGTTGTTATGCACCAATTCACTCTTATATGGTGTATATACTGTCCTTTGGAGTATTTTATCATGAATCCATTTATTATCATGATATTATAAAGTTCTGACTAAATGTTATTCCTCAATTATTGTATTCAAGTGTCACTAATTTTGGTAAAACCCCTTTAACCAAAATATCATTTTAAATGTTTTAATTATTTGTTCTTATTAATATCCATGTTTTCAAAATGGTTTTAAGGATTTATTTATATGGATATTAATCGTTTAAAATTTTAAGCTACAATGTGGTATGGGACACTTTGATTCAAAAATCTCTTTTAAATGTTTTAAATGGTTTTGAAAATGGTTTTTTTATGGATTCATTATTTCAATATCCTAAAATGTTATATTGTGATTGAAATGTGGAAATGTTATATTTACTTTATGCATGTTTTATGTAATACATTTATGTTATGGTTCATGGGAATTGTTATGAAAATGGGTGGTTCCGTGATAAACTATGGGTGGGTGAGCCCGATATAGCTCTCCAATGCATTGGGTAACGCGAAGGAGTGAAACGATAAGGTTTCTCCGAAGAGATTTAGGGAATATACTGTGATGGGTATTCCAAATGTAACCAAGAGGGTTACTCCCTATGTAAGAATGTTATGAATGCCTCAAGTTACCTTTATGTCTTATGATTTCTATGATTTATTCATGATTTGATGAGGTATGTTAAAGTGCCTAAGTTTTATTGGTAAAGTATGATTTCATTCTTATGTATATATGAACTCATGTTTCCTTTCCATATTTTTATAACCCTTACTGAGCTTTTTATGCTCATCCCAAGTTTTTGAAATGTTTTTCACAGGTCAAGGGAAAGTTACATGATGTGATGATAGTGTCAAGGATGTGTCAAGAAATAATCCGTGTTTTATTTTAAATAGGTTTCTGTTGATGGGAAGAATGAATATTGTCTTTTATGTAACCACTTTGTTTAAATGTGGAATGTAATGCATGTTTCATGATCTAATTCTCTAAAACTCTTAACCTGAAAAGATCCTCAATGTGTAATCTTGTAATACATCAAGATTAAGTAAGGTTTAAGGCTGGTGGCTTATAATTTATTAAAGATGTTATTAATATTTATTGATAATTTATGTAGTCATATATTTTAACATTCATATAATTAAATATACCAAACCTTGAATTAAATTAATCTCAATTTTGTGAGTAAAAATTCAATTTTTAAAAAAATATTTTTTTTCATTTTAATTTATTATTTTAAATTTAATTTTATCCCATTATTGAGAAATAATTTTTTTATATTAATTCCATATCTAGAAACATCATATATATATATATATTAAAGGTGCCTCTTTAATTTTTTATTATAATGAATTGTAACAATTGAAAAACTAGTTACCAAGGATAATGTTAAAAGGTTTTGATTGTTTGGTTACCATAAATGATAATTGTAAAATTACATATAAATTTTTTTAAATAATATTTTTTGAAGATATTTATAACATGTATTAAACTAACATAAAATTTATTTTCATTTTATGAAACCTTCATAATAAAATCACATAATATTATTTAAGTATTTTAAGTAATTTCATGGCTCTACCTTCCATCACATATAAAGGGGAACCTCTTCTCCACCCATATTCACAAAAATTGATCCCTTTATTTTGGAAATGACCAATCCAAAAACCATCATATATTCCTTAACTTAATTATTTAATTTATTTTCACAGCATAGGTCCATCATAACATTTCTTAAGATTTAATGTATATGATGTATCTCAATGAAAAGATAATTATCTTACTCACTATTTTAATATTTTTTCTCATTATACTTCCTCTAAATATATTTTATTCTTTCTAAAATTAACTATAAAATATAATAAATATATTTACATGTCATAATGATTGTGGTAAAACCATTTTTTACCTCATTTATATCAAATAGAAAACCCATGTTTCCCTTGTGAATAACTGTGGACCACCATCACCATGTTGGCAAGTGAACAGTTTTCTATAACCGGCTCCAAATTTTTGATAGAATGATTTATTTAACAAATTTGTATGATATATATGTAATAATTAGGATTTAATACTGAGAATATATTTTTATCTTTCTTATCAACATTTTTTTATAAATTGATATCAACATCCATGCGTTTGTATGAAATGTGTATCCATGAATGATGTAATTAATTTATATATCTCATAATTTCATTAATGTATATAAGTATGTATAAAATGAATATATATAATATTTATATCATGAATAAAATTCAAGAAATTGTTGAACGAATATCACATTTTATGTATAAATACTCAGAAATAATTTGTAATTTTTTTTAATTATATGGAAATAATGTAAAATCATGCTCTGTGACGGCATGTGATTCCAAGGCCTGAAGAGCCTGAAACGAGATTTTGAAAAAAATTTAATATAGGTTCATTAAATTTGCGAGCGAGTTTTCCTATCTTTTGAACTGGTGATCAGATTGAAAATTTGAGGACACCGTTGAACTTGAAACACCTGGATTATCCTAAAATGGACTTAACATCGGCACAGAAGGGCCGAATAGAAAAGGTAATTTTCAGAAAATATGAAAATAACATTAAATGGTTATTTTCTTTTCTTTATCATCCATTGAGCGGTGATGTCGATGGTGTGGTGTGGCGATGAAGCATCAACATGGAGTGATAATGAGGCTCATTAATTGATTATATCACACAGTGTAACATTGCAATAAAGGGAGTATAACAACGATGATGTTTCATAAATGAAACAATATAACGACATGACGTCGCAGTGTAATTGAAACGTGGTGATATGTTTCATTTTATTATTTGACACGTTGGAGATGAAAAAATTAAACCATGGAAACTATGTGATCAATCTCTAGAAGAATTACTCTCCAAAAAAGATTGATGAAGAAAACTAACAAGACTTAATTATCTTTGGAACACCCTCAATGAATGGAGCTTGAAGTGACAACGTCGATGTCTTGAACTCTTGAGGACAAGTTCATCAGCATCAATCATCAAACTCGTATGAGTTTGATTTTTATTTCCATTTTCTTCCCCACTCTTAATTTTATAAAAATAACGAACACAGATCAACCCCCGAATAGGTTGATTCATGATTCGTGCATTTGTGTAGGAGGGTGACTTTTCGTGGGGATTTTTATCCGATATTTGAACATGTCCTGTAATAGTTTTAGTTCAATCCCTGAACCGCCACCTTGATTTACACCTCTTATGCGGAGGGTCCGAGATAACACAAAAAAGGCACGAGCACATCAAATCTTGAGTTTTTGGTGGACACATTCTCGAAGTGGAGGTGCGATAGAATTGAGGCCTTCTTGGTGAAGAAGGCCATCTTAGAAGATTGTAGTTGTAGACGGTGTGATGAATGAACCCCCATAGCACCTTCGTTGGTCCAGTGAACATCTGACTGGTGCGCCGACGTTGGCTGCGGCCGTAGGCGATGGAGGCAGCATGCCCGTTAGGGCACCGCGTGGCGAGAGGTTGTTCCTGGCAGGTTATAGCGATTGGGTGATGCTATGCCAGGAGGGCGCCACATGTAGAGGGTGACCCACATTCAGGCCACCCAGGCGTTGTGAGCCATTTTCCTTCGACCGGGGCTGGAGGAGGCCCCATATATGTGGGGCCAGCAGAGGCCGGATGCAGCGCGACTACCACATTCCTGTAGGGTGGCACACCACCAATTTTCCCCTGGCATATTGGGCGAGCGATGGTGGGCTGCACCCCCAACCCATTGTGTCGGGCCGGTCCCACGCCAGGGGGCCGACCTCAGACCCAGCGGGTCGGACCTGAGCCAGCAGGCCGGTCCTGCGCCGGTGGGCCGGACCTGCACCCAATAGACTAGACCCATGAAAACATGTTAGACCCATGCTCTATAGGCTGGGCCGAACTAGACTGGGATGTTGGGCGACCCGGCGGGTTAGACCCTCATCCAAATCGTTCCGAGTACAGCAAGGCCTATTGGTCCTGGCCCACTAGCCAAGTAGAACCAGACTGACCTCGGCCAAAACTAGGTTAGTTCGAGTCAATTTAATTAAATAGGGGTATGTTGGACCCTCGATCTGGGTTGGTCAGGTCGGTCCAACTTGGTCGGACCAGGCCTCGTCGAAACCGGTCCCCTGTTTACTGAAATGCATATATCTTTCTAACCACGCGTCCGATTGACTAGTCATTTGTGGTGTTGGGACCCTTTTGATGAGGCGGATTGTTTGACATGATTTTTGGTGAATTTACTAGATATATAAATTCAAATAATGGGATGTGGAGTGGTTCTCCCAAGTACGCAATGTATAAAACCCTGCAGTTGGATCAGACGAGAAGAATGCTTGACGACGGCCTAGGGGTAAGTGGGGATACATCTCTTGGAATTCCAAAGGTGGGGATAGGATATATGTGAACTAGATAACCCACGGTACTGGATAGGAAGAGTTATTTAGTTCATCCAAGGTGGAAAGTGATTATGTTTGACTCGGTAGGCCCATAGTGTGGAGCAACTCTGTGTGACCCATCATACCCACGGTAACCATATGAGATGAGTAGAACAGTAGTCGAAGGTTATTGGGAAACAGATCTGTGTGACCTGACAAGCCCAATATACACGTTAGAGGAGGATTTCTCCAGCAGTTGAGGGTATCAATGATATTACTAATGATTCTAATATCACTGCCCTAGAATAAACCTGGTGTGAGATGTCTGGTGCTTTTTAATTTACTTTGATGATTGTTTTGTGGCATTTAACTTTTGTTTTGGGGTCTCTACTGAGTACTTTGTTACTCACCCCTACATGGAATTTTCCAGCACATGTTTTTTCTTGTGTAGACGATCAATATTTTGACAGAGGTGCTCAGGGGGATGGATTTTACATGAACTATGACGGGGGACTTGGAAGCCTAGAACCAGGTGTGGCCCAGTAGGACTGGGCAAGGAGGAAATACTACATCAAATTCCCATAGCTTCATTACTCTTACGATAAAGCATTGTTTTCTTATGGATGGCCATCATAGCTCCTTTTTGTACATTGTACATTTAGTTCATTTTGTTGGGTTTGTATTCTGGACCACCTTCTTTCCATTGTACTTTGTACTCAGTCGTATTTTAGTATACCTTTTCTCCTTTTTGTGTACTGGGACGTCGCTGGTTGTGTGTGTGCATACATGTACTCAGGAAAATTTCTCCCACTTGCAGGTAAATTCCTTCGCCCCTATTCTCCCACCCCTGTCCTTCGGGAGGTCCGATTGGGGAAGTCATGGAATGGGCCACGAGGTATGGGTTTTGACAATGTGGTATCAGAGGCAAGTTTGTCAAACCACAAAGAATGAGAGTCTATGTTTTGTATTTGGTAAACAATGTTATGTGTAGAAAGTCCGTCATTCAGATACTGGGAGTCCAGTATCAGTACAGTGGCTGACATATCTGAACCCTAGGACCTTGAATTTTTATTTTCATCTCAATATAAGAAAACAATGGTGGTATAAGTTTCTCCTTATTTTGAATAATAGTCAGCTCACTTGTTATACTCTTCTAACAATGGTACATGTTGAACTATCTCTAGATTCCTCCACATGGATGACCAATACGGATCTTGATATGAGGTTGTGAGGACTATCCACCTAATGATGAGGCATTCGTTCAGTGATCAGTGCTTGAGATAGCCCCACCGGGTGATGAACCAATGCTACCACCAGTCGCTGGTAAGAATATACAACTGAAGGTTCTGACATAGGATGTGCATAGACTTGGAGCCTTGAATGAGTTTTAAAGATAGAGACCTCTGAGGTTCAGGGGGGAGACAAATCCTCAGGTCGATGAGGAATGGATGGAGTCTACGACGTGAGTCTTCTACTTAGTGAGGACAATACCTGACCTGATGGAGGTATTGGCAGTTTGCCTTATGCAAGGAATGATGGAGATATGTTGGAGATTTTCCACCCACACACGCGATGAGGTGACCCTTACCAAGGCAGACATCGAGTTTCTTTTCCAAGAAGAGTTTTTCCCCATGACCTTGCATTATGTGTGTATTCTAGAGCTGATTCTCCTTCAGTAGGTTAACATGAGGGTAGTCGACTACTCAGTGAGGTTCACCGAGATATCTTTCTACTCCACAAACATGGTGTGATACCCTTTATTCTGGGATCTATCCTTTATTCAGGGACTAAGGAGGGGGATCATGGCAATAATGTAGTCTCTCAGCATCTCTACCCATGTTGAGGTGTAAGAGATAACCCTTCTTGTGGAGATATTTTTGGTGGAGTAGGCACCGAAAACTGTAGATTCCATCAAACCACAAGTGGAAGAGTCTTCTGGGGGTAGCAGACAATAGATATTTGGGTCCAAGCAAGCATGGTCTTTCAGAGGCCGGCCCCAAGACTCTCGGTTAGTAGTGTGGGGATCTCAGTCTAGGGGGATCCAACAGGGAGCTTGGTAGTACTTCCAGTGCTACGGACACATGGAACACAACTTCATGACCCTTTGTACATATTAAAAATAGATGGTTGAGGGGCCTCCAAGGCAGAAGCATCCGTTCGAGTGAGGAGGTTCGCAGGGTAGCAGACGTGGTAGGGGAGTTGGCCAAGCAACATGCGGTGGTGAAATATTTAAGGTGTTACCTCCACCACCCCCAGGAGGTCCACCCCGACCTCAGGGAGAAATCAGATAGGGGCGAGCTCAGCTCCCAGAAGTAGAGTCTTATAACGCAGATGATCCATCGTTGATATGAGGAATTATATGTGACTTTTACACCCTCGCTGCTGTTATTATAGTCAAAGGATTTAGTCACACCTTATTTTCCACAACTCTCATATGGAGCTCAGAGATTTTACAAGATCCATTGGCTCGATCATTATATCTAGAGACTACAACGAGAGATGACTTGATGATTATACACCGGTTCCAGTAGTGTGCGGTCACTCTAGTAGGTGAGAGATTTATCTGAGATATCCTAGTAGCAGTGTCGAGGCCTTACGATTTCATCTTGGGTATAGACTAGTTATCCATATTCTATGATTAGATCCACCGTTTTAGGTACACAATGCGGTGTGTCCACAGATATGGAACCAGGTTTTCCATCACCATCTTGAAAGAAACCCTATAAGTTCAATACATACTCTATCGGAGGAGGGTGCAACCGATAACTCACCATGTTGCTTGCCTCACCCTTGGTGTAGTGGATGAATGGAGGCTTAAATTTACTGTAGTGGAAGATGAGTACAAGGATGGTTTACTAAGGGTGTTCTAGGAGTACCTATTCACAGGAATGTATACTTTTTCATCGACCTATACCCCAATAAGAAATCGATATCCACACTGGCATGTCAAATTACTTCAGCGGAGAATTGCGAGATGAGGGTACAACTAGGGGACTTGCCGAAAAAGGGGTTTGTAAGGCCCAATGATTCACCATGGGGACCCCTGGTGCTTTTTTCCTAGAAAGGTGATAGGAGGTTGATGTTGTATTTATACTTTTTGTGCCTGAACAAGGTGACCATGAAAAAAAAGTATCCACTGCTGAGAATTGATGACCTCTTCGACTAGTTGATGGGAGAAAAGAGGTTCTAAAAGATAGACCTTATATTAGGCAATCACCAGCATTGGGTATGAGATCTGGATGTACCAAAGATATACTTCAGGTGATGGTATAACCACTATATGTTCTTGGATATTCCTTTTGGTGTTACCAACACATGAGAAATGTTCATGGGCCCCATGAATAAGTTCTTACTACCTTACCGTGACCGATTCGTTGTGGTCTTCATTGATGACATGTTGGTGTACTCAACGTCGGAGGAGGATCATGATACACACCTACAGATAGTCCATGATACAATCTGAGAGCTCCAAATTTTTGGTTAGCTATTGAGAGTGAATGTTCTTGATTTTGGAGGTCCACTTTCTAGTACACATCATCTCAGGGGAGGGGGTTGACGTAGATCCATTGAAGATAAAGGGAGTGCTTTATTTGGATCCACCAAAGAGCGTGGCTATGGTGTAGTGATTCTTGGGGTTGGATGGTTACTATTAGAGGTTGATACATGAATTTTATAGAGTAGATGTACCCTTATCATCCTTGAAATGGAAGGTAAAACCCTTTGTGTTGATAAAGAAATATTAGTAGAGTTTCTAGAAGATGAGGTAGAGAATGACTACACCACCCGTCATGAGACTACCAGAGGAGGGTATTGGGTATGTAGTTTACTAAAACACATCAACGATTATACTAGTTTGTGTCCTGATGCAGGAGAAAGTAGTTATCTCTAATGGCTCACGCTAGTTGAGGTAGCATGAGTAGAACTACACGACCCATGATCTGGGGTAAGAAACAGTGGTCATTTTCATGAACATGTGACTGCACTACTTGATGGGTGAATGATTTCAGGTTTACTCCAACCATAAGAGTCTCAGGCTTATATTTTTATAAAAAAATACATGAACCTGAAATTTTTTCAATCACTAGAGTTCCTCCAGGACTATTAATACGAGATACTCTATACTCCTAAAAAGGGGAATGTGGTGGTAGATGCAGTCAGCAGGAGGACCTGTTTTCCTCTGTAGAGCGAGGCAACAGAGCCATTGTACGTGATGCAGACATCCATCATTGGTGATGGTGGAGATTCTTGACTTTGGTCAAAGACTATTACTACACCACTCTTACAATGAGTCAGGGAGGAACAATAGATCGATGTTTCATGTGATCCCTAGCTGCATAGGTGTCCTCCAGACGAGATCTTGATGGATTTTATATTGTTTGGGAGCACACCATATTTTTGAAAGGGCACACCATAGTACAAATAAAATTGTTTGAGGATGTGTTGAGGGAGTTCCATATGTCCCTATTAGCGGTACGTCCTGGAGTGGCGATAATATACCCAGACATCAAATGTTAGTACTAGTGGCTGAGGATGATGATAGTGGTGACTGAGTTCATTTCCCAATGCCACACTTGTCAGCATGTGAAGCCCAAGCATCAGGTTCTAGTAGGCTTAGTCCAGCCACTCGAGGTACTAGAGTGGAAATGGGACATTTTATCAATAGACTTTGGGATGGGGTTACCCCATACATCCAGAGGCCATGCTTCACATTAGGAGATTGTTGAAAGAATCACAAAGTTATCTCACATCATACCGATAAGGGTGTATAGATCGATTGAGGGCTTGAGATGCCTCTATGTCTAGGATATAGTGCTACTTCACAGGGTTCCTTCGATGATTATCTCAGATCGTGAGACCCTCTATTCATCCTGATTTTGGAAGGGATTATAGGAGGTCTCCAGGGTGCATATGTGTTTGAGCACAACTTTTCTTGTCCTGAAGGATTATATGATAGAATATACCATTCATTCCCTTAAGGACATGGTTCATGCTTGTGTACAAGACTTTGGTCATAGTTGAGAGGAACAACTTCCAAATTTGCAGTTTTCATAAAAAAAAACTACCACTCTCCCATTGGCATGACACCATTTAGGTCCTTTTATGGGCAGACTTGCAGGTCACCCATATACTGAGAGACCTCGTGGAGATGATAGTCATGGGTCTGGAGTTGGTACGGTATACAAGAAAGAAGGTGCAGATTATTTAGGAGAGGATGAGGACTACACAGAGTAGAAATATGTCTTATTCATATTGGAGATAGAGACCTTTTGATTTTGTTGTGGGAGGCCATGTGTTACTTAGGGTCTCATGCCGACAAGGGTTAAATCGATTTGTATAGGGAAACAAGCTATCTCCAAGATTCATCAGACCCTTTCAAATACTAAGAAAAGATGGAAAGGTGGCATAACACATAGAACCCCCCAGATATGCACCAGGATTAGGACGTTTTCCACATGTTGTAGTTTAATTGGTACTTGAATGAATGATTGCATGTCATTAACTGGATTGAGCTGTACATTGATGATGGGGTGATGTTTGCAGTGTTCCAGTGGAGATAGAGGACTACTAGGGGTAGGTCCTTTGAGGAATGTCTATTACTGTGTTGTGTGTCCATTGGAATCACGAGAGTCTCCAATAGAGCACATGGGAGCTGGAATCTCAGATTATTGTTTAGTACCCCCATATATTTTTCATGTTTTTGTTTCCGATTTTGGGGACATAAAGCCCCAAGGTGGGGAGAATTTAAAGACTCTGAATTTCTATGTAATTATATATTTAAAATATATTGAAATATTCTAAGACCGCGTGCACTGAAAGCCCATGATTTCAATGCCCAAAGAGCCCAAAATTGAATTTTGAACTTTTTTATGGTACATTTAGTAAATTTATGAGCAAGTGTTTCTAACATTTGAACCGTGTTCGAATCAAAACTATGAGAACATTGTCAAATTAATTATGTCGGGATTTTCCTAGAATGAAATTAATTTTGGTTAGAAAGGGCCAAACAAAAAAATTTATTTTTGGACTTTTCATAAAATAATAAAATAACATTACAAGGTTATTTCATTTTATTTCTCAACCGTTGGGTGGCAGACGATGACGCTGTGGTGTGGAAAAATATTACCGATGTCACATGTTAATGAGGCTCATTAATGGCATGTATCAAACCGCATAACGATGAAATAAAGGGCGTGTAATAGTGAAGCTGTTTCAAAAATTAATCAACATAATGATGTGATTTCGTAGCATAACTGAAATGCTGCGACATATTTCCCTTATTTATTTGGAAAATTGAATATGATGGAATTAAACCATGAAAACTCACGGAAAAATATCTAATGAAATTACTCTCCAATGAAGAATGATGAAGAACACTAGAAATACTTCATTGTCTTTGACAAACCCTCAAACAATGGATCTGGAAGTGACCACATCGATGCGTTGAACTCTCAAGGAAGAGCACTTTAGAATCAAACATCAAAGTGGGAGGGGTTTTATTTTTATTTCAATGTTCTTACACATTTTTATTTTTCAAGAAACAACGAACACGGATCAACCCATGAATAGGTTGATCTGAGATTCATTCGTTTATGTGGGAGGGATACTTTTCTTAGGGATTTATTATTCAGGATTTGACCATGGCATGAAATTATTGATCTTAAATCCACGAAACTACCACATGACATAAAATACTAACACAGAGGGCTCGAGCCATCACCAACAAGGCCCCAGCTCCTCCGTTCGTGTATTCCTGTTGGCCTCATTATAGAAGTGGTGGAATGATAGAATTTAGGCCTTTACTATGAAGAGGGAATCCTTGGATACCATCAATGGAGACAACACGAAGAATAGACCATCATATTGCGTTTGGTGGTCCGCTAAAAATCCTATCGTCACACCCGTCAGTGCGCTACGACCCCAGGCATGTGCCAAAAAGAGAAGGTTCCCACCTCTGGGACACCCGGGTAGTGTGAGCCATTGTCTGTTGACTACAAATAGAGGACGATCAGCATCTGCGGGGCCTACAGAGGACAGACGTTGTGCGGCTTCCAAATCCTGGCCAGGCGGTGAAGCACTGGTCCATCCTATGGAGGAATACGCTAAGGATAGTGTGTCATGTACCCTATGGGCCAAACCTATGCTGCCAGGACAAACCCGCATCCTTTGTGCTGGACCCATACTGACATGTCGTACCCACAGCCTTCGGACCGGGCCGGACTAAACGAGGTCATCAGGTGACCTGGGGGGGGGGGGGTAGAACCTTGGGAAAACATGTCTGGGTCCAACGAGGCATATTGGTCCTGGCCCACAGGCCAGGCTGTACCAAACCAATCCCGACCCGAACCGGCTCATGTCATGTTAGTATAATTATACCGGGGTATGTGGGACCCCTGGAATAGATTTGATAGTTCTGTCAGATGGGGTCGGACCAAGCCCTGTAACAACCACCCCCCTATATACAAAAACACATGTATCTTGAGAAACACACATCTGATTGATAGGTTGTTTGCTGTGTTGGGACCCTATTGATGAGGAAGATCTTTTGGAATGCCTTTTGGTGACTTTAGTGGACATCAAGATTTGTTCAATGGCTTGAGGAGCAGTTATAACAAGCGCGCTATGTATGTAACCCTACGGTTGGCTGAGACTTGAAGACTGCTCAATGAAGGACCAGTGGGAAGTGGATCTATGTGACCTGGTAAGACCATGGTGGGGAGCATCTCTGTGTGACCCATCAGACCCGTGGTACATGACGGGAGGAGTACCTCAGTTTAGCCAAGGTAGGAAGCAGCTCAGTGTGACCTGATAGGCCAACAGTGGGGAGTATCTATGTGTGACCCAAATACCCACGGTACCAATCCTGGATGAGTACCAAATCAATCCAAGGTTAGTGGGAAATAACTCTATGTGACCAGACAGGCCCACTGTACTCATTAGAGGAGGAGTTCTCTAGTATTTGATGAGTTCAATGAT
Organism: Viscum album; assembly: GCA_963277665.1. NCBI lineage: Eukaryota > Viridiplantae > Streptophyta > Magnoliopsida > Santalales > Viscaceae > Viscum > Viscum album. The sequence continues at coordinate 2,109,562,909 of OY728122.1, read as the reverse complement.
ATGACTAATGATTCTAATATCAGAACCCTAGAATATACCAGGTGTGAGATGTCTTGTTCTCCGAGCATTACTATGAGGATTTCTATGTGGTATTTCCCTTTTTTGGGGTCCTTAAATTGTATATTCAAACTCATCCCTACACGGGATTCGCCCATACGTGTTGTGTTTGGCATAGATGATCGACGTTTCAATAGAGGTTCTTAGGGGGATGAGACTGAAAGAATATACGATGGTGGAAATGGGGTCCTAGGACCAGGTGGGGCCTAGTAGGACTGGTCATGCATGACATAGTACTTCTAATTCGTGTATCTTCACTACTCTTATGATCAGTTTGGGTTTCCCATGGATGGCAGTTAAAGCTCATTTTTTTTACTTTTCTATTTCAGTTCATTTTGTTGTGTTTTTATGCTGGCCAACAATATTTTAGTTGTATATTGTACTTAGTCTTGTTTTAGTGTACTTATTTTCCCATTTTAGTGTGTTTGGACGTGGTTGGGCATGGGTGTGCATACTAGTACTCAGGAAAATGCCTCCCACTTGCTAGTTAATGGCTTCGAAGCTAGTTTCCAGCCCCTGGCCCTCAAGAGGTGGGCATATGGTAGTCATGACATGTGCCTTTGGGGACGGGTCGAGACATTAAGGATCCAAACTATAAAAATGAAACATACATAATAATGATGTTTTTAACACCCAATTTTATGATGATAATGAGATGTTGTTAATGAATGTGAAATAATATCTTATAATTAAAAAAAATTATGGAATGATATGTGTAAATATAATTATAATATATTTATATTTATTTTATAGAATGTGAAAATCAATTATTAAGCCAGTCGGACCAAAAGTTAGGGTTTCTTCTCTCATTTTTATTTAAATAGGACATATATCATATTCAAAAATTGTTTTATTCATGTTGTGTATATAAAAACTATATGATAATTTATATTATTAATCACTTTATATTCATATAATTTAAGGTTTCATTTAATTATATTTCATTTTCTGGGGAGTTATGATTGTAAATTCCCCAATGTTTGTAACCGTTTTACTTACAATATCATTTTTTATCCATTATTGTTTCTATTTAAATTAAAAATGATAAAATTAAATGATATATCTCTAAAAATATTTCATATTTATAATAGTATGTTTATTTACTGAAATGAAAAAATTTATATTTATTTTACCTTATTTATGTACTCTGATGTCTTAAATATTTTTTTTATGGAGGCCTGAATTCAATTTAATATTAATTTAGGAATATTTTTCTTCTATGTAAAAAAAATCATTATCACATTTTAATTTTTTTTCATTATAAAATGTTTTATTAAATTCATTTAACCATTTTAGAATTTATATAAAATATCCATAATGTAATTTTCTCATCATTTTCTGAATTGGGTACTTTTAGCCAAAGTTGTCAACATAATACCTATTTTAATGTATACATTATACATTACTTTTTCTGTTTCAGGAAAATTATTTTCCATTATGTTTCCTTTACATGTTTTCAAGGATAATTTAAATTAATGTTTTTCCTTTTAATCCCTAAATATTGAATTTTAATTAAGTGTTTTCAAAATGAAAATGTTATTATTCAAATGTAATTAACATGTGATTATTTAGTGGTGTTCTCAACAATAGAAATAATCATTGATAATTATTATACATTAATAAGGAAATGATCTAATGTTACAATATCAAACTCTTTAACTAGATTTTAATTTATATTTATAAAAAAATATTGATTAATAAAATTATATTTTTCATGGGTTATTCTATTTAGAAATTGAAAAAATTTCCTGAAATTGTGTAATGCATATAAATGGATTATGATTACATGTAATGTGGGTTTGTTATAGATCTGTATTTCATTAGATAATGATTCATATTTATAAGATAAAAAATTTCAATGGAGTCTATTCCAATACCATAAGAGGGTACACTGATGGTTATGTTAAGAGTATAAAGTAATGCTTTTGTTGGTAGATAGCTTAGAATAAGGAATTCTATAATTTTTATTATACTATATTTTATTCCACTCTAAATTACATGTTATTATTCTTAACATGTGATCTCATGGATCATGATACTTGATTATTGTATAAATCACATCTTTTGAACTTTTAGATTAATATTATGTGATTATTATATATGAATTGACTTGAATAGTTTTCAAATTTCAAGCTCATATTCACATACCGTTTTTCTCATATTATTATTACATATGATAATAAAAGAATATCTCCCATGCTTAAACACATTTTTATTCTAATATCACTATTTATTATGATTACATTCCCTAGGTTATTAGTAAAGGTCTTATTTAAATTTTAATTATGTTGTGTTAAATATTAGATGAACATTGATTAATATTTTAAGGACAATTTAGAAATAATATTATTAAATATAAAATATTCAATGTAAATAATCTTTTACAGAGTATATAATCATTAGGATCATTGTAAATGCATCTAAAAAGATGTAATAATTATTTATGAATTATAGTTGTTACCTTTGTTGGAATTAGGGTAGTGTTTATTTGTTTTGGTAGACTAGTATAAGTAAATATTAGAAAGTGTAACACCCTGATATTACAATAATTATTTAAATTTAAATTATTTTAACTACTAAATAGATTATGTTTCATGAATAATTGAGTTTAATCTAACCACAATGAATTATAATTATAAAACTTCTATTATTACCTTTCTATTAATTTAGAAAAAATTACTATAAAATAACTATTTAATGAAATTAATTTAAAGGTCATACTCAACATGAATGAATGGGTAGTTAAATATGTAACGACCCAATGTTTTTCAATGGAAATTCCATTCTCATTATTATGTCATAAAATAACATGAAAACACAACACAATGAACTAATAAGTGCTAAGTGACCTTTAAACATAAGTTTCTGACTTCTGTGTTTGGAATTTCGAAAATCCGGCAGACACGGTTGTAATTAGTAAGTTATGTGGAGTTCGATAAGTAAACATAATTTTGGTGAGTAGTAACCTACCCTAATTAATATTCACATACTATTTTGAATAGTGATATAAAATAATGAAATGTAACCTCTCCTATGATAGTATGAAAATAATATCCACGTTGAAAGTATGATATACCGTTATTTTTGAATAAGTTAATTAATTTTTTAAAACTGGTTTTGCGGATAAATTATTATTTTAATTAAATATTAAAATAATCATATATAGAAAATTATTTTACAAAAATGGACATCTTTTTTGGATTATACTCATTGAAAAATGGTTAGGGTGATTTTTTGGAATTTATCTAAAATACTTGACATTTTTATGAATAGTAGAATCTAATAATTCACAATAAATGCTTAATAACGGATTAATTGATTCATCAATTATGTTATTCTATTATAAGACCACTTGGTTCGGTATCACATGATACAATCAATACTCTTGGTGATGGAATACTTACTATTGCTTTTCCTTAGAAGAAATAATAAATTAATGATTATAATATTCTGAAATCCCTCCCCTCCTCCACTATAAAAACACCCTTTCACTCCCTCATCTCTTCACTCATATCACGCCTTATACCTTACCATTATTCTGCTGAAATATCTCCCCAAGATCCTCCACCACTTCCAAAATCTCCCATATTCTTAAAAATATCAAAACCTATCCCCTTAAGAGGTTCTCAATGGTGGAAGTCTCAAGAGGCAAATTCCTCTTTCAAATTCCATCAATTCTTTAAAGTTCTCTTTGTTTTTGTTTCTTTCCTCACCTCCATTCACCATAATAGTATGATAAATACAGTAACATAAATGTACTAGAATAATTTCATGCTAATGGTATATTTCATTATCTTCTCTCCTTTCCCCACTCTTTTATTTGAATGAAATGAAAGCACCATTTGAGATGAGATAATTTAGCACATTCAAGGACAACTGTTTATCAATTTCTATTATTATGTTTAATTCTAGTCATGAAACAATTTGTGTTATGGTTGAACCAAATTATTATATATGTAATATATCATATTTTTGTTATGTAATCCTTTTGTAAAAATGTTATTTAGTTATAAATAAAAAAGATGTTCTTTGTAATCAAATCCACCGATTAACAAAAATGGTTATCACTATGGTTATATATATATATATAAATTTTACTTCACTATAAGTAACCTAATTAAAATTAAAACCATGTAATCTCCTTGATATAAACTGAATAATATAACCTTATTTCTATAAATCCACTTTGATCTTACATATTATCCAACCTTGAATATAAGTGAACCGATCTTTTAAAGCCAAGTAAACAGACGAGCCCGAACAATGAAATTGAACCTTATAATTAATAAAAAAGGATTTGAATGAACTAAAAATTGTTATAATAAATAAATTAAATATAGAAGAGTTTTTGGAATTATTATTTAATAAGCATAATTTTTTTATTCAGGTTTTTAATAACAAGTGAAGAACGCCAACCGATTTAAGGTAAGGGATCCTCTCCTTTACACTCTAAATCAAGATTGTTCTCTATGATATGCCTTTTTTGTTTAATATCAATTGATGGGGTATATTTTCTCACCACTCCCATACTTCCATAATGTTTTATATGTGATGAGAAACCCCTTATCTCTATCATCATGTCCTGTTAGTTACACCTGATACCATGCCGATAAACTATAATGGATTCTACCTGAACATTTTTTATTCCTTCGGGTTTCTCTATCTTTCATTTTACCAAAATGTTATTGTCTTTTCATTTTTATGTAGAACATAATAATTCTATTTATTTTATCCAAACCCATCTTCAAATATCTTTTTCTCATTCCCTTTAGGGGATATACATTCTTTTAAGTGAATCCCTCCACGATACATCCCAATAAGCACACTCGTTTTAAAGGAACATCACGAACTTTTACCCAATTTCATGTGCACTCTATATTCTATTGGAAGACACCATTGTCTTTGTAAATTCTGTATTTTTTTTTTCTGAAAACCTTCTTTGTTCAATTCTGTTTTTATATAAAATAATGTGTTCTTTACTATTTTAAAAGCTCGATTGTATTTTCCATAAAACCGCACAAAAATGTTTTAATGCTAATGTCTCTCAAAATAATTTCTTATGTGAAGTCACTTATATTTGTTACCACATAACTTGTTATATGTTTATATTACCTTATGAACTTACATATGTGTTCTAATCCCTTTCTTTCTTGGATACATTCTTGATACACTCATTGGTTCTGCTCTATGTCATGATTAGGGTACCCAATTCTCTCAACGGGAAACCTTATGTTTATGGACAATTTATTATGTATAATTAATCATGTGGATAGAATATTTATGTGGAAAGAATATTTATGTGGAATGAATATTCATGAAAATGTTTAGATGGGTGTGCCCATATAGCTCTCCATTGCATTGGGTATAGATAAGTCTCAAGAGATGCGATGTGAAACGGGATTGGCAGTTAGCCTTTACCCGTACTGAAATGGGAAACAAGATTGGCGGTTATCCTTGACCCATACTAAAGAAATGACTTATGATTCTACCACAATTATATGGTTCCATGTTTATATTATCCCATGATTATATGATTTTATTTCATATGTTCATTTTTTTGGATATCAATATGTCATGCCCCGTAAATCACATTCTTCAGATATATCCTTATGTTCATTTCCTTACTGGGCTATTCAGCTCATCCTTTTTTTCTTGTATTCCCCAGGGTACCATATGAAGATGTAAGGGCCCAAAGGAAGTTAGAATCTCTTTATAGAGATTAAATGAAGAAGTGTTTTTTATCCCCATGTTTTATGTTATATATACTTAGTCTTCCAAAACACTAGAATTAACAATCCTTAGCTAGTACTCTGATCATTAATTTTGCTTAAAATTATGAAATGTTATATGTAAAATGATCGGTTCAGTATAGATGGTATCAGAGGATGGTCTAGTAATTTTTGGAGATTATGAATAGAGCACCTTAGTAAGAATCTTAAACATGAGACTAAGTATAATAAAGCATTAAAGAATTTTGGTGAGTATTGACTAAGTGGTTTATCAAAAATATACATCCTTTTCAGGATATGAAATGTTTGAGGTGGCTCGAGAAAGGATCTATGTAGGGGTAAATCCTAAAAATGACACTTTGATCTAGATTCGAATGGGAACTAGTGCACGACAACAGGCCTTGCTGCACTCTTGGTGACGACACTGCCAGGGGATATGATTTGGTATATTCATGAGCTTAGTAAAAACTATTATTAAGGTAAAAAAAGAATCCCATAAGAATATAAGTTATGAAATAGGTTTAGGATAACCTGGATATAAACCTAGGGGATTACAAGTCAGGATATACTTATTCTTTATATGTTTATATTATTATGTTCAATGTTTCCTTTTTATGCTCTATAACTAAAGTATTCAAGACCTCAAATTATACATTATTTTTCTTAGTTAATGAAGAGAAATATAAGAACACATTCTAATAACCATGTGAGAGGCAATGTCATGATTTCCCTAAGGATATGCCTTATGTGATGGAAGCCGGTGTTCAATACATCATGGAAGTACTTTCTTAGCTGGCTCGAGTTATGAATAATAAATTGAATCAGGTTGAACAACATCCTCCTCCAAGGAAAGAGCACATTGCCATAGAATCCTTCATGCAGCAAGGGCCTCCCATGTTTAGCGGGTCTTCTGACCCCCTCCACACAGAACAATTGATTAACTCCATTGAAAATATTTTCTCCATCCTCCAGCACTTGGATGAAGAGAAATTTGTTCTGGTAGTCAATCATTTTGATGGGGAAGATGATCAGTGGTGGAAACTGATCAAGAATACAATGTCCCCAAAGGAAATTTATTATATAGATTGGGAAGAATTCAAGAAGTTATATTTCAACAAATATTTTCCTCGAACCCTTCGTCTCATGATGGAATGAGTGTTCCAAGTACTCATATAGAAGGAAGATGAGTCCATTAGGGCATATGATGAAAACATTACAAGGTGTTCAAGGTACGTTTTTTGCTTTTCCATTATCACCGAATGCATGGTGGATCAATTCTTTTGCTGCATAAAGCTGAGTCTACGAAAAGCGTTGGTGATTTGAGACTTCGACAGTTATGAGTAGATTTTACATTTTCCCCTCAATGTGGAAATGGATATTGGAGACTCTCAGGGGTCTTGTGGCCCTAGTCATAAGAAGAAAAAAATGGATAACAAAATGGGTGGATCATCAGAAAACTCCCATGATGTAAAGAAGCCTCACATTCTACATTTCAAAAAATTTGGGAAGACGAATCTTTGTGAATGTCTCAAGGGAACCAATAACTACTTCAAATGTGGAACGTTTGGTCATCTTTCCAAGAATTGATGAAGGGATATGAAAAAATCAGTTAATGTAGAATAAGAAAGGAAGGTTCAGATCAACACTCACCTAACAGTGTAGTGTTACAACTGCAAGTATCATGGGAATTATGTGAAGAACTTCCCTAAGATGAGGGCTGTCGGAGGCGATCAGCAACATCCTCTAAGAAAATAAGGAAGGGGCTTATGTTATCACTATTACTATGGTGGAGCCAAAAAACAATGTGGTAATAGGTACAATTGTTATTTATTCAAAAATAGCAAACACACTATTTTATTCTCATTCTATTCATTCTTTCATATCTTGAAAATTTAGTATAACTATTCAAACACCACCTCAAAATTTTAAGGAAAAGTTATCTGTGAGAACAGAAAATGGGGAAATTATTTCATTCATGATTTATAACTCCTCCCAAGTTAACAATAGTGGACTGAACCTCCCAGCAAATCTTGTCATACTTCTTTTAGTTGAGTTCAATGATATCTTGTTTATGGATTAGATATCTTTGTACAAGGCCAACATCAATTTTTGGAAAATGGAGATTACTTTTCACATCCCGAAGCATCCTACGATTCTTTAAAAGTGTAATGAGTAAGATGAGTCTCATTGAGAATCTTCATCTCACGTTCGGATATTGCTTCCTTGAGAGAAAGCATATCTTGATCAAATGAATGGGACAAACGATAGAATCATTTTTGAAGACATTCCCATCGTGAGGGATTACATTGATGTATTCTTTGAAGAGTTTCCTGGTCTTCCTCCTGACTGAGAGGTTGAGTTCTCAATTGAACTTATCCCTGGATCTCTTACAATCTCAAATACACCTTATATAACGTCCACCATAGAGCTGGAAGAGCTAAAGAAGTAGTTTATAAGAGAATATAGAGAAGGGTTTTATACGCCCGAGTTCTTCACCATGGGGTGCTCCAGTCCTCTTCGTTAAGAAGAAGGATGGATCAATGTGCCTCTGCATTGATTATCGTGAGCTCCATAAAATCACGATAAAGAAAAATTATGCCCTTCCATGGATAGAGGACATGTTCGATCAGCTTTGCGGGGACAGTTATTTCTCTAAGGTGGACCTTCGGTCGGGATATCAGCAACTAAAGGTGAGGAAGGAAGATATTCCCAATACTGCCATTCTAATGATGTATGGACACTATGATTTAATAGTGATTCCCTTCAGACACACTAATGCTCTTGAAATTTTCAAGGATTTAATGAATAGAGTCTTTAAAGATTACCTTGAAATATTTGTGGTGGTCTTTATTGATGATATTCAAATATACTCCAAGGGCAAGGATGAATATGAGTAGCATTTGATAACTCTGATAAAGACTTTGCGAAGAGAGAAGTTGTATTGAAATTATAGTAAATGTGAGTTATGGATGGAGAGAGTATCATTCTTTGGGAATGTTATCACCAGGATAGGGATATCTGTGGACCCTTCCAAGATGAAGGAAATTGAAGATTGGCCAAGGACAACTTCTGTAATGGAGATCCGTAGATTTTTAGGTCTACCTAGGTATTATCAATGATTCGTGAATAACCTTTCAAGAATTTCATACCCAATGACCAAGATGACATGGAAGGGAGTAAAATCTGTCTGGACACATGGATGTGATGATTGTTTCAAAGAGTTGAAAATGAGGATAATCAATGCGCCAGAACTCACACCCCTTCAAGTGGAGAACTCTTTGTGGTGTATAGTGATGCTTCTAAGAAAGGCATAGGCAGTTTGCTAATGAAAAATGATAAATTGATAGTCTATGCCTTAAGACATTTTAAAATCCATTCAAAAAACTATCCCATGCTTGATCTGAAGTTAGCGGCTATGAACGTTTTCTTGAAAATGTGGAGGCATTATACCTATGGGAAAAAATGTGAGATATATACTGACCACAAGAGTCCCAAATATATATTCACACAGAAAGAGATTAATATGTTCCAAAAAAGATGGATAAATCTCATCAAGGATTATGAATGCTGAATACACTACCATCCTGGTAAGGAAAAGAAGATGGAAGATGCTCTAAGGAGAAAGGATCATGTATCTTTATCAATGATGAGAATTGAGAAGGATCCGATCTTATTAGTTTTGCAAAGGATGGACATGGGAATCATTAATGGAGGAACATCATCAATATTTTCTCAAATGATTTCTCAAACATACCTCTTGGAGAAAATAAATGATTCTCAAAGAAAGGATGTAGAAATTTAGAAAAGGGTGGAAGTTGTTAAAAACGGGAAATCCTACGATTTCATAATTGATGAGGAAGGAGTCATAAGTTTTGTTATGTGATTATGTGTACCATCTGATCTAGATATAAATAAGGAGCTGTTGAATGATAAACATAGCTCAACCATCTCTATCCACCTAGGGAGCATAAAGATTTATCGAGATCTCTGAGAAAACTTTTGGTGGGACAATATGAAAAGGGAGATTGCCGAATATACATTAATGTTCCATGTATGTCAGCAACTGAAGGCTGAGAGACAAATGTCTATGGGGATGATTCAACCACTACCCATACCAGTATGGAAGTGGGAGGAAATTACCATGGAATTTGTTACTAGAATTTCAAAGACATCTAGAGAAAACTATGTTATATGGGTCATTGTGGATCGTCTTACAAAGATAGAACACTGTATTGTGGTTAGAGAGGACTTCTCATTAGATTAACTTGCACAGATTTATATCAAAGAAGTGATATGTATGTATGGAGTACCACGATATATTGTATCCGATCATGATATGAGGTTCACCTCGATGTTCTGTAAAAGTCTCCAATATGCTCTAAGAACTGAACTGACCTTCAGTACGGTCTGTCATCCTCAAACTGATGGCCAGCCTAAGACAACTATTCAGACACTAGAAGACATGTTGAGAACGTGTTCTATGGAATTCAAAGGAGGATGGGACCAACATATTCCACTAGTGTAATTCACCTAAAACAGTGGATTCTACTTGAGGATCTGAATGGAACTATATGATGCCCTTTCTGGGAAAATATGTAGAACACAGGCGTGTTGGGATGAAGTCCGTGAGCGTAAGATGCTATGACCTAAAATGGTCGATGAAATGGAGGAGAAGGTGAAAACCATTCAGCAGTATATCAAGGCATCCCAAAGTCGACAGAAGAGTAATACAGATAACCATCGATGAGACCTTGAGTTCAATGTTGGAGACATGGTATTTCTACGCATATCCCCATGGATGAATGTCATGAGGTTTGAGATGAAAGGGAAGTTAATTCATATGTACATCGACCCCTTTGAGATCATTGATCGAGTCGGAGTAGTGTCCTATCGACTGGCAGTTCCACCGACCACGTAGAATGTACATGATGTTCTTCATGTATCCCTCTTAAGGAAGTACTAACAAGACCCTTCACATGTACTCTCTTCCGAGGTGGTACAATGGGTTGATGATCTCTCTTACGAGGAGTAGCCAGTGAATATTTTGGATCATAGAGACAAAGTTCTACCCAACAAGACTACTAATTTGGTCAAAGTACTTTGGAAAAACCATAACTACAAAGAGGCAACTTGGGAACTGGAGGAAGCAATGAAGGAAAAGTACCCACTCATGTTCTGGGTTTAGAATTTAAAACGAAATTTCAAGTGTGAAATTTCATAAGGGGGGAAGAATGTAACGGCCCAATTTTTTTCAATGGAAATTCCCTTCTCAAAATTATGTCATAAAATCACTTGAAAACACATCACAATGAACTAATAATTTCCAAGTGAACATTAAACATATGTTTTTCATTTCTGTGATTGGAATTTCAAAAATACGGCATACACGGTTGTAATGAGTATGTTATTTGGAGTCCGATAAGGAAAACTTAATTTTGGTGAATAGTAACCTTCCCTAATGAACGGTCACATACCCTTATGAATAGTGATATACCATAATGAATAGTAACATCACTTATGATAGTATAAAACTAATAATCAAGTAGGAAGTACAATATACCTATATTATAGAATAAGTTAATGAATTTTATAAAACTGATTTTGATAATAAATTATTATTTTAAATAAATATTTAAATAATAATATTTAGAAAATATTTGAAAAACAGGGACTTCATTTTCTGATTGTACATGTCAAAAAATCGTTAGGGTGAATTTTTGGTATTTTTCGAAAATATTTGAAACTTTTATAAATAGTAGAATCTGATAATTCACAATAAATGCTAAATAATTGATTAATTGAGTCATCGATGATGTTATGCTAATGTAAGCCCACTTGGTTTAGGATCACATGATAAAATCACTATTTTTGGTGATGTAATACTTATTATTCATTTCTTTTTGACGAAATAATAAATTAATGATTATAATATTATGAAATCCCTCCACTCCTCCCCTATAAAACCCCTTCACTATCTCTTCTCTTCACTCCTCTCAAGCCATTTGACTTTCCATTATTCTACCCAAATCTCTTCCCAAAATCCTCCCGCACCTCAAAACAGATTGTAGCATAGTCAAAAAACCAAAACCATTCCCCTTAAGTGGTTCCTGAAGGAAGAAGTCTCAAGATGTAAATTCCTCTTTCCAATTCCTTCATTTCATTAACGTTCCCTTTATTTTTGTTTATTTCCCCACATCCCTTCATCATAATAGTATGATAAATATAGTAACATCCATGTACTATAAAATGGTATATGTCATTATCGTCTCTCCTTTCCCCACCCTTTAATTTTAATGAAATGAAAACGCCGTTTGAGATGCATGAATTTAGCACATCCAAGGACAACAGTTTATCAATTTCTATTATTATCTTTAATTATGGTCGTGAAACCATTTCTGTTATGCTTGAACCAGAAAATTATATTTGTAATATGTCCTTTTTTTCTGTAATACTTTTGTACAAATGATATTATGTTATAATGAAAAAACATGTTCTTTGTAATAAAATCCACCGATTAATAAAAATGGTTATCATTAAGGTTATATATATATATATAATAATTCAACATCAATATAAGTAACCTAATTAAAATTAAAACCTTGTAATATCATGGACGTGCACTAAATAATATAACCTCAATTCTTGAAAACCACTTTGATCACACATATATTCCAAACTTTAATATAAGTGAACCGATCTTTTAAAGCCAGGTAACCAAATAAGCCCGAACAATGAAATTGAACCTTATCACTAATACAAAAGGATTTGATTTAAATAAAAATGGTTATAATAAATAAATTACATATAGAAGAGGTTCTGGACTTGTTAATTAATAATACAAATTTTTTTATTTAGTTATTCAATAACTAGTGGAGAACACTAATAGATTTAAGGTAAGGGATCCTCTCATTTTCACTCTTAAACAAGATTGTTCTTTATGATATGCCTTTTTTATGTAATACCCAGTGATGGGGTATATTTTATGACCTCCCCAATACATCCTTAATGTTTAATAAGTGAAGATAAAACACTTATCTCTCTCATAAATCCCTCTTAGTTTCACCTGATAACATGTCGATTAACCATAATGGATTATACCCGAACATCTTTTATACCTATAGGTTGCTCTATATTTATTTATACCAAAATGTATTTGTCTTTTATTTTTATGTAGAACACAAAAATTCTATTTATATTCTCCAAACTGATGTTCCAAGATCCATCTCTCATTCTCTTTTGAGGATATAAATGATTTTATGTGAACCTCTCCTCGATACTTCCCAATAAGCAAACTCGTTTTAAAGGAACTTCCCAAACTTTTCCCCAATTTAAAGTTATCTCTAACTTCTGTTTTAAGAGACAATTGTATTTTTAAGTTTAGTATTTTTTTTCTGAAAAACTACATGGTCCAATTCTAGTTTTATATAAATAATTCCTTCTTGACTATTTTAAAAGATCTATATCATTTTCCTTAAAACCGCACAAAAATGTATTAACGCTAATGTCTCTAAAATACATTTCTTATGTGATGTCACTTCTATTTGTTACCTCCTACCATGTTATATTCCTCTATTACCTTAATAACATCCATGTATGTTCTAATCCCTTTCTTTTATGGACACTTTCATGATACACACATTGGTTATGCTTTATGTCATGATTGTGGTACCCAATTCTCTCCATGGGTAACTATATGTTTATGAAAAATCGATTATGTATGATTACTAATGTGGAAAAAATATTTATGTGCCAAAAATATTCCTGAAAATGTGACGATGGGTGCACACAGACAGTGCTCCAATGCATTCGGTAAGGATACGTCTCATGAGATGCGATGTGAAATGGGATTGGTAGTTAGCCTTGACCCGTACTAAAATGGGAAATGGGATTGGAGGTTATCCATGACCCATACTAAAAAAATGTATTATGATTCTACCACATTTATGTGGTCGCATGTTTATATGATCCCATGATTATATGATATTGTTTCATATGGTCCTTATTTTGGATATCAGTATTCCATGCCCCCTAACTCATGTGCCTAAGATACATCCTTATGTTCATTACATTAATGGTCTTTTCATCTCATCCCTTGCTTCATGTGTTCCCCTGGGTACCCTATGAAGATGTAAGGGCTCAAAAGAAGTATCAATCTCTATATGGATATTAAATAATGACGTGTTTGTTAGCCCCATTTTTTATGTTATATGTACCTAGTCTTCCAAGACACTTTTCTTATTGATCCTTAGCTTGGTCTATAATGAGTAATTATTTTTAAAATCATGAAATGTTATATGTAAAAGGCTTGGGTCACAATAAAATTACTTTATTCTTCGATAATTTGTTTTTCCCAAAATGCGCTTCTCTTGTTTTTTGAGCGAATATTATTTTTTATAATTCATTGGAAATGGACCTAACAAATGGAACTTCATTTTTGAATTTAGCATGTCAAAATTTACCTAAAATTATTTTTGTAAAATATTTATTTCTTTCAGAATAATGAAAATATTGATTTTTATTGAAAATCACTTTTTATTTGAAACTATTCACAAGGGTAAATTATGTTATGGATTGGTATTAAATTTTTATTATTATTTGTTGGATTAAATAAATCAGTTAATGGATTTTAAAAAAGAATTTATACATGCTTTTATTATATATACACTTTATGTTTTAAATGGGTATTTTTTGAAATAATATTTTTCATGGTAGTTTACAAAATTTTTATTAAATTAAATTATGAATATTCCATGTTTTGAATTTTAAAAAATTGATGAAAAAGTTTTATTTTGAAGATCCAAATTTAGTGAATAGATCTATTTTATTTTTGTCAAATATGAATAATATCATTAGAAAATTTGGTTATAATGGTAACTGGTAGTTTTGGTAATTTTGGTCAAAAATAAAATTTTAAAGACCATAAAATGACTTATACACATGAATTTGTTTTAATGTATGATGATATGAAGACCCATGAAACATAATAATTAACATCAATTTGTTTACTAGATATATTCCAATGAAAATTACATATATAATATTTAAATAAATGAAATATAAATACTTCAACATTCATTATCTTGAGTATACCTTATTTTTACACATGGGGAAAATTATTTTAAGAAAAAATATTAATTTATATTTTTAAATTAGTAAATTAATTTTCATGATATAAATTTATTTTTTAATTTTTGGGCCACTTAGATGAGATTATGATATTTATAAATTTTTTTTTATAAAAATTTAATGATATCACATTCAGTTTGTAAATATTAAATCATTCTAATCAAATGTTTAAAGAAATATATATTAGAATATAAATATTTTTTGGATATATATTGATATTAATAATTTAATTTTATATTGAAATTTTAACCAAAAAAGTAGTAAATTAAATAATTACACAACACTGGTGAAGTAATTATTTTATAAATTTAAATATCAAATACATGTCACTGGAAATGATAAAATAAATATAATTTTAGATATTTAATATGAAAAATTAATTTTATAGATGTACTTGACCTATTATAGATATAATGAAATATTTTTTTATGAATTTAATTATTATATTGATATTTTTAAAGACACATGTAAAGAATAATGTCAAAATAGATAATAATGATATTTTAACAAAATAATATTTTACTAAAATAAATTAAAAATCATAAAAAATATTTAAAAATTAAAAATTTTTATTATAAGGTGTAAAATGTTATTAATCACTCAGTTAAGGTAGAATTGATATTAAATAAGTAAAAACGAAAACCTATTAATATTAAAAGATTTGTTACCTTAGTTAAAATAAGAATATGTTAACCAAGGTTTCATCAAAATGATAAGGCCTAACATAATACCAAAACATGTCATTTTTTTGATATTTTAACTTTATCCAAAATTATTTTTCAATTATATTAATTTTTATGGTATTTGAATTTATATTGAATTTATTATAAATTAATATTATTACAAATTTTTAAAGTTCCCCTCAAATAAATTATAAATGGAACATCCCCCCGAACTTATTCACATCACTTTCAATGTTCAAGATCGACCTCCCTATTCCACCATTTCATCTAAAATTCCACATACACATTATAGATGTTTCCGTATTCTCAAATGATCAGACCTAGAATCACTAAGAGGAGATCTATTGTAATTTCACTGAGGAAGAGGTAATCATATTCACCAACTCCTTCAAGAATAATTCTTATTCTACTTCTATTCAGGTGTTTTTTACAATAAAAAGAAATATATCCACTATAAAATTAATTATAAGATGTTATTATGAATATTTAACCACTATATTATACCTTTTCTCCGTCATATGAAAAACAAAAGCACCACAAATGTGTTTGTATGACTAATCGTGTCCACTCCATGGTGTAATTTATTTTTTATCACTAATTTATTATGAAGGTTATAATGATAGAGATAATATATATATATATATATTAATTAAATATTTATATTTATTTAGGGAAAAAATTTATATCATATAATTCTATAAACGATTACCTTTATAGTACTGATACTGTCTTCCATGCGTACGTATGACCTGCAGTCTCCATGATGCGATACGATTCATTTTCCATATTCTCCATTGAATAATAATTATATATATTATTAAAAGGAATATATATGATATATATATTACTTTAATATTATTATACAAATTATTAAACTATATTATAGTCACAATAAATATGACTTATATGGAAAAAAAATTATATGAAAATGAAGTAGTTAACACCCAAAAGAAGAGTAATAATGAAATATTATTAAAAAAATGGGGTATTAGATGATAAAAGAGGATCAGATGTGATGTCATAAATATTAATATTGTTTAGAAATAATTTATTGATTTTCTTTAAACCATTATACCTAACTTTTAAATATCTATCAAGTAAATCATTCATAAGGTAATGGTTAATTTCACAATCTCATTATTATGCATAACTATTTATATATATTTATATACTGAGAAAAATTTGTCTTCAATATCCCTGTTTCCTAAGGAAATTATAAAATATTTTTAGTATTCTTATACATTTTTTAAATTCATTTTTACCCATGTTTGGATTTTTACTAAATGCATTGAAATATATTTTTTATCATTTTCCTAATGAGGTAATTTATGACTTTTTTGGAAAACATATGAGTGGAATGTGTATTTATCCTAAAAAAAGAATTTTTATTTTCATTCATGATGCCTTAATTCATTTAATATTACCTTATAAAAAAATGATTTTATTTTTCAAAAAATAATTTATTTTAAAATTTCATGGAATTATATGAGAATAATAATTTTTTCAAAGGAGAAAGGATTCGTCCAGAAATATTCGCATGTGATCTTTCAGAATTATTTTACTTATATCATAAAATTATTTAATGTTACTTAATATTTATTAGGGTTTCAACTCAGTGATACTATCCTTATTTATTTTATATCTTCTTTATATTTATGATGGAATGGTGTTTATGGAACACATTTCTTTTTTTGTGTTCTATAATGATGAAAACTTTATGTTCTTAAGGAAGACATAATTATGGTTATAATTATGTGATGGGTAAGACCTATATCTACCTTCTATTATATGGGTAAAGATTTATATTTCTTGAGATAAACATGAATATAATGAGTAATATACTTGGTTTAATTATAGATCGAAATAATGAGCAGTGAACTCAGTTCTGAAAAGGGAAATTTTTTAATATGAAGGTCTAGGATGTGAGCCTTGACTAATAGGGAAATTATTTTAAATGATTATGTGTTTTACAGAATTGCATAAATTATGTTATTATATGAAGTAATATGATATATTAATCATTCTTAAATCCTATGATTTATTATATGAAAAAATATTTTGATATTTTATATACAAGATAAAATTTGGAAATGTTAATCTCATGTTCTTATGCCCTTATACTTAGGTTATCCCCCTTTTTTTACCCTTACTGAATGTCCAATATTTCCCTTTTATTATATTTCTTTTTCCCAGCACATGAAGAATGATATTAACTTAAATTTGTCAAAAAGGTTTCTAGGTATGAAGGAATAAGAGTGAAATGATATAGATGATTTATCAATGAGTTGTTTATGTTTCTCAGTTTGCAAAGTCACTAATGATATACAGTTCAATCATGTTCTTGTTATTTTATGTAATAAATATTCTTCTATTTTACATATATTATCAATTTATGAAATTTATGGGCCATTATATATGGTATTATAGAAAAGTATAGTTAACCATTCCAAACTAGGGAGATAAAATCTTAGTATGAATCCTAAGGATACGTCAAAGTACATGATTAAATTATAGAGTTCTGGTAAGGATCATGAATAATAAATGTCAGAACCTAAGTTATGCTAAATTGAAGTTTTCTATATAATTTACCCTGATTATGAAGTTTTCCCCACAATGATTACTTTGACACACATTATGTTTTTTTGGTTTTAGTAATTGGATGGAAAATGAAGAAATAACATTAATGCTGAATGCGATGAGTAATGTAATGATATTCCTCTTGGGAAACCGAATGTTATGGGAGTTGGAATTAAAAATTTTGTTGTTATCCTCACACAACTATATCAAGTCATAAATCCTGAAGGACATCAATAATAGAAAATTATGGGAAAATTTTATATTGATTCTTTCATGATACAACGACCACCTTCTTTCAGTGGATCTTTTGATCCACTAATGTCCTAATATTTGATTACTAAAAATGGAAAAGTATTTTTTGTTTTCCAATATTTTAAATATAAAATTTTATTTTTTTCAGTCTATTGTTTGTAAGGTGAAGTTGATCAGTAGTGGAACCTAATCAGAAATATAATGAAATGATATGAAATTTAATCTATATAATGGGATGATCATAGGAACATATTGTTCAATAAGTACTTTTCTAATATTCTATGTATGAATATGGATAATGTGAAACTTATACTTATGAAAAAGGATGATAAATCCATTGGCTCCAATGAATTAAATTTTAAATTTCGTTCTATGTATGATTTTAATTTTATCATCCAACCTGAGAGTACGGTTGATTGATTCTTCAATGGATTAAAAATAACGCTCCAAAGGGTGTTATAAATAGTTGTCCTTAGTAGCTATAATGATATCTTTAGATGTGTTCTTTTGGATTGGATGGAGATTAGACTTACCCATCATTCTTATGGAAATAGTTATTATATAAAAATGGAATTAAAAATAAATATAAAAACCATAGTAAAAAGAATATGATATTTACATTATTCTCAATGGGTTTAATGCAGTATTAAGGAAACTATATTAATGGGAATGTTAAATGTTTTATGTGTGGGAATTATTATCATATGATAATTGAATTCAAAATTGATAGCTATAAAGAATCTAAGTATGAGAATAGATAAAAATTAACATATAATGCACCTCCCAAATATCAAGGATTCATGAGTAATAAATGGGCATTACGAAAACCAATGAACTAATCCAAGTTTTATTGACAATGATCAACCTCAAAAACCAATTAAGAAATAATATAAAATAAAATCACACGTGATCTCTTCAAGTGATGTGGAGTATAAAAATAAAGAGGTTAAAGATATTCTTACCATAAAATCTAAAATAGGTACTGATTTATTTGATTCGAGATCAACATATTATTTTATTTATAATGAATTTTCTATGATTATCACTGTATTACATCAACTATTTGATACCAAGAGTTGTGAAAACTCTTAATGGAGATACGGTAGCCTCGGAAGTTTAAAATTCATAGTAAGTTGAAATTTATGGGAAAGTGATTAATGAAAATCCTACGATACTTCATTTTTTTGAATTTGATGGGATTCTAGGAATAGAATAGATTTATCTACTTGTAGATGATATCAATTCCCATTTAAGGGAAGTCAAATTTTATATTTTAAATGAATCCGTGGTCATCTGTAGATAAAAGGATGAATATAAACATCCATTAGAATTTAATTTCATCTTTTTGGTGTCAATTACATTAAATTAAGGTTAGTTATCTTAGATGGTTGTGTAGAATCATACCATTAAGGATAAAAAATTTATACTATAGTTCTTTGATGTCTTTAAAAATAATTTTTTGTGTCTTCCACCAAATTGTAATGTTGGGTTTTTAATAGAACACATACCAGTTTATTTTCCAATTTCAAAGACTCCTTAAATTATAGATCAAATTGAGTTGCATTAATTAAGGAATCAACTTAAGGAGAATCATTATAAGGGATTCAGACATCCTAGAGTGTCACCCATGGGTGATCCTATTCTACTTATTGTGAATAATAATAGATTAATCAGACATTAAAATGATAATTGGAACCTAACAAGATCACTGTTAATAAAAATATCCTCTCCCCCATATTGGAGAGTTATTTGAAAAACTATGAAGAGATCAATACATTTCCAAAATTTATCTTTATTCATGATATTGTCAATTAACGATCAAGAAAGAGGATATATCAATGAAGAAATTCCTTATTAGTTATCGAATCAAAGGATTTATAGTGATTGAATTTAAACATGTTAATACCCGCACTACCATCATGAAATTAATGAATTGAGTCTATATAGACTATATTGATCTGTTTTTATAGTAATTATAGATTATATTCTAGTACATTCAAATATATTGTAATAACATAAATATGAATTGAGGATTTTATAGAAGTACATTATATTGGTGAATATTTATAAAAAACTTATCAAGAATGAATTTGGGTTTTAGAAAGTGTCCTTTTTTCACATAATTTTAAGAGAAGGTATATATCATTACCAAGAAAATATGATTGTTATTGAACATTGTCCAAGACTAACAACGGTAACTGGGATACAATGATTACTAGGTCTTCCTAGATATTATCAAATTTTTTTGAAATATTTCTCATGATTATCTAATCCACATAAATATTGACAGAGAAAGAAGTTATGTTTATATTGAAGGACTAATGTGAAGAAAATTAAAAGGATATGAAAATAATGTTAGTCAATGTTCCTATGCTCACACTAGCATGTGATTGTGAATGGTTTTTGATATATAGTCATTCATCGAAGAAGGGACTACGATGTATTATCATAAAAATGATTTTGTGATTGATTATGCCTAATGATAATTGAAAATCCATGAGAAAATTTACCAAACTCATGATTTGGGGTTAGTTATGGTATTATTTTAATTAATGATATGGATGAATTATATTAATGGGGAAAGGTTTGATATATATACTAATCATTAATTATTAAGGAATATTTTCACTCAAATAGAGACTAATATGTACCAACGTAGGTGGTTATAGTTGATTAAATATTATTAATTTTCAATACATTATCACCCTCGAAATGAAAATAAGGTGGAATATGCTTTAAGTCAAATAGGCCCTGCAATCCAATCTATGATGAGGATAATCGAATATCAAATATTTATGTATTTATAATGGTTGGATCTATAAATTCTAAAATAAGAGGGGAATAGTATATTTTTAAAATGAATGATCAAAAACATATAGTTATGATGATTAATGAGGCACATAAGGAAGATGTATGGATACAAAACAGGGAGATAAATATTACTCAGTTAGACTAATATTTTTATGTAATAATATGGTTCATGAACCATGTTTTACTTACTAAAATACATGAATAAAGAAAGTATCTATTATATTAAGTTAATAGTTTTTCATTTTTTATTCATCCTAGATGTGAAATAATGTATCGAGACATAAAAGAGTATTTCTATTGTGATGGAATGTAAAGATATATTGTAGAGTAAGAATCTTAGATCATGATTTTTCAGCAAGTTAATATTGAGACTCAAATGTCTAAGGAGATGTTATAGCCATTACCCACCCCAAATGAAAATGTTAATATATCACAATTAACTTTTATTGTTGGTCTTCCCAAAAAATATAAAAAGAATGATGATATATGGGTTATAGTCGATCACATCATGAAGTCAGAACAATTCATTTTTATCAAATAAGACTTCCACCCAAATCATCATTCTACAATATATATTAATAATTCTTTGATATTTTATGAAGTACCACTTTCAATTATATCTGATCGAGACTTTTTGTTTACCATGATATTCTAGATAATTCTTTAGCAGGATTTGGATATAAGGTTATGTTTCAGCACAGTTTATCATCCTCTAAAAGATGGTATTTCGTAGAGGAAAATTGAAAATCTATAAGAACTTTTGAGATCTATCTCTATAAAAATCAGAGTAGGTTTGGATCAACACCTATCTTGGGTTGAATTTTATTATAATAATATATTTCAGTTAAATATTTATATAGAACCTTATGATGCACTATATGTTAATAAGTTCAGAACTCCAATATGTTGTAATGATTTTGGGGTGAAAAATAATAATGTGGCCTGATATACTTGATGAAATGATTGGAAAGGTCAGATCTATTCAGCAACACATTAGAGTATCTCATAGTCATAAAAATTTAATGCTGGAAATTTATGAAAATAAATAGATTTTGAAGTGAGTGATAGTGTATTTATATGAATATCTCTCTAGAATGGAGTAATGATATTTGTAAATAATCGAAAGTTATTATCTTGATTTATCACTCCTTTTAAAATTCTGTATTGTTTTTGGAAGGTAGCATATTGATTGGAAGTAAAACATAATATATATTATGTTCATGGTGTGTTTCATGTCTCTCTCTAGAGAATGTAAAAAAATGAACGTTCACATATACTAAATTAGGAAGTCATACCACTGGTTAATTAATATTCTTATAAAGAATAACCAATTGGGATTATGGATCATAGAGAGAATTTTATGTGAAACAAGACAACTCTATTGGTTAATGTTTTTGTGTGGAACCCCTAATTTGAGGTAGTAACATGGGGACATATAGATGTGATGAGGAAAAGGTGTACTCATACGTTTATATCCAAGCGATGAATTTTGATGATGAAATTCATTTAATGGGGGGTAGAATTTAACAGCCAAATATTTTAATAAATATTTATCTACACATAATTTTAATTCATTAATAGAATATATTGCAAGTACCCATGATTTTAATCAAAACATGAGACAATATTTGTAGAAAATTTTAATTATATACTAGAATTCAATTTATTGGGAATATATATAAATAAATAATCTACAAAATCAATATAAAGGTCTAACTCAGTATTAATGTATTGCCTGTAAAATCACATTATTCATAAAAAATATGAATTCCTCAAAAATCTGTTTATATTCAATTTATGAGTGAATATTAATGTATTGGTTGACCTATATAAAATATTCATTATACTAGAATTATAATATATATATATATATCTCTCGTCTAGTTTTAATTCCATTAATGTGTCAAAGAAATGAATGTAGCGTTCATGCATATATATAGCCTACCGACTCCATGAACGGTGAATTTCATTTATTTTTATCTCCAAATGTTATGGAATATTATAAAATGAATATATACTAGATATATATGATATTTAAATAATTTATACTATTCTTGAGATAATGTACTTATAACTACATGGAATATTCTTTTCCAACAAGTTTGATTTTGGCTCATGTACCGAACATCGACAAAAAAGTCTAATATGAAATCACATTATTAACCAGTTATTATAACATTATAATATGTGATATGAACAGAGTAAAAATAATTAAAGGAGGTCCTTAAGAAATTATAAATTTACCAATATTTATTATTCAGGTATATAATGAAACGAACAAGACAAGTCGGACTTGAGGTAAGGGATCCTACCTCTCTCTTCTTTTTAAGTACTCTCTTTAATGTCATTTCTTTTAAGCTCATCTTTATTATGTTTGGGGACGTTATTTTATATTCCTCCTTATGTACTTTTTATGTTCATATTATAAGATACCCTATTTTATCTCATAAATCCATTTTTGGAAGTTTTAGGTGGTGCTGTTAGGCTGTCGAGTTTTTGTAAGGGATTTTTCATCTCACTTTTATTTCCGTGAGATTTATGCTAAATTTTCCACCATTTCCTTTGAGTGGTGTATGTAATGCCCATTATTCTACTATTTGTGTAATATTATTTGGTTTATTAGTATTTAAATAAATTTTTTATATTTCTTCTTTCATGGGTTGTATGTTTCGAAAGTTACCCAAGTCAGTAAGGGAAGCTTTCACCCTTCTCTTTTTAAAAAGACTTATTTATGTTATGTATTTTAATTTACATATTTTTATTTTCAGATATGTTCCTCTATATCCTTATTGACGTAAATTTTATGTCCAAGTGATGAGATACCATTTTCTCTTTCATCAACTCATTTTATGAATTTTAATGTGATGTCGTTAGGCTGTCGAATTCTTGCAAGGGATCTTTTTAACTCAATTTCAATCATTTGGGTTAAACATGTACTCGTTGAATATGTCATTCTATGAATATGTGTGAATGAATCTGATTGTTTTACAGTTAATATCCACTTATATTGGGTGTATTTATATTATTCACACAAAAATTATGTAAT
Organism: Viscum album; assembly: GCA_963277665.1. Lineage (NCBI taxonomy): Eukaryota > Viridiplantae > Streptophyta > Magnoliopsida > Santalales > Viscaceae > Viscum > Viscum album. The sequence continues at coordinate 2,109,538,628 of OY728122.1, read as the reverse complement.
TGATTTATCCTTAATCTAAGGATACCGTCTTTGTTTGGGACTTCATCTCAATCTCCTTTCATTGAGGAATATTTTGTTTTATACACAACATTCTTTTATACGATGTATAAAACCCTTTGAATTTTACTTTTATTCAAAAGGAATTTTTCTGTATGAAGTGTTTTACTAAACGACAAAAAGAATATTTCTTTTTAACGTACGTGGTGACAATGAACATTCCACCGCCATGAGTATTATTTGATCCTTGGCTTCCTCAACAAGACGTACTTTTTTTAAAATTAAATAAATACCATATTCTCTTTTATGTATTTTGGTATTGAAAATGGTTTTGATATTGGATTTTTTATGTCAATATATTTAAGTGATATATTGTGATTGATATATGGAAATATTTTCTTTCCATTATAATTGTTTTATGTGTTATGATTTTATAATGGTACTTGGACATTTGATGGGTGGTAACGTGATAAAACAAATGACGGGTGGTTCCATGAATACCAGGATGGGTGGTTACGTTATAACCTCCAATACATTGGGTACGGAAGTCGGCCGTATGGCTATTCCATGTAGTGATTTGTGTGAAAGATGATCGTATGGTTATTCCATTTAGGTATGTTAATTTCCCATGTTACCTTTATATGTTATGCTTTATTTATACGGGTTTATGGTAATCTGTTGGTTACAAAGGATAAGTAATGATATTTTATTCAGTGAATAATATTTAGTACTTCATAAAGGTGAAAAGTATTACATTGATAAAGAATTCATGGTTTACTTGTTGTTTTGAAAAACTAACAGTTTTCCTTCTTTGTGTATCCTTTACTGGGATTTTTATGCTCATCCCAAGTTTTTGAAATGTTCTCCACAGGACTTAAAGATGAATAGGGTCAAGGATGGGATCAAAGAAAGACATGCTATCTAAAACATGGAACTAGACATGTTTCTTTTTAAGAGTTTTTATTTTATGGAAACTTAGTATATGTGTCTACTTTGTAATCATTTGAGATGTAATAATTATGTCCTAATTCTCTAAAACTATAATCCTGAAAAGATCCTCTATGTGAATCATTCATTTAATTCATGATTATGTAATTTTTTAAGGTCGGGTACTTACAAAAATTGTTAAGAAATATTCAGTAAAATAATTTTCATTATAAAATTCACTTTTGAGTCATCATGTAAAAGATATCAATGGGTGATTTATTAGTTATTTTATGAAATACTTCAATTTTTACATGAATAGTAAAAATATTGTTCTGGAAATATTGTGTGTTTTTTGACATAAGGATGATAAAATGGTGGATTAATAAATTTTTAAATTGTTATTTTTCCCATATTCATTTGCATAAACATAATTGATCATTTAAACTCATTAAACATTATCTAAAAACCAAAACTCTTTTTCGAATTAAGTAATTCGTTATTATTTTTTTTTAAATTGTTTATTAATTTATATCCACATTCTTTTTTATTCAGTAATAAATTTGGTTTATTATTTTTTTTATAGTCTTGAAATAATTATATTTAATTAAAATATATTTCATTATGTAAAAAAAATTACTTTTCAATGGATTACATTGATATTATATTTTATTCATTATTTTATCCTAAAAATACCATTAACCTCATTTATTAATAACACCTCCCCTCTCATTGGAAATTCACTCCCCCCTCCCAAAAAGAATCCAGATGTCTGGAACAATGCGCTATATTAACAACCATAAAATGATAAGGGATATTCTGGATTAATCATACTCCTATATTTGAAGAAGTTAAGGGCTATAGAAAAGTAACCCCTTTAGGAAAGAGGTAATGTCGTTTCATCCATTTATTTCAATTTCCATTTGGGATTTCACGTCCCACATATATTTTTTAATTAAAAAAATCTCAATCTAATAATCTATTATAATAACATGATCTATGCATTTTTAATATACTAAAGAAAAAATATATTAATGATATAAAAACATATTCAACATATCATGATTCCTCCTATGAAATGGCCTATTAATAGTCAGTTAAATGCCAACACAGATATTTCAAATTCATACCTTTTGTAAAAAATATGGTAGGTTTTAATAAATTATTTTTGATATATAAATGAATATATATATATATATATATTATATAAACAATTCTATTAATGTATAAATGATCATGAGAAAAATATGAAAGTAAAACAAAAAATATAAATATTGATGAAAAAATTGATATCAAAATATTTATACTTAAATGATGGGGATTTATAAAATTAATCCAATGATTATAATTGATAAATAGTGAAAAATTATCATAATTCACTTTTGGATCCATGTTTTTAAAAATTGTGTATATCAATCCATACTTAGAAAAGAGATGAAATAATATGGGATTTATGTTAACAAAATTATCCCTATTTTCTCTTAAATTTTGTTACCAATTTTTAGTAGATATTCTAGAAGTTTTATTACATTCTATACATACAAATTTAATTATAAAAATACTTCCAAAATAATTTTTTATCATCGGGTGAGCATTATTCCCGCTCATTATTCCCATTCCTTAATCCATGTTGTATACAATCATGCTATCTATTTCATTTCCTATAATTTTATCCTCTACATGATGTATTTCTTTTTGTGAATACCCAAACCCTTTCAATAATAATTGGTATTCACATAGGGTAAAAAAATATTTATTAAGGGATTTAAATGTATGAAACCCACATTTCATTCTCATGCAATGAAAATTATGTAATGTTCATTTCTTTAAGAATTTATTTATGCGTTGACTTTATATAAAACTCAATAATTAATCTAGATGGGTTTTTGATGAAATTATTTATTATTATCAAAGTGGAACACATGAATTAATACAAATGAATCTTGGATACTGATAGTGCTCCAATGCATTGGCTATAGAATTAATCTATATATATGACATGTTTCATGAAAAATTGGTGAATTAACCAAGTAATGTGATTTATGAATCATTGGTTATATTATTATGAATGCATAATATTTATATTTTAGAAAAAATTAAATGATATGGGTCATGAAATTATGATTATTCACTCTTTTTATTCCTCTTATTATCCATGATGATCATTTATACTCCATTTAATATTTTTATTCCCATATTAGGATTCATGATCACCCATTTATTTTGATGTATGTCCCTAGGATATGAAATGTAGTAAATGTGACATAGGATGTTCCAATATATATGAAATTAAATTGTATTATGTTAAATTTTTTGTTATTCATGTATTATTTTTCTAATTTAAAAAAAACTAGACCTTAAAAGATATCATGTGTTATTAAGTGTTAAACTATTTTATAACTATACTATGTCATTGAAAATGGTTGGATTTAATAACATGAAAAACATAGTGCATAATAAATCCATTAATCTGCACATATAGTTATTGATCATTCTCTATTTTAGACATACTATGATTCATTTAACTAATATCCCTAATTTATCACCTTATATATTAAGGAGGTTCTAAAATTGAATTTGAATATTGAAAAATATTTAAAACAATTATGTGACATTACCTAAATACATATCATAGAAACCTAATCTAGTAAAATTTTAAAACATTAAATTTCATCTCAAATAACAACAAATATTATTTACATATTTCCCAGTCCATCAAGGGTAAGCCACATAATGACAATAAAATAAATAGGGTCTTAAATAAAAAATATACCTTTATTATAAAAAAATAAGAATGATATCTGTTACAAAATTAAATTGAATATAAATCTTATTAAATATATTTGATATACAAGCATTATAATAATATTGAAAAGTAATATTATATTTTATATAATTTTGAAAATAATTAATTATTCTTCAAAATAATTATTCAAACCTAAAAACCCAGTATAATTTTTTATTAAAATTATCTGAAATATAATGATATAAACATAATGTTTATCTTTCTAGGTCATGTGTGAGAGATCAACACAATTGAGTAGGGATACCTTTTCGATTATTAAAACACTAAATATTAATAGCTTCACCAAAATCAGATAGATCATATAATAAATGAATAATTAAATCGATGATATAAAAGAAAATTAGTTTAAATGCACATGAGATAAGACATTTTACGAGTTTTATGTTAAATTTTATGAGTGAATAAAAATTCATTTCTATTGGTTATTATAAATCATTTCACATCCAAATCCTATTATCAACAACAACCAAAATATAACTTAACGCTAATGTTTTATTAAATAACTCCAGAATAATGATATTCATGAGAACCAAGATATCGACCAACAGTCCCAAATATCATAGGGTGAATTCAAATATTTGATCAAGTTTACCCAATTTTTTTTATAATAAATCCAAGATAAATTCTAAATGGAATTATGATTACAATGTATTTTCCGATTTAATAAATATTCATACCAGACACATCTAAGAGAGTCTACCAATTTTAAAGTCCTCCCGTGAATCATGGGATGGTAATTTGTTTTTGTAATTTTCCTTTTCATACTCAAGAATAAAAATATATGGATCATAAATTCTATTTAATCATTCATATATTCATAAAAATTTCTAATATATTTTAACTTATTTCAACTATATTGTATTGTTTCAATAATTATTATGCCAATGACACTTTATTTCCACAAATTGAATTATTCATGAATTATTAATGTACTGGATTCATTGTAATGGGAATAAGTTTGATATAGTGTAACCATTATCTTCATTGTGATGATAATTAACGTCAAAAAATCAGTATACACACATGAATGATGGATCTCCCTCATGAAATAATCCCTTCTTAAGAATAGTCCCTATAATTATTTGAAGTACTATATAATAAAACATAGTCGATTCATATATATTAGTAAATGATTCTATTCATTTAATTAATTACTATATAATTATTCTATCATAGAAACATATTTACAAATTCTATAAAACATATTCATTAATATCATACTTACTCTAATCTATCCATCTTCAAAGTCATCCATGGGAATGTTGATTGTATGTAAAACTTAAAATCCTCTTCAATTAATCATGAATGGTTTTTTTCTGATCTAAAATCATATATTTCTTTCAAATTAATAATTATTTCTACGAGAAACTACAAAACAAAATGGGGACATTGAGTGTTCCCCAAAACATGGTGGAAATATAATTACTATATTAATAATGTCTATATGAGGTCAAAAAATTTCCATTTATTTTCAAATTATCTTCTGATGTTTTATAAAAGACTCATTAACATCCCCAATAGTTATGTGAAGTTAAATATCACCTTCTATATTGGTTGGAACCAAGAAAACCCACACAACCATTTTATAGATTCAACACAAAACACTATATATATCGCATATAAGGATCAAAATTCTCTTCAAACCATAATGATTACTAGTAGTATAAAATAGACTATATTCCCATTTTATATAAAACCACTTTTTATAACCTTTCTAAATATATGAAAATTTAAATGAAAGAAATTATGAATATTAATCAATAATCATGACGTTTTTTTACAAGGTAATTATCTAAAAATAAATTTTAACCGCTATAAGGAATCCATGAAATGGTGATTTCTCAAAATATCCACTAGTAAATCATTTATTAAATTACATTATAACAAAACATCCCAATAATAAATTTTTATGTAATGATATGGTACATGATATTTATATTTTATAACATATAATATTGAATTAGATTCTTTAAAAAGTTGACAACACTATGATTTTGATACTATTTATCTCGTGGGTATGGATATTCATTAAAATTTATATCTCTATATAAATTCATCCATAATATTTTTGATCAGTAATGTGATTATACACAATATTTAGCTTCCATTTTTCTAAATATGAATATCTATTACATCATAGGGTGATACGAAACAAATGTTCATTCAATATTAGAAATAAAATTATTAAATCCATTATTTTACCACCAACATCAAATTAAAAATATATTATTTAACAACCATTACGATTTAATTAATTTTTTATCATTCTTCATAAAATAATCTTTATTTTTTTAAATATCTTATTATCTATTTTACTGTTATTATATGTGACTTCATTGGATTAGTTTAGGATTATTTTTAAAGTGTAAAAAAATATAATGCTCATTATAGATCATTTCATACAGATTAGTCTGGAAAATTAACAATGAATAACCATTTTTTATATATTCCCCCCCTTTTATCTTGGGAAACTATTGTCATACGTATAATAGGTCTTCGTTTTGCTCTCCATTCCTTTATCCAATTATTTTTCAAAACACATGGTCAGAGTTTATTTGATGTAAAAATAAACTTTATGCTTATGAATAATATATCCAAACATAATGCCAAATAACCCATAATTAAAATTTTAATAAATTTACTTATTTCAATAATGTAATAATATGGGTTTTCAATATTTATAGAAAATATTATTTCACTAAAATATAAAATCAAAATAAGTGATATTTTTCAAATCTCTTAACATAGAAATTTATATAATTTTTTTCTATAAATTTATAATCAATAAGATACTATATATATATTATAATCACATGATTTGGTAAATTTTTAATCACATACTGAAACATCATATGATTTTAGATATATTTCATTGAAATAAAATTGATTTAATCAATTAGTTACTTTACATGAAGCCCCAAGTATAAATAAATCATGATATATAATAACAATTATAACTTAAAAATTGGATTTTAGTTTTAGAATAAGATCAACCAAATTATGATATATATATATTATTGTAAATTCAAATGTCTTGATTAATGATTAAGAAAAAATCAGTACATTTTTTCATAGTGGACAGATATATTTTTTAAAAATAATATTTTTATACATAAAATGTATTTTATTATATCGACCAAAATTTAAAAAATATTTTAATCAATTTAACATATATATAAAGAATTATAATTCATAATTCAGTTATCTATTTCATTATGAATTAAGAGAAAATCATTTTAATGTAAAATTAGTTATTTTTACAATAAATCTTTTAATGTGTGCAATGATATATAATATTAATTAACTAATAAAATAAATATTTTCTAATGATGATAATGTAATGTTTTGGAAATTAATTCAGTAATATATATTAACATTTATATAATAGTTTTTACAATTCTAGGAATGAAATAAATCAGAACTATAGGATTAAAATTTGATTTTTAGAAAAAAAATATTTTTGTTGTATTTTGATTGAATTTTTTAAATTTAACATATTCAAATTATAAAGATTAAATTTTATTTAATGGATTTTATATTTTTAGTCATCAAATATATATGTTAATCTTTCAACATATAATTTTTCTATAATGATTTGTTACAACATAAAAATCTTTTTTCCAAGGATATGGTTAAAAAGGTTTTCCAGGGGGTTAACGAAATAAATAACGATAAAATTCTTCTTAAAAATGTATAAATTATTTTTTTTTGAAGATATTTATTCCATGTATTAAATTAATTTATAATTTTTTTCTATTTTCATCATCTTTAACAAAAAATGACTTCATTTTATTTAAATATTTTAATTAATTCCTTGTGTGTCCCTCCTATCACTTATTAAAGGGAATCTCTTATCCAACCTTATTTATACAATTTGATCCATTTAGTTTTGAAATTACCTATCCAAAAATCTTCCATGTTTCATGACCTTAATTATTTATCTTATTTTCATACTATAGGTCCTTCATAAAAACTCATAATGTTTAATCTAAAGGAACTCTAAAAAAAATAGATAATCGTCTTAAAAGACAGTTTCATAGATTTTTTATCCTTATAATTCATCTCAATATTTTATATTTACCCTAAAATTATCACTAAAAATTTATAAATGTATTTATATTTTATTATGAATATGGGAGAACTGTTTTCCATATTCATTGCATTAAATTATAAAACAATGTATCGCTTGTGCATACATGTGGACTACCACCTCCACATAGGTATATGAATCATTTTCCATAACCGCCTCACATTGATAGATATAATGATAATTTTGATAAATATTTTCTATATTTATGTTATAAATCTGATTTAATAAATATAATATATTATTTATCTTTATATTATTCTTTTTATTAGAAAATAATAACAATATTCATGCGTACGTATGAAATTCTATCCCTATGAATGATGTAATTCAATTTTATATCAATGGGTTTTATTTATTGATATAAATTTGTACATAATGAATATATATAATTTATATATCATTATTAATAAATAAATAAATATTTATTTATTTATATTATTCAACTATGACCACATTTTTTAGTTTCAAATCAATCAAACTAAAACATTCAGATAAACAAATTTGATAATATAAAAAATAATGATGATAATTAGATATTGTTAATGAATGGGTGAACAGATGTTACAAGTAAAAAATTTATCGAATGATATGTGTTAATATGATCTTAATATATAATTAAAATATATTTAGGTTGATTTTATTGGAGGTAATAATCAATTATGAATGAAGTTAGACCTATGGTAATTTTATCTTATGCTATTTTTATTTCTGCAAGACATATGCCATATTCAAAACTTATTTCATTCCCATTGTGGATATACAACCCCTATGATATGTTATATCAGAAATAACATTCTATTAAAAAGATTAAATTTTTCATTTAAATATATTTCATTATTAGGGATATGATTATATATTTCCTGAAGCTGTAATGGTTGAAGTTATAGTTTTATTTTTCACTAGGACTGTTTCTAATTAAATTTATAACAATGAAATTATATGATTTGTTCTAAATTTTTTATTTATTTTATAATAGTATTTTTAATTATTAGATATAAAAATCATGAATTTATTTTCCTCTCTTTATATTCTCTAAAGTCTGAAATAAATATTTTATGGATCCCTGATAGGAATATTTTATTCCCCCATGAATCTTCTACTTCCACATAAAAATTTTCATTATAAAATTTTAAAAAACATTTTCTATTATTCTAAAATTATTTATTAAAATATGTAACAAATATTATATATATATAAAATTATATAAAATTAATTTTCTCATCATTTTCTAAATTGGGTACTTTATACTATAGGTGGGAAAATAATACATATTTTCAAATATACAATATAATAAACTTTTCCTTTGATTATGAAAATTATTTTTCTTAAAGCTTCATTTAAATATTATCATGGTGTTTTAATTCAAAATTATTTTCTTCATACTCTATAAATATTAAATTTTAAATAACTCATTTCTGAATTAAAATTTTCTTATTCTAATGAAATGTTTGAATGATCCTTTAAATGAGTTTTTAACTATAATAAATGTCATAATCATTATTCTACATTACTAGGGATATGATATAATATTACAATATTTATTATATATCTGGATGGTTATTGATAATGATTATGAATTCATGTTTAAAACATTCAATTTTTTATAGTATAAGATAATATGAAATAAAAAGTAATTTCATGATATTGTGTAATACATGTGAATAGATTAAGATTACATGACATGTGGGTTTGTTATAGCACTCAAATATATTAGATAATGTTTAATATTTATGAGAAAAATATTATGAATAGTGGAAATCGCAATACTTATATATGGTACCATGGATGATATCCTATAAAAAAATATTAACAAATGTCTTAGTAGATATCCTAGAAAAATTATTTCTATAATTCTTATTATATTACATTTTATAGAACTCTTTATGAAATGTTCTTATGCTGGTGATGTGATCTCATAGATCAAAATAACTGTTTATTATATGATTCATGTAATATGAACAAACAAATTAATATTCCATGATAATTATATGTTAATGTAAGTTGATGATTTTCAAATATCAAGATCACATTCTCAAACCCTTATGCTCGTATTATTCTTACAAGTGATAAATAAAAAATATCACCCATTTTTAATCATATTGGGAATATAAGCTCACCCTTTCTTATTATTAATTTATCTTTTTGTTAAGAAAGGTCTAGTGTAGTATTTTATTAAGTTATTTACAATATAATAAGAAATTAAAGAGTGATTTTAAGTTACATTATGAAATATGATTATTAAATATATTAAATTCAATGTAAATAGCCATTTATAGTGCATATAATGATGTGGTGCATTGAAAAAGAATATAAATCGATGTAATGCTTATTTATGAAATATAGTAGATGAATCAGTTGGTATCAAGGACATTATTATTCTATTTGGGATATTATTATTATAAATTCTTGGTGAATGTAACACCTGGATATTTTTATAAACATTTTTTTAAATAATTTTAAATTTTAAATAGCTTCTGTTACATGAAATTATGATTTTAAATGAACCAAAATACATTATTATTATCAAATTACCATTATAACATCACCTATAAATTTCTAGGAATAACAATAAACCACTAATTTATACAATTAATAAAATTTTCTTACTGAATCAAATAGGAATGGTAGTATAATGACTTTATTCTCCCAAAATATATTTTATAAAAAATCATTTTTTTCATTTCCTTATTACTGAATATTAATTTTTATAATTCAAATGAAATTTCTTTTCGAAAATAAATTTTATTTTTGAATTATTCAAGTTATATTTATCTTAAAATTGTTTTCTGAAAACAATTATTTTTTAAAGAAAAATGAAAATATTGATTTTTGTTGGAAAATTTATTTTATTTTAAATTATTTATATGGGAAAATTATGTTTTGGAATAGTTTTAAATATTAATTAATTTATTATGAATTAAAATGACCCAATTATGGTTTTTTAGAATGATTTTATTCATGAATTTACTATAAAATAATTTTATGTATAGAATGGGTTTTTTTGAAAAATAATATTTCATGGTAGCTTACCAGATTTATTTTAAATTAAATTATCAAACTTCAATGATTTTATTTTTTAAAAATTGTGGAAAAATATGGATTTACAAGACTAAAATTTATTTGATAGTTCATATTTTTTCGACAATATGAATAATAACTTTGGTAAATTTTGTTACCATAATAAATGGTAAATTTGGTAATTTGTGTTAAAAATAAAATGATATAGACAGTAAAATGACTAAAATAAAATAAATTTTTTAAAGAATGAATATAAAGATACAATTAACACATAAGAAATTAAATTAATTTATTTAATCAACATTTTACCATGAAAATTACTTATATAATATATAAATCCAAGAATGACACAAAATGTATCATTCTTGGTCTTAAATATCCCATATGTTTCTTCACGGTGAAAGGTTATTTTAGGAATGAATATTAATTAATAAATATAAATTAATAATGTTATTTTCATTATATAAATTTATTTTTTACTTTTTGGGCCACTTAGATGAGATTATGATATTTGTAACATTTTATTTAATAAAATTTTATGTTTTCACATTTAGTTTTTAAATATTATATAATTTTTGCCTCACGGTTAACAAAAACAATATCATCCTATAATTATAATTATTAAATATAAAAAATTTATATTATTAATGGTATTTTTTATATTTAATTCAACAAATTAGCATATTATATGTTTTCAAAACACTTATTTGGTAGTTATTTTATTAATTAAAATATCAAATAAATTGTACTAAAAACATTAAAATAATATAATATAATATAATTAGTGGGATGAATGAACATAATAGATGACCTAGAACTCTTACAGATATAATATAATATTTTTATTGAATTATAATTATTATCATGATTTTTTTAAAAATACATGTATTGAATATTTACAAAAATTGAAACATTTGATATTTTATCAAAATAACATTTCATTAATTTTTTAAAAAATCCGAAAATATCATTAAAAATAAAAATATATTATGTGGTCAATATTTTATAAGTCGTTAATTTATTGTCTAAGTGACATCAAATAAGTAAAAATGAAATACTTTTTAATTATAAAAGTGTTGTTACCTTGGTTAAAATGACAAGAGGTTTATTATAGTTAAATCAAAATGATAAGGTTTAACATAATACCAAGTCTTGTCAAAAATATATTGTTTTGTTATATTGAAACTGTATATCATATAATATTTTAAGAAAGGAAATTTTTTAGTTATTTGTATTGATATTGAACTTATTATAAAAAGATATTTCCAGAAATTCCAAAATATCCCCACACTTTAATTATGAAAGGGAACCCCCTCTATCACTTCTACACATCACATTGATCATTAAAGATCAACTTATATACCAACTAATCTTATAAACATCAATAGAAACATTTTAGAAGTTATATTCTTGTAAAATTACCATCTGAAGCTTCCCTAAGAGGAGATCTAAAGGATGTTCACCAAGGAAGATGTAATTATCTTTAACAAATATTTCAAGATTATTTTTTTGTACATCCTATTCATCTGTTCGTTACAATATAAAGTAACAAGTAATGTACAACCTATAATATCAGATTTTATTTTGATTATTTAAGAACTATATTATATCTTTCATCCATCCTATGATAAACAAAAGAAGTGCACATTCGTACGTAAGACATACCGTGTCCACGCCGCGTTGTAATCTCTTTTTCATCACAATTTTATTTGGATGGGTATAATGATGTAAATAATACACACACAAACACAAAGATATATATATATATGTGTGTGTGTGTGTGTGTATTAATTAAAATATTATATTTATTCTAGAATAAAATATATACCATCTACTTCCTAACCCTATACACATTAAAGGAGTTATACCATCTCTCATGCGTACATACAACCTACCGTCTCCATGATGCAATATAATTTTTTCCATATTGAATGTCAATGAATGACTATGTAAATGTATATAATGTATAACTATAAAATTTATTACATTGATATTATTATGGAAATTGTGAAACAATATCCCATCCAAATGAACAGGGAAATATATGAAAAAACATCTATTATAGAATGAAGTTGTTAACACACAAAAGAAGATTAATAATGAATGATTATCAAAAAACAAGTGATTAGATTATATAGTAGGATCATATATTATATAAAAATTATTAATATGGTTCTGATGTCATTTAAAAAAATTCATTAAACTATTATACTATAGTTTCATATACATATTAATGAAAACAAACATTAGGTAAGGGTTAATTTCACAATATCATTTTTATTTGCGATTGTTTTTACGTACGTATCTATTGAGAAATATTTATCTAACATATAAATGTTTCTTAAAAAAAATTTCCAAATTATTTTTAATATATTTTTAAAATTTTAAAATTCAATTCTACATATGTGTGAGTTTTTAGTAAACTGTATAAAAGAAATATTATTGATGTTTTCAGAATGAGGTGCTTTTTGAATTTTCCTCCAAAGTAAGAGAGGAATATTTCATTAAATTAAAACACATGATTATATTTTTCCATATTCATTTTGATATAACATCCTTATGATTCCATTACATTATTATATGGTTAATTTCATGGAAAATGATTGGTTTCAAAATTATGTGAAATTTTAAGCGAACAAAAAATTCATAGGAGAAAAGATATTTTCCTCAATAATTATTTTCATGCGATATTGAAAAATTATTTTCCTTGTAAGAGAAAATTATTTGATGTTACTTAGGATTTATTGGGGTTATGAATCAATTATATCATCTTAATTCATTCTAGGGTTCTTTTATGTTTATTATGGAATAAAATTTATTAAACACATTTCATTTCCATGTGTTATGATATGATGGAATGAAGTGTATGAAACCCATTAGTTTTTATGTGTAATAATATGATAAATGAATTATGGCCTCAAGGTATACATATACACAGTTTTATTTAAGTGATATTTGGGACCTATATCTCCCTCATATGCATTGGTTAAATATTTATATCTCATGATATAGACATAACTAGAGTAAGTAGGAAACTTGGTTCAGTAATACTCGAACAAAACAGAGAGTGAAATCAGTTTAAGAAGTGTCTTTTTTATTTAATGATTGTCTTGGACGTGATCCATGAGTAATATAGAAATTATTTTCTCTGATCATGTGTATTCCATAATTATATGTATTATATTATTCGCAAATTTAATAAGTTCTTTTAATATTATTGAACAATTATGATATATTCTATGAAATGTTATTAGGATTTTTGATAAGAAGGATATAATTTTCATTGTTTATATTCATGTTCTAATTCCATTTTTTCTTATGTTTTCCCCTAGGATTTTCCATTTTTGAGCATATGATATATACCTTTTATTTGGTTTCTTTTCTCTAGAATATGTGTAAATATATTAAATATGATGTGTCAAAAGTGGTTTTAGTTATTAATTTATATGTCATATATGATGTAGATGATTTATGAATTAGTTTTTTATGATTCCGTGTTTAAAAATAAAATATTACTACATGGTTATGACATGGTTTATTATGTATTGTAATGAATATTATTCTATTGTAGATTTAGTATCTATGCATGAAATTTATGGGCGATTATATTTGGTATTAGGAAATGTTTTAGTTATCCTTAAGAAAGTAGGATGATAAACCCTTAAGAAGAAAACTAATTATAAGTCTAAAAATAGGATAAAATTATAGAGTTTTTGTAACGATTTTAAATAACCATGGATTGAACTTATGTTTTTCAGAATGGATTTTTTTTAATTTTTCTATATAATGTGGTTTTCTACTTTTACTATTGTTTCCCACACAATGTTTTTTGGATTTATTCAATGGATGGAAATAGAAGGAATCAATTTAATGCTAAATGAAACAGGAAATTAAATGATTATCCTCCTAAGAAATTAAATGTGTTGGGAGTTGGAAGATAATTTTTTTTGTTATGCTGACACAACAATCCCTAGAAATGAATCATGCATGACTTCCAAATGAGATAAATAGGTAAATAAATATATTGAGTCATTCATGATGCAAATACCACATAATTATAGTTGGTATTCTAATCCAATAGTATCTTAACAATGTATTAGTAATTCGAAATGTTAATTTCAGTTTTCTAATGTTCAGAACATAAGAATGTAATTTTAGAAGCCTATTTTAGGGAAGGTGAAGCATATCAATGGTGGAACCTCATCATGAATACAAGGAAATGTGATCTATTTGGCTCCATATAATGGGATGAGCTCAATAAAATATTTTTTTAATAATTAAACACCTCATATTCTATATTAAAATATGGGTAATGAGTTTCTTAATATTAAGAAAAGTATGATAAATCAATTTGTACCTAGGAAATAATTTTTTCATGAATATCAAGGTCTATATTTGGAATTATCATTAAACCTGAGAGTAAGGTTTATTGATTCTTCTTTTGAATAAAAAAATACTAAAAAGTGATTTAGCAATTATATACCTTAGTAGGTATGATAAAATCATTCGATTTGATCTCAAGGTTGAGATACAGATTTGATTTACCCACCAATATAAGGGGTTCTAAATGTAGAAAAAATAAAATTTAAAGGAAAATTTAAATACTATATTAAAATGAATACGACCATTCCTTTATTCTAAATGCATGGAAAGAAACTTCTAGGAGACTATCATAAAGGGACTCGTAAATATTTTAAATGTGGAAAATAATTTCATCTGGAAATTGACTTCCAATGTGGTATAAAAAAGGAAAATAATGATGGGAATAGTGAAAATGATACATATAATTCCCCTACCACACCTTATTTATTCATGTGAAATGAAAATGGTCTTTATTATAAGTGATTATCTAATCAAATGGTTATTGATGATGATCAATGTAAAAACCTCTTAAGGCCAAATAAAAAGTAAAATCAAATATGATCTCTACTAGTGATGTGGAGTACAAAAATGAAATGGTAAAAGGTACACTTACTATCCATTGTAAAATAGATAAACTTTTTTTTTGTATTTGGATCAAAATATGATTTTATTTATAAATTATTTTCCAAAGGGAACACCATATTACATCAATTATTTAATGTTGACTTAGCTATGAAAACTCTTAAGGGCCCAACATCGCATCCTAAGTTTATAATTCTTATCCGGTTGAAATTTTTGTGAAACTTCTTCATAAAAATATTTTGATCCATTCTTTAGTTGAATTTGATGTGATTCATGGAATATATATGATTTTTCTATATGGATATCAAATATATTTAGAAGTAAGCGGAGTCAAATTTCATATTATTTATGAATCCATGATCATATATCGATGAAAGGATGAATTAGAACTTCCAGTTTAAATTAATTCCATATTTTAGGTATTAATTATGAAAAATGAAAGTTATACGTATCATATGGTTGGGGAGAAACTCACTATTAGGGATTCACCTATTATAATGGTGTTTGGTAATGTCTTTCTGGAATAATTTTTGGTCTTCCATTGAATCGATATATGGTTTTTTCTATAGAAATCATATTAGTTTTGTACCTATTTCAAACACACCTTATAGAATTGAACCAATTAAGTTGCAGGAATTGTGGAATCAACAACCATATAATCCTGATAAGGGATTCACATTCCCTAGTGTGTTACCATTTTGAGTACATATTCTGCTTATTAAGAATAATGTCGGATCAATTATACTGTTCATTTATCATTGAGAACGTAACAAGATCACCATCAAGAACAAATATTCTCTCCGCCATATTGATGACGTATCTAACCAACCATATAGTGCACAATAATTTTCCAATATTGATCTTCATTTTTGATATCATCAATTATGGGTCAATAAAGATGATATATCCAAATGGAATTCCTCAAAATTTATAGATAATTTTAATTTATATTTATGAATTTTAGTCTTACTAATTCCCCCACTATATTCATGGATTTAAAAAATAGCATCCTTAAAAAATATATTGATCAGTTTTTTGTAGTCCTTATAGATTATATTATTATTCATTCAAAGAGAATGGATGAGCATGAAGATCACTTGAGGACTGAATTGAAGACGCTGATAAAAGATAATGTTTATGAAAAATGTACCAACTGTATATTTTGGATTCAAAAAGATTCATTTCTGGGTCATATAATCAAAAGTAATGGTATATCTAAGGATCCAGTAAAGGTTGAAGTTATTAATCATTGGCCAAGATAAACAATGGTATCTGATGTCCCATGTTTTGTTTTTTATCATGATATTATCGAAAATTTGTAAAATATTTTTCATGATTATTTAATTCACATACTATGTTAAAGCATAATGTAGTATTTTTCATATAGAAAGAGGTAGGTGAATAGAATTTCAAGGAGTTGAAAAAAGGTTATATAGTGTGCCTGTGCTCACACTATTATGTAGTGGATAATGGTTTCTGATCTATAGTGATTCATCCAATAAGAGGATGTGATGTGTTCTCATGAAATATTATTCGGTGATTTCTTATGTTTCACGACAATTGAAAATCAATGACAAAAATTGAAAAACCAATGATATGGGGTTATCTATAGTAATATTTTCATTAAAGATATAGAGGTAAAATATTTTTTGGGAAAGGTGTGATATATAAAATGACCATAAATTTATAAAGTATATTTTCACTCTAATAGAGATGAATATGTTCCAATGGAGATAGTTTTAGTTGATAAAATATTATGACTGATCAATTAATTACCACATTGGTAAATCGGATAAAGTGGAGTTTTATTTCATGGAAAAGGACCTTGCTATCCTATAAATGATTGGGATCACTGAGGATACAATTTTGTTTAGATTTTTAGTGGATGGATCTGGTAATTTTAATTGAAGGAGGAAATCCTATTTTTTTCAAATGAATGATCAACCAATTATACAAGTGAAGAGTAAGGAGGCACTGAAAGAAGATGTATGTATATAATAAAGGGTAAAAAGTATTATAATTTTAATCTATTGTTGTGATGGAGTAATTTGTTTTAAGAACATTTTTTTTATTCCTCATATAATAGAATAAAATAAGGATCTATTGCATGAGGATTGAAGTTCATCATTTTCATTTAATCATGTATGTAGAAAGTTATATATAGAATTGAACGATTATTTCAGGTGGAATGGAATAATGATTGATATTGTATAGTATGTTTTTCAGAAATTGGTTTGTCAGCAACTTAAGGATAAAATGCATAATCTTAAGGGGATGTTACAACCATTACCCCTACCTTAATGTAAATCGAAAAACATTCCCATGGAAATTGTCATAAAAAATTCCAAAACATCTAAAGTGAGTAATGTTATGTGGGTTATACTATACCTCCTAATGAATTTTGAACAATTAATTATTATCAAATAAGACGTTTCTCTTTTCCAACTTTAAAAAATATATATTAAGAAAGTGGTTATATTGTATGGAGTAACACTTCTCGATTATATCTTATCAATACCTAAGGTGTAACTCATTGTTCTGGATAAGTCTATTTCATGATCTAGATATTGAGTTATGATTCAAAATTTCATACCATCCTATTATAGATGTCTAGTCTAAGAGGAAAATTCATATTCTATAGGATATATTGGTAGCTTTCTATGTTGATTTTAATGAAGGTTGGGATCCACACATATAATTGGACGAAGTTTCACACAATAATAGATTTAAATATTTTATTCAGATGGTTACTTATAAATACCTCTATGGTATGAAGTGTAGAACTCCAAAATTATGGGTTGAAGATAAGGAGATAAATCTATTTGGGTCTGATCATGTTGAGTAAATGATAGTAATGTTTAGATCTACTCAATAACACATAAGTGAAAATCTTATTTGAAAATGGTTATACTTATAATTGATGAAAAGGCATCTAGTTTGATGTGGGTTATACGGTATTTCTATTAATATCTCTTTTTAAGATAGTATTGATATTTGAAAATTATGGAAAGTTATTCCATAGGTTTATAATCCTTTTGAAATTCTAGATCTTGTTGGGATGTTATCTTATCGATTATCACTAAAATAGATTCTCTCTAAAGTTCAAGATTTTTTTCATGTATATTTCATGAGAAAAAACAAAACTAATCCTTAACGTGTTCTATACTTGAAAGTAGTACAGCTGGAGAAATATCTATCTCACGAAGAACAATCGATAGAGATTCTGGATCATAGATATGATGTTCTAACAAATAAGACCACAGATTTGGTTAATATTTTATGGTGGAATCACCAATTTTTCTGAAGAAATGTGGAGACCTAAGGATGTGAAGTAGAAGAGGTACACTCATCTCATTTTATCTATGTGATGAATTTAGGGGGTGAAATTTATTTAATAGGGGAATAATGTTACACCCCAACATTTTAATACACTTTTCACTATAAATTACTTTAATTCATTAGTAGGTTGTATTTCATGTAACCACTCTTTTAAATAAACCATGAGACACTATTTTTAGATAATGAATTTTATAACCTAGTGTTAAATTTAGATGTAATAAATATAAAAAATTAATTTATGAAATGAATATAATGGTGCAACTCAATATGAATATATTTTTTGTAAAATTTCTTTATTATTAAAAATAGATTTTCTTCAAAAATGAGTTTATCTTTTTTTTATTAGTGAATTTCAATTTTCGAAGATATAAAAAAATAAATTTGAAAAATAAATCTCATTTTTGAATTAATCATTTCAAAATTATCTTAAATTTAAAGAAAGACACAAAATGTCACTTTCATTGTCTTTAATATCCCTTATGTTTCCACATCGGGGAAAAGTAATTTATGAACGATTATGAATGTAATATTTTAAAATAATTTATTTATTTTCTTGATTTAAATTTATTTTTTATTTTTTTGGGGAATTAGATGGGATTAGGAAGTATTAAATATTTTATTTAATGGAACTTTGAAGATATAACATTCAATTATTAAATAAGAAATCATTCTAGACATCGGGTTAACAAAAAGATATATTCAACTACAAATATTATTCATAAATATATATTTTTTATATTTATATTGGTATTTTATTATAAATTTTTAGTGAAAAAGAATTATATTAAATAATTACAAAATAGTGATGTAGTAATTATTTTATTAATGGAAGTAACAAATGAATGATACTAATAATATTAAAAAATATATAATTTTATATAATTAATGTGAAAAATTTATTTTCTATTTAGAAATAACCTTTTATGTTTATATAAATATATATTTTTTCTCATTTAAATTGTGATATTGATAATTCTAAAAATGTTCATGTAATGAATTCTGACAAAATTGAAACAGATATTAATTTATCCAAATAATATTTTATTTATTTATTTAAAAAAACATATAACTTCATTACAAAATATTATTATAATATTTTATAAAATGTTATTAATTGTTAATCTTTGGTCTAATTTACATCACATAACTCAAAATTAAAACCTTTTAATAATAAATGAGTTGTTACATTAGATAAAATTATAATATGTTAACTAATGGTTAATAAAAATGGATAGGTTTTGTAATAATACCGAAAATTGTTCAAAATATTTTGTTGATGATATTACAACCTAATACCATATTATATTTGAATAAATAAAATTTTAAATTTAATTTGGTTGACATTTAATTTATTATAATTTAATATTTCTAGAATTTCTAAACGCACCTGTCACCTCAATTAATAAATTGAACACCATCCCCCACATATTCACATCTCAATAAGACTTAAAGATCAATGAAACTACACCAATTTATCTTTTAGACATACATATCCACATTCTATAGGTTCTTTTATTCTCAAAATACCAACCCTATTGTCGCAAAAGGAATATCTAATAGATGTTTGTTAGGGAAGAGGTAATCATCTTTACCAACTCATTCAATAATATTTGTTATTATACATCCTCTTAATGTGTTATTTCCATTTTAAAGTATTATATACTATATAAAATATATTATTAGATGGTATTATGATATTGTAAAATCCATGTTCCACCATTTATCCATCCTACAAAAATTAAAATCAACACACATGCAAATGTATTGATTACCGTCTCCACACCATTGTTTAATATGTTTTTATTACTCCTTTTTTATGTATAATGATGAATATATATATATATATTGGATAATAAATTTATATTTTTTTGGAACATAATATACACCATCCACATCTTTACCCTTTTACCATTAAAGGAATGATTCCATCACTCCGATTTATACACGTCCTACCATCTCTACGACACGATGCAATTCATTTTCTATATTCAACCTTCCTAAATGATAATATAAATTTATATAATGAATAAAAATGATACATGATAAAATAATATAAATATTAAAATTATGGAACTATAACCAATTAACAAGAATTGATACTTATACGATAAAACATTCATAAGAAAATGAAGCAATTAACACCCTGGTGAAGAGTAATAATGAAATATTAATAACAAAATGATGATAGGATTTTAAAATAGGATGATATATAATTTAAAAAATTGGAATATGTTCATTAAATATGTTAATATATTTAGTTAAACCATTATACAATAGTTTCTTATATGAATGATGAAAATTATATCTAAGGTAAGGGTTAATGTCACAATATAATTATCATTGGTCATTCTTTATAAAAAATAATATACTATGAAATATTTATTTTTCATGCCCATGTTTCTCGAAAAATGATCCAAAATATTTTTTCTAATCTTCCTCAATTGAAACATTTATTTTTACCCTTGTGTAATTTCACACAAATGAGTTTCAATTTTATCATTTTGTCATTTTACAAATGATTTACTTTTATAATTTTCCTAAAAATGTAATGGAGCACTGTATTTAAACTTATAAGAAATGATTTTTTATATAACTTCATGATAACATAATTCATTGAATAATATCTTAAAATATTTAAATATTATTTTAAAATAAAATATTTTATTTTAAAATTTCTTGACAATATAATAAAATATATATTTTTCAAATAAGAAAGGTTATTTTCCATAATAATTATATTCCAATAAACTTAGAAAATTATTTTATTTCAAGGATAAGATTATTTAATGTAAATTATGATTTATTTGGGATATAATTCAAGGATAACATCTCTATTCACTCAATTATTGGTTTATATTTTTGATGTAATCATATTTATGAAACCCATTTATTTTTCATTGGTTAAGTTATGATGGAATGACGTTTATGAAACCATTTATTTCTACGGGTTATAATATGATAAAAAATTATATTCTTGTGCCTAAAATAAGTATGTATTACATTTTTTGATGGATGGTATCTATAAATACCTCCAATTTATTGGGTAATAAATTTTATCAGATGAGATAAAGATGACTAGAATGGGTAGTAATCCCGATTCAGTAATAAAGGGATGGAATGATTAGTGAACTTGGTTTAGTAAGAGACATTTTCTACTCTACGGATTCTATAAGTGTTCCTTGACTATTACAGAAATGATTTTCTATGATTATTTGTATGCCAAAATTTCATGTATTATGTTATTATATCATGGAATTAATTCCTTTATTAATTAAAAGCTTCTATGATTTATTCCATGACACGATATTATGATCATTGATATGGAGTATTTACTTTTCAAAATTTATTTTTCATTTTATCGGTCTCTTATAATTATGTTATCACTCTTGATTTAACCTAATTGCACATTTGAGATCAACCATTTCTTCTGGTTTTTTTCCATTAGATATTTAGATTGATATTAACTAAGATGTTTCAAAAATGGTTCTAGTAATAAAGGAATAAGAATGAGC
This sequence comes from Viscum album, assembly GCA_963277665.1. Classification (NCBI taxonomy): domain Eukaryota; kingdom Viridiplantae; phylum Streptophyta; class Magnoliopsida; order Santalales; family Viscaceae; genus Viscum; species Viscum album. Next base: position 2,109,515,998 of record OY728122.1, on the reverse strand, counting down.
CAATGTAGAAATTTTATAAATTAGTTTTTTAGGTTTCCATGTTTCCAAAGACATTACAACTATTTCGTTATGGTGTGGTTTTGTAATGTAACTTAATGAATCGTATTATATATTATATATATCAGAAATATATGAAATTTATGGGCCGATATGGTGAAGAGACATAGTATAAGTATGTGTATATGATAAAATCCAAATGCTTTGGTGCTATAGATATATTTTTTGGGTATCCTTGAAATGTTACACATTCAGGATATTAAAAGATGGATTAGGCTATGGAATATATGGACTAAGTGGTAAAAACACTTAAAGGGGCATATTGGTTATTAAATCAATCATCACTAGTCCATAATTATTGGTCTATAAACTTCCCACCATGATAAGTACTCTTAGAGGGAATGTGTGGGTAAATTAAAAATTTAATTATGAACCATTTGGAAGGATTGGAAATATAATTACCATCGATGACCTAGTATAATATTATGGTTTTATTAATTTAGAAAACGTTATCGTGATCTATATATTATTTGAATTATTTTTCATTATTATATGATTAATTACTATGATTGATGCTTCTCACACTATATATTTGGTTTTCATAAAAGGATAAATCTAGGAATAAATGTGTTAATGGAAAATATGGTATGAAATTTAATCATTTTATTTGTGGAAGAAAAATGGAAATGGGAGTATGGATGTGAAATCTTATTATTATGACTTATAAAATATTTTAAATTCTTACTAAAAACTGAATTTATGTGATTTTATTAACTGACCAAATACGATAAAAATGTAGTTTTATGAATGATTTGGAGATAATGATATTTTAGGGAAGAATATTCTATGAACCTAGATGTAAATAATTTTACAATAAGCTCCCAGTGAAATGTCTGAGTTGAAAATAATATTTTTAATTATATATAAAAGATAGGGATGGATAATATTATTTTATAGGGAAATTGAAAATGTTTATATAGGGAGATTACATCCTAGTTTATGATTTTTTTATTCAATGTATTTTATATGGGGAACATGGGAATTATAGGAATAAATTCCCCAATACTACGGTTATCTCCATATCAAATGAAGGTTAAACTGTATTTCAATAATTAATGTGCATTAGGACATTTATCTCACAAATATCCTTCACTCAATAGTGGGGAAGTAATGTTATTATTTTTAATAAGATTACCTATGAGAATCTAGTTATTAATAAATTATTAGAATTTAATGTGATATTAGTCATTCATGAGTTCTCTCTCTATAGGTTTCAAATAAATTTATCAAATAAAGAAATCATATTTGATATTATGAATCGACATATTATTATATATAAGTGTGGAGACAAATATAAACATACTATAGATATTTTTTGGGTCTTGATTCATATTCATTATTGTTATTGATCTTAAAAATAGGGAAGAAGATCAAAATCAATGATATACCTATTTAATTGGAGTTGGATGAGCACATTCCAGAATAGATTTATAGAATTAAATCTAATGGTGTTGTTGAGTATTCAATAAAACTCATACATAATTCTACACCTATTTCAATGACACCAATTTTAATGCCCTAGACATGATTAAATGAATTGAATAAGTTACTATAGGAGAATATTTATTTATGAAACATTCATCAAAGTACCCCATGATGGTGTTAAACTATTTTTATGGTGTTGTGACCGTTCATTGATAATATTCATGTATTTTTTTGGAACATAGGATTATTATGTAAAAGAATAATTACTCAATTCACTATATTGATAATTTTATTGATCATTTATTAAGATAATAATACTACTAAATTATTTTCCTTAACCATAAACCAAAACAATTCATATATAAGAGTGAATACATACTTAAAAAACAATCCATATGTGGTATGGAGACTATGAACTTGCAGTGATTCCATTTGAACTTACTAACTCTTGTACTATAATCATGTATTTAATTATTAATTTATTCATATCTTACCTTGATAAATTTTGGGTAGTATTTATATAATATACATTTACTAACTCATTAAAAATGGTTGAGTATTAAGATAAATTTAGAATTATGTTGAATAACAAGAAATAAGAAAATATATACCCCCCCATTTCCATGGGCGTGGATTATGGTTACATAATGTATCATTCATGGGATATGTGATCACAAGTATGGTCATATAAGTAGATCCATTTCAGAATGATGTCATTGAACATTGAATAAGACCAACCACCATGACTGAGATCCATTATTTTCTATAATTGGATATATATTATCAATTCAGTGGGAATAATTTCATAAGGCTTTCTAGTCCACTCAACAAGTTAACTTGTAGGTTATTAGAGTTCTTTTATAATGATAAATTTGAATAAAATTTTATGGAGTTGAAGAGAATGTGTGTTAAGGAACTTCTACTCACATTAACAGATAGTGGAAAATGACTTTTTATTTTCAATGATACATAGATGAAGGTATAGGTGTGTTTCATTATTCATATTGAAATATTTCTCTCTTATTACTATAAACAATTTTAGGTTCATTATAAAAATTAACTGACACATGACTTGGGTTTAGTAGTGGAAGATTTGAAATTGATGATACAAAGTGATTAGGTTTATGTAAAAAGGTTTGATATATATATATATATATACAAATAAAAAAAATTAATGTATATATTTACTTAGAAAGAGTTTATTATTTTTCAGATAAGATGAGTGGGTCGGTGAATATTATTATCACTCAATAAAATTCCACCATTGGAAAATTGAGAATTTTTTTTATGATTTATGTTAAAAGGATCAACAAATAGTTTTTGTTGGAGGATATAAAATGATATATTATTAATGAATTTCATAGGTTGAATCATAATATTTTGAATAAGTGGAGAAATCATATTGGACACAAATGAGTGTTTAAACATCATTCCTTATGAAAGAGGTGTAGAAGGAATTTATATAGATGTGAAATAATGCTATAAATTTTTCATTGTTCAATATTGATTTAGACAGAATGAAAATGTTCAGAGACATAGTTTATTCATAGTTATACTAGAATTAAAGAAGTATATTTTGGATGAAGGATATATATTATCAATCTTGATTCATCTTAAAATTTTGAAAATGTATAGAAACATTAAGGAACATTTCAAGTTGAAGAACATGAAGAGAGATATTGTTGTCTATGCATCTTAGTGCTTGGTATGACAACATGTTGATAAAGAGTGGAAAATGTCTAAGGAAACATTACATCCACTATCCATACCAATTTTGAACTAGGAAAACATCAACATGAATTTCATAGTTGGCTTCACCATGAAATATAAATGGAATAATTAAATTTAAGTTATAATAAACAAACTTAAAATGAGAAAAAAATTCATTAAATGTTGAAATGATTTATCTTTTAATTAGCTTTCCTATATATATTATAAATTTTTTAATGTTACATGGAATACCAAATCCTCTTTTACTTAACAAGAATCATAGATTTAACTTGGTGTTATGGAAAAGTTTTATGAAATTTCCAAATACATTGTTTGGTCTCAATAAACATATCATCATCAGAATGATGGAAAATCAATGAGAACCATTCAAACAATAGATTATACACTACGATCAAGTTCTCCAGATTGAAAACGTTGTTTAGATCAACACATTCCACTTATTGCAATTTTATATAATAAAAACAATCACTCAAATAATTTATATTCCCCATTATGAATTAATATTTGGAAAGAAGTGCAGAAATATATCATATTGGGATGAGGCTTCAAAAAAAAATTAGAACCTCGGCTAATTTAGGAAATGACATATAACGTTAGAGTAACTAAAAAACACATCAATGGATCAAATGGTCAATAAAATATTTTTCATAACAATCGTTGGTGATATTTGGAATTCAATATTGGTTAAAATTTACTTCTATAGATTTATATATGGGAGAATTTATTATATTTTTAAATTAGGGTAAGATAATCCAATAGTATATTAACCACTATGATATTCATGATTGATTAGGGATGGTATCTTATCTCTTGGACCTTCTTCCCAAACTCTATCAATGTCATAATATGTTCCATGATTCACTTTTGAGTATGTACTTACCCAATAAATAAAATGTTATAAACTCAATGGTTGTGTAAATTCACCATGGTCCATCATATGAAAAAAGAATGTATAAATCTTTATCATAGAGAAAATATTTAATCTAAAATGATTTCTCATCTTGTTAATGTTTTTTGGAGTAATAAAAAAGTCAACGAGTATAAATTAGAAATTGAATAGGTGATAATGAAGTTGAATACTCAGTTGTGACAATAACAATGATGGGATTTTTTTTCAATTTTTTATTGGATATGGAATGAAACAAACATATATTATATTTGTATTATTATTAAAATAATTGGATGTATTTTATAGCATTCATTAAATGAAACCCATAGTCTAAATGTCCCTAATATTTAATGTATTAAATAAAATAACCATTGGATTTTTCCACGATTACGAATAACCACATTATGATATATATATATATATATATATTTTATTTATTTCCCTATTTCATACACATTGATTAATGACTATGAAATAGGAATCATTTTTTTTCAGGATTGAAAGACCTATTTTTAAGAAATTATATTTTTGTACATATAATGTCTTATTATATTTATATAAAATTTTAAAACTTATTTTAAGGAATTTTTTTTAAAATATTATAATTATTATTCCAAAAAATAGTAATCTAATATTTTGTAATGAAGATAAAATAATTAAGTTAAAAAGATTTATTTTTCAGAAAACGTCTTTTATGTGAGAAATATATTTTCATCTTAAAAAATTATATAAATAAATATTGATTAATAAGTTTAAAAAAATTATATAATATATATTCACATAAATATATTAACATTCGACCAGTAGTTTTTACTATAGGAGGAATGAACACAATCTAAATTTGAGTCTAAAAAAACCATTTTTATTCTTCTGAAAACCCGTTTTTGTTTTGTTTTTGTAGTCACTAAAATTATAATATATTCCACTTATAGAGACATAATTTTATAAAATTAATTCCATATTTAGTATCACAATATCATTTTTTTAGTTGGGGAAACATTCTTTTTTATCACAATAATTATTATATATAGAAAATATTTGTTGCCATAATTAATTTTAAAGGGGTTCACATTGAGGGTTAAACTAAAGGATAAGGGTATATATTACCATTTTTATTTCCTAAACCATGTTATTTTATTATATTTCTACAATTTTTTATATTAATGTTTATTTTTTTACTCTCATTAGAAACTGACATTATATTCCTTGAATCTATTAAGTAATTCCATGTTTTTCATTCCCCATATATATATAAGGGAACATCTTATATTCCATTATTTTCATTATTTGAGCATTATATACCAGCCTATTCGTTCAAAAAACAATTATATATTTATTTTCTTTATTCTACATCTCCTGATATTATCATATGACCATCCTAAAGGGGATTAATGATGATGCCAATGGATGAATATCAAAGAGGAGGTTCTCATCCTTCATAACTCTTTAAATGATTATTTATTCCCATATTTCTAATAAATATATTATCTACATCATAACATAACTAGTACAGTATCCTAAATATATAGAAATATTTTTATTATTATAGGAAAACCATTTTCAACCTCATTTTCATCAAATAAGATACGAATGCATCAGTTGTGTGTATTTGTGTATATCCACATCCATGTGGTGATATGAATCAATTTTCATCTACTCATATCGACATATATAAGGATTAATTTAATAAATATATATATTTTTATGATATAAATTTTATTATTGAAAAATAAAATATTATTTTTCATTTTTTTCACTTTTCATTAGAAAATGAAAACATCATTCATTAGTATATATGGACTACCATCTGAAACAATGGTTTAGTTCAATTTTCAATTAGTAACAACTATTTATGGTTCCAAAAATTTATATAAAGAGTATATACGATATTTTTATCATTTTTAAATTACATTATATTTTGGAATTGTGATCAAGAGGCATGGTAGATAACTTTTAAACTAAAACATACATAAAATATGAATTAGTTAAAACGTAAAATAATGATGAGAATGAATAGGTGATAAGATGTCCTTCATAAACCATTTATAGTAGTTTATGTATGAATTTAAATCTATAATATAAGTATAAAATATTAAAATTTATTATATGGGATCTTTAAGTAACTTATGAAAAAAGTTGGACCTAATGGAATGCTTTCTTGCCAAAAATTTGTTATTGTGGGAATATTATATATTATCCAGTTGTTTCATTCATGTAATTTATATAACTCCCAAGAGATATTTTATATCCTGAATCTCTTTATAATCAATATATTTAATTTTTTATTTGAAGTTATTTTTTTCATGGGGGTTATGATATTAAATTTTCCAATGTAGAAATGGGTTTATATTATAATTAAATATTTTATCATAAAATTTTATGGTTTATATAGAAAATACCTTATGTAATTTTTAATCCTGTAGATATTTAAAAAATTACATTTTTTTCTTTAATTTTCATCTCTCGATGTAATCCAAAGATTGAAATAACATTATAAAGCGAAACTGATAGTGTTTTTCCATTTTTTAGGAATAAATTTATTCTATGTACTTATTTTCATTAAAATGTGTTAAATATGTTTTTTACTCTTATATACTAATTGATTAAAGTTATGTTTACCCACATTCAGTTTTTTTAAAATATTTTAATAAGAATCATCTAAGTGTTCTCTAAATGAGGTACTTTTTACCAACGGTGTGAATAGAATCAATGTCTTATCATTTATCGCTGGAAAAGATTTTTACACCACCCTGACTACCCTTGTAATTAATGTATATACTAATTTTTTCCTAGTTTCTTTTAAAATAAATGTTTTTTCATAATATTTTAGTAATTTTTTTATTTTAATTAGGTTATTAAAATGAAATGGTTATTTTCATTAAGAAATATTCTAATGATCTTTTGAAGGTACTTTCATCAATAAAATATCATATAATGATTATTTTTATTTTATATGGATGAAATACAATTATAATGTCTTTATTATTTCTTTGGGTGGTTATTAATTATGAGGATGAAATACTAATGGAACCCATTCTATTTTCCATAGGATAAACTCTTATGAAATGAAAAATATGTTCATGATTTTTTTTCAAATAAATGAATGGATTATGATCATGTTATGGGTGTATCTTCTATTTCATTAAAATAAATTGGATGATTTTTAATGTTTTCCTGATCAAACGGTATATGGATGATTATTCCATGCCCAAAATAACATACATGAGAGGTTATCCAAAACCCAACATATGGTGAATGTCTTCATAAATATCCTTCAAAAAAGAGTTATAATATTATTATTATACTAAATTTTATTCCATTCTCTTAGATAAATTCTTATAATTATGGGGTGATCTAATGAATCATGATCTCTGAATCATCTATGATTCATGTCTTATGAAATGACATATCCTTATGCCTTGATTATTATAAAAGAATTACTAGGTATGATTTCCAAATATTATGATTATATTATCGTACCCATGTGCTCATGTTTTTATTTTCGGTTCGACGAACTTCGGAAGTGAAAAACAGTTCATGCCCAAATATAATATATTTCCATAATCATTGATCAATCAGAGATCAATAAGATGATGAATGTAGGGATCCATGGAATTTAGTTAATGAAATAAATAAAAGGTAATATTTATAGAATTGATTGTGTGGGATCAACACATGTTGTTTTTAGTTAATTTTATTAAATAAATAGTTACCTCTAAAGAATTCATTCTTCATTGATGTGATAAAAGATATATCATTGTTCCACCATCGTTATTTTGTAGAAACCTGGTATAGATTTATAGAATTTACGATCAAAACATTTTCTAGGAATTTCTAGACATCACTGAAGTAGACTTTGGGTGCCATCACAAAATATCGTTATGCTCTAGTCATCTGCCATGATTTCCTTGAGAATCAATTCCAAAGATTTCTCCTTGATCTAGTGGAGGAGGATTGTTCTCCATTATTGGGAGTGTTCTTGGAGAAGTGAGATATCTAGGATTGAGTGTATACTCCTTGAATCATTGTGAACAACTAAATAGGCTTATGGGAAAATATTATAACAAGTTATTTCTATTTCTAGGGTTAAAATAAAATAATTACACCACTTCCATTAATATTATTTAATCCTAGAAAAAACCCATGTCCCTTAATAATAATAATATTATTATAATTTATTGACATGTTTTTATCTTGAGAAATATAATTAAATATAATTAAATATAATTTAATATAATTTAGTTAAATATTATTAAATATTATCATTTCTCACCAGACCATTAAAATTGTTCCTCCAGTCCTCCATAATATTTATCGGGCCCTGAATAATGTCAATTTATTTATTAAATTAATATAATAATATTACTCACAAATAAATAAACAAATATTATATTTACTAAACAATAAATAAATATCTATATACGATCTAGCATACATGAATTATTATTGAACCACATACGAGAATAATATTTACTCAACATATTAAATATAAAATAATAATATATTATTTAACTATCATTGTGGATACACATTGTGTTTGACCCTCTAGGACTCTTTCCCAGTTGCATTAGGCTAAGCTACCAAAAGACCAAGGATATCATCTAGAAAAATGTTATGGAACCCATAAAAAAAAAGAAAATTCCATAATAACTTGTCCCTTCATACGAATTCTTACTCTATAATATTATACCTTTATCACAATATCAAAAAACAAGAAGGTTTCATACTAGTGCCATCACCCAATGTGCTCAATTATCTCTTTCATTGATTTTCTAGAAATAAAAATTGCCTATTGAACACCACAGTCATGGAATTATTTAGGCTACATCATTTCCATAAAAGTGTCTAAGATATTAACTTTATTAAAATAAAAGTTGATAAAATATTTTCACACAATATTCATTAATGCAATATTAATTGTGAAGAACAAAACGTAACATACATCACTGTAAAAATATTTCGTCACTATTTTTTGACAATATATATAAGCGTGTGACTCATTAAACTCATTAACAATAATAATAATGACTATGTACCAATACACACATCCTTAGATAGGAACATCCAATGGTACATATGAATGTGCATTTCCTATTGGTGGGTCTCATTCTCATAATATCCATATAGGATATTACAAAGGGCATACACCATGAGAAGGTGCCTCAATGTCCTATGAGTCTCCACCCCTGATAACCTATATCATTTCTGTCTATCAAATGATATCGTCCTGCTATTGAAAACATATTCAAGAATAATGTCACAGTACATCCAGGTTCTAATCATATCGGGGAGCTGCTATGACCTTTTAGAGTGAGATCAACACTTGATAAATTATCACATACTATGTCACACAGAAGAATAACAATGATATGAAAATTAGGTTACAAATATTAAAAAAATGAATACATGTTTATCACAAAGTACAAAAAAGTTAGATCTAGGGTCCCTACTCTAATATAATCCCACATTTAGTAGATCCAACTACTAACAACCTTCAGTTAACTTTCTCTCACATAATATTCAGGTTTCTGATGAGATATGCTTTTAATCACGGGGTCCACCACATTCTCTTACATGGGTACACATCTCACTTCCACTTCACTCCTTTGATAGAAATACCTCAAGAAGTGATACATTCAGAGTATATGTTTAGTCTATTGGAGTAGACTTTGATTTCTAGAATGAGCCATTAATATAGTATTATAGATATAAAAAGTGTTATGTTCTTTACTTATAGGTATGAAATCAAGATCATAGAAAAAGTTATAAATTCATAAGGATTCCTTGGATGCATCCAAAGCCACTATATATTTTGACTCAGCTATAGAATCAGTGACAACTGGATTCGTTGAACTCTTACAGCACACAGCTCATGCATTGAGACTAAAAACATATATTGATTATCACATTACGTCCGTCAGATCAATCTGAAATTTAGTATCAACATACCCTCTGATGAAAACCTCCTTGTCTCCTCCATACACCAGGAACTTATGGTTAGTTCTTCTCAGATACTTAATGATTGTATTAACAGTAGTCAAATGATGTTCTCCTGCATATTCATGATTTCTTCATACCATACTCAATGTACATGAAATATAAATTCTAGTACATAACATAGAATACATGGTTGATTGTATCACTGAAGAATATAATATTTTACAGATTATATCATTGTACTATTGTTTCTAAGAACACATTTTCAATGAAATATGTATAGCATGATATAGTGGAACTAATACACTGTTGGATTATTCTAAAATAAATATATTTTATATCTGGTCAACATATGTACTTGGGTTAATCCAATAATCCTCTTCGATATATCACTAATGATCTTGATCCCTATAATTTAGACTTCTTCAGCTAAGTCTTTCCTGGATAAACACTTGTTTTTCCATTTCATAATAGATTTTAAGGCTGGTATTTCGTTTCCAATAAGTAACATTTCATCATCATACACTATTTGAGTAATAACCACATTCCCATTAATCCTTTTTTAGAAACATGTTTTACATTCATTCTTAATGAAACCAATTTTTTTTTGATTTATCAAATCTTATATTCCATGACCTATATGCTTTCTCCAACGAATAAATGGTTCTATGAAAATTTTAAATATTTTTGGCATATCCTGGAGTTACAAAACATTATGGTTGGGTCTTATAGAAATATTCATAACGGTTCCTCTAGAAAATTTAATTTTTACATCCATCTGTCAAATATCATAGTCATGGTAATATGTTATAGAAAATTTCATTCAGAATGTTTTAAACATGGAAACTGGTGAAAATGTTTCATTTTCATCGACTTCTTAACATTGTTTGAACACTTTAGCCACCAGCCATTATTTATTGGTACTTACTTTACCTCCCATGTATATATTCCTCTTGAATACCCATTTTCATCCATCAAGATTTACATCAAGTGGCATATCGACTAGATACCAAACTTGGTTTCGATACATGGAATCCATTTCAAAATTCATAGATTTTATACTTATTAATGCTTCTGAGCTATCTACTTCATCCTTATTAGTCATAGGTTCATAATTTCCCAAAAAATAATGAGTTAACATCCTCAATAACTAGAAAACTATTTTTCTTGGGTTCTCATACCTATCTTACTCTCCTATACAGTGCTTGTTTTTCAAGAACAAATTCTACCATGGAGAGCTATGGAACTAGTTCCCGTAATAACTCTCATGCATCTTGATATTCAACGTCATTGATGTCAATATTTCTCACACTATCATTTTTTAGTATGTGATCCCTCTCAAGAAATATGGCTTCTCTAGAGACAGTAAACATATTCTCTTAGGTGTTGTAAAGGTAGTATCCCGTTGTATCCTTAGCATGCCCTATAAAGATAAAACTAATGACCCGAGGTGCTATTTTTTCCTAAGATGGCATTAACAAACACCTCGCAACACCGTACTTGTGTATGTGATAAAATGGTGTTCTTTTCAATCCATATCATAAAGGGAATTAAATTTTCATCTTTATTTGGTACTTGGTATAATATGTATACCAAAATTTTAATGCATATCTGCAAAAGGATAATAGAAGATCTTCATGACTCATCATCAACCTTACCATGTCCAATATGGTATTGTTCCTTATTTCCCAAAATCCATTCCACTGTGTTTTATAAGGTGGAATGAGTTAATATTGTATACCAAACCCCTATATAAATTAGATCAAATATTCATTAAGATATTCACCACATTGACATGATTGATGTTTAATTATCTTCTTACCAAGCTGAATCTCAAATTCATTCATGAATTCCATTAATTTCTCAAAGGACTCAGAATGATAGATCATTCTGTAGATATAGACATATCTACTCAAATCATCAATAAATGATATGAAGTAACAATATCCACCTCTACATTCCATTGTAAATGGTCCACACACATCAGGTCGTACAAATCCTAGAAACTATGTAGCCCATTTAACCTGTCTAGTAAATGGTGGTTTGATAATTTTTTCGTATATAAAAGAATGAAATATGTTAAGTGGTCTTATCTCAGATGAGTCTAAATAAACATATCGACAAAGGGTTCTAAAACGATTCTCATTTACATGACTGAGACAGTGACGTCCATGTTGTTTGTTATATGAGTCATGTAAACATGATCTTTTATCAATTGAAAACACATGTTTTTATAATTTAATAAATACATGCCATTTTTTTAATGTTCCATACCATAACGTATTTTTTCATTATAGAAGAAAAAACCTTTATTCCAGAAAATGAAAATAAATCATATGTTTCAAAATATGATACATAAATAACCTTTTTAGTAATAGTAGTTACATAATAACAATCACGTAAAACAAAAATAATTCTCATTGGGAATTATAGGTTGTAGTAACTAATGGATGGAGCAGATAGACTCATACAATTAGAATCTTGCAGATCCACCTATCCTCTCAAAATTTTCTAAAATATACTTGGTTCCTATATTTGGATACAAATCTCAGCACCAGAAGCCGTCTCTAATACCAAATGAATATAAACTGAAGGATTACACCTAATAACGATTTAACCATTAGCTTCCTTGTATTTTTGGGTGTAATTCCTCTTCTGGTGGCATGGATTGACATAAGAGGAACATAAAAACTCCTTTTCCTTTACATTCATAGGGATCATCCCTTTCATTGAATGATAGTGCCCGAGAGGTTTAGACTGTTTAGATGTGTTGAGGAATTTTACCATGTTAATCCTTTTCTTATTCAATATTAGGACAGTGGGTTTGTCACTCTCCATGTACTTATCCACTTGGGAATCATTTTCAAAAATTCAGATAGACTCTAATATTTATTATTTATATTATAATTAATAATAAAACATTAAAAGGTCATGGGAATTGATGAAAGTATGAGATCTGTGTGCAAATCATCATGGAATTTAATCCATATGAATTCCAAGAATTCAGTGTACCCAATAATATTGACTAAATTAGACCTATAAGGAATATAATCCTGATGAATAATGGTAAATAAATCATTAGAGTTCTCATAATCCTTTTATCTCTCTTTCTCTTTATAGATATCCTGAAGGCGATAAATCGGGATATAGGAATCCATATCCTCAAGTTGCTTCAAGAGCTCACTAGACATGGATGATAGAATCAAGAACTGGTCACCTATAGCACCACTCTGATGTTTTTCGAAGAGAGTGATTTTTTTATCAGATGATTCATTTCTTGGCACAACTACTAAAGGTTCTTCCAACACATAAAATTTCCTTTTATGGTGAATGATGACATGTATGCGACTTTTCCACTCTAGTAAATTAGTGATGGTGAGAAGGGGTACCTTATCATGTATGGATTTTAATGCTCTATTTCATGTAATTTTATTATTATTTCAATAAACTAAGATAATTATTGTTTTATTAATTTATCTGATAAAATTTAGACAATTAAATAAATATTAAATTTATGAGTCTACCGCCATTTTATGAAAACCCAATAACCCTCTCTATTGGATTCAGAATATCCTATTTCTTGGACATTCCAGTGGATATGATTTATATTACCCTTCTCATTACCCCAAAATTCATTGGCCAAGAATAAATAATGGTTTTAGATAGGAATTATAAATGATAACTACATTAACTCACAACTCCTTGATCTGCTAAGTGGAATCCTCAAACCTAAAATCATTTATTTTAGATTTCCTTAATATTTTCCACTTAATTACACCATCTAATAGTTAATAAAGTATACCCTTTAAGTGAGACATGTTATCTCAATGAAAAACATTTGGTTAGAATTCCCTAATAATTAAAAGAACCCCAACATTTTATGGTCACGCACATTGAACTATGGTTTGATTCTAACCGATTTAATAGAAGACTATACTAATACAATATTTTATTGATTTATTTTATCCTTTATGCATAAATTCCAAATTATTATCTTCATTAAATTTCTTCAATATTAATATAGAATTCTTATGTGATTAGCCATGTCTTAAATAATATTTATGCATAAGCCATTTTATTTTAGTTCTATAATAAATTCATGATAATTCATTAATTATGTGATGGAAAAAACATATCCATAATGAAATAACTATGAAACTAACAAATATAATATAAACGGTATGATCATGATATTATAATTTTTTTATCTATAAGTTGATAATCTAACAGTTGACCTATGGGAGAAACACCTTGAACCAATTGAGTTTTGTGTTTATAGCTTTCCACCTATACTCCTATATATCTCATTGGATTAGTTTCAACACGAATTCTTACTTGAACCACCTCCACTAGCTTGGGAGCTCAATCCATTTCATATTTTATTTACTCACACTTAGGTGAGGGGAAAAAGAGTTTACATAAAAGAATATATAGGAACACATTCCATATATAATAATGACGAGAGAAGGCATGAAGACTAACTATTTAATTTAATAATAAATAAAATGTAACTAATCACATACAAAAGTGATGGTCACTCTCATTATCATTTACATGCATGTAACTTATTTCACATTTAATAAATAATGATTTTATTTTTTTAATCATTATTATTTATGATACATCTCACTCGAATCGATTAATTATTATCTCTAATTTACCAATCATTTTCTATTATATATTATATAAATTTACTTGATAGTCCCATCCATTGTGATTTTAAATTAATTAAAAAAATTCATTTAAAATTACCCTAGTATATAAATGTACCTTATATGTTGAGTACCTGTCTGAATCTATCCAACATATATTATACTTGTATACTATTTTATGCTTGGGACATATAGAATACATGACTAATAACTTACATTTACAATTTGTAACTCAAAAAAGTTTACACGAATCACATGATTTTTGGTTCATGTGTAATGATTCAGTGTACATAATGTAACAAAATGTAAAACACCTCATACATGATATAAAGATCTTGAAAATTACAAAGATATTAATTTAAAAAATAAATATTTATTTATACTTTAAACTCTCACATATAGTGTCCTATCTTTATGACCAAACACAAGTGAATGTTTCATGGTTTTCATAATAAATTAAATAAAATTAAAATCATCATAAATTGGTATTTGTAAATTATATGTTGATTATATCTATATGGTGTGCACACCAATCACCTTATATCCAAGACACATGCCTATAGACTTGGGGGTAGTATTTTCCTTTTAAAATTTGGACTAAACGTCATTTCAAATGGTCCACACATTGTGTTGACTTTTTGTTACATGGTCTCCTATAAATTAGGTAGTATATTGGATATAAGAACCATTTTAAATGATAAGGTACCACATTCCATGTCTAATGGGCTACACAATGTGTAGTCTGGCTGAACATGTGTCGGTCTATCCTCATCAACTTTCATTGTAAGAATTAACCCCACCATGTGTCATTAATGCACAGAGGTTGAGTAATTTCAGAATTTACTCCAGTGCATTGAGCTTAACTACACGGAATGTAACTAGGGTTACACGACATGTATGGGTATCTTGTCTGTGAAGATTCCTTCGATCCTCCAAATGAGTTCCTCAATTTTATTTGAATAATCAAAATGAATCATCTAGATTAGATTTATAAGAAAATAATGACGAAGAATATTATCTAGAAATTTAGATTAAAAGAAAAATTAAGCATGAATTGAAAAACAAAATTATAAATGAGTAAATCACCAAAAATGTTAAATAATTATAAATAATTACGTTCCTGCTCCAATACCAATTGTATGTTCCTACTGCCATGGAAGCACTGAAGAGTCAGCAACCAACATTAATTTTTTTTATAATTAGTGGTCAATACAAGATCTATACAATGATGAATGACATGATCCATGTAATTTTTTCCAATAAATAGAGAAATATTAATTGTGCCGAAATCAAGAGAGGAGGATCAACACATATTTTTATAAATAATTTAATTAATTAACTAATTTCATCTAAAGGATTCCATCATCTTTGATTTCTGCAGAGACATATTTTTTGTTCACAGTCATTGCATTATAGAAACCGTGTTTAGATTTCCTCTATTGGTAATTTACACATGTTTCCTTAATATCTATACATCAATAAAGGATTATCCCGGTGCTTTCATGGATGAATCATGCACTAGTGTCATCTACCTTGATCATCTCGAGAATCACTTCGAAAGATTCCACTTGATCCAGTGGAGGAGGATTTCTTGCAATTATTATAAGAATTCTTGTAGAAGGGGCCTATCTAGTCTTGAGAGGATTCTCCTCGAATATTAGTTCACAAAAAATAGGAATATGATAAAAAAATATATTTTTGTATTCATATTGCAAGTGTTAAATAAAATAATTTCACAACTGAATTTATTATTATTTAATCATTGAAAAAGACAATGTCAAATAATAATAATAGTATTATTTTTTTACATAATATTTATTTTTAAATTATAATTAAATATTATTTAATTAAATAATATTCAATATTATCATATCAAATAGAAAAAATAAAATATATCCACTATTCATCAATAATATTTATCAGGCCTAGAATAATGTTTATTTATTTATTTAATAAGTATCACTACATAATTTTACAATAATTAAACAAGTATTAAATTTCATAAACAGAATATAAATATTAATATGCAATCAAGCATATATGAATAATTATTAAACCATGTATATGAAAAATATTTATTCAACATGTTAAATAATAAATAATAATATATTATTTTAATGGGATTCTTGATAAACATAGTGTGTGGCCATCTAGGTCGCTTTCTTAGTGGCATTAGGCGAAGCAGCCTAAAGACCAAGGTTAACATCTTAAAAAACACTACTATAACGATAGAAAATTTAGGTAATTCCAAATTTACATGTCACCTCATACAAACACTTACTGTGTAATATAATCCATTTATGACAATATATCAAATCACGAAGGTTTCATGCTAGTTCCATCATCATATGAGCTTGATTATATCTTTGTTTGAATTTTTGAAAATATAACATGCATATTGATCACCATGGACATGGATTTATTTAGGCTATATAATTTCATCAAAGGGCATATGATATTAACTTTGATTAAATTATTGAAGGGATAAATCCTGAAATTCATTATTCATTAATGAAATATTACTCATGAAACACCCAATGTATTCTTCCACTCCATGAACATCTCCCAACATGGTTTTGGTCAATACATAAAATTTAATAAATCATAAAACTCATTAATAATAATATTATTAATGTCTATGTACTAATATAGATCTTCATAGATAAGAACATCCATTGAGACATATGAAAAAAGATTTCCAAATGGTGGGTGTCATTCTCATAATATATATACTGAACATTACCCAGGGAGTACACCATGAGAAGGTGGATAAAAGTACAATGAGTCTCTACCCAAGATAGAATATATCATCTCTAACCCAAAAATGTTATCATCCCTCTATGGAACATATTTTCAAGAATCATTTCCTATATCTTCCAGGTTCACATCATAGTGGGTAACAACTATGACCTTTTAGTGTGATAACTACTCTTAAAAAAATTATCACATACAATGTCATGGAGAAGAAAAATCATGATGTGATATGTAGTTTAGGAATATTCAAAAAATGAACATGTGTTTATCAAAATGTATAATGAATTTGGTTATAGGGATCCAAATCCAACATTTATCACATATGATCATGGGTCAATATTTTCAACATTTAACATTTTGGATAAAATAAGGCCACTTAAACTTATATTACCCTTTCCAAGGATGGAAAAATAATTTATGTAGGGAATTAATTTAAAGTGTACTATGTGAGAAGAATATTGTGGGATATATTGGTGATCATTCACAAAATATGATGATTATGTATAAGGTATTTATAGAGACTACTCCTTTTATCCTTTTAGGGTTTTTATTATTATGAAATGTATTGAACATTAATAGGAAATAATTTAATATTAATTTATTTAAAATTAGGTCTATATATATATATTTCATTCTTCCAGTTTGAAACACAATAACTCTGACCTTCAATAATTAATTATTATATTTTTCAGTAAAAATAACTTTTTTCTGGATTACTATTTAAGAATAATTATTTGATATCCATTTAATCCACATAATAGTTTTTTATCACATAAATCAAGAAATATTTATATTATTTCGGACCATGAAACAAGGGAAATGAATTTTTATTGTATGTAGTCTCAATTTGATATAACTACTAGCATACATATTTGTTTTATGATGTTCTAATTATTCATTATCTAGATATTATCTATAAATATACTTTTCAACTAGTTAGATAAATAATAATGATGAATAATGGTTATGATGGGGGTATTAGAGAAAAAATATTAACCTGATAGAATAAATATTCGATTTAATTAACAAAGAATTCTTGTAACAGGAAAATAAAATAATGATCATAGGGAATATTTATGCTAGTTTAATGGAAATCAGAACCTGTATACTCTTATACCTACTTACTATTCTAGCGAAACATATTGCACTAAAATAATATTAAAGTGGAATGAAAACTCAATCATAACCAAATTTTTCTAGTGAATGTATAAACAAGTAAGAAGACTATTGTACAGGGAGTAACAAACCAACTACAAAATTGAATTTAGGATGTGGGTGTCACCAACTGAAGGAACCTGACCTTATAATCTAGGATCCATATAATTGGGAACAAAAGAACAAATTTTTTTTTTATTTTAGAAGAACAAAAAATTGTGAGATCCTATGAGAGACTGTACATAGTTTTACAGATAGGGTAAATCATGATGAAGTAGAAGAATGAAAACAAATTATTGTTATTGGTTATTGAGAAATGTATCATAATATCTCTTCGAAGGTGTAATGTGAGTAATAGTTGTTTTTATTTAGTACATAAATTTCTATCATGTAGACAAGGAATTCATAAAATATGACATTATTTATACAACACTACAAATATTTTAGATTAAATATCTATTCGTTATGAAAATTTCTTATGCTCATTACTAGTGTACATTGAATGTGTCCAAATTCCCTTATGAAATATCTACAAAAATATAAAATGAAATCTATTATCAGGTAATGAAATTAAAATTGAAACAAAATAATTAGCTAAGAGTGAGAAAAATATAATTCTATAATAATCAAAACAAAAAATAATTTTTTTTCAAAACCTAAAGAATAATTAATTTTAATTTTAATTACCTATTAAATAATTCAAATTTTTTCTTTAATAATTGGTAGAATTATTTCCCTAAATATGGTAACATAATATAAATATCATATTAGAATTTCAAAACACATTATAAATTCATGAAGTTCTTAATTGTTCAAAATTTATTTATCATTTTTAAATACCATATAATAAAAATCAACTAGAAATATTAAATATTATATAATCATAATATGTGTTTTATGTATATACATGGATAATTAATGAATTTAAAAACAATAAAATATATTAAAAATAACATTAATAATATTCTCATTTATTATATAAAATATTTATGTATTTTATAAATTAATAAATTACATCAGATAATTAATATTTTTTTGGAAAATTGAGCATGTCAGAAATTATTTATAAAATAATAATGATACAAAAAATAAAAATAGGGGACATCACATTTATACTTTTTCTAAAAAGTTAAAAGATCAAGAAGATGAGTATCAACATGCATGAAAGAATCTTGGGCCACTAGTTTTTTTGAAATATCAGGAGTAAGATCATTTAAAACATGGAAGGCATGTGTTATTATATGTTTTTTTGAAGACAAATTGCGAAACATTTAGACCATCTTGCTTTGAGTTTCCATGAAAAGTGATTGGTGCAAAGCCTTACCTCTTGTACAATCGTGTTTGAGTCACATTCAAACCATCCCCATTCCATATATATTGTTTATCCATGTTTATATCAGTCATAAAGGTGATCATTTCTGCTTCAAGGGTAGTAAAATATCCCCAAGACCCATCTATTCATTCTAGAATAGCCTCATTATGATCCCTAATGACAACCAATAGCCAACTAGACTAGGAATTCATTTAATAGAGCTATTTATATTGAATAATTTCTATCCAATGAATGGATGAATATAGAAGTGTCCAAGTATACAACAAGTGGAAAGATGATTACCTGACATATTGAGTCATTGAAGTGAAAACAAATTTCCAAATGAGTAATTGCAATTCCCTTTATATATATGGTTTGAATTTATAATGGAAAATATAATTTCATATAAATTATATTATAAGTTAATGATTTAATTATCAAGTATTTTTTATTTATTCCCTGTCAGATTGTATACAACATCTCTACATAGGCCTCATGATATAAGAAGTTTAGCTACATGGATATATTATCTTTTCATCACATCATGAAGATAATTTTCAATACTTTCAATGTTAATTTCATTTAGATAAAAAATACAAATAAGGAGTTCTATATTTATAAAGCTATAGAACATGATAGTAACAAGTGGCTATGAATTCACCATTTTTTTCACATAATGATCACTGAGAACAAAGAGAGATACCTAAGTGTTGTAGAAAGACATCAACAAGAATGCATAATTGAGGAGCTCTCCATTGCAACCAAAATATGGATGGTTGTATCCATCTATTATTAAATGTACACATCCAAATATGATCCCCTTATATTATATGACAATATAATATATTAGAGTTTAGTATTCCATTAGAATCTAGAAACCCATGTAAGAATTCATCCAGTAATGCGATGACTAGGTTTGAGATATTATCCTAATGTTCACCCAGATGTTGATCCATGCTACTCAACTAATCTATGATGGTAAGGTTGGGATCCATTGTTTTATTAAAAAAAGATTCTCATGATATGGGATCACATCCATTTTTCTACTAGAATCTAAAGGATAAATTGGAATTTACAACATAGTGAGATTATCTATACACCATATTGAACACTAATCACAAGCCATGCCATATTGATGAATTTATATAAAGTATATATATTGATATAGGATGCTCCATAATTCATATTCGAATAATGTTTATGTATTTGTATTTACTATTGCCCAAATTCCATATGATCTATATTTGAATTGCTTGGTTGAATATTTCCAGATTATTAATGCCAAGACCCATAGGCTAAAAGGATTCCAATGTTTGTTCCTATTCACAATAACTATTTTTTTCTTTGTTATACAACTACTAAATATGAATGTCCTGATTTCATAATTTAGGGTTTTAATCATAGATATTGGCCATATATAATCCAAAAAGTAATAATCAAGCTTGGAAATCATAATGTGTTATAAAAGATATATTCTTCCTACCATTAAGACAGTTTTCCCTTTCCATATGTATATGGTTTTTTTGTTCACCTCAAATGTTTTTTGAAGTATGAAGCATAAGGATTTCCAAAAAGAGTGGGACACCTAGGGATGTAAAGTGAATATTTCCATCCAATATCCCAAATTTAGTGAGGATGTTTCTTCTTCTGGGAGAATAATAGTTCTTGCCGAAGTAAATAAAATATTTCCCCTAGCTGATTTCTTGACCCTAAATGTTTTCTTAGTGCAACCAAACATTTTGGATGCCTGAAGTATTATTCCTATCTCATTGGGTAACCAAAATAATATTGTCAGCAAATAAAATATGATAGGGAGTGGTATACCTCTATCATATTTAATTTCCTTCAAGTCACCTCTCTCGACCATATGAGTGAAAATCCTACTATGTTAATCCTCGGAAATGGAATATATGATCACATAGAGAGGATCACCTTGACTAATCCCCTATTTTTAGGTGAAATTTCCTTCTAATGATCTATGGGAATAATTAAATAATTTAAATAATTAAACAATTTAAAAATAAATTAATAGAATAAAATCAATGTAATAAAACAAAATAATATTAAGTAGCACAATATATTCATGTGCACAAACAATATAACCGTTTTTATCTAATTAAAAGTCCAAAAAAATTAGACCATGAAATGTTTTTATCTTCCTATTTGAATCTTAAAAAAATACTGAATTCAAACTCCCCAAACATGTGTACAGCTAAAAAAATAAGCATCCAACATTTCGTGTAAAAATTTATTGTTTTCTATATAATATAATTATAAATTCATAGTATATATATCTATAAGGTGTTTCAAAAAATATAAAAACTATAACATAACATCTCCTATATTTACATGATTTACAAAAAACATCCAACATCAATCTACATTATTCTTAAATGTTGTAATGTATTTTGGAATTATAAATTATAGATGTTCAATAAATTATTATTTCTTTTTAAATAAAATTAATATTTATTAATAAATAAACTTTTTTTACAACAAATAAAAGTATATATATAACCAACTTCAATAGTATATAAAGATGAAGATAATCACTTCTTTGAAGACCAATAAATTGTTAATTTTGTATGAGAATAAACTTTCATGACATGTCCCCCAGGGCTCATGCCGTGACTACCCCATGCCCGGCTTCCATAGGCTAGGGTCTGGTGACTAGCACCGAAGGCGTATTCCCTAAAACTGGGAAGGAATTTCCATTATAACCTATAAAAACATGCAACCAAGAACACATCAAGATATAAAATCAAGTAAATTTAATAGTAAACATAGTAAGAACAGAAAGAAAAAGGGGTCATAATACAAGCCCAACTAGAAAGTACAAAAAAATTAATGTACAAATAAACTGAAGAAAAAGAAAGGCAGCTACTGGGTCATCCTCTGAGGTTTCTACCTGAAGGGTAGGTACAGATCGCCTCCTCAACAACCCATATCCACCCGTCTCCTCTACGTAACGTCACACTGTATGGTCAACCTCTGGGGCCCATCTAGCCCTGGTACCCTCAGCCACAATCAGCGTTGTCCTTCATCAGCACCGAACACAACAAGGTGTGGGCATAGCCTGTGTAAGGGTGAGTATAACGATACTCAGTTAGGACCCCAAGACCCTCAAGGTCTAAAAAAACCACCATGGATAAACCATTAAGTATAAAATAAACTGACATCCCTACTTAGGTATATGCCCATACATATACCTAAGTTATCAAGTATACCCATCTCAATCATGTAGAAACATAGAGTCCAACTCAAAAAGCCTAAAGCTCAACTATTCCATAAAGGTAGGTGTACCATGATGGTAAGTACTACACAGTTACGCCACATAGAAGAATACCACAATGGTATTACCACAAGGAAACTACCGCACATGTACGAACTCAGCTCACACCTCGTATAACTTAGGTACAGAAGACAAAATGATACGATGTAAATAATGAATCATCTTACTTTATTACGAGGCTTTGCTGCCGACCCACATAGGATCACTCAGTACTGAACCAGATAGGATCTCTAGATGCTGACCCACATAAGATCTCTAGGTGCTGACCCACATAGGATCGCTCGGTGCTGACCCACACAGGATCGCTCAGTGCTGACCCACACAAGATCGCTATGTGCTGACCCGTAGTGGATCAATCGGTGCTGACCCAAATTGGATCGCTCAGTGCTGACCCACATAGGATCGGTCGGTGCTAAACAACATAGGATCACTATGTGCTAACCCACACACGATCGCTATTCATTTTTCATATCACAACCAGCTACTGGGTTCCCACACTATGCTTTCTCATCTCCGGGATGGTCTACTCCTCAATCCACTGGTCGATGATACAAATTCCATGAAGCCCCACAAAAAAGTATCCCAATAGACCACCATGTCATAGGGGTCTCAACGCAATAGACTGTGCTTTACTCGGTTTCCCGATCTATAAGTTATTAACATTTTAGTCCTGAGGGTCCGGTTGGATTTTTGTTCGAACCAACCCGACATTATCCCAACTTCATCAAAATCTCAAGTGGGGTATACCAAAGGGACAGTCTCATTACAAGTTTTACAGTGTTGTAGACGGTTTGTCAAACGGACACCTAGTTCCAATGTTATGGCAGATAGAGCAAAAAAAACTCACCCCCTTTATCACTTCTAATGTAAATCATTAAACATTCTTTCATATTTTTAACCATATTAAAAAAATTGTCAAGTATAGAAAAGGATTCATGTTTTTGGGGATAATAAATAAACCCAGGTAAATATATTTAAATTATCAGCAATAAAAAAAATATATTTATTACTACATAAACTGGAATTTCTCATTGAAAAAAATAAATCAAGATGAAACAATATAATATTTAAATAAGTATAAAATTTATGGATACACCTAAATGATTCATTATTTTTCATACCTTTCAATATTGAATAAAAATTACATTTTTTTAATTTTAATGTTGGAAAGTGTAGATGATATCCATGTTTGGATAGGTTGGATGTTATTTGAAAATGTTCCCGTAGAAGACACATATTCGTAAGAATATCATCTATTTATATAAAACATTTATGATTAAAATTTTTATTATATTGATCCTGGAAGTAATAGTATAAATATTATCATTTAGTTATGAATATAAAAGAATAAAATTTTCTTTAAATAATATAATTTTTGTTTCCTTGAAAAATAAAATTAATATCATCATTTTAATGGTATGGTATTGAAATTAGATTATTTTTAATCCATTATACATATATAACATTATAATGTAAAATACAGATATAAATAATAAATTCATAAAAACCCTTAACATAGATTTTAGAGTTATATCCAAAAGGCAATGTGAATTCACCACATTTTGTTTATGTTTGGAAATTAAATTGTTCAAATGTCAAATTTCTAGATCTGGAACTATCCATGTACCATGTAACATTGATATTCATTAGGTGAAAATCCTGAAAAAGATATCTCATTCATTGAAAAATTTCATACCAATGCTATATTGGGTCTATCTTGGTTAGATAACGAATTCGTTGGTATGAAAATAGATTTAAAATATTTATTTTATTGTTATATACTGGATAAAATAATAAAGAAAACATCCCTTATAGATAGAATATTGAGAAAATATAAATGAACATTCATTATTATAATGTCCATGAAACCTAAACTTAATGAATATGACAAATGATAGTTATCAAATATAACATTTAACAAAAATAGACATGTTTAATTTAGGAATTTTTTGTTTATACCCAAAACCATGTTTTTATTTTTTTGGATTCATCATAGCAATCATAATTTAATACCTTGAATAAAAGAGTTAAATATTCATTAAATTTTCCTACATTCTTTTTAAAATTATAATTATATCTCCGAAAATTTTGAAAAATAATTATAAAGGTTTCCATTTGTATATATAGAAAATTTTCTATTTTACTTTTTTTAAGGGAATCATTAAGCTTATTTGCCCTTTTAATAAATTTTGTTTGTCCCTTATTTTAGACATAAAATTATTTATATAAATCCGTAACTAAAAACAATTATTTTTGATGCTTTTCATTTTCAATATACAACACATCAAATTTATAACCATCATTTTTATAAAAATAATTATAAATAGAATGATTTAATACCAGATTTTTATTTGTATTCATCAATCATTGGTTCAGTGTCTATTTAAAACATCACGATTCTTCACATGAATAACTGGAATTTATTGTGGGAATTACAATGAATAAATTTCCTTAGATTTCAATGTCAATAAATTGATTAGAATAATAAATTAATAAATAATAAACATTAGGACTATACTAGAATCTATAAGAATATACAAATACTAATAGGAATTTATTATTATGAGAATAGTTCTGTATTATGAAAAAATAGAAGAGATAAATTATCCATAAAAGTGTTAACATTGGATACCGACTATTATTTCCGAAATATCATTTGAAGATTATCTAGAGTTGATGTGAAATTAGGAGAATAAAAATTTAAACAAGATAAAATAAATATCAATGTTAATTAACATAGTTAAATTCAAATGGGAAAATAAAATATAGGACACATGGAATTTTTATAGTGGTTTAGTCCGTATTTGACCTATTCAACTTTTATACATCTGAACTCAATGAGAGATATGTTTTGCAGTAAACTGAAATTTGAAGAGGAATCACAACCAGATTACATGAAAATTGTTATATAATATGAATGACCAAATCTCGTAGATTTTTTATGTGGATTGACAACCCCATTACTAAACAAACTATGGACTATAATATTCAAATCTAAAATAGTGAAAACATTCATATTTAAGGGGTCACAACCCAACAAATGAATAAAAAAATATTTTGAATGTAAAACTAAAAATTAATCATTAGATCACATGTGATAGATGAGAAGTAGTGTTCAAAAAACAAGAAACTAGGATAATGTATATGATATAATATAGAAGCACATGTAGAAGTTCTTGAGTAGAGTATTAGGATGTATCATCATGGGTGCAGAAAAAGTAGTATATGTTTTGGTTAAATACATAAAATTTTATCTTATAATTCAAAACATGTTTTCATGGGACTTGGATAGTACACAAAACCATTTTTTCTAATTAATGTTATTTTGGTTGTTAAAATTTTATTTTCAAATAATTTTTTTATTTTTAATATGACTCGAATCCCTCGAATAGAATTTGTAATAAAGTTAGATCAAATCTCCAACAGAGTAAAGTAATTAAAATATGAACTACTAAATAATCCCTGAGAGATAAATTTATCATTCCTAATAATGATTAAAAAATCACTTTAATTCTAAACATAATGAAAAATTTAAACTAATTTGAAATATCGCATAAATAATTCTAATAGTCCCAATAATAGTAGGTCAAATAAATTCTATAAATTTCATAATATAATATAACATTTAAATTCTAATTTCAAAATAAATTTTTATTCAATGTAGTGCATAATTATTCAATATTCAATTTCACTACTTTAAATACCATAAATTAAATTTTAATACGTTTTACATCACTAAATTTTAATTTATAAAATTATAAAAAATAATATTAAACTCAAAATGTAATATTTAAATAATCATAATATATGTTTTATGTGTGCTCGAATAAAGAAAAATTATTTGGCAGTTTAATACATCTAAAATACACTATAAAAATTTTCTAGGATTCTATATAGTATATATTCATGTTTTTAAATTTAAAAATTAATTATTAATTAATATAAAATCGAACTAATAAAAATAACAAAAACATATTTCATTACACAATTTCTTGACTAAAAAAATATAGAAATTCATTGTTCATGAGTACTAAGTAGTAATGAGGTACATACCTTGAGGTCAATTATCTAACCATCCCATTAAATTTTCAGTTAGTATAATTTTCTTGTTGTTAGATGAAATTATATTAATTCTGTATAATAAGAGTGTAGAAAATTATATCATGCAGTCACTTAAGATACCATGATGTATGATCAATTACGATTTCATTTTGTAGTAGGTTGAAGAAATCCATTTATGGTCACCTTAAAAATAATTCTTGTTTCCAAATAAAATTGAAGATATAAATTTACTTTAAAAATAAGAGACAATGTAACTTTAAAATTTTAAGAATTTAAAATATAAAATTAATCACCACACATGTTATTTAAGAAAATATTGATTCTTTCATTAAAAAAATACCATGTGTGGAATTGGAAATTTTAAAAATTAAAAAATTTAAAACAATATAGGGAATTAAAATTTATCTAATCATAAAATATTAAATTAATATAGTACATGAATAAGGAAAAACTAACCTAGTTATATTAATAATTTGGAATATGAAACCCATTGTTGAGTTTCATTGTTCTCTATTTTGTTGAGAATAACTACGATTATAAGAAACAAATCAGCATGTTTTAAGGCATCATGAATAATTTTTTAACTCATGAATGAAATATTATATGATTGGAACCTAAGAAACATTTCCCAATTTTAAAACCCTTTGTATTATCTAAAAAAATACCTTAAATATGAACACCATTATTATATATCATGAAAACAATTTATATTATCTCTAGTCCTTCATCTTGAATTGAAATTTGGAAATTTTTATTAGATTTTTTAAAATACGCTATTGTAACTAAATCTATCCAATAGAATAAAATATAATTTTAATGTGATTATAATTATCATCATCAATGGAAAATTATATTTGGAATATATTTAAAAAAAATTAAACAGTTATATAAAATGATTAAACGATGTTCTTAAGATTATTTTTAAAAAAACACATTATACTTCCACTATATGTGTATCCATGAAGTATTCCCTCATCGAATATCTCCTAAAACATGCCCAAATTTATTCCATTGGACTTAATATAAAATATGATTCAAATCCCCTTAATATTTTAATGATAATATTTTATAAAACCACATATTAGAATAAATATTGTCAAAAAATAAATTGAAAGATTAGTTTAGAATGTCTTGAACTATAGTTTTATAGAGTCTCTCGAAATAATTAGTGATTCCACACTCAGATGATAATGTTATTCCCAATACAACATTCCCCAATTGATCATTTACGATAATTATTCTATAACGTGTATGAATTATACTATTCGTGACTTATTAAATTATTTTCAAAATATTTATGAATCACTTCATTCATGTATTTCAATCCATTATTGAATCTAAACTATTTTTCATATTCATTTTTATAGTCAATTCAACTCCAATAGTGATCACACCACACAAAATTTATGAATTATTCATTATAAAAAACTATAAGTATCGCTGATTATAATTATAAAAAATAATAATACTAAATATATCATTAATGTTCGAGTTATATCATATCGAATCACGTACATTTGAATTTATGAATTTGACAAGGTTCATAGTTCTTTAATCAACATTATTAGGACAACAACTCTACATACCCCTTTTTTTATATTTTTATTAATCCATCAATTATCTGTGATAAAATCTTAAATTCCTTAAAATTTATGAGTATTGAAATATTATCTTTGACATAGAGTTCCATATATGCTATAATAAATCGTATCATCCCATTTATGTTTATAAAATTACTATAATGATCATTAAAAATCACAAAATAGTTTCAACTCTTTGATTGACCCTTACTGATGATTTTTCAATACAACATCATCATAACAACATTTATATTCTTATGTAAGATCACCTTAATCCCATTCTTTCATAGTTTAAATTCTATTAAGATATTTTTCATCAAACCCTAAAAATTCAAAATCATTGGACTTGTTTTCCACATTTCTTGATTCCAACTCACTTTGAATTGAGTGGTCCGTTATTCTAAAATGTGAAAATTCCTCCATCATTATGATTAATGTCTTTCTTGAGATTTTGATTGTTTGAAATCTTCTATGGGTAACAAATATCAAGAATTCAATGTTTTTATCTTTTTATGAGAAAGTATTAAATCAACACCACTATTTCACTCTCCTTATTCATTCCACTATTAATAGAGATAGAGTTAAAAAAAATTATACACTCTAGTGGTATTCAATGAAACATTTTGGTAGTGTGTGTAGTTTGATCACGCCTCCTAGAGGTTCCCTCAAGAGATAAAAAATCATTTGTTTAATTTTTATCACTCATATTAACATATTTAGGTTTATACCATTAAAAAATTAACTTTAAATCCTTCAGTTATATACAATAAATTTATTTAGGAGTTAAAATATTATACTTATTTACATATGATTAATTTTCATAAAATTTGTATCACAACCATCACACATTGATGTGAAATATCACCATTTGTAAATTTTTTCCTCTTGAATTGCGAAGTGGTTTTCCTTTTAATTAGAACCCCTCTAATGTTTTTTTAACATTATCATGTCTTGATACCTTATCCTATAGTATTTGTCTTACCTTAGGATTTGAATCCAAATTATAGTTTTTTCACTTATAATTGTAATCTGAAATTGGAAAACCACCCCACAAATTTAATATGGGTCTATGATCCATTAATTTTTTTCTTAATAAACTACTTTAGCTTCATGTCAAATCTTGAACAATTTTTATTACATGTTAGAGTATCTAAAATTGATGTTTTTATTAAAATGGGATAATTTTTTTTTTCATTACAAAAACAACCATATAATCAATATTCATTTATTGAATAACTTAAAAGATGGAATTTTATATTACAAAGTTATATTTTTTATTGGTTATTCAACTTCAACAATCACCACCTCAAAAGACATCAAAATTTCATTCATAAAAATAATATATTTTGTAAAAATATAAGATATTAATCTATTTAACTATGAATTCCATTCAGTTCATAAACACTTTTGTGAACTCCATTTACATCTTTGAAATTTATATTTCATTTGGTTATTGATTTATCATTATCATTCCACAATAACATATTTTATTTTTCAAGACTATATTTTTCTTCTAATAAAAAATAAATTTTGATAATTTATAATTCTTTTAGTGTCTTATATATATTATATACCTTCTCACTATCACATTATTCTTATTCAATCAATTAAAATTGGGTTTTAATTTATTTTGGTATAAAATATACATGTCATTTATTCTATAGTTGAACATTATATCTTTCACAATACCCATATAAAAATATTCCAAAATATTTATTTATAAATTTTATATTTTCCATTCTCAAGTATTAATAGGATTGACCTCAACATTTAAATCTACATACATCATTTATTCTTGAAGGAAATTTTTATTCATCATCACATTAATATCCATTATTGAATTCAAGAGAAATATTTAAAAATATCAAATATATCATCAATATAAACATTTAAATATATTTTTACCCAATTATTTTATCTTTAACTCATTTAATGACATTCAAATGGAATAAAATAATGTAATTGAACATAATTTAATCAACTTTGGAATCAATTTATTTTTCAATATGATAATTATATATGTTTATGATATTTTAACTATATCAATAAATTAATGTACTATCATTATAAATTTTTTTACCATTATTCCAAAGAGAATGACTTGAACTAAATTCATAAGATATCCATAATCTTTTAATCATATAAATATTTGAATTTTCCATGTATAAGTCATCATTGATATAAATAATTGTTTGGAACAAAAATATGATATTTATAATAAATTTTAATATTATAATATAATCATTGAAAACATTATTATAGATTCAAATAGATAGTATAATTATATTTAAACTGATTATTATCTTATTGAAATATTAATGTTCTCCCATTTTAATATGATAAAATTTATCAAACCTTGTTTATAATAGTGGAACATTAAATTTATCTAAATTCATCATGTATATCATGGAGTTTCCTAAAAATTATTTTCATTTGTACGTTAATAACAGGATTAAAAACATGTTACGAGTGTTATTAATTTAAAATATTTTATATTCAACCATCATCTTCAATACCCATAAAATCAAGAAAGGTTTATATAATCATATCATTATGAAATGTACAATATTCTCAGTGATTTTGAGAACAACTATGCTATGAGATAGAATATTGAATACTATTACATACTTCCATATATAGAATCACATTTCATAGAGGATATAAAATCCTTTTTAATAAAAAATTTCTTCTATAGATCACATCGATAAAAAATATATTTAAAATAGTACAAACACAAATCCCTAAGAATACGTGGAAATGCATCTCATATTTTTATTACCCAACTAGATACTAATTAATAAAAAATAATAATATTTTCATGATTATTTATTCTATCGTATAACTTGTTATGCACTTGGTTATAAAATGAAACTGTAGAGATGGGGTGATTTATTTTTTTAGTAGAATTTTTAAAAAAAATAGTATCACAAGTTATTACTATGATAAATTAATTAAAAAATGTAATGATGTTGGTTAAAGTGAAATTAAATATAACAAAAAATTGTTTTTACAAAGTTCACAAACTATTTTATCTTCTGACTAACCAATGTGGACTGATAGTAATGATTACACTATTAATGGGTTTCAATCATTTTATGTAGAATAATGTAGTGGATCATAATGATTCTCCTTAAATCTAAGCACATGAAAAAGCATGATGATAATTAATAGGTAGATGAATCATCAGTACCTTCCTCATGTTCCATAAAAAATGATCTCAAATTTATAAACATATTATTCACTACACTCGAGGATAAATATTATCGTAAATGATTTTTATAATGAATGTCTAGCCATATCTTATATTTCTCTCACTTCTATCAGTGTTTCTATCTAATTTTTTATTTCCACACATTAATTACACCATGATATGATATTTTTTAGTTTGATCAAATTTAAACTATAGGTAGAAAATAATTTTATAAAATTATTATGTTTAAATTTTGAATAACATCATGAAAATAAACATATCTACTATAATCATTAAACAATTGTGGAATAAGAAGAATTATTTTTATATTTCCATCTTTATCACCTTATATTTGTTATAATCATAACATTATTGTGTATTATAAACATTTACTGATTCATACTCAATATCATGAAGTCGGATTGTATTTATCATCCATATATAACCTCACATTAGTATTCTTGGATCACTGTCATAAGGTAATTCTCTATCATAAAGTACCCCATGATTTCATTTAATTTCCTTATTAAATGAAACACATATATTATATCACGATTGATTTGTATGAATAAATACTCTGATTACTTCACTTTCTTAAGGGATAATGAGTGGCTCATCATAGTTTAGTTTCATATTTCTTATGAACCATTTCGTTATTTTACAATAACTGAACACCGATCAACAAAAAAATTATACCTGATCATGGTTATGATAAATATATATTTAAATCTCCCTAAATTACTCAGAAAATAATTTTATGAAGACAAAAAATAATAAAATTATATCAAATAAGTACTTATCTAAACACCTCTCCAAATGATAAAATGTTACCTTTTAGATTTCTCCAAATCACTATTTTAATATGAATACCATATTCAATATATCACAATTGAGATAATAATATTCCTCCATTATTCAACCACCTATGGAGGGATACTTTGGACACATCAATATTTTTAATCATATGCAGATCATTACTCACTTTAAAAAACTATCATACAATGAATGGATATAATAAAATATATTATATGAATCAAATAAAAATAAAAAAATTAAAAACTATCCAAATATATATATATATATATATTAGGTAAGAGGATCTATAAAAAAATGATGTTATATATGAGTTGGAATAGATATATTTCTGTAATATGAATCCATGAAAAATCATAATATAATCAAAATTATAACTATTTTCATTTCAGAATTATAATATATATATATATACACACAATCATATATAATTAAAAAACCTTGGGTGGTACAAATGTAATTATCATGGATGTGTCCAATAATAATAAAATTACTCTACAATTTTCCAAATTAAATTTCCAATATCATTATATAGTTGATTAGAAAATAGTTAAATAAATCATTTATAATTCTAAAATGGTGAAAGTTATAATTTGTCTTTTAGATTTAATAAATTAAATCCCCATAATGAAATATTTCTAAAATATATTCCCTCCAATAGTGGTAAAAAATATAAAATATTTTTTAATTTAGAGGGGACATATTATCTATAATACAATGGGAAGATCTCAAAAAATACCAAAAATTTATTGAATATACAATACCTCTCAAAATATTAGTGATTTGATTTCCTACTATTATGATTGAATTAAGAAAATAGATTAAAATGTCGTACCACTCTAAAAAAACTTTGGGTGTGGATTTACACGTGGGAAACCATATATTTTATAATGTGTTATATATATATAATGTAGAATTGGTGGTGTATGAAAGTGGAACACTATTCCGTAATAGTATAAAAAAATATATTTTATAATTCAAATTAAAAAAATTATACTCTTAACAATAAAATTATTTATTGATTCTATCACCACATCTTCATTCCTCTATTTAACATCTCCTTCAACTATCCATGTATAAAAAAAATTATGATATCTAATAAAGCTTCTTTTTTATGTTGGGTCCTTTGGTATTTTTTATTTCCTCATCATATTTTATCTTATGGATGGATTATCAATACACAATAATCAAAAAATATTTTAGTTTAGATGAGTCATGTATTGGTATTTATAAATAGATGATGAATTTTTATAATTTTATGGAATCTTATATTTGTTATGACTATTCAGGATCGATGTATTTAACCATTTATATTTTTCCATATTCTATTTTATCAAATTCATGATATTATGAATACTAAAAGAATTTTATATAATTTATTTATATTCTTAATTTCTATTTGGGTTTTTACATGTGTCGTGATCCGATTATTTTATTTCATTACATTGAACTATTATGGTTTTGTTTAATGATTGGTATATTTATGGTGTTAATGTTTATGGATTAATCACTTAAATTATTTATATATAAAGAGGTGAATACCCAACCTCTGAAATAAATAATGGAAACATATATTTTTACATATGTGAAAGAATATAATCTTATTACATAAATAATTATTCTACATTCTTGGAATGGAGTGTTGACTTAATAAATAATTTTTTCAAGAATAGTTTGAGTTTTAGATTAAATATTCATATCTATAGGAACTGAGAAGATAAATGAAGTGGGAAAAAACTACTTCCTCACCACATATTAAATAATAATCTCTTTATTGATCTTAGAAATTATACAATGCATTTTTCATGTTAATAGATATATTAACATTTCTTTAAAACCCAATTTGGGAGGCCTTAGCCTTTTCTCAAGAAATATAAAATTGATATTTTTGTTTTGTATCCTAGTGTATTGGAAACAATAAAAATTATACCCTCAATTGGAAAAATGATAATCAAGGGATTATTCCCTATATAATGAATTTGTGTCATAATGTTTTCAGTTTTTTAATTTTTTGAGATCATTACAATTAATACAATATTTGGTATGTTTAGGATTATTTTTTTCCATATTTATACATAATGAGACTCTTAAATATGATGGTTATGGGTTCTGATAATGATAATTATGGTTTTATTTTACATCATGTTAATTGTTTCATGAATTCTATGATTTTTGTTTTTATCCTAGTTGAGTCAAGTCTTTTTTTGGGTCATTTTTTTGAAAATTTTGGATTTTTATTTGTTTTTTAGGCTATGTACGATTGGATAATGGTTTTCCAAATAGTGTTCTCAACCGGTAAAAATTTTTCACCCATAGATATTCGGGAATGCATATCATTAAAATGGTTTCCCAAACCATTCACGAACTTATGTAAAAACATAGACCATAGACATTGAGTTTTGAGGGGGGATATAGTTAGTCTTACCAATTTAACTAACTATGCATAATTCCATTGGAAACCATGAAGGTGATTTTAATTTAATCCAAAAAATTATTTTACAATCACGAACACATCATTTTAGGTGCGTATCCTACATACACAACCATGTTATGATTTACTTATTTGAGATGGAAATATTGATGAAATATTTGCTCCTCTAACCGCCTATTTTTGAAAAATTAAAGTGAATGTGGAAGATCCAATCCCTATATGATAAGTGGATATTCTACATTTTAATCTCTCACAATCTCTCATTG
This sequence comes from Viscum album, assembly GCA_963277665.1. NCBI lineage: Eukaryota > Viridiplantae > Streptophyta > Magnoliopsida > Santalales > Viscaceae > Viscum > Viscum album. The sequence goes on along the minus strand of OY728122.1, from coordinate 2,109,480,452 downwards.
TTTTCTCCTTAGACATTGATGTCAATTACGATGTTGGGTGGATATAAACATAGTTTAGTTGGATCATGATTCTAGGTTTGATTTCTATATCATGTTTTCCATCGATCTACAATAGAATTACCACTGCAGGTGTGATGCCTGATCAATTATTAATGGTATGTGGTTCTGCAATTCTTTTCCCTTTTATTGAAACCACAAATTTCTTGATCAAATATAGATTAGTTTTTAATTGATATTAAAATATATTATAGTTATGAATCAAATCATGATTTGAAATGGGTATGGAAATTGAGAAAAAACCAAATTTCAATGAAATGGAAATTATGAGATGGTTTTATGGAAAATTATGGGTTGTCTTGGGAAATAAGTTTGAACAATTTTTTTGATTCTAATATTTAAAAAATGATTTTTGTTTTTTTAAAATGACATGAATTACTAAAAACTAACATGTTGGTTTTGAAATGAGAAGGCATGTCAGGAATTTAAATTGGAAAATAACATTTTATAGTGTTTTAAAATGATATATTGGAAATTATTTTGATAAAATTTTACATTAAGTGTGGGGGGATGTAATTTTCCCTTAAAAGGTAGTAGTTATAAAATTCCTTCAATAGGGGATGTTGTAATTTTCCCCTAAGTGGGGTATTGTGTAACTTTCCCTTTAGTGGGGATGATGATATTTTATTTCATATAAATTCCATTGATTTATGGGACTATTTCATTAATGTAGGTTGATTCTTATAAATTATTTATATATTAATTTTTTTATTTTAGCATGTTTGAATTTTTTAATTTGAAAACCACCTTTTGATTGATCATAAAGTCTTGATGAAATTATATAAATTTCATTCTATTCCATTTTAAATTTAAATTGATATCAAATATATTTTATTGTTTTTGGTGTTTATTATGGAAAAATTTGTGATATCGTACTGATATTTAATGATCACACCCTATATATTAATTTAGGAATTTTAATATTTTCTTATTGCAGTTCTAAAAAAGATATGGTGCCACTTGGAGGTGGGGGATTTTCTTGATCATTAATGATTTAAATAATATTTCCATTGGGATGTTTGACTGTAATAATTATAGTTGGTGGGTATTTTGGTTATGTATTTCTCTAAGATTTGTTATACCTTTTGTGGTACAATATTCATTTTGGAGATATGAGGATATTGACTTGTAATAATTTATCATCCATTTTCTAATGGAAAATTGATTCTCTCTTGATATTATTTGATTCCATGTATAGCCTACTACAAGTGGTGATTTGGAATTCCCTTTAAGTTATTTCATCACTCGATCATGAATTTGTGTGCTATTGTATTATGGATTATTCATAAAAAAGTGGTATCTAAGCTATGTGTTGTTTGTCTTTCCATGATGTCAGTATGTAGTTCGAGATGCCTTTTCAGGATATGAGAGATATCTAAGAGAGATTTCCTATAATTCTCTCATCACAATGATCTTTAAGTTTCTATGGGATGTTTGGTGAATGTGTCTTGATTAATAATTTTATCCATTTATAGTATGCTACCTCCTCTGGATTTCAACATATTGAAATCCAAATCATGATAACATATCATACACAATTAGATTTCTCATTCCTCTTATTTCAGATGATAATCATTGTAATCCTCTAATGTATTCAGTTTTTTAATGTTGTGTATAATCACACCCTATAGAATTTTTTTATATAGAATCTGGGAGGAATCATATGGGGAACCATATTAAGCAGATCCACCCATAGACCCGAATCATATTTACATTATTGTGAGTGTTTTCCAATATTTGGGGAAATTACATGAACCTATTACAATTTAGGCTCTAGGTCTATAAATCATAGGGATGAAACTTGGAATCTTACTCAAGAGTTACTACATTAAAATAAATGCATTCCATTTACCTAGTGATCATAAAGGGGTTGTGTATTGGTTGAGAATTATATATCTTCTATTTGATTTCAGGTAGACACCTAATTCGATTAAGGAGAAATGTGCCCCCTTCAAGCTAGAAGGACACAGTCGATGATTATTTAATTTTACGGTAAAATTGAAGACTAATTAGGGTTTTGAGTGTAATAAATTATGGTTTCATTTCACTAATTATTTTTATCAAGATTCTATGGTGAAGGATAAGGATATTGTGTTTTTCAAACTCAAACGGGATGACAAACCTGGGACAGAGTATCTGAACATCATTCCCAATCCTGATTAGTTTTTACCTACTATTTTATTGAATGATAATATAAAGAATCAATGGTTCTAGATGGTTCATCAACCTGATATTAATTCACAAAATTTTTCATTGAAAATAGATTATAATGTCGATGTGCTGGATATAGCACTTATGGTTGAGCATGATATCACTAGTATGTTTGAGTTGATGGGAGTTCCTTTTTATCCTAGTGATAGTTATATTAGTTCATTCAATTGAATGGGTATTTTTAGTAGGTATGATGGTGGTTCTATAGAGAACATGATCTCTAGACCTCCTATAGTACCTTTCATAGGACGTTAGACTTGATTCCACTATCGTAAGGTTTGTTTTTGGATAGGTGTTTTGAGGGAGGCTCCAAAGATATGTAGTTTTTTTAGTCACTCATGAAACCAATAGAAATTCATCCATGTCATATTTACTCCTCATAGTGCAACTATATCATCATACCCTAAACATAATACTCTTTAATTAGATTTTCATGAACTAATTTTTTACAACCACAAACATCTTGAACAAATCGTTTTCACCTAGTGGAAGAGTCTACATAGCAAGATGATACAAGTCCAAAACCTGCAACATGTATAATAAAAAAAATATCATCTTTAGTGAATTTTTTATTTGATATTGGTTAATATAATTCAATTAAACTGACTCTTTATATGAACATTCTAAATCCTCCAAAGGATATTTTTTTAATATTTAATTGATAATTAAATATCCCTCAAAATAAAGAGAGAGTAGGGTCTTGATTTTCTTAAATTTGTTTTCTTTTTATCAGATATTGAACCTGTTTTAGATTATACACTTCTCAATAGAGAAACTATTGATTTCATTTTCAGGGTGGATTATGTTTTTTCCAATAAATCCAAATTTTTTTGAAATCTTCAAGAAATCCCCATTACCATACCTATAATTGTGGGATATATCATTCATTTAGAATGGTAACTGAGGCCGAGTTGATCCATAACTTCATATCTAGGGTTGAGGATTTTAATATCTGTGTTTTTTTCTCAAGTGACAGACTTTGAGAAATGACCTACCTCTAGTTTTCATCAATATTACCAACTGTTTCATTCTGATGTCTATGGTTTTCTACAAGTTAGATAGATAAAGGTTTCTATTAATTTATTTCATGGTATTCATGATGTTTATATTCCTTCATACCTTATGTCACTGGATTAAATTATGGAGTTAAATAAATATATTGATAATAACCTTGGTAGATGATTTATATTCCTAAATGTTTCAAATTTTGGTGGCTCCTTTTCTCTTTTCAAATAATGATTATAGAATAATTATCTTTTGTGTTGATTATGATAAAAACAATCTAGTTATGGGAAATATAAAGATTATTTTTCTATGGAATTATGATCTATTTGACTAGTTGAAAGCGGATAAGTCATACTCAAAGGTTGACCATCAATGTGATTATCACAAGTTGAGAATAAAATAATCTAATGTTCAAAAAATGTCCTCCTATATAATTTTTTTCCATAATTAATATCTTTCCATTCAATTTGATCTGAAATATACTCCTTCAGTCATTTCAAATTTGATAATTAGGATCTTCAATTAGAATATTGATATTATTGTGGTGCTATTTTTGGGTGATATATTGGTTCACTCTTAGTATGAGGAGGAACATGTGCAATATCATGAGGAGTTCTGGAATTGTTTAGAAATCACCTAATCAATGAAATGATATAGATATATGCTTTTAGGATTTAGGCTGTATTTTTTATGGGACACATGGTTTAAATAAATATTATCTTAGTTGATCACAATTAGGTGAAAACTATTTGGAAATGTGATAAACTATGTATTGTTTTTCAGATTCATATATTAATTGGATTTTATGGGTATTATCATTAGTTTTTAATGGATTTATCAAAGTTAGACACAGTGATAACTACACCTATTGAGATTAGAGTTAAGTTATCTTGGGTTGAATATTGTCAGAGTTTGCATTTTGAGTTAAAATTTATTCCAAATGTTGTTTCATAGATTAATCATTTATATGTTGTGGAATGAAAATGGGATCTTTTGTGACACATCAGTTTTTGTTTTCTATTTTTTCAAATTCATGTTGATCAAATGGAATCCTATAGTTATTGGATGCATAGGACACATAAAAGGAATTATTTGACCTATTACCAAGAACTATCATCCTTTATGTATTTTCCTACGATCTAGTGACATTACAGTTTTAGAGAAAGTTTTATCATTTATTTGGGATACAAGTTCCTAAGGTAAATATTCTCCAAAAAAATATTTGAATATTTGATAGTGGTGTTGGATGTAGTACCTACATTCTCTTTATTTTGAGAACACAAATACCCAAAGTAAATGGAATTTCATTTAATATTCCTTGAACTGGAGACTTATAATAGAGGACTTGAAAGAATCATCTTATGAGTGGAAATTTAGGGAACTTTTTTCATTGTTTAATATGGGAGATCAAGGGTACATTCTCAAGGTTATCCTCAATGGAGTTATGTTGACCGCTGGTATTCTCCACAATATTCCACAGAAATAGTTCATGGTGATAAAGAATGTAGAATTTCAGACTCTCATTATAACGGAGAACCATTGAAAATTATTCATTCTCTATGAAGGGTATTCTGAGTTTTTAGAATATGTTTTCTATGTAGTTATATATAATAAAATATGTGATGTGGGATTTTTATAATTCCAAATGGATTGTGAAACTGCAAATAACAAAGATGTTCTATAATAATTTGTGATGTTTGTTGTGTCCATGTAAGAGATGAGACATCAGTTACCTTGTATCACATTATTCTATTTGAAATTTTTAATGTTTGAGAACCATAAATCATCAAGTATACTTAAAACCTCTTTCCGTGTCGACATCAAAGTGTGATGCAATTTTTATAGACATTGTGGTTGGGTTAAAACATACCGCTAGAAAAAATAATATGATATGGGTTGAGATTTATTGGATGACCAAATCATCTCAATAAAAATAAATTCATGATATAACCAATTTTTAAAAGTTATGAAATCCATATGTGAAAATGAATGTTCCTTTTAATAGAGTTCTATATAGTATACTCTCTCATGGAGATCCCCATTTTAACTATCATTTTTGGAGAATCCTTCTGGAGTGACCGTATGTCAGGTTTTTTCGAATAAAATATACCATCCAAAGATAGATGTAATGATAGGGAGGGATATAAAAATTATTGAATATTTCATTTTTTCTTATGACCTATATTTTGGTAGAGCTTGGGATTACTATTTGGGGAGGTTGAGTCCACATAAAATAATAGATAATAGTACATGATCAGAATGTATCGCATTAAATATTTTTTCAGAAGTATCTTTCTACCCCATCACAGGTCCTATGATGGGAGGATCTTAATGGTGATCCTGATTTATCTATCTCAAAATAATCTCATCATGATAGTTGATTTACAAGAAAAGATACTTCATTCGAAGGTGATTCATTCAATAAATTTTTTAGGGAATAATGGTTATTATTGTCATGTGACATGGGAGAGAGGGGTACTGATGAGAGATTAATGGAATACTATTTTTTAAAATGGATACTTTTAGAAAGTATTTCTGGGGATATAATGATTCTATGGTGGGGAGTTTTTAACATCTTATGACTTGTTTCAGGTATTACATGACCATTTTTCTGATCCCCATTGTGTTGGCTCTTGTTTTGCGATTTTTTAGGATATTTTGAGAGTTTATTAAGGTTTTTGGCTATGATTGGCCGGAAAATGGTTTCACATACCATGCACCCCAATAGTAAAAACCTTGCACCTCTATGATAGTAGGGAATTCATAGTTGAGGAATGATTTCCAAAACCGTGTGCCCACCTTTGGTAAGTTGTGAACCTTGAATTATGATTACAAAAGGGGAGCATTTCTAGGACACATAGATTGTCTAGCCAAGTGTCCCACCCTTGGAAACCATTTCTTAAATTTTAATTTAACACAATAATTTATTTTAAAATATCAACCCCCTAGTGTATGTTCCTAACCTACATATTAGACCATATTAGGATATTTGGGGTTGAGAAGCCTCCATATGAGAAATTTTGGTCACTCAAACCTTCAATGTTTAAGTATCAATGTGCCAATAGATGTCCAGATCCCTCTCTGGTCAGTGGATCATCTCTCGTTTTGTCACTCTTGATCTCTCCTTCCATAATCCTTATATTTTTGTGGATCATACCATGTTGAATTGATATAAACTATGTTTAATGGGATTTCGATTCAATTTTTTATTTTTAGAATCACTCTACCTTTGATCTAAATTGTTTTCCCCCTAAAGGTGTCAATTAATGTTATTTGAATCTAGGTTTGTGATTCCACAATTCATTTACCTATGACTGAATCCTCGAATTTAATTATTAAATTTAGAAGAGGTTTAAAATGATTTGAAACATGGACTTGTGATAAATTGATTCTTGGTATTAAATGGGTTTGGATGTTTATAAAACAACAATTTCAATGGAATTGATATTGTGCGATGGATTTATAAAAAAATGTAGCCTGATTTTTGAAATAGTTTTGGTGAAAATGATTTGATCATAATCTTGAGAAAACGTCTTATATTGAATGTTGTTTTGAAAAGGTATGAAATAAAGAAAACCTACATTTTGGATTCAAAATGTGAATTCAGTTTGATAATTGAACTTGGTTATTCATATATTAATGTCACATAAAATTATTTATTTGATATTTGTTTATTTAGTTTTCACTAAAGTGGGAGTGTACGTAATTTTCTATTTAGTGGGATTAGTTGTAAATTTCCAATAAGTGGGAGAAGATAAAATTTTCTATTAACTGGGTGATGATATAATTTTACCATAATTTGGGGTGCATTTGTTTCATTTTATATACATTACATTTTTTTATTCACCTGTTTTAATCAATATTGATGATTTATATAAATTATTTTGTAAAAAATTATTATTTTAGTGTATTTTAAATTTCTCTAATATATGACCCATCTATTGATTGGAAAAAATGATTTTATTAAAATATGTAGATTACATGCCCCAACTAGGTTTATCTAAATAGATATAAAAATCTACCTAATGGTTTTTGGAATTGATTATTGATAAAATGGTGAGACCCTAATTGGATTCATATCTCTCATTATACCTTTCCCTGTAGGTGTTTGTTGATTTTCTTTTCACATGTTCGAGTATTGGGAATTCACAACATGGAGGTAGTGGATTCTCTTTATGCATTAGGATTGGAGTGATGTTTACATTGGGATGTTTTATACTTATCTTTGTATTTTCTGAGAACATAGATGTAACACCCCAGGTAAATAAAGAATATGAAATTTTCATATTTATCCATATTTGTGAATGAAATATTAATATGACATTAAAGGGGACACTATTCGCAATGGCGTACCCAACTCGCAACAACGAGTTTCTTGGGAATCTTACGTTGAAATCTAATAATAAAATAATATTATTTTAAATGGTAGTTAACATGTAGCCGTTGTATTGGAGGGAATGGATAGAAATAACTAAAATACGATTATATATGTTTTTTAAATGTTTTTACATTTATCCAATAAAAGATAAAGGCTTAAAATACGGGAAGAATTCAATTTTAGGCTTTTATACCCTAATTTTCCCTAAAGGTTCACTTATCGCCTTTTGATGGAAAACTGTCATTAAATATAGTTTTGATCACTCTTATACATTCTTTTGGACCAAATAAAACTCTTCTTTAGAATCGGGGCATCAAATATTACTTTGTGTAAATTTTTTGTATTTTTCTGATAAAGTTCATTTTTAATGAATAGTGTAAAATGTTGTATTTTAATTCAAAACCTCTTTTTAATATAATTTATTTATATGACTAGATTATCTTTTGAATTGGTTTTAAAGTGAAATTTGAATATATTTCTACCATTAAATCCAATAGTGGTCGTTGAAAATAATTTCACTTTGAAATCAGACTTAAACTAGTGTCAATCTTTTGATACTTATTATTTCATAAAAACACGCTATTTGTTATGACAGCGGGAATTAATTATTAAATTAATTAATTTGACTTATATGTTTTGAATTTTGTAAAATAGACTTCATTTTTGAATTCGGAATATCAAATGTAGCTTAGGGTGAATTTTTTTTATTTTTCTGAAAAACATCAATTTTTGATGAATAGTGAAACCACTAAGTGGTACTTATAAAAAATGATTTTTTGTTTAAATGAAATTTTACCACTTATGTGTTTTGAATTTCAAAAATATGACGTACATGGTTTTCATTAAGAAGTAAAATGTGGTTCAATGATATTAAAATAATTTTTTGGTGAATAGTAAGTTATTAAGTTTTTAATCACGATTAGAGGTAATTAGTGTTGTTTAAGGCAAAAATGATATTATAATAAAATTAAAATACCTTTACAATGTCCTACCCTTATTGGATGAGTCATGGACGACCAAGACAAGCCATGTGTCAACTTGGGGACCACATGGAGCCACTTTTTTTGGGAAATGACATAAATAACTTTTTATTTAATGTTAAAGTAAAAATGACACATACATGAAATGTTTTACTAAAACAATTTTTACATGGGGTTATACAAGTCCGATTTTGGTCTATAAATATTTATTATAAAGCTAAAAAGATTTCCTACATCATAGTATTTTTTATAATTTTTTGACATCACATAAATTAAATTATTTATGACATCATGATGATGCAGTGATGACCTCATTATTTAATGATTTAAATAAAATGGAAAGATAATGTAATATCTAAGACCTAAAAATGTCCAAAGCCTATTGGATGAGTGTATTTAAAACCATTATCACCTTATCCTCGAAATAAATCAATGTGGGACATTTAAAATCCGAAAATCTTTTGAAAATAAAGTAACATTTTGTAACTTTACAAGAGTGCCCCTCCTCTTCTCTTATAAAAGGCCCCCACCTCTACCTCCTTACCCACACTCCCAAAACCTTTGGCTCGGCCATCCTCTGCCCATTTTGTCGCTCCACTTCCCTCTCTTACTCCTTGAAGCCTCACTTTGGGCAGAAGTCTTCCCAAGGAAGCCTTTGAGCTCAAACCAAAGAGAGTTACCCGATTTTAAGGTAATGTCTTCTTTTGAGTCCTTTTGTTTGATTTTGCTTCTCCAAACCCCTAAACTCTTTTTATTATTTTCTTTTGTAACAACTCCAGTATCTTCAATATACTAGGATGTTTTTTAAGAAGGAATCGAGCTACACTTACACTCACCTAAATCTAATGGTTAAAGAACATACTGTTTCTGTGGATGGCGCATTTCTGCCTCCCAAAACGATGATTGTTCAACATTATTTTAACACCTTCAAAGGTGGCCATTAAGATGAAACTATATTTATATATGATATATAATATGTTTATGTTTTTATTAAGCTTCGGTAGTTTTCATTTTGGGCATACCTTTATGGTTTCCATTATGGGTAAACACGGTATCTTCATTTAAGGAAGTGCGGACTACCGCCCCCTCAAAGTGATGTGATTCATTAATGCCATATGTGGGATGTATAAAGGATGGATTTAAAGTTATTATATATTATTTTATACTGTAATTATAATATACCTATATATAATTATTATTTCTTTCCATTAAAGTATGAGATAGAAATGAAAGTACCGTTCATGCGTACGTACGGCTTACCGTCTCCATGAACGGTGCATTTCATTTCTTATCCCCAAATGTAATGTACTATTAAATGTACATGTATATAATGGATATATATGATGAATGATACATCTAAATGATGAATATAATTCTTTAATTAAAATATACATACCTCTCATTTAGTTTTAATTCCATTAATATGACAAAGAAATGAAAGTAGCGTTCATGCGTACGCACGGCTTACCATCTCCATGAACAGTGCATTTCATTTCTTACCTCTAAATGATTATGTGATATTATAAATACATGTATATTATAGATATATATGATATATATTATATCCAAATCAGGAATGTCATTCTGGATATAAAGAACCTTTGACCACACGAACAACATGTAATTGTAAGAAGTCCACTTTCAACATAAGAACCAAATATCGACAAAACAAACATTATTAACTTAAATGGTTACATAATGTTTATAACATGGAAATAAGTGATATAAAAGGAATAATTAACTTGAAAAAGGTTCTTAGGAAAATATAAATTAACTCAAGTTTATTATTCAGGACGTTAAAGAACGATCGAGTCAAGTCAGACCCGAGGTAAGGGATCCTACTCCTCTCCTTATTTTTAAGTACACTCTTTTATGTCATTCCTTTTAAAGATCATATTTCTTGTTATTGGGATGTTATTTTATATTAATATTACTGTAATTTTTATGTTCATGTGATGATATAACCTATTCTCTCTCATCAATCCATTTTGGAAGTTCTAAGTGATGCCGTTAGGCTGCCGAATTTTTGTAAGAGATCTAACCTCTCTCTTTCTTTTTAAGTACTCTCCTTTATGTCACTCCTTTTAAGCTCCTATTTGTTATGTTGAGGGATGTTATTTTATATTCCTGTTTCTATAAACTTTATGTTAATATTATGAGATACACTATTTGATCTCATCAACCCATTTTTGTAAGTTTTATGTGGTGCCTTTAGGCTGCCGAGTTTTCGTAAGAGATTTTTCATCTCACTTTTCTTCCTGTGAGATTTATTCTACATTTTCCAAAATTTCCTTTGAGTGGTTTGTGTACTTCCCATTATTCTACTCAATGTATAATATACTTTCTTTTATGAGTATTTACATCAATGTTGTATTGTCCTTCTTTCACGAGTAGTATGTTTCGAAAGATACCCAGTCGGTAAGGGAACCTTTCACCCTCCTCTTTTTAAAAGACTTTTTTTGTTGGGTCTTTTAATTTACATATTTCTATGTTTGGATATGTTCTCATATATCCTTATTGATGTAAATTTTATGTCCAAGTGATGAGATACCCTTTTTTTATCTCTCATCAACTCATTTTGATGTGACGCCGTTAGGCTGTCAAGGGAACTTCTTAACCCAATTTCGATTTCTTTGGGTTCAACATGTAGTTATTGAATATGTCATCCTTTAAATATGTGTGACTGACCTTTGATTATTTTACACTTAATATCCACTTATATTTGGTTTATTCGTTTGTCACACATAATTATGTAATTGATTTATCCTTAAACCAATGATATCGTCTTTGTAAGGGACTTCGTCTCAATCTCCATTCATTGAGGTATATTTTGTTTTATACACAACCTTCTTTTATACGGTGTATAAACCCCTTTGACTTTTACGTTTATTCAAAAGGAATCTTTTTTCTACGAAGTGTTTTACTAAACGACAAAAAGGAATGTTTCTTTTACGTACGCGGTGAATACGAAATTTTCCGCCGCCGCGAGTATTATTTGATCTTTGGCTTCCTCAACAAGCCATAATGTTTTTAAAATAAAATAAATACCATATACCTTTTTTTTATTTTGGTATTGAAAATGTTTTTGATAAAGGATTATATTATGTAAATATATTTAAATGATATATTGTGATTGAAATGTGGAAATTTTATCATTCTTTTATGTTGGTTTTATGCGTTATAATTTTATAATGGTACTTGGGAATATTACGGGTGGTTACGTGATAAACCATATGACGGGTGGTGCTGTGAATACTAGGACGGGTGGTTACGTTATAACCTCCAATGCATTGGGTATGGAAGTCGGCCGTATGGCTATTCCATTAAGTATGTATGGACATTGGCCGTATGGCTATTCCATTAAGTGATATGTGTGGAAGTCGACCGTATGGTTATTCCTCTTAAGTATGTTTATGTCCCAAGTTACCTTTATATATGTTATGTGTTCCTTATATGGGTTTTATGGTAATCCTTTGATTACAAAAAGGTATGTAATGATATTTTATTTAGTGAACAGTTTTTTACTACTTCATGAAGGTGAAGGTATTACTTTGATAAAGTATATATGGTTTACTTGATGTTAGAAAAACTAACAGTTTTCATTCTTTGTGTATACCTTACTGAACTTTTTATGCTCATCGCAAGTTTTTAAATGATTTTCACAGGTCAAGGGAAAGGTACAGTATGTGATGATAGTGTCAAGGATGGGTCAAGAAAGAATCCATGTTTTATTTTAAATATGATTCCATTGATGGGAAGAATGAATACTGTCTTTTATGTAACCACTTTGTTTAAATGTGGAATGTAATGCAAGTTTCATGATCTAATTCTCTAAAACTCTAATCCTAAAAAGATCCTCAATGTGTAATCTTGTAATAACTCAAGATTAAGTAAGGTTTAAGGCTGGGACCTTATAGTTGGTATCAAAGGAAGGTTTAGATAACTTTAGAGGTTAGGGTATTCTTTAAGCATAAGTGACATTACCATAATGGTTAGGATTTCAGAAAGAGTCCTAGTTTTAGATAAAGTGAATGAGTAAGAACATGTTAGTGTTTATCTTCCTCATTAGTACATGATGGTTTTTTTTGATATACTCACACTAAATTTTTTGGTTTTAGTAAATGGCTGGATCTAGCAGGCACCAAAGTAACAGTGGATGTGAAGGAAACTGTGACAGTTTTTTGAGGAAGCAACTGAATGATATGGGAGCTACAATGAGAACTCTTGTGATTATCCCCAACCAAATATCTAGAGTCATGATTGACCACCTAGACCTTAGTGATTTCTCTAAGGAATCATATATGCGAGAAACAAATCCCTACGGAAGTACAGGTAATAATCATAGAGGTAAGTGTGTTCAAAAACCTATGTGTCAAAGATGTGGAAAGAAACACCTAGGAAAATGTTTCAAAGGGACAGAAATATTCTATAGATGTGGAAATGAAGGTCATAAAGCAAGAACCTTCCATGGAAAAAGGAAGCATCCAGTTGTCTCGAGGAAAGGGAAAGAAGTTATTTCTGAGGGATCAATTGAATGTTTTAAATTTGGTGTGCATGGTCATTATGAAAACACATGTCCTATGAAGAAGTTTCGTGAATGGGTCACCAAGAGCGTACAAAGGTTCGTTTACCAATACCTAATTACATTCCTATTGTGGATGAAGAAACTGACAATGACCAATCAAAGGAATGTATTATTTCATGACTATTTTTTTCCTATTTTGGAATCTTAGGATATGATTCATGATTTTTTTTGTAGGAAAGAGGTATTTCGGAATAAGTTGGAATGGAATGGTTAATGGATCATGAAGAATGTTGAATGAATAAGATGTCAACATATAAGGGCATCAAGAGTTATGGTGAAATTCTTAAGAGTATTAAGTATCTTTTGATGATGGGGTTACATTAGAAGACTTTTTATATTATGTGTAACCCTGATGTTTAATATAGGAAAATTTTATTCAAGGAATAGTTATCTTTTTCTTTTGTGGACATAGTTATAAAGAACCATTTGTGTTTATATGATCCTTACTTTTGAGGTAATTATGGGTTACTATATGTTATGATTGAAGTGAAAGGCATGAGATAAAATTGAGGTTAAATTATGTTATGGTTATTTTTGTTGATTTTATCCCTTTTTGGGGAATGATTTAAGAATTATATAGTTTTGGAAAAAGGACAACATGCAGACCGTGTGACAACCCGTCGCGTCAGACAAAGCTGCGGGAATCGAACCCACAACCAAAGTGTGACTGGTATTTATCACCTACCACTGGACTACGTGAAGTCCCTGGTTAGTTTGACTGATTCTTTTAAGTTATATGATTATATGAATTAAGAGTAAGTTTATTTTGGGTTATTTATGAAAATGATTAACCTATCATGGAGGATATGTGATTAGGTTAATTACTTTTCAATGTGAATCTTTAGGAGCAACTAATGTTGTTTGGAGATAAATGTTATGATTTAGCCTTGGAAGACTATGTGACTAAATCCTTCAAATGTTTGGGTTTCAATCTTAGATTGGTTTACTTTGAAGAATTTTATGGAAAAATTGTTTATCAGATGGTCCTTGTTGAACTTTGGGTTTTGTTGGACAAATTTTGGAGATTAAGAATAGATTTTCTTTTTAATGGGTTATCCTTTTTTGGATTATCTGACCTTGTACTAACTTTTTTGGTTTTGGTTTTGGTTAAATCCTTAAGACATGGGATGTATATAGTTCTCTTTGGTGGATTAGGAGATTCTCTAGAAGTTGATTATAGTACTCTTTATGCGAACAAGTCTCCCTAAATACTCATCTTTTGGAAAAAAATATGAGTTTGATTAAGGAATATAGTAAAAGTTGAAAGTCAACATGATAAGTGATTATGTTTCCTTATGAATAAATTCCTCAATAAAAAGTAACTTAAACAAAAATGTTGTCTATTAACTTTTCCTACTGGGGAATCGAATACCGTTTAACCCATCACAAGTTTGTGATTTTCTTGTCGTTAACTTTCTCCTAAACATGTTTTCTAGCACTCTCCACAAGAACATGACCCTATGTTTTCTCCTCCATGTCCATGTTTTCATACTTGGAATCCTAGTATTGGTTAACTCGGGTGACCTTTGTAATTATCTTTCTTTAATTAAAAGTGATTGTTTTACCGACTCTTGTTCTGATGTGGGACTTTCAAGGATGTTTCCAAGCTCAATTTTAAAAATTGCGAGGACGCAATTCCCAAAAGGGGGGAAGGATGTAACACCCCAGGTAAATAAAGAATATTACATTTTCATATATATCCATATTTGTGAATGAAATATTAATATGACTTTAAAGGGGACGCTATGCTCAATGGCGTACCCAACACGCAACAACGAGTTTCTTGGGAATCTTACGTTGCACTCTAATAATAAAATAATATTATTTTAAATGGTAGTTAACATGTAGTCGTTATATTGGCGGGAATAGATATAAATAACTAAAATATGATTATATATGTATTTTAAATGTTTTTACATTTATCCAATAAATGATAAAGGCTTAAAATACAGAAAGAATTCAATTTTAGGCTTTTATACCCTAATTTTCACTAAAAGTTCACTTATCGCCATTTGATGGAGAACTATAATTAAATATAGTTTTGATCACTCTTATACATTATTTTGGACCAAATAAAACTCTTCTTTATAATCGGGACATCAGATTTTACTTTGTGTAAATTTTTGGCATTTTTCTGATAAAGTTCATTTTTTAATGAATAGTGTAAAATGTTGTATTTTAATTCAAAACCTCTTTTTAATATAATTTATTTATATGACTAGATTTTCTTTTTAATTGGTTTTAAATATAAGTTTGAATATATTTTTACCATTAAATCCAATAGTGGTCGTTGGAATTAATTTCACTTTGAAATCGGACTTAAACTAGTGTCAATCTTTTGATACTTATTGTTTCATAAAAACACGCTATTTGTTATGACAAAAGGAATTAATTATTAAATTAATTAATTTGACTTATATGTTTTTAATTTTTTAAAATAGACTTCATATTTTATTTTTGAATATCAAATATATCTTAGGGTGAATATTTGGTATTTTTCTGAAAAACTTCAATATTTGATGAATAGTGAAACCACTAAGTGGTACTTATAAAAACTGATTTTTTGTTTAAATGAAATTTTACCACTTCGGTGTTTTGAATTTCAAAAATTCGACATACATGGTTTTCATTAAGAAGTAAAATGTGGTTCAATGAGATTAAAATAATTCTTTGGTGAATAGTAACTTATTATGTTTTTAATCGCGATTAGAGGTAATTAGTGTAGTTTAAGGAAAAAATGATATTATAATAAAATTAAAATACCTTTACACATGTCCTGCCCTTATTAGATGTGTCATGGCTGACCATGACAAGCCATGGGTCAACTTGGGGACCCCATGGAGCCACTTTTTTTGGGAAATGACATAAATAACTTTTTATTTAATGTTAAAGTAAAAATGACACACACATGAGATGTTTTACTAAAAAAATATTTAAATGGGGTTATAAAAGTCATATTTTTGACTATAAATATTTATCTGAAAGATAAAAAGATTTCCTACATCATAGTATTTTTTTATAATTTTTTGACATTAAATAAATTAAATTATTTATGACATCATGATGATGCTGCGATGACCTCATTATTTAATGATTTAAATAAAATGGAAAGATAATGTAATATCTAAGACCTACACATGTCCAAAGCCTATTGGATTAGTGGATTTCTAACCCTTATCACCTTATCCTTGAAATAAATCAATGTGGAACCTTTAAAATCCAAAAAAAATTTGAAAATAAAGTAACATTTTGTAACTTTACAAGAGTGCCTCTCCTCTTCTCTTATAAAAGGCCCCCACCTCTACCTCCTTACCCACACTCCCAAAGCCTTTGACTCGGCCAACCACTGCCCATTTTGTCGCTCCACCTCCCTCTCTTACTCCTTGAAGCCTCCCTTTGGGCATAAGTCTTCCCAAGGAAGCCTTTGAGCTCAAACCAAAGGGAGTTACCCGATTTTATGGTAATGTCTTCTTTTGAGTCCTTTTGATTGATTTTGCTTCTCCAACCCCCTAAACTCTTTTTATTATTTTCTTTTGTAACAAATCAAGTATCCTCAATATACTGGGATGTTTTTATAAGAATGATTAGAGCTACACTTACACACACCTACATCTAATGGTTAATGAACATACTGTTTCCGTGGATGGCGAATTTCGGCCTCCCGAAACAATGATTGTTCAACATTCTTTTAACACCTTCAAAGGTGGACATTAAGATGACACTATATTTATATATGGTATATAATATGTTTATGTTTTCCTTAAGCTTATGTATTTTTCATTTTGGGCATACCTTTATGGTTTCCATTATGGGTAAACGCGATATCTTTATTTAAGGAAGTGCGGACTACCGCCCCCTCAAAGTGATGTGATTCGTTAATGCCATATGTGGGATGTATAAAGGATGGATTTAAAGTTATAATATATGATTTTATACTGTAATTATAATATACCTATATATAATTATTATTTCTTTCCATTAAAGTATGAGAAAGAAATGAAAGTAGCGTTCATGCGTACGTACGGCTTACAGTCTCCATGAACGGTGCATTTCATTTCTTATCCCCAAATGTAATGTACTATTAAAGGTACATGTATATAATGGATATATATTATGACTGATACATCTAAATGATGAATATAATTATGGAATTAAAATATACATACCTCTCATTTAGTTTTAATTCCATTAATATGACAAAGAAATGAAAGTAGCGTTCATGTGTATGTACGACTTACCGTCTCCATGAACAGTGCATTTCATTTCTTACCTCTAAATGATTATGTGATATTATAAATACATGTATATTATATATATATATGATATATATGATATCCAAATCAGGAATTTCATTCTGGATATAATGAACCTTTGACCACACGAACAACATGTAATTCTAAGAAGTCCACTTTCGACTTAAGAACCAAATATCAACAAAACAAACATTATTAACTTAAATGGTTACATAATGTTTATAACATGGAAATAAGTGATATAAAAGTAATAATGAACATGAAAAGGTTTCTTAAGAAAATATAAATTAACTCATGTTTATTATTCAGGACGTTAAAGAACGATCGAGTCAAGTCGGACCCGAGGTAAAGGATCCTACTCCTCTCTTTCTTTTTAAGTACAATCTTTTATGTCATTCCTTTTAAAGGTCATATTTCTTTTTATTGGGATGTTATTTTATCTTAATATTACTTTAATTTTTATGTTCATGTGATGAGAGACCCTATTCTCTCTCATCAATCCATTTTGGAAGTTTTAAGTGGTTCCCTTAGGCTGCCGAATTTTCGTAAGAGATCTAACCTCTCTCTTTCTTTTTAAGTACACTACTTTATGTACCTCCTTTTAATCTCATCTTTGTTATGTTTGGGGATGTTATTTTATATTCCTCTTTCTATAAACTTTATGTTAATATGATGAGATACCCTATTTGATCTCATCAACCCATTTTTGTATGTTTAATGTGGCGTCGTTAGGCTGCCGAGTTTTTGTAAGAGATTTTTCATCTCACTTTTATTCCCGTGAGATTTATTCTACATTTTCCACAATCTCCTTTTAGTGGTGTATGTACTGACCATTATTATAATCATTGTGTAATATACTTTCTTTTATGAGTATTTACATCAATGTTGTATTGTCCTTCTTTCACGAGGTGTATGTTTCGAATGATACCCATGTCGGTAAGGGAACCTTTCACCCTCCCCTTTTTAAAAGACTTATTTTGTTGGGTCTTTTAATTTACATATTGTTATGTTGGGATATGTTCTCATATATCCTTATTGATGTAAATTTTATGTCCAAGTGATGAGAGACCCTTTTTTTATCTCTCATCAACTCATTTTGATGTGACGCCGTTAGGCTGTCAAGGGAACTTCTTAACCCAATTTTGATTTCTTTGGGTTCAACATGTAGTTATTGAATATGTCATCCTTAAAATATGTGTGAATGACATTTGATTATTTTACACTTTATATCCACTTATATTTGGTGTATTCGTTTGTCACACATAATTATTTAATTGATTTATCCTTAAACCGAGGATACCGTCTTTGTAAGGGACTTCGTCTTAATCTCCATTTATTGAGGTATATTTTGTTTTATACACAACCTTCTTTTATATGGTGTATAAACCCCTTTGACTTTTACATTTATTCAAAAGGAATATTTTTTTTTCGAAGCGTTTTACTAAACGACAAAAAGGAATGTTTCTTTTACGTACGTTGTGACAACGACCTTTTCCGCAGCCACGAGTATTATTTGATCTTTGGCTTCCTCAACAAGCCATAAATTTTTTAAAATAAAATATATACCATATACTTTTTTTTGTATTTTGGTATGGAAAATGTTTTTGATAAAGGATTATATTATGTAAATATATTTAAATGATATATTGTGATTGAAATGTGGATATTTTATCATTCCTTTATGTTGGTTTTATGTGTTATAATTTTATAATGGTACATGGGCATATTACGGGTGGTTACGTGATAAACCATATGACGGTTGGTTCCGTGAATACTAGGACGGGTGGTTACGTTATAACCTCCAATGCATTGGGTATGGAAGTTGGACATATGGCTATTCCATTAAGTATGTATGGAAATTGGCCGTATGGATATTCCATTAAGTGATATGTGTGGATGTCGACCGTATGGTTATTCCACTTAAGTATGTTTATGTCCCATGTTACCTTTATATATGTTTTGTGTTCCTTATATGGGTTTTATGGTAATAATTTGTATACAAAAAGGTATGTAATGATATTTTATTCAGTGAAGAGTTTTTTTCTACTTTATGAAGGTGACGGTATTACTTTGATAATGTATACATGGTTTACTTGATGTTTGAAAAACTAACATTTTTCATTCTTTGTGTATACCTTACTGAGCTCTTTATGCTCATCCCAAGTTTTTGAAATGTTTTTCATAGGTCAAGGGAAAGTTACAAGATGTGATGATAGTGTCAAGGATGTGTCAAGAATGAATCCATTTTTTATTTTAAATATGTTTTCGTTGATGGGAAGAATGAATACTGTCTTTTATGTAACCACTTTTTTTAAATGTGGAATGTAATGCAAGTTTCATGATCTAATTCTCTAAAACTCTAAACCTGAAAAGATCCTCAATGTGTAATCTTGTAATAACTCAAGATTAAGTAAGTTTTATGTCTAGGGCCTTATAATAGATGATATACTACATTAGGTTTCAGCACAAATTTTGTTTCAGGCACATTCTCCATTTTGGAGTGTTGAGCATACCGACATGTAGACATTTATGATCCACTATCAGGGGAAATATCATTCCATTCAGATATTCTATAATGGCAGGTTCTAGTGACTGACTCATGGATATTAGGAACCTTCTTCACTGTATATTAGAATATTCTTGGGTATCTGAGTACTAGGGTATGTGGGTTGGTATGTGATAGTTTAACAATATTTTTAAACATTAAAACATGATAAATTTAAAATTCTCAATTCTTTAAAACAATCAATTCAAACCATTATCAAAGGGTTATCAAAATAATATAAAAATAAAATTTTCATAGAATTGAAAATCATAGAATCATTCTCTAGGAGTTTAATTTGTTTTTTAAAATTCATATTATAGAGCATCAGATATAATTTATTTTTATAACTATTTATACTCATTTGATGATATAGATAGATAATATCAAATTTATCCTTGATAAAACTTATTTCCATGAAAAACTATATTTCAGGGACTCTAGAAGGAAAACATATATATAAGGCTACACAATATATCTCACATAGATGATCAGAAAGATCAATAATTTATCCTGGAGTTGGAGAGGAGTTAACCACTATTTTTTATAATGAGTTTTCCCAAAGATTTCAACACTAATTTAGAATCATGTAGTCATGCATCCCCTACCTAATTGGAATCTCATATCATTAAAATTCAATATATGAAATGATCAAATCATTATATACTTATGATTCAAAATATAGATGATTTTATTGAGCACTTTGAATGTAAAATTTATAGGCCTTGGTATTTTTAATATTATGTTTTTAACGGCAATACCTTTTAATTTTAGGATTGTGATATATAAAATACTATAATTAAATTATATTAAGTTCATGTTTCTCATGATTACCCTGTAAACCTAGTGTAATAATTCTTAACTATAATATGTGTCAAATTAGTTTTCATCAAGAATATTTGTTTTCTAAACCCCTCTCCCCCATTGATCAAGGACCAATTCCATGGATTTGTATAGAGTGAGGATACATTATCCCAATACTAGGTCAATCATATATAAAAATAGATTATTTATTTTATGTAATGTAGATATAGGGTGTTAATAGATTTATTTTTGAAAAACAATAATTAGACTATAGATAATTTGGAGAGTCATATATGAAGTGCACAAAAAAAGATAATAAATGGGCAAGATTTATATTTGATGTACTCTACTCAATTTTCTATAATATTTTATAATATTAACATATTAATTCATTTATTACTATCAATCCATTTTAATCAACATTATTTACTAATGATAGAATGATTTCACTTTAAAGTGTGTGGTAATTCATTTCTCTATGATTTTATCCAAGGAATATGATTTCCTTTTTCTAGTTTGAAAACCATGGAAAATGCCTATGGATAGAAAGACATGGTATAATATAAAATATGTATAGGGATCTCTATGTTACCTAAGAAGGAAAATTTTTTATTTTTTTAAAAAAATTAAAAATACACGATGAGAACACTAAAAAATATAAATATTTGATGGGAAAAAAACTAAAAACACAATATATCAAACATGGATACAGGAATATGGATAATTTTCATTCTTGTATATAGAAGAGGTTGTTTAAATGAATTTAATCATATAATAAAGGGAAAATAATTTAACTAATGATAATAATTTATGGAATCACAAGGCTATGTACTAATTTTCCATAGATTAAAATTGACAAACTAGTCATCCCCATTTTGGGAGGCAATTCCAATTCATAATGAAGATGTTTAGTTCATTAATAGAAATTATATGATTATCATAAAATTGAAAAAGGATTTATTAAGTGGTGTATTATAATGTAGTGAAATTTATGTTACAATAATGAGTCTAACTTTTGATATATGTTATGGTAAATAAATTTGGATGATAATTCAAAATTATACCATTGTATATCATCAATTTGGATTTATCTTATGTTAAAAAATATAAATTAAAAGTCGGGGATCTAACCAGATTTCTATGTTTCAATATTCTAATTTATATTCATTTTCTTGTCCACCATCAACAATTTTGTATTTTTATTAGAAAACATGTGAATGAACATATATAAAATCACTGAAAAATTATAAATCATATACTATCACATGAACTTCCTAACATGGTTTAATTATAAGAACATATATTCATGAATAACAGGATAATGTTTCAGGGTATTTCTTTATCAATTGATATTCCATAAGAATTTGATATTTCATGGGGGGAACAAAATGTATAAAATGAACATATATATATTAGTAGAAAAATGGAGTAGAATATTTGAATTTATGTCCATATGAATAATGCCTTATCAAAATGGTGTTTTGATCCATTGTATTATATTTTTTTCAACATTTTTTCAATCTCACTAATGGATTAAATACTTTTCTTCATCATAAGTTCTGGGTTTCCTAGAAATATCACACCCATGATAATAAATTTAAATATAATAAGGAAATTTTTAAATATAAATATAAGTTTGTAAAGTAAGTAAAAAAATTTAAGTAAAAGTACTTTGAATGATAAATAATTAAAATTACAATCATTTATACTAATCATAACGATATTATGATTGTTTGAATACTAACCTAACCATTGAAAAAACATCCTAATTATTCTAATAGTTTGTTAACTATTATAATATTATAATAAATTATAAATTTTATTAATTTATTATCAAATATATAAATATAAAAACTATATATTAATAAAAGATATTCAATTTAGTAAACTCAAGGAATATATGACATTATATTTTAATAAAATATATTTTCAGTAATTATGAAAAAATTAAAAAAAAATTAAATTTAAAATTTCATATTTAAGGAAATTATATCAAAAAACTGGATTTTATTTCTTATTTCAGTGTTCCATAATTGTGCAAGACTGGTTTTTTTTCTTCACAAACATGAACTTTGGTTTGAATAATAATAATTTAAATATGAAAATTATGCTTGTGTAATGATAAAGTTTATTTACTAATTACCTTATAAATTCTAAAATTAATTTAATAATAAAAAATTAAATTCAATATAAGAAGGAATATACTTGAAAAAAAAAATTTATAAAAAAAACATGTAATTTCCAATTTTATAAATGATAAAGTATTCAATTTATAAAAATATTTTTATCATTTTCCTCATATCTTTTGAATGATATAATAAATTCATTTTTGGAATGGCTTAACAATCATTACATTATTTAATTTTGAAAATAATTATATTTATATTTACAATGTGGTCCACTATTACAAGTCTTGATCATAGAATAATATATTATTCATTATTTTAATATAAAATACATCTCCCCTTCATGTATAAATACCCCTCTCATCCCCACGGAAAATAAATTCTCAAATCCATAATATTTATCAAGTATTACTCAATAATCTCATTTTAAAACTCATAGAATCCATAGATACCTTCATCTCATAATTAAATAAATTCCTTCATTGCATTTAGAGTCCCAACAAAATAGAATCATCATTGAAAAGGAGGAAAATATTTGATAGAAGAGAAGTGGTCCCAAGATAAGGGATTTCTCCGCTCAATCTCACCAATTTAGGTTATATCTTTATTCGTAATGAAAATTTATATCTTATTATTGAAATATTATATATGGGTGTCTATATATACACATTTCATTGAGATTTACCTAAATGAGTCATCATTCCCGAACTGGCAGATCAACTATTCAATCATTAGAAAATATAGATGGGGACTATTTAACAGGAAACTTTCATTTTGTTTTATCTTCTCTTGATATATCATTAACATTATTTCTTCTACAAATATAATTTATTTCATTAAAATAATATTTTAATATTTTTCATAGTATAATAATATTCTTATTAAAATGGAATAATTTCATTTCCACTACACATGATTTTATAAAGAATTTATGATCAATACATTTTATTAATTCTTATTGGATGTAATCATCCATTGTTTAGTAATTTAATTTAATTTTGATAATATTGAACAAAATTCAAAAATATTAATTTATTGGTTTTTTTAACCTATAATTGAATTCACAGACTAATTCTTGGAAACATTATTTTCAAAGCCATTCATTTTTAATGATATTATTTTAAATTTATACCACATAAAAATTTTATTTCAAAGTTTCATATATCATCATAAGCATATAATGGCATGATTTCGGGTCCATTAATTATAAACCCCTCCAATTCATTTGTTATTGTATCATTACTCATGATATCATCATGTATGGACTTCCTAATGTTACGTTTTTCTATAACATTAGGTATAGAAATAATGAAATTATATTTTTTCTATTAATCAGGATGTCAAATAAGTTTTAATTGACATATGATTAAGATGTTTCATTGTTATTTAAACACTAAAAAACATTCCAAATTTTTAATGAAAATTATTATATGATTATGTTATGGTGATGAAGATTTATCAAACCCTTGTAATCATGATTATTCATGTATTTTGTGATTTATAATTTTCCCTCCCCTAAAATGACTTTTTAAACGATTATTTCTTCAAATTAATTTTATTATTCTATATATATTAAAATTAATATTAAATAAAAAAGGAAGAATTATTTGATTTATTTATAATAATGATTATAGATTTATAGATTTTTATTTTTTACGAAGTAAATTATCCCACTACACTAAAATTTTAAATTTTATGATTGTTATTGTTTGTTATTTTCTATTAAAATGATATAGTATTAATTTTTATATTTTATGGTACCTCGTAGCTGTTACAATATAATGATTAATAATTTTGGTAATTTTGATAGTAAATGAAAACCTGTGTTAATATTATGAATTAAAATATTTAATAATTCATCATTTATTTACAATATATATAAATTTTTGATCAATTATTTCTTAGATTGTTATTTTTTATAGGAATTTATATATTTTCAAATGAAGGAAACATGGATAAACCAAGACATTAACTATTTTTATACTGAATGAAAGTATATAATAAGGAATGTTTATAATTCGTTTGGAGATAGGTTTCAAAACGGTTTGGTGGACCTCAGACACCTTTCATAGATTAAAAAAGGCAACATGAACCCAATAGAATTTACTCTTTACTAATAAATATAAAATAGTTAATGATTCATTACTAGGATAATGATCCTAAAAATGTAGTTTATATACATATAAATTAATCATGGAAAAATATTTCAAATAATTGGAAATACATTTTCCTTGAATCATTATTATAATAAAGAAAAATTTAATATAGTAGTCTTCTATTTAAAAGAAATAATTTAATTAATGGTACACTATTAAAAATATTACATATATGTTGTATGATTTTTTAGAAATATAGTTTTAATTTTAAAAGAAAATATTTCCAAATAAATATTTTTTTCCTACCCTTCCTATCACAATGAAGAGAAATTTAAAGTACCAATGAGAATAGAGAATAAATATAATGGAAAATATGTGGAAAATTTCACAAGTTTTCAAATTTAATATTATAAATATATTCTCAACCATGATAGTGGAAATTGTAGATCCATTGCGGTTTTGCAATGACATCTCTAAAATTCAGTAGTTTTTCATTATTTTGATCCACAAAGAAGTAATTTGATGTTAAACACACAACAAACTTTTTCATTTAATGATAAAATTGATTGATGTGAGGGAAATTATTGAATCATGATCAATAATAGTATTAGGATATAAATGTCCAATCATTATGATCAATGAAATAATGGATTAGAATAATTAACTAGCAATGTTTCAATGCATCATATTCTAGTAACTTGGGAACTATAAAGTTCATTTTATAATCCAAATTATTATTTAGGGTAAGTAATATTAATATAAAACTAATAATATTGACCAATGTATGTCTTGTTCCATTAGAAGCATCATGGTTGGGAAAAAGAATGAATTTGTGAAAGGTTCACTCCCCACTCACTCAAAAATGATTATTTAATTTGAGTCATCCACAATGAAATCCCTTATATTATTTTCATTTTAATAAAAATAATAATTAACTTACCAGATTCATTAAATGATATATAATTTTTACAATGCCTATGGGATTATTCCTTCATGTCCAATTATTATAATCTTCCCTAATTAGCATATATGGGAATATTTTTTTGGACAATATCTTATTATTCTCTTTGTACTAACATGATTCTATATGAGTCTTGGACATAATCTCATTATATTAAGAATATATAAACATGGAGGAAAAATAAATATCATTATACAGAAAAAACTATCCAATGATTATTTATAAATAATAGGATGTTTTGGAATCTCCATAATAATAACATTCAATGGATGTAAATTTATACACAACAAAGAATCATATCATGCTCAAATAATTAATAAAAATCCAATCATAATCGTTAAATAAATGACTAATATAATGGAATATGATAATAAATTTTGGGGATTAATTTTTTTCCTCAACCCAAATATCATGTTAGAGTTCTAAATATAAAATTATCATACTGTTACACATATATATAATATCCCATATTTTATACCACTAATATAACTAGAAGGAATGAGGAAAAAATAAACAGATCATTATGATAAGGGATTGAATTAAATTACGTTATGACCATAGAATTTGTAATGTCCGGGAAATTCTGTGTATTTTTTAAAATTATATGAAATTATTTCAAGACTAGAGGCTATGATGCACCTGATTGCGAGGCCTAGTGAGCCTATAATAAAATTTTGATCTTTTTTAATTTCATATAATTTAACATGAGAGAATGGTTTTTCTAACAATTAAAATGGTTCTCGGATAAAAAATCTAAGGGAACTATTGAACTCCGAACATTGGGATTCACCTAGAATGGTCCTAAATTTAACTGGTAATGGTCAATCAGAAAATATAATTTTCATACATTTTTGAAAAAAATAAATCAACATAAAATGTTATTTTAATTGTTTTTACCAACTTTTGTGTGGGGGCACGGTGGAGCTACGGTGCGATGAAAAAGTGGTGAGGAGTGGCATTAAATGAACATCATTAATGGCTTGTAAATGTGCAGCGTGACGACTCATTAAATGTAGAGTAATTTATATACCATTTCATAAATAAATCAGCATAATGACATGATGAGGCAATGTAACCGAAATGTTGCAACGTAGTTTCTTTGAATGGGTTAATGCGTTAGATAAAGGAGGATCAATTGGTGGAATTCATTGAACTAACAAATGAAAAAAATTCTTATTAATGATGAATGAAGAACACTAGAGAATCACCAGTGACTTCAACACATGTCTAAGAACGGAATCAGAAAGCGATGGACCACAAAGGAACTTGAACTCCTATGGATGGAATGATTCAATGAAAAACACCTTTGAGGAATGGGTTTGTTTTTGTTTTTACTTTCCCCGTTCATTATTATTAGTGGTGAATGTGGATCAACCCTTGAATAGGTTAGTATGTGGAACACTAATTCTTGTGTGGTTTTGTGCTGAAATTATTTAATTTACTGTGATAGAACGTCAATTCTATATCCTATGTTTCTAAACCTCTAATGCGGAGGGAACAGACTGACATGAACAAGGCATGTGCCCCCTCTACCTTGTGAATTTTTCTCATTATTCGTGACCATATATTCAAAGTGGTGGTAAAGAGGATTCGAGTCCATCCTAGGAAATATGGAATCCCTTGGGGGTTGTAGGCACAAGAGGCGCAAAGAATGAACCACCGTAGGGAACCCAGTGGTTTGTGTAAGAACTCGTTGGTGCTGGCGGTAGCACACTAGAGGAAGATCCATGGGCAACTCAGGACTGACAGTGTGGTAGGAGACAAAAGCCTCTATTATAGGGTTTGACGGTTTGGGTACGTGGACACCCATCCATGGTAGAGGAGGTGGCCACACGGAAGACCAACGGGGCAAGGGGCGGACATGATATTCAGCCGCATCCTAGCTAGGTAAGATTTGGTCCTCCTATGGAAGACTAGGCATGGCACGGTCAGGGAACATGCCTCCCATTGGGATGGGCTAGCCCCATTGGCTGGACCCACCCTATCAGGACAGACCCAGGCTAGGCCAGATCCAGTTCAGGTCGAGTTAGGTCGGTCCAACCGGCCTGGACCGGACCGAGACCCCACTAACCCCTTTTCAAAAAAACAATAATATCTTTCGAACTAAGCTCCTGATTGACAAGCTGTTAATGGCGTCAGAACCTTCACGATGAGTCAGACCATTTCACATACTACGTAGATGCATTCATCGTAGTTGAAATATGAAAAATGGCTTGAGGATCAGTTGCCCCAAATTGTAGTACACTACATACGGAAACCATGTTGTTGGATGAGACCTGAAAACAACCAACAAGAAACCCTATGTGGATCACCTAAGATGGCCCAGTGGGAAAGGGCTCTATGTGACCTAAAATTCCCATCATGGGGAGAGGCTATGTGTGACCAGGTGAACCCAAAATACTCAACAGGAGGAGTACCTCAGTATGGCCATTGAGGGAGATGCTCTGTGTGACCCGACATTCCACGGTGGGAAGCGACTCTATGTGACCCAACATACCAATGGTACTCAATATATATTAGTACCACAATACTCCAAGGATAGTGGGAAGAAGCTCTATGTGACTCGGATGGGCCACTTTACACATTGAGGAGGAGTTATCCAGCATCCCAAGGTGTTCTGTGAAATGATTGATTGTCTTACTTTCCTACTCTAGATTATACCTACAGAGAGTTGTCTTGATTAATGGGTTTATTTGTGGATTTAATTATGGTATTTACTTTTTTTTAGTTCCTCAATGTGTATATTGTTACTCACCCCTACACGGGCGTTGCTTGCACCTATAGTATCTAGTGCAGACGAACTCCGCCTTGACGGTGGGCTTAGTGGCCCAGGACCCTGTGGTGCCCAGTGAGACCATGTTGGTGGGGTGTAATTATACGGATTCTAGAGGCTAATCTACAATTATCCATTATGTGGGGTTTATAGTGGAATTATTTTAGATATTCTTTGTTATTTGCGGTTTTTAGTTCTTCTTTTTTTGTGTTTTCATTCTGGGACATTTGACCTATAGTTTGAACTTTAACTCAATGGTTGTTTAGTGGGATACAAGTTTACCATTCCTGCTTTGGGATGTAGTTGTGTGTGCATGCATACAGGTACTCATGAAAATTCTCCCACTTGATGTTTGATGCCTTTGTTGAAAGTTTCAAACCCCTCTCCTATGCGACCTGGGCTTGGGGGATGTCATAGCATGGGCCCTCGGGGACATGTTGTGTCAAATTGGTATCAAAGGTGGTTGGTTATACAGTAAAGACTGGGAGAAAAATGTATTGATTTTTGGAAACAATGTTAAATGTTTCATGCTTGACATTCAGATTCAGGGTCTCTAGTGTTGGTGTAGTGGCCATCATATCCATACACTAAGACCTTGAATTCTACTTTTAGTCTCTATACAAAAGAACACCTGTTTCTTGCATCATATATTAATTGTGCTTTTACTCATGTAATTCATTAATTAGAGTCAACTCAACAGGTATAATTTATTTACCGTGGTATATAATGATCTATTTTAGGATGCCTCTACAAAGACAACCATCTTGGATTCTGTTGTGTGATAGCGGGGACAGCCCGCCTAGCGATGAGGAATCAATTGAAGGACCTGTGCTAGAGATAACCCTGTTAGGTGGTGCACCTGAATTACCACCACCCTTTGATAGGATGTTACTACATGAGTTACCAGTTGAGGATGCACACATGCTCATCACCTTACAATAGTTCCAAAGACAGATACCTCCCAGGTTTAGGGGAGTGACAGATCCTCATGTTGCTAAGGACTGACTTGAGGTGGTTGTAACGACCCTATGTTTTATTAATAGAAATCCTTTCTTATAATTATTCCGTATAGTATAATAACATTAAAATGCATAATGAAATTTCATGATACTAAATACTCTGTGACCATTAAACATAATTTTTCCACTTCTATGGTTTGAATTTTGAATATCTGATATACATAGTGGTGATCAGTATGATATTCGAAGTCCAATAGTGAAAACATAATTTTTTCTGCATAATACCTACCCTTGTGAATAGTAACCTACCCTTATGAATTGTAATATGAACCCTATGAATATTAAATCTTCCTATATAATAGTAACCTTACCCATGAATAATTAAATTAAATTTAGGCAGCGTATAAGTGACAATTTTACCATAGTAAATGTTTTGGTATTATGGTAAGTCATAAATAAATAATTATGTTTAATTAGTTAATTTTAAAAAAAATTATTTTATAAATTTTTTTAATAAATTAAAAATAAATGTATTATAGTTTTAAGATAATTTTATAAGACCATACGTAATTTTTGAAGGCATTATAAAATCAGTTTTAATTTTAAAAACTGAATTTTTCATGTAAATTATGATTTTAATTAAAAAAATAGATTAAACATATTTTAAAAATTATATTTGAAAAATGGAATTTATTTTTTTATTCTACATGTTGATAAAGGTTTGAGCTTAATATTTGGTATTTGTTTTTGAAATACTTGAATTTTAGATGAATAGTGAAATACCATAATTTACAAAATAAGCTTATTATAGAGTCATGCATGACATTCTTCTAATGTAAGCCCAATTGGTTTGGGTTCACATGATAAAATTACTTTTCATGGTAAAGGAAGACTCTCTATTCCTTTCCTTGTGGGGAAATAATAAACTAATGAATCTTATATTGAGAAAACCCCTCTCCCCTCCACTATAAATACCACCCTTCACACCATCATTTCCTCACACATATCAAGAATCAATACTTTTCTAATTTCAACCCAATAATCATTTCTAGCCCCTC
Source organism: Viscum album (assembly GCA_963277665.1). Classification (NCBI taxonomy): domain Eukaryota; kingdom Viridiplantae; phylum Streptophyta; class Magnoliopsida; order Santalales; family Viscaceae; genus Viscum; species Viscum album. The sequence goes on along the minus strand of OY728122.1, from coordinate 2,109,449,664 downwards.
CCACACTTTTACGAGCACTACTGGGAATCCATGTTTTTCCAACGGTTTAAAACCGTTGGAAAAGGCCCTAAAACTGTTGGGAAAACTAATCCCAACGGTTTTAGAAACCGTTGGGCTGTGAGGCGTGGGGAAAGCCTTATACCAACGGTTCACCTTAAACCGTTGGGAAAGGCTGTTTAGATTTCTTTTATACCAACGGTTCAGCTAAACCGTTGGAAAAATCAGAGACAGGGGTATGCCAATGGTTTTAAAACCATTGGCATAGGATATACCCCAACGGTTTTGAACCGTTGGGAAAATCAGCAGGGTTGGGAAAAGCAGCAGGGTATACCGCAACGGTTTTGAACCGTTGGGAAAGGTATCAGCAGGGGTATAACCCAACGGTTCAAAACCGTTGGTAAATGCAGTAGGTTATAACCCAACAGTTCAAAACCGTTGGGAAATATTGCAGCATCACAAAGGTATAACCCAACGGTTTTGAAACCGTTGGGTTAGACCCCCCATTAATTTAAGATGAAACAGCCAGCAATACTGCAGGCTGCAATGTAAACTCTGTCAAAAACGTGTCATCTCACAAAAATACACTGCAATCACAAAAAAAACACACCACTGCAACCTACAAACACATAAAACACACCACTGCACACATAAAAAACTCTAAAAACACACCACTGCACAGAAAACGCATAGAAAACACACCACTGCACACATAGAAAACTCACCAAAACACTGCAACCTGCAACCTGCAAACACACCACTGCACACACAGAAAACAAAGAAAACACAGCACTGTCCACACAGAAAACACACCACTGCACACACAAAAAACACACCACTCTGTCATAGGAACACTGCAACCTACAAACACAGAAAACACACCACTGAACACATAGAAAACTCACTTTAATCACCTGCAACCACACAAAAAAAAACACAAAAAAAACACATAGAAATAATCATCTCATTTTTGAAGGCTTAATCACATCCCTTCCCCTTGTATGGTTCACATATTGATGTGTTAGAGAGACCAAGAACCAACAAAATGTTGTATTGTTCATCAAATAGGGAGGGGGATATTGGAAATTCAAGTTTATAACTCATATATGAAGAATCCCCTGCCTCAATCCTGATCTATCGAATAAGGGTTATTTGTTTTGATTACTCCAGGATAAATTTGATATTTTTTCGATGAATTTAATCATTCAATATAATAACCTAGAAGGATATTTACACTATGACCATTATAACCCTTTTGTTCTTAGAGTATAATGATGGGGGAATCAAATACTATGGGGCAATGACTTCTATAATGTCAAGATATTTAGTTATATTGTTGCATTTATCAAGGTATTGGATTGTGTTTAAGAGAGGGATATTGTTCTGGCTCTTGTGACACATAGATTCTATGGGGATAGATATTTACTTGATTCATGAGAGATATCACATGCCTAATTTTCAAGGGGATATGCTATGATGACATCCAACATGGTGTTTGTCAGTGGTTATGAATTATTTACTTCATCGGTTGGGCTCAGTTTGGAAATTTTCTATCATATTCTAAGAGGATAAGATTACAAGGTAATATTCTATCCCCAATATATAATGAAAACATTCAGATAATCCTCCATGACAATCCAGTAAATTACTACATGAGTTTTAGTATATACCTTCCATAGATGATTTTTGTATCCATTGAAATTTGAATGATGATCCATAGGGAGAATCATAAAAATTAACCATTTATCACATGGGATCATGGTCTTCATGGTGGTACACTAGCTGGTGAGCTATGATATGGACCAAATGTCCTTGTTATTTCATACACATGTTGTGTGACAAATTCTAACAAGTATAATGAAATATCTTAATGAATGAAAACACCTTGAGTGATTAGGTGTTGGAAGGACCCTTACTTGAGTGATAATGATGCTATAATATTATAAAATGATATCTAACACTAACATGATTGATAAGATAGGGGGAATAGGTCCCAAGTAACTAGAACCTTGTACCTATCTGGTGAGCTATAATATGGACCAAATGCCCTTGTTGTTATTTCATACACATATTGGGTGAGAAATTCTAACAAGTATAGTGATATATAATAAGGAATGACAACACCTTGAGTGATAAGGTGCTAGAAGGACCCTTACTTGAGTGATAATGAAGTTATCATATTATAACATGATATATAACCCTATCATGATTGATAAGGTAGTGGTCAATATAACGGCATCACCTTGAGTGATAAGGTTCTATATGAACCCAACCATGAGTGATAATGGAGAGTTTTGAATGTGATATTAGACCTACCATGGTTAATATGGTATTATTTCAGAAAATGGATTTACATTGATCATAATGTATTAACATGGATGTTTGTTAAGTGAGAAGGTTGGTATGTGATATATAGTTGTATGAGACACTACATTTAGTAGTATGGAAGATGTTGGGAGTTGAGTGATGAGCAATATTGAGTGATAAGTATTAGTCTAGGGCTTTGATAAGGGTAAAAGTAGTGGATACATATAAATATGTTGGGCTAGAAAAGACATGTGTGAAGATAATTTACTATTTTGAAAGCGGTAAATTACTACTTGTGTAGAGGTAATAAAGAGGTTATAAAGAGGTACATGAGGGAAAATATTGATCCTTGCCATTTTTTACTTAGCAGTAATGATACATGTGGAACTTTTTTAAGGACATGAATTGATTCGTTGAATGAATGTATATATATGATTTCGTATTACAAATGGTGTGAAAATTATTAAGGAATCTTCCATACATATCTTGAATTTCCTTTCATGTTTAAAATTAATCCAATGGTGTTCATGGATCTCATGAATGAGATCTTCCATACATATCTCAACTCATTCAGTGTGGTTCTTATTGATGATATCCTTATGTAGTCACCGACCATTGATATACACATTGGACACCTATAGATTTTTTTTGTACACTTTGACCACATTATATGTTTTATAAGATCTCAAAGTGTCACTTATGCTTCCATAAAGTATGTTTTCTTAGGCACATAATCTATAATGTGGGAATTTATGTGGACCCAATGAATTTATAGGTTGTGGTTTCATGAGAAGGCATACGAAACATGTTTGAGATTGTGGGTTTCATTTGTTTGTTCGGGTTTTACATGTGGTTCATTTAAAACTTTTCCCCTTTAGAAGTTCCTATGACTAAGATTACTAAGAATGTAGTTATGTTTGAGTGGTCAGAAAAGTTTAAAGAGGCCTTCCTAAAAAGTCAATGATGTTTTGATCCTACTGAATTACTATAAATTATGATTCAGAAATGAGGTCTCCAAATTGATCCCCGAGCATGAATTGGACTTATGGACATTTCTTGCATTGGACAAAGAATTGTAGTATCTATGTGGAAGGTTCTATATTGTCCTCATCATATCACATATAAGAATGTGTCAACATTAGAATGATATTAAATCAAAAATCATAGTCAATGTAATATTTTCAAATATTGCTAACATTTATCATTAAATAAAGGTACAAGGGTCTGATGTTTCTCAACATAATGACGTATTAATCTTGATCTATGGTGGTTATAGCATTATTACATTCCATAGTAATTGTACCTGGTTGGATTATGCATGGGGATTTTCCTTCTCTTACTAGACTCACTAAATAGCTCTTCCACGATTTCTACAACATTGATAGTGTAAGTAGGGACATGGCTCGAATTATAGATTCTTCCACGAATGTGCCTTATCCGATATACTCGGGCCCTACAAAATCGTTCTGCAGTTCCCTAATTGGGTTCAAGGAACTCAAGTTCATCTCCATACTCATCCACCTGCCCAACCCCCCCCCCCCCACTACCCCACCTACACATCCCCCCCTGCCCAGCCCCCTCCCCCTGCCTAGCCTAACCCCCTGCACATCCCACCCCCTCCCCCACCAGCACAACCACCACCCCGCACTGGCACAACCCCCCTTCCCCCCCCCCCATCTGCCCAGCCCCCCCACACCTGCACAACCCCCCCACTACCCCCACTGGCATAGCCCCCCTGTCCATCCCCACTCCCCCTGCCTAGCCTAACCCCCTGCACATCCCACCCCCTCCCCCACTTACACAACCACCACCCCACCTGCACAACCCTCCTGCCCAGCCCCCTCCCCCATCTGCCCAGCACCCCCACATACACAGCCACCTCCAAACCTGCACAACCCCCCCTCCCCCCTGCCCAGCCCACCCCCTCCCCACCAAACCCCCTACACAGCCCCCCCTCCTCCCCACCTCACCCTCGCCAAACACCCCTTCCTCCCCCACAAATTCCCATAGGGTAGTTGATTTTATGTTTTAATCGTATTTTTTGGGTTTTTGGTGACCCATTCAGGATTCAATCAATGGATACTTTGGAGAAATTAGGTGTTTTGGGATATTTTTGGGGGGTTTAGTTTGGGATAACTCATGTACATGATGTGTAGTTTTGAGAACACACATTATGTGTTCTTCGTACTTGGGAAATATGGGTTTTTGGAACTAAAAGATTAATACAAGGGGGTGGGTTACATGCCATGTAGTGGTGACTCGGGGTGTGCTAGTGGCAGATGACCATGTAGGGTATAAAGCTATATCTAGTGCGAGGTACATGGATAGGCATTGTGCGTGGGTAGACCTTGTGTGGGGGGGATATATGGATAGGTACATACATGGGAACCATATGTGGGGTAAAGATTGTGTATGGGGTGATACATTCCACGTAGTAGGGAATTTTTCATGCTAAGTGGGGCCTTGTATGTGAATGTACCCAGGTGGGGGTAAACATCATATACCGGAACACATGATGTGTACTTTGGAAAAGTACACACTGAGCAGTCTATGTCACATGGAACGAGGGGACATTTTGGGTTACATATCATATACCTAAAGTACAGGTTGGGTACTTTTTTCTCCTTGTTGTGTTTACCCTATTTTAACCCTCGAGTCAGAATTCGACTTATGAGTATTCAATTTTGATCAGTATTTCATATAAATTTCCATGATGGAATACTTTCTGTGTTTGAATGTGGTCTTTATGGTGTTTTGGAGTAAAACAATTCTTTATCTGGATTTCTTCAAGGATTGGATTCAGAATCCTCCAGCAGGTTGGGTTGTGAGATGAGAATCATGTGTGAGGGTTATGAGATCATTAGTTGGAATGGATTTTGAAATCTAAGCTAGTTCTGTTCAATGTTCTTTCATATAGATCCTGAAAATTATAATCAATTAGTATATATGAAGAGATCTTGTTTTATCCTGAAATTTTGGTACCTATTTCTCAAGGTTAGAACAGTTGAGGATTACTGCCTTTTTTTAGGATTGGAACTATTGGAACCATTGGTATGGGATGATGATGTGGGATAGAAGTTATGGTCGGATTTCCTTAAGATATTTATATGCATCAAAGGGACTCTTGAAGATGCCATAATGGGATTGTTACTGATTGAGTGACCAGTGTTTTCTATACCTGTTAATTAATAACGCCCATGTGGAGTGGTCAATCTTGTACTATAGAGCCCTTGTAAGGTAAAACTTTTATGATTTTCATGAGGACCATTGATAATTCATTGGTTATTCATTTATTTTATATACCCCATTGGGTGCGTTGTTGATAGATGATCAGTAGGAGACGTTGTTGATCGATGATCAGGTTTTTCTAGTCGTTAATGTATTGGTGTTGCCATCAACATGGATGTTCTTTCACCCCTATATCTTATCTTTTCTCACCCCCAGCACATCCCCCCCTCTCCCCCTCTCCCCCTCTCCCCCACCTACACAGCCACCTCCAACCCCCTTTCCACCCCCCATCCTCCTCACCTCACCCCTTCCCATCCCCCCCTCCAGCACATCCCCCCCTCCTCCCCACCTCATTTTGACCTCTTCAATATCAATCAAAATGATTCTATACAGGTAAATTAAAACAAAATTGCAACCTAAAATGATATATTTCTTTTGTTCATAAGGGGATCATAATAGATAGTACATTGCAGCGAAATGGAACCAAAAAATCAAAAATAAATTAAGGCATACATACTGATTTAATGTGAATGAACAAAAATTACTTGAATCAAAGATAAGATGACCGGTTGGAAAGTAGAGTTAGAACCCTCGAGAGTAGGTAGGGAAGCAGGGTTCCAAACACAACCTAAAATCGTAAGGGGATCATAATACGTACCCATTTAATGCGGAAGAATTGAGCATTGGAAAACCAGACCTGTCGCGCTGGGAAGTAGGGTTCACATCGAGAGTCGGTTGGGATGTAGGATTCGTGTCGAGCTATTGGGAAAAATCTTCCATATGGGTGCGTCGAGCTATGGTTTAGGGTAAAACGAGAAGGGTTATGGGTTTGCATAGAGATTTTAAAAAAAAAATCGCGAGCGCTGATGAGCGGGGAGCGGCGATCGGCGATCGGCGAGCGGTGAGGGGTGGTTGGGATGGGAGCGGCGGCGAGGGGTGGTCGGTATGGGAGCGGTAGCGAGGACGAGAGGAGTATGGGATTGGCGTCGAGGGTTTGGAGAAGTGCCGATTAGGATTAGGAGAAGTATCCCGACAGGACTGCGAACCACTACAGGGTGTCGTCCTGGAGCAGGGACAAATCACAGCGTGACCGCGGCGTGACCGCGGCGTGTTGGCCCGGTCTAGCGACATCTGCAGAGTAGCATCTTCTGGCCAGGAGCGAAGAGAGCGAGAGGAAGTGGGGAAACATTCCGGTCGTCGCCTCCCTCCCCATTTACTATGGATGGGTAATGTATCTAAAACTCTATCAAGGTATCATACATCGAATCCCGACAGGATTGCGAACCGCCGCAAGGTGTCGTCCTAGAGCAGGGCCAAATCATGGCATTACCACGGCGTGACCGTGGCGTGACCGCGGCGTGACCACGGCGTGACCGCGGGGTGACCGCGGTGTGACCGCGGCGTGACCGCCGCGTGACCGCGTCGTGACCGCGGCGTGTTGGCCCGGTCTAGCGACATCTGCGGAGTAGCATCTTCTGGCCAGGAGTGAAGAGAGCGGGAAGAAGTGGGGAAACATTCCGGTCGTCGCCTCCCTCCCCATTTACTATGGATGGGTAATGTATCTAAAACTCTATCAAGGTATCATACATCGAATCCCGACAAGATTGCGAACCACCGCAAGGTGTCGTCCTAGAGCAGGGCCAAATCATGGAATTACCGCGGCGTGACCGCGGCGTGACCGCGGCGTGACCGTGGCGTGACCGCGGCGCGACCGCGGCGTGACTGCAGCGTGACCGCGGCGTGACCGTGGCGTGTTGGCCTGGTCCAGCGACATCTGTGGGGTAGCATCTTCCGGCTAGGAGCGAAGAGAGCGGGAGGAAGCGGGGAAACATTCCAGTCATCGCCTCCCTCCCAATTTACTATGGATGGGTAATGTATCTAAAACTCTATCAAGGTATCATACAACGAATCCCTACAGGATTGCGAACCGCCGCAAGGTATCGTCCTGGAGCAGGGCCAAATCATGGCATTACCACGGCGTGACCGCGACATGACCACAGCGTGACCGCGACATGTTGGCCCGGACCAACGACATCTACAGGGTAGCATCTTCTTGCTAGGAGCGAAGAGAGCGGGAGGAAGCAGGGCAACATTCTGGTCGTCGCCTCCCTCCCCATTTACTATGGATGGGTAATGTATCTAAAACTCTATCAAGGTATCATACATTGAATACCGACAGGATTGCGAACCGCCGCAAGGTGTCATCCTGGAGCAGGGCCAAATCAGGGCATTAACACGGCATGACCGCAGCGTGACCGCGGCGTGACCGCGGCGTGACCGCGGCGTGACCGCGACGTGACCGCGGCGTGACCGCGGCGTGACCGCGGCGTGACCGCGGCGTGACCGCGGCGTGACAGCGGCGTGACCGCGGCGTGACCGCGGCGTGACCGCGGCGTGACCGCGGCGTGTTGGCCCGGTCCAGCATCTAAAGGGAAACAAAACGACGGAAAAGAATCATATAGCCTAAACTATCACTGTGAGTTTTCGCAGACATCGCACCTCCGTTAGAGGGGTTTTATTATAAAAACATGACTTTATTTATCAAATGAAACAATTATATTAAAGAAAACTTATTCAAGATATGCAATTCAATATAATTAAGAAGAATTAATAAAGAAGCTAAATTCAATTTAAAGCATTTTTATATTAAAGAGGCTATGAGAGGGACTCTACTTCAAGGTGGAACCAAGCCGTCCACTTCGGCTCTTGGAGCTTTCTAACTAAAAGTTGTTGCTCCTCCACGGGGTATACGCACCTTCACACGCATGCAAGGACACCTAGACCCTATGTACACACTTGCATGGCCATGAGCATGTGCAAGGGGATCCTTGCACATATGATTATATGCATATATCAGTCTCCACTCACCTGTGTATGCATTTATATATATATACATGGGAACACCTAGCCCCATACGTGCATAATCACTGCCATGGGTGACTATACACGTAACGGGGGAACCCACATACATATACTTACTTACCCATGCACACGCAGGCGAGTCGCCCATGACTTGGCGACTCGAAACCAACGAGCAAGGATCAACGCACTACACAAAGGATATTAAGAACCTTAAAACACATGAAGGACGCTACATAACCAGTGAAAAACCAACCAATGGAATTAAAGCCTTACCTAGATTGGCAACGGAGAACCAAATCCACCCGAACCAACACGAAACGATCCAACGCCCTACCGAAAACATAATATGGAGTCAAAAACACTAAATCCCCAAATACATGAGGTGCGAGACAAGTAGTAACCATATAATCTTACCTCGGATCAAATTCGGTGGACTGAATCAATCTAAACTCCTTTTGGCCCCCTTCTCAGAATATAAGTACCCTCTGTCCATAGAAAGTAGTCAAAGATCTAAGTGACCAATGCGCTAAAGAAAATAAAATAAAAACTAAACTAAAACAAACCTGTCTCCTATGAATATACTTGTTACCACCCAACATATAAGTACCACAGTTCCCCATGGGTCAAATCATGTTCCTGCAAGCAAAGGGGAAACAGATCAATGTTTCAAAATGATACTATCAAATAGTACATTCCTATTAATTAACAATTACTCTTCCTATTAATGGTATATAATCAATTTGGTCCGAGTTTCAACTTAGTTTGGTTTTCTTCGATACAAGGGATGAGGTCTTATTATTCTTGGTTTTTATGTTTACACTTGAGATATTTATTTAAAAATGATGCATGTATTTGGCATTATTATTTATGGTTTTAGTTCTTAGCTTGTTGCCATAGGGCCTGTCCACATGAATAATTGTTGGAATGTAGGGTTCAGTTGACATTTATGTGCTTTAATGTGATTAATGTCACTAACGATGAGGATTTAGATCACGGAAAATATTCCTAGGAGGATTGGGCCTTGTAGTGATAGGTGTTGCAATTTTACATCTAGCGTTTGATGAGGAAATACTTATGAGGATGGATTAGAATCTTGGTAGGTTCTTAGAGTGGGATGGTCCCTCTAAGTATATAAAATGTATTATGAAAGGTTTTACTCCATATAATGATTCAAGAGTTCAACTAAAGAGATGAAGGATGAGATGCTAGTGTGAGTATTGGGTATTGTCGGATAGATTGGCGTTATAATGACAAGAGGCTTGGTGTGATTTAGCTTAGTATGGAACCTGGTTAGTGGGGCTAGGTAATAATACATGATTTTTATGAGGTTCATGACCGGATTATTGAGAATATAATGTAGATGGGTTCGACATGGTGTTGTTTTGTGACTAGGACAATCATAAGGTGAATAGTCCTCTTTGTCTAGTTGGATGATGAGATGTGAATCGAGGCATCAGATAATCCTCGAGAGATGCGTCTAGACTATGTGACTGAGAGGATAGACTAGGATAAGTTTGATAGGATTGGGTGAGTGGCCCACCCATGTGAGGATGATACGATGTATGGAGACACTTGGAGACACTTGGGGTTATTTATGCTATCTCATGGAGACACTTGGGGTTATTTCATAACTCCAACATACTCCAGAAATGTTCCCACATGATTTTTTAGAAAAACGATTCCATCTCATGGAAGGCTCCTCTATCTTCCAATGTTTCCTCACACCCACACTTCATGGTATTACAGTATACACGTGATCTACATCAAAATATATTCTTAGGATAGATATCAAATCCATTACAAAACCACAGATAATCCTTTGAGGGATTAATCAGTCTGGAAAATTGTGATTTTTGACCTTCCTAGTAAACAACCAATAACAATTTTCCTTTCTTTTATTTTTTTTGAAAAGGAAGAGATTACGAACAAAACACAAAAAATGGTAAATGGATTGCAACTGCATAATCAGGTGAGCATATCGTACATCTCTAGACGTGGAAGCATCCCATGATCTTTGAATGTCTCACCCACACTTGTTCAAATATATCCATACGCATTGTACAATAAGTAGGTTATGAATGGAAATAGGATTGAAATTGCTTCATTCTAATAGGCCATTAATAGAAACTAAGTAATGAATGATGGATAGATGTCAGGTGGGTCTAAGGGGAAAATTGTCTATGAAAGAGTCGTAAATCATTTTAGTTTTATACTTGTTCAGTCATCACTAAGATAAGATCTCAGTGTAAGTTCTAGTCAGTTTACATGCCCCTGGAATCTATAAAGAAATATGCCCAGATATGAGTATGAAATTGAAGGATTAGAGTTCTCTTGGGTAGTGCGAATAAAAAAAATGGCAATCACAAAGGGAATAAATCCTAAGTAATATGTCAATTTGTCATTATTTCAATGATTTTGAATTTAAATTAATTCCCTAAACTTAGCAACCATTCTAAAAAAATCTAAGTAGGAGTCAGACATGTTCCTTGGCACTTTTACACTTCACTTTTTTTAATAACAAGGGCATAATGATTCTCAAGTTTAAATCATTCTTTTTATTTTGAAAAATGTCTCATAGAAAATTGAGAATAACAAAAAAATCCAAGTGCATCACATGTGAAACTGTGAGAAACTCCCCCCACACTTAAAATGAGGTACTGTCCCTACTGTCAATGAAATACAAGTGAGAGTGGTATGGCAGCGATTTTTAATGTTTGTGGGAATGGATATCGAAAAAAATGAAAATAAAAGGGAATTGAGAGCTCCCTGGGAAAATCAGTATGCCATGGGGGTGTTTTCTACTGTAATCATATGTACCTGAAAAAGTGTTAGAGAATGAAATCCATTACAAGATATCAAATATTAGTTCACCGAGATAAATAGTTGGAAGAGTATATCAATGGGAAAATACCGATCAAGAACCCTGGCGGGAGGAGAGGGAGCCGAGAGGGGGGACGTCTCGTGGGGTGTTCGGCCATGGGGGGTATCGCGTGCGACTGGAGAGGGAATCGGGGGACGTCGGAGGAGGAGATTGAGGGGAGGGGGATTTCACCAGGAGTGGGAGACGAGAGGGGAGGGGGAACGTCGCCTGGAGCTGAGAGGGGAGGGGGACGTCATCGTCGGAGAGGGAGCCGAGAGGGGAAGGGGAATGCCGCCGGAGGAGAGGGAGGGGACCGAGAGGTGGAGGCGGTGGCTGGGAGGAGATAGAGATCGTGGAGGGGGGAGGGGGGAGGGAGGCGGAGGTCGGGGACGGTCCAGGACGAGGAGCCCTAATTTGGGTGTTAAAAAATTTTCTTTCCCAACGGTTTAACAAAACCGTTGAAAAAAACCAACCTAAAACCCATTATCCCAACGGTTTCGTTAAACCATTGGCAAAACCCAACCTAAAATACCTTACCCCAACGGTTTTGTTAAACCGTTGGCAAAACCCAGCTAAAAACACTTATCCCAACGGTTTTTTTAAACCGTTGGGAAATAAGTGTTGGTATAAGTCCCAATTCCAGTAGTGGAGCTTCTAGTCTCATCAGAATACCAATCCAAGGTCCCTTTAGGAGGATCTCAAGAGGAGGATTCCAGAGGTATTTTCTCTCCCTCTTTTTCTTTAATTTCCTTTCAATTTCAAGTTTTTTCTTATTCTCTCCCCACATTATCTTTCTAAATATTGTATGGTATCTCTAGTATAATACATATAATGGATGATTATGATACTAATGGGATATTATACCATCCAACCCACTTCTCCCCTTATTTTTATTTTATAAAATAAAACGTTGTTCGTGAGGTGTTAATCTCTCACATTCAAGAACGACATGTTTTCCTTTTCCATTTCTACCATCATATCTGGTTGTGAAACCATTTTTATGGTTGAACCATAATATGTTATATGTATCATATCCTATTTCATGTTCAAGAATTAATTTAGGTACATATTTCTGAATGATTAAACAAAACATGTTTGTTGTGGTAAAATAACCCCCCAAATTAACCAAAAGAATCATCATTTAATTCTTATCTAATGATTCATCCACATGGTATATAGTATAATTAATTTTAAGAACATTTAAACTTCTTTAATATCATTAATAACATGAAATATCAGTTCTGTATGTTTACTCATGATCTATATGAACTTCTATTTATGAATACATGTGAACCGCTTTAGAAAACAAAAAAAATGAACATTACTAAACAATGTTTTTGAACTCTCTAACTCATCCAAAGGGCCATTAAATAACTTAATGAAACAATAATGAACTATATTCTTTTTAAATATGGTTCATTAATTTCTAATAATGAATCTAATGTGGTTATACAGGTTATTAATTTTAAGAACGCGTTCGGAAACAATGTAATGGGAAAACCTCGAACCCAAATTTCATTATTCAGGTTCTCCTTCTTTCACTCAATTTTGGTATGGTCACTCCATAAAAATTTATTTTTCATAATTATCTTACCTTTTATGGGAAATAAATTTTTCCCACTGAATTATATTTCAAACAAATGTTTTCCAAAAGAACTATTCTTTCAAAAACACACCTTTTACTTCTCACTCAAGGTAGACAGTCATCGTATAAATAATGTTATTCCCTCTTAATTTTCAGAACCCAATATTAATGAATGTGTTATTATTTTTTAAAAACCATTCCTTTACATGGGTTATTTATTTTAATTTTTTAGATATTTTCGTTGATTCATTCATGATAAATGATAATTTTATGATATGACGGGTGCACCTGGAATTATATAGCGCAATATGAATGTTTCAATGTGACGGGTGCGCCCAAAATTATACAAGAATCCAATGAATTCGATAAACTGATTAATCTCATGTGTTAATGTGAAATTACGTGTGAACATGATTTTATCATTTTTCACGAGTATGTGTTGTAGTTAACCACTAAGACATGATGTTTCATTTTTATGCATTGAAACATTTCACGTCTCTTATTAATGATTCCTCTCATGTTCATGATCCTTTGATTGTGTTAGGTTTATGAGCACACATATTTATATTTTTCATATCTATCCTCTTACTAGGATTTTATCTCACCCCTTTCTTTGTATATCCTCAGGTGACTACATTTAAAAAGGATACTTCAAGTGCCAATAAGTAGCTAGAGAAGAAGGAATTAAATAAAAGCTTATTCTTGATGTTGTAGTTGTTATGTATGGTCTGAGTTTTCCCAAAACACTAAACCTTTGGATCCTATATGTGTAATAATATTATTTTTTTGACTTTAAAATGATTTAATTCTAATGTAAGAAAAGGATGGGTCACTACAGTTGGTATCAAAGGAAAGGATTAGTTTATTTGGGAATCAGGATTAGTGAACCCTAGAGAAAACCACTAGCACGATACAATGTTCAAATATACACACAAGAGACATTAAATAGGGATCCCATATTTTACAATTTTAGTATAAATCCTAAAAAATAATAATTTATTCATGACTTTTTAACTTGTGTTTTGTTCACACTTTTTCTATTTTAGAAAATGGGGGCAACCTAGAGAAACAAGGACAACAACTCATGCAAGGGCCAATGCAAGGATTGACTAACAGAAATCCCTAATGATTTGGAAGGTGAAGTTGAAAACATCATGGAGATGATTATCTAACTATAATAGGTTATTATATATAAATATAATAATGGGGAACGTCATCCTTCACCAAAGGAGAGAAACTGGCTATCGAATGTTTTATGTGGCAACGACCACAGACGTTTAGTTGATCTTTTTATCCACTAGTTGCAGAATAGTGGATCAACACCATGGATAAGATCTCTTCACTACATCACTATTCTGAAATGGAGAAGGAGATGCTATCCATTTATCATCTAGATGGAGAGTCCGATCAATGGTGGGATAAGATTTATAACAATGAGTCATTGGAGGAAATCAAAGAGATGTAATGGGAATACTTTTTGAAATTTTTTCATAACAAGTATTTTTTAAGAACACTTAGAACAAATATGAAGAGAGAATTTACTGATATCAATAAAAGAGAATAGAAATCTGTTACAACCTACAAATTTAATTTCTCAAGGCCTTCAAGGTACGATTCAGGTTTTATATTAACAATGATTTCAAAATTGATAGATTCATTAGTAGATTTAAACCACACCCTCAAAAGTCTCTAGAAATTCTAGACATTGAGAGTTATGGTGAATTTGTTGGATGTTCCCTCAAAGTGGAGATAGAGTTTTTAGAATGGTCCCATGGATATGTTTATATGAAACGGAAGATGGAGTTTCAAGATGGTATATCTAATGAAAAAGCTGGGATGAAAACTCAATGAACCACATGCCAAAAATGTTGGAAGTTTCACCATGGGAACTGCCTTAAAGGGATGGGGATGTTCTTCAAGTGTGGGAAGAAGAAAACAATTCCCAAGAGAGTCAAAAAGAAATGAAAAGAAAGGATAAAGTGATGTATTAATGTAGAGAACCACCCATGGTACAATGCTACCACTCTATGGAGCTAGGGTATTATGTAAGCTAGTGCTCTAAACCTCGAGTTCTCAAGGGTAATCAATGATGGAAGAAACCAATGCCAAGGGAACAAGGGAAGGCTTTTTCCGTCACTACTGTAGAAGTGGAGAAAGATAATGAAGTCATACAAGGTACACTTCCTATTAACTCAAGAATGGAAAAAGTCTTATTTGATTCTGGTTCTACGCATTCATTTATATTTTTCATGTTTTATAGAACTATAGAATCAAAGCCCCGAAAAATTGAAGAATACATATATGTAACAACACCATGTAGTTCAATCAATGCATCCCATGTGTTTGGCAATTTTTCTATTGGTTTATGTGGGAAGATTCTTCCAGAAAATATCGTAATACTTCGCTTGGTGGAATTCGACACAATAATGGGAATGGATTGGCTCTCATTATATAGAGCATGTATCAACTGTCGGGAAAAGGAAATATCTTTTCATATTATGAACCATCCTAGGAACCACTATAATTGAAATGATGATCATTAATATAAATTTAAAAAATCCTCCAATGGTATGGTTGTTGATTCCCTATGAAGAATCATACCTCTCCCAAATGGTTGAGTCAAAAGATAGTACCATCCATGGGGGAATTCACATTGTGATTGAATACGGTGATTTATTTTTGAAATAATTACCTTGAATTCCACAAAATTGTGAGGGAGACATCTCAAAAGAACTCATAACCAGATCTACTCCTATTTCAAAGTGTCCTTATAGGATAGATCCTGTCGAACTGGAGGAGTTAAAGAAGTAGCTGCAAGAGCATCTATACAAAGTTTTCATATGATCTAGTGCATCTCCTTGGGGGGAACCAACGCTTTTTGTGAAGAGAAAGGTTGGAACAATGTGAATATGCATTGATTATCAGGAACTCATCAATATCACCATAAAGATCAAGTATCCTCTTCCAAGGATTGATTATTTTTTTGATAAATTATGGGGAGCTCAATACTTCTTAATAGTGGATCATCTTTCTAGATATCATCAGATAAAGGTGAAGAAGGAAGATATTCAGAAGACAACTTTTGGTACAAATTTGGGAACTATGAGATTCTAGTGACTCATTTCATATTATCTAATTCCCCTACAATCATCATGGAGTTGATGAATAGTATCTTTATACAATACCTCAAAAAATTTGTGGGAGTGTTTATTGATAACATTCTTATCTACTCCCAAGGCAAGGAGAAACATGAAGAACATCTAATACATGTGTTGGCGTCATTGGGAAAGGAGATGTTGTATGCCTAGTTCAGAAAGTGTGACTTTTGGATTAAACAAGCCATGTTATTAGGACATGTGATCACATGTGAGGAGATTTCATTAGAACCATAAAAAAAGGTGACTAAGGAATGGATGAGGACCTCTATTGCCACGAAAATCCATAGTTTTCATGGATTATATGGGTACTACGGAAGTTTTTTGATAAATTTCTCATGATTTTCAAGCCTACCAAATACGTATATAAGGAAAGGTGTGAATTATGTCTGAATGGAATAATGTGAGGGAAGCTTCAAAGAGCTAAAGAGAAAGCTGATCACTGCACCTGTACTCACACTACTGAAAAGTAGAGAAATTTTTCTAAGATATAGTGATGCTTAAATGGAAGGATTGGATTGAGTACTCATGGAAAATAATAATGTGATAGCCTATGCCTCTCTGTAGTTGAAGATTCGTGTGCAGAACTACCTGACACAACATTTTGATTTTGCAGCAGTGATTTTTTCCTTGAAAATATGGTGGCACTACATATATGGATAGAAGTGTGACATATACACTGACCAAAAGAGCATAAAGTATATATTCACACAAAAGGATCTCAACACGTGTCAATGGAGATGGTTAGAGAAAATAAAGGATTACAATTTCCCTATGCACTATCATACTGGAAAGGCGAACTAATTAGCTGATGCTCTAAGCGGAAAAGAACCTACTAATCTATCCATGTTACGGATTGAGAAAGACCCTATATTCATGGATAAGAAAAGTATGGATTTAGAAATCATAAGTGTAGAGGATACATCCTACATTTCCCAAATCATTTCACAACCATCCATTCCAGAGTCGATTAAGGAAGCACAAAAGGATGACGTAGAGATACGAAAGAGGGTGAATGCTATAATTGAAGGGAAGCATCAAGAGTTCCATATCGACGATGATGGTTTGATTTGTTTGGAACATAGCTTTTTGTGCCTTCATTTCCAGGGATAAAGAAGGACCTATTGGAAAATGAATATAGGTAACATTCTCTATCCATCGTGGGAGTACGAAGATATACCGTGATCTCTGAGAACAATTCTGGTTGGATAACATGATGAAGGAAATTGAAGAATATAAATTAAGGTTCTTGGTATGTCAGCTAGTTAAAGCTGAGCGACAATAGTCCAAATGGATGATTCATCCATTACCTATACCGATGTAGAAATGAGAGAATATCAGTATGGACATTGTCCTAGGTCTCTCGAATATGTAGAAGGGAAATAATGCGATATGGTTTGTGGTTGACCAACTCACCACGATAGCCCATTTAATAACTACTTGGGAATACCTATCACTTGAAAAACATTCAAAGATATATGTGAAAGAAGTGGTGAGAATTCATGGAGTTCCACTCTTGATTCAATCTGACCGTGATCCATGGTTTACATCTAAATTTGGAGGTGTCTTCAACATGTTTTGAGTACTGAATTAAATTTAATCATGGCCAATATACCCCAAACTAATGGAAAATATGAAAAGAAAATTTATACGCTTGAAGATATGCAAAGAGACTACTCTCTAGAATTCAAAGGTGGATGGGGTCTAAATATCCCATTGTTTTAGTTGATATATAACAATAGATTCCACTCGTGTGTTATAATGGCTCTGTATGAAGCTCTGTATTGAAAGCGATATAGAACACCCACTTGTTGGGATAAAGTTAGAGAAAGAAGGATAAATGGACCCGATATTGTGTGAGAGATGAAAAAGAAGGTTCAAGTAATACAGAAACACATCAAAGATTCTCTAAGTTAGGAAAAGAGTTACATATACAATCATTGAAGGGACTTGGATTTTGACGTTGGAGATAAATTCTTCCTTTGAATATCACTATGGAAGAGTGTCATACGGTTTGGAAAAATAGGATGAAATACCAAGGTAAATTTTCCCCATCAAGATCCTTGAACACACATATGTATTGGCCTATCGGCTTTCACTACAACAGAATATGGATCATGTTCCTGATAGGATTCATGTACCACTCTTGAGGAAGTACATACCTGATCCATCACATGTGCTGAACTCAAGGGTGGTGCAGTTGGAAGATGATCTCTCTTATGAGGAGCAACCAATAGAGATTCTGGACCAGAGAGATAAGGTGCTACGCAACAAGGCAGCCCACCTTGTCAAAGCGCTGTGGAGGAACCATAATTTTGATGAAACTACTTTGGATCTGGAATAGGCGATGAAGGAGAAGTACCCTCACTTGTTTGTGTACAACAAAATTTTCAGGGTGAAATTTCCTAAGGGGGGAAGAATGTAACGACTAGATGATTTATCAATGGAAATTCATTCTTATAATTATTCACTATAGTATCATAAAATTAGTATGCATAATGAAATATAATGATACTAAATACTCTGTGACCATTAAACATAATTTTTCTACTTCTATGGTTTGAATTTCGAAAATCTGACATACATAGTTGTGATCAGTATGTCTTTGGTGTCTGTTAAGGCAAACAGAATTTTTTATGAATAGTACAGACCCTTATGAATAGTATCATATCCCTATGAATAGTAATATGACCCTTATTAATATTAAATAGTCCAAAATAAGATTAATCTTACACATGAATAATTAAATATAATTTAGGCATCTTATAAGTGACAATTTTACCATAGTAAAACTATTTGAATTTTTGTAAGTCAAAAATAAATAACTATAAATAATTAAATAATTTAAAATAAAATTTATTTTATTAAAATTTGTTCATAAATTAAAAAATCTATGTCTTATCATTTTAGGATAATTTTATAAGGCCTTACATAATTTTTGAAAGCATTATAAAATCAGTTTTATTTTTTGAAACTGTATTTTTCAGGTAAATTATAATTTTAATTGAAATATAAATTAATCATATTTAGAAAGTTATTTTTTTAAAATTTAATTATTTATTGTATTTACATGTCAAAAAATGTATGTGGTGATTTTTTGGGATTTTTCAGAAATATTGGAATTATTGATGAATAGTGAAATACCAGAATTTTTGATATAAGCTAAATAAGAAAATTATAGAGTCAAGAATGATGTTATGATGATGTAAGTACAATAGGTTCGGTTTCACATGATACAATTACAATTCCTGGTCATTTAATAATAACTATTCCTTTTCTTGTGAGAAAATAATAAACTAATGAATTTTATATTGAGAAAACCCCTCTCCCCTCCACTATAAATACCACCCATCACACTATCATTTACTTGGGCCTCTCAAGCATCAATCCATGTATAATCTATACCCAATAATCTTATCGGGATCCTTCCCCATGTACAAGAGCTTCTTTTCTCCACATTATACAAAGCCAATGTCTCTTAAGGGGGATCTCAAGGGGAGTATTCAAGAGGTAATTTCACTCCCTCCTTTCCTTAAATTTCGTTTCAATTTCAAGTTCATTTCTTATTATCTCCTCACATATCTTTGTCCAAATGGTATGGAAACTCCCCTACCATACATATAATGTAATTTAATGACACTAATGGTATATTATACCATCCAAATCCCTGCTACGCTTCCATTTATTTTATAAAAGAAAACATTGTTCGTGAGGTGTTAATCTACGACCTTCAAGAATGACATGTTTTCTGTTTCCATTTATAACTTTAGATCTAGTAATGAAACCATTTTTATTTTTGAAAAACAATATATTATATGTATTATATCCTATTTCATGTTATTTAATTATCTTTGGTATATATTACCAAATTATTAAACTAAACAAGTTCATTGTGGTAAAAAACCCGCCCAAATTAACCCAAAAAAATCATAATTTAATTCCTGTCTAAGGATTAATCAACATGGTATATAATATAATTTATTATAAGATCATTTGAAATTTTTTTAATATCATAAATAACATGAAATATATGTTTTTTATGTTCACCCATTTTCTATATGAACTTCATTATAGGAATACATGTTAACCACTTAAGAAAACCATAAAAATGAACATTCCCATAAAATGTTTTTAAACTATATAACTCGTAAAAATTCCCATAAAAATAACTTATTGATACCATATTTAACCCTATCCATGTAAAAAAAATTCTGCAATTTTCAATTAATGAATCTTATGTGGTTATATAGGACATTAATTTGAACAAAGCGTTTTGATACAAGGTAATGGGAAAATCTCAAAGCCTACTTTTTTTCTTAAAGTTCTCTATCTTTCACTCCATTATTGGTATGGTCACTCATTAAAAATATTCTATTTGTCATTATCCTAAATTTTTAAGGGTGTAACGTTTTTCTATGGATGTTTATTTCAAAAAAAAATTCCAAAAGAACTCTTCTTAAAAAAAAACCTTTTACTTATCACTCAAGGGTGATGGTCATCATATCAAGTACGTTATTCCAAATTAATTTTGGGAACCAAATGTTTATGAATGTGTTCTTATGAGATTAAAACCATTCATTTCCATGGGTTATTTATGTTCCTTATTGATATATCTTCATTGTGTCATGAATGATAAATGATAAGGTTATAATTTGATTGGTGCGCCTAGAATTATAAAGCATAATATGAATGTTTCAATGTGATGGGTGCGCAAAAAATTTTATAGCACTCTAATGCAATGGGTAAAGTGATGAATATCAGGAGTTAATGTGAAATTATGTGTGGAATATATGCTATATTTGTTCATAAGTATGTGTGGTATTTAACCAGTAAGACATGATGTTTTATTTTTATGCATTTCCACATTTCATGTCTCTTATTAATGCTTCCTATCATATTCGTGATATTTTGATTATGTTATGGTTATGCTCACCGATTTTTATATTGTTCTTATCTATTCTATTATTGGGATTTTATCTCACTCCTTTTGATGTATATCCTCAGGTGACTATATGTACTATGGAGAGGTCAACTTCCAATAAGAAGCTAGAGAAGCAGGAATTAAATAAAATTTTATGCTTGATGTTGTAATTGTTATTTATAGTCCCAATTTTCCCATGACACTAAACCTTTGGATCCTTTATGTGTAATACTATAATGTTCTTATTCATTCAAATGATTTAATAGTAATGTAAAAAAAGGCAGGGTCAATATAGTGGTGATGCGGGTCTTTAGCTTAGTGAGGACGCCACTCGACCCGATGTAAATCTTTACTATAAGACTTTTTTAGGGATGAGCAGGGATATGATGGAGTTTGATTCTTCATACTCATTATGAGGTGACCCTATATTGGGATGAATTCAAGAGGATTTTTCAAGAGGATTTATTCCCTATGACCTTATGCTGGGTGAACATATAGGAGATACATCACCTACAACAGGGCATCATGTTAGTGGCTGAGTACTAAAAAAGATTTACATACCACTCTCACTACTCCACAGACATGTTTTATGACCCTTTCATCATGGACACAATAATTGAGTATGTAATTATATAGGATATTAGGGATTCCATGGTGTCTCTCAGCATCCCCACTTAGGCTGGGGTGATGGAACGAGACCTTATTATGGAGAGATTCTAACAGAGAACACATCGACAGTCAGAGCCACCAGTAAAAATCAGGAGGAAAATTATTCAGTGGTGAGTAGCAAGAAATAGACTGGGACCCAAGATGGTATGATCTTTTAAGGGACATCCCCAGGACTAATGTTTGGTAGTGCAGGGCTACCAGAGTAGAGGGAGTTAGCTGGGAACTAGGTTGTGCTTCACATGTGGCAGAAACGTACCCATGACTCGTGACTACCTAACCTAATGTACAGACAATCAGAATATGGATGTGTGACAACCATGGAAGATCTAGAGGTTTGAGGAAAGAGGTCCGTAGGGTGGATGGAAAGGCAGAAGAGCATGCTGAGTAGTAGGCGGTAGTCGACAGTTCGAGGGGCTACCACCACCACCCCATGGTGGTCCACCAAAGGCTTAGGGAGCCACTGGATAAGGGAGCTAGTGGATAAGGGTGTGGTCAGATTCAGGCGATAGAGGCCTATGACCATGGTTCTCCATATATTGTTATAGGTATAATATTTTTCTTCTAAACCATAGATCCAATTATTATAAACACAGGTCCTAGTCACACATTCCTTGTCACTTACCCATTTGGGGTTGGAGATTCCGGTGGAGTCATTGGATTGATTATTATGATTAGGGACTCCTATGGGAGGGGATTCGATGATTACACATTGGTGCTGGTAGTGTGACCATACTATAGGAGTTTAGATATTTGGATAGGATCTCATAGTAGGGGTGTCGAGGATTTATGATGTTATCTTCGGCATGGACATGTTATCTACAGTCCATGATCAAATCAACTATATTATGAGCAATGTGTAGTTTGTCCGCAAGGACAGGACTAGGTTTTCATTCCCTAGGGATAAGGGAAATTTTTCAGCACATTAAATAATTTCTTAGAGTTGGGTGCATTCAATAACTCATGAAAAGGCTAGCCTCCCCCTCTATATGGTGTATGAGGGGAGTCCAAGCACTCTTGTAGTGGTGGACGAGTATGAGGATGTATTTAGAAATGATGTTCTGTGACAACCACCTCATATAGAGGTAGGCATTTTCATCGACATGTATCCATAAATGGTAGTGAAATCCACACAATAATATCAAATGGATCTCATAGAGCTTTATGAATTGAGGGTACATTTGGAGGACTTTTAGGAGAAGGGCTTTGTGAGGAACAATGTTTCACCATGGGTAGCCCCAGTGTTGTTTTCTAAGAAGGAAGATGAGAGCATAAGGATATGTGTCAAATTACAACACCTGAACCAGGTGAACTTGAACAACACGTATCCACTACAGAGGTTTGATGACCTCTTCGACAAATTAAAGGGGGAGAGGTGGTTCTCAATGATTGGCTCAGATCTGGCTATCATCAACTTCAGGTATGAGATGAGGATATACAAAAGAAAACCATTATATGTCATTAAAGAAAAATGATTTTTTTATGCCTTTCAGAATGACCAATTCCCCAGAAGTGTTCATGGGACTCATGGATAGTATTTTCTAGCCTTAATTCAACTGTTTTGTGGTGGTATTCCTTGATGAAATCTTTGTGTACATGGCGTCAGAGGAGGCGAAAGAAACACAACTGCAGATAGTCCGAGATACACTCTTAGAGCACCAGATTTATGGTAAGATCTTGAAGTTCCAGTTCTGGATTTGGGAGGTCCACTTTCTGGGACACCCCATCTCAGTGGTTGGAGTTTCAGTGGGTCTAGAAATGATAGAGGCATTGAATTCATGGGAGTAATCTAGGAGAATTACAAAGGTGTAGAGTTTCATGGGGTTGGATAGATATTACTAGAGGTTTGTTATTGAATTTTATAGAGTATCGGCACCC
Organism: Viscum album; assembly: GCA_963277665.1. Taxonomy (NCBI): domain Eukaryota; kingdom Viridiplantae; phylum Streptophyta; class Magnoliopsida; order Santalales; family Viscaceae; genus Viscum; species Viscum album. Next base: position 2,109,426,205 of record OY728122.1, on the reverse strand, counting down.
TAATTATCCTTTAAAAATTTGGGACAACCTTCATGGGGATGGAGAAGTTCCAGAAGTGTTTCAAGTATATGAGGTGGTGACTAACGAGTTCCCCATCTCGAGACTAGCAGAAGAGGGCATTGGGTTTGTAGTCTTCTGTGATGCATCAGGGACCAGACTGGGTTGTGTCCTGATGTAGGTGTGAGTAGTGATTTCCTATGGGTCATGGTAGTTATGTAATCATAAACATAACTATGTGACACATGACTTAGAGTTAGAAGCTGTTGTCTTTTCCTTATTGATGCGGAGAGACTACTTGATGGGTGAACGGTTTACCGTCTACTCCTACCACAAGAGTATCAGGTATATCTTCTCATAGAGGGACCTAAACTGGAGACAACAGTGATGTCTAGAGTTCCTTCATAACTATGTCTTTGAAATTGTCTATAATACTGGGAAGGGGAACGTGGTGGCAGACACACTCAGCAGGAGGTTCGGTTTTCAGTTGCATATTGAGGTGATAGACAAGTTATACACGATGCAGATATACGTTGGGAAGAATGATGGAGCATCTATCCTTCTGTTAATGATGGTCACGTCCTCACTCTTAAAACGAGTTAGGGAGGAACATCGTGTTGATGATGACTATGACACCCGACATTCTCCATTTCCTAAGGATATGCCTCTAATTGATTTTGATAGGTGGGGAGTATATCATCCTTTTTAGAGGGTGCACCATAGTACTAGTGACGTTGGGGGTAGATGTGTTGATTGAGTACCATACATCCCCTTTGGGGGTACAACCTAATGTGGTGAAGATGTACCAAGTCCCCCAACGTCAGTACTAGTGGCCAATGATGAAGAAATCGGTTTCATAGTTAGTTTCATGATACCTCACTAGTAAACATTTAAAGTGTGAGAATCATGTTCTAATTGGATAGGTGTAGCCATATGAGGTACCAGAGTGTTAATGGGATGGTATCTCGATGGACAATGTGATGGTATTACCATGCATGTCCAGATGCCCTGATTATATCTAGTTTATTGTTGACGGAATCACCATGCCTGATTACATCCTACCCATTTGAGAGCATGGATAGGTAGAGGGATTGAAAAACCTCTATGTCTATGAGATAGTACAGCTTCACGGGGTGCTTTGAGATTCATCTCATATTCTGATGCATACATTACATCCTAGTTGTGGAAGTGATTATAGGATACATTCGAGAATCATCTACAATTGAGGAAAACCATTCACCCTCAGATAGATGGATAGAGGGAGCAGACTGTACATACCTTGGAGAACATGATTCATGATTGCATTCATGATTTTGGTCGCAGTTGGTAGAAAAAGCTACAAGTACTTTAGTTTTCATACAACAACCAAAATTACTCCACCATTGGCATGAAATTATTTGAGTCCTTGTACAAGCGGCCATGCATATAACCTATATGCTGGAAAGACCTAGGGGACTCAGCACTCATGGGTCCAGAGATGGTACGGGCTACCACTTAGAAGGTGAAGATCATCCAGGAGTGGATGCTTATTGCACATATTATGGCACACTCTTATGTAGAGATAATACGGATGCCCTTGGAGTTTTAGGAAGGAGTCCATGGTTTTCTTTAGGTCTCACCCTGATGGTGATTGTAGAGATTTGGTCAGGGAGGTAAGTTATCGTTGAGGTTCATTGGACCTTTTTAGATTCCTAAAAGAGTTGTCAAGGAGGATTACCACCTTTCTCTTCCCCCAAAAATGCATCAGGTGCACAATGCCTTTAACGTGTCATAGCTGAGGAGGTACGTGTATGGTCTATCACACATCATCAACTGGGGAGAGCTAGATATTGACGGTAGGGAAACGTTTTCAGAGTTCCCGTTGGAGATAAATGATAAATAGGAGTGTGTCCTTCATGGGTGGATGATTCCCCTGGTGCACACTCAGTGGTAGCACGATAATTTCCAAGAGAGAACATGGTAACGAGAGGCTCAGATTAATGATCAGTACCCACTTTTGTTTGATTAGGCTTGTTTTCTCTTACAAGGACCTTAATCCCAAAAAGGTTGTAGTATTGTAATGTATCCAAAAATTCATGTATTTTTTTAATTATATAAATTATTTTGAGGCCAAACGCTTTGATGACACCTGATTCTGACACTTGGTGATCCCGAAATAGAATTTTGATCTTTTTTAAGTTAATTTAAATAATCATACAAGAGTTTTTATCAAACATTTCAAATAGTGCTCAGATTAAAAATCCTAGTGCACTGTTGAACTCAGAATGTCGAGATTCAAGTAAAATGTATTTTACTTCGACCCACAAGGTTAGACTATAATAGTTAAGTTTCGTACATTTTGAAAAAAAAAACCAAATAACTTATAAGGAAATTTTATTTGTTTTCCAAACAGTTTGGCGGTGGTAATGGGGACCAATGGTGTGGTAAAAAGTGGAGGAAAATCACATTAAATGATTTTCATTAATAGATAATAAACATGTAGCATAATGATGCATTAAATTTAGTGTAACAGATATGTTGATTCATAAATGAAACAGTGTAACGATGCAAGGAAGTATCATCATATAAATGTTGTGACGTGTCTTTTAATGGGTTAACTCGTTGGAGAAAGGAGGATAAATCAGTGTAATTACATTGATGAACCTACGATGATAATTCTCTCCAACGACGAACAATGAATTCTGAAAAATCGCCAGCAACTTTGACGCACCTCGATGAATGGAACTAAGAAGTGATGAAGGCCAAAAGAACATGAACACCTATGGATGAACCACTTCAAATATGAACACATTTGAGGTATTGGTTTGTTTTTTCTAGGATTACTATATCATTATTCTAAATGGAAAACACAGGTAATCCCACAAATAGGTTCTTCTGCATATCACTCGTTCTTGTGGGAGAGAACTTCTATTGGGATTTTGAGCAAGGATTATTTGATTAATTATGATAGAACATCAATTATATATCCCAGGTTTTTAATATTCTAATTCAGAGGGTGTGGAGTGAAACAACCAAGGCCCGACCACCCCCCTCCCACCTTTTTCAATTTGTGTGTTCTTCAAGACTGTATCATCAAATTTATATCAAGGAGGATTTGAGACCATCACATGGAATATGGAATCCCTCTAAGATTGTAGGCACAAGAAAGGTGAAAAACGTACCACTAGAGAAGACCCATCGGTCCGTGGAAGAACCCACCCATGCGCTGAAAGAAGCACACTGGCTAGCTCGGGCCATGATTGTGCAGCTGGATAATTCCATGGTGGTGTAGTAGGAGGGGATGGACTCCATACTGATGGATAGCGGAGGGTAGACGCAACCACCTTGCTAGTTCGGTGCACTACAGATACAGCACTATACAACATCGCATGTGGAAAGGCCACAATCAACTGACCATTTTGGTGGAAGGGACCCTATGGGAAAACAACTAGAATGGGGTGGATGTGGCTTTTATACGCGTCCCATCTAGGTAAGAGTCATTCTGCATATGGGGAACTAGGCATGGAACATGCCTCCCTAGTGGTCCAACCCCGCCCTGGTGGTCCGGACCTATGGCAAGAAGTCCTGGTAGTAAAATGGGCCCAACCCAGGCTAGGCTGCATTCATTTCAGTTCAGCAGACCCAGGTCAGTTCGGTTCGACCGGGTCAGATAAGACCTAAACCCGACGGGCCCTTTTCGGAAAAAAGTTCCCATATCTTTCAATATAGGAAACTGATTGACATTCCATTTATTGAATTAAAACCCTCATGATGATGAGGATATGTTAGAATAATATATGGTGGATTTCATGGAAGTTGAAATAAAAAAAGGACTGAGGAACGGTTCTCCTGGAATCAAGTGCACAATGTGCGGAAACCCTACAGTTGGCTAAGACTTGAAGATTGATGACAAGTGACCCTGTGTGGGTTAACTATGATGGACTAGTTAGAAGAAGATCATAGTGACCTAGAAGATCCATATTGGGGAGCGGCGTTCTGTGACCCAACAAACCCAAGATACGCTATAGGAGGAGTACATTTTTATGGCCATGGTGAGAAGCAACTCAATGTGACCCGACATTCCCTCTATGGGGAGTTTCTCTGTGTGACTCTACATTCCCAAAGTAATCATCAAGGATAAGTACCATAACAATACAAGGTTAGTGGGAAGTGGATTTGTGTGACCAGGAAGGCTCAATGTACTCCTTGAGGAGGAGTTCTCCTACAGCCCAACGTGTTCTGTGAAATTACTGATAGTTTTAATTTACTAATCAAGATTATATATAGTGTGAGATGTATTGAATCATGGTTTTAATTGTGGATTATATTATGGTATTTAATTATTTTTTTGGGGTCCCTACGGAGTATATTTTTACTCACCCATACACAGGCCTCACGCGCAAGTGTTTCATTTGGTGCGGATGACTGCCACCTTGACAGAGGACATGGTGGCCCAGGATCCATTGGGGCCCAGTGAGACCAAGAATATGGGAAATACTTCTTTGGATTCTAGTCTCTACTATACACTTACCCATCAGCTAGGGTTTTTATTAGACTACTTTCAGAGTTTCCATGTATTTTCCTATTATAATTTCATCTTTTTTTGTGATTTTATTTAGACACATTTGATCTATAGTATGTACTTTTAGTCACTAGTTTTTTAGTGGAATTCATGTTTACCTTTCCATCTTTGGGATGTGGTTGTGTGAATGTGTATACAATTATTCAAGAAAATACCTCCCACTTACTGGTTTACGCCTTTGGTGCTTGTCTCTTAACCCTTTCCTTCAAGAGGCGGGAGTGTGGGATGTCACGACATGGGCCCCAGGGGATGGGTCGTAACAAGATGATCCAGTTTTCATTATAAAAAAATGATTACACTAAAGAATATTTTCATTAATTATTTTGTTTTTCAGAAGGTCACTAGGTTAAAAATGATCCATCTTCCCTGGATTGATGGTGTGTTCTCTTAATTATGAGTATATGAATAATTAGAAATAAATATTTGTTTTCATTGATATCATCAGATGAATTTGACCAAATTATACATTAAAATATATAGCATTATATAAGATATGGATATTATGAGTTATTATTGATTCAACATATACATATAACTACCCTCCAAAATCAATAAAATACAATAATTATTTCTTTAGATACATCCTTAAAAATGTTATAGTGGTAAATAATAATTCCACTCCCATGTTCCAAAAAATTATTGAAGGATATCATTTGGTTTCTATGGAGACTTTAAAAGTGAATAGGTTGGTCACTATGTTCAATAATTCTATATTTTATATATGAAAATTAAATAGTTAAAGAATTTTATCATAAGGGATGGGATATTTATAGATACATTATATGAAAACTGAATTTAGGGATTCAACATGGCCAATAAGTGTCACAAAAATCAGTATATTTCATGTATATGTTGCATACTAACAATGATATTTGGGAAATTTCTTACGATTACAGAGACCACAATATAATTAAACATGGAATGGATTATTGTCTATATACATATAATAATATGTTTAATGAAAATCAGAAATCATGATTTTCCAAGCCACTATAATTTTTCTCACACTGCCCCAAGTGTCGAATAGAGATATATATACAATAATATTTTAATTAATTTCTTTGATTGAATACTCATGATAAATGATAAAATTATAAACTATGAAATACCATAATGGATGATCCATGATTTTAACTACAAAAGGACTTATATGGATTTGGGAACATTAATAACTTAGTTGAAAATTTTGAGGCATTTTCTCTATAGAGAGTTGATTGAAAAATATGATAAAAAATAGAGTTTATTGAATTGATTCATAGACGAGGAGTTGAATATTAATAAATGTAGATGGATTGGTGGAGTAAATTATTATTACTACTCAATATAATACCATTAGGATATTTAATATAAGGTAGATGATTTCCTTTGTAAAATGAAATACGCTACCTTATACACGATGAGGGATAAGAATACCCCTACCATCATCAATTTAAAAAGTATAAATCTATAAACCATAATGTCAAGGAATACATCACAAATTTCCAAAATGATTTCCTAATATACTATAAAATGTAAAATTATGGAGGAACAATGGGATAATTTATAGCATTAGAAAATAGAAAAATAAAACATAGAAGGGAATATTAATTATTCATAATTTCTATTGATCAATCCATTCAGTTTCTAATAAGAATATTTGTTCTATTATCACTTGATAAAATAAATACATATTGGATGTTACATGTATCTCTTCATTCTTCATCCGCCCAATAAGTAACAATTTTTTTAAATACATTTGACAGAACTACTGGTGGGACAACATAGAGACTGTTATGTCATTTAACATATTAAAGTTCATGATATAAAAACATAATAAGATATATCATAATAAAACTAATGGATTATCAAACCATTACCCATATTGAATTTAATTAGTATAATTTCAAAAAAAACATTATCGTTTCACATCAAAATATATTAAAATGAAAAAACACATAGTTGGTTGTGATTAATTGCTTTAATAAGACTATACACTCCACTTCCATTCATGATGAATACTCACATGATAAATATGTCATGATATATACCAAAAAATTTGAGAGAAAAAATTGGGAACCATATTTGATCATACTTGGTGAAAATTGAAATTTTATTTACATTTTTTTAAGATTCTTCACCATTCCATGAATACAGATTTCATGATCAGTTTGGTCAATAACACTCAGAGTAATGAGAAATATGAAAATTTTATATATGAACATGAGGATATATTGAGATATTTTTATTAAATCACTAAATCTGGCTATGATGATCATTCCTTTTATGATTTAATTCTCATAAAATATAATTTTACAGTAATCTATTTAGATGGATCCATAAAAATCTCTATATGAGAAGAGATATATGACAATAAAATGTTGTGATGATATTGCTGAATGAATGTTTTTATGATATGATCACATTTAATAAATTCTTAGTATGGTTCCAAAAATTCAATAAACTATTAGTGTTCAATAAATTTTACATAAGAACTATTATTATAATCATTATAGAGGAATAGTGTTGGAAAATGACCCACAAACACCCCTCTTACTTTAGTGTTTAAAATAAATTTTCCTCTAAGAAAAAATCAAATTGATTAGGGGTTATTGAAAACTACCAAATTGGAATATCAAATTAAATAGTAGAAATTTATTGGTAATATCTGTGTGGAACAAAATACATTAGGTAGGATACAAAATAAATGAATGATAAATTAACAAACTATCTAGAATATAGTAAATTATTTCTATAAATGTCAAATATCCATGTAAAATTGAAAATATATCACCACCATTTTAGGGAAACTAAATATAAAACAACCAAAATATATAAAAACATATAACTATTTTAATACACCAATCCATCTATATCCATTAATAGATCCCCATATTTATAGGATATCCCAATGATAACAATGAAAACCATGTTATGTAATGGTGTTAGAAACTCGATATATAGTGGGAGCATGAACCCATGATTTTGGAATTTAAAATTCCTAGGAAATCACTATAAATAAATCTTATTAAAATTTAAATCACATTATGAAGACCACTTATTACATTTTCATACATGAAAGAAAAAAATGTTGAAAATTATATTCAGAGCTATAATAAAAAATAATGATACTAAACAAGTAATGAAATTGTTAATTACTATAATCATTAACCCTAGAAGATTAGACATTATTAAGTAATAATAATAAAGAAGATAAATTTTAATTACGAAGAAAAAATAATCCATGTAATATATATGTTTTGAGAATAGAGAGAATGATATGAACGATTTTTATAAAACCCATGTTTATCAGGTTTTATAAAATGAGCATAGTTATTTATGTTTGGTTTTAGGGGTACCTTTGGGGTAATATTGAAATTTTACCCAATAATATGATATTGGATTAATGTTCTACCACAACCCTAAACCGAGGGTACAATATGATATGAAGTGGTCATTGATGTATTAGAAGATTAGGTGATATGGATTTTGTGGCCCCTACCCACCTAATTAATAAAATATGATCATAGATGATATGTCTATTAGAAATTGGGTCACTGAATTAATGGGTACATGGTGGGGTAACCATAGGGATACAAAACACATATAACATGTAATTCAATATCATCATTATGTGATCAATGACACCATGAAACTGTCCGAAGCAGGTATGTATGATCGAGGTCATGGGCCTAAGGATTAATGGTATTACTATTTTATTTTTAATTTAGTTTTTTGATGACTATGGTTGGAATATTTTATGATAATTCACTTATTACATTATTTTATAGGTTCATTATTTGGTGTGGCATGCTAAGATTCATTTCTCACCCCATTTTTTGAACCTCAGTGTATGTGAAAACTATATATCTTTTTTTAGGCTGAACACATATGCGTGATGAATAGGGAAGATCCCCAAGGTCTCAAGATCAAGACAATCCTCTCATGTGGAGTCTAATTACTGGGTTGGAGTATATTGATATGTGGTAGATAACATGATTGTGTTATGGATTTTTGTAGGTAGAGGATCCTTGTATGTTTATTTCTTTTAATTATTCTTGAATATGAGATATTCCAAATGCATGGTCATATTTTGTATATATGACATGAGCATTCAAGAAAATATTACATTTCATTTATTATGGTATTATGTTTGGTTTACCATATTTATATGATTATTTCGGATTTTTATGATGTTTGGTTTACTTATTTATGATTATGAACTCTGATATTGGTGTATAGTATCCTCACAATACAAACATAAACCCCTGATGCTAGTAAGAAGCCTTTTGAATAAGATGAGGCATGAATGATGACATGAGGTGAACTATTCAAATTAAAATTCTTATGGTGACCCTAGTCAGAACATTAACATGTGTTATTAGATCAAGTTTTATAGTTACACATACTTGTTACACATAAATATTACATATTGATATGGGAAATATCAATTTAATGTAATCATGATCTATTAATGAAACCCAATTTTTCTATTTTCTTTGGAATCATGGATATAAAAAAACTATTATATAAATGATCAACATCATTTATTATTAATATATACACAACTAGAATGATTATTAGACATAACATACATAAAATCATTCTCAATGACTTGGGGATGGGAACCCTAAGAATGTGTTAGGTCATATTCATAGTAATGGTAAAAATAAGATATATAAACAAGTTATCCTAAGTGAAAATATTGGTTAAACTAAGCATTTTATTTCATTATTTTAGCATTATAAAATCATACCATACAATTCAACGATCATAATCATGAAACATTTCATAATGTTTTATCAATCAAAAAACATAATACATGACTATGTGGAATAAATAAATAATAAATCATAGTTCATTAAAACATATCATAAGCATAAGACACATGTTTTTCACATACACAGAATCAAATAAAATCATTTCATTAGTGAAGGATAAGTGGAATGACTATCATAGGGGATTGTGTTCACTCTTAAATTCCCCATTTATTTAGTAAATGTTCTCTTCCAAGATTGTCTTACTATATAATGTCCCTTAATGAACTGGTTACACCCCCCATTATTGGACATATTAACTCATGAGGTATAAATAATAATAAAATTCCTTAAATGTCCATATAAATCTTGGCCCATCCATCACATAATAAAAATAACAAATATACGTTCTATAATATTATATAACATTTGACATATCATCATATAATAACCCATATAATGTGTGGGGAATATATAAAAATATAATTATCATAATCATAAATCATCTAGATAAATAAAAAAATGGTAAAACTGGATTTTATCCCAATTAAATCAAATGAAACATCCAAGGATGTAGTTACAGATAAAAAACATTTAAAATATCATTAGAACATGTCTAGAATAAAAAAAATTATTTTAAATCAATTATTTAAAATCTTAAAGTTTGAAAAAAAATTATATAAATTATATTATATGAAATTAACAAATTAAACTAAAAATAGTAATATTTTAAAAAAAGATTATTAATTACGGTAATGAAATTCGTTCACCTGATTCATGTTAAAATAATAACTATCTTAACATTTTCCACAAGAAGTTAAGAGTACTGCAGTCTGGATCTAATCATAAGTTTAGTTTTAATTTTTTTTTGGGAATGTAAAATATATTTCAAAAAAATTAAATAATATTTGGTAAACAAAGAAAACATGTTTTTATTTTTTTTATTAAAATATTTTTAAAGAAGAAATGATTCCAAATAGAAGGGAAAAATAAAGATAGTTTTCATTAAAAAATTCATTCAATATCTTTAGTACATAAATATAAAAAAATGAAATGAAAAAATTAATTTTATAGAAATAAATATAGTATATGATGTTAAATAATAATTTCCAGAGATAGAATATAAAATTTTATCATTAAAATATTTATGCATAAGTAATCCTTGTAAAAATGTTATTTTAACACAAAACATATACCTCAAGTCTTTCATGGATTATGTGAACTCAAAATTCATATATAAAAAATTATAATTATTTTAATCTAATTCCTAAACCAAAATCTTATGTATAATAACATACATTTTATACTTATAACAACTTATCGTATATGCATCAAAAATATTTTACTATCATCATTATTTTTGTTGAAAACAGGTTTATTTTTCATATATGTTGTGGTTGGGCAGTTATGGTCCATGAACTACGATCATAATTACTTTATATACGTAATTTTCATCACCATAAAAATATAATATAAATTTATTATCAAGTAATTTTTATCCACTAATTTAAATCATTGATAAAAAATGAGTGACAACAGTATATGGAGATAGTTTTCCATACCTATACATGAGGTATGTTTTAATAGTCAGATAAATAGAAAGAAATAATGTTAAATGATATTTAAAATGATATTTATAATTTTTATATCATTAAATTTGAATATGTTCATTACATTTATACATGATTCCTTCAATTTAATTTGAAAATTATAAACAAACCACACTGCTTTAGGGAGGTGAAATTCCACAGAAACGCACTACCGAAACAATAATTTATTAATGGGTCATAAAGTAATTATTTTGAAGTAATATTATAATATAAGAATTTTAATAATGTCATCAATATAAAATATATATATTAAATACTTCATAATAGTATTCCATGAATGATGGTGGTGGAAAATGAATTGTATCACTACGTGGAGATGATAGTGAACACATATGATTGAGCGATACTTTTGTCTCAAATTAGATTTATAAGAGGTTATAAATGGATTTTAAATCATTATAATAACATATAAATATATTTAGGATATTGGATTAATCATGTTTTTATGGATAATGTTTAAATAGAAGATATAAAAAGAAATCAAATTGAGGGTGCTTAGTCTGGATTTATATATATTCTTTGAGAAGCCATATATGTATTACAACTTATTCCTTAAAGTATTCGACTTAAGAAACTTTATGTAGCTCAAGGATTATGGGAAAGAATATATCTTGGATTTTAAGTAGTTTTTTTAATATTAAGAGGGATCGAATGATATAAATAATATATGAGGTGAGGGAACATTTTATAAGTGATGGGAGGGACATGCATGTAATTTTTAAAAATTTCTATTATATAAGGTCATATAATTGTTAAAGTAGATGAAAATAGAAATATAATTTAATTTATAATAATATAGTTTTTAAATATATTGATCAAATATTAATTATTTATCAATTTTTGGAAATCATACTTTATCAATTGTTTTATCCCCCAGTAAACATGTTTTATACATAACCAAGGTAATTTTTTGATATTTTAATAATTAATAATTCAAAAAATTTCACATATTTTATTAAATTAATAATAATTATTAAAAATATTAAGTTTCTATTAGTGTTATAATTTAACAACAATTAAGGAAAAAAACCACAATGAAAACTTGTTTTAGAAGAATGAATCTTTAAACATAAAATAGAATTTAATTTAATTTTTCTCCTTTTAAAAACAATAAAATTAATTTATAAATATATTATTAAATATATAATCTATAAAATTTATTAAAATATTTAATAAATAAATATTATTTTATTTTATTAAAATATAATCACATTTATTGTATAAAAACAGTTTTTTTGGGAAAGGTGTATTAAACAAAAAAATTTACATGTACCAAAGTCTTGTATAATAATGATTTTTATGATAGTAAATAGATTATTTCTAATTGAATGATTATTATGTTACATTAATATAATTTTATAAATATAATGGTACTTTTACTTGAAATTAAATTTCTTTTTCTACACAAATTGGTATTTTATATTGTTCACTAGAGAATATATATTTTTAGAAAAATACAAAAAATAACCCTAAAATAATATAGAAATTATTATTTGAAAACAATATTCATATGCTCAAATTATATTATATAAAATATTGAAATTACATATAGTCATCACATATTAAAATGTGGTAAAATGTAATTTTGATGAAAACATTTTTCTAAGAATAAAAGGGTTGTACCGAAAACTGATTAATTATATATTATGATTTAATAAAATATTTATAATTATTTAAATTTTTTATAAAAAGTTATAATTTTTTTTCCACTATTCATACAGACTAATTCAATGTCATGATTATTAATATATCTTCAATTTTTAAGATAATAAAACGTTATTTCATAAATAATTTTCTATTATTTTTTATGTGAAAATTTAATGATTCCAAATTTTTATTTATTATAGAAATATGAAATGGTAAAGTCAATTTTAACACTTTCGAATATAATATAAAATATTTTTCAAATTAGTCACTGAGTTAGACCAAGATTTCGAGCCCTTTTTAGTACGGGCATTGATGGAATAAAAATATTAAACATATTTTATCTACATGCACATGAATTTTCAAAGAAAATGAAATATCTCCCAAATGGTGTCCCTTGTTAGAAATATGAGGAAACATTTAGATCTTAGATGATCGGTTTTTCATAGGTCAAACATTACAGTTAATCATATTTGGTGTTTTCTCAAATCACACATTAAAAAAATTTATTTGATATGATTTTTTATTATTTTTGAAAATATTTGAATAAATCACAAATGGTGTCTAGTATGGGAAATATCAGATCATTGTTTGGTCTAGAATGCATTTTTTACCCTATGTGTGACCCAACATTTGTGTACATCAGACGATAGGTAATATCACAGGTAAGGGTAGTAATATTTGGTATGTAAATATTAAATTTGGAAGATAGATATAATAATAATGCAATTTTTTTTATGATTATTTTTTTCAAATAAAAAAATAAAAAACATATCCTTGATTCACAGTACTGTTATGGTGGAAGTAATGAATACGAAATGTAATAATATCGATATCATTTCTTATTTTAAAAAAATAAGTAGTGTGGCTAATAAAAATATTATTAATTATTATTGGTATTTTATAGTTCTTATTTCTGAAATGGTTATGGTGGAATTTATGAAAAATATTTAATAATAATAACAATAAAATATTATTATCATTATTGGAAAATAATATTGGTATATATATATATATATATTATATATATATGGAATAAATTTATATGTATATATATACACATGTGAGGGTGTATATGTGTATATACAGTTGCGAATACATATATAACATGTATATATGTGTGTTAAATAAATATGTATATAGATATATGATTGGGAGTATGTATGTATATACTAATGTGTTTATATATTGGTTAAATATATATGTATAATTATATGTGAGAGATTAATTATACATACACACACACACACACAAACATATATATACATATATGTTTTTTTGTGTATAAATGTTTGTTTGTATATATATATATGATCATAATGTATAAACATATGGATGAATAAATAGATTCAATATTAAGAAATAATTACATAAATATTTGAATAAAAGATACCATATAAGAGGGGTTTTTATAGAGAGGGGTGCTCCACAAAAAAGTAGGGAGATAATTGGTCCATGTGTAATGATTGGAGGAAGAGAAAACTACAATAAATAATTAAATAAAATTAATGAATATATATTTTTGAAAAATGTTAAATATTTTAAAATTGGTGTCCCAAATTTCATGCGAATTATTTTCATCTCATCTTATATCCCCTTACCCCTCTTCCCATTCTCTCCCTGTTAGAATTTTTTTTATTATTTTCCCAAAACATGTCTCCGCCTTATCTTCTATGATATTGATCAGATTGACATGTCTACTTTTTCATTGTGTTCACTTCATATTGAAGAATTTAAAACCTAGTTTTTTTCTAATGGTTTTTAAGTTTTGATAGGGTAATTAAATTTAGATGTTAAACATAATCATCAATCATCTTTGAAACTATGGTTTCAATTCCAATACATTTGTGCATGTTTTATATTGAATATTGGCATGATTATTTTTGTGCTTTCATAGAATAGGGTGTAACCTATTTTTATGAATCCATTATCATGGTATACGTGCTTTATATGGGATATCTACATGATTTCTTTGCTTGTATGTGTAGCCCGTGATACCTATGTTTGATACCTGATGACGTGATTTGTTTTTGTGTGGTATTTGACCATGATTTTATTTTCATATTTGGATTGTCATGACTATATTTTTATTACTACTCGAATTGACATTATGTTTATCTATAATTTTCATTATGTATCGTATATACTATATTCTAGTCTACTGTAGTTTCGCATATAGGTTTGGCCTATTGTTCTCCATGTTATATATAATACATGTTTGGTCGACATGGATGACATGTAAGATGTATCACACCCACTGGACTATCCTATGAGTTTAATGTGCAATAAATTTGGTATGAATGTTCATTTGGGTATTCCCTATCGTGGTATATGTCACAATGTTGTAGGCTATCCTTCGAGAGGTATGTGTTTAATTATTTTCAACATGTGGTATTTGACACTTTCTTATGAACAATCCATCAAGGGGATATTATTGACATTGGTTGGTATTTACGTGGGCTATCATAGATAGTGGGAATGTGTCATTAATTTTTTTGGGATATTCCAATGAGGGATTGTGCCAGGCTTGTTATATAAGCTCATTCAGCATTGTGCCAAAGTAGGTAGGATTCTCTTGGCATGGTATCGAAGCATATAGGGTCAGTCCCCGAAGGACCGACATGTCTTCGGTAATTGTGTGATATATTATTATTATTATATATTTACCATATTTATATTGATGGAATACACTTATTTATTTTATGCAATGATGTTAAAGGGAATCTTGGGTATCTGACTGAGTCATGAATTCACACTATACTCAGGAATTTCATTATTCTTGTAGACTTCATGACCATATACCCAGCAAGGGGAAATTTTTTGTATAGTGGATGGTTTATCAGGAATAGTGGGATGATGATGATGTTTTTGGATGTAGTTTGAGAGGGATGACTTTAAATTCATTTATTTCTAGAATTATAGTTTAGTTGGATCCAGGTTGTGTTTCATTGTTTAGAATGTATTTTGTCTTTTTAGTCCCTCATTTACTCTGATAATTAATTTATGTTGTTGTTATTTCTATTTGATCCTATGGAATGATACATATGGTATTATATTCCCACTAAAGGACTCATTCCCTCACTTTTTATCAGTTACATCTTCCGTATGGGGAGGCACAAATGAGGAAACATAGAATCCTTCTTGGACCCAGTGGATCAGGTTGGTATGTTACAAAATTGTATCAGTGGATCATGATTATATAACTTGCTCTTCTTCATTGTAATGATTTTTGATATGATATATAGAATTCAGGATTGTTTAGACTTAGGTAGGGGAACTATGTCACTGTCTGATCATCACTATAGAGTGGACCTCTATGGTTCTATAATGTTGAGAATTTATGTTTAGTAGTTTCCATTAATTAAATTCATCTTCGGTGACACAAATAATGATGATATTTGGTTTATGGGTTTTGGTATGTGTTTATGCACCATTCTATGTGCGTAAATAATATTCAACTTATTCCAATTGATTTCATTAGATAGAATCTATGTAAATAAATGTCTCTTGAAATTGTGATATGTGAATTTGTGAATAATTTCTGTAATTTCTTATCTGAGCATTTTTTATTCAAAGATTGAGTGTGTGTATATATATATTTTTTATTGTGAATAATTTTTATATTTTGTTATTATTGACTTAATCCTTGAATAATATGAAAGTGTTTTGTGTGTCCATTTCAATGAGCCCAAATAGAGTTATAATGAACCCATTATACACAACTATGGTGGGATTAATATTTATTATTTAAAATTGTTTTATTTTTTTAAATTTTAATTTGGAAACTCCATTGTTGGGGAGTAATGGTTCCATGATATAATGATCATATCAAGGATAAAAAGAATTATTGTGGGGATAATTATAATATCTTGTATTTCAAAAGATAATGAATGCCCCTTTCATTAAGAAATTACTTGTAGTTTTCTTGGAAAATACAATTTTCCAATACATGTGTCTATTGTGGGTTAATAAAGAGATAACTCCCAATATACATTATGGAATTATCTATAGAATATTTTTGGAGTTTTTATGGGAGTTCTCATGGAATACCAATTCCCATAAAGGCTCAACATTGATAGAATAATAACATTAAATACATTACATTTATATAGACATTATTTTTACAAAACAATATCTCCCAAACATTGTCTGTCTGAGAATTATATAACAACTGTTAAATCAATGATGTATATTTTAGTACCATCATTAAATAAAATTTTCTCACATCTTATGTATGGTCAAATCGCATATAAGGATAATAAATTTAATATTTTTATTATTTTTTTATGAGAATAATTTTATATTTCCTAAACAGTCCCTCATATGGGATATATATTAGACCATATTTAGGTTCAAAATGTAGTCTTTACCCCTTGAAAAACATAAAATTTCAGATCATCGTGAATTAGGTAGAATCACATGTAAGGGTAATAATAATTTGTATATAAATATTTTATTTATCATATATAAATAATAATACTTATCTAATTATTATTATTATTTATGTCAAATTGAAAAATTAAAAATATACATCCATGAATAATAATGGTTTTATGGTTGAAGTAATGAATGAAAATCATATAATGGTGATATCCTTAATAATGTCAAACTAATGCGCCTCTCCCATATAGTGGAGAGATTCTCTCTCAAGGATGAAGATCACCACTATGTACAGTCTCGTGGACAAATTCTAAAACTAGTCTACCCAAGATAAGATGGTAGTTTTTTAATCCATTATTATATGTTTTCTACATGTGACAACTCATATACTAGTACATTTTTTGGGGTGGATTTTGGGTGAAAAATGATGAAACCCCATATGATATGGAGACTGGTTCAGAGGAAAATTTCTATTAGATGCAGGTCAAAAGTGGAGTCAATGATGATTATTTTCTTGGGGGTAAGGACCTGTGAGGAGACCATTAGGTAATAAGGGAGGAGACAATGCCTCTTGGTGATGATGGTGTTCTCAAGCTAGAATGGTGCAGATCTATCAACATGGGACATAGATTTATTGTGCTAATATTGGAAGTGATGTTTCTGATCCTGATGGTGGGGACCTGCTGAAACTTCCACAAAATGGAGTTGAACATGTTGTTCCTATGCGGTGGATATGAGGATGACCCAATGGGAGCCATTGGCACTAACTCGCGGTGGTTGTGGGACCTCTAGGTTTCCACTAGTCATTGATAATAACCTCACCCATTGGTGGAGCTCATGGCGATGACTGCATTTTGTCGGCCGGTGAAACATCAGATATTTTTTAGAGGCATGGGTGTTGCAGCATGATGATGATTGGGATGACCTCATTTCCAATGGGAAGGCATGATTGTATTATGATTGAAGGGGGGTGGGGGGTGTTGGAGTTTACCTCTAGTATATTGAAATCATGTAAAGCACATGAAATTATTTTTGGAATGGTTATTATGGACAAGGAGGTGTCCGAATATATTTTTTTCCTTCATATTGGGTTTTAGGACCTGATATCACATACAGTTAGATTGTGAAGGCATAAACAGACTTTGGTCTATTGATTGGATGGTAATTGTGGGAAAACATATGGTGGTATGAGAAACTACTATGTTGAATATCTTGGGTATCAAATGTTGTCGATGGTATGGGATGTTGATACTGATACATCCCCACTGATGATATTCTATCCCTAACACCTCTTACTATAGTCATTTTGGATGACCATTATTGCATGAGTGAAGATGTTGGTTCATGAAGAACAATTTGTTTCTTGACTGTGATGATGAACTCAGTTTGTGTGTTTTCAGTGACCCTCATTGATGTAGTCTGGTGTGAGAGATCCCTAGTTTTAGTAGTATTTGGTAAATTTGTGGGTGTTTAATGTTGTACTAGTTCTTTTATTCCTTTGGACCACTATGGATCTTCGTTCTTTTTTGGGTCTGGGGAATAAAATTTTTTGTTGTGAGCTAATAACTCTCAAGTTTAGTTTCATTTCATGAACCTTTTTTTATTCAATAAATTTTTAGTTCTAGAAATTCATGGTATCCAAGCATTCCTAATATTAAATAAATAAATTTTTGTGGTTCATAAAAGCTCATTAATTATTACCAATATTAAATGGTTATTTTTTTGATATGGTTATGTGGGAAATGGGGACAGATATTTTATAATAAGAATAATAATAAAATATTTATTATTATCAGTATTATTATTATGGTAAAATAATATTTATATATATATATATAATGTGTTCAAATATATAATAATTGTATATGTATATATATACATATACCAGTGTATATGTGTATGTACATATGAATATATTTATATGACATGTATATATATTGGATAAATAAATATACATGTGCAATAGTTTATTAATATATATTTATATGGGTATATATATAATGAGTGTATATATATAGGTTAAATAAATATGTATAAATATATGTGGGATTAAATGAATATATATAAATGGGTGTAAGCATGTGTGTTGGTGTGTGGATCGATTAATTTTAATATATATATATATATGTGTTTGTGTTAAAGATTAAATGGATTTAAAATAAATACATAATTAAATAAATATTTGATGAAAATATGACATGTAGGGAAAAAAGTGGGGCCCTCCACACAAATGTTGGTATTAAATTGGTCGATGTATTGTTCGGTATATGAAGAAATATCTATAATGATTTAAATAATGTTAATGAATGGGGTTTTTAAAAAAATGATAACTAGTGGAAAATGGGAGGTGCATATGTTGTAATAATATTTCTGCCTTGCCTAATCTCCCCTCGACACCAATCACCCCATTCTCTCTCTATTATATTTTTTAAAATTTTATTATTTTCCCGAAATTTTAACCATAATATCTTCTCTAGTATTGATAAGATTAACACACGAATAGTTTCATTGGGTTCACTATGGTTTTTATAATTTGAAACCATGTTTTTTTATGTCGGTGAGGTTTCGATGGTGAAAATAATTTTACATGCATACATTTTTCATCAATCACCATTTCACCTATAGTTGGAATTCATTAACATTAGCTCATAATTTACATGATTTATTGGAAATATTGTTTTCATTCATGTGCAGCCCAGTGTGAAATCTATTTTTATAAATCCCATATAATTATTTCATGTTTTATACGGGTCATTAAAATGATTTCTTATCATGCATGTTATCCCCTAAGACCTATGTATTATTCATTACCGCATGAGTTATATGTGTGTATCCATTAACTATGATTGTGTTTCACACATATGGATTGCAATGACTATGATTATTTTCCCCCTTGATTTGATGTGATGTTGGTATAATAATATCTTTATATACTATATGTGATATTTTCCTACATAGTATATTTGATCATGCAGGTATGGTCTTTTAGTATCCATGTGACATAGGTCACAAGTTTGGTCGACATGTATGACATTTGAGATGTGGAACATACATGGGACTATCCTTCAATATTAATACATTATACATTTAGTCATAATTTCTATTTGGTTATTCTATCTAGTGTGATGGGTCACATACTTTAGGGTTATCCACAAAGAGGTATGTTCTTGACAATGTTCGAAATGTGGGATTTGACACATGCTTATGGACTATCCATTGATGGGGATATACATGAAATTTATTAGTATTCACATGTGATATACTAGTTGGGGGAATATTTCATACATTAATTTGGAATATTCCATATATGTAATATGTTAGGTTGTATACTGATGTTCATCAGCATTGTGCTGAAGAAGGTATGTTTCTCTAGATATGGTATCAAAGCAGGCAGAGTCGGTCCCCAAGGACCCGAAATTTGATTGATACATGTGTGATATATTTTTGTTATATATTTACATTATTTTGTAAATGAAATGCAATTTTATATTTTATAAATTTATGGTATGGTCCACTGGTTGTGTCATAATGAGTGTGGTACTAACACCCTACAATTGGATTTTGGTGCGCTTGTATAGTTGTTGACAAGAGACCTAGGGAAGGAAAGTTTCCCTATGCTGGATAGTTGAGTTTTTGTAGGGGGTGATTTTGGAATTCCTTGATAGTCGTTGAGCGGTACCTATACTTATGATTTCATTTCTTGCATTATATTGTATTTGGATCCCTATTATGTTTCATTTTTTTAACATGTAGGACATCTTTTAGATTCTGCATGTACTCTAATAATTTATTTACATTCTTATTATTTATTATCAGTCCAATGATATTATACTGATGTTATATTATCCTCACTCATGGACTCTTAACTTAATTTCTAGTCAATATTATCTTGCTTTCAAGGTGGTTCACAATGAGGATACAAAGCATCTAAATAAGGACAGGTGGTTTGGTTTGGGTTCTAACAAAATGGTATTAGTGGACTACGATTAAATAACATGTCTTTTTTCATTACCTTTTCTTGGGATATGATTTATAGTATTTATAATGGTTGATACTAGTGTAAAGGAACTATTTTAGTGTTTTTTCATCACTTTATAGTTGATCTCTATGATTCTATAATGTGCTGATTTTTTGTTTTCCAATTTCTGTTGATTATATACACCTTGGGTTATTCATCTGTAATTGTTATTTGATTTATTGGTTTTGGTGTGATTTCATGAATCATTTTAGAAATGTAGGTTCAAATTCTACATATACTTGTTGATTCCATAAGATATAGCCTAAAAATTAAATTCTTATTGAAATTCTGAAATATACCATAATTCATTTGTTCTAGAATTACTTTTTAATCATATTATATTCTATTATTTAGTATGTATATATGGTTTGGAAAAATGTGAAAATGTTATTAACATATAAATAATCTTTGAATAATTTGGAAGTGGTTTTTTTGTTCCTTTTAATGATCTCTAATGGAGTCATAAGGCAAAAATTGTAAACATTTAGGGTGGAATTAATTTTTTAAATTTAAAATGTTTTTATTCTAATATTAGAACACCAATGGTGGGGAGTAGTGGTTCAATGATCTGGATCACTTTTTGAGGATGAACATGAGGATAATTGCAATATCCTAAATTTGAAAATATAATAAAACCCTCTATCATTAATAAATAACATGTATTTCTTGTGTGAAAAGTTATATTTTAAATACTTATGTTCATTATGACTTTATGAATGGGTAAAATAAAAATTAACAAATTGTAATATTATATGGAATAATTCTGGAGTTATCCTCATATATAGTACAAGATTTTGAGGCTTTTAGAGACTAGACATTGTTAGAATAAAAATATTAAATATATTCCATTTATGCTAACAATATATTTCTAAAAAAATAAAATATCTCACAAATAGTTCCCCAATGGGAAATATGAGAACACTATCAGATTTACGATCTAATTTTTACCTTAGGAATGAAATAATATTTCTCCTCATGTAGAATTTGGTAAAATACCAAGAATAATTTTTTTAATAATTTTATACAATTCTAATAAAAATAATGTAATATCTCCAGTATGGTGTCATTTATAAGAAATATGAGACCTCTATATGGACTGGAATGTGTGTTTTACCCTAAGCAAAACATAATATTTGATTATGTCG
Source organism: Viscum album (assembly GCA_963277665.1). NCBI lineage: Eukaryota > Viridiplantae > Streptophyta > Magnoliopsida > Santalales > Viscaceae > Viscum > Viscum album. Next base: position 2,109,404,117 of record OY728122.1, on the reverse strand, counting down.
AGAGTTTGGTAACATCCCGCCCATGGGTAATAATAATTTGTTTATAAATAATTTGTTTGGAATCTACAAATAAATATAATAATTAATTAATTATTATTATTATTTCTGCCAAAGTAATAAAAATCTTATATGACTAATAATGGTATTATGATGGAAGTAATGCATGAGAAAAGTAATATTGGTGATATAATTACAAATTTTAAATATATGAAGTTGTGTGGAAATTTTTTTTATCAATTATAATATATATTTAATGGTTTTTGTTTTGGAAATGGTTATTGTGTAATAGATTAAAAAAATTGAAAAATAATAAAAAACAATATTTTTGTTGTTATTGTTATTATTATTAATGGGATATAATATTGATGTTTATATATATACAATATATATCTTTATATATATATATATGTGTGTGGATGGATATATATGTCTGTGTATTTATATATAACTTGTATATATATGGGTTAAATATATTTTTAAATATATATACATGATAGGGAGTATATATGTACATATAGATGTATATATATATATAACATGTATATATATGTGTTAAATATACATGTAAATATATATATATATTTTGGTCTATATATAAATGTTGGTGTATTGATGTGTGTGTTTGTGTATGGTGACTTTGAATATATATATATATATATATATATATATTAACAAATGGATTTTAGAGCATTAAAAAATAAAATAAATATTTTAAGAAAATATTCTATGGGGGAGGGATACTTTGAAAGTGGTGCTCCTTACAATATCAGGGAGTGAATATTTCCATTAATAATGTTTCGGGGTAGTTGAAATGTCCATAATGAATTAAATTTAAATAATTAATGGTTTTAGAAAATGTTAATTTGTGGAAGAGGGGCGTATCTAATGACTTGGTTATTTTTTCCATCATAACTTATATCCCCTTACCCTCTTTCCCCCATTCTCTCTATATTATCATTTTTAATTTACTTTTATTATTTTTCTAACATATATATCCTCAATATATTATCTGATATAGATTAGATTTAAGATCCATCAATGATGTTGTGTTAATATCAAAATGAATAATTATAAACATTGTTTTTATAATGTTATTGATGATTTGAACAAGCGATTAATTTTGGATGTTAGCCATTTTCATCAATCACCGCTATAAATAATGATAGAATTCATTGAAATTAGCACATGATTTATATTAGTTATTCGAATGATTGTTTTTATATGTTTATATCCCAACGTGAAACCTATGAGTACAAATACAATAAAAAACATGAATGTTTTATATAAGTTTTTGCCATGATATCATAGTGCGCAGGTGTAGTTCGTGAGGAAATTTTTTAATTTTTGAACATGTGAGTTGTTATTTTATAGCCCTTGATTATGATTATGGTGTTTCCCATATAAGGACTCTTATGATTATATTTGTGGTACGTATTTACTTGATGTGACTTTGATCTATAATTTTCATTATGTATCATATATGTTGTATTGCTGTGTATTATAGTATAGTATGTAGATATGGCATACTGATCACCATGCGTGTGATGAAGTTTTGTTGGTCGAAAAAGATGACATTTGAGACATGGCATAATTTTTGGGACTATCCTCTCAGTTTAAAACACCAAGATTTCATTAGAATGTACATTTTAGTAATTCAATCCATTGTGATGTGTCACATACTTCTGGGTTGTCCTCTAAGATGGATGGGATTGACATTGATCAACATGTGGGATTTGATGGTTGATTATTGATTATCCATTAAGATGGATTTTAATTATAGTGGTAGGTTTGTACTTTGAATGTCCCACCTAGTGGAAATGCCTCATAAATGAATTTTGGTTGTTCCACGTATGTGATGTGTTAGGCCAGTTAGCAAAGTTCATCTAGAATTGTGCCAATGTATGTATGTTTTCCCTAGAATGTGGTTGATGTAGGATGTTCTTGTCTTCCAGGAGCCAACATATGTTTGGTAATTTAATTATATATTTTTATATTATTACCCTATTTATCTTCATTAAATACACTCATATATTTTATGATATAATTTTAATGGTGTGGGTTGTGTTCTATTTATTATTTTACGCATATCCAACTCAGGAATTTGGGTTCATCTGTAGACTTCATTACCAAAGACTTAGTGAAGGTGTAATGCCCTATGGTGGATGGTTGAGAAAGCGGAGCGGGATGACGCTGATGTATAGATATGGAGTTTAAGAGGGATATTTCCTACTACTTTTATTTATAGATTAATCTTATAGTTAGATCCTTATTGTGTTTCATTTTTTTAAAATGCATTTCATCTTGGTGGTTCACATGTACTTTGGTTATTTATATATATTTTTATTATTTATTATTAATCCTATCAACTGATACTAAGGTTACAGTCTCCCCACTAACGGGCTTAGACCATCACTACTAGTAAGTAGCCTCTTGTATATGGAGAGGCTCACATGAGTTCTTGTAGCGTTCTACTCGGACCCAGTGTTTCCTCTCTAGATGGTGCAGTTATAATGGTTTATTGTTTCACAGTTCATATAAACTCATAGTTATGTGTAAGAAAGTATATCAAATACATTTGGTTTATTTCAAAGGAAATACATATAAAATATAGGGGCATCAAATTATACCTCTATTTAAATGAATTTACCAATATGAATTCCATCAGTATCACTTATTCAAATGAATATAACTATGCTTCATGACATCCTCTGGTTACCATATAAATTCATCAAATCTATAATTCATTTAAAGAAAATTTACATGTCTGGTAGACCTGTTCTGTAAAACTATATCTCTATGATATAACATTTAAACTAGTTATTCGTCATATGAATGATAAGGATAGAATAGTATAACCACTATGTTCAGTACATCACATTTATCATGTCTGTACTTTCTTATAAGAGATACAAGGAGCACTCTATGTACTTGAGATAGGATTTTTGTATTTTGATGTGGAAATATACATTCCCAAATTAATCAATAATCATGATTTGATCAATATATCTATGTCTTAACATTCAATTATTTCTAAATTAGATATCCTTATTTTGCAATGAAATTCCAACGAAAACCATGTCACCAACATTGAACTCAAGATCTCAATTATGACTTCCAAAAAAAATATTTTGTAAAATATGATATTACTTGATGTGATGGTAATGGATGAAAATTTTTCTGTGATTTAATTATCACCCTCAAGTCCCAATATCATCTTTTTCCAACCACATCCAAGTAAAATATAGTTTTATATTTCTTATATTAGATAGATTCACGAGGATATATATGAATGATCAAGTGAAAGATATTGATATAAGAAAATTTTACTAGAGGAAGGTGTTGATCCCATCAACATTTAAAATATATATATCATGATCTCAACATATCCTCATGGGTTTTAAGGTTCATCCTAAACTAACCTTATTTATATAGGTGAGAAGAATTGTATAAAAGAAGATTGGTATCTATATCTTGATGAAGACTTCTGCAGAACACTAAAGTAATACTGAAATCCCAATTTAATACATCTAAATATAGAACCCCATTCAAAATTACAACATACATAATGCATATTCTATCAATATGACCCATATACAAATATTCCATAATTATAATGATGTGTGCTGACTTCATACTCTGATCAAATACAACCAAAAGAGAAAAATGACCATTAGATGTTTTTGGGAGTTAGAAGATGAAATACATGGTGATGTTTTATCATTTCCAATAGGGTTTGGAAAATGGTTCCAACATATCCTTATAATTATATTTCTCAACCATAAATGTTTTCGTTGTATTTATAGAGTTACATACTATCCAATATATATCATCAGGTTGTCCCACAATAGGTAATCTTTTACATCTCTATAAATCTCAATAATTACATGATTAATAGAGAATGATGGGATATTATATCCAACCAATAATTCATTATTCTAGTTGGATATAACCAAAACACATACCCAGTTCACGAATATTATCATTCCATCAAAACCAATGTTGAAACCTAGAACATTTATCACAATATTTTGTAGATCCACATCCTCCTTCAATACCTATTTAATTATTACATAAAATGATGACTGGACACTCATTTACAAAAAATAATATTTATCCCCTTTATTTATGATTTCAATTTACAACATTTTTAAATGCATATGATATTAATCATTTTTGAATGTTATCATATAAAATCTAGCATGATCCTTTCTACTCAAACCATTAACCCCCTTGTTTGATTTCATAGGGTGTAATGTGTTGTGAAATAATAATCTATAAACAACTCCCACCATATTATTTGAAATATATTCAACTCTTTCTTGGTGAATATATACATTAATATTTTATGATCATCATATATGTAATTCCTTTATGCATAATGATAATTCCACAATATTTTTGATTCAATGACTACTACTACAAACTCATATTCATGATTCATGCCATTTCTCCAAAGAAACATCAATTTCTGTGTGGAATAATATATCAATTTATAATTGTAAATAATATGACACCCCAAAACCATTTTAAATGCATAATTATATTCTAAAACCCTTCTCCATTTTTAGGTAGTGCATGAAAAGGGGGACTGACCCTCCTCTTCTGTTCCTTAATGGTTTCCTCACATTTTTCAGTAAAAATGAACATATTTCCCTTAATAGATTATTTTATTTGTGGATTAGTAAAAAACTAAAAAACTATAAAAATCATCAATAATAATATCCAATCTATGAAAAATATGGATATAAGTCAGAGTGGTTTGTTTGAGGTAATTTTTAATAACTTCAGCCTTTAATGGATCTACCAGTATGCCCTCACATGAGATTATATGACCTTGAGTTGAAACATTATATTGAAAAAATATATTCTTAGTAATTTTATCATGGAAAATATAATTTAAAATTTTGTTTAGTGTAATCCGGATTTTATATTCATGCTCATAATATCTCTTGTAATATATAATAATATAATCTATTATGACTACCACAAACTATTAAAGGTATGCTTTAGAGACTCTATTCACTACATCCATAATGAAAAAGGGGAGATTAGTAATACCAATTTAATCAATATATATACATATTTCATGTTCCTAAATCTTAAGGATATCATATATATTTATTTAAATTTAACCATTAATTGATTGTATACGTATTAATGATCAATCATTGAAAAATATTATGTTCGTTGTAATTGATTAAAAAAATCATCAATAAAAAGAAACTGGTTCTTATTTTTGATATTGATCTTGTTAATTTCCCAAAAATAAATGTACAGTCACATTGATCCATATTTCTTATTAAAAAAGTTACATGTTCACCCCTTGATGACACAATTCCCTGAAAGAATCCATTATGAATATTTACTTGTTTGTTCGTTTTCAATTATTATTACTCAGTATACACTATTTTCATTGGATTCTTTAAAATAGGTGTAACACCACAAGTGAGTATTATTGTCAAATAGAGTTCTTGATTTAGAGGAAGACTGGGTTTCCCAGTTGGAAATACATCAACGTACTTTTATAGTATATATTTGATTTTGAGTTTCTCCCCAACCACATGAGATTAATATCCCTTATGAATGGGAATCTTGATTGATGCATTAGACGTAATTTAAAATGGATATTTATATTTATATTCCCAATTACAGGAAATCATATTCTATTTTATGATATGTAAAATAACTCCGTTATTTGTGACATTTATATTGAATCTTCTAAGAGGGAGTTAATCATTACTAAAAATCACATGAAATTTAATTATAATATGATTTAAATACGATAGATATTTAGAAATATTGACATGGCCTTCATAAAATTTGAGTCAAGGTAATGTTTTAATTAACCATAATGATCCTAAAAATAGATTTAAATATCGTAGGATCTTCAATTGAATAGGATTTATTCAATTTAATAGAGTATTGATTCCAATAAATCCCATGTTCCCCATATATAAGACATACAATTCCAAAGAAATTCATTACTATATGACCCTAATTTCAACATATAAAAAATCCTCATATTCCCTCAAGAAATAATATGGGGTTCTTCTTCACAAATTCTTGACATGATGGAAACAGAACATTATATGCTCCATGTTAATTTCAATATAAATTTCAGTAAATGTCAATTTCCCCCATGTTTGATGTGTTATGAAACTAACCTATTTTTATTTTTTAATCAAATATAATTATAGTTGAATTGACTTAATCAGAAGAATTCTCATTATTGTTCCCATTGAATTTAGCTTCCAAAGTAGAAAATCATTACTCTTAATTTAACATATATTTAAACTATATTCTACATGTGTATCACAATGAATTAAAACCAAAAAGATAGTAGTGATAAACAGTAATCATAGTGAGTAATCATTAAAATCATTGATATGATATACAAATATTTATATCTAATATTATATCTAATAAAACATAAGTTTTTCATAGTTTATATTTGTTTATAATATATTCCAATCCATCATATCATATTAAAAAGAAAATATAAATCAACTGAATAAAATACTCAAGAATTGTTAAACTAGGTGAACATAAAAGGCTTAGTCACTATGAATTAAAATTATTGGAAAGATATACTCGACCAAATATTTCCAATTTTATTTCCTCTAGATGAATGTATTTCAGAACCACATCCACATATAGTATCCTAGTACGGATTTATTGTGATAAAAAATATAATCTATCATAAAAAATCATTAGGTTGTTACTATATACATCACAGTATCCAAAGGGTCGTTAGTAAAGTCTAAACAACTTAGTTTTTAACTGTAACTAATACTTTATCAGATAATAAATATATTGACACATAATTTTCATACATAAATACATCATCTTATTAACATAAATATCTAATATATATCGATAAAATCCTTACAAGAACAAAAAATTTGTAGATTTTTTTGAAAAATGGAATAAAAAACAATTAGTATATAAATGATATATATAATTATCCTTTAATTTCATCGAAACTTCCACACCTATTATACATAAAATAACAAAAACCATTCTCCATTTCCCTTGTAAGGGAAAATTAAGTGTCTGTTGTATTTTATTATCAGTAAGATTTAACATAAGAGGTATCAATATATTATTATAAGTAAGAATAAGAAAAGATTAAGTGTATGAAAACCTAATCTATACATTAGAATATAATACACATCAATTCCTATATAATAATCATAAATCCTAGAATAATTTATTATCCAAAAAAACGCCAAAGATATATGAGTGATAAATCCCCAACAATCAATCATGATCAATGAATGTATGTAACCATCCAATGACATAAGTTTTTGGAATAAATATAAGAATAGAAAATCATTTTATTAGTCAGTTTCATTACTAATACCATTATAATTTATTGTGTTCACTCCCCATTCCATCATTTCCATAGTCAAGGTTCACTCTCAATAATGATATGGGATTCATAACAATTTGATCACTATAGTCATTAAACATATAGAGAATCACTAATGATTGAATCCTTAAATCTTATCCCCAATAAATTTAAAGTAACACAAAATTATTTTGTAATAGTTAACGAATAGATTTAAAATATCAGTTGAACGTTTATTGAGGAAAGTACCTTTTTAATTTCAAATGAATTATTTAAAACAAATTTCTTCCAATAATTAATGAAAAAATATTATTTTAATAGCGAATATGAAATTTATAGTTAAGGGTTATAATAAAATATTATTGATGATGGTAGGGAATTTCATTCAGGAAGTGTAGGTTAAATTAATAATTTGATTCACTTTTCTAGTAAAAAGTCAAATGTACCACGTTTGAAATTAGATAAGAAGGTTACTTTTAAAAAATACATATGGAATTCAATTATTTTCCAAAATTAATTTAAATAATATTTTATTATTATTAATGAAAATGTTGAAAATATTTTAAAGAAAATATTTACATTAAATAAATGATTACTGACCAAAGTGAAAAAAAAGGTTACTGTCCATAATGAAATTATTTCTATATATTGACTACTTATTTAAGGGAAATTTATTGGAAAATATGAAATATCTAAAAAATAACCATATTAAGGGAAAAATATTATTTCAGAGATATAGATTATAGAATATCATCATCAAAAGTTTTCAGTATAAACAGTAACTAAAAAAAGTATATTGTAACATAAAACCCTAACCTCAAGTATGCCCAGATTTATAAGCACAATGTCCTCCTAGATAGTAAATATTATGTTTATATACATATATATGAAAACAATTTTAACACCTATAAAAATTACATTTTTTACATATTAAATCACACTACATGTTTAATAACATTATTTCATTATCATCTTAATTTGGTGTGCTAACTACTTCATCTTTAATGTATATAATATTTGATTGGTTATATTACTTCTAATTTAGACATGGTTCCTTAATAGATATAATTTGAGTAATTGTATCAAAATAATATATATTCATTATAAAAATATTTAGAAGAACTCATAAAAATATGTGGTAATAAAAGAGTTACATCAATATGTTCTGAGTATTGTCCGTTCATATACATGAGTGAAGACTCCAACATTTGATTGACAAAAAAATAATGGTAACGGATAATTCACTTATGTTGAATAATTATATTAAAAAAAATATCAAATATTTTCATTATATAAATCATTAATACTAAAATGAAAATAATAATTTATAAAAAATCGCATCGCTTCATTGTGGTGTTCGTACAAAAGTATGCACGTGAGACATTATCATTTACCAATGGATCAGAAGGTAAGAATATATATAAGAAATAATAATTATGGAATTATAATAATTTAACAAATATCAAATAAAAGTAATAAAACAATCATAATATCCATATATGATAATTTTGATAGGAAATTAATTATATCACCATATAGAGGTGGTAGACCAGACGTATGGACAAGTGATACTTTCATCTTCCATTTGATTGAGAAGAAGCATTAAATGGTGTAAATATTAACATAATAAAATATAAATATATTATATATACTTTATAAATAATTTTTTTGGATACTATAAGTTTATAGAATGTGTAAGAATATATAAAATTGAAATATCTTGGTTAATATTTATTCCCCTTCATTGAGAGACATCCTTTATCTAATACCTTAATTCTTAAAGGATTTGAATTTAGAGAAGAATAAAATATTTAGTATAAATGAAATGATTTTATTTTTATTTTTTAGAATGTATTATTGATATATTATGCTCAAATTATATGAATAAAAAAGCGGATTTGTTCCCTTTTATAAGTGATGTGGGGCTCAAATATATTTTTATTGATTTTAACTATATAATGTTACTATCATTGGAATGTTTTTCAAAATAGTCATAAATTATAAGTTAAGATAGGGGAAGGTTTAAATATTTTAATTAAATTATAAATATTCATCCATGGATTTGATTCCTACACTTATCCATTAGTTTAACACCAAATGATCCCATTTTAACATATACTTTGGCAATTCATTTTTACTGTTTTTACAGTTAACAATGACAAAAGATTAATTTTAACATATTAGATTTAATTAATTATGTTTATTATAAATATAAAATACATTTAAATAGTATCAATTTCTATAATGGGAATAATTTAATTTAATTTCAGCCCACATCCTACAATGAAAACCCATTTTAAAAGGATGAATGATTAAGTCAAAACATGATTTACATACATTCCCCTCCATTTTAAAACAGTAAAATTTATGTAAAAAAATATTTTTGAATATATAATCTATAATATTCATTAAAATCATTATTTACGAACTATTACATCATTTTATTAGTGTAAAAAGATATTTTATAGATAAAAATAGGTTTTCTGTAACATATATTTTTAAATCAATAAATTATATTATTCAAAATTATTGTATAATAAAGATTATAATTTAACTATAGATAATATTTAAAATTAATTAATACTAATGTTACATTAAAATAAAATGAAAATCATAATGAGAATTTTAATTGAAAATGGCTGAATGTTTTTACAAAAGAATTTTATACTTTAACTATTAATTGAAAAATAAATGTTCATAGAAAAATCGTAAGAAATCACTCTATGATAATGTATTTATAATTATTTGAAAAATTATATTATTTTAATTAAATAAATTATATGAAAATGGTAGAAATTAATTATAATATTTTTTTGAAATGAATTAATAAATACAAGTTTAAATGAAATTACATCCTAAAACATAAAATGAATTTACTAAAAATAAAGTACCAATCTAAGATCACCTAATCAATACATTTTACTTATTTAAATCCTTTATACACAATAATAATACTTTTCTTATATTTAATCATACCTAAAAATTTAATATCTAGGTCATAACAGTTTACTATAATGTGGTTCATATATAATCGGTGTTTCTTATAAAGAATGATATAGAATAATTGATCATTATCTAAATGGGAAAAAAATCATGGGTTATTTTATGGTTATTTTTTTTGAAATATTTTATTAGTAGGTAAAATGAATTTTTTTGAATTCGTTAGTGCCAATGATGGATAACTAGATTGTGTGTTAAGAGAGGCAATTTAGGTATGATGTCCGGGTGTCCATTTATAATGTATTATTTTTTTGGTTTAAATTTTTATTGTTGGATATAATTTTCACCATTAGGAACTCAAATTCATTTTTTGGTTTTATGATTTTTTGGATTATTAGATCTTAGCCTATTGGCAGCAGGCTAATGAATGGATTTTACTCTTAGCATGTTGAATCAAGATGAATATCATGCATCATACAAGGCATGCTACATTCACATGACATATAGGTCTTTTGGTGTGTGATTTCACTAATGATTTAGGCTCGGTTTAATAACATTTTAAGATATTATCCAACGGTTTTTTCACAAATATTTACTTGGTGTTCTATAATCAATTGGGTAAACCTATATATAAATATAAATTTTAGGATACTCATGTGGATCTATTCTTTGGAACTCATTGATGATGATGATGATGATGAAATGCAAGAACACAAGTGGTGCAATGAACTTGGTTGTTCGACATTCAATTAGATTCTCTAAAATGAACCCATTGTTGGTTTTGATATTGTGGTTTGATTATTTAAAATTCAAATAATGATTGATGGAACATTTCTTAGTATATGTTGGAATGAGACCCTATTCAACTGAACCTCCTTCCATGTGATTACTATATATTGAAAAGGTAGATTTCATTTTCTATATAATAAATTGACTAGTGATACATAATCATATTGGGAGTAGAATTACTTTTAAATTATTGGATACGATGATAGACATATGTTTTGGATCTGATCATCATGTGACATCATTAAATGTCAGAATACATAATTGAGAGTTGGGAATATCGATCTTGTGGGTTTTGATATAGAAGTATGGATAAAGTCCCATGATAAGTGACCTTGGTGAGAGACCTGATCTTGGATCAATTGGTTCGAACTAGTGAGCTTGATGTGATTCCTGTTTGGTAGGGCTAGTTGTGATACCTAAAGGCCCTTAGTTACGGCTTGAACCAAAGTGAGTTGGAAAATAGTTTGATCTAGTTTGGCCTATCATAGGGGTTATGTTGGGTATGCGGTTACATATAGGTGATGTATATGTATATTCTTTGGGTTATGAGACTCATTCAAGGGAGGTTCTCAGGGTTAACATTATATGGATGCTTACACCATTGTTTAATGAGGATGTACCTAGATTGATTTGGTATCATGATAATTATTGATCGGTAAAATGATTATGAAGACTTCCCAATTGACCATTTGGAGCACATTTAGATTCATGATCACCTAATGTGTTTTAGATCATGATAAGAGTGGAACTAGGTGAAAACTAAGAATGTTTATTTAGAGGAAATAGTTTAGTGAGTATCTGAGTCCCGATCGAGGGTTGATGGTAACTAATGATACACTAGAATATATGGTGTAATTAATATTAATGTTAAATAAATTAATTTCCCCTGTTACATTTTTTTTAAATTGATTGGGAGTTATAGGATGGTCTACCTAATGTTGGACATTGATAAAAAAATATCATGGTGACATGGTTTTAGGATTTTATAGCAGTTTAGTGTCCTTAAATAGGAGAGACTTATGTGGGATGTATTGAACCCACCACGAATGTGTGCATGGAGTGTAATAAGTTTACAAATTTGGTGGGGTTTAAACCATTGGTCATCTGAGGGTTTTTATCTGGGTTATGAGTTATGATTTGGAAAATTCCATTCCCACTGTTCTTAGGAGTTAAAAATGGGAGATGATTCATGAATGGGGGTTGGCACACATGTGTGACCGATTTAGAAACATAAAATCTCTGGGATAATTATCAGAAAACGTGAGGCAAATGGTGAGTTTCTTTGATTATGAATTGATGGTAATTATTCTATAATGGTGGGATTTATCAGATCATTATTGGTTGTATGGAAATTTTGTGGGTAGTGTCTTGGGTATAGTGGAAACCACATTGAGCAGGTCGTTGAACTTCCAATAATATGTTTTCATAGAGAATTTCCATAGTGGGGAGCATCGTGGATTATAATAAACACATTTTATCTTGTGTTATATTGAGGGGATTTCAATAACATGATAATTAATTGTGGATGAAACGTTGATTTCTATCAATGAATGGTTGTGTTTAGACACTGTCAATGTATTTTGATAATGGTGTCATATAGTGGATTGACCATTAATGTATTGTACAAAATATATTTGGAGTTTGTTTAGGAATTTTATTTTCCATATGGATTATAACGCAATGATTTTATGATGAATTCAAAAATGAGTAAGGTCATGATGTGTTGTTGGATGTCCACTTAAGCTTCTCATTGATGATATGTTATATGGTTGGGGGACTGTAAAACCCAATGTTTCTCTCATTTGTGAAAATAATTATATTTTTTATTCATTTTTTATTTCATATATAGGGATTAATGGTCATTCTTAAAATTAATTTGTCCTTGTATATTGTTTACCCCTACTTTGGTCTAATAATAGTATTTTTACACTAGGGTAGTAGTTTTATAGAAATCTATACCATTTTAATTTTCATATTAAATTTAATATATAATATTTAAATAGTTAAATATTATTTTTTTCACACAGACTAAAATGGGGATATATATTGAAGGGTGTTTCAAATTGCTATTTTTACTCCTTGAATGATGCTATAATCGGGGGTTATCGATTGGTGACACATCTCCTTGAGTTTGTCATCAGGGATGGGCCCAACCCCCAATTTTTTCTTCATTGTTTTACTTTTCCTTTCATTTTCTGTTCATCTCCCCTATATTCTCACATACACCCCTATGGATAACTCCTTCATCGCATACAAGTGAGGGTAAGGAGAGGTAGAAGGAGAGAGATATGGATGTTTAAGGATGAAAGGATATGCCTTTGTTGGGGACAAGATGAGTAGAATCACTGTATGATAGCCACGTGATGAAAATCATATCTTATCATTGACAGATTATTCATAAGGATGGATTTTTTACATATTATTAAAAAAATTTATGATGATTTAATTATTTTAATTTTTAATCGATATTTTTAATTCCATTGACCCCCTATTGGAGTCGATGTATACTTATTCAGTGGAAAATGTGGGTTTGGGGGAGGGGGGTTATAGTGGTTTCCATTTAGTAAATCCTGATCACATGTGGTTTGTTATCAAGAACAAATGTAGTTTGTTATTCCTATATCTGGAAGGTGAGTTTTTTTGGACTAAATGTTGCGTACTCAAATTACTCATTGCATAGTGGTACCTGGAATTATTTATGAGTACTTGGGAAGAAACCCCATTCATGGGGGACATGACCTTGTATTAATACTTGATTTAACCCCAAGTGTTTACTTACCATGTTGAAATACATGGATAAACCCCACATGTAACCTAGGCATATAGTAGTACATCAGTTGGCCGTAGGAATACCCATGCGGTGTATAGGTACATATACCTGGGGCAGTTGTATCACACACTACGTACTTGATGTACACATCATTTACAAAAGGTACACTTTATATTCTTAGGTTACATGCCACATTCTACACCCATAATTCCCATTTAAGGGTTTCGTGCGATTTTTCACCGTGAAATATTAATTGGAAATAAGTGGTGTCCAATTTTAGTGCTCTAGAACATAGAACATGGTGAGGGAACACTTTAGGAAATCAGAGGACTTTAACTAGGTTATTCATGGTGACTAGGTTATGATGCATAGGTTCTTCAGCTAGCAGTTTATTATAGAGTTATCCAAAGTGGGATTTTGGATGTGACCATGATGAGGTTCAGGATAAATGTGGAAGCTAGTGAAATTAGGTCACCAATATACTCAAATAGTGATTTAATGGGACGGTACCTAGTTAGAGGGACTTGGTTGTAACTTTATAAGAAAGGTATGTTGAGTGTCAAATACAACATAATGTGTCTTGGGAGAGGGATGACCTTCAAGACATATCACTCAGGAGGATTCACCTTTTATATCTATGAGGCTATGAGATACTAGAAAATGGGATTTGGGTTGAGTTATCCCAGTGGTATGGGATTTGGGTTAACAGACCAGTTTTGACTGAGGATTCGAAGAGGGATGCCTCTGTATATGTTTTGACATCAAAGATCCCAATATGTATTACTCCACATGTATTCTTATTTTGGGGATCCTTATTGGGATTCCCTGATTTTTAAACTAAACCCATGTACCCCAAGGGATTCACTATAGTTTATCATTCCCTAATTGAGTGCCTCTGTGAAGCTAGGGATGGTTTTTGGTGTCACCTAGAACATAAATCGAGTAGTAATCTCTATGGTCCTTATATGATAAGGAAGGTTGTATGAATCTAGTTGACCCATGACATGTTAAATTTTATTTTGATCATGTTTGATCATTTCTTATTCCATTTGGGATGATGAGATAATGTTGGTCCATACTGGCTATAGGGATGGGAATATCATTTGGATACCATGTTTTGGAGTAGGGTAATAATTGAATATTCTGTAGAATATGAGATTGGTATATATATTAGAGATTTTATGGAAATAGAGAATGATGATTAGAGATAATAATGATTTTGGTAATGGATTAAAATATTTGTTTCCAGGGATTTGGATAATGGATGATAATTTTATCATAAGGGTCTTCCTTAGAGATGAGTGGAAAGAATGGGGGGATAACATGGAGTGTGATCCTATATGATGGGATTAAATTGGTATTCATCCCCAGATTTTAGATTATATGATTGGAAATTCCATGGATTTTTTGTATGGATTATTGCTATATTGTGGGATGGGTTGATAGAGTTATCAGAGTCAGTTAGAGCTTCCATAGATTTGAATCCCACATGTCATATGGGATTTTTGGTCTTCAGGACTTGCTCAGAGACACCCTGACATAAGCTATGGCGGGTATGGTTTATTGAGGGAAATGGAATAAGGATCAATGGTTGTAATTTTATTGTTTTATTTTAGTTACCAAGAATTTATGACTCTAGATAGACCATCCACAAATATTATTAATAAAAATTAAAAGTAAAAAGGTATACAAATTAAAGAGGATTTAAAAATTTATGAGTGCGAAACACCCCCAATATCATCCCTTGTTATTTGAAGACAGAACTCAGGAATACTAAAGGACCACATAGATGCCATTTCCATGGTAACTCTCCTAGATAGATCATTGACCATGTGATTCGCCTCCCTAAAAACATGAGTGATTCATATATTTATATTCTTTACCTGATCAACACATTTAATACATTGGGGTAGAAGGTACCCCTTAACATTCATAGTCCAAATCATAAGGGCATTAAATGAAAATTTTAAATCTGATTAGATCCATAGAAAATTACCACTGTGATTAAAAGAATAATTGAAAACATAAATGATGGCCTAGTTATTGTCATTGTAGGAAATTCCCATCCCAATAAAATGGGTAAAAATACATTAAAAAAGGCACAATTCATGTGAAAGACACTAATGAAACCAGAGAGTCCCAGTGATCCCAACACAGTTCCATCAACAATAACCTTAACATAGGGGAATATTAGTGGAATCCATTAAATATACATGATCATGAGAGGTGGATTCAGCTTACTCGAAACTCCCAGTAAACGCAATTGTATAAGATCTGGACAGGTACTATCCATGGTTCCATTTTGTAAGGAAGCATCAATATGAATGACTTTGTGAACAAACATCTCGCCAACATGACTAGAAGGGGCTTTATTATCAATGAGAATCTCATTTATAGTTGTCCAGATAGCTTGCAATTCTACTACTGTGGCATCAATAAACGCATTCTGTATCTGTGTACTCTGCTTATCCATTGTAATATAGACCATAAAGTAATCAATATACCTATGGGAGCATAAATTCTTATTAAATATGTAATAACGCAGAAAGGTCAAGGAATTTTTTTTCTTAATTTCTTTGGGATTTTACAAGAACACGGTTTCTGATGGCACTTGATTTCGAGACCCGGTGTGCCCGGAATCAATTTCCAAAGTTTAGATCGGGTATGTTCAGTGAACGAACGAGCAGGTTTTTCTATCTTTTGAACCGGTGCTGGGAATGAAAATCTGAGGGCACCGATAGAACCGCATCGCCAGTGTTTTCTTAAGGAGACCGTTTTCGAAGGTGCGTTTTCTCGGGAAGAGTTGTTTAAAATTTGAGGTTTATGTGAAGAATAAAATAAAATTGTTTTCCAATTTTATTTCAAGCCTAGTTGGTTATAACCAATGTGAGGAAGTTGGGAAACTATCCAAGTGAGGATAAAGGTGAGGTGGGGCCCACACGAACCCCACCCCTTCATATTCCCAAACCCCCTTCACTCTTTCCCTTGAAACCCTCTTGTTTTTAATGATGTGACTTCCTTCTTCACATTTATGATGCCAACTTAATACAAAATTCAATTTGACAACTCACGTTTTATTTATGAGGTGAGTTGTTTTGAATTTTGGATTATCAAATACATTCCATGCTTTATTAAAATAAGAGGGACTTATTTTATTGGGTGACGGTTTGTTGTATTGGGGGATTGGAGGAGATAGAGTTCATCTTCTTCGTTGGAGAACACAAAGAACGCCGACGTCTACCCCGGCTTCCTCTCTTCTGACGTTTGACAAAGCTTTCCCTTTATTTGATGCATGCCAAGGCCATCATCGAAACCACCCTGCCAGGCCACTTTCCGCGATGCTTTTCGATCTTCAAATCGTTATCGAGGTAGGGGGATTAATTGGAGAATGGTATTTTCCCTTGGTTGTTCCTTCTAAAACAAAGAACCCGGATCAACTCATCATTAAGTTGATCTGTGAATGTTTTATTTTGCGGGTTCGAAATATTGGTATGATTCTTTTTATTTAAGAGGTTGTTGGGGAATCTCTTTTGTATTCTCTTTATCTTTGAGAAAAGAACGATGAGCGCGGACCAACCATTTCTAGGTTGATCCACAGATCGTTCGTTGAAGCGGGTTGATGTTGGGGTTAATTGTTTTCTTTTCCGTACGTCGACTTCTATTTGTTGGATGCTTGCTATCATTATAACGCGAGGAGGTCAGACCGCACAAACACGGCCAACCCACCTCCCCCTTTTTGTTGATTATGTTGCGGCACGAACGAAGGCAGCGCGGTGAAATGACACAGCGCAGAAACATGGAGAATTATGGAAAGGATGCGCGGAACCGTCGCGCCGCGCCGTTGAGACTGAAAGATACCACTGCCAGAGTCGGGGCCATGGAGGCGATTCGAAGACTTCTCTGGTTGAATGTTGTGCGCGAATTGATGGGTGATGGAAAATGGGGCCGAAAAGTCATTTTGAAGCCTCCGCAGTGAAGGCCGGGTCCCAGGAGGACCATTGGCCAAGGCGGCAAGTAAAAAGGACGACCGGAGCGCGTCCGGTGGTCTTTGGAAGGTGGAGGCGGCGCGCCGCTGGAATAGGAACCGCCGCGGTTGAGCCGCGGAGGCGGGCCGAACCGGAATGGCTTACCCGTTCCAGAGGCCAAGCGACATTGCTTTAATCCGCATTGGCTCATCATCCATGGGGGGTTGTATCCCCCGCCCCCCCCCCCCCCCCCCCCCCCCCCGCGCACCCACTGGCCACGCGGGCGCCGCGCCTCGCCAGCGCCAGCGCCAGGCCGGGCCGAGCCGCGCCCAGGCCGGGCAGGGCCATGCCCAGGCCGAGATGGGCCGCACCCAGGCTGGGTCGGGCCGCACCCAAGTGGGCTAGACCCGGACCCGGAACGGGTCGACCCGGTTCGGGCAGACCCAGGGGGGTCACGGGCCGGGTCTGACCGGGCCCGAAGCCCCTATTTTCAGGCAGTTTTCGTTCAAATGCACATAACTTGGGCTACGGAACTCCGATCAATGCACTGTCAGTTGAGATTCGATACTTGGATCGAGGCGATTGTTTTGGTATATTAAACTCATGGTTTAGGAGGATATTGTGTATGGCGGATTTGGTTCGAACACGAGACCAACCGGGCCCTCGGAGCGGAAAAGCTTATAACATAAGCTCCGGACGTCCGATTGACAAGCCATTGACATTGTTGGATTCCACATGATGAGACGGAACGTTTGGAATACTTTTCCCAAGGTTTGGTTGTAGTTGGACAGTGGCTGGGTTGGATTGTACCCGAAATCCAACCGGGCCCCTCGAACAGAAAAGCTGATAACTTTCAGACTGGACGTCCGTTTAACGAACCGTCAGCGGCGTTGGTGATCACATTGAGAAACAGTACCTATGAGTAGACCCTATGAGAGTTAGGGGTATAGTTGAGATATGGTCGGGTTGGTTCACACACGAAACCAACCGGGCCCCTAGGATGAAAAGTTAATAACTCACAGACCGGGCGTCCGATTGATGCGCCGTCTGTTGCGTTGAGACCGCTCTGACCAGGTGGTCCTTTGAGATACTTCTTCATGGAACATTGAGATACCTCGAGTATTTACCTGTAGATCATGGAGCGGACCCTCCCAGAGATGAGCGTACGAAGTATGGAGACTGTGTAGCCACCTGAGAACTGATGACTGCTTGACCGACTCGACTTGGAGTGAGTCGACTAGCCCAGTGGACGGAGCACTACATTTTTTGGGTGCAGACCCATGGCGGACGGAGCACTACTGTGTGACAGTGCAGACCCGCGATACTCGTCTAGAGAGTACCTTTGTAGTCTATTAGGGGGTGTGCACTACTATGTTTGGGTGGCATACCTCGGCGGGAAGCACTACTGTGTTTGGATGGCTGACCCGCGGTACGCGACAGGAGGAGTAACTCAGCAGTATTAGGTTAGTGAGTAGTACCTCAGAGTCGTGACAGGACCACTATACACTCCAGAGATGGGGCTCTTCATCAGTTACAGTTTCGATAATGAAAATCTTTGTTTAAGCTGAGTCTTTGATCTTTTATTTACCTAATGATTAAGATGGGTCACTTGATAACTTAGGTTTATGTACGGGCATATACCTGGGTAGTGGTTATCCATTGATTTCGTAATCTTTGTGTTTCCTCATGATTGATATGGGTTACTTGATAACTTATTTATATGTATGGGTATATACCTAAGTAAAGGTTATCTGTTGAGATAATTATTTGTGGTTATCCTTGTTGGATTTAATTAGACCTTGAGGGTCTCGGGGTCCCTACTTAGTATCATTATACTCACCCCTGCACGGGTTAAGCCCGCACCTCATTGTGTTGGTTGCAGACGACGGGAAGAGGTGACAGAGGCTGAGTTTTTTAGGACTGGACGGTACCCGTAGGTGGATCTCACGACGAGTCAGTATCCGAAGATGGACTTCATGACGTGATGATACTCGGAGGAGGTTGATGGGCGAGAGAATTATGGAGGCTATCTATACCTATCCATGCTGGACGATCCAGGAGCTGCACTATCTGTACCCACCCTTCAGGTAGGATCTGATGTGGACAACTCAGGAGTTGTTTGTATTTTTTCAGGTGTTTTTCTTTTCTATTGTACTTTCATTCAGTTGTAGCTGTACTTTTCAGTTGGGTTTGTATTCTAGCCCTTTACTTTTCTGCACTTCTTTGTACTTAGTGTTTTACTTCCTCTTGTACTCTGGGATGTTTTATTTAGTTTTATAAAGGAAATGCCTTCCTAGTTATTGGGATTTAGGCCTTTGGGGCTAGTCGCCAGCCCCTGGCCTATGGAAGGCAGGCTTTTGGTAGTCACGGCACAGGCCCCGAGGACGGGTCGTGACAAATTGGTAACAGAGGAGTTCGGTTCTACCGCAGAACTAAGGACTCTGATCTTTTTCTATGTGAATCAATAGTGTTTAGGGTACAGAGTGTGGTCATCAGTTCAGGGAGTCCAGTGTTGGTGCGGCGGTCGACGTATCCGTACACCATGACCTTGACATCCGATTTCTGACTTTGTGCACGAAAACACTGATTGAGTGTGTGTTTCCAAAAGTTTTAAATTAATCTCAAACTAGGTCAGATCACCAGGTATAAATCGTTGACCGTGTCACATCTGTTTAGGATGTCTCCACACAGACAGTCAGTTGGAGTTTCTGAGAGAGTACTCGATGAAGGCTCACCGAGCGACGAGGCTCCGGTGCGGGGCCCTTTTTACTTTGTTGGCACCCTCGGGTGGTGTACCAACAACACCACCACCTGTTGGGCAGTAGATTCCACCAGCCTTACTAGTGGATGGTGCACACTGGTAGAGCACGTTGAACAAGTTCCAGTAGCAGAGGCCTCCGAGGTTACGAGACGAGGCAGATTCCCAGACAGTAGAGGACTGGCTGGAGGCGATTGGTAGAGTTTTCTGCCTAGCTGAGACATCAGTAGACTGCATGGTGGACTTGGATTCTAGTTTTTTCTAGTGAGTGACCATGAGGATGGTCCGCATAGTGATGAGGCTTCGGTATGTGGACCGATACCTAAGATAGTGCCTTCGTGTAGTGTGTCAGCTATACATCACAACATGTTGATCTGCAGTTACAACCGGTGGTACTGGTAGGTGACACATGTAGGCTTACTACCTTACACGTGTTCCAACATCAGATACCCTCAAGATCCGAGGCGAGCCCGACACACAGGCAGCTGAGAACTATATTGAGGAGGTGGATGCGTGTTTTCTAGAGCTTATACAGCCTCGACAGGATGATGTTTCAGTATCTGAGTAATTATCGAGGCGTACCGATCGTTCTTGGTACTTGATGAATGCGATGTGATCAGTGCTTTAGATCTCGGACATCAGAGCGATGTGTGTTTAAAGGATATCCGAGTAAGCATTGTTTTCTTTATGCATTCCTACTTATGTTAGGGTGCTAGAAATAACCATTGAGGTTGAATGTTCTTTGGCTGATCGGATTTAGCCAATGAATGTTAATAGTGGGAAGATGTGAACTAGCGTCATTCTAATATAATTGGGCATGAGAATGTTTCAAAAATAGGAAATGTTAAGGATAGATGAATCTGCATAGTAGCAGATGTGGAGGTAGATCTAGCAGAGCAGCATGAGGTGGTGTGCATATCAACATGTTACAACCACCCACCTTTATTGTTCCCTCCAGGCTCAGGGAGCTGGAGGGCAGGGTAAGAGAGTAGCTGCTTGCGGTCAAGGAGAGTGAACAAATGGCTCTAACAATGATTTGAGGGATATTCTATGTCCACTACAAGCTGTCGTAGTAACAGACGTTGAAACGAATCATTCCTTCCTTCCACAAATATTGTCCCAGACCTAGAGTTTCTAGTTATGTCGTTGACTTGACCCTCACGTCTGGAGATACCTTGGGAGGGGATTTGATAATCACACTTACGCCGATAGTGTGATCTGACCCACGAGGTGAGAGTTTCGGTTGGAATCTCTTGGTGGCAGCGTCGAGGCCTTACGATGTTGGTCTGAGTATGGATTAGATCCATAGTTCATACACGGATTGACTTTATTAGGCAAAAAGGTTGTGGTTTATCTACAACATTGGGATGGGGTTTTCCTTGGTCAGCGAAAAGGAAAACCCAGGAAGCATAGGATGGAATCATGCATAAGATGGTGCATTTGAACACTTAGGAGATGGATAAACATACCTTTGTGCCAGAATTCTCCAGAGTTGTGGCACCACATCCAACAGAGCTTTCAGGAGCTGGGGTAGGGGTTGACCGGTGTGCCCAACATGTGGGTGTTGGTTACATAGTTCACTGCGACGCATTAGGGACCAGACCCGAGTGTGTCCTGATGTAGGAGTGGGCATTGATCGACTATGGATCATGACATATGAGACTCCACAGAGCTGACATGAGACCTCTAGAGTTCGAGGATGACGATCACGTCCTTATACGGGTCTCACATCGATGAGGTTTACAGAGATGTGGCCGGGTCAGAAAGATTTCTCCGAGGTTCAATGGACCTTTCTAGGTCCACAGAAGGGTAGGCGATATGGTTTACTGCTTGACCATTCCACCACAGTTGCACCGGGTGATCGATGTCTTCCATGTATCTCAACTGGGGAGATACGTGCTTGAACTGACGCATATCATCAACCATGGAGAGCTAGACGATGGTGATGGGGTGAATTTTGTGGGGTTCCATTAGAGGTTAATGATCGACAAGAGTGAGTCCTACTAGGACTGTTGATTCCTCTTGTTCGTTTTCGTTTTCAGTTCCGGAACCTCCAGGGGAGCACTTGGGAGCAGAAGGCTCAGATGCGTGCTCAGTACCAATTTAGTATCCATAGTTTGTGTTAAAGAGTTACGGGGACGTAAATCCCAGATGTGGGAGTAATGTAAAGAACCAGAAATTTCAGGGAAAAGTTTTTCCTAATTTCTTTGGGATTTTACATGAACGCAGTTTCTGACGGCACCTGATTCCGAGACCGGGTGTGCCCAGAATCAATTTCTGAAGTTTAGCTCGGGTACATTCAGTGAACGAATGAGTGGGTTTTTCTAACTTTTGAACCGGTGCTCGGAATCGAAATCTGAGGGCACCTATGGAACCGCAGCACCGGTGTTTTCTTACAGAGACCTTTTCCGATGGTGCGTTTTCTCGGGAAGAGTTGTTTAAAATTTGAGGTTTAAGTGAAGAATGAAATAAATTTTTTTTCCAATTTTATTTCTAGCCTAGTTGGTTTTAACCTATGTGTGGAAGTTGGGAAACTATCCAAGTGAGGATAAAGGTGAGGTGGGGCCCACACGAACCCCACCCCTTCATATTCCCTAACCCCCTCATCTCTTTACCTTGAAACCCACTTGTTGTTAATGATATGACTTCCTTCTTCACATTTATGATGCCAACTTAATACAAAATTCAATTTGACAACTAATGTTTTATTTATGTGGTGAGTTATTTTGAATTATGGATTTTCAAATACATTCCATGCTTTAATAAAATAAGAGTGACTTATTTTATTGGGAGTTGGCTCGTTGTATTGGGGGATTGGAGGAGATAGAGTTCATCTTCTTCGTTGGAGAACGCGATGAACGCCGACGTCTACCCCAACTTCCTCTCTTCTGACGATTGAAGAAGCATTCCTTTTCATTGATACATGCCAACGCCATCATCGAAACCACCCCCCGCGATGCCGCTTTCCGCGGCGCTCTTAGATTTTCAACTCGTTATCGAGGTCGGGGGATTAATTTGAGAATGGTATTTTCCATTGGTTGTTCCATCTAAAAAAAAGAACCCGGATCAACTCATCATTAAGTTTATCCACGAATGTTTTATTTTGAGGGTTGGAAATATTGGTATGATTATTTTTATTTAATAGGTTGTAGGGGAATCTCTTTGGTATTCTCTTTATTTTTGAGAAAAGAACGATAAGCGAGGACTATGCATTTCCAGGTTGATCCACAGATCATTCGTTCATGCGGGTTGATGTTGGGGTTAATTGTTTTCTTTTCCATACGCCGACTTCTATTTGTTGGCTGCTTGCTATAATTATAATGGGAGGATGTCAGACTGCACAATCATGGCCGACACTCCTCCCCCTTGTTGTTGATTATATTGTGGCACGAACGAAGGCGGTGCAGTGCAACGACACCACGTGGAAACATGGAGAATAATGGCAAGGATGCGTGGCACCGTCGCGCCACGCCATTGAGACCGAACGAAACCGCGACTGGAGTCGGGGCTGCAGAGGCGATTCGAAGACTCCGCTGGTTGAACGTTGTGCGCGGACTGATGGGTGATGGAAAACGGGGCCGCAATGTCATTTTGAAGCCTCTGCAGTGAAGGTCAGGTACCGGGAGGACCATTGGTGAAGGTGGAGAGCAAAACGGACCACCGGAGCGCGTACGGTGGTCCGCGGAAGGCGGCGGCGGCGCGCCACACCGGTGCAGTGGCGCTGGTGACCGTAACAGGAACCTTCGCGGCTTTAAGCCGCTCCAGTTCGTCATCCGCGGGGGGTTGTAACCCACCCGCATCCACTGGCCATGCGGGCACCGCGCCGTGCGAGCGCCAGTGCCAGCCCGAACCGGGCCGGGCCACGCCCAAGCGGGCCAGACCCAGACCTGGAACGGGTCGAACCTGTTCGGGCCGACCCAGGGGGGGTCTCGTTCCGGGTCGGACCGTGCCCAAACCCCCTATTTTCGGGCACTTTCCGTTCAAACGCCCATAACATGGGCTACGGACCTCCGATCGACGCACCGTCAGTTGCGATGTGATCCATGGATCGGGACAGACGTTTCGATATATTACACATAAGGTTTTGGAGAAATTTGTGTATGGACGAGTTGGTTTGAACACGAGACCAACCGGGCCCTCGGAGCAGAAACACTTATCACTTGAGCTCCATACGTCCGATTGACGTGCCGTCAATTTTTTTGGATTGGTATTTATGAGACAGAACTTTTGGAATACTTTTCCTGATGTTTGGATGTAGCTGGATAGTGTCCGGGTTGGATTGTACCCAAAATCCAACCGGGCCACTAGAATGGAAAAGATGATAACTTTCAGACCGAACGTCCGTCTGATGAACCGTCAATGGCGTTGGTGATCACGTTGAGAAAATGTCCATATGAGTATACCCTATGAGTGTTCGGGGTACAATTGAGATACGGCCGGGTTGGTTCGCACACGAAACCAACCGGGCCCCTGGGATGAAAAGGTTAATAACTCACAAACCGGGTGTCTGATTGACGCGCCGTCTATTGCGTTGAGCCCCCTATGACGAGGTGTCCCTTTGAGATAATTCTTCACAGGAATTTGAGATACTGGGAGTATCGACCTATAGATCATGGAGAGGACCCTCCCGGAGAGAGTGCATGGAGTACGGAGACCATGTAGCAGGATGAGACCTGACGACTGCTTGACCGACTCGACTTGGAGTGAGTCGACTAGCCCAGTGGACGGAGCACTACTTTGATTGGGTGCAGACCCATGGTGGAGAGAGCACTACTATGTGACAGTGCAGACCCGTGGTACTCATCTGGAGAATACCTCTGCAGGCTATTAGGGGGTGTGCACTACTGTGTTTGGGTACATACCCCGAGGGGAAGCACTACTGTGTTTGGGTGGCTGATCCGTGGTACTCGACAGTAGGATTACTTCAGCGGTCTTATGTTAGTGAGTATTACCTCGAAGTCGTGACAGGACCACTGTACACTCCAGATATGAGGCTCTTCAACAGTTACAGTTTCGATAATGAAAATCTTGTTTTGAGTTGAGTCTTTGATCTTGTATTTACCTCATGATTGAGATGGTTCACTTGATAACATAGGTATATGTATAGGCATATACCTGGGTAGTGGTTATCCATTGATTTCATAATCTTTGTGTTTCCTCGTGATTGAGATGGGTTACTTGATAACTTTGGTATATGTATGGTTATATACCTATATAAAGGTTATCTGTTGAGATCTTTCTTTGTGGTTATCCTTGTTGGATTTAGTGATAACATGAGGGTCTCGAGGTCCCTACTGATTATCGTTATACTCACCCCTTCATGGGTTATGCCCGCACCTCGTTGTGTTGGTTGCAGACGACGTGCAGCGCTGACAGAGGCTGAGTGTTTGAGGACTGGACGGTACCCGGAGGTGGATCTCACGACGAGTCAGTATCCGGAGATGGACATCATGACGTGACGATACTCGGAAGAGGTTGACGGGTGAGAGAGTTGTGGAGGCTATCTGTACCAATCCATGGTGGATGATCCAGGAGCTGCACTATATGTACCTACCCATCAGGTAGGATACGAGGTGGACGACTCAGGAGCTGTTTCTATTCTTCCAGCTTTTTTTCTTTTCTGTTGT
Source organism: Viscum album (assembly GCA_963277665.1). Lineage (NCBI taxonomy): Eukaryota > Viridiplantae > Streptophyta > Magnoliopsida > Santalales > Viscaceae > Viscum > Viscum album. Next base: position 2,109,377,917 of record OY728122.1, on the reverse strand, counting down.
ACCTTCGTTCAGTTGTAGCTGTACTTTTCAGTTGGGTTTGTTTTCTGGCCCTTTACTTTTCAGAACTTCTTTGTACATAGTGTTTTACTTCCTCTTTTACTCTGTGGTGTTTTGTTTACTTTTATAAAGGCAATTCCTTCACAGTTATCGAGATTTACGCCTTTGGTGCTAGTCGCTAGCCGCTAGCCTATGGAAGGCATGCTTGGGGTAGTCACAGCACAGGCCCTGAGGATGGGTCATGACAAAATATATCACTAAAATATCCCCACAAATTTTGGGGAAAGGAGAAGGAATGATACAAGTGTTGTAAATTCATAGCATCATTCAAACATAAGTAGCAGGCAGAAACAATGCATTGACCAACCCTTCTGTTTTGATCATGTGTGGGAAACTGGATCTTCCAAATTCTTCAGATAAGGATTTTCTGAGAGGGTTAATGAAATTTTAATTTGAAATTAAAGATCCATATATGATCTTGTATCTCACCAGTAATTGGAATCATATAAAACTCCTTATTTCAAAATTGGAGATTTTTGAGGCATATAGATGATCACAATGTAACAACCTGAATTTTTTTGAGTAAATTTTGTTTCCTAATTTTTGTGGGTTATTTTATTTTCATTTAATAAAATGAGTATAATTAAAATGTGACCGTTGGGATTCAACTATTATATGACCGTTGGCCAATATGACCGTTGGCCAATATGACCGTTGGAAACTAAATGTTACAATTATTTTCTATAAATACTAGTGATCTTGATTAATTAATATAGAAAGAAGATTTGATGGCCCCATCCAGTAGTCCCAAGCCGATCGAAGCCCATCTGACCGATCTCGGGAAGGAGGTATCACCTTTGGGCTTTGCTCTGGACCAAACCCAAGCTAAACATTATCGTGTGAAGTTAGAACAAAATCACCTTCACGAGAAGTTCAAGCTGATAGAAATCACTACTTAGGAAATGTTGGCCGAGCCGCCCTAAGATTCTATCGCCCTAGCACATCTTACTCTTATTTCCTATGCTGGTTTTATAAGTGGGATATGTAATGAGACCATAACTACTTTGTGTAACACTTTGATTTAAATACAAAATTTGATTTTTTTCTTATGGTGAAGTTTGTGAATCTCATGTGTCCGGATAAATATAGGATGTATATCATTGGTAAATTTTGGAAAAAGGATATATTAGAATATTTTTCAAAACCTTAAATAATTTAAAATGTGTAATGCTTTTCAAAAAATGGTATTCTACAGCTGTGTTCAATAGTAAATTTATATTCTAATAAGATCTACTTATTTTTTGATGAATAATAAATTATAAATAGTGATTTTAAGCTTAAGATTAGTAATTTGACCAAATGGATTAGTAATATCACTTAAAGAAAGTATTAATATAATATAGGCACCTTGATTAAGTATTGTGATTCAATAAAATAGGTAAATAACGGTTTTAGAAATTATTAGTCAACTATTAGTTTTTTCGAGTGAATAGTTTTTTTAATTACAACTTAAAATTAAAATATTTAGAAAATTATTTTTATAAAATGGAGTACATTTTTGAATTCAGATCATCGATATTAGGTTTTGGTGATTTTTGGGGGTTTTCCTGAAAAAAACAATTTTTTGCTAAATAGTGAAAATACAGTTTTTAATTTTGAGTGTTAAATGACATCATTAAGGATGTAATAATTATGTGATCATTATGGTCGACTTATGAATATTATGATAGGTATGAGTTGTCCCGAGTGGCCAATACCATGGTAAAATACCATGGGAAAGCACATGGTTTGGCCAATACCACCAATGAGGTGTCCCTTGACCATTAATGCCTTGTCCCCTCACTTCCCCTTTAAATACCAAGCCATTCTATCATCTTTTCCATAAAAAAATCCTCCTCAACGAAGTTCTAGTTTTCTTACATAACAAGTAGTCCACCCATGTTTTCCCCAATCCCCCAAGGTCCTGAACATCATGTTTTAAGAGTTACGTTTTAAGGTAAGGGATCCTACATCCCTCTTTCTTTTCAAGTACTCTCTTTTACGTCATTTATTTTATGCTCCATGTTATTATGTTGGAGGATGTTATTTTATGTTAATATTACTGTAATTTTTATTTTCATATGATGATATACCCTCTCTTACTCTCATAAATTCATTTTAAGAATTTTTATGTGGTGCCGTTGGGCTGCCGGTTTTTTGTAAGGGATCATACCTCTCTCTTTCTTTTCAAGTACTCTCTTTTATGTCATTTCATTTATGCTCCTTATTATTATGTTGGAGAATGTTATTTTATATTAAACTTAATTTAATTTCTATTTCCATATGATTAGATACCCCCTCTTACTCTCATCAATTCATTTTAATAATTTTTAAGTGGAGCCGTTAGGCTCCCGATTTTTTGTAAGGGATTCTTTCAGCCGTCTCATTTTCCAAGTTCTATTATCATGTAAAGTCTTTCATGTTCATTTTTCTTATTATGGGGTATGATATATATATCAATAATACTTTCCTTTTATGTTCATATGATTAGAGACCCTATTTTATCTCATCAATTAATTTATTTGATGTTTTATGTGATGTCGTTTGGCTGCCAAACTTTTATAAGAGAAATCTTATTTTTGTCTACATTTTAAGATTTTTCATATGGTATTTCTTTAAAATTTCATTACAATGTTCTTATATCCTTTATATTCTGTCCCTCTAGTGTTTTTTGGATCGTTTATGGGTGGGTAACACATGTCCCCTCTCTTTTCAATGTTTTCTAAAACCCTGTAACATAGCTGTTATTCTGAAGAATTTTCTTATCCAAATCTATCTCTATTTTTCTCAAATTATTTTACTTTTTTATGTGAATACTCAAAGTTCTTTCTTATATATGGTTATTAAGATTTATATCAAAATTTTCTATTTTAATTATGGGATTTACATACATGAAACCCAATTTCGTTTTTCTATGTGTTTAAAATGATATAAAGATCATGTCTTAAAAGTAGATTTTAAATGTTATGATTATGAAATGAAACCCATTTCATTTATGATAAATGGGTTATTTTTTAAATGTTTCATAATGATATATTTGGCGCACATTATTATAAATAAAAATTTAAGGGTGTGCCCTGATAGCACTCCAATGCATTGGGTAAAGGTTTAATCTCTACGGATGACCATTTTAACAATACCTTGGTGAATAACCTTGGTAATTTCATTATGACACCTTGGGGATGTACCTTGGTGATACGGAAATTATTGTCTATGTTAAATGTGGTATCCATATATTCAAGTTATGAAACACAGTATTTTTATTATGATTTGCCTCATTATCTCTTTCTCATGGCTTAAATTTATTTATCATGACTTTATTGATGTATTTAAAGTTCACATGTAAAATGTTTCCCTTGATTCCCTTACTAGGACTTATTCTAACCCTTTCATTTGATTTATTCTCCTAGGTTATGAGATGTTGTAATGAACATATGATGAAAAAATTAAGAATCCTTTCAAGCGTTTAAGAAGAATTTTTTATGTCGTCATGTATTATGTTCCTAGTTTCCAAGACACTAAACCTTAAAGATCCTTGGTTTTGTATAATGTAATGAAAGTTTATGTGATTAAAAGTTGTTATTGTATACACAACATTGACAATAAAGGAGAAATTTGGATGTTCCATATGGGTCTAAGAAGACACCAAGACATTGATGTTTCCCCTGTGATCGATAAGCTTTTCCACTGACATGTCTAGCATGTTAGTTGGTAATTAACACATGTGTAGGGGACAGTTCATCCACAATGTTCTCCAATAATTAAGACTCGATTTTCTACCCATGATCCATATTGATTTTTTAATAATGTCATTGTAGGATTTTCTAAGATATGGCCACATCGATGAAGACTGGTATGGTTGAAAAACATTTAGAAGATCCAGTTAAAACATGCATGACAGAAATGTCCAAATATGAGATAGGTGAGGATTTGAGGTTCTGGGTGAACATATAGAGATTCCCATCATTAAATATCTTCAGATAATTGATATTAAGGCCTCCCGTTTGAATAGGCTTAAGAAAATATTTCTAGGTGACTATAATCATTTTTTCAATAATGGATCCTGTCTAGATTAAATTTTTCATCATTCACTATGGTTTATTGATAAAATTAATTTTCCATCAATAAACTAAGAATAAATACACAAATTTAGATGGGATCACTAAGAAAATGAGGCACACCCTACCAACATGAGAGATTAGTTTCCCTTAAAATCATTCCATCTTATTAATGATTCCTAAATATATACATTCAAGATACTACCTCTTCACCATTCCACAAAAAAGATGGACTCCAAGGTATGTGAAGGGATGTGAAACCTTTTGAACCCCAAGAGACATTGTGATCCTATTTTGTTTACCCAATCAATGTCGATCCCAAAAAATTAAGAAATAATTATTCCAATTAATTTGTTGTCTAACTACCACCTTATAATGTAAAACTTTGGCATGTATTGTTGTTATTGTTATGCAAGTGGATTTCACAGAGATGAGAATGTCATCAGCATATAATAAATGGAACTGAATGAGAATATCCCTTCCATAGATGATATGATTAAATAATACAACTTGAGAATGAACTTTAAATAATATACTCAAATATTCCTCAGCAATGGAAAATAAAATTATATATTGTGGAAAACCATTCATAACACCCCTTGTACATTAAATATAACCCCTTGGAGATCCATTTATGAGAATATAAAGCCCATCCAATCAATGAATAATGATGATGATCTTGATGAAGTCATTTGAGAATCTAAACCTCATATGTACTCCATTAAGGAATCTCCATATTAATGTATCAAAAGATTTTGAGATATCAATTTTAATAGAAAAATTAAATGACATGGTCCTATTTTTTCATCAGGTTGACACTTTTTAAAGTGTTAAAGAGATGGATTTGAATATTCCTACTAGGAATAAATCCAAACTAATTAGGAGAGACATGCTACCTTATAATGCTCCCCAATATAGTCATCATGATTTTTCTAATGATCTTGGGGGTGGTGTTGCCAATATCTGCTGACATAAATTCATTAATCTCAATAGAAATATACATATTAGGAATAAGTGAAATAAAATTATAATTGGTTTTATAGGGAATTTAGGCATGAGTAAAAAAATACATGACTACATTTGTCATATAATCCTACACAATCACTCAATAATTCATAAAGAATATGTTGGTGAATCTGTCTGGTCTAGAAGCACATTACATGTTAATCAAAAAGAGAGCTTCCATAATTTCCTCCTTCAATGGAGCCATTGTGAGAGAATGTTTTTGATGATCCTCAATACATGGGGTAATATTATCAGTCAACCCCTGAGTTTTGTCAGCATAATTATCTGTCTAGATATTAGTGATGTGATGCAGTACAACATTAGAGATCTCACATGATGAGGTATAAAGGAGTACATCAATATCAATTGACATTAATACAACCTTAACCCCTTTTCATTTTTAATTTTATTGAATAATTTAGGATTTATGTCACCATCACTAAACCATTTTACGTTCTGATGATTTCACTCGAGCATTTCCTTTATAGTTAAGTGATCATCTGGCCTTGCAAGGTCATGGATTTCATCCCTTGAGGAGCTTCTAAGGTGATGGTGAGATATTGGAATGTAGGAAAGGATTTATTCATCTGTTTTAATATGAAGATCATGTTTAGAGAATGAAGTCCTCATTTTGAACATTAGGATTCTTTGAAAATATTTGATTTTTATAACCACAATATTGAGTGGAATACCATGTTAAATGGGACTCCAAGATTCAATAATATCATCTCTACATCCTAGGGTCTCATTCCATCCATTACTAAATTTAAATGGAATTTGAATATACATAATACTTTTAAATGAAATATAAATCCCAATAGGGTTGTGATCTTATTGATGATTTAGTAATGTGTTCCCATAGAACCAATAATCCTCACTTTCATCATCCATATAAAGGAAACACCTGTGTTAATTACTTGACTATTTTTCATTCAAAGTGTACCTTCACCTAGTGAATTCAATCCCAGAAATTTAGACTTTAGTGAAATGAAAACAATCGATGAAGGAAGAGAAGTCCAGAGAGGGAGTTAGATTTAAGTGCAGTCCAGTTTTGTCTTTATGCCATAAGATGGTAGTCAAATAACCTATATCCACACATTTGGTTACACAAAATCTTGAAATTCATCGGCCACCTTCCATATATCAATTCTTTTAATATTGGAAGCAGATACATATACAAATAAATCCTCAAAGTTGTAACCTTTATACATGAATTAATTAAAAAACCATTGTCCATTCCTAAAATAACAGTTATACCATACAAAGTCATGCATAAAAACCCAATGGTGATCCATATTTAGATCAGGGGAAGTTTGAGCGATAAATTTATATCCAAGGAAAGACCATGTAAAATCATTCCACTTGTCAAAATAAATCATTGGTTCTACGATTCCAACCAATATAGGTTTATTGGTCAATAGATAATGTCTAAGGGCATTAACCGTTGGTGTGTTCCGAATCCCATAACAATACTAGTAAAAGAGATTCATTGGGTAAGTGTTTGACTCCTTGTCAGAGGACCAGCTTCATTAGAAACATCCCTTTGTAATTATCCTTCTCTCCCTATTCCTTTTCCATTCTTCTCAGTTGGATCTTGTTTCATTGAGGAATCGTTGATTGAATCATTTTTCTTTTCCATCCATGTCAACACTCGGTGGTACACCCTCAAAATTTGAAGGGATAAAATCCAACTTAGATGGGTACAGATCTTCAAAGTCCTATTCCTAGAGGTTTCCAATCAATGGTGTAAACATGTTTTTAGATAGAAAGCTACCATTCATGTTTCTCCCTAGGGGTGATATTCTTGGAACTATGCCTAGGAAAATCCATGAAAATTCAAGAATTCATCTATCAGTTGTAGACACATCAGTTCTTCCATTAATTGATTGAGGGGTTGGATCCCACACTGCTCCATTATCCCCTCCATGGAATTTTATCATCAAGGATCCACCTCGTGGAATCCTAAAAATTTTAAAAGGGGATGCATCTTCATGACTTGGGTGAGGACCATCCCCATGTGATCCCATATCCCCTAAACTATTGAGGAGGTATTCTAATGAGACTACTCAATAGGCTATAGAAACATGTTAGGAGATTTCCCAAGCATTATAACTACGAATCCAAAATCATTCTTAGCATTTACGACCCTAAGGTCACCATCAACAATAAATGTATCTTACTATACCTTGTTATCATTTTCATTAGTGTTTTTGTAATATAGTTACTCATTTATGTGTGTACCTAGTGTGTCATCTCATTTACTCAAATCAAAATGTACCAGACAATTAGAATTGGTAACTGAGATAATCCCCTCAATAAGAATCTTCACAAGATTGGTATCATGATATACTATTTTTTGGGGTCCAGAAACATTTCGAACTAATTAAAGTAATTGAGATGGTGGACTTTAATCTGGATTCCCTTAAGCATCTTTGTTATTAGAGTGAAACCTAGCCATGGAAACATCACCATTAGAGGTCACTGCATCTTTGTCCTTGGTTTTATTAGAAGTAAATACCATAACTTTGTCTTTCTTCCTTCTGGAGGAGGCTTCATCCCATCCACTCACTTTGTAAAATAAGCATTCTTTACCCCTCTTGCATATATACTTGAGATGATTAGGGATTCAGAAATTCTTGAAATTATTTTTCTTCCACTCAAATGGAATTTCTAGCTTTACACTATCATACCTTTTAGTGAACATAACTTCATCAACTAATGTGATGTCCATATAAACATTAACCAAAACTCTCACATAATACCCAATCCTTGGATTATATTGTTTCCTATCCATCTGAATGGGAGTTCCAACTGATGAGGTAATATCCCATAAGATCCTTAGGTTAATGTATTACCAATTCAGATGACATATATGGATCCAAAAATTTACATGATAATTCATTACATTATTCAGATCAAAGATATTATCCCACTCAAGAATTCATATAAATCCAAGATTCAATGGAATTGGTCCAAATCTCTAGTCCTTAAAATGCTTTAATAAGAGAGAATGATTATATAATAACAACCTTACCCCATAGCCATCATATTTCACTCCTCAAATACCCAAATATATTTAATCCTCTTAGTAAGATCATGAAGTTTTTTTGAGTATTTAACCAATGGGATCAATGGCTCACATGATAATCTAAAATATGTATAACTTCACATGTTTTCAATATCATCTTGATTCACTGAAAAATGAGTAGTCCATCACTTATAGATGATTCTTCCCTATGAAGGCATATCAAGGTTTATTAAGGATAAATTATATTCATATTTCTCCACACCAGTTATGTTTTCTCATGTGTAGTGACACCCTCGACATAAAAGTTCAACATGTTGGATTTTGAAGCTTGATTTAATATCACATTATGAATTAAATGACCCCAGGAATTATAGTTGATAAAAGGCACTCATGTGGTGTCTTATGAATATTATAGAGTTGATCGGTTGGGTTTGGAGATCAGTTATGTTATATAGATCGGTGTTGGAAGAGGATACCTTCATATTTATTTATTTTATTTGTTCAGGTATAAGCCATAATCCTAGAGGGTGATCTTATGATTTTTATATGAAATATATTTTGGTCCATTACTGTTATTTTTTATTAGGGTTTTATTTTTTTCTTTACCCTATGTACTCGAATTATTATAGAACTATATGATTTTTCTTTACTTATTATAGATTCCACAATTTGATATGGGGGTATAATCCCTTTTTAGTACCTCCTTAGAAACCCAATTATAGTTACAAGGAAATGTTATTTGAGGAGTCCCAGTTGAGGTCACCTAGAAATCCGATCTAGTAACTTTTCATTGTCTGACTGGTTTCATAATATTAAAAATTTATATGTTATAATGTGGTGTATTTATTATGGGTAGTATCAAATTTAGATCATTTATGTGATAATTATTATTAGATATTGATGAATCAAATCACTCCAACATTTATGAACTCATCATACATAAAAAATTTAAATTCAAAAAATCATTTTTAATAATATTATAAATAATTGTTAATAACTTATATTGAAATATTATTATAGTCCTAGTAGATAAATTAATATGTGTTTGATTGAGATTCCAATTAAAATTTTCTATATAATAGAATTAAAATTAAATCCACTAATTGAACAAAAATTCCATGTTAACGTAAATTAAGAAATTATACACTTTTTCTTTACAAAATCACTTGAAAAGATCACTTTGATCATAGTTAAAAATAATACTGAAAATAATATATCATATAAAAGTAATTTAAAATAATTAAACATCATATATTAAAAAATTAATGACAATTGTGAATGTAACGTTTTTATTTTCATTCAAAAAGAAAAACGGGTTTGGTATGAAACAAATAAATAAAACCTATAAAATCACATTGAGAAATTTTCCAATATGTACAATCCCATAAAATGAACTAATCCCATCTGCATGGAAATTACATGCTACTATGTAGTTAATTATAAAATAAGATGATCCATAACATAGATTATGTTTTATAAACTATTCTACATAGATATTCAATGTGTAAGAAAGACACATATATAAATTTTTGTGATGTAAAAATAGTCTAGGTTATAAATGATCACATTGACTATTATTAATGGGTTTAAAAGGAGGGAAATTAAAGTGAGTTTTCCCCACTATACAGTTTAGTATAAGATCCTTTGATTACAACTAATTAGAGTAAAACAAAATAAATACAAATAAAAACAGAAATGTAAAGATCCTAAAATTAAGAGTGATTATTTTATGAAAATCTATCTAGTCTACATCGATTTTTAAAAACAACATGAATCTATTTTTCCGAAAGGATCAATTTTATTTTTATGTGATGTGTTAAGAATCAAATTATCATGGATGTCATTGGAGAAAATTTCCTTCTTATTTAGCAATAATCTTACGATTTAGTATGATATGATAAATTGAGTGTTCAACACTTTACTGTCCAGTATAAGATCCTATGTTTACCACTAATAAGTCTAAAACAAAGCACAACTCAAAATTAAATTTAATATAGAATGATTATGATATAATGAGTGACTATTTGATGAAACTCTCTCTAGTCTACTTCAATTGTTAAGAACTACACAAATCGTTTTTTGGAAAGGATAAAAAAGATTTGTAAGGAATGTGTGGAGGATCAAATTATCATGGATGTCTAGAAGAATATTTCATTCTGATTACGAAATAGTCCTTGAAAATATTATGAAAAGATAGATTGTTCAGTCTTCAAATTGGTCAGTATTTTTTCTGTCACCAATTCACCACACCATTATATTGGGGGTTCCATGTAATTTATAGTAATCTATTTAAAATTATCTACTGTATAATTATGATAATAAAATAAGTAGTATACACATTATTAGAAAAAAATTTAGAAGGTTTGGATTATCTTTAAATCTTATATGGAGTTATTGATGAATAATTATACTTAAATTAAAATCCATCGTAATTGTATTGTATTAAATAATATCTCTATTTTTTACGTTACATTTGAATTTAATTATGAATATCTATGTTATAATAAAAAAATGATAGTGGAAGGATCCTGGAAATATTTTTTAGCATTGGTGGTAGTAGATCTTAGTGCAATATCCACTATGGCAGGAGGGATAACTTTTTGTAGTAATAATAACTTATGAAAGTAGTGGTAGAACCAATAGAAAATAGAAAAAAATAATGGTAGTGGTATTTCAAAACAATGGAGTCACAACATAGATGTAACAATGATTGATGATAGATGTTTCAATGGTAGATTATGGTAGTAATTGAAATTAAATAATGGTTCCTTAAAACCCATAATGGTATGTAGTCACTGTAGATTCGACACATATCCAATTTTCTTATTTTAGATAGAAATTAGATGAAAAACATAAATTAAAAAAACTATTAAAAACATATTAAACAAGAATTCAGATCACCAGAATAAAAATGTGATTGGACGAATCCAAAAATCTCCATATTTTTTTATGATAAATAATAATGGAATTCATAATCATACAAATTTATTTAAAAGATGGAAAAAATAATTAAAATCTTATTAATAGTAAATTCCTATATGAAATTCATTTTCAAGGTAAGTTATATCCCATTGGGATTTTCAAAAATAATAAATTTAAATGAATGAAGGGATATAATGATGAATAAATAGATAATAGTAGTAATTGAATAATAATTTTAATAGAGTACTTCATAAATATAAAAACAATATTCCTATATAAACATAATTTGAATATGAAGAGGTAATATTAGTGTGAGTAGAGGGTAGGATCCCATGGGTTATTTTATTTTTCACAAAACATGTGGAGAAGAAGTGGAAGAAGTAAGTGTAGGAGGCTTGAACATTATAGATCATGAAACTCGCCTATTATACCCTACAGATTCAACAAGTGTATGTCAAATAAGACATAAGAAATTTAAGAAATCTTAAGAGGTGGTGAATATGATATAGAATGGTTTATTACCATAATATATTCTATAATAATGATAATTAACTTCTAGGTGGGGTAGAGATCTGCCTCCATTAGTACATTATATTGTGTAATAACTTTCCCACCTTACTCCATGGGTTTAACGATATATATCATTTATTCCATAAAAATATTGAGCAATGGTTCCAATGTCTTCAACTTATCCATTTGTTTTTGGGAGGTCCTGGAAATTTGGGGTATCCTAAGATTCAATGAAAATAACATAAAATGATATTTATGATCATGTTAAGTAAGGATCATATATATAAAATAAATAATAGATTTAGTGATTTTTTCATACCACATGTGCTACATTTAAGAATTATCAAATAATCATGTAAATATAATCACTATATTATTTTATCTAATGATGTTCATCTTGATGAGAGGTAGATAAATCACTCCACACATATTACATATCTTCTCTCACTATAAATCTAATTAGACCAGAATCATTTTATATAGGTACATTGGGAGGGGGATGTGTGAAAGTAAATAAAAGGAATGGATTGGGTGACTTTCTCCCTTATTATCTCCCCTATCAAAATGACCTATGTGGAGAAATACATCACACTAGTCCCTCTCCATCCAATGGGGGTGGGACCTCTATCACCTTTTGAGGGGGCTCACCCTTGTTATTTCTATCCCTTTTATATCCCATTATCCTTTCCTCTATTTCCTATAATATCCATTTTCCTTAATGTTATGAACATGTTAGAGGGATCCACACAACTCTCTCTATCAACATAATAGTTTATAAATTCCTCATAACTTCTGGATCTGAATTTGTTTTCTCACTTAAAATATCTTCAACCATTGTTGGATTTGTTTATTGATTTTTTATGCTTGGGACTTATATGTATGATCTATATTCGAGATTATTGATTACATGAATATTATTGTTCTCTTTTATTTGGAGTTTGATTTCATAAAGGCCTTGTCCAAATCCCATGGATTCTATAATAGATCTCACTTTTTTTTATTCTGGTGGTGCAATGATTTTCACATGATGTGTGCTTCTCCAAAAAACGGTGAGTTGGGTTAGTTTTATTCAAAATTCACATCCAATTAAAATCCATTTGATAATTCAAATGTTATGGAACATGATTGGCGACATTATTTCTCTTGATATAAGAACAAGTGTTGTTTAACCATATTTTCTTGCGTATCTACATCAAATCCAATGATTCAATAATTTCAGATGATTTCATTTTTATTGAAGATGAGTAAGTGTAACAACATAAACAACCAGTAATTTTCGAATCATGGGTTGATTTTTTCTCTTAATGAATAAAATAGGACGATCAACAGTCAGTGTGTTGTCAAGGGATCTGGTTCAGTAAATAGAAGAGGGATATGGTTTATGATTTATTTCTCAGTGCTCACATGTTTTATATTCTAATGGAAATGACTCTATTCAGTGGTTTTTGGGACCAAAGAAATCTAAGTTTGTAATCCTCTTCTTCTCTGTAGACATCTGACTAGTTGGGCTTTCATAGTGAAACCAAATATTCTCTCCCCGTACAAAAGGAAATCCTTTTTAACCATGATCCAAAATTCATGAATGTATATGGTATACTTTAGAATTATTTTGTTGAAGATATTTTAGAAGTTCAAGCACCCTGAGGGTTATAAATAATTGAAGGGGTGTGTACAATTGGTAGGTGTGATCGAAGAAACAAGGATAGTAAAGTTATTTCCTACATGGAGGTAGTGAATTTGAAAAATGGAATCATTAAAAGAGAGGGGTCATAGAAGAAATAGCCACTATAACAGGGTCGTACAATGGAGTATCATGTGGTTAGGTAGGGAAGTATAATATGATGCATGGTTCTGGAGTTGTAGGACTTAGTGGGTGGGGCACTAATCAGGTCAATCACCAGATGTATTTTTTAGCTATTATGCTTGGAAATGCCTTCAATGTTTTGGATAGTGAAAGAACAAATCCAGAACATGAACTAGCTCATGAAAAGAACTCCAATGAATAATAGGGATTTGTAGGGTTAGATTTTAGAAATGAGTCTTCTTGTCAGTTTTTATGCAAAATTGCAGAATAAATTCATTATAGTGTGCTACATAGTCCGAGTATAAGGAAGGGTTAGAGAGGATATCAGGATTTTGGGGGATATCTCCTGATTAAAATAAAAAATTGAATGGTAGAAAGGAATATTCTTACTTAACCCAACGAATGGAGGCAATATTTACCAAAAAAGTAAATATATATGGTGACAAATTGTGAACCAAAGAGAATTGGAAAAAATATCATTGTTTCAAGATATTCTAAGAAGTTTGAGAAGGAAAGAGGTTTTTTTAGAGGATTTTAATATGTTATTGGAATTATAAAGGGTGGAAAACAAATCCTATAATGTGGTCATAACTTCTCATGATGATGATATAAAAAATGGGTAATTATGGGATCTTATCATTCAATATGATGAATAATTTTTGGTGGAGTATCTCTTCATTACTTCCTCATAATAGGATTCTATTATGATATTATAGAGATAATTAATGTGGAAATTAATATGGATTAGATCATCTAGATAAATAATAAATAGTATAATATGGTAACAATATTCAATGCTTGGAAGATAAAAAAGATGAATTATATGTAAATGTGGGATAAGAGAGATTATTTGATAGATGTCTTATCTAGAATGATCTAGCTATATAGGTTAATGGAATCCATTGGAATTTTTTTTGATGAAAATGTCTCAACGTATTATACTAGATTTCAATGAATCCATTATTTATTATGGTAATTGTTACTTTATATTTTTTACTTTCATGGATTCTCGCCTTTCCCTAAAATTTTTTGAATCAAAAAAAGTTAATTTCTAGTCAAATTTAAGTGGAAATCTAGAAAAGGATCTCTTATTGTAGATAAATATTATTTCCTCCCAAATAAAATATAAGACTCTTGGTGTCAAATTGTACCTCATTTTGTTGTATTTTTACTAATGTACAAGTATATGTTACACTAATTTGTTTCCACACATCATGATTTCTAGTATTTTGTAAGATTATATGTTATAGATGTTCCACTACAATGGATACTATTAAATTAGTTCCACCTTCACATAAATTATTATCTTTAATGGAAGCGAACTAGAGTAAGCCACTATGATCAGACACTAAATATCCCTTGAAGATATCCATGCCATCTCTTATCAGATTACTAGTAGGAGAAAGAGGATAAGGAGGATGATACCGCTTTTGTTTGTGCACTGAATAATCCACATTATTTGTTTCTATAATTGGTATCCAAGATTTAAATATACCCAAAATATATTCTTCATCAATTCAATCCACTAATGACACCTCAGGATCTTTTGGATAAACAAAGAAGATTTACCCCCTTACTCCAGTGGATTTCCCATTTCATTATCATCACTATTACCTTATGAATTTGAATACTAAAATCTAGGAATAGATTATCATGGGGATTTATCCCCCTTTGTGGATGAATCATGCTCATTTTTTTCTAAAGCTTATTATTTAGCTCTGTTTCCAGATTCTTGACTAACTGAATAATGTTTAGAAATTCCCTACCAATATTTACTAGAAAACATAAAATAATACTATATATTTTGGAAGGGATTTAATTTCTCATCTTCATCTATAGCATCAAAATTATAGATATAATCATCCAAAAAATCAGTAATATATTATAGACAATATTATCTGTATTTCTCAAATTTATCCCAAATAGATACTTTTTCCCCATTTTCATCTTCTTATTGAAAACTCTCATCATTAAGAAGAGATATAAGTGTACCAATTGGTCCATTTGAAACATTAATATTCCTAAATATGTCATTATAAATTTATTATTCTAATGAAAATGAAATATATTACTCTACTTTATCATCTAATTCTTTCTCTTAATATTCAACACTAACAGCTAACTCAACTTTATCATTAAAATATTACTCTATTTATTCATCTTTTTCCAAGACAAGTGGAAATTTTTTTCCCTTCAGGGATTCATTATTTGGTTGAATTTAACATATAATTAATCATTATATAATCACAATATTTTCAGTGATTTATTATAATTTTCTTTCATCATCTTAAATCGTACTTGATTAAGGTGTAATCCATCACACTTTGTTAAATTTTTCTCTCCTTATCGTCTGCTACCTATCTATAGTCTAATACAAAAAAGATAATCCTTGGATTATTAAATATAATTTGATCTCAATGTGTGTTTTCATAACTTTATCATGCACAAAATTATATTCTAATAGATATTAATTTTTTATACCCTTTTCATAATAGATTAACATAAAATATCTTCATACAACATGACATTGATTCCTACATTCCTGGGGAACTATATTTGATATATCCCCATGAACAGAAACTTTCATACTATCTCTAACTCAATTGCAATAGGTCTTCACACAGTGGAATTCCCAATGATCTCATGAGGATAATCATCAATAAAAAATTATCATGATAAATGATAAATGGTCCCTATTTGTTCCCAAGTAGTCCCTATAGGTATATGTGGTTTATTTAGTATATGTGGTGATTGAATCCATAGGTAACGAATAAAAAACCATGAGACACTCATATTTAATCAAAGGAATGTATATAAAGTGTGTAACATTGATGTTGATTAAAATTTTGATAGATGAATACTAATGTACCTAAGAGAATTGATTAAATTAATAATTAAACACATAATTAGTTTAATGAAAATAATTAATTGAGATGGGTTGATCTTAGGTTTTTATTACTAATATAATTGATGTAATTAATTTCTTAAGGATTTTCAGTTCACCAGTTCAAGTGGTATTTAATAAATGAGAAATGTACCAACATCATTCTCCAACATAATCTATAAAAAACACAAATTATAATAAAACATTCACCTATAGGATCAATTTCATGATAAATATAAGGAATTTGATTTTACTATCACTCAAAATGTGTTGTCGTTAAATTTAGTGAAGATGATTTAGAAAATAATTCAATGAAATGAACTCAAAAACCATATAACTAATTTAAGAAGTTAATAAAATACAATAACATCCATTATACCCCCATTGAACTCCCAAGAATCAAACAATAAATTTTTATTCCGATCCATTGATGCAAATATTATAGTGTAAGGTTGAATTTGACTTAAATAATTGGGATTGAAGAAGAAAAAACATTGAAATAATGAACACCCCACTACTGTGTGTGGAATTTCCCAATATTTTGTGTCCATAAATTCCCAGAATGATTCAATTGTAGAAATATTTTAATAAAAAATATAAAATAAATTCAAAAGAAATTGAACATGTGAATAAGAATAACTTTTGTTAAGAAAATATTGTGAATTAATATCTTACATGAGAAAAATTGACAACGCCATAACAAAATGAAAGTATGAAATTAGAATTGAAAGAATAAAAATTGATCCCAATATAACTTCAAAAACCCTAACTTAAATATGAAAATTTGAATCCATGTATCAATCCACCCATCAATAAATTCCTTCCAAATTAATTATAATATTATAATGGTGGTGAGAAATCAATGGATATTTGACTTCTCAATGTTTTCTATTAAAATAAGACCAGATTCTTCCCTCTTTTTGACATGTGAATTAGAAATTAAAAATTAATTAATATAAAGGGATATTATAAATGATTTATATTCTTATAATATTCCTCTAATAGATGAAATTTTTCATGCCAATTGGATCCTCCATTTAGATGTTATGCTCGAAATTGTAGTATTATTTGATGCGGTTTCAAATCTGGACCACAATTTAAATTTCATCTTATTATCCTTGGTTAAACATTGAAACATAATAATAATAAATGAAAATATATTTAATAATATTATAACGATAATATTAACTTTATATATTTACAATTCAAGTTTTATTGGTATTGATTTTTGGGCTCTACATTTACATGATGGGCTAGAGGACCATTTTGTTTTTTCCATAGTTTTCTACATTCATGTCCACAAATGACCATATTTAATTATGAATAATCTATTGATCATAAAAGATAAAATTTTCTTTAAAAATTTATAAATAATATCAAAAAATATCATTTTTGTATAATAAAAATAATCCTTTCTAAAATAACATCATTAATTGGCCCCAAATTGAATAATTGAACATGAATTTCATAATTATGGGAAATGAAGTTCAACTTTTGAAATGAAAAAATAGTGTTTTGGGAAATTGAAACACATAAATACTAAGATATAAAAAAAAGTATATCATCCTATTTAGGAATCTAATCAACCACCCCAACTTCAATTTTTTTATTCCTGTGAAAACAATATCTCAAAAATGTGAAATTGAATTCTCTTTTTTGAAAATATTTTAACATACAATTCTCATCAGAAGACATGATGAAAAAAATCATGATTCCTATAAAATTTATTTTAAAAAATTTATTTTTTCAAACATATCGCAATCCAAAACGCATTCCTTACTTAAAATTCATTGAAACATTTCATCTAATTTCCATTAAGCACAATGGTGAGTTGTGCATCACAAAAGACATGGGGCCCATTTTCTTATTCAATTGGAAAAATGAACGCACTAGGAGGGAATCACATTTAACATAATTGGAGTATCCAATTTTATATTTTTATATTTATTAATGTTTGTTTTTATTTTTCAATATTTTTATGCCACGATAGGGATGAAAAGGCCAACTCCGGGAAAGACCACAATGTAGTGATGAACCCCATGTGACGAATGTTAAATTGATTCTCTGCTAATTCGATACACGAAAATGGAGTTTCAATTCCAATATATATGAAAAAACTATGGATTCAAGATCCCCAAGTGCTTAACTATATGTATCTGGAAAAACATTGGTCTACACGATCAATATTTTCATTTTTTGGATACTAAAATTAAAATAAATGTTTCCCCAAAGCCGATGTTAGGTTGAATGGGTCATACGAACTGAAAAATACACCTAAAATCCATCAAAGGCACATTTTTTAATTTTTATTTAGAGGCTGAAAATGAAAAAATTAAAACATCATATTAGACAACCACACATTCCAATAACTATACTCAGGAAAAAATTATGCACTGAAATCATAATCACAACATTCAAAATCATTTGAAATTTAGTTTTCATGTTTCACATTATATATTAATGAATTCAACGATAATGAATTTAATTTAATAATTTTAATTTATTATTTATCATAAAATTCATTATTGTTTTTCAAAATCATAGATTTTCATTCCCTCTAACATATAATTAATGTTCCTTGAATATTTAAAAATAATAGAGAGAAATATGTTTATTTTGATGAAAGAGGGGAATAATTTTATTTTAATTGAATTAATTGGAAAAAACTACATTGTTTTTAGATGATAAAACATCAATTATATATTTATCAATTGGGTTCAATGTTGTATATAGACTCATCAAGGATTATTAATAGATGGGTTTGGTATTTAGAATGTATGGGATTTATTTTGAAATTATAAAAGTGATTGAGCTGCTAAATCTCACAAACATGAACCATTAGAACCCATTGGAAGCCCCAATGGGGTTTCTATAACAAAAAAACAAAAAGAACCCAAAATTACCTATTTAAATAAATAAAATGATGAATATGTGATGCCTTCTAAGAATCAATTAGTTTAATGTCTTTAGCATGACTTGGATCCCCATATTTAGCCAATACCAAATTTTAACTTCTTAAAAACCATATATTTCTCAATTTCATCAATATTTTGATTGATTATATCTTAATAATTTAGGTCAGGTGTAATATTTTTTCTATAAAGTGTGATAAGATAAATGTAATATTTGAAATGGTTGGTCCAATTGGGTTGGTTATCTTACCAAATACATTAAGGATCAATATTACATTATTTGTTTCAGGAGAATAATTAATGAATACCGAATGTTCTCACAAATCACTTATTAAGGGATAATTTATTGGGATAGAGAGTATGATATTATTGACTTTGTATTAATTGAGAATATTAAAATATATTGTCAATTTGAATAAAAATCATTTTCTTCTCAAAAAATATTAGAAGGAATTGGTTTTTTTTATAATATGATTCATTCCCAAAATTAGACATTTTAATGCCTATTGTGGGTATGGACCCAATGTTTTTTATTTATCCCTGTGGTTCAGTGATTTGTGGTCCAAAAAAATACATAATTCCCACTTTTTAGGAAAATCAATCCATGATGTCAAATTCTCCGATTTTGAATCTAAAAATAAATTTCATCGTAATTTTATGACCCTTAAAAAATTCCTTGATCTTCTTCAGCTATCCCAATTCAAAAGTACTAATCTTATATAAATTTATTAGTGAATTGGGGGAAACAATATTCTTTTATAAGTGACGAGGAAGGGAAATCTTGAGAGGGAAAAGGTAATTATAACCTTTTATATTCCTTTTAGTTCTAATCTAAATGATTAAACTTCCTAATTCTTTTTCACCATTTGTTTAGAAAATTTTCCAAGTAGTTTAGTACACTAGGAAGGATGTGATTTTGGACCTCATTGACATCCACAAGATTGAACATCGAATCATCCCTGGGTCAGATTGAAATTTATCCTTTAATGTTTTATCATCCTAATGGTTGAAAATGATACAACATGTGTGGTAATCAATCAAGGCTTCATAAAAAAATTTCATATGTAATGGTTGTAGAAATATTGTCTTCCAATTTTATTCAATAATGATATTATGCTGTGGTATTATTAAATATAATCTATAGGAGTATATATAAATTTATTTTTGATAATTTCCAGATACACACAAACAAAAAGGGGAAATTTTAAAATAAATGGGGGTGATAAATGGGAATTTTTTATTTGAAAAGAAGGTGATTGTATATGATACATACATGGGTGAAACAAAATAGCTGCAATTTTTTTGGAACTATATTTACCCTCTATGATGAATAGTTAGTTTTATTATAGGTAGAGATAGAATCTACCTGAACAAAAGAAGAATACATTAGACACTTTGATTTAATGGTAGGATTGTCTATGAGGTGGTGAACATTTTTGTTGATTGAAATTGTGATAGATTAGAAATAAAGTTCCTAAGATATTGGATTGAATTAATTATTATGCAAAAAGTTATTTTAATCAAAATTATTAATTTATATGGGTTGATTAAATTTTTCTAAGTGATTTAATGGATGTAATTATTTTCATAAGTAATTTTAGTTCACTAGTTCATGATGTATCTAATAAATAAGACTTGATATCAATAAAATTCACCAATTTAATCCAAAATAAATTCAAAGAATAATCAACAATCATCTTATAGTTTCAGATTCATGATCACACTAAGGAAATGGATTGTACTTGATCACAAAATGTGTATTTGATAACATGAGTGAAGATGAAGAATAAAATATGTCCACAAAAGGAGCACTCAACCCATATTAATAATTTATGAATTTAATAAAATAAGAAAAACCTAAAATCAACACCCAATAAATACTCCATAATCATCCCAAAATTTTGTATCCTTCCGATGATGAAAAAATATCAAGGTATGGTGGTGGTCAACTTAATGACGTGGGAATGAAGAAGAAACATATTGAAATAACAAACACTCCACCGTTGTGTGAGGAATTTCACAATTGTGTTTTTTTTGAAATAATTCACAACATGATACAATGGATTCAAAAGGATAATAAAATGGAAAAAATAAATTAATAAGAAATATAATAATTTAATTATAATTACTTTTACTAATTATTGAACAAGTGTGAAAAAAGTAAATGAGAAATATTGACAATGCGATTATGAAATGAAAGTGTGAAACTACAATTGTAATAATAAAATAAGGATACAAAAATCCTTTCACCACGCCAACATTAAATAAGTTTATTATGAACCTAGTTTTGAGCCCCCAATCAATAAATTCCATCCCCACTAATTAAGAGAGTAAATGGTGGGTGATAAATAAATGTATATTTTAAATTTCATTGTTTAACATAAAAAATCGAAAATATTCATCCCCCTTTTTAATGTGAGAATTAGAAATTGAATATATTGGAATCTAGAGTTATCATAGAAATAAAATATATTCTTATATATTTCGTCTAAAATATGATAAAATTCCAGTCTAATTATATGATCATTTCTGATGTTATTATCAGAATCTTGGGCTTTTTATGGGAGTTCAAATCTGCCCCACAAATTAAATGTCAACGTAATCTCCCTAGATATCATTTAAATCCTCATAATTCGATATTTAAATAGTTTAATTAAATTTTCCACATAATTTTATTTTTCTACATTTAAACATTCATTTTTATTGGTCTTGATTTGTGGTATCTACTTTTACATGATGGGCCTAAGGCTCATTAAACTTTTTTCGAGAAATGTTTGTGTTCATGTTGAGAAATTACCATCATAAATTATGATTCATAAACATATCCTAAAATATAAAATCATACAAATAAGGAGATGAATAATATTAAAAAATATCATGTTAAAAAATAAACATAATATATTCCACAAGAACTTAATTAACTGACCCAAATTGACACTTTAAACAAGAATTTCACAGCGAAAGGAAATGAAGTAAAATTTATGAAAAAGACTAAAAATGGTGTTTATAGACATTGAAACACATAAATATTAAGATAAAAACTAGTGAATATTTTCATATTTTTATCCCTAATAACATCTACAACTTGAAATTTTTTTACTCCCATGCAAAACATTCGCAAAAAATGTGAAACTGCATTCCATTTTTCAAAAATATTTTAACATAAAATATTTATACTAATACATCATACGAAATAATCATGAATCCTCTAAACATATTTTCACACAAGTTAATTTGAAAAGTATATCCCAATCCCAATACCATTCATTTGTTCTAATTTATAGCCACATTTCATCAAATTTCAATTATCCATGTGGATGTGTTGTTAATCACAAAAGACATGGTGTTGTGTATATTGTTAAAGTGTAAAAGATGGAAGGGAATGGTGGGATTCACATTAAAATTTATGATATGGGTATAATTTTTATTATTTTTCCTTTTTTAATGTGTTTTTGGTATTTTTTGTTTATTATTTTAACCCCAATAGGGATTAATAGTCAAAATCTAGGCATGAAAACAATGGAGCTGTGATCCCCATGTGCCTAAAACTACACTTTATGTCAATTAAATGCTGTAAAATAGTGTTTTAAATAAGCATAAAAGGAAATAAAATTATCAATTCGTTATTCAAATTTGATGATTTCCACACATTTGGACAAAACATTACTTAATGAGGGCATTAGTTTCATTTTTGGATACTAAAATTAACCTAAATGTAACCCCAAACCCCATGCAATGATGAAAGGGACCCCAAAAAATTAATCTTACAAAATAATTTCAACAGACATTCGTTGTGTCATTTTCATTAAGATGATAAAAATTTAAACATTAAAAAATCACAGAAGACACCCGTAATTTCCAAAAACTATGTCCATTATCATAATTTTGAATTAAAATCATAATCAAGACATTTAAAATAATTTCAGATATATTTTTAATGTTTCCAAATATACATTACTGAAACCAATAATAATAAATTAATGAATTCATGGAACAAAAATGACCTGGATTGATGTTGATGACTCGTCAATTTAAATTTATCACTTTTGGATCATGTCAGATGTACAATCCTTGTGGATGATTGGTTTTAGGGTTTGAACATTAGAAATTAGGGGATCAATTTAGTTATATTGAAAATTGTATCATGATAAATATCTAAAATAATATATGTTATAATAGATTAGAAACACCCTGGGGTCCCTTTAACAAAAAAAAAACAAACCAAAACAAAATATTTAAATAAATAAAATACTGAATCTGGGATGCCTCCCAAAAAGTTCCTTGTATAAAGTATTTTCCTCAACATGGACCCCTCAACGTACCCACTACAAACATTCACATTTTAATGATCGAATATTACTCCAACTCAACATGATCGAGTTTGATTAATTATTTATAATTTGTGTCATGTAAAATAATTTTATTTCTAACAAGTGGAAAGATCCATGTAATATCATAAATGGATGTTCATGTTGGTTTTGTTATCATTTTTAAAACAACGAGGACCATTCGTACATTATTCATTTCAAGTTAATAATTAATGAATACCACAATGTCTTAGTTACCACCTATGAATGGATAATTTAGTGTATAAGGAAGGAAAATAATTTTGATTTAGGTTTATTGTAATTTCTTAAAAAATATAGGAAATTTGAATAAAAATAAGTTTATTCTCTAAATATTTTAGAAAAAATTGGTTCTTATTTTAAATATGATTTATCCGAAACAAATTCCATTAAAATATATGGATTGTGTATAGACTCAATGTTTTTGATTTACCCCAAATGGTTCAATGATCATTTATCCCTAAAATTATTAATGGTGCAATTTTTTGGAAAATCAATCCATAATGTCATATTATCCCTTTTTGAATACAAAACAATTATCTCATCCTAATTTAAGGACCCATAAAAAATTATGTGATCTTCTTCTATTATCCTAATTCCAAATGTTTCTTCTTTAGTAAATTCATGGGACAAATTTGGGAGAAAATATTTTTCAATTAGTGAGGATGAAGGGAAATCATTATTGGGAGTGGGTTCCAAAACCATTAAAATTTATTTTAATTCTAATCTATGCGATGAAACATACATTTTCATTTTATCAATTTATTTAGAAAATTTATCAAGAATTTTTTTTGGATTAGTTTGGGTATGATATTATACATCCTAAACATCCCCAGGATTAATCTCTTCAATTATCATTGATAGGGTTGGAGATTTATCCATTAGTTGTTAATCATACAAAAAATTTACATGTTACTCAGTGTGTGGTAATCAACGGGGGGTCGATAAAAAAATTCCCTTGTTATGGGAATCCAAATATTGATTTCCAATTTGGATCATTTAACAGTTTATGTAGTTTAATTTTAATGGTTCTCCATTAGAGTAGATAGAAATTTTGATTTTATATTTTAATATAAACACAAATATAAATGGAAACAATAAATTAAACTCGAGCGAGAAATGAAAATTTTAGTGAAAAAGGATGGGGATAATCAGAGTTATGCACTTTGACCCCTAAAAGGGGTTCCAAAATTTTTTTCACCCAAATTTACCATACTAGATGAAGTTGTTGTTGTATTACATGTAGGGATAGAATCCACATGGACCAAATAAGAAAACTAAAGACCCTCTTATTTGATGGGATGATTGGTTATGAAGTGGAAAACACACAAATCAAATGAAATTGGGATAGATGAGTACAAAAGTACCTAATATAATGGATTCAATTATAATTTAAACAACTAATTATTTAAATTGAAATAATTATTTTATATGTGTTGATGCTAGGTTATTTTTAGGTATAGAATGTATGTAGTTGATTTATTATTGTTTTTCAGTTCACTGGTTCAATATGTAACCAATAAATGAGAAAAGTCCCCAAAATCATTCATCAATCCAATAAATAAAAAATTATAATTCTAATAACCAATTCACATAGAGGATCAATTTTATGATCATTCAAAGAAATTGAAGTATACTATCACTAAAAATGTAGAGTCGTTAAAGTATTCGAAGACGAAGATGAAAATATTTCAAAGAAAGGATCTACCAAACCATATAACTAATGTATGAATTTAATAACATAAAATAAATTCAAATACACACCCAAGAAAATCCCTAGAATATAACCAACATAGTATTATCCTTCTATTTATTAAACGATCTCAATTTAAGGTATAAATCTACATAAAGAAGCATGAGTGAGGAAGAAAAACATTGAAATAAAATACTCTACACCAATGATTATAGAATTTCCCAATTGTTTCTGTGACTAAATTCATAATGTGATTAAACATTTTCAACATGTTATAAAAAATTATAGAATAAATTAATAATAAATAGAAAACTTTAAGAAGAATATTTTTTACAAAGAAATAAAAATGAATGAAAAAAATACATGAGAAAAATTGATGATGTGAAGGAAAAGTGATAGCATGAAATTATAGTTGAATGAATAAAAAATGGATCACAAAATCCATTCACTAAAACCACACTAAAATGTAAAATTGTGAGCATAATATCAATCCCATCATCAATCATTTATTCCCCCAATAATTAGGGGAGTAAAAGGTTGGTGATAAATCAAATGAGTATTGACTTTTCAGTGTTCCAAAACAAATATGACCACATTCATCCCTTTTTTTGATGTGAGAATTAGAAATTAGAGACATTCAAAAATAAAGGGGTTGTAGAATAAAAATATCTTCTAAATAGTGTCTTCTAGTATCTGTAAAAATTTCATGAAAATAGGATCATCCATTAAGATGGGATCCTCGAAATTTTGGGCTTGTTTGATGGGACCTCAAATCTAGCCCAACTATTAAATGTCAAATTCAAATCTCTGGAGCACAATAAAAAATTTATAATTATGTATTGAAATAGTATAATGAAATAATCCCCATAATTATATATTTATTGATTTAATATTTATTCTTTATTAGGCAAGATTTGTTGCATCAAATTTTACATGATGTCTCGAATGCCCATTATGCTTTGTCTGTATGTTTTTGTATTCATGGACTCAAATGACTATCTTCCCTTGAGATTAATACATTGATCCAAAAACATAAAATCTTCCCAGAAATTGGATAAATCAGATACCCAAATATCTCATAAAAATAAAACAAAACCAAATAAACAATCACATCATTAATTGGGCCCAAATTGACATTTTAAACATGAATTTCACAGTGATGGGAAATGATGATCAATTTATGAAATGAACTAAAATTATTGTTTATAGACATTGAAACAAATAAATATTTAGATATAAATAATTAATATTGTCCTCTTTCAATGGATAATCTTAACTTGATTATCTGTAAAACATTCCTTGATGTGGAAGTCCTATAATTTATCGCATTATTTCAAAGAAAACACAATCAATCCTTCATCCATAATTATTTTGATAATATATTTCATATATGTAAGAAGACACTTCGAAAATATGTAAAAATTGTAAATAAATAGTGTAGAGTGGTCTATCATTCTATTAAAACCATTATACCGATCAGTAGCCCTAAATAAAATTCTAGAAAAGAAGCTTTATTGAATAAAACCAAGAAACATCATCTTTTTTCCCTATAATAACAACTGAATATGAATGTTGAGGATTTTATGGTTTGATAATCCAACACAATAATCATCTATAATTACTTGAAGAATGTGAATCACTGACAGATTCACCCTCATGAGTAATTATCACCATTTTTTCATAGCTTTGATGGTTAGTTGTTGATGGTGAAGGGTCATAGAATGAGATAGAATACAAATAGTATCACAACTGCAATCGGGAGAGAGACATATTAATTTATAATTTTATTTAGGTATATTTATCATTTAGTTATTAAAATTTTTAATATAAAGAAAAATAATACTGATAATTTTATTTAATAAATTAATACCTATAATTAATAACATATAAATGATATCATTTAAAATTTTAAAAACCGAATGGTAGGTCCAAACTATATTAGGCCGCCATTAGGGCATAACCATTGAGTGGAATGTTTTCATGAACATGGAACCACAAAATTGTTGTAAATGAATGTCAGTTACAAAAATATATATTTTCATGGCATCATACCAATGGATTCTTGAACTCAATGAATAATTGCTATGGAAGTAGGTCATGGTAGTAAATCATTATGATTAACTTGTTCAAAAAAAACAATAATGCCGAGAATGAATGATGAGAAATAGTTATTATTCCAATATATTGTCTCAATGGTCTTATTCTATATAAATTGAATGAAATTATTAATATTTCAACAATTTTACACTCAGTTCAAATGAATTAAAGAGTTTTATATTCTTTTTGAAAATGGGATCTGATAAAATGATAACTTAAATTAATAAGTGTGGTCCTCTTGTGATGCATTTTTTTGGGAATTTTTATTTCCCTTATAATATCATCATTTATTGGGACACATTGAAACTGATATCTATATTATAATAATGTGTTGTTCATAAATAGAATCAATTAATAAAAACTAACATATGCTATGTAATCAGGTTAAGTAGTGGATTTTACAATAATGTTTTATTTCATTCTACAAAGTTAAATGTTCTAGAGGATATTTTTCTGGGTAAAATACAACAAAATATGCACCTACATAATTAACTAAATCATATTCGTGTAATATCAAATAAAAATTTATTAATTTTATTTAATTTATATGTATTTAATTTTATTTTGAAAAATTTACATGTATTTTTTGGATTTTATTGAAAACATGAACACAAAGACACTAAACATAATATATATGCATTTTTTTAAAATTTTAATAAACTACCAAATATATCCCTATAATTGAATTAATCAAATAATTACCCAGATACATCATGTTATATTTTATAGCCTGTACTAATGGGAGTATCACCACCATTCTAACGATCCATTTGAAATAGTTTAAGAGATATTTTTTATACATTATTTGGTTTAAATTAATTTCATGTTTTTTTTGAAAAATATAAAACTAGGGAAGAATTTTACTATCCCATAAAAATAATTTCACATTTATTTTGATTTATATTTGAAAATTTAGTGGATAATTATATTATGATTTGAAAAATTATTTCATCTACAAAGATTTATAATAATAAGTAATATTTTGTAATTTTAATAAAAAATAAATTTGGTTCAACTATTCCTTTGGAAAAAACTATAGAAATAATAAATTATATTATCATATCATATATTCATTTAAGATATTATTTTGAACCACAAAATATCATTTTAATTAAAAAACATCATTTAGAAAGTGAGGTTTTGGAAATAATGATAATTTTTTTGAACAAAATTTGATTATATAACCATTTATAAATCCACTCGTGATATCCATTTAAAATAATTAAAAATAAAAACGTGCTCCAAAATCTAGAAATACACACATAGGTTAATGTCTGACTTTAGGTGAAAATAGTTATTTAAAGTAAATACAATCTTCTTGACTATATATTTAATATCTGTGGAATTGTAAAATAATAAATTCTAATATCTATTTATATTTATGGATTAGATATTAATTCTACTTTAAATGGGAAGTTATTTTTGATACCATACAGGACACACTAAAATGGGGTTTTTTCTAAATATTATGTTCCACATAGGACTAAGTTATAATGAAAAATAATAAATTAGTAATATTATTATTTTAAATGTTATTTATCTGCTTGTTTTAGTTTTGTGGTGGATGAGAAGAATAACTATATTATGTTTACATATGTTTATTAATTGTTTTTACTTCTTTCAAAAAAAAATTATTTACCCATAAAAAGAGTAAATCAAATATTAGTCATAGAAGCTCTAATATTTATCTAATGTAGTTTTACCACATTTTGATGGAGAACCCATTTTAAATATAGTTTTTGACTCATTTAAATTTTATAATTGGAAAGAAAAACTTCTTATTTGAAATATGGGTATTAGAATTTAGTTTGGATAGTTTTTTTATTTTTCTTTAAACATTCTTATTTTAATGAATAAAGAAAAATACTGCATTTTAATTCAAAAATTATTTTTTATCTAATTTATATAAACTATTAGATTATAGTTTCAATTTTTTAGGGTATATATATATTATTATTATTCATTTAATCCAATTTTTTTCATTCAAAACTTATTCTTATTGATATTAAGTATAAAAAAAATTTATATCTTCAGAATCTTTTACTTTTAAAAATGTTTTTTTAGTTTTGTCTCAGAAATAAATTTAATGCTTTATTTTCCTAATTTAGTGAATTGAATTAGGTAAATAGATTACATATTATTAATTAGAATGGACAAATAATATTTGGAGTTCAATTTTATCTTTTGGTATAAAAATTTTTCCTAGGAAAAAAAGTATTTATTGTAGTAAAAGAAAAATTGTGACAAGGGTTCAAATTAAATGTTAAAATATTAACAAACACAAAAGTACAATATTTAATGGTTGGTTGATGTTTTTATTTACCCTAACTAGCCTATATAACATTAATTGGAATCCAATGTCTTGGAATTTAGTTCCAACACTATATGGTTAGCTTTTAATATAATATAATCAATAAATTAATCACTTGGACCCACCTTCCTCAGGCATAAATACCACATATCCCACACACTATTTAGACCCAAAAAGCCATGTAGCTCCTTAAATATCTTCTAAATCCTCTAATACCCACTCTCCCCACGATAAAGTTCTACTGATCCCACCAAAAGACCAAATTCAATGTTTTGAAGGGTCGTTCAATTAGGGGATATTCAATTGGTAATTTTATGAAATTACATCTCTTAATTTCTTATCATTTTCAAATTTCTCTTTACATACTTCATCCAGAAATGCATGATTACTATATAATAATTCAAAAAATAGTGTTTTATGTTTTAAAGGGAATATATCATATCCATTTCTTTTTTGAACTCCACTTATTTAATGAAAATAAATTGTTTTCCAAGTTATGCAGTTAATCGGCTCTATAAATAATTTTATTATTTTTTTTTCTATTTCTGACATCATATGTGGTATTAAAACTATTTTCATTTCAAATAATATTGAAATGTGTATATTATAACATATTTCACATTAGGTAAATTTTATATTAAACATAACTTCATGATTTCCTTATTGTTGTTATACGATAACTTGGTTTTGAGATGTGTGGACTACCGCCTCCTCAAAATGATGTGATTCATTTTCACATAACATGTAATGAATTAAGGATTGTTTTAGTAAAAATATATTATAAAAATGAAATATTAATTCAACTATAATGATATTATATATGTGTATATATTTTTATATGTTTCATTTAAATTCTCTCCATCAATAGGATGAGCAAAATAAAAATATCATTCCTTCGTGCGTACGACCCGCCATATATATGAATAGTTTTATTAGTTTGATGTGTAATATTATTATAAATATTTTTTAAATTATTATATAAGATTATGGTATATATTCTAGATATAAATTACTTATGACCACATGGACTATGTACATTATATCATGTTCGTTTCCAAATAAAGTACCGAATATCGACAAAACGTCCAACATGAACTTAAACAACTATGTAAGTGTCATAACATGGTATGAAGTTATTTAAAATTAATATTAAACATTAAAAAGTTCTTATGAATGTATAAATTAACCTAATTTTATTTTTTAGGAAGATAAAGAACATATGATCCAATTTAGACTCTAGTTAATGGAATTTCTTAACCCACGTTCCATTATTTGGGTTAAATTTATACTAATTGATTATGATTTTAAAAGTTTAAGTTTGAAATGAATTTTAAATATATTATATTGTATTTATATATTTATATTAATTCAATTTTTTTAAATGTAAGCTTTATATTTTTGGATTTTTTAATTTTTTTACCAATTGAGAAAATAAATGTATTTTAACATATACGATAACAATGACTTCATTGACACTATAAGAGTTATTTGATATTCAAATTACTCTATAAGAATTAGTGTTTTGAAATAAAAATAAATATCAAATTCCATTATCATTTATTTTGTTTTACTGAAATTTGTTTTGATAAGGAATTTATTATTTCAATATCCAGAAATGATATCTTGTCATTGCAATGTAGAAAATTTATTTTTCCTTCTTACACGGTAGATGTGTTATGTTTATGTCTTGGTTCATGAAGATAGGTTATGTATATAGGTTGTTCCCTGATAATCTATGGTCGGGTGATCCCATGATAGATCTCTAATGCATTGGGCTTTTAGATGGAGTTAAACAATAACATTTCTCCTAAGATATTGTAGGAATTTACAATGATGGGTAATCCAAATGTAACAATAAAGGTTACTCACTATAAAGCTATGAAAGCTAAAATGTGTGTGTGATATAGATTACACATGTTACATTTATGATTTATTAATTCTATGAAGTATTTTTTGAAATTTTATGATTTCATGATATATGTTTTTATGGGTCAAAAGTATGATTTTGTGAAAAAAATTATTCATTTTAAAATATTAAAAGAGTAATGAATTCATTACTTATTTTATATCCCTTATTCATATTTTTATGGTCTTCACATGTTTTTAAAATATTTTCGACAGTTTATAGGGACAAGTATGATAAAGGATTAATTCAAGAAGATTTTTATCAAAAAAATTAATCATGTTTTTTTAAATTTTTTATATTTGGGAAAAATTGATAATATTTTCGTACTGTCCTCTGGTACGATTTTGTGATGTTATGTTTTAATGGGTGTCTAATTCTGTAAAAATATAAAGCTAAAAAGATACTCAATTTTAAAATTTTTAAATTCTTTACTAAACTCATGATTATGAAATGTTTTAGGTTGGGTCCTTATAGTTTCTATCAGAGGCCAGTTTAGATAACTTTAGGGGTTAGGATATTGCTATTAGAATGTCAATAATTTATTTTCAATTTTCAATTAAATTTATATGATATAGGTCTTTATGATTACCATATTTCTTATTCTTTTATATATCCATTCAAAATGTTTTTTCAAAGAGAAAACAAGGCAGCTATGCTAGGATGAGACCTTGAAAAAAACACACGTCCAAATCAGTAACCTAGGATGGATGGAATTAGAAAAAAAGGTTTTTTTATAGTGATGAATCAGTTGAATCATGAAATAAATGGTGGTGTTATCCATTCAAGTGATCATCCAGATCAACCACATACGAACATTTTGGTAGTGGAAAATTTCTTGAGGCAATATCCCACATAATTCAGAAGATAATCGTACCACATGCTAGAAGAAGGTTGAATTAGTTCCATAGAAAATATTTTAGATGTAATGCGGTGTTCATACCATAAAAAGGATATTTTTACTCCTTACAATTTTGTAGGTGAATTTGATTTGTGGTGGTTTATGTTTAATAAAATTATTGACAATGCTGATATTTATTTTGTTGATTCAACTGAATTTAAAAATAGGTTTATAAGGAAATATTTTCTTATGGTAGTTTGAATTAGGATGGAAAAAAAATTGGAATTGGTGAAACATGATGACTCATTGTATATTTATAAAGAAAAATTCATTTTTATTTGAATGGTATGCTCCCAATTTCATATATGATCATGATAGTAAAATCAATCATTTTTACTGAGGATTAAATCAATCGTATCGAAGGTAATTGTCTTATCTTGAGATTAAAAGTTATGAAAAAACTGTTTTGTGTGTGGAATAGATGGAGATAGACTTTTCAGATGGTTATGTGTTACCTGAAAAATAATAGAATAATGGGACTAGGTGGCATGTGAAATGGAATAATTCATCAAAAATATTCTGATGGTATGAATATTGAGTTTATAGTTTGTGAAAATTGTGCTAAAAACACACTCATTCTTATGAATATTTGGATATGCATATAATGTCGTTAAATGGGGCATGAGGCATACAATTACACTGAAAAATATAATGGTAATGGTAATATACAATTTTATTTATAGTCTATAAAATGTTTTATGTGAAATAAGATGGGTCCTTATTCAAATGAGTGTCTGATGAAGAACTCGAATGAATGGAATTTTATAGATAAGAAGAATAAATGTCTGTTGAATCCATTTTCAACTACATTAATTTATTTTGGTCCATGAAATGATGTGGTATCAGATACATTTTTTGTTTCCTCATATTATTCTTATGTATTTTTTTGTTTTGGGTCTATAATTATTTCATTTCTGAAATTTTTTTCCAGTAAATTAGAAATTAGACCTCAATAAATGAGTATATTACATATAGTAAAAACACATGTGGGAAATTTTGTGAAAAAAACTATAATAATATTCCTATTCATATATACGTTAATAGTTTTCATGTAATCCTTGTTGGTTTCCCCTCATGTAGAGTTTTCAATTATTCTGGGAATGGATTGGCTTTCTGTTTACCCTGATTAGATTGACTATTGATCTAAAGAATATTATTTTCTGAAAGTCATTTATTTTGGATACAAGAAATGAACCTTATTATTGATAACATATCCAGATGTTGAGGAATTATTTTTAAATTGAAATGAATGTTTTCTGGCACATATTTATAAAAATAAAGGGACTATTCCGATTGATGATTTCCTAGTGGTAAATGTGTTTCATGAGGTTTTTTTACATGGGTTGCCTTCTATTATACCTAATTGGGATGTTCAGTTTATTTTTTACATTGATCTTGATTCTAATAAAATTCCAAACCCCCTTACCCAATGGATCAAATTGAATTTTTAGAGTTGAAGAAGCAATTTTAGGAGTTGTTAGATAAGGGATTAATTGGCCTAACACCTTACAATGGAGTGCTTCAGTCTTGTTTGTTAAAAAGAATGATTGTTCAATGAGACTTTTCTTTGACTATATATCCTTAAATAACATCACTTATATGAAAAAGTATCCTTTTCCTCATATTGATGATTTGTTTTATCAGCTCAAGGGAGCATAATATTTTTGGAGGTTATCATGAGAATGGGATAAAATCGGTCAAAATTGTAACATCCCAAGTGAGTAATTAATAATAAATATTTTTATCTATGTCTATTAATGATTTAGATAGTGTTTTAGAGGTCTAAAATGGAAATAAATACAATCTTGTGCATGGAATACACTAATATTCTTAAAGGATTGTTTTACTGCCTTTTGATGGAAAACCGTTTTTAAATCAACCTTTTGAAAATTTTATAATCTATATTTGTCAAAATAATTATATTCATTATTATTGGGTAATTTAAATTTACATTGGATAAATTTTTGTAATTTTTCTGACAATGTTCATTTTTTAATGAATAGTGAAAAATACTGCATTTTACATCAAAACTGCTTTTTCATTTAATTTAATTATATGGTTAGATTATCTTTTTAATTGGCCATAAAGTGTAATATGAATATAATTTTACCATTTAATCCAATTGTGGTCATTAGGATTAATTTCACTTTGGAATTGGTCATAAACTAATGCCAAAATTTTCATAGATATTGTTTCAAAAAAACCCTCTATTTGTTTTGACAACGGGAATTATTTTTTAAATCCATTATTGAAATTTATGTGTTTGGAATTTGGTAAAATGGATTACATATTTGGAATCACAAGGTCCAAATTATGTAATCAAGACTCTTGTTTTAGGACATTATGAATAGTAACGACAGTAATTATCTTTAATTATCTTGATTAACGAGTAATCGGGTAGTTAAGGATAATAAAATAATATCATAATAATAAAAAATGACACCAACATGTGTCCTAATGCTACTGGTTGTCTCATTTCATACCATGGTATACATTGTGCCAAACTTGGGGACCCCATGAAATCACTTTTGTGAGAAAGTGACTTTTTATCTTGTTATTTTAAAAGAATGTTAAATGTAACAAAGAATGTATCACCTAAGTAACATATTTTTAATTTCATCTACATAAATGAACTTTTGGACTATAAATAGTCATTGGAATGATAAAAAGATTTTATACATCAAAGTATTTTTTTATAATTTTTGGACATTAAATAAATTAAATTATTTATGACATCATGAAGATGCAGCGATTACCTCATTAATAAAGTTTTTAAATAAAATGGAAAGATAATGTAATATCTAAGACCTAAACATGTCCGAAACCTATTGGATGGGTGGATTTCGAACCCTTATCACCTTAACCTCTAATTATATCAATGTGGGACATTTTGAATCCGAAAATCATTTTAAAATAAAGTAACATTTCTTTACATTCCAAGAGTGCCCCTCCTCTCCTCTTATAAAAGGACCCCACCTCTACCACCTTACCCACACTTCCAAAGCCTTTGTCTCGGCCAAACCCTGCCCATTTTTTCTCTCCAGTTCCCTTTATTACTCCTTGAAGCCACACTTTGGGCAGAAGTCTTCCCAAGGAAGCCTTTGAGCTCAAACCAAAGGGAGTTACCCGATTTTAAGGTAATGTCTTCTCTTGAGTCCTTTTGTTTTATTTTTCTTCTCCAACCCCCTAAACCATTTTTATTCATTTCTTTTGTAACAAATACAGTATCTTAAATATAATAGGATGTTGTTATAAGATGTATTTGAGATACACATACACACACCTACATCTAATGGTTAAAGAACATACTGTTTCCGTGGATGGCGAATTTCTACCTCCCGAAACGATGATTGTTCAACATTCTTTTAAAAACTTCAAAGGTGGACATTAAGATGACACTATATTTATATATGATATATAATATGTTTATGTTTTCCTTATGCTTTGGTAGTTTTCATTTTGGGCATACCTTTATGGTTTCCATTATGGGTAAACGCGATATCTTCATTTAAGGAAGTGCGGACTACCGCCCCCTCAAAGTGATTTATTTCGTTAAATACCATATCTGGGACATATAAAGGATGGAGTTATGATATTATATATGATATTACACTAGAATTATAATATACCTTTATATCATTATGATTCCATTTTATAAAATACAAAATAGAAATGAAAGTAGTGTTAATGTGTACGTACGGTTTACCGTCTCCATGAACGGTGCATTTCATTTCTTACCTCTAAATGATTATGTAATATTATAAATGCATGAATGTACTAGATATATATGACATATATGATATATAAATCATGAATACCATTCTGGATATAACGGAAACATGAACAACTTGTAATTATAAAGGGTTTATTTTTGACTCAAGTACCAATGATCGTTAAAACGACCGTTATTAACCTAAATAATTACACAATGTTCATGACATGGAAATAAATGATATAAAACGAATAATGAACTTGAGAAATGTTTTTAAACATGTATAAATTAACTCAAGTTTATTATTCAGGAGATTAAAGAACGACCGAGTCAAGTCGGACCCGAGGTATGGGACTTCGTCTCAATCTCCTTTCATTGAGGCATATTTTATTTTATACACAACCTTCTTTTATACGGTGTATAAACCCCTTTGACTTTTACGTTTATCCAAAAGGGATCTTTTTTTATACGAATAATTTTACAAAATGACAAAAGGGAATGTTTTTGTCATACGTATGCGGCGACAACGACTTCTCCACCGCCGTGACCATTATTTGGGTTTCGGCTTCTTCTAAAAGCCATACTTTTTTTTAATGAAAAATAAATACCATGTTTTACTTTTGTTTTATTTTGGTATTGAAAATGGTTTTCATAATGTTTTTATATCAATGTGTTTTATTGATATCTTGTGATTCAAATGTGGAAATGTTGTGTTTCATTTATGCATGTTTTATGTGATACGATTATGTTGTGGTTCTTGGGAATTATTATGAAGATGGGTGGTTCCATGATAAACTAAGGGTGGGTGAGCCCGATATAGCTCTCCAATGCATTGTGTAGTGTGAAGGAGTGAAATGTTAATGTTTCTCCGAAGATATTTAGGGAATATACTGTGATGGGTATTCCAAACATAAACAAAAGGGTTACTCCCTACGTAAGAATGTTACAAATGCCTCAAGTTACCTTTATGTCTTATGATTTCTATGATTTATTAATGACTTGACGAGGTATGTTAAAGTGATTATGTT
This sequence comes from Viscum album, assembly GCA_963277665.1. Classification (NCBI taxonomy): domain Eukaryota; kingdom Viridiplantae; phylum Streptophyta; class Magnoliopsida; order Santalales; family Viscaceae; genus Viscum; species Viscum album. The sequence goes on along the minus strand of OY728122.1, from coordinate 2,109,340,767 downwards.
TTATGGGTAAAGTATGATTTCATTCTTATGTATATATGAACTTATGTTTCCCTTCCATATTTTTATAACCCATACTTATCTTTTTATGCTCATCCCAAGTCTTTTTGAAATGTTTTTCACAGGTCAAGGGAAAGGTACATGAAATGAGGATAGTGTCAAGGAAGTGCCAAGAATGAATCCATGTTTTATTTTAAGTATGTTTCCATTGATGGTAAAAATTAATACTATCTTTATGTAACCACTTTGTTTATATGTGGAATGTAATGCAAGTTTTATTATCTAATTCTCTAAAACTCTAAACCCGAAAAGATCCTCAATGTGTAATCTTGTAATAACTCAAGATTAAGTAAGGTTTAAGGCTGGGGCCTTATAGTTTGTATCAGAGGTCGGTTTATATATCTTTAGGAGTTATAATTTTATTAAAATATTATCCAAAAATATTTTTTTATGGTCAAATTGAAATGATATAGAATTTAAAGATTACCATGTTGCTTCACCTAAAGTATTTCTATGATAAGAATTGTTTTCCATAGAGGAAACAGAGAATATTTTCTAAGAAGTGATACAGAGGGAAATGACCTTTCAAATCAGTATCCTGAGATGGTCAGAATCAGAACTAAACAGTTTGTTGCAGTGATGGCTCAGTTGACTCAGGTGAAAAATGATTTTTGTTTTTATTGATGATATTTTGTTTTCTAAAATTAAAGAGGAGCATGAAAGAAATTTAAGGGTTATTTTTAAAACCTTAAAAGAAAAGAAATTGTATGGGAAATTCAGCAAGTGTGAGTTTTGGTTGCAACAAATTTCTTTACTTGGTCACATTGTTTCAAAAGATGGGATAACTGTTGATCCTTCAAAAACAAAAGTTGTGGAAGACTGGACAAGACCCACAAATGTAACTGAGATTTGTATCTTCCTTGGTTTGGAAGGCTATTACCGAAGGTTTGTTAGAAATTTTTCACGGTTATCTAGTCCAATGTCTAAGCTATCTCGGAAGGGTGTTATGTTTATCTGGACAAAAGAATGTGATGATTGTTTTCAGAAATTGAAAAGAAGGTTAGTGAATGCTCCAGTTTTGGCACTACCTTCCAGGAATGGTGAGTTTGTTATATACAATGATGCTTCATTGAAAGGAATTGGTTGCGTCCTAATGCAGAATGATTAGGTAATTGCATATGCTTCACGACAGTTTAAAACTCATGAGGTAAATTACCCTACACATGATTTGGAATTAGCTGCTATTGTTTTCGCTTTAAAATTTTGGAGGCATCATTTGTATCAAGTAAAGTGTGAAATATATACTGATCACAAAAGTTTAAAGTATATATTCACTCAAAAAGAGTTAAACATGAGATAGAGGAGATAGCTGGAATTAATCAAAGATTATGATTGTACAATTCATTACCATCCGGGAAAAGAAAATAAAGTGGCTGATGCTTTGAGTTGAAAAAGTAATGCTTCATTAACAATGTTGTGTTTGGAACGTGATCATTTGGTTAATGATTTGATAAACTTTGGCATAGAAGTTGTTGGTGCAGGATGTCATTCTGTTTTGTTTCAGGTATCGGTGAAATCTTCTCTATCAGATAGAATCAAGAAAGCACAGAAGCAAGACAGTGAGTTGTAGAAAAAGGTAGAGCTGCTTCAGAAAGGTAATTTTCATGAATTAAACATTGATAGTGATTGTGTTTTGAAATTTGGGAAGATATTGTGTGTGCCTTGTGATTCAAAGTTGAAGAGAGAGTTGTTATGTAAAGCTCATAGTTCTCCGTTTTCAGTTCATCCTAGCAGTACTAAGATTTACAGAGATCTGCTGGAGTATTACTGGTGGGATGGAATGAAAAGAGATATTGCTGATTTTGTTATGAAGTGTTTGACATGTAAACAGGTTAAATCAGAGCGGCAGTTACCGAAAGGGATGGTTCAGCCTTTACCAGTGCTAGAGTGGAAATGGGAGAATATATCTATAGACTTTGTTGTGGGATTACCGAAGACATATTGAAGTAATAATGCAATCTGTGTTATTGTTGATCGCTTGAATAAATCTACTCATTTCCTTACTATACGAGATACTTTTTCCCTAGATCAACATTCCCGTTTGTATCTTAAAGAGATATTCAGGTTACATGGATTTCCTCTATCCATTATATCTGATCATGATCCCAGGTTTACTTCTATCTTTTGGAAGGGCCTTCAAAAGTCATTGGGTACTGAATTAAATTTTAGTACAACATTTCATCCTCAATCAGATGGGAAGTTGGAACGAACAATTCATACCTTGGAGGATATTCTACGAGCTTGTTCGATGGATTATAAGGGATGTTGGGACCAACATATTTCTTTGGTTGAGTTTTCATATAATAACCGTTTTCATTCCAGTATACAGATGGCACCATTTGAGGCGTTATATGGGAAGTGGCGTCGAACTCCAGCTTTCTGGGATGATGTGGGTGAAAGAAAGTTGATGGGACCAGAATTGGTAGAAGAGATGGCAGAAAAAGTTCAGCTGATTCAGAAACACATGAGAACAGCTCAGAGTAGGCAGAAGAGTTATGCAGACAACAGGAGGAAGGATCTATCTTTTGAGGTAGGTGATCATGTTTTTCTCAAAGTATCACCATGGTAAAGTGTGATGCGATTTGGTAAGAATGGAAAGCTAAGTCAAAGGATCATTGGACCATATTAAATTATAGAGAGAGTTGGATAAGTTTCTTACCGAGTGGCTTTACCTCTGAATTTATCTCAGGTACACAATGTTTTTAATGTTTCGATGTTGAGAAAATATATGCCAGATCCATATCATGTTTTGAGTCCAGAGGAAGTTCACCTGGAAGAGAACCTATCTTATGAGGAACAACCGGTCCAGATTCTTGACCACATGGAGAAAGTGTTACGGAATATGGTGATTAATCAGTTAAATGTTTTGTGGAAAAAACCACATGATGGAAGAGGTAACATGGGAATCTGAAAAGGAAATGAGGGATAAGTACCCCCATTTATTCGATAAGTAAATAAATTGCGGGGACGCAATTTTCTAATGGGGGGAAGGATGTAACATCCCAAGTAAGTAAATAATAATAAATAGTTTTATCTATGTCTATTAATTATTTATATAGTGTTTTAGAGGCTTAAAATGGAAATAAATACAATCTTATGCATGGAATACACTAATATTCTTAAAAGATTGTTTTAGTGCCTTTTGATGGAAAACCCTTTTTAAATCAAACTTTTGACAATTTTATAATCTATATTTGTCAAAATAAACATATTAATTATGATTGGGACATTAAAATTTACATTGGATAAATTTTTGGTATTTTTCTGACAATGTTCATTTTTTAATGAATAGTGAAAAATACTGCATTTTTCATCAAAACTGCTTTTCCTTTTAATTTTATTATATAGTTAAATTATCTTTTTAATTGGTATTAAATTTTAATATTAATATTATTTTACCATTTAATCCAATGGTGGTCATTTGGATTAATTTCACTTTGGAATTGGTCATAAACTAATGCCAAACTTTTCATAGATATTGTTTCAAAAAAACCCGTTATTTGTTTTGACAACATGAATTATTTTTTAAATCAATTTTTGTAATTTATCTGTTTGGAATTTGGTAAAATTGATTACATATTTGGAATCAAAAGGTCCAAATTATGTAATCAATACTCTTGTTTTTGGACATTATGAATAATAACGACGGTAATTATCTTTATTTATCTTGATTAATGAGTAATCAGGTAGTTAAGGATAATAAAATAATATCATAATAATAAAAAATGACACCAAAATGTGTCCTAATTCTACCGGTTGTCTCATGGCCGACCATGGGATACCTTGTGCCAAACGTGGGGACCCCATGGAATCACTTTTGTGAGAAAGTGACTTTTTATCTTTTTATTTTTAAAGAATGTTAAATGTAACAAAGAATGTATCACCTAAGTAACATATTTTTAATTTTGTCTACATAAATGATCTTTTGGACTATAAATACTCATTGGAAAGATAAGAATATTTTCTACATCATGGTAGTTTTTTTATAATTTTTGGACATTAAATATATTAAATTATTTATGACGTCATGATAATGCAGCGATTACCTCATTAATAAAGGATTTAAATAAAATGGAATGATATTGTAATATCTAAGACCTAAACATGTCCAAAACCTATTAGATGGGTGGATTTAGAACCCTTATCAGCTTACCCTCGAATTATATCAATGTGGGACCTTTTGAATCCGAAAATCATTTTAAAATATAGTAACATTTCTTTACATTCCAAGAGTGCCCCTCCTCTCCTATTATAAAAGGCCCCCACCTCTACCACCATACCCACACCTCCATAGCCTTTGGCTCGGCCAAACCCTGCCCATTTTGTCTCTCCGCTTCCCTCTATTACTCCTTGGAGCCTAAATTTGGGCAGAAGTCTTCCCAAGGAAGACTTTGAGCTCAATCCTAAGGGAGTTACCCGATTTTAAGGTAATTTCTTCACTTGAGTCCTTTTGTTTTATTTTGCTTCTCCAACCCATAAACTCTTTTTAATAATTTATTTTGTAATAACTCCAGTATATTAAATATACAAGTATGTTGTTATAAGATGTATTCGAGATACACATACACACACCTACATCTAATGGTTAAAGAACATACTGTTTCCGTGGTTGGCGAATTTCTTACTCCTGAAACCATGATTGTTCAAAAATTATTTTAACACCTTAAAAGGTGGCCATTAAGGTGAAACTATATTTATATATGATATATAATATGTTTATGTTTTCCCTAAGATTCTGTATTTTTCATTTTGGGCATACCTTTATGGTTTCCATTATGGGTAAACGCGATATCTTCATTTAAGGAAGTGCGGACTACAGCCCCCTCAAAGTGATTTGATTCGTTAAATACCATATGTGGGACATATAAAGGATAGAGTTATGATATTTTATATGATATTACATTGGAAGTATAATATACCTTTATATAATTATGATTCCATTCTATAAAATATGAAATAGAAATGAAAGTATCGTTCACGCGTACGTACAGCTTACCGTCTCCAGGAACGGTGTGTTTCATTTCTTACCTCTAAATGATTATGTAATTTTATAAATGCATGAATGTACTGGATATATATGTCATATATGATATCTAAATCATGAATACCATTCTGGATATAATGGGCACATGAACAACTTGTAATTATAAAGGGTTTATTTTTGACTCAAGTACCAATGATCATTAAAACGACCGTTATTAACATAAATAATTACATAGTGATCATGACATGGAAATAAGTGATATAAAAGGAATAATGAACTTGAAAAAGGTTATTAAAAAAGTATAAATTAACTCAAGTTTATTATTCAGGAGATTAAAGAACGACCGAGTCAAGTCGGACCCGAGGTATGGGACTTCGCCTCAATCTCCTTTCATTGAGGCATATTTTATTTTATACAGAACCTTCTTTTATACGGTGTATAAACCCCTTTGACTTTTACATTTATCCAAAAGTAATATTTTTTTTATACGAAGCGTTTTAAAAAATGAAAAAAGGGAATTTTTTTGTCATACGTATGCGGCGACAACGAGTTCTCTGCCATCGTTACCATTATTTGAGTTTCGGCTTCCTCTACAAGCCATACTTTTATTATAGAAAAATAAATACCATGTTTTACTTTTCTTTTATTTTGGTATTGAAAATGGTTTTCATAATGTTTTTATATCAATGTGTTTCATTGATATCTTGTGATTGAAAGGTGGAAATGTTATGTTTCCTTTATGCATGTTTTATGTGATACGATTATGTTGTGGTTCTTGGGAATTATTATGAAGACGGGTGGTTCCGTGATAAACTAAGGGCGGGTGAGCCCAATATAGCCCTCCAATGCATTGGGTAATGCGAAGGAGTGAAATGATAAGGTTTCTCCAAAGATATTTAGGGAATATACTGTGATGGGTATTCCAAACGTAACCAAGAGGGTTACTCCCTACGTAAGAATGTTATGAATGCCTCATGTTACCTTTATGTTTTATGATTTCTATGATTTATTCATTATTTGATGAGGTATGTTAATGTGCTTGTGTTTTATGGGTAAAGTATGATTTCATTCTTATGTATATATGAACTTATGTTTCCTTTCCATATTTTTATAACCCATACTGATCTTTTTATGCTCATCCTACGTCTTTTTGAAATGTTTTTCACAGGTCAAGGGAAAGGTACATGAAATGAGGATAGTGTCAAGGAAGTGTCAAGAATGAATCCATGTTTTATTTTAAATATGTTTCCATTTATGGGAAAAATAAATACTATCTTTATGTAACCACTTTGTTTATATGTGGAATGTAATGCAAGTTTTATGATCTAATTCTCTAAAACTCTAAACCAGAAAAGATCCTCAATGTGTAATCTTTTAATAACTCAAGATTAAGTAAGGTTTAAGGTTGGGGATTATAGAAATTAAACGAAGCATGCATTGTAAAGAACAAAATTCATACTATGTATGGCCATTATGAATTTGTAGTCCAACATTTTGGGTTAATTAATGTATTTTTTGTTTTCTTGGATCTTTTGAATAGAATATTCCATGAGATATTTGATATGATTGTGGTTATGTTTTTTGATGAAATTTTGATATATTCTAAAAGTAAATAAGTTCATACATGTAATTTAATTGATTTCTTGATGAAATTTAAAGAAATTAAACAGTATGTGAAATTCTGTTAGTGTGAGTTTTGGTTTCAAAAAATATCATTAAATTGTAACATTGTCTCTAAACATGGAATAACTATTGATATTGTTAAAAATAATGGTTTTGGAGAATGGATGATACACACAAATATAATTGATATTTATTATTTCGTGATATAACAGGCTATTAACTGAGGTTTTTTGAGAATTTTTCTTGGTTACTGAACCCACTGGATATGATAACTCGAAATAGAATTATGTTAATCTGGATAAAATAATGCAATGATTGTTTTTAGGAATTGAAAAAAAGATGTTTGAATGCTCTAATATTGACATAACCTCAAGAAATAGTGAAATTTTTTACTTCATTGAATTTTAGTTTAATTTAAGTGGTTGTATCTTATTGCATAATGATAAGTTAATTATATTGATACATGTCAATGGAAAAACTGTGAGTTAAAATACCCTACACATGATATTGAATTAGCTACTGTGGAGTTTTATCTAAAAATATTGTGGCAAAATCATATCGAGTAAAATATGGTATATATATTTACCACATAAGATTTAAGAATATATTCACTCTGAAATAATTGAAAAAGAGGGAGGGGATATGGCTTGAAATAATCAAGGGTTATGATTGAATGATTCATTATAAAACCATAAAAAATCATGTTGTCAATTCTTTGAGTTGAACATGTAATCCTACATTATCCATGATACATTTGGAACTTGATCCTTTTGTTACTAATTTCATGAATTCTGTCTTGGAAATTGTTGATGCAAGAAATTCATCTATTTTTATTTAGGTGTTAGTGAAATCACCTACATCAGAACCAATTAAACTACAATAGTAAAAAGATAGAGGGTTGTATAAAAGGGTTTATTAGTTTAGAAGGGTAATTTTCGTAAATTTAACATTGATAAATATTATATTTTGATCTTTTTCAAGATGATATGTGTTCCATATTTTCCATAGTTGAAGAAAGAGTTGTTATGTGAAGCTCATTGTTCTCATTTCAATGTTCTTCTATTAAGTACAAATATGTACACAAATCATCGAGAGTTTAACTATTTTTATGGAATGAAATTAGATATTACTAACTTTACAATGAAGTGTTTTAATTTTCATCCTGTTAAGAATAATGAAATTTTTTAAAGGGGACGCTCCATCATTGCTGGTTCTAGAGTGGAAATGAGAAAATATTTCCATGGATTTCATAGTGGTATTACAAATGCAATAAATAAGTAACAATTTTATTCAGTTTAGTATTGAAAAATTGATAAAATCATCTCATTTTCTTCCTATTAGTGACAATATATCCCTATATCAAATATCTTGGTTTTATATTAAATAGATAGTCTTGTTACATGGAGTTCCTCTCTCCATTGTTTCTGTTCATGATCCCAAGATCACATTTAACTATTGGAAAGGCCATCATAATTCATTGGGAACAAAATTATATTTTATTAAAGACTTTCATCCTCAATTAGATGGACAGAAAAAGAAAAATTCAAAAATTAAAGATCTATCAAATCATGTATAAAATTTATGGGAATAACCAGATGAAGGGTATTTCTTTTGAGGTAGGTGATCCCATGTTTATTAAGGATTATCAATATAAAAGTGTCATGCATTTTGGAAGGAATTGGAAAATGAGTCCATAGATAATTTGACCCATTTAAATCATAGAGAATGTAAGATTAGTTTCTTATAGAGTGGATTTACATTCTAGTTTAGCCTACCTAAAAATTGTTTTCCATGATTTAATGTTAAGAATGTGTATTCTAGAATAATCTCATGTATTGACACAAGAAGTAGTTCAGTTGAAATAGAATCATTCTTATGAGGAACAACCATTCTAGATTTATTTCCATATAGAGAATGTGTTGGAGAATATGATGATACATCATGTTATGGTTTTATAGAAACACCATGTGGTTGAAGCGACATCATTGGAATCTGAATATGCAATGAGGTATAAATACCCCAACATAATTGATAATTGAATAAAATTACAAGGGTGCAATTTTTATAGCGGGGAATGATATAGAATCCCATGAAAATTTGAGAATAATTAAATTTCATATGTATTAATATTTATCAATTAGATATTAAATTTACATTGAATGATACTCAATACCCTTTAGCATACCCGACACACAACAATGTGTTTCTCTGAAATCTTATGTTCCACAAAAGACTAATTTATACAAAAATTAGTTAATTATTAATATTGTATTTATAAATGGTACTTATCAACTAAAGATAGTATTGGAAAGAATAAAAAGAACTAAACATATTATTTTTACACTTGTTTATTACTTTTTTTACTTTATTCTAATAAATAGTATGTACCTAAAAAAAATTAAATCCAATTGTTGGAACACTATTTCTAATATTTTTAAAAGGAATTTATACAAAATTTTGATGGAGAACACATTATAAAAATAGTTTTTAACACCTTTATATGTTATATTTGAAAGAATAATCTTATTTATTGAATGGGAAATATAAAAATTTATTTTGGATAAATTTTTGGCATTTCTCTAATAACATTAATAATTTCATAAATATTAAAAAATACTGCATTTCAATTCAAAACTGATCTTACATATAAATGGTTTATTTTTTTGTTGTCATTTAAATCTCTTTTAATGTATATATAGATTAATGTTTTTTTCATTTAATCCAATAATGGTCATTGAAATCAATTTAAAATTGAATTGATATATAAAACATTTCAATATTTTGAACGTTTCACTTAAAAACCCATATTTTTACTTTTTATCTATGTAGTTAATTATAATTTGTTTAAAAATTCTATAAATTAAATTAGGTAATATTTATTTCATATTTATATTCATAATTTCAATATTATGTGGTATTTTAAATTTATTTTTTTACAAATAAATTTACAATGGTAAAAAAATTATTTACATTAGTAAAATTAATATTTTTACAACGGTTACAATTAAAAGTGAAAAGCATATAATACATAACAATTAAAAATTAAAATGGATGGATGAGGTGATGATTTACCCAAAACATTCAATAATACATTAATTTCATGAAAAATTCATGGAATTTAATGCCACCACTATATGGATTTCTTTAAATATGAAAAAATAAATAAATAAAGCCTTTGAACCCACGTATCCTCAAGAATAAAAACCACATCTACAACACCCTATTTCAATTGAAAAATAATTTTATATCCTCATATATCATGAAAAAAATATCATTTTCACTCTTCCTATGTTACACCACAAGCTTCCATGATACACTTCTCTTTGAATAATACAACAGTGTGAGTTGTACGCAACTTCGAGTTCTAACACCCACCACAATTAATCAAACTAGCCATTATGAATAGTAATACCCATTTTTTTTTAAATTTTATACATTTTATCATTAAAAATGGACTTCATTTTTGGATTCGGAAAATTGAAATTAGCATAGGGTGAATTTTTTGTATTTTTCTGAAAGCATTCAATTTTTGATGAATAATGAAAAACACTAAGTTATAGTTTAAAACAAATTTTTTATTTAAATAATAATTTATTTTATTTAAATTTAATTAATGTAAAAATAGATACATAATGCCTATATAAGTTCAATGTAATTCATTGGGCTTATTTTTGAGTAATTTTAGATATATAAAAATTTTATTGAACTCTTCACCATCTTTTACCCACCTCCTAGAAGAATTTGGAAATTCACATAAAACATAATTTTATCGCTTCTGTGAGTGGAATTTTGAAAATTCGAGAGACAATGTTAATATCAAGGAGTAAATTTTCATTCAATAAGATAAAAATAATTTTTGGTGTATAATAACTTTTTACATTTATTTACCACGGTTAAATGTAAATATGGTAATTAAGGGTAAAAATGTTATTAATATTACCCTAAAACATGTCCCAATTCTATTGGAAAAGTGTATCTCGACAAAAAAAACCATAGGAATAAAATTTTATCATTTATGTCCACTTGGATTAGATTAGGACATTTATTATTATTTAATTTAAAGAAGAGTTAAAATAGTTAAAATCAAAGTTTAATTACTAATTTTTTTTAATATATTGTTATAAATAAGATAAATTCTATTGTAAATATTCATTAAAAAGATAAAAATATTTCCTAAATAATGGTATTTTATTTATTATTTTTATACATTAAATAACTTAATTTATATATGACACAATGGTGATGTAGTAATTACCTAATTAATGAAATGTTAAAATAAGTGATATTATAAATATCCAAATAAATGTAATTTGAGACATTTTATGAATTAAAATAATTTTCTAGGTTAATTTTACCGATTATGATTTGTTATATGAATCTTTATTGGAGTAATAATGCTGTTATGAATTTATCAAAAACATAATACCCAATAGTGTCAAAATTGACATAAAAGAGTTTTTAAAACAAATATTATATTATTAATTCATAATCTATTCATAAAAATCTATGTTTTTGAAAAATGACATATATAATTATAGGTGTATCTTTAATGGACCACTTGGGGCTCTATTGGATTTATATAGTATGTTTATTAACTATATAATATAAAAATACAAAGTGACATGGTAAATGTCAAACTAATTAACTAAGAGTTAAAACTAAAAGATACTGTTTATAATTTGACCCAAACCTGTCTAAAACCTATTGGTTTAGTTGTTATCAACCTATCCCCAACTGAACCTATAAATAATCCACTTCTGAGACATTAGAAACTAAATATTAATTTATTATAACATAATATTTCTAGCTCTTCCAAAGGTACCCCTCACCCCTCTTATAAAAGGGAACTCACCTTTATCTCCATTTCACACCATCAAAGCTTTTGGATCGGCCAACCCATAACCAAATATTCTTTCAACATCACTCACTTAGACCTAGATGCCTTAGTTTGATCAGAATTCCATACAAATGATCCATTTTGATCAAATCAAAAGGAAGAACCCGAAGAAGAGGTAATGTTTTCAACACCCTCTTTCTAGTTCCATTCTTCTTCCACTTCTTATTTCTTTGTAATTTCTATTATAAAATAATAAATCAAGTATTATATATATAGTGTGATGTTATTATAAATATGGTATACCCATATTCAGTATTCTATCCATCCTTTGAATGACATGTCACCATACGTGCGTATGTATGGCCTACCGTCTCCACGTCGTGGTGTAATTGTTATTCAATACATTATTATTCGGATGGGTATAATAATGATGTATAATTAATTTAAATAATTAATATAACATTATAATTATTCTGTATATATTATATACCATCCAATTTTATATTATTCTAATAACAAAATAATGATATTGTCGCTCGTGCGAACGTACAGATTACGGTCTCCACGAACGCGATGAGATTCATTCCTCATCATATCCATTAAAGAATAAAATTCATTTGATGACTAAAAATAATTTTAGATACATGATAAAATTATGGATATGAATAATATACATCCCATCCATAACAAATATGGCTCACATAACAATGTATATAAAATAAAACGAGTAAGTTAACACCTGAAATAATGACAATACTAAGATATTATTAACATAGAAATGTTAAAAGATCATAGATGATATCATATTAATTTAAATGATTCTTGTATAATTTAATAACAATTATTTCACCATTATACAGGAGGTTTACCTACCCTCGACCAAGGAAAAGTACAAGGTAAGGATTTATTTCACAATCTCTTAATTATCCGAGGTTGTTTATACGTAATTATCTACTGGGACCTCTTTATCATCCACATCCATGTTTCTTAAAAATGTATTTCAAATCATTCATACTATTTTACAGTCCATGGGTGAAATTTATTTATTCCATTGTTGAATTTTTATAAGATCTTTAGAAAGGAATCATTCTGTCGTTTTCCAAACAAATTCCTTTTTAACCTTTTCGACAGAATTAAGGTAAGAATGTATTTTTTAACATATACGGCAGGTACAACTATTTTCAGCCGTTATGAAATCGTTGAAGCATCCCTTACAAGCTTATAAGAATATTTTCAAATTAAATGTTTTCTTTTATATTTTTTTACTTTTAAATGATTAAAAAAAGAGATATTTCCCTCAATTTTTATTGATTTCACCTATGTCGACATCCTTTGATGGATTTTAAGCTTATTTGAAGTTTATTTATTATGATACAAAAATTCCATATTGTATTGAAGGTTTTGTGATATGTTTGACTGTGGATGTGTTATTTTTATACCATTCAGTGATTATGGAGAATGTATTTACATTTATTATTCTAGTTTTAATAAGAATGTTTATGTTATGTTAAACTTGTTCATATAAGGAATTCATTGGACTTAATAAGTGACGGGTGGAGCCCACCAGAGCTCCTCGATGCATCGGCAGGTCACATGAGACAAACTAGTGTCTTGTCATGAGGCCTTGACAAAATCTTAATTGTAGTCTTGGCATAAGGCCTTGACTATGTGGTTATGATAGTCTGGCATTATGCATTCCATCATTATGAATGTTGTTATTGATATTGTATGTGATTATTTTACTAGAATAATATCCATGTGAATAAGAAAATTCAATTATTTTAATTTATTTTTTCCGTGTTATACTAACGTTCAAGATTAAAAGTATTTTGTCTTAGTTATGAATTTCCTTAAATGATTATGTTTATTTAAGAAATTTTCCGCTATATTGTTATCCTTACCGAGCATCTGAGCTCACCCCTTTCTATGTTTTATTTTTCCTAGGATATGAAGAAATATTTTATGACTGACTTGCCGGGATAGTCTGAAGGGGATATGAGTGTGGACTATAGAGACAATGTTATTGTAGTTTTTCACTTTATGATGTAATGTAACATTTATGAACGTATCTAATGTTTCCAAGGCTACTAAACTAATCGGTCCTTCGAGAATTGATCTTTTGTGATCATGAAAATGTTATGTAATAATGCACCGACTCTGGGTAACTGGGTTCAGGGCATTACAGTTGGTATCATAGCAAGTTTAGTACAAACCATGGAAGCTAGATTGATATAAACTCCAATTAGAGCACATAGCCCTAAGATAGACTTTGAGGATTATTATAGAAGAAATTCTTAGAATTTTGGTATTGTAGAGATTTTGTGAGTTCTCTATGCAATACATCCCTGTTTGGATACGAGCAGGTAGAGGCGGATATAGAACAGTTGTACCTAAGGGTAAAACCTGAAAACACTGCTTTGATCTAGACTCGAATGGGAACTGGTGCACGACAACGGGCCTTGCTACACTATTCGTTACGATACTCCTAGTGGATGTGCTTAGAATAATTCTCATTTTATTTTCAAACCATTATGAAGGGTTTATGAGTATATACTTCCTCAATGAAATTTTTTTATGATTATGGGTTAAATACATAAATAGTTCAATTTATGATATGTTTTTTTCATTTTTGGAATTATGTATTTTGATTCATAAACTGATCTAGATTATTCCATTGTTTAAAAATAGCGCCTAGTGGAAGAAATGGAAAATGTATCCATGAACGCACTCCTTGTAGGGATTTCCCTCCTGGTCAAGATAAATATAGTGGAGATGGTGATGCCACTAGTGTTGATCAGCTAATCACCAAACTGGGACAACTCACTCAAGTTATGAATAATAACCTTACCCATATGGAGAACCCAGATCCACAGCATGTAGGATTAATGCTAGATCGCATCATGAGGAAAAAACCACCAACATTCAATGGGAGTACAAATCCCTCAGTAGCTGAGAAATGGAAAAATTCCCTAAAAAATATATTTCAGGCATTGGGGAGTAGTGAAATGGAAAAAGTTATCATGATAGTTTATCGCCTCACTAGAGATGCTGATCAATGGTGGTCATTGATACAAAAAACAAAGGAATATGATGAAGTATCAAAAAATGGAATGGAGGGAGTTCAATGATATTCTTTTGAAAAATACATTCCTCATGACCATCGAGTAGATATGGAAACGAAATTTCTAAGTATGAGAAAAAGGAGGATGATAATGTCGCAATGTATGAGGATAACATTACATGGTTAGCAAGGTATGTTGTAGATTATATACGTAGCCCAAGATGTAGGATTGATCATTTTTTTGATGGGTTAAAACCATTTCTTCATCAAGAATTAGTGTCACAATCCTTCTTGTTGTACAAATATATTGTCTCATGTGTTATCAAGACAGAAAAATAATTCTCTAAGACTTATGACATTAAAGAAAACGAAGAGAAGAGATCCGCTAATCACTCAGGGAATAGAAATAAAGGGAATAAGGGAAAAGTTTAATATCCATCATGTAGAAAATGTGGTAAGAAACACCCTGGTACTTTCTTGAAGGGAATGGGAGTCTGTTACAAGTGTGGTGAAAAAGACCTCCAACCTCGTGATTGCATGGTGAGGAAAGAAGCTACCGATGTTCAATGCTACAACTGCAGGGAGATTGGACATTATGAAAATGAATGTCCTAAGTGTCATTGGATCTTACCTCAGAAAAGGCCAAGGGATCAAGGCCAACTTATTATATCATTATATCCAAGGTAGAAGCTCCGAAAGACATGGTGGCATGTAATTTAATGATTTCTTCATGTTTAGAAAATTCATTATTTTGTTCTGGATTCATCACATTGTTTCATATCTTCCAGCTTTTTAAGAAAATTAGATATTTACAATTTTATTTAACAAGGGAGTTTTCAGTTAAAACTCCTAAGGGAAGTATCATTGCTTCAAAGTTCATTGGATCCGTTCCCATTAGGGCATATAAATGTTCTTTATCTGCTGATCTCATTGTTACACATATGGTTGGGTTTGATATAATCCTCAGTATGGATTGGATTTCAGATCATGATGTAAAGATTTATTGTAAGAAGAATGAGGTTACAATATTTTATGATGATGATAAAGAACACCTTATCTTTAGAGTAGAATCCTTACCACATGATTCATACCTAGATCCACCCCCAATAGCTAAACTAAATTCAATTATTGGAGAGGACAAGAATCAAATAACTGTGGGTAAGGAAAGGAATGTTCAAATAGAGGATGTGCCTATTGTGGAATAATATGTAGATGTGTTTCCTGATGATTTACCAGGACATCCTCCAGAATGAGAAATTGAGTTTTCCATTGGTTTAATTCTTGGATCAAGGCCCATATCGAAGACCCCTTATAGAATGACCACTGTGGAATTAGTGTAACTAACGAATCAACTATAGGAATTAAGTAATAAGGGATTTATTTGCACTAGTTTTTCTCCATGGGGAGCCCCAGTCCTTTTTGTTAAGAACAAAGATTGATCTATGAGGTTATGTATCGACTACAGGGAGATCAATGCTATAACATCAATGAAAATGTATCACATACCTCTCATTGATTATTTATTTGGCCAACTGCATGGAGCTCAATACATTTCAAAGATTGACCTTCGATCTGGATACTATCAGTTGTGTGTGATGAAGGAAGAAATTCCGAAGACAACATTTCTAACCAGGTACGGGAATTACGAGTTTACAGCAATGCCTTTTGGGCTGACTAATGCACCCTCTGTATTCATGGATCTAATGAACAAAGTTTTGAAGGAATATCTTGATGAAATTGTAGTTGTATTTATTGATATCTTGGTATAATCCAAAAGCTACAAAGATCATGAAAATCACATGCGCACTATCCTGAAGACTGTTAGAAGACATAAATTATATGGGATGTTTAGCATGTGTGAATTATGGCTTTAGGAGATTTCTTTTCATGGACATATTTTCTCTAAGGATGGAATCTATGTTGATCCTTCTAAGACAAGATCAATCCAAGAATGGCTAGCACCAATGAGTATAACCGAGTTACGCAGTTTTATTGGATTTTCAAGTTATTATCGGCGTTTTATCCATAACTTTGCCCGATAGGCCAACCCATTAACGAAGCTCACATGTAAAGGGGTTAAATTTTTTTGGACAAGATAGTGTGAAGAATGTTTTTAAGAACTTGTGAAAAGATTATTCAATGCTCCTATATTGACTGTACCATCATGGAATGATGGGTTCATTATTTATAGTGATTCATCAAAGAAAGGACATAGTTGTGTCCTTATGCATAATGATAGAGTTAATGCCTTTGAATCACGACATCTGAAAATTCATTAGAAAAAATATCATACTCATGATCTTGAGTTAGAAGCTATAATCTTTGCCGTGAATATTTGGTGACACTACCTCTATGGTGAAAAATGTGAGATATATACCGATCACAAGAGTTTGAAGTACATTTTCTCACAGAAAGAACTCAACTTGAGGAAAAGATGATGGCTTGAACTACACAGGGATTATGATTGCACGATACACTACCACCCAGGGAAGGCAAATAAGGTGGCAGATGCTTTGAGCAGAAAAGATCATGGAGTTTTGAACAATATGATAATTGAAAGGGATCCAATTTTCATGGATCTAGTAAAGATGGACATGGGAATAAACATGGAAGGTGAAACATAAATTCTTTTTCAAATGGTTTCCAAACCATCTTTACTATAATGTATTAAGAGTTCTCAGACCAATGATTAAGAATTTCAAAAGAAGATTAAAGCTTTCAATGATGGGAGATTGAGTGACTTTTTTATGAAGATGGAATTTTGAAAATTGGGAAGAGACTTTGTGTTCCTAATATACCAAATCTAAAAAGGGAATTGTTGGATGATGCTCATACTTCCAATTTCTCTATACACCCTAGGAGCTCCAAAATATATAGATATTTGAAGGATCATTTTTGGTGGGACAACATGAAGAGAGATATTTCTGATTTTATGTCATGATTTATAGGTTATCAACAAGTGAATGTTGGAATTAAATAGCCTGGTGGAGTATTGAATCCTCTTCCCAAACATGAGTGGAAAAGGGAAAATATCACGATGGACTTTGTCATGGGACTACCAAAGTCTCCTAGAAGGAATGATGAAATATGGGTTATTGTTGATCATTTTACCATGTCATCAAATTTTCTTTCTATAAAGGAAGATTTACCACTTGAACGTTTAGCAAGACTATATATTAATGATGTTTTGAGGCTTCATGGAGTACCCCGATCAATTATTTCGGATCGTGATCCCCATTATAACAACATCATCAATTCAAGTATTCGGATGGCACCATATGAAGTGTTGTACAGAAAGTGATGTCGTACACCAACTTGTTGGGATGACGTTGGTGAAAGAAAACTCATAGGCCAAGAACTACTGGAGGAAACAATGGAAAAGCTGAAGGTAATCCAAAACCACATCAACTCATCTCAAAGTAGGTAGAAGGGCTATGCCGATAATTGAAAGGAATGATTTTGAATTTCAGGTAGGAGATCATGTTTTCTTGAAGGTATCTCCATGTAAGGGAGTTATACGTTTTGGTAAGAAAGGTAAATTGAGTCCCAGGTACATCAGACCTTTCGAAATTCTATAACGAATTGGTGCTGTAGCTTTCCATTTGGCAATTCTCTCAAATCTCTCAAAAGTTCATGATGTGTTCCACATATCACTGTTGAGAAAATACATGCCTAACCAAACAAATGTACTCACCTATGAGGAATTAGAACTGGAACCTGATCTGTCATATTGCAAAGATCCCATCAGGATTTTTGATACAAGAGAACAAGTTTTGAGAAACCGGATGAATCGTTTGGTAAATGTTTTACGGAGAAACAATAAAATGGAAGAGGAAACGTGGGAACCCGAGGAACTTATGATGAAAAAATCACCCGAGTCTTTTCAGGATGTAGTATTATAGAAATTTAGAGGACGAAATTATATGAAGGAGGGGATAGTGTAACACCCCAAGCATCCACGGTACGCTTCTCTTTGAATAATACAGTAGCATGTGTTGTACACAATTTTGAGTTCTAATACACACCACAATCAACCAAACTAGCTGTTATGAATAGTAATACCCACTTTTTGAAATTTTATACATTTTATCATTCAAAATGGACTTCATTTTTGGATTTGTAATTTCAAAATTAGGTTAGGTTGAATTTTGGTTATTTTTCTAAAAACATTCAATTTTTGATGAATAGTGAAAAAACACGGAGTTCAAGTTTAAAACCGAATATTTATTTAATTTAAATTTAATTATGATCAAAATAGATACATAATAACTATATAATTTCAATGTAATTCATTGGAGTTATATTAGAATAATTTTAGATATATAAAAATTTTATTGAACTTTTCACCGTCTTTTAACCACCACCTAGGAGAATTTGGAAATTCAAATAAAACTTAATTTTACCACATCTATGAGTGGAATTTAGAAAATTATAGAATAAAAGTTAATATTAATGAGTAAAATGTGGTTCAATAAGATAAAAATAATTTTTGGTGAATAGTAACACTTTCCTTTTATTTACCACGGTTAAATGTAAATAGGTTAATTAAGGGTAAAAATGATATTATTATTACCGTAACACATTTCCTAATTCTACTTTACAAGTGTATTGTGACCAAAAACGACCTTAGGAATAAAATAATACAATTTAAGTCCAGTTGGATTAGGTTAGGACATTTATTATTATTTAATTCAAAGAAGAGTTAAAAGAGTTAAAATCAATGTTTAATTACTAAATCATTTTTAATATAGGGTTATACAGAAGATAAATTTCATTGTAAATAATCATTAGAAATATAAGAATATTTCCTACATAATGGTATTTTATATATAATTTTTAGACATTAAATAATTTAATTTCTTTATGAAACAATAGTGATATAGTAATTACCTAATTAATTAAA
This sequence comes from Viscum album, assembly GCA_963277665.1. NCBI lineage: Eukaryota > Viridiplantae > Streptophyta > Magnoliopsida > Santalales > Viscaceae > Viscum > Viscum album. The sequence goes on along the minus strand of OY728122.1, from coordinate 2,109,321,302 downwards.
TATTAAAATAATTGATATTATAAATATCGAAATAAATGTAATTGGAAACTTTTTATGAATTCCAATAATTTTCAAGGTTAATATGACATATTAGGATTTTTTATATGAATCCTTTTCTATGTAATAATGTTGTAATCAATTTATCAAAAACCAAATACCCAATAGTGTCAAAATTTACATAATAGAGTTTTTAAAACAAATATTAAAATTTTTATTCATATTCTATTTCTAAAAATCTATGGTTCATAAAAAGGACATATATCATTATATTTGAATCATTAATGGACCACTTGGAGGTCTCTTATATGTATATTGTATGTTTGTTAACTATATAATATAAAAATACAAAGTGGCATGGTAAATTTCAAACTAATTAACTAAGAGTTAAAACTAAAAGACAAGGTTAAAAAAGTGACCCAAACCTATCTAAAACCTATTGGTTGAGTGGTTATCGACCTATCCCCACTTAAACATTTAAATAATAAACTTTGAGGCCATTAGAAAATGAATAATAATTTATTATAAAATAATATTTCCAGCTTTTCCAAAGGTACCCCTCACCCCTCTTATAAAATGACACAACCCCTTATCTCAATTTGACAAATTCAAAGTAGTTTGGCTCTAGAAAACCCTACCTAAATATTCTCTCAACTTCCCTCACTTCGACCTAGAGGTATTATTTTGATCATAAAGCCATCCTAACTAGACCTTTTGATCATATCAATAGGAAGAACCCGAAGAAGAGGTAATGTTTTCACCACCCACTCTCAAGTTCCTTTCTTCTTCAACTTCTTCATTCTTTGTTATTTCCATTATAAAATAATAACTCCAGTATATTATATATACTGTGATGTTATTATAAATATGGTATAACCATATTCAGTATTATATCTATCCTTTGAATGACATGTCACCATACGTGCGTATGTACGACCTATTGTCTCCATGTCGTGGTGTAATTGTTATTCAACACATTATTATTCGGATGGGTATAATAATGATGTGTAATTCATTTAAATAATAAATATAACAATATTATGATTCTTTATATATGATATACCATCCAATTATATATTATTTTAATAAAAGAATAATGATATTGTTTCTCATGCGTACGTATGGATTACGGTCTCCACGAACGCGATGAGATTTAGTCCCCATCGTATCCATTCAAGACAAAATTTCATTTGATGAATAAAAATAATTTTAGAGACCTGATATCATTCTGGATATGAATATTATACATCCCATCCATAACAAATATGGATCACATAACAAATAATATAAAAGAAAATGAGTAAGATTACACCCAAAACAACAATAATACTTAGATATTATTGACAAAGCAATGATGAAAGATCATATATGATATCATATTAAATTAAATTATTCTTGTATAATTTAATAACAATTATTTCACCATTAAACATGAGGTTAACCTACCCTCGACCAAGGAAAAGTTCAAGGTAAGGGTTTATTTCACAATCTTTTCATTATCTGAGGTTGTTTATACGTAATTATATACTGGGGCCTCTTTATCATCCACATCCATGATTTCTTAAAAATAAATTTAAAACCATTATTACTATTTTACAGAATAAGTGTTAAAGAAAATTATACCCTAGTTGACTTTTTATAATAAGTTTATAATGGAATCGTTCTGTTATTTTCCAAACAGGTTCCTTTAAACTTTTCAACAGAATTAAGGTAAGAATGTCTTTTTTAACTTATATGGAAGGTGCGGCTATTATCCACTGTTATAAAATCGTCAAAGATTCCCTTAAAAGATTATAAGTGTAGTTTCAATGTAAATGTTTTCTTTTATGATTATTTGAATTTTAAATTATAAAAAATAGATATTTATCTCAAATAGTTTTGATTTCATCTATGTCAACAGCCTTTGATGGATTTTAAGTTTATTTGAAGTTTATATATTATGATACAAAATGTCCATATTTTATTGAAGGTTTTTTGATATGTTTGACTATGGATGTCTTATTTTTATACCATTCATGGTTTATGGTGAACGTATTGACATTTTTCATGCTAGTTTTAATATGAATGTTTATGTTATGTGAAACATGTTTATTTGAGGAACTCTATGGACTTAATAAGTCATGGGTGGAGCCCACTATAGGTCCTTGATCTATCGGCAGCACTCATGAGACAAACTACTATCTTGGAAAGCGGCCTTGACAAAATCTTATTTGTATTCTTGGCACAAGGACTTGTTTATGTGGTAATGATAGTATGGAATTATGCATTCCATCATTATGAAAGTTGTTATTGATATTTCTTGTGATTATTCGTATAGAAGAATATCCATGTGAATAAGTAAATTGAAAATTTTCAATTTATTTTTTCCTTGTTATTCTAATGTTCAAGTTTAAATGGCTTTTGTTTTAGTTATGAATTGCCTTAAATGTTTAGGTTTGTTTATGAAATTTTCCACTATATTGTTATCCTTACTGAGCATTTGAGCTCACCTCTTTCTACGTTTTATTTTTCCCAGGATGTGAAGATATATTTTATGATTGAACTATAGGGATAGTCTGATGGGGATTTGAGTGTGGACTATGGAGACTACTTTATTGTAGTTTATCACTTTATGATGTAATTTAACATTTATGAATGTATCTAGTGTTTCAAAGGCTACTAAACTAATTGGTCTTTCGAGACATGATCTTCTGTGATGATTCCAATGTTATAAAATAATGCACCGACTCTGGATAACTGGGGTCGGGGTATTACATACAACTTCCAAGATCTGATGGTATCACCATAAGAACAAATACAAGGTTCTTATGGATATTTTAAGGAGGAGATATCCACGAGGTAATTTTCTCAAATTACCCTTCTTAATTTCATTTCATTCTCTAGTTTCTCATCACCTCCTCTATACATAAACACATATTATCTCCATAATCATGTGTATAATTTATTTTTTATGTTTCTAATAGATTATATCATATCCATTTCTTTTCTCTCCGCCTTTTATTCAAATAAACAAAGTTTTTTTCTGAGTTATATCGGTTAATCACCTTCGTGAATAATAATTTTGTTACTTTTCCATTACCTCCTTCATGGATAGAATAAAAAATATTTTTTCAAGTTAAATAATATTTAAAATTTTATATTCTAACAAATTTAATACTATATAAATTATATATTTTCATATTTTCATTCATTCGATATTTTTCTTATATGAGAACATTATTTCTGGATTGTGGACTAGTACCTCCTTAAAAAAATGTGATTCAATCACACATAACATGTATTTTAATAATGATTTTTTAAATAAAATATTATAAAAATGAAATTATAATTATACTATAATGATATTATATATGAATACTTATTTATAATAATTTCATTTAATTTCTCTCTTTCAATAAAACAGCAAAAATGAAAATAGCGTTCATTTGTACATAGGACCTACCATATCCCTGATGGGTGTTTATAGTTTTCCTTAAAATATTATTATAAATAAATATATAATTAATATATAGGATCATTTTTTATATTGTACAGATAATGGACATAACAAAACATGTAATAATGACATCATACTACGTTCATTTTCGACTAAAGTACCAAATATCAAAAAAATATGTGACATGAACATAAAAAATTAATTAATTGTTATAAATTCATAAGAATTGATATAATATAAATCATAAGAATAAAAATGGATATCAATTAGGTATAAATTAACCTATGTTAATTATTAAATAAGATAAATAATTTTCTATAGAAGTATGACTTTAGGTAAATGAATATATTATCCTAATTCCCATTCATTGGGTTAAATTTATACTTCTTCAGTATTTCATACTATTATTCTAGATAAAATTAATTTAAAATATCTTATATTTTATTTAAATCTAGATTTTAAATCAATTTTTAATTAAATGAATATTTTTATATGGATTTTTTGACATTCTATGCAAAATGAAAAAAATGAATTTTATAATGTTTACGATGACAATGACCTCTTTTTTCCATAACTATTATTTGATATTTGGATTCCTATATAAGCCATATTATTTTTAAATGTAAAATAAATACTATATCCCCTTTTAATTTGTTTTATTATGGAATATAGTATTTATAAGATATTTATTAAATCGATATATTTTAATGTTATCTTAGGATTGAAATTTGGAAATGTTATTTTTTAATTATTCATTATTTATGTGTTGTGATTATGTTTTGGTTGTTATGAAAATATTATTTATATAGGTGGTTATGCGATAAAAAGTAGACGGTTCATCCATTTATATCTCTCCAATACATTGGTAAATGAAATGTAGTTAAATGATACTTTTTATCAAAAGTGATTTATGGAATATACTATAATGTGTATTCCAAACGTATCCATGAATGTTACTCCTTAGGTAGTTGGGAAAGCAACAATATAAATATGATATGGATTAAATATGTTAAATATATGATTTATTATTTCACAAAAGTATTTTCAGGAATTTTATGATTCCATTTGGTATGTTTTTATGGGTGAAAAGTATTATTTTGTGAAAATGTTATCTTGAGATTAAAATACTCTTGGAGTAAAGGGTTCATTCTTTATTTTAAATCCCTTAATAATATTTTTGTTCTAATACCATTTTTTTAAATGTTTTCCACTAGTTTTAAGGCCGGGTAATGGAATGGATGATGTCATGAAGAGTTTTACCAAGAAAAGTAATCATGTTTTATTTTAATAGTTTTATATTTTGGAAAGAATTGATACTTTTTTGTAGTATCACCCTGTATGATTATTGGATGTTATGTATTAAATATGGACTAATTATCTAAAACTATAAACATAAAAATATCATTAATGTTAAGGAAGGTAAATTATTGACTAAATTCAAGATTATATAATTTTTATGGATGGGGATATATAATATCAATATGAAAACCATCATTACATTAATTATAATTATATATCCTAACTCATATACATTTTCATTTAACAACCACTCAGTATGAATGGTCATGAACTATTTCAGTAATTCAATTAGTCCCTGGGAATTTTTTATCTAAAAATTCTTAAATACTTCGTTAATCACTATTAACATGAATTAATCATTAATTATATCAGTGATATTCTTGGGATAATTTTATGATAAAAAAATTCTGGATGTTAATTTTGATTTATATGAGAATCTCTATTTCAATTTCTTTACTATAGGTCTCCTACATATGAATATATGGTATGATCCCTATGATTTGAAATGGATCTGAGAATAGAAATATCTACTACATCATGATCTTCTATAGCTTTCGAGTCAGACCATTCCCCAAAACTGGGTGATTTTCCTATATGTTTTTTCTATAAATAATCACTAAGTTTGGCATTGGTATTTAAATTACAATGATAATCATTAAAGTTTTATAAAGAAGAAATATGTTGCTTATGATTTGGTTCATCTAATTTTTACCTAAAAAGATGCTTCCATAATTGTTTACTTTTATTGAAACACCTATCTGATTTTCTTGAAATTTAATATCGAAGGAAAATTCCATCATTGATTTTTGATGATAGTATTTCTATATTTTCATTATTTTTGAGTATAATCAATTTAAACCAAAAAACTGAGAAGTAATTACAATTTGGTTTTCTTATATTCCATAACTCATAAGAGATTTTTTGTAAATATAATGTTTAAAATGGGTCTATTAATAAAATATAATGCTTTATTAATTTACTCTAAAAAAATAAATATGTTAATTATACTCATTGATCGCGGTGCATGTAAATTATTTAATGGTTCAATTTTATCTTTCTAATAAACCGTTCTGTGGTGGGATACTTAGAGTAGAAAAGTTATTATTGTAGACATGTTTTGATTGTATATATTCAAAATACATATTTTTAAACTCATAAACATGATTACTTCTTAAGGACATAATTATAAGTCCTCTACTATTATCTACATATTTAATATAAATAAAAAAGTGGATGAAGCAAATTTTTTGGGAGCTAGTAGTAATATGATGGTGTATCTTGAAAAATAAACTTATTTAACATAAACACTTTATATCCATGTTTTGATAGATCCTAAAGAGTGTACAAAAAGTTACATATGCACCAACTCATGGGATTGAGATTCTTGAACATTATTATTTTTTTAGAAGAGATTTTTTTATTTACCTTTTTGATATGGGGTACAAACATTACCTATTGGGAATTATTATTTAGGATGATGCTTGAATAATAATTTTCTAGTTCTATTTTGTATGTGATGGAATTTTTTATTGGCCTATACTCCTATTCCAAATCAAATACTCTTTATGAAATACCTATAAACTAATTTTTTTTAAATAATGAATCTAAATCAATAACATAATCATCCATCATATGCAAAGAAATATAAACTAAAATATTATTAGGATCATAAATTTTATAAGAATAATTCTATATTTTAACATGATACCAAAAATCACATAATTTTGATATTCTAATAAGATTATAATTTAATCCATTAATAAATAAAACATCAATAGTCAAAGAACTACTATAGTTATCAATTTTACCATGTCTAATTTTATTTCCATTGGAGTAGTCACTAAATGTAAAATATCCTCAATATACATTGATATGGTCCTTGAATATTTTTCTGACCCTTTATGTGTTTATGAAATATCCTCTAGACCAGTATCATTCATTTTTATCGGCACTAATCAAGTAGTTTTCGTATTGAAACATTTAATCCAAAAATGAATTCGTTACCCATATTTTCTATTGTCTGGAAATGTTATTAATAAAATATATAGTATTCAAAACATGTTTAAAAAGTTTTATATAATAGGAAGTTATATTTTCACAAATAAAAACATTTTTTGGTTTATTAGAATAATAACTATTAAATGAAATATCAACACATGACTTCGAACAAATTTATTCTTATAAATCCTCTTATATCATCGTTTGTAACTAACAACAACATTATATTTAGGAGTGTTTTGTTTTATAAGAATCGTTTTAAGAGATTATTTTATTTAATTAATCAATCAAGATCCTTCGTTAGTTGTCCATTAAACAAATTTAAATTAATTTTTCCCCTTAAAAAATGATATTTTTTTTGTTATTTTCTACTAAAAAATTATATATTACAATAATAGACATATAATTAAATTTAATTAAACATCAAAATTAAAATTAAAACACATTTAATGTATCTTATAGTATATTCCAATATAGAAATATATCATTACATGAAAACTTTTATTCATCATTATCATTCTAATATAAATTTGAAATATGATCAAGATATGTATGAACAATATTTTGTACCTCAAATGCGTTTTTCATGAAAAAACGATTGGAGCTATAATTTTAATCTTTTATAATCATAAAAAAGTATCTTGATCTACTCTAATAGGGCCTCCCTATGTCTTTCATTCCCATTTTATATATTTTACAATTTTACTCAATCATTTTCTTATATTTTCCTGGGAAAATTACCCTTGATGGGTCCTTTTATTGGTACTCAAATAATTTTATATCATTAGTGTAAACAAATTTTATCATAATTTACTCCATTTTAATTTATAGAAATACATTTCATTATAATTTGATTTATTAAATAAATTATTAATCTTGTATAATATTTTGAATCTCTAGCCGGAGTGAGCAATTTCTATATCATAATCTCATAGTGCTTCAACATCACTCAAAAATTCAATTTTTATCTTCACTTTTATCATTGAGATAGATATTTTAAACGATACCAATTTTATCTTTAGTTCATCATCTTTTTATTTATTATCATTCAGTACCATTTAATTTGTAATTTTTTTGAATAATCACTTTGAAGGTAATTGGCCGATATCACAAGATTATTTGTGAGAAATTTATTTTATTCTACACTAATTAGTTAGAAATCTACAAACAGAAATTAGTAGTTCATTTTCATCAATTTTCGTTTAAATTTCTTAAATTGTGTTTACAATTTCATTAATCCTAAAAAAATGAAAGAAATGGATTCACCGTGAATAATTAAAATTATATCATACTTAATGGAATATATATTAAAACGCATCTCTTGATCATTTATAATTCCCTCATGATACATAACAAGTACATCCCAAATTTCATAAGCAATCGAACAAGAAGATATTATATTTCATTTTCTTCTCTTAATGGAAAATATATGATACTAATTTATTTATCACTGTAGTAAAAATTGGATATAGTGGCATCAATCAATTTAGAAATAAAACCTTTGGGGTTTTTATATTTTTCATTGATAATGGTCCAAACATCAAATCACATTCCCTCAATAATGATATTGATCATAATATTTAATTAAGGTTAATTGGTTCCATTAAATAATAGTAGAATGTTAATAGATGTTCCTTATTCTATATTATTATCTGTAAAATATAAAATTAAGAATTATTATATATTTTGTTCAATATTGGTAAAACTAGATAATAATAAATATTTCCTTGGAGAATAATTGATAAAAAATGTTCAAAAAACTAGAAAACTCAAGTGGTTGAGGAATTGGGATTCCAATTTATTATATAAATTTGAATAGATTAAATCATAAATCTAACTAATTAATAAATATGACTAATGACATGAAACCATATAATTATAAAATTTAAATTTTATAAAAATATTCTCAAAATAATGAACACTACATAGGATAAAATATTTATGAAATTACTTTAACATTTTATAATACTTTACATGATTCAAAAACATTATAAAATAATAATTAATGAAAAATAATTGTGTAATGTATAGGTTTTGTATTGAAGATTTTATCCTTGTAATACTTTGGAATATTTCGAGGAATATTTTCATCTCCGGGTGCTGAAAAAAAGTTTGATTCTAAGGCCCCGTGGGCCCACAAATAATTTTATAAAAATATTCAAAACATATTATATAACCTATAAAGAATTTTTTATTTAAATAAAGTAATATCACTTGAAAAAAGTATCTAATCATAAATTTTAGAGTTGTATGGAGTCTGGAATGTAGGGTTTTCCCTGGGAAAGACCTAATGTTGGTTATTTTAAGACGTCTGTTGATTGATTCTATCAATGGGTATGTTTAATTAAAATAAATAAAAAAATATTTTTTTAATAATTTTACTAATTAAAATAAAATATAATTACCCTATTATGATGTGTTTAGAAGGGTTAACCCCATATCCTTTTATAGATCTAAGAGGAGGAGGATAAAATTCTTCATCGGTTGATCAGGATAGTTGAACGATGGATTATAAAATCGAATATAATTGTTAGATGAACAGAAAACACAATGGGATCATCAACTTCATCAAAGGTTGATTCATTATTCATCAATGTTAATTCCACAATAAAGGTAACACCTTCCAATTTTGGGTTTTCCACTTTTAATTAATAAATAACCATGGATTTTATCTACATTTGATATGCGATAATTACCCTTCACATGAGTTCCAAAATTTAATGATTATATGAAATTAGTATAATTATTCACCTGTAACCCTTAATATCACCCACATTATATATTTATTGCCTAGTATCCCTTGACCAATTATGCTTAAATTTTTTTTATTCTTTATCCCCTATCTATTCATCATAGTATACACCACTAGTGAATAGGGTTGAAGTTTGAGATTTCGGGGGTAGACTCGAGTATCACCGGTCACCAAGATTCACTAGGTTATCTAGAATGAAATTCAGATATCTGGTTTGTGGAACTATTTATGAACTTCATAGGATATGAGTTATAATTTGTGGATCCGGGGTCTGTAGGGGTGATGAGAATAGGTGGATGGTGTATGTGAGGTATATTCTACGACGTGCAGTTGATACAGACCAGATAGGTACCATGGGTGCAGGATTGAGATTGAAGTGCAATAAAAAGGTGGTTGATTAGAGGAGGTTTCAGATAAGATCACTTATCCCAATTTTTCTGGTTGAGGAGAAATGAAAAAGTTTTCTTCATATATTTACGTAGTTGTTTTGTTATTTTTATTTTTATACAAATAATATTTTTATAATTATTATTTTGAAAAAATAATAACAAAAAAAGAATTCAAAATTAATTATTTATTTAAAAAACAATTAGGTTCATGGGCCCTACCTTGTGGAAATCCCCTAGACATTGTATGTTTATGTGGGATTAAGCTTCTTCTATTCATAATTATAATAATAATGATTGAAAATTAAAGAAATGAAATTGCGTGGTGGCGTCACATATAGTGATTTTGAGGATGGGGGACACCCATGAAACCCTTATCCATTAAATAAAATTTTATTATCAATATAATAATAAAAATTATTATTATTATTGTTTTTTTAAAGGTGTCTCATTTCTGATATATCATTTTTTTGAAATTAGATTGATTAAATGTCGACAAAATTGTAACCCTGATATTGAGATGTTTGATTCAAGAACACTGATGGTCAACTTTTATGAATCATCACATGGGTCGATTGAGCACAATATAACCTTAATAACAATAATATTATTTTTACTACTATTATTTATATTACAGAATTCAGTATCTAACATATAATGACACATACTACACATATATTTTTATTACGTCAAAATTTATGAATATCTATAAAAATATAAAAAATACACGTTTAGACTATATAGTTCTAGTGTCTTTAGAAACTGGAAAACATAAACAACTATTTCATAAAATATTTACATTGTCTCATACTTATTTATTCATAACTAGAATATTTTATTCATATATTATAAATAATACAATTATTAATGACCTATGGAAAAGAAACATAAGGAAGAGTGAACTCAAATTCTCAGTAATGGTAAACATGCGAGTTATCAACCATATCATAATCATATCACATAAAAATAGCATTTGAAAATTTTATCCATCATATAAAATATAGTGATACCATGTCGTGGGATAAATAATAAAATTTAAAAATAATCCCAAAAGTCCTAACATAAGACATGAATTTTTCTAGAATACACATAATTATGGAAAATCATTTCATATTTGTCAAGGTTCATTTCTCAGACCATCATAGTAGAAAAAGTCCATTACTAAACATAGTTCAATCCTTCAATCCTTGTAATACTAAAACAAATTTACATGAATTTATAGACATGTATTTCTCCTGAGATCTAAATCTTCAACCAATGAATTGGATTAAGATATAGGTCCCAACCATCTCACTATGAAATCATTCACATGTGTGCCATACAAATATAATTCTTTCATCATAGCATAACCCAAAGACTCAAAATGAGTTTCTTAAACATCCTTCCATAATATTCCATATAAATTAAATAGATTTTATAAAAATAAGTCCATCATAAAAAAGTTCATGTCATAGTAATAATAAGGTTATAAACATAACCATATTTAAATAATGTCATCTTAAATCGAAAATAATTTTGAGAAAACAGTTGAAATTAATTCTTGAAAAAATATCCTTTCTTCTTCAAAAACGAATATATTCTTAAAATTACATGAAATTGAAAAATAAAATAATGTAATTGAAAATAATCATGAAATATTATAATGTAATCATAACTGAAATATTCTTTTATAATATATTAATAATCTGTTCATGCCATAAAAGATAAAAAACATTCTCCTCATACTTTTGACGAAATAGTCAAAAAGAAACTCATATTGTAAATGAAAATATATTTATTGCATAAATTTTAATAAATATTCACTAATGGTTAAAAATGAATTTAAATTTTTAAAATGAATATAAATAATATTACATATTTTGGAAACATGGAAATGGATGATATATATACCCCAGTAAATACTAATGTATAAACAATATCAGAAAATAATGATATCATGAAATTATCCATTACCATAGGTCTAATTTCCTTTGTATAAATTTGATCCTACTATATAATGATTTGAAAAATTTAATTAACTTATTTCATAATTATTTACAATTTTATTTTATCATATGTTATCATATTATCAAATGTTTTCTAATAACATTTAATTTTTTCTTTTTATTCGGATATTAACTTCAATAATTTTTTATGCATATTCCCTTGAATAAATTCTTGTTTACCTTATTAGGTTGTTTTTATATCATTAAATTTTTTTATTAACATAATATAAACTATATTTGTTCATTCTGTACATTTATATAATCATTATATAAGGAATATCATGTAGAAGGAATCATTTTGCATCGTGGAGATGATAAGCCACACGTACGCACGAGTGATAATATCATTCCCATATTTTTTAGTGGTATTGAAGTGGATGGTGTATTATATTTGATAATAAATATAATTTTATAATAATAATAAATATTTATTACTTCAATGATTATACACATCTACATATGGAGGTGTTGAAAAAATGGATTACACCCCGACGTAGAGATGGTTAGCCATACCTATGCACGTGTGGTGATTTCATGTTTCAGAGGATGGATTGAAGATGTAATATGGATGTATCAGTATCATTACAAAATCTCATTATGTATGTGATACTTGTTTTTTATATTATAACTAAATAACTCACTAAGAGGATGTATAAGCAGAATGAATATTGAAAAAAATCAGTATAGGAGTATACATCTTCTTCGACGTGCATCCTCTACATCTATTTTTAGATCACTAGAGTTATTCATTGATGAATAGAAGAACGACTAGCATATTACAAGGGATGTTAATAAGGGAAAAGTATATAGGATGGCCAAGATTGAAGGCTCAACGTGAAGTGATGAAGTGAGGGAGGATGTTCCCATTTATATTTGTGGTGAGGGGTACTTTTGGATACTCCATAAATAATAATTTTTAATTAAATCAAAACCAAACCAAAAAAACTTAAAAATGTCCCAATTTAGATTATAAGATGAGATAAGGTTGTAATATCATGAAACATTTAATTTTTGAAAATTTTCCTGTCAATTTGAACCGTAATTTTTTAATTACCATTTAGTTTTTCAATATAATTTTTAACAAGGGTTAAATAATAATTCAATAGGAAAGGGGATAAATATTTACTTATTTGATGTAAAATAAAACATGTCTAGAAAATTAAAACATTTTACAACATATCAAGATTATTATAAATTTGTAAAAAAATGTTTTATTATTTTTAAATAATTTTAGAAAACATTATTAGGATAAATAATCAATAGTCTTACTTTTGAAACTATTCAATTCATTGAGTTTTAAAAATATTCAGTCAACAATTAAACTTCGAACAAACTATTTTATTATATTTAGAAGCTTTAAATATCATCTATAACAGTATTTATATATATAAATTATCACAAACTATATTTAATTTAGCAATTTTTAATAACATTTATTTGTTATATCTAGTAACAAAATAATCACTACATCAATGTTATGTAATTATTTAATAAAATTATTTATTGGATAAGAATTAAAAATAAACTAATAGGATGAAGATAAATATTTTATATTTATGGAAAATTTATGTATTATAATTTATCTTCTGGAAAATTAGATATTTAAAATTTCATACTTATTAAATTATGAATGTGAGATCATTAACACCACATTAAATAAAATAATATAGGTCTCAAAATCCCTTCCATAAAGCTCCAAAAGGTCAACAACTAGACTATTGGATTATTATAGACGAGATATACTCAACTGATATGATTTGATCATGTTTTTTGGGTCTTTTAAGAGGTATTATAATTTTAATGAAAACTATATTATATATTTTTCACCAATTAAATAATTTTCGCATCATTAATGTATTAGCTATTGAGGTAATTATTTATTTTATAAAAATATGAAATAAATTTCCATGATTAATAAAAATGTCCTATATTTTAAATAATTATTTATAGTCTAATTTATCTTTTTTATAAACTTATATTAAAAATTATTTAGTTATTAAAATTTTAGTGAGACATAATTAATATTAAAAAAATAAATTAATTGTACTAATCTCATCCAAGAGGATTCAAATGGATTCCCTTTAGAACCATGCAAGGTTAATTCGAAACATACTCCTATAATGATAATAAGAAAAGTGTTAGTGTGATTTTATAATAGTATTCGTGTTCTTAATTTCTTGATTTACCCTTTTACTGTATTAATCAAAATTAGTGAAGTGATTATTCATAATTCCCAAAAAATAAATCTATTTACATAATTTGAAACTACTGATTCCAAATATGGAATCAAATTTTCAAATTTCAAAACACAAAAGTTTCACTAATTAATTTAAAATTATTCAAGTTTTTGGAAAGAGGGAATGTGTTTTAATAGTTAAAACATTACAAAGGATTGAAATGATTTTACATTTATATTCACTGTAAAATTATTTTTAATGTCATACATTATATTTAATGATAAAAATATATTATATTTACACTTTTAAACCATTAAATATTATTATTTATCTATATGAATTATTTCATTGAAAAAATTACTTTTCAATTAAAATTTAGTCTATTTTTACAATTTATTAAAATTTGATTGTTATCCGAAAAATATTAAAATTTCATCTAAAGTAATATTTAATATCCCAATACCGAAGAACATGTTTATTTTTTCATATAAATAATGTTAAAATGTCAAAATATTATTTCAAAGGTGGTTCACCATTTAAAGGAAGAAAATTACACTTTTAAATATATAAGTTTTCATACATCAAATAGGATTTATTCATACCCTATGAAAAAAATTTATTTTGGATGAATTTAAAAAACATTTTATTATGTATATAAAATACATATTTTATTAATTTTATCAACTAATAGTAATTAAATCAATTTATTAATAATAATTAGCAGCGAATGAATTCACCATAAATTTTTACTAGTTATTTATATTTATCCCTGATAACCTAACATCTAGTTTAAAATAGTCATTTTATATTAAGGGAATCCTACAGTGTGTTTAAACTCATGATTGTGTGCAATTCATGCAACCGAATAAAAATTATTTAGGGAAAATATTTCATTAAAACATATGGATGTTACATTTTACCCATTTAAAATAAATTTCCCCCTGGAAATTCATCACTTGGATATGAGAAGATGAGGATATCTATCCCTGGTCATATCCTCAAGTTCCCATATAGCATTCTCAAAATGTTAGTTCCACCATAAAACATTAACCAAGATTGTGGTCTTATTTCATTGAAATTTATTTATATGATCTAGAATCTCTATTGGTTGTTCTTCATAAGAAATATCAATCTCCAGTGGTACGTCATCTGAGTCTAGTACATGTGACAGATCAATTATGTACTTTCTCATGAGGGATACGTGGAACACATCATAAACATGAGAGAGATTTGGTTGATGGCCCAATTAGTACGCTAACATCCCAAAATGATCCAAAAATTTCATAATAACTGATACAACTATGGTTTATCTTCCTGTTATTTACAAATACCATTAATCTATTCAAGGGAGTTATTTTATATACACCTTATCATCCACTTCAAACTTCATGTCTTCTCTTCGATTATCAACATAACTATTTATTTTCTATCTTTGAGATGAACTTAGGTGTCATTGAATTGATATGACATTATTTGCTATTTCATCAACATGATCATGTGCAAATAGATTTCATTCCCCAACTTCATCCCATAAAGTTGGAGTTCTTCACTTATTTCCATAGTGGGATTCATAAAGATCCATATGAATACTACAATGAAATGTATTTTTGATTGAAAAATACACCAATGGTAGGTGTTGATCCCTAACACCATTGAAATCCATAGAGAAAGATATCAACATATATTCTAAGGATTTAATTTTCCTCTCAGACTGACCATATATCTGGTGATGATAAGTAGTGTTGAAACGTAAATCTATATCTAGATCTTGTTGTAGAGTTCACATGAATTTCTGGGTGAACCTCAGATCTGGATTAGATATAATAGAATGTGGTACTCCATTAAATATTACCACTTATTTTACATATATCCTATCAAGATGATCCAAATTGATATCCTTTGTAATATTAATGAAATGGTTCATCTTCAAAAGGAGATCAACTATAACACATATAGAATTATGGCCTTTAGATGTTTTGGAGAGTCTAACGACAATGTCCATAGTGATGTTTTCCCATTTCCATTCTTTTATGAGTAATGGTTATAACATCCACTTTGCCATCTATCTATAATCATTAACATAATGACAAAACAAACACTGAGATACATATTTGTCAATATCTCATTGATGTCATCCATCCAGAAATGATCTTTGAGGTCCTCGTACATCTTTATACATCAAGGGTGAATATATAATGAAGAAAAATGAACCTCATACAATATATCATTCTTTAATTATGGTATGGGAGATTTAAAAAAATTATTCCAAAACCTTATTATTCAATGTCAAACATTTTTTACATAACCAACATTTCCCACTTTATTTGGAATCTCAATGTCTTTCTTCTGAACCTCTTTAATCTTTAATTGTTCATATGGTTGAAAATTCATTTGATAAAGACATGATTTCTCCCATTCAATTAAAATCTCAGGATCCATACATTGAAAATCCTTAAATATTGGATCTTTTATTTATCCCTAAATTGGATAGGCTAGCATGGTCCTTTCAACCCAAAACATCTTCCAACTTGTTTGATTTCCATGGGTGGTAATTTATTGAGAAGTCGTAATCATTAATCAAATCCAATCATATTCGTTAACACATATTCACCTCATTTTGTGTTAAAATATACATTAAACTCTTATTGTCAATATAAATGTCACACCATTCACTACAAAGATAACAACTCCATATATTTAATGCAATGATTTCCATAGCTAACCCCAAATCATGAGTTGGGTAATTATTTTCCGGGATATTAAATTTTTTTGAGAAATAAGCATTCACCATATAATTTTTCATGAGAATGCATCCTAGACCCTTCTGGTAGGAATCAAAATAGATCAAAACCCATATCTACTACAAGGTATTGTTATCAAAGGTGCACTGTCTAACATTCTTTGGAGCTATTTGAAATTATCTTCACACTCCTCCATCCATAATAACTTAACTCATTTCCAACACAACATGGTGAGTGTATTAGATAATAATGAATAATATTTCACAAAATTTCAATAATATCTAGCTAAACCATGAAGACATCAGATCTTATTTACTCTTTCTGGTTTCAGAAAACTTTCAATAATATTAATTTTTACTGGATCCACAAATAACTGCTACCATGTGATTATGTAACCCTAAAATGAATCTTTCTGAAGCCAAAATTGTCAAAAGGTAAATATTTCATAATGTATGTCCTTTATTAAGTTCCTAAATGATATTTTCATGTGATCTTCATTTCTTTCCTTTGTTTCTTAATAGACAAGAATATATTCTATAAAGACTACAACAAACTAAAGTAGATATTCGTTAAAGACTATTTTCAACAGGTACATGAAGATAGTGGGGGAATTGGTATGTCCAAAAGGAATAACTATAAATTTATAGTGTCTATTCATTGTATGGAATTCCATATCACATATTTCATCTTTCTTGACACGTCATTGATGATATGTTGAATGAATTTCAATTTTGGAAATGGATTGAGCTTCATGTAGTTGTTCAAATAAATCATCAATCTGGGGAAGATGATTTTTTTGATTTATTAACATCTTATTAAGTTCTCAATAATCAATGTAGAGTCTCATTGGTCCATCCGTATTCATAAGAAATAGAATAGGTTCCCCCCACAAGGTAAAACACTATATTGTATTAATCACTTTCCATGATTCTCTTGGAGTTTCTTATTCAATTCTTATTACTCAATTGGATCCATTCAATATGTTGTCTTCAAAATTGTAATAGTACATGGTATATGTTCTATTGAAAACTCAACCTCACAGTTTGGTGGAAGACCATGTTATTCATTCAGAAACACATCATCACACAAAAATACAATAGCTGTATTCTTAATGGGGAGTTTCACCCCAACCATTTGAGATTGTAATCGTTCATTTATAGGTATATAGACCCAAAATATAGAATAAATTTTCACTAGATAGCCATACTTATTCTTACATCGATAGATGATCAAAGATTGATCTGGAATATGAAATGTGACATCTTTTACATTGAATCTAATACTAGATACATATTAAGAAATCCATTTCATGCCAAGAATAACATAAAATTCCAAAATAGAATGGATGAAAATATTTGAAAGACATAATTTCCATCTAACATCTATCGGAGGAGAATTATATACTTTTGATGCAATGGTTGGGCCATTAGGATTTTTCATTGTTGACTCAACATATAATTTTTGAACTATTATTGTGATACCATTATAAAATTCGTTTTAAATAAAATTAATGTGTGGATATAAAATCAAATAAAACTTTTTCTATTTTAGATTGGAAGGTAAGTGTACCATTAGACACTTAATTATTGTACTCCATTTCGCAGATAGTGATCGCATGTGACTTTACGTTGTCTTTGACAATAATTTTTTGAGGAATTTGATCATAATAGAAAACCCAAGTATTTGGTCATTGATAGGAATAATGTCATATTTCCTTTCACATGTATCATTGAAGTTTAAGAGGATCATTCAGTGTATCAGTTTTTCTATTTACATCATTAGACATCTTTTTCCCATCACATAGGAATTAAAATGCATAATTACAGTCTTTTAAACACTAAAAAAATTTACCAGTCCCTTTAATACAACTTCCTCCATTTTTATTTCGACACATTTTAGAATAATGGAAAACTCATCTTCTTTTCAGTGTGATATTTAGATTTTCTTTGGAAATATAATTATCTATTCTTATCAAACCTATAAGACTAATGGTTGATTCCAATATCCATCACAACCTTGATTGAACATCCATCAATTTAAACATTTTTATTGATGTCCCTTGTGGATAATTCCCTTTGGATAATTGGTTTTAAGCCACTAAAGAATCGATCAATTTTACTCTCTGGTTATATAATATTTCATGAAGAATACCATGCTAGTCTAGTAAATTTTCCTCGTTGGTACCAGGAGATTCATATTATTTTTTCTTAATTTCATGGAACACATTCTCTATAGTTATTCAAAGAATATGAGGAATGTACTTACAAATTGTTTTCCTTGAACACGTCCCATTCCATGGAATAAATTTCATCTATTCTCCCAATTTTTTAGATGAGGTTCCACCATTGATCAAATTCACCTTCCCAACAATAGACTTCTATGATGAATTAATCATTTTATGAACATTGGATAACTGAATATATATTTTCATTGGTACAGATCTATTTTCCACCAATTAATAGATCAGAATACACACTTAAAGAGGGTTGATGCTGCATCATGATGAACAAAACAAAATATTTTTCCCTTTATCGCTCATTTTTAAGTCCTGCATGATTTGTAGCTTCAGAAAGTTGTGTGATCATCTGTAGAATAATTTTCATTCCTTCTCCTATAATTTTTTTTGAGGAAAATAATTTCATTCCCTTTCTCATTCAAAGTTAATGAGATTCCTTCAGGATATATACATTGAATAAATACAAGAATCATAGTGTGAGAAAAACTAATCATAATGAGAAGACAACATAATCAAGAATAAAATTTCAATTTAGGAAACTTTATGTTCTATCCTAGGTTACTCATGATCATTTCTAAAACACTAATAATTTAACCCATAATTCAACATATCCATTGGGTTTTTACATAGGTTTTCTCATCTTTATTACCAATGACTAACTATACTATTCCTCTCATACAAACTATAATGACACACACGTTACATACATTGAAATTACACAAAAATTGATGAATATTGATTAAAATATATAATAATTCCCTTCAAAGACCACATAGGTTTTTTTTGTATCTGTAAAATATAAATAACTAGTTCATAAACAACTTACATTGTATCCCAATTATTTCTTCATAACTAGACTCCTTTATAACACATATTAGTTAATACCCATTTTAATGACATTGGGAAAAGAAACATATGAATAGGGGAGCTGAAATTAATAGTAAGGGTAAATAAGGGAGATATAAATCATATCATAGTCATATGAAATGAAAAAATAGAATTTGAAAATATTATCATGTATATAAAATATCATGGTATCATTTCATGTGATAAATCATAAAAGCTAAACACAATCCCAAAAGTCAGAACATAAGACATGATTTATTTTCATAAAAATAATCATATAAAATAATTTCATATTAGTCAAGGATCATTTCCAAGATTATCATAGAAAAAACAATCAATTAATTAACCAAGTTCAATTTTTACAACCCTGTATTACTAAACCAGATTAACATGTCATTCCAGTCGTTTCTATCTCATGATATATAAATCTTTAACCAATGTATGGAAGAGTTATATTTGTATCACACTTCTCATAATGAAATCAATCTTATGTGGGCCACCAAAATAGAAATCATTCATCTTTTCATAACAAAAGGGAGAAGAATGGGTTTCTTAACCATCATTCTGTCATAATCCATATGAAATAAATCGATTTACTAAAAATAATTCAATCATAAAAAAATGAATTCATTGTAATAATTTGAATAGAAACACATCATTATTTATATAATTTCACCATAGATAGAAAATAATTTTGATAAAATAATTGAAATTAATTCTTGAGGAAAATATCCTCTTCCATTAAAAAATGATTTCTTTTCTAAAGAATCCATGAATGTTTAAAATAATATAATATAATTGAAAATAATCTTTAAATATTGTAGTAGAATATTTATATAAACAAGGAATTATAAAATTGTATGAATATGTTCATGCCATATAAGTTAGAAAATCATTCTCATCATGCTTTTGTAGGAAAAGTCAAAAAGTGCATTGTACCAAAAATAACAATTGATTCCTTTCGTACCATTTACTAAAAGTTAAATAATGGGTAAAATTTGAATTAAAAAATTGATGAAAAATATAAATAATGTTACATATATTGTAATCATAGTAATGGATGATGAATATACCCTAGTAAATACTTTCATACAAACAGACGTCGATAATAATGAGATTGTAAAATTATCCCTTACCTTAGGTCCAATTTCTATTGTATGAATCTGAAAATACTAAATCATAATTTAATTAAATTGATTGAATTATTTTAGAATTATATTCTATTTTAGGTTATCATATATGATAATATTATAATCTTTTTGTTAAAAACATTTTATTTCTACTCGTTGTTCGGATATATTCTACTTTATGTTCTACTTCATGTTTTATCGAAGAAATTATTGTTATCTTTATTAGTTCACATTTATATCATTGAAAAATTATATTAAAATATTGTATACTCTATTTATTCATCCTATACATTTATATAAACATGATTTAATGATTATTATGTAGAATGAATTGAATCGTATCGGAGAGACAACAAATTGTACATACGTACGAGTGATGATGTCATCCCTATAATGGTTGAATGGTATTAAAGTGGATGGGGTATAATATTTAATACCCAATATCACTTCATAATTTCATATATATATTTTTCCTCCATAATTATACCCATTCATGGATGGAGGTGGTGAAAAAATAGATTAAACCATGGTGTGGAGACAGTAATCCATACATACACACATGTAATGCTTTCTTTTTTATAGGATGGATAGATGAAGGAATATGGTTGTTTCAAAATCATATTAAAATATCAGTATATATATGATACTTCAGTTTTTAATTTATTTTGAAACAACTCTGGAGGAGGACATAAAAAAAATTATGTTTGAAAGAATCAGTAGACGAGATTATCTCTTCTTCGACATAATTCTTATAAATCTCATCATAGAGAAATATAGTTGGACTTTAGAGAAGACTGAAACCTCTATAATGTTACTATGAATGTTTATAAGGGAAAAGAGTAAAGTATGAACGATCTATAAGTCTCAATTTGAAGTGAATAGGTGAGGGAGGAGGTTCCATTTTATAATTGAGGTGAGGTGGATTTTTAGAAACTCCATAAATAATAACTTGTAATAAAATCAAAACCTACCCAAAAAACCACTAAATGACCCAATGGTGAAGTTGATATGAGACAGAGTTATAATATCATCAACCAATAATTTTTTTACATGTATTTTATCAATATAATTATAAATATGTTAATTATGATTTACTTATTAAATTTAATTTTTAACTATGGTAACATTCCATTCAATATAAAAAGGTTGCACTTTTTACATATTTGACGTAAAATAGAGAATAAATTATTAAAATAGATCATTTTAAACCAAATCATTATTATTATATACTTTTACAAAAAAGTTTATTTATTTTTGAATAATTTAATAAAACATTATTTTAATAAATAATCAATATGGTCAATTTTGATATTATTCCATTAATTTTTTTTAAAAAAATTATGATTAAATTTTAACATATAACTAAATATATATTTATATTATTATGAGGTGAAGGTAATTTATGAAATTTATTAGAAATATTAATTATCCCAAATTATTTATATTTTATAATTTTCATAATATTTATTTGTTCCATCTAGTAATAAATTAATCACTACCTCAATTTTGTGTCACTACTTAATATACATTTTTTTGAATAAAAAATAACAATAAATTACTATGATGAAGATAAATATGTTATATTTCATAATAATATTTTTAGTAGAATTTATCTTTTGAAAAATCCTATATTTATAATGTTATACCTATTAAATTATGAATGTGTCTACATTAACATCACTTTAATTAGAATAATATAATTGTCATAATTCCATCTATAATGCTCAAAATGGTCAAAAACTCAACACAATGATGATTATAGTTGAGATATAATCGACTAATAATATTTTATCATGTTCTCCTGTAT
Source organism: Viscum album (assembly GCA_963277665.1). Lineage (NCBI taxonomy): Eukaryota > Viridiplantae > Streptophyta > Magnoliopsida > Santalales > Viscaceae > Viscum > Viscum album. Next base: position 2,109,298,512 of record OY728122.1, on the reverse strand, counting down.
TTTAATGTGTATTATTATTTTAATAAGAACAATATTATAGATTTTTCATCAATTAAATTACCTAAGCATCAATAATGTATAAGTTATTATGATAATTATTTGTTTCCTCAAAATTACAAATAAATTACCATGACTAAAAATAACATTAGAGATTTCAATGGATTATTTATAAATGAATTTATCTATTTTATAAAAATATATAAAATATGATTTAGTTATTAAAATTTGAGTGAGACATATTTATCTTTTCAATTAATAAAATATAATAAATGTCCTAATCTCATCCAAGTGTATTCAATTGAATAAAATTTGTACCCAAGGATGATTTATTCAGAAAACACTAATACAATGATATTAAGAAAAGTTTTAGGGTAATTTTATAACAGTATTATTACCCTTAATTACCTAACTTACCCTATTAGCATATTAATAAAAATTACTAATGTTACTATTCACAATGCCCCAAAATAAAATAAATCTATTTACATAAATTGGACCCACTGATAATCCAGGTTTCAAAATTGAAAACATATAATTTTATGTAATACATTTAATATTATTTCAAATCTCAAAAAGATGGAATGTGTTTTATTAGTTAAAGCATTGCAAAAGATTGAAATGGTTTTACATATGAAATAAATGTAAAATTAATGATAATGACTTACATTATAAATAATGATAAAAATATACTCTATTTATACATGTAAACAATTTAATATTTTAATTTCACAATATAAATTATTTTTAGGAAAATTCTTTTTTTAAAATTAAAAGTTAGTGTTTTTTTTATTCATAAAAATTTAAATGTAATTCGAAATTTTTTATAATTTCATCAAAATAAAATATTTTTATTCTTCTACCAATGTAATTTTTTATTATTTCATATAAAATTTTTAAATATTTCAAACAACTAATTTAAAATATGTTTTCCATTAAAAGGAGGAAAATTTCTCTTTAGAAATATATAGGTGTTTATACATCCAATAGGGTTTATTTATAAAATATGTTAAAATATCTATTGGATGAATATAAAAAATATTTTATTATGTATATAACATATATATTTCACTAAATTCCTTTACAAATATAAATTCACCCAATTTATTAATAAAAATTTGTAGTGATCGACTCCTCCATACGTTTTCCTATGTTAGTAATATTAATTCCCGCTAAACGAATAGCTAGTTTAAAATTATCATTTTATTTGAAGAGAATATTGTCGTTCATTTAAACTCTTGATTTTTTGTAATGAAAGCCATTGAATAAAATGTATTTTGAAAAAATATTTCATTAAAACATCATGGTGTTACATGATGCATCTTCCCCATGATTTGTTTTATTAACAACCCATCTTAGCCATCATGAAACTAATTTTGAGGTCAAAATTCCATGACTAATATCGAGTACTTATTTCATGATCATGTCATTGGCCCATAAAGCGCCATTCACACAATATATTGTGAAATATGTCTTTCTCACATGGTGTTTGATTTGGGAAAGTGAATAGACTATCCCAAGTGTTTTCTAACTAGGATCACGATGGTTAAGTCTAATTGACCATTCATGGCCATCTGCATTGACATATCAGGGGTGTTTTGTTGTTTCTCAATGAACCAACAACAAGACACTTGTGTTTTTTGGCTTTTGCAAGGAATTCCATCTACTCATTGTGTACATGGGAACACCCAGGGGTAAATGGAATTAACCATGTGACTAGGTACATATAGGTACATGGCTAGGCTGTGGAGTGAGACCACATGCCTTGTGATCCCCCTTACACATACTTTACTAATTTATGAGTCATTTAACTCTCATTCCTTATTTATTTTGACTCGTACTTTGGAATATTAGTATCCAATGGTAACTTTTTTTCTCTATAGAATTTGATGGTTTCATTCCTATTGGATTTATGGATACTATGTGAAATGTTTTGAAAATGAAACTTCTTTAGGATCTTTTACATGATGATAGTGATCAGGTATTATCATTAGATAAGTTCAAGATAGAGGCTACTGTCCCCTTTCTCCCTAGTTATAGATTCCTATATTAATTTATATGATACTCCTATTTCATACCAGGTCATGATTCCACCATTTTATTTTTATAGAAATATATGTGAAATTCACCTATCACACCAGGGTAGGAGTCATCCTTCCCCGAAGATTGTACTCCCCTATCGTAACCTGGCATGGTTCCTCAAAAAATTTTGTATAGATACTGAGGTGTCAAAACCATATTTCACTAGGGTGGATTTCCTCTATATATAGAGATGATACTACCTTATTGTACTAGGGTGTGGTTACTCCATTCTCATTTTATATATATAGAGACGACACTCCCTTATCATAATTTCTTGTTGGTCCCCTATCCACGGAGATGGTACATTACTACAGTTCAATGGGACGAATCCTACACACCCATTGTATAGTTGCATCTATAGAACTCCTCTATCACACCATGAAATGAGTAATATATCCAAAAATAAGGTACCACCCTATCATACCAGGTTGTGGTTCCTCCATAATTTTTTTTACATATAATTAGGTAACACTCCCCTATCATTAAAGGGTATAATTCTTTTATCCATATTGATAGTACTTTCTATCATACCATGGTTTGGGTCCTCCAAAACGATTATATAGATACAAATAATGAACACACTTGTCACACGATTGTGTGTGTACTCCATCAAAATAGTTATAATCCTATATCATTATTGGTAATCGATCCTCCATACTCATTTTATAGATATAGAGGCGAAACTTCCCTATCAAAATAGTGTGTAGGACCTCTATCCACATATACATTACTCTCATTTCACATCAGGGTGTGTTTATATTATAAATGTTATATATATACCCAGGTGGAACTCCCCTCTACCATCAGGGTGTAGTTCCTCTATCAATAGAGATGGTACTCCCCTATCACACGAGTGGTTGAGTCCTCTATCCCTAGAGACTACACTCCCTTGTCACACCAAGGAATCTGTCTTCAATGTTGTGTTCTTAGAAATAAATATGTTACATTCCTCTCATAATAGAGTTTTATTCATTTATCAATTATTGATTACTATCCCATGTAGTATCGAGTACTGGCATGGTAGAATCTATCGTTTGGACTTCATCTGAGATGATCCTTTTTTATGGAAATAATATGACTCATAATTCTTCACTATGGTTTGGATATTGAGATCCCCTTTGTTTTCCATTAGAGTTTCTTATTGATGATATCTCATTATTAATTTTTATTGCTGATTCATATACTAATTTATATACCTGTTTTGATGAGATTACTACTTCTGTCATGTATTTTAGTTCTCCCTCTTCAATTTTTGGGTCATCCTACATGGTGTTTATATAATCACCCTTGTATGGACATTTTGTGTGAGCCCTAGTTATGGAGATCTTGTGAGGATGGGAAGGGATATCCTTCGGTGGTAATATAATGTATCTTAGTGTTTTTAAATGTGGGTTGGTTTATAACATGGGTCCCCATTGATCCATCTGTAGTTATAACATAGAGTCATAAACTAGATTTCACTAGATGTATCCCCATTTGAGAGTTAGAGATACTAGTGGATGCTTTTTTCTCAACACTGCTGGTAAATGATCCTACAAAGAGAATATATGTTTACATATTTCTGCAAATAGAAAAACCAGATTCTTTGAGAAGGGAGAGAGAGCCTCACATGAAATATTTACATAGTGATAGTGGGACCCTATTAAGGTTTTATCAGTATGGGCTGGTCATATACCATCCATGATTATATGATTTTTACAAATTAGTGTGGTAGTCCTTTAAATTTGTGTGATGGTCTTTTCCACCGTTGATAAGAAGTGATGCTTAGGAAGAGCATGATGGGGTCATTCTGAGGCGTTTTTTGTTGTGTCCTTGTCAGTTGGATAATATTACCCTTGGTGTACCAAATTCAATGAGAATTTAGTTTTCTGTGATGGTGGAGGAGTATAAATGCATACATCTTGGGGTTATTTGGGGATTGCGACTACATTAATAGTTTTTTTCTACTTGGAATTTATCCAGGGACAAAACTATATATACAATTTCATATTGTATGACCTCGTGTATTGGTGATAGCTAAAACTGTGGTAGGGGGAGCTTATATTGCTGGGGATTCCAAGACCCAATTATTTTCCTATGAATCATTGGGTTGTTCACCTAGGTTTGTATTAGATATTGGGAATGAGGGTAAATTACCCTCAACCAAGCCATATGATACTCTAGAAGGAGTACCCAACCTTGAGAATTAATGAACTCTTATCCCAATGGATGGAGGATAAGTGGATCTTATATATTCACATCAAGATGAGTTATCACCGGATCTAGTTTTGAGAGGTGGGTGTACAAAGCACAAAATTCCAGAGCTTCAGTGGTTTCTTTGAGTTATTAGGGATTCCCTTTGGTTTTTTGAATGAAAAAATAGATTTTACAAAATTAGTATCACCATCATTAAATATTCATGTATCTGTTTTGTGAAATATTTGGTTTCAGTAATTTCGTGCCTTCTTTATTAGAGTTGAAGCACACCTAACACATGAGGATGGAGGTAGACAAGCTATGGGAGTTCCACACGTATGGAAGCTATCATGGAGCCTATTATAGACTCAAGGTATATATATCGAGATGTATATTCTATTATTTGTGATTGAAAATATACACTAAAGAGGTATTGGTGGTGTGTTCTTTAGGGAAACTCAGGGATTGGATGTGGAAGAACATTCTCACAGTAATATTTAATATCAACTATTATTGCGTGAGATGATAGATCTCTCTTCCCAGTAGACCCTTTTTGGATGGTTATTGGGAAATATACCTATAGTTGATGGTTGTTACCCATTGGCTTCATTATTGAGTTAGGGAGAAATGAATTATCCTATCAACTTGGAAATATTTATTGATTATTTATTCATTATATACATTCCTAGTGGATTCCAAGAAGGTGTGGAACATGACATCTTTGATTGGTGATGATTAGTGACACTATTCACGTTATGAGAAGTGGTTCTGAATAGTTTTCTTCCATAGTATTACATTAATGAGAAGGGTTGAATTTCTAAGAACCTTTGGATAGGTGGTGGGGACATTTCTAATGATCATAGAAACTTTTTCTAGTTACTATGTTTTATTATATTGGTGACATAACACTTTACAATGTGATTATAGTTAAACTGGGAACATGGTGTTTTCCACACACTGTAGTTGAGGAGGAATATTCATTATTCATCCTTTGATATTTTCCTACATAAGTCTGGATATTAGAGTGGAGTTCCCTTTTCCTTGAAGCTAGTGGGGTAGATAACTTGAAGGTAAATACCCTTCCTGGGAAAATGTTTTCTATGGGTGTGGGTATTTTGGAATAATAGAAAAGAATCAGGGGTGCTCATAAGAGTGGGAGACGTGGATGTGGGAATAATATCCCCACCATTTTCCTATCTTTTCTTTTAGGGGATTTAAATATTTTTTTTAGAAAGGATAAAAATAGATAATCTATTTTTTATTGATATACTTTGGAATATTTCTTGGAATAATATAGAATTTTTCAACTAATAAGAAGTGTGATTTCAGTACCAAATTTTCCCAGAATTAATTTTAAAAAAATTAATATTTTTTAAGTCATACAGATACTGTTTTTCAGAAATAAGGGAGAATCTTCTAAATGGAGTGTTAAATTTTAAATTTGAGACCATTGTTAAGTCTAGAACACGGGGTTTACACTAGGAGTGACATAATGTTGGTCACATCTAGAAAACTATTAAGGAATTCATTTGAGAGTATATTGAATAAAAATAAATAAATGAATTATTTATTTATCATATTAAATTATATAATCCAAATCCTCTATAAATACCATCTTATGATGAATTTAAATTTTTTAACAGTATAAAACATAACATATCTAATAATTGTAGTAGGAGAGAATCTATCATTAGAAGATCAGGATCAAAGAATTATAGATGATCAGATCGTAGATAATACTGATATGAACGGTGAAAACAGCGAGTTTATTAACTTCTTCTCTGTTGGTTGTGGTTTTCACTAAATAATGTATCATAATTGGGGACGTAATCACAAATTTTAGAATATTACCCTTTCTATTAAATTATTGAGAAAGTATTTTATCTTCATTTCTACATCGATAATTGTTCTTCACATGAGAATCACAATTTATTAATTATTTTTATCTAGTATAATTCATCCCTCATTTCCATTAATATCCCCACATTTATATAATCATTGTAAAAGAACACTTAAGAAATGATGGTTCTCTTAAAAATATTATTTCCCACTCTCCATTCATCATTTTTTATCTTTTACCCATGGGTCCATTTTTTGACATTATCGGGGTGGATTCAAGTGTGATCGAACCCCAAAACACATTGTGATAAAATGAATGTCATGTAGGCAAATGGTGTGGAAACATATTTTTGAATGGTGTCAGATACTAGTGATACATCATGGATCAATGTTCTATGGGGGTGATGAGATTAAGTGATTGGTAGACGAGTGACACAACATAGATCTTTCTGTTGATGAGGATCAGATCTGTATCGTGGGTGTAGTTTTGTGATTGAGGACTTAAGAAAACATCAACTGATTGTGGGGGGTTTAGGATTGGATCAGCAATCCCCAATTTTCTACTAACACTTGATGATGACATGTGGTGTCTACATTCAAATATTTTTGTTATTTTAATTTATAATAATAATAATATAATTTATAATAATAATAATAATAAAAAGAAGAAAAATTAATTTTTGGTCTAACACCTTATTTGGCGTGTGGACCAGCTCCTAGTGAAATCCCTCGTTCAAGGAAAGCGGTGGGGAGTTTTGTTTCTTCCATTGTTATTATTAATAATTATAATAATGACTAATAAATTAAATTAAATGGGGATATGGATTAATGTAATATTATTTTGAGGATAGGGATCAAGAATGAACACATTATACATTTAATATTTTTTTTTCATAATAATAAATTAAATTAATAATATTATTTTTTATACTTATGAAATCTCATTTATGAAATATCATATGCATTTAAAATCAAAATGATGACCCATCTATGATATCATAACCATGAATTTATGATATTTTACTCCATACTAGTGATGCATACCTTTTTCTAAGTGGTGGATCGTGACCATAGGGATCCCAATAATAATAATAATAATAGTATAAATAAATATATTACCCAATTTTGTTTTTCTCATATGGTTTTGAAATGACGAACCATCTGCGGGGTTTTCAAAGTGATACTATTGATGGAATTTTAGGACTAATATTAGGTACATAATTGGGTTCATTGATTAGTCCCATGAAGCACTATTCCCGAGTTATATGGGGAAATGTTTCTCTCTCCTTAGTGTCTGATTTGGCTGATTAAATATATAATCATTATTTTTTATGATAAGGATCACAATGGTGTAATCCGTTTTTCCATTCATGTCCGTTTCCAATGAAATATCAGTGGTTTTATGTTTTGGACCAATGGATAGATGATGAAACTCATAGATTTCTCAGGATTATGGCAATACATGTTGCGTACTCTGGGTTTGCATAGGCACACCCAAGGTACATAGTAATTACACATTATCTAAGAAGATCTAGGTACAAAACTAGGTATTCGAGAGGTACCAAACATCTTAGGGACCTAATACATTACGTGTACTTATTTTTGAATCTTCTACTTCTGATATCTCCGTCATTTTGATTGTGGTTTTATAGTTAGTATCTTTGTAGAGTGATTTCTTGTAATGGAAAGGGATAATAGCCTTTATAGTGGATATTGAGATATGATCCATGATGTCCTATGTTTGTAGCATCTTTTAGAGATGCTCAATGATGATAGTGATCAATCATGATCATTAGAGAAAATCCAAATAGGAAAAAAACTCCCTTATCCCAAATGGGTGAGGGTCCTTTTTGCCTGGAAATGTTACATCACCATCGTATCAGGGAATGGGTAATCCATACTCATGGTACATATAATGTAGAAAAACTCCGCTATTGCACTAGGGAGTGGGTCCTCTATACATTTAGAGGGTACTCCGATGATGTACAATGGTACATTTTATCCATACTCATTGTATGGATATAGAGGCGAAAATCCCCAATTTCTCCAGGGTGAGGGTCCCCTACACATGGATATATTACTACAATGTTATGAAAGTGAGTTTTTCCTCCATATATATTTTATAAATACAGAGCCAGAACTCCCCTCTCACAATATGGCATGAATCCTATATCCCGGGATATATACTCCATATTTTTACTAGGGTTCAAGTACCAAATATTCATTATAAAAATATAGTAAACACCCTCCCCCGTCACATCGGTATGTGGGTCCTCTATCCATGAAGATGATACTCCGCTATCATACCAGGGAACATTCAATCTATATTTTTTTGTAGTTAAATTTGTTTCACTCCACTGTCATACTAGTTTTTGGGTCCACAATCGGTAAAGATAGTACCCCACTTTCATACAATGGTGTGGTTCCTCTATACTCATTGTACATATATAGAGGTAGAAAATCCCTACCTATCTATCTTATGTATCATCTTTCCATAGAGACCACACACTCATTTCATAGTTTGGAGATGGAACTCTAAATTCAATATAACAATATGGAGGTGACACTCCATATTGCACTAGGGTGTGGGACCTCTATCCAAGGATATGTAACTCCCATTCTATGAATATTGTTATAATGTGAGGAAGGGAAGGGATAGGCATAGGTGGGAGGAGAATGTATATTAGTGGATCCAAATGTGGTCTGGTGTATGACATGTGTCCCCATTTATCCATCTTTAATTATAACATAGAGTCACAAACTACATATCACTAGATGTATTTCCATTTGAGAGTTAGGGATACTAGTAGAGGCATTTTTATCAACACTGCTGTTAGAGGATCCTACAAAGAGGATCTATGATGACTTATTTCTACTGAGAGTATAAACTGAGTCTATGGGAAGGTAGAGAGATCCTCACATGAAATATTTACATACTTATTTTGGCATGGTATTATGATTTTCTCAGTACGGACTGGTCATATACCATCCATGATTAGATGATTTATACAGATGAGTGTGAAAGTCCATTCAATTTCTGTGATGGTATTTTCATCCTTTGATAAGAAGTGATGTTTGGGAAGAGCATGATGGGGTCATTCATAGGGGTTTTTTATCGTGTCCTCGTCAGTTGGATATATTACCATAATAGTTTCTAATTCTATGAGAATTTAGTTTCCTTTAATGGTGGAGGAGCATAAAGGCATACATATTGGGGATATTTGGATATTACCACTACATAATAGTATTATTTAAACATTGAATTTATCTAGGAACAACCCTATATATACAATTGCATATTAGATGACCTCGTGTAAGGGTGATATCTAAATGTTTGGTTGGAGGAGTCTATAGAGTTGGGGATTCAAAGACCTAATTATTTTCCTAGGAATCATTTTGTTGTTCACATAGGTTTGGATTAGATATTTTGGTCAATTATGGATTACCATCAACCGAGCCTTGTGATTGTCTAGAAGGAGTACAAACCTCGAGAATCCATTAAATATTCTCCCAGTGGATGGAGGAGAAGTAGATTGTAGAGATTGACATCAGGATGAGTTATCACCATCTCCAGTTATGAGAGTTGGGTGTGCCAAGCACGGAATTCAGGAACCGTAGTGGTTTCTTTGAGTTATTAGGGATTTCCTTTGGTATGTTGAGTAAAAATTGATTTTCAAAAGATTAGTATCGATATCCATTACCATTCATGTATATTTTTTGGGTAATATTCAGTGATGGTACCTTTGTATTCTCTCTATTAGAGATGAAGTACACAAGACAAAAGAGGATAGAGGTAGACAAGCTCTGGGAGTTCCACATGGTTGGAAGCTATCATGGAATCAGTTATAGACTCAAGGTATATTTATCAAGATGCATATTATAATATATGTGATTCAAAATGTATCATGATGAGGTTTTGGTGGTGTGTTATTTAGGGACACCAAGGGAATGGATGTGGAAGAATATTCTCATAGTAATATTTTATATCAACCACTGTCGAGCGAGATGATAGACCACTCTTTTCAGTAGACCCATTTTGGTGATGATGGGAAAATGTACCTATAGTTGATAGTTGTTACCCATTAGCTTCTTCAGTGAGTTAGGGATGAAATAATTAGTGTTTTAATTGGGAGATATTTCATGATTAGTTATTCAATAGATAAATTCCAGGTGGATTCCAAGAAGGTGAGGAATATGACTTCTTTGATTGACAATGATTAGTGACACTATTCATGTTGATAGAAATGGTTCTATATATTTTTTTCCATAATATTACACCAATGAGAAGGGATGAGATTCTAAGAACCTTTGGCTAGGTGTTTTTGACATTTCTAATGATAATAGGAACTTTTTCTAGTGACTATGTTTTATTAGATAGGTGATGTATCACATGACCCCGTGATAATAGTTAAATTTGGTACATGGTGTTTTCCACACACTATAGTTGAGGAGGTATATTCATTACTCATTTTTTGATATTTTCATGTCTAATTTAGGATATTAGAGTTGATTTCCCAATTTCTTGAAGCTATTGGTGTTGATAACTTGATGGTAAATACCCTTCCTGGAAATTTTTTCTTCTATGGGTGTGTGTATTTTGGAATAAAAGAAACCCACTAGGGGAGCTCATGGGAGTGCGATACATGGATGTGGGCGTAATATCCCCACCATTTTTCCTATTTTTTCTTTTAGGGGATTTAAATATTTTTGTAGAAAGGAGAAAAATAGATAATCTTTTTTTATTGCAATACATTGGAATATTTCTACGAATATTGTAGAATTTTTTTGCTAAGAAGAATTGTGATTTAAAGATCCAATGGTCCCAGAAATAATTTTAAAAAAATCATTATTTTTTATATCACACATATACTATTTTTTAGAAAGTACTGATCATCTTATAAATGGAGTGTTAAATTGGAAATTTGAGACCATTGTTATGTCTAGAACATGTGGTTTACACTAGGAGTGACATAAGGTTGTCCATATCTAGAAATCTTAATATGGAAATCATTGGATAGTATATTTAATAAATATAAATAAAATAATTATTTATTTATCATATTAAATTACATAATCCAAATCCTCTATAAATACCATCAAATGATGGTTTTACATTGTTTAACAGTATAAACCATAATAGATCTAAGAAGTGTAGTAGGATATCATTCATCATTGCTAGATCGGGATCACAGAATGATAGATGATCAGATCATAGATAATACTGATATGAATAATGAACACAACGATTTAATTATCTTCTTCACTATAGGTTGTGGTTTTCACTAAATAATATCCCATAATTGAGGTTGGACTCATCAATTTGGGATTATTCCCCTTTATATTAAATTATTGATCAATGATTTTATCTTCTTTTCTTCTTTGATAATTGTTCTTCACATGAGAATCAAAATTTATTAATTATTTTTATCTAATATAATTCATCCCTTATTTCAATTAATATTCCTACATTTTTATAATCATTGTACAAGAACAGTTGAGAAATGATGGTTCACTTAATATTATTATTTTCCACTCTCAATTCATCATTTTTTTACGTTTTACCCATGGGTCCATGGTTTGACTTTTTCAGGGTGGATTCAGGCGTGATCAAACCCCCAAACTGATTATGATAGAATAAATGACATGTAGACAAATGGTTTGGTAAAATATTGATGAATGGAGTGGGATACCAGTGATACATCATGGATCAATGTCTTATAGGATTTACTAGATTTAGTGATTGGTTGAATAGTGACACATCCTAGGTCTTTCAGTTGATAAAGATCAAATCCGTAACTTGGGTGCAGTTTTGTGATTGAGGATTGAAGAAAACATCAACTAATTGTGGGCGGTTTAGGATTGTATTTGTAATACCCAATTTTTTATTTTCACGTGATGATGACATGTGGTGTGTAAATTTAGAGATTTGTGTTATTATAATATATAATAATAATATAATTTATAAGAATAATATTAAAAGGAACCCAAATTAATTTTTGTTCAAAACATTATTAGACGTGTGGAATATCTCCTAGAGGAATCCCTTATTCAAGGAAAAAGGTGGGGAGTTTTTTCTTACAATATTGTTATTATTATTAATTATAATAATGACTAATTATAGAAATGAAATGGGGATATGGATTCAAGTAAAATTATTTTGAGGATGGGGACTGGGAATGAACCCATTATCCATTTAATAATTTTTTATCATAATAATAACATAAAATAAAAATATTATTTTTTATACTTATTACATCTCATTTCTGAAATATCTTATGCATTTTAAATAAACATTATGACCCATCTATAGGGGTATAACCATGAATTTATCATTGTTTATTCCATACATGTGATGATTACCTTTTTCTGAGTCGTGGCACGAGACTATAGGGAACCCAATAATAATAATAATAATATTATTATTATTATTATTATAAAGGAATCTATTACCCAATTTATTTTTTCCAAATCGTTTTGCAATGAAGAACCATCTGTGGGGTTGTTAACCTGATACTGTGGATGGAATTTTAGGACTAATATTAGGTACTTAATTAGGTTTATTGATTAGTCCCATGAAGCACCATTCCTGAGTTATATGGGGAGATGTTTCTCTCACATCAATGTCTGATTTGGCTGATTAAATAGATTGATATTATTGTTTTATGATAAGGATCATTGTGGTGTAATCTGTTTGGCCATTCATATCCATTTTCAATGAAATATCATGAGTTTTATGTTTTTTCTCAATGGACAGATGACTAGCCTCATGGAGTTTTCATGATTTTGGCTATACATGTCGCTTACTTTGGGTGTGCACGGGCACCCCCAAGGTACACAGTCATTACCCATTATCCAGGAAGATCTAGGTACATATCTAGGTATTTGAGATGGAAAAAACATCTTAGGGACCTAATACATTCCATGTACTTATTTTTGACACTTCTACTTCCAATGTCTCCATGATTTTGAATGGTGTTTTTACAGTGAGTATCCTATCTAGAGTGATTTATTGTAATAGAAATGGATAATATCCTTCATAGTGGATATTGAGATATGATCCAAGATTTTCTAAGATTTAAGATTCCTTTTGAGATGCTCAATGACGATAGTGATCAAGCATGATCATCAGAGACAATCCAAAAAGGAGAAATACTTCCTTATCCCAAATGGGTGTGGGTCAATTATGCATGGAAATTTTACAACCCTATCATACCAGGGAATGGGTTATCCATACTCATGGTACATATAGAGAGTAAAAACTCCCCTATCACTGTAGGGTGTGGGTACTCTATACATGGATTGGGTACTCCAATGATGTACAATGGTGCATTTTATCCATACTCATTGTATAGACATAGAGGCAAAAATCCCCTATTTCCCCATCATGAGGGTCCTCTACACATGGAGAAATTGCTACACTATTTTAATAGTAAGTTGGTTCTCCATATATATTTTATAGATATAGAGGCAGAACTCCCCTCTCATACTAGGGTTTGATTCCTATATCCATTGATATATAATCCCTATTGGTACTGGGGTTCATGTCCACAATATTAATTGTACAAATACAGTAAACACCCTCCCCTATCACACTGGGATATTGGTCCATTAACCAAGATGATTATACTCCCCAATCATACCAGGGAACATGTAATCTATATTTTTTTATAGATACACTGGTTGCACTCCCCTTCCACATAAGGTTTTGGGTCCACAATCCATAAAGTTAGTACTCCAGTATCATAGTATAGTGTGGTTCCTCTATACTCAGTGTACATATATAGATGAAGAAAAATCCTATCTATTAAGCTTATGAGTCATATTTCCATTGATACCACACTCTCATTTCATAGTTTTGAGATAGTACTCTATAGTCAATATAAATATATAGAGGTGACACTCTCTATTGCACTAGGGTGTGGGTCCTCTATCCAAGGAGATGTCACTCCAATTCCAAACCAGGGCATGTGTCCTCCATTATTACTATAGACATACAATTTAATAACTCCCCTATCACACAAGGTAGTGGTTCCCCGATCCATAAATACAATAATTCCATATCTCACTATGAAATGTGACCTCTGTGCACAGATATGATACTCTCGTGTCACACCATGTTGTGTGTCTTTAATATTTCTTCCTCAGATATAGAGATAACAATTACTTATTAGATCAAGGTTTTATTACTATATATTGTGGATATTATTATCACTCAAGTAGTGGAATAGTGTCAAGGTGCATTCCCCTATGAATTTTTGAGGGAGACAACATGATGGGAATCATCAATGGTCCCTTTTTATTGCTTCTGGAATAGTCATTTTTCTTATCTGTGCTATAGAGATGGTGATCCCCATTAATTATGTTATTGATTTCTATTGATCATATTGACGGTTTTGTTATGTTCTTCATCATATATAATGATTTAAATATATTGGTTGTGATGACACGACTACTTCTATCATGTCTTCCATTCCCCCCACATTAGTTTTTGGGGTGTCCTACTTTGTATGTTTATAATCGCTATTACATGGTAATTATCCACATGTTTCATGTATTATAATGAAAATATATAGATTAGAAGTGACATTGGAGAACCATATGGATACATGGGTTAATTTAATTCATACATTTTTAGGGATTATAGATCAGAAGCTAGACTCTCTCACTTTATTGTAGTTGTTTTCTTATTGAGACATCTTTTCTGGCGGGGCATTTTTCCTACCCTTTACATTTTTGGAATACACTGTCAGCAATTTTTTATTCCCAAGAGGTTATTATTTAAATGAGATTTAGTCTATATATTATTTCTTTTCATTATTAATTTAGTTCACTTTATCTGGGAGATGGTTGGGCGTATGTGTACGTAAACATTAGTAAAATGACACCCATTTTAATTATGTGTTTTGGAACATTTCCCCATCCCCTAACCTATAAAGGTAGGATTGGGGTAGTTGTAGCTCTTCCTTCCATTATCTAGGTGGGTCTAGGGGTGTTGGGTCATGAAATTTGTATTGAAAATAGAAACATGTTTTTATTTAAAATTATATAAAATAATCAAGAAAAACACACTAGTTGTATTAAACAAGGTGTTTACTCTCAAGATAATACAGAATCCCATCAACATAGAAATAAATGGATATAAATAACTTTATTATAAAATAAATAGGTCCTAATCCTATATCATGTTTTACAAAAATCTATAATTAGATTATCAAGGCTATATAAATGACTCAACCACTATTATTTAGGTGATAAAAAATTCCATGTCACAGATGACCTCTTCTATTGTTATTCAGGGGATATAAAGGGGAAAATGTAAGATATTTTCAATCACTATGTATTTCAGTTCAGGATCCAATGATTTCAAACATTTATAACAATGTTACATCTAAATGTTTTAGGTAATATAGAAATTTAATCAAATAAAGTGTAAAGATTAATCATATCTTAGTTTGGTTAGATTTCATTTTTCATGAGTGATTTTTTATGTTTAATTAAGGGACCAAGATGAATTTTAGAAGAGTTTAAAAAAAATCTCCAGGGAGGTAACAAATAATTTATCATTTATAGTAGTCTCTATAATATAAAGATAATATGATAAATGAAGTTATTCAATTACCCACTTGTTTTATATTTTCCAAAATACATCAAGAAAAGAAATGTTCAAGAGGGTTTCTTATAAATTTATATTATTTTATGTCAAATTAATTGTTCTGGGAAAATTATTTACAAAGGGGAATGATCCTCTTAATTATAAACAAATTTAGAACGTCATAGTTTTCTTGCAAACCTTTGTGGTGTTATTTAATAATAACAATTCTTAAATATAATTTTATCTGGAATTAATTTAATTAATTATCTTTGAAATTAGAGAAGTTTTTTTAAATTTAATTTTAAATTGCTTCAGTAGAAGGGAAATATAGTGGCGGAAAAATATTGGGGTTAAATTCAAATGATTTAGTATAATAACTCAAATTTTAATGCAGTTTGGTTGTAACTGCAACAAGCTAAACTTATAATGTTGGAACATTGTATTTTATAATGCGTATGACCAAAAACACATAAAAGATAAGGGAATATAACATTCCATGTATTTATAATATATTTACTATGTTTAATAAATTCAAAATATTTTATACCTCTAAATGACCATGATATCAAGTGATTGTGTGACTTATATAATATTGAGTTTTGTGAATGGTTTACATTACATGAATGATATAGTTTTAACTATACAATGATATATTATTAAAATATTATTATTTAATATAATATGTAATAATAAACAACCTATTATGATTATTATTAAATAACTAATGAAATTATATGTTTTAGAAAACTAATTCCTTGGTCACAAATTAATTAGAAATGAATATGAGAGCCAATTGAAAATAAAGGGAATATTTTACTGATTATTATTATAGTATAGCAATGATTTTTTCATAAATAAATTATATTATTTAAAATTATTGTGTCATTTTAATAATATATATATATATAATATACCAAATGTAATAATTTTTATATTCATCCCATTGATTTTATAAGCATAAGATATGAAAAAACCCGATTTTATGAATAAAATACTATATTGATATTAAGTCACTTTTACCGCCTTAAAATGAATATACTACATTCAATCAAAATTATGGAAAATTCTTAAATAATATATTAAAAAAACAGAATCTTTAAAATACAAAAATAAAATTTGGTTTGGGTGATTTTTTATTTTTTGTTATGTTTCATTTTTAATGAATACTGAAATATGCAGATTTTTGATCCAAACTACGTTTAAATATAATTTATTTATAAGGATATGTTATATATTAAAATTGATTTAAATGTTTAAGTACATAAATTTATTATAAATTAATAAAATTTAGGTCATTAGAGTCAATTTTACTCACAAATTGAGAATAAAAATATAGAAAACATTTGGATGTTTTTACATCAAAAACCGGTAATGTAATCCCATCTATGGGATTGAATTTAAATTAATTTCTTCCACTTATATAAATGGAATTTATGAATATGGATTCCATAATTGTAACCAGAAAGAATTTATATATTATAATAATTTCAACATTTTTTGGACCAAAAAAATAGCCTAGGTAAATAAAAAATAACACTATTAAGTGAAAATTTATCATATTAAGGGAATAAAAATTATTCTTAAGGGTATAAATCACCTACTAAATTTCCTAAGAGACATCATCATGAGATATTTAAAACCTATACCAGATTCTCTATTCATTAGGAAATTATTAAATCTAAATGAAATGTGAAAATCTTGTATTGAATTCCATTTTCAGAATATTAAAAGAGTGGCACTCCTCCTCCACCATTTAAGGGCCTCCTCTCCTACAACATCCTCACACATCTTAAGGAATATTTTCACAATGATGATTTTCACAAATATCTCCTATGAGTCTCTCCCCTTATCCATAAAGCCTCCCCTTGGATACAAATTGACTCAAAAGTTGTTGCAAATACTAAGGTGACATCTTTCCTTAAGCTCATTATTTTTATTTCCATTCTCCACCCATTAAACACTTATTTTTTAATTCGTAAATTAGAAAAAAAGTATCTTCAATATACTTGAATTTTTTAGGCTATGTTTTCAACCTAAAAATAAATAAAAAATCATCTATAGGGTAACATTGATATTGTTTACATGTATGGTGATCTACTTCACCACAGAATGATGATTGTTCATTTTTCCTATATCTCCGATAATGGTAGAAATAATGATGTAAACTATGTTTATATATGTTTAATATGATATTTATAAAGTATTTATACTTATTTAATTCACTTATAACACATATATTTATGCACTTCTTTTTTTGGGAATAAGATAACATCGTTTTAGTAAGTGTATACTATCTCCACATAAACATGATACGATTTGGTCTCACAATACATGGAATGTAAATAATATGGTTATAAATAAAAATAGACAACACTGAAAAAATATATATGATATTAATAACATAATTAACTTTCAATAAATAAAATATATATCAATTTATTTATTTCCCTTTCAAACACATAAAAAGTGATAATGTCATTCGTGGACGTGTGGACTACCTCATCCTCGAAACGACGTGATTCATTTTAAATCACAAGAAATTTATATATAAATATATATGACCAAATAAAATTTTTTTTATTATATAATTATCATTCTAGAAATATTTCTTTTACATAATTTCTTTCACTAACGAACCTTGAAAAATGGGAATGTTACTCTTGTGTACGTACTATCTACTGTCTCTAGTATTGTAACATTGATTCATTTTTGGTAACAACATTTACATATTGGTTTTAAAAGAATAATTGATGTATAAATAATAAAATTATGTCATGATTAATGTTTTTGATATGTTAAATTATGCCCCCTTTGACCATAGTTGACCTATAAATGTTATTTTATAACACATGAATTGAATTTGGTCAAAACACCTGATGTAAATATAATTATTTAAGTAATTATATAAAACACACTAAGAAGTGACATAATAGAAATGAAAACCTAAAAAATGTACTGAAGATAGTAAATAAATAACCATGGATTTCTATTTATGGATATAATGAAACATGAGACAAATTAGTTGCAATATAAGAGATCTCATCTCAATATACATTCTATTAAGACTTATATGTTGTTATGAACATAATGTCTTTTATATGGTGTATATTCAACCATTTGAAATTTTCTATCCTGAAAATACTTACTAAAATGATATTAGAGGATTAATTTATTGTTATTCCTTCTTGAAAAATATGATCCTAATTTTTACTTATGGTATGGGATAAATTGTAATATTTTATTTTTATCCTCCTCAAGAACATTTTTTATGATTATCTCTATAATATCATATCCTTTTGTGATTGATAACATTATTTTTAAGTAAAATGTTTATTTTAATGCACTCTATTTTTTATACATGTTGTAAATACATCGACTTTGTCTTATAATATCATATTTTATTCAATATTCATTATATTTTGTGTTTCTATTAGGATTATTTCATCGATGGGGATTTGAGTTATATATTACCAAGTGTAAAAGAGATTTCATAATCTAATTATTTTTTCATGGGATTATACTAGTTACTAGTGGTCATTAATAGTATGTGATTTTGTTAATGATTAATTTAACTTTATACTTATGTATTTAATATTCCTTATTTTTACTTACAATTGACGAACAAAATCAATTCGTTGATTGATTCTCACTTAAATGTTATTTTCCTTTTTTGTGGTTTACTTCATAATCTCAATTTATTCAGGATTCTTTATACATGAATTTAAATCAGAGTAAACTATTTTATTATTGTATAATAAACCCTTTTATTTTATCCTCATATGGTTTTTATGACCATTTCCAAGAATTAGTTCCAATTTCCCTCTTTTTGGTACTCTGGATGTTTTGGAAAATGTTTTTGATGAAAACACAAAATTATTTCTATCTTTAGTCGGGGAAATTTTTCTTTATCTAAAACCCATTTTTTATAAAAATGAATAAAAAAATGTTTTCAACCATTTAATAATTATTTAATAAATAAATTGTTACCTTTTTTTCAATTACACATGTTTAAAAAAGAATCATCATTTTTCTTTTCAAACAATGCACTTTTCTAGCATTTTATCGGGAAAAAGGAATGTTCTTTTTACCTAGTACAACATGTATATATTTACCCATTTTCATTTCATCGAAGATTCCATTTCATGTTTAAAATATTAATTTTTTAATACATCTTTTTTAAAATGGATTTTGATTGCATAAAATTTTTAAATGTTTTTTAAAAAACAATTATTATTTCTTCAAGAATATTTTTAAAATATATTTTTATAATGTTTTCATTATCAATGAAAACAACCCTGTATCTTTCTTCACATGGAATATATTGTATTTATTCCCTAATTTAGTTTTCTTTGTATGGTTTATGATTTATTTATAAATGGATAGTAATAAAATTCACATCCTTGACACCTTTCTCTGTCCCCTAGAAGTATTAAATCTCTAATGATCATTAAACATTAATTTTCCCCTAAATTATCATTTTAATTTATCTTGGATATTACTATTTTGTAGTCTATATACAAGTTTACATATGTTGGTTACATTGAATATTATATGATTACATGGAGAAAGAGTTATATTTATTTATTCATTATTCTATAAGATTATTTGATAAGTATTATTTTTTATTAATTAATTTGATTACCCGATTTGACGTATACTGTTAACATGAAATGATGGGTGGAGCCCGGACATTATATATATCCTTGATGCATAAATCGAATCCCATTAGAATAATAAGTTCTGAAGATTCAATGGGTATTAATCCATTGTTTTAAACTATCCAGAGGATGGATATTGATATTATAGTTTCTCATGTACAATATACCAGACGTTTAATAATTTATCATTTACATTAGAGACATTTTATTTTGATTCATTATTTATTATCCAAGATATTTCCAAATGATAAAATATTTGGATTCTTTTCATTTTTAGTTCATTCCATAAATAGAATGTGTTTTACATTCTTACCTTTACATATTTATTTTTCCTTATATTTTTATTGGTTTAACAAATCATTCAATTTATTTATTTTTGATATTGTTTATGTACTTCCTTCTTAATTATTTCATTACATTGTTTGTTTTTTTAGTTATTTACCATGCTATAAATACTATCCTCATTGGTTCACTATTTCATCCAATACATTTTTCCATTACCGATCATAGGAGTTCACCATTATTATATATTTTTTCACCATGAATTTTAGAAGTGCACTATGAATGATATAATAGATACACTGGATGTAATAATGTTATAATCCTCTATGTTATCCTCAATGTTATTTTTTAAAAAATCATAATTATAGTATGAATACTTATTACAAGACTCATGTATTTACCTTTTTTAATAACAACACTAAATTGTTGTATCTTTATGGTTTGACTCTTTATTATCGCACCAATGTAATTGATAGCAGACATTGGCATTGGGATTTATAGGGTTATGTCGCTACAGATGGTATTAATGGATTTTTTTTAACATCCTTAGGAACGATATTTTGGGGAAAATAATATATAACATATCCACAAGGTTGAATATGATTATTAGTGTAGATTAAAACCCCATAATTTTGGTAATTTAGATATTATGTGGGTATTTAATAGAATATATGTTTGTTTGGATGCTATAAATGGACACGGTTCTAGCATATATATACCGAGGAATAAAAAATATAACAATTTGTGTGGGTCCAGACTCGAGATAACCTAATACATGACAATTGGACTTAATAGACACCTTTTCTGACACACCCAAGAGATATTCCTAAGATAATTCAAATTTTATTTAAAGACCATTATGATGTATTTTGATAATGATTAACATAGGTTAAACCTTAATTGTTTTAGATTGAGTATTAGGTTCCATTATTTAGAAATCCTACTAATTATATTATGGATAAACCCTAGAACAAGGAATGAATTATGATGAAATAAAAGGATGATGTATTTATGTTCTAGAGTAGTATGGAAAAAATTGCTTAAATGGCAATTCTGTGATTAACCTTCTTTCAAGGATATCGATCTAATTTATTGTGGTAATAAAATTAACATGGTTTTAGAAAAGGACAACCAATTTACTGGGAGACATCCCGTCAAATTTGTTAAGCCCATGGGTTATTAACCACTGGCCAAATGATGCTAAGGGTATGATAGAAACCCCTGACCTACACAATGTCAAGGTAAATATGTCATTGTTTTTAGTTGGAAAATTTGATGAATAGAAACTAGTAATAAACATGTAGTGTTTCTTTTTTGGGTTTAGTGATTAATGAATTAACTATATAATTTACATAAAATTTTATGTTGAATATATATATAATTTTAACTCTTTTATGTGACATAAGGTCTATTAAAAGTGTTGTTGTGTTCTTTTTCCAAAAAAGATAATTTTTGGATGTAAATGATTTGATGAAAGGAAGTAAACATGGTAAGATTGATGAAAACCCGAAATATGGAATATTAACATGAAATTAAAACCTATCATGTAAGTAAATTTCCTTATATTCATAGGTAGTAAAATAATTACCCAACATTATGAAGATGACATAGAAATAAAATGTTGTCTTTATACCTTAATTTTTATTGAACTGATAGTCTTCTAAAACATCTCAGATTTATTGATTTGAGTCTCTCAACATTCCATTGGTCATTATAATGTTTTTGAGTTATGACCTCAATAGCTCCCTCTAAATATTTAATTATTTCCTCTTAGTATGTGTATTTAATAGCCACAGAATTTCTACTGCATGGAGACCTAGTTAAATAATACTGCATGAGAACTTTTTCATTATCATTATCTATTTTCAAGATCATGTTTTACGAACCCTTATAATGATGTTGAATTATAAACATATGAAATATAAAGCAATATATTACCAATATTGAGTTTAAATTGTGAGGAAACAAATTAAATACGGTGCTAATAATGTAACAACCGAGTTATCTAATGATAGATCATTGTATTCAATGATTTGTGTGACACTCAACACCAATGGCGTATGTGAATATAATACCCTTAGAATTTAAAATATATTTACTATTTCTAATAAATTTAATAAATTTTTTAGCTTGAAAACCATGAGATACTGAGTTAGTATGTGACACACACAACAACAATTTTCTTCAGTGGCTTTTGTTACATATAAGAATGAGTTTTAACTAAAAAAAATATATTATTAAAAATTAATATTTAATAATATAAAATATATCAAACAAGTCATTTTAAAAATTATTAACTAAATTATTAAAATATATTGTTTACAAAAATAATTTATCGGTTACCAATTAATTATAAATGAATGTAAGATCCAATTGAAAATAAAGGGTATATTGTATAAATAACTATATTTATTCTCAGTAAACAATTTGAACATAATAAATTATATTAATTAAAATTAAGGATTTATATTAATGTAATAATTTTATATATTATATATTATATATTATATTATTTAAATTCATCCAATTTTTTTATAATAATAAGATAATAACAAACCAAAATTTACTTGTAAAATACTATATTTTTGTTAAGTCACGTTTACAACCTTTTCTTGTAGGACATGTTTTAAATCCATTTTTTCACATTCACAAATATTATATGTCTAAATAATGTAATTATTTAAATTATAAATATATAAATAATTTTTAGGCGAATTTTTTAATTTTATTTTGATAGGATTCATTTTTAATGAATAGTTAAACAAACTAAATTTTAGTTCAAAACTACTTATAAATAAATTTTATTAATAATAATAAATTGCATTACAAATTGGTTTTAATGTATATAAAATAAGTTTTATTTAATAATTTTTCTTTTTTTAATTTTAATCAGTTACACTTTTATATTGGAAATAGAAAAAACTAAGCATTCAAACATTTTTACTTTAAAAACTCATACTGTCATCTTGTTTATGGGATTAAATATATTTTAATATTGGTCACATATTTTATTGTAATTTGGAAAATTGGATTCAAAAATAAGAATAAAAATAAATTAAAATGTCTAATAATGGAAAATATATTTGTTTTTAAAATAATAGTGAATATAATAAAAAATCAATCACAATGATAAAGGTAAAATTATGCTTATTAAGGGACCAATCATTAATATTATGGGGAAAAATGACTAAAAACATGCCCAATTTGGTATTTTCTAGTAATATTTATTCCCTATCCCCAACTAGATCTAAATTGGACCATTATGTAAGGAACATGAAATGTGATAAAATTATATGGATTTCCCTTGTCAAAATATTGCAAGAGTGCCACTCCTCCTGAACTATAAGGGACCTCTTCTCCTCACACATCCTCACATATCTCAACCAACATTGGATCAACAATGATACTCTGAAAATTATTCTCAAAATATCTCCCCTAATCATATAATCCTAACCTTGGGAATAAATCAATCAATGTAATCCCCGTGGTGAAAACCTAATTGAGTTACACGATTAAGAGGTAACGTCTATCCATAAGATCTTTAGTTTTATATCCATTATCCGGATTCTATTATAATTATTTAATTTTTCTGAAACAATTAAATTATCTTAAATATGCTTGGTTGTTTTTATTCTATGGTTTCGACATAAATGTACACACACTGCCATCTAATGGGTAACAAACATACTATTTATGTGTACATTGAACTACAGCCTCATGAATTGATAATAGTTCAGTTTTCCATTATCACCCCTCTTGGAGAAAATAATGATGGACAATATATTTATATATATTATATATTATTTTTATAAAATCCTTATAGTGATTTAATTATTTTATAACACCTATATTTATGAACACCATTTTGCTAATACGAAAAAATCATTTGAGGTTGTCTAGACTACCGTCTCATAAATGCAATGTGATTCGATCACATGATACATACAATCTATAATGTATGTGTTAATTAAAAAAATGTTACATAGAAAAAAAATATATGATATTAATGAAATAATTTCCATTATAGATATATAATATTTATAAATTTATTTTTTTACCCTTTGACACACTGAAAAATGATAACAATATTTATAAACTTGTGGACTACTGCCACCATTACATGATATGATTTCATTTAAATACAAGTAATTCTTTACATAAATATATATTATTAAGTAAAATGTTACATATGATATTATTATAATTCATGAATGATATGGTATTACTTAACCTCTTTCCATAACGATTATTGAAAATGGGAATGTTACTCTTACAGGCATCCAACCTACCATCTCAATGATTATAATATTGATCCATTTTTCATAAAAATAGTTAATGATTGTTTTTAAAATAATAATTTATTTATAAATATATTAATTATGTCATTATAATTAATTTTTATATAATATATAATGAACCCTTTGACCAAAGTTGACCAACTAATGTTATTTTTTAACACATGAACTGAATTTGGTAAAAAAACCGATGTAAACATCTCTTTTCAAGTTGTTGTATAAAACATGGTAATTACTTATATAAAAAATTTCATAAAACTGAATATTTTATAATTAATTTAAAGAATTAACATAAGTTTTTTATTTGGTAATATAAAGACACACAAGACAAGTCAGATTCAAGGTAAGGGATTTCATCATAGTTTATTTTCTGTTGAGACTTTTTTATTGTTATCCACATAATTACTTTTAAATTGTATATATACATAAATATGATATGTTATATAATAAATTTTTTTATTATCATGATATTATAAGATTCAGATAATTTTAATAAATCTTAAAAAATATTATTAAAATGTTTCAAAGCGGTATTGGACACTTTAGAAGGTTTAATGATTATCTTCCTCAAGAACTTTTTTTGTGGATTATCTTTGAAATATCACTTCCTTTTGTGATTTTTAACATTATTTTTAGCCAATCAATTTATTATTGGGCACTAAATTTCTTCTCTATGGTGTACATACTTTAACATTGTTAAATAATTTCATGATTTATTCATTAATCATGAGATGTTGACTTTTAATTTAAATTATTTAATCTAAAGGGGATTGGAGTTAATTGTTACCAAGTGGAAAAGAAATTACGTAGCCGAATTCCAATTTTAATGGGGGATACTACATCCTATTTTTCTTATATATAATGTTATTATGTTTATAATAAATTTTTATATCTATTAATTCATTTCTACTTCATTAGTTTTTTTACATTTCATACACGAAATCTATTCATTGATTGATTTTCACATCTAAATTATGGAATTTTAAAGGGTTTTACTTCACAATATTATTTTATTTGGGATTATTTACATTTGAAGTTCCCTTAGAAGAAATTTTTTGAACATTTTATAATAATCTGTTTCATTTTATCCCCCATTAGTTATTCATGAAATTTTTTAAATATTAGTTCAATTTTTTAACTCTTATATAGACAATATGATTTAGAAAATATTTTTTTAAGATATACTGATGTAATTTTTCTCTTTAGTAATAGGACCTATTTTCCTCAAAAACCATGTTTTTGTAAAATGTTTTAAATTTTTTTTAACATTTTTAAAAAAGTTTTAGTACCTAACATTTTACCCTTCTATCCTTAGAATTGTTTTCCAAAATAATATTCTTGTCACATTCCAAAAAAGACAGTTTTGTGTCCATTTACTATGAAAAAAGGAATGTTATTTTTACCACATAATGCATGTACGGATTTTCCCACCATAATTTCTTCGAAGCATCCCATTCAATTTTAAGAGGATACTTTTTAATAAGTTTTTTTGAAAGTGATTTTCCATGAAATGGTTTATCAAAACAAAACGTTTTTTCCCTCAGGAATATTTTTAAAAGTTCTTTTTTTTAATTGTTATATTCATCAATGAAAACAACCTTCTATTTTCCTAAACATTAGATACGTTGTATTTAATTCATCCTATATTTAATTTGGATAGTTTATGATTGATTTTTCCAAGGATAGTATACACATTCACATCCTTGATTGACTTCTTATTCCCATTGAAATACTCAACATCCTTTGATCATTGAACAATGAATTTCCACTAAATTATTCATTTCATTTACCATTCATTTTACTATTTCCAAAACCATATAAAATTTGACATATGTTGTCTACAAAGATAATCATTTAATTATTTGGGGAAATATTTATAATTCTTTAATCTTTATTCAAAAATGATATTGGGTAAGGAATTATATTTAATAATAAAATAAATTTATTGATATGAAGAATTACTTAGACAAGAAATGAAGGATGAAGGCCGGGATTTATAAAACTACTTGATGCATCAATATGTTCTCATGATACAAATAAGTTTCTCAAATTAAATGAGATTGAATTAATAATTTTAAACTTTATAGAGGATGGATCTTGATTGTATATTCCCTCATGTACCCTAGATGTGACATCCTATAATTAAATATTTGCTTTATGGATATTTCATTTTGATTCATTATTTATTATCTATGATATTTTAACATGATGAAATCATTAGAAGTATTTCATTTTTAGTTCATTGATTAAATGGAATGTTTCTTTGTTTCTTACCATTACATATATATTTTCCATATCTAGTTGTTGGTACGACATGTGCTCCATTTGTTACATTTCCTTATTTATTATGTATATCCTTATGATTTTTTTATTACATAAATTGTTTGTATAATAATTAAAAATTCAATTTTTTTCTCACTGATTAATTATTTATCCTTCATCATTTTACCCTTATTGATAATTTCATTTCACCCTTATTTTTATTCCTTTACCTTGGAATCCAAGGAGAATATATGATATATATACATGTTTGGATATATGGAATAATGTTGTTATCCATAATGTTATCTGGGATGTTATTTAACAAATATGTTGTAATTAGTGTATCAATATTTAATACAATACTCATGGATGTTTCCCATTTACCAAGAATAATAATATCTCAATCCTTTGGGATTTTATGCTTTTATTCGTGGAAATGTATTTGATAGTACACACTAGCACTAGGATTTTGGGGTTTAATTCACTATTTTGGAGGTAGATTATGATTATATAATTATCTAATGATATCAGTGGTAGCTCCACTAGATGGTAGAACATATTGTCCATTACAATTTATCTACTCAGTAAATGAAATACAAAGAGGTATAAATGGTTTAAGGTAGACTTTCTGATGGTATCTAACGGTGGTATTAGAGTTTATGAAATTGTATATTAAAAAAACTAGCAGTAGGTAGTCCTGATTGTTTCACCACTTATAAAATCTTTTTTTTTCAAAAAATTATCGTATGTGATAAAACATGAATCTTTTTTCAAAACATAAGAAAATTATTCTGGATCATTAATATATAGTGGTTAATGGATTAATCCAATAATGTAATTTTAATATAAGTACATGAATCTCTTTAATATTAGAAATAAAATTTAGTAAGATTGAGTTTTCAATTATTTGGAAGAAAACAAATGATTTTTATAAACCTATTGTTTTTAATACATGTACAAATATATAAAATATTTCTTATCATAAAAGGATACTAATTTAGGAATAAACTTTTAAAAATTATCTAATGATGTTTTTTTATTATATTCAATGATGTAAGCGTATAGAG
This sequence comes from Viscum album, assembly GCA_963277665.1. Taxonomy (NCBI): domain Eukaryota; kingdom Viridiplantae; phylum Streptophyta; class Magnoliopsida; order Santalales; family Viscaceae; genus Viscum; species Viscum album. The sequence goes on along the minus strand of OY728122.1, from coordinate 2,109,270,263 downwards.
TAATAATTAAAATATTTTTTTAATATATGATAACTATTTTGACAACATCCTAATGGAATCTTGATGTACTAATTATGGAGAAAAAAATTTAGTTTTTTTTGTTAATAACAATCTTCAAGGAATTAAATTCAAATTTTAAAACTATAATGGATATTCTAAAAAAATAACTAGAAAAATGAATCATTAAAAATAATTCTTCTTTTATATAATATATTTCACATGAAAAAAAATATAAAAGTAGAGTATAGTTCTAATAAATATAAAAATATTAAAAAGAAAAAAAATAAATTAATTTCAAAAAGTATGAATTAAAACCATTAGTATGGTAATAAATTTTCAATTTCTATAACTAATATTTAAAAATTATAAAATCGGAAATTATTTATCATGTCTCCCAAATTTGTTATAATTAACATACCATCATATCATTAAGGTACACATAAAATTTATTGAGTATGGTCCTCTCATTTTACTCCAACAAAATTATCTCCATGTTTTTCTAAATTTTATATGGTTTACATTCTTAGGAATTCTGACCTCATTTTCATGTTAAGGGTTTATAATCTCCTCACCCCCCTTATTTGTGTAATTAATTTAAATCCTTTTAATTTTAATATGAAATGTTATTGTTCATAATTTTTATAAATTACTTATCCTATTATTAATGATGGATGAATATTACATTAAATTGTATGACCATCATGATCTATTATGATGTTTAAACACTCAAATTCCCATATTTTGCATTATGTAAAACAAAAATTTTTCCATATAAAGATGGTCATATGGATGAATGACAAGAATTTTATATTAAGGAAAATGAAGATTTATATTTTAAGGACTATAATGAGAACCATGTGGATTAAACATTATATCAATTTATGTTTTAATATTTAATCCATATATTCTAAATTGAATGTATTTCATTAAATAAATTTTATATCATTAATGCATTTCAAATATTTGTGATACATAAACATAAAATATTTAGGGGTATTTCCTATTATGTTTATGGTATACTTATATTGAAATATATTTTATTAAAAAATATTTTCTTTCTGATAAACATATACGCATAATGTTTTATAAGGACCTTTCTGTAAAAATTACATATTCATTTCAATTTAACTAGAAATAATTTTCTCTCACTCCCAATGATATTAAAATTTTATAGTTATAGAGAATTATTTTATAATTAATACCTGAAATACAACAGGAATATAAAGAGGATACAACATAAAATTATATGCATTTATTCAAAAAAATCAACAGTTTGTAATAAAACATGAATTCTTTCAATGAAAATCTTCAAAACATAAATATTTCCTTTTCATTAATCATACCCATACATAAAACCTATGAAAGAAATTATTAAAATAGTAATGAGAAAAAAATGCTCCATAAAAGACAAAGAATGATGTAAATAAATCATTAGTACATGAATAATTTTAAACATATAAAATAATTTTATTAATGATATACTTATCACCTAGAAAGAATCATATACTGACATTGTGAGAATATAATATTTCCATAAAACATATAAAATATGAATAAACAATTTTGGATTCTTGGGGAATCATTTTTTAGTATAAAGACATTTGACTGTATCCCTCATGTCTACCTGATCATTTGTATCCCTCACAGCTAATATACAATATAACCCTCGTAGCTACCTAATTGTGTAATCATCACAGTTTCACATAGAATAACCAATATCATAAAATTACAACTTAATCATACCCAATTAATTAGAGGGTGTTAACGGAATAACCCTTCATCATAAAAAAATTCATGTTTACCAATAAATAATAATAAAACATAAATACTTTCATCATAAAATAATTACACTTGAATATTGTAAAAATTGATATTTCAAAGAGGATTTTTAAAGAAAACCACTTACCTCAGGTTTGAATTCATTCAAATGTTTCAATGAAAATTATAATGGTTAAAAGGGTTTTATTAATTTATTATAAAACTATATTCATATTTATAATACCTTATATGATATTTTATAACATCCTACCACCCATTTATTAATAATAATTTGCAATTCTCATTGTTTCGATTTCATTTATATCATGGTTTCCATGGATAGTTCGTTAGAGAATATTATTCCAAATAGAATAAGAAATCCATAATTAGAAATAAAATTTACTTATATCTTTATATACTTCCATATATGATTTTTATTAGATATGATGATTATTTATTAGATAAAATAGTAATAAAAATGATATAATTTATTTTAGTGGTTTTTACGACCATCACAGTCTTATATAATTTTATTTAATATCATGATTATATTTTGGTTACAGACCATTATATAACATATAAATTGTAAAAAAAATTATTTATCCATAATAATGTTATTTTTAGTAGCCATGAATTAGGTAAAGATAAACATAAGCACATCATCCACGATGATGTTAAATGAACACAACATAAAGAATGATTTCATTTTTTAGAATGGGATGAGAATAGAAGAGGCTTGATGATTGATATTAAAATGAATATTAATTTTAATTGATATTTTTTATTCTCAATTTATTAGGTCACATGGATAGGCATAGGTGAGGAGAGAACAAGAAAAAAATAACAGAAAAGGAAAATATATTTTACCTGTAGAAATATTTTCCTTGAATACCTCATTAGGTAAAAAGGTATTAGCCTTTTTCTGAGAATAGAAAGTTTTAGACATAAGGAAGTGTCTTGGGAAGGGAATTAAGATGAAAATAAACAACATTCAACGCATTGGGATTTGAGGAGAACAGGCGGTGAGCAGTGCTATTTATAGAGCAGGAGAGGGGTGTTTTTTTGATTATTCTATTATTTAGTTTATTATTTTGGCTCATGAATATGAATACTATGGATCTTAACACTAAATATATTAATTAAAGGAAGGATATTTTGAGATTATGGGCCTATATCACCAATACATCATATGTGACACAATAAATCTGTAATTGTTAAATACCATTAATTATAGTATTTCAGTATTCCCAAAAAATTCAACAATTTCAGGAAAAACACAAGAAATATAATTAACACATTATTTGAAATTTAGAATTAAAAAATGGGTACCATTTTAATAATTAAATATTCTATATATGTTAAATTTAATTTTTAATCAAAATTATTATTTGTTTGAAAAATAATGATTTTAAAATTATAAATGATTTTAGGAGATTTTTAAAATTAAATTAAGCTCTCATTAAATAATCAAATAATCATAAGAAATAAATAAAAGATTATTAATATATTTTATGATGAAAATTTGATTTTAAATAATTATATTGTTTTTACAATTTTAAAAAAAAATTACGTGTCACAAGAATAAAAACACTTATTTTTTCATTTTCAAATCATTTATATACTTACACCATTATATATATATATATATATATATATCATATTTTCACTTTTCAGATAAAAATATTTTATTTATAATTTCATTGCTGAGGTATCTATTATATTATATTATATTTCATAATTTCCAATAGTAAAACTAATTTCATCAAAGATTTATAATGGATTTATCTATTTAATTCCATAATGAAAACAAATTATTTTATTAATAACTATATTGTTACATTCTCCCCCAATCTGGAAATTGCATCCTTTAAATATTATTCCAATTATTAGACCAGTGAGGATACCTTTCCCTTATATATTTTTCATAATCCAGCTTTTCTTATTCATCCAAGTAGTTTCCCCAAAAAATGTAAACATTGTGTATTGCCTTAATTTGCAATATTGTTTCTATATGATCAAAAATAGGAACATGTTTATATTCAAAAGAAATGATCTATTACAGCTAAAATACTTTTATGATCTAAACATGATATTAATATAGAACATAATTTATTGCCATCAAAATATGGAAAAATTACGTACTTGAGACAAAATTGGATGAAACTCTACTTGGTAGGTTACTAGTTCGACATTCTCTATGATATTGTCGGGTTCATTGAATCTTGAGTTGACTTTCTATTCCTTCCAAAATGCATCACACATTTCTAGGTAGAATGATTTAGAAATACAATACCACCTTCTCAAATGAAATATCCTTCCTCCAGTTTCCTACATAAATTTTCTTCCTAATTTTAGTTGTACTCATATGTTTCTAGATCGTCTTTACCCACTCAACCAATTTATATACTAATTGTAGTCCAATAAAAATCATTTCCCTGACATCATAAAAAACATAATGGTTTTATTTTCATTCAAATACTTAAATGGGAGTATATTTATAATAGAATGAAAACTGTAATTATTAGATAACTCAACTAATGAATGTTGTTGATCATGAATTTCTAGGTAATCCATTGAATTAGATAGAAGCATTTCCTCCAATTTCTGAATTAATTACTCAGTCGGTCAATCAAATTGAGGTTGAAAAGACTTTATGAAAATTAATTAAGTTTTCATAGACTTATGAATTCATTTGAAAAACATATAAGTCCACTTGGGATCAAGGTGATATAAAATGTAGAGAGAAACAAAATGTAACCTGAAAACCATTTTTGGTTCGATCGAGAAAGTCGATCTAATGATTGAGTATATTGAATAGGATGGAAATGTTCATATACGTTCAGTGGATCAATAATAACCCAAATCACAATATTACCTATATAATTATTTGGTAGTATAACCATGATGTATATGGATTAATTTTCTAATTTACACTATGGAACAAGAAAAGTATGAATAATCCCCTTTGGTTGTTGTTTCTCTATATTAACATATTATCAATTCAATCAATTCCTAGTAAAATTAGAAATATCTCTTTTTATTTTCTCCCACAAGTGATACTATTGATGGTCTATATAAATCGTACATAAACTATGTTGAAGTAAAAATAGAAAACTATGAGCCTTACATAATTAATATTTCTTCAACGTTGATCACAAGGATCACATAACCTCTTACCAAATATAAAAAATGAATCTTTATCAATCTTAAATTATGTAAACTTGCCATTTTTAACGATTTCTAAACTTTTAATTATCTCATGATATTCCTTCGGTGCATGCTAAATTTTTTTTGGTAGAGATGATTTCACTGACACGTATAACAAAATAGTGGAATTCCCTACACCAATAACATCAAATCCAAAAATTATGAAATAATTAAGCAAGGGTAAATGTTTCAATTGTAACAAGGTTAATATATCATGATGCTTTCAACCCAATATCCACCACTTTCATTAATTTTCTATTATGGTAATTGATTGTATAGTCATAATCCTGTACCCGTTTAAGAAATCTTCACTACCTCAAGTTCAATTCATTATGGGTGATTATATACATCAACCATTTATGGTCTTCATATATTTCAGATTTTTCTCTATATAAATGAAGTAGCATGATTGTTTAATCAAAAACTGTATCTTTTAGTTCTAAATCATGTGATGTATAATTTAACTCATGTGGTTTTAGTAGTCCTGTTGAAAAAGTTATTACCTGAACATTCTACATTAGAATGGAAGCATTTTCTATCAATGAAGCATCACTATAAATTTAAAACACTCCATTTATGGTGGTTAGAGCCCAAATTGGAGCATTCAAAAATATCCTTTTAAGTTCATAATAACAAACATCATAGACATCTATCCCAATATATTTATCCCCTATTCCTATTAACATAGTCAGCGGTCTAGATAACAATGAAATGTTTTTAACAAACCATCCTGATAATCTAAATACCAACAAATATCTATATCAATTGTAGTTAATGGCCATTAATCAACCCCATTTGTTTTATGGGGACCAACTATTATGCTATCCTTATTTTCAATGTTCCCAAAAAATTAAAATTGTTGAAACTAAAAATGAAATTTCTTATGTTATATATATATATATCATATTTTATAATGTTTTTCATATAAATCCTTATAATTTTTTCATGCTCTTCATAAATTTTTTAATAAACAAAAATATCATCAACTAAAATAACAACAATATAATCCAAATATCCACAAAAGATGATATTCTTAATATCCATAACAATATGAGGGGAATGTTTCAAACCAAAGGACATAAAAAACTAAAAATTCTCATAACAAGTTCAGAGCACTGTTATTAGAGTTCCATCCTCCATTAGCATTAGTTAATTGTACTAAAATCTAATTCCTATAATTAAAAAAACACTGATCTCCACATATATAATCAAAAATGAGATCGATATAAGTAAATTGATATTATTTATAACAATAATGTTATTCAACGATCTATAATCAATTTAATTTCTCATGGATCCATATTATTTTTTGATGACCAAAATAGGATCACCCTATGGTGATGTTATAGGATGAATGAAACATTTATCAAGAAATTCTTGTTACTGATTTTTAAATTCTAAAATTTCCACTTGAGCCATTAGGAATAGGGTTCTTGAGGTTGGATTATCATCGAGGTAATAATTTAACAGTAAATATGAATTTCTGATTAGATATAACACTGATAAACTAAATAAGAAAATCATCTAGGTATTTATTTACCATTAAAACATCTGAAATATTAATTACATGTGGGGATGTGGTCGTGGGTAGAATTCCTTTTGCAGAATCGAAGGCCTCAGACAACCTTGCTCCAAAATCATATAGACCCATAGCTCTATCGACAATTTCTTTCTCCAAATATGAGGTACCAGATATCGCTTCGGACCTCTGATTTGTTCTTCTACGTCATTTTATCAAAAATCGCCCTCCTCTCTTCATCTTATGCAAAACTCTTGAGAATGTTGGCTTTACAAACTTTCACATTGGGATTTTGAATTCATTTGATGTCGTGTTTTGTTTTACCTCGGATTATGATTATTATAGATTTTGGATTCGAGGCTCTAGGTCCTTTGCGGGGTCTTCTATGAAGGACTATAAGTGGTCTCCAGATTTTGAAGTTGGATCTGAGCCCCTTATTCTTCCTAACTGGAACAGGTTCCCAGGGTTACCTTTGCATTTGTTCAAGCAGCGTGCTCTTTTGGAAATTTCTTGTCTTTTTGGAATGCCGATTAGATTAGAAACTTCTACCCTAAATCTATCTAGATCCTCAATAGAAAGGATTTGGACGGAGGTTGACATCGCGCATGATCTGTCATCCCGATTCTGGCATCAAAATGGAGAGAAAGGATTCATTCAAGAAGTAGTATTTGATAATGTTCCTCCCTAATGTATGTGCTTATATAAAATTGGTCATTCAATGGAGTAATGTGAGTCTCAAAGATGGTATCCCCCTAAACCTCATTGCAAATCAGTTTGGGTGGAAAAATCTGGATAAAAAAGGATCTAAGATGATATTAAATCAGGGCATGTTGATGACACCTTGAAAAAAACCACTGATGTCCCCAGGACATCTAATGAGATATCATCAACTAGGGACAATTTTCTTCCTAGGAGATATCAATATAATACTCATATGGAAATTGGTGATCATCTTACAAAAGAGACTTCACCCATAGTTTTTGTTGCTAGTATTCCTCAATGTCCCTCCCCTCCTCTTAAGGTAGTGTCGAATGTGAAAATAAATGATGACACTTAGGAGGATGACGATAATGATAGGGTCAGTGCTTCTGAAATTAATGATTCATTAAATGAAGAGGAAGATAAATCTACTCACATTGAGGCATATTATATGAGATCCATGGCTAGGAAAGTTAAAAATCAAGTAGTGTATACAGATGGGTTCATTACCCACAATCCAAAAAAATGAGGAAACGTAGGGATTATTCCCAAGTTGAAAAAACTATAGTTACTCGATCCATGGACATTTCAATATGGGAAGTTTCTATTGATCCTTATAGAAGGGAAACCAATGAATCCACTCATGTTAAACCTTGTAGTGACATGTCACTTGAAGTGATTTCAGCACTAGACTTTTTTATTTTTTGATTGCTATAGATGATTTTGTTTTCACTATTTCTTGCAGACTTTGACTGTATTAATGATTGGGATATCATGATCAGTTGATGGATTTTGAATCTGGTTCAGAGTTTGTATTCATGTCTATATTTGAGAATCTTAGAGCTGTTACACTTCTGTTTGGACCATGGGTTTGGTGAACTGTTATTCCGCTCTCTGGAGGTTTCTTATGTCTTCAACCACAAGGTCTGGATATTCTAGACCTCCATCTTGTTCTTTCTTGGACTCAGGTTGATTTTGGAGATTTTTTGTACCTACTTAAAGTGATGGATTTAAGTATTCTAATTCTTTGGTTTGTCCAGTATGTCTATTGTAAATTTGATGGATGTGGAAGGGAATCTATTGAGGAAATATGGATTCGTTATGGCTCTGATCGGAATTTGTTTGATCTGGCATGGGCTTTATACTGGAGGACCCTGGCTTCAGATTGCTATAATTGTTGGATTTTTTGTGTTAATGTCTAGTTTGATCATTTATAAGGGGAAGAGAATCTATTTTGACGTTAGGTTTTATCTTTTTAACCCACTGCCTATTTATTTTTTCCTTTTCTCCTTATGGTTTCTTTATGTTCATGCTGACTTAGGTGAGAAGGATCTGACTATTCTAATTTTTCCAATAGGACATCTCTTTGAATTTATGGATGGATTGAATATTTGAAGATCCAGCATTGAAAGATACTATTGACTGTTGACTCTTCTGGGTTGTCTTCAAGAAATGTTTATTTTGAATGATTTTTGGTAACCCCTTTAAATCCCTACTAGTGTAGTTCTTTACACCTCGAGGTTGTACTGTTCTTATTTTTGGACATTAATAAATTCCATAGGGGACTTGAATTGAGAAACCTATTTATGTCACCAATTTTCTTAAAAAACATTATGTGCAAGATAAAAATCATTTTCATATTTTAACTTTTTCTCACCTTCCTGATAAGTTATAAAGGATATGGGTTCATTATTATATAAAAACTAAATCCCTTCTGAAAAAACATCTTTAACTCTACAATCAATCTTAACATGATAAAAAACAAATACATTAAATACCAAAAATAACATTAAAAATACTAAAAGAAAAACTAAAAGGTTTGTAGGTAATGTCATTCTAAAAACAATAGTACAAAGATTATTATAATTATGTTTTTCTTTAATATTTACCCATTTCTTTAATATATGATCTGATTTCATTCAAAAATACAAAATTCAAATTTAATAATAAATTTATATGAAATAATGAAAAGTGAAAAATCCTTATAGAAAAAGTAATTAGAAAATTTTTTGTAAAGAAAATATTTTCCTAATACAACTTCATTGCAATTCCCAACATCTACTGAAGTAGTCACAGAAGATTTCACTACACTATTCTACTTATATTCTAGATTATACCAATCACTCAAATCCAAATTTGGGATATATTATTTATAGTTCCCTATTTAATTAAATTTAAAAAACATAATAGATTTCTTATCAGAATTAATCATACAAAAACCAATATGTTTTTTTATTATAATCAGTTTCCATATATCCAAAATATCCACCACAAAAACACATCCTAGATTTTTTATGGAATCCCCCATGGTTCTTTTTAACGCACTTTCCACAACATGGAAACTATATTTTATAACATTTATTTTTATTTTATTTGTTTTTACACAATTATTTCCCACACTTAGTTTTTTATTCTTGATTTTAAAGGACACAATTGCATTGAAAGACACCATTTCTACCATCCTAGTGCATCTAATATGTTTCTCAGAACTTCTTAATTCACATGAATCCAATTCCCTTTTATATCTTTTCAATAATATTATGTAAAAATGATTGATTGTACTATCAATAACATGAGTAATATTTCGAGCATTCCTTGCTAATCATGTAATGTTTTCTTCAATAATGACTATTGAATATTATTATTTTGGATTCATCAATGAAATAAATTTTCTGTCCAATGTCAATAAAACATTAGGAAAGAATTTTTCAATGAAACATTTCTAAAATTTATCCCATTAAAAGGCATAAATATATTCAACTTCCATGATATTATTGACCATTGACCATCAATGATCCAATTTAACATCAAAATGATAAATAGAATGACAAATATATTGATTATATGAACACCCCATGACATGATATATCTATTAAAGGGATTTAATCCACCCTTCATCACCTGTTGGGTCCAAATATCAACTTTAAATAGGGGGATTTTGCATCATAAGTTGTTCCAGATTCCTCATTTTCGCTTTTGGTACCACTATATATTTTCTTTCATGGATGCCATTATAAATTATGTCCTTATTTGACTGATTAACGTTACTACCAAAGTACTTGGTTCTAATTCCAACCATTCTAGTTTTCATATTTGGAATTATATCATCCACTCGGTGGCTTCGTACTTATGTTTCCCTAATTCTACTGTGGAAATCAATTTAGAGCAGACATAAAGTAGATGATATAACATGGTAATATTCAAATGATATATAATTTCAACATAATAATAAGGTAAAAATGTTTTTGGATATTATATTAACATAAACATAACAACTAATGTTATGCAAACCATTCTTTCATACCAACAATAAGGGAAAAAAATTAAACAATACATATTCTAGTTAATACAACAAGAATTATATTAACTTCATTCAAAATGATAATATATGTTGAGAGTTATATATAATTAAGAGATAATTTATACATGAAATACCAAAATAATACAAAGAATATACTACTTAAAATGGTATCAATTTAATCCAAAATACAACTTATCAAATAAAAAATGAATTATTTGCATCAATAGTATTAATAAAATTCATATTGGCACATTGTTTTAATTTTCACATCCAAAAACCCAATGAAAGAAATTTAAAAACATGTGATGAGATAAAAAAGCCCAGTAAGGGACATAAAAAGAATGAAATGAATGGTATTACATGAAGAAGTATAATCATGTGAATATATTTCAACAATAATATACTTCTCACTCATAAATATCATATAATTTATGAGAAAATTTGATTTCCATGAAACATAAAAAATTTAAAAAATATATTTATGTAACATGTGGAATCATTTACATTCCATAATTACATATTATTGTAATCCTCATGGCCAAATTATTGTCTATGACCACCATAGATACCTTACAATGTAACCCTCATGACTAACTTATCATGTAACTATCGCAGTTATAGAGGGAGTAACCCTTATAGTAAACTTATATAATAATCATTTCTAATGAATTAGAGTGATTTGATGGACACCCTAGTCATCATAAAACATACATGAGGTAGAAAACAATATCATAAAACATGAATACATTCATCATAAAATTATTCATTTTGAAATTGGATAAAAAAGGAATTTAAAATATGATTTATAAATAAAAGTCAATATCCACAGGTTTGAATTCCATCAAATGGGTTAAAATCTACTGTATAATGGTTTAAAGAGTGATGTTAATTTATTTAAGTATAGTATTCATATTTAAAATAAATTATAATATATTTTAAGATATCATTCCCCCAATTTATTAATAACAATAATTTTTTTCATTAATTTAGGTGCATTTATTTCGTGGTATAGATGGTTGTTTATTATGGATGGTCATTTAAAATGAATGGAAAATTCATCAATTGGAAATAAAAGTTATTAATTTTATTCCATAATTAAATATATCATTTTTTTCTAATTTTATGATGATTCATTAGAAAAAACATTAATGAATATTATTTATTTTACATGGGTGGTCTTTACGACCTCCACAAACATATATCATATTATTTTATATAATGTTTAAATATTTTTTCACAACATTATATAACTTTTAATATGAATAATAAATTTTTTTTATACATAATAATGGGTTTTTTTACCATAATTGATAGCGGTAATGGAAAATGAAAACACATCATCCAAGATGCAAATAAATGGTCTCATCACGGATGATGTTTTCAATTTTTTAGATTGAGTGGAGAAGAAGAGAGGATTGATGATGGATATTCCAATAATAAAAAAATAAAGTATATATAAGATAATGGTGATATTATTTCACTCGGATGAGTGTAGGTAATGGGGGAATGCTAAAAGAAAACAATTTTATAGAAAATGGATGAATATAAAAGAGGATTTTACCTCTTGAATTCTTATTTTAGGGAACCTCCTAATGTTACATGTTTTTTAGAAGTTTGGTGAGACCAGAAGGTCTTTGACATAAGTAAGTGGGTTTGGAATAAATTAATAAAACTATATGTCTTTAGAGGTGTGAGTAGAAGTGGTGGTGACAGATGGTATTTATAGTGGAGGAGACGAGTGTTTATTGAATATTTTATTCATTTGAATAATATTTAGGCTCAAGAAAATGAATAGTTTTAAACATATCAATAATTATATGAAATAAATTAAAAAAAGACCCATATTATGTACATAAACTTGTTTTAAATCATCAATGACTGAATAAATCATGTATTTGGTAAATATCATAAATTATTGTGTTTCACTATTAATAAAAAATTCACCTATTTTTGAAATATCCCAACATGTAACCATAATTTTTTTAATAATGTATAATTTGAATCTAAACTAAAATTTATTTAAATAATTTTAATAACATGATAAATTTAGTTATTAATTATAAAACAATTTATTAAAAAATTACTAAATTAAAATTATAACTCATTTTATGACACATAGAGAAATTACTTAAGGTCCCATAATATTATCTTATAATAATAATAATAAATATTAATTTATGAATATTTTTTGTGAAGATAAATTTTCATTTAAAACATTATTTTTATTATAAAAGATTTAATACAAATTAATGATTCATAAAAATACGAACACATCAAATATCATTTTAAAAACATTTATGTACTAATTAAATGATATAAATATATCATATTTTACCTTATAGGATTCTTAAATTTTATTTATTAATTAATAGGTGAGGTTAAAATTTTATTTTTATAGATTCCATAATTTATAGAAATACCTATAATATCATTATACATTTATAACTTATATAACTATTTTATTCTAAAATAAAAAACCAATTATTTTATAAATCCCTAGGTTGTTACAAATACACTACTATTTTAGTTTATTATCATTACATTGATAAGGGTAAGTTCCATTATAGTGTTAATATCATATAGTTTATGTGTTTTTTTTATTTTTGTGACGATACACATACTATTCTAAGGAATAGAGAAATATCGATATTCAATATGTCAATTATTTCTTTATGGATAACGAATTGATTACATAGACATGATTATGTACATGGTTCCTCAGTGATTTTTATGATTTGTATTTTTTATCCATACCTTTTATAATAGAAATGTATTAGGAATCACCTATGATGTATAGGGAATGAAATTATATATCAATTAGATGCAATGGTAGGTATCATAAGTCAAACTAGCATGGTTATTTGGTTCATTCCATGCCATTTCTCTATGAATTCTTCACCAAGGCCATTACAATACAATTATGATGACTAGAATTAATAATTCCATTGCTATGATTTAGTTATTATTATCTATGTTATTATTTATACACATAGTTATTCTATCCATGGGCATATTATACTCATCTTATCATTTATTACATAATAATTAGATATATTATTCTAGAAATATTATACATAACCTATATATATTGTGATATCAACCACCATATACTGCCCATTACTTGTTGTCTAAGATTATTCATTTTGTAATATTATCCTTTTCTATAGTATGTGACATATATTACCACAGGTCACATCTACATAAGTAGAATTAATAATTTTTTATGTATTTTGTTAATGTAAATTGAATTTAAATATAATGTATCCATCACGTATGAATCAATTATTTTATTTATTCTAATGTACAATATCATGTGTATTGTGATCCTTTTATTCTATACCATTTTATTAAAATAACCACTATCAATAGGTTACTTCTTTCAATATTTATGATGTTTAAATCAAATTAACTTTCATAAATATTGTAGGAACTATATTTTGAAGAGCATTAGTTCAAAATAGAACCCTAGGGTGGACTCATCAGAAAATCATGAAAAGTTTCATGAATAAATTTAACCCAATGATTACCTTTGTTTTAAATTCATAGTTATTATAAAATTTTAATTATTACTATTGTTCCCAGTGTAGTTCTTTATTGTGGTGTGATTCGGGAATCAAGTTATATATACTATGAGTTAAAATAATAATAATTTAATTCATGTTAATTTAATAATTATTAGTTAAATATTTTACTAGGTATATATATTTTAATGAATTCAATCATTATCTCAAAGTAAATACCTTTCTAAAGATAAAAGTAATGAAATGACATTATCTTTTGAAACATTTTAATCACTCTAAATAATTTATGCAACAATGTTAAATTTAATATATCAACACTATATTTTTAATCATATTTAATAAAACACTCAAGGAATATGAGATGAAAGAATGGTTGTATCAAGTGAATCCAATCAAAGATGTTCAAACAAAAAAAATTGCATAGTTGAATAAAAAACGTTTCTTTGTTCTAATATAGAACTTACTCTTCCCCACATGAATGTAATTACACTTCCCTGAGAGATTAGTAAATATTATAAACTATTCCATAACCTGATTTAGGTTTACATGAATTCTACAACACAAAATATGACTAGGCTAATAATTAATCATCTTACACATTTATTTTTGAAACTAAATGGTTAAATAATACATGTAGGAGTATTGAAAAAATAATCAATAGAAGAAGGAATATATTATAAGGATGTTTCAAAAGTGTAATCATAACACAGATGTAAATAAAATATAAATTTAATAATATATTTGATGAAAATATTAATTTTACTCTTCCCAATTCAATTTTAGTTGAACATTATGGTTTTTATACACTTGTGTGTGGTTTTGGAAATTATAAAATATGTGATGAGTTTAGTTAGGGCCTTACTAAATTACTTATTGTTATGTGTATAAAAATAGTGAGTTTTTGAGTTTTTTATGAAATGAAATAATACACATCCCTAATTAAATGTAATGATATCCCCTAGGAACTAGTGGCTCATCAACATTGTTTTAAGAGGAAATAAACTATAATATTTACAGAGGAACACATCACTTAATACCAAACCGAAGAAACATACACATAATATAATTGTATAACATTTTAACACAGAGATCGATCACATTGGGGAAAGTGGGGAACTCTATTAACACTTATTAAAGTGGAATAGATGTAACCATTATTATAATACACCTTATTTTTGTTACTTTTTCTTTATTATTATGAATTGTTATGTTACATAATATGCTTGTTTTTATGGATTTATGGTAATTTTTAATGAATTTATAATATTACCTTCTGGATTCATATTTTTATAATGATTATTGGGAACCATATTCCTTCTCTAGGAAATCATGAAATGATGTTTTGGGAGTATATAGGATGGTTCATGGTTCGAGCACATTTTTGTTTCAAACCATGAAACTAATCCTACAAGATTAGAGTGTTTAAAATGTAACATCACACAACTAGAATATTATTTTCCAAACCATGAATCAAAACCATGAATCTCTATGGGTTTTTTCTAGTATCATATGCATGGTTGTTTCCTGGTTTATTATACTGTGTGGCCTAACTAAGCGACATGCGTTACATAAATTGAAAATAAAAGTATATTCCAATTTTACAACATGAAAGTATCATTTTTTTTGTGTTATAAGATTTTATAAAACTCTTCTAATCTCTTAAGTAACGTAGGGCATTTTATTCTACCAAAAATATTGTTTTGATGTTTCAAGCAGTGTTGGATCTCTGTAATCATTGTCATGACATTATTATTTCTTTTTCAATCCCTATATACTGATATTATATAAAATTGAACACTAAATATTATATATTATAGATATATATATATATCTTATGATGTTTTTAATGAGTACATATTATTTGGATCAATACAGGGTAGAATGTTCATGATTGGATCAAGAGGATTTTTGTGATTTCTTTATTTTATTCATCCTTTAAGAGGTAGGTGGCTTCAATATCATCTCAAATTATTAAAAAACATGAAGGATTAAAGTTATTAAATTTTTAGTTATGTTTTAATGAAATTATGAATGATTTATTAGAGGAATACTCTTTGGGTTTTTGATGTCCAATGTAGGATTTTGAATGGATTTTTAAAGACCACTTGTTTTATAATATTGAATTATAATTTTTGTTTAATGAAAGTTTGAAGTTTTTTGAAATCAGGAAGAATAGAACAACTATTTTATGTGGAATAATTTTATAATAGAAGGTATAAAACATTGTTGGAGTGTCCTCATATTTCATAGCATGACCTCTTGTTATGAATTCAATACCAAGTTATTGGGGGGAATATGGTATTGTCACTATGCGATGACTTGGTAAAGGGAGAATCAGAGCTCATGAGAATTGGGATTTTCATTTGACATGTATGTGTTTGTAAATGTTGAACATTTAGGGGTATCATATATAGAATAAATTATTATAGATTTTTAATGAAATCAATTATATTGTTTAAATATTTTTTTCATTGACATGTATTTTATTTCTCCCCTCATTATTATAAATTTTATTTAAAAACTATGACCTAACCTGTTCATTGCCAAGAGGAATGAGTCAAGAAGTCACATTGGGAAATACTAATTTTTTTGATTACTAGTCCATTTAAGTTCATTTTGGTGTTAATGGAGACATTATTCTTAATGAAAAAATTAAATGGAACTATATCATATATGTCTATTGGTGTGTCATAATGATACTTTTTCTGATTTGTGTTTGGATATTGGTGATATCTCTTAGTGACCTAGGTGTGATGCCAAATTAGTGTCACTGTATTGGGATGTCAATAATTTTTAGTTTAATTTTATGTTTTGCATTATCATTTATAATCTCATATACCTATTTTATTTCTTCCCATTGAGTTTTAATGTTAATTCCCATTAATTATATAGTTGTATTGTGTGTTTGTGCTTTGGAATTTCTAATATTGTTCTTTGTTTAGGGAAAATTATCCCCCAATGTTTTAATAAATCATTTAGCATTATATCTAGTATTTTGTGTCTTGGGGACCTCACCTAATTTTACTGGTGCCTTCATCAACACCCATTCAAATGGGTTGAGTACAAATATTAAAAAATTGTATTAGTATTGGTTGGTCTATTCTACTGGGATAATATAAATAAAATATTAATATAGGAAAATAAAATGTATATAATAGAAATATATAGCTAAAAATTTTATTATTAACATCATGTTACCAAGGTGGTTCCTTTTTCAAAATTTTATTAAAAATCATCATGGTGTATTGTCATCTCATCTACATGGATTTAGACGATGACTACTGCGTATCTATCATTATTATTGAGACATACCTCTAGTAATAAGTTGTTCATAATATGGATGATTATATTAAATAATTATCGATAATGACTATTAATATATATTTGATTTGTAAAATTTGGTTAATTTAGTTTGAATTGAGTGATAAGAAAATAGTTTTCCCTAGTTATTGAAAAATTGAACAAATTTATCCACAATGAAATCCACAAGAAGAGACTTCTTAAAATGTTGTTAAAACTAAGAAAAATATAAACTAAAAACTTGTTAATATAAATTTTCATGATTATCCATCCATTTATAATGAAAATTGGTTTGAAAAAACATTGAAACAGGGTCATTGTATGAAATTTTAGAAATACAATATGATAATATTCTGGTGGATTCAAAAGATAAAAATGTGTATGTGTGGGTTAATAGAAAGAATTGATTTTTCTCCTTAGAACAACTTTATATTTGAAAGTAATGAAACAAGTATAGATTCTTGAAGATCATTCATTTTAATGACGGGATTCATCTTTACATGATAATGTCAATCGATTCCCTATGTGGGAGGTCATTGAATAATGGTTCAATGAAAAATTCCATCCACACACCATTAAGATACCTTAAATGACTTTTTA
The DNA here is from genome assembly GCA_963277665.1 of Viscum album. Lineage (NCBI taxonomy): Eukaryota > Viridiplantae > Streptophyta > Magnoliopsida > Santalales > Viscaceae > Viscum > Viscum album. Next base: position 2,109,252,358 of record OY728122.1, on the reverse strand, counting down.
GAACTTATTATAATAAAATATATCATTGATAGAATTTTCCACCAGGTTTTTGAGAATAGTTCATTTTGAACATGATGTATCTACTAATTAATTCCTAAAGTCATGAATTATTTTGTTTTTACTACAACCGTAGATTCATTCTAACAATTTTTCATATATATTACAGAATTTTAAAGAGGTTTTTAATTGATAAAAGGTGGTGTAAAGGGATATCATTAGAAATATTGTTGGGGGTGGTATGATCATTACATTATGAATACGTGGGAACTCTTATGATGGGAACAAAATAAAGAAGGAAACCTAGTTCCATGGAGTTGGGGATTCTCAGAAAATATAAAAATAAGTCCCTTACCTTTCATCCATGACAATTAAATAGTCATGGATATTTCCATTGTGGTTCATTCAAGCATATCCTGTGATATTTTTTAACAAAACTAGGATCATGTCACATAATTAATAATATGGGACATCTCTAGTGTTATTGTCATATTGATTTAAAATTAGATAGTGGAAATACATATATTGTATCTAAAATATCATATTATATTATGGGGAAATATCACCAGAATAATTTTCATCCATTAAACCGAGTGATCCAAGGTGATTCATGTACCATCATGACTCCTCAACCAATACAAGGAAGAAAATAACATTCAAGAGTGAGGAAATAGTTGTGTAGTGCTAATTATATGATTACAGAAGACCAATATAGTCCATTAATGATGTGGTGTACTATTCTATTAAACTATGATCTAATACAATATTATTTTTAATACTAGAATATCCTACATTACTTTTGTTTCTAATGCTATGCAATATATGGGATAAATTATTTAAATGAATCATCATGTATTAAACATAAAAACACTATGAACCAATAAGAATGTTGAGCCTTTGTGTTTTATGTGTATTCTATTACAATCAATGATGTTGAATTTATTTGGTATTTACCTTTTAATTATATAGATATAATTGACCTAATTTTGTAAATTTATTGGTAAATATAAATAGATGAATATATTTTTTATTATTATTATAATATTAGATTCAAATCATCAAATAGTGTTGAGGATCTCGTAAATCGAGAGTGAGAGGTGAATGGAAGCATAGATGGACTAGTAATACTAGTGATAAGAACTATTCTTACTATTTTGTAGTATTTACATTGGGAACTAATGATGAAATCCAATAAATAAATTTTCCTATATTCATAATCCACTTCCATGATATTTTCCCCAAAATTTCTCTAGGATTCCTCCAAAAATAGAAAATAGATATTATGAATGTTAGTATAATAGGGACTGGTATAATATCACAATTGTCTTAAAGGATAGAATTGAAAAATTTAATGGAATTTAATTTTCATCTTGATGTGTTATAAAACAAAAAGAATCATCAATCTCAATATATCTCTATGGGATACACACACCATTTATTCAAGAATGAAAAGGTAACTCAATGTATTTCTGTGGATTATCATACGATAAACCTAGTTATAATGATTATTTGATAACATATTCCATTAATCCATAAATTTTTTGATCTAATGAGGGGATCAAAATGATATCATAGATTTATTTATGATCAAGGAGTCAGTAATATTGACTTCAGAAGGGGGATAATACAAAGATAGAATTTCAGAGTTGATATAGATATTATAAATATATTGTAACACCCTTTAGATTTAAAAATATTCCAATTTTGATTGTAGTATTATTGAATAAAATATCATATTGGAATACTGAATCCATTTTAGTTGTATTCATTTATAATATTATGACGTATTTCGTTACTAAGGTCGATCATAATAAAAACATGGGCATGTTTTTGGTATTCATATAGAAACATTAGCTTAATTAAATGATTTAAATGTGTGATTTATGGTTACAAGAGGTACATTTACTTGGCCCCATGATCTTTGAACAATGAGAGATAGTAGATATTGCGAAGGTGGATGTTATAATCTATTGGAAACCACTGAAGAGAATCATTGAGATATTTATTTTCCTCATCATGGAAAGGTTTTACCAAATAATTGTTTTTCAATTTTCATGACTTGAATCTATGATAAAATATTTGACAAGCAATGGAATTAATTTCATGTGGAGAGATGAGATTTATAAATCTTATCAATATATTATAAATCATCTTACATAAACAATTATCCTAAACTTTATAATGTTAGGATGATTCAATGCATAGATTTTTGATCCACAATTTATAACCATGATTTTGAAACTAAATTGTGAGGAGATAATTGAGGAAATGATTAATGATGAGAGATTTATTTTTGATTTTATATATAATATTGTATTTCCTTTGATTTATAAAGAAAATAGACTTTTTTCTTACCACCACCTGAGATAATCTATCTATTAATGAAATAATAAGGTGTATAAGGTGATGGGAACAATTTTCTACTATGAAGGAATGAAATGGAGGGTTTTATCATATGTATCAAAAATCCACACCTATTAGTAGGTATATGGAAGATAACCAACCACCAGTTGGTATCTTCTAATTCTTAATTATACCTATGTGGTAATGGGAACATATAGTTATGGATTTTTTTTAAAATTCAACAAAGCATAGTTTAGAAAAATTATTCCATATAGGGGATTGTGGATTGGCTCATATGGTTGACTCACTTTGTTACTATTTTAGAATCCAATATCATGGAAGAATTATCAAAACGTTATATTTAGAATTTTTTTAATTTTCAAGCCTTTCATGTTTCAATTATGTTTCATTGAGACCCTTGGATTTTATAATTTTATTTGAAATCTATATAAAATTCCCTAAAAACCTAATTGACCATGAACCAATAATATCATCATAAAAAATGGCAATGTCTAAATAGATTATTTATACATTAGAGGGTATTCTTGTAGCATAATATATTGATCTTTTAAGATCATGGGGGGTTCATCAAAAATTAGTGGAGTTCACATACAATAAAAATTACCATTCTCTGATAAATGGAATCAATTAACTCCCTTTGTGACCCTTCAATTCATTATCTACATTGTTGGGTGGAAATAACTGACAATTAACCTATCCAAATTAGTCATATGAATGAGATAAAAATAGAATCAGATGATTAGGGTATTGTTGTGGATATCATTGATCTACCCTAAATCTTTTTTAGATCATGATCAGTGACCTTTATGATTTTTTATGGGAGAGTATATTTTTATGAGTCTCTCCTCGAGGTTAATCCATCATTATTTTGGAATGCAAGATAAATTTTCAAAATTGTACGTTGGAAAATTTGAGAATCTAGAATGAATTTCTTATAGGGATTATCATTTGGATTTACCCCCAAGATCTATATTTGTGTATAATGTATTTCTTGTATCTCAATTAAGGATGTACTAGGCAGAACATTAAAACATTATTAGATTAGTAAATTTTGATCTTGGGCTAGATTTTAAATTGCTAAATATGCACATATATTTTGGATATATATGGCCCATTTTTCATTGGACAATTATTATTTGAATATAATTCAATGTTCAGTATGGACAAATTTTGGAAGAGTCATGGGAATAAGATGATATTATGTCCTCACAATGGCATTCACATTTAAAAATCACTAGAAATATACAACGTTCGGATGAAAAAAGGAAAATTTTGGTGACACTATAACACTCTATGATTTATGTACTTAACCAATATATTTTCTGTTTTATGTTACATAATAATTGAGATCTTTTTCATTAGTATTTTATGACATTTAATTGTTCAATAAATTTTTATAAGGGTCATGATTTGAGCATGGTTAGGGGAAACCAAAAACCATCCAAATGAAACTGATAAATAAGGTTTTGGGATTCACTAGGTAGGTATATGGATGATACATGGTTTAGAAAAAATTTCATGATGGTAGTTTTAGGATTTTTTCCACACCGAGTTTGAAAATAGTTTTTCAAACACCATAGAACGAACATGTGACTCCCATGGTGTTTTAAAATAACACGCTCAAGGAGGGAACATAGTTTTAAAATCCATGTATCCTAACCCTGTGATATTAATTATATACTCAATAAAAATATATTTTAAATTAGTTTTACACCATTAAACTCAAATTTTTTTATTCTACTATTCTATCAAGGTTCTCTTTTCTCCTTTGAAACCATAGTTATTTTCATATATATGAAAGATGATGGAATGGTTCAAGGGGTATTATATCTCTAGAGTCACAATATGTCATCCTTAATAATTTTTCACTATAGATATGACCCTATCATCTCTCATGGATCTACAGATATGATCTATTATAAATAGATCTATTCACATTGATGTTTATTTTTATGAGATATTTTTGAGATATGTATTGTGATGAATCTTCATAACTAAGTATAGATGTTTCATGTGTAGTTAATTTTCTATAGGCATTGAGAGGTTGGGGCCTTCAGTCTCTTCTCCACATAGTATAGAACATAAAGGATTAATATTGTTATATTTTTCCATCAATTTTATATGAATCGTTGGATGATTTATTAAATTTAAAAAACATCTATTTTTTTAGGTGTGAAATTTGGGAATTTTAATGGAATTTGAAAAACCCATTTTAATGTAATTTTATGTTACTGTTTTAAAATTATGGTTTAAATTTAATATAAGCATGATGTTTTATTAATTGTTCATAAATAAGAGGAATAATTTATCTATAATGAATTAATATGGTTAATTGGACTACATGGTTCATGTGTGTTCATATTACATTTAGGGCCTTATTGAGAGGGCTTGGTGCTCAATGCCTGAGGGAACTTGGTTAATCAACATGGGAGGACTTAGTGATAAATGGATCTCCACTCGTGATTATTTGGATAATCATTCATAATGAATATTAGTGTTCTTTTAGAAAGTGGATGGGTATTCTATGTGAATATAAATAATGGGAAAAGTGCACAAATTAAAATATTATGATTAAACAATTTTCTATGGTAACATATTTTATTTTCCCTCTCTTAAACATATATATTATTTACAAACAATGAGCTAAAATGATATTATGTTAGAGGCTTGAGATGGAAAATATATTTGGTATATCATTCTTATTATGTTTACTCACCCCCTATATATTCAATTGGGTGCATATAAAAATATTACTCTTCATGAAATGATTAATTAATGATATCACATTTCTCTAATAGGGAATCAAGATTCCACCTCTATAGTTTGGTGTTTAGATATAGGTTCTCTATCCTTATGTTGTGGGAGAGATTCCACATATATTTTTATCCATCAAGTTATCATTTAGTTTATGTTGGATTCCTTGTTTTAATTTTTCATTTCTTGTATGATATTAATGTTTTATTTTTATATGTTGGGTGATAGCACCTATGAACAATAAAATATATTGTTTGATTATTGTTGGTGTTTTGTCATTTATTGTTATGTTTTTTAGTTATGGGAAATAATACTCTACCCTTTTCTAATTCATTATCATTTATTTTGATCATTTTGTGTGTCAGTACATCACCTATGGTCAGTGACACCTCCGAGCCTAACAAAGCCAATTTGTTGGGTGGGGAAGTTACAAGTATCCACCACTACAAGGAGATCACATTTCCCCCCACATTAATAGAAACTATTGCATTAATTTCATATGGATATCAACTCATGAATAATCTCAAAATGTATATGTCTAAACTGACCACCCCTTGTCCAGGATGAAGTGGTGGGGCCACCAATATCAATTAGAGATAAATGAATGATAGAATATGAAAAAATAGACTACTAAATCATGAAAAACAACACACATGTTTCATTACAAAATTTAATATGGAATTTAAAACTAATGGTATTGGTTACCAGATTTCCATTTATATAAGTGTAGAGAATAATGTTATTATAGATCTATTGAAACGCCAAACATTACATCAACCACAGGCTGAAGTCTCTCGAGTAAACAATATAACCATCGATCTTTTTTTATAAACTATTGACCACACTATAATAATGAATGATCAGTATTACATTATGGAGAAAATAATGTTTTATGATTTAAATGATTTTTCTGATAGTTCTTCAGTGGTGGTCTCAAATACCTGAACCTATATGTAATAATTTCGTACATTTATCAAATCAATAAAAATCGATGACATAAAAGAAACACAGAACACAAATTTCATAACCCATTCATTTCAAAACCATAATGTTGGATAATTAATCAACCATAGAATAGGATAATCAAATTCCCCTTATTCAACATAGAACATATTTAGGGTTTTATCATAATTTATATTTAAAGAGATAAGATGTAAGAGTTAATTATCAACATTATGAAAATATAAAAATAAAAAAATGTAAAGAATAATTTTTCGGAAGAACATAGTAAATAATTCAAGAATTTAAATGTGAATATATTGAAGAAATATGAATCGTTTTTATTAATGTAATGAATAGTAAGGATAATAAAATTATAATTGGTAGGAACACAATGATATTTTTTTACACATTACAACCTTAATAATGCCAAGACGGATGTCAACTATACAACTAACATTTAGTGGGCATAATAAGAGAATTCATATAAATTGAAATATTAATTAAAGGGGTTATAAATCACCACAAAAAATATTCATTGAGTTCTTAAGTAAACAATTATGATTACATCCATCAAACAATATCCTTAATTTATTGGTATATAAATGAAGTGTAATAATAAATCCTATGACTATCATCAGAACATAATTTTGAAGAAATGGGGACAGTTTCCATGTTTTCCTCACACAATGTGTGATGGATCTCTACATAATGAGATTTATTTATATTATAATATCTGATAAAATTTAAAATAGAAATATGGATAATAGAGTGGACCAATAAAATTCATTCCACTATGTATGCTTCTGAATCCATTATTGAGAGTTTCTTGTTGTTTTTTCTTTCTCAATGTTAGATTATATGGCATGTTCATCGATTCATCTGTGAGTACGATTCCTTCCCCATATAAAGTTATTTTAACTTCATGAATGATCTATAATTATCACAAGATATACCCCATCTATCAAAAATTTGTTGATCATAAATGATATATGTGTCGGTCATGAGACTCATCTATGTTACATTAAATCAAACCCAAAGCCGAAGTGAATCTATACCACCACCTAGAACGATGTTAGAGAATTGAGGGAGAAGGTTATAATTGTTAAGGAATAATTACCATTAATTTATTTGTAATAATATATCATTAATAATATATGGATACTAAAAATTTAATGAGGAAGTAGTAGACAATAATTTATGGTTATTTTTTTCATTATGTATCTCATTAATAACCCCACATCTAGTTTATAGGACCAAACTTCTAGTAATGACCCATCAATATTCAGAACAGTATTAGAAATTTAATTTTCCAAGGAACCATTATAGATGTCAAGCTTATACACCAAAGGAAATACCAAATGTAATTATCCGACACATTTTCATTAAATTGATGAACTACTATATTTTTGTTTAGGATTCGCAATGTACATTAATAACGAGAAAATATAAATACCATGACATTTTACCTCATTTTTAAATATAATAAATAGATTCTATACATCCTATAACAGGAAGCTATACATTATATTTTTATACATAAATCACAATATTTTATCCTTGACCTCTATATCCAAATACACAAGAATGATATTGTAAAAAATGAGACATGCTAACATATTTCAAACCTGTTTGGGAAAAGGTTTGGAGACCATGATACTCTAATAAATTAATGTTGTTTGATATAATATTTATTTAATTTTTTGGAAATAAATTAATAAACCTTAGGTGTTCACAAGAAAAAAATAAAGACCGCTCTAGGACTTGGAACACTATGAAGAATAATTTATGCATAACATAGTTATCACTAAATAAGGACATTTCTCTATTCCCAAATATGTCGTGTGTGTGATAAAAAATAGCCTGCATGGTTCATTGGATGGTACACTAATATGACGATTCTCGAGGGTTCTCATTTATGTAGTCAGTGATATAGTTTTTATATTTGTCTATGGAGTATCTTATGTAGGGAGACTGCGAAAATTAAAAATTCGATGCATGAATTGTTGATATGTGTTTCATGGTTTCCTGGAGCCTTATATAATTAATAACACACTCTTAAATAGGATTAATCATCCAGAAATATAAACAGTAATAAAATGTTATCTCTTATTTGGAGTTCATCATAATATTATTGAAGATGTTCTTTATTTATTAGGGTGACTTTTATTTCTTCCCTGATGAGAAAATGTATATTCAATGTAATTAAGGATAAAAACTATTATAAAAGGTGGTACTACTGCCAAATGAGATAAACTACCTCTTCTAATTATAGATTTTCATTGTAAATTTTTTTTCACACCCATGAAAATAGTGGATTAATGACCACATAATTGATAATGAGACTCCCAAACATTTGATCGGTATATTAATTATTTATAATAAAATCCATAATATTTTTATAGAATATATGGATATGGAATTAGGGGATATGTACAAATTATTCTATTTTTTTAATATATTACCCTCAAATTATTTTATTCACACTGAAATATAATCAAGGATTGAATGGTGTTTTTTTTATATTAAGTGAGAATGGAATGATGAATATGAAAAATAGATCATATCATTTAGACAAACTACTTGTACTTCATAGATAGAAAACCTATCCAATTGAGATAATGGGGTTATGGTTCATATTGGGAATGTATTGTTCATTTAAAAAGTGGGTTTGCAGAGTGGATCATTATGTCAAAGGCTTAAACAATTATGAAACTACAATACATCCATCCAATGGGATTTATTGAGAATCACATAGAGGATTATTTGTGAAGGAATTGGTCATAATGGCAGTTATATATATATATATATATATATATATTCATGACCCTCAAAATATAGTTATATTTCATTATTTTATATTCCATGTCTATATCATCTTTTATCATGATCTTACGCTAAAACAAATTCATATTGATTTTTATATCATTTATTTTTCTATAACATTGCATCATTACATACTTCAAACCTTATAAAAACCACAATTTTCATCTCTAACTAGGATCAGGTGGAGTATGGTGAGTCTATTATTAAGGATATTAGTTAGAAACTTATAGAAAAATTAATGCATACTAATTTTGTTACTATTTATGATTCACATTTGTCTAATATTTAGAATAATTATGAGTTTTTTTCTTAGTTATGTATATGGACTATACCCCTTTAAATTAATATTCTACAACATCAATAACATCTTTTTAGTATTTATGATATTTTTAAAATAAATTGAACATGGAGTGTTATTTGGGAATAAGGAAATAAATAATTTATTTAAATGAATATAGTCTTTGATATAATCTTCCTCAATGGATTAATTTGGATATTAATTGGTTTATTCATCAATGGATTTATTGATTTTATATTAAAATTATCATTAAAATTCATCATTAGGGAACCCTTATAAAGTAATTCATTATACTTATGATTAATGAGAATAAATGATAAATGTTAATGGTCCAGTAACATTGAAATTGATTTTGTAGGTTCCTTATTCAACCTACATGTTATGGTTCCTAGAGAAAATTCTACTCCTTAAAATATGCATAAATAAGGGATATGCACATGTCTCCCTAATTTACAAAAAATTATATTAATCATTCTTGTTAAATTACCAATTTATCAATTAGTTTATTTATATGTATTTTAATTTATCCATGTGATATATCAAAATATAACCTTTACACTAACTCATAATATTGGTGATCTATATTTTCATCTCTTTTAAACTAGGTTGAGAGATACAGAGAATGCTCATCCACTAGAGGAGATCCCCTTTCATCCTCTTGAGATAATTTTAGTGGAAACATAAATATCATAGTATTGGTGGAATCATTAAGTTATAAACCATGTGTATTAAGGAAATATGTCACAACCAAAATTTATATGAGAACATACCATGGAACCCCATATGATTTTTTAGTTTTATCAAATGAATAGAATGAATAAATAGTGCATGCATGTTTTGATTAATATATGAGTGAGTGAATATTCTAAATCAATTTTTTTGTAAAAAAAACTACTAAGGATGAAATATTTATGGTAGTTACTATGATTAATAATTCTCCATGTGAGGTTTTATCTAAATAATCTATGTTATTAGAGTTTTTTTGTGATCAAAATGATTAAAAATGACAAAAATAACTAATTGTTAAATATCACATCATTAATAACAGAAATGAATAGCCAGAGGCAAAGCCTCTGACCATTTCTTAAGAAAGGAAAATTCAGGAAACAAGAACCACAACCAAACACAATAGCTACAACACATCAAAACAAAACCCATCACTATCTCCATTTAAAAAGACATCTTCTACAATTTTTTGACTCTCATTTCAAGCATTCAAAGTGACATAAGACTTTGGTATACTTTATTCAAAGGTTCAACCACTCCAAAAAAATAAATTCATTATTAGTCTACCTAGGGACTGCTGCACCTTCTTTACAGATAGAGGATCTAGTGGACATTGGATTCAGTAGAAAGGAATAATATTTCCTCAACCGTCTTCGTGGTGAGACAGTCATATCCTCCTTATTTCCATGAGAACTCTTACTCTCCCCCTGAACAATGGAATTTTAAGAGTTTCTACCCCTACCCACATTTTCCTTCTCACATTCAGAAACATCCCCCCATTTACCATAAACATGCATCCGCTTATATTCCATCACTCGATTTTGCTGAAACTGGTTTTTCGTATCAATTAGTGCAAGAAATTGTAGCTGGTCCATCACACAATGATCTGCACATGACCCATTTCCTACTTCTACAATCACTGCATCCTCATTTTGACCTACACATAACTCATTGTCCACTTCCTCATTCACATCATCCACCTATTGAACCAACAAACTGGCTTCCCCACCCTCAATCTCCATCCCATGAAAACAATTCCTCATGGACAACGTAAACATCACACCATCATCTTTCTTAGCATGACCACAAATCTATGACACCTCAATATGTAGACTAACACCATAGTTCACCAATACAGAAGGAGAAAGTCCAACCTCAACCTCCATCAGAGACCCCTTCCTCCCTTCATTCACCTTGTAACTGCTGCAACTCTTTACCACATCAAAACCTCCAGAAAGAAATCCTCCTTTATCCGGAAAGATATCAAGAGGATCCAATCCATTTGTGACCCAAGGATCCTATAGCTCCCATTCAGCCACATGATATGATTCCATTCCAGCATCATCTTGGCCATCAGTTCCCTGGAGACCATTCCATCACTTTAGATCCTGCTTCAGTCTTGGAAGAGCTGAAGATACCAGAGGGTTAACATGAACTTCCGAAGGCTTTCCCAGAATAGATGAAACCTAGGGACCTATCCCAAGTGCATTTCCTTATTGAGAAACCACATCAGGCATCCTCCTCTAAACTGGTTTTCCTAGCCTCCTCTTCGGACCTGGGGACCTCCTGCTTGAAAAATCACCAATTTACATTACATTAAAATTCGCCTAAATATAAGAGGAATGGACCTATACCCTAAATCTTATAATCACCTTGGAGATGAAGATCATTATTAAAAATTATACATGGATTTGATAGTTATTCAACCATAAGATTATATATAAAAACCCACTTCTATTAATAACCACTTTGGAATGAAGAAAAAAAAATTTATTATCACAAATGAAATCTAGTACAATAATATCTTTATGGGAATAAACGAGCACCTTTTTCATCCTTTAATTAGGAGAAAAAATGGGTATATTGTGATATTGGGAAAGAATCCTAACACTGAAGCCTCTACAATTTCCTATAAATCGGACTTGATTACACTGAAACAAACATGATCTTGAATTCCACTAAAAATCCATTAATAATAGATGGAAGGGGATATTTTATTCCCACATATGATGATGCATCATTATTAGAAGATGGATGTGCTATGTGATGACTCAATTCTGGAGAAACTAAGTATTTACCATCTTTAAGTTGTTTCCCAGAATAATAATAATATGTCCTAGGTCTGATATGTAATGACCCGGAAATTCCATGGAATTTTTTTTCTTAAATTCATGGGATTTTTACGAGGGGGGAAAATTTATGGAGCTTGATTATGAGGCCCGCTGTGCCTTGAATCAATTTATGAAGTTTTTTTCAGGGACTTTCAGTAAACGTATGAGCAGGGTTTTATATCTTTTCAATCGGTGCTTGGAACTAAAATTTGAGAGTAACATTTATCTCATAGCGTCACTGATTGAATAGTGATACCTTCACTGCAATTGAGTTCTAACGAGAATGGAAGTTAGATTTTTTGGGTTTTTGATTATGTTAAATAAAAATAAGAGTCAGCTTATGTTTTCATGGTGGTTAAAACCTCCATGTTGAGGTTAGTGGTGAGGCCCACCAGCACATAACATCCATTTGGAGGATATTCTGGGTGGGGCCTAGACTGTCTTTAAACCCACTCTAACCCCCCATTTATGTGGGATGGAACTCTCCACCATCCCCCTTTAATTTAATTTTCCAATCCTCACCATTAATTAATTAAACTATTTCTTTTAATTAATTGGAGCCCATTTGAATCTATTTGAATTCATGAAAACCATTTTAATAAAGGATATGCTATTATTTTATTTGGGTTTTCATAATTTTTAGGTGGATCTTGGGGAAGGATGAGAAATCTCCAATGAAGAACGCGATGAATTCCATTTTCAACTTCATCAACTCCAAACACATTCCGATGCACGAGAATGAGAATTGGGAGTACACGACGAATGTGGAAAATGAAGAATCGACATCCGCCCTTTTTCCAACCTCGTCAACGAACGACAAATTCGAGGTATAGGGATTTGAATTAATTCTTGTTTCTATTATATTTTGTTCAATTACGGTTGTGTCTTGCCAATTGATAACATCATAACTCGGAGGGAGAGGGCCACACCAACACAGCCCGACACCCCCTATAATTCCTCGTTTGATGACAACGGAGGCGGAGTGACGGAGGCCGGCATTGGGGAAGCTGCGAAGGAAATCGGCGGCGCAAAGGCTGATTGGTCACTGAAGGGGTGTGGCGCCATCGCGCCGTATAGGGAACCAGGCCATGACTAGTGCGGGCCGCGGTAGAGTAAGGTGGCCAGAAGACCGCTGGAGAAGCATGGATCCATCGTTCCATGTGGGAAAGCAGGGGGAGTAGCTAGGTCGGGCCACATCAGAAGTAGCATGGCGACATCACGCCGAGCAGAGTAAGTGAGTCGTGGCCAGGGTGGGCTACGACAGAGGATGCAGGGGAGCGGCACTGTCATGTCGCGCCTGTGGTCTGGAACCAGCTGGCCGCCCAAACAGAAGGACAATGCGGAACCCCTAGGGTCCCACGGGTCACCTGAACTGGTGCATAGCACCAGTTCCATTTGAAAACAGGGGGCACGTCACCCCCTCCCACGTGTGGCCACCCAGGCCAAGCGGGCTGGCCAGCCAGGCCACGCATGCCACTAGGTCAGGCTGCCCACTCGGGTCGGGCTGCTCTCGGACTGGGCCGTTGTCGGTCCGGAACGCTGTTTGGCCTGGCCGCCCACTTGGGCATGGCCGCCCTCTCGGGCTAGGCCGGACTCTCAGATCAGGTTGAACACGCAGACCGGGTCATACCCCTATCTGGACCCGTTTAGCCCAATATCACATTTTCACCCATATCTTTGGCTACAGGTGACCGATAAATGAAACAACTGCAGTGACGGGAACATAGAATGAGATGGTATTTTTTTCATAAACTACTTGATGGTTTGACATAGTTGGGGTACGGTCATGTTGGTTTCAACCTAAACACCCACCTATCCCCTGGAACATAAATGCTAATAACTCAAAGATCGGCCGTCCGATTGACGTGCCATCTGTTGTGTTGGGTTTCATATGATGATATGGAACTATGGGATACTTCAACTCAAGACTTCATGGTAGTTGATGTATCAACACTTGGCTTGAGGAGCGGACCCTCCCGGAATCGACTGTGGTGTGTGCGGGAACCCTAAGGCTGGATGCGACTAAGATGATAGGATCCTACTTGGACCTACTATTGTACCAAGATCCTCTGCGGGTTCGACAAAAACGATACTGTACTAAGATCCTTCGTGGGTTTGACAGTGATGGTAATGGACTGGGATCCTCCGTTGGTTCAACAGTGATGACTTCTGTACTGGGTTCCTCTGTCGGTTCGATAGCGCTGAAACTATTCCAGGTTCCAACATTGGTTCGACAGTGGAAATGATTCAGTGGCTACATCTAATCATTTCTACCACTCTACATGAGTTGTATACCTGTGTGAGATGATTTTTTACGTTACATTATTATCATCAAGATGATTGACTTTACTTCATTATGGAATGGGTTGTGCTTGGATCGAGTGTAGGAGCCGGACAGTGAGTGGTAACTTAGGTATATGTTGGTCATATACCAAAGTAGGGATGGTTAATACTTCATTATTGTATATTACAACTTTGGATTATTCTTAGTGGATTCTGGGAGACGTTCGGGGGTCTCAGAGTCCCTTACTCAGTATTGTTATACTCACCCCTGCATGGGATTCCCCCGCACCGTGTTGTCTTCTGTAGAGATGATGATCATTAGTGATCAAAGCTGAAGGAGATGGATGGGAGGCTGCTCTGAGCTGGACTAGACAAGACATATCTCAGAGATATGTTGTTCGAGATCTGTACATACCCTTCAGGTAGGATTCCATGGTGGATGATCTAGCGGATATTTTCCCTTTTACTTTTACTTTTTGTTTAGTCTGGTATGTATACTGGCCCACATACTTTCACCACACCATTATTTTCTATATTAATACTTGTTTCTTCTACTACTTGTGTTATGTCTCTGTGTGTTATAGGTTTAATGGAAATGCCATCCCATTTTATCAGGGATTCTCCATTGGTGCTAGTCACCAGCCCCTGGTCTATGGAAGGCATGCATGGGGTAGTCACAGCACTGGCCCTGAGGACGGGTCGTGACAAATTGGTATCAGATGAGTAAATTCTACCATAGAACTTGGACTCCGATTCATTTAATGGAAATATTGTTAAGTGTTTTGGGTGTGGTTATTAGTTTAGGGAAACCAGTGTTGGTGCGAAGGCCGACATATCCATACACTAGGACTCTGACTTCTGACTTCCGACTCAATGCATGAAAACACTGATTGCATGTGTGTTTTCTTTAAAAAAATTCTTTGTGATTACATTCGTTCATCTCACCAGGTATATTGTTTTGACAATGGCACACTGGTTTCTTTTTAGGATGGCCGCCTGTAGGCATCCATCCAGGGTTCCAAGGTTCTTATGAGATGGTCGCCCATCGAGCGACAAGGCCATGGTGCAGGGGCCCATCATAGTGGAGGTACCAGCGGTACCACTACCCACTGGGACACTGATACCACCAGTTTCGGAAGCAGAGAGTACACGCTGTCTGAGTGTGTTGCACAAGTTCCAGTGCCAGAGGCCGCCTAGGTTCAGGGGAGAGACGAACCCACAGGAAGCTGATGATTGGTTGGAGGCTGTTGTGAGTGTTTTTAGATTGGTAGGGACACTAGCCGACCTCACTGTGATCCTTTCCACGATTCCCCTGCAGGAAGCAGTAGGAATATGGTGGAGCCTGATGCTCCAGGTGCATGACGAGGCATCACATCTCTAGGAATACTTTGAGAGTCTCTTCCAGTCAGAGTTTGTTCCAACCACCCGTTTGTGTGGTGCGTATTCAATAGCTTCTTCATCTACAACATGGCAGTATGACGGTGGCATAATACACATTGAGTTTCACCAACCTCTCATGCTACTCCATTGATATGGTGTGGTACCCGTTTGTTAGGGTCCATACCATCTAGTAGGGACTCGGGCATGAGATCAGGGCTTCGATGATCTCCCTCAGCATTCCGACTCAGTCAGGGGTGCTGGAGCGATCCCTTCGTGTGGGGAGTTTTCTTGCTGAGCAGTCACCAGCAGTGAGAACCACCATAGGGGGACATTTAGAAGAGTCTTCGGCATTCGACAATAGACAGATGATGCAGAGGTCCAAGAAGACTAGTCCATCAGGTGGGAAAACCCAGGATACATGTTTGGCTGTGTGGGGAACACAATACAAAGCCATCCATATAAGGATAAGGTAGTGCTATTCATGCGGTGGTCAGGGTCACATGGATCATGACTGCCCGACCCGCCATGAAGATGACCAGCAGACAGTAGAGGGACCTCCCAGGCAGAGGCAGAGGTTTGACTGTGGAGTTCCTTCGGGAGCAGGCAGACGTGGCAGAGGAGTTGAGAGAGAAGCAGGTGGTGGTCGACGTTTTGAGTTTCTACCACCACCACCACCAGTAGGTCCACCCTGACCATAGGGAGCTAACAGACAGGGGCAGGCTCATCTCTAGGCAGTCGAGGCCTATAACCACGACGCACCTGAGATGATTTGAGGTACTATCTGTGTCTACTTCAACTTTTTTGCAGTACTTATAGAAACAAGTGTGAGTCACTCTTTTATTGTCGCTTCCCTCATTCGGATCTCGGAGATTCCGACAGAGCCTTTGGCTCAATCATTAAAGCTAGAGACTCCTACGAGAGCAGACTCGATGATTACACATTGGTTCCAGTTTGGTGAGATTACTACAGGAGGAGTGCGTTTTGGCTACGATATCCTCATAGCGGCGTCGAGGCCTTCCGACGTTATTTTGAGTTAGGACGGGTTGTCTACAGTTCATTCTCAGATTGACTGCATTAGGCAGAAATTACGGGGTGTCCATGGGATGGGATGAGGTTTACCTTCACCGGTGTGAAGGGATACATTAATGTGTAATATGGACATACCAAGAGGAGGGGGAACCCGGTCACTCATCAGTTGGATAGCCTCATTATCAAAGCAGTTGATGTGCGGAGTCCTAGTTTTCCTGTTGTGGTGGATCAGTATGCATATATCTTCAATGATAAAGTTCTAGGACTACCTCCTCATAGAGAGGTAGTCATTTACATTTACATGTACCCAGGTATGAAACCGATATCCACTCCATCATATTGGATGGATCCCACGGAGCTATGTGAGCTACGGGTACAGCTAGAGGACTTTTAGGGGAAGTGATTTATCGGACCCAATGTTTCACCCTTGGTATCCCCAATTTTGTTCTCCAAGAAGGCCGATGGGAGCTTGCGTATGTGTGTTGATTATCTAAGACTAAACCAGGTGACCGTGATGAACAAGTACCCAATCCTATGGATTGACAACCTCTTTGATCAGCTGATGGGTGCGCATTGGTTCTCGAAGATAGAGCTTCCTTCGGGCTATCACCAGCTTAGAGTATCGGGTGATGATGTGAAGAAGATGACCTTCAGATACCGACATGGACACTACGAGTTATTGGTTATGCCATTTGGCCTATCCAATGCCCTAGAAATGTTCATGGAACTCATGAACAAGATCATTCACCCCTACCTTGATCTCTTTATTGTAGTCTTCATCGATTAAATTCTGATCCACTCATCTACCATGGAGGGGCATGCCTACCATATGTGGGTAGTATTGGACACACTCTGAGAGAACCTTCTTTCTGGTAAGATCTCGAAGTGCCAGTTCTGGATTTGAGAGGGCCACTTCTTGGGACATGTCATCTCAGAGGCCAGAGTTGTAGTGGATCCAGCGAAGATTGAGGCAGTACTTTCTTGGGATCCACCGAGGAATGCGACGGAGGTACAAAGTTTCTTGGACTTGACTGGATTTTATCATAGATTATTCCTAGACATCCCCAGAGTTGCATCACCACTATCAGCCTTGACAAAGAAGGGGAAACCCTTCCTGTGGTTGGAGAGATTCCAGCAGAGCTTTCAGGAGATGAGGTAGAGGCTGACTAGTGGCCCTATATTCAGGTATCCGGAGGAGGGCGTAGGGTACGTAGTTTACTACGATGCATTAGTGACCCGACATGGGTGTTTTGTAATGACCCGAAATTTTGAATAAATTGTGTTTCCTAATTTTGTGTATTATTTTATTTTTTTTATACTCATGAAAAATGTTTCATTTGATAACATGAGTATATTAAAATGAGACCATTGGGTTTTGACTGTTATATGACCATTAGTCAATATGATCGCTTGAAACTAAACATTTCGATATTTTTCACTATGTACAAGTGATCTTGGTTAATTAATATAGAAAGAAGAATTGATGTCCTCACCTAGTTGTCTTGGACTGAACGAATCCCATATAACCAAACATGGGGAGGAGGTAGCACCACTGGGCTTTGCTCTAGACCAAACCCAAGCCGAAATTTATCGTGTAACTCTAGAATGAAATTTCCTTCGTGAGAAGTTCAAACTAATGGAGATTACTACTTGTGCGATGTTGTCTGAGCCTCCCTCAGATTCTCTCACCTTAGCACACCTTACACTTAGGTCTTATGCGGGTGTGATAAGGGGCTATGTAAGGAGACCGTAACTGCCTTGTGTAATCCTTTGTTTTAATTAAAAAAAATTATTTCTTCTTATGATGAAGTTTACGAATTTTCAAATGTCCGGATAAATATAGTATGCATATTTTTGGAGAATCCTGGAGAATGGATATTTTAAAAAATTGTTTATATAAACCCTAAATAATTAAAAATGTGTAATGATTTTCAAAAAATGGTCTTCTACTATTATGTTCAGAAATAAATTTTGAGTCTAATAAGATCAAAATAAATTTTGATGATTTGTAAATTATGAGTATTGATTTTATGCTTCGGATTAGTAATGTGACCAAATGGATTAGTAATCTCACTTAAAGAAAGTAATAATATAATATAGGCACCATGATTAAGTAATGTGATTCAATAAAATGGTTAAATAATAGTTTCATAAATTATTAGTGAAGTATTAGTTTTTCCGGGTGAATAGTTTTTTTTAATTAAAAATTAAAATAAAAATATTTAGAAAATTATTTTTATAAAATGGATTTCATTTTTGAACTCAGATCATTGATATTATGTTAAGGTAACTTTTGGGGATTTTTCTGAAAAAAATGCATTTTTGGTGACTAGTGTTTTTTAAGTAAAAATTAAATTAAAAATATTTAGAAAATTATTTTTATAAAATGGATTTCATTTTTGAACCCAGATCATCGATATTATGTTAAGGTAATTTTTGGGGATTTTTATGAAAAAATACATTTTCGGTGAATAGTGTATTCATTTAAAATTTAAATTTAAAATATATAGAAAAATATTTTTATAAAATGGAGTTCATTTTTGAAATCAGAGCATCGATATTTGGTTAAGGTGAGATTTTGGGATTTTTCTAAGAATGTTGAATTTTCGATGAAATGTGAAAATACAGTTTTTATGTTACGAGTGTTTAATGACATCATTAAATGATGTATTAAGTATGTAATCAATATGGTTGGCTTATGAATATTAATATAAAGTATGAGGTGTCCCAAGTGGCCAATACCATGGGAAAATACCATGGGAAAGCCCCTGGTTTTTCCAAAACCACCAATGAGGTGTCCCTTGGCCATTAATGCCTTGTCCCCTCACTTTCCCTATAAATACCAAGAAATCCTCTCATACATTCGACTACCAACTCTCCCCCAACGAATATCTGGTCTCATTACCTCCCAAGGAGTCCTCCCAAGGTTCCCCCAAGCCCTCAAGGTCCCAACCATTGAGTTTTAAGAGTTACCTTTAAGGTAAGAGATCCGACCTCTCTCTTTCTTTTCAAGTAATCTCTTTTATGTAATTTCTTTAATGCTCCATGTTCTTTTGTTGGAGGAAGTTATTTTATATTCATATTACTGCCCTTTTCATGTTAATATTATGAGAGAACCCCTCTTACTCTAATCAATTGGTTTTAATAATGTTTATGTGGCGCCATTAGGCTGCCGAATTTTTTAAGGGATTCTTTCACCCTTCTCATTTTTCAATGTTCTACTATCATGTCAAGTCTTTGAAGTTCATTTTTATTATTTTGGGGTATGATATCTATATATATCATACTGAACATTTATTTTAATATTATTAGATACCCTATTTGATCTCTTCAATTCATTTTTGTTGATGTTTAAGTGACGTCGTTAGGCTGCTGAATTTTCATAAGAGAAATCTAGTTTTTGTCTTCCTTCAATGTTTTTCATTTCAAATGTTATGTCCTTCAAATATCATTACCATGTTCATATATCCTTCATATTCGGTCCCACTACTGTTTTATGGGTCATTTATGAATGTTTGACCCATGTCCCCTCTCTTTTCAATGTTTTCTAAAACCTCGAAACATAGCCTTTATGCTGCAGAATTTCCGTCTCAAAATGTCTCTCTCTTTTTCTAAAGTTCGTTTATTTTCATGAGTGAATACTCAAATATCTCTCTTCTATAGGGGTATTAACATATATAACAAGTTGTTCTATTATAAAATCTGGGATTTACATACATGAGATCCTTTTTCCATTTCTGTGGGTTTAAAGTGACATAAAGATCATGTCATTAAAGCAGTTTTAAAATGTTATAATTACGAAATGAAACCCATTTCTTTTATGCTATATGGGTTGTTTATGAAATTATTGATGATGATATATGTGGCTCACATGAAAATAATGACATTTCAAGGGTGAGACCTGATAGCGCTCCAATGCATTGGGTAATGACTTAATCTCTAGAGATGACAGTTTTTAACGTTGCCTTGGTGAATAACCTTGGTAATTTTTAATGACACCTTGGGGATGGAACATGGTGAAATGGAAATGATTTCCAATATTAAATGTTGTAGCCACATCTTCAAGTTATGAAATACGTTATTTTTATCATGATATGCCTCATGAGTTTTCTTTCTCATGCCTTAATGTTCTTTTTCATGACATTGTTGATGTATCTCAAGTTCACATGTTAAATGCTTCCCCTTGTTTCCCTAACTAGGCCTTCTGATCACTCATTCTATTATTGTATGTCCCTAGGTTATGAAATTTATTAATGATCCTAGGATGAACATAAGGAGAATCCTTTCAAGTGTTTAAGAAGAATGTTTTATGTTTTCATGTTTTAAGTTCCTGGTTTCCAAGACACTAAACCTTAAAGATCCTCGGTTTTGTAAAATGTAACGAAAGGTTATGTGATAAAAGGCGGGATGTTGTAGTTGGTATCAAAGGATGGTTTAGTTATTTGCGGAAATTAGGATATGAAAACTTTAGGAAGAACCCTATTGAAATGTTTAAATATAGGAAATATTCCTGGTATTTTTGTGAGTATTGAGTAAGGGGTTTCCAAGAAAATACATCCATGTCTGGATACGAGCAGGTAGAGGTGGCTCTAGTACAGATGTACATAGGGGTAAAACCAGAAAACACCACTTTGAGCTAGACTCAAACGAGAACTGGTACACGACAATGGGCCTTGATGCACTCTTGGTTACGACACTCTCAGAGGATATGCTTTGGTAACTTCATAATCTTAGTATGGACCATTATTAAAGGAACAAATATAAAATAAAATAAAGATTCCCATAAGAATATATGATCATGGATAACCTAGATTGGAACCGAGGGGATCACGAGTTAGGGTATACAATCCTTCTATAAGTTTATCCTTCTATGCTTAAAGTTTCCTTTTAATTATTATTGGCTATGTATTTAAGCCCATAATTATACTTTATTTTCTTAGTTAATTACGAGAAATGGAAGAACATGTCCCAACAGCCAATGTGATAGGAAATGTGATGATTGCGCTATTAATATGTCAATGATGACAAGATATCAAGTTGCACATATTGTGATTATGCCAAAACGTCTTTCAAAAATCATAATTATTAATTTGTACCTAGTTGAATTCTCAAATTCATCATAGAATAAGAAGACAAATTCTCAAGGATGTTCCTCTAATAAAGTTGATAAGGGAAAGAAGACCCAATTTATTTTTTGAAAAAAGTGTGGGAATAGGCACCAAGGGGAATGTCACAAAGGAACTGGGAGATGTTTTAAGTGTGGGAATATCGGGCATAAAGTATCCAATTGGTTTAAAAGAAATGGATAATGTGATGAAGGGAGATAAGGGTCAATCTGATGTACCTTATACATTTGGATGTCGTAAATGTGGAGAAGTTAGACATTATCCAAGGCAATTCCCTCTTGGAATGGGTGAGAAGCATGATGGGCATCAAAAATCTTCGAGGACAAGGGAAAAATGCAAGTCCTATGCTGAGATGGATCATTATGACTGAATTACATGTAACATCTTCACAATAATTGTCTATTTCATGTTGTGTTTTTGTTCGTTCTCTATGAGAATGTATTTTATGTTCTCTAAGATCATTGAGTCACTACCTAAGATGATTTTATATCATTACGAAAAAAATCTATTGTTATGTACCACATGTTGATGTAGTGAACCTGTTCTTCTTAAAAAAAGGTGATTAGGAGATTAAAAGATTATTATTATTTTGGAAGACGGTCACTATTATGGGAACCCTGTATGATCAAGGTAGATAGATTACTATCGTATTTTCATTGAGGAGTAAAGGCTGACTTATATTTTAAATAATCTATGAATTTATGGAGATCTTATGCTAATATAGGTTACTTATGGAAATAATTAACCTATCTTGGGGAAAATTTGATTAGGTTCCTTACTTTTGTTATAAGATGATAAGGGTGGTTGATGATGTTTGGAGATGAACGATAAAGATTATTTTGGAAGACTATATTATCAAAACCTTCTTGTATTTGGGTTTCAATATTAGTTTGGTTTATTTTATGGAAATTTAACGATAGTTATGTATGGAATGGTCTATGATGAAATTATGGAAGTACCGTGGAATTTTGAAGATTTAAAAGTAGTTTCCCTTACAATGGGATTCTTTCTTTTTGAAGAGTTGTTTTATCTTACCCCTTTTGTTTTTTGGATAATGTTTAAAGATTGAAGAAATAGATAGTTAACCTTTTGTGGATTATGTGATTCTCTAGAAGATTATTCTTGTGCTTTGATGATACAAAGTAGTTTTGAATGCTCATCGTTTGGAGAAAAGATTAGTTTTGGTAGAAACATGTTAAAGGATGAAACTCTACTTGAATGTATGTATATTTCCTTATGTTTTTACTCTATATAGTAAATGAATACCTCAAAAGTATGAAAAGGATTGTAAAACAGAAACGTTGTTGGTTTACGTTTCCTACTGGGTAATCAATGACCGTTTACACACATCATAAGTTTGTGATATTCTTGTGGTTAACATTCTCCTAATCATGTTTTATATCACTCTCCCTCAGAACTTGACCCTTTGTTTTCTCCTCTATGTGCATTTTTTCCTACATGGAATCCTATTTTGGGTTAACTCGGGTGACCTTTGTACCTCCCTTTCTTTCTTTTAAAGTAATAGTTTTACTGACTCCTTTTCCGGTGTGGGACGTTCTATGAAATTTCAAAACCCAATTTTAAAAAATTGTGAGGATGCACCTTCTAACGGGGGGAAGATTGTAACGACCCGAAATTTTGAATAAATCATGTTTCCTAATTTTTTGTGTTCTTTTATTTTTTTTATACTCAACAAAACAGTTTCATTTGTTAACATGAGTATAATTAAAATGATACTGTTGGGTTTTGACTGTTATATGACCATTGGTAAATATGACTGCTGGAAACTAAACATTTCGATATTTGTCTCTAAATACAAGTGATCTTCGTTAATTAATATAGAAGGAAGAATCGATGGCCTGACTCAGTTGTCTTGGAACGATCGAAGCCCATCTAACCGAACTTGGGGAGGAGGTAGCACCACTGGGCTTTACTCTAGACCAAACCCAAGCTGAAATTTATCGTGTGAAGCTAGAATGAAATCACATTCATGAGAAGTTCAAACTAATAGAGATTACTACTCATGTGATGTTGTCCGAGCCTCCCTCAGATTCTCTCACCTTAGCACACCTTACACTTAGGTCCTATGCTACTGTGATAAGGGGATATGTAAGGAAATCGTATCAGCCTTGTGTAATCCTTTGTTTTAAATAAAAATTTTGATTTCTTCTTATGATGATGTTTATGAATTTCCAAATGTCCGGATAAATATAGTATGCATATTTTTGGTAAATCATAGAGAAAAGATAATTTAAAAAAAATAATGTAATCCTTAAATAATTAAAAATGAGTAATTATTTTAGAAAAATTATCTTCTACAATTATGTTCAGTACGAAATTTAGAGTCTAATAAGATCAACTTAATTTTTGATAATAGTAAAGTATGAATAGTGATTTTATGCTTAGGATTAGTAATGTGACCAAATGGATTGGTAATATCACTTAAAGAAAGTATTAATATAATATAGGCACCTTGATTAAGTAATGTGATTCAATAAAATTGTTAAATAACCGTTTCATAAATAATTAGTCATTTATTAGTTTTTTCTGGTGAATAGTGTTTTTTAATTAAAAATTAAATTAATTTAATTTAGAAAATTATTTTTCTAAAATGGATTTCATTTTTGAACTCATAGCATCGATATTATGTGAAGGTAATTTTTCGGGATTTTTGTAAATAAAATTAATTTTCGGTGAATAGGTATTTTTTCATTAAAAACAAAATTAAAAATAATTATAAAATTATTTTTATAAAATGGATTTTATTTTTGAACCCAGAGCATCGAAATTATGTTAATGTAATTTTTGGGGATTATTTTGAAAAAAATGAATTTTCGGTGAATGGTGTGTTTATTTAATAATTAAATTAAAAATATTTAGAAAAATATTATTATAAAATGGAGTTCATTTTTGAAATCAGAGCATAGATATTTGGTTAAGGTAAAATTTTGGGATTTTTCTGAGAAAGTGGAATTTTCGATTAATAGTGAAAATACAGTTTTTAAGTTACGAGTGTTTAATGACATCATTAAATGATGTATTAAGTATGTAATCAATATTTTCGACTTATGAATAGTATGATAAGGTATGAGGTGTCCCAAGTGGCCAATAACATGGGAAAATACCATGGGCAAGCCCATGGTTTTGTCAAAACCACCAATGAGGTGTCCCTTGGCCTTTAATGCCTTGTCCCCTCACTTTCCCTATAAATACCATGCCATCCTATCATCCATTCGACTCCCAACTATCCCCCAACGAAGCTCTGGTCTCATTACCACTCAAGGAGTCCTCCCAAGGTGTCCCCAAGCCCTCAAGGTCCCATCCATTGAGTTTTAAGAGTTACGTTTAAGGTAAGGGGTCTGACCTCTCTCTTTCTTTTCAAGTAATCTCTTTTTTGTCATTTCATTTATGATCCATGTTCTTATGTTGGAGGATGTTCTTTTATATTCATCTTACTTCCCTTTTCATTTTCATATGGTGAGAGACCCCCCTTGCTCTCATCAATTCGTTTTAAGAATTATTATGTGGCACCGTTAGGCTGCCGAATTTTTATGGGATTCTTTCACTCATCTCATTTTTCAAAGTTCTACTTTCATGTCAAGTCTTTCAAGTTCCTTTTAATTATGTTGGGTATGATCTCTATATATATATATCATACTGATCTTTTAGGTTCATATTATTAGAGACCCTATTTTATATCGTTAATTCATTTTTGTTGAAGTTTAAGTGACGCCATTAGGCTGTTGAATTTGCATCAGAGAAATCTAATTTTTGTCCTCCTACCATGTTATTCATTTCAAATGGTA
Organism: Viscum album; assembly: GCA_963277665.1. Classification (NCBI taxonomy): domain Eukaryota; kingdom Viridiplantae; phylum Streptophyta; class Magnoliopsida; order Santalales; family Viscaceae; genus Viscum; species Viscum album. The sequence continues at coordinate 2,109,226,719 of OY728122.1, read as the reverse complement.
TGTCCTTAAAATTTCATTACCATGTTCAAATATCCATCATATTCGGTCCCTCTACTGTTTTATGGGTCAATTATGAATGTTTGACCCATGTACCCTCTCTTTTAAATGTTTTCCAAAACCCCGAAACATAGCTGTCGTGCTGTAGAATTTTCATCTCAAAATGTCTCTCTCTTTTTCTAAAGTTCTTTTATTTTTTAATGTTATTACTCAAAGATATCTCTTCTATAGCGGTATTCAAATATATACCAATTTGTTCTATTTTAAATTCTGGGATTTAGAGACATGAGACCCACATTCCCTTTCTGTGGGTTTTAAGTGACATAAAGATCATGTCATTAAAGAAGTTTTAAAACGTTATGATTATGAAATGAAACCCATTTATTTTATGCTATATGGGTAGTTTATGAAATTATTGATGATTATATATGTGGATCACATGATAATAAATACATTTCAAGGGTGCGCCCTGATAGCGCTCCAATGCATTGGGTACAGACGTAATCTCTAGAGATGACTATTTTTAACGACACCTTGGTGAATAACCTTGGTAATTTTTAATGAAACCTTGGGGATGGACCATGGTGAAATGGAAATTATTGTCAATATTAACTGTTGTTGTCACATCTTCAAGTTATGAAATATGTTATTTTTATTATGATATGCCTCATGATTTCTTTCTCATGCCTTAAGGTTCTTTTTCATGGCATTGTTGATGTATCTCATGTTCACATGTTAAATGTTTCCCCTTGTTTCCCTTACTGGGTCTTCTGCTCTCCCTTTCATTTGTTGTATTTTCACATGTTATGAGATGCATTAATGATCCTAGGATGAACATAAGGAGAATCCATTCAAGTGTTTATGAAGAATGTTTTATGTTTTCACGTTTTAAGTTCCTAGTTTCCAAGACACTAAACCTTAATGATCCTCGATTTTGTAAAATGTAATGAAAGGTTATGTGATAAAATGAGGGATTCTATGTGTTTCCTAATCCAAGAAAAGAACAATTATCGCGTATGGTTCTCATAATTTGAGACAGCACAAGTATAACTATGCTACCCATGACCTGGAGTTAGTAGCTGTGGTATTCGAGTTGAAGATGTGGCGGCACTATCTGATGGGTGAATGTTCTTCCATTTACTCTAACCACTAGAGGCTCAGGTACATCTTCTTGCAGAAGGACATGAACCTGAGACTATGGCGTTGGCTTGAGTTCCTCCACGACTATGACTTGGAGAAGTTTATACTCATGGGAATGGGAACATTATAGATGATGCTCTCAGTAAGAGATCAGGATTTCAGCTACTAGGTGAGGTGACAGATCAGCTGGTCGCGTTGCTGTTATCCTTTGTGGATCGGGAAGAAAAAGCCTTTCTACAGTCTCTTATAGTCATAACTCCACTTCTTCATAGATTCAGGGAGGCGCAGCATGGGGATGTTGACTGCGAGGCTCGATGTGCAAAGATATCCACTGGGAAGGGACCTGATGGATTTTATGTAAGTGGGGTGCACATCATTCGTTTCAGAGGACGTACTATGGTACCAGTTTCACTTCAGGAGGAAGTGTTGAGGGAGTTCCACCATTCCCCAATAGAGGTACATCCAAGGGTGGCAATAATGTACCAGGACCGTCGACGACAGCACTGGTGGCCATGTATGAAGAAGGCGGTAGCAAATTTTGTCTCACGGTGCCTCACTTGTCAGCAAGTGTAGGCAAAGCACCAGGTACTAGTAGGCTTCGATCAGTGCATAGAGGTCCTAGAGTGGAAGTGGGATCATATATCCAGGGACTTCGTGACGGGTCTTCCACGTACATCCAGAGGTCACGACTCTATATGGGTGATCATTGACCGACTCACCAATTCTGCCCAATTCCTACATATCATATAGATGTGTTCAGTAGAGATATTGGGATGCCTCTACGTATGGGTGAGCGTACGGCTTCATGGTGTTCCATCGATGATCGTCTCTAATCGAGATTCTTTTTTCACTTCCCAGCTATGGAAGTGGTTGTAGGAGGCTTTTGGTATGCACCTTCGCTTGAGCACCGCCTTCAATCCTCAAACAGATGGTCAGACAGAGAGGACCAGTCCGACTCTTGAGGACATGCTCCGTGCATGCGTCCTCGACTTTGGTCACATCTAGAAAGATCATTTACCCTTGTATGAGTTTTAATATAACAACAGCTAGCACTCCACCATCGGGATGACACATTTCTTGGAATTGTACGACCAACCTTGCAGATTGCCTCTATGATGAACAATCTTTGGGGAGTCAGCACTAGTTGGACTAGAGATGGTACAGGCTACCACTGAGAAGGATCAGATCATCTAGGAGCAGATGAATAATACACAGAGTAGACAAAATCCCTATGCCAACAGGAGACAGAGGCCATTGGAGTTCTAGTAAGGTGGCCACGTCTTTCTATGGGTTTGACCTAAATGAGGTCTACAGAGATTTGGACGAGGTGGAAAGTTATCTCTGCGATTCATCAGTCCTTTCCAGGTCCTAAACAGAGTAGGGGAGGTGGCTTACAACTTAGCTCTTCCACCTTAGTTGCACCGGGGGAACAACCTCTTCCACGTATCTCAACTGAGGAGGTATGTGCACGACTCTTCCCACATCATCAACCATGGAGAGCAGGACATCGATGAAGGGGTGAAATTCATGGAGTTTCTAGTGGAGATTTAGGATCGATAAGAGTGAGTCCTTCGTGGACAATCGATACATCTAGTGCACGTTTGTTGGCTGCACGAGAACCTCCAAGAGAGTACATGGGAGCCTGAGGCTCAGATGCGTGCTTAGTACCCCCATTTGTTCCCTTATTTCAAGTTGTAGAATACTAGGACATAAATCCCTATGTGGGGAGATTTTAATGACCTGGAAATTCAATGGAATTTTTTTTTCTAAAATTCATGGTATTTTTACGAGTCTGTGAAAATTTACGGTGCTTGATTCTGAGACCCGGTGAGCCATGAATCAATTTCTGATGTTTTTTCGGGTATGTTCAGTAAACGTTCGAGTGGGATTTTATATCATTTAAACCGCTACTCAGAACTGAAATCTTAGGGCACTGTTAAACTCACAGCATCTGTGATTTCATAGTGAGACCCTCACCGCAGTTTCATTCTAAAGCGAATGGAAGTTTGATATTGGTGGTTTTTAATTAAGTTATATAAAAATAAGGGTTAGCTTATTTTTTTCATGGTGGTTAAAACCTCCAGGAGGAGGTTAGTGGTGGGGCCCACTCGCACATAACCTCACTTGGGAGGATATTCTTGGTGGGGCCCACACATTCTTTAAGCCCCCTCTAACCCCCCATTTATAGGGGATAGAACTCTTTACCTTCCGACGTTAATTTAATGTGCCAAACCTCAGCATTAATTAATTGAACTCTTTATTTTAATTAATTGGAACCCAATTCAATCTATTTGAATTCATTCCAACCATTACAATAAAGGATATGATATTATTTTATTTTATTTTACATAATATTTTGGGTGGATCTTGGGGAAGGAGGAGAACTCTCCAACGAAGAATGCGAAGAATTCCATCTTTGACTTCATCACCTCCGAACACTTTCTGACGCATGAGCATGGGAATTGGGAGTGCGTGCCCAATGTGGCGAACGTTGAATCGATGTCCGCCCTTTTTCTGACATCGTCAACATACAAAAAATTCGAGGTAGGGGGATTTGAATTAATTCTTGTTTCCTTACTTTCTTGTTCAAATATGGCAGTGACTTGCTAATTGATAACATCATAATTCGGGGGGTGCATGCCGTACAAACACGAAACAACACCCCCTATAATTACTCATTTATTGACAACGGAGGTGGAGCGATGATGGCCGGTGTTGGGCTGGCCGCGAAGGAAACTGGCGGCGCAAAGGCCGCTGGGTTGCCGATGGGGGGCTGCGCCATTGTGATGCGGAAAGAACTGGGTCGCGGCCAGCACGAGCCACGACGGAGCAAGGCCATTGGATGGCCGCTGGAGGGACGGGGCGCTGTTGCACCTCGCAGAAGAGCAGGGGGCCATGGCCAGGTTTCTCCATGGTGGGAGGAGCATGGTACCATTGTGCTGCACGCAGGAAGTGAGCTGCAGCTAGGGCGGGTCGTGATGCGTGAAGAAGGGGCGCGGCGCCGTCGCGGTGCGCCGGTGGTGTGGAACCAGCTCACCCCTCGGCTAGACGGATAGGCGGGACACGTAGGGCCATGTGGGTCACCTGAACTGGTGCTTAGTGCTGGTTCTGTTCGACACCAGGGGCGTGGCACACCCCTCCCACACGTGGCCTGGCAGGCCCCACAGGCCCGCCAGCCAGACGACGTTGGCTGGCCGGCCAGTCCACGCGGGCCACCAGGTCGGGCCGCCCACTCGGGCCGGGCAGCTCTCGAGTCGGGCCACTATTGGGACGAGCCATCCTCTCGAGCCAGGCTAGACTCTCGGATTGGGATAGACACACGGACTGGGTCGAACCCCAGTCTAGACCCATTTAACCTGAAATCACATTTTCACCCATATCATGGTCTACGAGTGTCCGATCGATGAACTGTATATAGTGATCGAAATATTAAAACGATATGGTACATTTGGCATACCCTAATTATGGGTTGGACACATTTGGGGTATGGTCGGGTTGGTTTGAACCTAAAAACCAACCAGGCCCTTGGAACAGAAATTCCAATAACTCATAGATCGGGTGTTCGATTGATGCCATGTATGTCACGTTCGGTTCCTTATGATGAGACGAATCTATGGGATACATAAACTCGATACATCATGGTAGTTGATGTATCGAAACATGGCTAGAAGAGCGTACCCTCCCGGAATCGAGCGTGCTATGTGCGGGAACCTTAAGGATGGCTCCTACTTAGATGATAAAATATTACGTGGACCTACTACTGTACCAGGATCCTCCATTGGTTCGAAAGAGAAGATACTATACGAAGATATTCTGTGGGTTCGATAGCAACAGTACTAGATCGGGATCCTCCATGGGTTTGATAGTGATGACCTCTGTACTAGGATCCGCCATGGGTTCGACAGCACTGATACTGTTCTAGGATCCTACGAGGGTTCTACAGAGGAGATGATTCAGTGGCTACATATAACCATCTCTACCCCTCTACATGATGTGTATACCTGTGTGAGATGAGTCTTGTCTTTCTGTTGTTATCATCGAGATTATTGACATTACATCCTTTATAGAATGGGTTGTTCTTCACTCGAGTTTTGGAGTCGGACAGTAAATGGTAACATAGGTATATGTATGGGAATTTAACTAAGTAGGGATGGTTAATATTTCGTGATTGTATCTTACTTCTGTGGTTTATCCTTAGTGTATTCTGGGTGACCGTCAGGGGTCTCGTGGTCCCTTACTGAGTATTCTTATGCTCACCACTGCACGGGCTTCGCCCGCACCTTGTTGTGTTTTGTGAAGACGACGTTCAGCATTGATTGAGGTTGAGGGAGAAGGATGGGAGGCTTCTCGGAGCTGGACTATAAAAAGGTACCTTTGGGATGATTTTTTCGAGATCTGTACCGACCCTTCAGGTAGGATTCCCCGGTGGATGATCCAATAGATGTTTTCCCTTTTTACATGTACTTGTTTTTCAGTTGGGATTGTATACTGGCCCACTTATATTCAACACACCTTCCTTTTATATTTTAGTACATGCTACTTATAATGATTTTGTTCAGTCTGTGTGTGTTACATGTTGAATGGCAATGCCTTCCCTTTTTATTAGGGATCCTCCTTTGGTGTTAGTCACCATCTCCTAGCCTATGGAAGGTGGGGTTGGGGTGGTCATGGCATGTTCCCCGAAGATGGGTCATGACAAGAATGATATATTGAGAAAGGTAACATTTACATGGATAGATAATTGATAAACTATAGATCAGTATGGGAATTCCTTGAATGGAATCAGATAAAATGTGATTAAAGATTCTAGTAATATTATGTTCCTTTTTATTATTATATATATATATATATATCCCCCACATGAATTTTAGCAGATCTAGGGACAAGACAAAACAACCCACCGAATCAAACCTGATAGAAATCACCAGCTCATCTAATATATCATATCCTCAAAAATGAGAGAGATTTGACATCTGTAATTACATGTTTGGAGAATGATATAATTTGATAGATTTGGTTATGAATAATGTTTTCATGAATGTAATATACATTTTCCCCAAGATAATAATTTTCCTGAGAAGGGGAGATGATAATTCCTTATGCAAAAAATTCATTATATATTTAGAATTATTCATCCTTATAGAAAACCCAATAGTACATATAATTATAATAACTATTCCTTCGATGAATTTTAATAAAAAAATTTTGTGGACTGGGATTTGCAATAATGGATGGGAATTTAGATAGACATCCTCACTATGTCTCTTCCCATGTGAAGGTCTATAGAAAATAAAATTAATAAAATACATTTTTCCATATAATATTCCCAATGTATCCAAATAAAAGAAGATTGTCACTAAAATTGTTGGACATAGAAGGACTTGTGATATTAAACCGAGACTACCAATGAAGAGGAGATATTAAAGAACAAAATTTAGTGGAGAATTATATTTAGTAAATAATGAACCATTATTTGTTTGAAACAATATTACATTTTTAGTATCCCATAATAGATTCAAATATATCAACCAATAGTTAGTATGTTGACTTCCCATCTACAACCATTAGTTCCTTAAATACAATTAGATCCTTGAGGATCTAAGGGTTATGTTACATAGATGGAAGGGAATATGAAAAGTATTCCACATTTGAAGGATATAAAATACATATATTATTAACAAATCCATGTATAAGAGTACTAAAATCCATTACTAGAAAAAGTGGTGGTGTATCTAGTGGACCACCAATTACTTGTTGATATCATGGAAGAGAGTAATCATAAAGAGGGTCTAATATTTTTAGATCCATCGTAAGAGAAATAATATGAGAATCATTTATGGGGTTTTGTATTTTAGAGATTGCTATTTAAGAGATGATCCAATGGGGAAATATTTGTGGAATCTATAATGATTTCTTCATTAATATAAAAAAATGTTATAATTTAATTAAATAGTGACATGTTCATGGGTATGTATTGAACAAAATATTTCATATGATAATGGATCAAAGCAATAATATTAATTTTATTATTCTTAAACCTAATATATATTCAAATTAAGTGAAACAATCTATGTTAAAAATATTTTGGAAAAAATTCACATCGTAAAAATTATATACTTTATTTATGGTATAAGAATTATGTGGGTTTTGTTACAAGTAAATAATAAACATTTTATTTTTTAAACACTTATAGAAAAAATAATATAAACTAAAAAATGAATATATTGAATGTATAAAATAAGATTAATGTTTATAAATATAAATCATTTTCCATTCAGTTTATTATAAATAATCAATACATGGGAAACTAATATGTTTCTATTTGAAAATTATTTTATAAAAAAGTGAAAATTTTTAAAGTAAATTATTTTCAGTTAAATTACTTGTATAATTAAATGTTATACTACAATATAATCTAAATAACCATTTAAATAATTAAATATATAAAGAATATATTAATTTTAATTGAAACAGAAAACACTTCTTCCGATAATTACATCATTTTGTTAGTTAAATTCTAATGATAATTTGAAAAAAGGAGAGTTAAAATAATTAAATCATGGAAATATCAATTACTAATATTGAATAAAATATGTGTTGGATGATTAAGAAATCACAACCAACTTAATAACATTGAGATCCCATGAAAATGTAGTATTAAATTATAACTTGATGATATGTTTAACTCATTATTGTCTCATTAGTTTTCTTAATATTGTTTTCAGTATACAAATTAATTTACATGAACATATATGAGTACATTCACAGTATAAGTATTTTTTATTTCCATATTGGAATGGTATAAAAACAAACTGTAAGGTCTATCCATTCATTATGAGTATATAAAGATTAAATCCATTGAACCTGAAATGATTTTCATCAAAATAAAAAAAGCATATAATCATTAGAAAATAAAAAATGAATAATATATATATATATAATATTTTAATTATTTTTCAATAAATCACATTAGGTCAAATAATAAAAATCATGAAAAACAAATCATCACAATATAAAAGGTATTAGGATATGTTTTTATGCAATCACTGAAATATAATGAATTCATTAGAGTGGTGACATATATTGGGATCACATACCCTTAAAACATTGGGGATAATGTAAGAACAAGTTTCATTATATAATTCTAATGTCCTCACAAAACATTATTGAGGATACTCACATGCCTCTATATAGTTTTAGTGTAACACACAGACACACACACACACACACATATATATATATATAATTAATGAATGTATTCTGGTGTAAAGGTACTTGGTACCCTAAATCTAGATTGTAATTTAATGATATCATAAAATGTGATATCCATGTTTTGTAAATGAAAATATTTTTAAGTAACCATTGATTTTAGTATAAAAGAATACACAAAAACAAATATATTTCATGTATTGTTCTTTCTCACTAGATCTTCTCATACACATTATTATAAATTCATAAAATATATTTTTTAATTTAAAATGTTTTATAATGAACTTTTACCAATGTATTTGACATTAAACACATATAATAGAATATAATTTCAATAAGAAGACATAAAAATATATAATTAAACAAACTATTTGAAAATAATTCATTTATATATAAACTAATAAAAAATAGTTGATTAATATAAAAAAACTAATTAATGTATTGAAATATAAAATATAAAATAAACACATAATATGAAATTTTATATTTATAATGGTATTTATAATTATTAAAGGTAAAATAAACATGGGAACATAACATCAAAATTCATCCCATATTTGATAATTACAAAACATAAACATATTTCAACTGATGAAAAGAAATATTGTCATGAGTAAAAAATAAATAACATGGATGAAAAAACAAATTGTTAATATGAAAATTATAAGTCTGAGCAATTTCAAATATGAAAAATAATAATTCCTTATATGAATATTAATTCCCATAAGGGATACAATAAATTATATGATAACTGAAAAAATAATAATGTATACTCCCTGTTGATCAAAATTTTATCCCATTGAATGATATATTTCACTGAATAATATTACTTGTGAAATCCCTCTATATAATAAAATTTACTATAGGGATCCTCAAAACTTTTTAAGGAAATTCAAATTGATAAATTATTTGTAATTATTTATACATTATCAAATAATCATATATTATATAAAAATAATAAATAATTACATTCAGTAGATAACTAATCGAAAATACAATGTACTACTCATATGCTATTATAAATGTAAATTGAACTATAATGGGTATGCATTAAAGAAATATGAACATTCATGGATTTTAATTTATAGTAGTGTATGTAAAATTGGATTTTTATTAGATCCTTTAGTAATCGCTTATAAAGAAGTTTTAATGAATGTATAATTTGAAACAATCATTGGATGTATTTCCTTCTTAGGGAATATTTATTTAAAAAATTTTATAAAATGAAACTAGTATAATGCCCTGTAGAAATTTGAATAAATAAATTAATAATAGAAATAACTTATTTTTATCTTTTTATAATATTTTTTATAAACTTTTTCATTTATTTACCAATGTATGAGGAAATTAATTATAATAGTTATCCTTTTTAATTAAATTTGAATCTTTTTCATAAGTTTAGAATCACGAAGTGAATAAAAAATCATCAATTTCTCTACATCTATAGTAATTTTCTAATTATCTATAATAACCTAATTTTCATTATTCATTAAATCCATATATATTTCATAAATCTTTGTAATATTTCCTTCAAACATGTCAATTCTATCCTAAATGGGTTTCATACATGGAATATGATAATTTTATTGAGTGTGAAAATTATAATCTGAATCCAAAATGAGATCAATGATTTTATCTAATATATAAATTAGAAATGGATTTCCAAAATCCATTAAAAATTTAATATCCATACTTCATTCCTAGAATTCAACAAAACTCCATGTGAAAGACATGACCTTTCTCCCCACTAATAAAAATCGTGGTTTGACTTCAATTTTTCCAACTATATATATTCATATTTGGTATTACTTTTCTTCATGAATTCATAAAAATGAAATATTCATAATAATTATAACTTGTTGATCCTTTCTAACCACATATATTTTTTTTAACATTTGATATGCATCATTTTATTATCATCCCATATTATTATATTCAACAAAATGTTTTTAAAATATGTACACATTCATAATTTTCATCACTTAAAATATTTATACATTCATTAGAAGTGGTTGAATATGTAATAATTATTTTATATATAAATTTTTTCAATTTATAACTATCCACAATATCATTTTTCAAAAATTCAAACTATTATTATATAAGTGAACTAATAAATCCATCTATGTTATACATGGAAAATTCATCAATTTTTCTGATAAAAACATTCTTGGAATTCCACTTCATCGGTGGTTCTCAAAGAATCATCTCAATCAAAACATTTTATCAATATCTGACCATTAATGGTCATATTGTTCCAAATATTTTTAATAATATGAAATCAATCATTAAAATAAATAGTTTCTATATTTAAAATTTATAAAAAATCTATATTATGTAAGAAAAACATTGTTTCCTATGACTTAACCGTACCATGATGAGTGACATGTAAATACATAAAAATTCCAAAAATAGAAATAAAAGTAGATATATAGATAAACACAGTTTTATTAATCTAACAACAAACCTAATATAAATTTATATTCCAAATTCACATAGTAGATGAATTATCAATAGTTGTATCAAGATATAATTTTGGTAAATTATAAGTTCAAAATAAAACAATATAGAATTCAATACCAATGGTTTTATAATTAGTACTATATACCTTTATCAATCACATTTTATCATTCTATAATAATATACATAGTTCCAGTAGTATTTCTCGGATGTATGATAAAAAATACATTTAAATTTCAATAATAAATTTAATATATATAAAAAAATGAATCCACAAAAGTGAATGCACCAATAAATGTTTTCCCCCACAAATTTAGATGGAAGAAAAATATAAGGGGGAAATTTTCAATATATAATAAGTAGTGTTAATAAACATGTAACCTAAAATTTAAAGGGATATATAATATAAACTAACTGAGTAATGTATGTTTAATATGAAAACGGAATATAAAAAATATACATCGAACAAATCAAAGCTTCGAAATAAAATTTTTATAGTATTTTAGATAATAACAGTTCAATGTCTACACATCACACCATAAAACCCAAGAGTAGGGATATCTTCTATGGACCTCACTTTTATGGATAATGATATACAAGACAACAATTCCATTTATGTGGTTATAGACATATCCAAATAATTTTTCTAGATATAGATCAAATTGATATTTTTACACATATAAGTCATAACGGATATGGTTTTTCTAATAAGTGAAAAAATACATGAATGATATTTGTTGTATGTTATAAGAGAAAATATGTTACCATTATGGATGTTATTACTATTGTGAATGTCATTTTATATTGTAATAAATATTTTACAACAAAAATAATATTATATAATAATGAATGAAATAAAACAATAAAACATGTGAACATAGTAGATGCGGTATTGGGGTATAACAATGATGTTTTAGAAAATCATAATAATAATATTTATCAAACTTATGGACACTAAAAAAATTATATTTTGAAAATAATATATTCCTTAATTTAATAATTAAATCATAAATTATAAGGAATTAATCATCCTAGATGTATTAATTGTAGTCTATCATAGTAGCTTAATCCTGCTTAAAAAATATATTAAATCTCTATATATTATATTGGAGTTCAAGAATTGTTTCTAGAATCGTTAAATCTTGTGGTTTCATAAATGATTTAAAATATATAAAACTTATATAATGAAAAAAATTCAAATGTGTAGTGAATTGGATACCTGATTTTGTAATTTTTCACATATTCTAATGACCACAATCCAACTCAACATAGTAGATATGTGCTCCTATGTCAACATAGTTGTATATTCACATATGAGGATACATTGGAAGAAATGTAATTTCATTACATTTTGTAATATACCATTCAATACAATGTCACCTCAAGTTATATAGTAATAATTTATTCCTATGTGGCTTACTCTCATATTTTATTATAGGAACCCATTATCTACATATCGTACCGGTCATATATGAATGATAAGTTTTTCATGTTGATATCCATTAGAATTATATAGATATCCATAAAACTAAAAACAAATATTTTTTTTAGAATGAAAAATATTATATAAAATAGATAAAACTACCAGAATAATTGTCAATGAATAAAATCATTCTGGTGAATTGGAATAGTGAATAAATAATTTATCAAAAATATCACATAGAGTACTAATTGAATGATCATGTTGTATTCTCTATGGGGTTGGAGAGGAAACATATATTAAATCTACAAAACTTAAATCTGTTCAAAATGAAATAATATATATTGGATTATATATATTATTATAGAATCAGAATAATATCTTTAGGATACTCACCTTCCTTTATTGAGTTTCAATGTAACATGTGTGTATACTAAAAAATTGAAATCTGTTGTTAACATAACATGATATATTCCCATTCACAATGACATTTTGATATCCTACCATTCCATATATGTTACCCATAGTAGGGAATTTCTAACATGAACATGATATTTTCATAAATACCCCTTAATTATATTTTAATATAAACTTATAATAAAATAATTAATTTATTTCTGTTTTATTTATCACTAAATATTACCACGTGCATCATATATTTATAGAAAAAATTATTAAATTCAAATAGAATGGATTTAAATAAGATGGAATTAAATAACATAAAACTATCTATAAAAATAATAAACTATCAAGAAAAACATCTCATTGTAAAATTATAAAACTAATAAATAATAATTCCATAATATTAAACAACATCAATTTAAAAATTAATTCCAAAAAAAAAGTTAATGTATCATAGAAAAAAATAACAATTAACCCATCAAAATATAATAAAATATTATTTCAAAATTATTTTAAATCATTAAAATTATTATAAATATTAGTGGATCAACTCGACCATATCTTTTTTCTAAAGGTATTCATGGTAGAAGAAACACTATAGAATACTACCACAAATCTTTGGTAATATCCTATCTTCCATGGGAGCTATGTACCTAAAACAAAATATTTTGTAGCTCCCAGGAAATAAATACCACCATCATTATTCTGGATATAGTTAAAAATTACTCTTAGATTATGATCCCCTAATTATTGTAATCTTGAATTGATAATTTTCTATTCAATTGTTTTAATTTGAGATTGTTTCGTAAAATTAATTCTTAGAAAATCAAAAAATTCTCAGAATTATCATCATATACTGAGGAATAGTCTAGGATATCACGAATTAATACTAACATGGACTAGTATATGAATTGATAAATTATATGAATGGTGAGGGTTATGAACACATTTTTAGAGTATGATATGTTGATAATAAAACCCAAAAACTCATAATACATATAATTATATTTGAATGTATTTTTCAGGATATTCAGATCCAAAAATCACAACTTGTGATAACTAGGCCTATGACGGTGCTCCAAGAAATAAAACTATAAATTAATCTAGTAAAAGTGTTCATTGATAATTATTAGAAATTAATATTTATAAAATTCCAGAAAATTCAAGTAGGGATTATTAATTAAAGGATCCAATCCCTAGTCTAAAATGAACATTTACGAAAACATGTTCTAACAATGGGGAAGTAATAATTTGGAAAATAATTTTTCCCAATCATAATTAATATATAATATCTACCTTGAATCTCAACTAGGTTTATTTTTTAAGAATTAAAAGTTGTCGATATGTTCCAAAGGTTTAGATTAATAAAAAATTTGAACTTTTGATTACGGTCTAATTTTAATTAATCTTATTCAAAAACATAAATGTATACCTATAAATTTATAGGATTCTAATATTATGATGCTTCCAATAAAATCATTTCCATTCTAAAAAATACATGGTTGATTAGATGTAATTTCATATATTTCAACATTGAATATATCAAATGAAGGTTCCACTCAACCATTATGTAAAACATTGACCCATCATCCAAATGGTTTCGAATTTATTTCTGATTGTAATATATATAGTGATAGATAGGGGACAAAAAATAAATAACAATCATGAAGTTATAAGGATTTATCCAAGAAACTATGAGGTCTCACTAAAATTATCATTACTAAGTACAATGTTTCATCATCAATACAATTTGTTGATAATTTTATTTCCTCTAGTTTGTTTATCTATCTACATGAGACAATATAATATCATTTATAAATTTATTTTCTATAAAACAATGAATTCAACAAAACAATTAGTTCATCTAATATTACGGATGAGTATGGGTACTAATATATAAATTCCATATGTCATAATAGAAAGTATTTTTGCCTCTTATTGGTTATAATTTAAAAAATATATAATGTAACTATGAACCTAGACACTATATCTAAAACAAAAAAGCACATCATGGATATTTTAGTGTTTGAATGGAATTTTAGTTCCATCCACCAATGATCATATTGGTACAATTCTAGATTCATAGAAGAATCAACCACATAGATGATGACCCTATCTACTACATAGAGGCCTCTAATCATTTTTTTACCCAGATCCCCCTAAACAATAACAAACTAAATACCATATAATACAAGATGTATCAAAAATAAAGATATCATATTACATCATACACCCCATGAATTAAAATTCCCATCAATCTGTTTCTTTGATCAACCATGTGAATATCCTATCATTGGTCTTCATAAATGGGGAAATTCAAGTGTATGTCATAGATTTCATGACCCAAATAATATCATTGTTTGATGAAAAATGAATAATTAGATCCTCAAAAACAATTAAATTCTCCAATTTCTCCATTTACTACAACAAACTAACTTTATTTATCTAGATCCAACTCTAATATGTAATTATAGGTGGGGAAGAAAAGAGAGACCACATTTTTTGTATCTCATCGTGGAGACCATGTTGAAATTGAAATCTATGAAGGAACATATCATGATGTATGGTGACTAAGTGCCTAACTATATTATTGAATATCGCTATATGGTCCACATGTATAATGAAACCCTATTTATGGAAAAATAATTATTATATACACACCATTATATGAATCATTATGTAATACACTTTGTGAATAATGGGATCAGATGAAATCCTTGGGAGATTCTCCTCATCATGGTTGAACAAGATCAAGTCCCACCCATTACTCTGTGTAATGTTGGATAAAACGTGTAATGATGGCATAATTTGATCAAAAAGTTTCTGAATTAATTAGACGAAATGATTCATATATTCAATGTAGTCATCCACAATATGAGGGTTATTCTCAAGAAAAAACAATATTGTATTTATAAAATAAAAACATGAATCATATTCCAAAAATTTAATCCTACACATATTTAAATTGAACAATTTGATACTCAAAAGGGGTTTATCCAACAACATTGTTAGAGAAGAATCTAATCAGTGATCTAATGTAGGATGACTGGTTCCCCAGTCACCCAATATGGACTTCTCATGATTAGATACTTGTATTGAGTCCTATTTGATTCAATAAAAAAATTAATAGTCTCTAGAAACAATATAAGTGCATCAAACCTCAACCTTAGGATCAAAGAAACTTATTTTAATAGTGGAATAAATTATTTTATATGATAAACCAATGAACATTAGATCATATCTAGTGAGTCGATTCAAGGGGGATATGAGAAAAAATAATAAATAACATTATAATTTAGTTTGGTTAATCTATGACCCTCAAAAAATTAATTACAAGTTTCACATCATAAAAAAATATTATTAGAGACTCATTGAATAAATATATTAATCACCACACAATTACTATGTTACATGGTCTATTGAATAAACTCATGGGACCTTGACATCATGACCCCAAATTACAGAGCCAATCCACACATGATGAAGAACATGAAACTCAATTCCTATGATATACCCACTTTGACCCGAAAAAATTCTGCAACACTTATGCCATATTTTTGGACATGCATGTGATGCTATGCCCAATTTGAATTGGTAAGTGGATAGTGAAAATAACCATATAGACATAACAAACAATTTGGTGATATGTAACTAATAAAACATCCATGAAATGCATGTTTTCACATAGAATATAATTATATTACTAGTGAATCAAATTAAAAATATAAAGTATAATAAATTAATGTGACACATATTAATCATAATTATTGTATAGTTAATGTGATAGAGCATATTTTTTTAAGATCACATGATTATCCTATAGAACATAAACATAAAAATAAATGAGACTTCATGACACATGACTCCAAAAACTAACAAATATTTTGTTCATCACATCCAATAATAACAAATCTCAGTCACTGCTAGTATTGAAACCAAAAGATAACTTATGATATCTCTATCATCTGTATATGACACAAAACATCCCTAAAATAGACTCATACAGAGGTGAGTGTAAATATATAGAGTATGATGGAATAAAAAATAAAAGGAATGATTAAATATATAGTTGAATCATAATTATTTATAATAGTACATATAATATATAAGTACATTTAAAAGGTTAATATGGATATAAGATAGTCCCAATATTCATAGACAAGACAATCATGGAATAACCAATGTGAGAAACTATTTTGGAAAAACCTCACATATCTAAAAAACCCCAAATTGAATTTTATTATTTGTAGTGGGGGACTCATCCATCAGTTGTATAATGGTTTAATTGAATATAGGACACACCATGTAGTAAAAACTATTTAACATTAATAGATCATTTCAATTAATATAGTACATGACTCCATTGTAAAAGGACATGAACCCTATTTGTGGGTGAGTTTCATGTCTATAATTTATGTGGGGGGGGGCTATTCCTTATCTTGATAATGGGAGTAGTTAACTCATCACTAAAAATTTAATACCATCTCTCTATGCATTTGGGGGGAGTATAGGACTAAATGATGTTATTAGGAATAAAATATCTATCAATGTAATGAACATTACGGAGTAAAGACCCTCATGATTCCTATATTTGTCACTCCAGAAGCTTGTGATTGGCCCTATATGACAAAAATATCCAAAACAACATCATAAATTATCAAATTAGAGTATTTTTTCACACAATAAAATTCCACATGCATATAGTTTTATGATAGGCTGTTTATTTGATAGATACTAATAAATGGTGAGAATAGATTGAAAAACCATATAGGTGAGAACCAGGACACATAGAGGCCTTCCGAGATCCCAACAATTACTAAATCAGGATAGAGAACATGAATATGGATGTGTGATGTCGTTTAATATGTGTTGTTCATCCACATGGTCTGATCAGGATAGAACTGAACCTAGCCACACTCTTCTATTCCATGTGTTATGGAAACTTCATTAGAGTGGATTTGAACACATTGTGTAACACCTAGAATACATCCTTACCCATGAACATCACATGATTTTTCAAGATATCAGACTTTTACCCTTAAAACAAAACATTATAAAAATTAGGTTTCCCTATACACTAGTCTATCATGTGTACCTTACTCGTACACTTTTTTCCTAATGATAGGGTCCTCTATACATAACCCATTGGAACACTTCAGAAATCCTTCCACAAGGTGTGTGTTATTAACTCAAATATATTAAGATTATATGTGTGGGGATAGAAATCTACCAATAATATAATTTTCATAAATTCAACTATTAATGTCACTCCCACTACCAAAATATAGTTACCATGTTTGCATCACTAGTCACCATTAATATTGAGCCTCCAGAATCATGCATACTCCCTCCTTCAGGTCATGGTAACTCGACCTGTACTATAATTAGGATAGTCCCCCCATGCATCCACACATTAATCTCCAATGTGTCCTATATTTTAAAACTCACTTCACAAAAACCATCATTTATGGTAGAGATATAGAGATCATAATTTTGGGGTGGATGGAATTGGGAGGATTAATAGATAGGGGTTATAGTCATCCAGTTTCAAACCAATAAAAATAAAATTTATTTCTTGAAATTATAAGTGTATTAGAGACATCAGTAATGTGGAATATGTTCAAAATTGGGCCTTGGGTATCAAACCAACTCAAATCTCTCTTTTAATTACACAATTGATTAACACTAACCCTATGAATAGACATAAAATAATAAAAATCATCAATAACATATCATAAATTTATAGCACAGATATATATAAATAAAATAAAATATATTGACCTAAAATTAATGTGTATTGATTAAAAATAATTTAACAAACCCTACCTCATGATTCAATTATCATTCAATGACATAAATAAACAAACCAGTTTCTTTTAATGACATCCTCAGTGAATGTATGACTATGCCTTTATGTTTCCCATCCCTATTAAGTATTAGGTAATATAAACCCAGTTAGAGTTGAAAAAACCCTAAAAGAGATAATTTTATTAGTTTTATTTACTTATATGATAAATCCCCACTTTTTCCAAACCTTGGGAATGATATTTGAAAAACTATACCACCGGTAGGGTAAAACCTTCATCGAATTTCAAACTAAGGTGGTTTTTTTCTAACCCCATTATTTATTTTCGAGATACTGATAATTCATCATTATCTCAAAATTTTTAACTAAAAATTAAAATATTATTTTTAATATACTATATCCGTGCTTCATTTCCATATTTTATTTAACAAGAACTTAGTAGACACAACATATAAAATACATTGTATATTCAAAATCATCAAGAAAATAAATGGGAAACGACATGTGCAGTTTAATGAAGAGTAAAATGATTTTATTAAAATATAACACTGTAAGAGTGTCTTGGATATTGGACAGTAGGAAAATATTATACATAGGTACATTTTCCACATTGATATCATTTTTTGTATTGGACACGTGGACTATCCGCACAATTTTTTTCAAATCATAGTCGAAGTGAATTAGGTGTTCCATGGTTAACTCATGAGGAGGTAACTACTCAAACCCTCACATGAACCTATCATAAACAGGAATAATATTATTATTTTTAATATGGAATATATAAAAATCAATCAAATAGTGTATTATTTTTTCTTGACGTGTTTATGTGACACCATCAAATAAGGAAGGAAACAATGAATAGGCGACTACATGGAAGAACTGTCTCGGCAGATTTCAAGAGGATCACATTATTAGTTAAGTTTGATGTGTTCGTGTTTAGAGAAAATTAAGGTGATTTTTCTCGATATATAAAAATATTTTATAAAATCATATAAATAATATATTTTTTTGGGAGTCTTTTGTTTCATTTTAAAAATGTTTGAAATTCTTAGGCCTACAAAAAAGTATGTTTGATTGAATGCATTAAGGAAAAAATTGTTTTATATAATGTTTGATAAATTTTTCATGTGGTGTTTACTATATGGTTTCTTTTAATGAAAATATTGTAAATTTTCATGCTCATTATACTAAATAATAATTCGATCCATTAAATGATGGGATGGTCTGAAGCAATGTGTGGGTAGTATACATGGTCTCTTGATAGTCACAAATGATTAGTTTCTTACACGAGACCATTAATTAAGAAATCATTTCTATCTTAGATGATAAGGATTATGAACATACAATTAGTCAATTGATAATATGAATAAACATTATATAGATCTCATTAATCATAATGATGTCTTATATTATCATCGTGAATGTTTTTATAAATATTTTGTAGAGATACATAAAAAACATGAAAGTAATTCATAATCACAAATTTGTACTTCATAAATACCATTCATGTGTACTGTATACATAGAGTTCCACTACTATAATATGAAATATAATATGATGGTCAATTCTTAAGGTTGATCCTCTTTTTCTACCCATTTATTTCTATTTTATATATTCTTGAAGAGGTTTCCAGTAATTATTTTCATCAAAAATTGAATTGAATTAATTTATTTTTATGTTAATTTTCATGGATTCAAGTTACATTATTTATCAAATGGATCATAATCCATGATGGTGGAAATATTATCATTAAAATAGATGTTATTAATTTATTTTTAAGAATCTAATGTCGAAACTGGGGATTGTATATTTGTTATTATCCACAATATAATGATTTAATGGGGGATATTTTTATAAGGTCGTAATGATGAAACCTCAAAATAGAGTTTTCTATACCATATATAGATATGTGGTATTTCATGAATCTAACTACAATGTGGGGATATTAAAAATTTTAAAAACAATGCTTATTTTGGAGGTATCCATTTTCTATTAATTAAATATTGTGGGGATTTTAATATAGTGTCTTAAGGTTATTTAAATTGAATTCATTGACGAAATTTAAATGATTTTGAATTAGGAAATAAATATAAAATATCTATAAATGGATTAAATTAGTTTCTATAATGAAAATAATGATCATGGAGTTTCAAAATATGACTGGAAAGTATATATATCCATGATAGTATTTTGTGATTATATATAGTGGATTTTTTTAAAGGGGCCGGAATAAAAATGGAGAATTGTGATATTTTCAAGGGTTTCATCTTAGATGGTGGAAAATTCCCCTTATAGATTAAGAATTATGGGATTATTATACTAACTGATATCAAGGAGAGATAATTTGAATATTTCAAATGTTAATTCTACTTTGTAAAATCCATATAAAAATTGAAAAGATGGAATTATTTACTAATACCTATGACATAACTATATATCTATGAAATCATATGAGCACAGATAAATGAGATTTAAGAAAAGAGGATTTCAGAACTAAATATATACGAGGAAAACTATTTACTATTGAAAGAGTTGATGACCTATAAGAGAAGTAGTTCATGAGGACCAATAAAAACATTTTGGATTTAAGATAATAATCTCACTATGTGGAGGAAATGAGAAGGTATTTTTGGATATTTTTTCAAGTAGAGGGATGATAGTATAATGAAACCATCAGGAGGTATATTTTATGAACACCTTAAAACCACATATTTTTGAAATTCAATTCTAAGAAATTTAGGAGATTTATCAACATTGTTTTTTGAGATAACGTGGACATTGCATTGAAGTGATTTCTAGTGGATAAAAAGGTCTCAAATTAAAACATGAATCTAGACATTAGTATTAATTAATTTCTAACCCATGTAACTCCATATGAAATAGGTGTTTAATTTATTTTACATGATTAAGACATAATGAAAAAAAATAGTCGATTAATAGTGTAACTAGATATAGAGGATTAATCTGGAATGAATATTGATATAAGAAAAAATATAAAAAAATTCCCTCTTCCCACTTATGGGTTTCCTTAAAACTAAGAACTTTAGGTTTTATCATATCCCGGTTCTATATGATATGATATATCCAATTATAATGATCATAGATGTATAGTTTAGACAAATATTAGGGGATTTCCATTTTTCTATGGAAATATATTTTATGGATGGATGAAATGAATGTTTCTATATCTACTTTCAAATGGTAGGGATGTGGTGATGTTATTAGGGGATTTACTCAACTATAAAGTGATACTGACATTATATATAAATATAAAAGAAATATAGAAGAATATGTGAAAGATAAAAATTCCATATTTACATCTGTAGATGAAAAATTATACACCTAGGGGATGAAACTTTTAACTGCTATGGATATGTTGGAAGACATAGGGATGTAAGAGGACAATTAAAAACATTTTGGATTTAAGATAACAACCTCACTATGAGGATGAAATGAGAAGGTATTTTAGAGAATTTTTCCTATAGATAAATGATATTTTAATGAAACAATTAGGAGGTATATTTTATTTACACCATAAACCACATATTTTTGAAATTCTATTCTATGAAATTTAAAAAATTTATCAACATCTTTTCGGAGATAATGTGGAAATTTAAATCAACTGATTTATATTGAATAAAAAGGTCTCAAATTATCACAAGAAACTGTAAATTAGTATGAATTATTGTCTTACCCATTTAAATCCATATAAAATGGATGTTTAATTTTTTTATCATTTATTAAGACCTAAGGACAAAAAAATAGTGGATTAATGGTGCAACTAGATA
Organism: Viscum album; assembly: GCA_963277665.1. Classification (NCBI taxonomy): domain Eukaryota; kingdom Viridiplantae; phylum Streptophyta; class Magnoliopsida; order Santalales; family Viscaceae; genus Viscum; species Viscum album. The sequence continues at coordinate 2,109,204,497 of OY728122.1, read as the reverse complement.
GATAATATTAATATGTAATGATTATTGATATAAGAAAAAATAGAAAACAAATTCACTCTTCACACTTTAAGTGTTTTCATTAAACGAAAAATGTCATTTTTATCATATCCTGGTTCTTTATGATATTATCTATCCAATTATAATGATCATAGATGTAAAATTTAGACAAATATTAGGGGATTTCCATTTTTCTAATGAAATATATTTTATGGATGGATGAAATGAATGTTTCTATATCTACATTATAATGGTATGGAAGTGATGTAGTTATCAACAGATTTACCCAACTATTAGGTGATAATTCCATGATATATTCATATAAATGATATCTAGAAGAATATGTGAAAGCTATAAATTACATTTTTACATCCATAGATTAAAAATTATACACCTAGGGGATGAAACTTCTAACTGCAATGGAGATGTTGAAAGATATAGTGATTTTTAATACATAAAACAAATGATTTAGGAAGATACTATTTATATTTAGAGATAAATTCTTGATGGTATATCATATAAAAATAATGAGTATATTGATGATTACATTTACCAGATTAGTTAGATAGTGATTAACATTTGAGGATTTTGTGATCCATTGAAATATTTAAATATAGTGAAAATGTATTTGATAAAATTATATGAATATTTTTAACCAAGGGTATCATCCATGTTAGATATTTTAAATCTATTTCATGATATGATTCAAAAAAACCCTACAAAACAATTTCCTGAGAAAATCACCAATGTCTTCAAAGAAGAGGATGTAAGCTATTTAATATAAATCCATAAAATATACCATATTGAAATATTCAACAGTATATGAATTATAAAACTTATGTTATGGTTTATAAAACTGAATCATGTCTTTTACTTTCAAAAATAAGAGAAGAGGAAATGGAAAATGTAAATGTAATCATCCTATTATGTTATATTATTTTAGACAAGTTTGTACGATTTAAATAAATTCCCAAAATATGTAATATGATGAAACTAGGAGTGATATGGAAGATAAAAAATAATTCTAACAGGGGAATTGAAACCTATTTATATATTATCATTATATGAATAATCATTCCAAAACATTTAAGATGAAATTAATTCGTAATGGAAATTTTGGAGAGTCACAGTCCACATGTGATTCTTATTTTATTTTCTTTCAACATCACATTTAACATAAAGATAAGGTCGAAAATAATAGTGTCTTATTTGGAAGTGAATAAGAGAAATATGTTGTATATTATATGAATATACTATTTTTAGAGTTGGAGGCCTTCCTCAAGAAAATTATAAAGATAATGAAGGTGATGCATTTATTTGAGAATAAAAAAATAGCTGAATATTTGAAACAATTTTCTCATAGATGGTATATAAATTTATATGGTGACTATTTTAGAATAGTAGAAGTTGTGGAAAGACAATAATATAAAGCTATATGTAATGAATAATGATCCCAATAAGGGTCAACCCTAATTCGTTACACCTGAAATCACCATGAAATAATAGATAAAAGAGTATAAAACTTATGTGTAAATTTATGCTCAATCATCCAAGTGTATTAAGAAATATAGTATGCTAAAAATAGTAATTTGATTTAAAATAATCAAGTGATACTAAATCAATTTATTTTATACTTATAGATTTTAAACACAATCTATAGTTATTTGGGCTAAAAAATATTGTAAAAATAAACTCTTATTCTAAGAATAAGTTATGAAAAATTGTTAATAGAAAATTATTTCAAATTGGTTTCAAAAATTATTTAATAATATTAGTTAATAGAAATAGTAGACACATCAACATAATGATATAAAAACCATTATGGGATTAAATAAATGTTATGTATGTTTTGAAACAACCTAGTTACTTATAAAATAAATTTTGTTCTTTAATAAATTAACTAGCTCAATCCAAAAAAATAAATTTAATGAAATAATTGGTAATTTAAGGAATTTGTTTGGTTGAAATGGTATTGTTATCTTTGTAATAGAAATATGACCCTTATGAATAGTAAATAAACCAATATAATAATAATAACACATATGAATGTATAAATAACATTTATGAATCTTATATGTGATAATTTCATATATATATATATATATAACATGAAATGTGTAAATAAATATTTTGAAAATAATATATTAAGTGTTTGTTTTTTTGTTAAACATAAATATTCTTTATAATGATATAATTAATATGATGATTGAAAAGATAATATATTTTCACAAAATAGATTCATTAATTAATATTTAATTGTCTTATGATTACTATTTCATTTTATGAGGCCTTAATTAATATTTCAAATTGTTATATAAATAGTTTTTGTTTTAAAATTGGGGTTTTCAAATAAATTTTGATTTTAATTAAAAAAAATAAAATTTTCATATATCTAAAATAATTTCATAAATGGTGTTCATGATTGAATTCTACATGTCGATAAATGGTTAGGATGATGTTTTGATATTTTTCAAGAATACAAGAATTTTTTGTGAAATGTAAAATATGATAATTTATGAAATAATCGAAATTCATTAATTATTGAGGGATGGATGATGTTATGCTAATGTAAGAACCAATGGTTTGAGTTCAAATTCCCTATTATAATTATTTGGTCACATTAACAAACACTATTTATTGTCTTGATAATAATAATAAAATAATGCCTAAATTAATGGGACACCCCTCCTCTGCTCTACTATAAATATCACCCCTCTTATCATCACACCTCTGAATATTCAATAATTTTCAAAATTCTACTTGATCCTATTCCCAATCCACTTCCCCGCATCCATGACCTTCTGGTCTTTCTAAAAATTCCAAAACCATTGTCTTTAAAGTGGGTTTTAAGGAAGATAATTTATGTGTAAAAAATCCTCATTCATTTCCTTTTATTATCATTTTATTTATTTTTCATTTCTTACAATCAATTCATATCCCAGTATATAAGAGTCATCAAAATTCAATTATCTTATATATAAATTTATTTTTTCATGTTTATGGAATATTATTTCATTATACATTTTTGATAACCATTTATTTTAAAAAAATCCGTCATCCATGATGTGTCAATTTATGGACAATGTAGATTATGTGTTTTCAATTTTCATTACCTCCTTCATGTCTGGAAAAAAAAATTAATGGTTGAACCATTTTGTAAAATCTATTATATAAACTCATTTATGTTCTGGAATTTACATATATTCATAATATTGAAATATATAATGAAACATGTTATTGATGATCAAAGAACAACAAAAATGCCTTAAATGAATACCATTACTGTTTTATCCAATGAATAATCCTTATATCTAAAAAATGATATATGGTATAATTTAATGATTTTAAATCATGTAAACACATTTTCATTCTCCATATTGTGTTTCTCATCCTTTTTACAAGAAATTCCTCAAATAACATACCATGAAAACCATGTAAATAATGCACTCGAAACAGTGGAAATAACAAAATATTATTAATAAATGGGTGTAAATTTGTTAAAAAACTATCATACAATTTATTATAAATATAAATATGGTTTTTTATATATAAATAAAAACTCTTTGAAACTTCATACAGGATGTTTGATCACATTTTAAGGAAGTTGAACCCAATATAAGAGACTCTTTACCAAAAACATTGTTTTTAATGTTTTAATGATTTATTCTTATAAATGAGTCTATTATATATCGATGACTTTGAAATGATTAATATAAATGTATCTATATTTTCATTAATGTCTTAATTTGACTTATGTGTTTTGAAAATGGGGGATTTCATTTGTTATGTATGGAAAAATATTTTAAATTCTTTTTAAATGTCTCTTTAATGAAATTTTTTAAAAAATATTCTTTTAAATATATAAAGTTTGAGAGATTTATCGTACATAAATGATGGATGTTAACTTTTTTTTATTTATATGGTTTCAATGTTATTTTTTATTTTTATTTCAATATTATGTGTGCATATTTTATATTTTAAAAGTCATTTTTAAACAATAACATGGTATTTTAATATACGAATCTATTTTTTCTCATGTGTTTAAATGAGTTATGAAGTGTTTTATTCATGATATTTTCCTTTGAAATTGTATATTATGTTTTGAGCCGATTATAGTTCAAGATAAGATTTGTTTAACTAGATTATACATCAATATACAATGTGTTGATCCCATTATTGCTCAAGATATGACAGGTGACCCCCATTATAGCCCTTAAAAGTATTACGTAGTTTAGAGATGGAAGATGACCGAATGGTTTTTTCATGTGTAAGTGTGAATGTAAGAGTTCTATGGTAAATATTCCCCACAAAAACTACATGATGTCTCTATCAATTCTTATGAGTTTTTTTGAAATGTATTTTTGTGGGTTTTATCTTATCACTTGACTAAGAATTTCTTTTTTTATAAAACCCAAGAAGGTTTTTGGGATCATCCCTACTTATTAATTGTTTTAATTGTTTATAAATACCTATATGATAAATAAAGAAGTGTCTTTAATTGAAATTAATATTTTTAAATAAATTATGTTTTATTTTAATATTTTATATGATGAAAAATTGATACTATTTTAGTAGTATCCTTTTTAAATGAATGTTATATTTTATGTATGCATTATGTCCTAATAATATAAAAATATAAACCTAAAAAGATTCACATTATGAAGGAATTTTAGTTCATGAATAAAATACATAATTATGTTATTTTTTAAGGTTTTATCCTTATACATGGTATTTTATGATGTTTTAGATAACCATTGGGGTTATTCTTGTGATAAAAGAATATTATAAATGTTTTTTACATTATGGTTAATTTAAAATGATATATAATTTGAAGATAAATTTTGTTATGCACTAAGATATTTCTATTCAGAATGGTTTTCCACTAATTAAATATGGGCGATGATGTATGAATGCACCGAGAGGTTGATGTCTTCCCAAATCTGTAGCTTGGAATTGTGGGAAATGGATCTGAGAAGTTTCTGATGGTAAGGGATTAGTTGAATCAAGTGATAAATAGTGGTCTTGTTCACATTATAGTTGAATCTAATCTACAAAAAAGGATCTTGTATTTGGTGGTTCATTTAATGATGAAACATCCACCATCATTTAGTGTATCATCTTATCTGGTGGTAGTAGCAGGATTGATCAATGGTTTGGAAATGATATTTGACTTCAATGGGATGTTCCAAATTCCAAAAGGAAACCCTATCCATTTATCATTTTGAAGGTAATGGTGATCAGTGGTGGTCCATGGTCATGGATACCATATATAATTTTCATCTTCATAAATTGTAATTTTAAGGTATTAAGAGTCTATTTGAAGAAATATATTTTACTAAAAATATTTGACTATTAATAGATAATCATTTTTGGATATAAATCTGTGATATGATTATTATAGGGTAATATAAGTATCCAATTGTACAATATTATCTATGTATGTGCCATATTTTATTCGGGTAATAGATTTTAAGATTTATATATTTTAATCTCGTTTGAAACAATTTTTTCTAAGAGTTATGGCTTCACAAGAGTTTAAAATCTATTAAAAACATGTTCATTTTTCTAAAAAGACTGAATTGTAATTTTTTTGGACATATATATGCCTCATTATGATCATAATATAAAGAGTTTAGGTTGGTAGTATTTGGGGAATAATTCATAAATGAAATCTGCATGTAAAAATAAATTTCCCATCTTTTGAAGGGTGGTAAGAAGCTTCATGGAGAATGTCATGTAAATTATCGGATGTGATACCAATGTGGAATTTATGGGACCATGACTCAAGCGTGCATGTGAAATGATTTAAAAATAGTTCCCATATAATGTTTAGATGCTTTAACTATATAGAATTGGGTTATTTCACTAAAGTGTATCCAAATATAGTCAATGAAGTAGGAAGTCAGCATGGTTGGAAGTAGAATGGAGTTGAAAAATACATTGCATCTAATTCAGCAGATGAAAATCCATCAAACAAAGTAGTATCATGTACATTTTTTGTTTTTCGGAATCTTCCAATGTATTTTTGATTTAGCGTCTACACATTCATCAATGTCTGAGAAATTTTCTACAAAATTGGAAACTCCACCTCAAGAAATGAATCCAGATCTCATGGTAAAAACACCTATTAGAAATATTGAGGGAAAAATTGTTATAATAGACATATATTTTTATGTGGAATGATTTTATCTACACACCTTGTTTTATATTCTCTAGTAGTGTTTGATGTTATTCTAAGAATGGAATGGATTTCTTATTAACTGTTTAAGATTGATTGTATTTCTAAATAGGTTTTTATAGAACAAGACTAAGTATGTATACTATAATTGACACATACCATTGATAAGAGATAAGGAATCTAAGAAACTATTAAAATATGATAATGAATGTTATCATATAATTTTTTTTAAAATAAAAAAAAATTATATTAATGATGTGCTAGTGGTGAATAATTATCTTTATGTTTTTTCAGATGATTATTCCAATGTTGTTCTAGGTTAGGAAATCATGTTTATTATTGAATATATTCTTAATGAAAAGATAATTTCTAAACCCCCTTATTTAATGCTTCAAATGGAATTTTATGAGTTGAAAATTTAGTTTCCATAATTATTTGATAAAGGCTTTATCTGATCCAGCACATTTCTATGGGGTTCTCCAAATTTTTTTGTTACAAAAATATGTTTCTATGAGTTTTTTCCTTGATTATAGAGCCTTGAATGAAATTACTATTAATAACAAGAATCCTTTCATCATAATGTAGATTTGTTTGATTAGATCATAGTAACATAGTATTTTACGAATGTTTAACTGTGGTCAGTGTACAATTAGATGAATGTAAATGAAGTCAATATTCCAAAAACTATGTTTTATACAATATATGCGTATTACGATTTTTATGTTGTTTCTGTTAACTACTGAAATTATTTTATTCATGGATCTTATGTGTAGAATACTTCATGAGTTCATGGATAAGTTTATGGTTTTTCTTATTGATGACAATATGGTTTAATATAAAAAAATCAGAGCATGATGAACATATAAGGAGTTTTTTACAAACCATTAATGAAAAGAAACTATATGTAAAATTCAGAAAGTGTGAATTTTGGTTACATGAAATTTATTTCATTAGTATCATTTTTTCTATAGATCGCATAATTGTTTATCCATCTAAAAAATGTTGTGGAAGAATTTCCAAGTACCAGAAATATGATATATATTTTTAGTTGACATTGTTGGGAAGGATATTACCAGAGGTTGGTTGAATATTATGTATTATTATCTATCTAAAAGAGTATGTTAAATAAAAATGGTGTTAATTTCTTCTTGACAAAAGAATGTGGGGATGGTTTCAAGGTATTGAAATGAAGATCGATGTATTCTCCAATTCTAATCCCACCTTCCAAAGATAGTGAATTTGTCATCAATATTGATTATTCTTTGAAAGGAATTAGTTGTGTCCTATTGTATAATGATCCGGTAATTTCTTATGCTTCATGTCAGTTAAAAATTCATGGATTAAAATACCATACAAATGATTTGTAATTATATGTTATAGTTCTTTAAAAAAATTATCCATAATTTTTATGAAGAAAAATGTAAAATATATAATGGAAATAAGTGTTTGAAATATATAATTACATATTTTTAATTGAATATTAGATAGGGAAGATGGAAGGAAATAATCAATGATTTTTATTTCATGAATCATTATAATCTTGGAAAAAAATGAAAGATCATGATAATTTGATTTGGAAAGCTAGTTCTACATTAACCATGTTATGTTTGGAACATGAACCCCTAGTTAATGAATGGATAAATTTTGGATTAGAATTCATTCGTGCAAGAAATTCCTATGTTTTTTTCATCTATCAATGTAGTAATAACATTCAAACAAAATTATGTACGCTATGAAGGAAGATCATGAGTAGCAGAAAAATGTAAAATAAGAATAAAATTGTAATTTTTTTAATATTAAATTTCATAAAGATTGTATTTTGTGGTTTGTTAAGAGAGTATGTGATCCTTTTGAATCTCACCTGATGAAATAATAATTATGAAAATATCATGGTTCTCTCTTTTCAGTTCCTCATGGAATCAAAAATATGTACAGAGACCTTCAAGTGTATTACTAGTGGAATGTAATAAAAAGATATACTGATGATTTTACCATGAAATGTTTCACCATTCAACATGTTAAAAAAGATCAACAGTTACCAAATGGAATTATTCATCTTTTTCCTATCCTAGAGTTAAAATAAAAATTATATATATATACTTGGACTTTATGGTGGGAATAAAAAGGACTTATCTATGTAAAAAAATATGATTTGGGTTATTATTGACAGACTGGATAAATGTACACATTTTTTTCAATTATATATACTATGAATTTCAATCAGCATTCTCAATTGCACCTCAAAAATATTGTGAGGTCACATGGAATTATCATATCCATTATATATGACCGATATCCTAGGTTAACATTTATCTTTTGGAATGGTCATCAAAAGTGGATGTGATCTTAACTATATTACAACACTATATTACATCCCCAATATGATGTAAGGACCCAACGAACAATTTTGACATTAGAAGTGATTCTTCAAGCTTGTTCAATTTATTAGATGGGACATGAGTTCAATATCAACCAATATTTGAGTTTTACCAAAATATTAGTATTCATTCTAGTATATAGATGGAACATTTTATAGAATTTTATAGAATTGTCATTCAAACTCCATCATTTTTTGATGATGCCAAGTAGAAAAGTGGATGGGAAAATAATTATTAGAAGAGGTGGAAGATAAACTAACGTTGATACAAAAACACATGAGGATAGCAAAGAGTAGTTAGAAAGGTTTTTCATGTAATAAGGGGAAGAATTTTTATTTTATGCAAGTGATCATGTTTTCCTTAAAGTATCTCCTTGGAAAGGTGTTATGAATTATGGTAATAAAGTAAAGTTAAGTCTATGATTTAACATCACTTTTTAAATCCCAGAAATTGTTTGTTCAGTTTCTAATCGAGTAACTTTAACTCTATGTTTTTCTCATGTACACAATATTTTTTCATGTTTCGATGGTTAGAAAATATGTTTTGATATATCTCATTTTTTGAGCCTAGATGTAGTTTACCTAGAAGAGAACCTTTATTATGAAGAGAAACCTATTTATATTTTTGATCATAGTGGGATAATATTACAGAATAATAGAATTCACTCGGTTAATGTTTAATAAAGATATAACATGGTTTTAGGAGAAACATGGGATTATGGAAATTCAATGAGGAAAATTTATCCTCACATGTTTAATAAGTGATTCAAATTTTCTATTATGAAATTTCCAAAAGGTACAGAGAATGTAACAACCCATGTACTTATAGAATAATTTTTTTGATTTTTAAGTTTAATATATAAATAATATTAAAAATGTATAATAAAATAAGTATTATTTTAATGAATACGTTCTGTTGGAATTGAAACATGACAGTAGAAATTGTTAGATGGCCATTATGAAAATTAAATTATCTAACAGAATGTTAACTATAAATATAAAAGATTAAATATAATTTATGTATCTCATATATTAATATATGATATATTTATATCTGTGAATGAGTAAATAATAGGATTGAAGATTATATATAAAGTGTTGGTTTATTTATAAGTTTTTTAATTAAAATGGTATAATTAATATAATTATTTAAAAGAACGTATATTTTCAGAAAATATAAATTAATGAATTATTATTTTATTATTTTATAATTATAAGATAATTTCCTGAGACCTTAATTATATTTTCTACGTTTTGTAAAATATGTTATAATTTTAAATCTTGTATTTTTTGAAAATTTAATTATTTTAATTAAAAAATAAATTTACCATAATATGATAATTTATGAAATAAGATAAATACAAGAATTTTAGGGTCATGGATGATGTCATTTGGTGGTAAACAACTTTTTATCGAACTCAGATGAACTAATTACTATATTTTGTAACAAGAAGAAACATTAATTCTTGTCGGGAGAAAATTAAAGAAAAATAATGATTAAGATAATGGGAAAACCCTCATCTCTATCACTATAAACTCGAACCCTCACCTTATCTTTTCCTCACACCTCTCAAAAAATTGATAATTGACCAAATTCTACCCAACCCTTCTCCCATGACTCTTATCCATGTCCAAAACTTACTGAACACACTAAAATTCCAAAATGAAGGGCCTTAAATAGGTTTTAAAGGAAGATAATTGATGAAGTAAAAAAACACATTCAATTTATTTTATATTATTTCAATTATTTTTTTCATATAATCTCTTAACCTATCTATATAAAATATTAATGAAAACAATAATATCATATATTAACAATAAAAGGGTCATTTTATAAAAACATGTATCATCATGCTTCTTCTCAACTCCCTTTTATTCTAAAAAAAACATTGTCTATGATGTGTTGATTTACCAACATCGTGGATGATGTTTTTTCAATTTTGATTAAATACATTTTGGATGGTTAAAGAACCATTTGAATGGTTTAAAGAGGTAAAAAAGTATGACAACTTTTATATTTTTTAACAAACACATATTCAAAATATTTAATTTTATAAAGAAACTAATTCGTGATGATCAAGGAAACGCAAAAATCATATAAATGAAAATCATTAATGTTTTATCTAATGAAACATACTAATATATGAATGAAAAATTATATATGGTATAATTTTATTTTCTAGAATCACGTAAATACCATTTCCATCCACTTATTGTGTTTCTCTTTCTTTTGATAAGAAATTCCATAATGAACAGGACCTTGAAACTGCAACACCCTATGATTTTGTAAAATATATATTTTTTCGAATAAATGTTACTATTAATATTTTTCATTTCATGTGAAAGTGAATTTTTTTTCACATATATATATATATATTAAAAACAATTTCTAATATCTCTTTCTCATGAAACATCGACTCAGTGTATGTTACATGAAACCACGTTTTGGCTTATATTACACTCAACACTGACTTGGCGTTTGTTACATGAAACACTAATGTTTCTAAAAAATATAATTTTACAATTATAATTATTTTAATTAAATAATAATAACATATCCATTAAAAATATTATTATTACTAGTAACAAGTAATTTTTTAATATATTTTATAATTTTTTATAAAAATAAAACAAATTGACAATAAAAAATATTATATTGGGTAATGTCCTTTTATGTATTAATTTTTTTTCAAATGAACCTAATTAATAATAAAACGAATTTTATAAATTATTAGATTCATAATTTTATAAATAAAAAAATTTTGGATTTATAATTTCAAGGTTATCTTAGAGTGATATTTTTTATTTTTCCGAATAACATTATTTTTTTAATGAACGGTGAAAAATACTGCTTTTGGTTAAAAAAATGCCATTGGATTAAACAATAATTATTGTTAAATTATATTTTAAATTTTAATGAAAGTAAAATTATATCAATAATTCATATATTAGTAGAACTTAATTCATTATAAATGACATACCAAATAAATTAAATATAAAAACATAATAAACGTTTGAATTTATTTATACTTTAAGGTCCCATAATTCCAACCCATCTACGAGATTAGCATTAATCATAAATATACTTCTTCTGTGAATAAAATATCTAAAAATTTAAATAAACACATTTAATATGTATAATATCAAATTATTCTTATATCATGATTAGTTTTTACCAAAATTATTTGTAAAATTGGTTAAAATTAATCACATCAATTATAGTCAAATTAAGATAATTTGTGACTCAATATTAATATTAAGGGACTGAATGACCTAGAAAATTTTCAAAAAACCAATTTTATGGAAATTATTCGGCCAAAAAGCTTCCATAATTTATTTTGGTTTATTTTTTATGACTTTTTTTTGTAATAACGTGAGTATAGCTGACTTATTTTCAAAACAACCAACTAATTACTTATCCCTCCCAATAAAAGGCCACCACCTCTCCCACTACCTTACACCTCTCCAACCTATTATTTTTTAAGAGGAACTAAAAAATAAAATACATAGAAATCCTACCTTCGTCACAGAATCCTTCACTTGGGAATGAATCTATTCAAGGAAGCCTTTTGAGACAAACCAAAAGGGGCTTCCCGATTAAGAGGTAACATCCCCTCTAAAGTCATTTCTTTTATTTTTATGCCACTACTAACATTTCCTTTTTAAATGATTTTATAACAACTACAGTTCAATAAATGTACTAGTATATTTTATGATATGGTTTCAAACTACTCTAATACAAACCTCCATCTAATGGATAACAAACATATAATTTATGGGTACAACATACTACGACCTCAATATATAAGAATTGTTTTATTTTCATTATCGCCTATCATGATAGAAATAATCATGGAAAATATGTTTATATATTTTATATATTTGTTTAATTATTTTTTATGATTTTTTATACCTTTTATAGCACATAACTTGTAACTTTCCAATTTCTATTAATATGATAATTTACTTTGAGGAAGTGTTGACTACCACCTCTCAATGTATTAGGATTAATTAGTACACTACATGGAAGGTTTTAAGTAAGGGATTAGGGATTATATATGATATATATTAAGTTTTAAATCTAATTTAATAATGATATACATATATAAATATTTTTCATTTTCATTCTTTCTTTTAATGCGACAATTAAAGGGAAATAACATTGATGTGTACTAACTGCCTACATCTCCCTGAATGATGTATTTTGTTTCATACATATATATTATTTATATTATTATAATACAAATATAATTTATTTACAGGAATTTTATATCAAATTTTAAATTATTTAAATCTTGAAAGAAATTTTAAATACTAATCATTTAAAAAAATTTAGACACATGTGAAGTGTAAAGTGAATATTATCCGAAGTGAAACATGAAAAAAGGATTATTAACAATCATTTTATATAAGGTCATAATAAAAATATATATAATAAAATGGTAATATAAAACATATAATATAAATTTATATTTACAAAAAATGTGTTTTTTAATTAGTATAAAGAGATTCAAGACACAAGGTAATTGGATTTCATCTCACATTTTATGTTCGTTGGATACATGCTATATTTGCCACTCATTACTTTGTCATAGTGTATGTTCCAACCATGATTGTATAATATGTATATTATAATTAAAATAGAGGTTATTCACATATCCTTTTTATTATCTTTCTTTCATGAGGTATATATTTCAAATGATACCAAATCGCTACAATAGTTTTGTCTAAATTTGCATTCATTGAGGCTCAAGTTTTGTTATGAACCTAATATATTTTTGGAGGTGTATATACTTCCATAATACATTTCATATCATAAACATTATTATTTTCATGATATTATAATCTTTGTTTAATTTTATTTTTTTACATTGAGATTATGATCCCAAGTTACCATGTTATATGACAATATTGAGACAATCTTATCGCTTTTTGAGATTGTTTATGTTTATACTTCCTATGATGTATTCATAAGGTCCATATCTCAATAAAACCCCTGAATATTATTATTAACCTATTTATTAATTATATAGTCATGTTTTGGTACCATATTCATACTTTTTGGTACATAATATATTTATGATTGTTTTTTAAGAAATCCCAACTTTATTCTCTCTTTGGTAATAATTCTATGTTTTCTAAAAAGGGTTCCGATAATATTATATATTTATAATATAATTTTTAAATTAAATTTTAACCCTAATGCCTTTTATGTATGTCCTTATAGTAATATTCATGCTTCTTTTAGCAGAAGGACATTTGCAAACCTTATTACCGTGAAAAATAAATGTTCATGTGACCTCATAGGGTATATACATATTTACCAACTTTCATTTCATTGAAGTATCATTTTCATTTTTAAAAGGATATTTTTCAATAAAATGTATTTAAAAGTAATTTCCATGGATATTTGTTTTCAAAATTTCTTTAAGATTATTTTATAATTTTATAAGGAAAATGAATTTTAAAAGGTTTTACGTTTTAATGAGAATTTTTTAAATAATAAAGGATATTTACCTCATGAAATGTTTTCAAAATATCCTCCTTTGTCATTTCACATATATGATACCATATTTTGATGTAACTCAATCCATTATAGGAAATAATATAAAGGTATCATTCGTATTCTTTTCAAAGTAGTTAATGTATTGATAGAATGATAGTTAAGACAACTGTTTCACTTACATGGGATTACTTATTTTGAAACAAACATCTTTTCACGTGTTATGATTTCATGAATTAATTATGAAACAAATATCATTTCATAGGTTAGACTGTATTGAAATGTTATGTTACCCACTTCATTTCTAGGGTAGGATTGATGACAAAAAAACCTATATATGTTTCATATTTCAGTATATGATGAATGAGTTATTTCTTGGTTGAACATATTGAAATGATTTTATTATGTGACGGGTGAGACCTATATCTCCATCCAATGCAATGGGTAATGATAATTTTATATAATATCAAAGGGTACATGCGGTTTTAAACCATTCCTGAAACCAAGAATGTACATGGGTTATATCCAAGTCTTAAATGATACTATTTACATAGGATTCTAGCCTAATTCCTGGTGTCAGTTGTAATATCCCGGATCTGGGTGCCACTCCACGGGTGCCCCAAACCCAGTTGGTCACATGACCTCAAGTGTATTTCCCCAAATGCCAACGGCTGCGGACTAGCAGCGAGGGCCCAGATCTGATAGTGGGGAAACTATACCCTCATTTTTCAAAGTATAGCGCAGTGGAATAAAATAAATAGCACACATCATTGGAAGAAATAAACCATACATATTTAAAGTGGACAATTGCAGTATGAGATAACCAAATGTTATATAGATAAAAATGCAACATGACTCCAGTTCTAAGAAAATAGCCAGAACATGTTACACAGAAATACAGTATAATACAATATAGAGTACAGAGTAGAGAAAATAAAAAAAACAAATTAGACAGAACGTAGAAGCATCACAAGCCTATGCTCGGTCCCATGCTCTCCTAATCCTCTACTATAATCATGTACCTGTATTGGGACCCTTTCCCCTGTCAACACCTGCATAAATTTAATATGCTTGGGCCGAAGACATGACCCAAACACGGTGTGAGAAATAAATCCTAGTAGGAAACCACCAAAGTCCCATGCCCAACTATGTAAAAATATACATCAACAGTGTGCAGATGTAAAATGCAATAAACTAATCAGTACTCAAGTGTAACTAATTTTACCAGTTATATTTCCTCTTTATTATTCATTTAACCATTTAATTTAATTACATTCTGTGCTCAACAGAACCAATTCCTAATGCCAAACAGAATATCTCCCTCAGGATAATATAGTAAAACCACGCCCTCAGGCTTTATAAGATACATGCCCTCAGGCTATATAATATCTCACCCTCAGGAATCGCCCTCAGGCTATATAATATCTCGCCCTTAGGCCTCACCCTAAGGATATATAATATCTCGCCCACAGGCCTCGTCCTGTGGCTATATAATATATATATATATATATATATATATTCACGCCCTTTGGCTAATATAATATATATATATATATATCCACACCCTCTGGCTAAACATGTAATCGGTCCATGCCCAACAAATAAACATAAAAATGCTTAAAATTCCTCTCATGGAAAAAGTAATGCATAGAGTAAACATGGAATACAGTCAGGTATCCTGGACAAATGGCTAAACAGAGGAACCCAACCGAAGGGTGGTCCTTGATCCAAGCAGCGTTCCAAACAGAAATTTATCATCACATTTAATTAACTTTAAAAATATAGGTATTCCAAATATCCAAGGTCTCAGCCACATGACAACCCAACATGGGTTCGTAGCATAATGGTACACAGAAACGCACAACATTTGGAATTTAAACTCGAATCCACCTTCCTCAAACACCCCTGAGCGGTATACACGAACGACGATCCTTGAATCATCCAAGAACAATGATGATCTGAGGTGAAATAAATCCCATTCAAAAGTAAATAACTTACCCTAGAGAAATAATTGGTATGATTAGCTTAAGGAGAAGGAAAGTATTACACTTATGGTTCCAACGAGATCGACCGAGGTGGAATTGGATTCTCGGCCTATGATCTAGAGCTCCTCGAAGGGTTGACTCTCTCTCCGGACTCCTCCTCTAATTCTAAGATGTCCATGTAAACAGGGGAGGCTACTGCCCATCTTAAGAGAAAAAAATAAAAACTACACGGTGTGTACTATTGACTACATGGCGTGTACATTCCTCATTTAACTGTTCCTCTGGTGTCTACCTTTCCCACCACCACATTGTTCATCCCTAGACATGAGTACACGGTGTGTATTAATGAATACAAGGCATGTACTTTCGCTTGGCTGGTGGATTCTTCCACCACCTTACTATTTTCATGCTGACTGACTACGCTGAGTGTACATACCCACTACACGGCGTGTAGTCGGTTTTCACACCCTTCATCGTCAACATGGCTACACACCCTATGTACTCATCCCACACAACCAAAGTAAACGGCATGTGGAAAAGTAAATGGTGTGTTGTCCCAAAATTTTGCAATTTCCCCTCTTTCCCTATTTTCTCAAAAACACTTAAGGAAAAGAGATTATAAGAAACCAATACCTCATGATTAAGAACTGGGTTCTTACAAACTTCCCCCCTTAAAACATTTCGTCCCTGAATTTCCCTTCCAAAGGTGGCAATGATAATGTTGTGAAAATATCCGGCCACTGAGCATGTACATCGTTCTACCACTCCCAGGTTTCGTCTTGCACTCAGCCATGCTGCCATAGCACCCGTACAAGAGGAATAGACCATCCTCAGAGAACCTTCATGCTCCTATCCATGATATGAAACAGATGGTCATCAAAGGATTCTTCGACCTGAAGCCCACCCTCATTGGGCTGAAAGATATGATACGGGTTTGAATGATAGTGGCACAAATGAGATACATGGAAGACGTCATGCATGGATTGGTACCTCTGTGGTAACTGTAACTGATATGAAACTGGCCCGACACTCTCCAAAATCTCAAATGGCCCCACATGCCTCGGTGAATGTTTACCCTGTCTCCTGATCCATCTGTGTCCCAACCTCGGGGAAACATGTAAGAAAACCTGATCCCCAATCACAAACTCTGAGGGTCGTATGTGGAGATTAGCATAAGATTTATGATGAGACTGTGCGGTAGCCATCCACTTCTGAATCAACTAGACCTTCTCAGAAGTATCCTGTATGAGAAGTGGTCCCAGTAAAGATGCATCACCTGCCTCCAACCAGCACAAGGGTGATCGATATGACCTACCATATAAAGCCTCGTATGGTGCCATCTCATAAGTTTCCTGAAAACTATTATCATAGGAAAACTAGACTAGGGGTATATGCTTCTCCCAAGATCCCCAAATGTCTGGGATGCATGCTCATAGTGGGTCCTCATGAACCTGTATCGTACGCTCTGATTGGCCATCGGTCTGATCCTGGTAACCTGTGCTCAGAAGCATTTGTGTACCCAATTCCCTATGAAAATATGCCAGAAACGAGATGTAAAATGGGCATCCCTATCTGAAACTATAGAACGAGGAACCCCAGGAAGACATACGACCTCTCAGATATACAGCTTCCCGAGCTCGTCAACAATGAATGCCTCCTTGATCGGAAAAAATTGAGCTACCTTTGTGAGTCTGTCCACAACAACCCACGTGACATAATTGCCTCAATGTGACCTCAACAACCCAGTCATGAAGTCCATCATGACATCAAACCATTTCCACTCCGGGATGGGTAACTACTATAACAGTTTTGCTGGCCTCTGATGCTATGCCTTCACCTGGTGATAGGTGGAACATCTCGTAACAAAACCATCTACTTCTCTCTTTATACCTGGCTTCCAGTACGGATGTCTCAAGTCACGATACATCTTGGTAAATCCAGGATGAACTTTCCAAGCTGAAGCATGAAACTCCCGCATCATCTCCTCGCAGATATCCCTTGGAACGCATACTCTTCCATGGAAACGCAGTACCTCATCATCGCCTATCTTCCAACTAGAAGGATTGTCCTCACTTGCCACCTAATCCCATATAACTAGGCCTTATGAATTAGATAGATGTCTTATCCTCACTCTATCCAAGAGGGTAGAAGTCACAGTTAATGATGAAAGATTGATCTGCCCCTTACTATCATGCACCTCCAAATGCATATCAGAGAACAAGGCCATAAAATTCCTCTCACCACTGGCCTCTTGAACTGCATGTATTTGAGTCCTCCTGCTTAGTGCATCATCTACTGCATTACCTTTACCAGGTTTATAGGCAAGATCAATGTTAACGGAATGAAGCTATTCGACCCACCTTTGATGTCTCAGGTTCAAGTCACGCTAAGTAAAGAAGTACTTGATACTTTTTGTGATCAGTGAAATCCACAAAATGCTCTCCCAAGAGATAATGTCTCCAAAAGTGCAACGCATGAAAAACAACAGCCGACTCGAGACCATGCATTGGGTAATTCCTCTCATATGGCCTTAACTTCCGAGAAACGTACGCAACAACTCGATTACCCTGCATCAACACTGCTGCCAGTCTGATACCTGATGCATCGCAGTAAATAGTATAGCTCTTCCCTTGCTCTGGATGTATCAGAACTGGTGCTGAGGCCAATCTTCCTTTCAGATCCTGAAAGGCTATCTCCCAAGATTCTGACCAAATGAACTTCCCATCCTTCTTAGTCAATACCGTCAATGACACTGCCAAGTAGGATAAGTTCTTTATGAAGCATCTGTAGTAACCATCCAGTACCAAGAAACACCGTATCTCAAACACGTTCTTAGGCTACTCCAAGGAAACTACTACTCTCACCTTCTATGAGTCCACGAAAACTCCTACCTCTGAGATTATATGACCCATGAAGTGAATCTGGTCTATCCAAAAGTTTCACTTTGAGAGCTTAGAATATAGATTATTTTCTCTCTATGTACTCAGTACAATCTCAAGATGGGTGGCATGGTCGTGTCGAGTGTGAGAGTACAACAAGATATCATCCAAAAATACTACCACAAAAGAATCTAGATACATATTGAACAAACAATTCATCACAACCATAAAAATTGCTGGCAGGTTCCTCAGTCTGAACGGCATAACCAAGTTCTCGTACAGACCATATTTTCTCCGAAAGGCTGTAAGTGGTACGTCTGATGGCCTCACGCATAGCTGATGATATCCTGATCTCAATTCAATATTCTAGAACACTATTCCTCCACGAATTTGATAAAAAAGATCATTAATCCTTAGAATGGGATATCGATTCTTGACCGTTGACTATTTCAGCTTCCGATAATCCACACAGAGTCTGAGGGTACCGGCTGCCTTCTTAGCAAACAGGATAGGCGAACCTCAAGGCGAAGTACTGAGTCAGATAAAATCCATTGATTGTAACTCCTCCAACTGCCACATGATCTCCTGCATCTCTGGTGTAGTCATCCTATAAGGATGAATGGACACCGACACTACTCTTGTAACATGCTCAATAGATAAGTCCACCTCATGATCCAGAGGTAGACCCAAATATTATTCCAGGAAAACATCCCTCAAACGATCAACCACAGAAGGAAAATCCTTCTACCAAGATCCCTGATCATCCAGATATGATCTTGTAATCTGGGATGTCACACCACCTCGCCCATGATGCTCTGGTCTAGCTCGACTTGACTGAACATCCCATTCACTTTTGTAGAGAAAATCTCCACCCTCTGGTGACGTGAAACTTACCCTACGATGATCGCAATACACAATGGCTCAAAAGGGAACCAACCAGTCCATCTCGGGAATGACATCATAGCTCTTCATCTATAAGACATAGAGGACCCATAGAAAGTGACATCCACCAACCTCAAGGGGGTATTCCTTACATTGAATCACATATGTAGTTCTCAAACCCAATGAAGTGTCTAGCATCATAATAGTAGAAGAAGAAGAAACACAGAGCCCAAGGCTCTCCACAACGAGAACATATATGAAACTATGTGTAGCACCCGTATCTAAAAGTAATGAAGATAAGACATAAGCTACTATAATAGTACCTCTGACAGTAGAAGGTACAGGATCCTACTCCTATTTGGTCTCTTGCATTGCATACGCCTGCCCAGTGCCGCGACCCTGTGACACAACATAGATGCCCTAAGAAGTCCCACCCTACTACCTCTAAGATCCTGGTGTTTGGCTACCACAACCATGACCACAACCTCTGTATGTACGTCGTGATGTATCCCAGTTGCCCGACTGTTAAGAAGTAGCTGGTCCTGATCTCGCACATGGAGTCTGTACAGAACCCCTCTCACTAGCCACTGGTGGTAACGCCCTGCAGAAGCGCTGTACATGACTCATATTTCTGGAAGCTCGTCACTCCACTAGGTCACGTGGACACTGATGTCTCTTGTGCCCCTCGTTACCACACTAGTACCACAGTATCGGGCCACCTGAAGTAATCTCCTGGATAGTACTACCACTATGAGAGAAACTCATCTATCACATCCTCTTCCTAGTATAAATGGTGCAAGAAACTGGTGTTGAACCGCCCTGGCCCACTCCACTAGCTTCCCTCAGGTTCCTCTCTGTAATCAGTGACTAGTTCACAATATCGTGTACTGTAGGAAACCTGAAAACATTCACCAATGATCGAATGTCATATAGAATACCATCCTCAAATCATATGGCCTTCAACGTCTCATCACCCCCCAGAATGGGTGAAAAACGCTGAAGCTCAGTGAAGCGAGAAGAATAATCCATCACCGACATAGCGCCTTGCTGCATATTCATGAAATCTCAAGCTCTATCTGCCCTCAGCATCTCTGGGAAGAAGAAGTCATAGAAGACTATCTGAAAATCGTCCCACGCCATGTCTCTGTGATGCTCTGTCTACGTGGTAACATCCCACCACCTTTTGGTGGAATCATACAACATATAAGTTGCGAGGATGACCCTCCGCCCGTGTGGCATCTCAAGATGCTCGAAAATAGTCTGCATAGAACCAAACCAAGAATCTGTAGCCTGTGGTCCTCCATCCCCTTAAAATATAGGTGGATACTACTGTTGGAATATACGAGTCAGCTCAGCCATAGATGTGGCAGCCGACGGTGCTCCCTAAAAGGTCTGGATGAACCGCATGTAGCCTTCACGGAACTGCTCATTCGAGCCTATGTTCGGTATAACGGTTGGCACCACATATGGCTCTACTTGAGGATCCACTAGTAGCATATGGCCCACCATCTCTGGAATATAATCATTGTCGTTGTCCTATAGAACAACGCATGGTCGCCTCAGTGGCATAACTCTACAAGTTCAAATGCACACCTTAGATAAATATTATCAAATACTGAAAACGAAGGGACCAAAAAGGTAATAGGAGGAAGAATGTATTTCAAGATTTGCACGGCGTGTATAATGACTACATGGAGTGTATATAACTTTTCTTCCCCTACTCGGGACCTTCTGCAAGGCTAATCCACATGACTTCTATTTAACAAGACTACACAGAGTGTATATAATTTACACGGCGTGTATGGTGTAAATTCCAACTACCTGTGACGTTCATGTCATGGCCGACTACTCAGCTAAGTCTACACGGCGTGTTACAGCCACACACGGCGTGTACACCACCCTGTTTTCCCATACACATGGATAAATCCACACGGTCTCCCACTGGTAAGGAATTCACAGTGTTTCCTTCAGGTACACGACATGTATAATGACTACACGGTGCGTCCCTCAGACTACATGGAGTGTTCCACCATGGACACGACATGTATGTCTTTTGGTCTCCTCTGAACATGTTGTTAGTTAAATGGGCGGACTTGGGGTCACACTACACGGCGTGTAAATATGGTACAGAACGTGTTTTACACAAACATTTACCTTCCCTGTGTCCCCACCCACACGTTCTATTCCCCGGTAAGAGACTAAACTCAGTGTAATGATAGTACACAGTGTGTACTTAAAAAGTTTTATTTTTTCATATCGAACAGAAAAACACACGATGTGTGTCCGAGGAACTACATGGCATGTATCCTGGGTTTTCCGGATAGTAAGCCTCTGAAACTACTTCGGAACCCAGAAAGTACAGAAAAATAACTTCTAAGTGCCAAATTCCGACCGGTGGGGGCCCATACACCCCATGAATCATTGTTTGGAAACAAACATAAGTTATAAAAAAATAAGCAGACAATGATCCAACAAATTATGGTCAATGAGGTCCAATACTCCCCATAAACAAAAGTTTGGAATCCATTATATCAATAAATCACACAAAAATACCCTATCACATAGCAGATATTTATCGAGAAGCTATCACAACTGCATGCTTTTCTATCACAACAACTATCACAACAACATGAAATTTATAATGCGCCTACATGGCATGGAACTATGCATGGAATGTGATTCCAAGCATGTGCCTAAATGATGCATGAGATGGAATACCCTCATCTCATTGGGCTCAAACTAAAAAGATCCCATGGTTAAAATATAAACAGCGTAATCACAAGTGCGTCACCCAATGGTGAAAATCAAATCAACTATAAAATTTTCAAATTTCGAAGAATTTTCAAAAATACGAGGTAAACTGGCTTTTCCCGGTACATGGGTTAGATACTCCCAAGCACATCATATTACCAACTATATTTTTCGTCCTATCCCTGAATAAGGATCGAAATAGTTAGTCAAAGAAAATCACCCCTCTCATACCACCTTGTAATGTCCCAGATCCAGGTGCCACTCCATGGGTGCCCCGAACCCGGTTGGTCACATGACCTCAAGCGTATTTCCCCAAACGCTAGAGGATGTCGACTAGCAATGAGGGCCTAGGTCTGATAGTGGGGAAAAAATTCCCTCATTTGTAAAAGTGTAGCACAACAAAATAAAATAAATATCATACAACATCGGAGGAAATAAAACATAGATATTTAATGTGAACGACTACAGTAAAAGATAACAAACAATTATATAGATAATGATGCAACATGTCTCATTTTCTAACAAAACTGCGAGAACATGTTACATAGAAATACAGTACAATACAATATAGATTACATAGTATAATAAAGGAAAACAAAACCGACTAGACAAAATGCAGTAGCATCACAATCCTAAGCTTGGTCCCATGTTCTCCAACTACTCTGTTACAATCATGTACCTGTATAAAGACCCTTGCCCCTATCAACACCTGTAGGAACATAAAATGTTTTGGTCGAAGACATAACCCAAACAGGGTGTGAGAAATAAATCCCAGTAGGCACCCACCAAAGGCACGTGCCCAACAGTGTGAAAATATGCAACAACAGTGTGAAGTAGTAAAATTCAATAAACTAAGCATTACTCAATAGTAACAAACATTAATAGTTATATTTCCATTTTATTATTCATTTAACCATTTAATTTAATGACATTATGTGCTCAATAGAACCAAGCCCTCAGACCAAACAGAATCTCTCCCTCAGGATAATATAGTAAAACCATGCCCTCATGCTTTATAATATCCATGCCCTTAGGCTATATAATATCTCACCCTCAGATCTCGCCCTCAAGATATATAATATCTCGCCCTCAGGCCTCACCCTTAGGCTATGTAATATCTCTCCAACATGCATCTCCCTCAGGATATATAATATACACGCCCTTAGGCTATATAATATATATACATATATCCATGCCCTCAGGCTAATATATTATATATATTTATATATATCCATTCCCTCAGGCTAAACAAGTAACCATGCCATGCCCAACATATAAACATGCAATTGTTTAAAATTCCTCTCAAGGAAATAGTAATGCATAATGTAAACATGGCATACCCTCGGGTATCCTGGCCAAACGGCTAAATAGAGGACTGCACCTCAGGGGTGATCCTGGATCCAAGAAGCGATCCCAAACAACAGTTTATTATCACATATAATTACCTTTACAATTCCAGGTATTCAAAACATCCAAGGCCTCAGCCACACCACACCCCAACATGGTTTCGTAGTACAACATTACACAAAAACTCACAACATTTGGAATATAAACACCAAGCCACCTACCTCAAATTCCCCTGAGTGGTATACATGAAGTAAGATCCTTGAATCGTCCACGAACGACGAAGATCTCAGGTGAAATAAATATCATTAAAATGAAAATAACATAGACTCGGGAGAGAATTGGTAAGAACGGCTAAAGGAAAAGGAAAGTGTGGCCTGTACAGTTCCAATGAGATCGATCGAGGTGGAATCGTATTTCTGGTGTGTGATCTGGAGCTCCTCGAAGGTTCGACCCTCACTCCAGACTCCTCTTCCGGTTCTAAGTTTTCCCTGTGAAAAGGTGAGGCTACTGCCATTTTATGTGAAAAAAATAAACTACACGACATGTACTATTGAATACATGGCGTGTACTTTCCTCATTTAAATGTTCGTCTGGTGGCTACCATTCCCACTTATGCACTTTTCATCAGTTGACATGAGTACACGGCATGTATTAATGAATACACGGTGTGTATTTTCACTCGGCTGGAGGCTGCTTCCACCGCCTTATTATTTTCCTGCCGACTGACTACATGATGTGTACATACCCACTACACAGCGTGTAGTCAGATTTTACACACTTCATCGTCAGTATAGCTACACACCCTATGTACTCATCCCACACAGCCAAAGTACATGGCATGTGGAAAAGTACATGGCTTGTAGTCCCGAAATTTAGGATTTTTTCCACTTTCCGTATTTTCTCAAAAACACTTAAGGAAAAGAGAAAAGAAGAAACCCATAGCTCATGATTAATAACCGGGTCCTTACATCATTACATGGGTCGTAGCCCAATACTAACATGTTATAAGGGTTTTGGTAGGTATCCATTAAATAAAATATTCTATTCATATATGTATTCCACAATTATTAGGTCTTTTTAAATGATTACAATGTCATGGATCATGACGTTTATTTCAATTAGATTCTGAATGAAAATTTACTTTTTTATTATCAATAAACTTTTAAGGGGAATGTGAGAAACCATAATTTCAGGAATTACGACCCAAAATACAATAATAGAACACATACAAACAAAAATATATTTTCATCACCCCAACAACTACCTTATGACGTCAAACCCTCAATAATGCATGTCTATTCAGATAGATGCCCCATGAAAAAGGGGCCAAGATCTGATGGAGTAGCCATTCCCTCTCAATATAAAAATCCAAATGACATTCATAGTTGAAGGAATCATTATCTAAACCCCATTCGAAGAGGATCAAAGAATTCC
The DNA here is from genome assembly GCA_963277665.1 of Viscum album. Classification (NCBI taxonomy): domain Eukaryota; kingdom Viridiplantae; phylum Streptophyta; class Magnoliopsida; order Santalales; family Viscaceae; genus Viscum; species Viscum album. The sequence continues at coordinate 2,109,179,164 of OY728122.1, read as the reverse complement.
TTGATGCATCACCCCAAACATACTTAAAAAATACACTCACAAAACTAATATTGAATCAAGCCTCAACCAAACCAAAAACCCCCCCAACCAAGCAACCACTTCCACCACATTAGCAAGAGTAATTGAAGGGTAACTTGATATTACCTAAATAATATTACTTAAAAAATTTCCATGAGATATATGTTACATAGATTCTTGGTGTCTCCATCACTATATATTCAAATTTAATAGCCAGCTGGTCCCATGACTATATATACTCCTCAATGCTAATATTCCCCTTGTTAAAACCCTTGACAAAAATGAGGTCATATTAATCCACCCAAGAGTCTTTCTCCTCATTAAGGGTCACCCTTAAAGGGCTACCCATCATTTTAGTTTCCTTATCATTTGTAGTATTAAGTATCAAGACTGGCTCTACAACTTGATCCATTGAACATAATATTAAATCCTAGTTTTGATCTCCCAGAACCACAGGTCCTGGATGGATCACATCCTCATTGTGATCCTCATGGAAGTTAACCTTACTAGAGAAATGGGTGTTTAGAGAAGGTGGTAAGGAGGAGGAATACATCTTCCCATGTCTCCTCCTATTACTCCTGTTCCTCTTTGGGATTCACATTTTTTCTATAAAATGGCTATGAAGAACTCCATTACAAACATGTCGGCAACCACGGTCTTTATCCGAAAGGATTAGTAAGGTCAGAATGCAATTATACCTCTACTAAAACACCATATTTGTTCCTCAACTAAATTGAGGTCTAGTACCTTGATTTTGATCCCTTTCCATCCAACCACATCTTTAGTATTCCACCTCCATAGATGGTTATAGAGACCTTCTACATAAAACCACTACCTGAACCAATAACTATAGAAAATCCATTCTTTTATCTACCTTGCATCTTCCCCACAACTATTGTACTCTCAGTCTCTTAAATTCCCACCTGAGCCACAACCTGCAAAACCACAATGTCTTCCATCACACTATCATTAAGAGGCAACTCTGAAGGAGGTATGTCCAAGTCCAACCTCAGCCTTTTGAAGTTGATAGATACTATCAAAATTTCATGATGCACCAATGCCTTCTTCACATGCTTACATAATCAGGATGGACGGCTAGACCCTACCTCATGTGTTGTATCTTGAGCCACTACCCCAAAAATATTCATCCCCTCCACTTGAAAACTATAAGAGTAATCCCTCCTATAAACATATATTTCAACACAGTTGGCCTCAAATCCAATATCTCTTCCTCACCATGCACCATAGACACCTTTCCTCTACTGTTTCCCCTCCTCAAGGTAGCTTGGGCCCCCTTACTACAAATGTCTAGTGAGTAACTCAGACCCTTGCAACCCAAGCAGAAATTAGTCCATAATTCATAATCCACACATTGTCTTCACTAGTAGTCTTCACCCTTAGTGCTCCACACATAATCAAATTGATTTCTAGTCACATCCAATTTAATAAAGACACTAGGATTGAAGGATAAAATAGGGATTTCATTTGACTATCCAAACACATGTTTCTACCAATCAGTTTCCCTAGAACACATATAACCGACAGATTCTGAAAAGGAATGGGGGTATTGGGAAAGAATACCCATGTTTCCATATTTTAAAGAACATGTTTCATATTCTAATTTAACTACCACTTAAATAGAAAAAATCAGAAGTCGTTGAAGATTTGATGTGTTCTTGACCAGGCATTGATGAGATCAAACTTTGAAGAAAAGTGTATTATAATATGGTGATTATCCAACTGTCCTACCTTCACCATATCCAAAAACTCCCATGCATTGATGACATTTCTATCAAACGAATCCACAAAAGTTCATCACTGATAAAACCTATACAATAAATAATTCGTCATAAGAACTTAAACATATCCCATATATGAACTAAATATTCATCTAAATTGATGTAATATACACGTATCATGACCACATGTCTCAATAGTTGGTATCAAAGTAAATGTTTAGTAAAATATTGGAAACTACTCTGAGAAACATTTAGTGATATCCAAATGTATATTTCAAATTATATATCTAGGTATGTATCGAAGGATAACTATAATTATGGTTAAATGGTTAGGAAAATGTTTTGGAATTTTGATGAAGGGTACAATGAGTGGTTTCCATGACCTTAATTGTTTTCATGATACAAATATTTGATGTGGATCTAGCATATATTTACCTAGGGTTAAAAACTATGAAAATATATTCTCGGCCTAACATGAAGTATAATGGTACACGAAAACTGGCCCTACTGCACACCTTGTTTGACACTCCCATGGGATATGCTTTGGTAATTCAAAATTTTTTTATTAACCATCATGAAATATTTAAAAATAATACAAATATGAATAACCTAGGTTGAAACTATTGTTTATTATTTTAAGGAAGTTTTAATGATTTAGACATTGTATTAGTAAATCTTTTCATGACGTTGTGGTTTTTTACTATAACAAGTAATGCTTTTGGTTTTATTCAATAGAGGGAACTAGAGGGAATTATATTAATGGTGAATGTGATTGATGATTTTCAAATGTGATGTCTACTGGGATGGTCACTATAGTGAACAATTTTGTGATCATGCCTAACTATTTTTTAAGGAATGTGATTAACAACATGTACCTTGACCAACTCTCAGACTCACAATGGAAGAGAGACATGGAGGTCACAGAGATTTTGGGTAATGGACATCATGGAGGAATGAATATTAAATTTCCAATATGTCATGAATGTGAAAATAATATCCTAATTGAATGTCTCAGTGAAACAATAATATGGTTTGAATATGTAAAAATGGACACAAAACAAGTGACTACATGGGAAAAATGAAGAGTTCAGTTAATGGAATGGTGATAATATTGGCATATCTAAGGAATCATAAAAGGTAATGTGTATTATGTGCGGAATAATAATTCATTATTCTCCATGAGTAATTCTCCTTAAGATTATAATAGAGGTGGTACGAGTAATGGTTACAATGTAGATGATTAAGAGACAACAGATGAAATGTTAAACGAATGATGTATTGTGTAATAGGAAGATGCAACCATACTAATTAAATAAGGATGATGTGTAATACTAAAAGATTTTTTGTATTTTAATTCAAGAGTTGTTTTATATGAATGGTGAAATATATAAGGATTTTTCATTTTATGTTTTTTGATACAGATTTAAAAGAATGTGTTGAATGGTTCTGATGGAATAGAAAAGTTGTATAATGTCACAATGATGTCCATTGAAAACACATGATTATAGGAAATATAACCCCAAACATATTTCTTATGTTATGATAATGTTATTTGGTTAACGATATGTGGAATATGAATATGTAAATTTGACGGTACTTATTACCTTATAAATAATTATTGACTTGTTGATAATTAGTTTATGCTATCTTGGTTGATGTTTACAACATATATAGTTTATAGACTATATATAGTAATATATAAAATAAATATGGATATATTGTAGATGAACATTTGGTAATTCATGTTGTTACAATGATCCATGAAAATTTACCACGAGGTTTTTGACATGTTTGGAATGTGACAACCAAAATGAACATGTAAAAATTTGGTGAATAAATTGTATTCTGATTTCATGAAAATATTTTTAAATGTTTTTTATTTTCATCATTTATTTGGGTAAAAAGGTTATCCATTCTAGAAAATATCATTTTAAACTTATGTGGATGCATTTATGCACTGAGTTTGTATTGAAAACCTCTGATAAAAGTCTACATATTGATTAATATAATTTTGATCATGTTGATATTATTTATTTTTGAAATTATGATTGTATGGTTTTATAAAAGGACATCATGTTTGTCAGGTGACAACCAATCATATACATCAATGCCACATGTCAAGAACCCAGGACTAAAGGATGATAAGGGTTTCATGTCTACCGTTGGACAACAGGATGTCCTAGTTAATGAATAATTAATTTTGATGAGTAATTATTTAGGATGAATTAGTTGATTTAATTTTATGTATAGAGATTTTTTTTAAAAAAATATTTTCATAAAAATAAGTATTGATAAATATTTATACTTTTCATTATTTTATGGTCCTTAAGATAGTCTAAATAATTATTTTAGTACGTCATGCTTCAATGTCAATTTTTATATGCCCATTACATGAATTAATGGACTGATAAGATGTAGATAAAAGAACGACTAAAAAATAATTTTTTATTGGAATATATCATGTAAGTATATTTTATTATATTATTGTTAAATAATAAAACTACTTTATGTTAGGATAATGATGAAATTCTTCTGTTGTCCTATTACCTTAATTTTTTTGAACAAAAGGACATTTAAATTATTATAGATTTATCAACTTGAGGAATGAAACATTTCATTGATCATTCAATTGATTTTTATTTATAACCTCAATCACACCCTATAAATATTTACACATTTCCTTTATGTCAAATCTTCACCCTCAACCCATGTTCAATTATGTGGAAACCTAGTTATATATTACTTTTGTAACCACTATCATTCAAAATTTTCTTTCGAAAAGGATATTTTTGTATTCAATTATACGATGTGGGTTTCTAGGAATGAAACATTCAGGTATTAAACCTTTGGTAATATAGATTAATTTTAAGGGTGAAATCCATTTTAAGGGGGGTCGAATGTAACACCCTGATATTTTTTGAAATATATATTTTTAAATAAATTGCCTTTTTAAAATAATCAATTCCTGATGGACTATAAATTTATATATATATATATACATATATATATATATATATATATTGAAACACAAATTAAAAAATTCAATTCATAAGGAATATTGGCTCGACGTACATTACACACAACCAAGACATGGAGTAAGTTACACACAACACTGACTTGACATACGTTACATGAAATATTGATCTCTTTATGAGACATCATTTTACCATTACAATTATTTTGTTGAGATAATTATAAACTAGGACATAAACAAAGGATTATTAGGATTAATAACTACTTTTCAAATAGTCTTTATAATTATTTTATATTATAAATCATATTGATATTGAATGATATGATTATTGGTAATGTCCTATGATGTTTAGAGAAGAAAATTTCTTGATGGAACCAATTTTAGTAAGAGAATTAATTTTAGACAAATTTAGAAATATAATCTGATAAAATAATCATCATTTTTTGAATTTATAATTTTAAAATTCGTATATGGTAAAATAGTGAGATTTTTATGAGAAAGAACTTTTTTTATTAATGGTGAAAAATATATCTTTTAGGTTAAAAACATTATTTTTTAAATAAATAATAATTTTAAATTATATGTTAATTTTTTATGGTATTGTAATATCAATAATAAAATTATTGATAGAATTTAAGTCATTAAAAAACATTTTCACATTGAAATTGAATATAAAATTGAATAAACAATTGATCATTTTTATAATTTAATGACCATTAATTTTATCCTATATTTGGGATTTGTGGTAATCTTAATTTTCCACTTCTCTGAGTCAAATTTTTCAAAACAGACATAAACCATTGTAATCATTATAATATTTAAATGCTAATTATATCAGGATTATTTGTGACAAATTTGTTTAGTAAAAGTGATTAAAATTAATAATAGTGATAAAGGTCAAATAAAGCTTAATTAGAGACTAAATCTTAACCATAGGGGTCCCAATGACATAAAAACATGTACAAAACCCCATTTAATGTAAATTAATCAATCCTTAACCTTAAATTATTATTTTTTTTGTTTTTTAATGACATTTTATCGGTAAGAAGATGTTTACACATTACTTGATTTTCAAAATTACAAGCATATCATTTCCTTTCCCTATAAAAATCCACCATATCTTCCACTTCTTTGAAACTGTAAAACCTAAAAAGATTGTCTAAGCCCTACAAAATCCAATTCAATGAAATATTACCTTCCTCCATGAATACTTCCCTATGGAATAAGGCAATCCAATTATTTTTTTGGCACAAACCAAATGGATTTACCCAATTAATAGAAGAAGTATTATCTCATGTCATTTCTTTTATTTTGGTTCACCACCCCTCCACTTTCGTTTTTAAATGATTGAATATAAAAACCATATATTCTACAAACTTGAATGTTTTATTAATTGGTTTAATCATACACTTAGACACTCCTCCATATAATGGATAATGAACATCATATTAATGTGTGTGGCGTACTGCGACCATACTAAATGATGATTGTTAAATTTTCCATTCCTCCTATGATGGGGGAAATTATGATAGAAAATATATTTATATATTTTATATATTATATTTATTATTTCATTAACATCCTTTATTTAGTTTACAAAAAATATATTTTTTAATTTCCATTGGGTGTTTATATGATAATTTCATTTGAACAATTGTTGACTACCACCCTGTCGAAGTGATATTGTTTGTTCATATAGTAAATGGAACATATTAATGGTTGCTTTAGTGATTATATTTGATATATATATGATACAATAATGCTACTTAAATAATTATATACATATATAAATATATTTTATTTTCTTTCTTTCGTTCATTATGACAATTAAATAGAAATAATATTCATTTGTACATACGACCTACCGTCTCCATGAATGTTTTTTTCTATTTCACACACATATATTATATAGATTATTATCATAAAAATATACTTTATATACATGATTTTTTTCTTATGGATTATATTCATTAAAATGTTATATAATGTTTAAATAACAATGACATAATTACTTAAGACACTTCGTAGAATAAAGAAAATATTACTCGAATGTGAAGCCCTAACATAGTATTGTAAACAAGTGGGTAATCTAACATCATAATAATATATATATATATAGGAATATCATTATTTAAAATATGTATAATAAATTTATATTCATTATAAAAATGGTTTGAATGAATATGATGATAGTAATGACACAATGTAAGGGGATTTCTACTCACTTTTTATTTCCTTGATATACATGCTATGTTCGACACACGTTCATTTTGTGTGGTGTATGTTCTTCCCCTGATTGTATTATATTAATATTATAATTAATTTTTTTTATTCAAATATCCATTATATTTTAATTATTTCATGGGGTTTTTGTTTTAAAAGTTACCAAATAAATTAAATTGTTTTGTCTCAATTTTCCTTCATTGAAAGTCCAGTATTGTTATGAAAATAAATTATTTTACAAGGAGAATATTCTTACATTTAGCATGTTATTTCCGAAAATTTATTATTTTAAAGATATTTTATGCTTCCACAAATTTACATTTCTTACATGGAGAATATGACCCCATGTTACAATGTTATAAGAATGTATTGAGATAATATCATCTCTTTTGGATATTATTTAAGTTTATGCTTCCTTTGAATAAATATGGTGATCCATCTCTCAGTAAAATTAACAAAATATTTTCTCCTCTAGTTATTCATGATATATTCTTGTATTGGTACCATCTTTCAACTCTTTGGTACATAATATAGTTAAAAATATATTTTATGATAGCTTGACTTTGCGCTCTCTTTGGTTGAAATCCTCTATTTTCTAAAATGGGTTCCAAAATGGTATATCATTTTCCTATAATATTAAAAATATATTTTTACAATTTTTCTATTAATAATTATTTCAATGTAATATTGTTGTATCATCATAAAAAAGTATTATTTCTTACCTATTTATCATGAAAAGGAATTTTTTTACCAATTACAACATGTGCAGATTTTCCCACTTTCATTTCATTGAATCATCCTTATCATTTTAAATGGATAATTTGTATGAAATTAATTTTAAAAAAAAATAAAGGAAAATTTTTTTCAACTATTTTTTAAACATTATTGATTTGTTTTTAATGAAAATTGATTTAGCAATATTTTATTTTATTAATATAATTTTCCAAAAAGGAACGAATATTTTCCTCAAGAAATGTTTTTAAAGAGTCCCCACAAGTTATTTTAAATCTAAAATAACATCGTTTGATATTAGACATTACATTCTAGGAAATTATCTAATGTTTCAATTAAAATTATTTCTTAAGAGGTTTCTGTTTTGATGAAATGATTGATATGACACCTGTCGGACTTCCCCAGTTTTTATGATTTTGAAACCAGCTTCTTTTAATGGGAGATTTTTTCATGAAGTAATTATGTAACATTTTCACTTTGATAGGTTATAATGTGATCAAATTCAAAATATTCCCATTTAATTTAATGGGTTTTGATTTGATGTTTATAAAACCTGTCTATTTTTTACGTGTCATGATTTGATGAAAGTTTTAGTATATTGTGGAACTTGTATGAATGACATTATTATGAAATGGTTGGAATCTATTAGTCCATATACTGAATTGGGTGATGATAAGTTTTATATGAGCTCAAATGGTGCACAGTTGGTAGACCAATCCCAAAAAAAAAGTTGTTATAACGGCTGTACACCGAGCCTAAAAGAAAAAGGGTTCACAGGTTATATCCCAATCACAATAACTTGAAGGTACATTTATTGTAGCCCAATTTTAAAATAAATAGGGTACTATGGTAGTGGGGAAATCCCAAAAACAACAAGGTACATGGGTTGTATCCCAACCCTAAAACACTTAGGGTACACGGGTTTCTAGCCCAATCCTGAAGCAGTCACATGGGATGTAGCCCAAGCCTAACATGTTATAAATGTCTTGGTTAGTTTCCCTGAAATAATGTTTTATATTTTTATATGTATTCTAAAAATACTATGTCTTTTTCCTCTGTTACGATTTCATGGATCATAACTTTTATTTCATTATTTTTCATGTCTTACGAACTGCCAACCATTATCTCATAACAAATGTTTATGATATTTAATATGCATATTGTGATCTACTAATGTTATGATCAATTTATATTAACTCTATGTTAATTTTTCTTCTTACATAACTCCCGTGTTTTCCCTTACTATGAATATTCTCTCTCCCCTCTTTATGTTTCCATTCATCGGGTTACGATGAATAGTTTTATGTTGTAGTTCTAGTGATAGAGATCTTTATGGGATATGTTGATGATCTTTCACTAGAATACAAGTTTTTATTTTTCAAATTTATAAATACAATAAACAATTTTGGTCTTCGGGCATGTATTTTTGTAATGTAATGAATATTCATCTAAAATGATGCAATATCCATGTGTGATAAGAATGGGTTTCAATAGAAACCTTGTAAAAAAATGAAATAATGGAAACAACAAATTATTTTTAACTAATGGGGGTAAAGATGTTATAATAAGATAACATACTATATTACAAATAGTAATATTGTTCAGTGATATTAATAATCACACATTTAACAATTATATAAAAGGATTGAATTCATTTTATGGATGTGGAACCGGAGGTATTGGACTCTTTAACTAAAACATTTTTTATAATTTTTTATGATTTATTTTTTTAAATTTTTGTATTTTATTCACACGCTTTCCAAATTGTTTTTATAAATGTATTTATAAGTTATTAATGTAACAATTTCTCTTATATGTTTTGATAAGGAAAATCTCTCACGTGTTATGTAGGGTAATATCTTTTTAAATCCATTCTAAAGTTCTATTTTATTGAAATAAAAATGAATTTCTTTATATATATATACGGTATTAGAAATTTATGATTCTTTAATAATTCCAAATTAAATTATTGTTTTCATTATAAAATTTCAATTCTAGTTTTGAATATTATGACTTCCATATTATTTGTGAGGAATTTATACTTTAAAATCCATTTCTTTATAAGAAGAGGGAATTTTCATATCCGAAAGTGTTATCTCTCATCTATTCAAATGAGTTATAATGTTTTTTATTCATTGATATTTCCATGTAAATTGTTTATGATGTATAGAGACCATTATAGATATAGATATTATGGTTTGATCCCCATTATATATCAATATATGTTTTTTTGATCCCATTATTTCTCAAGATAGGACGGGTTACCCCCATTATAGCTCTCTAATGAAATGGGTACTCCGGAGATGGATGTTTACATAACGATTATACCATTTGTAAAGGTGAATTTAAGTGTTATATGAGAAATATGTTCTAGGAAATCTGCTTGATTATTTTAAGCATGATAATGATAATTTTTTTTGAAATGGTTTTGATTGGATTTTATATTATCACATGACTAAAAATTCCCTTATTTACATACCATACTGAGTTTTTTTGGCTCATCCCATGTTTTTAATGTTTTTATTGGTTATAAGGATGTGTAAGAGAAATATGGAAGAAAAGTAAAATTTTATAATGAATTTTCCATGAAATAATGTTTTATTTTATGTAATATATATTGGAAAAATGGATACTATTTTAGTATTATCCTCAAGGTATGAATATGGTATTTTATATATGTAATATGTATTAATGTTCTATAACTCTAAACCTGAAAGGATGCTTAACGTAAATGAATGTATGTTCTTGTCTAAAGACCTGTATTATGAAATGATTTTAGGATGGGTCCTTATATGCTTCGATCAAAAATCCTTTAACTACTTGAATACTATATAATTCTAAAGAAATGGATTGAATCAATCATGGAGAAGGCCAAATTATAATAGAATTTTCTCTACTAGAATGAAAAAAATACTAAACTACTGTAATAACCTATATTTTATTTGGTATATTATATTATTAAAATCCATTTACTGTGGAGTTCATGGGGGTCATAGTGGTTTGTTTTGAGTGTTTTACAAAAATCCCATTTCACAATATTTTTTCACCAAAACGGGGTCACCGTGATAGGGGTACAGTGAGGCGGTGACACAATAACAGTGGAAGACCAGAACAATGGAACACTATAATGGATTCACGCTAAAAATATGGAACAGTAATAGTGGAACCAAAATGATGGCACCCCAAAATGGTGGCACTGTAACGGTGGGGGAAAATTATGGAAAACTGAAATGATGTCTAACCATTTTCCAAATTTATAGAATCTCTAGTTTATCTAGTTTTTTCCCTCTTACATTTTACATGATGTGAACCATGTTTAAAGCCCAATTTGGCTGTTTTTAGGGATTTTAAAATTATATTGTTTAAATATTTAATATCATAACTTTACACGACTTTTTAAAACTCAAAACACAATACCATGTCCATGATTCCACATTAATGAATTTTGAAACCTTTCATCCTTTTATATAGCATCTGCTGCTTAAAAACTAAGATCTTCCCTTCCTTGTTTGTTTTTTTGTTACCTCATGGTGTGTCTATAGCCTTACTATCTAGGAGAGTCGTGCACCAATGCTAGAGCCTCCACCTGCTCAGTTTTATTAGTGTTCCCTATTGGTCACATGATCCACTATTTTGGAGAAAAGAGGATTTTTGTTCGCATATTATTCCGGGTAATTATTATTCTACCTCTATTTATTTGTGCATCATGTGAGGTCGTTGTAGAAATGATTCTTTATGAAGTTTATCTAAATAAATTTTCACAATATGTAAAAAATGAGGGAAGTTAACATGATCAAACGATAACAAGGTTTAATGAAATAATGGGTTGGGAGTGGTTTGATGTTGATCGCCTATTTTTTTGATATATTTCATGATGTGATCTATTGTGCCCTTATGAATTCTAAAAATCATGGATGTTGGTGGTCTTTTTCTATGAATGGGTGATTCATTATAACTATAATTGTTAACTTATGAATAATTGGTGTAAATATCAATCTAATTAATCAGGTATACCCAATTAAAAGAAATGGATGCCCCGCAATGAGAACCCATATATGATAACCCTTGATTATCAATGTGAATTTAATTAAGGATGTCTACTAAATCTGAATACATCATGATTGATTGGTGTGGTGGTCTTCTATGTTCTGTTTGGTTTTGTGACATTTTCAAGTTTTTATGGTGCTATCATAGGGAGAAAACATATGGGTATAATCATGGATAAAGTCATTTGTTCTATATGAAGGATGGGTAAGTATGTGTAGTGGGGATATGGTATAATGTTGTTTGAAGTTTGAATTATTTATTGGGTCGTATGGGTGGTGTGTTGTCATCTCATTTTGATGGATTGATTGATTTTTGAATAGATGGAATTTTAATCTAGTGGGAATGCATCCAAAAAATGTTTGGGTAGTGGGGCTTTAGGAATTAGATGTCATGAAATCATGTTTTTAGGTCAGTTAGGTGGGTTTCTGTTTTGTAGTTGGTATACTAGGTTCGGTTTCGAGGGAATGATTGACCGTGATAACATTGAATAATGACAGTTGGAAGTGGTTGAACGGGTGTCTCGGAAAAATGGGGGTGTGAAGTGGGACTACATGTCTTTATTTATCTATTTTTTATGAACGGATGTAAAAATATATGTGATTTACCTTGGCTCATATTTCCTTGTTCAACAGTGGATGTACTGAAGAATGAAGTGTGTTATTTGTTGTGTGTTTAGTTATTCAGGCTCTTCGCCTTCTGTGTACAGTTTCAGATGTTTGGCATGGTAGTTTCCCTGAGTAATTATAGAATAAATTAATGTGAATACATCAATTAATGAATGGAATGTTGTTAAATGGAAAATGGTTTGGGTTTATTCTTTGGCATTGGTTGTCTGTGTGGTATTACATATAGGGGTAGTTACAAATGTGGTTCAGGTGGGATAGTTGTTTATTTTTGGAACCATAGGTTGGGCTGATAGTTTGTTTACATATATTTATAATTTTTTGTTCCTTGTGGTTTGTATATGCACCCCAACCTTCTTGGGAACCATATGATGAACAACCCCATTTCCTTGTGGATGGTGTCTTTCCCAACATCACGATGGGAGGATGCATGGCTGGTTATTGACTCTCTTACAAGCACCCTCTTTCTGGTTCTTACCACTTGAGAGTATTTGTGCAGTTTATAATATATTGTGTTTTATTATAGCCCACGATCCATTACAAAGGTTATTGTATGTGTGCGATTAGTAGGTGTTTCCAGGCATGGATGGTTTTTTGATGTCTCTATGGGATGAGGCCTTGGTGTCTTCTGACGGGAGGAATGGTTGTTCTAGCCTAGGTTCTTGCAGGAAATATGTGTGGTGTGGTTGTGGACTAGGTGTATGCGGTAATTATTTGTGTGTGGTTTGAGGCCAATGTGTGTGTGGGAAGGTTATGGCAGTGAGACTACATTTTAGATTTTTGGTATTGTCAACATGTTAGCTGTAAGGAATGAGAAATAATCCAGTGTGAAAGTGGTGTGGGGTACCCAACTGCAAATGTTCATATACTATTACATTACATGGATTGAATTATTTTTTTAGTGTTCCTTGGTTATGATGGGCAGGTTATTAATCCTCGGTATATGCCTTTTTGTTCTATTATTCTCCGAGAGGGGCATTACTATGTTCTCACACATGGGTACAAGTGGCTTTAGTTTTCCTTATGGGTATACTTATATACTCACCCAGCATTTGAAAAACTATTTTTTGGTTTCTTTGAGGAAATTAAGGACCTTAATGGACTTTAGATGCTTGGGCGTGGGATAGTTTCGGACTTTCTTCTTAGTATCATTATTTTGGTACATTTTTTGTGTTTTAGATATACATTTCTCACATTTTATGATTAAATCATTCATGGGCTAGATCATGGATTCCATATATATACACTTTTTTTGTTGTTTGGAATTTTTTCCATCTTATCTCTTGATTCAATTTTCTTAAAAAAAGATACTTCCTTCCTTTTTATGTGAGATTATATACCATTGCTTCTAGTCGCCACACCAGGGCCTATAGAATGTGGGAATCTTGTGTCATTATATCTCCTTCATCTTGAATAATGAAGGGTGTAGATCTTTGTTGTTCCTTCATTCATCATGTGGAAGGTGGTTCATGATCAAATTATACCAGAGGTGATGGATGAGGGACTATATGGAGTGCAAAGTCTGGCACTGGGATGATTTCATGGGATGGTTGGGAATTCATGTTAAAAAATCTTCCTGTATGAAATAGGCCAAGAAATACTATCGAGGACAGGGGATTTTAGGGCCCCCCTGATCCATGTCAAGGACTCTAGACCTACTGAATGTCCATGTGAGGATACATTGATTGTAGTGTAGAGACCATAGGAAAGGCACATACATCATAATGTCTTTTTTTCTTGTGTGTCTTGGGTGTTTTGGAATGTAAATATAAACAAAGAGTTAAAATGAATATAAAAGGTAATATTTATACTACCTTGGCATATGAGTTCTTTATTTAACCTTTTCAGCTATGGAACCTAGACGTCCCCACATGTGGTATGAGAAGTTGAGGACCAGCAGGGTGACATAGTTGATTAGAAGAGGGCTGACCAAGATGAGGAAGATGACTTCAGGAAAAAGACCCTTTATGTGTTCCAGGGATATTCCATAGAGATGTAGAAATGAAGAGTTTCATATTTAGAGATGTATGGATGGATTGAGTAGATAAAAATAACCTTTACCTTGATTTATTCAGTGAGGTAGTAATGTGTTCTTCTAGTAGTGAGCTAGATACGAGGAGCAACATGACATTGGTGGATTATTTTCCTCGGGGAGAGGAAGGAGACCAATGTCTCATTGGAGGTCATTGTGTAGGAGTTCCTTGAAGATTAACATTCCCCAATAATGAATTCAAAGAAGAGGAATGAGATTATCTCTTCCTAGTAGGTGAGTTTATCTATGTAGGAAGTGGGGATCAATTTTAAAGATCTCCTATGCTTTTCCCCAAATCTCTTACTGGATTGGGAGACACAGGACAGATGCTTGGAGGAGGCAGTCCACCCTCCTCATTAGTATTCCATCACTTCGATTACCATACCAAAATACTAATTTGTTTAGAAGTAGACCTAAGAAGTGGAGGGGTTGTTATTGCTGGGAGGGGTACCAAAACAGATTATACAACTTAGATTTTCAAAGGGGAAGGAAGTCATTATAATTTCTATTGTGTTATGTCCATCTAGGTTTCTCCCAGTGGGATGTTGGCCTCAGCAATCCCTGTTCCAATATCCCGGTCCTCACAAATTTACCATTGTCCTGGGACTAAGTTTCATTGTCATTTTAAGCTGTGGAAATCATCAAACCCAATTCCCACTTCAAGATCAGCATGATGTGGGTGGGCAGGTTCAGCACCGACCTTTGCAGCAACAATTGAAGGTTATTCCTTTCATGAAGCAGAGGCAGCAGTCTCGCGCTCCACCGAGGGTAGACAGTGCTAGAGGAGGCTATTCTCAGGGTGATCTATAGGGACTTTTATTAGGGAATTTTTGGGGAGGCAGTTGACATTAGAGGGGTAGAGGATTTTGGGGTGGACAGTTGCACGTCACTGAGGCTACAGTCTTAGTAGAGCCAGATGTTTTTCAAGGTAAGATCAGTCTATTTAGTACTCATCATTGTTATTTTATTGATTCAAGGGATTTTAACCCATTTCATACCCCAAATCTATACTGTGGCATTGGACTATTGGTAGAGATACATTCTATTCCCATATTGTTGAGCACTCTAATTGGTGGTCAGACCAGTTTGTTTGATGTTTTCTCTGGATGTAGACAGATGTTGGAGCCACATCTGTCCAATGGGGATCTTTTTCTGATACTGATGTAACCATATGATGTCATCCTTGGAATCTATTGGTTTTTTCTCTGTGCATACCATTATCTTCTTCTTCCGGAGTAGAGTTGTGTTTTTTATATGGATTTCTAGCGTGTAATTTTCACTAATGAATGGAGATTCCATGTAGGATGTCGGTGTGTAGAGCCTCTTATCTCCTTGTTGGCCGAGATGTTACTGTGATAAGCATACATAGAGATGGTGTACATTCCATGAGTTTGGGGGGGGGGGGTTCTTGGATGTTTTCACCAAATATGTTGTGACTCTACCACCTCGACATGACGTTGAGTTAAGAATAAACATGAAATACAATGCCCATTTGATTTTGATGTCTCTCTATCAGATGATGCACTTTGAGATTCTAGATTTTCAAATTCGAGTTGAAGACCAGACAAAAGAGTTTTTATCTGGATGACTATGTAACTGTGGGGTGCTATGATCTTGTTTGTAAAGAAGGAAGATGGTGGTCTGAGGCTGTGCATAGACTATGAGAGACTGAATCGGGTAACACTCATGATCCATTACCCCCTTCTAAGGATAATAGTTTTTTTAACCAACTAATGGGAGTAGGTTGGTTATCTATGATCGATCTATGGTCAGGATATCACCAGTGAAGGGTGAAGGAGGATGACACCCTGAAGACTTCTTTTAGGTAAAGGTATGGGGACCTTGATTACGTTGTCATGCCTTTCGATGTCACGAATTCTCAATATATGTTATTGCGTACCATGACATCTATATTACATGAATTCCAAAAATAGTTCATCATGATGTTCCTTGACAATATTAGGATGTAGTCAAAGTTAGAGGAGGAGCATGCTGAGCACCTTAAGGCATCCTTGGAGGTACTCGGACACCACCAGCTCTATAAGATGTTTTCCATGTGATTGTTCTATACGTGAGAGGAACACTTCCTTTTAGACGTGGTGTCTCATCAGGGGATAGTATTGTACCCATAAAAGGACAAGGTAGTTGTTTAATGGTAGAACCCAATAACATGGAAAAGGTTTGAAGCTTCTTGGGTCTAATGGTATATTCAGTAGTGGAGAATGATCTCTTATGGGTCTATCCAGTTACATACACATGAACATAACTATTACATCGATGATCAAAAGATTTTAGTGGTCATATTAGCACTGAATTTGTGGCCACATTACCTCATCAGGGAGTGATTTTTGGTCATCCCAGGTCTCAAGAGCTTGGGATATATGTTCTTCTCATGAGACATAATCTTGTTGCAACTTGGTGGATGGATTTTCTCTAGGAAAACAACATTAAGACCTCTTACACCTATGTAAAGGGGAACTATATTGCTGATGCCTTAAGAAAGAAGTCGTAAAAGGAGGTAGTTCAAGAATCAATGAATGATTGGTAGGTAATCGAGTAGTTAGACCCCTTACATCTTGATGTGATAGTGGATGGTGGTAGAGGCTGTAATTTTTTTTATAACAATGCAGTCTTCATTAGTTCGGAAGGTGGTGAAGTCTCAGTGGGGAGACTCAGAAAAAAATTTGATGTGTGATCGCAGTGTCTAGGGAGATGATCAAAAGGGTTATTTTTAGGATAGTCGGAAATAGATTCTATTACATGGGATGCTATTTGTCCATGAAAAAATTCATTGGGGAGTTTTCTATGAGTTTCTTAGATCACACCCGGTGGTTCATAAAAGAGTTTCTAAAATGTATTGAGGCTTGATGGAATAGGTTTTGTAGCCAAAGTTGAAGCCGGTAGTGGGTGATTTTGTGGAAATGTTCCATGTGTGTCCATAGGAGAAGGCTGAGAACTGTGTTCTTGGAAGTCTGTTGTAGTACATAGGAATTGATGACTGGATGTGGAATGAAATATAGATGTATTTCCTTATTGGATTAACCAAGACTCCAGGATGATGTGGAGCTCTTTGGTTAGTGGTGGATTAGTTGAAAAAATAAAATCACTTGTTAGCTATCAAGAAGTCGAGTATAGTTGATACCTTATCCCATATGTATGTGGATGATTTGGTGAGGATGTATGGAGTTGCAAGATCCATTGTATCAAACAGGGATTTATTTTTTACATCATGAGTATTGAAGGGATTAAAGCATGCCTATGGAACTTTGTTATGCCTCAACTCTGCTTTCCACCCTCAAATGGATGATCAGATAGAGAGGACCACCTAGACCTTCGAGGTCACGGTATGGTCAGGTGTTTTGGAAATTTTTTGGTCTTGGGTGCGACATTTCCCCTGGTAGCATTTGACAATAGTAATAGATATCACTCTCCAATTGGTATGGTTCCATTTTAAACTCTATTCGAGAGGTCATTTCAATCACCCTTGTGCTGGAGGGATGTTGGGGAGGTATCTATTCTTTTTTCGGACACGATGTAGAGTATGACAGAGAAGGTGCATCTTGACTCTAAGAGGATGATGGAATCATCAGATTGAAAGAAGTTTTATTCTAACCATTGGAGGAGGACTTTGGAGTTATAGGTTAGGGAGCATGTATTTTTTATGGTTTCCCTCAATTTGGGAAGTGGAGGTTTGGTAGATGGATCATGATCTCTACTAGGTTTACTGGACATTTTTTATGTGTTGGGGAGTGTCGATGTGGTGGCATATTAGATATCATTTCCACCGCAAATAGAAATTATCCATGCCATCTTCTATTTCCCATAGCTATGTCGGTAACTACATGATGACTAGACATCTTTGACATGTGAGAGTTTGATATCGAGGATGATGTGATGTTGATGGAGTGTCTAGTAAGAATCAAGTATAGTGAGGAGAATGTGCTTCATGGGAAGGCCATTCCATTATTATGTGTGTTATGGAGGCATGTTGTCCTTCAGGAGAGTACCTGGGAAGGGGATGCACAAATGGATGCCCAGTACCTGAAGTTGTTCAATTTTTTTCACCTATGTTTTTTCTTCATTGATTACGATATAATGGTTCACATAATTGTTGTGAGATGTGTTTTTTCCCTATTCTATTAATGTCTGTGAAAAGTATCTACTATTCGGAGTGGAGGACCTGATCCCAAATCCGAATGAATTAATGTGAATGTGATTGAACCCATGTGGACAAATCAGTGCCATCAAAAGAAGATAGTATATTGAAATGGAGGAATGGGTTCCCTAATCCACACTTTCAAGAAGTAGGGCCTTTGTATTTCTATAGTTTTTCTGGAGACAGACATCAAAGATGTTTTCTAGGATTTTAGGGTCTTCACTAGAGTTTTCAAACAATGTAGGGTGGTTTGTCACAAGATTTATCTTACAAAGTTGGTTGTTCGGACACCTCTTTTAATGATTATAGTTTTAAATTATTAGGTAAAAGTAATTTTTAGGTGTTATCAGATGTAATGTCCTAGATATTCCATAGGAAATTCTTTTTGGAAAATCTAGGGCTTTTGGTGTTGTTGGGGGACGTACTGGTTTGATTCGAGTATTTTCCAAAAATCCAGTTTCACCAAACGGTTTCACCAAAATGATTGCACATTGAGGTGGTGATGCCATAATTGTGGAACACTGAAATGGAGGATAACTATGGAACCAAAATGGTAGAATAGTGATAATGGCACACCAAAACGGTGTCTCGCCCTTTGTACAATTTCTAGTTTCCCGAGTTTTTCCAATTTTACCCCTCTAATAGTTTATTTCATGTGAACATAGTTTTAAGCCTGTTTTGGAGTTTTTTAGGGCTTTTCAAAGGATATTAAGTTTATATTGAATATAATAATTCTTTGGGGACATTGATATACTTAAAATGTGTGATAATGACCACGATCCAACATTAATGACTTTTGAAACTATTCTTCTTTTAATATAGTATCTTGATTATCAAAGCCTAGATTATCCCTTCTATGGGTTTTTTCTATCCCCTTTTTTTTCAAAATACTTTCTCTCTTGGTGAGCCATGAAACTATGATAGAACTCCCTCCTACTCAATTTTCATAGAGTTTCCTACTACTCACGTGATCCCATTTTTTAGAGGAAAGAAGAGTTTTGGTCGGCTTTTTTTCTTGGTAGGGATTATTATTCCTCTATTTATTTGTTTATCATTTGGTTTGGGTGTTTCAATTATTATTTGTGAAGAATTTATAAATATTTTCTCTTAAAAAGTTATATATATGGGGAAGGTGACATGATCAAATAATATTAGGAGTCAATGAAATAAAGGGATGGGAGTGTATTGATGTTGATCGCCTTGTAAAATTTTTATCGTTGATGAAATGATATTTTGTATCCATATGACTCATAAAAATCATGGTATTATTTAGTATTCTTCAATGAATTGGTGAAACTTTACAACTATTATGGGTAACTTATAAAACATTGGTGTAAAAAAGGAATCTAATTAATCATGTATACCCTGCTCAATGAAATGAATTCCCTATGATAAAAACACTTGTGTTAACACCCATATTAATAAAAGTAGATATAAATAACATTGTTTACGAAATCCAAATAAATCTTGTTTCATAGGGGTGGCATTTTTCTATATTTATTTGGGTTATGTTTTATTGTGAGGGTTGTGTGGTGTTGTTGTTGTGAGAAAACATATGGGTACATGGGTTGATTAAGGTGTTTGTTCTGTGAGAATGGTGTAGTATGTGTGTGATGTGGGGATGTGATATAATGGTGGTAGTTATGGGATTTGTGTATGGGGTGGTAGATTTGGGGTGTAGCTATCTCAGTTTGGGAGAGTGATTTATTAGGTAATGGATGGACTTGTTTTGTAGTGGGACTAAATTTGGGAAATGTTTGTGTAGAGGGGCTACAAGACAAATTTTCCATGACATCATGTCTATACGTGTGTTGGGTGTGGTGTTTTTTTGTATTTGGGAAGACAGTTTTGGTTATGAGGGTATGATTTAGTAGGATAGATTTGAAGAATGAATGTTTATAGTGGTTAAATGTGGTTTCTGGAAAAAGGTAGGGTGTGCTGAGGGACTACTGGTTGGCTATTCTCTGTTGTTTTTTTGAATGGTTGCTAAAATTTAAATACAATAGTATGGTATCATTAACATATACAATGTTTAAATCACCTAAGAATGAAGTGGGTTCATTTTTCTTTGTTTAGTTAATCGTGTTTTTCACCTTCTGAGAACGACTGTAGGTGTTGTATATAGTTGTTTCCCTCGGTAGTGCTATAAAAAATTAAAGTGAATCATTTAATTAATGAATGGTATGTGGTTAAATGAAAAAGGGGTTGGTTTTTTGCTTTGGAAGTGGATTTCTATTGTGTAAATAGTGTTATTAGCAAAAGTTTTTCTGGTGGCATAGTTGTTTTTTGGGACCCATAGGATGGGTTGTGTTTTTTTACTTATATTTATAAATTGTAGTTCCTTGAGATTTCTATATGCACCCCACCCTTGTTTAGAACCATGTGCTAAAAACCCCATTTCATGGTGGTGGTTTTCTTTCCCAACATCCCTATGGGAGGATGGATTGTTAGTTACTGACCTTCCCCACACCCTCTTTTGGGTTCATAGCACTCGATCATATCCTGGCAGGCTATAATTTCTTGAGTTTTACTATAGCCCAAGATCCTTTGGGAAGGTTTTGGTTTGGGTGAGAGTCCTTGGCTCTTGGGGGAATGATATTTTCCCAAGTGTCTCCTGGATGAGGCCCAAGTTTCATTGGGAAATAGGCATGGTTGTCGTGTCCCAAGTTTCTGCAGGAGAGATGTGTGGTGTTGCCATGGACCAGGTGTGTGGAGGCGGGATTTTTTTTCCGTTTGAGGCCTAGGTGTGTACGGTTAGATTTTAGAAGTGAGAAATAATTTTGGAATATTTTTAGTATCAAGACTTTAGACATTTGGAATGGGATATTAACTAGTGGGAAACTAATGTGTGGTACCCAAATGTCGACGTGCTTATACTACAACTTTACATGGCTAGCGTTATTTGGTGAGTATGCCTTTCTAAGGCTGGGCAGGTTAGAAGTCTGTGGTATGTTCGTTGAGGTTCTACTATTCTCTCATAAGAGAATTTTTGTGTTCCCCCACATGCACTAGGGTGTATTTATTTTTCCCATTGGGTATACTAGTATACTCACCCTATGTTTTTAAAAGTGTTATGAGGTTTCTAGAAGGACATTGACGACCATGCTGGACTTTACTAGCTCTGGCGTTGGGTTAGTTGATGAGGTGTTGCTTAGTCACTTTCTTTTGGTACATTAATTGGTTATTTAGTTATGCATTTTTCATATAATAAATTTAAATAGTTCAAGGGTTAGATATTCAGTTCCTTTATATAAATGTTTGGTGTTGTTTTGGAATTTTACCATCTTATCTCCCTATATTATTTTCATAAAAAATTGTAATGCCTTGCATTATTGTGTGAGATTATATACCCTTGGTGATAGTCACTACTACAGGGCCTATTAAATGTGATATTTGGGGGGTCAATATCACTCATTCATCATAAAGAAGGGATGTAATTTAACATTGTTGTCCTTTCTATTAACTCAAGGGAGGTTGGTCATGAAAACTAAGGAAAGAGTTTATGGATAGAAAAAATGATGAAAAAATATCACAAAACAAAATAGTCATGAAAAAAACAAGATTCTATTTAATATATTTTCAAAACGGAACCCCAAAAATTTGAGAGATAATGGAAGAACAAAAATGATGATTAAGAGGAACAAAATTTTGAAAATCTAGATAATCCATATAAAATATAATTGTGATAAAAGGGAATTTTTCAAGTTGTAGATGACTACTTCAAATTCCTACAACAAAAATGTATTTATTATATAAAAAATTCTAGAATATTAAGATAAATTTTTTATTTTTATCATATATTAAAAGTGGTCACAATAAGAATCATGTTGAGATTAAAGAGACCAATGAGGTTTCTATGATGATAGATGATTAGAAAGTAGGGAAATTTATCTTAATGTGTATCCTTTTTGAGGATGTTTCAGGATCTATTTTGAGAGAAATACCTTAACAATCCTTCACCTAAAAAAAGATAATATTATTCATTTTTTTAATCCATACCATTTTTATATTCTTTTAGATGACATCAAATGAAGGAAATGTATTTGGATAAGATGTGTGAAGATTTTGTTACTAGAAATATATGACCTGATTCTTATAAATGGGTATAATAACATACAAGATATTGGAACTATGTTTATCCTCCAATGGGGGGAAATAAGAATAAAATCCATCTAAAATTTCACAATTCATGGAATTTTGATGTATTTAAATTTCAACAAAAATTAGTGTTAAGGTATTCAAATCACAATTTTTTATCATTTTTTTAATATGAATATTTTAGACTTATGTAGTTTTATTTGATGCGTTTGGTATGAAAAATGTAGAAATTTTTTTCTTTGAATTGAAATTTATTAATGTATTTGTTATGTTGAGTTCATTTTTGGATTTTTTTTAAAATCTATTTAATGTTCCCATATTTTATATTCCTTGTTTTTAAGTAACATGTTAAAATGAATTAATTAACATTCATGATATTTTAGTGAAGTATATGTTATTTTCTACATTGGGGCATACATTTACACAAATATGAAATTAATTAGATGTTCTTATATAGTTGGAATACATGGTTCTATAATTCAATGATTTGGGAATTAGAAAATAATTAATATTTAACGATGGGGATGTTTTTTTTATAAAGAATGATTTTCTAAAAGAGAATATGGAGAAATTATTTAAGGTAAAACACAAACTTGAACATTAAATTTTATTGTAAATTATGTGGAAAACGAAATGGCTACCCATGTTGACATAAGTGATTTATAATTGTATTGAAAAAAAATCATTTGGAGATATATTTTTGTGTATACATGATTGAATAATTTTTATATAGGGAATATATATGAATTTTCTGAAATATTTATGGAGATATTTTAATGATATTATGGATTATCCATGATACATAATAAAGAATATGTATAAGGTTTGTCAATAAACAAATATCCAGATATGTTTTGGGAGAATCACATTAATTTTAATGATTGATGTGATGATCATTACAGAAACTAAAGGAAAGTTGTTTGAATATATATACTCTACTTAAAATATCTTTTTGTGTTTTTTTGAGTTGATTATGGAAGGTTTGTGATTCTTTGTAGAGACCCTGGTATGAGTCAAGGTTGTAATGGTATTATCAGACCTAGGAAAATTTATTTTCAATATTTCTTCCACACAGTTGATCCACATTTCACATTCATTCCACCCATTTTCAATTTATATGATATCATGTAGTCTCTTTGAATGTAAACCTGCAAAATATTCATGATTGGTAGTGTAAACCTTTAGTCAATTTGTGAAAGGAATGGTTGATAGGAATGAATGTGTGAGTGATCTTGAAGGTCCTTTGATTGGAACAGTCGACAGGATCAAAATTTGTATTTGATCGTTATGATAACATGTCAAAAAAGGATGATGGAGTAATTTTATTATGTGGTAAATTTATGGATTAAAAACATAAAAAATAATATTTTTTTATATAATCATGATGGGATGCAACATCACAATCACGAAGATCATGTATAAACATGACGTCGTGCAACAAAAACATCATGCATGTGAAGTGTAAACCCGAAGAGGTGATACATAAATATCACACAACTTTTATTGAAACAAGATGTCACACTATGATTCAATAAATGAGATAGGATATTTGTTTGATATAATTTTTCCTAACATCAAATCCATTATTTTGTTTTTCATTAAGGTATTTATTGGATTCAATTAATTAATTATGATTAAATAATATATGAATTTAATAATTCACATGATGTTCTAATGAGATTCGTGTACAACTATTTTCCAAATTGATCATGATCCCAGATACTAAGAACCAAATCATTAAAATATAGGTGTTTCTCCCAAATTGAAGAATCTCCAGTCAACTTAGAAGCTGATATATTAGACACCCTATGTATCTTGGATATTTTATTATTGTTTGTTTTGATATGTGTATAATAATAAAAGGGGAAAACATGGTATTATACATAGTAAGATAATTAATAGTTTTTTATGCATCATATTCAAGTGTGTAGAGATCCAAAATTAATGAAATCTAAAAAAATATTTATATTTGAGTTTCTAAATATTAAAACACTATGTGGTGTTAAATGTCTAGTATTATGTACATTTATAAGAAAATAATTAACTTAATTTATAAGAGATTGAATGAGGAAATAATTTGGGAATATAATTTACAGGTCTAATTGATAAAATCATCGAAATACAAAGATCAATGATTTTTAAAATATGATTAGAAATTAAATAATCAAATGGTTTTATTATATTAATATATAATATTTATTTACTATTTAAGAGACCATGAGATGAAATTTAAAATGGTAGAACCATTGAGGGTTTTATTTTTTTGGATAAGGATGCCTTACAAATGAATAAACATGTGAGTTCAATAAAAATGTGTTATTAAGATAGTGGATGATAATTACAACATGAATTATTCTTTATTGTAGTTGAGGAGGAAATGAAAATAAGGAATCCACTGATACTGGTCATTTTATTCTATCACCAGGACACCTTCTTAAGAAGGCAAATAAATCATAATGATAAGAGGAAATCCTATCATGAAAGTTATAATATGAATATTATCCACTATTGAGTAATTATAATACCAATTTTATATGGAGTTCATGATAATATTTGAATTTATATTATGAAGTTGAGTAAATATCCCACTTTGTGGTGGAAATGAGTAGTTTTTTAATATATTTTTCCATCATGTATAATTATATTACAATTAACCATTAATTAGTTGGCTAAAATGAATACTTAAATTCCATATAATTTTACATTTCATGTACTCAATATTTCAGAGGACCCCTCAAATGCATTTTTTTGCAGAAACCATTTATATTTTTTACAAGTTATTCTTAGTGGTGAAACATAGTCACAAAAAATCACTCATAGATAGCATGAAGTATCCCTTCGAGGGTGATCATTTTAAATCCATATGTCCTTTTCTTTTTTACTTTTTAAAAAATAAAATATGGCTAATAGAAAATAAGTATAGTTGATAAAATATTTAACTAGATTAATTGTTTGAATAACTATAAAATATTCATAAAAATAAAAAATGGATAATCAATTCAAATCCACTTCCTCTTAATGATTCCCCCTGACCTTGTATCATTGTTACCTGATTAGGAGGATATAATTCTATGTCATTAACTCTCTCTAGTGGATCAGTCCATGCTAATATTATGCTATAGAGATAGTGTACTTCCCAAAAAGGGAACTCACAACTTCAAAGTAATATGTAAAAACAGAATGTTCAAATATAAATCATGGGAACCATGCAATGATATGAAATATATATACCAATATCTCTTCACAATCATGTATTTTTTTTATTTTTTTTTTAAATAAATATCTAATGGGGGAGTAATATATTGGAACATATAATCCAATATTAAATTATATGGTTATTATATATGTGTCATATGTAGTGTATCTGAAAACATTAGAAAACAAGAATAATTAATACTAATTTATTTAATCAATATATATCAATCCATTTTGATGGAAAATAAAATATTAAATTTAAAAATAATGTAGTCATATAATAAAAAAAATTAAAAACATATATAAAATATTTATATCTATAGCATCCTAGTCATATAGACATATCATACATTGGAAATATAAATTATCAAGAAAAACAATTAAATTTATAATAATTTAATTGTGTATGATGACTATAATATTATAATTTTATAAAGATGAATGATGAAAATAAGAGATATTTTTAAGAAATAGAAAACATGATAGTTGGAACCGCAATAGGATCACTCGAATAATAACTTGATTTTTTGTATTGTAACCCGACCAATAGTAATGTATAATTTTTTATAGATAATATTTAATATATATACATATATAGCAATAAAATATAAATAATATCATTGAATGAAACAAATAATCTTATCTGCAAACTCAGAAAAAGTATAATTGTATAGTTTTTATTAAGTTATATTTTTAATATTTTTAAAAAACAATATTTTAAATATTATTTATTTAATAAAGGAATTTGAAATTTTAAATAATAATATTTGATAAGATAATTTAAATTTTTAGTTCATTATATCAGAAATATCTATTATTTATTTTCATTCATTAATTTTTAGAAAACAAAAAAAAAATTAGTTTAATTGTAAAAGTATAGGTTCTCAAGTACCACATGATTTACAAAATAAAATTGATGTTATAATTCCATAAAACCCTACCATCTATTAGTAAAATTAAATATTTTTTTCATGCTAAATAAATTATTTTAGAAAATAAATTTAATTTAAGGACTGGAAAAAATAGTCTCAAATTCAAAAAAGGGGGTATTAAGTTAATTTTTTTCAGTATTTTTCCATCATTAATTTCAATATTACAGTAAACTATGTTTTTAAATGTATTATATGTAAGTAATATAATTATATAATTAATATAATATTACTTAAATTCTTATTGAAAACCAATAATATTACTCCTTTATCAAAAAATATTATTTTCATCCTTAATTTCTATCAAAATAGACCTCCTTATATTATAAATTCCCCCGCACACCCCAATCAAAACCAATCTCTAAATTACTACACATTTCCAAATCATTAATTGAATATAATATATTAAGACTCTTATGATTTATTTTGATATTCTAGTTTAACTATATTGAATCCATTTAAGGAATTATTGGTCTTGTAAATTGAGAAACATCATGGATGAGGTGGTATAAACAAAAAAAACTACAAGAGACATTAGGTAAGGTGAATCAAATCTCAATATTTCTCAACTGTGTTATATGTTTCAATTTTGATGTAAAATATTTTATGAATTCTATAAAAGTTTAAATGAATGTCCCAATATTTTTTTAATAAAGAATACTATAGATTTAATTGTATAATTTCACATTTTTTCACAGATTGATCAATTCTTTTTATGTTAACATATTTATAAAAATATTCTAATACATGATTATTTTTTGTGTCTATAGACTATTTCTATCATATTCCATTTATTAATTAAAAAATAACCTCTAATTTAATTTTATAATCATTCCACTTGTTTGTTCTATGGAAATAAATGTATTCAATTCTTTATAAAAACTTCTTATCAATCACTAATTATTTCCAAAAATCATTTATTTTCAAAATATTTATTCGATTATTATTATTGTTATTATTCCACTCATTATTATTTTTGATCAATTAAATTTTAAATCCACCTTTTAATGATAAAAATAATGATCCCCCCCCCTTTATGATTATATTGGTTTATTAGAAAACTTATGCTTCAATTTTTTTTAAAACAATTCATTAATCATGAGTTTTAATATAATTATTTATGATGTTTATTTCATTTTATCTTTTCATTCATGGATATGAAAATATTATAATTTTATATGTATATGAATAATTATATATATTACTAATGCATTTTGTACAATAATATATCTCTTCGGATCGTTATGTATAATCATCATGTAGTTTTCATTATCTATATTGACATACATAAATATGACCATGTTTTCTATGTCTATAATATTTTGATTTCATGGGGTTGATCCTTGACATATGATGATGATTATTCATTCTTATTAATTTTCCATATTTTATTCATTCATCATATTTTTATGATTTTTATAATCATGTGACTTTGTTATGATGCTTTTTTTTATAAAAAAATGATATTGTACTGATTCATGTCATATTTTCCATCCTACTATTTCTACCCTGATTTATATTTTTTAAAGGATACAGAGATCCCCAATTTTCTGTTATCATTAAATTATATGAGATAAAATTTTGTGCGTTAATGTGTCATGATCTTGAATGATGAAGGTGGATGTGAGTCTTTAAAAATATTCAAGGTGGCTTGCAAGACATAGAAAAGAGATCATTAAATAGATAACTTGTAACTAATGTAGAGATGCATGCATGAGGATGTATAAATATTAAATGTGACATAGTCTCTCAAGATATAAGGAGATAACATGATGTCATAAAGAGGGTGTCGAAACAGTCAAATGGAATTGGAATGGGAATAAAAAAGAATATTATATATGGGGAATCACCTAAATAAGGCCAGGACATAAAAAATAGGAAAACACTACCTAGAAAAATACTTATGTGTGGGGTGAACCCCCAATTCTCGAACACTAATATCAATTTGTAGGCACTAGTATCCCATTATCTCTCTCCCAATTTTCCCTTACTAGGATTTAAACCCAGACATTAATTCATATATTTCTTTATATGATTATATATACTAAAAATATAATGAAATCCTATATATGGACTCTGAGAAAGGATATGAATGTATGTTTAATGTTTCATATGAGTTTGTTTTATGTAAACCTAATTTTCCCAAGACACGATAATTATTAATTTTATTATTTTCAATATTTTTAATTTTATTAATCAAAATTATGTAATAATTACATTTAAAAGGTATAACAATCAATTAGAATAAAGCAACAATCCAACCTAATGTGTCTATGTAAGGTTTGAGATAATTCTTAATAGTATTTATACATGTTTTAATGGTATTCCATTTATAACACAAACACAAGATGAAACATTTGCATTTATTTTTACAATACCCTTTCCATATGTGTATAGTAAATGATAATTCAAATAATATTTTTCCATTGAAATCAATTTTTTTCATCGAAAATCATTAATTAATCATATAATTGAAAATTCATGAATTTCATTTAAACAAATTTTATAAATAAATAAAAACATCAAATAAATACCAAAAGCCTATAGAATGAATTTATAACCCCACAATGAAAATCCACTTCTTGAAAATAATGTGATCTCAAGATTCCGGACCAAACATATAATTATTGGACTATACTCGAAGCACCATATTATCTTATATACAAACTATATGAGGTGAACTATCTATGATATAATAATAAACTAGTACAACCCTCATCCTCTTTTTCATAAAATTATAAATAACATTCCTTGTTAAAATAAATCAATTACTAAACATACTAAATCTCCACGAGTATATAAATAACTCTCTGTGACTATGAAGAACCCCTAAATTAAACAAAATCATAATCAAAATTATAACATAATGACCATCATTATAGAATAAAATAATTATATCTTTGAAACAAAGTAAATAATTAAAAGTGAATAAAATGATAAATAAGAGAACCATGTATGAAAAAAACATTTAGAAACCAATATATAATGTTAAATCATGAAATTTTATATTTAAAATCAATCATAATCAATAAATTCCTTTCATATCCATTTGTATCTAAAAATCATGGATATTTTTAAAATATAATAAGGTAAGAATATATAGTAATCGAAATTAAACAATCCAACAATTGTAAAATTACATTTATATCAAAGAAAAATATTGTAAATGTATTGGAAGGTATTTATAATTTCATATAACAATTTTTAATGGGGAAAACATTAGATTAGTAAATAATTTAGAAATATTATGAACAATATTTTTGTCAAATAATACGAGTCACATGGAGTTATATACCTCGACCAGTAAAATAAACATACATTCTTCATACAATAGATTACTGTGTCAATAAATATGTTTTATAAACCATAAACAAAAAAAAATTAGACCTAGTAACATTGTCACCTTACATTGGTAATTCATGTCATCCTATAGACAATTTAATGGAAGGGTTATTGAAAATAGGAGAATGCAAGAAGAATGATTATAAAAAGAGTGATAACTATAAAAAATTGAATATAATCAATGTTGTATACCATATATAATTAACAAAAAAAATAGTGGGAGAGTATAACTTTAATGGGGAACCCAATAAAAAATTCCTTAACTCATTTAGGATGAAATAAGATGAATTTTATATAAAGGTAATAAAATATAAAAAAAAATATTTTGTATTGAAACATTAATGATTCTACAACTCGGTTATGAAAATAATTCAATATCAATGATTTCTACATTGTAATGTCTATTTAATAATTATACTATTACTAAATATATTTATTTCTAAAAATTCACTAATGGAAACTTATATAAAATTTAATTCATGCTTTTTATTTTATTTTTGAAAAACAAAAAAAATGTTATGAAATATTATATACTAATCAAAATATGTTCTTATGACATTACACGCCTCAAAAATTTCATAAATAGGAAAGTAAATTTTATTGGAGTGTCATCACGACTCTTATATTGGTAATAAGTTAGTATATTTATCCCCACGTCCACACACACAAGTATTTAATGCTTCATTTTCTATGTTTTCATTATATATAAACCATCAGATCCAATTTTCCATTCGGAACATTATTAAAATAATGGAAAATTAAATATGTGTCTCTTGGTAAATTTGTTCGGGTTTTAATTCATAATTATTACATTTAGAATTGAGAGAAGAATCACGATTATAAGGCCCTAACCTAAAACAATACGTAATCATGAGATAAGTCATTAATTTGAAATTAATTCACTTTGAAGATATTTTCAGGTTTAGAACATTATAGAATTAGGCCATAAATCATACATATCAACATGATTATTACAATGTATATGGTTCAAATAACTATCTAATTTATTTTCAAAACATAAAATTTGCAAATAAAAACAAGGTTCATTTCATGTTTAAACAACCAGACTTTTCCATGATCTCATTTGTGACTATATTATTCATTATGTAATGTGAAAAACATTTCAGAACATGGTATTATTATAAAAATCATAGTAAGGGATACGAAAGGATGGAAAAGTGTTTGTCTTGGGAAAAGAATAAAACAATAAATATTGTATCAAAATGTAATAAATTTTACCTTTTACAATTAGTAAATATAAATAACTAAATATAAGCCCAATGATTACCATTTTTTAACAAAATGATTATTGTAATGCCCATAGAGAGAACTATGATACATTTATGGTAACTTGGATCATAAAAAAATTTAATGGAATAACCATATAGTTGAATTTCACACATATCACTAAATTAAATAGACATACGACCAACTTCCACACCTAATGCATTGGAGGTTATAATTTAATCATACATCTTCGGTTTATCACAGAACCATCCATAATTCGGTTTATAACATAACAACCTATCTATTTTTTATTTTCTAACCACCCATCAAATGTCCATGTACCACTATATAATTATAAAACATAAAATATCGTAAATATCATCATTTCAATAATAATATTTCATTATCAATCACATGTAATCAATTCAAGATATAGAAATATTAAATTCATTTCAAAAACCACATTCAGTACAAAAACACCCAAAAACTGAATAATGTATTACTTTTCCATTAAAAAAATTACCATTTAAAGAGGTGAAAAAATATCAAATGATGGTTATAGTGGTGGAGAGGTCATTGTCAATGCATAAGTTAAAAAAATTATTTTTTTCATTTACTTAAATTATTCATAGAAAAATAATTCCATTTTAATGAAATTAATCATCAATGGTTTTATTATACACAGTATAAAAAAGAGGGGGTATATTATCAAAACATGCCTCAGTTAAAGGAGATTGAGAGGATGTCCCTTTCCGTGAGTCTGACTTATCTCATTAGTTCTTTATATTTCCGTGTAATTAAATTAGTTTCATTTCCTCTTGATTTAATTTTTTTTTCATGTTTATTATTTATTTTATATTACTCATTATTATGATATAAAAATTATGTAATTATTAATGTTTGTATAAGTTGGTTTTTAAATATTTGAAACTTGAGTAGAAAATGAAATTGTTTGATGTAAATATTCAATGTGGTAAAAATTCCATCATCTCCAAAATATTATTCATGATATATATATCTTTTAAATATATTATATGTGTATTTATAATATCCATTATTTTTTTATATAAGAAACGAAATGCACCGTTCATGGAGACGGTGTGTCATACATATGCATGAAAGATAAATTCATTTAATTTTCTTATTAAAATAAAAATAATAAAATAATATAAATGTATTTTATTATACCAGTATTATATGTATTTCATGTATGTATCATAGGTATAATAATAACGAACTTTATAAGTTCCAGGTATTGCATGAACGAGTCATATCACTTTGAGGGGGCGGTATCCCACACTACCTCAAATGAAATTATCATATTTAAACATCATGGAAAGAATAAAAAAAGTTGTAAATAAATATTACAGAAGAATATAGACAAGATAAATATAATATATATCATATATAAATATTTTTCCATCATAATGTCCACTATGATTGGTGGTAAGGTAAAATTGAGCAATCATCATTTCATTGGGCAGTAGTTCGCCGTATAGAGAAACAATATTTTCGTATCCATTAGATGAGGTGTGTGTATGTGTAGTTAAAATAATTCTCATAAAAATATCCTAGTATACATAGGATACTTTTTTATTATAAAATCAATGAGTAAGAAGAGCATCTGTGTTGGAAGAGGAAAATAATGGAAAGGAACTTGGGAGAATATGTTACCACGAAATCGTGTATCTTTTTTGGATTTAAGCCAAAAGGCCCTCAGGAATTGCCTTATATCCATGGTAAAGCTTCCAAGAGGAAGGTAGGGATTTTGGTAGATTATTTCAGCTTAAATTGGATGATCCAAATTGGTTTTTAGAGGTGTGAGAAAGTGGGTAGAGGTGGTGGCCTTTTACAAGAGTGAGGATGGACACTTTAGGAAAGTCATGAAATATTAAAATATAATAAATTAAATTTCGATAAAAAATAGTCCAAAAAAATAGAATTTGATGATAAGGAGATTCTTGTTCGAATAACCATTATCCAATAATTTCTTGATAAGTTGTGAATATTTTTATACACTAATATTGTTGGATTATCAATTATTTTACTCTTTTTAATCGTAAAGTGATATTATGTTATTTACCCATTCATGGTTAATTTAATTATAATATCGTGCCAAAAGACCAAAAAAAAATTATTTATGACATATTTGGGCTTATATTAACCATTAAGTAGAATCAAATATTTTTAGTAATTTAAAATAATGTAATAAACTATTTTATATTTAATGTTATGAATTATGTCATTTTTGGACACTTTTCGTTGTTGATTTTTTTCAATTTCATAACTACTTGATTCCTTCAAAAAACAATTTCGTCAATATTAAAATGTCATATTAACCTATATAATTAATTGCTAACATTAATTATATGAAATAATATTTATTTAAATATTATTAATATCTTTTATTTAAATACTTTATTAATGATGCAACAACTGCATCATCATTATGTCATAATTAAATTTATTTATTTAACGTCAAAAAATTAAAAATAAAATATCATGAAATATCAAATTTTTTTATCATTAGAATTTTTATTTATAGACGAATGGATCACTTATATAACACACCTAATAATTTTTTTCGTAAAAAGAAACATGTTTATATTATATTTCCCTTTCTGCTAAATTAATTATTAAAAAAGTCCACTTTCACGCCAACGTGGATCTATGGGGCCCGAATATCGACCTAGGGATTCCCATGGTTGGATATGTCTCATAAAATGGAATTAGGACACATTTTAGGAAAGTTTTGTATTATTATAATATTATTTTCCCATTATTTTCCTGATTTACACTTTAACCATGTTAAATAAAAATAAATACTGAACTTATTATTCATAATATCCAAAAATAAATGGTACCTATTTACAAAATTTAGAGTTTCTGATTCCAAATATGGATTATTTTTTTCCAAAATCAAAACGCAATATTTTTCAAAAATTAATTTAAAATTAATTCATGTTTTTAGAACCAAAAAATAGGTTTTAAGAAGTAAAAACTATCAAATTATTTACTTGTATTTTTCCAATTTCATTGTGAAATAAATTATATTCAAAAAAATTAGATTAAAAGATAAAAAATTTAACATAATTAAACATTAAAATAAATTAAAATGAAAATATTTATATATTAATAAATTTGACAGAAAAGAATTTTTGAATTAAAATTCAGTATTTTTCACAATTTATTTAGTTATGAATTTCACTAGAAAAATACCAAAATTTCATCCAAAGTAAAATTTTAGGTTCATATCATAAATAAGAAGTTTATTTATTCAAATATAACATATGAACGTGATGAAAATAAATTTTAATATGATTGTCCATAAAAATGAGGTAAAATGGCCTTTTAAAAATACTAGAGTAATTTATGCTTAATATTGGCATTATTATTATTTTCAGTTACTAAAATTTATTGGAAAAAGGTATACATTTTTTAAAAAACATGTATAATCATATTGTAGTTAGTTATGTTCATTATCGTCACTACAATGACTAGGTCATAACTACCATTTAAAATAATAATATTATTATTGTATTGTTTTTCGGTATAACTCAATGTTGCGAGCTATGTATGATTTCATAGAAACTTATTGTTGTTTGTTGAGTAATCTATAAGAAAAAGTATATTGTTTAACGTAAAATTAATATCTTCTTTATAAATATTAATTGATATGAAAAGGTATAATTTTATAAATACCTTGGATGATGCATCATTCAACCATTTTGGAAATTGTGTTCATCCATTTATATTTACTAATAAAATAGGTGGGGGTATATATCCCTCATAGAATTTTTAGATTCTAAAATTTCCTCTTCAACCATATGGGTTTTCCACAAAACATACACCTGATGAATCACCTAATTCCTAAACACATTCCCTCAATGGTTAACAATCGTTACGAGCCATTTCTCATAAAAAAAGATTCTATTCTAACTGAACTACCTCTACACTCAATATATTAGATGGATCTGGCATATACATTATCGACATTGAATCATAAAAAAATTGTGTACCTAGGATAATATTGGGGGTAAATCCACCCTATGAGAAACTAAGTCAACATTCTCTAGGTTTTCATAGTGTTCAATGAACCTAAGAGTCAACATTGTCTTTATACCAAAACACATCAAAATTCCCATGGAGAATATTTCAGAAATACAAGATCACCTACCTCGAATGAAAGATTCTTCATCCAGTTATTTGCAATATATTTAAAACCTTCTATGAGCTATCCTCATGTATTTATAAATCAACTGAACCTTTTCTTCAATATCTTCTTCTAATTCAGGTACCTACAACTTCCTTTCACATACATCATCCCCAAAAGCAGGAGAATGATACATCGTTCAATATAATGCGTCAAATGGTTCCATCTGTATACATGAATGAAAACTATAATTTTATGAAAACTCAACAAAAGAATGATATTGATCCAAACATCCCTAGTAATCCATTGAAAAGTAGGTGGAATATCATCCAAGGTCTGAATTGTTCATTCTGACAGCCCATATGATCATGGATGAAAATATTTTCAAAAATTTATTCAGTATCAAACAACTTTAGAAGGCCATTTAAAAAGTAAGAATTGATCATGGGATCACAGCAAGATATAATGGATGGGGGGACTCCACGAAACATGACAATATCATTAATAAAATGTAGTGAAAGATAATCTAAATACAAAGTATCTTGAATAGAAAGGAAATGAACACATTTAGTCAATAGATCATCAATATTATAGATTTCATTATTACCTTGAGATGTTTTGGTAACCCCACTTAAAATTCATTGACATGTTTTCTTATTTCCACTCTAGCACTAGAAAATGGTTGATACTTCCCTTTCAGTAAATAAATCTATGATTTAACATATTGAAAAATAAAAC
This sequence comes from Viscum album, assembly GCA_963277665.1. Lineage (NCBI taxonomy): Eukaryota > Viridiplantae > Streptophyta > Magnoliopsida > Santalales > Viscaceae > Viscum > Viscum album. Next base: position 2,109,142,938 of record OY728122.1, on the reverse strand, counting down.
ATCTCCGAGTAATATTAGCAATATCACATTTCATTCTACCCCACCAGAAATAATCCAGATGATCTTAGTACATCTTAGTACTACTAGGATAAACTAAAAATGAATATATATGAGCTTTAAATAACAACACTTTCTTTAATTGTGAAACATTAGGAAGACATAATCTATTTAAAGACATCGAAAAATAATTATCAATGGTAAATTTAGGGAACTTACCCTTCTAAACCAATTCAACATTTCCTTATAAGTCATGGTATTCTTTATTCACATACATAATTCTATCTAAAATATATCATTTCACTTCCACCTAAAAAAACATTCCCTATACCAGCAACTTCAAATATTTTAATTAAACTGTTCGCTTGGATAGGGTCAGATGATCCTCTGAATTATGGGGGTCATTGCCTCATGAAATGCTCTACGATCTTCATTTTCCTTTGTAGTTGGTCTGGTTGATCCCATGCATGGAAACGACCACCATTTATTACCTATGTCAAATGAGCCATCACTACAATACACTACTTAATTCTTATTCCATCCATCTCAAGATTTTTATTTGTATGGTTATTTCCCTTGGTATGCCTTCCCATTAGTGCTTACATGTTTCCTCTATAGAAAAAAAATTTGAAAAATCATACCACGTAAATATCAATGTCACATACTTCAAATTTTATATCATTTAAATTTGAACATAAATTTAAAATAATTTATGGATATTCTATTCACATTATTTGATCTCCTAATGTTATCTAAACTGACCTTTGATACTGAATATAAGGCCTGACCTTAAACTTTACTTAATCATCAGATAAGTCATTAATTGGACATTAATTCCTTCGAGGATCTTTTTAGTTATTGAGATTTAGAGAATTAGGCCATAACAAATTCATATCAACTTTTTTATAAAAAAGTTGATTCTGCAACTCACTACCCTGTTTGTTTCATAAACAAAAACATTTAAAAAAACAATTTTTGTTTCATGTTTAAAAAATGTCATTCTTACTTGATCTCATCCATGACTCTATTCTTCTTTACGTCCGGTGAAAAACATTTCAATACATGGGATGAGCCTAAATATCTACATATGGGATATACAAAGAATGAATACTTTTATTCATGGGAAAACAAAGACACTATCAATACTTTATCATAATATAATAATTCTTACCATTAAGAAGTAGTAAATATACATATATGAATATAAGCTCAATTCATACACTTTTTAAAACCAAATTAATACTAAAAACCCATAGAATGCAACATATAACACAAATAAGGTAACTTGGGAAAAAAATATACATAAATGTAATAACCATACACCTGACATCAATATATATCACTAAATAGAATATGCATATGGAATACTTCCACAACCAATGCATTGCAGGTCATAACATAACCCCCCTTTCTTGTTTTATCACGGAACTTCCCATCATTTGGTTTATCATATGACCACCCATCTTTAGATTATCACGTAAGAACCCGTTAAATTTCCAAGGTCCATTATATAATCATGACACATACAATATTGAATATATCATCATTTCACTAATACCATTTCATTTCAATTTAAAATATATAAATTCAATATATTGAAATATAAAATCTATTTGATAAACCATTTTCTATACTAGAACACCCAAAAATGGAATAATGGATTTCTTTCTCTAAAAACAGTCAGGCTTATAGAGGAAGCTGAATATAAAATAATGGTTACATCGGCAGAGAGGTCATTGACACCACTTACTTCAAAAACATTATTTTTGTCATATAGTAAACTGATTTTTAGAAAAATTATTCCCTTTGAAGGAAAATAAATGTTCATTTGGGTTTATTATATATCATATAAAATATAGAAGTGTATATTATCAAAATATGTCTCAATTAAAGAAGATTTGACGAAGTCCCTTACCCTGAGTCCTATATGTAATATTCATTCTTTATATTCCTAAATTATAATATTAGGGTAATTTCTTATTTCCTCATATCCTATTTCATGTTTATTATTAATTTTATATTACTCATCATCATGATATAAAAATTAAATAATTAATTATGTATATATCAGTCGGTTCTTCAGTATTCATTACTAATGTCGAAAATGAAACTGTTTGATGAAAATTTTCCTTGTGGTCAAAAATCCATCACATCTATTCATGATTTAAATATTATGTATTTCCATTATATTTTTATTTATATTATCTATAATATATGTATATTTGAAATTAAATGCACCGTTCCTGGAGATAGTAAACCATACGTACGCAAGAATGATACTTTCATTTCATTGTCACTTTAAAAGAACAATAATCATATGATATATATGTATATTATAATTAAAGTATTATATTTATATAATTTATGCCTCCTAGGTTTATCTAAATCATCCTTTATATGTTCCTTCTATAGCATGAATGATTCATATCACATTATAGGGGAGGTAGTCCACACTTTTTCAAAAGATATTATTGTATTTACACATCAGGGAAAGCATAAAGTTATGATGTAAATAAAAATTAAAGAAGAATAGAGACAATATAAATATAATATATATCATATATAAATATAATTCCATAATAATGGACACCATGAAAGGTGGTAGGGGAAAATTTAACAATCATCATTTCGTCATCGTACACAAAAACAATATATACTTATCCATTAGATGGATGTGTGTGTAAGTGTTGTTAGAATACATCTCATAAAAAAATATTTGTATATTTAGGATACTAGTGTTTTTATGTAATAAAATAATATTAAGAGAATATTGATTGGAGAAGTAAAATAAATGAAATGAAATTGAGAGAAGACATTACCTCTAAATCAAGTAACATATTTGGATAGATCCAAAAGAAATTCATGAATTACATTCCTCCCATGTTAAGGATTCTATGTGGAATTTAGAGATTTTATGAGCTTATTTGGGAATAATTTTAATGATCCATGGCTCTTGAGAGGTGTGAGTAAGTGGGTAGATGTGGTGGGCTTTTATAAGAGGGAGTAGGGGCACATTAGGAAAGTCCTGGAATAATAATTTATTTATAATTCAATTTAGATTAAAAATAGTCAAAAACTCATTTAATTTGAAGATAAGATGATGTTGGTTATAATATAAATCCTTATACAAATTTTAGACATTTTTGGAATTTTGTTACCCTTATCTTTTTGTTATAACCCTTATTTTACCCTTTTTAATATTATGGAGATACTATGTTATTTACACATTCTGGGTTAATGTAATTACCATATGATGTCAAATTACCCCCCAAAAAAGAATTTATGACATATTTGGACTTATTTTAACTATTTATCATATTATTAAATACTTTTGGGAATTTAATATCTTTTATTAATCTATTTTATATTTTATGTTATGAATTATGTGAATTTTGGACACTATTCATACTTAACATTTTTATAAAACCATATCAACCTGATTCCATAGAAAAAACCATTATATAAATCTTAATATTATATATTCACCTATATAATTCATGTCTGAAATTAATTATGCCATATAATATTTCTTTTAATATTATAATATCATTTATTTGAATCATGTATTAATGAAGAAATTATTGCTTCATCATTATGTCAAAATTAATTTTTATTATTTAATTTATAGAAATAATAAATAAAATATCCATATGTATAAAATATTTTCAAATTCCTAATGAATATATATTGATGAAGTTATCACTTATTTAACCCCACCTGAAAAAAAATTTATCTAAAAAGTTTCATGTTTATTTTATATTTTCCTTTCCATTAAATTAATTATTATAAAAGATCACTATCACACCTATTTGGAACTATGGGGTCCTAAAATAGGCTCAATGATTCCCATGGTAGAACAATCCTAATTAAATTATATTATGACACGTTTATGGTAGTTTTATGTTAGTATAATTGTATTTTTTACCCTTATTTACCAGAATTATTATTTATCCACGGTAAATAAAAATAATTACTAAATTCACTATTCATAATGTCTAAAAATAATAGTCTCCAATTTATAAAATTTGGACATAATTATTTTAAATATGGAATCAATTTATCTAAATTCAGATTAGTGAATTTTCATAAATTAGTTAAAAATTAATTCCCACTGTCAAAACCATAATGCCAGGTTTTAAGAAATAAAAACTATAAAAAATATTGATATGTGTTTGCATCATATTTCAATGTGAAATTACATCCAGTGACGAAAATTGTATGAAATGATAAAAAAATACAAAATTAAACTTTAAATTTTTTTAAAGGGCTAACTATATATATAAATAAATTATAATAAAATGTAGTTTAGAATTAAAATGTAGTATTTTTTATTATACATTAGAAATATGAATTTCATTAGAAAAATAAAATAATTTCCACCAAAGAAAATATTGGTCATCATATCCTAATGAAGAAGTTTATTTTTTAAAATATTTCATATAAAAGTAATGAATCCTGGATTTAAAAAGGGTTCCCCATCAAAAGTTGGTAAGACTGACTTTTTGAAAAATTCGAGCATTTTATGCTTAATATTGGAATAATTCTCATTTTATGCCTATTATATTTATTGGAAAAATAAAATAACATTTCATAAACAAGTAAAACCCTATTGTAGTTAGTTCCTCTCATTATATCAATTACAATATCTATATGTTAACTACCATTTAATATAATAATATTAATATATTATTAGATATTGTGAATAACTCAATGTAGTCTGAAACAAAAGATTACGGGGAAACCTATTGTTGTGTGTCGAGTACACTATCAAAAAAAGTGTCTTCCTTAACGTAAACTTAATATATCCTTCATAAATATTAATAAAAAAGAAAATTAATTATTATATGAACACTTGGGATGCTACAAATTTATTATTACTTCAATTCAGAACCATGAATTTAGTTCAATTTTGAATGTACTGAAACTAATATACCACCAATCCGTATAGTTTCATGATCACACACAATTTAACAAAAATGTTTTTTTAATATATGGTTAATATTTTAGGAACACTAAATTATAATAATTAAATTAAAATGGATTATTATGTAAATAAATATATTATTTAGGACAAATTTCTGATATTTCCAACCTTTTATGAATCAAATGAATCATGCACACCATCTCTCAAAAAAATGTTCGACCCAAATAATGAATCTGTAGACATTTCATCACAGATAATAATATTGAAACAATCTAAAATAAATATCCTATCATAGTTTATATCTATAAGGATCTTAATAGCTTACTCCCTCAGACAATATATTAACAAATAACATGTCATTATCAACCTCAAATATCAAAACATCATAAGTACCATTCCAAATAACCTATGTATACAAATATTCTCAGTCGAAAACAATTTTTTAATTAACTAAATATAATATTAAAATATTCCTAACTTAAAGGTGTTTTAGATCCTCCACTTATTTTCTCTAAAATATATAAAAAACAAGGATGATTTATTTACCCAATAAACTATGAATAATATTTCATTCATCATGTATGTAGACAATGGAAGTAATGTAATAATTCCTTGGAGATTTCTTCACCCTTAAAAATATTATATTGATGTAGTGTAAGAATTAAAATATCATATATATGGTTATCCATCATCCTTTTTCATTTAAATAAATGAGTCCTAAAATGAAAATTTATATGACTTATCCATGGACTACAGTATCGATTATTAAGGAATTTTATAATATTGTTGTAATTATTGTGGAATACGATATTGAATGATGTAAATATATTATTATATCGAATATCGTTGTTTAATTAAACAAAAACATATTTTTTTAAATAAATATGGATATTAGAAGGCTATAAAATCATATATGGTATCCCCTCCATTTAAAATTTCCCTAATGAAAAAACCATTTGTAAAATAAATCAATATTTTGAGAGTCTAATTAACCATGTTGTGGTTTAATGGTTTAATTGATAAATATATATCACCCACCACCTCCATTACATCAAAAAACATTTAAATAAAATTGTAATTATTTATCATTAATTTATGAACAGTTTTATAACATGAATGCCAAATTTTATACTAATAGAATTATAGATCACATTTTATTTAATCCAAGATTATTATAAATAAAATTTACAATTTTATGTTAGATATACATATCATTGATAGTGGTTCTAATCTATCATTGAGAAATTTTACAACGGTCTATAGTGATTTGTATACATTACAATTTCCCCTTGAACAGATAGTATCACAAAATATTTTATCAATTAATCAAAATCCCCAATTTGAATACATATTTTGGTTATTACCACTCATTAGGTTATAAATAGTGATATTTATGACACCACAAAATGATCACTCTACATAAAAACACAACACAAAAATATATCCAATGTTTTTTAATACGCCACATTATTTTTTATGGTTCTATTATAATTTAAGAGACAAGAAATATAATACATATCTACAATTAATAAAATGATCTCTAAAGATTATCATATCGTTAAAAAAACAACCATTTCTATGTTATATTTTTCAATAGAGACTATTATTTAAGGAGGACCTAAAAAAATTACCACTAAAACATTATGAGACTTACCAATCTCATGATTTAATTTATATTTACCAAATTATTCTAAGACATTAATACATCAATAGTTTATATTTCCATCTAACTAACATTGATATATTAAATGTGAAATAGAAATATAATTTTATAATAATAAATAATATTATATAGAATAAAATATATTTGGAGATCACTGAATATTCTAAAAAGATTATGAATATGGACCACAAAGTTGATATTTTCTGTTAAATGAACCAAGATGTCTTCCACCAACATGAAAAAAGACATGGAAGACATAGAAGATGAAATTGATGTGTTAAATGAAAATAATAAGCACATTTAGAATCCTAAAAGGAATGAAAATACATTCATTATGAAAATATATACTACTATTATTGGTCATGGGAATTTCATTCCATTTCCCACTCAATCAGTGATTTCCTATGCATAGAATAACATTAATAATATATTTGTATCCCAAGATAATGTAGGACAGCTCATAACATCATTTTAATAGTTATTTCATCTTTGCTATCACATAATTCACTATCATGTAATCAATATAAATTTTGTGTCATCTGTTAAACATCATTGTGAAGAGAGTTGGGGCCACCAATAATGAAACAATTAATAACATGAAACCATTTCTAAAGAGATAATATTATTAGAACATAAATTCATTAAAATAATATTTTTATATTTTTTATAAAGTAAAGGAAATATTAAATATAAATTTAATTATGATGATAATATTAGTAAAATACAAATTGAATGGAAACTTTTAGAAATCATCAGGATATTCACTTGGATACCTTTCCATGACTATACGATTTCGATTTCTAGGATTCTATTTGAAAATTTTACAAATAAATCACAGTATTAAAATAGATATAGTCCTCATATGTAAAAAAATCATCCCTCTTAAATCTAAAAAATTATATGAACCACCTAATGGGACATAATTGTTTGTATATAGATAAATAAATATTTCATTCTAAATATAAAAATCAATATAATACATCAAGATAATAATTAAATCCATAACAAGGATGATGTCAATGGTGCCAATTTAAAGAACTATGTTATCCCACACATCCCCATGATCATTAGTTTTTATATTATATATAATTAATTATAGGAATTATTCTATTTAAATTCCTAGTTGAGTAGTTATTTCCGTAGAATAAGATATATTTTATTGTCCAAAAATCAAATGGACAATAATATTTGATAATATAAATTATTTCAGAAAACAATGAAATATAATTAGGAAACCATAGAATAATATATTAAAATATATTATATAATAGTTATTATCTCCAATTATAATATATTTGGTTCATTATTAGTTTTATATAAATAATCTTATTTAGGACTACTTTTGTTATTCCTTTTAAAAGGCGATTCACCATATAGATAGATTCATTCTATGAACCTCTAATAATGAATCAAAATATCTATATGTGTCTCTACACATTTGAAAGATTTAGTAACAAAAAATATCACTAATTTCATATTAATGAATACCATTACAAAAATAATACTCATGGACTTTTTCACCCACATAGTTGAAAATAATTTTGGGTTACATAATAATTTATCTTCGAATAGATAAAAATCCCAGGTTGGATGAATACTATAATGGACCTAGGCTTGAAGTACATGTAAATTACATTACTTTTTCGGAATACTTAATACATTACAAATACAAAATCTTGAAGAACATTTTAGTTTAGTGTCTTTAGAAACTAAGAACATAATCTTCTAATCTCAGTGAAAGACCTTCAACAGCTCCAATGAAGATATTCCCCTTTTTTTCTTACCTAAATCCTTTCATTAAATTCTGGTGAAAAGAAAACATATAAATGCTTTTATCTAATTATCAGTAAGTTTAATCACAGATTAAATAAAAAAAGATAAACATTTTAACATAAAAACATGACCATGATGCTTAAACATCAAAATATTGAGTTGTGAAATAAATCACGGCATTATGTAAGGCATAAATCACAAAGGAACATTAATCATTATAAAATAGAATGGGAATAAAACATATAATTCGTGAAAACCATTAATCACATTATATGATTTCCATAGTATCCAAGGCATTGCTGCCAAGACCATCGTAGTGAAAAAAGTCCATTACTCAACTGGGATTACATGTCGTTCCAACCCTGTATTACTGAACCAGATTTACCTGTCATTCTATCCATGTCTATATCATGAGATATTTATCATTACCCAATGCATTTTAGAGATATATAGGTCCCACCCATCTCATATTGAAACCATTCTTATGTGTGCCACAAAATCATAAATCACACATCATTGCATAACCCATGTAATAATATGGGATTCAAAACATTATTCCATCATAAGATAGAAGGAAATAATAAAAATAATTCCATCAGAACATAATCAAATCAATGTGATAATATTTATCTAAACATAACCCTATATCATCTTTTAAGGAAAATAATTTTGGTAAAACATTTCAACTTAGATCTTGAGGAAAATTTTCTTTTCTTAATCAAAAATATTTTCTTTTCACAACATGTCGCACAATATTAAATTTAAATATGTTAATTGAAAATTAACTTAATAACTTGTAATGTAATATTACATGGAAAAAAATTTCTATGAAATCAGAAAAATATGCTCATTCCTTATAAGTTTAAAAACATTCTTCTCGTACTATTACTGGAAAAGTCAAAAAGTACCTCATTTTGTAAAATAAAAGATTCGTTCCATAATAAATATTAAAATTAAAATGATGTAAACATTAATTTAAACATACATGGACTAATATTAAATACTTTATGAAATCATTTTTATAAAACTTGGTCATGGATGAGAAATATAACCCTAGTAAATACTTACATATAAGCAATCTCAGATAAAAACAAGATTTCAAAATTATCCCTCACCATTAATGATCAGTGGAATCATATGTCTCATAAAATAATGATAATTACATGGATTTGTAAATATCATATCCTAAATTATAAATATCATAAAACATTCATGGGAATCATAATCACCATACCAAATAAATAGATGGTGATTAAGGAATATGTCTCAAATAAATAAAAGTGAGAAGAAATAATCCCTTAACTTAGGTCTAATTTTTTCCCTATGTGTCCAAACCCCCAGTATAATGATTTAAATAATTTCATTGACTTATTCAAGAATCATATTCATTTTTAGGATGTAATATATGATTCACTTACGATTGTATATTAACATTCCATTTGTCAATTCCATGTTAAAGCAACGTTTTGGTTAATAATCGTTTCATTTATCATTCGTGTTTGGATTTTTGTTCATGATATTATTACTTATATCATGATATTAATACCTAAAGAATGTAATAAATGATTTATATATCATATATATATTCATTATATATTTATAAGAAATAGATAAAGGAAAATTAAATTCACCATTCAGGGACACGATAGGTCATACGTACGCATGAACACCATTTTCCTTTCCTTATTGAATTGAATTGAAGTAAGTAGAATAAATATATATACATTAATAAATCCAGTCGCATTATTAGGTCATATAAATAATTATTATTAATTATATATACTTTATAATAATTCTTTAATAGTTAACATGGATAATGAATCTCATTACATCGTGGAGACGGTAATCCGTACGTACGCACGAGCGATAATATCATTCCCATAATTAATGAATGGAATTGGAGTGGCTAAAATTGTATCTCATAATTAGTATCATGTAATAATAATCATATATTGATATTATTTCCACCATTAAACGCATTCAAGTAAGGTGGTGGTAGAAAAACAAATTACACCACGGTGTTGAGACAGTAAGCTGAACGTACGCATGCACGGTGATTTCATCTGTCATTGGATGGATAGATGGTGGAATATGGTTGTATCATATTCATAATATCATATAATTATAAAATTTATGTGGTATTTATCACTTAATAATGAAACAAATAATATAGAGGATGTATAAGAAGAAATATGTTTGAATGAATCAGTAAATGATATTACCTCTTCTTCGACGCACCTCCTCTAAATCTCCTCTAAGGTATCTAAAATTGGTCTTTGAAGAAGACCATTACCTATATAATGTTTATACATATGCTGAAAATGGAAAAAGCAGGTTTTTCCAGGTTTGAAATCTCATAATGGAATGAAGGGAAGAGGGAGGAGGTTCCATTTTATAAGAGAGTAGAGGGGCACTTTTGGAAACCTCCAAAATATTAATTTATAATAAACTCAAACCCCAAATAAATACTTAAAAAGTGACTCAAATTAGTAAATGAAATAATATAGAGTTGTAACCTCATCACCCAATCAAATTTAGTCCTTCTTTATTTAATTTGAAACCTTATCATTTTGATTTATCCTTAATTAATCTATTTAATTTTATTTATGTTAGTAATATTGTAAATATTGAATGGTTATTAATAATTACTTATGTGTTGTGAATTGTCCATAATTAGATTCTTTATTAAATTTTAGACCATATAATTATCAATTTTTATGTTTAAATTTTTATTGATTTTTTATTAATTTAATAATATGTTATTTTTATAAAATATCAATAGTGTCAAATTTGAAACTATTCATTTATATGAATTTAAATAAAATACAAACAGTTGATAGAGTCGAAAAAAATATTTAATTGATTTAAAAAATGTCATATGATTCTATAAAATTCATGGAGAACCTTAATTATTTAATATAATATTTATTTTAATAGTTGTCAAATCATTTTTTGGATATTTCGCTTAATAAAATAAATAAAACAATATTTTTGTATAATTATTTAATATACGTATTAGTTTCATAAAAATTAGAAATAAAATACTATGATGAAGATAAATCTATTTTATTTCATAAAAATACTTTTAGTATAATTTATCTTCTAAAACACCCAACCATTAAAATGATATGTTTATTAAATTATGAAGGTGACAACTCTGACATCATTTAAAATAAACTAATATAAATGTCATAAACTGTTATATGAGGCTCTAAATGGTCTAGAAGTCGACACCTAGATGTTTATGATGTATATATACTCAACCAATAAGTTATTTTCACGTTTTTGGGACTTTTTATGGATATTATTATTTTAATGAAAACTATATTATTTATTTTTCACTAAATAACTAATTTCTGCATCATTACTGTATAAGCTATTATTTTAATTATATAATTCTTATACATTTCAGATAAATTTTCATGGAAAAGAAATGCATTTTATCATTCAAATGAGTTGTTATTGTCGAATTTATATTCTAATTAACATTATATTAAAAATAATTTAATTATTAATGTTTGAGTGAGACATATTTTACATTCCATTAAATAAAATAAATTAAAGGTCTTAATCTCATAGAAGTGGGTACCAATAGATCAAATTTCAAACCTAGTAAATTTTATGATGAAATATAATCATCCAACTATATTAATACAAGTTTTAGGGTAATTTTATAATACTATTCTTACCCCTAATTACACAATTTACCTTTAACTATGGTAAATAAAATTTACCATAGTTACAATTCCTAATAAACAAATTTAACATTATCCAATTAAAATAATTTGGAACTACTGATTCAAAATATGGAATCCATTTTTCCAAATTCAACACAAATAATTTTCAGTAATTAAATTAAAATAAATCGTGTTTTTTAGAAAACAGGTTCTAATATTTAAAACATTGAAAAAGATTGAAATGATTTTATATATGAATTTAATGTAAAATTAATGATAATGAAATAAATCATATTAAATGGTTAATATATATGTTATATTTATACATTAAAAACATTCAATATTATAATTTAAACATATAAATTTTCTCGAAGAAGAAAGATGTTTTTAATTAAATTTTAGCATATTTTTACTTTTCATAAAAATATGAAGGTTATCATAATAACATCAAAAATTTATCCAACATATGTTTTTTTATTTTTATACAAAAAAAGAAGTTTAATTTTTAAAATTTAACTTATAATCTTAGAAAAAATTATATTTAAATAGGGTACACCATCAAATGGCAACAAAACTGCATTTTTTGAAACATTATTCTTTTATCTGAAAAATTAATTTTGTTTTCATACCATGTTCCAGAAAATATTTAAGATGGAATATAATTTTATAAAATTCATAATGTGTTTAATAATATTCATAATGGCTAGTTCATAAAAAATTATAATAATATATTATAGTTTAGTAAAACATGGTATTGCGCACAACGCAAGCCATCGAGGAAGGGCTCTTTCGCGTGTAATGCAAGCCAAGTCTTTGTTGTGTGAAATATTCCTTAGGTGTTTCATATAACATAATATAATATTATTTCATTGAAAAAAAATCTTTATTCACTGTTGAATACTATCAAACAAACTTCAAATTATGCGTAAAACAAGACAATAATAGTGTTGTGTAAACTGTATGAAAATACGGTGTTGCGTATAACGTAAGATAATCCTGGTAGCATAAAACAGAAGAAATAAACAAAATTAAAAAGGATCTTTCTAATAAAATTTTAGGATGTTACATTCTACCCCACTTAAAATGAATTTTATCGTCAAATTTCATCGTGGTTATAAATGGTTTAATACATGAATTTTTCATTCATAGAAACCCACTTTGTAAAAAGGAATTGTAAAAAATATTAAAATATAATGTAAGAAATGTAACGGTTAACCAAATTGACTCATCACCGGGATTCAACATTGGAGAACATAGGTGAAAACATGGATATGGAAGATAAATCTATCAATATTTTTATGATGGAGAGTGGTAGAGAACATGGTTATGAAAAATCCAAAAAATCACAAAGACAAAAGTTTGTGATGATCTATGGTACCATCTGATTCATGGGATATGAGGGTACTAGGACAACACTTTTGGTTTTCATGATCATTTCCCTAAAGTTGATGATTTTTTGCAGAACGGGATATACATACTTGATTTCATTATAATATCATCATTGGTCATTCCATGACCAATTTACACTTCATCTATTATCTAATGAAATGATGTTGAATTTTTCATTCTTGAAGTGTTAGCAGATCATGCGATAGAATGATAAGTCATTCCATCTATCTTTATCACAAAAAGAATATAACAAATTATTAAATATAAATTAGTCCATCTATAGTGAGATATACCATATATGATTCCAAAAATGGACTTATTCTTCAGCTATCATATTGCTCAAAAAAATTAAAACTATTTTTTACTAACCTGGGACTTCCTGTATGCCAATGGTAAATGATAAATTCTTGTCGCACAATTGTTGTAGGTTTGATTCCCACAACCTTTTCCAACATGATGGTTTGTCACCCGTCCTGAAGGTTTTCCTTTTCTAAAACTATACTATAATAACATTCTAGAAAAAAAATTAACCTTAAACAACACTATCTGATATCATACTTAATCCACTCCAATATTTAGGATTATTGAAAATACTTATGTTCAATCTCATAGTACAAAAGAAAACTATTACTAGAAAGGTCTTTTACAGAGCATGTGAATAACATCATTTACCCCTTATATCATAAGATATATCATTTTTGTCAAATTCCAAACATGTGAAAACCTTAATCATGTATTCTCTTGAAACAAGATTTATCATAAAACCGTAGTGAAAACGTGAATTTTGTCGAAAGTTAACTCTTTGAACATACCAAAATTCCAAAAAAATATTTATACTCAAACCATGATATCACCTTGTTCTTATACTAGTCTTGAACACATTAATACTATCAAACATCACATTATCTAATTATCCCTTCATTATGCGCATATCATCTACATTCAAAAAATATCTGAATAACCTTTCATGGTTACCGGTTCCATTCAACATATTCTTTCAAACACTTTAGAAAAAAAATTGTTTAACAATCATTAGATGTTTCATTATTCCATAGTATAGTTAAATTAAATATAAAACATTACACTTGATAAACATACATTCATTCCAATACCTTATTAAACCATTGACTGAGCTTCATCATTTTATTCCCCAACACTTCTTTTAACTCATATATCATTTTTAGTCTCTTCATCACCAGCAACATAAATACTACCTATACGACCTTGCTGATTCTCCTCATGAGATTTTCCCTTAGTGCATCAGTTTGTTTAATGCCCATACGTTCCACATTTAAAACATTTAACCATTGTTGATGACTTAGTAATACTGTTATCCTTGTCCATTGTGATAAATGAAACATTTCCTTTGAAATTATTGTCTTTGTGTCCTTCTTTTGCACACCCAAAACATCATCCAGTTCCTTTGAAACATTCTCCTTGATGTCACTTCCCACATGGTTTACATGAGGAAAATTGAACTTTCTTTCATCTGTGATAATAATGAAAATCTATCTTTCTCATATTAGCTGAGTCAGTAAGCTTACCAATGTTGAGGTTATTGATCATATTATGATATTGCTGATCAGGAAAAATAACTATGTTTTTCCTTCCAAAACCCATTTCATATTCTTTCTCATGAAGAATATCATTCCATTTTCCATCATATTCTTTGTTAATATAAATCTTCTTATTTTCATCCATTTTCTAACACCCAAAAAGAACAGATTCGGAGGAAAAAATCACACTAGGAAAAGAACATAATCAGATGGATTACAATCAATATAAACATCGTAGGTTTAATCCTAGGTTATTCCTGATCATCAACATAATTCTAGTATTATAGCCTATAGTTATACTAAACCTTAGGGACATACCTAGAAATACCATAGAAATATCTCTAGGGATCCCAATAATATTTTCGTATTCTAGTTTCCAATGGTTAACTAAACCATCCCTCTGATACCAACTATAATGGACCCATGCATGAAGTACATGTCAATTACATTCCATTTGTGAAATACTTAATTCACAACAAAAACAAACTCCCAAAGACCATAATAGTTTAGTGTATTTTGAAACTCAGAACATAATCATATAATCATGGTGAAAGATCTTCAACATCTCCCATAATAATCTTCCCCTTTTGTTTTCTTCCCTAAACCTTTCATTGAATTTTGGGGAAAATAAAACATATAAATGGTGAGCTAAAATGCTCATTAAGGGTAATCCTAGAGTAAATAAATATACATATACATTTGAACATAAAAACATGAACATAAAGTTTAAACATCAAAATATTGAGTCATGAAATAAATCATGGTACTATGTAAGGCATATATCAAAAAGGAACATTAATCCTGATAAAATAGCATAGTAATAAAACATGTAATTGTGGAAAACCATTAAGAAAATGATATGATTTATATAGTACCTAAGGCATTCCTTCCAAGACCATCATAGTGGAAAAAGTCCATTAATGAACTAGGTTTACATGTTGTTCCATCCCTATATTACTGAACCAGATTTACTTTTCATTCAATCCATGTCAATCTCATGAGATATAAATTGTCACCCAATTCATTGGAGGTATATATAAGTCCCACCCATCTCATAATGTAACTGCTCTTATGTGTTCCACAATATCAGAAATCATATATCATAGCATAACCTATGTAATAATATGAGATTCATAAGCATCAAGCCATTATAAGATAAAAGGTCATCATAAAAATAATTCTATCAGAACATAATCGAATCAATGTAATAATATGGATAGATACATAACCATATATCATCTTAGATAGAAATTAATTTTTATAAAACACTTGATCTTTTCTCTAGAGGAAAATATTCTTTATTCATCAAAAACATTTTCTTTTCACAACATATCATACAATTTTAAATTAAAATAAGTTAATTTAAAATAAACTTGAAAACATGTAAAGGAATATTACATGGAAATAATTTCGTATGAAATCCTAAAAAACTACTCAAGATGTTTATGTTAGAAATACATTCTCCATGTACTTTTACCGGAAAAGTCAATAAGTATCTAATTTTGTAAATAAAAGAAATATTCCTTACATACCACATAGTAAAATCCAACAAGAGGTAAACATGATTCTAAACAAACATGGAATAACAGTGAATACTTTATCAAAACATTTTTATAAAACAAGGACATGGAAAATGAATATAACAGCAGTAAATACTTACACATAAGAAATCTCGGATAAAAATGGGATTTTAAAATTATCCCTTAACATTTATGATCAGTGGAATCATATGTGTCATAAAATAAAGAAAATTACATTCATATTTAAATATCATATCCACAATAATAAATATCATAAACAATCATGGTTTGATTAAACACCATAAAAAAAAATTCATGGTGATTAAGGCAAATTTCTCAGAGAAATAAAAGTGAGACGAAATAATCCATTACCCAAGGTCTGATTACTTATTTCTGTATCTGAACCTCCTATATAATGATTTAAATAATTTCATTGACTTGCAAGAATAGTAGTTATTTTTATTATATCATATATGATTCCCTTACGACTATATATTACACATTAATTTGTGGATTCCATGTTGAAGAAACATTTTGGGTAATAATTGTTTCATTTATCATACGTGTTTGGACTTTTTGTTCATGGTATTATTACTTTTATCATTATTTAATTACTTACAGAATGTAAAACATGACTTATATATCATAAATATATTCATTATATATATATAATAGATGGATAAATGAAAATTAAATACACCGTTCATGGAGAGGGTAGGCAGTACGTACGCATGAATACTATTTTCCTTTCCTTATTGAATCAGACGGTAGTAATGTAGATGATATATATACATAAATTTATTATAATTATTATGTCATATATCTAATTATTATTCATTATATATACTTTATAACCATTCTTTAATGGTTGACATGGAGAATGAATCTCATTACGTAGTGGAGACGGTAATCTGTACGTACGCATGAGCGATGATATCATTCACATAATTATTGAATAGAATTGATGTTGATGATATAATATCTCATAATTAGTATCATGTTATAATAATCATATACAGTTTTTATTTCCATCATTATACCCATCCAAGTACAGTGGTGGTGGAAAAACAAACTACACGACGACGTGGAGACGGTAAGTTGTAGGAACACAACCGCTGTGATTTCATTTTTCATTGGATGAATAATGGTGAATATGGTTTTTTGATATTCATAATAACATATAAATATAAAATTTATACTATAGTTATTACTTAATAATGAAAAAATCATATAGAGGAAGTAGAAGAAGAAATTAGATTGAAAGAATCATTAAAGGATATTACCTCTACTTCGACGTGCCTATTCTACACCTCCTCTTAAGGTAGTAAATATGGTCTTTGAAGAAGACTAGGACATATAGTATTTCTCTTGAAAAGTTGAGAAGGGAATAGGGAATAGTTTCGCCAAGTTTGAAATCTCAAAAGGGAGTGAATAGAAGAGGGTGAAGGTTCCCTTTTATAAGAGACTAGAGGGGCACTTTTGGAAACATCCAAAATATTAATTTTTAATAAACTCACACCCCACATAAAAACATGTGACTCAAAATAAAATATGAGATAATATAGGGCTCAATCCTCATTAAAAAATCAAATTTATACTTGTTTTGATTTTATTTTAAACATTATCATTTTTATTTCTCCTTATTTAATCAATTTAATTTTATTTGTGGTAGTAATATTATAAATTATAAATAGATATAAATACATACTTATGTGTTGTGAATTGTCTGTAATTGGAAACTTTATGAAATTTTAAAACATATAAATTTTTTATTTTTTTTAAATAATTTTGTTATTTGTAATCAATTTAATAATATGTTATTTTTATAAAATATCAACAGTGTAAATTTTGAAACTATTCATTTATTTGAATTTAAATAAAATCAAAACAGTAGATATAGTCTAAAAAAATATTTAATATATTTTTAACATGTCATATGATTCTATAAAATTCTTGGATAACATTAATTAGTTCATATAATTTTTATTTTAATAGTTGTAAAAACATTTATTGGATATTTCTCTTAATAAAATAATTACAACAATATTTTTGTATAATTATTTAATATACTTATTATTTGCATAAAAATTAGAAATAAAATAATATGATGAAGATAAATATAACTTTTTTCATAAGAATACTTATAGTATAATTTATCTTGTAAAAAACCCAACCATTAAAATGATATGTTTATTAAATTATGAAGGTGACAACTCTAACATCATTTAAAATAATCTAATATAAATGTCATAATATGTTTTAGGAGGCTCAAAATGGTCCACCAGTCAACACTTGGATGCATATGATGTATATATACTCGACCAATATGTTTTGGTAACGTTTTGGGCCTCTTTATAGGAATTATTATTTTAATAAAAACTATATTATTGATTTTTTACTAAATAAATAATTTCTTCTTCATTAATGTATAAGCTATTAATGTTATTAAATATTTCTTAAAAATTATAAATAAATTACCATGATAGGGAAAAACATTTTATCATTAAAATTATTATTTATAATCTAATTTATATTTTATTTAACATCTTTTTAAAAATAGTTTAATTATTAATGTTTGAGTGAGACTTATTTCACATTTCTTTAAATAAAATAAATTAAAGGTCCTAATCTCATCAAATAGGTTTCAAATAGATAACATTTCAACCCAATTATATTTTAGGATGATATATAATAATCCAATTATATTAAGACAAGTGTTAGATTAATTTTATAATATTATTTTTTTCCTCAATTACCCGATTTACCTTTAACTATGGTAAATATAATTTATCGTAGTTACTATTAATAATAGCAAAAATAAAGTAGTCTATTAACATACTTTGGAGCTACTGATTTCAATTATAGAATACATTTTTCCAAATTCAAAACATAGAAGTTCCAGAAATTAATTTAAAATTAATCCTGTAGTTGAGAAAACAGGTTCTAAAATTTAAACCATTCCAAAAGTTTGAAATGGTTTTACCTATTAATTCAATGTAAAATTGATGAAAATGACATAAATTATATTAAATGGTAAAAATATATTCTATTTATAATTTAAAACAATTCTATATTATAATTATCTATATAAATTATCTTGATTAAAAATTTGGGTTTTAATGAAAATTTTGCATATTTTTACTATTTCTAATAATATGAAGGTTATCATAATAATGTAAAAAATTTATCCAATGTAAATTTTTATATCCTGATTCAATCTAAGAAGTTTAAATTTTTATATTTAACTTATATAATTTTAAAAAATTAAATTTAAAATGGGAGTGCCATCAAAATTCGACCAAACTGTATTTTTAAAGAATAAATCTTTTATCTGAAAAATTAATTTTGATCTCATACTATCTTCTAGAAAATATGTAAGATCAATGATAATGTTATGAAAATCAAAATGTGGTTAATAATATTCATAATGGCTAGTTCATAACAATATTATAATAATATATTGTTGTTTAGTTAAATTTGGTATTGCATACAACACAAGTCATCGAGGAAGGTTGTGTTTGCGTGTAATGCAAGCCAAGTCAGTGTTTCATGATTGATTCCCTTCATGTGGCATATTAAATAATCTAATATTATTTCAAGGATCAAAATCTATATTCAGTGTTGAATATTATCAATATAACTTGAAATTGTTCCTAAAATAAGCCAATAATAGTGTTGTGTATACTACAAGCTCATACGGTGTTGCGTATAGCGCAACCTAATCTTGGTGTAGCAAACAATAAAAGACATCAATAAAATTAAAAATAACATTTATCATTAAATTTTGTTTTGTTACAAATATCATAGATATATGACATGATGAATTAGAGTTATTGTCATTAATATTTTATTTAATACTCCCACAACATTCACATCATGGCTCCGCATGATTCCACTTTTGACCAAATGAATAAATATGTCATACACCACAAATAATAAAATCATGTCCCATTATTATATTCCATACCATATCAATTTATATCAATTATTATTTTATTGAACAAATCAAAATATGTGGATAAAAAAATGATAATTTCCATAGCTCATATATAAGTTCTCAAGACTTTGTAAATCCAGTGATCTTTTATAGTTTATGTAAATAAGATATTTATAGTGAACATTAAAATTTGATAAAGAGATACTAATTTTTCAATAATGTGTGGAGCCTATGAAAAAAAAGTCCTAAAACTCTATCAATTTTCTTTTATTAAATATTAAACTTATAATTATCGATTAATAATGTCTTTAGAACTTATACCATTATGGTATTTATGTGTTCTAGATAATAAATCCCACACCCACCATTGATATAATATAACATTAGACCTGAATGTTGAAAAAAATTATTTTGTAATTATTTTGTGTTTGATGTAAATTAATGAAGACATCTATTTTCTCTTACCAATCATTATGTTCATAGAACATGTAATATATAAGGATGGTAAATAATTACTATGAAAATAAAAATCCTAATCCAAAAATAATAATGGATTTATAATTCCTCCTCTTCCCATGGTTTGGATACTATAAAATAAAATATCAAGAAATTTTGGATCCATATGAGTGAAATTCAGTAGGATGTAATCCAAAAAACATTATATGGTTATTCTATGTGTTTATTTATGGAATTTTATTAATAAAATTCATTACAAAGTATAATAAAATAATAATCATATATTGAATATTTATTGGTAAATAAATCAACCAAATAATATTAATACACTATAAAACCTTCTTAAATTCTTCATAAATAATATTTAAATAAAAATAGTGAAGAAATGAAATTATAATGAATCAAAATTACAAAATGATAGTCATTTTTTATAAATACATGGTTTATTTCATTGTGTCCAAAACCATGAATAACTCATACAATAACAAAGTATAGATACTAATACTGGGTTGGATGGTTTTTTCATGGTTTAAGAAACCTTATATAATTTATAGTCCAATGTAATTTCCTAGACTTTCATTTATTTTTAAAATATTATAATAAAAATCATATAATAAAAATGAGTACTAAAAATAACATTTAAATGAATAATAATATTCAAAAAATAGTTATAATTAATTCTATAATAAAAACTACATATATTCAATAAATATAGAAACTCGATGCATGACATGAGAGTAGTTATAAAACTATATCCAAAACCTACCCCACAATTTATGATGATATCTCTTGTCTGCGTTTACTCCAAAAAAAATTTACGAATCAAATATTATTTTTTAACAATACATCCAATGTTTAATTAACATACCACCTAATATGTCCCATGACGAGTCCTAAAAAGTATTATTGATTGCCATAGGTTTTAAATATGTTTCAATGTTATTAAATATAAATTTATTGAATGAGTTCACCATCATAATATTAATAAAACTGTGGAACACATACCATGAAAAATACATAAAATATCCATACAGTTGACATCAATATAAAATAATAAATTGTATCATATTTTAAATTTTTTTGAACATTATAAAAGATTGGAAAACTATATAAAAATCACTAAAAATTTAAAAAAATTATGTAATTTGATACCATAATTTATTAAGATATAAAATAGATAAAAATGTTATAGAATTTAAAAGATATACCATACATGATAAAAAAAATCCAAAATTTCCTAAAATAAAATAGATTACTTATTTATGTGTCCAGGAATAAAAATTCAAACATCTACATGACCAGATAATGAAGAAAGTGTACAAGGAACACCAAACAAGGTGGATGATCCCTTTTTATTAGCAGTATTAAATAAAATTATGTATATTTAATCATGTTAATAGATTCATAGGGGTTTATATAACTCATAATTGAAATCCACTATGTTTATTTTAAATTAATTTTATAAGAAAGAACAAACGATTCTAGAGTTAATTAATGTTAAAAACAATGTTTTATTTCTATAGTAATGGAAAAAAATAACATTATACTTTCTCTTTCAAAAGAGTTTTAGATTCAGAGGAACATATATAAGAATTTATGATTTTTTATTCCACTGAATTTTCATTACCTTATAATATAAATTAAATTACACCATTGATTGAATACCACGATCCTATGGAGAAAATATTATAGTCTAAAATTTGGATCAATCTTCTATCCTATGATTAGATCATATACACATATTCCAATACAAACCGTTACTAGCCTTTCAGGGATGTAGTACTATATCTAGGTAATGAAATATAGTGGGGTGAATCTATCTGTTTAATCATTATAAATTAGTGTATAACTCGTATTTTATTTTATAGAAAACATCACATGACTCAAATAATAATATAATGATTTCATAAATAAAATTAAACCTTTTATTTATATACACAAATCTAATAAAATATACAAAAACATCTAGGAATAACCCACTTTATAAAATATATAACATATTGACCATTACTGAAAAACACTATAATTAAATAAACTAGAAAAAATTAATATTTAAGAGAGTTTCATATAATTAATAATACCATAAATTAGGCCAAATATGTATTTATCAATATATGAATATTGTAAAACAATGAAATTCATTTTATAAAAATATATCATCAATGAAAATATCATATCCTTGCCCAATAATATTCTAATAAGTCACTAAAATATTTAGATAAACACTTTATTAACATGAAAAATAATTTTTAACATAAAATTACAAAAAAAAATTAAATACCCTTTTAGAAATAACAAAAGTAACTATTACATGAGAAATAATTTATAATTTCTTGGAAGCCAATTTATATAAGAACCCATTATATAATTTAATATTTTAAAAAAATTTATCCAAAAGAGTTATGTAAAATTAGAGGAATGATATTGAATAAAAAACAAAAGCCAATATATATACAATTAAATCTTCACATAACATAGGACTATATCATTATATAAATCTAGTAAACCATAGACATAATACAACCATGAATTATTCATAATAAAAAATTATTTTTGGAATCCATGGATTATTATAGAAAATGAAAATAAAGTATTATTTGGATTAAATTAGAGTCGGATAGACAAAGAGGAAAAAAATTATTACATTATGAAAATCAATTAAAGTAAAAGTGGAAGGACGATAGAGAATTTAGGGAAACATGCTTGGAGATCAGATCTCATTAAATAAACACATAAAAATCTCAACAATAATGCATTGAACAAACTAAGAATTAATTTCTAAAAATGAAATTAAAAATAAAAAAATAGATAATTACATTTCTTCATATCATAGTTATTAAAAAATGAAATTATCAATGCATTAACTTATAAAATGGAAATACCCCCATTTATGATTGAGCGACATGGTTATACATATTCATGTCTCAAAAATTATTTTTAATAATTTTA
Source organism: Viscum album (assembly GCA_963277665.1). Classification (NCBI taxonomy): domain Eukaryota; kingdom Viridiplantae; phylum Streptophyta; class Magnoliopsida; order Santalales; family Viscaceae; genus Viscum; species Viscum album. The sequence goes on along the minus strand of OY728122.1, from coordinate 2,109,119,097 downwards.
CTTTATTTTAAAAAATTTATTCCCTAAAATCTAAAAAACTGTTAGAAAAAAATAAATAAGAAAATAAATATGTACCTTTAAAATTGTTCATGTCACAATTCTATTTTCTAATAAGTTAATAACATTAATATATTGATCCTAAAATATTATAAATTTAACTTGAAAATGTGTCAGCATGTATTATAGTGTCAAATGTTTATTTTAGAATAACAATATTTTATAGGGATATATGCATTGTTATAGATAAACTCTTTATCAGCGGTTTATTGATTACTCCATTAAATTATAAATTAAATCATTTCATTTCAATTAGATTTGATCAAAATTTTTCCGACATTATACCTCACTACTTATATGAAATTATTAATGAAAATATTTCCCATTGATAAATATAATTAAAAGTAATTTATGTGTGAAATATATTTAAATGAATCCCCCATAAATACAATTTAATTATATACATAATATTCCATCAAAAAAACCATATAAATAAATTAGGATATTATCCAATTAAATTTTATTATGGGTAATGGTATGATAATTCCCATGGATATTCAATTCTATAAATAAATTTATAGGAATAAAAAATAAATTGATAGGTACTATAGAATATCATTCACTATGTCTCTTGATAATTTAATCCTTCAAAGGCCTTGATCCTTTATAGATATTTATTTTTTAAAAGGGAGTGATAAATTAGGATTATCGTCAGATATCTCCACCATTATCTATTGTTTTTGTAACATATGCTATCTATTTCCTAGTGGAATGAATCCCTTATTGATGACATATAATTCATAATTATTCAATTAAATTGTTGACTTCTTCTTATTTTAGTGCTCTCTATAATTTCATCATTCCACATTATTAGTTATTTGGAGAGATTTTTAATAAACCATTGGTTAAATATTTCGTATCATCCCTATAAATATGATTTCTAGAGTCATCATTTCCATGTTCATGATGATTAAATATTTTTGAATAAAAATCATATAGAGGTTAAAATGATTATTTATTATAGGGGAAACATGTCATGACCCGTCCCCTGGGGCTCGTGCCTTGATGACCCTATGCCCACCTTCTATAGGCCAGGGGATGACGACTAGCACCAAAGACATAATTCCCAAAAACTAGGAAGTAATTTCCATTATAACCAATAAACGCACACAAAAAAGCACACAACTGGATAAAAACCCTAATTAAATAGTATAATAAAAGAGTGCTGAAATGTATAAGGGGTCGGAAATACAATCCCAACTGTAAAGTACAAGGATCTGGATGTACAAGTACAACTGAATAAAGGAAAAATTGTTGATGGGTTCTCCTCCGGGATTTCTACCAGAATAGTGTGTACAGGTAGCCTCCTCAGCACTCCACATCCATCAGTATCCTTCGGGTACTGACTCGTCGTGAGGTCCACCTCTGGGTACCATCCAGTCCTGGTACTCTGAGCCTCAGTTAGTGATGTCCGTTATCTGCAACTAATACAAAAAGGTGCAGTCATAGCCTGTGCAGGGGTGAGTATAACGATACTCAATAGGGACCTAGAGACCCTCAAGGTCTCAGAAAATTCAATAAGAATAAACCACAATGTATAAAATCCCCAAATATCCCCACTTAGGTATATTCCCATACATATACATATGTTATCAAATAATCCATATCAATCATGAGGTAAACACAAAAGCCACTAACTCAACTCAATAAGGATTTTATTCATATTATCGAAACCACGACTTGTGGAAAGCTCCTCCTCTGTCGAGTACATTAGGCCTGCCGTGACACTAAGGTGCTTCCCACTAACCTTGGACTACTGAGGTACTTATCCTTTCATGTATTGTGTGTCTGTTGCGTCACCAAGGCACTCCCCACCATGGGTATGCCGCCACAACTAGGAACTTCCACTAATTGCCTATAGAGGTACTTCTCTTGTCGACTAATGCGGGTTTGCTGCCACAATAAGGCACTCCTCCATCGTGGGTATGACTCCACAACCAGGTGCTTCTTATTGGGCTAGTCGAGTCACTCTGAGTCAATTGGTCAGCAGTCATCAAGTCTTAACCAGCTACTATGTCTCCGCACTCTATCTGATCTTCTATAGAAAGATCAGATCCATGAGCTACTAGTCGATACTCCAACACACAAGAAGCACCACGTGATGTATCTCAATGTTCTTCCACGTGACAGAGGTCTTAATGAAATAGATGCCGCATCAATCAGATGCCTGGTCTATAAGTTATTGTCCTTTTAGTCACGGGGACCCGATTAGATTCATGCATGATCCAACCTGACCGTATATAAACTATAACTAAAACTATAGTGGGGTATTCTCAAATGGACCATCAGGCTCCAAGATTACTAGGGCCGCTAATGGTTCTTCAAAAGGATGCCCAGTGCCAAGGATATAGCCAGAAGAAAGTAAAGGGGTCGTAGTGGGCTCTGGTCTGGTCCGACCTGGTCGCACCGACTCGGCCCAACCCACTCTGGGCTAACCTGGTCTAGGTTAACCTGGCCTGATCCATTGGGTTTGGCCCAGCCTGTTAGGTAGGCTATCCAGATAGGTTTGTCCCGGCTCGCTGCACCCAACACAGCAGGCCGCGAGAGTGCGGACAGGTGGCGATGGCACGGACCGGTCGTGGGTCGGAAAGAGGGCGGTTCGGCCCGGTGGGCGCTGCGAGGGCATGTCCCATTCGGAAAAAGGACATAAGGGGCACGTGTGGCCGGCTTGGTTGGGGATCCACAAGGGGTGCGGGAGGCTGGCTCGATTGGGGCGCTGCGAGGGTGCGGTTCGGCCAGGGGATCGGGAGGCCGGCTCGGCCGGGAGCTGGTTTGGCTGGGAGGCACGGGCAACCGGGAGGCACTGGCGGCCGGTAGGGCACCACAGTTGGCCTCGTGGCATAGGAGGACACGGCCAGGGCATCACAACCGGGGTGTAGTGTAGCTGAGGCTGGTTCGGCCAGGGCGCGGTGCAACTCGGGCTGGTTCGGCCGGCAGGCGGTGCGGCTGGTGTGCACTGTGGGTCGTAGAGGAAGCCGGTAGCGCGTCCATTGCATGCGTCACAATCATCGTCTTGTCTCCTTGTCACCATTACAAAGAACATCATTAACAAGAACGATGGAGGGATCAGGCCATGTTGGTTTGTCCCCCAACCTCCGCATTTAGGGTGGTAGCAAGAGGAACAAATCTTTCATAAATTTAAATTAATTAATAAGAAAAGAAGATAGAATAAAAATCAATCTAAGACCCCTCATATTTCCGCAAAAACAATTCCCAGCAAGCATGGAATATCATCCACAAAGATTCATTGCTTTAGAAGGGATGAATTAACGTAATAATATCATATTTAAATAAATTCCATACCTTTGTTCGTTGTTCGTTGATGATGTCATGGGGAAGAAGACGGAGTTGTTGTCTTTCGTCGCGTGCGCCACACACATCCAATCTAGAGCTCGTGTGTTGGTTCGTTGATGATGATAAGGAGGGAGGGTCAGTCATAGAAGACATCCCACATTGGTTTCTTCCATAAGGTGCTTCTAAGGAAGAAGTGAAATATTCTCTTTGCTGGCATTCTTTATTGGAAGAATGTGTTATACGTTCTTTGTTGGAGAAACTAGTTCTTCATTGGAGATCTTTCTCCCAATATTTCTCCCAAGTTCCTCCATTCCCCAAAATCCACCGAAAATTATATTGTAGTCAAAATAATAGATTATGATCTATTATGTTCATTGGCATAAATTCAAATTGGGTTAAATAATTATGTTGGATCTACTTAATTAATTCATGAGGTTGGCACAGTTAAAGAGTTGAAGGGTTGACACCATTAAAGGAGGGGTGGAGAGAAACTCCCTCATTAATGAGTGGAGTTGAGAGGTTTTCCTATCCCACCGTTTTAGGGGGTTTAGTCTTTGCTGGTCCCCACCTCTAACTTCCACATGGGTGGTTGTAACAAATAAAATTAATATAAAACAGGCATTTATTTTATTTTATAATTTCCACGAAAAAACCCAAAAACCATCTTCCACCCTCAACCATCTACCGCTGAGGTGAAAGTTTTCTGAATAGAATACCGGCACTGCGAGTTCAATGGTGCCCTCAGATTTCAATTCCATACACTGGTTCAAAAGTTTTCAAACCTGCTCGTATGTTTACTAAACGTACCTGAACAAAACTTCAGAAAATTATTCGGGAACTCCACGCCTCGAAATCATGTGTCGTCAATTTTCACAGACTCCTATAATTCCAATTTAATAAAAAAATTACATGGAAATTCTGTGTTATTACATTCTCCCCACCTCAAGGCTTTACATCCCAGTAAGCTACAACTCATAACTAAGGGAACATGTGGGGATACTGAGCATGAATATGAGCCTCCCACTACCATGTTCTCACTTAGAGGTTCTCGTGCTGCCAGCGAAAATGCACTAGAGGTATTGGATATCCATGAAGTACCCACTCTTATCGATCCTCAATCTCTACTGGAACCTCTATAAATGACTCCCCATCGTCGACATCCAACTTGACATGGTCGATGATGTAGGAAGAGTCATGCACATATCTCCTCCGCTGAGATACATGAAAGACGTCATGCACCTTGTGCAATTGAGGTTGAAGTGCTATGCGGTATGCCACCTCTCCAAATCAGTCGAGGACCTGAAAAGCTCTGATTAATCTGAGAGATAATTTTCCGCCTTAGCCAAATCTTTTTAGAACTTGTCGAGGTGATACCCATAGAAAGATATTGTCGCCATCCTCGAACTGCAGAGGTCTTTGTCTCCTACCAGCATACGACTTCTGCATGCTCTGTGCAGTCTTCATCTACTCCTGGATGATCTGCACGTTCTCTGTGGTAGCCCATACCATCTCTGGTCCCACTAGTGCAGACTCCCATGGGTCAATCCAGCACAAAAGTTTTCTGCAATGTCACTCTTAAAATGCCTCAAAATGCACCATCCCAATGGGGGAGTTATAGATTTTGTTGTGTGAAAAATCTTCCAAATATAAGTGATCCTTTCAGGTGTGAGAATAGACGAGGAAAAATGCATGCAACATGTCCTCGAGAGTCGGAATGGTTCGCTCGGTCTGGACATCTATCTGAGGATGGAAGGTGGTGCTCAAACAAAGTTGTGTCCCGAAATATTCATGAAACCCCTTCCATAGTCAGGAAGTAAAATGTGTTTCACGATCAGAGAAAATCGTCATAGTTACTCCATTAACCACACAATCTCCTGCACATATAGGCATCTCATTCTCTCTATTGAACCCTGATCACTAATCGGAAGGATGTGGGCCGACATGTCGAGTTGGTTGGCGATAACCCAGATCGATTCATGGCCTCTTGATGTACGTGGATGTCCAATCACGATTTCCATTGATATCTCATCCCACATCCACAATGGAACCTATAAATGCTGAACCAATCTTGCTAGTAGCTAATGCTCCACCTTCACTTGCTGATAAGTGAGGCTCCATGAAACAAATTCTACAACTGATTTCTTTATTCTAGACCACCAGTGCTATCATTAGAGGTCCTGGTACATCTTCACCACTCCTCGATGTACCACAAGAGGGGATGTGTGGAACTCCCACAACACTTGTTCCTGAAATGACATTGGAACCATAGTACGTCCTCGGAAGATGATGACATGCTCCCTATGTTCATATAATCCATCAGGTGCCTGACCTGTGGATATCTGAGCACATCGTGCCTCACTGTCAGAGTCCCCACGCTGCGCCACCCTGACTCACTGATGAAGTGGGGGAGTGACTATAAGAGAATAAAGAAAAGCTACTCCATATCTATCCACAAAGGATATCTGTAAAGTAGCCAGCTGCTCTATCGCCTCATCTAGTAGCTGTATACTAGATCTCCTGCTGAGTGCATCTATAACAATGTTCCCCTTCCCAAGAGTATAGACTATCTCGATGTCATAGTCCTGGAGGATCTCATGCCAATTCCACTGTCTTAGGTTCTGGTCCTTCTTAGAGAAGATATACCTGAGACTCATGTGATTGGAGTACACGATAAAACACTCTCCCATTAGACAATGTCTCCACATCTTCAAGGCAAAGACCACTACTGCTAACTCTTGGTCATGGGTAGCATAGTTCTAATCATGTTGTCTCAGCTGATGAGAGACATATATGATCACTACTTTCTCCTGCATCAGGACACATCCGAGCCCGGTCCCTGAAATGTCGCAGTAGAATACGTACCCTATTCCTTCTTCTAGAATCCACTAGATAGGGGCACTAGTCAGCCTATGCCTCAACTCTTGAAAGCTCTACTGGTATCTCTCCACCCACACAAAGGGATTCACTTTCTTCATCACGTCTTATAGTGGTGCTGCAACTCTGGAGAAGTCTGGCACAAACCTCCAGTAACAACCAGCCAAACCCAGGTAACTTTGTACCTCTGTCACACTCCTGGGTTGCTCCCAAGCAAGTACCGCCTCAATATTCACTAGATCCATTGTAACTTCAGCCTCCGAGATGGCATGTCCCAGAAGGTGAACATCTCAGATCCAGAAATGGAACTTTGAGATCATACCATAAAGCTGGTGCTCTCAGAATGTGTCCAGTATTAACTACAAGTGATAGGCATTCTCCTCTTCAGTAGTCGAGTAGATTAGAATGTCGTCACTGATGACTACGACAAAGTGATCGAGGTATGGCAGAAGGATCCTGTTAATTAGTCCAATGAACACTGTTGGAGCATTGCATATGCCAAATGGAATAACCATGAATTCATAGTGGTCGTATGGGCATATGAAGGTCGCCTTCTACACATCCTCATCTCAAACTCTGAGCAAATGATAGACTGATCTGAGTTCTATCTTTTAAAACCACTATGCTCCCTTCAGCTGGTCAAAGAGGTCGTCAATATGAAATAGTGGGTAATTGTTCATCATGGTCACTTGGTTAAGGTGTCGGTAGTAAACACAGAGCATCAAGCTCCCATCTGCCTTCTTGGAGAACAAAATCTGGGCTACCTAGGGAGAAACACTAGGCCGGATGAATCCCATCCCCTGCACGTCCTCAAGCTATACATGCAGCTCACGATGATCCGTGGGTGCCATTCGATATGCTGGAGTAGATATCGGTGTCTTCCCACGGTAAAAGTCAAGAAAAAATTCCACCTCTCTGTGAGGAGATAGACCTTGGACATCATCATGGAAAACATTCGTGTACTGGTCCACCAATACAGATTTTCTCAAACTCTCTACATCAACTACTCCGACGGTAAGGCAATCCAACTAATGAGTGATCAGCTACAACCTCCTTTAGGTAAGTCCATCATGGGCTGAAGAGGATCCATTATCATCGGTGAAGGTAAATCTGGTCTAATCAGTGTCGAAAGACCGCACTTTGTGCCTAATATAGTCAATCTATGCATGGATTGTAGATAACCAGTCCAGACCCATGATGACGTCATAAGGCCTCTACGCCACTACTAAGAGATCGCAACTGAAGTTCTAGCCTCCTAGATTAGGTTCCCACTACCGGCACTAGGGAATAATCATCTACTATTCTCACCTAGGAGTCTGTAACCTTAAGGATTGAGCCAACGACTCTGTTGGAATCAACGATCTCCGAAAGAGGGCAGTGGAAATGAATGAGTGACTGGCACCTATGTCTATAAGAACTAAAACTAAGGTGAAATAGACACATATTGCACCTAGAATCAACTCTGGAGTGCAATGATCGTATACCTCAGCTACCTGGAGATGAGATATCCCCTTTCTACATACTCCCTGCATTCGGGGTGGACCTACTGGTGGTGTTGGTGGTAGCACTTCAAAACCACGGCTGCTGGAGAACTCCTCCTCTGTCGAGTATAGCGGGAATGCCACGACATCAAGGCACTTCCCACTTACCATGGACTGCTGAGGTACTCCTCATATCCAGTACCGTGGAACTTCTACATCACCAGGGTGGTCCCCACCATTGGTCTTCTGCCACAACTAGGTGTTTCCCCTAATAGCCTACACAGGTACTCCTCCAGTTGAGTACCACAGGTCTGCCACCACAACCAGGGGCTCATTTGTCATGGGTATGCCTCCACAACCAAGCGCTCCTCTCCTGTGGATCTTCCTCCACAACCGGGCGCTCCCAACTGGTATAGTCGAGTCACTCAGAGTCAATCGGTTAGCATTCGTCAAGTCTCAGCTAGATACAATGTCTCCGTACTTTGTCTCCTCGTCTCTGGAATAATACCCTCCATGAGTAGTTGGTCAATAAATCAACTTGAACAAAGTCCCACGAATAAGTATCTCAAAGGTCTTCCACTTCATATAGGTCTCAATGCAATAGACAATGCTTCAATTGGATTCCTGGACTCTGAGATACTATTTTTTTAGTCTCGGGTGTCCGATAAGATTCAGGAACGATCCAACCTGGGTGTATCTCAACTATACCCCAAACTGTAGTGGGGTATACTCAAAGGGAACAACATTCTCGAAGATTACCAGGGCCACTAATGCTTTGTCAATCGGACGCACGGATCCATGGATATGGCTAAAAGAATGTAAAGGGCTCGTAATGGGCCCGGGTCCGATCAGACCCGGTCAGACCGACTCGACCCGACCTAGTTTTCACCAACCCAGTGTGGGTCATCCTGGCCTGACCCGTTGGTTCTGACCCAGCCTGTTAGGCGGTCTGGCTCCTTAGGTTTGGACCAGCCCGCTGAGCCTAGCATAGCAGGCCACGAGGTGTCGTGGAGGGCCGCGAGAGCACATACCGGTTTTGAGGGAGCGAACTGGTGGTGGGTCGGCGTGAGGGAGGTTCTTCCCAAAGGGCACCACGAGGGGCGCAAAAGTCTGGCTTAGTCGGGGTGCCGTAAGGGGCCAGTTGAGCCGGGAGGTGCATTAAGCCGGGAGGGTATGGGTGGCTTGGAGGGCGTAGGCGGCTGGGAGGCGCGGGAGGCCAGGAGGGCACCGGGGTTCGTCCCGGAGTGGTAGAGTGGGTGACCACGGTGGCAAGCCCTTGGTCAGGCGGGGCCAAGGCTGGTGCGACAGGGGCGCCACGCGGCGCAGTTTGGTTTGGCTGGCGGGAGTCATGGTCTCTGGGTGGTGCACGTCGTGGAGGATGTGTGTAGCATGATCGTTGCTTGAATCTCCTTCATCGTCTTGTCTCCTCATCGCCATTCTGATGAACATCACAAACTAGAACAACCGAGGGGTAATACCATGTTGGTTTGTCCCACACCCTCCACGTTTAGGGTGGTAGCTAGAGGATCAATTAATTCAATAATTTCAAAGAATTAACAAGAAAAGAAGATAGAAGAAAAATAAATCCAACACCAATATCTTCCCCCAAAAACAATTCCCAGCCCGTAGGTAATAACATCCACAATGATTCTTTGCTTTATAAGGGAAGAATTGAAGGAATAATATCATATTAAAATAAATTCCCTTCCTTTTTTCATTGTTCATTAACGAATTTGGGTGGAGGAAGACATAGTTTTCATCATTCATCGTGTCTACCGCACACATTGAATCCTGACCTTGTTCGTCGGTTCGTTGATGATGATGAGGAGGGAGCTTCAGTCGTCAAAGACATCCCACGTCGGTTGCATACGCAAGGTGGTTCTATGGAATAAGTTGTAGATGCTCCATGGTGGTGTTCTTCATTGGAAGAACAAATTCTTCATTCTTCTTTGGAGAAACTAGTTCTTCGTTGGGGATATTTCTTCCAATATTTCTCCCAAGTTCCTCCTTTCCCCAAACTACAACCAAAATTAAATTGTAGCCAAAATAATAGATTATGATCCATTATGTTCATTGATGTAAATTCAAATTGGGTGAATTAATTAATTTGGATCCACTTAATTAATATATGAGGTTGACATAATTAATGAGAGGAAGGGTTGACACCATTAAAGGAGGGGGGGAGACTCGCCCCCATTAATGAGGGGATTCGAGTTGTTTTCCTCTCCCAGCATTTTTAGGGGGTTTAGTCCCGGGTGGTCCCAACTTCGTAACCTCTCATCAGAGGTCAGGAACAGGTGGGCCCCACCACCATAACCTATCATAATAGGTTAAGGTGTGGTGGTACCCACATCCATCTTCAACTAGTGTTGTAATAACAGATATAAAGAAAATAAAACATGTGTTTATTTTATATTATTATTCAGATGAAAAACTCGAAAACGATCTTTCACCCTTGACCAACTGCATCAAGGTGTGTATCTTATTTAGAGAATATCGGCACTACGAGTTCATTGGTGCCCTCAGATTTCAATTCTGAGCAGCGGTTCAAAATTTATAAAAACCTACTCCTATGTTTACTGACCATAACCGAAAAAAACATTAGAAATTGATTCTGGGCACTCTTGTCCACGGAATCACGCACCGTCAATTTCCACAGACTCATAAAAATCCCAGTTAATTAAAAAAAATTACATGGAAATTTTGGGTCTTTAGAAATAAAATACATTTTTATTATTATCCACATGGTATTATGTGGATAATTGATTGTTCTTTATTAACATTATCTAAAACAACTATTTTGTGTTTATCTCTATCCTAGTAAATTTTTTATTTATACTCTTGTTGTTATTTTATATACCTTACGGCCTTCTTATAATGACTCAATGAATTGTATATGATCATGAATAAAATTTTCGGGTATATATATGTACTATTGTGTTTATTAATTTCATGTCTTCTTATGAAATCAACAATTTTAATTAACACATGTGAGAGATATCACTACTAATCTTGAGTATATTGAGGAATGAAATAAAAAAGAAAACAATGGATATATGGTATACTACTGAACATGGAATGATATTTACATGAATGATTTAAAATCACTAGAGATCATATTATTTAACAGTATTATAATTGATGGTAATCAAGTAGGGTTTATACATGAACTCAAAAAAATCTAATATATAATATATCTCAATAATTCTCCTAAAATTTGAAACATCTATCATGATAACGAAAGAGGTAGGGGTAATCATTTTTCATTAATTAGATTATCTCCATGTAGTTTTTTATATTTCTATGATTATTTGTATTGTAGATCAGTAGTGACATCCTTATTCATCTCCATCATATGGAACTTGTGTTTTGGTAACATAAAAAAATTAGAGTACGCTTCTTGTTCATCATCATATATATTCACCATCCCTATAATAATTTTCTATATTATTCATCTCAATAAACTATAATAACACATTTATTGTGTCATATTATTCCATTTACACTATCTCAATATATATAATATATCATTTACATTCACAATTTATATTACATATCAAGATATTATTCTTCATGATTAAATTTTACGTTAAATTGTAAATTCAATCTCCCAAATACTATTTTAATTTTTTTCACTTATCTTAAAACATAAATAATAAGTATACATCTATGTAATTATTGAATGAAAATATACCTCATTGAATTAAAAAATAGTTCTACTAACTTCTTCTAAACCATTTCTCGCATTACCTTGCAGAAATATCCATCTTGGTGAAATACATAGTTTTTTTTCTCATTCCATTTTGATAATTGTTTTATTCCATTAATTCCAACATTATACTTTTGAAAAACACATAAAATTAAATAGAAATACTATTTCTGGATTAGAAACGTAATCCCTCACTTTCCCATGAACCTCTCATCAGGGTTTTCTTTGTTGTGACCTTCCTAACATGGACTAAAAATCAACCAAAATGAAAAACACTAAAAGATGTCTTCATTTATCCATTGAAATCGTAATGGAATTATAATCATCTTATTGCCAATACACATACTCTCCAAATCATAAATTATTTTTTAATAATGTAACAATTGTTATGCATGATTGAAAATAGTATATATAAAAATAAAATATACATGAAACCACTCATATTGACCCTAGTGTTTTAGGAAATTTATAATATTCTAGTTAGAGGAAAAATCCTCAGAAATAAGAAAAAATTATGCATTATGTATATTAAATTTATGTATAATATATTCAATTTTATATAACAACTTAATATGTTGTTATTCCTAAGGATCATTAATTAATTATTAGATATAATTTTTCGTATCAAGAATTTTTCAATTGTATGGCCTTCTTTTCAAAAGTATTCTTAGATATGAATATAAAAATATTTTTTATTATTGGAGGTTTTCTCCATTATCAATTTTATAATCATCAAATAATATAAAAAACATGTAAATAAAATGATATAATAAAAAATACATGTTAATCCATGCCCTAGTAATTCTTTGGATAATTATACAACATTGTTTAATTACAAATTCAAATGATGAGACATTCTTAACATTAATAAAATCATTAGTTACTCTTTTAGAATGATTCTATCACAATTTCAATCCCAAAAAAACTATTATCATTAATCATAATTTGGATATAATATCTTTTGAACTAATCATGCTTAGATTTTATCTTTTGGAACATAAATAACATCCCGATAATATATAGACATATCGTTGGGATGCATACTTCTAGAATCATTAACTCCCCTTAATATTTCATTCTTGATCCTTTAGTCCCACAAAAAACAACGAATGAAATTCACCTAAAAATAAAATAGAAAAAATAAGATAACTTATTCTCATATCATATTACTTTTATTCAAAATGTCAAAATAGGAAACCCCACTAATGTCTCCAATGTATCCAAAAGGTAACTAGATATTCAGATCTCAAAATATCCTTCACTCATGGCCTTAATAATTTAACGAGTTGGTTCTGGTTTGAATCTATGCAACATAAATCACTTTCCACACTCAATAAATTTTTTAACATACAATAATTCAATAATTATACGATTATATGAGATATCTAAATTTAGAAAGATTAAACATTAAATAATAATGTTTTGTTGTCTATTATTGTGGATTGTATCCATACTCCACATTATAATAGAACATGGAAAAAACATAGACTCTCTTTTTAAAGTAAATTTTCATCTGATTATGAATACTATTCATTGATCCAATATATAGCAAGGTCCTATATATACAGTAAAAACTCATAATAAATAATTTTATAACACTCACAACTTTAATAGATTCATAGCTTACCACTTTTAAAAACACAATATAATTTTTTACACCCCAAGTATAATAGTTCTATCCTAGTAAGGTAAAATTAATATTATTGGATATTCATGTAATATATTCTTCCATAATTTTGTATGTTCATTATGATATAGAAATAAATATATTTATATTTTCTTCCATATTATACAAAAATAAACTACAATAAAGGGATAGAGAAGACAAAATCATGAGATATATATTTTTCTCTGATGAGAATGGTTAAAATTTCATCATTAAACACAATGTCATCATATTTGACCCAAAAATTGTATAAAAACTAGATTGAAAATTAAAAAAATCATTATCATAAATTTTCGATCTGGAGAACACATATTCCTCTTAAAATAAATAATATAACACTCCAAAAACTATTTACCTAATCTTATCCTTATGTCAACATATTTTTATTAATATTTTCAAGAAGTACCAAAATAGTAAAACCTTCACTTTCAAAAACTATTAAATATATTATTCTTGAGATTAATAATTTGTTCTTTTATTTGAGTACACTTGTCATTATATATTTTTTGAGATACTAAAATCCTATTTCATTTCAATCTCTTCCTTATTCATTTTAAAAAGAATAATTTTATTAAACTATTCATTTTTAGATCCCTAAACTAAAATCTCATAGGTTTTTTCCATGGTAAATATTGTTGTTGGGTGACCTTGAGACACTTTTTTGTGATATAACATTATTGGTCACATATCATGAACACTTCATCTGGGCCATAAAAAATTCACCATGCTACTTTTTTGTTTAATTGCATCGTGACTAAAATTGTTTTATTAAAATGATATACCCCTACAGAAGTACCTTATTTGGTAATTAGAAAATTAAATGTGCTACCTGTGATATATAAAAAACTCATCATATGGATGTACTCTTGAAAACCCATAATGATAATAAAATTTCATTATTTTTCTAAATATATATTATATCCATCAACAATGATATAAAGAGATTAAATATTTTCAAATAATTCATTACCAATATTTAAAATACAATAAATCTGAGACACTCTACACAACAGCAACAATTGCTACCGAATTTTTTATATATAATAAAACCATAGCATAAAAATGACTTAATCATGACACATAACATACATGAACATTCAAGAAACTAGAGACATGGGGTAATGGTGGTCTAAAATAGTGAAATACAACGGTTTACAATGTAACTGTATTTATAATATCTCATGGGAAGGGAGCCTACACAAGGAAATATTATATTTAGACTATCTTGATCACTTCACATGAAACATCAAAATTTAACTTTAGTGAACACTCTTGAGGTTTTCAACAGATCCATATCCCTTTAATATGAACAAATGATGCTGATGGGTCTCTTATTCCTACAATGAACCTTCTAAATGAGAAATTAATCTCTAGACACTTAACTAGGAAGCCAAGATGCTGCACAGGACCCGGGATAAGATCTACATGGAAAAAGGTTTATTGGATTTCCCTACATCATTTGCCTTGTTTCTAGTTTCCCTTATGCATCAACATCCATATTCAAACTAGAAAACTCTATCCTTAGGATCATGAAATCTCAATTCCACATCATACTAACAATTGATAAGAAAATCCATACAAATACTAAGATGACTCCTTAATATGACTATCTCGTCAATGCACCTCAATACAACTACTTCATAGTCACTTTTAAAGATGATATTCTCAGTAGATTCCTCCTTGTCATTCTTGTAGCACTAGTACTTAGATTACATGTTGATCCAATCACTCTTTACTGCCTATTATGTGGAAATAATATTGTTTGAGATCTTTTGGACCATGAAGTTTTATTTAATGAAGAATACCTTATACTAAAAAATCATCCCACTAATGGAGATCTCAAAACTGTCATATTGAAATCCCACACATTATTTGGGAAAGAAAACTATTTCTATGGAATTCAAGAAGGATAACCAGTCTTTCACATGGTTTATATCAATTAGGTTCAAATCATAAGCATATCTTGTTTAAGGATTGATTTGAAAAATGAAGGTAGATGTATCTCTTTGAAAAAAGAAATTTTTTGGCTTCGGTCTCCTGAAAAGAAAATGCGGGATCCAGTCTTATTGTGAAAATTTAAAGCTAAACTCTCCATATACAACAATAAATCATGAGTTCTTCTTATGGCTAGAAATAAGTCCATATACAATCTTCCTTCAATCTTCTACCTTTCCCCTAGGTGAATCATGATCGGTACCATATTTATATATAAGGGATCTACCATAGAGAGATCGAGCATCTAGGTCATCCCAAACGAGAATATCACGGAGACATTTTAGTGTTCCTTCCATAAATTACATATTGATCCCCCTTGGTCCATTTGTTTATACATTCTCTTCTAGGAAGCACATTTATTCCGACCCTCACAATGAGAGTCCCAAAATAAGGAGGTCTGAATCTTCATATTATCCCTCAAAACACCTTTAGGAACCTTCGTATAGACATCACATTCTCAAAGATTTAATTGAGGACACAATTTTCTAGCATAATTATTCCTATAAAAGACATGAAATGTTTATTAAAATTGTTCATATAACTCATTTTTTAGTGAAAGTCCCAGGAAAGTGGGATATATGTATTCTACTTAGAGAAACTAGGGCTCCCAAGTTCAAATATATTTTAGTTATTTTTTCATAATATCAATCTCTACATATAATAGAATTTTTTTATTCAATGTCATAATTTTTTAAAGAAAAATTATCTATTTTATTCTACTCTATGATTCCCCTAACATTTCTCATCATTTTTCAGTTTTATCCAATGTTCATATGATTATTATAAATAATTAGTTTTAATTTTAATTATCTGTTATAAAATTTTAATATCCCTTTCTATATGAAACTATTCACTTTTACTAAGAAGTCCACAACTTCATTCATAGAATTAGAAAATTAATATTTGATAGTTATTATACAATTTATCATAATAAGAAAATACACTATGAAATTAATGTTCTTTATAAACAACAAGATTCTTCCCTTGTCTGAAATAATATTTTTTATTCTGTTTTATGAGTATGTCTCATATTTTCACAACACATTAAAGTAAATAAACATCATTTTTTTTTGAATTAATCCATAATCAATTCAAAAATATTGGATTAATTTTCAATTCTCTTATTTTAATTATATAACATGAAAATAGTGGATGAAATCAAATTAAAGTTTCTATTCAACTTATGCTCCATTTTAGGTTCAAGATACTCTTTATAAGAACTTAATATAACATTTTCTTCTACAATTAATTCTTTTTTAAGACATTATTCTATGAAATTTTTTATTACAAATAATTTCATCCAAACTCCACTATTGATGGAATAACCCCTCATTCCAACATAAGCATTGGTTTCATTCGTATTAGATAAATATCCTCTCTTTCTATGAAAATAATATTACATTGAGGAAAAATTATATTAATAATTGCATCTTCTATAGTTTACCAATTTTTCCTTGAATAATCATATTAAGACTCTTCTTCATTATCACATTAATTGTCATCAAACATATTTATATTTTTTTAAAAATTTCATATATTCTAATATATTATGAGCTTGAACATTATTTTGTGGTGAAATTTATATTTTCCTCTTTAGATGCCCTCTGATATCAGTGACGTTAGATTTTGTAAAATAAAAACATATTTTTATCAGAATATGAACATATAACTTCATCCTTATCTATATAAACTATTTTTATTGAGATATTTTTATTTTTAAGAAAATTAAATGTGTCTTCCATCTTAACTAATATCTTCTTAATTAGGTTACATTACCGATGATTCTTATAAAAAATTAAGATGTTGGGGATATAATTCAATTAATGCATCTTATGATCGAGATCCTTTAGATATAATGAAAATTTACATTAAATATGTTGTGTATGTTATAATGAACCTTATAAAAAATTGAGGAATCATTCATAGCCTGACCAAATACTCAAATGGTTCTCAAAACCTCATTATCTTCTGAAATGAATTTACCAATAGAAAAACCATTATTCTTACTCCTATATTCATTCATCATCATTAAAATATATATTTTTTTATATTTTAATATTACACCATCTTCATATATATTATGTATTATTTTCCAAATTCATATTAAAATATTGATCCCTATAACCCTTATAGGTATTTGTATGAATAAGAGTATAAAAGGATATTTCATAAATCTCCATTTAGCATAATTTTTTTAGTATACTGATTAAAATAAAATCTTTTTTAGTGGGCGTAAAATTATTTTCCAGAATATCTAAACTTATTTAACTAGAGATATTACAAACTATATAATTAATTATTTCCAAAAATATTAATTTTTTTATCCTATATGGGAATAGCTTTAATTTTTTATAAATTAATATATTCCATCATTGATGTAAATATTCATATCACAACTCTAAAAACATTGAATACCTTCCAAAATGTGTCTTGGACCCTTCCACTATTCTAAGATGTTGAGAATTTTTAAAATATTATATGATTTCATAAAACATCATCTTTGAAAACATAATAATCCATGCTTATAAATAGAATCCCAGAATACTCTTGTATCGCTATTCATAGCCCCAATAATTGTGTAGTTTCATTAATAAGGATGATTATTCATAAAATAATTTTTTATTTTGTATATTTATATTTTTTATGAAATCATCATCAATCAAATATTAGGGTATGTGGTTTCACTATTGAACTAACACAATAATATTGGAAAACAAAAAATGTAAACATGGTGTCAATGATTTGCTACTAAAAATGAGTTGTCGATAATATTAACAATTGGAGATCAACTTCAACTATATAATAAACTGAAATAATCATTTTTGATGCAATGAGATGTTTATATCTACGAACGAAGGTAATTTGAATATCAATAGTGTGGTTTTCTGGACACTCCCCCTAACACGTTTAATGGAATTCATGACACTCAATGTGTTAGTGATTACCCATATCATCTAATATATTATATCTTTAAAATTATATACTTCTCCTATACATTTACACAGTATAAAATATATGTGATTTTACTCTTCTTCCTAAATACATGACACATATCTGATGATCACTAAAAAGGGTGTAATTATATTTTTTTTTATTTCTAATTCATCATCAACTATAACTATATAACCTATCAAAGGTAATCATTATAAATATTTATTTGTTAGATAAACAACACACACAAATTCATTGTATACAATCCATACACACACACACTCTCTCTCTATCTCTATCTCTCACTATCTCTCTCTATATCTATCTTCAATAATCATGTAGGTTTCCAATTCATTATTTATACCAATATTTTATCATAGAGTGACTGTAATCAAAATCAATAAAACATATCCTCTAACATAAACATATTATTTTAGAAATATGTGAATCCATATGTTATAATTGAAATGTAACATAATGAAATTTAATATCTGGAATAAATTATATATAAACATTAATTTTTTTTGGGTTTGAAAATTTTCCAATCAGTGATAATAATTTGGTTCCCTAAACTTACAGTCCTACAATCTAGAGTGACAAAAAAAACTTGTTTTTACATTTAATTTAAAATTCACTAAAGCGACCTAATTTATCATTCAATAATTCGAAAATATTCAATACATATGCAATATCTACCATTTGAAAAAAAACATTATTTGTTCAGAGGCCTATAAATTAAGGAAAAAAATAACTAAAACCCCATCTAAACTCATCAAAAGGTTAATTTTTTCTATTTAATAAAATAGATAATCTGTAATAAGCCATCAGTATCTCCCAAAAAATCTCCAAAAATTATATTCTATTATATATATAATGTGTAATACATTTCTTCATATCATGGGGAAATTTAAAAATAATAATGGGAGAGATCAAATGCTTAGTAAGGGTTAATATATTTGATAACAAAAACATTCATAAATGTGTATAATATCAGATGGAATAATGTAGAAGTAATAACTATGAAAAATAATTTCAGAATAAGAATAAACTATGAGAATTATATTTCACTGGTTGAAATATAAATAAATAAACAATTGGATCAAACATAAAGGTTCCTTATAAAATAAATTCCTAATTTTTTATAAGTAATTATATTCTTAATGTCATGAATTCATGATATTTGACATCATTATCATACTATTATAAACTTATGCTTATAAAATAATTATTCCTAAGAAAGAATCCACAATGATTACCAAGTTAGTTTTTCTCATCATACATATTGATGAGTTGGGAACCATCTATAAAAAGCCTTAAATTTTTTTAATTATGTTTCATATGTTCATCATTATATGTAATGAAAAGAAAATGTAATACATAACAAACAATACATATTTATTAATTTATATATATTTAAATAAAAGTATATAAATTGTCAATATTTCTATAATAAATAATTGGGATATGTTTTCATGTTTTCATCCCTCCACATAAAAGATAATGGAGTATTGATTTATAGTTATGTTAATGATTTCATCAATAATAAGATTTATTTCATATAGTTTAACACCATTCAATAAAATGTTGGAACTATGAAATGTTCATAATCGAATTGAATGGGAAGAAAAATTAGTCATGTTATAGAGGATTATATTGAATGAAAAATTCATTAATTGATTTTTCATCATTGAATATGAATATAATTTAATGAGGTATTTTATAAGCTAATAAATTTTCCATAAAGTCACTAAAAAGTAAAAAATCATGAATAAGAATAAAATATCAATTAAGAAAAGTTAATATAAAAAATATATTACAATAATTGTACTATAAGAATAAAAAGCATATGAATGGAATGTCCGGAATTTGACGGTTATTCATTTATAATGATTTAAATATTGAATTTAATACACTCTATATGATAGCGTTCTATGTGTAATATTAATCACGACTAATTTCATTTTCAATAACATAAATAACACATATGACTTTAGAAAATTTAAAATTAAAACCCCTTCAATGATATAATTTAAAATATGAAATTAAGTCCTATAAATAAAAATAAAATAATGACATAAAATATCAATGTTGTATTTTATACTACAAAAAATAGAAAACATTGTGTATTACAAAAGCATGTCTCATGGAAATTAATATTTATACATAGAACAATTAATGAAAATTAATCATTGAAATGTGAATTATTTGTTAATGATATTATAAGGATGAATTATAAAACCCATGAAATTATGTATTAAATATAACAAAATTTATTCATTAGTTATAATAAATAATGTTTTTAATAATATTATTTCAATTATAAAATTCATAAAACTTTGGAATAATATTTAGTTAGTAGAAAATATTACCTCAAATCATGTCAAGTAAAAAATTAAATATACTTTATCATATAAGAAATATAAATATATTAATCACCCTTTAAAAATAATTTTCCTCTATATATAATTTAATATTAAATAAATTACAATTATTCTATAAAACTATATTACTTGGTTATTAACGATTTTTGATATAGGGTGAGTAGTCTTGATAATTTTTAACTAATTTCATAATATTGGTGTTATTATTCATTATGCTCACTGATTTAATCATTACTAGTTAATAAAATTTAATAGAAATAATTTATTAAGACTATAAATATATATATAACTTCATTCTATGGGATTTTCAATTATAATACATAAATATGTAATCAATCCGGAGCATGTTTATGATATTTTAGTCATATGGATATTGATATCTTATCTATATAATTTAATAAAAATATAAAAATTCCATAAGTAAAATAAAACAATCATTTTCATTTTTTTATATTATATTACAAGACATTGAATCCCCAAATACCTCTATGAAATAAATAAATAGCATTGTACAAGTAGGTGGTTAAACCAACCCATACAAAAGCATAACATGATTAATAGAATATTATGAAGTGGTTTAATGTTTATATGTATATAAATAGAACATAATAACATAATTAATTGTTTAACTAATTTATATATAACAGTTACATGTATTTAAAATAATAATAAAAATTATAATACTTTATTACATATTTGGATGAAGTCGGTATTTTCTCATAGAGTGCTCTTTTAGAAAATTAAATTTACAATGGATGTTGTTACTTATTTGGTTATTAGGATTCCCAATATGAAATACGCTAACCATAACTATTTTATTAACAACATATTTCTCCATTTAACACATTTTCATAACCATATATTAAGTGATTTAATGAAAAAATTGAAATCAATTTTTCTATAGAGTTGGTAATCCTCATATATGTAAGGTAGATGAATTTTTTGTCTTTAGAATGGAAAAATTTTATATTATATATCATAATTTATGAATACTAAGTAATATTTATATATCATACTTATTCCATAAACTAAATAAATTACCAACCTTGTATGTTGGAATGTAAAATGAACCATGACCAATCATGGAGGTGGAAATCCAGTGACATGAATAGATGTTGTTTTTTAATTGAAGAATGGAATGTGGGATAAATGTTATTTATAATTAATAATAACGTTATGTATTCATACAATATTTTTATAATTATATTGAAATGATAAAAATATATTATTATAATTTCTACAAAAAAGAAATGAAATTAGTTAAAAAAATTTAAACACCTTGATGATCTGATCATTCCCAAGGAGGATGCCATAGAAGTGTATATATATAGAAAATCTATTGTGACCAAATATTTAGAACATTAATTAGGATTATATTTTATGAAGGAAAGAAATATTCTAAATGAGAACCTTCTTTGTTGAGTGCTATTGAAGGGGAGGTGTGGGGTTTCTTTTATAGGTTGTGGAAAAGGAAATTTTTATGATATTTCAACATAATATGAAGGGAGAACATGTTTCGCATGTATTCTGGATCAAAAAAGGGAAAAAATTACAAGTAATTAGATTTTGTTTATAATCCCACATCAATAATTTGAAGAAAAAAAATATTTTAAAATTGTTTTTATGTGTTTCAATCAAACAATTTGCACTTTTACCATTTTTTGACATGGTGACTAGTTTTTTCCAAGGTAATTTAGTTATAATTCCAAAATTTAAAAAATATTGTCTCTAATACATGAGTGAAACTAATTCATAAAATATAATATATTTTTTATATAAATTTTATATGTTTAGGAATTATAATTATTGGAATTATGAAATGTTGCACATAAAAACATGTTTTTAGAAGAAAATGAATTTTTACCAAACAATTTATCTACCGAATAAAATTAACAATATTTTTTTTCATGTTACAAATCATGGTTGTTATAAAAAACAATTTTGTTTAATAATATCCCATCGAATGGAAAACCCCAAATATTTAAAAATAATCTTTAATAAAAAGAGTTGACTTTAAACTATTAATCTTATATGAAATTATTTCCTTTGTTCATAAAATAAATGATGGAGGTTTTATAAATTCATAATGATATTTTAAAATTTATATTATTCATATTTGAAAAAATATTTAATAATTAAATGGTGTTATATTTTTTGTTTTGCGTGTATAATATTATATTCATTAATGTTGATGTTTTAGTAGAAACAATTTTTTTCAATATTAAGCTCCAAATAAATTATTTCAAAAAGATATAATAAATTTTTCATAAGAGAATATTGATGTGATGATTTAAAAAATTATTTTTATTTTATCAAATTTAACTTCAACATTTTAGAATAAATATTTTACATCAAATCATAAATATTTAACGGTAGATATCTTCTTTTGAAAATTAAATTTTAATAAATGAATTAATGTTCATATTAATAATTAATATATGTTACTAATGATTTTTTAATATATTATTCATATCATAATTGTATTTCATAAAAAATCATTTATCTTCTAAAAAACCAAAATAAAAATAAAAGTTGAGAACTGAAAAATTTATATGCCTAAATTATTCATATTATATATTTAGCCATGCTAATTTAATATATGAATACCTTATAATTGATAAAGAACGTAATTTGTATTTTTAAATATATTTAATAATAATTCTTTACAAATATTCTAACAAACTAAATCTTATGGCCGATTTCTTTTAAAAAAACTAATAATTGAGGTTTATTGTGTATTTTTTGAACATGTAAGTATTTTCCAAAGATGATACATTTCCTTCAGTCTAAATTTTTTAATGAAATTTCTAATAGTGAGTATTTTACAATGATGAGTTTTTCCAATTTTTATTATTTCCATGGTGAGTCTTCTCCCATGGTGATACATTTCCAACAAAGCCTTTTATCATGAAATCTTCAACGGTGAGTCCTTCTAATATTGAATCTTTCTTAATGATGAGTCATTCCAAATGACAAGTATTTATAATGATGATTCCCTTCCAATGGTGAGACATTTACAACCTTTTACCATTTTACATGGATTCCATATTTTCTATTTTCATTGTCCTTTATGATTGGAAATGTATATAATTTTCATGACCCATCCTCTGGGGCTCGTGTTGTGACTACCCCAAGCCCATCGTCCATAGGCAAGGGGATGGAAACTTGTACCAGAATGGCCTATCCCTATAATAGGTAGGCATTTCCTTTAAACATATACAAACACAAAATCCAAGAAGACAAAGAGAAGAAACCACAATGTAAACTACTGTAGTAAAAAGTTTATTGAATGTAAAGGGGCATGAATACAGGACCAGCTAAAAAGATCAAGTACAAATGAAATGTGAAAATAGATCATGCATTGTCCATTGAGGATCATTCCTGAAAGATAGGTATAGATCATGATCAGTAGTCACTACATCACGTCATGTCAAATGGTCCAACTCTGAGCATTGTCTAGTCCTGGCTACCTCATCCTCGATCAATGATGTTCGTCGTATGTAGAAGAAACAACAATGTTTATGCATAGCCCATACCTGGGTGAGTATAACAATAATGATTAGGGACCCCGGGACCCCCTAAAAGTCTCTCAGAGTTCCACAATGAATAAACCACAATACCAGACCTAAAACACAGAGCACAAATCATTCATCAACTCTACTTAGATATATGCGCATACATATACCTATGTTATCAAGATATACATCTCTCATACATGAGGAAACAAAAGGACCCTTGTTTTATGCCATTAGAAAAACCAATCAAATGAGAGAATAATAACACAAATGTAACACCATGCAGGTAACACCATGAAGGTAAAATAAGCACAATGTTAACCCTTCGAAGGTAACACCACGAAGGTAAAAGTACCAAAAATGTGACATAATAAAGGTAAAACCACGATGGTAAAAGTACCAGAAAGTTATCACCATGAAGGTAACATTACGGAGGTAAAAGTACCACAATGTTAAAGAAAAAGCTCACACTAGGTATACAACTTATGTAAAGAAGTATAGATGATTAGTTGTAAATCCATATCATATTATTTTCTTCAGAACCTAGGATGATGACCCACACCAGATATATAGATTCTGATCCACATGGGATTGCGAGTTGCTGACGCACCCAGGATCGATAGATACAACCCCACATAGGATCGTACTGTGCTGACCCTCACAGGATTTGTAGATTCAAACCCACATATGATCGATGTTCTTTCGTTGCATTACAGCCAGCCATGAGATTCTCGCACTAATAATGCATGATTCTGGGAGGATCCACTAATCAATCCATCAGTTGTACCTCAACAACAAAAAAATTACATAATGATTTATCCCAAAGGACCTCCATTTCGTATGCGTTCTAACATGAAATAAGGTGCATTAATCTAACACCCAGTTTGTGACTTATAATCATTTTAGTACCAAGGATCCGGTTAGATTTGGGTTCAATCCAACCCAACCATACTCTAACATTCTTAAAACACAAATGAAGTTTACCAAAAGGACCGTCTCACTCCAAGGATCCTAGCTCCACAGACGATGTGTAAAATGACTGCCTGGTTCACAATTTGTGGCTCTTTTAGAGAGATTGGTCCAGGAAGGGTTCGGTCGGGTCCTACCTGGTCGGACCGAACCTTAGCGATCTGGTCGTGGCCGACTCAACCCAGTTTAGGTTTACCTGAACTACTCCATGTCTGACCTAGCCCATCTAGTACCAGCCAGGGCCAACCCGGTTGGGCTGGGGCAGAGACCGTCCTGACCCCCATGGACGACAGGCCCGACCCAACATGGGGAATGACCCGTTGGGCTCACGTGGCCCAACCTGCGGAGGGGCGCGACCCGCTGGAGGCATGGCCCGATGGAGTGGGGCCTGCCCTAGCTAGATTTGGGGGGTATTCCCCCCATTCAGAAATAGGATCTATGGTGCCATGGGGCACCCAAGGATGCTCGCAGGACCATCAGAGAGTGGGTTTGAGCCCTCCGCCATGACTTTGGAGTCGTGATCTTCTTCAATGGTGCGCGACGGCGAGCCTCTCGCCTCCATATGCTACCAGCCACCGCATTCAACCAAGACTTAATTTCACGTCACCTTTATCGGACTATGAGCAATGGCACTCCACCACCTCCTTCGTAGGAGGACACTATATTCACCCACCGTAGATTTGTTCACGACATCCTCCACTGGCAGCACGCGACGAAAAGCCACCATTTCCTCCTCTTCCGGCAGCGCGTGACGGAGTGCCTCCATCTCTTATTCCGCTGATGCTAGTAGGCGAGAGTCTTCCTTGGGTCACTAGGGGAGCTCTGGTGGCCCGTCCTTCAATCCGAAGGTGCTAATGGACTCCCCGGGATGCCTTATTCCATGCTAAACCTACCATTCCGAGTTCCATCCAACCCGAATAAATCACTCGTGAAGAGAACCTCAATATTAAACAAAAGGTGGATGGTCCATGCCTTGTTTTTCTGGCACACTCTCTCTTTGTTATCTTGATAAAAAGAGGGTAGTATAATTATTCATCAACTCTTGAAATTATATAATAAATTACCCCTACCTCAAGATTCATTGAAGAATGTACACGCTTCAAGAGGATTGAGTGTTCATCGGTTCGTGAATTGGTGGCACTCATCACCGCTTGTTAGAACTGGTTCTTCCCTCCAAGTGGTCAGCCTCGTGGTACCTTTCCAGAGCTTCTTCTCTTGAAAAAGTTGTGCCAACACTCCTCCCAGAGCTCCAGATAAATAGCAGAGGGGGAGTGTGAGTAACACTATTGTAAATTTATGAGGATCATCTAATGAATGATCCTCCAAAATTCCAATGGTGCTGTTACAATGATTGAGAAGTCATGCCAATTATTGTCTTGACATGTCGTTGGTACTGCCACATCCACTATTCCATTGGAGGAAATGAAAAAGAGAAATAAAATAACATAACAATTTCTATGTTATTTTACTACATCATTAAAGCGAAAAATACTAAATTTTTCACCCAACATACACAGTTCAATGTGAAGTCTCCTTTAAGCGAATCCCAGTATGGTAGATTCAACAGTTCCCTCAATATTTCTAATCCAAGCACCTGTTCAAAAGTTAGAAAATGCTGCCAACACATTTAGTGATTATACCATTAAGAATAGTTAAATAAATAATTAACATTCACCCTCGACCCGCGCCAGTTGAGGTTAAGCTATGCCTAAGGTAAACATGTCGCAACGAACATAACAACACTCTCAAATTTTCAATCCTATATACCGTTTTAAAGTAATGGATTTTATCAATAAAATAATTGTCACTTGATTATTTTATTTATGGCCAAATATTAACTTCCATAGTTAGCATGCACCGATCAATGTTAATATTTTCCTAATGAATGAATACACTCATGAGATCAGCAGTGGTCTCCAATTTTTAATATGTGTCACCGTTTGTGAGTTATAATAATTTGTAAAATAAAATAACCTTATTAAATTATTTTATTTATAGATTTTCCAATTTTGGGTTTTCTCTTCAGAGGCCTATGAAAACTAATATTAATTAGAGGCTATGGTAAAACAGATATCCTGAACACTATAGTGCCCTCAGATTTCTCAATCGGGCACCCATTTAAGAGTTATTCCTCCGTTTCCGGATAACCACTCACATGCGCTATTTTGAACAAAATATTTTCCGATGGATCATTCCGGGAACTCTGGGCCTCGAAATCATGCATCGTCAGATTTCCTAGTCTCGAAATATATCTATTTAATATGAAAAATTATATAGAAATTTAAAGACATTACATTTCCTATACCTTAGGTCTTTACATCCCCAAAATCCAAAACAAAGTCAAATCAAATAACTGATGGTACTGAACATGAATATGAGCTTTCCGCTCCCATGTTATCTTTGGGAGTTTCCATGCTATCACCAATCATTCACTATAGGGATCTACTATCTATGAATAACTTGCTCATGTCGATTATCTATTTTCACTGGGAGATCTGTAAAAGTCACCGCATCATCAGAGTCCAAATCACCATAGTTGATAATGTGTAATTGATCATGAATGCATCTTCTCAACTAAAAATCCTGGAAAATATTATGAACCTGGTGAATATGTGGGGGAAGAGATAGACGGTATGACCCCTTTCCCACTCTGCTAAGAATCTAGAAAGGTTCAATGAACCTCGGAGTTAGCATGATGCCCCGACCAAACCTCTGTCATCCTCATTGGGGTGAGACTCATAGGAATACATGGTATCCCTCCTCGAACCCCAAGGGTCTCCACCCTTTGTCAGTATAAAAATTTTACCGGCTCTGTGCATTCTTCAATTGCTGACAAGTGAGGCATCGTGGTACAAACCCTGTCATTTCTTCCTTCATCCCTGGACACCAATACTAACACTGAAGGTCCTGGTATATCTTCTCCACTCTAGGATGTACCATTAAAGGGGATGTATGGAACTCTATAAAAACCTCCTCCCAAAGCAACACTGGTACCATGGTGCATCCTCTGAAGTGAACAACATGCTCTCCATCTTCAAAAAATCCTTTAGATGAACATCTGGATGATATCTTAGCACGTCGAGCCTCACAGTTTATATCCCTAAGTTGTGCCTCCCAAACACAATGAATAATTTGGTGAGTGAAAATCATAGATAGGAGGTAAGAACCTCCATATTTATCCACAAAGGATATATGCATCATGACTACTAGTTCTGGTGCCTCACTCAATAGCTATAGACCAGATCTCCTACTGAGTGCATCTGCATCAATGTTTCCCCTTACTAAGAGAACATACTATTTCGAAGTCATTTCCTTGGAGAAACTCTATCCATCAGCCCCGTATCGAGTTCATGCCCTTCTATGTGATAATAAACCTGAGACTCTCGTGATCCGAGTAAATAGTAAATTGTTCATACATCAAGCAGTTCCACAATATCTTTAGTCAAAATACCACTACTGCTAACTACAGGTCATGGGTATCATAGTTTTTATTATGTTTTCTCAACTAACCTGAGCCGTAGGCAATCACTGGCCGCTCTTGTATCAGGAAACAACCTAGTCTGGTCCCTGATGCATCACAGTAGACTACAAACCCAATGTCCTCTCCTGGTAGCCTCAAGATGGGGGCACACTTCAGCCTCTGTCTCAGCTCGTAAAATCACTGCTGACCCTTCTCTGTCCATAGGAAATGAATTTCTTCTTCGTCAAAGCTGACTAGGGTACCACGACCCAAGAAAAGATTCGTACAAATCTCTAGTAGTACCGTCCAAAGTATATGTCTCTCTCCCTTTGGGGAGTTAATTATAGAAACATCTTTTGAAAAGATGTCCCAACACTCTACCACTACTATTGGAAACTAAAAACTCAAAACTCCAGCTACCACGAGGTTTAGGCTGGCTGACAGAAGAGGGATCAGATGCACCCTCCTATGCATGAGTTTATCTTGTGCTTCCTGGGTTTCCGTTTTTAACGACCAAGGAAAACCCCATTCCAATGCTGTAGATATACTACATCCATTTTTTCCTAAATAGTGAATTTGAGTATGAAATGTGGATCTATTCTGTCCCTAAAATAACTTCGTCATGCCTCGATGCTTCTACCAAGAAGATTAGACTGAAACTCTCACCTCAAGGATGTGATCACACCATTGGCAGAATTTTGATTATCAAGTCTCCTCCAAATGTTACCTCCAGATGTAATGGTCATGTAAATGATTAAACTAGAGACTCTAGGTCTTGAACAAAATTCATGGCATGAAGGATTAATTGGAACCTATTTCTATTTATACAGAAGATATTATTAGACAAATATCGTACCTAGAATCATTCATGGAGCCCTTAGTTCACACACCTTGACCGCATGAAGCTACTTCATTCCTCTTTCCTCCAACTCCCTAAGCCTGGTGGGGACCATATAATGGTGGTGGTTGTAACAAGTTGAAATGTATACACCCCTCATGTTTCTCTCCTAGATCCACTTCCATGCCTCATACCCTACAGATTAATCTATCAATAACAATTCCTCTTCACAAAACATTTTACAGGCCCAAGTCATTGAGACGGGCTCCAGTTTCCAACTTTCCCACTGATAACATTTACAGGATCTATCTGATCTTCAAAAGAACATTCAACAACAGTGGTTCTATGTAGCATCGTAACATATGTAGGAATGTATAGAGGAATAAAACTGGATCGGGTGTCCCTAAAAACACCATGATCAGAGGTCCAATCCCTGATGCACTTACCCTACTATATTCATCAAGTAACTGGTATGGTCGGCATGCTTTAATGAATACACATCTAACCACATGTCACCTTGCCTAAGCTATAGAAGATCCAGATAATACTCAACCCATAGATTTTTTGGCAAGTGACACCTTTATTGTTGAAGGTTCTCAAGCTATTGCACATGTAATTCACCTCTTTGAAAGATCAGGGTAATCTAAACCCTATCATCGTCTTGGTGAGCAACATTGAAGACTCTCTACCAAGAACACAATCCAATTGAATGGTTCCTTATCTAGATCGATACCCGTACACCTCATAAAGACAATCCCTAACAGCCTATGAGTCGGGATCGCCTTGAATCATGAGGGGTATCTGATGTTGGAACACATGTAAGGCATTTAGCCTACATGTGTCCTCTACTAGTATTGTCGTATGTAACTACTGACCAACTGGTAGTGATATAGCTGGGACTGTACCAAAAGGTACCAACTTGTGCAACCATACATGTAATTAATCCTCACACCATGTGGACCATAATCATGGTCACATAATGATAAAGACTAGGATCTAAGATCTCCATCTGATCTGCAGGTGTTCCTACTAGGTGGAAAACTCTACCTACAGCCCCCATCCAGTCCTCAACTGCCTGAGGATCTTTCACACATTGAATCCTCAGAGGAATCTTCCATTGGATCTCTTAAAATGTTCATAGTCGGCTTGCTGGGTCCACTGGTAGCATCGATTGCCGATCCACATAGGATTGCTCGGTGCTGGTCCACACTAGATCGTTCAGTGCCGATCCACATACGGAATATATGATGCTGTTCCACAGAGGGTTCTGCGGTGGCCCATCATCGTGTACTCTGTTGGGAATCATAGATGGCACTCTATGTGGAGGTATCCTGATAAATAACAGGTGCTCCATGGTCATTAGGTTATACCTGTTGAGTTTATTCTAAAGAAACCAAGGAGAAACATTTCCAAAAAACGTGAAATCTGTGTTTTCATGTACCAAGTCAGAAATCAGAATTCAGGGTCCTGGTGTATGGATACGTCGGCTGCTACACCAACACTGGCTCCCTAAACTAAAAACCATGCTCCAAACACTAAACACTTTTAGTCCATTGAAAATATCAGAGTCCTAGTTCTTTAGTAGAATCGACTCCTGTGATACCACTTTGTCACAAACCACCCCTTGGGGCATGTGCCGTGACAACCACATAACCACCATCTATAGGAAAGGGGCTATAGAATATCACAAGAAAGGCATATCCATATTACAAGAATGGATTTCCTTTAAACCTATACAAACACACAATAAAAGAACACAACTAGAAGCAAACATGATGAAAACTGCTGTAGTAAATAGTGTACTATGTTTGAAGGGGAAAAAATACAAGCCCAACTAAAAAGAACAAGTAAAAATGAGAAGATAAAACAAATCCTAGATTGTCCACCAAGGATCCAACCTAAAATGAAGGTACATCTCATGATCAGTAGTCACAGCAGCATGTCACAACAAATGGTACACCTCAAAGCACTATCATGTCCTGGATCCCTCATCCTCAATCAAGGATGTCCGTCATCTCCAAAGGACAGAGCTAGGTGCAGGTGTTTCCCATACTGGGGTGAGTATAACAATACTCAGTAGGGACCCCAAGACCCCCGAAAGTCTCTCAGATTTCCCCAATGGATAAACCATAATGCAAGACCTAAAACACAAAGCACAAAGCCATCATAAAGTCTACATATGTATATTCCCATACATCTACCTATGTTATCAAGATATAATCATCTCATACATTAGGAAGCATTAGGATCAAACATTTAAGCATTTAGAACAACTGATCGATGAGGGGAAAATACCATAAAGCTAACACCACAAATCTAACACCACAATGAAAAATGTACCACAAAGGTAACACCACGATGGTGAAACCATGAAGGTAAAAGTACCAGAAAGGAAACACTACAAAGGTTACACCATGAAGGTAAATGTTCCACAAAGGTAACACCATGACGGTAACACCACAAATGTAAAATAACCACAAAGGTAATGACTTACCTCACACAAGGTATATAACTAATGTATAGAAGTACAGATGATTACTCATAAATCTAGATCATTTTATTCTATTGAGAGGCTCTGGTGTTAACCCCCACAGGATCGATAGATGCTGACCTAGAAAGGATCTCTAGGAGCTCACACATACAATATCAATAGATAATGACCCACATAAGTGTGGGATCGAAATAATGATGTAGATGCCCAATATACAAGAGGGGGGGTGAATTGTACACATTAAAAATTTCCTTATACAAGGAAAGATCTATGTTTACCAATGATAAACTAAGAAAATTCACAACACCTCTAATCACCAATGAAATATTGGGACAAAGTATGAAGTTAAAAACATCTAGTTCTATGCACTTGCTTAACTCCGGAAAGTAATTCCGAAAAATAGGTTCTGGAAATATGGATCCGGAAATTGAAACTTAACCAAAGTTTACAATATGAGATTATACCTTAAAGCATATAGAATCTAAATTAATCAGATTACATGTGTAAGGAAATATATGAAGATTATACTTTCCTTACAACAAGAAAAGAAGCGGATGAAAAATTAGTAAAACTACAAGTAACAAGATATAAATCTTTTAACCCAAAGAGAAGGGTAAAAAACAACCTTGGATTAAGGTCCCTTGATTTATACCTTCAAGAAAGTCTGTCTTACCCACACCAGGTTTAGCCCTCGATATGAAGATCGGAGTCTCTGTCTTGTTATCCCCGCAAGCACTCAACTTCAAGGTAGTTGGTACCTCTGTCTTCCTTAGAACAGAAGCCCTCAACTTCAAGGTGTTGAAATCTCTGTCTTCCTATCCCCGGAAGCCCTCGATTGTAATCACCAACAATAAGAGTTGCACGAAGCATGTCTGCATAAGGAAATGTTTGAACAAGTCGTTTAAAATTTTTGCACAAATATTGAGAGTTGATAAGAGCCTCTCTCTCTCTCTAGAAATCACTTCAACATCATGTATGCAGAGATGTAAAGTTTGTCAATGTTGTTTTGAGCTCGTTAAAATGAGCTCCTATTTATAGGCACGGTTGGAATGGTTGACTCCATCCTCCAATGGTCATATTTTCCATAAATTTCAGAGGGACCTGTGCATGTGTAACTAAACCAACAGTTAGTTAGAAACAGAATGGATGACATCGTTTTATAACAAAACATGTGTAACTGAAAGCACGACATCATTTTATAATGGAATGAGTGTAAGCATAAGAATAAATGTAGTTCATAATATATGAAAATAAGTGTTCGGAGTCTAACCAAAATGGAATTCAGAGTCTATAATAAAGAGATATTCGGGTTCTATTTTATAGGAATTCGGAACCTGAATTTTATAGAAATATGGAGTCTGAATTTCTAAGGAAAATCGGAGTCTGGTTTCACCAGAGCTTAGAATCTGAACTTACAGAGTTCGGGGTCGAACTCATAAAGGTTCAAAGTCGAACTAGTAAATGTTCGGAGTCGAACTCATAAAAGTTCAGAGTCAAACTTTGTGAGAGTTTGTATCCAGAATTCGGAATGGAACTATATGAGAGTTCGTATCTAGAATTCGGAGTCGAACTATATGAGAGTTCGTACCCAGAATTCATAATGGAACTATATTAGAGTTCGTATCTAGAATTCGTAATGGAACTATATGAGAGTTTGTATCCAAAATTCAGAATGGAACTATATGAAAGTTATTATCAAGAATTCGGAGTCGAACTATATGAGAATTCGTATCCAAAATTCAGAATGGAACATCATTAGAGTTCGTATCCAGAATTCAGAATACAACTTTATTAGAGATCACATCAAGAATTCATAGTGGAACTTCATTACTATTCATATCTAGAATTTGGAGTGGAAATTCATTACAGATCATATCCGGAATTCTGAGTGGAACATTGTTATAGTTCATATCCATAATTCGGATCCTAAAACAGAATGCTTCATATCTAAGTATTATATGATTCCAAGGTTTTTATTATGAATTCGATTGTTATGTTGATGGAAAATATTGATATGAACAATGAAAATATGGTAGGGGTAAATTCCTTTGAGAAGGAAATTTTCCTTATGTAAGTAAATTTTATATTTTTATAAGTATATGGTGTTTGTGATTTTCAAAACAAGAAGGAATGGAAAAATCATAAGGAAATCATTACTGACGCAACAATATCCCCCTTTTTGGGAAGAAAAAACAACCATATGAAAAATAATATAAGGACTTTGAAAATTTTCATTAGACTTTGAAATTAAAACTTATCTCCCTTTATTCATGAATGATGATGAATACAACTAACTCCCCCTTAGGCATTGAAACTCTAACGATTGTATTCAGGATTTCAGGAGTGGAGTTTTCATTATCATGGGAATGAAAAACTTCATAATGAGAAACTCCCCCTTTATTTATGGATATCATCACTTAGAAATTATTTATTCTCCATTTTAATTTTTTCATTCTCCCATTTTTGTACCTCTTTTTGCTTCTCTGCCTTTGTGATTTTCATAAAGAATGTAAGGGAATGGAAAATTAATAAGGTACTTGAAACATTAGTATATAACAACACAATATACAACCAACTAAAAATTTCATTATGGTTGAAAAAATATTACAAGGAATGGAAAATCCAACAAAAGATCAGATTTGTCTGTCTTCCCTCATTTTCCTTCGGGATTAGTTTATTCAACATGATTTTCACCTTCTTCAAGTCTTTTTAATCCTCCTCAGTTTGCTTCTTCAAAGCTGTGATCCTTTCTTATTGAGATTTAAAGACTTTTGCCTGAGCCTTCATGGACTCTTCTTACATCTTCACTAACTCATCTTTCATTACATGTTTTTCTTGTAGCACAATCTAGATATCTCTATCCCTCTAAAAAATATGAGCAAGAGAGTTAACCTTATCCTTCAATTCCTTCACTTGTTGACTCCAAGAACTTTGATCAATGATCATCTCATCCTAAAGATTCTTCATATTGGTATCCTCGGTGTTAATGGCATATTTAACATCATTCTGAAAATGATCAAACTCATCCATGTCTTATTCAATTTTCTTAGACCACAAAGTGATTTTGTTGCATGATTTCCTGTGTACATCATAGTTGATAAGGAAATTTCTATGGTCAACTTAAATATTCACACACTTATCCATCACCCTAGATAATGGTTCCAATTTCGAATTCAGACTATGTTGCAACATCTAGAATCTGGAGTCAATTGTGTGGAAAATCGGATTGGTGTCCAGCAACATTTTCAAAGACTCGACAACAAACTCATGACTGTGTGCTGATGACTCCAAATCTGATAACATGCATGGGGATTGTTCTTCTTTAATATTCACTAACATCCTTTTAGAATAACCACTAACTTCTTTCTTCCTGATTATTTTTTTTGTTGTATCCATGAGCACTTCCTTTCCTTTATCAGTTTTTAGGATGGATTTATCATCTTGATATTTTTCCTCACTTTCTGATAGTTGAACAATCTGTTCTTCATCTATTTTCTTCTTTTCGGATCCTTCCTCAAGAAAATTCTTTTCATAGGATTCTTCCTCTTCATAAAAAACATTTTCCTTCCCTTTTTCTTGCTTATCATCATCCTTCCTAATTTCTATCTCAACTCCCTTTCCCGGAGTGACTAACGTTGAAGATTCAGCCTTTTCTTGATAATCTTCTACTTGTTTGATTAGGTCATTAAGATCATCAATTCCTTCTTCTTCTTCTTCTTCCTCTACTACTTCTTCTTCTACTACTTCAGTATCAATTTTCATTACTTATTCAACAACTTAATTACCCTTCGACTTTTCTGGAGTGATGTAGTTATTTCCTGGAGTCTCTGGTAATGGTTTAGTAAGGAATTATCCGGAACTGGAATCTGCTCAGTAGCTATTCCAGTTGCTTTCAAAAGAGATTGAACAACCTTGGCTTTAGACATTTTCTTCTTCAGCTTCTTCTGTTTTTCTTGCTTCTCTATCTCATCTGTAGCTTTTACTCTTAAGGCCTTAGCCTCAAAAGGGTCCAATACAAACTGTGGATCCCCTTCTTTTCTTTTCTCTATGTCTTCCCTCCACTTAGCAGCCACTTCATCTGGATATGCTTTCTGTTTTTTTGGCTTGGGTGGTGCATATTGAATTTCCTTAGATTTGGGAGTTTTTTCTTCAACAACCACTTCCTTAAGCTTCCTATTTTTAGTAACTTTCTTCATCGGTTCAGCCTTATCCACATTTTCTAGAATGGTTTCAGCCTCTTCCTATGTTAAAGGTTAGAATTCATCGGATTCAACAGAAAAAACCATCTTCATCCTTTTTACTGTATCATCACTAACCAGCATTACCTTTCAATTTCTTTGCATGGTAGTACAAGTAACTATAAATGAATCAATACATTGGATAATAATCCTGGAAAACAAGGCTGGATACATTATGATCTAAGCCTTCTGATTCCCTTCTTTGATATTCTTAAGAGTAATCAAAATATGCCTCATCAAATTTATCTTCTTTAGATTTACCAAGAAATCTAGGATGTAAATGTCACTCTTCTTGAGATTGTCCTTGTCACCCCTTCTTGGTACAAGAAAACCTTGTAAACATAGCTGTGGAATCTGATTATTCAATGAAAGATGAGAAATCTTAGCTGTCTTGACATCATTAAGTCCAAGGCATTTCAATGCCTTTACTTGGTTGAAACATCCTTGCTCATCCGGAAGATTATGTGAACAAAACTCAGCTTCACCTTCATAAGATAAACCCACCAAGCTTGCAGCCTCGGTGTAGGATAATTTGTATGTATTCCCATAGGACTTGAAAGAAAATAATTCTCTACCATCTTCCTCAACGAAGGAAACAGACTCATAGAACTCAATAAGTAAATCTTTATAAACCAGATCCTGTTTCTCTGGCTTTGATAAGAAAAACTCCTCCAAACCATTAAATCACATATTCATAGATATAAGAGAATCATACTTTTAGAAACACAGATGTACTAACCTATCCATGTAAACTATCCACTTTGAGATAGGCTTCGTAGTTGAAATTTCCTGAGAAGT
The DNA here is from genome assembly GCA_963277665.1 of Viscum album. Classification (NCBI taxonomy): domain Eukaryota; kingdom Viridiplantae; phylum Streptophyta; class Magnoliopsida; order Santalales; family Viscaceae; genus Viscum; species Viscum album. The sequence goes on along the minus strand of OY728122.1, from coordinate 2,109,082,400 downwards.
TTCTTCAACAGACATTCAGAATGTCGAGCTCTGGAAGATTCAGAACGGGCTATAAGAAGGGAGGCAGAACTTCAACACGCAAGAGCATGAATATCGATGTGGGACAACCATCAGGGGTCCCCAATATATAGTCTATGGATGTGACAATTGAACTTCCAAAAACCATCTAATGGTTGAAAAATTATCTGATCTGATCTGACGGTTGAAAACATACCCGCAAGGAAATCATGAATCCGATATTTTGAGGTTTTAAGAAAAATAATCGGATTAAGAAAAGTAGAATCTGAGAAATTTTAAAAGTTATAGGAAAATACCATTATGAAAAATATGAGTACGAAAAATTATGTAAGAAAATAATACCTTTCATATTGGATAGGTAGTTTGTTCGTAATAGGTGATATTCTTCTTGAAGAAAAATTAGACTATGAAAAAACTAACTACGAAAAAACTCGCTATGAAAAATATGAGTACGAAAATTCTCATTACAAAAATTCTCATTACGAAAATGCTCATTACGAAAATTATAAATACGAAAATTCTCATTAAGAAAATTCTCATTACGAAAATTATCATTAAGAAAAATTGAGAATGAAAATTTTCATTATGAAAAGTATGAGTACGAAAAATTTAATTATGAAAACTATGAGTACGAAAAATTTCATTACGAAAAGTTTGAGTATGAAAATTCCCATTACGAATGTTTCAGTTCCAAAAATTTCCATTAAGAAAATTTTAGTTTCGAAAACCTCATTACGCAAATTTTAGTTCCAAAAGTTTGAAAAATAACTACAAATTTTTTTGATTATGAATGTTTTTTTTAAAAACTGACTACGATAATTTTTTATTATGATAACAAGAAAATGTACTCCCACTATGAAAAGGAGTTTATTACTATAAGGAGATTGTTTTAACAAAAAGTTAATGAAGTAATATTACCTTATGGTTATCATTACTAACTTCTGTTTAATATATTCTAATCTATCGAGGGGTAAAGATTTTGTGAAAATGTCAGCAAGTTGATCTTGATTTATGATAAATTGAAGAATGATATCTCCTTTTAGTGTGTGATCCCTAAGAAAGTGATTCTTAATATCTATTTTCATTGCATGAGAGTGATGTGCAGGGTTTTTACTAAGGGCAATGGAACTTGTGTTATCACACAAAATTTGAGTCTTTGTAAAACTCAAGCCATAATCTGTGAGTGTGTGTTGCATCCACAACACTTGAGCACAAAAAAATTTAGCTCCTACATATTCCGCTTTAGCAGTGGAGAGTGCTACAGAATTTTGCTTCTTGCCTGTCCAAGAAACTAATGAATCTCCTATGAAATGACACATTTCAGATTTACTTTTTATATCCATTCTACACCCACCAAAGTCAGCATCCAAAAATATTTTTAAGATAAAATCATTTCTAGAAGTATAAAAGAGTCATAGATCCATTGTTCCCTTTAAGTATAAAAAAATTCCTTCCATTGCCTTTAAATGAGATTCCATAGGATGGGATTGATATCTTGCATATAAACATACTGAAAACATCAAGTCTGGTCGACTAACTGTCAAGTATCGTAGGCTTCCTATCATACCTCTAAAAGATGTTTGATCTACTAGTTTCCCAGCTTCATCAAGATCAAGTGTGTTTGAGGTACCAATAGGAGTACTTATACTCTTAGTGTTGTCATAACCATACTTTTTAAGAAGATCATTAATATAAATATCTTGGGATATGTAGATTCCGTCTGGATTTTGAGAAATTTAAAAACCAAGTAAAAATGTTAACTCACCCATCATACTAATTTCAAACATAGATTTCATTAGATTCACAAAATAATTAGTTAATGATTACTGAGTTGAACCAAATATAATTTCATCAACATAAATTTCAACAATCAAAAAAAATTCTCATATTTCATTATAAAAATGGTTGGATCTGCATTTCCATTAACATAGTTATTTTGAAGAAAAAATCTAGTAAGTCTATCATTCCATGCTCATGAAGATTGTTTAAGGCCATACAATGCTTTGGTAAGTCTAAAAACATGATCAGGATGTTTTGTATCTTTAGAGCCCGGAGGTTGTTCAACAAAAACTTCCTAATGAACATAACTGTTATGAAAATCACATTTCACATCCATTTTAAATTGTTTAAAATTGAAGAATGATACAAAGGAAAGTAGGATATGAATATATTTGAGTCTTCTTACTGGAGCATAGGTTTCTTTATAGTATATTCCTTCTTGTTGATTATAGCCTTTTGCAACAAGTCTAGCTTTATTTCATACAATGACTCCATTTTCATCAAACTTGTTTCTAAAAACCCATTTTACTCTAATAACAGAATTTTACTTAGGTCTTTCAACCAATGTCCAGAGTTTATTCCTTTCAAATGAATTTAGATCATCTTTCATGGCTTTAATCCAATCATCATCACCTAAAGCTTCATCAGTGATTTTTGGTTCTAATTGTGAAAGAAATGCTAGATGTTATACATAATTACACAAGGAACTTCTAGTCCTTACAGGTTGAATGAAATCACCAATGATACTATCACTAGTATGATTCTTTAGAAACACCTGACTTGGGTTTTGTAAAACCTGTTCATCAACATAGGGTATAAAGTCTTCTAGGTTAAATGTTTCAGAAGTATCTTATTGAACATTTTCCTTATCAGAAGGATCTTATATCAAAGGTTGATAATCCGTTTTTGAAAACACATCTGAGGATGTAGGTTGGGATGGTTTAAAAAAAGATCAGTTTCATCAAATTTTACATGTACTATTTCCTCAACAGTACAAGGGTTTTTATTTAAAACTCTATAAGACTTAGAAGTTGTGGAGTAGTCTATGAAAATTTCTTCATCAGATTTTGGTGAAAATTTATGTACGTTATCTTTAGTATTTAGAATAAATACCTTGCAACCGAAAACATTGAAGTAGGAAAGTCTAGGTTTTTTACCACTCTGTAACTCATAAAGAGTTTTATTAAGAAAAGGTCTAATCAAAACTCTATTTATAGTGTATCAAGCAGTACTTACAGCTTCAAACAAAAAATTTCTAGCTATAGAATATTCACTCAACATGGTTCTTGTTATCTCTTGATGAATTCTATTTCTTCTTTCAACTACACCATTTTTTTAGGAGTTCTAGGTGCTAAAATGTTATGAGTAATACCTTTTAGACTACAAAAAGTTTCAAAATCAGAATTTTGAAATTCGCCTCCATGATCACTATGAATAGTTTTCAGTGGCAGGTTTTCTCATTTTTCATTTGGGATCTAAAACATTTGAAATAAGAAAAAGCTTCATACTTCTTTGCTAGAAAATGGACCCATGTAAATCTAGTGTAATCATCAACTAGAACAAAAACATTTTATTTTCCTCCAATGCGTCCAATTTGTGTTGGACCAAAAAGATCCATGTGCACCAACTAACATGAATTAGTTTTTGAGACTACAGTGATTTATTTAAAACTAGATTTATGTTGCTTGCTATATTGACAAGTATCAAAAACTTTAGAAGAATCAAATAGATGCTACGGTAGATCCTTAACTAGTTTCTTCTTAGATATTTTACATAAGTTTCTAAGGTTACAGTGACCTAGACTTCTATTCTATAACCAAGAATGATCTTATATTGCACTTTGGAAAGGTATGTCTTGGCTCTTAAGGTCTTCTATGTTTAATGTGTAAACATTCTCTTCCCATTGGGCAGAAAGAATAAACTCTTCCTTGGAATTGTGTACTAAGAACTTATCATTCCTAAAATTCGCATGGTATCTTTCATCACATAACTGACTTATGCTAATGATGTTGTGCTTAAGACCCTTAAAAAACAAAAAATTTTAAATCAAGGTTTTACCAAGATGTACAATATTACATATACCAACTATTTCTCCTTGAGCATTATATCCGAAAGTTAATTTACCTCCTTTCGTCTTGATAATAATTTCGAAATAGTTTTTGTTTCCAGTCATCTGCCGGGAACATCCACTATCCATGTACCATGTATTTTGGTAGGTACTTTCCCTATTTTCTGGAAAATAAGAACATAATTAGACTTTCGGAATCCAAAATTTTTTGGATCTGAGATTTTTAGATAACAAAATTTTGGGTATCCACATTTTTTTAGAGAAATATCCTTTATGAAACCCAAGATATTGAATTCTATTCAAAGAAAAAATTTTCTTCTAATGCTCAACACATTGAAACTTTGTGCAAAAAAGGGATCTAGAAGGAATAAAATAGTTATTTTTTGAAAACTGTTTTTTGGTCAGTATATCCTTCTCTAGTACTATTTCCTTGAGGATTAATTTGAGAATACATCTTTTCAAAATTTTCCTTCACAGAGGAAAATTTTACAAGAATCTTCTTATTAGAAAAAATTTTGGATTTCAGTCTAATGACTAAATTCCTATCCTCAGGAATCATTTCCTTAGAGTTATATTTTTACTCAAAAAATTTCATCTTTAATATAGCATTCTTAAGATATTTTGAAATTTCTTCCTTTTCAGAATTTTGATTATCAAGGTCTTTAGAAAGTTTTTCTAAAATCCCTTCTTTATCTTTATGTTCCGTAGGAACATCTGATATCTCTTTTGTAAGAACTTCATCCAAAGTATTTACCTTATCTAATTTATTATAAATTTTACAATTTGTTTCTTCATGTAACTTGGAAAATCTAGATACCTTTTCATTTTAAGGTTATTCATTTCTTGAGGATGAAGTATCTTCATTAGAAGTACTATTTTCATAATATAATTCTTATCATGAGATATATTTTTTAAAGCCACGGCATAGCGTACCTTGGCCATAAGACATGTATGTGGAAAAGTAGTATTAACAATGAATCCCATATTCTTCTGAGATAATGAATCATATTCTGAGGATTCACTTTCTAAATAGTCACCATAGCTAGCACTCCAAGTAGTGTTAGCTTTTATAATTTTCTTAGCATTAGGTTTATAGAACATATTCATGTTCCTTTAAGAATTCCTCTCTTTTCATTCTTTATTTTTATGCATAGGGTAATATGGTAGTATGTTTCCACTTCTCTTGAATTCATATCATGTGACCTCTGAATCTTTCTTATCCTTCCTTTCCATTTTTGTATACCTGGATTGGAAATTTCTCTGACCAGCTATCTTGTTTATCTTTCGAGCAAGATTTACGAACACATTCTCTGAGACTTCACTATCATTAGATTCGGATTGAATATTAACATTCTTAGACTTGGATATAGTTACTCTCTCAATATTTTTAGCTTTCATTTGATTCGATGTTGTATTAAAAGAAACAGTACCATTCCAATTCTTATTTTTGATGTTTTCAGCATCTCTCTTCATCCTTGTTTCATGTTGAAGAGGAGTTCCAAATAGTTCATCAAGAGAAATTTGAGTTACCATTCTGTTCTCATCAATAGTCGTTCTCTTTGATTCCCACTCATTGAAAATAATATCTATAATCTTATCTACAATAGCTTCATCATCTAGACCATTCTCTCCAATAGATTGTATGCACCTCACAATAGTCATAAATCATTGATGTACTTTGCAAATAGGTTCTCCATAAGGAAAATTAAAACCATGATACTCAGCTCTCAACATATCTATTCTAGTCTCAATCACATTAGATGTACCAAAATGAGTAACTCCACGATTATTCCATATACAATTAGATGTTTCACATGAATAAATTTGGATATATATGTTCCTATTCATTTAACACAGTAGATTATTTCATACCTAATAGTTTAATTGATAATCATGCTTCTCTTGGTTTTTGAAAGCACTAACTTCCTTATCAAGAATTTGATAACCTCTAGTAATCATAACAAAGTTATCTAAACAATTATTGATAATGAATGTCTTCATTCGATCTCTCCAATATTCATAATCATTGCCATCAAAAAAATTTGGTCTTGTAGGATTTAGGTTGTCGATGGAACCAACATTTAAACCTGCCATCTTAAAAAAATATTTCTACAGAAAAAATTGTTAATAACAAAAGTTCGGATTGAAGGAAAATATTCCTAAGTAAGGAAAATATAGAACAATGAAAAACTGAGCAAGAAAAATTTATATGTGAGTATAAGAATTTCAGAGACCCACTATGATACCAAATGTGAGATTGATATAGAGTATGTGGCTTCCAACCTTTGATACCAATTATGGGACTTAAATAATGATGTATATGCTCAATATACAAGATAGGGGGTGAATTGTACTCTTTAAAAATTCCATTAAACAAGGAAAGATCTATGTTTAAAAAAGTTAATATAAGAAAATTCACAACAGATCTAATCACCAATGAAAGATTGGGACAAAGTATGAAGTTACAAACTTCTAGTTCTATGCACTTGCTTAAATATGGAAAGTGATTCTGAAAAATATCTTTCGGAAATATAGATCCAGAAATTGAAACTTTACCAAAGTTTACAATATGAGATTATACCTTAATTCATATAGAATCAAATTTAATTAGAGTACATGTGTAATGAAATATAAGAAGATTATACATTCCCTACAATACGAAAATCACCGGAAAACAAGTAGTAAAACTAAAACTAACAAGATATAAATCTTTTAACCCAAATAGAAGGTTATCCAACAACATTGGATAAAGGTCCCTTGATTTATAATTTCAATCAAGTTTGTCTTTCCCACACTAGGGTAAGCCCTCGATATGAAAATTGGAGTCTCTGTCTTGCTCTCCTCGCAAGCCCTCAACTTCAAAGAAGTTGGAACCTCTTTCTTCCTCAGCATGGAAGCCTTCAACATCAAGGTGTTGAAACATCTATCAACCTATCCCTGGAAGCCCTCGATTTTAATCACCAACAATCAGAGTTGCATGAAGAAAGTCTTCACAAGGAAAAGTTTGAACAAGTCGTTCAAAATTTCTGTACGAAGCTTGAGAGTTGATAAGAGCCTCACTCTCTAGAAATCACTTCAACAGCATATATGAATAAATGTAATAGTTTTCAAAGTGGTTTTGATCTTGTTCAAATGATCTCCTATTTATAGGCACAGTTGGATCGGTCAACTCCCTCCTCCAACGGTCATATTTTCCTGAAATTTTGGAGAGACCTGTACACGTTTTACAAAACCAACAAATAGTTAGAAACAGAATGGATGAAATCATTTTATAACAAAACTTGTGTAACTGAAAGCACGAAATCGTTTTATAATGAAATGAGTGTAAGAATAATCAAAACTATAGTTCAAAATGAAAGAAAATAAATGTTCGGAGTCTAACCAAAATGGAATTCATAGTCTATAATAAAGAGATATTAGGATTCTATTTTATAGGAATTCGGAACCTGAATTCAGTAGAAATCTGGAGTCTGAATTTCTAAGGAAATTCGGTGTCTGGTTTCACGAGAGTTTAGAATCTGAACTTACATATTTCGGAGTCGAACTAATAAATGTTCGGAGTCGAACTTTGTTAGAGTTCGTATACATAATTCTGAATAGAACTATATGAGAGTTCGTATCGATAATTCAGAGAAGAACTATATGAGAGTTCATATCCAGAATTCGGAATGGAACTATATAAGAGTTCGTATCCAGAATTCAGAAGGGAACTATATGAGAGTTCGTATCCAGAATTCTGAATGGAACTATATGAGAGTTCTTATCTAGAATTTGGAGTCAAACTATATGAGAGTTATTATCTAGAATTTGGAATAGAACATCAATAGAGTTCGTATCTAGAATTCAGAATGGAACTTCATTAGAGTTTGTATCTAGAATTCAGAGTGGAACTTCATTACAGTTCATATCCGGAATTCAGAGTGGAACATCATTATAGTTCATATCCGGAATTCAGAGTGGAACATTGTTACAGTTCATATCCAGAATTCGGATCCTAAAACAGAATGCTTCATATCTATGTATTATATGATTCTAAGGTTTTTGTTATGAATTTGATTTTTATGTTTATGGAAAATATTTATATGAACAATGAAAATATTGTAGGGGTAAATTCCATTGAGATGGAAATTTTCCATATATAAGTGAAGTGTAGATATTCTTAATTATATGGGGTTTGTGTTTTTCAAAACAAGAAGGAATGGAAACATCATAAGGAAAACCTTTTTGACTCAACAATAGGATCCTTAAGAACTAACCAACAATTGATCTATAGATGATGACCCACGTTGGATCAATGTACTTTCGTTACGTTACAGCCAGCCATGATATTCCTGCACTTAGAACGTTTGATTCTATGAGGATCCACTCCTCAAATTCCCACAAAGAAGTATCCCACAGGACCAATATGTTGTAAGGGTTCTAACGCGACAGACGACATGTCAATCAGATGCCTGGTCTGTGACATATAACTGTTTTAGTATCGAGTGCCTAGTTGGATTTAGGTTTCATCCAACCCAGTCAAACACCAACATTCTCCAAAACTCATGGGGTGTATACCTATAGGACCATCTCTTTCCAAAGATCACATTTCCCTAGATGGTTTTTCAAAAGGATGGATGATTTACATGGTATGGATCTTTTAGCGAGACTGTGTGTCGAAGTGTTTGGTCTGACCCGACCCAGTTGTGGTCATCCCAACCTGTCTTGGAAGGGGTGGACTGTAGATTTGTCTAGTTCTCATGGATGGCATGGCACACAGGGCTGGTGAGGCCCCACCCATAGAGGGATGCGGCCTGCTAGGTTCACGCAGCCCGACCAGCGGAGGGCGCGGACTGCTGGGCTCGTTCGACCCGACCTAAAGAGGGTGTGCTCCACTAGGGTTGCGAAGCATGGCCTGATTAGGGGTACAGGACCCTAGAGGCACAACCCATTGAGTGCGGCCCACCCAAGCTGGAACCAGAGGTGTTTCCCCCTTTCGGAAATCAGAGCAGTGGCGCCACGGGGCGCTGGAAGGTTGCACGTGGGACCCACAAGGCATGTTCCCCGACCCTCCGCCATGGCTATATATTGTGGACCCCTTATTGAGTATTGCACGATGGTTCATAGTCACCTCTTTCTCGGTAGGCCGGAGCGGGCCACCATCTTCACCCACCGTTGCTACGGTCGCTGCCTCCTCCCCCGGAGGCAAGCAATGGCATTCTGCATTCTCCTCTTCCACTGGTGCCGGTAACCTTCACTGTTCTGTGGGTCACTGGGTGAGCTTTGGTGTCCCATCATTCCACACGAAGGTGCTAATGGTCTCATCGGGATTCCCTCTTCATTGCTAAAATCATTGTTCCGGGTTTCTCCCAACCAGAATAATTCGCTCATGAAGAACATGTCAAATTTTAAAAAGTGGCGGAGGGTCCATGCCTTGTTTTTTGGCCCGCGCCCTCCATGTTAGCTTCATAGAAAGAGGGTACTATAATGATTAAACTACTCTTAAAATTATACATGAAATAAACCCTACCTCTAGATTCGTTGATGAATGTATGCACTTGATGAGTAGTCGGTTCTTGATTTGGTGGTTCTAGTCACCACATACAAGAATCGGTTCCGTCCTCCAAGTGGTGGGCGCTACAATAAATTTCTCGAGCTTCGTCGATTGGGGAAGTTGTGCCAACACACATCCCCATGCTATATATAAATAAGATCTGGTGAGGGATAGTAACACCATAGAGAAATTATAAGGATCATTTAATAAATGAACCTCCAAAATTCCAATGGTGATGTTTCAAAGATTGATGAGTAAAGGCAAATAATGGCATAAGATGTCATTGGTTGTGCCACCTCCTCTTGTCCATTGGAGAAAAATAAATAGATAAATAAAATAAAAGAACAATTTTGATGTTATTTATTTATTTCATTAGAAGTCTCACAAAACTAACTTTTTCACCTCACCTATTGTGGTTGATGTGAAGTCTCCCTTAAGTGAATCCCAATGATGTGGATTCAATGGTGGCTGATATTTTTAATCTGAGCATCATATCAAATGATAAATAACACCGCCCACATGTTTACTGACGTTAACTTTTAAAAAATTTCAATAAATTATTATGATTCACCCTCGACCCGTGTCGGTCGAGGTTTAGATCTGACTAACAAAAACATGACCCAATGAACTCAATGGTACTCTTTGATTTTCAATCCATGATACCATTTAAATGTTATGGATTTTAACAATAAAATAATTTTCACATGATTATTTTATATACAACCAAAATCTAACTTCAATTTTTGGCTCGTGCTGGCCAATTTTATTATCTTCGTATAGACAAAATACCTTCATGAGCTCAGCGTTGGTCTCATATTTTTAATTCGAGTCATAGTTTTTGAGTTATAAGAATTTGAAAAATATAATAACTTTAACTAAATTGAATGAGTTGAATACTCAGTTAAATGATCTGTAAGATAAAGCCTTTATACACCTATGTGTCTAACCATAGACTATAGAGATTATCATTGATAATAATTAGGATTGAACAATTTCCCAATATTTGGATTACAGAAATTCTGTAGAGTTATAGTAGGGAATAAGTATATGTTACTATAGATTAATGATATTTTGATAAGTTGAAATTGTAAATTTGGTTGTCAATGATTGAACATTGATCTGGTTATCACCAATTGTGAATAAAATAATCTATCCTTAAATATAAAACCTTAAAAATATGGTTTTACCACTTTGGGTTTCTCCTCATGATATTTGATTAACCCATTATCGTATAGTATTTTTGACTTAGATGTTCTAAATTTACAAAGATTACTTTGTCAAATTCATCGTTTTTTCCATTGATGAATGTATATTTAACTATATATTAATGGAGGATCTTGTACATAATCTCACGGTAGTTCATGAAATGTTATGAAATCCTTAAATCAATGCTGAGTTACCGAAATTAGTTTTCTTGATAAAATAAGTGAATATATTGGGGAATTTTTTTTTGGAACATCAAATCTCATTTGATCCTAATATGTTGAAGGATATTAAGGAATGTTGTAAATATTGTAATGTATTTGAGATTCTAAAATACATGGGTATAAAGGGTTATTATCACTAAATTATAATGGATATATCAAATATAGCATCACCATTGACTATTCTGACATAGAATTGAGTGATTTTATTATAAAATGTTAAATGTTAGAGTTAATTGTTTTTTGAGATGAAAAAATTTAGATCATTGATGTCGATGACTCTTCATGAAGTCAAATAAGGAAGTGTTGTCTTTTTTAGTACATCTGGTTTTGGATTAGACTATGTACTTATGCATGGTGATTATGTGGTAGCCTATGCTTCTCTACACCTAATGCCACATGAGAATAATTCTCAATTTAATTACTTCGACCTTACTGGATTGATTCATCCACTTATGTGTAGTAACATTAAATTTTTGGTGAAATATTTACCATGTTTTTTACCAAAAGAGTCTAATTTATATCTTCTATCAAAATTAGTTGAATGTCCATCTGAGGAATTTGGTTGAGTACAATCAACCATTTTATTTAAACACTTCCTGCACCATAGGGAAGGGAAATGTCATTGTTTGTTATTTGATATGGAAGCCACTATCCCCGACCATGAATGAAACATTAGAGAATTGGAACTTTATGGGTGTTTCTTCACAATTACATTTAAGATTCTAAGAGGAGGAGGATATTGTATTCTTTGGAAGTGTTTTACTAACCTCTAATTAGGATATATTATGGAATAGGAACAAAATTTTTATGAAGAATTATTTTTCACTAGGTTCTTCATTTGTGGTGAAGATACCATTGGTGAGTTGAAATTATATTTTGAGGTCATTCTATTTTTTTGAAATTGGTTTGTTGTGACTTTTTTTATAATTAAGGATGTAATGGAGTACAGTTATAGTTCCCAATGAGCAGTGAACCATGGAACCAAAGAGATGTATTATCATATGTGGGGATGATTGTGTTGGCTATTTATTAGATATGACATCGTCAAAAATGGTTCACATTTTTTTACCTTTTAGTAGGTTAAGGATGAACACCATAGACTATTTGGTTTACATTATCCACATCAAGTGAAGATATAGATTTTGGATGAGATCTCTAGGGACACTCTTGTTGGGTTTCTACATAACACTCTTACGAAGAATGAAATGTTGTTTTTGATCAATAATTTTATAAAATATGACCACTTCTTAAATATCAATGATACAACCAATGATAAAAAGTCGGGAAACCAATATGTGAAAGATAAGTTTCATTTTATATAAGTTACATATACTATAGTCTCTTATAAAAATCCCTATTTTACTAATCTTTTTTTGACATTCCTACACTATTCACTGGTATTTCAGATGTGTTTGAGTATATAATATATTCTGAAGATGGATGACCTGACAAAATGAGCTATAAAGATTCTTCAGTACATGATTCTCATATGCATCCTTGATCTTGGTAGAGAATGGGACATCTCTTTAGGGCTTTATGATTTTTTCATAAAACAATTTCCAGTTTAGAAAACATATGGTTCTCATTTCATCCTTGTATGGTTCTCCTTGAATATCATTATTGTGTTGGTCAGATATTATTGAAATATCATTTGTTGGAACAAACATGGTACCTGAAATTTTGGAGAAGATTCATCTTAGTAGTCAGATAATGATTATGGAATAGTATCAGAAAAATGCTTATGATGACCTTCATAGGTGACCTTTGGAATTATCAGTTTGTAACTAACTGTTTTTGAGAGTATGAACTCATTTGGGTCCTCGACGTATTTGGATGTGTGAGGATCATATGGCATGGATTATGGGGACATTTTAGGTTTTTGAGAATGTGGGGAAAGTGGACTACCATTTAGGTACGAAGCCATTATTGATGTTAATACATAAATTATTCTATGTGTTTCATCATTGTATTTATATTTCTAATCCATTTCAAGTAATCATATATGAGTATTTTTATGTTTATCCAGATCTAACCACGACTGAGAATCCAATGAAATTTTTTTATTTTAATGAAAATGTACATCATGGGGGTGTTAAATTTGGTCAATGATCTTTGGAATCATGGTTTTTATTAACATGATACATGGGAGAGTTAGAAATTAATGAGATATTAGTGGCCTCAAATATTTAATATTTAACCTTTATGACATGCTATTTAGGGAAAAATGTTCTTATTATGGGGTGGTTGTAAAATATTGTTACATTTTTATATTTTTTTCCGTGACGCAAGTTTTGATCTCCATTAGGTATGGTCTGATTTCAATGTGTTTTGGCTAAAAAAATTAACATTTTGGAAGCTATTTGGGATTTTAATGTTTGGTTCATGGTAATATAATACCATGTTATTTGACCCAACAAACCATGGGCTATATTTAGAGCTATTGGAAGGGGGAACACAGTTTTTCCATACTATCCATCCACCCATCCAAACTATTTCCCCATTATATTGATGGTTATGAATGGTCTATGCATAGTTGTTTAATTGTGCATCCAATTCATGTTCCATAAATAAAAGGCCAGGGGGGCTCATGGTTTTGGCACATAGTTTGTATAACCATGAAACCCTATCTAAGGATTCATGGGATTAGTTTTTATGTCCACTAAATGTTATTATGAAAACCATGAGATATCATTTTAAGATTGTTAATGATACCATTTAACCAAAATATTATTTTTTCACTCTTAAAGGATCTCAAGAGGTGAAATTGAATTTCATTTAAAAAAAATTATTGTTTGATCGAATTTTTGTTATCCTCGTTCAATCTATTTTGGACATGGGGATCTATTCTTAGGTGTTTTCCTCTAGAAACACATCATCTCCATCAAAGAGATTGATATATTATATTCTGTTTTAAGTATCTAAAAATTTATTATTTTAACATGACTTTATATTGTTTTTCTAGATCTCCCTTGCCTTCATATTTCATTGGTGAACCCCATTTTGACTATCGATTTCTTGGAAATCAATTTAATTATATTTGGATCAATAATTAATTTCCCTATGTTTGAAAACTAGATTATCTTTATTTAATAGAAATATTTATTTAATTGAATAAAATCATGTATTTTTTTTATTATTTTAGCTTTTATTTGATAGGTAATGATACCTAAAAAAACCCAAAAAATTAAAATTTATTGAAATAGAGTGGTGAATTTATGAAAATTTATTTTTTGATTAGGAAATAATTTTTACAAATTTTTTTGATGTCGATTTAATGAGAAATGTTTAAACTGAAAAGTGATATTAAAGGGAATCAAATGATAAGAGCCATTGTTTTTTTTATTAGGTGAAAAAGTAATTTTGAAAAATGAAATTGGATAATTAAATTTTGAAATATAATTTGAAATGGCTAATTTAAAATAATATTTATTAATTGTTTGAAGAACATTTTTTTTGGGTAGTTAGTGGTGACTAGGACATGTACTCTAAAACCATGACTCCATAGAAATGGATTGTTAGTTAAAAATGTTATGAAAAAACTATAGTTAGAGTCCATATTATGGGTTCACCTATTTGGGAAGTAGACTTCCCATGATGGGTTCCCATTATGGGGTATATTTTTCGATGCACAATTGACTAGATTTCTGATCCTTATGGGATGTGTGATGATCCTATTACATGAATAAATTAAATACCACCAGGCTTTCATTCATGTTTCTTCTATATGATTTATGACATGATTATACATTCCACACGTATATTATAATAATTAATTCATTAAATGTTATTTATCTAAAATTTTTATATAAAATGTTCATTTAAGACTATGTTAGGCTTGTTTTGACATTTCTTCCATATATTTGAATGAATCCTTATTATGGATTAATATATTAAAACTTCATTCAATGTCTTGTTTTATTCAAACTGATTGAATTAATTGTAAATAGTTTTATAGATGATTATAGAACACATGGTGTGAAAATAATGGGCTTTATACCTCACACTATACCTTTTCCTTATCGTGTTTATAGATTTCCATTTTTCGGGTTTTAGAAAAGGTATATCACCACTTAGAGGTGTTAGATGTTATTGATCCCTTTATATATAGATTTATTGATGATGAACTGTGGATATATTTTTTAATTGATGGACAATGATTCTGAGACACTTTCAAGGTTGATTTTTTAGTTTTTTTTTGTAGTTAATCTTTTTGATCGGTATTGATATACATATTGTTTCTGGTACATTATCCTATTTTATTGTTTGACCTACGTACCTATATATTTTTTATCTTCCAAATATTTGTTGAAACATCAATCCCTATTATATCATATATGATACTGGGAACTAGTTTACAACCCATGGGGATTAGGAACTCCCTTCAAGATATGTCTGTGTCAGCACGGGTATTGGTGTACTAGGGTTCCAGTTCTAGTTCTCGACACTAGTGTTTCAGCCTAGGGAGCCCAATATTATTTTTATAATGAATAATTATGGATCGATGATGAATTTTCTATGATCCTATCATTTTTTGGAATTTCATTAGGCTGATTCATAGGTTTTATTTTACCTATGGTCGAATACTTAATACATGGGGTTGACATGTAATGTCTTTGGATGATTTTTTTTTAAAAAAATGGATGAAAATGGGATGTGCAGAGTTGGTACATAGTTTTACCTAACCATTCGCCAAACCCAGCAAACTTAGAAACCTATGATAAAGGGGGATTTTATTGATGGAGGATGGTTTGTCAAAATGTGTCCCCTATTTGGATTAACCATGAACCCCTACTAAAGAGGTTCATGGTTTTGGCTCACGATTAGGGGAATCCATGTACCACTATCCTAAAAATTGTGCCTGACTTTTTAAATCATCCAAAAATTATATTTCTAATTACCCAAACAATAATTTTATTCTCTTAATGACCTCCATTTGAACCATTATACTTTATCATGGTTTAGGAGACTCTTAGAGAGATTCCAAGCCTTCCTGACCCCCGTTCTACGTGATTCTAAGACAGGATAGAAGATCCCCACCTCTCATGGTAAGTTTATTATATCATGGTTACTTTTTAGTTCATTATCCATTATTCAATCATTATAGAAATGTTTTCTAAATCCTATTTTATATACATGTAGATATTTTTTTTTGATATTTATATTGAATTGTAGATATATATCTAGAGTTGATAGATCAATATTTATTTGATCTTGATTTATGGTTGTAGATCTGGACCTCATTCTATGTCATTTTGTAGCTAAAATTTTGGGCATTTCCGTTGGATGATCATTGATTAATGAATTGATGTATGTTGAATATTATTTTAATCCCATATTCATGATTTTGATCATGTGTATTAAAATTATAAAATTTATAGAGTGTTTTAGAAATAAAAATTCATATTTGAATTAATTAATTTGGTGAAATTATTAATGAAAGAAATTTTCAATTACCAGATTTGTGATAATTAAGTGTAGACATAATTATTAGAAATTGGATTGATGATCTGAGTAATTAATTAAGAAATTATTCAGGAGAAATAGATATTATTAATTTGAGTAAATATTTATTGAAATAAATATGGGGAATTGAAATTATGTATTTGAGTAATTAATTGGGTAATCAATAAGGGATTTTGATATTATTGATTTTATTAATTAATTATGGAATTAATTAAAAGACATTGATAAATTGAATTTAATAATTAATTGATGAAATAATTATGTGGATATGGGGAGGATGGTTTCTAATTAATTAATTAGGAGATTAATTAATGTAATTGATTTGATAAACTAATTATTGAAAAATTAATGGATTGATATGATTGATTTATTATTGAGTGATTTAATAGTTTTTAGATGATTAATTAATAATTAATTTAAATAATTGTACTGAGAATATTAGTTAATTGATGAGTTAATTAATAAGAGTTGCAATATTAATTTACTATTGTGTTAATTTATAATATTATTAATGATAACTAATTGTTGATATAATTAATATATTCGAGAACATTAATTATTTATTGAGTAAATTAATAAGATGGAAATGATTATATTGTTTTTTAGTTAAATAATAAAATTTAGAATTTTAATAAATTATTCATTTAATTATTCAAATGGAGATGATTCATTAATTGATGAATAAATTAATGAAATCATTAATGGTAACAATGGAATTTATATGAGAACTGATATATTGAAAGGTAAAAATGAAATTATGTGATTAAGATGATATAGAATGATAAATGTAGAATTCTATAACATGAATTCACAGTGGATACTTTAGACTCCATCATGGGCTGAAATAGGTATTGAGTTTCCAGTTCCCATGATAGCCTAGGGGATTATGTGTTAAAATAATGAATAATTAATAATGTGGAATGATTTTACTTATACACTTTTTTCTTTATACATATCTATACACTATTATTTAATTACTATTTATTTAGATGTCATTGGTGGTTTCCTAATGAGTCATAATCTCACCCTACTCGGGCTTCCAGATTGGTAATCAAATAGATTTCACTGTTGTATGTCAGGTTAAGGGAAAAGGACTTGTGTTAAATAGATTATTTGGGTATGGATCCAGTATGAGGAATATAAATGTGGTTCAGGACCCTATTTGTAGTTTTTACCTTCATTATTTAATATTATAATTTTTACACTATATGGATATGTACAATAGAATATATATTGTATAGTTTTGATATTGTTTTTCCAGTTTTGGCCAACATGACATATGTTTATTGTTCTGGTGAGGATATCATTTGTTATTTAGTTTTCAATGATTATTGATTTTCATTAATCTATTACAATGTTAAAAGAGGTTATACTCTCTCAATGGCAGATATTATACCCCAGACGCTATTTGATAGCCTATGGTATACGAGAAGATGCACATGAGATCATGTGTCCGACCCGCTTGGGGCACTGGTGTGTGGCACCCAATAAGAGATGTTAATAATTGTAATTATAGTATTTTTATTTTCATTCCTATTTTCCTTACTCTTTTCTCTTGGTAGACATGAGACTAAGATGATACATACATTCTACATCAGATTTTGTATGGTAGTTGTAAACACATGTATGGGGGAAACCCAAAGTACCTTGGGTGGTATTGTTGTCATCAATGTTTGATGTAACCATTTAATATTATTTCTCCTTGGGTGATGCAATTTTTTGGTGATTTAATTATTGTTTCATATACTGGATTATATTCTCCATGTTTTGACTCATGTCCTATTAAGGAATGAGTGTTAAGTATGCAAGCATCATTCTAGGTAATAATGGTTATTTTGGGTCATGAATCATTTTAAGAACATAAGGGAAAAAGAGTTTAGGGTACGTTTTTGATCATGAAATATGTATTCCATAATTTTGAGATTGACCAAAAAAGGTTGTCTAACATGAAATTTAAGATGATTTTAAAATTATGAAAGTGGAGAATAAATTGGTGTCTAAAAGAGTGACCTGAAAAATTAAAATCATTTACCCTTATTTATCCATTACAAAGTTGTTTAATGGTTAAAGGTAGTTTTAGTTCCTCCATTTTGACAATGTGGTGGGGTTTGGGGAAGTGAATTATTAGGACATAGTGAGTTTCATGTAAATGTGTTAATTTTAGTTTACATTTCCTATTTTATGTTTCTTTCATGTAGACATATGACTCCATGATGAAGCTTTTTTAGTGGAAGAAAAGAGGAAATGGCAAGAGATGTTCCTCTTGTAGTTGTACATATAGCACCAATAGTCTTGGGTGGGGATGTTAGAGAGAAATTTTTGGAGAACAATTCTTGAATCATGGAATTCATGGAATGATATACATGGTGAATTGAAAAATGTTATTTTGTAATTGTTGAGGGTATTAGAGTTATAGTATCATTAGACATTTACATGAGATGGTGGACCTAAGAGGGATGAGTTATACATGGAGTCTATGAAGATTATAAATGACAACATAGAGACTCTTTTTTTAAAAGAGGGTAAAAATGGATCCTTATATGCTATGAGAATTAGTGAAATGATGGCAGGACATTCTGAATCTGGCTAGAAAGGATAATTGTAGGTTGTGCAAGGATATCATGGAAAGGTTCATAGAGCACTACTATAATGATAAGATTTAGAATAGAGTGTAGCTAGGATCTTCAGGTTGACTTAGGAGATTATTCCCATGTTGGAATATGTTGGACGATTTATAGTTTTTTTATAACATTACACTTCTGTGGCATAGATGAGGTTACATTAGTAATATGTTATCAGGAAGAACATATGTGTGAAATTAAGTCCCTGGTGAACAATTTCAGGATGAAGATGTTTCAAAAGCTGTGACTCAGTCTCTGATAGCTAAGGTAAACCTGAAAGATGATTTTGGTGTAAGACACAAGATTACTACTATATTATTTAGATGTACGTCTTCCAATTAGTAGAATCAATTTTATAATAAATGGTCCTTGATTATTGTAAATTGAGTGGCTATGGGGGACATCGATTACATAGGACATTTCTCTAGTGATTTTCCACAAGTGCGTCTGACTAAACCACAATCATACGAATTTTTCCCAACCACCATTATTGTTCCAATATTGTGGTGTGATGGAAAATCCATAGAAGTTATAAAGGAACCTATGATAGATATGTAATGATGGGACATCTAGATATAATAAGAGTGTTGGAAGGGGTATTCTACAACTTGTTAGGTTGACATTTGGAGTAATATTGGCTATAGAAGTAGTGGTAGTGGTTGTGATAATTCCAATAAAGAGAACCCAAACCAATAGTGTAGGGTAGTGAAGGGTAATAAAAAGCCTCACACTAAAGATGGATATGCCAATTCCATGTTTTAAAAGATACACATGTGGATTGTTAGTATGTACCATCAATAGTGAGAGATACTATTCCTGTAACAACAAAATTATATAGTGACTTATTGAATAATGGTTTCTCTCATTCTGTTATTTCTAGACCCAGGGTAATAGTTAGAGCATGTAGTAATAGTTCATGAGTGGGTTGTTAATGATAGATGCACCAATGGGAGTATTGTCTAGGGAAATTTGCTTGTGCAACGGTTTTTCTATTTATGTTGGTGAGTATCGTTTTCTATGGAATCTCTATATTCATGAAAAAAATAATATTTTACCTAATTTTAGGTATGGACTAGTTAGTATAATATAATGAAAATATATTTTTTTATCAGAGTAGATAGAAATTTATGTCTCCTATGGGTGAAAATTATATTCACCATGGAGATTGGGATACCTATTTCATCCAAGCAGGGCTGATTCACAAGTGACTAAGAGAACTAAAATACCATGTTTGTAGTCTATTACAAGGTGATGAATGTGTAATGAGGAATGTCTTTACACCTACAATGGATAGATATCAGGATGTGTTACCTGAATATTTCTTAAGGATTCCACTTGAGAGAGATATGAAATTTATTTTTGATCTCATGAAAAGTGTGGAACCAATTTTTATTCCACCTTTCATAATGGCGCTGATAGAGCTTCATGATATAAATACTTGTATGGAGGATTTGGTAGAAAATGGGTTTATTTTTTGGATTATGTCACCATTGGGTTCACTTTTACTATTTTCAAGGAATAATTAATGGATTTGTCATTTATGTTAAGATTATTGGATGTTGATCATGATGATAGTGATGAAATGGTATCCTCTTCTATGAATCGAATATAACATTCACCAATTGATAGGGGCTTGTGACATTTCCCAAATTGACATGCGATAATGTCATATTTATCTATGAGTTCAAACATATGATATACTGATGACTTCATTCGGAAGATGTTATGGTGTATATGATTTCTTTGTAATGAGTTGACAAATGCTCTAATTGTGTTTAGGTCAACTAATACTGAAGTATTCCATATGTACATGGATCTGTTTTTAATTGCATTGATGGTTGAAACATTGGTGTACTCCAATACTCATGAATATCAAACCCAAAGTGCTGAAATCTTCTTGATTACACTAAGAGAGCAACAGATATATACTAAGATATATAAGTTTTAAATTTGGATTGATCATGTACACTTCTTGTGTCTCATCATCTCAGGAGAAGATGTGTTAGTGGAACTAGATAAGGTTCAATAATTTTTTTCCATGGAGCATCCCAATACTATTTTAAATATCTACATCTTTCTTGGTTGGGAGGATATTATCGAAGCATTATATAGGACATTTCTTAATTTTAAGCATTTATTTCAGGAATAAATAAAATGGTTATAATGATTTTTTGGATATTAGAATATGAGAATTATTTCATAGAGCTGATGTAGCACTTCATATTAGAACCAATCTTAATCCTTCTAATCCAGTTAATAAGTACACTTTTTTTATAGTGATATTGGGATGTGACATCTAGGTGTGTTGATTCATGGGGATTGGGATGTGGTGTATGTGTCCCAAAATCTATAGAAACATGAATAGAATTTCCCTATGCATGATCTTGAGTTAGATGTAGTGGTTAATGATTTAATATTTTGGTGGCATTATCTGTTAGAAGAAAATATTACTGCTTATACTAACCACAATATATATGAGTATATCATTTCTTTGTGGGATTTGAATCTTTGACATTGGAGATGTGTTGAGTATATATAGTATTTTAATTTTGAACTAGAAAAAACACAAGGTAAACAAATCAAAGGGTGGTGAATCATTGAGTATGTAATGGAAAAATCAGGATATTTAGGCGTCTTGTGTTGAGTGTCTGATGATGACTCCACTAGCTGATATGGTTGTGGTGGTTTAATAGAATAAAGAGAAGATAATTCTGATATAAATTTTAGTGGAGTCTATAATTTTGAGACCGATCAGAGACAGTCCCTAGGAGATCTAAAATGATTATCTTGGAGGTATATCGGTAAAGGTAATGAGAAACCTTTTAATTGGATGATAGATGAGGATAATTTAATATAAAAAGTGAATTAGGTTGTAGAGCCTTTTAGTTTGATGGATTATTTAATACGGGAAATTTATACTTCTAATTTGGTGATACATCTAGGTGTGATGAAAATATTCTATGTCATAAAACAACAGGTTTTTTGGGTAAGCCAGAAAAATGAGATAGTAGGGTTCATGACATGATGCTACGCATTTCAAAAATTGAAGATATAATATCAATGAAATTAAGGTTTACTACAACCATTTTCTATTCTTCAGTGTATGTGGGATGAATTAAACAAGGAGATTATGGTGGGTCTCATGATGACAGCTGAGAAGAGTGACTCTATTTAGGTTATTTTGTATAGTATAATAAAATTAAAACCTTTATTAATTATACAAGAGACTCTCTTAGTGGATTAGTTGGGAGACTTGTATTTTTTGAAGAGAGTCTGTCAGCATGGGGTTCCAAATACTATAGTTTCTGATCATGAATCATGTTTTTCATCTAGCTTCAAAAAGGGCTAATTGAAGGTTCATAGTAGGATTGTTTTGTAGTGTATAGGATTTAACCCAATATATATGAGATATCATAGCATACTATATAGGTGACTGAGAATATGCAAAGAGTGTGGGATCTAGATATTGGTTGATCTTGGGAGAAATACATATCAGTGGTACAGTTTTCATTTAAAAATACATAATATGATAATATTTAGATGTCAGAAAATGTGGCTCTTTATGGTAGTCCATGATGATTACATTACATTTCATAGACGGAGGTGAGTCATATTTGTTGGAAATTAGTCTCATGAAATTGACATTGGAGTTGTTGATTCAGAAGTGCATATATATGGAACATGCAAGATAAAATTAATATGCATCCATATATTATAAATCCCAAGAGTTTACAATGGTTGATCTTGTATTCCTTTAAATGTCACTTAGATTTGTTCACCAAAGGATATAGAGAAAATGAAAGGTGGCACCAAGATTCATTGGATAATTAGATTATATTGAGATAATGGGGTAGGTGGTGAAAAAATTTACTCTTCCAGAAAAATAAAATGTTATTCTTGATTATTTTCATGTCTCATAAACAATGGTGGAATCCGTACAACCTTTCTAATGTTGTCAATGTCGATGATTTAGGGCTTGATATACATTCATCCTTTGAGGATAATACTATATAAGATTTGTAACAAAATGAATTTTTTTAGGGAATGCCAATTATTATATTTTTGGTATTAAAGAATCATGTTCATGTAAAGGAGGAGACATGGGAAATAGATGTATACATGAAGTCTCAGTGACCCAATATTTTCAAATGTTAATATTTTAGATTCTTGATAGGGCCACTCGATGAGGCTATATTAAAATGTGGGATGATTGAATGATTATGGCCAAAAAAAATTATTTGGATCATTTTCATATACACTATTATATAATATTGAGTACTTTTCATTTTGTTTTTATGTTTGGGAGTTTTTGGGAGAAATGGTGACCAAATGTAAAAAGGGGATGTGTATGGTTAGCGCACAGTTTCCCCTATCCATGTGCACCATCCTAGAGAAACATGCAACACTAGAAAAAAATTTATTTCATAATTGGAACATGGTTTTTAAAATTATGATCCCATATAGAAGTATCCATGAACCCATATAGATGAGTCACAATGTTTAGGCATGTTGTTGGGGAAAACAATGCGGATCTACCTAGAAAAACATTCATGACATTTTATATCACCTAGAAATTTAATTTTTAATTTCCCAAACCCCTAATTTAATATCAAATCCACCCCCATTCGAATTTTTATGATTTCACATGATCTTAGATCCTCAGATAGATTTGAAGACTTCCTAACCTCAGTTATTCATGATTCGAAGCCCATATCAATGATATGTACCCCTCCTCGTAAGAGAATTCTAACTTGATTACATTCCAATTCATCATCCTTTTGTCTCCTATTATACAAAGGGGGCTTTAATCCTATTTTTTCTGATCATTATTTGGTTATTTTTATCTACATTAAAGATTATATATATATATATATTTGAGAGATCGTGATTTATTTTATCCTGATTTAGGGTTTTAGAACTGGATCTGATTCTATTCCATTATGCCACTCAAATTTTAGAAATTTCCATTGTGCAATTGTTAATCAGTGAATTCATTTAGGTGGTCTAATATTAAAATCCCATACACAGTATTTTTATTGTGTTTATAAAAATTGATAAATTTATAGGGTTTTTTCAAACAAGTTTCTTTTTTGAATTAATTAATTTGGTGAATTAATTAATGAAATCATTGTGATATTACAGGACTTGAGATAATGAAAAACAGATATAATTTTGAGAAATTGGATTTGATGAAGTAGGAAATTAAATGCATAATTAAATTGGTGATATTGAGATTGTTTTTTTGAGTTATTAATTATGGAATTAATTAGGGGATACAAAGATTTTTTATTTGAGAAATTAACTGTGGGGGTTAACTAAGGGATATCACAAATTTTTATTTTAGTAATATATTGTGGATTAAATTATTGGACAATGATATTTTTAATTGAATAATTAAATGATGAATTAGCTATGGGGTTATTGGGAGGTGGGTTTTTGATTAATTAATTAGGAAATTAATTATGGTAGTGGATGTGATGAACTAATAGTAAAATTATTAATGGGTTTACATGATTAATTAATTGTTATGTTAATTAATAGGTGTGAGTTGATTGATTAATTTTTTATTTAATTAATTGGTATTATTAAATTAAATAATTATTTAGTAAATTAGTAATATTGAGAGTATTACATAATAGTTGAGTTTATTAATTAGTGAGAAGGTTAATTTTTTATTGAGGTAATTAACAATATTGAAAAGATTAATTAAATCCACAGTAAATTAATGGTATTGATAAGATTAATTAATTATTGATTTAATTAATGAGTTTGAGAAGATCAATCAATTTTTAAGCTAATTAATGAGATTGAGATGATTCATAAATTTATGAATTAATTAATGAAATAATGAATGGTAATGATTGATTTCATATTAGAACTATGATCTAGAATATTAATAACAAAAATATGATATTGAGATTCTATAAAATGTTAATAGTGTAATTATAGTACATAGAATACCGTGTGGGGTAGTTTAGAATCTATAATAGTCAAAAATATTTATTGTGTTTTTTTATCCATCAAAACACTGGGGATTATATGGTTAAATGGAAAATATTTGATAATTTTATAAATCGTTACATATTCATGGTGATAAATTCTTTATACAAAAGCATACACATTAATTAACTGGATATTAATTTAGATTCCATTTTTTGGCCTACGGAGTTGTAGTCACACCCAACATTTGTTGCCTGATCGGTACCTAAATATATATCATTATTATAGGATAGGTTTTAGAAAAAGGACTCGCGATAGATGGATGACTTTTGGATGGAACATGGATGTGGGAACTATATATAGTTTGGGACTTGTTTGGGATTCAATAGTAACATTTTTCTGTGTTTTCATTTTTCTGCTAGACACACTTATATAAAAGAATTTTTACTGTTTTGTTTTGATATTATGTTTCATGTTTTTTAAATCCCGATATTGTGGTATTTTTATGTTTACGATATAATTTAATTTTTTAGTTTAAATTGTTTATTTATTATTGTTCTTGCATTACTAGGATAAATTAGATATATTCCCCCCATGACTAGTATTAGACTCTCTCTTCTAGTTAAAGGCCTCAGGTGTATATGGAGATCATCTTGAGGTCATGTGACCATCTATCTTGGGGAACCGGTGCATGGAACCTTGGCCGATATGTTACACTTCTTAATGATAATAGGATGATAAATACTATAATAAGAAATATCATCTTTCTCACATTGATGTATTACTCAATCAGCTTCCAAAATCTAAATATTTTTCAATGATTATCATTTTTTTGAGTACCATAAATTTTGAGTTAAGAAATATGATATCCAAAAGAAAAAACTACATATGAGGTATGGAAAATTTATGTTTAGAGAAATAGAAATTGGATTGAAAAATGCACCCAATATTTTTATGGATCTAATTAATATAATTTTCAATGAATATCTTGATCATTTGGGGTATTTATTTTTTATATATTAGTGAATTCCAAAAGCTATATAGTAAATGAAAATCAATGGATTATCATTCTTGAGACTCATAGTGGGGATGATTTATATGAGAAATTTTTCAATTTTTAATTCTATATTCAAAAAGTATTATTTCATGGGAATTGTATATCCATGTATGGAATCATAGTTTATCTTGTGATGAAAAATGAAATCATATAATGGTATAAAGAAATGATCATAACTAAGGCATGTAGATAAATTATTTTTGTAATTTCATTATCGAAATTTATTAAAAAAATTCAATATTATCTAGAACATTTAACAAGATTAAATAGAAAGGGGGTATGTTTATATGGAAAAAGAAATTTGAAAAAAAATAATTAAGAATTTATTGGGAGATTAGTCAATGATTCGATTTTGACATGATCATTAGTAAATGATGGATTTGTGATATGTATTGATATATTAATGTAGGGATTTAATTTATTCTTTATGAATAAATATAATTTAATTGGATATTTAACAATGGAGGTAAAGACCAATTTATATAACTACCTAATCCTTGATCATGAAATGCAAGATGTAATTATTTCGTATAAGATATGATGTCATTTTCCCTATGGTCAGTGATGTGATATGTAAATAGACCATAAGATACTAAAATACAAACATTCATAGAATGATAACAATGTGAGGGAAATTATATGGCTCATGTTACACATGTATTATTTTTCCTCAACAAACTACCACATAGAGAAGGAAAATAATGTAGTAGATGCATCTAGTATGATCAATCATGGACTCCTAACTAAAAATGGATTGATATGAATCATGTGTTCATAGATTTATAATTGATGGATATCAGAATTATTATTTATGGGGAAACATAACACCTTTTTCAAATAATTTATAATCAATTGGTATTGGAAAACACAAAAAATACATCAAACTAAAGATGGGAATTTTCAAAATAAATGTAATTCCCTAGGTGATGAAAAATTATAATAATTTATATTTGAACATGATATTATGAAATTTGGAAGGATACTATGTCTTCCATAATCAGCAACGATGAAAAGGTAATTTATGTATGATTCTTAGTGACCGAATTTATTTATATACAATATGAGCACATAGATTTCTGTAGATTTGTGGTATCATTGTTTTTTGGGATAACATGAAGATGGAAATCGATGATTATTTATAAAGATGCATGGTTTTTTAGGTGGTGATTGATAAGGGAAAAATATCATATAGGATTCATCTCTACTCAAAATATTTCAATGTGTAAATGTCGATTCAATACTATGGACATTGTCTCTAGATGAAAAAAGACTCCCAGAAATATTGATGTAATACGGGTAATTGTTGGTGTCCTAAAAAATTATATTCATTTCATTTTTATACAAGAATATAATACTCTTTGGATAGTTACAAGATTCAATATTAATGAATTTTTAGTAATGCATGTCACACCTCTTTCAATTTTTTTATTGTAATCCATGATTTACATAATAAATATGGAATCTTCTTTATAAGGATCTTGATACTGAGCAGCATATTAGTAATTCTTATCATCCTAATTCCCATGGATAGACTAAGATCACTATAAAGACATTATAAACCACTTTTAGTCAATGATCATGTTATATTCCATGAATGTGGTTTCAATATTTACATGTGGTAGTGTTTTACAATAAAATTAATTTTCTTTCAAGAAATCAAATTGCGTTGTATATAGAATTATATAGATATATACGTTGATCTTTAACATGATGGGATGACATTGATGGGAGGAATCATGTTGTCCTAGACATTATTGTGGACAAAATGAAAATGTTTAAGAATATTCACAATAGAATTTAAGAAACTCAAAGCTAGAAAATGTGTAATTCTGATAACTAAAAAATATATTTACAATTTCAACTATGAGATCACATTTTTCTAAATTTATCTCTATATAAGGGTGTTATATGGTTTTTTATTAAATGGGTTCTGACACCAAGGCTTGTCAACCCATTTGAAACAATGGAATTAATTAGATTTATACCTTTGAATAGTGAATTTACACTAAGTCTCTCTAATGTATTTTATGTGTCAAATATATCATTGTAAAAGAAGTATATGTCAAACCAGAAACATGATCTAACAACTGATATATAGAGTTGGAACCTGGTCTATCATACTATGAAGATATTGTCAAAATTTTTAACACTATAGAATATTATTAATGAATTGGATGACTAAACAGGTTAATTTAAATTGGATAAAACATAAAATGTAATAAAAAAACATGGAAAATAAATGATTTTATAAAGAATAACCACTATCATTTGTGTATAATGTAATATCAATGAAAATATCATGGTTAAAAATTTTAAAAGAGGGTTGAATTTAACCCCAAATATTCAATTTGTATGTGAGCAATATATTTTAGATAATATATAATTTAGTTTATATTTTATTATTTCAATTCATAAAATTTTTTATTTTATATGATGAATATCTATTTTGAGCATAATAGGTCAAAATAATCCTAAAATGAATTTTTGAAAATTTTCTTTTGAAATGTTGATTTATGAACAATTAAAAATGAAATATATAAATTTTCATAAATTTTTTTATAGTATTGATTAATAATATGTAGATTTGTATATTTAATTTTTATTAATTTTTTTATAAATAAATATATGATCATTTGGATTTTAAAAGGGTATATTTCTCAGAAAACAATTTTTTGAAAGGCATAATGTCATTCCATTTTAAATAATTAAAATAATATTTAATAATAAATAATGTAAATTAAATGATTAAAAATAATATCTAATTATATTAATTTAAATCTTTATAGTTCTTATTTCTAGTCATATAGTCAATGTAAGGTCATCTTATGCCTGAAAATGAATTTCATGATTAACCCTTTCATGACACGTTTTGTAAGATTATTTTTAATTTAAATTATGCAAATTAGTTGTTTTTGTAACGCCCCGACCCCAGTTACCCAGAGTCGGTGCATTACTTCATAACATTGGCATGATCACAAGAAAGATCAAATCTCGAAAGACCGATTGGTTTAGTAGCCTTGGAAACACTAGATATATTCACAGGTTTTACATTACATCATAAAATGAAAAACTACTACAACAACATAAAGTCTCCATAATCCACACTCATATCCCCACATAATATCCCTGCAGGTCATTCACAATTTACTTCTTCACTTCCTGGGAAAAATAAAACATATAAAAGGGGTGAGCTCAAATGCCCAGTAAGGATAACAAAATAGAGGAAACTTTCATAAATAAGAATAAACTTTTAAGGCAATGTATAACTAAAACAAAAGCCTTTCAAACATGAACTTTCAACATGGTATGGCATAAATAAAAGGAAATAATGCCATTTACTTATTCACATGGATATTCTACTAATCAAATAATCACATGAAAAAATCAATAACCACTTTCATAATGTTGGAATGCATAATGTCAAACATTAATTTCATTGTCTAGGCCTCATCCCAAGACCTAGGGGTTACTTCTAACCGGAACCCAACCCGGAGTGCCTCTAATAACCGGACACCAACCCGGAGTGCCTCTAATAACCGGACACCAACCCGGAGTGCCTCTAATAACCAGACACCAACCCGGAGGGCATACTTTTACCAGTCCCTAACTTGGAGGGATTACTTTAACCAGTCCCCAACCTGGAGGGCTTACTTTTACCGGTCCCCAACCCGGAACATACTTGTTTAGCACATTCATCTGAAGAAAAGTTTGAAATATAACATAAACATTCGGATTAAAACTAGCATACGAAATGTCAATAGTTTCACCATAAACTATGAATGGTATAAAATAGCACATCCACAGCCAAACATATCACAAAACCTTCAATACAATATAGAAGTTTTGTATTATAATAAATCAACTTCAAATAAGCGTAAAATCTATTAAAGGATATTGACATAGATGAAATCAAAACACTTTTTAGAGAAATATCTCTTTGTATTTTTGAAATCATTTAAGAGCCATATAAAATAAAACATTTTCTTGAAAATATTCTTGTAAGCTTGTAAGGAAAGCTTTGACGATTTTATAACGGCGGAAAATAACCGCACCCGCCGTATAAGTAAAAAAAACATTCTTATCTTAATTCTGTCGAAAAGGTTAAAAAGGACCTTGTTTTGAAAACGACGGAAATATTCCTTTATAAACCTCTTACAAAAAGTCAAACAAGGTTATAAATGAATTTAACCCATATTCTTGTAAATAATAAATATGTTTTGAAATACATTTCGAAGAAACATGGATGTGGATGATAAAGAAATCCCAGTAGATTATTACGTATAATACAACCTCGGATAATGAAGAGATTGTGAAATAACCCTTACCTTGTACTTTTCCTTGGTTGGGGTAGGTTAACCTCCTGTATAATGGTGAAATAATTGTTATTAAATTATACAAGAATCATATATATTAATATGATATCATATATTATCTTTTAACATTGATTTGTTAATAATATCTTAGAATTATCGTCGTTTCGGGTGTTAACTTACTTGTTTTCTTTTATATGTTTTGTTACGTAAGACATGTTTGTAAAGGATAGGTTGTATATTATTCATATCCAGAATGATATCAAGTCCTTAAACATCATTTTTAAATCATCAAATGATAATTATACTTGAATGGATACGATGGATAATGAATCTCATCGCGTTCGTGGAGACGGTAGTCCGTACGTACGCACGAGCGACAATATCATTCTTTTGATATTAAAATAATATATAAATGGATGGTATATCATATATACAGAATCATTAACATGTTATATTTATTATTTACATGAGTTACACATCATTATTATACCCATCCAAATAATAATATATTGAATAACAATTACACCACGACGTGGAGACGGTAAGCCGTACGTACGCACGTATGGTGGCATGTTTTTCAAAGGGTGGATAGAATACTGAATATGGTTGTACCATATTTATAATAACATCACAGTATATGTAAGATACTGGAGTTATTATTTTAGAATGGTAAGAACAAAGAAAGAGGAAGTGGAAGAAGAAAGGAACTTGGAAAAGGGTGGTGAAATCATTACCTCTTCTTCGGGTTCTTCCTTTTGATTTGATTAAAAGGGCTCCTTAGGTTGGCTTTCTGATCAAACTAAGGCCTCTAGGTTGTAGTGAGGGATGTTGGGAGAGTATTTGGGCAGAGTTTTGCCGAACCAAAAGGCTTTTATGGTGTGAATAAATGAGAAGGAGGAGTGCCCTTTTATAAGAGGGGTGAGGGGCACCTTTGGAAAAGCTAGAAATATTAATTTATAATAAATTCATATTCGGTTTCTAATGGCTCCAAAGTTGATTATTCAAAGGTTAAGGTGGGGATAGGTCGAAAACCACTCAACCAATAGAATTTAGACAGGTTTGGGTACTTATATTAACCTTATCTTTAAGTATTAACTCTAAGTTAATTAGTTTCACTTTTACAATGTCTCTTTGTATTTTTATATAATATGGTTAATAAACTTACTATATACATCCAAGAGACCCCCAAGTGGTCCATTAATGATGAACCTATCCTTATATAAGTCTCTTGGCCGAACCTTAGATTTTTAGGAATTTAATATCAATTAATAATATAATATGTTTTTTAAAAACTCTTTTATGTCAATTTTGACACTATTCAATAGTTGATTTTTGTGAAACTCATAACAGATTGATTACTTCGAAAAAAGTCAATTAAATCAATCCTAATATATCATATTATCATAGAAAATTAGTTTAATTCATTAAAAGTTTCATATTATATTTTTTTGGGTATTTATAATATCAATTATTTTAATTTTTCACTATTATAGTAATTACTGCATCATCATTGTGTCATAAATAAAATATATTATTTAATGTCTAAAAATTATAAATAAAATATCATTATGTAGGAAATCGTTTTAGCTTTCTAATGAATATTTAGAATCTAAAATCAAACTTATATAACCCTATGTAAAAATTGTTTTGCTAAAAGATATATGCTTGTGTCATTTTTGTATTCATTTTGACTTAATTAAAATAAAGTGTCATTATCACTTACAAGTGGATCCATGGGGTACCAAAATCGACCCAAAGATGCCCAGGGTCGACCATGTATCAACCAATAGGGTTAAGACACGTTTTAGGGTAATTTAGTATTATTATAATATTATTTTTTAACCCTTATTTACCGGATTTACCCTTAACCATGGTAAATAAAATATTTACCGCAGTAATTATTCAAAATGTCTAAAAATAAAAGTTACCTATTTACACAATTTGAACATCCTGATTCCAAATATGGAATCCATTTTTCTAAATTCAAAACACAGAAGTGGCAGAAATTAATTTAAAATTAATTCCCGATGTCAAAACAAAAAGCGTGTTTTTAAGAGATAATAACTTTCAAAAGATTGACACTTGTTTATGT
Source organism: Viscum album (assembly GCA_963277665.1). Lineage (NCBI taxonomy): Eukaryota > Viridiplantae > Streptophyta > Magnoliopsida > Santalales > Viscaceae > Viscum > Viscum album. The sequence goes on along the minus strand of OY728122.1, from coordinate 2,109,050,089 downwards.
TCGGTTTAATAGTAAAATTTTGTATAATGACCAACATTATATTAAATTGTAAAAATATATTATAAATATACTTTAAAACCACTCAAATTCATAATTTATCACTATTAATTATTTTGATTAAAAAAGTTGTTTTTAATTAAAATTTAGTAATTTTCACTATTCATCAAAATATGAAAGTTATCCGAAAAGTACCAAAATTTCACCTTAGGCTAAATTCGATATTACGAATCCAAAAATGAAGTCCATTTTAAAATATAAAATATATATATTTTCAAAAAGTAGGTATTACTATTTATAACGGCTAGTTTGATTGGTTATGGTGTGTTAGAACTCGGTGTTGCGTACAACACACGCTATCACATTATTCAAAGGGAAACGTACCGTGGAAGCTTGGGGTGTTTCATTTTAAATTTTTGATGTCCCCATTTAGTCAAAAAGTTTAAAATATTGTATTTAAAAAGGTTTCACTATTAGAAGTTGATAAAAGTGAAATACTGAAAATGAATCTGTTCTTGCATTATGACTAAGAAACTCATAATAGGGATTCTAAAATTATAAGGATTATATAAAGTTCAAAATGTAGTTAATACTATTCATGACCTCTTTTAATGGTGTGATTGAACTCAGTGTTGCGTGTAGTGCAAGTTATTGAATTTTTAAGAAATAACACACTATGAAATCTTGGGGTGTTACATTCTCCCCTCCTTCAATAAATTGCGTCCTCGCAATTTGAAATTGTTCTTCGAAAATAAAAGGTTGAAAATAGATAATATATTTGTGGGAAAATCCACATCGGAAATTGGGTTACTAAAATTTAGTCTTAATATGAAGAAAAGAGAAATGAAAGGGTCACCACCAAATTATGATCTCGATTAGGAGAACATTGGTGGCAATTAGAGATATATAATTGGAGGAAAAACGTAAATATTTATAGGTAGTGATTGAGGTCATCAATCACAAACAAGTGTATAATTGAGGTCCTTAAACTCATCAATCTATGATGATTTGAAGTACCATCGGTTCAACAAAATATAGGGTATTGGGATAACACATTTTTGACGTTTCAAAATATCTTAGTTGAAATCCCACATCGAAAAATGAATTAATGAGGCCTCTATTTAAAATAAAGAGTGGAAAGTATGAAGATTACCGAAAATAACACATACTAGGGTTCCATGTAGGAAAATATGGATATGGAGGAGAAATCTAACCATCAATTATCTGATGGAGAGTGGTAGAGAACATGGCTATGAAAAGGCCAAAAATCCCAAAGCCATAAATTAGTGATGATTTAAGGTACCATCTAGGACAACATTATTGTTCTAAGTTCCTTTTATTAATGTTGAGGAATTTATTTATGAGATTGGATAAGATCATAAGGAGATATACTTACTTTATAATTAGAGTTTTATCCATTAATAAATTTCTACCACAAACTCATCTTTCACTCTAAAAGATAATAGAACGTAATTTTTTTTTTATACTATTCGTACAGGGTTCCAAAATAAATGAATTTATAATTCATCTCCCAGATCTTTAAAAAAACTACATTATTTAATCCAGGACATCTCGTGGGCCAGTGGTAGGTGATACACCCTTGTCGCCCTTCGGTTGCGGGTTCAAGTCTCGCAGCCTTGCCGGACGCGACGGGTTGCCGCCCGACCTCCGGGTTGTCCTTTTATGGCAATCCAAAATAATCCAAACTAGAACTATCCAAAATACTTCTGTCCAAACTCACAGTCTAACATTTATAAGTGAGGTAAACATAATGTAGATCCTTTTTACCCCGTAATAGCATATGAATACCTTCATCATGTATTACCATATTCCTTATTGATTACATTCATGCTCCCTTATTCCATATAGAATGCTGGATATACTTCATCAATCCAAAAATGTTTTAAACCCCAACAATGATGGAATATACAAATCATTAATTAGTTCCAAGGTAGTCAAGAATATCCAATATAATTTATCCAAAACAATCACATATTATTCCAAAATCACTACCTCAATATCAGAACTATATTATGATTTATCATTCTCTCAACCATATATTTTCCAAAAATTTATCCTGCTATTGAGTCACTTTTCTTTGTTCCACATAATCTCAAGTCCTTAATGAAATAGTACAGCAGTACAATCCTTATATACTCCATGATTATTGTAACAAGTACATTGTTGATACAACACTCAATTGACATAATCAACATAAGAACTCTAATCATCCCTCTTCATCTGTGGTAGTATCATAACATGATTATTATCCAATAACATCATTTGCGGCATAGTCTGATGACTGGGACATAGGTTCGCGTAGTGTCCAAACTCCTTGCAAATGAAGCATTGTACATTTGAAACCATTTTCTTACCCTTGCAGTCACGTACTTTGTGCCCTTTTCCTCCACACTTATAACAAACTCCCATTCCTTTCAGGCAAGTTCCAGGGTGTTTCTTTCCACAATTACCACATATGGGAAAATTCTTCTTTTCCCTCTTCCATTTATCCATCTTTCTCTCTTCCATCCTTTTCTTCTCTTGCTTCCCTTCAAAGCCATAGGACTCAGTAAACTCTTTACTCATCTTATCAACACATGATATTATTTCTTCATATGGTGATAATACATGGGAGAATATTTCTATTATAAATTCTAGCTTAAGACCATGAAAGATATGATCCTTCCTTCTCTTTGGATCATGTGCATTTCTGGAGTTCTCATTCCTTCTACTGGGCACCATTTCTAAACAATGGCATACACTAGATCAGTTTATGAATCAAAATACATAATCCCATACTTATAAAACACTTAACATAAATTGAACTATTTATGGATATAATCCATAATCATAAAAATGTTTTCTTTGAGGAAGTATATACTCATAATCCCTTCAAAATGATTTGTAAAGAAAATGAGTGTTATCCTAAGCATATCCCCCGGGAGTGTCGTAACCAAGAGTGCAGCAAGGCCCGTTGTCGTGCACCAGTTCCCGTTCGAGTCTAGCTCAAAGCGGTGTTTTCGGGTTTTACCCCTAGGTACATCTGTGCCAGAGCCGCCTCTACCTGCTCGTATCCAGACAGGGATGTATTGCTCGAAAAACTCACAAAATCTCTACAATACCAAAATTCTAGGAAGTTCTTCTATACTAATCCTCAAAGTTAATCTTAGGTCTACGTGCTCTAATCAGAGTTTATCTAAATCTAGCTTCCAAGGTTTGTACTAAACTTCCTCTGATACCAACTGTAACGCCCCGACCCCAGTTACCCAGAGTCGGTGCATTACTTCATAACATTGGCATGATCACAAGAAAGATCAAATCTCGAAAGACCGATTGGTTTAGTAGCCTTGGAAACACTAGATATATTCATAGGTTTTACATTACATCATAAAATGAAAAACTACTACAACAACATAAAGTCTCCATAATCCACACTCATATCCCCACATAATATCCCTGCAGGTCATTCATAATTTACTTCTTCACTTCCTGGGAAAAATAAAACATATAAAAGGGGTGAGCTCAAATGCCCAGTAAGGATAACAAAATAGCGGAAACTTTCATAAATAAGAATAAACTTTTAAGGCAATGTATAACTAAAACAAAAGCCTTTCAAACATGAACTTTCAACATGGTATGGCATAAATAAAAGGAAATAATGCCATTTACTTATTCACATTGATATTCTACTAATCGAATAATCACATGCAAAAATCAATAACCACTTTCATAATGTTGGAATTCATAATGTCAAACATTAATTTCATTGTCTAGGCCTCATCCCAAGACCTAGGGGTTACTTCTAACCGGAACCCAACCCGGAGTGCCTCTAATAACCGGACACCAACCCGGAGTGCCTCTAATAACCGGACACCAACCCGGAGTGCCTCTAATAACCGGACACCAACCCGGAGGGCATACTTTTACCAGTCCCTAACCTGGAGGGCTTACTTTAACCAGTCCCCAACCTGGAGGGCTTACTTTTACCGGTCCCCAACCCGGAACATACTTGTTTAGCACATTCATCTGAAGAAAAGTTTGAAATATAACATAAACATTCGGATTAAAACTAGCATACGAAATGTCAATAGTTTCACCATAAACTATGAATGGTATAAAATAGCACATCCACAGCCAAACATATCACAAAACCTTCAATACAATATAGAAGTTTTGTATTATAATAAATCAACTTCAAATAAGCGTAAAATCTATTAAAGGATGGTGACATAGATGAAATCAAAACACTTTTTAGAGAAATATCTCTTTCTATTTTTGAAATCATTTAAGAGCCATATAAAATAAAACATTTTCTTGAAAATATTCTTGTAATCTTGTAAGGAAAGCTTTGAATATTTTATAACGGCGGAAAATAACCGCACCCGCCGTATAAGTAAAAAAAACATTCTTATCTTAATTCTGTCGAAAAGGTTAAAAAGGACCTTGTTTTGAAAACGACGGAAAGATTCCTTTATAAACCTCTTACAAAAAGTCAAACAAGGGTATAAATGAATTTGACCCATATTCTTGTAAATAATAAATATGTTTTGAAATACATTTCGAAGAAACATGGATGTGGATGATAAAGAAATCCCAGTAGATTATTACGTATAATACAACCTCGGATAATGAAGAGATTGTGAAATAACCCTTACCTTGTACTTTTCCTTTGTTGGGGTAGGTTAACCTCCTGTATAATGGTGAAATAATTGTTATTAAATTATACAAGAATCATATATATTAATATGATATCATATATGATCTTTTAACATTGATTTGTTAATAATATCTTAGAATTATCGTCGTTTCAGGTGTTAACTTACTTGTTTTCTTTTATATGTTTTGTTACGTAAGACATGTTTGTAAAGGATAGGTTGTATATTATTCATATCCAGAATGATATCAAGTCCTTAAAAATCATTTTTAAATCATCAAATGATAATTATACTTGAATGGATACGATGGAGAATGAATCTCATCGCGTTCGTGGAGACGGTAGTCCGTACGTACGCACGAGCGACAATATCATTCTTTTGATATTAAAATAATATATAAATGGATGGTATATCATATATACAGAATCATTAACATGTTATATTTATTATTTACATGAGTTACACATCATTATTATACCCATCCAAATAATAATATATTGAATAACAATTACACCACGACGTGGAGACGGTAAGCCGTACGTACGCACGTATGGTGACATGTTTTTCAAAGGGTGGATAGAATACTGAATATGGTTGTACCATATTTATAATAACATCACAGTATATGTAAGATACTGGAGTTATTATTTTAGAATGGTAAGAACAAAGAAAGAGGAAGTGGAAGAAGAAAGGAACTTGGAAAAGGGTGGTGAAATCATTACCTCTTCTTCGGGTTCTTCCTTTTGATTTGATCAAAAGGGCTCCTTAGGTTGGCTTTCTGATCAAACTAAGGCCTCTAGGTTGTAGTGAGGGATGTTGGGAGAGTATTTGGGCAGAGTTTGGCCGAACCAAAATGCTTTTAAGGTGTGAAGAAATGAGAAGGAGGAGTGCCCTTTTATAAGAGGGGTGAGGGGCACCTTTGGAAAAGCTAGAAATATTAATTTATAATAAATTCATATTCGGTTTCTAATGGCTCCAAAGTTGATTATTCAAAGGTTAAGGTGGGGATAGGTCGAAAACCACTCAACCAATAGAATTTAGACAGGTTTGGGGACTTATATTAACCTTATCTTTAAGTATTAACTCTAAGTTAATTAGTTTCACTTTTACAATGTCTCTTTGTATTTTTATATAATATGGTTAATAAACTTACTATATACATCCAAGAGACCCCCAAGTGGTCCATTAATGATGAAACTATCCTTATATAAGTCTCATGGCCGAACCTTAGATTTTTAGGAATTTAATATCAATTAATAATATAATATTTGTTTTAAAAACTCTTTTATGTCAATTTTGACACTATTCAATAGTTGATTTTTGTGAAACTCATAACAGATTGATTACTTCGAACAAAGTCAATTAAATCAATCCTAATATATCATATTATCCTAGAAAATTAGTTTAATTCATTAAAAGTTTCATATTATATTTGTTTGGGTATTTATAATATCAATTATTTTAATTTTTCACTATTATAGTAATTACTGCATCATCATTGTGTCATAAATAAAATATATTATTTAATGTCTAACAATTATAAATAAACTATCATTATGTAGGAAATCGTTTTAGCTTTCTAATGAATATTTATAATCTAAAATCCAACTTATATAACCCTATGTAACAATTGTTTTGCTAAAAGATATATGCTTGTGTCATTTTTGTATTCATTTTGACTTAATTAAAATAAAGTGTCATTATCACTTACAAGTGGATCCATGGGGTCCCAAAATCGACCCAAAGATGCCCATGGTCGACCATGTATCAACAAATAGGGTTAAGACACGTTTTAGGGTAATTTAGTATTATTATAATATTATTTTTTAACCCTTATTTACTGGATTTACCCTTAACCATGGTAAATAAAATATTTACCGAAGTAATTATTCAAAATGTCTAAAAATAAAAGTTACCTATTTACACAATTTGAACATCCTGATTCCAAATATGGAATCCATTTTTCTAAATTCAAAACACAGAAGTGGCAGAAATTAATTTAAAATTAATTCCCGATGTCAAAACAAAAAGCGTGTTTTTAAGAGATAATAACTTTCAAAAGATTGACACTTGTTTATGTTCGGTTTAATTGTAAAATTATGTATAATGACCAACATTATATTAAATTGTAAAAATATATTATAAATATACTTTAAAACCACTCAAATTCATAATTTATCACTATTAATTATTTTGATTAAAAAAGTTGTTTTTAATTAAAATTTAGTAATTTTCACTATTCATCAAAATATGAAAGTTATCCGAAAAGTACCAAAATTTCACCTTAGGCTAAATTCGATATTCCGAATCCAAAAATGAAGTCCATTTTAAAATATAAAATATATATATTTTCAAAAATTAGGTATTACTATTTATAACGGCTAGTTTGATTGGTTATGGTGTGTTAGAACTCGGTGTTGCGTACAACACATGCTATCACATTATTCAAAGGGAAACGTACCGTGGAAGCTTGGGGTGTTTCATTTTAAATTTTTGATGTCCCCATTTAGTCAAAAAGTTTAAAATATTGTATTTAAAAAGGTTTCACTATTAGAAGTTGATAAAAGTGAAATACTGAAAATGAATCTGTTCTTGCATTATGACTAAGAAACTCATAATAGGGATTCTAAAATTATAAGGATTATATAAAGTTCAAAATGTAGTTAATACTATTCATGACCTCTTTTAATGGTGTGATTGAACTCGGTGTTGCGTGTAGTGCAAGTTATTGAATTTTTAAGAAATAACACACTATTAAATCTTGGGGTGTTACATTCTCCCCTCCTTCAATAAATTGCGTCCTCGCAATTTGAAATTGTTCTTCGAAAATAAAAGGTTGAAAATAGATAATATATTTGTGGGAAAATCCACATCGGAAATTGGGTTACTAAAATTTAGTCTTAATATGAGGAAAAGAGAAATGAAAGGGTCACCACCAAATTATGATCTCGATTAGGAGAACATTGGTGGCAATTAGAGATATATAATTGGAGGAAAAAAGTAAATATTTATAGGTAGTGATTGAGGTCATCAATCACAAACAAGTGTATAATTGAGGTCCTTAAACTCATCAATCTATGATGATTTGAAGTACCATCGGTTCAACAAAATATAGGGTATTGGGATAACACATTTTTGACGTTTCAAAATATCTTAGTTGAAATCCCACATCGAAAAATGAATTAATGAGGCCTCTATTTAAAATAAAGAGTGGAAAGTATGAAGATTACCGAAAATAACACATACTAGGGTTCCATGTAGGAAAATATGGATATGGAGGAGAAATCTAACCATCAATTATCTGATGGAGAGTGGTAGAGAACATGGCTATGAAAAGGCCAAAAATCCCAAAGCCATAAATTAGTGATGATTTAAGGTACCATCTAGGACAACATTTTTGTTCTAAGTTCCTTTTATTAATGTTGAGGAATTTATTTATGAGATTGGATAAGATCATAAGGAGATATACTTACTTTATAATTAGAGTTTTATCCATTAATAAATTTCTACCACAAACTCATCTTTCACTCTAAAAGATAATAGAACGTAATTTTTTTTTATTTATACTATTCGTACAAGGTTCCAAAATAAATGAATTTATAATTCATCTCCCAGATCTTTAAAAAAACTACATTATTTAATCCAGGACATCTCGTGGGCCAGTGGTAGGTGATACACCCTTGTCGCCCTTCGGTTACGGGTTCAAGTCTCGCAGCCTTGCCGGACGCGACGGGTTGCCGCCCGACCTCCGGGTTGTCCTTTTATGGCAATCCAAAATAATCCAAACTAGAACTATCCAAAATACTTCTGTCCAAACTCACAGTCTAACATTTATAAGTGAGGTAAACATAATGTAGATCCTTTTTACCCCGTAATAGCATATGAATACCTTCATCATGTATTACCATATTCCTTATTGATTACATTCATGCTCCCTTATTCCATATAGAATGATGGATATACTTCATCAATCCAAAAATGTTTTAAACCCCAACAATGATGGAATATAAAAATCATTAATTAGTTCCAAGGTAGTCAAGAATATCCAATATAATTTATCTAAAACAATCACATATTATTCCAAAATCACTACCTCAGTATCAGAACTATATTATGATTTATCATTCTCTCAACCATATATTTTCCAAAAATTTATCCTGCTATTGATTCACTTTTCTTTGTTCCACATAATCTCAAGTCCTTAATGAAATAGTACAGCAGTACAATCCTTATATACTCCATGATTATTGTAACAAGTACATTGTTGATACAACACTCAATTGACATAATCAACATAAGAACTCTAATCATCCCTCTTCATCTGTGGTAGTATCATAACATGATTATTATCCAATAACATCATTTGCGGCATAGTCTGATGACTGGGACATAGGTTCGCGTAGTGTCCAAACTCCTTGCAAATGAAGCATTGTACATTTGAAACCATTTTCTTACCCTTGCAGTCACGTAATTTGTGCCCTTTTCCTCCACACTTATAACAAACTCCCATTCCTTTCAGGCAAGTTCCAGGGTGTTTCTTTCCACAATTACCACATATGGGAAAATTCTTCTTTTCCCTCTTCCCTTTATCCATCTTTCTCTCTTCCATCCTTTTCTTCTCTTGCTTCCCTTCAAAGCCATAGGACTCAGTAAACTCTTTACTCATCTTATCAACACATGATATTATTTCTTCATATGGTGATTATACATGGGAGAATATTTCTATTATAAATTCTAGCTTAAAACCATGAAAGATATGACCCTTCCTTCTCTTTGGATCATGTGCATTTCTAGAGTTCTCATTCCTTCTACTGGGCACCATTTCTAAACAATGGCATACACTAGATCAGTTTATGAATCAAAATACATAATCCCATACTTATAAAACACTTAACATAAATTGAACTATTTATGGATATAATCCATAATCATAAAAATGTTTTCTTTGAGGAAGTATATACTCATAATCCCTTCAAAATGATTTGTAAAGAAAATGAGAGTTATCCTAAGCATATCCCCCGGGAGTGTCGTAACCAAGAGTGCAGCAAGGCCCGTTGTCGTGCACCAGTTCCCGTTCGAGTCTAGCTCAAAGCGGTGTTTTCGGGTTTTACCCCTAGGTACATCTGTGCCAGAGCCGCCTCTACCTGCTCGTATCCAGACAGGGATGTATTGCTCGAAAAACTCACAAAATCTCTACAATACCAAAATTCTAGGAAGTTCTTCTATACTAATCCTCAAAGTTAATCTTAGGTCTACGTGCTCTAATCAGAGTTTATCTAAATATAGCTTCCAAGGTTTGTACTAAACTTCCTCTGATACCAACTGTAACGCCCCGACCCCAGTTACCCAGAGTCGGTGCATTACTTCATAACATTGGCATGATCAAAAGAAAGATCAAATCTCGAAAGACCGATTGGTTTAGTAGCCTTGGAAACACTAGATATATTCATAGGTTTTACATTACATCATAAAATGAAAAACTACTACAACAACATAAAGTCTCCATAATCCACACTCATATCCCCACATAATATCCCTGCAGGTCATTCATAATTTACTTCTTCACTTCCTGGGAAAAATAAAACATATAAAAGGGGTGAGCTCAAATGCCCAGTAAGGATAACAAAATAGCGAAAACTTTCATAAATAAGAATAAACTTTTAAGGAAATGTATAACTAAAACAAATGCCTTTCAAACATGAACTTTCAACATGGTATGGCATAAATAAAAGGAAATAATGCCATTTACTTATTCACATGGATATTCTACTAATCGAATAATCACATGCAAAAATCAATAACCACTTTCATAATGTTGGAATGCATAATGTCAAAAATTAATTTCATTGTCTAGGCCTCATCCCAAGACCTAGGGGTTACTTCTAACCGGAACCCAACCCGGAGTGCCTCTAATAACCGGACACCAACCCGAAGTGCCTCTAATAACCGGACACCAACCCGGAGAGCCTCTAATAACCGGACACCAACCCAGAGGGCATACTTTTACCAGTCCCTAACCTGGAGGGCTTACTTTAACCAGTCCCCAACCTGGAGGGCTTACTTTTACCGGTCCCCAACCCGGAACATACTTGTTTAGCACATTCATCTGAAGAAAAGTTTGAAATATAACATAAACATTCGGATTAAAACTAGCATACGAAATGTCAATAGTTTCACCATAAACTATGAATGGTATAAAATAGCACATACACAGGCAAACATATCACAAAACCTTCAATACAATATAGAAGTTTTGTATTATAATAAATCAACTTCAAATAAGCGTAAAATCTATTAAAGGATGTTGACATAGATGAAATCAAAACACTTTTTAGAGAAATATCTCTTTCTATTTTTGAAATCATTTAAGAGCCATATAAAATAAAACATTTTCTTGAAAATATTCTTGTAAGCTTGTAAGGAAAGCTTTGACGATTTTATAACGGCGGAAAATAACCGCACCCGCCGTATAAGTAAAAAAAAACATTCTTATCTTAATTCTGTCGAAAAGGTTAAAAAGGACCTTGTTTTGAAAACGACGGAAAGATTCCTTTATAAACCTCTTACAAAAAGTCAAACAAGGGTATAAATGAATTTAACCCATATTCTTGTAAATAATAAATATGTTTTGAAATACATTTCGAAGAAACATGGATGTGGATGATAAAGAAATCCCAGTAGATTATTACGTATAATACAACCTCGGATAATGAAGAGATTGTGAAATAACCCTTACCTTGTACTTTTCCTTGGTTGGGGTAGGTTAACCTCCTGTATAATGGTGAAATAATTGTTATTAAATTATACAAGAATCATATATATTAATATGATATCATATATTATCTTTTAACATTGATTTGTTAATAATATCTTAGAATTATCGTCGTTTCGGGTGTTAACTTACTTGTTTTCTTTTATATGTTTTGTTACGTAAGACATGTTTGTAAAGGATAGGTTGTATATTATTCATATCCAGAATGATATCAAGTCCTTAAACATCATTTTTAAATCATCAAATGATAATTATACTTGAATGGATACGATGGAGAATGAATCTCATCGCGTTCGTGGAGACGGTAGTCCGTACGTACGCACGAGCGACAATATCATTCTTTTGATATTAAAATAATATATAAATGGATGGTATATCATATATAAAGAATCATTAACATGTTATATTTATTATTTACATGAGTTACACATCATTATTATACCCATCCAAATAATAATATATTGAATAACAATTACACCACGACGTGGAGACGGTAAGCCGTACGTACGCACGTATGGTGACATGTTTTTCAAAGGGTGGATAGAATACTGAATATGGTTGTACCATATTTATAATAACATTACAGTATATGTAAGATACTGGAGTTATTATTTTATAATGGTAAGAACAAAGAAAGAGGAAGTGGAAGAAGAAAGGAACTTGGAAAAGGGTGGTGAAATCATTACCTCTTCTTCGGGTTCTTCCTTTTGATTTGATCAAAAGGGCTCCTTAGGTTGGCTTTCGGATCAAACTAAGGCCTCTAGGTTGTAGTGAGGGATGTTGGGAGAGTATTTGGGTAGAGTTTGGCCGAACCAAAAGGCTTTTAAGGAGTTAAGAAATGATAAGGAGGAGTGCCCTTTTATAAGAGGGGTGAGGGGCACCTTTGGAAAAGCTAGAAATATTAATTTATAATAAATTCATATTCGGTTTCTAATGGCTCCAAAGTTGATTATTCAAAGGTTAAGGTGGGGATAGGTCGAAAACCACTCAACCAATAGAATTTAGACAGGTTTGGGTACTTATATTAACCTTATCTTTAAGTATTAACTCTAAGTTAATTAGTTTCACTTTTACAATGTCTCTTTGTATTTTTATATAATATGGTTAATAAACTTACTATATACATCCAAGAGACCCCCAAGTGGTCCATTAATGATGAAACTATCCTTATATAAGTCTCTTGGCCGAACCTTAGATTTTTAGGAATTTAATATCAATTAATAATATAATATTTGTTTTAAAAACTCTTTTATGTCAATTTTGACACTATTCAATAGTTGATTTTTGTGAAACTCATAACAGATTGATTACTTCGAACAAAGTCAATTAAATCAATCCCAATATATCATATTATCCTAGAAAATTAGTTTAATTCATTAAAAGTTTCATATTATATTTTTTTGGGTATTTATAATATCAATTATTTTAATTTTTCACTATTATTGTAATTACTGCATCATCATTGTGTCATAAATAAAATATATTATTTAATGTCTAAAAATTATAAATAAAATATCATTATGTAGGAAATCTTTTTAGCTTTCTAATTAATATTTATAATCTAAAATCCAACTTATATAACCCTATGTAACAATTGTTTGTCTAAAGGATATATGCTTGTGTCATTTTTGTATTCATTTTGACTTAATTAAAATAAAGTGTCATTATCACTTACAAGTGGATCCATGGGGTCCCAAAATCGACCCAAAGATGCCCATGGTCGACCATGTATCAACCAATAGGGTTAAGACACGTTTTAGGGTAATTTAGTATTATTATAATATTATTTTTTAACCCTTATTTACCGTATTTACCCTTAACCATGGTAAATAAAATATTTACCGCAGTAATTATTCAAAATGTCTAAAAATAAAAGTTACCTATTTACAAAATTTGAACATCCTGATTCCAAAAATGGAATCCATTTTTCTAAATTCAAAACACATAAGTGGCAGAAATTAATTTAAAATTAATTCCCGATGTCAAAACAAAAAGCGTGTTTTTAAGAGATAATAACTTTCAAAAGATTGACACTTGTTTATGTTCGGTTTAATTGTAAAATTATGTATAATGACCAACATTATATTAAATTGTTAAAATATATTATAAATATACTTTAGAACCACTCAAATTCATAATTTATCACTATTAATTATTTTGATTAAAAAAGTTGTTTTTAATTAAAATTTAGTAATTTTCACTATTCATCAAAATATGAAAGTTATCCGAAAAGTACCAAAATTTCACCTTAGGCTAAATTCAATATTCCGAATCCAAAAATGAAGTCCATTTTAAAATATAAAATATATATATTTTCAAAAAGTAGGTATTACTATTTATAACGGCTAGTTTGATTGGTTATGGTGTGTTAGAACTCGGTGTTACGTACAACACACGCTATCACATTATTCAAAGGGAAACGTACCGTGGAAGCTTGGGGTGTTTCATTTTAAATTTTTGATGTCCCCATTTAGTCAAAAAGTTTAAAATATTGTATTTATAAAGGTTTCACTATTAGAAGTTGATAAAAGTGAAATACTGAAAATGAATCTGTTCTTGCATTATGACTAAGAAACTCATAATAGGGATTCTAAAATTATAAGGATTATATAAAGTTCAAAATGTAGTTAATACTATTCATGACCTCTTTTAATGGTGTGATTGAACTCGGTGTTGCGTGTAGTGCAAGTTATTGAATTTTTAAGAAATAACACACTATGAAATCTTGGGGTGTTACAGTTTTAATTTTGAAAAAAGGAATTCAATATTGGTGGTCAAATTCATTAATATTTGGTAATAGGGTTAAATTAAATTGTTTTCATATTGAATAAAAAACATCAAATGTTAATTACCATGGTTATGGTCAAAACAAGTATACTAGAGAATTAATCATTATAGATAATGGTTTAATTGAACAAAAACATTATAATACACCATTTTATGATTGAAGTTCGTCCATACTCATATAGATATTGATTATGAGAGAATTTTCAGACATAATTCCATGAATGTACGTGATATTGTTAAAGAACATTGAAAAAATATAAGTTTGTGACTCACCTGAATTATAAGGGGAACTTCATACCCTCAATTCATCACACTTCTAAAAAAAATTTCTTGACCACAAAATAATAAAATATCTAAAAAAATTATTACGCCTATTATATTGGTTCAATTATTCCAAGAAGACCCACAATTGGGCAATTGTAAGAGACTCAGTGTAGAGTTTTATAATTGAATGTATTTTTCTTCAATATGATCGTTTTTACACATTATTTTACCGCATTCAATTACATATATTCAAATATAATATAATAAAAAAAAATCTCCCCAATATAATCATTCATTCATGAGTTGAAGAAATAATATTTCCCAATCTCATTATCATTCCAATGGAGAATAAATCCATCGCTTGTGTGTATAGAAAACTACCGCCTTGAGAACTAAAATAATTGTTTTTTATCAGAACTCACATGGTTAGTCATAACGAAGGAAATAATGAATATATATGATACTTATGAAATTATATCTATTTTAAAAATTTTATATATCATCTACTATATTACCATTTCACCAATTAAGGAAATGAAAATGTCACATGTGCGTACAAATGACCAACCATCTCAAAGAAGCGAGGTTATTAATTTTCAATGTAAAATTTCTATAATTATTATGAAAAATAAAAATAATGAATACATATGATATTAAAAACAATACTTTTGTCAATTATTTGACAATATCCCATGCATAATAAATAGAGCTTCTATGAAAAAAACATGCATTAATAATATAAACTGTTAACACGTCAAAAAATTGTATTAATGAGATATTATTGACGAATGGGGGATAATATTTTATAATAGTATCATATATGAAATTATAAATATTAATATATTTCTATTATAAATTAATAACATGTTTTAAAAAAATTACATGAGGTTATAACATATTCAAGTAATGGGATGTGTGATGTAAGTAAATTATATCTCAAATTCAACTCCATTGATACATATTTCATATTACCCATATATTTAATTTTATGTTGTGTATATAAAGTATATTTAAAATATTTAACAAGAATAAAAATTTATTCATGAGGATTAATGTTTCATTTCATTTCTATTCATTTAAGGGGATATAATTTAATAGTTGCCAATGTTGTAAGGATTTATTTTAAAATCGCATTTTTTTGGATTGAATTAATTTTTATTTAATGAAACTAACTATACATCTTTTTTAAAATCCATCTATTTACTTATAATTTACAAATTAATGAATTTTAAATATTTTATTACAATGTTACTTATATTTTTCACATCAATTAAGAAGTAAAAATTTTAAAACACGAACTGATTTTATTTCACATTTAATCGGATATAATTTTCTTTCATCTCTATTTTTTTACAAATTGTATGAAAAAAATAAGTATCCATTACTCAAATTAATTAATCAGTAATTTTTTACACATTACCATTTAATTTATATATATATAATATTTTTAATTTTCTCAAGATGATTGTTCTAACATCAGTTCCATAAGACAAAAATAATTTTTTATAACTTATATATAGTTTAAGCACATTCCCAAAATTATATGAATTTTATGATATTTATATTGTAATAAATAATTTCAATGGGTTTAAAAATAAAACACTTAATTGAATGATTCTTTTGAAATTAATCTTTACATTAATTTCTCCAAAAGACGTGACATTATATAATAAACTATTTTTTTAATGAATAAATGGTCATCTGTTAGTTCTTATTAATATTATGGTCCATTTGATTCTCTTAAAACATTCACTTTATTATGTTCATTAGGTAGAGACACAATTTTTATGTACATGGAAATGACATTAGTTTTGTAAAATACATAGAACATGACACAAACAGATTCCCACATACCATATTAGTTTAATTTCATTAGAAATATGGAACATAATATTCTAATCATGGTGAATTATCTTTACCATATCCTATAAAGTGTTACCCTTTGGTTTTATTACCTAAAACCATTTTTTATATCCTATGGAAAAGAAAAAATAAAAAAGGGAGATATCAAATGCTCATTAAGGGAAAACATGGAGAACACAAAACAAACCATAAACATTAGAATGTAAAAACATGAAATTAATGATTAAATATAAAATTCATTAGTCATGAAATAAATCATGAAAGTTTCTAAGCCATAAACATTAATGGAAGACTAAACATGACAAAATATCATTGGCATAAAACATGGAATTTTGGAATACAAATAAGGAAAAAATGTTATTTCCATAATAGAAAAGGAAATGCTTCCATGAACATCATAGTGGATAATTTCTAATACTGAACTGGGTTTACCTGCCTTTCCATTCATGTATTAATGAACCAGATTTGCATGTCGTTCAAGCCCAGAATTATGGATCCAAAATTAATTTTCATTAAAGTCATGTCTATCTCAGAAGATATAATTCATTACCCAATGCATTGGAGGTAGATATAGGTCCCGACCATTTAATTATAAAATAATTCTTACATGTTCCACATAAACAAAAATCATTCATCATATAATAACCCATGAAATAAAATGGGATTCTTACACATCATATAAGATAAATAGACTTTATAAAAATAATTCCCTCATAAACACAATAAAATAAATTTAATAATAAGGATAAAAACATAACCCTATTTAAAGAGAGTCACATTAAATGGATAATAATTTAGATAAAACACTTTAACATAATTCCTGAGATAAATATTGTTTTTTAAAAACGTTTTCTTTTCTCAAAAATCCAAAAAAATTAAAAAGAAAAAAATTACTTGAATATAGTCAAAACCTATCCATTAAATATAAATTTTCCACTTATATGATTTGAATTTCGAAAAATGTTTATCTAGAGTTATAATCAGTAAGTCATTTGGAGTTTGATAGAATAAACTTGTTTTTTGGGGAATAGTAACATACCCTTATGAATAGTAATATGAATAGTAATATGAGGCTTATTAATAGTAAATAATATTATTATTTTATTTTCTTAATCCAAAATGATAATGTGATCTTAATTAATTTTTCAATGTCACATAAAACTAGTTGTAATTCAAGATTGTTATTTTTTGAATTAACAATGACCTTATTTAGAAATTAAATTAATAATATATAGAAAATTATTTTTGAAAAATGGATTTCAATTTTGAATTCTAAACATCGAAAAATGGTATAGGTGAATTTTTTGGAATTTTCTGAAATTCTTGAATTTTTTATGAATAGTAAAATATGGTAAAATACTCTATATTCAATTTATCAGTAACATAAACTATTTATGACATAAAAATTGATTCAAGGAAACTTGGTTCTAAATCACATGCCATTTATACTATTAGGGGTCAAATGGAACAATACTATTGGTTGTATTGATGGAAATAATAAAATAATGAAACAAAATATTCAAAATTTACCCCTCTCCTCCACTATAACAACCCACCACCACCACCTCTTCTCCTCACTCCTCTAAGAGATGAAGATCCTCAATGTTCTGCCCAATAATCCTCCCAAGTATCTTCCCCACGTCCTAGAGCTTCTGGTCTCACCAAAAGACCAAAATCAAATCCATTAAGAAGTATCTCAAGGAGAAGAGATCAAGAGGTAAACAACCTCTTTTATTTTCTTTCTTTTCATTCATTTTATGATATTCTCTTCCATTACCTTTGTGTTTTGCTGGGATATTTCATTAAATATTTTCCCTTACTGGTCATATTATGTATTAGTGATTAGATATTTCATTCCTCTCATCAAACTATTTTTATGAAATTTTAATAGACGTCGTTAGGCTTTCGAATTTTCAGGAGGAATTTATGAAGTATTCATTCATTTTATGCTTCCATTATTTTCATCGCCTTTCATCAAATAATCTTAACCAAGAGGAATGTATGCTCTATAATCTTGTATATTCTATATGTTCTCATGTTTATCAAAAATTTCGAATCATTATTCATCTCCTCTGCCACTTATTTAAGGAATGAAGACATTGTCCGTGATATGACCAATTACCGACATCGTGGACGATGTAATTTCAATTTCCATTAATTTATTATATTCAGGTCATGAAGCCAAATATATGGTTGAACCAAATCATAATATAAGTATTTTATCTTGATTAATGTTCTGGAATCATTACACATTCCTAATATGGAATAAAAATACAAAACAATTTTATTTAGCACAAAACTGCCAAGCCAAATTCAAGCATTTATCTTTAACTCATCGAATGAGTCATCATCACAGTATATAAATAGAATCATTATAAGATAATTTATGTCTCTTTAATTTCACTAATGATTTATATTAACAATCCTGCTTGTTTAACCATATTTCAAACCCACTTCCATTCATGAATACAAGTAAACAAAGAATGAAACCAAGTAACAAAATGCTTCCAAAACAATAAAATTGAATCTCTTAAATCCATCAAAAAGGAATTTAATGAACTAAATAAGATTATAACATATCAATTAAACATAAAAGATGTTCTGTAATTATGAATTAATAATCCTAATTTGTTTATTCAGGTCATTAAAAACAAGACATGAACACCTTCCAGCATAAGGTAAGCGATCCCCTCTCTCACTTTTGATCAAGAATATCCCCTTTGTTGTGACTAACTCTGTATTGTGAAACTAATAATTCATATGTTGTGTACCTAATACCCATTTGAGATCACATTCCATTTGAAATTATATTTCTATTAAATATCCATAATCTCATTTCATGGATATGTTTATTGTCTAAACCGTGTACCATTTCACATACGGTGTATATTGGGGATGTTATGGATGAGTCCATTTTCTATACTCTATACGGATATTGGAAAGGCATATTTCTATTGTATTGAATAAATTTATAATTAATTATTTGGATTTAGAGTTGGGTGGGGCCAACTACAGTCCCTCTATGCAACGGTAGGTCTCATGAGACAAAATAGTTTGGCGACAGACCCATCGAGTTTGTTTCAAAAAAAAAATCAGACAGGTTTCTACCCATAGCAGTAAACCGTTTTTACTTTATTATGGTTTCATGTTCCAGATACATGATGTTCAATTAATAATTAATAGCTTTATTCATTATTAGTTATTATTATTATCCATGGTATTTTCACTATGACAAAATTTATAGATGCAGTTTCAATCTCAGTTTATATATGGAATTAGTTTGTCATTTATTCACTATGCCACGTTGTTTACATCAGAATTATTATGATTAAAGATTTATTGTACTCATGCTTCTGCTTTTTGGAACCCTTACTGAGAATTGGATCTCACCCCATTCATTTTCTATCTTCAAAAGGTGATTAAGATAAGGGCTTTTATTGAGTTCCTGTGGGCGTAGTTTTTATTTTTGTTTTGTATTGTATTTTGTACCCTTTACCAATGTTATTGGGGTTACATATCTGTATCAAACTTCATCAAGACTACTAATCTGATCGTTCCTTCGAGATTTTCATTATTTCTAACAATGCCAATATCCCAAGTAATGCACCGATTTCTGTCTGGAGGGGTCGGGGTGTTACAGTTGATATCAATGGAAGTTTAGTAGGAATCTTGGAAACTAGAGTGTGAAATATATAGTATGGAACAAAGCCCGAAGGTAGAATTTGAGGATAAACATACAAAAATGTCCTGGTATTTTGGTAAGGAATATATTATGTGGATATTTGAAGCAATACATCCATGTCTTAATATGAGTAGGTAGAGGCGGCTCTGGAACAGATGTATCTAGGAGTGAAACCCGAAAAACCCGCTTTGAGTTATACTCAAACGGGAAATTGTACAAGACTATGGTTCTTTCTACACTCTTGGTTATGACCCTCTCGGGGGATATTCTTAGGAAAATTCATATATTCTTTACAAGCCATTATGAATGAGTTTAATGTAAATTTTACCAAAGAGAAACCAGGTTCATAAGATTAACTATGAATAGAATTTAAATGTATGTTGAGAGATTTTATATTTAAGATAAGTAAACTAATATAGTTTATCCCATAATATAGAAATGGAGTCTAATGGAAGAAGGGGAATCAATACTTTTGGGCAAGGATGGGATCTCCCTTCTGAGCAAGTCAACACAGTCAATTTTGGAGTAGATCAAATCATAACTATATTGGGAAAACTTACTCAAGTTGTAAAGAATAACCATTACACACCTGTGTTGGATCGTTTCATGTGGAAGAAGCCCCCATCTATTAGTGGGGCTACTAATCTAGTGGTAGCTGAGCAATGGATCAAGTCAATTGAAAAACTATTCATGACATAAGATGCAATGAAAATGAGATGGTGGTGCTGGCAGTATATTATTTCAAGGGTGATGCTGACCAGTGGTGGTCCCTAATTCAGTACACCATTGAGGAAGAAGAAATAGAAGATATGTAGTGGAGGACTTTTAAGGAAATATTCTTTGAGAAATATTTCCCGGGTGGGAAACGAACTGAAATGAAGGGGAAATTCCTTAGCTTGAAACAAAGGGAAAGAATACAGTTTTGCAGAGTATGAGGCTACTTTTACAAGTTTGGATAGGTATACCATAGATTACGTACATGACTCAGCAGACAATATTGATTATTTCATTGATTGTCATAAGATAAGTCTTCGGAGGGCACTATCTTCTCAAACATTTTCATCATATGATTTAATTGAATCAAGTGCCATCAAAACAAAGAGGGAATTTTCTAGATCAAATATTTTCTATGGAAACCAAGATATGAAGTGGTACTCTAATGACAATTGCAAAGGAGAAGAACCGAAGAAGAGAAAGGGAACAAATAGATTACCATTATGTGAGAACTATGGAAAGAATCATCTTGGGAAATTCATGAAAGGAATGGGAGTCTACTATACCAGTGGAGAAGAGGGTCATCGATCCGATGAATGCAATGGGAAGAAACCATTAAATGATGTTCAATGCTACAATTGCAGAGAGATGGGACACTATGAAAATGAGTGTCCTAAACATCGGGGAATCATGACTCAGAAAAGGCCAAGAAATCAAGGGATTTCTTATGAGATTACAATTTTGGAGGTCGAAGTTCGTAATGATGTGGAGGAAGGTACTTAAATTGTTTCCTCAAACATAGCCAATACATTATTTGATTCTGGATCATCGCATTCGTTTATATCCTCTATGTTTTCCAAGAAATTTAGATACGTCCAATTTGATTTAAGAAAGGAGTTGTCAGTCAAAAATCACATGGGATGTATCATTGCAACAAAGTCATGTTGACTAGTCCCCCTCTAAACACAAAAGCGTTATTTAGTTTCTAGCCTTATCATAATACACATGACTGAATTTTATATAATTCTTGGAATGGATTGGCTATCAAATTATGAAGCGAGGATTTATTTCAAGAAAAAGGAAGTTAATTTTTTTTGGAAATGGTGTAGAATCCCTTATCATTAGTGAAGAAACATCTCCACCTGATTCTTATCTAGAACCACCCCCAATAGCTCTATTGAATGCAATACTTGGAGAGGAAGATAAACCAATATCTATGGGAGAGGAACGAAATATTCAAATTGAATATGTGCACATAGTGAAAGAGTACATTAATGTATTTGCAGAGGATTGACCTGGATGTCCTCCAGAGCGGGAAATTGAGTTTTCCATTGACTTAATTTCAGGTACAAGATCTATATCCAAGACCCCATATAGAATGTCCAGTATGGAGATAGTGGAGCTGATGAAACAACAAGAAGAGTTGAGTGAAAAAGAATTTATTCGACCTTGTGTTTCTCCATGGGGAGCCCCAGACTTTTTTGTAATGAATAATGATGGATCCATGAGGCTATCCATTGATTACAGAGAAATCAATATTATTACAATAATTAATAAGCATCCTCTACCACGGATTGATGATTTATTTGACCAACTTCATTGATCTCAATACTTTTCAAATTTTGACCTTCGATCCGGATATCATCAATTGAGTGTGAGGATGGAAGATATTCCGAAGACAGCATTTCGAACCAGGTATGGGCATTACGAGTTTACAGTGATGCCTTTTAGATTGACGAATGTACCATCTGTTTTAATGGATTTAATGAATAGAGTTTTAAAGAAATATCATGATAACGTTTTGGTGATATTCATCAATGATATCCTCATATACACAAAAAGATATGAAGACTATGAGAGTCACTTGCGGGTTATTCTGGGAACTCTTAGAAGAAATAAATTATATGGGGAGTATAGAATGTGAGAATTCTTGCTTCAGTCAGTTTATTTTCTTGGCCATATTGTCTCAAAGGATGGAATCGTTGTTGATTCTGTGAAGACAAAGGCAATTAAATATTGTCCCACACCAACAAAAATAACTGAGGTACACAATTTTATTGGATTAGAAGGTTATTATCGGCATTTCATGCAGAATATTGCTCGACTGGCTAACCCGCTAACGAAGATCACACGAAAGGGGTTAAATTTGTTTGGAAAAAATATTGTGAAGAATGTTTTGAAGAACTGAAGATATGATTAGTCAATGATCCTATATTGACTCTACCATCGAGGAATGACGGGTTTGTTATTTATATTGATGCTTCAAAGAAAGGACTTGTTGGTGTACAAATGCCAAATGATAGGGTTATTGCTTATGCATAACGAAAACTAAAAGTTCATGAGAATAACCATCATACTCATGATCTTGAGTTAGCTGCTGTAATATTTGCTTTGATGATATAGAGACATTATCTCTACGGTGAAAAATGTTAGATTTATACTGATCCCAAGAGTTTGATATATATTTCCTCATAGAAAGAACTCAACATGAGGCAAAGGAGATGGATTGAACAACTGAAGGATTATGATTTCATGATACACTACCACCCGATGAAGGAGAATAAGGTGGAAGATGCTTTGATCAGAAAGGATCATGGAGTTTTGAACAAGATGAGAGTTGAAATGGATCCTATTTTCATAGATCTAATGAAGATGGATATGGGAATAACAATGCTGTTAGAATAATCAATGATATTTCAAATGGTTTCCAAACCATCTATACTATAAATGATAAAAATTTCTCAACCTGATGATGAGGAGATTCAAAAGAGGATTAATGATGTGAATTATGGGAGATTGAGTGAATTCGTATATGAAGATGGAATTTTGAGATTTGGGATGAAAATTTGTGTTCCCAATATACCAGATCTAAAAAATGAATTTTTTGATTATGCACATACTTCCAATTTCTCAATACACCCTGGTGTCATTAATATGTATAGAGATTTGAAGAACATTTTTGGTGGGACAACATGAAGAGAGAGATTGCTGATTTTTTGTTAAGATGTATAGTTTTTCAATAATTGAAAGCTGGAAGGAAATATCCTGGAGGAGTATTGCAACCTCTTCCAATACCTAAGTGGAAATAAAATAATATCATGATGGACTATGTCATGAGACTACCAAAGACTCCTAGAAGGAACGAAGCAATATGGGTCATTGTTGATCGTCCAACCAAGTCAACACATTTTCATTCTATAAGAGAAGATCTACCACTTGAACGGCGAGAAAGACTCTATATTAATGAATTTTAGAGACATCATGGAGTACCCCTATCGATTGTTTCTGATCATGATCCAAGTTTGACATCAAGATTCGGGAAAATTCCTCAGAAGGCCCTAGATATTGATCTTCATTTGAGCAATGCCTACCACCCACAAACAGAGGGACAATCAGAACGGACTATTCAAACATTGGAAGACATGTTGAGGTCTTGTTCACTTGATTTCCAAGGCATGTGGGATCAGTATTTACATATCATAGAATTGTCCTACAATAACAGCTTCCATTAAAGTATTCAGATGGCACCCTATGAAGAATTTTATGGGGGGAGATGTCGTACACCAACTTGCTGGGATGATGTAGGTGAAAGAATTATCGTGGGCCCAGAACTTGTTGAAGAATCAACAGAGAAGGTGAAAAATATCTAGAACCATATTAAAATAGATCAATGTAGGAAAAATAGCTATGCAGATAACCGAATGAAGGATTTGGAGTTTCACGAAGGTGATCACATTTTCTTAAAGGTATCTCCATAGAAGGGTATTATATATTTCGGTAAGAAGGGAAAGTTAAGTCCGAGGTACAACGGAACTTTTGAAATTCTGAACCAAATTTTTGTCGTAGCTTACCACTTGGCCATGCCTCCAAGCCTCTCCAAGGTTCACAATGTTTTCCATGTGTCAATGTTAAGAAATTACATGCCAGAACCAACACATGTACTCACTTATGAGGAAGTAGAACTTGAGCCAGATCTATCTTATTGTGAAGAGCCTATCAAGATTCTTGATACTAGATAACATGTATTGAGAAATCAGACGGCTCCTCTTGTAACGGTTCTATAGATGTACCATAATATGGATAAAGCAACGTCGGAGCCTGAGGAGCTTATGTTAATGACATATCCAAAACTTTTTAGGTAATATTTTGTAAATTTTGAGGACGGAATTTTCCGAAGAAGGGAATAATGTAGTACCCCAAAAATTTTATGTTATGTTTCTCTATTCATCACTGAGTGAAATTATATTCATCACTGTGTTCCTTTGAAACAACACTAGGTTATTTAGGATATAGTCAAAACATATCCATTAAATATAAATTATCTACTTCTATGTTTTGAATTTTGAAAAATGGTCATCTAGAGTTCTGATCAGAAATTCATTTGGAGTCAGATAGAGCAAACATGATATTTGGTGAATAGTAACATACACTTATGAATAGTAATATGAAGAGTAATATTACCCTTATGAATAGAAAATAATAATAATATTTTATTTTCTTAATGAAATTTGATAATTGGATCTTAATTAATTTTTTAATGTTAGATAAAACTAACTGCATTTCAGGTTTGTTATTTTTCAAATTAATTATGACCATATTTAAACATTAAATTAATAATATTTAGAAAATTATTTTTGAAATACGGATTTCACTTTTTAATTCTACACGTCAAAAAATGGTAGGGGTGAGTTTTTGGGTTTTTTATGAAATTCATGAATTTTTGATGAATAGTGAAATACGGTAAAATACCATATATTCAATTTATCAGTTCAATACAATATTTATGACATCATATGTGATTTAAGGCCACATGGTTCAAATTGAAATTCCTTTATTACTATTAGGGGTCACATGAAACAATAATATTGGTTGTCTTGAATGAGGTAATAAAATAATGAAATTAAATATTCAAAATTTACCCCTCTCCTCCACTATAAAACCCACCCACCCCCACCTCTTCTCTTAACTCCTCTAATCCTTGAATCTCCTCAATGTTCTTCCCAATAATTCTCCCAATTCTCTTCCCCAAGTCCTAGATCTTCTAGTCTCACCAAAAGACCAAAACAAAACCCCTTAAAAAAGATCTCAAGGAGAGGAGATCAAGAGGTAAAGAACCTCTTTTATTTTCTTTCTTTTCTTTCATTTTATGATATTCACTTCCATTCCCTATGGATTGTGTTGGAATATTTCATTAAATATTTTCCCTTACTGTCCATATTTTTTCTGAATAATAAGATATTCCATTCCACTCATCAAACTATTTTTATGAAATTTTAAGAGTCGCGGTTAGGCTGCTGAATTTTCATGAAACATTTATCAAGTTTTCATTCATTTTAACATTATTTTATTTTATTCTTCTTTCCTCAACTCATCTTAACCAGGAATGTATGCTCTAGAATATGGTATATTCTCTATGTTCCCATGTTTATGGAAAATTCCTCATCATTATTCATCTCCTCACGTAATTATTTAAGGAATAAATACATTTCTTGTGATGTGCCCAATTACTGACATCAATAACGATGTAATTTCAATTTCCATTAATTCTTTATAGTATTGTTATGAAACAATATATTTTGTTGAAGAATATCATAATATTTTTATTTTATCTTGATTAAGTTTCTCGAATATTTACACATTCCTAATATGGAATAAAAATACAAAATAAATTTATTTAGCACAAAACTGCCAAGCCAAATTCAAGCGCTTATCTTTAACTTATCAAAGGAGTCATCATCACAGTATATAACCAGATTCATTATAAGATCATTTATGTCTTTTTAATTTCACTAATAATGTATATTAACAATTCTGGATGTTTAACCATATTTCAAACCAACATCCATTCATGAATACAAGTAAACAATGCATGAAATCATGTAAGAAAATACTTCCAAAACAATAAAATCGAATATCTTAAATCCATCAAAAAGACCATTAGTGAACTAAATAAGGTTATAACATACCAATTAGACATAAAAGAGGTTTTTTACTTATGAATCAATAAACAAAATTTATTTATTCAGGTCATTAAAAACAAGACAAGGACACATTCAAGCATAAGGTAAGGGATCCTATGTCTCACTTTTGTTCAAGAATATCCCTTTTGTTGGGACTAACATTTTATTGTGCACCTAATAATCCTTATGTGGTGTACCTACTACCCATCTGAGATCACTTTCCATTTGAAATTATATATCTATTCAATATCCATAATCTCATGTCATGGATATGTTTATTGACTAAATCGTGTACCATTTCAGATATGGTGTATATTGGGGATATTATTGATGATTCTGTTTTCTATAATCTATAAGGATATTGGAAATTCATATTTCTCTGGTATTGAATCAATGAATAAAGAATTATTTGGATGTAGAGGTGATTGGAGCCCACTAAATACCCCCAATGCATCAGTAGGTATAATGAGACAAAACAGTTTGGCGACAGACCCTTCGAGTTTGTTTCCAAAAAAATCAGACGGGTTTCTACCCAAAGCAGTAAACCAGTTTTACGGTATTATGGTTTCATGTTCCATATACATGACGTCCAATTAATAATAATTCTATTTATTCATTATCAGTTATCATTATTATCTATGGTATTTTCACTATGAAAAAATCTATGGATGTAGTCTCTTTCTCAGTTTATATATGG
Organism: Viscum album; assembly: GCA_963277665.1. Classification (NCBI taxonomy): domain Eukaryota; kingdom Viridiplantae; phylum Streptophyta; class Magnoliopsida; order Santalales; family Viscaceae; genus Viscum; species Viscum album. The sequence continues at coordinate 2,109,022,698 of OY728122.1, read as the reverse complement.
AATTAGTTTGTCATTTATTCACAATTACATGTTGTTTTGGTCCGATTGATTCAGATTAAAGATTTATTGAACTCATTCTTCTGATTTTTGTAACCCTTATTGAGCATTTGAGCTCACCCGTTTCATTGTCTATCTTCAACATGTGATGAAGATAAGGCCTTTTATTGAGTTCATGTGGACGCATTTTTTAGTTTTTGTTTTGTATTTTATTTTGTAACCATTCCCAATGTAATTGGAGTTACATTTATGCATCATGTATCTTTAAGACTAATAAAATTATCGTTCCTTTTGAATTTTAATTCCATCTAACCATTCCAATATTACAAGTAATGCACTGGCTCCTGTCTAGAGGGGTCGGGGTGTTACAAAGAAATGCTTAAAAATGACATTAAATATACACAGAATAATAGTAAACATTTTATGAAAACATTTTTTTTGAAAATATGGACATGTATGATAAATAACTCCTTAGTAAATAATTACTTATAAAAAATCATAGATAAAAATGATATTGCAAAATTATCCCTTACCTTGTACTTTTCGTTAGTCGAGGGTGTGGTCACCTCCTATTCTTCGTTAGACTTCCTTTGGGTATCATAGTAGGGACACTGGGGATTGACGTTTTGGAAAACTAATACCACTAGATGTTAATTAAAAATCATGATAGGATAATTGGGTAGGGGTTGGTTGATCTAGAAGGCTCAAGGAGGCATGAAGAAATATGGGAGGAGTTGAATTTTTATGAGAGAGGAGGGGCACTTTTGGAAGGTATTAAAATATAATTTTATTAAAAAATTATTTTAGGTTTCCAAAGGTCCAAAATTCAATTAATTAAATGAAAATATGAGTAATATTCTAAATCTAATCAACTAATAGGTTTTAGAAAAGTTTAGGTCTCAAATTCAATGAGATCTTTTAGATTTAACCCTTAGTTAACTAATTTAACTCTTACCATGTCTACTTGTATATTTATACAATATGGTTAATATAGTTACTATAAGATTACAATAAAATATAAAGTGGATAATTAATGATATTTTCATCATTTTATATGTCAATTGGATGAATCGTGTATTTATAAGACAATTATATCATTTAATAAAATTTTATTTGTTTTAAAAACTCATTTATGTGAATCATTATACTATTCATATCATGTATTTTTTAAAAGACAGAATAACTTGTTTCATTATAAAAATATTCATTATTTCAAAAATAAAAATTCATTCTAATACATAAATTTTTTTATGGAATAAAAAGGATCAAATGAAATTTATATTAATATGTATAATCTCATTTATTTAAATCATTATTTAATAAGGTAATCATAACCACATCATTGTGTCATCAATAAATTTTTTTATATGGTATCTAAAAATTATAAATAAACTATAATATTGTAGGAAATATGTTTATATTTCCAATTAATATTTATAATAGAATTTTTCTTATGTATAACAACATATAAATTTTTTTATTATGAAGATACAAGTTTATGTCATATCTCTCTTTACATTAAATTAATTCTTATATGTTGTCATTTTCACATCCAAGAGGTTACATGGGGTACCTAAATCAACCCACAGATGACCATTATTATAAATATATCACATAATAGGATTATAAAGTGTGTTTGGGTTGTTTAATATTATTATAGTATTATTTTTTTCTCTTATTTACCAGATTTACCCATTAATCAGGGTAAATAAAATAATTACTAAAGTTAATGTTCATAATATCCAAAAATAAAAGGAACCAATTTAAAAAATTTGAACCTTATGATTCCAAATATGGAATCCATTTATCTAAATTCGAAACACAAATGTTTTAGTAATTAATTTCTAATTAATTATCTTTGTCAAAACCAAAAAGTGTGTTTTTAAGAAGTAATAATTTTCAAATCATTGACATGTGTTTATATACAACTTAATAATGAAATTACATAGAATGAAAAAAATTGGATTAAATGATAAAAACATAATAAAATTTCACACTAAAACTAATTGAAAAGATTACATAACTATATAAATAAATGAAATGAAAAGGAAATTTTGAATTAAAATGTAGTATTTTTCACTATTCATTAAAATTTGACTTTTATCAGAAAAACACACAAAAATTAATCAAAATAAACTTTTTATGTCCCATATCCAAATAAGAAGATAATTTTTTCAAATTTTACTTATTAAACTGTTAAAAATTATATTCAAAATGGATGTAACATCAAAAGGATGTAAAATTACATTTTTATTGAAAAATACTACTGTTATTTGAAAAATTGATTTTATTATAATACTGTGTTTTATAAATTTTTTAAGATTAATTATAATGGTACATAAAATAAAAATTTGTGTTCTTAATATTCAAAACAACTAGTTTATATCCCACTAAATAATAATATATGAATAATATATCATTGATTAGGGAAAGTTGGAATCGCCTACAATTCCAGCTATAAAGAAAGGTATCTCTTGCCTGTATCACAAGCCATGTTAGAATTGAGTGTAGTGAATAAATCAAATATATTATATTATAACATAATCCAATCATTTTTTATTTATACAATGGACACAATATATACTCAATTTTTCGTAAAATAACTTCTATCGAAAGAACTAGAAATTTAGTTCAACACAAGCCACAAATATCATTCCATATAATTGAAGATAATACGATGTTCTGTATTTTGAAATCTAATATATTTTTATCATAAAAACAAAAAAAATCCATGAAATTAAAATAATGTATCACATAAAATCTTTGGGTGTTACATTCTACTAACTTAAAATGAATTCCTCCCTCAAAATTTGTCTGGTTTATAAATGGTTTTCTTCATGGAAACCAACATCATAAAAATGGATACAGAAAATAAATATATAAAAGGAAAGTTATAAACATAATTATTACCTAATGTAACTTGTCACTGGTTTTCCACATAGGAGAACATAAGTGGGACGTTAAAACATGGATATGGAAGAGAAATATAAGCATCATGTTCTGATGGATAGTCATAGAGAAGAATGATTTGAAAATGTTAACACCCAGAAATCCATAAATAGTAAATGATTTAAGGAACCATCTGATTCATCAAAAAATAAGGTACTATGATAATTTTTTTAGTTTTCAAGATCCTTTTCTTAAGTTGTATAACTTCTGATGAAATTCTTACATGATTTCAGTATAATATAGTCATTGGTCGTGCCATGATCAATTTCCACTTCATCTATTATTCAAGGAAATGAATTTGAATATTCTATTCCTAATGTGTTTGAAGATCATAAAATCCATACATCTAATGATATGTTATTTCTTCTATATATACCAATATAGGGTTAGCACAAGTTATCAAATATCCATAAGTCCATCTATGGTGACATTAATCATATATGGTTCCAAAAATTGACTTATACGCCATCTATCATACCTATTAAATAAAATAAAACCAAGTTATACTAACTTGGGACTTCCCATAGGCCATTGGTAGGTGATAAAGGTCCGTCATACTTCGGTTGTGGGTTCGATTCCCACACTAGTTTCTGAGGTGATAGGTTTTTGCCTGTCCTGTGTGTTGTACTTTTTCTAAAACTAAATTTTTATAACATTCCAGAAATAATGAAAAAAAATATCATTAATCAATACTATCATATATCCAACATAATATATTCAAACCATTAAACTTATCAAAAATAATTATGACCAAACTCACTGTACAGAAAAACAATTACATGAAATTTAATATAACAAGCATGTGAACACCATCATTTATCCCCCATATATCATAAGATATATATTTTTGGTCACGTTTTAAACATTTGAGTGTATTCATAATTAATTCTATTGAGTCATGGTTATAACCAAAATTAACATATTTACTTAATGAAAACATTATTGTTTCCTTATTCCAAATCATATTGGATATTTCTATTATGTCATAAAAAGTTCTATACATTATCCATGATATCATAAGAGTCTTGTCATCAATTCCATAATTAGTTCTCAAGAAAATTACATCATCCAATATACTATTTCAAATCTATCATATCATTATCAAAACGTCACTATCTTAACATATAAGAAATATTATGGGTTTCACATAATCATGTGTTCTCTATGTATACCACCTTACCCTTAAATAACTTTTTGGTTCCTTAGAACTATTCAATATATCCTTCTAATCATTAATAAAAAAAATATACATAAATAAATTATATATTCCTTGATTCATATATCACAATCAAAGAATTAAAAAAAATTACACCCCAATGATATATCGTTATTATTAAATCAATACTCAGGATCCATCATCGTCATCTTTTCTAAAATATAAATCATTTCTTATGTTTTCCAAACATGATGATTGTATGTTTAATGTAAAACATACTATAAGAACATCACATACCATTCACATGTCGTATAAAATATCTTTATCCTCAGAATTATGATCTATACTCATACCATAATCATGATTCTATTAATGATACTTCCTCTTAGGAAACTGTTATTCATAATTCCCATTCTTTACACATCTGAATCAATCAATGGTGAACTATGCATTATGTAGTTCTGGCTATTGTCTATGACTAGAAAGTGATGTGTGAGAAGTACATATCAGTGAATTTAAACACATAAGTATGGTAAATAACTTATTATTTTTCAATCTATGATATCTTTAGTTTATCACTCAATTAGTCATTATTATCTCAAAAGCCCAAGGATTGTATCCTATACGTAGATATATCTTTCTAAAATCACTAGAAATAACCTTTGATATATATCATGGGATCTCACTAAAGATTTCACATCCTAGATTCCAATGTTTGACTAAACCTTCACACTGATACCATCTATAGAGAACCAAGATTGATGTGTAAGGAAATTACATTACTTTTTTAGAAATCATAATACATGACATTAACAGATTTCCAATGACCATATTAGTTTAGTGTATTTGAAAAAAATGGTAAAAATATTCTAATCATTATGAATGATCATCAACATCTCACATAAAGATCTTCCCATTTTTTCCTATCAAAACCCATTCTTTATATACTGGAGAAAATAAAACATAAAAATGGTGAGCTCAAATACTTAGTAAGGTTAGTCATACAGAACATAATGAAAATAAAAAAAATTAACTTAAAACCTTGAAAATAATTTTTAAATATAAAAATATAGAGTCATTAAATAAATATTGGAAGTTTTTAAGGAATAGATCACAAAGGAATGTTAACCGTGGTAAAATAGAAATAACATAAAACATGGAATTGTTGGAAACAGAAAATCAAATAAGATGATTTCCATAGTATACAAAGAATTCATCCAAGACCATCATTGTGGAAAGATTATATTGTTAAACATGGTTTACTTTACATTGTAGACATGTTTAATTGAACTGGATTTACATGACATTCTTGCCCTATATCACTGATCCATATTTACTTAGATTTCCAGTCATGTCTATCTCATAAGATATAAATCTTTATCCAATCCAATGGAGGGAGATATATGCCCAACCCATATCATACTGAAATCATTCATACATGTGCCCCCAAAATCTATATCACTCATCATATCATAACCCATGAAACAAAATGGGATTGTGAAACATCATATATGATAAATGGACCATATAAAAATAATTCAATAATAAACATAGTAAAATAATAGTAGTAATAGGTATAGAAACATAACCTTATTTAAATTGTGTCACCTTAGATGGAAAATAATTTCGATAAAATACTTGAACTTAATTATTAATAAAAATAATATTTAATGTAAATAAGGCATCGTGAAACCCTAATAATCAATTCATTCTGTATAAGAGAAAAAACATTTCCCTTGTACTTTGTTTGAAAATTAAATGTACCAAGTAGTGTAAATAAAATATTGATACTTTAAAAAACATATTATAAAAGTCAGGAAATGGAAAAAATGACATTGAACATAAATATACGAAAACTAAATATTTTAATGAAATATTTTAGAAAACATGGAGGTGGATTATAAATATATCCCTTGTAAATATATACATATGAAAATTTTAGAAAAAAATGATATTTCAAAAATATCCCTTACCTTGTACTTTTCGTTAGTCGAGGGTGTGGTCACCACCTCTTCTTCATTGGACTTGTCATGGATCTCTTATAAGAGACACAAGGGATAGACTTTTTGGGGAAAAACTTTCCTCCATATGTTAACTAAGAATTTTTATAGGATAACTAGGTAGGGTTTGGACATGATAGAATTCTCAAGGTGGTGTGAGGAAATGTGGGGGAGATGACTTTTTATTAGAGAGGAGGTGGATTACATGAGTAGGAATTGATATATAATTTTATTATAAAAATTTTTTCGGTTTCAAAAGGACAAAAAAATTTAATTAAAAGATCAGATGATTATTGTTCAAAATAATCTCAACCAATGCATTTTAGGCAAGTTTAGATCTGAAATTTAACATTTTATTTTACCTTTAACCATTATTTAACTAATTTAACTCTTACCACGACTTCATGTATATTTATACAATATAGTTAATATAATTTCAATAAAATTCCAATAGAACCACAATTGGTCGATTAATGAAACTTTTAGCATTATATTAGTTATTTGGATGAATCATATAAATTTATGACTATTATAAAATTTTTAAAAATAAAATTTGTTTTAAATACTCATTTATGTAAATTTTTATACTGTTAATATCATGAAGTTTTCAAAATCCAAAACAATGTGATTTATTAAAAAAACTTCATTAATTAAAATAAAACAAGTCCTATTTTTCCATAAAATTTGTGGATGGAATAAAAAGGTTAAAAATAATATTTTATTATTTTTATAATCTAATTAATTTAAATAATTAACTAGTAATGTAATCACAATATCATCACCATGTCACAAATATATTTGTTTATCTAGGGTCTAAAAAATATAAATAAAATACCATGATGTAGGAAGTATTTTTATCATTATAATTTCTATTTCTATTTTAATTTATCTTCTATATAAACCCATGTTGATATTTCTTTATTATGAATATACAAGATTATGTCATATTTCTCTTTATATTAAATTAATTATTATAAAATTGCATTTTTTTATCCTTGTTGTTCCATAGGTTCCAATATCGACAAATGGATGCACATTATCAGAAATTTAACTTCTAATAGGATTTGGACACATGTTAGGATAGTTTAATATTATTATATTATTAATTTTTACCTTTTTTACAATATTTATCCTTTAACCATGTTAAATAAAATAACAACTGAAGATACTGTTCATATTGTACAAAAATAAAAGGTAACTATTTAACCAATTTTAACCTTATGATTCAAAATTTGGAATACATTTTTCAATATTTAAAACACAAAACTTGCAGTAATTAATTTAAAATTAAATCTTGTATTCAAAACTAAAACGTGGGTTTCGAAGATGTAATAACTATAAAAAAATGACATGTGTCTATGTCAAATTTTAAATTGAAATTTAATCTAATGAACAATATTGAATTAAACGATAAAAATATAATCTAATTAAACATTAACATGAATTAAAAATATAATCTAACGATATAAATAAATTAGATGAAAAGGATGTTTTGAAGTAAAATGCGGTATTTTTCACTATTCATTAAAATTTTAATTTTATCAAAAAAATTCAAAAAAATTAAAAAAAAAGTAAATTTTTATTTCTTTAATCGAAATAAGAAATTTATTTAGCAAAATTTAACATATTAAAGTTTCAAAACTAGATATAATATTGGTACACCATCAAAAGGCAATAAAACTGTATTTTTTAAAAATTACATATTTTATTTGAAAAATTAATTTTGTTCTCATACCATGTTCTAGAAAGTTTCTAACATGAATTATAATTTTATATACCGTTCAAAATGTGGTTAATAATATTCATAATGGCTATTTTATATCCCATTAAATAATAAAATTTTATAATATATCATTGTTTTGTGAATCTCAGTATCACGTACAATGCATGCTATCGAGGAATGTCACTCTTACTTGTAATTCAAGACAAGATAGTCTAGAGTTCATTGAAAGCATACTATGGTGTTGTGTATAACCCAAAACAATGTTATTTAATTTATACATTGATTAAAATCTCTACTCAATGTTTCATGAAATAAATTCTATTAAAAAATATAAAATTCTGTGCAACACATGACAAGAATATTTTTGCATATACTGGACGCTAATACAATGTTTCATACAGTGAACAATAATTAAGTTGTAGCATAAAACATATTAAATAAATGAAATTAAATGAATATATCTCATAAAATCTTGGGGTATTACATTCTATCCCATACAAAATGAATTTCCCCCTTAAAATTTATCGAGGTTATAAATGTTTTTTTCTTCATTGAAACCCACATTGTAAAAAGGGATACAAAAAATAATTTTTAAAACAAAAGTTAGAAATATAAAGTCTACCATAAGTAACTCATCACTAGGTTTCCAAATATAAAACATTGGTTGGAAGTGTTAAATGGATATAGAGGATATATTTAACAATCATGTTCTAATGGATATTGATAGAGTATATGGTTCAGAGAAATTTAACTACCGGAAATCCATAAATCTACAATTATTTAAGGAACCATTTGATTCATTTGATAATTAGGTACTAGTATAACAATTTTTTCAATATCATTTTCCAAAATTTAAAGAACATTAGATGTAATTCTTACTTGAATTCAGTAAAATCTAGTCATTGGTCATTCCTTGAAAAAATTCTCTTTCATCTCTTATTCAATGAAAAAAAGTTGAATTTTTCATTCCTAAGTTGTTAGCAGATAATATGACCCAAAAATTGAATTATAGGTCATTTCATCTGTCTTTATCATAAAATGGTTAGTACAATTTTTCAAATATACATAAGTCTATCTATGGAGACACTAAATTTATATGGTTTTAAAAATGGACTTATACTTCATCTTTCCTAACTCTTAAATAAAATGAAACTATTTATTTCTAACCAGGGAATTTTCCTAAGAATAGGGTAGGTGATAAAGTCCTATCACACTTCAGTTGTGGGTTCAATTCCAACAGCCTTGTCCGACGCGATGGGTTATAACCTATCATGCGCATTGTCCTTTTTATAAAAATATAATATAAAAACATTCCAAAAATAAAATAAAAAATTTTTAACCTTAAAAATAACTATCTAATGACCAAATTAATCCATTTTAAACCTTTATAATTATCCAAAATACATCAATCCGAACTCACATTACAAAAAAAAACTATTACAAGAAATGTCATATAACCATCATGTGAATACCATCATTTATCCCCCGTAAATAATAACTTATATCTTGTTGGTAACATTTAAAACATTTGAATGTCTTCATAACCTATTCTCTTGAGACATTTTAATAATCTAAATAACCATATATCCTTATTGGAAACATGCTTGTTTCGTTATTCCAATACTTGTTGGATATATTCCTTAAGACCCAAAAAGTTTAATACTTCATCCATTATATCTTAACCCACTATTCAACAATATCATAATTAGTTCTCAAGAAACATGAATAAACCAAATTTATTATTCAAATCCAACATATCATTGTACAAAAAATCATTACCCTAACAAATGGGACATATTAAGTGTTTCTGTTATTCATTTGTTCTCTAATTACATCACCTTACACTTAAATCAGCTTCTGTCTCCTTAGAAAAATTCAAAATATCTTTTGCAATCAATAATGAAAAACTTATACTTAAAAGGAATATATATATATCATTATTTATAAAACATAATAATTTAATTATGAAACATATAAACCCCAATCTCCAAACATTATTCTAAAACCATTACTCATGATCCATCATCATCGTCTTTTATAAAATATGAATCATGTCTTATGATATATCAACCACAAGATTCATAGGATTAATTTAAAAAATACTATAAGAAAATCACATATATTTCAAATATCATTTACAATATCTTTATCTTTATATGTATGTCCAATACTATTTCCATCGTCCCGATTCTCTTAATGATATTTCCTATTTGGAAACTGATCATTATAATTCCCAAACATTCCATATCTGAAACAATCAATGGTTTTGTTATGTGGTTATGGATATTGACTATGACGATAAAGAGATGTGTTATAAGTACATATCTGATATTTGAAACACATAAGTAATGTAAATCACTTATAATATTTAAATATATGATATCTTCAGTTTAACCCTTAGTTAATCATGATTATAACACAAATGTATGGATTGTAATCTATAGATATACATATTTTTAAAAAATCCCTAGATATATCCTTATAAATATCCCTAGGGATCTCACTAATTATTTTTTATCGTATTTCACAAAGGTGGACTAAACGTTGGAAATGATACCAAAATTAGTGACCCAGGACTGGCATACAAGGACATTACATTAAGTTTTTGGAAAAAAAATACATGACAGAAACGGATGACTAGATACTGTAAACATAGAGAACATAAAAAAACCCTAATCATTTGAATGTAAAAAAAATGAAATTAATGTATAAAATTCTAAATTTAGATTCGTGAAAAAAACATGTCATTTCGTAAGGCATAAATCATAAATGAACATTAACCATGATAAAATAGCATGTGTATTAAACATGGAATTTTGGAATATAAGGAAGCACATAATATGATTACCATAGTATCAAATTTATTACATACATTACAATCATAGTGGAAATGGTCCAGTACTAAACTAGGTTTACATTCCATTCCTGATATGTATTGTTGATCCATATTTACAGGATGTTTCATCCCTGTATTACTGAAATAGATTTACTTTAAATTCTAGTCATGTTTATCTCATGAGATATAAATCATTACCCAATATATTATAGGGATTTATAAGTTCCACTAATATCATAATGAAATCATTTTTACATGTTCCGAAAAAAGATAATTCATTCATCATAGCATTACCAATGAAATAAAATGGGATTGTTAAATAGTATAAAATATAAATGGACTTCAAAAAAATAATATCCTCATAAAAAAATTAAATTAATTTAATTATTGGGAAATAAACATAACCATATTTAAAGAGGGTCACCATAGATGAAATTTTTTTTTATAAAACACTTTAACTTAATTCTTGAGAAAAATATCATTTTTTTCTTCAAAAACAATTTCTTTTCACAATAAGCTACGCAATTTCAATTGAATAGAATTTAGTTTCAAATAAACATAAAATATTATAGAGGAAGCTTCATGGAAATAAGGTGTCATGAAACCATAAAAATACATTCATACCGTATATGTTAAAAAATGTCCATCATACTTTTGTTAGAAAATTAAAAAAGTACCTCATATGGTAAATAAAGAAAATATTCTTAACAAACCTTATAGTAAAATTCAAAAATGGGAAAATATGAATTTAAACATAAAAAGAATATTTCTAAACATTTTATGAAAACATTTTTATAAAAAATTGAAATAGATGATGAATAAAACCCTGTTAAATACTTACATATAAACAATATCATATAAAAATGAGTTGAAAAATTATCCCGTACCTTTTACATATTTTTAGTCGAGGCTGTGGTCACCACATCATCTTCGTTGTAAGTCCATTGGATATCCTCTTAGGGACACTAGAGAAGGACTTTTTGGAAAACTAGGACCTCTATAAGTAAACTAAGAATGTTGATAGGAGAATTGGGAAGGGGTTCATCAAGTTAAATGGCTCATAGTGGTGCAAGGAAATGTTGGGGGAGATTACTTTTTACAAAATAGGAGGGGGCACTTTAGGAAGGTATTGAAATATTATTTTATTAAAAAATAATTTTTAGTTTCAAAAGGTCTATAACTCAAATAGTTCAAGGATATGATGACGATTGTTTTAAATCCACTCAACCAATAGGTTATAGATAAATTTAGGGCTGGAATTTAACCTTATATTTTAGCTTTAACACTTAGTTATGTAATATAACTCTTACCATGTCATCTTGTGTATTCATAATATATGGTTAATATAGTTACCATAAAATTCCATATGAAAACAAATTGGTTCAGTAATGATATTTTAAACATTTTATAAGTCATTTGCCTGAATAATATATTTTTATGACTATTATGTCATTTAATAAATTATTATTTGTTATAAATAATCATTTAGGTCAATTTTTATACTATTAATATCATGACATTTTAAAAATCCGTAACAACATGATTATTTAAAAATAAAATCATTAAATAAAATATAATAAGTCAAAAGCATCCATAATAATCATGTATGGAATAAAAAATTTCAAAATAAATTGATTTTAATATTTATAATCTCATCTATTTAAAATATTCCTTAATAAGGTAATCACTACATCATTATTGTGTCATAAAATAAATTTCTTTTTATTTTGTCAAAAAATTATAAATTAAAAATCTTGATGTTGGAAATCTTATTATATTTCCAATTAATATTTATAGTATAATTTATCTTATATATGACCCATTATTAAATTTTTTTTATTAAGAAGGTATATGTTTATGTCATATTTTTATTTACATTAAATTAATTCTTATAAAATATCATTTTCACATCCATGTGGTTACATGGGGTCCAAAATTCATCTATGGACTCCCATGGTGGAACATTTCTCATCCAATAGGATTAGGACATGTATTAGGGTAGTATTAGATTATTATAATATAATTTTTTAACCCTTATTTACCAAATTTACCCTTTAACCATAGTAAATAAAATAATTATTGATGTTACTATTCATAATGTCCAAAAAATAAAAGGTATATATTTACCCAATTTTAACCTTATGATTCCAAATTTGTAATCCATTTTTCCATATTCAAAATATAAATGTTTTATTAATTAATTTAAAAAAAATCATGGTTAAAACCAAAAAACAAGTTTTTATGAAGTAATAACTATCAAAATATTGACCAGTGTTTATGTCCAATTTAAAAGTGAAATTGCTTCCAGCAACCAAAATTAGATTAAATTATAAAAATATAAAACTATAAAAAATAAAAATAAAATATAAATTTAATCTAACTATATAAATAAAAAAGAAGAAATTGTTGTTTTGAATTAAAATGCAGTATTTTTCACTACTCATTAAAATTTAAATTTTATCAGAAAAAACAAAAAATTCAAAAAAAAGTAATATTTTATGTCCCACTAACAAAGAAGAATTAATTTTTTCAAATTTTACCTATAAATGTGTCAAAAACAATATTTAATATGGGTGCGCCATCAAAAGGCGGTAAAACTGTATTTTTTGGAAAAATATTTCTTTTATTTGAAAAATTGTTTTTGTTATTATACCGTGTTATAGAAAATTTTTATGATAAATTATAATGTAAAATAAACTTTAATATTTGGTTAATATTTTTAAAAAAAGATATTTTATATCCCATTAGATAAAAATATTTTAATAATATATAGTTGTTTAGTGAAACTCGGTATCGCATATAATGCAAGATATCAAGGAAGGCTTCTCTTGTATGTAACACAAGCCAAGTTAATGTTGTGTTTAGTGAATGATTTCATTGGTGTTCCATATAACATAATCCAAACATAGATAATTTATAAATTTTAGAAAATCTATACTCGTTCTTGTGTGAAATAAATACTATCAAAAGAACGTGAAATGGTGTCCAACACATGCCAAAAATAAAATTTCATATACTAAAAGCTAATATGGTGTTTCTTATAGTGCATCATAATATGGGTGTAGCGTACAAAAAATGATATCAATGTAATTAAAATAATATATCTCACAAAATTTAGTGGTGTCACAGATTGTATATTACATTTATCTCAAATATCCACATCAGTTATAACATTATTATGATTATTTCCAAAACCATATACAATTTTTATATAAGGTTCTTTATTATGAATGATATTTCATGTACTATGGGAAATGATGATAAACATTTATTCATTACTTAATAAATTTTTTAGGATGAATTTTTTGATGAATTGAAATTATTTTAAACTATATTAGGAAAGTATTATATGTGTAGTGATGGGTGGGACCTGATTATACATCACCCCTCAATGCTCCAATAAGTGTCAATGGTACAAATCAGTTGGCTAAATTAATTGGGTTTCCCATGTACACATACGAATCAATTTAATTTTTTGGTATCAAGGCCATTTTGGTATATATATTATGATGTGTGACATCATGTAATACAATAATAAACAATTCCTTCCATTATAATTGAATTTTTATTATCTATAATATTAATGCATAGATGGTTTCCATAGAAGATTGAAGTGCTTATGTTATTGATAAAATGGATGGTTTTTTCAATTATATAACTTTTCATATAGATTATACATTATTTAATCATGATAGCTTCCATTTTATGAAACCCTAAAATAGAATTTCATACCACCAATCTATATTTCATTTTCATAAGATATGATGATTAATTCACTGATTGGTTTCATGTATTCTAAATTTTTTATATCAACATGATTTATTTATTATTAGCAATGTAAAATGGATATCATGTTTAAATCTACATCTAAAATAACACTAAACTAATCAATACATCAGGAATAGAACCATTTAACCTATACCAATGTAATAAGTCTAACAACTTCTCTAGGTTGTTGATGTATGGGTTGTTATAGCAATAATGTGGAGAAATATGCATAACTCAATATAAATATATTAAAAATCTTATTATGTTATAGAAATAATGATAAAATTATTTCTTTATATCAAGGGAATATATAATGTTTGATGATCATTAATTAGATATAGGATGCCTTTTTTAAAAAAAAATTGTTCAATTCCAGCAAATAGTAATCAAGTTATTATTTAAAATATTTCTATTCCAAGATGTTCAATAGTAGACTATAAATATATAAAAATTGATAGAAAAATATCATAACATCATCGAAATAAATTTCCAACTGTACATATGTTTGTATTTATTAAATTTACAATGATTCATCTACTAAAGAATTACTTTTAAATAACCATCATTATAAATGAAAATAAATTCTACTCATATAAAATTAGAGTCAGTAGACTACACAAAATAATGAATAACCTATAAATATTTATAATTATATAGGACAAAAATAATAAAAACAATTTAATAATCAGATGTTAACGGATTCTATAGACCTATTAAGGGATTTATGATGTGGTGGTTTCTAAGAAAATCACAACATAAAATGTTGATATAGTTAATATAAAGGGATATAATGCTATAATGACTTATGAAATTTTAATTTTGAACATATTTAAATGAATGGAGGGAATTTTTCATGTTTACATAATGCTAGGTAGGTGGGTTTTCCAAATCATCGTTATGGAATCAAACAATTTATGAAAATTAAAATTTTATTAGATCGAAAAACCCATAACAATATACATGATATATTAAGGATTTGTATTCTAGTAAATTAGGATTGTAATATTTTAATCACATCAAAAAACATATAATAATCATGAAAATATTCTTAAAAGAATTATTATATGTTACTTTTACTATATCTCAATT
Source organism: Viscum album (assembly GCA_963277665.1). Classification (NCBI taxonomy): domain Eukaryota; kingdom Viridiplantae; phylum Streptophyta; class Magnoliopsida; order Santalales; family Viscaceae; genus Viscum; species Viscum album. The sequence goes on along the minus strand of OY728122.1, from coordinate 2,109,007,180 downwards.
ATAGGTGACATAAATCAAAATAAAGGGGTGAGCATAAAGCCGAGTAAGGGATTAAACAAAGGAAATTGAACATGAATGATAATCAAGGATAATAAATGAGGAAAAAGATGTGAGAATGATCATAAGTACATGATAAATAGAATATAAATGGATATAAAAAAATAAAATTTAGACATTGAGAAGAATATAACCATTGTTTATTGAAATTCAATTAAAATCCATAAGTATTATTGTTATTACACTAGGTATCATAAAATATATAATATCTACATATGAATTTATCACCAAATTCATTAGAATGCTATATGGGAACAACTTATATATATATATATATATTATTTCATGTCATCCAAATTTTTCAGAATAAATAGTTTCTAAACTAACCAATGAAGAAAAAATAATTTGATTAATATAAATTAATTGTGTATATAATTTCATGATGATTTGAAAATTACATAATTTTTATCCAATGGAAATGGAATTTGTGGATTCAACATAAAAATCACCAAATAAATAATTTATATTTAAAACAAGGTGAATACACATTGATAATGAAATGGTTAGGGTACCCAAAATGAAAAATTCTATATGAATGAGATAAATTCATGAAATGAATTTGGTAGCATGATGGTATAAAATGTGGATTATTGAAATTACCTACTTTGAGTGGATGAAGGTATGCCACTGATAAATATTATTTAAAGACCCGGAAATTTCATGGAAATTTTTTTCTTAATTTCCGTGGAATTTTACAAGAACGCAGTTTCTGACGGCGCCTGATTCCGAGGCCTAGTGTGCCCGGAATTAATTTCTGAAGTTTGGCTCGGGTACGTTCAGTGAACGAACGAGCGGGAATTTATAACTTTTGAACCGGTGCTCGGAATCGAATTCCGAGGGCACCGATGAACTCGCAGCGCCGTTTTTTGCTTAGGAACTCATGTTCCAGAGTTGCGTTTACACGATTGTTGATTATAAAAATTTTGGAAGTTTATTTTATAACTACACTACAATTTTTATTAACTTACTCTAAGTTTTATCTCATGGTGGAAGTTGGGTAAACACCCAACCTCCCTTGAGAGTTTATGAGGGTGGTGGGGCCCACACGAACCCCACCTCTTCATATCCTCTAAAACCCATCAACTCCCACTTAAATGAATTTAACATAGTTATAACTTATGTCTTAAATGAGTTGAATTTAATGTGGTGAGTTGTGTGAGTCTTTTGAATTTCAAACACTTGAATTTCAAAAGCCATGTGAAGTTAATAAAATAAGTGGAGAATTTAATTTTTTTGGGTTGGGTTGTGTTGTTTGAGAGCTTTTGGAAAAAAAGGCATAGAAGTCTTGAAGTTTCTTCATCCTCTTGACAATGAACGTGAAGAACAATCGGACATCGACGAAGAACACCACGTTCTCGGGAACCGTCTTCCGCGACGCCATACCCGCAACACCGATGACATCTTCTTCCGAGACATCTCTTTTCGCGACGCCGAATCTCATCACCTCTTAAATCATGGTTGGGGTTTATTTTATTCTTTTGATCATGATTTATACCCGTGATTATTTCTTCGTGAAATTTGTCCAATTATTAGCAAATAACGTGAGGGGGTCGGACCGCACGAACACAGACGAACCTCCTCCTTTTTATATTGATTCTGTTGTGGATTGAAACGGGTGTGGCGCGGTGTCGTCGCACCGCGCAGGATCATGTGGCAAGAAACGCGCATCACTGTCACGCCGCGTCATAAAATAATGCAAGGACGTGACGCCGTCGCGCCGCGTCGAAGAAAGTTGAAGGCACCTTGGCCGAAGCGGGGCCGCGGCGGAGGGGCGCGGTGTCGTCGCACCACGCCGGACAATGAAGGCCGCGGCCGGTTCCGGGCCGCGGCAGAACGAGAAGACCGGCGACCAGCTGGGCCTCTGGTGTCGGAAGCCGGAATGGGGACCAGCCTTGTCGGTCTCGTTGAGGAAGAACTGGCCGGCCAGGTCGGGCCGGCCGGAAGGGAGAAAACTGGGGGAAATAATTTCCCTCGGTCAGCCATAATGGCCCCCCATTATGGGGGGGGGGTTTCACAAAGGGGGGTAGGCGGCCCCCCTGTTTTCTCGAAGGTAGGGCCCCACGTGAGGGGGGCTGTTTTTTTTCAAGGCGCGGTAGGCTGTCGCGCCAGCAGCTGAGGAAAGGCGGGGGCTTTGCCCCCCGCGCGCGGCGCGCCCGCGGCACCCGGACCGCGCCGCCGCGCTGGACCGCGCCGGCCTTCGCCGTCGGGCCGGGCCGAGCTTCCGGGCCAGGCCGGGTCTTCGGGCCGGGCCGCCGCCCGAGCCGGGTGGACCCGGTTCGGCGGACCCAGGGGTGGGGGGGGGGGGGGTCGGCCCGGGTTGGCCCGGGCCCAGACCCCCGTTTTCGGACCATTTTCGGTCAAATGCTCGTAACTTGGGCTATGGGACTCCAAACCACTCTCCGTCAGCGTCAACACGATCCTTGGATTGAGACGGTCGTTTCGGATTATCGCACTAAAGGTTTCGGAGAACTTTGGGTTCAGCTGGGTTGGTTCGTACACGAACCCAACCGGGCCCTCGGAGCGGAAACGCTCGTAACTTGAGTTCCAGACGTCCGATTGACGTGCCGTAGACACTAATGGAATACTCTAAGTGAGATGGAACATTTGGATTACTCCGCTCAAGGTTTGGATTCCGTTGGAGTGCGGTCGGGTTGGTTCGCTTACGAAACCAACCGGGCCCCTGGAACGAAAAAGCCAATAACTCACAGACCGAGCGTCCGATTGACGTCCCGTCTGTTTTGTTGAATTCCTCTTGATGAGATGGAACTTTTGGCATACTTAGCCCGTGTTCTGGATATAGTTGGTAGTGGCCGGGTTGGATCGCACCCGAAATCCAACCGGGCCCCTGGAACGGAAAAGCTGATACCTTTCTGACAAAATGTCTGTTTGACGAACCGTCACTGGCGTTGGTGATCTCGTTGAGAAACGGTCCCTATGAGTATACCCTATGAGTGTTCAGGGTATAGTTGAGTTACAGCTAGTTTGGTTCGCACACGAAACCAACCGGGCCCCTGGGACAAAAAGGCTAATAACTCACAGACCGGGCATCCGATTGACGCGCCATCTATTGCATTGAGACCCATATGACGAGGCGGTTCTTTGAGATACTTCTTTGTGCGACTTTGTGATACTTGGGGTATCTAACAGTAGCTCGTGGAGCGGACCCTCCCGGAGACGAGCGTGCGGTGTACAGAGACCGTGTAGCCGGCTGAGACCTGGCGACTGCTTGACCGACTCGACTTGGAGTGAGTCGACTAGCCCAGTGGACGGAGCGCCCGGTATTTGGCGATAGACCCACGACGGACGTACTGCCCGGTAGTTGGCCGCAAACCCGCGGTACTCGACATGAGGAGTACCTCTGTAGGCTATTGGGGGGGGCCCGGTATTTGGCAACAAACCCACAGCGGACGGGGCGCCCGGTAATTGGCCGCAGACCCGCGGTACTCGACTGGAGGAGTACCTCAGCAGTCTTAGGTTAGTGAGCAGTTCCACGGAGTCGTGATAGGACCACTGTACACTCCAGAGACGGAGCTCTTCAGCAGTTATGGTTTCGATAATGAAAATCCTGGTTTGAGCTGAGACTTTTGACCTTTGTGTTTACCTCATGATTGAGATGGGTCACTTGATAACATAGGTATATGTATGGGAATATACCTAGGTAGTGGTTATCCGTTGATTTCACAATCCTTGTGTTTCCTCATGATTTAGATGGGTTACTTGATAACATAGTTATATGTATTGCATATATCTAAGTAGAGGTTATCTGTTGAGATCTTCTTGTGGTTATCCTTGTTGGTTTAGTGATACCATGAGGGTCTCGGGGTCCCTACTGAGTATCATTATACTCAACCCTACACGGGCTATGCCCGCACCTCGTTGTGTTGGTTGAAGACGACGGACAGCGTTGATCATGGTTGAGGCTTGCAGAGTAGGATGGTACCTTGATGTGGACCACTGGGCGGGACGTACTCGGAGCGGACGACGAGACCCGAGGAGCTGTGGAGCTATCTGTACCCACCCTTTAGGTGGGATTTCCAGAGGATGACTCGGCGTAGCTGCTTTTACTTTTTCAGTTGCTGTTTTCCTTTTCGAGTTGTACTTTACTTTTAGTTGGGGTTTGTATACTGGCCCTTTTACTTTTCCGCACTTATAGTTGTACTCTGGTTTCACTTAGTGTTTACTTTCTGCTTGCTTACACTGTGGTGTTTGTTTACTTTACAAAGGAAATTCCTTCACTTTTTACCGGGATTTACGCCTTGGTGCTAGTCGCCAGCCCCTGGCCTATGGAAGGCGGGCTTGGGGTAGTCACGGCACGGGCCCTGAGGACGGGTCGTGACAAATTGGTATCAGAGGAGTTCGGTTCTACCACTGAACTTATAACTCTGATGTCTCTTTCTATGAAGCAATAGTATTAAGAGTACCGAGTGTGGTTTTCAGTTCAGGGAGTCCAGCGTTGGTGCGGGCGGCCGACGTATCCATACACTAGGACCCAGACAACTGATTTCCGACTTTGTGCATGAAAACACTGATTGCGTGTGTGTTTTCAAGAAGTTTTATTTAATGTCAGCTCAAACTAGGTCAGCTCACCAGGTATAATATTTTGACCATGTCACGTTTTTTCTTTCAGGATGCCTCCCCATAGACGACCAGCTAGAGCCCTGAGAGTGCTGCGTACTGACAGCCCACCGAGCGACGAGGCCTCAGTACATGGCCCTATCCCAGTTGAGGCACTAGCGTAGGCACCAGCGGTAATACTACCCTTTGGGCCACCGATGCCACCAGCCCCAGTAGTAGAGGATGCACGTCGCTTGAGCGAACTGCATGAGTTACAGCGCCAAAGACCACATAGGTTTCAGGGAGGGACGGACCCGCAGGCGGCTGAGGATTGGCTAGAGGCTATGGTGAGAGTCTTCAGGCTAGTGGGGACGCTGGCAGACTTCATGGTGATCCTTGTTGCCAGCCTTCTTCAGGAAGCAGTAGGCAGATGGTGGAGCCTGATGCTCCAGATGCATGATGAGGTGACACTTCTTTGGGCAGACTTCGAGAGCCTGTTCCGGGCAGAGTTTGTACCAGCCACCCTTCGAGCGGTGCGTATACAGGAGCTACTTCAGCTGCGGCAGGGCAGCATGTCAGTGGCGTAGTATTCAGCGAGGTTCACAGACCTCTCGCACTACTCCACAGATATGGTACGAGACCCGTTCTTCAGGGCCCGAACCTTCGAGCAGGGGCTCAGGTGAGAGATTAGAGCTTCTGTTGTTTCTCACAGCATTCTGACCCAGACAGGGGTGTTGGAGAGAGCCCTCTTAGTGGAGAGTTTCCTTGCTGAGCAGTCTCCACCAGCACGACCCACCACTAGCCGACTTGCAGCAGAGTCTTCCGCAGCAGACAGTTGACAGATGACGTAGAGGTCCAAGAAAACCAGACCGACCGGTGGCCGACTGCACGACTCAGGTTCAGTTGTGTGGGGAAACAGGGGTGGAGTCTGAGCCAGACGTGCCGAGAGTGGACAGTGTTACTCCTACGTCGGAATGGGTCACATGGCACGTGATTGTCCGACCTGCCATGCAGATGACCAGTAGTTAAATGAAGAACCTCCGAGGAAGAGGCAGAGGTTCGATCAGGGCGGACCGCAAGGAGCAGGCAGCCATGGTAGAGGAGCTGGCCGTGCAGCTAGAGGTGGGCGATGCTTCGGAATGTTTCCACCACCACCACCAGGAGGCCCACCCCGACCGCAGGGGATAGGAGGAAATGGGAGAGCTTAGCTTCAGCCAGCTGAGATCTACGGTCATGGAGCTCTGGAAGCAGATGGACAGGAGCGGGACTAGCTTCTGACCTGTAGGCTATTGATCCTGTTGCTTCTGGTTTTGTTGATATCTGTCTGTATTTGCTTTGTGTATTGTACTATGAGCTGCAATAATAAAAAGACACTTATCTTTGTTTGCTTTCCTGTCCTTTTGTTTGGTTGATACTGAGTGGTCCTGGTTAAGACTGTTGACTTGACCCTCACTTTCGAGTTTTCTACTAAAGGAGTCCTAGTGACCACACACTGATGCCGACAGTGTGACTCGACCCTTGGAGGAGAGAGTGACAGTTGGATCTCTTGTTAGTTACGTCGAGGCCTTACGACGTCATCCATGGCATGAATGCATCATTCATGTCAGGATTGACTGTATTAGGCAACGAATGTGGTTCATCCAGGGGATGAGACTGGATTTCTCTTATCGGCAATGAAGAAATCATAGCATCTCTTGTGAGACTAGAGAAGGTCCAGGTCATCCAAGAGCGAATGAGGATGTCAAAGGGCCGACAAAAGCCTTATGCTGACAAGACATGGAGGCCTCTATAGTTCGAGGATGACCATCACGCCCTTATACAGGTCTCACCTCGACGAGGTTTACGGAGATGTGGCCAGGAAGGAAAGTTATCTCCGAGGTTCAACGGACCTTTCTAGGTCCTCAGATGGGTAGAAGAGGTGGTTTACCGCTTGACCCATCCACTTCAGTTGCACTAGGTGCACGACGTTTTCCACCTATCCCAACCGAGGAGATAAGTGCTCGACCCTGCGCATATTATCGACCATGAGGATATGGACGTCGATGATCGGGCGACATGCACAGAGGTTCTAGCAGAGATTGAGGATCGACAGGAGAGGGTCCTATAAGGATGGTCGATTCCTCTTGTGCATTTTCTTTGGAAGTACGGAAACCTCCAGGTGAGCACATAGGAGCGGAAGGCTCAGATGCGTGCTCTGTACCGCTTTTGTGACCCTAGTTTGTGTTGAAACATTACTGGGACGTAAAGCCCTGAGTTGGGAGTAATGTAAAGACCTGGAAATTTCAAGGAAATTTTTTTCTTAATTTTCTTGGAATTTTACAAGAACGCAGTTTCAGACGGCGCCTGATTCCGAGGCCCGGTGTGCCCGGAATTAATTTCTGAAGTTTGGCTCGGGTACGTTCAGTGAACGAACGAGCGGGAATTTCTAAATTTTGAACCGGTGCTCGGAATTGAATTCCGAGTGCACCGATGAACTCGCAACGCCGGTTTTTGATTAGGAACTCCTGTTCCGGAGTTGCGTTTACACGAGTGTTGATTATAAAAATTGTGGAAGTTTATTTTATAACTACATTAAAAATTTTATTAACTTACTCTAATTGTTAGCTCATGGTGGAAGTTGGGTAACCACCCAACCTACCTTGAGAGGTTATGAGGGTGGTGGGGCCCACACGAACCCCACCTCTTCATATCCTCTAAAACACCTCAACTCCCACTTAAATGAATTTAACTTAGTTATAACTTATGTCTTAAATGAGTTGAATTTAATGTGGTGAGTTGTGTGAGTCTTTTGAATTTAAAACACTTGATTTTAAAAAGCCTTGTGAAGTTAATAAAATAAGTGGAGAACTTATTTCATTTGGGTTGGGTTGTGTTGTTTGAGAGATTTTGGAAAAAAAGGCTTAGAAGTCTTGAAGTTTCTTCATCCTCTTGACAAAGAATGCGAAGAACAATCAGACATCGACGAAGAACACCACTTTCTCGGGAAGCGTCTTTCGCGACGCCATACCCGCAACACCGACGATGTCTTCTTCCGCAAAATCTCTTTTTGCGACGCCGAATCTCGTCCCCTCTTAAATCAAGGTAGGGGTTTATTTTATTCTTTTGATCATGATTTATACGTGTGATTATTTCTTCGTGAAATTTTTCCAATTATTAGGAAATAACACGAGGGGGTCGGACCGCACGAACACGGCCGACCCTCCTCCTTTTCATATTGATTCTGTTGTGGATTGAAACGTGTGTGGTGCGGTGCCGTCGCACTGCACATGATCATGTGGCAAGAAACGCGTGGCACCATCGCGCCGCGTCGTAAAATAATGCAAGGATGCGACGCCGTCGCACCGCATCGAAGAAAGTTGAAGGCGCCGCAGCCGAAGCGAGGCCGCGGCGGAGGGGCGCGGTGCCGTCGCACCGCGCCGGACAACGAAGGCCGTAGCCGGCTCCTGGCCGCGGCGGAATGATAAGACCAGCGACCAGCCGGGCCGCCGGTGTCGGATGCCGGAAAGGGGACCGGCCTTGCCGGTCCCGTTGAGGAAGAACCGGCCGGCCCGGTCGGGCCGGCCGGAAGGGAGAAAACCGGGGGAAATAATTTCCCCCGGCCAGCCATAATGGCCCCCCATTATGGGGGGGGGGGCGGTTTCACAAAGGGGGGCATGCGGCCCCCCCGTTTTCTAGAAGGTAGGGCCCCACGTGAGGGGGGCCGTTTTTTTTCAAGGCACGGAAGGTTGCCGCGCTGCCAGCTGAGGAACGGAGGGGGCTTTGCCCCCCGCGCGCGGCGCTCACGCGGCACCCGGACCGCGGCGCCACGCCGGACCGCGCCGGGCCGAGCTTCCGGGCCGGGCCGGGACTTTGGGTCGGGCCTCCGCCCGGTCCGGGTCGACCCGGTTCGGTCGACCCAGGGGGAGGGGGTCGGGCCGGGTCGGCCCGGGCCCAGACCCCCGTTTTCGGACCATTTTCGGTCAAATGCCTGTAACTCGGGCTACGGGACTCCAAACGACTCACCGTCAGCGGCAACGCGATCCTTGGATCGAGATGGTCGTTTCAGATGATCACACTCATGGTTTCGGAGAACTTTGGGTTCGGCCGTGTTGGTTCGTACACAAAACCAACCGGGCCCTCGGAGCGGAAACGCTCGTAACATGAGTTCCGGACGTTCGATTGACGTGTCGTCGACTTTTATGGAATCCTCTAAGTGAGACGGAACTTTTGGATTACTCCGCTCGAGGTTTGGATGTCGTCGGAGTGCGGTCGGGTTGGTTCGCTTACGAAACCAACCGGGACCCTGGAACGAAAAAGCCAATAACTCACAGACCGGGCGTCCGATTGACGCGCCGTCTGTTTCGTTGAATTCCTCTTGATAAGACGGAACTTTTGGCATACTTCACCCATGTTTTGGATAAAGTTGTTAGTGGATGGGTTGGATCGCACCCGAAATCCAACCGGGCCCCTGGAACGGAAAAGCTGATACATTTCTGACAGAACGTCTGTTTGACGAACCGTCAGCGGCGTTGGTGATCTCGTTGAGAAACGGTCCCTATGAGTATACCCTATGAGTGTTCGGGGTATAGTTGAGTTACGGCCGATTTGGTTCGCACATGAAACCAACCGGGCCCCTAGGACGAAAAGGCAAATAACTCACAGACCGGGCGTCCGATTGACGCGGCGTCTATTGCGTTGAGACCCATATGACGAGGCGGTCCATTGAGATACTTCTTTTTTTGACCTTGTGATACTTGGAGTATCGACCAGTAGCTCGTGGAGTGGACCCTCCCGGAGACGAGCGTGCGGAGTACGGAGACCGTGTAGCTGGATGAGACCTGACGACTGCTTGACCAACTCGACTTGGAGTGAGTCGACTAGCCCAGTGGACGGAGCGCCCGGTATTTGGTGACAGTCCCATGGCGGACGGACTGCCCGGTATTTGGCTGCAAACCCACGGTACTCAACAGGAGGAGTACCTCTGTAGGCTATTGGGGGGAGCGCCCGGTATTTGGCGACAGACCCACAGCGGAAGGAGTGCCCGGTAGTTGGCCACAGACCCACGGTACTCGACAGGAGGAGTACCTCAGCAGACATAGGTTAGTGAGCAGTACCTCAGAGTCGTGATAGGACCACTGTACACTCCAGAGACGGATCTCTTCAGCAGTTACAGTTTCGATAATGAAAATCCTGGTTTGAGCTAAGACTTTTGACCTTTGTGTTTACCTCATGATTGAGGTGGGTCACTTGATAACTTAGGTATATGTATGGGCATATACCTGGGTAGTGGTTATCCGTTGATTACACAATCCTTGTGCTTCCTCATGATTGAGATGGGTTACTTGATAACTTAGGTATATGTATGGGCATATATCTAAGTAGAGGTTATCTGTTGAGATCTTCTTGTGGTTATCCTTGTTGGTTTAGTGAGACCTTGAGGGTCTCGGGGTCCCTACTGAGTATCGTTATACTCACCCCTGCACGGGCTATGCCCGCATCTCGTTGTGTTGGTTGCAGACGACGGACAATGTTGATCGTGGTTGAGGCTTACAGAGCAGGACGGTACCTTGATGTGGACCACTGGGCGGGACGTACTCGTAGCGGACGGCGGGACCCGAGGAGCTGTGGAGCTATCTGTACCCACCCTTCAGGTGGGATTTCTAGAGGACGACTCGGCGTAGCTACTTTTACTTTTTTAGTTGTTGTTTTCCTTTTTGAGTTGTACTTTACATTCAGTTGGGGTTTGTATACTGGCCCTTTTACTTTTCCGCACTTATAGTTGTACTCTTCTTTCACTTAGTGTTTACTTTCCACTTTCATACTCTATGGTGTTTCTTTACTTTACAAAGGCAATGCCTTATATTTTTACCAGGATTTACGCCTTGGTGCTAGTCGCCATCCCCTGGCCTATGGAAGGCGGGCTTGGGGTAGTCACAGCACGGGCCCCGAGGACGGGTCGTGACATATTAATTTTTTTATTAAAGGGATAATAAATAAGGGCATGAAAAAGCATTTCCCACGATTTGAAATCATACAAAAAAGAGGCAATTGAATGGAACCGAGGAAGTAGTGATTTCCATTACATTAAATCCCGCTTTATATAATCAATTTTGAACCACATTAATAACTAAATTAGATTTAATAAAATATAAAATAATAATAATGTTATGTGATTTTTTTGAAACAATTTAACAACAGTATTCATTTTATTTTAATTCAAAATTTCCATTTTTAAATGTGGAATCTATTGATATGATATTTTCCATAACTTTTCTCATTGTCCGTCGATTTAATTTTCTTTCTTATTTTATTTTTATATATTATTATGATTAACCCTAAAATATTATAAGTACTTAGTTTTATCAATTTTTTTTATAAATAATTTATTATATAAATCTGTAATAGTTGTGATATGTAGAGCCAACAATGTATTATTTGGTAATAAACTGACCATTGATTGGAAATTTTTGAGATTGGGGAAAAGGGATGTACGATATTTAAATATTTCATAAATAAGTTTATTAATTATTGTTAAAATAATTAATTTAATTACATCATAAATAGTAATTAATCTTAGAATTCTTGGGAATGAAATAGATATAGAAAAATATGAATAAAAGAGGAATATCACAGAAGATTCAACGTATACTTACTCTTTTCTCGGTGTGCCATATATTTTATAACATTAACACCATTAATTATTGGAGTTGGGATTCTCTAGGAAATTCCAAATTATTATAGGTTCATGGGAGAGGGTATTTGTTAATAGTATTATCTTTTTTAGGTTTGGTAAGTGTGGTTTCCAATGAATAGTTGGATGAGCTATATATAATTGAATGTATTTTTATTATAACATCCGAAAATTCTAAAAAAGGAAACGAAATGCCAAATCATGCTTAAATTAACCAAAAAATACAATGTGTCTTATATAACCAAGATTTTAAACATATTTTTACCGCTTCTAAATTGGTAATTTTGACAAATGGGAAAACATAGTTGCGATTAGTATGTTATTTGGTGTCTGATATGAACAACCTAATTTTTGGTGAATAGTAACACATTATTATGAATATTAACATAACCTTATAAATAGTAGTATAACCCTTATGAATATAAAATCATTCAAATTTATAGTATCCTAATACATTAATGTATAATATAGAGGAATCATTTATGTGGAAAAATAATCATTTTTTATGTGTTGGTATTTTTGGTGGGTAATAAATATATAATTAAAACTAAATGATTAATTTAATAATTAAAATGATAATTTATTATCATTAAATGTAATAATAAATAATTATATTTTAGTTATAAGATAAATTTCATGGGAACGTGATTAATCATTCACGAGATTATAAAATTAGTTATATTTTTAAAATTGTTATTTGTCATATAAATTATGAATTTAATGAAAAATTAAATTTCTCATTTTTAGAAACATATTTTGAAAAAATGGAGTTCATTTTTATATTCAAAATGTATAAAAATGGTTTTTTTTAATTTTTGGGATTTTCCAAAATAATAGAATTTTTTGTGGATAAGGAAATTTGATAATTTATAAAATATGAAATATAAATGAATTTATGCATCATGTTTGAGTCATGGATGAAATAAATATCCATTGTATCAATGTAGAATTTTCTCTTTATTTTTTTTTGATCATAAGATGTGTCACTATTTAAAGTCATGAGGAAAAATAATAATATAATGAATAAAAAATTGGAAAACTCCTTCTCTCCTCTACTATAATTATCACCCTAACCCCCTTTTCATCTCACAGGTCTCATGCTTTCAACATTGTCTAAATTCTGCAATGTCCCCTTCCCTCGACTCTTCCCTACGTACACATCTTTTGAGTATTACCAAATGAACAATACTAATGTCACTAAGGAGGATCACATTGAGAAGAGATCATGAAGTAAAAATCCCCTTTTATTTTATTTTTTTTCTTTCCAAATCAATGATTTTCTTATTCACTTTTAACCCCCACTTATCCATGGGGAATTAAAGAACAATTATTATATAAATTCCCAATTTTTATCATATTTATGAAAAAAGTATTCATCATTCTCCTTCCCTTCTGCCTATTATTCTAAAAATGAAAACACTAATAGTGATGTGTTGATTTACCAACATCGTTGATGATTTGTTTTCAATTTCCATTACTTACATCTAAACTAGTTGTAAAACCATTTTATTGGATGATACAGATTGAAATATTTATTATAAATCCACTTTTATTTTCTATAATTTTCTTATATTCATAACATTAATGTTGTATGTTGAATCAAGTTCTTCATTATTGAGGAATTTCCAAATTGATAGAGACAACAATAATGTATTTTCTAATAATTCATCATCATATGTGATAAAAAATTGAAATGTTTTCATTAAATGTTCTTGAAACAAAAAAATAAAATCTCATTTCAGATCTGGTGTTTCTCTTTCTTTCGACTAGAAAATATGATATGTAATGACCATGGAAAGCATGTAATGAATGCATACAAAAACGTTTACATAACTAAATATTATTAATATATGTGTGGAATTATTTTTATTAAATGATCATATAATGTATTATAAAAATGATTATGATTCTTTAATGTATTAATATCAATATTTTAACTATTATACTGGAGGCTTAAACACGTTTTATGTAATATGAACTCAAGGTAAGGCAATTCTTAACCAAATTTCTATTCTTTGGGTTAACCATAAACATCATTAATTATGTGGTAATAAGATTATTTGTGTGATTAATTTTTTTATATTATATGTATTTTATATTTATACATATATTCATTCAATTAAAATTAATTATTAGTGAAATTATATATTTATGGGAATTTCCTTTTATAATATATTTAAATATTTCTTTGATGAAATTAGAAAATATTATTTTTTATATATATGGCATGAGTGGTTTGTCGTGATTTCATGATGCTTTAATAAAATTATGTTTCTAATTTATTTTAACATAATAAATTCCAATGAATATTTTTTCCTTAATGTGTGTACAATTTTTAATTTTTAAATTGTAATTGTTTTTATAAGAGTGAAATTTGAAAATCCAGAAGTGTTTTTCCAAGGGTTTAAATGCTTTATCAAGTGTTTTATTCATAATATGTTCGTTGGACAAAGTTATGTTGGTTTGAGGCCATTTTGGATCACTATATAATGGGATGATCCCTATTATAGCTCATGATATGATGGGTTCATCCCATTATAGCTCCAGATATGATTGATGAGGCCCACTGTATCTCTCTAATGCATTGGGTTCTTCATAATAGGAACTTGATTGAATGGTTATTCCATGTGTAAGGGTGATTGTATGAGTAATATGGAAAATATATCCCACAAAAATCTATATGATATCTCTATGCATGCTGATGATATTTTATGAAATGTTTTTTATTTGTTTTTTATTTTATCAATTCACTAATGGTTTCTTTCCATATATCCATCATTTAGATTTTTTTCTCATCTTATTTTTTAAAATATTTTCAAATGATTCCTAAGAAGTTCAAAGCAGTGTTACAGTGCTAATGGATATTAATCTAATTTTTTAATTTTTAATTTTTTTTATAAATTCTGATATAATGTATGGTTTGTCAAAACCTTCAAAACCTATACTAAAAAGGACAACATATTTATAATGTAATGTTTATTTTTATGTTATATTATAAATAAATACCCATCATATTTTAGTAGTGAATCTAGAAATATAGGATTAGACCAGTATAGATGGTATTAGAGGAATAGTTTAGAAAACATTGGAAATTTTATTTTTGGTTTAAAAATATATCAATAGAGGTTAATTTTGAATATCAAGTTAACTAATTACACATAAGAAAATAGTTTTTCATAACTATCAATATGAAAATTCATAATGATATGTACAATGAATGAATTGTGAGGGAACAATTCATATAAGGTAGGACAATGTAACGTCTTGATATATTAATAAAGAAAAAATATACCTCAACATTCTTAAATTAACTAATAAATACTATAAGACCTTTATAACCTAGCCAATAACCCAATTGTTTCCACTTCTGTGTTTAAAATTTTGAAAAACAGACACACACATTTGGAATCAGTATGTTATTTAGTGTCTGTTAGGACTAAAATAATTTTTAGTGACTAGTAACATAACCTTGTGAATTGTAAAATTCCCTTATTAATTTTAATTTGACCCATATGTATAGGATTTTTGTAAAAATTTTGTATCCTTACCCATGAATTTATAATAAAAAATTATACTAATAAATGAAAATATAATCATTATATTGGTCTCTAAATTTATGGTATGTCATAAATATCTAATTAATATTTTATGATTAATAAAATTATTTAAATGAAAATTTATTTTAATTTAATTTATTGAAAAATTATCATCTCATTTTTTAAAAATAATTTTATGAGACCTTGATTAATTTTACAAGGTGTTATAAAATAACTTGTAGATTTAAAATTTTTATTTTAATAATAAATATTGATTTTAAATTAAAATTAAAAATAAATAAAATTAGAAAAATATTTTGATAAAATGGAGTTCTTTTTTAAATTCTAAATATCATAAAATTTTTTTGTTTTTACGAAATACTTGAATTTTTGTTGGACAGTAAAATTTGATAATTTATAAAATATGCTAAGTAAAAGGATTTATAAATCATTATTGAGTCATGGATGTTGTAAATGTAAATTGATTCAAACACACATGCTCTATATAATATTTTTTTGTCAAAAGAAGAGGTATTATTTAGAGACATGTGACAAAAATTTAAACTAATGACGAAAATAATGGAAATCCTCTCCTCTCCTCAACAATTATTACAACCCTGACCCCACACTTCCTCTCACAACTCTCAAAATTTTATAATTTTCTACATTATACCATATAAAATTTCATTTTATCTTCCCCATGTCCAAGACCGAAGGGTCTCACCAAAAAGACAATACCGAAGGCCTTATGGAGGATCTCAAGGAGAAGAGATCAAGAGGTAAATATTCACATTCATTTTAATGTATTTTTTTCAATTTTGTTCTGTTCTTTTTCCCTAATCAACCCCCTCTTATCTAGGATGCATGGAAGTTATTGTATTATATATATTAATTATTTTTAAAATTATTTTGTAACATCTCGTGATCTTATTCATTCTCATCACACTCTTATTCTAAACATAAAAACATAGTCCAAGATATATCGATTTACTGACATCGTGGAGGACGCGTCTTCAATTTACATTGCATCCTTGAAATAATGGTTGTAAACACATTTTAATGGTCGAAAAATATTTTAATGTATATTGTAAATACTTATTTATGTTTTATAATTATCTTTTATGCATAATATAAAATGGATATTAGGAAACAATCTTCATATTATTAAAGAACCTCCAAAATGATCTAAATATCATTAATGTTTGATCTATGGATTCATCATAATATATGATAAAAATGATTAATGATATAATTTAATATTCTATAAAGATATTAATAAAATCTACATTCACTTATTGATTTTTTATTTCATTCAACATGAAAATCTGTTATGAACCGACAATGGAAACCATGTGAAGAACTCTACCAAAATAATGTAAATAACATAATATTATTAAAATATGTCAGAAAAGATGTTAAAAATGATCATATAAGATTTTATAGAAATGATTATTCTTCAATAAATTATTTATACAATCTTCAAACAATTATAAAAGAGTTTTAAACGTTTTTATGTAAGAATAACTCGAGGTAAGGGAAATCTTAACCCAATTTCCATTCTTCGGGTTGGCTTACTACTTCGTTCATTATGTTGTATTAAGATTATTTTTTGATGAATATTTTATTATTATTTTTGTTTATAATTTTTTCACATATTCATTCCATTCTATTTAATCCTCACTAAATTATATTTTTATGATACTTTCCTTTTAAAATCATTTTAAAAGTCCCTTTAATGAAATTCAAAAAGATTATTTTTTTAATATATATGGTATTAGTGGTTTATTTGGATTTTTTGTTTCATTTGTACTATGATGTTTCCATTATATTTTGAAATAGTAAATTTTTATGAATATTTTTTAATGATTATTTTTTTCATGTTTTTTTATTTTATATGTTGCTTGTTTTATGAAAAAAAGTGTATTTTAAAAAACTGATTTTGTTTTTTCCTAGAATTTAAATATGTTATCAACTGTTTTATTAATTATATGTTATTTGGAAATATTTATGTTGGGTTAACACCATTGTATCTCCAGATATGATGGGTGATCCCCATTAGATCTCTCTAATGCATTTGGAACTCTATAGATGGAAGTTGACATAATGGAAATTCCATTAGTAAGGGTGATTGAAAGATTGATATGGTAAATATTACCCAAGGTGAATAGTTAATATTTTTATATATGTTAATTAGTTTTTATGAAATGGGGTTTATTGGTTTTAATGTTATCACTTGAAAAATGATTTCTTTCTTTGAATACCTTTCTGAGATTTTTGTGCTCCTCCCTTATTTTAAATGTTTTTCACAAGGTTTCATAGAAGGTTACAAGACATTTAAGGTCCTAAGAAAGATAAATCAAATTATTTAAATTTTAATTATGTTTTATAAACATTTATTTAATATATAGTTGTCTAATCCTCAAAATCCATTTTGGGAAAAGGTCCACAGATGTATAATTTACGCTGTATTTTTTGTATTCTATTAATAAAAAATTGCACATCATATTTTACTACATAATACAAAAGTTTAGGTATAATAATTTACATTAATTTTCATGATAAAATACTTAATAAATTATTATATGAATTGTAATCCAGTAAATAGTTATTTTATTCCACAATCAAAAATATTTTAATAAGATAAAATGATTTTATGGATTTCATAAATCTTATACTCTAAAATTATAGATTTGATCATATGGAATTTTTGGACAATGAAAACAGAATATCAAATATAATACATTAGACTTTAGGTTTTGGAAAATAATTTTCTGGAATGGGAAAATTATTATTGTATTTAAATTAGTCATTTTAAAAATTAAATATGTTTTGGTATGAAAAACATTTTATTAATTTATTTGAACAATAATACATCATGAATGACGTAATTATAAATATACAGGTTAGAAAAAACCAGTATTTTCTTATATTCAGATAACATTGATGTATTTCATAAAATTATAAGAAAATCTAATTTTGATAATATTGAAATGATGATTCCTAGAATTAATTTAATTTTATCAAATCAACTTTCGATGAACGGAAATTTTAATTTTAATTATAAAAAGTGTTATTTATTAAGTAAGGTGAAATAATGTCTGTGGAATATTCTATCATGTTTTCATTTTTTTAATCCCTATATATTTTATAGTATTATATTATTTCTATTTATCAAAATTAATCATTATAAATATTATTTATATCAATTTTTATTATTTGGAGTTAAAATTACTACTTCAATGATTAGTTTACTATTTTAAATAGATTTGATACTATTTAAATAGTTATATTACTATTCTAGTGGTTATATTATGTCATATAAATACTTGTTCTATATATTATTCGTTATTCACCTTAATTAATCTAAAGGTAATATGATATCATTTTTTATAATAAACCTGGGTTTACTAATATTATGTGTCTTTTATATAGTGTTGTTCATGGGAGGGATGATTCTATATGATTTGTGACATCAAAATTTTCCCATTGTACTTTTCACATATAATTTTTTTGTACCATTGAAATGTTGGTAATTTTCATTGTTGTTTTTTGTATCAAATGTTCCATTTTTTATAAAAGAATTAAATTGTTTTTTGATTCATAATGTGGTTTATGTATATAAAACTATATAATATAATATAAACCATATAAATTCTCGAAACTGTTATTACTTATATAATCAGGGTTATTATTTTCATCCATCATTTAGAAATTTCATCTTGAAAATTTCTACTCATATTTTTATTGGACAATAAATGAGGGGAATTCTGCCTCATTGTTTTCATGGGTTCATAGTTCCCCTATTCATACCTATGGTTTCACTATAATACATTGACTAGGTGAATTATATTGTTCTATAGAACTCTTTATAAAGTGTGTAAGATCTTCACAAGATGTGCCTTTGAAATCATGAATCTCAATGGGGACACTCTACCTAAGGCTATGAATCCCTTTATTTCCAATCCTCTTGATTCTCTCCAATGGAGATATTAACAGGAAAAATATTCCCCAACATAAAATTAATTGGTCCATAGATTATTGTATATATATATATATCATATATCGAATTTGATAATCGTTTATATTATTTTGGATTTTTGGAAACTTTTTTTCATTTATTACAAAATATCAGGTTTAATTAGATTTTATTCACCATCTTCTTCCCAATAAAGTATGAGTTCTTCCTGATGTCCAAAATATTTCTTTATATGGATCCATTTGAATAATTAATTGTTTGTTGTATTATATGATATATCTAATAATTGGATATGTTAATCCTATCAACCTTTCAATTTCATTAAACAGGCTCAATGAGTTTCACCATGGGTTTGAATGGGCCATTCAAATTGAACTTCATTTTATGGAAGATTGGCCTAACTAAAATTCAACTCAGTATTCAGATCATATTGATGAATTTTAATTAATTTTGAAATGAATCATTGTTCATTATTTTAAATTACAGAATATGGTACTCCATGTAGCATTACATAATACATTACATATATTATAGAAATCTTAATAGGATAAAAATATTACTAAATAATAATGAAGTTGGATGTCTTGATGTGTTGATCCAATCCCACCCATATCATATTTTTTTAAATATTTTAATTCTTCATAAGACTATTCTATTTTCTATAGTAATGGTCTACCATTTCAACATGGGTAATGGAAATGGATTCCTTATCTGGTTGCACTTATGTCAATCTTATTTGACATAATGACATACCAAATACTTTGATGTTTGCTCAATAATTTCTATCTTTTATTTAACCCACATGAAGTGAACATAGATTTATCTATATATCATATTACATCTATAATGGATGTCGAATTATTTTATTAGGGAGTTAACCAATAGATCAATCATTTTCATAGTTGATGATGGAATAAGAAGTCCAGTTCATAATCGAATCAAGCAATATTTGTCGATTTAGAACTTGTGAAGTATCCCCTCAATTACTGATTTCACTATCTTCTAAATCTTTATGTCATACCATTGTGGCACCCAGACCCAATGTTGGATAGATTTTTGGGAATGAATAATTGGAAACATGAGATCTACTCATAATAATTAGTATTTCTAGGTCTACCCTTTACATGTCCATGAATATTGGTTCTTTCTCAATATACATAATAAATTGTGTAGCATATATTTTTTTCAAATAGAACCATACACATTATTCACCGTTCTAGCATGGTACGTGATAGAGAAATATTAGTCCATTATTTACACTAGAAAATTAACTCATTTATGATATGATCATTCTTTTTGAATATACACCTGAATATTTTGTGGATTATATATAAATATATATACATCACATTTTTAAAATAATGATAGTGTGCCAGTATCTTCAGAGAAATGGTGAATACATCTAAATCTAGATCATGAGTTGGATAGTATGGTTTATGAAGTTGTTTCTTTCACAATGAAAAAGATATCACATTTCCATTTTTCGTGAGTATACACACAAAATTATTTATGTATGCATCCCAATAAATGAAAAATTCATCCTTAGTTGAGGGTCATGATAGAAATTGTGCACTAACCTCTCTATTGTTAAATTCTTTTAAACATCCTTCACAGACCTTTTTCAGATATAATTAACTTTATTTTGTTTTAAAATGGTTAGTGGGTTATAAATCCTTGAAGATATTTTCAAGATAATAAATAGTATCTCGATTGACCATTGAAATAATGAATATTGGTAGTATTATAATGACATGAACACTCTTCCTTCCCCTTTATCAATAATAGATCAACTAATATTCTTTTAATGGTCATGATGTTCTCTATGAATGCACATTGTTTTAATTAGAACACAAATATTCATAATATAAAATATAACATATCATTCATTATGGTTTTTTATATTACCCTTTTATGATCATCATGCTCATCAAAAAATTAGGAATACATCATATTATCATCAATAATCACCACCACAACATTATCAATGAATTCTTTAAGGACTATATTTATCAAATCCATAAATATTTCTAGGGAATTATCCACACCGATGGAAATAATTAAAATCTCATAATCCAAATATCTAATTTATAATAGTATTTGGGATATCTTCCTTCATCACGCTTAATTAATTATTCCCTGATTGAAGGTCATTTTTAGAGAATAAATGATCCCCACCAAGCTAGTTGAACAAATCAAAAATAATTCAATGAAATTATTTTTTTCATTATAAGGATCCCATTAGGTTCACAATAATAAATTTTTATCCTCATTGGTCCATATGCCTTCTTAAAAAAGTGAACATGTTCACCTAATGGAGACACAAAATTTTGGATGAAAGGATTGATGAAAATATCATGAAGATGCATCTGTAATCTTTCTAACAACATAAGTCCAACTCTCTCATGGTTTTTCAATATTTTCTATTACCAAGATTTGATTCCAATTTAGAAGTCAAGATATATTTAGGTGGGAGGTCATGGTAACAATTAAGTAATGACATCAATGTAATCCTAAAAAATGGGTATAGTTTATTTATTTAGACAATCCCTTTCACCTTTTTCTTCACATATTAATTCCAACTGTAATTATATAAGAGGTCCTTATAGATAGTGTTTAGATAGGGATATATCTCTTTTGGAAATTCTTCTTTTATTTCCATTAACCTACAATAAAATTGCATTTCTTCTTCAGTTTATCTTGGTATTATAATTTGATACCCAGTCCATCCCAATTATATTTTCTAATTTTGCCATTTTAATTAATACAATATTGTTCATGATATAATACTATTAAAAGATGATTTTACAGTTTTGATACACCTCTGATTCTGAAATAATTCCTCCATGTTATTTAAATGATAACTCAAAATCCATTAGTACTTGGTTTTTTTCTTACTCTTTGAAATCTTGGATAATATAAAGTAATGTGTAGAATTAGATTTAATAAAATTATTTTTTATATATTATATTAAAAACTATGTAACTAAGATTAAAACATTTTGTTCATATACTTCATCCATTATCATTGATAAATAATTATATTTCTACCATGGAAATGGTTGAAGATTGATGGCGGTTTTCCTATATTATCTTTATAATTTCACAATGATTTCCAATGTTCCCATGATATCCACACATGAAGAATTAAAATTCAGGTTGTTCTTGAACCATTTTCCCATCATTGTTTTCATTGGAATGTTGATTCATTACCTCACAATGATAGTTCCATGATATATCTACATATATTCATAACATCAATCAGAACAAAATACCATGAATGATTCATAAATTTTTTTTCTTCCCACATTAGTATCACATAGAATGTTTTTTATTTCCTCCTATTCCTTGATCAAAATTATAAACTGAGGATTGATCCATCACTAATTTCATTTGATTCCACATATTCATACCAATAATTATCTATAAACTCCATTTGAATCATACATTAACTCCTAAATAGATTCTAATATCATTCTTCTTGTTTTAAAATTTATCTACAAGTGCTGTCCCAACAAACTAATGAACCAATCATCCATTACCAAATGATCTGTGAAAAATAATGAGGTTCATCGAGTAAGTCTTGTAATTTTCATCTCATAGATTTAGATTTATTCATATTCCTTCAACATTGGCTCTAGTAATTTCTTATCAATATCTATTCTCATCAACGTGGGAAAATATTTATGGAGCAAGACACCCCTGAACAATTCCCACTCAGTATCATTAATCTTTTCTCTTGGATTAAAGTTATTAGTCAATATTAAATAATTATCTTCTTATCCTTATAAAAGGTATACTACTAAAGAGACTTTCTCCATCTCTAAAAAAATAATATATAAAATATAATTACTATAGAGGTAATCTGTTGTATAGAAATTAATACCTAAATAGTAATGTTAATGGAGGGTGTTCTTTTACACATGAATGAATCAACTACATATTGTTCTCTATAAGGTGAATTTGGTTAGTCAGCCTTATTTAGAATATTATTCATAACTATAAATAGATTATATATCATCCAAAAAATGATTTTGATTTAAAAATCAAAAATTTTAAGATTTTAATTTTTTCATTATTCAATGCACTCATTATATACATGGTTCTTTATATTTAAAAACATGTTTATATGTGTCGAAAACCCTAGTGATAAATGTTTCCATTTTTAAAATTTTATAATTCTAAAGGGATTTTAAATCCTAAAAAAACAATAATATAAATTTTATTTAATTATATAATATAAAAATAATAATGTACTTTACATATCCTTTATAATGTTTTATAAAAAGAATGTGATTAACTAAACATATAACCTGAGAGTAACAAACCCTTCATAAAACAAGGAAACTTTTCTAGGACCAAGTGAATATTTAGTTAAATACCAATGATAACATTTTTTTGTTTTTAATCCTAGGTACAAATATTCCATATCCAAATCCACATATACCACTATGATATGGATTTTATTCTATGTAAACTACCCAGTTAATATGTCACCAAAATTCCATGAATTTGTTTTAATATTAAGACATAACCAATGGTTTATTGCAAATGTTTTTCAATATAATGTAATCAAATTATAAAAATATGATATGAAACTAAATATAGAAACCATACATTTAAAGACATGAAACATTGATTAAATTATACACCAAATAACAATAAAGATGATGTTTTATGTTTATTTTTTCAGAGAATTAAAAATGTATTAAATAAATAACATGGAAAAACATATATTTAAATTTAATGGACTACACATATGATCATTATATTTTACTTTTAATTGATCTCATATTTTTTATACATACATCAAAATAACGAGACATCCATAATTTCCAATATAAGAATAAATAAAGGCAATGTAAAGTGAATGATCATCATGGATAATAAATGTGGAATAAAATGGAGAGAAATCATTAGTAGACGATATAAAAAATATAAATGTTCCACATCATAAAATTTGTTCATTAATTAGAATATCAACCTATTATATCACCTTGGTGTAAAAAACCATAATTACCAATATTATTCACCAAGGCATCATAAACCATCTCGTCTCTAGAGATTTATTTTCTATTAGGGAGAACCCTTACTAAATATTAATACATGTGAGGAACATTGATCAAAATGAATCATTTTATAATTACCGATAGAGAATAAAAACTGAGTTTCTCATAAAGTCATTGTATACATATCTTTATAGATATTTGACCATTGAATCATATTTTGACACATCAAAAGGGAATGTGGGTTAAAGACATGCAAATCCTTCTTTAAATAAATTGTTTTTATAACTTGGTAAATAAAAAAGGAGAACGAAGTGGTTTGGGTACTCACAATATTATAATTTATGTGAAGGAGAGATATTCTAGAAATTTATTTGTTAGAATGATGGTATAAAATTTGGATTAATTAAATGAAATAATTGGAGGGGTTGAATATCTTCCATTTATAAAACTAGGATTCTAGTATTGGGATAAAAGATAATGGTTTCAAAATAAATAAATTTAATACATTAAAAAAAATACTATAAAAGGATACATTAATAGAAAATAGGATGCACTGAATTCCCTTTCATTAAATCTTTATTTAATTTATCACCTCTATATATATTAAATAATATACTCTTGTTTATTAAAAAATATATCTATAACCTAATTACATTAAATTTTTTCATTATATATCACCTATAACCATGGATTATATTTATTAATTACAATAATTAAAGACGATACATTTTAAAATGATATTTTCCATAAAATTTCCCATAATTCATCAATATATTTAACTTATTTAATTTTTATTTATAAATTATTATGATTAATTAGGGAATATTATAAATACATATATTTATCAATTTTTTATTATAGTTAATTAATTATAAACATCCATAATATTTTTCATATGTATAGATCTTTAAATATCCTCATTGTTGGCTTGTCGACTGTTTACGAAACATTCTCATGATTAGGGAAAATGGTAGTACAACTTTTAAATATTGAATAAATTAAATAATTATATATATTAAAAATTTAATATAATTTTATAATACTAATTAATTTACATGAAGTGATTGTTTTAGAAATTGTGAGAGAAAAAATGGAAAGAAGGGGAAAATGATAGAAGAGTTGATAAAAACATCATCTTTTCTTATTGTTGCATCTCTTGAACAAAAACAATAAACAATATTTTTTGGAAATTTTTTTTCATATAACAATGATATGTATTTAAGTGGGATTTAAAGAGAGTATTTCTTAAGAATTTGTGATTTTATATACATGGGAGGAGTTGTTTTATAAGGGGGTGGGAGATTTTCTTTATACACGAGGACATGCATATTTTGGATAAAATACTGGAAAAAAATATAATATACATGGTAAAACATTAAATAGTATCATTCTAGAAATTATGAAAAATATTAGATAAATAAAACATTATTTTAAGACTATAAAATTATTAATAAACCAGCATATTTCTTATTAAATGAAATTGTGGGAATATGATAAAATAATATTTTAACAGAATTATTTAGACCATAGGTTTTGGAAAATACATTTGAGGTTTAGAAAATAGTTATAGTTTTTAAATAATTCATTTATAAAAAATAATTTGTTTGATAAAAAAATTTCTATAATTTATTGGATAATTATTACATCATAATGGATGTAATTTTAAATACACTCTGTAAAAAAACACTATTTTAACTACCCACTAAAAAATGATGTGTTTTATAAAATTTTCAAAAAATAAATACTTCTAAAAAATGAAATGGTGACTCAAAAAATGTAATAAATTTTATAAAAATAATTCTCTATCAACTATAATTTTAAATTATAATATAGTAGTTTTTTTCTAATGAATTTTAAAATGAATTTGATTAAAAATTAACAGATATTTTCATTGAGTCATTAATATAGATATTTTTTCTAGTAATATAATATATCTGTTTATTGAAATTATTAAGGATAAATATTATAGATATCCAATTTTATTATTTTTTTGTCAAATTACTATTCCAATAGTGCGGTTACTATTCCCAAGGGATAGGTTCCTATTCCAAAAGTCATAGTATAATTCAAACAGTTATATTTTATCCCATCAATAACACAAAACTACTTCATTCATTTTCACATTAATTCTTACCAAGGATCTAAATTTTTAATTTTCATAATTTCGATTGGTTTACTAATATTCTATTTACTTTCTATAATGTTGTTTGTCAGATGATCATATGGGAGATCAAAGAGACCCATATTTCAATATTTTATTTTTCTTATTTTTTATTTTTATCCCAATTTTTTTGAATTTATATTGGTTAGTTGTGGACTAATGTAATGATTTATATTTGGTAAATAAAGTGTTTATGACTTCACTATTTGATGTATGTTTATAATAATATATAATATAACAAAAAATATATTTAATCATGGAGTAAACATTAATAATAATTTCTAGGTCTTTACATTATTCCCCCCTTTAGAAATATCATCATAAAAAATATGACTCTTATTCTAAATTTATAATAAAGGTGGGACATTCTATCTCATTGATTCATATAGTTCCCACAATGCCTCTTAACAATTTTTTTCTTCCAAAGTAGATTCACAAGGTGAGTTCACTTATTTTTTATAACTTTAACTATATGGTACAAGATATTCAATAACATCTCCTCATTAGAGAGTTTTTCCCTAATTTCACCACCTCTAGATTCGGTACATGTGACAGATCAGTTCTTTAGTTCCTCAGAATTGATACATAGAAGACATCATGAACTTGGTCCATTTTTAGTGGTTATTCTAGATGACATTACAATGATCATATATGATTATGGATCTAAAAGGGTATAACATACCTAGGGATAAGTGTTTCTTTTATTTACATTCTGAATGACACTATTCAATAGTAATATTACAATGAATGATTTCTCTCCAAAAACCAAAATCCATGTCCCTTCAATGGTTTTTAGAATAACTATTCTAAAACTCTAAAAAACATTTAAATATTATTTAATATTTTAGTCCTTTTATGTAATTTCTTACCCATGACCCATCCATGTATCATTCATTCTCTAACTTCTTCCCAATATGTAGTATTTCTACTTCACATCCTATATATTGAACGATAAGGAGACATTTGAATTGTTCAGTGGCTATTTTTTTATGAGAAAAACTTTACTGATATGTTTGTCACATAGACCGTTATATTTCATTGATAAGGCTCTCATTATGTCTTATTATTTTAGAATGATGCTTTCATATTGACCCATAGTTTGTGGATGATAGGACATATGTCAATTAAACTAATTAATTAGATAATGATGAATTACCCGATATTGGTATGTAATCCATGTTTAGTGGTCAGAAACAATGGAAAATGATTCCCCATACATACACACCAATTCATTTAAATATATCTTTGGATTTTTTTAAGAGAGAAATTATTTTTAATAGAGATAAAGTGGAATTTCATCGTGAGTATATCCACCATATCCCATATTACATTGTTTCATTTGTATCTCATTTAGATTCCAATGGAAAAATCTATGGTGTTGTTCTCCGACATTCACACCTAAATATGAAATAGTATCATCAACCCCTTGGAAACTTGTATCTATTATTTTACATGATCATATACATTGAGCTTTTAGTTGCACTCAGTTATATCATTCTCTATATTATCCCAAAATTAGTACTCTTGAATATATCCTTAAAAGGTATAAATTCTTGGATTGTGGGATAATCCAGAGCTATGTACATTACTAAATATATTCTTTTTTGACATAGTTGATGAAGATAGAAAAAATCTAGATAAAATTATAATGAATCTATCTTCATTAGTGTGGGACTCATGAATCTAAACCGCCATTACATCATTAAACTTGTTTTTAATCATTCTATCCCCTCTTTATTCCTCCATAATTCTCTCATGGATTGATGGTAAGTAAGTAATTTTTTCATAGGGGGATTTATTACCTATCATTATGATTTCTATGACCATACATTACATATCTTATATGATTGGTCTTTTCATGATCCACATTATTGATATATTAGTAGGTTCTTTTCTACTAATGGAATGATCCAACATATTATCCCTTTAATAATGGTAATATATAGGTAAATATTATCACTTAATTAGGTCTAACAATATTAGCCGAATTGTTGTTCCCCTTTAGGGTGAATGTATACATAAAACAATAGTTGTCTTTGTATATTTCACATTTTTCCCAATGAATATAGTATCAGCATATCTTCCATGAAAATATGACTAAAACTAACTATAGTTCATTATTATGACAATTATATTATTGTGTAATTAATTTTAATGATTCAAAACAAATCACCCCATTTATTTTAATTATTATAACCCATTTCCTTTTAAGTATCATTCACAGTAAATTGTGAATCATTCCCCATTAGAGGGTAAATTTAGCACATGTTCATCAACAAATGTCTTCTTATGTTTGTGAAAAATTTATTCACAATCTGTTGTGGAGATAAATATAACTCCCTATTTAAGGTAACTTATTTAGTTGATTACGATTTTTTGAAAAGTATTTACAAAACATTCTATTGTATCCTACCCAATAAAGAAGCTATTTATATCATTTGCGGTAGTAGGCCATAGACAAAAATCCATATATATTTTCTTTCGTGGATAAAATATGATTCCTACACTCGTCACGATGTGAACCAAGAATGAAACTTGTATTAATAAAGTTATTTTTTCTTAATTAACCATAAAAATCATCATTCTTAATGGATTGTAATATGAACCCTAGATGATCATTATGATGCTTATTTTTTGAAATATATTGTAATATCATCAATAAAAACCACCAAATTTTTTCATGTTAATCCTAAAATACAATATTCCTCAAAACCCTTAATATTATAAGAGAATTAGGAAACCCAAGGTAATAAAAAAATAGAAATACTCATATATTTTATGAATTTATTAATTTGGATATATTATTTGATCAACATTAACTGATGATTATAGGAATATAGGTTAATATTAGAGAATAATTTAGCCCCGAGATATTAGTTAAGAAAATAATCAAGAATCAGAAGTGTATAATTTTTATTAACAGAGATCCAATTTTGTTTTCGATATTTATTTCATATACACTTTGACACATCCTTATAGTTCATAAATTGAATAATTTCACCCCTAGAAGACATACTTGGTTGAATAAAGACTTTCTAAAAAATGTAGTGACATTGAATCATTAATCCTTCTTACTCCATATATACAACGATATATGTGTGGTTTGATATTATCTTGGATCCAGGTACAAGTAAAACCGAGAACTCCATCCATCATTTTATGGTTGGTAATGATAAATCTATTAGAAATACATAAAGGTATTAATGAAAAATAGGGAAATTTTCTATCATTAGACATTCTATTTCTTATTTTTTCAACAACTGATAAACTCGATGATGAATTATGTAAGAGGTTTTCCTATAAAATGATTAAGCTACGATATCTCACATTTTAAAAAGAATCAAAGGTTTTCAATCATGGTCGGCAAAAATCACATTATTCTATAGTTTTCTATAGAAAAATAATATCGGTGACATTTGATTCATAGTATAGTGTCAAATACCCCCAATCCAATGAATAAAATATTTTCAATTAAATTTTATATTCCAATGTAGAGAGTATGGTTTTTATTCTTATTTAATGCTCATATAATTCATCTAGGGGTTTTAAATAATTAATATACTTCTTATAGTATTGGGTTTTATTATTTGGTATATGAAAACAATAATGAATTAAATGAATACATAGAAAAATAATCAAATAATTAAATTCATTCGTTGAGAAAACAAATAGTGTACCTATCACTACATAATTTAGAGAATCTACTAAATCAGATATGATTTCAAAAACATGACCTTTCTCGCTTATACAATGACATGATTTGATGGTGGGTTTAGTCCATAATATTAATATTTGGACATTAGTTTTCAATGTTCTTATGATTTCCACACTAGTATCATTGAACTTATAGATATTATTGAACCATCTTATTTTATTTTTTATTTCATTTGGATGTTGAGAAATTATGTCACCACAGTACATATGAGCAATATCAGTATCTATTCCCTACTCCATTCACTTTCCACCACCAAGAAATTATTTCCACAAATTTTTCTTCCAATAATTTTTTTATGTGGGTGGTTTTATTTTCCTTCCTCATCTTCCAGGATAAATATTTTCCCTCAATGAAGGAACCACATTTCTCATCATTCCATTCAACCAATGTGACCACATTATCACTATGAAATCCATTTAAATCATCTAATAACACCACACTGTCACCTTATAGATTTTATAATTCATATTTTATATATTTCATTATATGTGGGGTATCAAACCTCTAAATATCATATCAAAATTTCAATTAGTATATATTGAACTACTATATAATTATCTAAAAAGTCTCATAAAGAGAATTCCAAAAATTACAACTAATTCATTTTTCTTCTTCTAAATCTCTTATCATTCCTTTTACATTTTTTCTCATCACATGGAAAAAATATTTAATGTAAATTATATTTTACACCATTACCACTCCAATAATTCAATCTAATCTCATGTATTCTTGTCCTTAATCAGTTTCCACCACTAATTAATTTCTCCTTTAATGTGGTAAACTGAAAATGTGAATTTATCCAGCTCTAAAATATGGAGTATAGAATGTCTCTTTCCTATAAAGATAATCCATTATATGTAAATTAATTCATTATTAGATGAAATAATCTAAGGCATTCATCAATGACTGATGGTATCAATATTATTATTTTCCCTTCATGGCGAGTCTCGATACTCAAAATGGTTTAGTTTATTAGTAGTAATCCATGATTTTTGATTCTTCATCCCTAATTTTTTATTCCATAATCCATCATTTTAGAAAGTACATATACTCATCATCTATATAACATATTCATTCACGGTTCCCCATATTTCCCACCATTTTTCTAAAAGAGTAAAACATAAGTGAGAAATGTGAAACTTTTATGAATCTTGTAATATTAAAGGAATTTTATATACTAAAACAACATTCATAAAATAATTAGTTATTAATATCTTCTTATATATGTTATATTGTCATTAAATCCTTTATAATGGTTCATAAAAAACAAGTGATTAACCAAATATATACTTCAAGAGTGTCAAACTAGGAGTGCATTATGACTTATTTTCATGAACATGCTTATTATTTCGTTCAATACTAATTCCCCATTTTCAAGGTTGTTACCCCAAGGTATAACTATACTAGATCGACTTACACTTTTATTATCCAGATATATATTTTATTAATTTGAAACCACTCTCACATTATTTCATATAAATTATATGATGTTATCCTATATTTAGACAAATATCTAGGTTTCTTGCAAAAAAAATCTATTATAATTTCCAATGATATCAAAATCATGCAATGCTACCAACTATGAAATCCCAGATTTTAAATACATAAAATGTCTATTATAAGGTATAACACAAAATAACAGACATGTTATTTTAAATATTAGCTATCATACTACTTAGAAATGTAATAAAAAAATCAAATACACTTTAAATAATTCTTCAGTGTTTCATTCTATGAAACTTGTCATTCATCTCATATACTACAACAAATATTAATATAAACGAGTCATATTAAAGCCTAGTAGTGAATAAAAAAATTTAATGGAACATGGATGATCATCATGAAAAATAAATGAGTCATAAAACGAGAGAAAAATCCTAATTACATTATATTTAGAGCAGAAATATGGCTAAAACATAAAATTTTACCATTCATAACAATATCACGAAGGTTTTTCATGAATATTTCCTAAAATATAACTACCAGGTTTATTCACCAATGTATTATAACACATGTCATCTATATAAATTAATTCATAACCCAATTTAGTAGAACAATATCATTTAACACCTTCAATTTTTAATAATTCATATGAGTTACATTTATCCGAATAAATCATGTCATTAATAACCCATGTAGAATAATAAATGGGTTTCATATAATGTCATTGAATAAACAAGTTTTTGATGTTTTTAAAATTAAATTATATTTTACACATGAAAAAATGTGTGTTTTGTAATACCAAAATAAAAAAATAATATTAATAACTACTTAAATACCAATGGATAATGAAATGATATTTTTACTCATCATATAATAATTTATTTGAACGAGAGAATACAAATAAATGAAATTTTCAATTTGATGGTAGAAAATGTGGATAAAAGAAATAGAATAATGGGAGGAGATAATGGAATCCCATTTATGCTAAGTATTTTCATATCAATGTGATAATAAATAATTGTATAAACTGAAATTAATTTATCACATAAAAAATATACCACTAAATGGGAACTTGAATGGAAAAGATGATGTGGGGAATTCCATTACATTAAATATCAATTTATTTATTTTCCATTAATCCACCATAATAATAGACATAGTATTATTATAAAATTTCATGAAGACTGATGTTTTTTAATTATTGTCACTATATTTTAATAATAATCATTTTATTATATTTTTTATTTACCAACGTTAATGGTTAAATGTTATATTTTTCATAAAATTTCACTTTATTATTCCATTTAATGATATTGATTAATTTTTATTTATCCATTATTAACAATAAATAACAAAAATTTGAAATAAATATTTTTATAATCATTATATTATAAATAATATGTTAGAAAAATTGTTAATAGTTGGGATATGTAGAGTGTTTTCAATGACCCCATGGGTGGTTAACCATCTATTGAAGTGAAATTATCATGGATGGGGAAAAGGGATGTATAAAATTTAAATATGTCAGAAATAATATAATTGTATTAAGAAAACATAATTAATTTAATTATTTAATTCCTCTTATTTATCTTTTTAGTTGTTTTTGTAAGTGATATAGTAAATGCAGAAGAGAATAGGAACATGGGATAAGTGTTTATAAGAAATATACTTATATTGTTCGTCCTTATCTTATATATCACTAAACACCCTTTCGGTTTTGTGTTTGTTTTATATTGAACTCCCTTATTTAATATATGGATTTTAAGAGGGGTAATTGGCTATATGTATTAATTGGTATGTGCGTAAGGAGTGGTTTTCTGAGAGTAGCGAAAGGGGTTATTTATAGTTGAGGAGAGTAGAATGTTTTGACTAAGATATTGAATAAAATATAATATGAAATGAAATCCATTTAAAAGTATTATTTTGGACATAAGGAGACATATTTTAATAAAATCACATTATTTTATGATTTTTAAATAATTCATAATAGAAATTTATTAATTTAATCAAATGTAATTGTAGAACAATGTGATAATTAAATTATAATTAAATAAATTAGTCGTTTGGTTCTGGAAGATACTTTTTAGATTAGGAAAGAATTTTATTTTATTTAAGTGAGTAATTTATCAAATAAAATATATTTTTCCTGAAAAATTTCGATAATTGATTATATCATTATTACTTCATGGAAGATGTAATTTAAAATACACCAGTTATGGAAAACAATTATTGTGTACACCTCACATTAAAATTGACCCACATCTAAAAATTAGGGAAAAAGAATTATTTTTTTGTCTACAGGAATATTCTAAAATAGAAGTTCATTTTATAAAAAAAATGCTATCAAGGTAAATTGTAATTTATTATTTAAAAATAAATATTTTATAGGAAAAAGATTATTTTATTTTTTATTAAAATTGTTCCTATATTTTCTTGGTGTTTTTAATATTCATATTTATTTTATTGTATTTTAATACTTATATTTGGTTAAATTAATCCTAATAATTTATATATATATCAAATATTATTATTTTGATGTAAAATCACAATTCCAATAGCCAGGACGATATTCTCAGTTTTCGGGTTATTATTTCCGACGGTCAGAAAACTATTCCAACAGTTTAACAAAAATTAAAATTTTTATATTACTTAATATACATAAAATTTTAGCCATTAATTAATAATTCACCTTAATACATCACAAGGTTATAAATTTTCACTTTTTAGAATGTCGAATAGTTTAATATTACTTTAATGTTTTCTATAGTGTTTTTATAGGAGATATTATTCTAGAAAATTATCAAAATCCCAAATTTTCATCGATGTTTTCCTATTAAATAAATTCTATTCCATTGTAATTTTTGTAATTTTTATGGGTTAATTTGAGGAATATTGTATTTATTTTCATTAATGAAATAATGTGTTTTTTATTTCACTATATAATGTATGCTAACAATAATATATAATATATAATAACAAAAATTTATTTAGGAATAAAATATTAGTAACAATATGTAGGTCATTACATTGGTTGACCAAGAATATAAAATTTCAAAAGATATTATTGATGGTCCAATGTACATGTGATTATTTGGATTAGAATTTGACTAATATTGTTTAATATCATTAATCCATATATATCGATGTATTTAGGGATTAATAGTTTTATCACATTGACATTGAGATATGACATTTCTATGAGAGTGGTTACCTCTCCATAATAATAACCATAATGTAACACAATATATCCCTTAATCCATATAAATGTTCAACCACTATACATCATCAAATGAAAATAGACAACATCTGTATTGAATTTAATGCCAATCAATTATTGCTTCTACTTCACATAACTACACTATTTTATTTTTCATTAGCCTGATTGGGTTGTGGTTAATGAAAAAGTAGGTTCTTGATGGTAAGAGAGGACTTCTTCCCTCTATCCAGGGAATAAATACCATTGATCATGAACATAAACATTGATTTTATTAAAAAATGATTGTTCATAAAATCATGAAGTTTAAACTAATTGTGTGCCTCCAAAATGAGTTATTTTCTAAATAAAATATCATCTTTATAAACATTATGCATGAATAAAATTTTAAATGAATTGATTTTCCATATCATTGAATTATTATTATATAAATATATATAGATAATCATCAATATATTATTTAATAGATAATTTGATCCATTTTTTATATAAACTCCCTTGAGACAAAATTATAAGCCTAAATATGACATATATGTTTTTAATAGTTACCTATCAACTCGTGACCATATTTTTCCCCAGTCGCACCTCATGTCCCAAGAGACAAAAAATATCCATGGTTGTGATACCATTTTTAACTCACCAACCAGGTTAATGACACTGATTCCAAAGAAAAGATATATTATAAATCCCTAAACACAATCAATGATCTTAAAATGATTATAACTAATTTTTATGGAATAAATATTATTAATTTAGAAATAATTTTAGTCAAATAAATAAAACACAAATTAAATATGAAACTTGTATTAAATAAAAATTTAAACAACTCTAAATGAAAATAATGTAAAATAAATTCAATGATACCCATGTATTTGGACATAATAAAAGAAAATAAAAAATCATGATATATATCCTCAATGATTAAAAAAGACCTCCTTTTATGTATATATGAATCATGACATGTCCCATCAATAATGAAACTCTAATGGGTTAACATTAATGATCGAAGAAGTCTTCCCTTTTACTATATACGGGTATATGGAATTTATAAATACCTTGAGGTATACATTTATAAGATATTAAAAAAATACTATTTATGATTATTCTCTACCACTATCATACAATTACACCCAAGATATATATTAAAATTAAAAACTAATACCAATTTAAATTTAATTTATCACTTTTAAAATCATTATTTTCATAAATTCATATTATAAGAATTGTGACTCCACTTAAAAAACAAATTACCACATATTTATAAAACCATTAGTAACCATACCTAGTTTACATGAACAAAATATAAAAAGACAATTGTGAAAAAATTAAAATTAGTAACATATTATACTTATATTATATTACAACAAATATAATATTATTATAAATAATTAGATTACACGGAAACGTATGATCATTATTTTTTACCTAATAAATCTTTATCCACACAATAGTTTATATCCATAATTATTTATAAAAAATTTAGGTTCTTTCGCAATCAATATATAGTCTTTCCATTCATTTATCATTGATAAATATTTTGTTCATCCCTTTTCAAAAAATTAGAATCACATTCAATAAATATTTCATATACATCGTATATACTATTTAAAAAAAATCAAACATTTTTTATTTCTAATATGATTATAAAATAAATACCAAATTTTAACCCAATAATAACAAAAAATAAAATAAATTTCGATAAATTAATCAACATCATAAAAAATATATCATGATATATAATTTAATAAAAAAATATCAAGGTTTTATAAAAAAATATAAATTATTATAATTAAATATCAAAATAATAACCAATTGATGAAAAATTATATCCGTAGATATTGAAATTAATATTTTTTAATAAATATTAACTAATTATAAAATAATATTTCAATAAATATTAGTGTTATAATATTGATAAAAATAAAAATAAGTTACAAATCAAATAAGTAAATGCACAAATGTATCATTGTGATCTTAAAAGGAATATAATACACCTCAAATATAAATGATTCTACAAAAATATATAGATTAATAAATATGGGTGATATTTCTTTATTTTTTTAATCAAATACTATCATCAACATATATGTATCATAATTAGTCTATTTATCACCCCTGATAGAAAATTAAAGCACTCTTAAATCATGAAGTCCTGATGGTTTATCCAAGAGATAGAGATTGGAATAAAAAATAAAGATTCTAAAAATATGAATCTGGATGATACCCTACCATTTTATATAGATATAATATCCAAAAAAATTATAATGATATAATTCTATTATAGGATATCCTTAAAGGAACATATTAAATACAATGAAAATATATTTACATTATTTACTTAATAATGTTCAATGGTCTGAAATAACAGTGTTAAAAATAATCTTCTACATCATTCATTGAAACCATAATCACAAAAACTATATATTTAACATAAAATTACTCTATATACAAAAAAAATTGTCATTCAAAGTTATCATGCACCATTTTTAACCATAAACCTTACTAATCATTTTCTATTGCCTTAAAATTAATGAAAAATTTGGTTAACATGTATAGATAGAAAATAATGTTTCCAAATGGTGTATCACGTAAATACAAGTATTTATCTCCATATTTTACATGACATATAAAAAAGAAAAATGTGTTATTTCATATGATATCAAGGGATTTATAATCAATATAATTAGGAAAATAGTCAGTGAATGAAATATAAAAACATCCCAATAATATTATTGATTTCAAAATCATCCCAACCTAAAACCAATAAACTATCAAAATATTCAAAAATAAAAATCAATTATATAATTTTCATTATAGAGGATATTATGATTCATTGTGGATATAAATTATTCATTTCAATTTATGTTTTTAGTGCTTTTTAAAAATAATCTTTCTACACCTTTCAAATTTTACAGCCTCAATTTTGTAGCCTATTATTTGTTTAATAATTAATCAAATTACATAATTAATATAAATTAATTGGAAACATTTACAATATCTATGTTAATTTCATCATATAAACATTTTTATACACATCACGTGTGGTTAATGAATTTTTATGAGAATAAAACTCTATTTTAACAAAAATAATAAATATTCATAATTAATGAAAGTATATTATTATATTATAATGAAATGATTGATTTTTGTTTAAACTCATTGATACTAATTTTCTTGATAAAAAAATATATGATAATATTCATAATTTATTCCCATTTATAATTTAATAAGACATTTAAATTAATAATAATTGAGGTAATTGTTTCTTTAAATAATATTAATAAATGATTGTTTTTACACATAAACCATGTTGAAACAAATATATCTTCATGAAATTATAGATTATTCTGAACTATTCTTATTTTATTTGTGATAATAAAATCAGAATGACTAAATCTATTTACATAAAAAAATACACTAAATTTAGATGTTAATATTCTTCATGAAGGAATAATAAAGTTATTACAAAAGAAATTTTATCCGTAAAAATTATTCATCAAAAAATACTCTTCATAAAAAAAGAAATAGTTTTCTAAATTTCCAAAGAGTAAAACCGAAAAAATAATCAATATAGAAAAATTTTAAAATATTATCATTTAAATATAAGATTTAATTAATGTTAATAGACATTCGATAATCAATTTATGTTTTATGAATACGTATATGAATATTATTTCTCTCTTTCATTTTATTCATCCATTGAATATAATATAATTACCTAGAATCACATCTAAGAATAAAAACATTTTTTTTATATTATTGTACCCTCAAAAACTATTGAGTTATTTAAATTAGATTTTTAATTTTTAACTAATCATATAACTCTAGATAAGATATATTCATATTAATAGGTGATTTATTAATCCCAAAAAAAAACATACAATACACAACAAAAAAGTGATATGGATGGAATTGTTTGAACATAATTCCTACTGATTTTCACCATTATGTACAAGTGTAAATATAATTATCAAAATAATTTTATAAAAATAATTTTATCAATATTATATGAAGTATATTATGAAGTCAATGGGATATGAAGAGGTTGACAATGGTCAAAAACATGTAATAAAATTTCTACCCCACTATTAAGAATATGGACCTTGGTATTCCATATAATTTTTAACGTCGTCATTATTTTTTAACATAAACTATGATAACAAATAACTAAAATATATGATGAATTTTATAGATATATTCATAAATTCTGAATATATCATCAAAATTTTGAAACCAAATAAAAACCCTTGAAAATATTAAATCATGTAAATATAAATTATGTTCTCTAAAAAATATATAACATATCCTCCTCATCAATTATGAATTATTCCATTCACTCAGATAAATATATATCATGAAATTATATCTTTTTGAATTCTAAATGAACATAAATGTTTTTGATCAAGATATATTACATTCATAGAAAACATAAGTCTATTAATGTGAACTCTTCTTTTACCGAATTCTCAAATGATCAAATAAGGTGATATGTTTTAACATAACACATTAGTATAAAAATAATGATATTCAGGTAATGATAAATTATCTTCACAAAGATAATATTAATTATTTTTATGGTATTAGGAAATTATTATCATTAATTCATTTATTAATATTTTTGTCTATAATTGGATTTTAAAAATATTTTTTTTTTGTTTTCCCGGATTTTTTATAGTGTTCATTATACCAAACTATTATACATTTACATTTTTAAAATGATGTATCTTTATCAAAATATTTTTATCAATTTTACATATTATTAGATTAATATCTACTGGTTTTCAATTTTAATGTTAAGATTTATATTATACTTCCAATATAAATTTACAAATATCTTAGAGATAATTTTTTGTAAAAGTATATCTAAAGATATTTCATTATATATATTTTTTAATATTTATTAAATATTTACACATAAATTCATCAAACATGTAATGTATCGAGAATAGGATAACACATTTAATAATAGAAAAATAAGTACATGGGATTGTAGTTATTCACATAGGAAAATAATATTATTGGAAAACTTTTTTTTTCTATACAATACCATATAGTGCTTTGCATATAAATATTTAACATGAAAAAACTATTATGACAAAGTAATTTCAAGAAATGTAACCCTTAAACATAATATTATATGAAAAATATATGTAATGACAAAAAATGCATAGATCAAATTGGGTGGCTACAGTAAATATGTAATATATCATTTAATATGTAAATAAATCTAATTAGCATGGATCATGAGTATTTATAAGTTCGTGTGTTTGAGAGAGATATATAAAAATCTCCAAAATATGGTAGTTTATTTTAAATTGAAATCAACAGATACAAAACCACAAAAAAAAGAAAAATAATAATCTACAATATAATAATGAGATATAAAATTAAATTAATGAGTCATCGATTTATCATAACTATTATGGTCTAATAAATAATCATGAAATACATCAATTGGTACCTCTATAAAAAAATATGTCTTATCTATCATTCCTTGATTTTCATTTAAGATTTAATTTTTCCATAGATTACATAGAAGTAGATTTTTTTATTCATACCTATCATATATAATTGCTAAATAATAAATATATAATATTAAATGATATAAAAAATAAGTTTCCCTTTTTGAAATAGGATTTATTTAAAAATAATTCACAAAATATTATAGAAATTGTTTTAAATAATTATTAGAATACTCCGATAGAACATCATTCCATTTATAGCTCATATAATATCCAAGGAAGATATACCATGAAGGGGTGAGATAAAATAGATGTAATATTAGAATAATATGAAATAAATGAAAAAAACTAAAAGATATACGTTCATGAAATTTCATAATGGTTGTTATGACAATATAATTATTTAATCATCCTAGTAACAACATGTAAATCATTAGATTTCGACATAGATGCGGCACATGAAAAATAAATAGTCATAATATGTATATTATAAGGTTTATTACTAATAAAACATAACATATGTGGTCTTTTCCCTTTTTTGTCACTATACAAAGTATCTAATTTGATAAAATCATTAATAAATACTTTGAAGAAAAATAATACCCTATCCCCCCACAAAATAAAAAAATCATTAAAATATGATGGTCAATATATAGATGAAAGCTTAAACTGGTTATATAAATGTATATCGTGGATTATAATTAATGTACAAATAATAGACTATCTAAAAATTTTATATATCATATCATGTAATCAATCTAGTAGTATAATATAGAATAATAACCATGAAAACATATGGGTAAACATAATATTAATAATATACATTATATATGAATAATTCTCCAAATATAATGATGTATAAAAGAAATAGATACAATCCTATAGAAAAGGGGACTAATATGTAAAATTGTATAGAAATAAATATGGATATTGGGAAGACTAGGTATCAAAATATCATTCTTAATGAATGAAGTATCTAAGA
Source organism: Viscum album (assembly GCA_963277665.1). NCBI lineage: Eukaryota > Viridiplantae > Streptophyta > Magnoliopsida > Santalales > Viscaceae > Viscum > Viscum album. Next base: position 2,108,966,405 of record OY728122.1, on the reverse strand, counting down.
AAAGAAAAAATAGAAGATCAAAAATTTAAAATTTGAAAAAAATTAAGAAATTGTTGGAAATATAATTTTAATGAACTTAATATTATGAAATATTTGTGATATGAATGTGTTATAAAGTGAGAAATTAATGATATATTTTTACAATACTATAACCAATATTTTCTCCAATATATGTATAGTAACCTCAAACGGGGTCATTCGTTGAATAAATTTTTAAATATCTCCTCCCTAAAAAATATGAATGATATTCAACACAATTATATTTAATGTATATAATATGAATTTGTTAACACATAAAATATATGAAAAATTAATTTAAAATTATTTAACCAATTCAAATATATGTATAAAAACATATAGAGAATGATTTTTTATATAGTAAAATATAATAAATTTCTAATGCATTTTCAAATAAATACATTGAATATTCACTGTACCACTCAGTTTATAACTATAAATATTATTTTAGAAAAAATTAATCTCACCACAAAATGATTTCACTAATTTCCATTTGGTCACATTAATCATCCAAAATCAAGGAATTTAAAATTTCACCATGATAAATGTAGTAATACAAATATGAATTAAATAATTTGTTGAAATTTATAAATTTACATAAAGAAGAATGTATGTAAATCTATTTTTCAACAACCGCAAAAATATTTTTTGTTACTCTATTAAACATATCATATGATTTTATTCTTATGAAAATATATTTCCCTAACATTTCAATAAGATATCTATGTTTTTGATGGTGAAATATTAATTTTTATATGAGTGTGATTTGGAAATTAAACCAGAAATTTTATACTATTATATGTCAAAATAAATCCATTTACATCAGAATATATCCCCATAAATATAAGGATGTGGAATTAGTTGTAAAAAATTAAAATCAAACCACAAAATCATAGATGAATTAATTATAATTTCACAATATATAACTAAATTCATAACCACAATCAGTTATGGATTAATTAACAACAACTTCCCAGTTATCATGACATTGTGAATTTAAAAAAAAATTTGAATGCATGTATTACAAAGTGTTATTTTCACCCTGAAATAACATCAAGAAGAATATCCTCTTTATGAGATGTAGTTTACTATGTTTTTCTAAATTCCCCATCTAATTTCCAGCTCATTCTAGGGAAACAATTATACAATAGATTCAAATAATGAATGTACATAATCTAGGTTCCTCAAATTTATTCATCATATATTAGGATCAAAACTCATAAATTATCCATTCTGATCCCAAATGACAAACTAGGAATCTCCAAACCTTAAAAAATCTCCAATTTCCCAACAGACAATCACATTTTATTTATATGGCCTATAAATGGACTGCAAGGACATATTCTATAATCCCAATAAATAACATCAATCATGGTCATTAACATTAAACAAAATATTTGGATATGGAGATGGTTATTTTCCTTCAGTCTAAACATCATCCAATAACATTTTAAATATTCCCCAGGAATTATCACTCCATCTTATGAATATCAATTCATATCATGCATATTTTAAAGCATTTTTCATAGAATTTGGGAATGATAAGAACATAAAAATTCATGTGATTAAATTTTATAATAATATATAAATTATTTTTTTTTGAAATAAATTATTTATCAAAGATTTCATACAAAGAATACTTCATTAATTTAAAATTTTTGGACTATATATTGAATAATATTTGAATATATAATTATTAAATTGTGATCAAATAGGTCATTCTCGTTGTGAGTAAAATGTATTAAATAGAATGTTTATCCGAGAAAAACTTCTTTTCATCCATATATTTATATTTATAAATATTATTATTCCATGAATATTATATATATCATTTTCTTACCACACACTCAAATTTATATAAGAAAAAATAATCAGATTGATTCTTAAAAACCCCACTTCATATTTAACAATATTCCTCAAATCTTTTAATCAGGTAGGATCCACTATTTTATATCGATTTAATTTTACCCCTTACTCTACACATTGGTGAATTATCCCTTTTAAACATTGGAGAAAGACATAACCACACAAAACCATTATTCCTTGAACCGGAGTCTCTTTAAAAAATGTTCCCATGATGAAATATTAAACGTTATAATCCCAATTATTCAAAAAAATTTAAGGGAATATATTTTCAGTTTTAAATGTATAAATATTTACTCATATAATAAATATGATCATGATAATATACCCAACCATGAACACTAATTAACTATGTATCCTAAAAAATTATACATAGATTCAGAGTATCTATAAGGGAGTGGTGTCCCATCCTAAATAAATTTAAATGAATGTATGTGGTTAAACTCCAAGATCCTATAATTAAACCTCATAAAACCTTTTTCATAGTTCAATTATCATAATATCATCAATATGATTTTTGGAGAAATTCACTACAATTTAAATATAATATGGTTATGTTACTCTAATAAATAATTATAATTGATTATAATATGTATTTTCATAGAATAATGGTAAACCTTCTCTAATGTTTATAGGGATTAAGGTATCACGCTTAATCCAAATTTAACAAATCACATTAAGTAATATATTTTTATATTTTTTCTTTATCTAATAATTTGGATGAATCTTCTATTTGATGATATATATTTTTATTTTTATTAGTTATTAAAAAAAATATTCATTCTTCTTTCAATGATAATAAATAAAAAAATCCAAAGATTATATAAACAAACTAAAGTTTTCATCCAATATTATATTAATCCAATGTATTAAATATCTATATATCAAAATAAAATTTCCATTAATATTTTATTATACAATAAAATGATATCTATTATACCAATATTATACTTATATAATATTTTAAATACAACTATTTGTATTACTTTTTAATCATTGAAACATTGGTATATAGAAATTAATAAAAAATATCATTGAAAAGTGCAGTAATCTCATAATGATTAACATTCACTCGGTTACAATGACTACTTTTCTACTAAAATATATTGTATACATCATCCATAGAACTATTAATGATTCCACACCCTTGAAATTATCTATTAAAATAATTTCCACATCAATAACATATTTAAATTCACAAAAATGTCCAGGTCTTCCTTATATATCATACAATATAAGGGAAATTGTTGACTCACCTATCATTAATATTTCAAAATCATTCATAAAAAATTAAGAAAAATAATTTCATTTACGAAGATTATTTCCTCTAAATATAATGTATGAAATATACATTTTCACCATAATTATATTATCAATATCTATTTCACCTCTAGAAAATGATCATCTCTTCTAGGTTTTAAAACAAGATTCATCATGTGTTGGTCAACCTATGAACACAATACTCTTCATTAGTTTTTTATACCATAAGGATACTACTTCAACAGGAATAATTTTATATAATAATAATTAATATAATAATAATTATATTTTTTAATATAGAGTTAATCATTATAAATATTAAAAAATAAGAGAACTTGTACATCAATTTGAAAATCAATTAATCTTATCTACACTGTAGTAGTCTGGAATTAATTAGTCAATAATAATATATCAATTCATTTAAACATATCATCCACATAGTTTCTATTAATTGTTATTTTTGTTTTACACAAAAATCTTGATTTCTTTTTAATTACCATTACTCATTTTTAAAATAGTTTTAAAAATTACATAATTATAAGATTATATTATTATACATTAACCTAATTGTTATTAAAGTGTAACTGTTCAATAAAATTAATTTTTTTTATTAATCATGTTGATCCATCTCCTTTCATTTTAATCCTCACTAATGTTGAGGTTTTATATTAGGGGTAAATGTGGTAATTTTTTAAGATATCATTCATTTTTTTGTAGTATAATTGGATGATAAATTAATTGTTTAACAATCCATTTTATTAATACATCATTACAAGTTAATTGATAAATAAGATGTTTCTTAATCCATATTATTAAAGCCTTAACAGATATCAATATCATTATGTTTTTTACCTGATATACTACTATACTCTTTTACACTATCATTTAGAATTTTCTCATTATCATTTTTAAATAATATATCCATTCACCCCCATAATAATATATTATCCTTCAATATTATTTCAAAACCATTTGTAAAAGAATACAAAACTCTTATATCATTGAATGGTTGAATTATTCATTTATATTATATTCAAATATGTTTTGGTTCTTATCCATGTGGATAATAACAATTCACAATTGAATATTTAAAAGTACATTAATATTGGATTATTCAAATGCAATATCTCATATGTATACATTACTTCACCCAAATATAATATGTTTATATAGATATTATATACTAATCTCCAGATTCTTTCTATCTAAAATATCATTCATAGATTTTGATTCATAATAATCACTCCATAAAAATCCATGAATATCTATTTCTATCATTTTGATACACTTTTTTTGGGGATTAATTTCCAATGAGACATGATCAATTAAAAAATTTATTTTTAGATAATTATTTAAATAGATATATGGGATCATTTTTTATTATTAATATGAAATTATTGTAAAAATTATTCCTTTCATCCTCTATTATAATATCATGAAAAATTTAATGTAATTGAAAATAAAATGTTTGTGATTAATCACATTTAACAAATACATTTATTTAACTCATCAGTAAAGAGTATATAGTTTTTTCCCATCAATAACTCTATGTGACATCATCCTATAACCATCAATTCCTAAACCGTTTGTTATATTAATCGACTACATTTATAAAATATTTCCTTTCATTTTATTGATATTTCCCTTTATTAAAAAATCACACATATTAATATGAAAATCACTATGCTTTTGGTTATTATGCTACACAATGGACCCACACTCTCTTAACCATCTCCACAAATACTTACATTAACTATGGACTTTGATACTAGATTTAAAATATAGGATATAAAAATCCTTAATAATAAAATCTATAATAATTATTATATATATTACAAATAGATGATATTTTCATGTTTTGGTATTTTTATTTCTAATACAAAAATAATAACTAAAAAACCCATGATCATTGCAGTAGATCGACAATTTTCCACTATATATATTAAATACATAATCTATAAATAGACTTTAACATATCCCGCAAATTATTTCAATGTGATATGATTCTAAACATCTCATGTTTACTTTGTTTCATTATATACTAGGTAAATGGATATGTATGAAGGGTAGAGATCAAATTCATCGTAATTAAATCACACAATAAAGGCAATCACGAAATTAACATAGCCTAAATATTATAGTAGAAATATGTACATAACATGAATCCATATTAAAATTTAAACTAATATAAGTATATATACATGAAATAAAATTAAAACATGGATATCGATATCCTAATATCAGTCCGATGGTATACATAAATTATGAAATTAAAAACTTGTTGTCAAGCCTAATGCTAAGACACGATAATGTTATTGGAAAAGGAATGCACCAAAATAGACCATTATTATATCATGATACATAACTATGCATGTCGATCATAGTTAATTCTCAACCCACCTATTAATTGATTAAGATTAATGAATTAAACATAAGAGTATTCTAGATGATCCATTTCATTCCTAGTGTTCCCTCTTACTAAATAGGACATGTAAATCCATATAATGAAGAATAATGCAATCTATACGAAATCAACCATCATTTTTAATAAATAATCAGCAGGAAAGTAAATAGTTTTTCCCATTTCAAAGAAAGTGATAAAATGATCAAAAAAATATCCAAATAAAGAAGGTTTATGGGAAGAAAATATATTGTGATCCTTCCAGTATTTATCTATATTAGAATAAAAATCAATGATACCCCAATATTTTACCCCATGTAACTTGATGGCATATCTTGTTCTTAATCCATCTGATGGAATATGGTTGTTGGTTAAACAATAAATTTTCAATTTTTAAATAATATAAATTATTTTAAAAACAACATACAATTAATAATACATTTCCACATATCAATATAATAACATTATTTTCTAGGGTATGTTTCCAAATATGAAATATGTTATATGTGATCTTGACAAAGTATAGATAAATAATTATATGTCTAATTAAAAATAATAAAAACCATGATCATAATACATAATGAGAAATAAGTTTTATGGTTTTATGAGAATATATACCTTGTGTTACAAGAGAACATAGAAGTATTGGAGTTGGATTCTTGGGACTAACTATTTGTAATTTGACTAAATTTATAATTTATATATTGGAAATATTGTGAAATATTATAAATTTTTTTACATGGATTTTATATAATAATGTCTAGTTATATTTATTGCATATATCAGGTGATATAATTTCATTACTATAGTGAGAATCATGAAGTACTATGAAAATATTATTAATATTACTCTCTGGTTGGATAACATAATTTTATGGAAAAAATTGTTTTTAAACTATTATGTTCTAGTATACATCACCTAATGTGGATTATTCTTATAAAATATTTACTCGGTAATCTCAGTGAAGTTATATTATTAGAACAGTCTCTTGAGTAGGAATTCCTTATGTTTTGGTTTCATTTGACATTTTATCTCCAAGCATGTGTACGGTTGCTGAGATATTAAAATTATCAACAGATCATGTCATGACTCATGACCTTATATTTACAAAATGAAAACAGTCACACAATATGATAGGGGGATGTATGGCACATTGGGTCTCAAATGATTCACATCTCATCAATCACTACTACAAAACTGGGTTCATCCAATTCTAGGGTTTTAAATATGCTAGCTTAAAGTGGTGTTAAAGATAATCTTTGTCAATGAAAGAAAAAGAAAATTTCATGTGGGTCTTTAACGACACTAACAAAATATATATTAAAGGGGGACCTTTATCAATTCTCGTACAAACACTCTTAAAGGCCTCACATTAATGATTCTAGTAAAACAATGATTATAACGGGGTCCCTTTATCAGAAATAGTAAAAAACCGCTGATAGGGGAGATTTATTAGTATTTTTACATACATTGATAAATGGAATATTTTAAAAAATATTTATTTAATTTAAAATAATATATTATCGTAAAAATAAATATTTATTAATTTAAGTTTAATATATATTTTTTATATATGTTTTATATAAGGGTAAAAATATATTTACACTTAATATTTAATATATTTAGTGAAAGTGGCTTATGAAATAATTTAAAAAATATTTTTAATCATAATTTCTTAAATTAATTTCTAGTAATTACCATTTAATATAAATTTGATGATGAAATTTTAGTAAAATAATAACAGATGTAAATTTGGTGGAAAACATAATGCGAACATCAAACATTCATAACATTTGATCAAGGTGTATGTTTATGTTATACCACATATCAAATCGAAGAATATGAATATATTAACACTGTGTTGATAGGGGAACCATGGCCATTGTTCATTCAAGGATAAAGAGGAGAATAAGAACTCCAAATATGATTTTTTATTGGGTTACCCTAATTTTCTTAGCATTTTATTGAATTGTATCCTCATTTATCAGTGTATGTTTTCTCATTTTAAATGGGGTGTTAATTCAGACCTATGGATTACATTTACATTGATATTATTGTATTGAATAATTAAGGTTGTTCAAAGTTTTTTTATTTATAATTAAAAAAAATCATATTTTCTTTTATTCAACTATAATTAACCCCTTGAATAAATACAAATATCAACATATTTATATAGAAATTTATTTTTATATATATATAAAATAAATGGTTAATATTTATTTTAGCTAATGTAACATATTTTTAATTTTTTACCTTATAAAATTGAATTCATATATATATATATTCCTATACAGCTAACGTTTATATGTAATCATGTTTATATCGATAATTGACACACAAATATATATATATTATAATATATTAAACTAAATAAATATTATAAAAATGTATTTTAAACAATATGTAACAATTTTTAACATGATAAACATATATTTATAATATTTATATATACATACAAGTGTTAATTAAAAAACTAATATATATATATTATTATTAATGTGTATGTAAATAAATATAATATATAATATATTTCAATAAATATAAGTATATATATATCACCCAAACATGTTTATTTTATAAATCTATTTAAAAATACTTATAAACGTATATGAATAAAAATATATATACATATATATAAGGAAAAATATAATAAAAAAGACAAAAAAACAATATTTTATAGTGGTGAAGGTGTTCTATATTCATATTTGAGGTGGAGGGATCGAATCCTGGTGGGCGTGCATGTGTTATGAAATTTCTATGGAAATGATAAAAGTGGTGGTGCAGTGAAAAGTTCTGAAAAGTTGGTGGAGGTTGGAACTCTATTACAGAGTTTTTTGAGGCACTGATAATAGAGTTTGGAATAATAGGTTTCAAATAATAATATATTTTCCCTCATCTATCATTTATTCATTATCACTGTTTGAGATGACCTATATCAGTTACTAAAATCACAATTAATGTGGTTATTTAACAATGATAAAAAGGTATTGTTTAAATTTTCCTTTTACATTGAAAAATGAAAAGATAAAGGGGTGATTTATCAGTTCCTTTTTAGTACTCATAATGGTCCTATTTGTCAGCACTTTTCTAATACTGATAAAATTCACAGGCATCTACCCATGCTCTAGTAGATTGTGCTTTCTTTGCACTGATAAAGGAAAATTCTAGTGATATTAATGGTATATTTTTATTAGTGAATGGATATGTCGATGATGTGTTACACAATTCCATGTTTATGGAAACTAATACCCCATGTCTTTTAAAGGAATATAATTTTTCCCTTAATTCCATATAATTGGGATAATTATATATTTCATTTAGATAGTGAAAGAAAGATATATCAATCTTATAGGTTTGTTGGGTCCACCACACAACATGATTTATGAGATATTATAACAAAGGGGTTGTTTTACAATCTGAGCATTCATATGTGATTTTCAATGATGTTACCTTATATTCTTTCTCTTCGGATCCTATACCATTTTTAAGATTGAAATCTTGGACTTTATGGAATATTGCCTAATGGAATCATGAATTAAACTGAGAGGGACACACACTAAATTTTTCCATTTATCTTGATTAAATTAAATTTGAATTTAATTAAGGGAAATAATATTATTCTAAAGACTAAGGAAGAATTTTATTTATGTTATATCTATATAATATATATAATAAAAATTTATTCACAATAATTTGAATAGAAAATAATTATTTTATTATTAAACATTGATTAATTTTTATGGTATGTGAATGAAATATTTATTTTTTAAAAAAATCATTCTCGAGAATTCGATAAATAATGATGAGTTCAAAGAAACCAATATTTCTTCCAAAGATTGATAATTATTTTCAAGATAATATTAACTATTTATAAAATTTTGAAAGTTGGAAACCTCTAGAAAATAATAAAAATAATATTTTTATTATGAGTCATGGGGTTTCCTTAAATGTTATAATATTTTTTAATACCCACCCTAAAGTTAAATGATTATTTTATCCTAAATCCTAGATTAAAAAATATATAGTAATGACTATTGTGTTGAGTATTGTTATAAAATCAAACGAGAGACTTTTTGAACAAAATGAATTATCTCATGAATCCTATATATCTCTAAAACTAATGATTGATAAAAAAAATATTGATTTCATTAATTGAAAATAATGTTAGTTAATAATCAAAAAACAAAAGACAATCAATCCTCCTTGAAAAAATATGATCATTGCATTATATTGTTGGTAGATCTTAGTAGCATATGTAAATCAAAAATAGAGGGATTACATCAATGTATCCCTAAAGCACAATTAATGAAATATGAAAGGAACTATTATGATTGAAAAAATTTATCCATGATAATTTTCCCAAGGCCTTGATAATAAATTCATCAAATATGAAATAAATTAATTTTAAATTTTATGTGCTAGAGAATTAGACATGGATTTGTAAAATGATAATTAAATGAAAATATAAATATATATCCCATCACTATATACATCCTCTACCCCTAAAACTAATTTTTTTTATCAATGGAGTCATGTTTAAATATATAAATATTTATTTTATTATTTAATTACCCACAATTGTGGATCGATATATATTTCATATTATTTGTTGTTTAATTCAATTTAAATTAACAAGCTTCTATAGATTAATCATGATTCACTTAGTGATTCATATTTATATAGGTATATGAATATTATAGGAAGGATATGATTTTACGTCATTAAACTATAAATTTTATTCCAATAATACATGGTTATAAGTCATGTACTTAGAAGTATATGTCATGTACTCTAGTTATTTACATTTATATGTGTCAAGGGATACATGAAGAATCATGAATTATTTACCTATGGTGAGCAGTACATATTGAACGAACATTGTGGAATATGTTTTTTTATTATATAATGTGAATTTGGGTACATGTTAGGAAGTCTGCACGAGTAAGAATCATAAATTAAACAATAAATGTTGTTAATATACATGATCAATACTACATAAGAATGGAAAACCTATATTTTTTTATATTCATGTCTTTTATGTGGTTTAAATGGAATGTAGTTCATCAAATCCATCATCTGATGAAAAAATAGAGCCAATCATTGAGAAAAAAGACAAACCGGTCAAAGAGATACATGATGTGTAGTTGAACTACACACATAATATAGTGTTCGGAGACACACACTGATGACCAAGGGGATCATTTCGAGAACATGGAAATGGAATACATAAAGTTTAACTTGAATTTCAATGTAGTGTTGTTCAAACAATGTATATTATGCACACCCAGGTGTGTGACCCTAGATACATGGAAATCGAGATACAAAAAATATTTTTGGATGTACATTCGATGTAGTCTGAAATAATTAGACAAAATTTAAAATTACATATAATTTAATCTGTTAGCTGTAAAACATTATTTTACTTATTGGAACACCACTGTGTGTTAGACAATTTAATATCAGTTTTAAGGAATTTTAAATGCTAAATTAATTAATTATAATAAATATATGTCATTATTGGTTCTGGTGGTTATTTTCTATGAATAAAACATATGATGGTTATCTCCAATAAGGCTAAGATGATTTTTAAGAGTAATGGTAACTAATTAAATAATTATTCTCTATATTCTCATCTTATTAAAAAAATATAAATTATGAAATGAATGAAAGTATCCTTCTTTTGTGTATTCATTATTTTTATAACCATTAATGTTATTTACCAATACCTATGTATGCATTGGGTGTTTTAATTAAATGTATTTCTTGGGTATGCAATTATTTATTATTAAATTAAATATATTGGTCTACATGCCTTCCCTACCTCTATTATTATGTAGGAATGTGTGTCCAATGATATTAATGTAATATCCATTTAACCAATCATTCAGTTCCCCTAACCTACATGTGATTCATAAATGCATGCAATTAATGTAGTACCCCAAGGTTCATGGAGGCCATTGAGGACCAAACCATTATGATTCCAACTCATGTGATATATGGGTTGATTGGTGGAATACTGTAACTCATTCTAAGACTATCTATATGATTTATTTCTCCTAGGTAAATTATGATTTAATTTCATCACATTAAATCATCAATTAGATAATGTTCATGAATAAAGAATTTAATTTTTTGTTTATTTATGTTGATGAAATTATTTATTTTAGAAATGTAAGGTCTTTATCACCTAAATAAATAATATAATTTAAAATTTATGCAAATAAATAAATGAATTATGTGTAAATGTTTTATAGAATATTTTTAATTAATTAATTAACATCCTTGTAACATTAACAAGACTTGTAAAGGATAAAATCTGATAAAATTTATACATAATAAATTAATATCATTAAATTAAATACATTTCTATACATGAAATAAATTACATCAATTAGAATGAAACTCTATCTAAATATGTTTTTGACCAACCCTTAATGGGGACCATATTTTTAGAAGGGGTTTTATTATGAAAGGTTATGGGGTGAATTAGCCATTTTGAATCAAGAGGAGTATCCCTTTGCAGAAAATGTGTAATTCAGAGGTATGTGTTAAGGAAACAAATGTTGATATTTTAGGATAGAGGAGTCCCCTCAATCGATTAAGGAACCGTAATCCTGAGGATGGAAATTTCCTTCCTACCTAAATACCATCAAAAATCATAGTCAAATCATATTAGGATTTTTGTATGGGGAATATGGATCCTTTCTACCATAATATCCAAGAAACGTTATATTCTATGTTCAATGGTTATTGATATTGGGACATCATAATATTGGGGAGTAATTAATTATATATAAAATCAGTTAATTAAATATTTATCAAATAATTTTTATTCATGAAAAGTACTAATTATTTAAATTATCAACTAAAATAGAGATATAATTATCAAAATCGTCATTATGATCAAAATATGATAAATATGGCCTCTATACTAGTTTTCACATCTTTGAATGGTAGAAACGTCTTCGGATTGTTTTTCACTCTGAAAGAAAATGATATGTGCTAGAATCATCATTTATTGATCCACTAATAATGGTCGGACATATAATGTGTTCCTTGACTTTGAGAATAATATTATGTACATGGTCAAAACTATATGTTTGAGGTTTTCTTCATTTTCTAATGGACCAATGATGCCTTCCGAAAAGAGGAGTTTTTATAGCATGATTGACTACATTTGTGGTATTTACTAGGAGAGATGTAGAATGCAACAGTTTGATATCTCCAAAGAAACTTTTTAGATAATTATTTTAGAGGGATCCCCATAAGGACTTCATGTAGTAAAAAACATTTTCTAAATTAAGCCCATGGAGGTTAGGGGGTTTAAACTCACCAATTTTTTTGGCATCAACAACATTATAAAAGCACTCACATAGAGATTTTATGGCTATGTTGTTAATTTAATACCAAAAACATTAATTTGTATCATCGAGATCGTTTTACTCATATTCACTATATATATAAGGATGTGAATATTGAAAACCATCCATAAATATGGGATACTAACAGAATAAGAATGTGAAGATATTTAATCCCAATGCTACCCCGCACTATTCCAAGATAAATAAGATCAATGGGAAAATAAAGTGTAAAAGGATATTGTATATTTATCTTATTGAATGGAGGGATTACAGAATGAAAACTACACCAAACAAAAAAAGGGGGAATCTTTTAGAGTGTTTGTTATCGGGGGAAATTTTCCTATTTCTAAAAAATTGGTTTTAGATTAATATTGTTGTGCTCACATATGTATTCTAATTTATAAACCATGTATATTTATAATGTTTGACCATTTATAGGTTGAAGTATGCTAATCCAAAAATACTAAACATGATTGTATAGCTATTGTGGAATACCACCACACATTTCCATGAAGAATGATCTTAGTTTTGAATAGATTCTATTATGTAGAATAGGTTACCAAAAAAATATTTCTATATTCAGATTGGATACTTATGGATTTATTTTATAATTTTTAAAAAACCTTATATTTATAATGATTTCATTTTCATTGTAAGGAACATTTAAATAATTTCCTTTTTGTGTTGTATTGCACGAACCAGGTAATGAAAATAAATAAAAACATTACTACACATGAATCATACCACACCCAAATTTGTCATCAGTAAATAGGTCATGTAAATCAAATGTTCTTGAAAAAATTAAATAAATATGGATATTTATATTCTTTTTAACTAAATACACCTAATGTATATCAATCATAACAAGGAAAATGACCAAAGACACTTTTAATAGCCAATGATAAAGGGATAAATAGATTCATGAATTAGTTCATACTAATTTGTGTGAACCATTAGCTATAAAATAATGGTGGGTACACATATATTATAACATTTAATAATGATTTTAGTAGATATGGACATGACTACTTAATGAGCTATAATTCAGATTCTTTTAATAAATTTAATGAATTCAAAAATGATGGTGAGAAAGATCATAGTAAGAATATTAAGAAACACATTTCAGAACATGATGGAGAATATTTTATTCAAGACTTCATTAATTACATATTATAATTTGGGATCATATCCCAATATAGTCCTCTTTATAGGAATCTAGGAAATAGGTCTAAAAAAAGGTTATTTCATTCTTCCAATTCACAACCCTTTTTATTTCTATTTTTAATACTTCCTTAGAATAATTATGACCTCCATCATCTAACCACATATGATATTGATATCATTAGTCTTAGAATTGTAATTTTTGAACTACCCACAAAACAACCGACTGTTTTTTTGTTTTTTAACAAAATGTGGTATTGGATGATAACAAAATTAAATATGAACCTTACCAAAAACCCCATCGAAAAACCCACAGAATACCCTCCTGATTTATCATCTGATATACACCATGAAAAACATATCCTCACAATCATTCAATTGAATATCATGAAACATACCAAGATCTGGTTAGGAAAGTAAATAATAGCTTGTAATGTGTCTTAATCCTAACAATGTCATACATGGATACTATAGGATAAATTGGGATCAATGTGCAGGTGTGTCTCAGGATTAAAGGTCTCATAAATAAAATTACTCAATCATTTAAAAAGTTAATTTGTTCAGTCATAGATTTGGAAATATATCTATGTATGTTATAGATGTTTTAGATACCCTAGGTTTCACTTAAGAAATATGCTCAGATAAATTAAAAATAGTGATTTCAGAATACCTTTTTTAATGGTAATTGAATATAAGTCGATCAAAACTTGTCTTGAATGTCTACAATTATTTTACTCAATGAATTCATCTGGTAGTCAACTGTTGGGACCACTTTGTATATGAAGATTGTATTTGTTGTCAACAGTTGTCAATGCTGGTCAAAATGAAGAAGGATATGAAGAAGAACTCCAAAGTTAATGGAGATCGGTTGAAGTGAAGTTGCCTGGAGAATTGTTATGGAATCATAGCATTGGATTTCATAATTGAGCAATTCTCTTAGACGATAAATTCAGACGATTGTTGAGATAATCCTAAGTTCAAAGAACATGTGTCAATGGTGACACATTGTTTACAACAATGAAGAATGGAGAAGTATCATTCATTTGAGGATGATTGGAGCAGAATGGTGAATTATCGTCTATCTAAGGATGGTTGAAGAAGAATGAGGATTTGAAGAAGACAATGCAATGATTTATGATTGCATGTGAACCATGCAAGAGCTTAATTGAAGAATAGAATCATATGATTTGCAGAATGATGGTTATGAAGAAGAGAAAATGTGTAAGTGCTTGACATTCTGAGGTAGACAGGCATTTCACATTGTATCTAAATCAGACGATGCTTTGCTGGTATGTATTTCACACAAATCATGAGTTAGGAGAACTTGTGATGCAAGCCTTATGAAGGAAAGGGGGAGAAATGATGATGCCAGTCATATAATGTTATGATTGGAAGGAATGATGCTGCTGGAAGATAGGAAAGATTCAGTTCCCATTGCAACTCTGACGATGCTTAAGCTGATCTATCAAAGGATAAATATCACGATAGTGGGATTCGTGATAAGAGCAGAAGAATGGTTATGGGAAGCAGTAAAGAGATAAAATGGAAAAGCAATAGACAATCTGGGGATGGCAGAAAAGCACAGTTTAAGGTGGCGCCGTTTTCCAGTGTTTGCCAAATTTTAGGGCCTGAAAATCGGGAGATGAAGAAATGTGCTTGGCAACTGATGTTGCACATACGATTGAAGATGGTTTATACGTGCAAAAGAGTTATTCAAGGTCAGAACTTTGAAAAATGACAAAGGCATGGAGTGCGCGGAAATTTAGGCACGTTTCGCGCAAAAATAATGTGGTGCGCGCAATATCTGTGGGATGCGCGAAATAGTAGCGGGTTGCGCGAAAAATCTGCGGGATGCGCGAAATATTGGCATGGTGCGCGAAATTGAGGAATGAAGTTTTCGCGCAAATGATGGTTCGAGATCAGAAGATCGAAAATTGGCAAAGGAATGAAATGCGCGAAATATTGGAGCAGTGCGTGAAATCTGATGTTGCAGGAAAGATTGGGTTTGCGCGCAATATGGAACGTGGTGCGGAATTTTGCGCGCAATTGGTGCTTCATGCTTAGAAGGATAAAAAATGACAAATGCATGAGGTGCGCGAAATATTGAAGCATGGCGCGAAATATGAAGTTTCATAAAAGAGTTTTTACGCGCATGGAGGAGGTTTTACGCGCAGGAAGAGGTTTTTATGCGCAAGGTCAAACCTGCCTATAAATATGGGGTGAACCCCTCTCATTAGCAGAGTCTCGACACAAAGACAAATCCTGAGCTCTGACGCGCGGAAAAATTGAAGTATAGAGTATTGCGCGAAAAGAAGAAGTGATGCGCGAAAAAGGAACAGCTGCGCGAAATAGGAAGTTCTGCGCGAAAAAGAAGAGTTGCGCGAAAAAGGATTTTTCGCGCCAAAAGGTGTTTTTCCGCGCAAAGCTTGAATTTTATGCGCAAGTCTCCTAGAAGGGTGCGCGAGAAATTTGAGGGTACCGCAGGCCTTCGATAGGTGCATTGCACTCTTGAAGCAGCTTTGTGAAGAAGAAAGAACTGTGAACCATTCGGTTTCACAAAGAGAAGTTGAACCGCACTCACACGACTGGTGTTTAACACTCTCGTTGTGCTTTGCGAAGTGAAGAAGAACTAGACGTGCAATTGAACTCATATCTGCACAAAGGAAGAATTCAGTATACCAATACACTCAGGTGTTGGTATTGAGAAGAGAAGGAAGAAAAGAAGAAGAATAGAGTATGCCCAAATGAAGGCTGACAATTATACAGGGCAGTTTAATTCAGATGATGCTTTGTGAGCAGATCTTTAGTGTTTGAATAATCACATTTTTGTATGTGATTCTAGCTAAAGAAAGAAGGTGATTAGTGCAGTCAGTTGTTGCACTAAGAGGAAGAAGGAAGAAGAACTAGTGCAGTTTGTTTTTGCACTAGAGATGAAGAGAAAGTAAGAAGAGAATTGCTTGCCTACTGCTTTGCAAGTAATCAAGTGAAGAGTACTACAATAGATCAAGAGCAGAACAAACCCTTTGAAGAAGGAATAAGACTGTCTCGATAGGCAGTATAAAGAACCAGCTAGAGGCTGCAAGTTGGACTTGGCTTTCACCAGTCCAGGGAAGAGGATTGTTTCCCACCCCCCTCCAAAGTGTAGGGACACACACTGGCTAGAGGATTGTTTTCCTAGCCACTCCATTGTAACAACATTTTACTTTATAGTGGAGAATCCATGCAGTGGTCATATCCATGCATGGCAAGGACGTAGCTACTCTTACTGAGTGGTGAACCTTGTAAAAATACCGTGTGCACATTTTTACTGCTTTCTATTATTGCATGCGACAGGGAAAAGAGAATAAGAGAATCAAGATCCTAACAGGTCTAGAGGTACAGGGATAAAAAGTTGGAATTGGTTTAAAAAGTCCCCAACACTGATTCACCCCCCCTCTCAGTGTTAGGTATATCCCAAACTGGTCCTTTCATCAACATCATGAAAATATATCATCCTAGAAATCATTTTCTAGAAATTACAAATCAAAATATGTATTTGAAATTTTAAAACTTCCAGTTAAAAATTTCATTCACAAGAATCGTATTTCAATTTTTCCAAGATGATAAAATATTTCTCCTTTTTTTCAAGTCCCCATTATCATTTATTTCATGAAAAAAATCCATTCATTTACTTGGTTGAATCTAATTCAATTATATTCATTCAACTATTAAATTCATATATTATTTTTCAAATCATTTTCTTGAAATAACTATGGGTGTATTGATCTAAATAATAAAAAATAGTACTCACCTTCAATTGATTTTTTAGAATGAATTTCTTCATTTCTGTCTGACTAGGTTCATGACCTGTAATCTGATTACATGACGTGTACTGTTCATGTTTTCAGTTTCTTTATTAACTTCTGGATTCTTTATTTTAGGGGACTATAAAATGAAAATAATTAGTGAAAGTACATGCCAATGAAAATTTAATTTATTTTTATCAATCAAAAATTGAAGAAAACCTTTTAGATGTCTTTTTATAATAGAATAAGTCTATTTCCTAGAAAGTAATTTTCAAATTTGGGTTACCTCTTAATAGATGCTCTTATTTTTGGCCATTCATCTTCACCATTTACTTTTTTAGCTATTTGGAACATGGTACAAAGAGGACCATATAGAAATTAACCATATATAAAATTATTGTACATTTGGGGTAGTCTTTTTCTTCATCCTCCTTTGATTCATCATGAATAGTGTTTCCTGCATTTGGAAGACATAGTTAATGAAAATAATAGGAATTAAAAATCTGACCACATTATGCTGTTTTCCCAAAGCACCACTTCTTTTTCAATATTTTCTATATTTTGAGCTTCTATAATTACTAATTTAGTTGATACGTCATTTTTCACCCATACAACTTGAAATCATAGGGGGGATTCTCATTCTTGTTTTGTCTCAATAATGTCTGTGAGTTTGGTGCATGTTTTCTTAATTTCCTATTCCTTTTCCATTTTATGTTTATTTTACTATATGGAATGTAACACATTGACCTCCATAAATTCTGCCTCCTTAGATATCTAGTCAATGATTTCCATCAAATTTCATTCCTCTTCATTAAAAAATTAAAAAGGGAATTTTCTTTATTATTATTAGTCTGTTGGTATGTATAGAAGTAATTTATCCGGTTTTGATACATCTTATAAATATATAGGATCATCTATTTCAATGTATCCAACATACTCAAGGTAATGTTCTTTGTTCTATTCCACTGAATTTTTATTTATGTTCATATCCGTAGTATTTAATTCCTCTAACATTTTATCTTATTCATCTATAAACCAAACAATTCCTATATTATATTTTGATGGTATGGTGTATAAATTGGTATTTATATTTATTATCCTTATTCACTTTTTTGGTTTCATTATCACCTATCACCTTGTCCATCATAATAATGAACTCAGTGAGCAATGTGGCCTTTTTTTATCAGATACCTATTCCTCATCTTGTTGGAAGGAATGGCCTTCTTTAATGTACTTTTTAAGAGGTTATTTTGTATCAATAGCATGGACTTACATCGACCATGATATGCATCATCATCATCAACCCAACCTATATCTACTTTATAAACCGTTTTTGGGACAATTATAATTATTTATAATTTGGGAGTGGCAAGTTTCAAATCTCTATACTGGTCGAGTTTAGCCTCATTATCGTCCATCTTCTTATCGATCACTTCAATGCATTTGGAGAGAAATCTGGTATTCCTTTCTTCTTGATGTTTCTAACGATTTTTTAAAATATGGAGTTGAAATGTGTGTACTTCCCAATCCGTAATTTCTTGGGTATCCTGGATAGTTTGGATTTCCTTCATTAGGATTATAGTAGACTTCATTCCACATATAAGGTTGGAATTCATCATATTCATGTTAAGAGCTCATGTGGGGTTTTAATAAAACAATAATAGAAATTGAATATTTCCTCGAATTAGAAATATGAGGGAACCATTGAGCTCAGAGAAATGGATTTACTCATGGTGCAACATAACATTTTTCGGTGTGGGTATTTAGTGATAAAACCCTACAAGTGTGTAACTGTAAATAAAATAATAAAATATATTTTTTAAATCCTTATAAATCATAAACCATAACTCAAAATGGAAATTTGAGACCACTTTTAAGCTTGTAAGGGGTTATTTTCTTTTGGGAGGCCTATCATCAACTGATGCAGGTTGATGGTGAATGTTTGAAAATGGAAATAATAGCCATGAAATTATATTAATATCAATATTTTATTTTATGTAGCTTTGGTTTCATTTAATTAACAATATCTTCATAAATCCAGGTTTATTACAATAACCATGGATATTCCCTAAGGTAGAGGGAAGAAGGTTGTCCCATTAATATGGTGAATGAATCCATCCTAGAGTTAGGGTGTTGATATCTCTATGATTTATTTTACCCTCATTAAAATCAATTGATTAACATAAACCAACCCATGAAAAGATGGATCCATGGTTCTATCATTCTTGGTGGAGGGATATTTGTTACAGGATTAAAGGGAATAGATCATGGTCATTATTGTGTTGTTTCTTTTTTCAGAATTCATTTAACAAGAATAAATCATGTTCGACATGAACATGACCATGTTCCTTTCTTTGGGGGGTTGAATGTGATCATTTGATCCCTGTACTTGTAGTTTCCCAGTGTTGTATCATCATGGTCATGGTTCAATTTTCTATGAGACTTTAAATTTTATCGGGCCCCTAGAGTGAAAGAAAAAAGGATAAAGGCCCAAAATATTAAAGGATGTTACTAGAGGAATGAAAATATGGCTCCATTTCAATAAATGGACCACCATTGATATGGTGGATAAATTTGGAACAAGATCTTTGGGCAGAAATCATTGGCAGATGATGAAGTTCGTGTTTGGGTATTGTGTAGGATGGTGGTCATTCTAGAGGCGAATGCGGAAGCGGTTGGGGACGGACTATGCATGCATCATGGATGGACCATGTATGACCTATAATTTTGAGAGAAAATTATAGGTAATGAAGGGAAGTGATAGGAGGGTGTAGTTGAGTAGGTACATGGCACTATGTCGAGTAAGTGGAGGGACCCATAGTGGACCTATAGGTGCGTGCAAGGAAGGAGGGAAGGCTGCGTAAACCGCGGTCTAGTGGCACATTGACTGAACTGATGTACAAAGGGGTGGATGCATTCAACACACACACAAAAACACCATACCACATACAATTGGTCAGGAGGAGGATGTTGGGCCACTCTAGCAACCCAAGTGGATGAGCCAATTCGGGTCGGGTCGAACTGTGTCGGGCCTCTTCGGGTCAGACCCAGCTTGGATATAACACATTTTACTAAATTATCCATATCATTCCCACATTGTATCCATATGATGATCATTTAGATTCATTTTACCCCTTGAGAAGAGAAGGAACTTTTCAGAAACTCTCAGTGAGTTTTTGTTGATGTTGGCTTAAAACGTAATGGATTGATGTGTAGGTTCCACCAGAAAAAGTGTGTTATTGGTGGAATCCTGCAGATATCTATGACTATGTGATATTGGTTACTATGTGACTTTTGGGAGTCAAAACCCATCGAATCTACATGAACAATCAATGCTCTATGATACATTTTTCAATTCTCTATGCACCGTCAACACTCTATGTTCCATCAATGTCTCAGTTTCCATCGCCAATCTGGGTTCCACTGATGTTCTGTCTTACATCTATGCTCCATGAACCCCCGATGCTCTATGTTCCAATGATGTTAGGTGTTCTATCTATGCTTCGTGCATAATCAAAATTTCTAGAGTCCTATATATTGGGAGATATGTGAACTGAAAATGACAATACCTCTCTTTGTGATTTAGATATATTCATGTGTGAGATGACTTATTGATTATACATCATGTTTTTCCATTGTGGAATGTGTCATGTGTTTCCTTTTATTATACTTAATTTATTTGATAGTGGTATTTTACATCATAGTTTTAGGGTCCCTCCTAAGTAATTATTTTACTCACCCCTGCATTGGTTATGCGCACATGTATCTTTTCGTGTGTAGTTAATTGATTCATTGAAGGAGTCTATAGTTGACCAAGGATAGATGGTTCTTAGAAAGAGGCATGAAAGGCGATGTGTACGTTAGTTACTTAAGATAGTAATTTATAGACCAACCATTCCGGTAGAGTGTTTTGTGGATGAATTTTGGGAGCTTTTACTTTTCCTTTTTGTTGTGCTCATATTCTAGCCGCATTTACCTTCTAGTTTTTTTACTCTAACTCTGTGTGGTTATTTTAGTGGTATGCATGCATGGTTACATACCATTTTCACTTCATCACCTTTTTATGGAGACATGTTCATGTATATTGGTACTTAGAAAAAATACATCCCATTTGGGGGATATTCCAACATGGAGCTAGTCGTCAGACCCTAGGATATTGGATGTGAGGATGGGGTAATCACAAAATGTGCCCTAGTGGATGAGTTGTGACATAGATTTATCAAAGGAGGATGGTTCTAAATAATTATCCTAGAGTCTATGTTATTGGTTTTAGGCTACACTGTGAAGTGTTTCGAATTTAACTTTCCGTATAGGGACTCTTGTATTGGTCTAGAAGCTGATGTATCCATACTCCAGGTCACTAAATTATTCTTATCAACTTGGTAAATGAAAAAAATATTTATAAGGAAAATAAATGATACATGAATCATATAGGATTGAGTGAGTTATCATGTCCTTCATGATTCAATTTTAGTTCACTTGGTGTAATCTATTGACTATTGTACGTAATGATCAATTTTAGGAATCCTCCACATAAATAGTCATCTAGGATTTGGAAACATGATCACAAGGATGATCGGCCTAGATCTGGGTCATTGGTATAAGGAATAGTAAAAGAGACATAACCCTGATGCGGTATACCAGTTATACCCTCATCTAATGATAATCAATTACTAAAAATATTACCGGTTGAGGATACACACAAGATGAGTGCATTTCAAGAGTTCCAGATAGCGGTTGACCTTCTCGGGGGAGTTGTGTTGTCCATCTCTTCTCTATGATGGTGTCGGAATCGGCACTGATCCCTCTCCACCCAGTAGGGGTGGTACCTTCGACGTCCAGAAGGGATGTGTGCCAATCATTCTCCCCTTTATTTAACCTTGATCTTCTTCCCCATTTTCCTCATTCATCGCTTTGTCCTATGGTCAATGATTTTTTCTAAGGGAACCCCAATATCCTACTCTATCTCTATCTATTTGAGTTTAATGACACCTCTTCCCTAATGAATATCACCCTGATTTCTCAATTTAAGCATAGTCACCCCCAGATGATTCTTTGATTGGAATGCATTTGCTTCGTCAGATTTACAAGAGCGAGTGACGGTGGGTTTGATTGAAAACAAAAATATAATGTTTCGATTTGCATCAGAAGAATATTTAATCAGAGCCTGGTCTGGTGCACCCCATCGCTTTAATGGATATCAGGTCTACCATTTCTGATGGACTTATGGCTTCCATGTGCAGTTTAATTCCCATACAATGGTGCTTTGGGTGCATTTCCCTTTCCTTCACCTTCCATTTAAAAACCACATGGTTATTAGAATGATTGGTATCTTAGTGGGCAGATACCTTTTCTCCGGTAGACACACTGAGTTCCTTTGACACCCCATGAACCCCTGAGTACTTGTGGATGTGGAAGTGTCTAGGGTGACTTTCAAGTATGTCTTGATTACAGTGGGTGAATAGTTTAGGAGAAAGCAGCCTCTATTCTATGAATCAAAGTCCATGTTTTGTTTAGTCTGTAAAGGTTTGGTCCATTCACTCACAACATACCTATGGGGGTATACAAATATTTCCATGTAGATGGATGTATATAGTAGTAAGGGAACAAAGGATCATGTGAAGATAGACATTCCTTGTTAGAAACTGGTGGGTGTGGTTTTTGAGCTTAATGCTACCATCGGAGTGTCATGTGGATCGCAGTATGTGAATCCTTTAGTGTATGATGTGTTTAATCATTTGAGGAACGAATTGGGTGTACCTCATCCTCTTCCACCTGTATCATTGGGGAAAGATGCTTCTTTAGGTGGAGAAGTGGTCTGGCAGTGACATCAACTTGGTGGATCCATTTCTTTTGGATGAGGGAGTTTCCAAGTGTCCAGTGGCTAATTCTTATACCAAGGAAGTGAGAATATGGGTATATACTTGTTCCAAGGGTTAGGGATATTCATGAAAATCAAGTCAGATGAGGTAGGTGAAGGTTGACCATCAGCATAATATACAGTCTTCACAGATGAAAAGTAGTTCGGTAGATGCGTTACCTTCTTGGGATTTAGACCCTCCACATGAGGCTATATAGGGAGATAACCTGTAAATTTTGGATGGGGTTCAAAAGAAAGAGGATGAGGGATACCTCAGGAACCCCATAAATTTCTCATTCCCTGCATGCAACAAGGTCCTAGATGTGGATAAAGAGATTGATGTTGTATTCTAGAAGAGTTATAGGGAGGTGAATGGTATTGTCCGGGGTAACCATTTTGATATTCTATCATATGAGAATCCCATCCAAAATTATAGAAAATACCCATTCAACAACACTATATATTTGAAGAAGGCCAATGAGAATGAGTCCATCGATTAATGTTCTTTCCACATTGAAGGAAATACAAAGGACTAGTCTCAAGGTAGATGGTACCCAAGTCTGAGGTAGAGTAAGAAAAAGAGGGGTATCGAGAAAGAGAATAATTACTACTAGTATTTACCTTTATCAATAGAGACAAGATCGACAAATAATTCTAAGACCATGCTGAATGATTGTGGACCCCACCCCTCCAAGGTGGTCTTCCATTAGAGAGAGATGCCCGATAACCCTTTGGATATTCTTTTTATCTTTGAAGTGTTTATGACACAAACTGTTCTAACAATCAATGCTCCTAATGATGAAGTAGAAATAATGATGGGAAGGGATCTTATGGTGGCACACAATGAGCATCAGGGAAACTGGATCGACCAGAAGGACTATATTATAGTTAGGGGCTTCAACATTGATAATATCAATTTATAGATGTACATATAGTGCTGGAAAATGATGTCATTCAGATTCGAAGAAATTCTGATGGAGGTACTAGACACCCATGTAAACAACATCTCATGGAATCATTATAGAGATATTGAAACTGGTTGGTTGTAATTTCACTTTAATGTCTCGGAAACCTCTTTTAGTGCATGACAAGGTTTCTCACATTTTTCATAATAGTGTTTGATAATAAAAAATTAATTTTGAGTGAAGAGTTTCCGGGGTAATGAACTCCCATATTCGGGGGTGATCTAGACCACCAGGAAATTAATGATTTTCTAGGGGCAGTTATACATGTCTTCAACCTAGAGAGGATGCCACTCAACCATATGGATGTTCTAGCCACGAGACTTCTTTAGGGATCAGCAGGGTTTTGGTGTTTCTTAGTGATCGAGATGCATGAAAAGATCACTCTCTATTTGGAATACATTAAGAACCTATTTTGGTAGGTGTTGTTTCTGGTGATTTTACACAACATGCATATATATGAGCTACTACATCTATAGTTGTTCATCTAGATAGTAATGAAGTACTTAGTGAGATTTATGGATCATTCTTGATACTCGATGGATATAGTGCATGACTTATTCCTTAGGACCCAGAATATCAAGAAGGGGTTACACTGGGAGATCACGACATTCATGATATCAATTAACATCACTACATATGTTGGGGTACTATATAATTAACTACTAGTATATAGATTTCTGGAATAGTAGAAAATAGAAGTTGGAGCTACCATAGGGTACTGGATAGATGAATCATTGGAAAATAGTTAGCTGATAGATGATGTAGGTATCCATGTTTCTCAGATAGTTCAAGGGATGAACTCATGACACGAAGTTAGTAGTTTGAGGATCCTCGGGCCGAGTGTGTTAGCCTATGTACATGTTGTGTAACCCTTGTGGCGTTTAGGGACATCTAGATAGATATTGTTTTTCATTTTAAATGACTGGTCAGAAGATGGTCAAGGGACCAATGAGGTTGAGGGGAAGGAATGAACAAGGCATACTTCCATGTAGTAGATGAGATAGAGGAGCTGAAAGGGAAGTAGGAGGTCAGAAAATGTTCAAGGTACCACCACAGCAACCTAATGTGGTCCACTTTGGGATTATGGTGCTAGTGGATAGGGATGAGGCCAGCATCTGGTGTTCATGGATTATAACCCCAATTACCTTGAGATGATTAGAGGTACAATCTATTTTTTCCATCCTATCTGAAAACATGATAGTCAAAGGTTCTAGTACCTATTTTCCTTCCATGAACCATGTTCGAGACATAGAGATTCCAGTGGAACCATTGACTCAATCCCTTTGCTTAGAGACACATAAATGAAGATATTTGATGATCACTCACTTATGACGATAGTGTTCCCCAAATATTAGGGGTGAGAGTTTTGGTTGGTATCTCTTGATGGAAGCAATGAGGCCTTATGAAGTAATTATCGTTATGGACAGGTTATCCGCACTTATTTCCTAGATTGATTTTTGTACGTTCATAATATAGTGTGGCTGTAGAAATGAGAACTTGTTTTCATTTATGAGTGAAAAAAGAAAACACATGCATTGATGGAAACACTAACACAAATAAGGGTGTAGCCAGTCACTCACCAGTTGGCTAGCCAAAACTTCAATGTGGTAGATGAGATGAGTTATTACTTTCCAACAATGGAGGTAAAGTATGAGGACATCATTCGAGAAGATGTTCCACGATTATCGTCTCATTAGGAGGTGGATTTCAACGTTGATCAATGCCCCAGGATAACACTAATATCTACACCTACATATATGAAGGATCATACAGATCATTTTGAAATGAGGTTATAGTCATAAGGATTGTAGACAAAGTGATTTCTGAGGCCCTATGTTTCACCCTAGGATGCCCTTATTTTTTATTCCTATAAGGAATATAAGAGAATGTGATTGAGTGTGGACTTTTTCTACATAAACTAGGTGATCATAAAGAATATCTAATAACTAATTAGGATTGAAAACCTCTTGGATCAACTGAAGGTAGAGAGGGGGTTCTCATAGATTGTCCCAAGATTTGGCTATCACCAGCTTCATGTACGAGATGAGGACATCCCAAAGATGAATTTTAGATGTCGGTATGGACACAATGAATTATTAGTTATTCCATATGGAATAATTAACTCCCTAGTTGTGTTAATGGGACTCATGAATAGGATCATCTATCCATACATAGACTGGTTTGTTGTGGTCTCCCTTGATGAAATTCTAATGTACAGAACATATGAGGAGGAGCATGTGGTACACTTGAGAATGGTCCTAGTCCCACTCTGAGAGAATTATATTTATGGGAATCTCTCGAATTGTTAGATCTGGATTTTAATGGTACACATTATAGGACATGATAATTCAATGGCTAGCATTGTACTATATCCACTGATGATAGAGGAGATATATTCTCTTGATCCCCCTAACAGTGTTACCATGGAGTAAAGTTTATTGGATTTGGATTGCACCATTCGATGTTTGTACATGAATTTGTACTGGTAGTAGAACCCGTGATATCCTTGACACAAAAGGGGAAACCATTGTTCTAGATAGAGAAGTTCTATCGGGGATTTTAGGAGCATAGGATGATATTGATGAGAAAACAAATCATGAGTTTACTAGAGGATGGTGTGGAGTAAATGGTGTTCTAGGATTCATCACGGATCGGGTATGGTTGTCTCCTCATGCAAGATGATGTAGAGATTTCCTATAGCTTTCACCAGTTGAAGGAACAAGAGAAGAACTATGTGATCGATGATCGTGAGCTAGTAGTGGTAGTCTTCACATTGAGGATGTGGAGATTCTGCCTAATGGGTTAGTGGTTTATCGTCTATACTGACCATTAGAGGGTCAATTATATCATCTATCAGAAAGATTTGAAAATGAAATAGAGATGATATATAATGTTACTCTAGGACTATGACTTTGATATACTTGATACTCCAGGGAATGGTAAAATAGTAGAAGATTCTCTCAGCATGTTATCCTACATTCTGTAGCTAAGTGAGGAATTATAGTAGTTTGAAACATTACATATATCCTTTATTGGTGGAGATAGAGCATCCTATCTCTATTGAATTGTAGTTACCTATCCACTCTTACAATGAGTCATATAGTCCCATATTTTTGAAACTGATTGTGAGAGTTTATGTACTTAGATGTCCACATTGAATTCTGTAGATGGATATTGAATGGGTGGGGATCACATCGTTCTCTTCTAAGGATGCACTATTGTACAAGTGACATTGATGGGGGTGTTCATGATGGTTTTCCATAATTCCATTTTAGAGGTACATCTAGGTGTGTAAATGTTTTATCAGGACCTCTAATGTCATTTATAGTGGCTAGAGGTAATGAAGGTAGTGGAATAGTTTTTTTCATGATTCCTCAGATGTTAGCAACTGAAGGTTGGGGAACAAGTTCAAGAGGGATTAAACCAATCACATTATGAGCTAGAGTGGATATGGGATAGGATATTGATTGAATTAGTGGTGGTTTTATCATTAACATTCTATAGAAATGATACCATATGAGTGATCAATGACTGGATAACCTAGTCGGTCTAGTTCCTACCGATGTATGAGATGTTCTCAGTAGAGAGCATGGGATGCCACGTTTTGTAGGAGGTAGTTTGAATTCATGGAGTCACATCAATGATAGTCATAGATCATGACACTCCCTTTATATCTAGATTGTGGAATATACTGTAGGAGGCATTTAGGACTCAACTATTCTTGATCATAGTGTTTCATCCCTAGATGGATGAACAAATGTAGAGGGTCATCATTGTTCTTGATGACGTGTAATGTAATTTCATCATAGAAATTGGTCGTAGCTATAGAGGTATAATCATAATCTATCAGACATCATAAACATAGGGGATCTATAACTTGATGATGAAGAGTCGTTTGTGGAGTTCTCAGTAGAGATTGAGGATCTACAGGAGCAGATCATTCATGGGGTTCCAATTCCTCTGGTGTGTTTTCAGTAGTAACATGGGAATATAAAGGATAGGAAATAATAGTATGAGGCTCAGAATTGTGATTAGTACCCAAATAAATTTAAGTATCCTTTTTTATTTCCAGGATGTAAATCCATAAGGTGTAGAGAATATAATGATCATATTTTCTCTAGAATTTTTTTTTAATTAATCATACAAATTCTAAGACCAGATCATGATATAAAATGAGACTTCTATCTTAGTGTTCCTAGAATTATAAGGTAAGAAATGATAAATTTTTAATAAATAACAAGTTTGATTTTTCGTTAAAGTGGGAATAAATTTTGAATGGGTGACCGGATAAAAATTTTGAGGGCGCTGCTGAGACTACAGTATTGTATTTACCCATTGAATGACTTAACTATAGTTATCAAGGGTATTCAATGGAAAAACCCAAAAAAGGTTTAATGAAAATAAAATAATTTTATTTTTGAAATCATAGTAATTCATAAATGGTAACATGAATTGGTAATATGTGAAATATTTTGAGTTCATAAGGGTGATTTTATCATTGGTGAGGTCCAAAACCGGTCAGTGTGCGATGAATGTGAATGTTAGAAATTGGATTTTACTGTCAATAGAATATATTGATAAAAATATTGTATTTTACATTTTGTTGGAATATTTTAATTAATGTCTTTTTTTTAAATCTAGGGTCATCAACATAACCCTGTATTATCTATAAGGTGGAGTGAAGAAGGCTCTCCCAGTGAATTAGAGAACCAAGATCAGAAATTTGATCGAACACCAACATATAAATGATAATTGAGTGATCTAGATTGATGATGAAATAGACATCCATTCCACATAAATAGTTCAAACATCCTTGATTTAGTGTGTCAATCACTTAATGATTTATTTTCCATATCATAGAATCAAAACGTTAAGGCAGACCAACACCTTAACAGGTGGATCCCTGGTTAGATCATTTTTGTGGGATGGTTTTTTATTGAGACATTAAGTAGAATTGATCTTTTTGATTATTCTATAGATTTTTATTTGTAAATTTTATAATAATAATTGATAAAGGAAGACACTAAGAAGGCCTAAATCCATTCATTGGATGTTCTATGTGATCCATTAATCCCGGTTGTTTTGTGTTCCTTTCCATTGGAACCTCACGGTCAGAGTGCAATTTTCAAAGAGGCTCTAAAGGGAAAAAATCCTAAATTGAAAGAAAAAAGGATCAAGGCCCAAGGTAGTGAATGTTATGACCTTTGGATCACAGAACTATCTCTATTTACAAAAATCGAGCATCGGAGTATTGGGAGTGGCCCACAGAATGATATCCACTAGAGATGGCATTGGGTTCCTCCTGGCGGCTCATGGCCATAGCCACATGTGGGTGTGGTGGATGAATGAGGTCTCCCTGATGGTGACTATATAATTAGTGGGGGATGCTGTATAAAACATAATGACATGAGGAGTAGGTTCACTTGGAACAAGAATGCTTTGAGAGGAATCCCATGGCGGGCTGTGACTATGTGATCCAAGTTCCTATGTGACATGGTAACTGTATTGACTCTTCAAAAATCCATGATCCATCAACTATCCATTGTTCATAGATGCACCATGCACCAAATACAATCTGTTCACCATCTATATTTTGTGTTCCATCGATGATTCATGCTACATCGACACACCTTGTTCCTTCGACGCTCCACGCACCATCGAAACTCCATGCACCATCAACATCCCAGGATATATCATATATTCAGATGACAATGAAACACTTTGTGCCATTGTGACTCTGTGTTCCAATAAAACTCCATGATCCATTAACACTCTATGTTCCACCAACAATTTCTACACCATCAACACTTTTATTGACTTAGATATTTGGAGATATGTGAAATTCAAATGGTAATACCTATTATTCAGAATTAGTCTTATTCATTTATGAGTTGAACGTATGGAATTGAAATTATTTGTTTCATTTATGGTGTTCATCAGGTGTTTTATTTGTGTTATACTTTGTCTATATCATAGTGGTACTTTCCTTTGTGGGATTGATGTCCTTAATGAGTATTTTATTACTCAACCTTGCCCAAGATAGACCAACACCTATCGTGTTTTGTGAAAATGATTTATGTTTTGACGGAATACTTAGTGTCCTAGGGCTAGGTGGATCTTAGAGGGAGGCCCAAAAGAGATGGTGTACTTCAACGAAATCCGAATTCTATTTCTATAACAACATTTATTTAGGGTTTTTTGTAGATTAATTTCATGAACATGTGATTTTCCATTTTGTTGGTCTTGTATTTTGGCCTAGTTTAATTTCTAGTTTTTTAAACTTACTCTATTTGGGTAATTAATTTATATTCAGGCATGTTTACATATCATTTTTAGTTCAACACATTTTCTTGGAAACTTTTTCATTTTTACAAGTACTTAGGAAAATATCAACAATTTATTGGATATGCCTATTTTGTGCTACTCTCCAGCCCCTTGACTATTGGATGTGAGATTGGGGTAAAAAATAAATGGTCCTTGGGGGATGATTGGTAACACTAAACTACACCAACAACTACCAGGCACATAATATTGAAAGAAACATAAAGGAAAACCTGTATTAATATTATTAAACAGAAATATGACAAGAATCTTCTTTACCCTAAGCAATCTATTTTGAGTCAACCTTAACTCCCTTTTTCTCCCCGAAAATAGTGCCGAAATTTGACACACCCAAATGGTGTCATTAATTCCTCAAGGAATAAACCAATTATAATTTTATATTGTCTTGAATAATAACAACAACAAAGGATTAGTATTTCATAAGTGAGGGGTCAAACCCATAGAGATTGATGAATAGAATGATGACAACCCTCGACTAATGATTAGGTCGATCTAATTATGATTAACTTTTTAAAAAATATTTTCCGGATTAAAATAAATGAAATAAAAATGAAATTAAAGGCTTTGGAACCAATTTATATGGGTATTTTATCTAATTTAATTAATTCATATCATGACACAAAATAATTATGTTAAATAGAAATGAAACTAAACAATTACATCATTAGAATAAATTTCCAATCCCTATCAAACTACCCAATTAAAAAAATTCATCATTGTTTGACAAATAAAAATTTTTGAAGTTCATTTAGAACAAATTTTCATATGTAGAAGATTAATTTAATTCAGTGAATGTGAAAAAATTATTCAAATCATGATGCGGTTCATTAGTTATGGATAAATATATCTATGAAGTCCCACACCCCCTTCGATTGATTACTCTATCCTAATGGTTTTTTTCTAACAATCATTCGGTGATCACCAACAATGATTAAAACCAAATCCATATGATAGTTATTAAAAATGAAATATTGAGACATGAATAAGGAAAACATATTGATTGGAAGTAATCTATATAAAATTTGACTTTACATGGTAGAAGAAGAAATAAAATAAAAGAAATATGCAATGAAAACATATCTACAATAGAATCCCAATGGACATGTCTCCATCATTGAATGGAATATTTTCCCCATGGCTAGAATCCCAATTTTATAAGACTCATGGTTTTCTATAGAGTTCCAATAGCTCAATTATTCTATTAAATCTTTATTTATGTCGAAATTGATTTAGAAATCCCATTAGAAGACACACCAGAAATAATTTTATTTACTATATTGGGATTTTACATGATGTGTAATATGATTACACTTCGTGTAATCGACATTTATGTATGTATTTCATGACATTCAATTTTACATAATGTAATAACATTACATGATTTTTCATTGTGATTTCATCACTAAAATATATGTTTCATCCTACTTCTTTAGTTTTGTGCCTCTATAAGTGCTCTATGATCATTCACAAAATCTAGTGTTACACCGTTACCAAAGGTCACAGTGAAAAGTGTCATTTTTTTTCTGAATTCCCTTTTTACCTTGGTATTACTATAAATATTAATAATACATAAGAAATAGAAGGAAAATTAATATCAGGAACTTATATTATATAAAATCAACAAATATTCAATTAATTAATATATAAAAATCCATCAAAATATGTATACAAAATAGAGATATCATTGAGTCTAAAGCTGGAAAATATTTTTTATAGAAATATATTCCTCAAATACACATGGAATTTTAAATTTTCAGGAGACACATTTAATGCGAAAGAGTACAAGAGATGATAGAGAAAAATAATTTTATGGATTTATAGTCATCAAGGATGGTGAGTCATTATTAATTTATTATAATGGTCCTATAACCATAAATGAATCATTTATTTCACAATGTTCCCAATGTGGCATGAATCCATAAATTATGAAATTAATTCCATGTACCAAAACCTTATTAGTATTTTTTAGAACCTCTAGTAAATTTAATGATTATTGGAATCATATAGATATTAACGAAATAGTAGGACATTTAATGACAATTAATTACATATAAGGAGGGACTAGATACAGAACAGTTTAAAACACATCAAGTCATTGACTACGGTGAATCTATTTCACTAGTTTCAATGTAGAAATCCCTCAGAATTCTACTTGACAATGGAGAATTACATGATTTTCAGATATATATAATGGATGTCAAAATAGATTTTCTCATCTGAATCAATCATAAATATTATGATATGAAAAATAATTAAGGATTTGTTACTCCAAAGGATTCATGCATGTTATGAATTCTTCATAGGACTATTTACGGATTAGTGAAAGTGTCCTGGTTATGGAACAATTATTTTGATGAATCCGTAAAAGAATTTTATTTCATAAATAATTAACTGAATCCTTTTTCATATAAAATGTTTATTCATAGTGAAATAATTTTGTTTACAATGTTTGTTGATAAAATATTTCTCATATGATAAGAAATTATAGACTTATAGTTTGATAAGATGTCATGGAATAAAATCTTCTACATGAAGAACATAGTTGAGGAAGCACATATTCATGGGATCAAGATCCATGGTGATATATCGAAGATAATGACCACCCTAGTTCAAGGTGCATATATTTAAAAATATACATAGTGGATTTAGTGAGGATCAATCCATGAGGGGATTGTACCCAACATCACATGGAATTCATCTAGAATAGAAAATGTGTCCTTAGACATTGGAGGAATTAAATTGAATGGAAAAGAGTAAAAACACATCAGTGATTGGGATAGTTATGTATGATGTTATATCTACATTGTTATATATTTCTATCATATTTATTGTGGTAGGAGGATATCATGCAGATCTAAGTGACCACCATTGGATGGAAGGTCTAATTGTCCTTATGTTTATGAGGTTTACTAAGGATATGTTCTATGTCAGTGGATGTGATCAGGAAATAGATATAAAATGATATGATGTTTCTAGTTTACAGTTATGTTAAAATAAAATGTAGTCAAAAATGAGTTACATATTCCCATTAGATAGAGGTGATGTAATATAGAAGGTCTCAAAAAAGGATTTGGTCATCAATTCTAAAAAAAGTGTCCAAGTGTTTTTCTGAATCTTAGGTATCTAAATAATTTGTATTGATGAAAAGCCACATATAAGATCATAATGAGATAGACAATATTAATGAAATTATAAAAATATATTGTGATGATACTGTAATAGTGGCTCCCATAAATCATCTATGGTCACATTAGGGGATAAAACTCATACTTTAACTATGTCATATATTTAGGTATTTTTTTCATAGAGATGTGAGGTTTCAATGAGAATTATATTCAGGAAATAAAACATGGATACCCCTTTGGATAAATCCTTGTATTAGTAAAAACATGACCATCATGTGAGGTTTCGTGTATTGAACATCGCAGACAGTTTTCTGCAGACCAAGTAGTAATTTTTTGGTGTTAGTTTCCTCATATAAGTTGTTTTTAATTTTATTTAATTTTTATTTGATGCATTTAATTATAATTATTCATGTTGTTACATATTTTTCATTATTCTACATGGATTTAATTTAACTATTACTAAGAGTATTTTCTCACAGAGAAGGTTATAGAAGATCCCCACTATAATTAGAAACATCAAGTGATATTAAATAATTCTTAGTGAATTTCTATGGTTGGATAATTTACTATGATGGGAAATGAATGTTTTAGACCGCCATGTGTGAGTAATCATTACCATATGAGGCTTCATCCCATGATGTTCACAATTCATAATCTACATGATGTGAGATTAAATAAAGTGACATTCCATTTTAAATTATGATTTTTTTTAGTCATTAGGTAATTTTATATGCAATAATATGTAATGGTCCATAGACATGAATATTTCCATTGGTGTGTATCATGATAGAAACAAATAAATACAAACCATATTTCACTAAATTTATATTCATTTATTTTATTTAATATTTATTGAAAATTTATTCTCCAGTATGTGAATAAAATATTTTTTTTATAAATAAAAGAGTTATTATGTTATTACTTAAATACTGAGGACTTCAAATATAACAAGACTACATCTGGTGATAAAAAATTGTTTATAGTATAGTGACTATTGTTTTTCAAATTTCACATGATGTAATATAAATCAAAATAATAATAATATTATAATTATGTAGACTGATAATTCATTACTGGTTAAAATAATGTATAACAGCTATCATGAAATTAAATTAAATTTTATTATAAACCATATATCTATAAATTGATAGTTATTTAGATTGTATGGAGTATCCGTGAATAATTAAAATATAGAATTTTTGTTTGAAATGAATTCTCTCTCAAATCCTGCCTCCCTATCCCTATCATGAGTGAGAAAGAGTAGAGATGTTTCATTATGACCAACGAATGACTGGTCAGGAATTAACAAATCAAGACATTCCATTTCCCATTTTAGCAGACGAAGATCAAGTTTAGTTGATCAGAGATCGTAGAAATAGGCGTGGATCAATGCTTGAGTTATTATATACATTTATCGTCATA
Organism: Viscum album; assembly: GCA_963277665.1. Classification (NCBI taxonomy): domain Eukaryota; kingdom Viridiplantae; phylum Streptophyta; class Magnoliopsida; order Santalales; family Viscaceae; genus Viscum; species Viscum album. The sequence goes on along the minus strand of OY728122.1, from coordinate 2,108,930,842 downwards.
GTGTAATTAATGGAATCCTAATGTGTATTTTTTGATGATCCACATTCAACAACAAATAATGTTTCGATCCCCATGTAATACTTTATGTAGATATTAAATAAATTAATTATAACTTTGACTTTAAATATCCTCACTCATTGTTATAAAAATGATAATTAATTTTCATAAAATACATCTCAAATAAATAAATTCTTCCAATATTCTTTGAACCTATAGGAAAGGTGTTGACATAAATGAAACACACCCTGGTAATGTATTTCACTGAACAATATGAAATGAATCATAATATTTGATACCATGAGTCAAATCCCCTAAACTATCATATAAATATATTAAAGGAAAAGTTTTTAAAAATAAATCCCGTTTATGGAATTCTAAAATATTATTTTAAGGGATGTGTAATCTAAAAGTTAATGGATAATGTATAAAAAACATTTTCAATGAAATAAAGTAATAAAGTCATTTGTCACTTTCAAAGGTAACTTTTGAAAAGGTGATGTAGAATAAATATAAAAAAAATTGCATTCAAAAAGATTATCATATAATATATACCGGAAAAGGAAAAAAAAAATTCAAAATTAAATGATGATTGGAATTAAAGACATATGAATGTGATCAGTTAACAACTTTTTATAATTTTTAATATATCTTTTCTAGAATATCACATTGTTAGAAGAGTAAAAAAAATCAAATGCATGAAAATATAATATTTAGAAATATTATTCTAAAATACTATATAATAAAACATATGGTTGGGCGTACCCAATAATAGATTGAATATTTTCATTAAAATACAATACTTCTTACTGAAATAAAAATTGTTTTATTAATTTCCCTTATTTTCAATATAATCGATGAAGATTGCATCATCTGAGAATGGATTTATGTGTTAAAACATAAATAATGAGAGGATATAAAATTATAAAATTAAAATATATATTATTATATACTTATATTAAATAATTTTATGTGAATGACAATACATCAATGAACAAAAAATGATTTATAGAATACACTTATGACTTGGGAAGCACTAGAGTGAAAAGTCATTTGATCAAAAGATCAGTATTTTTATTAGTTTATCCAATTAATAAATACAAAAAAATATATTGAATATAAAAAATATATTAAATCAATAGAATACCATTAAAATTAATAATGGAGCATAACATGCATCTTTTCAAAAAATCATATTTGAGAATAAGAAAACTCTTACGGAAGAAGAAACACATTAATCAAACCGACATCAAAGAGGGGGTGTCTAATTGAACATAAAATATAATAATTAAATTTTAATTTCGGATATAATATCTCATATTGGTAGTATATACACAACATAAATCAAATTAGTTAATAATAATAAAAAAATCTGAAGAGTGGAAATTATGATGAAAACCCAAACCTCAGAATGGATTTATTTTGAGCGTGCACCAAAAATCTTAATATATTTAAAAAATATATCATTAAATAAATACCAAATTACCTTATTTGTGATAATAACCATTTATAATCCTGATTTATATTTATTCTGTATAGAAAAGTTTTAGTTAGGGATTTCTAATTTTCAGCACTGGGTGTATGTAATCATTATCGATTTGAATAAGTTTCAAAAAATATATTTTGGTATCTATTATATTCTAATGTCCATAATCATTATATAAAATATTATAATTAAATAAATTTCACATTATTTTATATTACTATAATACTATTCCATTTTTGGTTACAATCCATGGAGATAAAATTGATGATTATCATGTTTTAGTGATATTTAACTAATTGAAGGAATTTTCATAATTAATGTTTAATGTAATAATATATCCTTACCATATCCAGAAAATTACTAGCTGCATATTTATATCATATCACACCATAATTAATTTTCTTATATTAATTCTTGATATAAATTTATAGTTTTGAAGAGTAGGTGGTTAAACGTACCCAAATATGCACTTACGATGATTGATGGATAATTATGAGGTGGTTTACTTGAAATATAATTACATAGGAAGCATATTGATAATATTTAGTATTTATTTATGTGATTTACTAATGTTGGAAAAATTTATTTAGGGTTTATTGAAAAATTGAATGGTTTTTAATGTGGATGAGAATATTTTCCTTTTACTGTTATTGTTTATAGTGGTTAATGTTATAAAATTCACATATTTCAAAAATTAATCATTGTATGACTAATTTATATTTAAAAACATAAATCATGTAATAAATAAAATAAAAATTCACTAATATTATTTATTGAACTATCTAGGAATAGTGGTGAGGATAAACAAAACATTTTGTTCAAGGAGTTTATTTTCCACACACACACATGAACAAAATTTTAATTTTTTTCTTTTAAATGGGAGGGGAATAGATAATGGTTATACATTAATTATACTAATATTTTAGTTTATTATTCCATATTATTTAATTATGTGAATAAGGATATATTAGGTTTTTATAATGGTGGAATGTAAAGATAAATAATAAATGTAAAATTATATTTACTACTTAAAATGAGAATTCGGATCTTATCAGGAATTCTCATTTAGGAATGAAGGATTTGAGTAACATTGTTGAGATACGTGAATTCAAAATACATATAGAGCACATTGAATATGTAAATTAGATAGATTTGTGATGTTAATTTTTAATGATTTATTTTTCACGATGGGAGTGGAAGTGAGATCAATTTATTGTTGGGAAAAATATTGAAAAACTTTTAAAAAACACTGTTATGTATGTGATATGATTAATATTTAATGATATTTTTGTGAGTTAGGTTGAGATATTTCACAATAGTCATCTAAGTATGTATATAGTACCTATAAACACATTTTATAAGGATTATGTGAGCTTTTAATTATTAAAAATTCATGGTAACAATTTTTCCCATTTTCCTTAATTAGTCATCATTATAAATTAACCACCAAAATTATTATAATTCTAAAAAAATAATATTACCCATTATAAAAAAAGATAGATGTTCCAAATTTGAATTTGGGATAAATATAAACTAATTCAAATTATAAATATTCAATAAATAACTTTCAAATTAAAATATATGATATAAAAAATATTATTCTTTTAGAAAAATATATTTTTATATATTATGTGTTCATTACCCTTATTTATTAATTGTAATTATTTGAATGAGTCTATATATGTTTTATAATTTTTTTGCATCATATTATATATTAATTAAATTAATGTAATATTTTTAGAAAGAAAATATATTACTCTAATAATATTAATTCAATTAAAACACCTTTATATATTTTCTTATTGAAATTAATATTCATCATATGTAATTTATTAACATTAATTTAGATTAATATTGATATAGTTACATATGGTTTTTTAGACTGATTATATATAAAAATTTTATTTTTCACATAAAACTAAAATATATAGGGAGTATTCATTTTAACATTTTCATGTATAGTAATGGATTTTTTTTAAAGAAACACAAAAAGTTATCAAAATAGAATATTACTATGATTACTCCAAAAAAAGTTCAAATTATAAAATTCTGATTCAAAATTTCATAAAACTAAATTTTATATGAAATGTTGAAATATAATATAAAATTATATTTGTAGGAAAATGGATTTTTAGATTATTAACTATTATCATTCACATTTCCTATAAATTATTTATAATATTAAAATTAATAAATTATATTTTTTCATCACTAATAATAACTATCTAGAAATAGAAACACATATCAAATAAATATGATATATTTTTTGAGAATTACCATTCTAGAAAATAATTGAAATATTATTAATTTTAGATAAACTAATTGAATTTCATTCATAAAAGAATTTATAAATATTTTATTAGGAATTATATTTCAAAAAGTGGTTAATCATTTTAATTTATACCAATTAAACTGATATATTTTTACAGATATTTTTAAAATTCAATATTTTATCTAAATATAACACTGTTTCATTTATGTTTTTTAGAAACCTCATATTAACATACAAGGTTATTATGACATTGTAAATAAATATTGATGTCATTAGAGAAGTACATGATTGAGAATAATAATATTTTTTTATATTTTGAAATATATATCATAATAGTCTATCATGGGGAAATACCATCAATGTTTCAAACAAATACATCCCCCTTTAGTACAACAACTAAAATAACACAAACAAGAGGATAAAATACACGAGAATAACAGGAGAATAACATGAAAAACAATAAGCATAACATAAACATAATCAAATGCTCAGTATGTTTAAAATAAAGAGATATATAAGCATAACATAAACATAATGGTATTATAACAAGAGAATAACATGTAAATATAATTCAATAAAAACAAAATATTATTCACATGATTCTTGGAATAAATATTGATATAAAAAACAAATAAATCATAAATAGATAAAGAGCATGATCCATGATATTATAACATATGAATAAAACCTTGAATTTTAGAACACACATGAACATGTAAAATTATTCATTATAAGTTAATAAATATTTCCAAAATATATTATGGATCTACAAGGGGAATTTACCTATTGCGTGAGACAAACCACCATCACCAGTCACATCCCTTTCCTTATACTGGATTAGGTTACAAATTGTTTCTATAGTGGGTCAAGTAATAAACTTTTTCCCCTCTTAGAAATCAAGGTTCTATCCTAGGTCAATATTAGTAGTCTTATCCACTCTCAATAAAATCTTAGTAGTCATATATCACTCCCAATACCATTTTTTAATTATGGATAACTCTGATGACTATCATAAATAACAAATTCCCTTACTAAATTGTGATAAGTGATAATATCATAAATTTATATATAATTTTATATAAATATTTTCCCATTTCATTGGATTGAGATGTAGTTCATACCCATCTCCAATGGAAATTGTACCTATTTTTCCACAAGATAATAAAACATTTTTCACATCGTTACCCATAAAAAAGTGAGAGGTTTCATAAATATCATATCATAACCCATTAAATGAAATGGGTATGATAAATATTTAATCAAATAACAATTTATAGAAAAGTGACATATTTTGTAATCGTTACATCACAAAATAACATTTCAATTGAAGTGGTTTTCAAAAAAACATTTCATGAAATAATCATACGAAGAGAAACATATCTCAAAAATAAAATATCATCTAAAGAAAAAAATATAAGATAAAGAATGATAATTTTTTCTATTTATCATATGACTATTAATGTATAAACAGTTTCAAATACTAATGGTATTGATGGATATAGATTTGAAATGATAGATTTGAGAATTTTTAATGGAAATTACATTTCTTTGAAAATACATTTTAAAAAAATCATTTTAAAAATAAATTTCCTTGAAAACCAATATGAAAACATAATTTTTATGATTTAAAATTAATTTAAAATAGTTATAGATTAAAATAAAATTATATATTTTAAAAAGTTATTTTTTGAAATAAAATTTAACGAAAATATTTATCCATTAAAATTTCAGTTAAAATATATAAAGAATGCTGGGGAAATCATTTAATAAAATTATTAATCAAAAATCATTTTTTAAAACATACTTATTTGAAAAATTAATTAAAAAAATCAATTTCTCAAATAATAGGAAAAAATTCTTATTAAAAATTAATCTGGTTATCTTTTAATTAAAGATTAAAATAATTTAATGTCATGATGGTGGATAAAGTTATGTATTTTAAACATTCATTTTACACTGTGAAATGTTTAAAAAAGATCCCAGATTTGAAAACAACTTGATGATTACATTTAAAACCCATTTTTTATAAAAGCCAAAACATGGGTAAATATTAATTTTATAGATGATAATAGAATAGGATTAAATTTATGATTTTTAAAAAAATTCTTTTTGATGAACACATATTTCTCACCCAAAATCGAAATAAAAGTAAATTTTTATAAACACATTTTCATAATTATAATATGTACAAAAGAGTGAAATAATGGTACATTTACATTTTGATATAATTATTAAATATATGAGAATAAAATTGATTAAAATTCATGATATATGGATCCTAAGATTTCATCAATGAAATAACAATCATAAACAGTCTTAACAAATGATGAGATTGTAACAAGAGACTATTACCACATTGGTAACATTGAATCAAAATAATCATGAAAGAATAAAATTACATGAGTCTAAATAATTAATTTAAAGAATTATTTTTATCATATAACATTTCAGAGGTCATTATATTCACCTTGTAAGAGAATGTAGTTGCATAACATTACTTGTGACAGAAAGAATGAAATTCTGACATAATTACCCCACATATTTGGTAACCTTTGATCCACAAACCCAATGAAATAGAGATCATAAAATAGATATTTAAATAAAAAAATATGTATAATAATAATTTAATTAAATCCTGGTAATTATATATACCACACAAAATAAATAAGTTTTTAATAAGGCATGTATCTCACATATATAAAAAGGTGGGACAAAATTCCCTAACCCAAAGTTTTGACTTTATTCAAAAAATATCAGACCCCCTTTAAAATAAAAAAATATATTTTTTAAAAAGTATATTAATTAAATAAATTTTTTTATTAAAAATACCATATATTATTTTATTACAACATTTTATTAATTATTTTATAAAAATTTCGAGATAATGATTCATTTTGGGAAATAATTGTTTTTTTTAATGTTTGGACATGTTATTATAGATTCTATTAATTATATCTATATTTATCTAAATCTAGAATCAAAATATAATATAACTATCAAATATATTCCTCATATATGAATTAATAATAATCTATAAAAATTCAAATATGAAATGAAATACATTGTTCCTGAAGATAGTAGGTTGTTGGTATGCGTAAATGATGTTCGCATTTTTTTCATATTTTTCGAGAAAAAAATGTCAATGATAAAAATATATATATTATAATTACAATATAATTATTATTTCATATGTATATAGTTTTTTTTATTAAAACAATATTTAATGCATTTAATGCCAATCATGAACAAATCATATCACTTTGAGGAGAAGGTACTCCTAATGACTACAATCAACGTTACCATTTTCCAAAAAACAAATTAGAGCTTGAAGGTATATATTATATAAAAATTATAAAAGCATAAAAACATTTCCAATATAATAACCATAATATTAAAATTGTATATAAATCTATTTTCCCAACCATGATAGGTGGAAATGGAAGAAGTAACCAAATCGGTTCATGAGACGGTAGTCCACCATACACCAGAATGATGAATGTGTATCCTAGTTGATGGAAGTGTATATGATAGTAAGTCACAAACATAACATAAAACCTTATTAGTATAATTATAATTCTTATTTTTTATTCAATCATGTAATGGTACGAATTAATAGGGTTGATAATGAAATAAAATAGAAATACATGTTAAAGTATGTTACCCGTTCTTTGGGTAAATTTTTTTGATTTTCAGAAATTGAATTCAATGGATGGATTTATATCTAAAGGGAGGGTAGTTGACATCTTATTATATTTGGTTTTGTACCATCTAAAGGAATTTATAGTTTTTAAAATGTATGGGGTGTGTGATCCCTTTTATATGTGGAATAAATGACACAATTGGAATTTTTGTATTGAAATTGTGTCTCCCTATGTTTTTACCAATAAAGAGGCTTCCATAACAAAAATAAATTCATTAGTGAAGTGGTAATGTCTAAAACATTCAACAAATTGGGATTTAAACAAGTTTATGGTCATTTTGATACCTTATTTTCTACGTTTAGTCACTATGTAATCTCATTTTTACCTTAATCTCTGTAATTTAATTTAATTTGTTTCAAAATTCACATTCGTCAAAAATAATACTGACATTTTTTGAAAATAAAAATTATTAGGAATCCAAATAAAAAAATATATTTTAAAAAATTCTAATATTATAATTGGAATAAAATACTTTATTGATAATCTTGCAAACATGACGTGACAATATATTTTTAAGTGAAAATGATCCAATGTTTGAAATGTTTCTATATGAAATTTCTATGTGAAATTGATTAAAATTACATAAAATATATTTTCATGTTTATAATTTAGTAAATGATAATATCAAAAAAAAATTATTACTTATCATTATAAATATATTTGTCAGAAATGCAATTTTCAATTAAAACATATGGGATTTCCGTATTCATTAAAAACTAAACCTCCATTGAATTATACCAAAAAAATCATACCACGTTAATTATGATAATATTAATTAATTTTTTTATTTTATAATATAAAAAATTACAGCTGTTTCAAAAATAATTTCCAAAACAAGTCTTCTATTAAAAGGTTGTAAAACCACCTTTTAGAATATTAAAACATTTTATGCCAAAAGCTGGATTTCTTCTACTATGATGTATATTTAACTTACATTTGGATTTTATAAAAATTATGTTGAATTTAGAATTTAAAATTTTCATTATGATTTCTCGCAATTATTGAATAATGTAATTATCATGGTACTACACCATTGTGGGATTGTAATTGTTTTTCATAAATAACATATCCTTTATATTCTATTTTATTATTTTCATTTCAATATAATTGATAACCAAATAATTAATTTTTTATAATTTTGTAAACTATTTTTTCATAACATTGTTAATATTATCCATGTGTTTCATTCCATGGGTTACCTAATAACAACAATAGTACATTATTAATAATATTAATATTGTATTTTAGTTCGGAAAAACTCAATCTTCCGTGTAATACATTCTATTGAAGGATCATGGTATTGTGCGCAATAGAAGAAAAACCAAAGTGATTGATGTTACAAAATCTATGATCGATGTTGTATTTAATGGAATCTATGATTTATGTTACCTATAGGACAATATATGCTCAGTGTTGTGGGTAGCACAAACATAACATGGTGTTGTTTATAAAGATAACATAACATGAGTATGTTTTCAATTAAATACATAATTGAAATTCATTTTATTTGAAATAAATTAAATCATAAAACATAGAAGAGTTACATTATACCTCCATGAATCAAATTTCAACCTTAAAATTCATCTTGATCATCAATGCTTTAATACATTAAAGTTACATTCATATGAACTAGCATAAAAAATTAATACAAAAACATCCCTAAAATAAGAAATTTTAAAACATAATTGTTACCCAATGTAAGTCATTACTTGGTTTATACATTGAAGAAAATATGTGGGAATGAAATATTAGACATAGATAACAAGGGTAAATAATTACATAGCATGATTTAGGTCATTCATCAAAATAAATTGAATTATAAATTGAAATTTAAGTGCATAAAAACCAAAAAATAATCCCATACTGTTTTATAAGACCATAGGTTCAATAGAAAAAATGTTATTAGAATAAATATCTTCCAATATAATTTTCTTTGAATTGATAAATTATTTGAAATTTCTAAAAACATTTCATAATATACCTAATCTTGTTATCATCACACCAATATAGTTATTACATGTTTACCTATATACATAAATCACTAAATAAAGATATAAGACATTATTCTCTAAAGCATCATCCAAAGTATTAAATAATATATATCATATATGTCTAACGTTATAAAACATATAAAACCTTAAAATCTAAAAAAATTATAATGAAGGTAACTAATATAGATCCACATTGATCCCTCATATATCAAAGAGTATATATTGGTGGTCACATACCAAACATGTGAATAAATTAATAATTCTTTTTGAATCATGTTTCTAAATTGAATTATAGTAAAAACAAATTGAAAACATGAATTCATTCTTATTCCAAAAATTATGGAATATATTTGATAAATCCAAATAAATTTTTAATCATCATCCATGAAAACATAGAATACTGTTTTTTAAAATCAATGATTACTACCATGTTAATACATACAATATAAATTAATTTATCTATATCCATCATCTCTTAATCCAAGATAAATATAATTTTATCAACATCAAGAACACATAAAGGGTTACCATTGATTAATCAAAATATCCCCTTTCCATTAAATAAATTTTCTATTTCATTATCACCAATAAAGATAAAATATTATATACTAGATGAAAAACTTATAATTATAACACTTATACATATATTTCATGATTCGTATAACATAATTTTTGAATTCAAAGACATATATTCATCAATCATCCAACATTATTCTTAAATCAATAATTAGGATTCATCATCTTATTTCTTAATACCCATTTCTAAAAATATGAAATATAATTCATGTACTAAGGTTCTTTATCCAAAATTTGAAAGTTATACTTATGTTAAAAGTAAAAAATACTGTTATAACATCAAATACCTTTCACAAGTCGTTCATGGTATCATTATATATAAAAGTATAATTAATACATGTACAACATTCCTGAATCTCTTCAAGTGATTTCCACTTACGATATTAATTTTTGTAATTCACATACATTACAAATCGTAAAACGATGATGATAACTAATTTCCTTCTAGTTCAAATTATTGATGTAAATGAGAAAGCATAGTGTAAGAAATACTTATCATATAATAAAATGACATAGTGATGAATATTTTTTTTATATGATGTCTAAATCATGACACATTATTTTAAATATATTATACCTTTGGAATATCCTTATAGACATCACTCGGAATATCTATAGGAATATCCATTGGTATCTCAGTAATGATTTCCCATCCCTATTTCCATAGGTTGAATAATCATTTACTATAATATTAATGATAGCTACCTAGGCTTAATTTACACGGATATTACATAATTTTATATGAATATTAAACACAGTATAAAAGTAAATTATTTTGTACAATAATAAATTTTGTCATGGGAATATTCAAACAGAATCATCAATCTTTGTGAAGTATCTTCACTATTTACCATAATTACTTTCCCCTTTAGTAATGTAATTTTAAACCATTGTTCATAACATGGTGAAAAAAACTGTTGGACTCCCCATGTGTTAATCATTTTTTAATGATCACAAATCTCATTACTATTAATTAATCTTGATCTTCAGTGCACATCTTGCTAATGCTCTTAAAACTCAACAACAGGTGCACATCATGTTTTTATAATAACAAATCTTATGGATGTTAATTACTCTCTACAAGTCTTATGCATGAACATAATTCTCTTATATATTATCTATAATGATAAACCATAACCCATATTCTGCATATCATTGTCTTAGTCCAAATACAGATATTCGTCTAATTATGGACTCACCGTGACTAGACACCATGACACAGACACCGTGAAGGACTCACCGTGACCAGACACCATGAATAGACACCGTGACCAGACACTGTGACCAGACACCATGACACAGACACCATGAAGGACTCACCGTGACCAGACACCATGACCAGACACTGTGACACAGACACCGTGAAGGACTCACCGTGACCAGACATTGTTTCCATGATCACTGTGACATCTTCTCTTAAGCTTTTGTCAATATTATTTTAAATAATGCTAACGGTCATATTTGTTGTTTTTAATGCAGTTAATGTTATTAAATGTTAGTTGTTGGCTTGACAGAAAACCGTATCTCGTACCTATGAGAAGGGAATCATTCCTACTGCTAGAACTCGTGGAATATAAAGAATATTGAGCTGCATTAGAGAACGTGCATGCTTGACACGTCTCGACACATATACTATAATACATACGAGCTCTGTACTGAATAGAAGAACATTCCGGAGAACAACTGTGAAGAACACATTACACTATTCTCAAAGAAGTTCCATACATGCAATCCTACATTTTTGAAGAACACACAACGAATCAAGAGACTTTAGAACAAAAGATGAACTACGACACTCTATTATTCAACAGAAAAATCAGAGAAGGACTCTGAAGCATTCCTGCTCAATCCAACGAGTCCAGAGCTACATTGACAATCACTAGAGTCATTTCTAAACTCTACATCTCTACTCTGTGATTCATTATTTACTTTTCGAGCAGTGTGTGTCATCTGATGTATTTTTACTCACACACTATCTCCTGAACTTTAACTGGAGGATCTGTAAATCCTCACTCAAATGCTTAGATATCTTTTATCGCCCACTGAGATAGTGGTAGAGGTCGCGTGTGACCTGAACAGCTGGTTTGATGTTGTTTTGTTTCCCACGAATAACATTGGTAGAGGAATTGGACCTAGACAGTTTTTGTAAAACTGTTGTTAACCCTGATCCAGGGTGTGGATCAAATTTATATATATATTTGAGAGGACTAAGTCTCAGCTTGAGACTGAACCTCTTGTTATATCTGCTGTGCATATTTTCTTTAAGTTTAATGTATACGACAAATATCATATTTATTCCGCTTCTATTACGTTAAAATACAAAATTATTTTGATGCTACTTTGATAGTTAAATTAGCAAGTGTTTACACTTATTGTAAATCAGTAGATTAGTTTCAAAAGTTACTTTGATCTTGTGGTTAAACTAACTGAGATCTAATCAATCTTTGAGAAGCTAAGTGAACATTTACAATCTGTATAAATTCATTACAGTTTAACTTATTTTATAAATCTGGGGATTTTTAACTAGAAAATATTCTTAACAGAAATTTTAATTGGAACACAATTCACCCCCCCCCCCCCTCTTGAGTGTCCACTATGACCAACATTTGGTATCAGAGGGTTGTTTAAAATATTTTGTACTCTATTTTTCAACTGTGATTTTAGTTGCATCTTTAATGATCGTAAATTTCTGTTAGATCGAATTTTTTTTATCTCTTTAATTTGTCTTTCTAAAATCTAGTTATGGATAATAGACTAGAGGGTGCTGCTACAAATAGGCCACCTTTATTCAATGGTACCAACTATGCTCAGTGTAAACTTAAAATGAAAATTCATTTAGAAATCATAGGGTTTGATATTTGGACTGCCATAGAATTAGAATATAAATTTCCCACTACTGATAGATCCACTTGGGATAAACCTACAAAGACTGCTTACAATAATAATTGTAAACCCATGAATGCCTTGTATTGTGCTTTATGAGATGAAGAGTTTAACAGAATTTCTGCTTGTAAAACTGCTTTTGAAATTTGGGATACCTTGGGTGTTTCTTATGACGGAACAACCAATGTTAAGGAAATGAGATTGAATACTTATACTATTAAATATGATAATTTTAAAATGAAAACTGATGAGCCTATTTCTGACATGTATCTCAGGTTTAATGAGATAGTCAATACAATGAATTCACTTGAAAAAACAGTTCCAGCAAAGGAACAAATTATGATAATCTTGAGATGTTTACCAGACCGATGGAGAGGCATATCTGTTTCAATTAGAGAGTCATGTGACATTGCTTCTCTACCTGTTAAAGAACTCATTGGTATGATTATGATGTATGCGGAAGAACTCAAGGTGAAAAATGAAGAAGAATATGAACCTAGAAGAAAGTTTGTTGCTTTCAAATCTTCAACTTCAAAGAACAAGGATAAGGATAAACTCCAAGTTATAAACGAGAGTTCAAGCTATGAAGACAGTGAAATTACTTATGATAGTGATGCTGAAATGGATCACATTTCCTGAAGGTTTAAGATGTTCTATTGGAAAAATAAATTCTTCATCAAATCAAATTATAAAGGAAATCATGACAATAAGGAACATTGCATGAAGGATTGGAAAAATCTAGATAAAAGTAATGAAGTTGTCTCTTATGAGTGCAAAAGAAAAGGACATATTAAAGCAGACTGCCCAAAGCTCAAATTCAGGAAGAAATATTATTACAAGGATAGTATGTACAAAAAGGCTATGAAGGCTACTTGGAGCGCTTCTGAAGATAGCTCCACTGAATCTGATATTTATGAAACTGAACACAGAAATAAGGTGAACATGTGTTTTATGACAAACACTTCTTGAGGAAACGGCTGAAACTCCTGCTTTAAATTCATATTATTCTGGAGATGATACTGACTCTGATAACATGTCAAAATCTGAACTATTTGAATATTGTGATATGTTAGAAGAAACCTGTAATGAGCTGAAAGACAAATACAATGGTTTAAAGAAACAGTATTCTTTAACTATTAAACATAAATCTGATCTTGACATTGAAATGAAAAAGAATGCTCAGTTTCTTAAAGAAAAACATGAACTGAAATTATCTAATGAGCAACTCATAAAGGATTTAGAGAAATTCACAAATGGGAAGGATACACTAACTCAAATGCTAGGAAATCAAGTTGCACCAAAATACACTACTGGAATAGGCTACAAACCTGGACAGAGATAGTTTACTAAGAATAAATTTATTCCTATATCTGGACAGAATGCTTCTAAATCTAGTTCTGGACATTTATATGCTTCAACTAGTTATATTCATAGTTATGGATCTAATAAGTTTTATCGTTCAAGGTCTGTTGATTCTACAACTTTCATGAGACCCATAAGACAAATTTGGGTACCAAAAGCTTTGATTGCTAACCTGTCTGGACCCAAGAAGATCTGGGTACCAAAATCATTTCCTATCTAAATCTGTTATGTAGGAAACCTACATAAAGGGCTCCTGTAAGAAGACCTGGTACTTGGACAGTGGATGTTCAAGACATATGTCTGGAGACTTCTCATGCATTAAAGCTTATTTAGGATTGATGGAGGCTTTGTCACCTTTGGTGATAATTCTAAAGGGAAAATCATCGGCTTAGGACAGATTGGTAACACTGACTCAGTATTAATTTCTAAAGATTGATTTGTTGTTGGACATAGATATAATTTGTAAATTATTTCTCAGTTATGTGATGATGGTTTTAATGTTAAAATTGAAAATTATTCTTGCAATGTTTTTAATTCTATAAATTCTTTAGTATTTTCTGCCCTGTGAAATGAAATTGTTTATGCTGTCGATTTATGTTCTTTAGCTAAGAGGAATATTACTTGTTTGAATGCCTTTCATAAAGAGTCTTGTCTTTGGCACATAATATTAGGAAAATGCAATATACAATCAGAAAACATACTATGAAGAACATAGTTTGAGACCTACCCAAACATGAGTTTCCAAATGACAAAGTATGCAGTCCTTGTCAAAAGGGAAAGCAACACAAAATCTCCTTCAAACCAAAGAAAGAAGTCTCAACTTCTCAACCTCTGGAGTTGGTTCACATGGATTTTTTTGGACCATCTAGAGTTTCTAGCTTAAATAAGAATCACTATGTCTATGTCTTAGTAGATGAATTTTCTAGATATACTTGGGTATATTTTCTAGCTCACAAAAGTGAAGCTTGTTCTTACTTTGTTAAATACTCCAAATATGTAGAAAACCATAGTGGATTAAGATTAAAACTCTTAGAAGTGATCATAGCCATGAGTTTGAAAATCATGAATTTAAATCTTACAGCTCACACAATGTCTATAGTCACAATTTCTCTTCCCCAAGGACACCTCAACAAAATGGTGTAGTAGAAAGAAGGAATATAACCCTCCAAGAAATTTCTAGAACTATGCTTAATGAGTATGACCTGCCTGTTTATTTTTGGGCTGAAGCTGTAAATATAACTTGTTATATTATCAATAGAGTCTTAATCAGACCTATTCTTAAGAGGACCCCTTATGAGTTGTGGAACCATAGGAAACCTAAGGTTAACTACATCAGAGTTTTTTGCTGCAAAGTCTTTATTATTAATACCAAAGATAATCTTGACAAGTTCGCATCCAAGAGTGATGAAGGAATTTTCCTAGGTTATTCTATCTCTAGTAAAGCCTATGGAGTTTTCAATAAGAGAACCAAGTGTGTGGAAGAATCTATTCACATCAAGTTTTATGAAACTGATCCACATGAGCCTAAAACCTCTCTTGAAAATATTGAAGATGATCTCTCTGTTTTGAACCTTAATGATAAAGACAGTGGACCTATAGTTAAAACGTCCAATTCTAGAAATTTTCTAGAACCTGCTTCTGTTGATTCCCAACCTGTTGATGAACCTGAAATTTCTAGCCCTACCTTTACTAGATCAACTAGAATTCTGAAGAATCATCCTTTAGATGCTGTTTTAGGAAATCTTGATAGAGGGACACAGACTATAGGTTCTCTTAGAAATCAGGTTGAACATCAAGCCTTCTTGTCACAGCTTGAACCTAAAAACATTGATGATGCTATTATTGATGAATTTTGGGTAATTGATATGCAAGAAGAACTCAATCAGTTTGAAAGAAATAATTTTTGGAATCTTGTTGAAAGACCTAAGGACACTTTCACAATAGGCACAAAATGGGTGTTTAGAAATAAAGTAGATGAATCCGAAAACATAGTTAGAAATAAAGCTAGACTAGTTGCACAAGGCTATAGTCAAGAAGAAGGTATTGACTATGAGGAGACTTTTTCTCCAGTAGCCAGATTAGAAACTATTAGGATTTTACTTGCTTATGCTGCACATCTAAATTTCAAACTATATCAAATGGATGTCACGAGTTCATTCTTAAATGGATATATTGCTGAGGATGTTTTTGTTGATCAACCACCTGGTTTTTCACACCCTCATTTTCCAAATCATATTTTAAAACTATCAAAAGATTTATTTGGTTTAAATCAAGCTCCATGATCTTGGTATGATAGATTAAGTAATTTTCTAATTTCTAAAGGTTTTACAAAATGAATAGCAGATCCTACTCTTTTATAAAACGAATTTCTAAAGATGTTTTAGTAGTACAAATTTATGTTGATGATATTATCTTTGGCACTTCTAAAAATTCTTTATGTAATGATTTTTCAAAAATGATGCAAAATGAATTTTAATTGAGTTTAATGGGTGAACATAAATTCATTCTTGGTTTTTAAATTTTTAAAAATGATGATGGAATTATTTTAACTCAAAGTAAATATACTAGAGATCTTTTGAAACATTTTGGATTGTATAGCACAAAATGTAGTGACACACCCATGAGTACCACCTGTAAGATGGATCTTGATGAAAATGGTAAATCTGTTGATCAAACCACTTATAGAGGAATGATTGGAAGTCTACTCTACCTGACTGCTAGTCGTCCTGATATTATGTTTAGTGTGTGTATGTGTGCTCGTTTTCATGCAAACCCTAAAGAGTCACATTTAAATGTTGTAAAGAGAATTTCCAAATACCTCAATCATACTACCAATTTAGGATTGTTCTATCCCAAAGGAAAATCATTTGAACTAGTTAGTTATCCTGATGCTGACTTTGCTAGATGTAAGATAGATAGAAAAATCACCTCTGGAACATGTCATCATTTAGGCAAGTCACTAGTATCTTGGAGTAGTAAGAAACAAAATTCTATTGCATGGTCAACTGCAGATGCTGGATACATAGCTGCTGGAAGTTTTTGTGCACAAATTTTGTGGATGAAACACACATTACTATACTATGGATATCAATTCAAACATGTCTCAATAAATTGTGACAACACAAGTGATATTAATATTTCTAAGAATCATGTTTCTCATTCTAGGACAAAACATATTGATGTAAGACATCCCTTTTTGAGGGATCATTGTCAAAAAGGTGATATCACATTGGAATTCATTGGTACTGAATATCAACTTGCTGATATATTCACTAAACCGTTAAATTATGAAAGATTAGACTACATCATACATGATCTTCGTATGATTAATCATAAATGATTATCTTACTGATCTTAATGTTTAAAACTTTACTTTACATTACTTTACGGTTTTATACTTACTGTTTCTAAGTTACTATTTTACGCTCACGGTCTGACAACTCACTATCTCACCGTGACTATATAAATTGCTCACTATTTCACCGTGATAACTATAAACTGTCTCACCATGATGGCTAGTTTTCTGTCTCACCATGAGAAGTATGATAATTTTTTTAATTTTATTTTTACCCGTATCATGGTAATTTTTATTTCACCGCTATTTGATTTCTCTCGTTTATGATTTTATGACGTTTGACATTCCCAAATGATAAAACATATGGGTTTCATTCGACTACTTACCCGAATTCTCTCCTGAACCTTCTCTTCCCTCTCGCCCAAACCTTTAGTGAATGCCAAGGATGAAGCGTCCATCATCACCCTCTTCTGAGAAGCACCGCTCTAAGAAACAAAGGAGGATACCGAGGATAACTCCTGAAGGACCTCTAAACCCAAACCTGGTAAGTTGTATCGTTGTACCTGAAAAAGAGGTTTTCCCTAAATGGTTTATGTCTAGTAGATCGTTAGTTTTGAATGTTTTAAAAGAACAAGGACGGCTTGAATGGTTCACTGGATAGAATAGACCAATTTACCCTAGGCTTGTATCTCAATTATATCAGTATGTGAAGTTCTCTTTTGAGTTTGGAGAAAGCTTTTTGGTGACCAGCTAGATCGATGGTCAGAAGTGCTCTTTCGCTTCAATGTTGTGGGCTACATGCCTAAGAATTCCACATGAAGTATTGTGTGAAGATTACTAGGAGACCCTCCTCCATCAACTGACATCTTTGACCTAGAAACCTCTTTGGAAAATATAACTGGAAATGGAACCAAGCGAAGGGCCATAGCTGCTGAACTGGATGGGGAGACAAGACTTTTGTTCAAGTTTGTTCAGAATTTGGTTAGTCCAAGAAAAGGATATTTTTCTGTGATGAAGTATCAGTATGTGTTCCTGATTCACCTGTTGAAAAATGGCCAAAAGATCAATCTGTGTAAGTATGTAATCAACTATATCTATGAGCTGATCAAAGTAACTTCCAAATCCACCTCCCTGTTTTATTCAAGGATGATTTCAACCATGTTAGTCTCAAAAGGAATGGTTGGACCGAATGAAGAAAAATTAGAGGACTTTGATTTCTACCTATCCATGCCTATAATCAAAAGGATGGGGATTAGATGGAATCCCTGGAAAAAGCAATGGGTTGAGGATAGTGATCAACTGTATAAAAAGTTTAATCCTGTCGACTATCCAAGAAGGCCTAAGAACCTAGATGATCCTGGTTTGGAACCAGATAAGTGGCTGAGTACTCAGAAGAAGAAGATCAAGAAGAAGTAACAGATTAAGTTCCATCTAGAGAAGAATCGGTAATACCGCCAATGGAAACATTTCCTGTTGAAGTGGAAAGGGGTGTTATCCCTGCTGAAATACCTCAATGAGAGGAAGTTGTTGTTGAAAGGAAAGGACTGAGGATCCTTCAGTTGTTCTTCATGAAGAAGAAACTCATCCCAATGCTGTAAGGAAATTAGTTTTTCTTGGTTCAAAACAGCAAGCAACCTTTGAGGAATTTTTTGTTGAAGATACTATTTTTGTTGAGAAAGAAGCATGTCTGGAAGCTTATCCAGTGAAAAAATCAGTTCCTGAGATTATTCCATCTTCTGAAGAAATAATGGAAATTGCCTTTCAACTAGAAAGGAAAGAGTATGATAAAGAAATTAGGGATCATCCTATGGATCTTGTCCATGTTCCTTAACCTCAATAATCTGAAAGGGAAGCACAATTTGAGGGGGATGAAACTCGAAATCTTGATATTATGGAAGCTGGATCTGGTGAAGCTTCTTAACCGTCTGTCACTTTCTTTGAAGATTCTAGGTGTGAGTTCCCAAACTTTTATGATGTGAATGAGTCATAGCAAGTGACTGCAACTGGAATGGATCTTTCTCTCTGTTTCAACTGAAGTCCTTAACTCATTCAGAACCAGAACTAGAGACCCAACCTCAATCTGAATCAGAATATGGGTCTGAAGATGACTCTGATCCTCAACCAGAATCTGAACCTCTACCTTTACCTGCATCCTTACATGAGCTTCATTCCTTTGTAACCAAATATGATCTGAATGTTTTTGGCAAGACTTTGTAAGCTAGTTTTGAGAAAATTGTCTCCACTCAACCTCTTCCAGTGACTCAATTAAGTCAAGAAGATGCATAAATTATCTTGGAAGACATTATCTTTTCATATTCAACCAAGGATGATCCGAGAAATTCAAGATGTCCGAGTTGAGAATAAGCTGCTGAGTGCTGATGTTGCAAATCTGAAAAGTATGGTTGCAAATCTGCAGAATGAGCTATCTGTGAGATCAGAGCCTGCTCTTGTTTCTGCCCCTGCACCTGCTATTCTTTCACCTGAGTCTTCTGATTCCCTCATTGCTAGGGAGATTGTGTCTCAAGTACATCCTTACCTACTATCGTTTGATGAAAAGATTGGAAAAAGGCACACGAAGATGCTGGAACGCATGAGAGAGCTTGTGGAAACATTGAATAAGCTTACAGATGAATACACTGGATGTCTGCAAAAAGTTCTAAAAAAACTGAAAGTTCTAACTAAAGCTGTCAAGGCTTCACCTACTTCTCGTCAGACCTCCACACCTACTTTGGATGATTCTCTGTTGAGATCCATAATTATGGAAGAATTACAGAATGCCTTCAGTGGCTTGGATCTATCTTCCTTATCAGAAGTGATTAAGAACAGTGATAGAGCATTGGACTTGTTTAGGATCCATTCAAAGATAACCAATGATGCTCAACAAGATATCTCTTAGAAAATAGATTTGTATCTTTCCCGGATTTTCTCTAAAAGTGACACGACATATCACTTTAGATATCTTGTGGAAA
Source organism: Viscum album (assembly GCA_963277665.1). Lineage (NCBI taxonomy): Eukaryota > Viridiplantae > Streptophyta > Magnoliopsida > Santalales > Viscaceae > Viscum > Viscum album. The sequence goes on along the minus strand of OY728122.1, from coordinate 2,108,910,310 downwards.
ATCTGAGAATCCCTTTGGTGACTCAAGATTTTAAAGCTCAAGTTCAGAAACTTTCAGAGTTCATCAGATTGTTGGACAGATTTCTGGAGAATAAGGATGATTTTGAAAGGGCTATGCAGTATGGTGGTGAAATCATTACTGATTTCATCTATCTTTTGAATCCGTATCTTCATGTGCAGAGTACTTCTATAGTTGCTTCAGCTGGTGGACCCCTTAGACCCGGACTTTCTGCCTTAGCATCAACTACCATGTCAGATAGCCAAGCCCTTTCTCATATCCGGCCAGTCATTCTTGACCAACCTAAGCCTAGATCTTTTACTGCTCCTACTTTGGATCCATCTATTTTTGAAGGTCTACCCTTACCCTCTTCTATGCCTTCTTCTACTTCAGCACCCGCACCTGCTGCTGATAAAGGAAAGACAAAAATGGATCCCTAAAGAGTTTACCGACTTTTTTTCTTTTTGATGGGATGTCATTTCTTGTTTACAGTTTGTACTTCTCATGTACTTTGTATTATGAATCCTTTGTTTAATGAAAACTGCCAAGTTTCATTTCCTTTTCTCAACTTTTTGATAATCCCAAAAGGGGGAGAAAAACCTACAGGTATCTGTTCTATAATAGTATAAATGGGGGAGAAAAATTACAAGTATCTGTTCTATATTTTTTTTGCTATGCTAGTATCTTTAATATTATATGTCTTTTATATTCTGCCTATATATGATTTGTGATCATCAAAAGGGGGGGATTTTTGGACTCCCCCTGTGTTAATCATGTTTTAATGATCACAAATCTCATTACTTTTAATTAATATTGATCTTCAGTGAACATCTTGTTAATTCTCTTCAAACTCACCAATAGGTGCATATCATGTTTTTATAATAACAAATCTTATGGATGTTAATTACTCTCTACAAGTCTTATGCATGATCACAATTCTCTTATATATTATCTCTAATGATTATCCTTAACCCATATTCTGCATATCACTATCTTAGTCCAAATATAGATATTCGTCTAAGTATGGACTCACCGTGACCAGACACCATGACACAGACACCGTGAAGGACTCATCGTGACCAGACACCGTAACCAGACACCGTGACCAGACACCGTGACACAGACACCATGAAGGACTCACCGTGACCAAACATTGTGACACAGACACCGTGAAGGACTCACCGTGACCAGACACCGTTTCCATGATCATTGTGACATGGTTTCTTAAGCTTTTTTCAATATTATTTTAAATAATTCTAACGGTCATATTTGTTGTTTTTAATGAAATTAATGTTATTTAATGTTAGTTTTTGTCTTGACAGGAAACCGTATCTCATACCTATGAGAAGGGAATCATTCCTACTGCCAGAACTCGTGGAATATAAAGAAGATTGAGCTGCATTAGAGAACGCGCGCGCTTGACACGTCTCGACACATATACTACAATACATGAGAGCTCTCTACTGAACAGAAGAAAAATCCATAGCACAACTGTGAAAAACACATTGCACGATTCTCAATGAAGTTCCATACATGAAATCCTACATTTCTGAAGAACACACGACGAATCAAGAGACTGCAGAACACAAGCTGAACTGTGACACTCTGTTTTTCAATAGAAAAACCAGAGAAGGACTCTGAAGCATTCCTTCTCAATCCAACGAGTCCAGAGCTACATTGACAATCACTAGATCCATTTCTAAACTCTACATCTCTGCTCTGTGATTAATTATTTACTTTTCGAGTAGTGTGTGTCATCTGCTGTATTTTTACTCACACGCTGTCTCCTGAACTTTTACTGGAGGATCTATAATTCCTCACTCAAACGCTTACATCTTTTATCGCCCACTGAGATAGTGGTAGAGGTCGCGTGTGACCTGAACAGCTGGTTTGCTGTTGTTTTGTTTCCCATGAATAACAGTGGTAATGGTCTTGGACATGGATAGTTTTTGTAAAATTGTTTTTAACCCCAATCCAGGGTGTGGATCAAATTTATATATATATATGAGAGGACTATGTCTCGGCTTGAGACTGATCCTCTTGTTATATCTGCTGTGAATCATTTTTTATATTCAATGTATACCACATATATCATATTTATTCCGCTTCTATTACTTTAAAATACAAAATTATTTTGAAGCTACTTTGATAGTTAAATTAGCACGTGTTTATACTTATTGTAAATAAGTAGATTAGTTTCAAAAGTTTGTATTATCTTGTGGTTAAACTAACTGAGATTTAATCAATCTTTGAGAAGCTAAGTGAACATTTACAATCTATATAAATTCACTACAGTTTAACTTATTTTATAAATCGGGGGATTTTTAACTAGACAATATTCTTAACAGAAATTTTAATTGGAACTCAATTCACCCCCCCCCCCCTCTTGAGTGTCCACTCCGACCAACAAAAAAAAATTAAAGGGTGAGGTCAGAAGACCAAAAATTGTAAATAATGGAGATGCGTATGAATAACATGAATGAAAGGGTTTGATAATATGAGAATATGATCACAGGATAATTCTTGTTATATCAATGATCATACACATTAGTCATTATATAATGATTGGATGAACATAATACATGAACCATAAAGGAATGAATAACACGATCTATGAGATCATATTGCTGGAGTAAAACATGTAATTTTCATAAAAATGTAATAATTTATAAGCATTCTCTCTATTTCAGGTCTCTTTGACAAAACATATCAGGACCCATTATGGGGGATGCACTTATTGGGAATAAAATACCACCATCCCCTCTTATATCCCCTTCCTTATATTTAATTTTGTTAATCCTTATTCCAATAGTGGTTCATGTCTACTGACATGTTTCCCATATTAGTAGTCAAGGATCACATCCAACACTTAATTTGTAGTTAATGATCACTCCCTTGACCATATTAGGTGTAAAGGATCACTCCCAAGTTCATATTAGAAGTGAAGGTTTACTCTAAAGTCCATTTTATAGAATACAGTCCCTTATTAAACTAGATTCAATCCCCATTTCATTCATTTATATATCATGAGATATTAATATTTAAAAAATGAATTGGAGGGATAAAAATGTCCCACCCATATCATAATGAAATATTAAATATGTGTTTCATATGATATAAATCATTATCATAACATGACCTACAAAGTTGGATGAATTTTGTGACAACGGGATCCCGGTGACAGTACAGACACCCCCCTTAACATGATTATTGGGTGCTAGCCCGCCAGGTACCACCAATTTCCCCAAAGACACATGGTCCCCAACCATGTGCCTGAACCGGTCATCTGACTAATAATAACCCCACATGCCAACATATTTCATTTACAATGTTCTTTGTCCTCACTCAAGTCATCAATTTCCACCTTCTTTTTCAGGTGTCTTCCACAATTAATGGTTCTTGTCCTGGAGTAGTGATTAGGATTGTGACCTTCTAGAATGTTTCCCAGGGTGTGTGTGAGTGAGGACAAAAAACATTGTAAAGGATATATGTTATCTTATGGGGGACTTCATTAGTCAGATGAACAGTTCTGGAACATGGGTGGGGAGCACGTGTCTTTGGGGAAACTGGTGGTACCTGTCGGGCAAGCACCTGAAGCCCATGTTATGGAGGGGTGTCTATGCTGCCACCGAGAACCAGTTGTCAAAAAAATAATCCCTCTTTTTGGGTCATGTTATGATAATTATTTTTGACATATGGGACACAAATTTACAATTTCATTATCATATGGGATGGAAATTTTTTCCCTCCAATGCTATTTTTAATCATAATTATCTCATTAGATATACATTGATGAAATGGGGAATGAATACAGTTCAATAAGGAACTCTACCTCTAAAATGGCCTTAAGAGTAAACCATGACTACTAAGACCATATTAGTAGTCAATGATCACTCCCAAGACCATATTAGTAGTAAAGGATCACTCCCAAGTCCATATTAGAAGTCAAGGATTACCCCAAAAGCCATTTTAGAGAATAGATACCCTTACATAACTGGATCAACTCCCCATTTGATCCATGTTTACCACATGTGATATTAACCTTTATGAAATGCATTGGAGGGAGGAAAATGTCCGAACCATATCATAATGAAATAGTAAATATCTGTTCTATTGGGTAAAAAAAATTATCATAACATGACCCATAAAAATGAATTATTTTTATGAAAACTGGGTCCTGGTGAGAGCAGAGACGCCAAGCCTTAACATGGTTGTCGGTTGTTGTCCTGTAAGGTACCACCAGTTATCCCGTAGACATGTTTTCCCCTACCGCGTGCCCAAACTGGTCATTTGACTACTGACAGCCCCCATAGGCCAACATATATCTTTTCCAATTTTATTTTTCCTCACTCACACTAACCCTGGGAAACTTCCCAGTAGGTCACCCATCCTGATAACTACTCCAGGCCAAGCATGCTTAACTGTGGAAGGCTCCTAAAAAGGATGGTGCACCTTTTTGACATGAGTAATGTCATTTAGTCATTTAACCCTTTATCATTCTTGGATTTTACAATCACCCCCCTCCCCCCAGAGCAAAACATCCTCATTGTGGGCCCTACATCTCAACCTATATAGTGCACCACACATAAGGCTGGGTACCACCTCTGATACCAAATGTCTCAATTGGGTCCCGATGACAGCAGAAACACCCTACCTTATGTAGTGCACCACACATAAGGCTAGGTACCACCACAGATACCAAATGTGACCACTGGGTCCAGATGACTGCACAAACACCCTACCATATCGTGGTCGTCGGGTGCTAGCCCGCCAGGTTCCATCAGCTGCCCTGCAGACACATGGTCCCCACCCAAGTGCCCAAACTAGTCATCTGACTAATGACAGTCCCCACTGGCCAACACAAGTCCTTTCTTATTTGCATTTTCATCACTCACACACACCCTAGGAAACATCCCAGAAGTACACCCATCTTGATCACTACTCCAGGCCAATCACGCTTAACTGTGGAGTTCAAATCAGGAAGGATCCCGAAAATGATGGGGTCCTTTGTTGACAAGAGTCATATCATTTAGTCATATTACCCTTTATCATTCTAGGGTGTTTCTATTTTTATTAATATGATATCCTAATCTAATATATGAAATGGGATTTATAAACATTTCATAATATCATAACCAATGGAAGTGAGGGAGGTTTAATAATCAATTTATTACAAAGTAACCTATGAAATAAAGGCAATTTCATAAGAGTTTATCATGGTTTACCCCATGGAATAGAAATACTATAGATACAAATCCTGACATTAACTATATTTCCATTAATGTAATGATAGATAATGGTTTCCATTGATCATATCCCTATTATATCATTTTATATATCTTTGGATATCAAATTAGAGGGATACAGACTTTGAAATATAAATTTGATCATTTATTAATGGAAATTACCTATCATTGAATGAGAATTTTTAAAACTTAATACATTTTCAAAAATAATATTCCTTGAAACCCCTTTTGAAAACATTTCATTAAATATTCAAAAATCCTTTAAAACGTATCATGTGGAATAAATATTTTTCTCTTTGAAATTTTCATTGTAGAATATAAAACCTTTTGAAAAAATCGATTTCATTATAAATACTTTTAATAAATGAATATTTATAATATTAGGGAAAAAAATTTCATTAAAATTAAAATCTTGTATGTATGAAAAAGAATCATAAAATTAATTATTTTAATGACATAGGACAAATCTGAAATTTTATAACATTCCATTTGTCACTAACATGTTTAAAAAAAACTAGATCAAAAAATTAAAAGAAGATTCATTTTTAAAAACAATTATTAAAATGTATTTCCTGGGTTAAAATTTGTTTTTTAGATCATAAACGTATATATTAATGGTTTTAATTTTTTTGTAAAACATGGTTTTGGATGTACATATATTTCAGAAAGAAAAGATAAATAAATTCATATTTTCATAAAATATTTTTTTTAATTATATTTATTACTTGGTAGAGGAAATTTTGTTAACATTACATGATAGTTTAATAAATAAACAGGGGGGAATAAATTACATTTTATTTTTTTAGATATTGATAATAAAATTGCCTCAATAGAATTATAATAATATATAATCCTAAAAAATTATGAGGTAGTAACAAGAGACTCTTACCAATATGGTAACATTAAATCAAAATTCCCATGAAATAATAACAATAAATGAATCATAAAAGATTATTAAAATATGGATATATATTATATAAAATTTATAATGTTATTATCTAAACATCTTAAAATAATGTAGGTGCATAACACTACATGTGACTCGAAGAAGTAAAATTGAGACTATATTTTTATACTGATTTGGTAACATTTAAATATTAAACCCCATGAAAAAGAGATCATAATTTTTTTTAATGAACATATATTTAAGAATAATAGTAATATAATTCATTCATAGTATGTATATACATAAAAAGATGTTGATGAATTAGGCATGTATCTCATTTATATAAAAAATATGAGATAAAATTACTCTACCTTATGTCTCGAAATAATTTGTAAACATTTAACCCTATTATATAAAAATTATAAGTTTATTATAATTATAACAAAAAATCATATTTTTATTTATCATACCATATATTTTCTATTATGACTTATTGTAATTCGTTTATTTACAATTTCATCTTATTGATACATTTTGTGTAAAAACTGATTTATGTTTTGTATGTATTTTTAGTTATTATTCTTCTTCCTCTTATACAAATCATGATTTAATTATCTAAAGAATTAAAAATTATTTAAATATCATATATATCATCTATATTATTATTTATACTAATCAATAAAAAACATTATATGAAATAGACCTTTCATGTATATGGTAGGACGAAATACAAATGAATGTAGTTTGAATATTTTATCAAATATTTTAAGAATTTTTTTTAATTAAATGTACAAATATTATATTTATATTAGAAATACTACTTCATATATATCAATTATTTTTATTAATTATTTCCTTAATACATTTCATGTAAAGAGTGGATGAATCATGATGCTTTCAAGAGCTGATTTTCAACACATCCACAAATGAAGTAATCTCATTTCCAAAAAATTAAAAGCATGAAGGTATGTGTTATATAATAATTATATAATAATAAATACATTATAAATTTCATAAATATCATATAAAAATAGTTTTTATATCATTATTTCCTACCATGATAGGTGGTAATAGATGAACGGGCATCATTGGTTCATGAGGTGCTAGTCCACCGTACACACGAATGATGATTGTGTATCCCAGTTGATGGAATTGTGTGTGAGTGTAAGTCATACCCATAAAATAAAAATATTAGTATATTTAGGAAAATGACTTTATTATAAATTTTTTATTAATAATATCTAATTTTGTGGGGAAAAAATTGATCAAATTTTCTTATGAGAGGATGTTACCACATCATTGGGTGAGTCCTTTTGGTTTTCACCAAATGGATTCCTCGGATTGATTTATTACAAATGGGAGGATTCTATGATGATGAAATAAAAATTTGGGGCCTATATGTGAGGGTATTGGTTGATTAAAATTGATTTAAATGTGTTAAAATTTTAGGGTGTATGAGTTCTGTTTTATAAGTTGGGGAAAGGATAAAGATTTCATTTTTGAAAAGAATTTTTTGGTCTCCCCCCATTTTCACCATATCAAAGGATTTAATATAATTAAAATTCTTGAAATGAAGGATTATGGTCCAAATATGTCTAGATAATGGACTTTTTACTTGTACAAGGTCAATTTCAAACCCTGTATTCTATGCTTAGACATTATGAAATCTGAATTTTACCTTAATCACAACAAATAGTTTTAATTACATTCACTAATCACATTGACAAAAAATTAACTCAAATTTATAGAAATTATAAATTATTAAAATTATAGATATTTAATACAATTTATAAATTATGAAATAAAATGTTCTAAAAATTAATTTAAATTTAATTCCATAGATTAAACGAGATCATGGGGTTTGAAAGTGAAATTGTTAAAACGTTCAAAATGTTTTAATTTCCAATTTCTATATGAAATTTTTTTAATGAACTAATTTTAATTAGGTGATTTATAAATGATTCAAATAATTTTGAAATTTAAATTGAAATATAATTTCACTTTATAGATATATTTGACAAAGTGAATTTGACAATTAGCATTCACTATTTTTAACTATTCATTAGAAAATAAATATTTTCCAAAAATTAACAAAACATAACCTAGAGTAATTTTTTATATTTAACTTCGCAATATTGATTTAATTTTTTTTAAAAATAATATGTTTTTCAAAAAAAATTTAAAAAATCATCCATTAAAATGTTGTAGAACTTTCTTTTAAAATAATAAATTATTATGCTTATAGCCGGATTTGTTCTTATTTTATGACTATCATACATAGTGAATAAATGAATAATATAGTTTTTTATATTTTATAATATAAAAAATTCCTTATTATATCTCACTAATTTTTTTTAATTTAATATATTAAGGTAAAACACCATTTTGGGAATAAAAATTGTTATTCATAAAATCACATACTTTATATTCATTTTTTTTTTCAATTCTATGTAATTGATATCAAAACAAATAATTATATAAAAAAATATTAAAAACATATTTCAATAAATTATTTAATATTATTCATATATTCTATTCCAAATGATTGGTGATAAATATAATAATATTTTAATGAAAATATTATTAGTATATTTTAATTCTGTGAAAATCAGTCTTGCGGGTAATGTAAGCTATCGAAAGAACATGGTTTAATATGTAATAAAATAAAATTTTATTATTTCATATAAGTTAATATAATAATTATTTTTAAAGTAAAAAAAATATATGTTTAGTGTTTTTGTAGAATAATCTGGGATACTTTTTGTGTTTTTTTAATCATAATATGTTTTTGCATATAAGGAAAGTATAACTTGCTGAAACGTGCAACATAAGCCATAAAATAAATTTAATTTATTCAAAAAAATATAATTTCTAAAAACTCGATGTATTACATGATTGGTGTTTCTTTCAGATGATTTATTCGATCACATTATATTATTTTATGTTAATCATATATTAAAATCTCAAGGAATTACATTCTCAACTTTAAATAAATATCCTCCAGAAATGTTTAATTGTTACTCATTTATGAATTGTGTTTAGGGTAATCATAAGATATTAAAATTTTATGATATGACCTCAAATATGAAATATATAATTATCTCATTGGTTATATTTTTTTGAATATGTTTACCTAAACAACATTATCCACTCATATGATCAAATACCTATGTATTTATTATCCTAAATCATATATTACCCATAAATAACATTCTCAAAACCATTATAATATCTATTTTAAAAAACTATAGGGATGTCTTGTATTCATGAAAAAATAAATTCTATCATTATCCATAAAATAGAATTTCCCACTCTTTCATAAGGTTACACATTTATTAATTTTTATGAATATTCAAAATTATAAATTTAATTTAAAAAATATCATGAAATCTCAATAAACCCATGGATATTGATATTGAATAACATACATATTCAAAATTACCCAGAACAATATTATCCCAATATTATGTATATAGTAATCCTAAAACTCATTCATCACACAATCATGTGTTCTTCTATAGTTATATCCAATAATATAACAATTCCATAAAATAAATTCCCCAATATATTGATTTAATTTATTATATGATTTGAAGAAAATAATGAAAAACATCCAAATCGAAATCCTTCGATGTTTAAAATAATCGTTAATATTTTTTAGAATATACAAAAATGTAACTTTTATATATCTCTTCGAAAATTAAATATTTAACAATATCAATAATTAATTTCAATTATGATATCAACATCACTACCATAGGTAATATGCTTGAACTCACATTTTCCATTAAATTAGACATAATAATGTATCATAATAATTTTTATAATCTATGATTTTAAGTGATAAGACAAAGTGGTTTCATGATACACACATTTCTTAGTTTAAATATAATGATCCTATTTTAGAATAATTTTAAAACCAATAATTGTTATGACATTGTCAATGATATGAATAAAAAACAAAATTATGAATATTTATTCTCTTATTACACTATATTTTAATATGTGATACATTTATATCAACATATGACTCTATTTTTTTAATACTTCATTATCCATTGTTCGTTTTTAATTTGTAACTCTAATATAATTACTAAATTTCTACATCAAATCATTCATAATGGATAGGAAAGAGAATATGATTAACCTAATCATATACCATGGGATTTTCAATCTAGGTGTGTAGTCTTCATCATAGTAATCATGAATCTGAGTGAAGGGTGAGATAAATGAATTACCAAACTTTTTGGAGTGATTACCCATAGGATCATCTTTCACACAACAAAATACACCAATTAGTATCCATATTGGGATGTATTTTTTAGAAACCAATATACTCAAGACATTTCCAAGTATTCTTGACATCTTCCTACTTAATGAATTATATATATGGGTTTCATTTCTTCAATAACTATCACCCCAAAATAAAATGTGAATTTTTTCCTTAATATTTAATCATATTATATAAAATACGGTCCTAAAAAACATTTGAATCTATGATCAACCATAACATATAAAACCATCAAATATCCTAAAAATATCATAATTTATAAAAATATCAAAACATTTTTTATACCAACTATAATTCCCAAGACCCGAACTCTTATTTTGATCAATAAGAACATACCTTACTTACTAAAATTCATACCAGCTGTAAAATATTGAATATAACTATACTTTATTACAAAATAACTAATGATAATTTTATCCCTTACATCAAAAGTATGTTTAAATGTTTTGATCATTGTGAATTATATAAAAAACTAAAATAGAGAAGACCCGTGTTCTTTATATTAAATAGACTACTTTCCACAATATATAAAAAACAATTAATCCATATTTAATCTCAAAATCATCACATTAATTAATTTACATGAGATATCCTTATATTCTTGTTAGATATGACCACAAGATTTTGCAAATTTTTTGTTTCATGTAATTTAAATTTTTTGATATATTCACCACACGCAAAAAATGAGTATAGATTTTTGATATTATATTAAATCATTATGTTTGGATTACATTATACTCAACAATAAGGGAATCAATCCCTACATGCAACACCTACTTGGATTTCCTTACACGTGACACTCAGTTCTTATGAAACAATAATTTACAATTATATTTATATAAATTAGATAGTTATAACCTAGACATTAAACATAGTAATATGAATATAAAAATCTAATTTCTAAATTTTTCCACATAGATAAAACATATTTCCAATGAAGTGTAAAAAAATTTTAGAAGCCAATATATGTTTACAAATACTATTTTCTTAATGGAACTACATTCTATTTTCTTCTACAAATAATAATAAAATTAATTTTAGAAAATCATATAAAAATCATTAAATAAAATAAATAAATTTTTTATTCATAATTTCAAAATTTAATTCGGGAGAATTTTTATTATATATCTATGAAGCTTGATATTTTTGATAAATAGTGAATAATAATGCATCATAGTAAAAAAATTAGGTTCTCCATTAAAATAATTATTTAAAATTAAATTATTTGTAATGTCTAAATAGATAAATTAAACATATATTAATACAATATTGTTCATTGGAAGTTATTTATAGGAATATTATATAGAGAAACTTTTTAAAATTTTGAATGTTTATTTTACCCGCCTTCTTACCATGTTTGTGGGATTAGAAATAAAGTTATTTTTTCTTCTTCTATGAATTTTTTTAAAAAAAAGGACATACAAGGTTGAAATATGTACTCTATTAAGCTTAAAATTGGATTAAAATAATGTTGTGGTGAATATTAAATTTAGTAATTTTTTTATTTACCATGTTTAAGGTAAATCTTTTAATGGAACATAAAAATCATATTATAATATTATAAGGTTACCCTAACACTTGTACTAATTTAATTGAATGACTGATTGTTGAAAAAAATAAACATTTGGTAAAAAGTGTGGTCTTCTTATTTCATGTGGGTATGAATAAGATATTTATTATATATTATTTCAAGATAAACAATAAATGTTATACTTTTATTATAAAAAGTAAATAATTTTTAATATAGGTTTATTCATATGAATTAATATATTATAAATATTAATTAAAATTTAAATAAATTTTACATCATCATTATATTTTATTTATTATTTTTAGAGGTGAAATAATATCATTAGAGGCATGCATAAAAATGATGTAGTGATTGTTTAATTAAGGGAAATATCCTGTAAATGATATTAGAAATATTAATAATAAAATAATTTGAAATAATTAATTACAATAATTAATTTTATAGATTAATTAAAAAAAATTTATATATACTGTAGGTGTTAGTTTGATGTTATCATGTTTTAATGATATTTTTTATGAGATATATTATAAATAGTATCAAAATTGACAAAAAGAGATACTTTAAAGAAATAATATTTTTCAATGATATAAAATTCATAAAAGAATAAAATTAGGATAAAATAAGTATAATCAGGTTAAATATGTCATCAATGATCAAATTGTGGTCCGTTTTACAATTTATCGTAAAAATATTAACTAAATATTGTAAAAAACTATGTTGTTATGGTAATAGTTTAAGGGTTTACGTAAGTGTTAAACCAAAAGATAAGGTTAATTTTATTACATAAAAAAGTCAAAAATCATTGGATGAGATTATTTAGACCCATCCTAATTTTATATTTTATATATCTCTCTTTAGATCTATTTTATGTGGGAAATCCAATTATATTAATTTAATATTTTCCGATTTTCCTAGAGTGCCCCTTGCATATCTTATGATTGGGAACCTTTTCCCCCATTACCTTACAACACCAAGAGACTAATATCTTGAACAAAACCTTATTAAGTCACCTATAAACCATATTATTTATATTTTAAAGTTCATGTTATTCCTAAAACACCATCCTTAGTGTCTATAAGAGGATAATCAAAGCATGTCCCCCGAAAAAGAGGTAAATATTTTACATATCCAATTCAATTTGTTTCTTTTAAATAATATTATTATGTTGTTTCCATAATAAATTAATAACTCAAATATAATATATAAAATAATATTTTATTATGATTATGGTAAAAATGTATCCCTACATTTATTCATCTTATAAAAACAATATCACTATATGTGCATATATACGGTTTACTGTCTCCACGCTGTCTGGTAATCTATTTTTCATCACCATAATTTATAAATAAGATCTATAATGATTGTAATGAATATATATTAAATATATAACATAGTTATACATATTTGATAAAAATAGAATGTCTACCTATATACAATTTATTATTTTTGGAATATTACAGCATCACTCATGCGTACATATGGCTTATCATATCCAAAATGTAGTGTGACATGTTATTCAGCTATATTTATCTGGGATGGTAATAAGGATGAATTTTATAAATACATATATATAATATAAGACAATAAAATTAATATTTAATAATAATACATCATATTAATTCTTTTATTGCAACCCGACAAGAAAATCAAAACAATGTTCATGCGTACATACGACAAATTGTCTCCATGAACAATGTATTTCATTTATAATTAATGATTATTATAAATAAATATATAACAAATATATAAGATATTTATATCATGTTTTATATTATGTAAATAATTAAATAAATATATAATTGTGAGAATCAATAATACCAAGTCAAATCATGTACGATTAACTAGGTAGTTATCATCCAAAACATTTCGTTAACATGGAATTATTAATAGACAGGTAATTTTAAGTCATACATGAATAATAAATGATATAATAAAAGCTATTATGATTCTATTATAAGTTATTAATATGTTTTAAACCACTATAGTGGACATTCAAACACGTTTGGAGGGAATCAGACCTATAGTAATGGAATTTTTCCCCACCTTTACATTTATGTGACACAAGCCTCACACACTACTTATTTCTCCCAAGTGGTGTATATTCTAAAAAATAATATCTTTTATGAGTAATAAGCCTAATATTATGGTATTTTTATATCACTAAAATTTTCTTTCATTCATGGGGAATATGATTCTACAGATTATAATGTTTTAATTGTTAATTTCATGATCTCATTAATACATGTGGTTTTTTTATACATAGGAATCAACTGAGGGGTATTTATCATAATTATTCATGATTTATAATATTGTTTTAATATCTTTATATTAAATTTTAATGTCACTTTACACATTTTTTTAACTTCATACTAAATGGTTTTAAGAGAATCTTCTTGTTGTTTGTGAAATTATGTTCCTTGTGACATTTTGGGAAAAGGTCTGTGGAAAATGTTTTAGTTAAACTTTTACAGAATGAATAAGATTTTATTCTTTAATTAATACTTATTTCCATGAATCATATCTTATAAGATTTGAATATTATTTTAATGGAAAATATAGTCAATTATTATTATATTGATTTTACAAAAATAAAAAATCAAATAAGAATAGATATTTTCCTCATGAATTATTTTCATGTGATATTTCAAAATTATATCCCTTATAAGATGACATCTGTAGGTTTTAACTAGGCCTCTCTAGGAAAAGATACATGATTCCAATAATATTATTTATCTAAATGTTTTATGTTTGGATGTAATTATGTTTATCAAACCTATTTATCTTGTATGTGTTATATGATTATAAAATATGGTTCCTTTCAAGGGTTATGATTTGATGAAAGGATTATGAATCCTATCACATTCCCATAGGATTGGATATGGCTACATGTTTATGAAACCAATTTCACATAATGAGTTATTATATTATTTTTTATTATCTTGTGTTACATGTCTCAATGATTTCATTATGAGATGGTTGGGACATATATCTCCCACCAATGCATTTGGAAACGATTGATATTTCAGGAGATAGACATGAAGGAACATGTGCATTAACATGGTCTTTGGAGGGAACCCTAACATCCTAATATAGTTGTGGGATAGAACCATGACAACTTGGATAGTTACGGGAGTGAATAATGACTTCTATAATTGGTATGGCTAAAAAACCTATATAACCAGGATTGCATATGTTGTGATGCCCTGACTACTATAGAAATAATTATTATATTATTATGTTTCTACCATAGTTTTTTGTTTTATTCCTATTTTATGATTCTATGTGTCATGTTATTTATTTCCATATGATTTATCTTTTATGAACTACAAATATTTATCACAAGATTCTAATTTATGGTCTTTCCTATAGAGGTAATAATCATCTATTTACATGGTTTTTTTCTCATAACCATATTCCCATGATAATGATTACATGCCTCCCTTGTATACCATTACTCAGAATCTGAGCTCTTCGATTTACTTATGTTTTATTTTCAATAGGTTATAATCAAAGGTTATAGTTAGGGTTACTAAAGAGGAATATCCCTATGGGGGATTTTGAAGATATTTCACATAATTATAAAAATTTGATAAATGTTCCCAAAATCAGTAAACTAATATTTTTTGAGAATTTTTCTGTAATTTGATAATTATTCCGAAAATTTATTGAAATTTACATGTTTGATAATCATGGGTCAATGTATTTGGTATCAGATATAAGTTTTAGTTATACATGGGAAAATAGTATTAGAGAATATAGTGACATCCCTTGTGGTATTTATAAGGGAATTTTTAGTGATGTCTCAATGGATAAGCCTAATATGTTACAGATTTATAAGATGGTGTAATGAATTTTGTATCCTATAAGTAATTTTTCATGATTATATACTTTTTTAATATTATAATTAATCTCACACAATGCTTTATAGTATTATTCAATAGATATAAGAAGAAGTAACAATGTGAACATTAAATGTTTTATATGCACAATGTATGGGAATTATGAAGATAAATTTCATAAATAGAAATTTCATGAATATAATCAAGATGGTTGTATGAGAATTGGTTAAACTACTAAGGATGTGGAGGCCACAAATTAATTTTTTAAAGAGTGGGGTATTTTTAGATTATAATTTATATTAAATATAAGAATAATTATAATATTGGGGTTGAGTAACCTTGACAAATAATTCGTATTTTATATTCAATGAATGATTATGATGATGAAGCATGATGAATTGTTTAAGAATAATGAAGGATGATTTAAGTGTTTTTGTAATGGTATTAATGAATAATATTGTAGTATTTAACTTATGGTATTATGGAATAAGGGAACAACTAGTTATTAGTCCACTTTCGTTTTGACATAAGTATTTGAGAACATATTATGAATGGTACTGGTAAGTATGAAAAAAGATAGAGGTAAAAAGGTGGTTTTTTGGAAAACATGTTATTAAGGGAAGGACAACACCTATTTTGTTTGGGATAATGAGATAATGATATTGGGATGATGATATATTCGATTTGAATAAGTAAATTATGTTAAATTATTTCCTTTTAATTGAAAATGGATTTGTTGAAAGGATATTTATGCTATTAGGGATGATGTTTAAAACATATTGGACTTAATGAATATATCAAATAAACTATAAAATAAGGAAACCTATATATTTTCAATAAGGATATTATGTAATTCAGGTTATTAAAAAAAATTTCAATAGAATACATGAATAAGGTATTCAAATTAATGGAATCTCTCAACCAATAGCTACTATAATATATATGGGAGATAAATGATAAGCGGATTATAAGACTTTATTTCTATAGTTTTTTATTTTTCTCTTTCTCAAAGATTGTATTCTTATCCATTTATATAAATTTTAATTTGAACATCACATAAGTTTTTTAGATTAAATTATTAATTTATCATTTGTTGATATATATAATTTACTTCATGTTCAAACCTTTTTATAGTGATATATAGAATGACCTATCATTCATCCCATGATTTATTAATGATTTATGAGGTAAAAATTCTACTTCATTTCTTAGAATATGTGTATAAGTTGAAATTGGTCTAGGAACACAATAGGGTGATTTTATATGGAAATCATGTAATTATATATTCTCATAAAAATTGATCAACATGAAGAAAATAATCGTGATATAAAGTATTGTCTGGTTAAAATCATTATTTTTGAAACCAATGACCACATTCACATTTTAGTAGTTTATTGTTTCTTGATTTTTAATATTCTATGTATCACCCTCATTATTGTGATTAGTGATATTTTCCAATATTTATGATGATGTACACCTTTCCTCAATGCCCAAATCTGTAAATATGATCTTCTATGTGGAAAAATAGTTATGAGTTACTTTGGGTAGACATTATTTTTCAAACATTCTTTTTTAAAAGGAATTTATAGAATCTTTTTTATGACATCCAAATATATGAAATGAAATTTAATTTATTAAAACATTGATAACCAAGATTAATTTTTGGGATAAATTCATTTTAAGGGGGTATAATGTAACACCTGAAGATTTTGTGATTTTTTAAATTAATTTTATAGTTTTTATATTTTCAACTTACAAAACACTGATTATAGGATTTTATTACTATATAAAACCACTAAATTTGGAATATTTTATGTTAAACACTAGAAGAATATTTCACTAAACGCAACTCCGAATTTTCTTGCATTACACACGACAATGAGTTTATGAGAATGAATACGTTACAATTATATGTTTTGGATGATATATTTATAACCTAGACATTAAAAAACATAATATGAATATTGATAAAAAAAATTTATATGATTTCACATAAATAAAACATATTTAAAAATATGTGTCTAATATTGGGTGAAGCTATTATATGTTTAGAAATACTATGTTTTTAATGGAATTACTTTTTTTTCCTTTTATGAATAATAATAAAATCAAATTAATAAACTCTTAGAAATTGATTCATTTAAAATAAACATATTTTTTGAATTTGAAATGTCCATAATAACTTAGGGATAGTATTTAGTAATTTTCTATGATGTTTCATTATATGATGAATAGTGAAAAATACTGCATCATATTTAAAAACTACAATTTTTATTTAAAAATTAATTTGACATTAAATTAATTTTAATGTAAAAATATTTAAATTATACATATATTCATCATATGTAGGCCCTTGGAATATTTTTGTATTAAAATTATATATTAAAACTAATTTATCTTCGGAACATTCATTTTATATGTTTCTTGCCATGTTTGCTGGATTACTATAAATGTTACTTTTTCCACTTCTATGAATTGAATTTTGAAAAATGGTCATGAATATTTAAAATCATTAAGATATTTAGGATCTAATGGTATCAAATTATTTTTTTATGAATAATAACTTCAATAATTTTTTATTTTTATTTAATACGGTTTTGGGTTAATCTGGAAATTAATGGAAAAATATATTATAATATTAAAATGTAACAATAACTGATGTCTTAATTTCAGTGTATGATTGGGTTTCAAACAAAACAATCCATCAGTCAAAATTGTGATATTTTTTCCACTTTGGTAAGAAAAATATATTTATTATCTTTTAATTAAGGAAATGTTAAAAATAACATACTCATAATTTGAATTATTAAATAATTTTTAATATAGGATTATAAATAAGATAAATTATACTATAAATAGTAATTTTATTTTTACAAAATTTATAATTCCCCTGATATTTTAATTATAAATTTTATGGAATAAATTATTTGATTAATGGATTTTATAATAATGATGTAGTAATTGTTTAATTAATGGAAATATTAAGTAAATTGATTAAAAAAATATTAAAATAAATATAAATTTTCAAAATTAACGACAACCCCTAATTTAATAGATATATCATACATGTGATAGATACATTATATATTTTTTAATTCGAGGTTATCATATTTGGTATGATATTTTCTAAAAGAAAAATTATAAATAGTTTCAAAATTGAAATTAATGATACTTTAAAATAAATAATATTTCACTAAATGATATAATATTAAAAATAATAATAACTATGAAATATTACTATAATGATGTTAAATATTCCATGAATTATCCAGATTTTATTTTTTTTTTTGGAATTTTGTAGTAAATATATTGACCTTAAATAGTAAAAAACTATGTTTTCATGGTATGAGTTAAAGGGTTTAACTAATTGTTGGAACAAAATAATAAGTTTATTAATGTTACCTAAACCCATATAAAACTATTATTAGAGAGGATTTATACCTATATTCATCTTAGATTCGAAAAAAATCATTTAGAGTGATACGTAATCAAAATTAAATTTATTTTAATTTTATATTTTATGATTTTCCTAGATTACCCCTCCACTCTCTAATGAAATGGAACCTCCCCTTTCACTTCCTCGCTCCATGTAGAGAATTCTAGCTTGACTGATGCCTGCAAAATTCTCATCTAAAAATTATTTGTTATGTTATAGGGGTCTTAGTCTTCCTAAAAGACCATCCCATGTGTCCCAAATATTAGATCCAAAGACAATCCATTGAAAAAGAGGTAATTATTTTAACAATAAAATTCAATTCCTTTTCATATTCTTCATTCTTTATGTAATTACCCAGATCATTACATGTATTATTTTTTGATATTATATAGAAATTGTTTTTTACAAGGTGGAAACACGACATGCGATTCTAAGGCCCTAGGAGCCGATAATAAATGTTTGAAACATATGAAAATATTAAATAGAAAATGCATTAAATTTTCCTAAAAGTAGTGGAATAATATCTAAAATATTTCTCCAATTAGAAATATTATGGTACTATTGTATTCAGAGCAGCAGCATTACCCTAGGTGCAACCTAACGTCGGCCGTCATGGGTCAGCTATGATAAGTATTTTTTGGTGTTTTAATAATTGATATAAAATATAAATTTTTTGTCGTAGTGGTGTAACGATAATTCTTTTAAATTTTCATATTTATAAGGGATCAATTTTTAGAATCAAAACCCTATAATTTCTACGAGTGATTAGAGAGATCCATGAAGAACACTCTCGATGTAAAATGATGATGTGACATTGATCGAAGATCGAAAAATTCCGTTTTTGACAGATCTCTCCAATGACTATCAAGTAATGGTTAATCCTCATCATTTGAAAATCCATTCCCAAGGTAGGTCTTTTTTATAGGAATTTCAATTTCCTCATTAATAGATTCAATGATGAGTGCTGAAAAACCAACAAATTAGTTGATTCATGATTCACTCATTCTTGTGGTATAAACTATGATTATTGGTTTTTATAGGGTCATTAATTATTGATAATTGATTCTGTTTTATTGATTTTTCTTATACAATTGACTGTGAGTTGAACAAACAAAAATCAAGGTTCTTTCCTTGGGGATTTCATTCTGTTTTAACGCTCGATTTTCTTCGTGTTCTTTGTGGATCATGAAAAAATGATAGTTTAACCATTAAATCATGGATAAATGATCTAAAATTGAATATCCAAACTTTTTATTACATGGAAGAGGTGGGACGATGATGGAGATAGACATATAAAAAAGATTCAAGAGATATTATTCTTGATGTTATATTCATGTGGGTGATCAGAATCTATTTTTAAGCTGATTAAAGGATTAAAACCAAACGATTTAGTATTTCAATGGGGATATGACCATGTATCTCTAGTTTTGAGGAAAGAGTAGATATGGATCAAACATAGGAAGAATGGATGAGGTGACCTAAGGAGGAATGATGGGGTCATAAATTTCTAATGAACATAGCATGTAGTTTGAGTTACAAGGCATGTGGTCCCCACTAATTGGCTGATATGGTTTTGGGAGACACTAAAGTGTCACACGTTGTGTGAGCACTATCACATGTCTTGTGGGCTCTTCGCCAAGACTCGACATGTATCTCGGGAGATGCACAGACATAGGGTGGAGTACATGGGTAGAAAACACGTTGTGTATTGCCACACATGGATTTTCTGAACAGGTTACATGGATAACCATATGTAATGGTATACTCGAAAGGGAGCATGGGTTGATTCCATGTAATAGCATATTGTGATCATAAATGTGTAGACCATGGATATTAGGACATTTCGTGTGACCCTTTTTACATGCCATATACTCATTTTTTACTTGACATATTCTATAGACACGAGTTGTTGTACGCGGGAAGTACCTGAGGTCGTGGGACACAAAATTGGACCAAACTACACACCATGTGCCCCCTTTATACATGGAATAATTATCTTGTACAACATATATTATAATGGTTTTGTTAGGGTTCATTATCTTTATCACATACTTGAAGATTTGTGGGTATCATTTCTTACTCATAGGAATATGATCCCATCAGCTAGACTTCATAAAGAGAGTCATTGGAATCCTCTGAAAGGTCTATCATGTTATCCACTATTAATTATTCATGTATTAGGTAGATTCAATGGTATTGAAATGTACAAATAAATTGGGAATCAATTCTCAATATAAGAGTTTAATCCATTTGGAGTTATTTGTATGATCCCATGGTCGTTGCTCTAGTACACATCCAATGTATCATATCAATATTCAGATCATTTAGTGTATCTCTCACATGATGGTTGTTGAAAAAAAATATTTCTTGGATGGACTTCATCATTTCTATTATAAATAGTAGTGTGATATCCCAGATGAATCTTTCATGGAATATTCGAACTGAATCCCTAGTATGGCTATGCAGTAGTTGCAACTTACCTATCGACTACATGTCTTCATTTGAGTATATAATGATATTCTAATTATATATCTTGTAGTCATATACTGTGTAGAGGTGAATACAAATTTTCATTGTTTATTTCTTTGTTCATTCGGGGTGTCATACTGAGTACTATATTACTAACCCCTTCATAATCTTTTCCTGATCTTGTCGTATCTTTTGCAGAAGGGAATCCTTTTGATGGACTAGGTCTGGATAGAGCATAGTGAGTTCAGGTCGGAATAAATGTTACTATGGAGTGGTGCAACATTCCCATTACCTATTTTTATTACATGTTGGACATTATATTTTACATACACTTTCCTTTTATGGGCTTGTTTTCTAGACCAATTTACATTACTAAACATTTATTCCTATCGTACTCTATTGGTTAGGATAGTAATGTGCATGCATTTTTTTATTAGTTGATTTTACATTTTAAAATTTTTCGACTCGGATATGTGTTCATGTGTTATGGAAATATGAAATTCCTCCCATGTTAGTGAAATGCGCACTTTCTGCTAGTCACCAACCCCTAACCTGTTGGAGGTGTGATTAGGTAGTCACGACACATGGCCCACTTGAACTGGTCATGATATAGTGGTATTAGATGTGGCTAGTTCAACCTTTGTACTAGGAGTCTCTGAAATATGTTTAAGGAAATACTATCATGTGTTTAATGTTCATCGTTTAGGCCAATAACTCTAGTTATGGTGTGGGCTGCTGACATATCCATACACTAAGACTCTATTAATCTTTTTAGACCTATTACAGGAGAATATTTGTGGAAGGAAAAATAATGGTACATGTATCATATAATAATGGTTTTTGGTTCCATGTCCTTATTGATCTGTATCTCCAGATATACTCATTTATTGTAGTATATCTTGTTTTCATATAGGATTCCACTGACACATATACAACTTTGGATTTAATAGCTCAATACTAAGGATGATCCACTTAGTTAAGAGACATCGATACCGGGACAAGTTCCCCAGATGTTACCCCCATGTGGTCCACTGGCCATACCACCACTTATAGAGAATCATGTCATACCTCAGTACCAACAGATGAGGAGCATAGTTTTAGAACACTCCTTCACTTTTAGTGACACAAACCCCTTATATTTTGAGGAGGTCCTAACCCTATGGATAATGAGAACTCACTTGATGCTGGGACCATATTTTTCTATCTATTCTAGACATTGGTATATCCGATTGTGATTCTAGAAGTGAGCCTTCTTTACATATCAGCAGTGTGATGTTGGATTTTGGAGATGCTGACTGACAATGATGTGACTCTTTAGTGGAAAGAGTTTGATCATCTCCTTGGAGATGAATTCTAACAAGTTGTGTTGGGAGAATAGTATATACAAGAGATTATTTAGATCTAATATGGTAAATTTATAGTGGCTGACAATTCATTGAGTTTCAACATCCTATCCATGTACTAAAAGGATATGGTCTGAGATTAGTACTTCACATCACAGACCTTGGATAGAGGTATGTGTAGAGACATTCGAGCCAATATTATACCTATATTCATTCTGACTTATGTTGGAGTTCTTGAGTTAGCTTCGGTGGTAGAGATATTCTTGGAAGAGAAGATGTTTCCAGTGAAAGTCAGAAGCAGGTATGTAGGTATACAGACCTCGGAAGCTAGGAGGTAATATTTGACTCATAGATCTGGATGTGGGAGATGTTTTTTTTGGGATTCTAGGATAGAGGATACATATTTTTGGGCCCATTGTGTGGGTCTATTCAACTTTGGTGGAGGTTGTTCTATTCATGTCAGAGAAGGGGACATATTTCTTGAGATTTTTCATCCTATCATACTAATAACAGGGAAGTGGTGGATGGACCACCGAGTTATATGCAATAATAGGAGCAAGAAGATCCTCAAGGCGATGAATGTGGAAAAGGAGTTCAAGGAGAAGAAGTAGGTGATCAGTGTTTTGAAATGATTCCACCACCACAAGGATGTCCACACGAGTCTTAGGGAGGAAGAGGACTGTGGTGGGGGAAACTGCATGTGGTCAAGGAATGTAACCCATGGGCTCTAGGAATGATTCAAGGTTTGATATGTGTATTTATACTATATTTATATTATTATTAGAAACATGTTCTTTTCGAACATTTCTCTCTAAATATCCTTTCTGAGACCTATAATTCCCGTTAAACCATAGACTCAACCCTTACACTTGGAGACACCCAAAAGAGAATACTCATTGATCACACATATATTCTAATTATGTAACCTAGCCCACTAAGGGGTGGTATTTGGTCGGAACCTCTTGGTGGAAGCTTTAAGGCCATATGACTTCATTCATAGAATGGACTGGTTATTCACAGTCCTTGCGTAAATTGAATATTTTAGGAAAAGGGTGTATTGTGTCTACAGTTATGGAATAAGTTTTTCTTTTCATTGTAAATGAGTCCCAGACAGCATAGGATGGAATCATGCAAAGGAGGGTAAATCCAATTACTCATTATTTGGATAGCCTGACCCTCAGAGTAGTAGACGATATGAATTTACAGTTCATAGAAATTATGGTAGAATACGAGGATGTATTTCAAGAATATGTTCATGGTTCACCTCCTACTTGAGGTATTGAAATATTCATTTACATAAACCCTATGATGACATTGATATTAGCACCATAATTTTGGATGTCTCTAGAAGAGATTTGTGAGTTGAAGGTGCGGGTGGAGTACTAACAGTGGAAGGGTTTTAGGAGACCCACGGTTTCTCCCTTAGTGGCCCGAGTTTTGATTTCCAAAAAGGCAGACAGGAGCTTGAGGTTGTGTGTGGACTACTGATTCTTTAACTAGGTGAATGTGAGAAATAACTATCCATTGCAAAGGATTTATGGATTTTTTTGATCAGTTGAGAGGGGAAAAATGGTTCGTGAAGTTTAACATTTGATTAGGCTATCTTCAGCTGTGAGTACGGAATGAGGATATACAGATGACGGCTTTCAGATGCCACTATTGTAATTATGAAAACATAGTGATGCCCTTGGGCATGGAGAATGACCCTGCAGTGTTCATGTTAATCAGGTACTAGATCCTTCAGCCTTACTTATATATATTTCTGGTAGACGTCATCGATGATATTGTTGTGCACTCGAGGTCTGATAAGGATCATGCGAGAAAACTATGGATGATTCTGGACATACTCCAAAAGAATCAAATTTATGGGAACTTCTCAAAGTGCATGTTTCATATCAATGAGATCCACATTATAGGACATGATATATTAGTGGATAGAGTGGTTGTGGACCTGACCAAGGTTGAAGTAGTGTTAGCATAGTATCCACCTAGGACTTCGATAGAGGTGCTAAGTTCCTTTAGAAAGTTGGGTATTACTAGAGATTCATACTTGTTGTCTCTAGGATATCATCACCTATGATATATTTGAATCTATAGGGGAATGCATTCATATGGAAAGATAATTTCTAGTAGTATTTTTAGCACTTGAGTAATAGTTTGACTAGTTCTCCAAGCAAGATATTTCAAGAGAAGGGTGTTGAGTGCATATTGTTCTGGGTTTTACCTAGGAATATACTTTCCAATGTCTTGATGTAGAGGCATGGAGTGATTTTTTATGGTTAACACCAATTGAGACACCATGAGAAGAACTACGTGACCCATAATCGTTAGTTAAAAGTAGTAGTCTTTGCATTGAATATGTGGAGAAATTTATTGATGGGGGAGTGATTTATTATGTACTCTGATAAAAAGGGTCTCATGTTTATATTTTCTCATAATAATTTAATCATGACACAAAGGGGATGGATAGTGTTCCACAAGGACTAATACTTTTAGGGTATCTATACTCATTGGAATGGGAATGTGGTGCTGGATTCTCTCATTATGAGATCTTGGTTTTAGTTGTTGAACAAGGTGTCATAGTAGTTGGCTCCATTAAAGTAATCCATTGTGGAACGAGATAGAGAATATTTCTTCCAGTTGATGGTTATCACCACTCCACACTTAATGTGTATTTGGGAGGCACAACATCTTGATAATGACTATGAGACATTACATGCTCATAAGTCCTTAGTTTATACACCTGATAGTTATTCACAAGTTGGGGATCATGTTGTCCTTTTCGGAGGACACACAGTTATACTGGTTCAATTGTATGAGGATTTTCTGAATGAGTATCATAAGTCCCATGTGTCAGTATATCATAGAGTGGGAATAATGTAATAGGATATCTAATGTCACTTATAGAAAATGATGATTATGTAGGTAGTGGTACATTTTGTTCCTTTATGCCTTAAATCCTAGTAGGTGAAGGATGAGCTCCACATTCCTACGGGTCCAGCTCAACCCTCTAAGGTGTCATAATTGATGTGGGATGGGATATTTAGGGATATCGTGATGGTATTACCAAGTACATCCATGGTACACGGTGCTATTTGAGTTATTGTTGACTGACTCACCAAGTCATCCCACTTCCATGATATATGGCAGTATAGTTATTTAGAGATATTGGGATTCCTTTATATTCATGAGATAGTTTAACACCATGGATTTATATTTATGATAGTTTCTTGTTGTGATACTTGATTTATATCATGAATGGGGAAGGAATTTTAGGAAACAATTAGGGCTAAGTAACTCTGGAGCATAACATTTCACACCCATACATATAACAATTTTGGGAAGACCATTAAAGTCATGGAAAAAATGGTTCTGGAATGCATGTGGGACATTGTTTGTGGTTTAGAGGATCACAAACCTATGGTAGAAGCCACATTAAATAATACCTTCCATTCCACCATTAGTATGGAACCAATCGTGGCTTTGTTCAGGCAACCCTGCCGGTCACCACATTACTAGACTGACCCCAGAGAGTTAACACACATGGGAACAGAGATGGAGTGAGATACTATTGAGAAGTTTCAAATAATCTAGGAGTGTATGGAGACTAGAAAGAGCTATTACAAATCTTATGCTGACTGGCGGTGGAATCATGAAGAGTGTGAGGAAATAGACCATGTGTTCCTTCAAGATTCACATCGACAGGGATTTCAGAGATTTTTTCTGGGGGGGAAAGTTATCACTGAGGTTAATCATTATATTTTCGATACAATCTAGATTTTTTGAGGTAGAATACCTCTTAGTACTACCCCCATAGTTGGACTGAGTACATCATGGCTTCCACGTGTAGCAGTTGAGGAGGTAGGTGCATGAACCATCACACCTCATCGATTGAGGTGAGTAGGAAATTTTTGATGGTGAGAAATTTAATGTGTACATAGTCAAGATCAAGGATCGGTATGAGAGGATGAAAAATTTACGATCGATTCCCTTGGTTCATGTTTGTTGGATGTATGAGAATCTACAGGAGATCACATGGGAGTGGGAGGCTAATATTATTCCACAGTACCCATATCTTCTTTTTATATCATTTTTTTTGGAATGTAAATACCTATGTTGGGTATAACTTAGTGTCATATATTTATCCATATATTGTTTTTAAAAATTATATGAAATTAATTTAGCATCAGGATCTAAGATGGTGTGCAATTCTGAGGTACAGGGTGCCAAAATAAATGTATAAAATATATTAAAATACTAAATAGAAAGAGTGTGTAGTTATCAAAAAAATGTTGAATAATATCTATATGGTTTCCCAGATCTAAAAGATAAGGAATTTGTATCATTTAGAGTAACAATTTTACGCTGACTATGACATAACATCGGCATGCATAGGTTAGTTATGGAAAGTAGTTTGGGCATTTAAATAAATAAAATTGAAAAATATATATTTTATATTAACATTTTGAAACAATATAGTGGTGTTTCATTAAAATTGTCTTTTTATGAAGGAATCTAGGGATACGATCATAACCCTTTAATTTCATGGAGGCTCTAGAGAGAACCCTAGAAAACTCCCTTAATGGAAAATGATGATGAAGCATGGATCAGAGATCGATGGACACTATTTTTGAAGGATCTCACCAACAATGACAATGAAATGATCAATACTCTTTAGAAAATGATCAAACCCTAAGTTAGGATTTCATTATATTTATTTCGACTTCCTATTTCATAGATTCAATGATGAATAAATACCATCAAACAAACATTTTTTTCCACAATTCCATCATTCTTATGGGATGAGCTATGAATGTGTGTTTTTGTCAGGATTTTAATCATTGAGAATTGATTTTTTTCAATTGATCATTCATATTTAATGGATCGAGGATAGAATGAAAATCTTCCGATGTTTATTACTTGTGTTGGTCATTTTATTTTTCCCCACAAATGTTCTTTACGTTCTTCCTGGTCTATGGTTAAGTCATCAAATTTTGGAGAAATGATCTGAAATAGAAGATACAACCTCATGATGACCAAGAGTAGGTGAAACAAAGATAGAGGAATATGGATCAAAAATATTCTTGAGAAATCATTATTCTAGTTATTTTCATGGGGGTGATCATAATAGGTTTTCAGTGCCAATTAATGTCATGAAACCTATAGATTTGGTGTTGCAATAGTGATATGTCAATTGATCTGCTGTTTTGAGGAGAACATAGTATTAGATTGAGCACTGGAGGATTGGTAATGGTGCATATAGGATGAACAATGGTTCTATAAATTTCTGATGAACATAGAATGCAGTCCATGATACAGAGCATGTGGACCCCATCGAGTGGCGGCCAGGGTTTCAAGAGGCACTCATGTGTCACACTACATGTTACCCCTATCACATGGTATGTGGGACCTTACATGACACTCAGAGTGTGTCTTGGGAGACAAACAGACATGGGGTAGAGTACCTGGGTTGTTTACAAGGTGTGCACTCAGCCACACAACGTTTCTAAATCAGTTCCACAGATAACACCATGTACTAGTACACTGGTAGATGATCATGGGTTGAAGTCATGTACTGGGATATGGAAATTGTACATGGTAGCACCCTAGATATAATGACATAGAATGTGACCATTTCTACATGTTGTTAAATCTTCTTCCGCACAACATTTTCTATTGACACGAGCCATAGTATAAGGGATCTACCCGAGGTCAGAGGACGTCGCATGTGTCCCTAGTATACACTATCTACCCAATTCTACATGGCTTGATTTAATAGTACATTGTATCATGGAATGTTTTTTTATAGTTCAATATCATTATCACTTTCATAATGGTCGGTGGGTATCATTTCCTACTCATGGGAGTATGACACCTTTAGCTGGACTTCCTAGATAGAGTCGTTGGAATACCCTGAGAGACCCTATGTAATATCGTCTATTAATTCATCGTGACATAGGTACACTCATTGGTATTGATGTGAGAAACATCAATGTGTGTTGATCCCATGCTTAGAAGGTTAAATCAGATCGAGTGGATAGTACCACCCCCTGGCCCGGGCTATGATCCTTATATGATGTATCATATCTCTCTTCAGATCTATCAGCATATCACTCGCCTGATGGTTTTTGACAAATAATACATCTCAGATAGACCTCATCTGTGAAATAAGACTTAGGATTGTGTTATCCCTAATAAGTTCTACATTTAATCTTCGAACGTAATCCCAAGTTTGTTTAAGTAGTATTTGTTACTTACCTCTGGAATGTGCATTATAATTTGATTATATTTGGTTATTCTTGGTATATTTTCTAAATACATATACTATATATATATGAATTCATCATTACATTGTGTATTTCTTTGTGATTTTAGGGTGTCCTATTGACCATTGTTATACTCACCCCTTCATGGGATTTTCCCGTACATGTAATTTCTTGTGAAGACGAGTGATATTTTGACAGACTAAGACATGAACTAGCTTTGTGATTTCAGGTTGGACAAGGTATTCCAACATCATTGAGCAGTAGTACCAAAACCTATTTTTTATAGGTTTTACTTTATAGTTTACATACTCTTTATTTTGGTGGTCTTGTATTCTAACCTAGTTTCCTTTACTGCACTTTACATCATGTAGTTCTCATTTGGTAGTGTTAGTGAATTGCGCGCATTTTTTTCATAGTGGTTTCTTCATTTTAGCCTTTTTGGGCATGGATATTTTTTTGTGCAACAATTTACGTAGGAAATTACCCCTATATTATTGATAATCCTACTTGGTTCTCATCTCTAGTCCCGAGCCTATTGGAGGTGGGCATGGGGAGTTGTAGCTTTCACCCCACGAGGACTAGACATGTCACTCTAATTTTGTTGAGGGGATGTTAATGTAATAACTCCCACATAATCTATAATATAGGATGTTATTATGATTATGGAATAGCCATATACCTCATTTTACCAATCCTATGAAAAAATGTCACCAGGTATGTGTACGTTCGTCACACCGTCTCCACACAGTCATGTAATCTGTTTCTTATAACCAGATTTTATGATTGATAATTATATTGAATTTATTGATTATATGTGATAAATATAATATAATTATACGTATTTGATTAAAATATCATTTCATCCTTTTTAAAATCTAATATTTTGGGAAATTGATAATTCCTCTCATGCGTATGTATTGTTTACCATATCTACGATGTGACGTGACTCGTTATTCACCTATATTTCTCATAGATGGTAATGAAGAAGAATTTTATCTATATAAGTGTTACATATGAAATATATGTGTTTCTTTAATGATAAAAAATCATATAAATTGTTTTCTTTTAACTAGAGAATAAAATGAAATTAATGTTAATGTGTATGTACGTCTTACCGTCTCCATGAACGATCTATATTTTTTATCATTAATTATTATTATAATTTATTATATAATGGATATATAAGATATATATATCTTTTTTTAGATTATTTTTATATATATATATATTATATATGAATGACAATCAAGAACACAAATTCAAATCATGTACGACTAACAAGGCTGTTATCACCCAAAGCGTGTCTATACTAGAGAATTATTAATAAATGTTTACATTAAAGAAATTAATTAATGATATTTGATACCATAAATATTATTATGATAATATTATAAGTTAATAATACATTTAACACAATTAAAATGTATATTCAAACATGTAAGGATGTAATTATACCTAATTTATTATAATTTTTTCTCACCTTTACTTCTATAAGACACATGTCGCATACACTACTTGTTTCATATATGTGGTGTATATACTACACTTGAATGTCTTTTATGAGTCATAGCCATAAGATTATGGTGTTTTTATATTCATATAATTTAATTTATTTCTTGGGGCATACAATTCTACACATTATAAAGTTTTATGTTTTAATTTCACGATCTCATTATTATTTGATGCTATATATACAAAAGAATATATGGGGGGAAGTTTATCATACATGTTCATGTTTTATAAAAAAATCATAACATGTTTTACTCTCCTTATATTGATTTTCAAAATATTTTTTATCCATTTTTTCTTTTTTTCTAAATTTTTTGAATGTATTATTTTTACCACTTTCAAAACAATATACATTGTGAATTTTTTGGAAAATATATGAGGATAATATTTTATTTTAACCTATATGGAATGAATATATTTGTATAATACAATGAATCGATATTAAAATGAATATTACCTTATAATATTTGGATCTTATTTTCGCAGAAAATATTTGGTTTATAAAAATTTTATCAATTTATCAAATTAAAATGTTTTAAAAAAATTAATATTTTCATCACTAAATATTTTTAGTTGATCACTAAAAATTAATTCCCTTAAAAGATGAAATCTATTTGTGGTACTAATTATATTATAGGATGTTATCCAAGTAATTATTCATATTATTGTTTAATGGTTATTTTATGGAACGATGTTTATGAATATCGTTTCTCTTCCACGAGTAATATTCTTATGAATACCACATAATATCTTGGGATAGTCTTGATGAAATGATAATGAAAACTATATAATTTCCACAAGTTAGGATATGATTACATGTTTATGATACCCATTTCATTTGATAGTCTATGATATGATTGTTTATGATCTTATGGAACATGTATGTAAGATTTTATTATGAGATGGGTGGGAACTATATCTCCCTATATTGTATTGGGTAAAGATTGATATCTCATGATATCTATATGATGGAACATATCCTCTAAAAATGTCTTTGGAGTGAACAATGAAAAATAGGATGGTTATGGGAGAGATCCATGACTATCAAGAGGTTATGGGAAGTGAACACATACTACTATGATGTCCATGGAAATAATGCCTTGAATTCTATTAAAACTATTATTATATATTCATGTGTATGCCACATTTCCATGATTCATTCGTATGTTATTATTCCATGTCTCAATTTCTAAGTTTTCTATGGATTCATGTTTTAGGAACTACCAATCTTTATTTCATGAATCCAATTTATGATCTTTTGTATGTAGGTTAGGATATTCTATTTTCATTATCAAGTTCACATACCCTAATTCCAATGAATATGTTTATATATCACTCTTGTATACCCATACTAAGCATATGATCTCTCCATTTTTCATATGTTATATTTTCCTCAGGTTATAAGGATTCATTTTAGTTAGGATTACTATAGTTGAAGTTAAATACGAGAGATTTTTAATATCCTTCACCAAATTCAGAATAATGGGTTTCATTTTTGAAAGGAAACTAATCTAATCGGGTCTTTGGGTCTTTGATTGTGTAAGGAATTAGGTATTTTTCAAAAATAATGTAATTCCAATGTATGAAAATCATGTTTCACAAAATATCACATGTAGTAAATATCCTATTATCCAAAATAAATTGAAACATAATATGGTTTCATCTTAAATTATTATTATGTGGAACATATAACTTATCCAATTGTTGTTCAAAAAATTTCAAAATATTATATCACAGATAACTATGCAATATGCAGTCCCATAAAATTTTAATATTGGATAGTTTTATATTAATTTGTGTAAATAAAAAATAGATATCAATAATAATGATCCCATAATAATGTAATAAATAATCTCATATATCAAAAACATGTTATTGAGGCCCTATGTTATGACACTCTCTTGTTATAGAGAGAGTAAGATGCAAAAACCAAACATTTTGTGTCTCATGAGACCTTTTGATGCATCAACATGATATATCATTTCTGGCCTCAACCATCACCTAATAATGTCTAATGTATTAACTATAAGATTCATCTAAATATTTTATAATTCCCATTCAGAATACTTCTATTGAATAAAATAATTTCTATACATAAAATATGGTATATAAAAATGAATAAACAATAAACCATTAGTATTGGTTAATGATTATCATGAAGAAATATACTTTTCCATATGACCATTAATGTTATAAACAAACTATGAACCACCCGGAGAAATATTTTGGATGGAAAAGAGAAAAATAGTAATCATGACAATAATTATCCTTATAAGAATAACAATATATAACAACACAACACATTTCCCTTCACGATGAAAAATATAGATGGTAAAAAAATATATAATAAACATGAAAATAATCATCCTTATTGGATAAAAAATATTTTCTATTCTTATATATCGAAAACATTATAATAGAGTAAAATCTATTTTTGGTGAGCATTATCTGATCAAAATTACATAAATTGTGACATTCATACCGTATAGGGAAAAAGTGTGTTGATCTAATAAGACTAAAAGATTAATGGTAACAAATAAACTAGATAATGATGATTTGTTTTTTCAAAATAACATAACCCCATTATAATATGGAAACATAGGAGTTGGATGGCATTAATTAAAAACACCTTCACAAAAGAATGCTTTGAACCATTTCACAAGAATCTAATTATTTGATATCATGACATTGATCACCCAAATGAAAACTAACACACACAAACATATATATATATATATATATATATTATTGGAAAAATAATTAAACATAAATCCAATAAGAGTAAAAAAATTTAAAATGGATAAGTGAAATGGATGTGAAAAAATGTTTTTGAACACTTTTTTATCACTAATATGATATACAGAAACCCATATTTATTTCAAAGCTAACAATAAAAATGTTTTGTTAATTAATTTTAAAAAATTCAATTAAAAAGTGAATCAAATATAATAAATCATTTATATTCATAAATATTATATTGGGGAAATGAAGAGATGAATAGAAAACATGTGAAAGTGAAAGGAAATGCCGTTTTTTATTTTTTTCAAAATTTAATTTTCAAAAAATCTTATTAGAAGTAGAAACAAAAAATTCATTTCTATTAAACCATGATTATTTGAAATTATATTTTAAAATACTATATAATAAAATATTTTACTGAAATAACCCATTAATATAGAAAATAATTTAATGATCAAACAATATTACTCAATGAATGGAGATGTGAGATATGAATATATATTATGAGAAATATACTCTATGTATTATGAATAATATAAAAATGATATTATATTTTTAAAATATAAAAATTCATTGAAAAATAGATAACAATATCAAATGACATAATTTAACCAACCTATATGAAAAAACTTCATCTGAACATTAATAACTAAATGAATAGAAATTGAATTACAAAAACACTTGTGACTGGGGTAATACCCATGACAAAAAGAAATTAAGAAAAGAACATTTATTTTCTCAACATATTGAAAGAAATAAAACGAAAAAATTTATATATAATTCAATGTACATTAAATAAATAAAAATATTTATAATGGAAACATGATAAATAACATGTAATATCTCTCAAAAAATTATAATTGAGTGAAATAAAACACTTACATATTTATTAACACTTTAAAAATATATTCAGAACATTGGGAAAATAATTTTACTTCATATTAAATATTTATAGGCGATTCATGAAATAATATATGTAATTTGTATTAGAAACACCAAATTAATTAAATCTGGCATATAATACTGAACAAGGGTCAAGAGAGGTGATTGAGATGACAAACCTTACCTTGGACCCCTTTTATTATTAACAATAAAAAACATAAAAATAATTAAATAAAATTAATTAAAATAGAATTGAAAGACACTTATTATTATGTAAAAGTATTTATATTCCTAATTTATAATTATTATATTAATTAAAATATTAGTCAGTTTTTACATATTTTCAACATCAAGTATAAGTAATATAAATTTCGTTGAATTAGCATCATAAAACAGGAATTGGTTTATATTATTTTTCCAAATTACATATTTAATATATAATATAATTTAATTGTATATATAAACCATTATATTTTAAAAATAAATAACTTCATTCTATTTTATATTTGGTAACAAACCATGAATATGAAATTTTTGTGATCATTCATTAACTATACATAATAAATGACAGTAATTTTAATAATTAATGCGTTAAATATTCATATAACCTTAAAAGAACAAATAAATATATTTTCATATTAATATAGTAGCATAAGAGTAAATTTGTTCACATAGTCTTTAATGACACTGCTGTATTTTTTTGTTCATGTGTGTGGTTGAATCAACCAAAACATAAACATACCATGAATAATGAATGTTCATGAGGTGATTTTTTTAATATCATTATTCCATAAGCATAATGATATTATTTAGGGATTATTAGTTAAAAAAATTAAAATTTTATTGATTAATAAGAATATGGTATTTACAATAAATGGTATGTAGTATGGATAAAACTGTATTCAAATTACTAACATCTTTATGATGGTATAAGTAAAAATGAAAAATTAATTATTATTATAATTATATAATCCCAAATTATTATTTAAAGAATTTAAAACATGATATTAATAAAATATATATTCACTAAACACATGTCATGATCTATAATTGAAATATGGGGGTGAAAAATGAATCATGTCGTTCTTGGAGGTAGTAGTACACAACCAAAAAATGATAAATGTATTAATTTTTTCAAATGAATTTTTGGGGAATATATATTGGCTATAATTTAATTATAATAAAATTTTATGATATTGTATAATATTATTTAATTATATATTTATTTGGAATTTTTTTGGGGTTTGAAAGAAAGAATAATATAATTAAATTAAAAGGGTAAGTAATATTGATGATGAAAATTTCAATATTCTCCTGAATTATACTATAGAAATTAATGTGATGAATCATATTAATGGGATTTCTAGAATCCCAAATATTATATTATTAATAAAAGAAATAAATAGTTTATAGTTGCATTAGAATTTTGAACTGTTGATTTTTTCTTCATGTGGGAGGAAGTGAGATAATTTTATATGTGAAAGTGAGTGACAAATATTTTGAAAATAATTTTAGATAAGATGTAAGAATTAAATTTCTGAAGACTTAAGAGTATAAATGGTGAATGATATATATTAGTTTGAGTTGCATACCACACAATTATTTCTATATGGTCTATGTGACCTTTTAATGATTAATATTTAAAGATACCACATATATAAATTTTACACTAATAAATCAAGATTAAAAATTAACCATGTTTTTTAATTTATAACTAAAAATTTACGATGAAATGTATTTCCAAATTTCTAGTGTGATAAATAAAAATTTTGGATCCATTTAAACAAGATCAATTTCTGAATAAATAAAAAATAACTTTTATGTTAAATATAATTATATATTAAAAAAGTATTTTTATATAAAATGAATTAAATATATTTTAAGTTTTGTTATAATTATTTACTAAAATTTATATATTTATTAAGTGTTTTTACATTTTATAAATATTTTAAACTCATATTATAGTCATATTTACATTTAGATTAGTATACATTATTTAGATAAAAGTTATAAAATGATTATAATATTTTGTCACTAAAACTACAATTTTACATTTACCAAGTTAATTAATATTTTCCCTTGTAATTTATTTTCAATGAATAAAAATAATAATTTCATAATTTCATAACATGTACAAATATATTCTAAACATAATAGAATTTTATCAAATAAAATTAATATGTGTTGGGAATATTTTTTTTAACATTTATTTGCATGAAACTAATTTTTTACAATGAAAAATAATAATAATATAACATTAATATGAGGGACTAGAAAATTATTTTCTACTTTTAAAAATAAAAGTTTATTTTTAGAAATATACGAATTAAATAAAATAGAGAAATATTGTGAAACAATGTTCTTTTTGGAAAGGTAATTTTTTATAGTATTTGAAAAAATAAATCATTTTATCTAGAGAAATAAAATTAATTTAAAATAAATAAAATATATTTGATCATATTTAATAATAAGTTTATAGAAATAGAAATCCATATCACATAAAAATTAAATTTTTACTAAAATATAATTCTATATAATAAATTATATTTTTAGTGATTTAGGGGAATGTAATTATTCCTTATTAATTTTAAAAATACCCATTATTTTCATTAGACCTCAATTACCTAATGTTTTGAAATATTATCAATAATCTTAATAAAATATTTATGTTTTAATAGTAATTATAAAATATTTACATTTCTTATAATTGAATTGTGAATTATTTTATTTCTTATGTTTCATGTGGAGAATTATATCTGACACATTAACTCAATTAAATGTAATCATATATTCAAATTATGTCATGATAAATTTTAAAATCTCCTTAATGTTTCACCAACTCTTTCAAAGGGTTTTATCTTATGTATCTGTGTCATTTATAACACATTATATTTTGGACTACATGGGAATGAAATAACATATTTTACTCTCAATTAATGTAATAGATATTCATATTTATATTCTTTTACATGATAATCAGATGAAAATATTTTCCCCTAATAACATTTTTTATTGATGCACATTGAATTACCTAATTCAGTTTTATTATGATAGGTAAATTTGGAACCTTTCATTCAATAAAAGATATCTCCATTATCCTCATTAAATGTACACCAATTTTGGAAATTCTAGTTCAAATAATTTTCAGTAATTTATCATCTATATAAATAATCATAGTTTCTATGTCATATTTAATGTTTGTAAAGATTAATTATTCCCATTATGTGGGTTGTGATTTCACATTCATGAATCCAGCCATTTGTATGGCCCTTCATATTCAATAAAATATCCACTAAAAATGAAATCTCATATCATTTAATATATAAGCAGGATTTTTGTTCCAAATCCATTAGTGATTTATATTTAAATTTTTTCCATGATATAATAGTAATCCTTATGTTCAAAATATGGAAATCATAATTAATTTTTTATATTTCTTGATGATTCCTTGAACTATTATACTCTAATATTTTTTTTCTTTTTTTAGACATTCTTTAACATCCTTGATAAGAATTAAATATCATTTCACCCATATACCTACCAAAAAACAAATAACTATTGAAGTTATGCATATAATAGAGTTTTATATCATCCATATATGTTTATATTATGCCTTAAATAATATAATATTTAGAGAAAAACATTTTTAATTTACCTAGTATTACTTTAATATAAAAACTATGTTGTGTCATTTTCATGTATGACATTTTTTTCTACACTAGCAGAACTTTGGGTTTCTAAAAACTAAATGGACTTCCATGGTGTGGATAAATGTGTCATAGCCTCAAACATTATTATTTTTTAA
The DNA here is from genome assembly GCA_963277665.1 of Viscum album. Lineage (NCBI taxonomy): Eukaryota > Viridiplantae > Streptophyta > Magnoliopsida > Santalales > Viscaceae > Viscum > Viscum album. The sequence continues at coordinate 2,108,872,068 of OY728122.1, read as the reverse complement.
TTCATAAATATGATCATTTAATTACTCATTTTTAAAAGATGATACCATTGAAGATAATCATCTAACAAATTTATTAGGATTCTAGGTTTTCTCTTTTGTATATATGTATCCCATATAACACAAATATTCCATTTCCTCTTCGGAATTATTCTACATTCTTAATAAACAAGAATTATTCTCATCTTGATGAATGTTCCTTTCGTATCATCAAACTACTTGGTATTTTAATTCAGAATATTGGTTAAGAAAAAAAATATTTTGGACAAATCTTCCACTTTGAAAAGGATCATAATAAATTAATATGATTTCACCCTCTTAAAGGAATTTAGATTTTTAATTTCAACCTTTATGTTATCTTTGTCTTCATCCTATTAAAATTGATATATTTTGGAATCAAAAACCACATTGTTTCATTTATTATATATATATATATATATATTCATGCGTAGCCTCAAGACCCCGTTGAGGTATAATAATCCATAATTATAAAAATCATATCAACGTTTTTATTGAATGCGTTATTTACGATATATTTCAAAATAAAATACATTTTGATGTTGATATAATCTTACATATCCATATCTTATGTTTTTTAGCTATTTTCATATTATGATCACATATTTTTCTTCTCAATTAATTTACTGATTATTCTCTTTAATTTCTTGTGATTTATGATTTCAATGTTACAAAATATCATTCTTTATACACTGTAAATTTATAATGATACATAGAAGTGAGGTTCCAAAAAATATTAAATTATTTCTATTTAAGATAAATATTTTCTTATAAAATTCAATTTCTTATATTCAAATAAGATGAAACCAATTAAATGACCACATAAAACACCTTTAATTGATTACCATTTTCCTCGGAAAACATCATTTTTGTGTTAAAAACATGTTCTGATATTTACCCTTTCCACTAGATCATCCTAATGAGTCCTAATTTCAATTAGAACTAGGATTATATAAAGACCACCCATAGAAACATAAATCCATCACTATGATAGCTAAAACTCAAATAATTCAATGTGGTGTAAATAATCTCATAATAGGATCCATAGATTCAATATAATTGATTGTTTTAATTTTTATATGATAATCCATCATAATCATAACTGGTAAATTAATGAATACATCACTGAATTTATTTGGGTACATCCCCAAATACACAAACATGTAACCTCAAGAAGATATTTTTTTCAACACACTAGGTTTTCACCATAAATGTTAATTATAATATTTTCCCAAATATCATCTGATTATTCAAAGAGATTTCCTTTTTTAATGTTTCTATTAGAAAAATTATTACCTAATACAACCATTATTTTTAATATTATCATCCATTTATTTGAGATATTTTTTTAAAAGTGTTTAATTTTCCATGTTGACCATAATTCCATGTATGAAATTTATAAAAGAATCCAAATTTTGGTATCATAACTAGTATTTCAATTGATTCATCCCATGATATAAGTCATGATCGTTGATGACCAGTTCAAAATTTTTATTTAGAATAACATTATTGTATTTAATAGATAGAGAATATATTAAAATTTACCGTTCAAATTAGATAAATTTTTTTAGTAATATATAAATTAAATACCTTGTGAGGTGTGATTGTAATTCTTGGTAGGAATATTTCCAACATCTCTTCTCAATGACCTTTTTCCTGGATTAGACCAAATTCTATATTTTCGGTCACATTGATTATTCATACAATAAATGAAAATATAGATATCAAATAATATATAATTATGTTTAGTAATATTTTTTCCTGATTATAAATACAACACTAAGAAATGTACTATTTTACCAAGATCATATACCAATGTATTAAATTATTAAAAAAATTCATTGACAAGTCACTTTCCCACTATCATTAAAACTATTAAAATAACATTCAATATTAATTCTCTATTAAAATTAAAAACTTAGTACTTGCCATGTGAGAACCTAGTTGATCCAAGAAACATGAAAAAATATTACACCTTGTATAAATTAGAAATATTTTCCATCATCATATATATATATATATTAATATCCATGAAATTATATTAATTAAAACAACTAGAATACACTTTGGGTTTTATGAATGTCAAGAAACCTCCCTCTAATAATTCACCATCTACTATTATCATCTCATGAATCGAATGTTACTCACTAATTTCACACCAAAACTTCACATTTTCTATCAATAAAATATTCATGTTTCCATAATAATTAATAATGAATTTCAACCATCCATAATCTCCAAATCATTTTCAAATAAAACCAACATGATTCATAATATTTTTCTCAAATTATAGGGAAATCAATTAAGAGAAAAAAACATAATCCACTATGGAATATTGAAATATACTAAGTTGTTGAATTTTATAAAAATGTTCTCAAACTCCACAGTGTACAACTTCAACCACATCGGATTCCAATACTCTATATCAATTTGAAATTTCAAAACAATTTAATCTAAATACTAATTAGAGATGGGAATATGTTTACCATGACCAAATTGCCACTAGACTCTCCTCGAGATGAAAATCATTTCCATGTAGCTTCCAACATGGATAACTACTCATTTACTATCTACTATATATATATATGTAAACATGAAAACAGTTTTTACTGAAACATGAATAGTCTTTTCGATACTACTTATTGTTCCTCATATATGAACTAACCAACTCACTAATTACCAATTTCAGGCCTCCCTATGCTGTGTAATTATTTTTTGAAAATAAATATTACATCAACCCAAAAATAAAGAAACTTTACCTCCACATTTCTAGGCAATTTAAATAAACCCCTAATACAATTTCCATAAACCTATTCAATTCATTTTTTTATGCCTTCCACGAGGTAGTGTAATCAATTAATCTATGATTTCAACCAAAAAAATAGTCAAACAATAACCAAGATCGTTTAAGGTTTCTGAAACTCTTTCAAGTCTTCTATGTTTTTAATGAATAATAATTTTATATGTGTTTCAAAGGATTCCACAAAGAATTTTTCAAAAAATACAACCCCAAAAATATATATAGGATTTTTGTTAACAAACATAAATGGGATACTAATAATAATATTATCTCCAATAAATAGGGTAATATAATATAATTAAATGAAAAATGATAAGGATAAATAATTTACACCAAATTGATTGAAAACTATTATGAATTTCCCTTACAAAATATTATGTATTCCTTCATCATGATTATGTAATGTCCTAGAATTTTTGTATAATTTTTTTATTTATATGGAATTACTATGAGACTGAGAAATCTAACAGTGCAGAAATATGATTCCTAGAATGCCCAGAATGATCCGTCAAAAATTATTATATTTGAAAAAAAAATTATATGGATATTACAAGAAATTAAATTAAAAAATTTTCAGAAATTCATTCTAGGAACACTGGGCCTCGAAATAAAAAACTATCAATTATTAAAATTGAGATAGCCTGAGCAGAACTAAACAACCCATGAACTGGAGTTAGTATCAGTGGTATTTGTTTTGAAGATGTGGTGGAATTACATTAAGGGAGAACATTTTATAGTCTACTCTAATCATAAGAGTATCAGGTATATCTTCTCAAAGAAGGACCTGAACCCGAGATAATGATGATGGTGAGAGTTCTCCAGGTATTTGACATTGATATAGTCTATACTCTTGGGAAGGGGAGTGTGTTCGCAGACGCACAAAATTGGAGGTCTCATTTATAGCTTCTGAGTGAGGCATCCGAGCGGCCATTAGCACTATAGATATCTTTCATCGATAAAGAGGGAGAAACTTACCTCTAATCTATGACTATCACTCCCCCACTTCTTAGGTGAGTTCGGGAGGCATAGCTTGGGGACATTGACTGTGTGGTCTGACATGCTCAGATATCCCCAGACAGTCTCCTAAAGTATTTTCAAATGTTGGGAGGCATGTCATTCTCTTCATAGGACGCACCATGGTACTAGTGATGCTTCGGGAGGACATTTTGGGGGAGTTCCAAACATCCACTTTAACATTACATCGTGTAGTGGTGAAAATTTTCAAGGAATTGAAGTGTCTGTACTTGTGGCTAGGGATGTAGGATGTAGTGGCAGAGTTTGTACCATGAAGCCTCACTTGTCAAAAAGTGAAGACTACAGAGAGCATGGAGATGTATTATGCCGACAGGGGACAGAGACCCTTGGAGTCTAAGGAAGGATACCATGTCTTCCGACGAGTATCACCACGACGATGATGGAAGAGGTTTGACTGCGGAGAAAAGCTATCTCTGATGTTCATCATATATTTCTAGATTCTCAATCGAGTGGGAGAGGTGGGGTACTATCCATCTTTTTCCCCAAAAATTCCAAAAGTGCATAATGTTTCCTAGGTTCCGTAATTGATGAGATACGTGCATAATCCATCTCACGCAACCGAATGGGAAGAGTTGGACGTGATGATGTAGAGAATTTTAGGGAGTTCTTTGTGGAGGTAGAGAATCTATAGGAGAGAGTATTTCATGGATAGTGGATCCCTCTGGTACAATTTTGGTGGCTGCATGAGAACCTCCAAGAGAGCACCAAGGAGAGTGGAGATTAGATAAGTGCTTAGTACGCTCTTTTTGTTGGTTTGACTTTTTTCTTTTTGGGATTTTGTGGATGTAAAGACCCAATGTGGGGAAATAGTAATGTCCCAGAATTTTTTTTAATTTTTTTATTTTTATTGAATTATTTACAGACTGCACAATCTGGCGATGCATAATTCTGAGGCCCAGAGTGCCGGAATGATCCGTCAAAATATGTTATGTTTAAAAAAATAGCATGTATGGGAGGTTTTCCTACACAAGTTGAATAACACTTAAACGAGTTTTTTTATTAGATATATGAGGGCACCATTGAATTCAGGATGGTGGGTTTAACTTAGGCGTGACATAAGATTAGTCAGTGCGAGCCTCCTCTGTGAAAACCCAAAAATGGCATAACCATTAATAAAATAATTAAATGAAATTATTTAATTTTTCAAATGCTTATAAATCATGAATGGTAACTTGATTTGAAAATTTGTGACCGTCGCTGAACTTGTGAGGGTATTCTTTCCTTACGCTGATACAAACATTTTCCGGAACATGCCACCAATAAATGATAGTTTTTTGCCGTAAATAAAATAATTAAGTGAAAATTAAATTACTGTAAAATCCATAAAAACTATATGGTAACATAGTTTGAAAATCTAATAGTATCGTTGAGTTGGTTTGAAAGTGTTTCCCTTAGGTAGAGCCTAAACATGAGAGTCATGGGTATAGAGTGGCTATTAATAATTTTTTAACTTTTTTCAGGTACGTTCAGTAAATGAGCGGGCGACGTCTTCATTCTTTTTACTTTTTTCTCAGATAAAAAATCAAGATCTCTGTTGAATCCACATTTCCGGGATTCTATTAAGGAAGGCTTCCCTGCGACCACAGTATGTCTGTAGGGAAAGATAGATTTTGAAAATCTTTTGAAAAAAATATAAAATAACATTGTTATTTTATTTCTTTCGTTCCTTTCCTTCAAAGGACAAGCGGGAGTGGCAGGACCAATGAAATTCCAGTACATTAAATGGATTGACTCCTCGAAACCTTTGTAATAGTACCATTGGAATAAGGAATGATCCTATTAAATGAACCCCCATTAATTCTATGGGTGTTACTCACCCACACCCTCTCATATTTATTTGGTGCTAGGGGAGAGGTTTTGAATGGACTTCAAAAACCGATGAATTTCGGATAAAGTGTCCCGATGCCAACCCCTTGGAGGACGAGACCAGTTCTGGAGATTGGTGATGAGTGACACTGAATACCGAACCGATGAATGACGATTGAGAGACATCGTTGGTGCCTTGTTGCGGGGACGATGAACACAGAATCATCCTCAATCATAGGTATTCTCGAACAATATTGAGGTAGGGATTTATTTTGTAATAAATTCATGTGATTATTGAGTCAATTTTCCTCCCCCGCATTTTCAAGCTAACGTAGAGGGTACATACCAAATGAACATGGCCCAGACCCTTCGCTACCTTGTTTACCCCTGTGATCTCCATGGAAGACTGTCGAAGTGGCGTCATTGGAAGGCCACGATAGATGTGGCGCGCCATCGCGCACCCTAGTAGGAGGCCACAACTCTTTACCAAAGAGGTTAGCAGAGTGTCCGGCACCGGCTGGCTGTGGAGGAGGGGCGGCGCGCCATTGCGCGCCGCCAGAGGGAAAGGGTTGCAACCGAAGCCACCGCCGGTGAAGAAGGTGGTTGGCCCGAGCCAGCTGCGGACGGTGGTGGAGGAGCAGTGTGTCGTCGCCCTCCACTAGAGGTGGTGGCGATGGGTTGGGAGCAGCATGTCCCTCATGCCATGTTGGGTTGAAAAACCCCCCAATTGGCCAAAATGGTCGACCGTTATGTTATGGGGCAGTGCCCCCACCGTCTAGCTGAAACGACCCTACACCCACGGGGGTAGTTGGGACGAATGGTCCACTACATGCCCAGTCGACTAGACCCATCCAGTTGGTCAGGCCGGACCCATGGCCCAGTAGGCTTGACCCATGAGTAAATTGGAATGAACCTACGACCCATTGGGTCATCGCGGGTGAGCCCATCCCCACCCGACTGGTCAGGCCAATCACGGCCTGGTCCCCCTAACCAAACCAGGACAACCCTGACGGGCCGAAACTGGAAAATCGGGCTAAACCTTACCAGGCCGCACCCATGCGAGGTCAGGTGGACCCCGGGACCCATTGCGTCGGGCCAGTATGACCGAGTCGGAGCAGGCATAGACCCAACCGGTCCCTGAATAATGAAACTCTTGTAACTGGAAAACCAGGTATCCAGTTGAAATGTCATCAGTGGCGTTGAGACCCTTGGCATATCCTAGAAGGCCCGAGCGTGTCGGGCTAGACTAATGTGTGATCACCCAAATTTCAGGGAAATGGGTGTAACTAAAAGACTGGTTTTCTGATTGAAGTGTTGTCTGTTGCATATGGAACCATGTGTCAAGGTAGACATTTTGAAATACTCCACTTGTGTTTTGATGAATGTTTGAGTATAGCAGGGTAGGATCACACACAAATCCAACTGGGCCCTCAGCACTAAAATAAATATAACACACAGAGCAGGCTTCTGATTGATGCACCATTTATTGCCATGGAACCCCTATGACATGACACATCTTTAGGATACTTTTTCTTGGAGCTTCATGGCGGTTGAGGTATGACTAATGGATTGAGGATCGGTTCTCCTAGAATCAAGCGTACTATGAGTGGTAATCCAGTTGTTGGCAGTTTTGTGGAAGTTGGAGAATGATCATACATAGATTAGTACAGAGTGATCTTATGTGCGTTAGTACTAATCCTATGTGGGTTAGATCTTATGTGGGTCAACGCTTAGTGATCTTGTGTGGGTCAACACATACCAGTCTTGTGTGGGTCAGCACTCAATGATCTTTTGTGGGTCCGCACAAAAGAATACATTTTGGGTCACATCTAGTGTGGGTCATTGGGTGGATAATACCTATCAATCATGTGTGGGTCAGACTCTATATGAACTTCCGTAGTGCCTCTTGATCGAATAATATGATCTAGCTTCGTGACTGATCATCTATACATCTATACTTCACTGATACCTATGGGAGTTGAGTCTTTTACCTTCATGGTGATACCTATGTGGTACTTTTACCTTCATGGTGATATCTTCAGGATGATTCATGTATGGTGATTTCACCTTCGTGGGGTTATCTTAGTGGTGTTACCTACACTCATGGTATTACCTTCATGGTGATTCTTTTGTGATATTCTTCTCTCATATATGAGATGAGTATATCTTGATAACATAGCTATATGTTTGTGAATATAACTAAGAAGAGTTGATGAATTCTTCGTGCTTTGTGATTAAGGTATTTCATTATGGGTATTCCATTGTGGAAATTTGGGAGACCTTCAGGGGTCTCAGGATCCCTACTGAGTATTGTTATACTCACCCATGCATGGGATTCACCCGCACCTTATTATGTCCGGTGCAGACGAAAAAATGTGTTGATCAATGCTGAGGGAGCCTGGAATTGACGGTGCTCAGAGGTGGACCACTAAACGTGTCATGATGCAGGACTACTGATCGTGAGCTATACCTACTCTTCAGGGTAGGATCCTTGGTGGATTATCCAGAAGCTGTTTTTCTGTTTTAAGTTGTACTTGTACTTTCGAGTTGGGATTGTATTCCCACCGCTTTATTTTCCGCACCCTTTTTACTATAGTAGTTTACTTCTTGTATGCCTCTTGTTGTGGTCTTTGATTTGTCTGTTTGTACATGTTTATAGGCAATGACTTCCCATTAAGAGATACGTCTTTCCGGTGCAAGTTTCCAGCCGCTGGCCTATGGACGGCGGGCATGGGGTAGTCCTGGCACGGCTCCCGGGGGACAGGGCATCACAACGTAAACCTTATTTATAATGATGTAATATCTTTTAGTACACTATTTTATATGTATTAAAGGGATATTTTTATGGATAATTTAAAACAATTTAAATTTATTTACTAACTTATAAATAAATAAACCTTTTGAAAACAATTGTTTTTTGTTTATTATATTCATTTTCATGTTATGGCATTAGTCTTTTTTTATTAATGTGATAAATTAATTATATAAGGTTACAATGTAATAAAATGAAACAATCACATATAATTATATCAATATATACTATACAAGATAAAATCAGTTTTTTAAGATCATGATAAATAATGAAATAAGTCATTGTTATATGTTATAGAATAGATCATGTGATAACACATCAATGGAGGGATATCATATGTATATAATGAATATTACAATAGAAGAATAAAATTTATATAATTTATATATACTAATTTGATACATTAGGGAGGACTGGTAGAAAACTAAAATGAGGATATATAAATAGTTTTAGAATTTAATGAATTGTAGAGAGGAGAGTTTTATATTCATTAATGTGTACTCTTTTTTCTGGTCCTGTAAAAATTTATTTTGGTTTGGGGAGAGATGAGAACATACAATATACATTTGAGTCTTATAAATATAATATTCGGATCATATTAATAAATGATAGGAATACTTTGATATTATTTTCAAATTGGGGGGGGGGGTTATCTATGCATAGAGTTGATGAAACAATTTGGAAAAAATAATTCATATAAAATTAATTCACAATGATGATATGAAATAATTATATCAAATAGGAAAATTAAATTTATTCATCAACCCATTGAACAAAACAGTGTCTTTATTAAATGGTGAAAGATGAGTTTACATGATGATGTCATCATTCCATAGTTATTTTCAAAAACATAAAACCTTCACAATTCATTTATTTTAATTTTTATGAAAATAAAGAAAATTCCAACATATTATAATTTTGAAATCATATTACCGAATATATAACATATTTAATGATAATAACTTTTTAATAAGAGTGAATTTCTTTTTTGATAATGTAAAAATTCTAAAAATTCTTTTTTTAATACATAAATTACTTATAAAACTCATAATATATTATTCTAATATGAATAAATTTTATTAAATATTTATAATATTTTACATAACATTGTAAAATAATTTTTTAACTGATAAATTTCAATTTTTATAGGAAAATAATCCCAAAATTTCATACAGTGTTTTACTATATCCTTGAAAAGAAATTTTTTTTAATAAAATGAATCAAATATTTACACCGTAATAATTTTAACATTAGGATTAAAACATGGAAATCCATTTTATCTAAATAATAATTTATATTATAAAAATTCAATATTTATGTTAAATTGAAAAAACATTTGTTTTGTTACAAATGAAAAATATATTACCCAATAATTAAAATATTTTTGACAATTTAATTAAAATTTAACATTTCACACATTAAATATATAAAAAAATTTCTATATTAATATAATTTTTATTATTCATGTATGTAAATATTTATTCTATAACACATGAGCTTAAATTATAAGATGAATTTCATTTTACTGAAACAATAGCATTTTAAACAATATTTTATTTTTTAATGTGATTAATCCTAAATTAATCAATTTTTATGAATTTAATTACCTAAAAATAGTTTATATTTATAAAATAAAATAACAAAATTAACATAGGATATAATTTTTGAATCTTTCTAAATTTTTTATTGAATGGTGAAATATACAGATTTATTCAAATACAGTAATTTATTTTCATCAAATATTGACATTTAAAAGAACCATTGTATTTTTGACTTATTATTAATGTAACATATGAAAATTTAGATTTATAATAAAATAATATTATACATAATTTTTATTATTTTGATATAAGGTAATTTTTATTCATGGATGTGATTTTTTCATAAAACAGATTTTTTTTATGTTTCAAAAAGTTATATTGAAATTAATTTCAATCACTTATAGAAATTGAATATTTCAAAATTGATTCATTATTTTAAATCATGAGATTTAAATTTTTTAGTTATTTTACTATTATTTTTAGGAACTATGAATTGTAACCATGGTAAAATTTATTACATTAGTAATGGTAAAATTATGCAATTAAGGATAAAAATAATTTTCTAAAGTAATATAAATAAACCCGACCATTTTTTATATACTTTTCATGGATAAATTAAACCATATTCATCTCAAATTTAAATATATTGTATTTTGTTTCCATTTTACATTGGCGAAGACATTTTTTTTATGAATTGAAAATTCCAAAATCTCCCTTTGATGCTTTTAATTCAGTTTGTATGGCCACATAAGCATTAAAATATTTTATGAAAAATATAAAATATTTATTTAATATAATAGAATTTTTTCTCATGGAAAATTTCATTACAATTTTATATAGTTGAATTATTATGTGTAATTTTTACGCAACACAAACAAAGTATTGATTCATTTAATATAAAAAATAAAATAAATTATTATAAAAATATTAAAACAAATACAATTTGATCAAATTATTTTTTATTATTAATTTCATGCAAAATTTTAACATATTATGAATGTTCTAAAGCTTTATATTTTTATCCATTTCCTTATATATTTTATAACTTTTCAGTTCTGGGTGCCACCCAGAGGTTCCCTCTACCTGGTTGGTCAGATGGCCTCAAACACATTTCCCTAAATGCCATAGCCGTTTGACTAGCTACGAGGTCCTTCCGTGTGATAGTGGTGAAATAGTTCCCTCATTTTCATAGTAAGACAGTGTAAATATACAGGTAATATTAGTGAAATCAAAAATAAAAAAACGAAATAGTAAACACTCGAAGACTACAAGTTGATAAACAACTGGAGGACATATATAACTAATGCATGTCAAATATGTCTATGAATGTAGCAAAAAAAGTCACAATTATGGAATGCCGTACTAGACCAAAGTACCAATGAAACCTAGTAAATACCTCCAGCAACATCACAAGCCTCATCTTGGTCCCATGCTCTCCACCTCCACAACAATCATGTACCTAAAGTAGAAGGGAGCTTTCCCTTGTCTATACCTGGGACAATATAATCTCTTTGGTCCAGATGGAGGACCCAAACATAGTGTGAAATGAATCCTAGTAGGCAACCACCCAATGATCCATTCCTAAATGCCATTGACTATATACATATGGTAGGAAATATGAAAAATAAAATAATAAACATGGAATTATTGAAAAGTAAAAAATCCTATAGTTTCATCTTCATTCATTTACATTTATTATATAAACAACCGACCAATCTAAATAAACACTTTGGGACATTCTCATAGTCTAACCCCTCTAGTTCATCAAAACAAAGACTCTCTTATGAAGCACACACCGTCAATTCCCCTTGTGGTATTGTAATAGTATACTAGATAATCATTGGGGAAGAACTCAACATCCAATTCTCCATGTGGTCTCACAATGTGGAACAATAGACACTATGAGGGAGAACTCATGTCTATCCCCCAATGGTCTAAAAATGTGAATGTATAATAGACACTATAGGAAAGACCCCAACGTCCATTTCTCCTATGGTTTAACTACATCATGTTCCCATAGCCCTGTGTAAGTCAATCATGCACCAATGATATCCAACAGCCAAAGTAAATCACAACATACTAAAAGACTAATAGCTATAAAGGATGGAACAAGAATGTAAGATAATATCATTCCATCCCAAAAACACTAGTCATAGAAACCATAGAAGACTAACAGGAAAAAATAGACCCAATGTCCTATATCAATTCAAACATGGAAAAATACCTCAATATCAAGGTAATTAAACCCTATTCTCAAAAACGTTCCCTGACTCACGAAATCAAGGAATAAAAACATTAAAGGGTCAAATTCACTAAACACACAGTACCCCGAACTAGGATATTTTTCACTTTTGAACATATAATTCAAAGAAAATCTATCGATAGGCACAAACCACCTACCTCAACATTGTATGATCGAGATAGTTGATCCCCATCTTCTAAATCGACTTATAACACCGTAGATCAATAATAACATCTAAAACGATCAACCAAATACATCTCAATAAAGAGGAGAAGTCCATAGAAGTGGATCCATAATAAGGAAGAACTCACTAATACGATTCCAACACATCTGGCAGAGATTGATTCATAAAATATACAACGAGTCTCAAGCTTGGAGAAGAATCATCGACTTTGGTAGCTTCAGAATGAGACGAGACCAAAATATGAGCTTTTTGTGAACGACAATCGACCCTGGTATGATTTCTAAAATAAAAATAAAAATACATGGTATGTTCATTAAAAGTACTCAGTGTGTATATAAATTTACCTTGTCCCTCTTTAAGTGGTATTTAGGTCACCCCACATGGCCGTGTACTTGGCCATTACACTACCAGTGCACAGCTACTCGCAGAAACCAGGTACACGACGTGTACTCCTAAGTACACAGTGTGTACTACTAAAACATATAGAAAATCCCCTTTTTTTCAAAAACACCAAAAATCATGATCCATATATGAAAAAAGGATCTGGGTTCTTTCATAATTTACCCATTAATAAATTGGTACCCAAATTTTCCTAAGAAGGTGTTGAAGAAGAATCTTAGAATAGCTCTGGCCACTGTGAACGCACATCAGTCTCCCTCTTGCAAGTCTCATCCTGTTCTCATACATGCTTCCATAACACCCATAACAGGGGGACATAACTGCCATAGATAACCGTCGCACTGCTATCAATGATTCGGGTAGAATGATCTTTGAACAAGGAATCCACCTACAACTCAACCTATTTAGGTTGAAAAATAAGTGACGGGTCTGAGAAGTAACGTCGTAGCTGGGAAATGAGGAAGAAGGAATTCATACCCCAATACCAATTAGGTAACTAAAAATTGTAGGCAATCGGTCCGACTCTATCCAAAACCACAAATGGCCTGATGTATCTTGGTGAAAGCATTCCCTATATCATAATCCCCCTATGTCCCAACCTCGGTGTGACACATAGGAAAACTTGATCTCTGACCTCGAACTCCAGAGGTCATCTCCATCTATTAGCATAATACATCTGTCATGACAATGAAATATCCATCCACTTCCAAATCATTTCCACCTACTCTGAAATATCCTGAACATGATGAGGTCCCGACGTATCTGCCTTTCCTACCTCCTGCCAACATAGGGGTGATCATCATGTCCTACATTATAATGCCTCATAACGTTCCATATGAATAGTTTTTTGGAAACTATTATTGTAGGAAAACACCACCAGGGGTATGTGGATCTACCAAGAACCCCCTAAAGTATGGATTTGTGCTCAAATCTTGTCCTCCAGCACCTGAATCGTCCTCTTGGATGAGGCATCTGTCTACGGTTGGTAACCGGTACTCAAGAGTACATGTCTACCCAAAGCCCTCTGTAGTCCATGCCAGACCCGAGATGTAAATGGGGAAATCCCTTTTTAAATGATTATGTTCAATCCCCCATCTAAATTTACAATCACTCAAATATACAACCTTCCCAGCTCATCATCACTGATGTTCTCCTTAATTCGAAATAAATGTGAAACCATCGTGAGTATATTAGTGACAACCCAAAATGAATCCTTCCCTTAAGGAGACCTAGGAAAAAATGTCATGAAGCCCATTATGACATAGTTTCAGTTTCACTCTGGAATGGGTAACTACTACAAAATCCATGTTGGTCGCTAATGCTTCATCTCGCCTACTGGCAGGTGTAACACCTAATCACAAAACTCGCAACAACTAACTACATGCCTTGAAAACAATACTAATGGTGTAGATCTCAATATATCTTGGTGATAACAGGACAAACCACCCAAAAAGATGAATGAAAATCCCACATCAGCTCCTCGTGTATGTCTTTTGACACCCATAAACATCGATCGAAGTTCAAGATATCATCCTCGCCCACAGTCCATCCAAGAATAGGGTCCTCTCATGACATACTCTCCGACAGTATGAGGATTTAAATATATTATAGCTACCTTATTTTCAGTCACTCAAGAAGTGTAGAGGTAACAGCTACAGATGAAATAAATGTCTGAATATGTCTATCATGAAACTCTAAACGCATATTAGACAGTAGAGCGTGATGTCGCCACTCCCTATTGGCCTCCTGAACTACCTGTACATGGGTCCTCCTTATTAGTGAATCAGCCACTATGTTGCCTTTCCCAGGCATGTAGGCATGCTCAAAATCAAAGTACTAAAGTTACGCAACCAACCTTAGATATCTCAGATTCAGATCACAATGGGTAAAGATGTACTTGGGAATTTTGTGGTCAGTGAAAACCACAAAACACCCTCCCAGGAGATAATGCATCCAACAATGTAGAGAATGAACAACTATAGAAAACTCATGATCGTTTGTCGAGTAATTATTCTCATGTGCCCTCACCTGTCGAGACTCGTACGCAACGACTCCTTCCACATGAATAAGAACTACTCCGAGATGGATACCTGATGCATCATATAAAATAGTATAGCTCATTCCTGGATCTGTAAAAACTATTATCGGTGCTGATGTCGACCTCCCATTAAACTCTTTAAAGGCTGACTCACAAGAATCTGACCACATGTACGTCACACCCTTCTTAGATAGCCCTATCATTGGCACTTCTAAGCATGAAAAGTCTAGTATGAAAAATCATTAGTAGCCAACCAGTACTAGAAACCTTCGTACCTCAAAGACGTTCTTTAGATGATCCCAATAAACTACTCCTCTCACTTTTTACGGGTCTACTAATACTCTTGTCACATATATAACATAACCCAAGAAGTGAATCTAGTCCAACCAAAAGTGGCATTTTGAGATTTTATCCTACAACTGTTTCTCTCTCTGTGTACACAAAATGATCTCAAGTTGGGTAGAATGGTCGTGTCGAGTGTGAGAGTACACCATGATATCATCCAAAAAAACCACTATGAAGGAATCCAATTATGGATAGAACACTCTGTTCATCTGTTCCATGAAAACTAAAGTTGCGTTCATGATACCAAACAGAATAACTAGATTCTGATGTAGAGTATAACGAATTCAAAAGGTTGTATGAGTTATATCAGATGGTCTTACACAAAACTGATGATAACTAGATCTCATGTCGGTCATCGAGAACACTCAGTATCCTCTAAGATGATCATAGATATCATAAATCCTCATTAAGGGATATCGGTTCAGGACCCTCAACTGGTTTTGCTTCCAATAATCTACACAAATTTTGGGAGTAAAGTCTGCCTTCATCACAAACAAGATGGGATAACCCCATGGAGAGGTACTGGGGAGAATGAAACACTTTTTTTAACTCCTCAAACTATTTCATGAGGTCTTGTAACTCTAGTGTAGCCATCCTATAAAGAGGAATGGACAATAGTTCTTCTCTTGGAACATGATCAATAGAATAGTCTACCTCTTTCTCTAGATGAAAAAAATGTCCTCTAGAAAGACATCCTTAAAATGATCCTCCACTGGAGGAATTTCCATCTGTGATGTTCGCTGGTCATCCAGATACAAACTTGAAATCATGGATGCAACCCCTCCCAACCCATGATGCTCGGGTCCTGCTTTTCTTTCCCAGACATCCCAGTTTCCCTTATGTAAAAACAAAAAACCCTCTGGTGACATTAAAAACACCATATGATGATAACAGATGAAAATAACCTAAAAGGGAACTAACCTATCCATTACAAGAATGAAATAATATCTTGTCATATCTATGGTATAGAGGTCATATAAGATGTGACACCCACCAACCTAAGGAGGGAACTCCTTGCACTGAAGTACACTAGATGTTCTAGTCCAAAAGAATGGGTTCTACCGTCAAGACATCAGTTGAAATAAAGATAAAAATCCCAAGGCCCTCCACAACTACAAAAGATATGAAAATGTGTGAAGACCCTATTTTTAAAAGTGCAAAAGATAAATATGAGGCAACTAGAATTGTAACTCAAACTTTAGAGGGTTCAGAATCCTGGTCAATCAGAATATACTCTATCAAAAATGTCAAACATGCACCATAGCCCTGTGAAGATGACTAAGATCCCTGAGCTGATCCACCCTGCGTCTATCGAAAACCCTATGTTTGACCACTAAGGAAACAACCTCGAATTCAGCCAGAACGTCCTAAAGAACACCATTCCCATGTATGATGTGGGATTTTTGGTCCTACTCCTTTTGGAGGACTCAGAAAAAAACCCCTATAACCAGATCCCGGTGTGAAAATATGATTGAAATGCTGAAGATGACTCATAATCCTGTATGATCAGCACTCTAATGGGTCACTCGGGTAATGTGTCCTTGTATTCCCACTCTTCCCACACTGGTAGCACACCACCTGGACAATAGAAGATGTATTCCACCTACATGGATCTCCACAAGTATACTCCCTACGACACTTCCTACTATCTGTTAGGGTGGTACTAACTTCGGATGTCGAGCTACCCTATCTCACAGACCCAAAATTCCTCAGATGGAGCTCTGTGATCAACAACTTCTTGACCATGGCTATTACGGAATCCTAACTGAAGATGTTCACCTAAGAGCAGATGTCATGCGTTATACCATCCACAAACCTCCTATCTAGAAATAACTCATCATCTCCTAGAATGGGTGTGAAGTGTTATAGGTCTATGATAAAATCAGAATACTCCATGACTGAGAGATTACCCTACTTGAACCTCATCAACTCTCGGGCTTGATCGGCCCTAAATGATTCTGAGTAGATGTAATAATTGAATGAAAGTTGTAACTCATCCCAAGACATAACATGATGGTATCCCACCTGTGAGATCACATACAACCATTTCTTGGACGAATCCTGAAGCATATAAGTATTGTGTTTCACCCTCCTCTATGGAAGCATCTCTTGATTCTTGAAGATCAACAACATGGCTTCTAACCATGAATCTGAAGCCTGAGGTCCTACATCCCCAGAGAAAGTTGGAGGATGCGGGTGCTGAAAGACATGAGTAAGTTTTTTCATAGATGAAGATGGTGTAGCGCTCCCTAGAAAGTCTGCCAAAACATCATGATGAAATATCAGAACTGTGCATCAACACCTGTATCTTTGATAATGGTTGGTGCCATGATTGGCAGGAGAGGAGGTTCTACTAGTATTCCCTGATCTTCCAGGTCTGATTTCTATTCACTTCCCTATATCTGGCGTACAACCAGAGGACGTCTCGGTGGTATGATTTGGAAAGATTCAGTGCGCACCATAGTTCCAAAATATTAAGGACTGAAACATAGAAGTTCATGAAATTAATAGAGGAAATAAAGAATTCAAATTATTCAAAACAGGGGTACACAATGTTTATAACCACTACATGTTGTGTTCTCTTAAGTCTTTACCTGGGCATGTTCATCTGCCAAAACTGGTCATGTATCATCCCATACACACTGTGTGTTCTCTATTTACATAACTCTTACTTGATTCCATTCCCCATGCATGCATTCCTCTACACGGCTAGATCACACAGTTCTCTCCTAGAATAGAACTACATGTCATTTTTGTGGAAAAAACAGCTTTTACTAGAAGGATTTCATCCACACATGTCGTCAGTCACACGACCAAACACCTGGCCTCTACAAAAACACATGTACATTCGATACACAGAGTGTTCCACTAAATATTTCCCAACATTGTGTAACTTCCCACACATGTAGTAAAATGGTTAAAGATTAAATACCATGTACATATAGTAAATGTCGTGTATATTAGAAAACAATTCCTTTCTGAACAGAGGGATACATGGGGTGTATTAATCATTACGAACTGTTTATTAAGTGTTTCTCTAGATTTAAGCCTCAAAAACTACTCTGGAACCCATAAAAATGATGAAACAATCATTAATGTTCCAAATTATAATATGTGAGGGCTCATACTCAATGAAAACTAAATAACGACATATTATTCATGTCATTTAACAAGTATAATAGTGCAAGAAACACATGATCGACAAAACTACGATCCATGAGGGCCCAAAAAACCTCTGGGACCCAATTTTAGCACCCATTCAAACAATTCCTTACACAAACCAATAACCTGTCAAATAGCTGGTAGTCTATCTAGTCATCTATCAGAACAAATTTCATATTTATCACAACATCTATCACAACAACACAATCAGTAATGTACCTAAATTACATGACAAGAATGAATGACATATGTTCTCTAGAAAGTGAATATATGATGCATGAGATGACATACCTTCATCTCATTGGGTTGAATTTTTTTTAACTTCAATGATATCAATGATAACACCACAAAAAAACATGAATCACCCAATTCTAAAATCAAATCCAATGTAATAATTTAAAAACTAGAAAAATTTGCAATAATTGTGGTATATTTTGTTTTCCATATACAAATGATAGCTACTCCTGGGCACAACATATTACAATATACTAATAATTTCTTAAACCTAACTATATGCTCCACACAGTATGTCAAATAATAATATAATACCTTTGATACAACTTTTGAATGTCTCGACTCTGGGTGCCACCTAGAGGTGCCCCGCACCAGGTTGGTCACATGGCCTCAAGCACATTTTCCAGAATGACAGAGGCTACCAACTAGAAGCGAGGGCCTTTTGTGTGATAGTGATGAAACTATTCCCTCATTGGAAGAGTAACACACTAGAAATAAAAAGATAATAGTATCAAAAGATGAAATAATAACATGAAAGAGTAAACATCAAGTATACTACAAGTAGATAAACAACTAGAGCACATATTTAAATATTGCTTGTTAGATATGTTTGGAAAAGCATCGAAACAAGTCACAATACTGGAATAAAATGATAAAAAAGTAAAAAGGAAAACTAGTAAATAAATCCATCATCATAAAAAAGATATGCTTGGTCCCATACTATCTAACTCCAAATTAATCATGTACTTGAAGTAGAAGGGTGATTTCATTTTTCTATACAAGCAAATATATAATATGTTTAGGCCCAAAGCAAGACCCAAACAGGGTGTGAGATGAATCCTAGAAGGCAACCACCCAAATATCTATGCCTAATTGTCTGTTAATATATATATATATATATATATATATGACAGGATATATGCAAAATGATGAAATAAACAAGGATGTAATAAAAAGTAAAAAAACGTACAGTTTCAACTACATTCATTTACATTTATTAAATAAAAAATCAAACAATATCATGAAACCCTTTGGTAATTTCTCATAGTATATCCCATCTAGTTCAGCTTAATAATGACTCTCTGAGAAATCACTCACCATTAATTCCTCATGTGGTCTTGTAACGGTGAACTACAGAAACTCTAGGGAATCAGCCAACGTCTAATTCCCCAAGTGGTCTCGCAATGCGGACCAACTGAGACTATGAGGAAGCACTCACGTCAATCCCCCCATGGTATCACCATGTGAAATTATAAAAAACACTCTATAAAATCCTAAAGCATTTATTCACCCTTTGGTCTAACTACACCAGGATCCCGCAACCCTATGTAAGTCAATCGTTTAGAAATTATATCCACCCACCATAGTAAATCACAATATACTATGTGGATAATAGCTAAAAATTATTGCCCAAGTAAGTGATATAATATCACTCCACTTTAACAGCACTAGGCATGGAAAACTGAGTAGCCTAACAAGAAAACTACACCCAATGACGAATATCCGTTCAAACATGGGAAAACACATCCATAGAAATGCAATTAAACCCTATTCTCAAACAAGATCCCAAACTCAAGAAATGAAACCATTACAAACTTTAGGGGGTTAAATTTCCAAAAGATGAAATACCTCAAACTAGGGTATGGGGAACTTGGGATCATATAATTCAATGAAAAAATTCAGATATGTACAAACCACCTACCTCGATATTGTACGATTAATATAGTTAAACCTCAGCCCTAACTCTGTAGATCTACAAAAATGTCTAAAATTTTCAAACACATCTATCACACAAAGTAATATAATTCAAGAGAAGATGATATAGAAAAAGGAAGAAATCATTGATACGATTCCAATGCAAATAAAAGAGTTTGACTTAGAGAACAGATAGCAGGTCAGGGGTTCTAAGAGGAATCGTCGGCTTTAGTCACTCCTGGATGAGACAAAGTCAAAAGAAGATATTTCTGTGAACGAGACGTGACCCCGATCTGATTTATCAAATAAAAATAAAAATACCTAATGTGTTCTTTAAGATTACACAACCTGTATATGCCTTTATCGGGCCCCACTTTAGGAAGTCTCTTGGTCACCCCACATGGCCATGTACTCGGATTTTACCTAGCCCGTACACGGCTACTCGCGATAACCAGGTACACATCGTGTACTCCTAATTACACGACGTGTACTTCTTAAATTTCCAGAAACTCTTCTTTTTCTCAAAAAACCCTTAACATCATAATCCACACCTGAAATGAAGATCTTGGTTCTTATATGTTTTTTATGAAAATAAAAAGGATATAATAATTCAAAAAATTACATTAGTGATATTTTATGTGAAATAATATTTTTTTAAATTAATTTAAATTTTAAAAAATCATATACTTACAATATTTAATGGGATGTTGTTATAACCATATACCATGGTCTATTTATGGGTTTTATTTTCTTTTATGGTAACATTCTAACCCTTAAATGTGTCTAAAACCTTTATATTATGATAATTATAAAAAGGGTTAATAAGGGATAAAATTAAGTGATATACGTGAATACAAAGACAAATATTTAAAAATTGTCATCTATGTGAGTAAAAAGACTCTGAATCCTCATATCTACTAATTATATAAAATTGGAATCAATTTTCATATAAAACTGATTTTTTTAATTTTCTGATTTATGTAATTCCTACAGTGCCCCTTCCCCTAGTTTTGAAAAGACTCAGGTTCTCAATTTTCTTTAAAAAACATCAATAGATGGTTCATAACTAAAAACATCCAATCAAAAATCTTATCATAAATAAATATGTTCTATATTTTTTGGTATTTCCAAAATACTAACCATATGTCTCATAAGAGGATATCTAATGAAATTTTATTTAGGAAAATGTAATTGTCTCTTTAAAATCTATCAAATTTATTTTTTCATCTAATTCATCTAAATTCAAAGTATCAATTGTAAAATATTGAATTTGGTATTGTTAATATAATTATACATAATTAATAATATGATACATACAATATACTCATATTTCCCAACCTAATAGAAGAGATAATAATGCTCATGCTTACATATGATTTTATTTCAAAAACATATATCATTGATGAATTGATTGTAATATTTATTCTCTCTTATTAATTTATGGATTTAAACATTATCATGGAATAATAACATTATTGAAATCACTGTAAAATAAATTTCCAATAAAAATATATATTATTTTTATCATGTATACGATTATTTCTCAATATTTATTCCTTTTTTGTATATCGGTTTTACATAGAATTTAATTTGACTAAATGAAGAAATATTAATATTACATTTTCTATATTCAATAAATAAATATATATAAAAGGTGAATTCATTGTCAATTAAAATGCTCACTAAATATATGAGGATTTAATGGGAAATGCAGCTAGGGGTGGAATCAATAATTAAATAGGATCTCCATTATTCGAAGTGTCTCATGAGACAAACCATTTGGATAGCCACATTAAATGGATTATTGGTGAATTCCAACTAATAATTCATACAAAATTAGTGTAAGACCATGGAAGTTAAATATAATGGTTTCTAATATAATGAAATCCAATAATATTATTTTTTTTGGATAATTATATTTTTTAAATCCATTATATAAGTTCATCGGATATTATCCATGGATTAATTTCTTGTTCATATTTATAATTAAATGACTTTTTTGACATTCTATATTTATTAGGCATTATTTACATATAACAGATTCCATTACACATAACACTTACTAAGAATCTGAGATCACCCTTATTATGATTTCCTTCTCTAGAATATAAAGAACAAATAGTTAAATGAGTTTCAAGGATTCTAATCAATTTCAATTTATATGTTTTATATTTTTTCCAATGTAAAATGAAAATAAAATTTGTATCTCATTCATATATACAACAAAACAGATTGATCCATTGGGATGATGTCCCTTTTATCTTATTCTAATATAATAAAGTGTATACCTATTATGAATTACTGGATTTGGGGTTGTTATAATTGTTGACAGAGGAAGGTTTAATAGAATCATTGAGAACAAGATTTTAGATGACTTACACCATACCTGACATCTATGAAAATAAATAATATTATTTGAAAAAATTGACCATTACATGTATTTTTATTTTATATGTATATATTAGTTATTATTATGAGATAACTCATTTATTGATGTATAATAATTGTATAAAGTGAGTCAATACACTTGGAAAATTTAGGGATTTTCCGTCTGAGCAAGATAGTACAACTTTTGTTACGGCCATGCAGATCATCACCATATAAATGAAGGTAAAATAGTTTAGTTCTAGTAACCATGAACATATGAGTCACAATGATATTACACTACCTGATACACCTATTTTGGATCATTTCAATTTACAAAATCCACTATATGTTAGTGGAACTTCTAATCCGATGGTAGTTTAGAAATAGAATATTTATCTTGAAAAAATACGTGTGGCAATGGAATATAATAAAGGGAAAGATGATATACTAGTAGTGTATGATCATTAATGGGATGGTTATTGATGGTTGTGGTTTCACCGGATTTCTAGTTAGGAATATGAAATTTATAATGTTGAATAAATATTTTTAAAAATAATATTTTTTAAAAATATTTTCCTTATAAGAATGGAAGTGATGTGTAGATAAATATAATCACATTAAAAAAATGAATAAATAAATTGAGGGTATTTTTTTACCCTTAAAATACTATCTAGGTATGTTATAAGTTACATATGAAATCTATAGTGAAATATTGAATATTTATTTGATGGAATTTAGAGAAACCTCCAAAGGTGATTGGTTTCTCAATGGTTTTCATCATATGGTGAAATTTTATTATGTCCCATAAAAAAGATAAAAAAATTTCAAGATCCAATATCTTTGTGTTAAATCAATATAATTAAATGTTTACTGAGAACCAATAAAAAAATAATTTTAAAAGAAGAAAATTGAAATGAATGACCTTCCATTAAGTGAAAATTGTGGAATTAAATATCTTGGAAAATGCTTGAAGGGAATATGATTTTGTCAAAATTGTGATGATAAGGTTCGCGTGGATAACAAAAAAAAGGAGAATAAATAAACCCATTTTCAATTGTGATTAAACTTTATAGAAATGGTGAATATTCACACCAATACCCCAAGAGTCATAGAAACCTACCACAGAAGATTCCATGGGTTTATGGTCAATGTTTTGGTGATCACTTCAACAGTTGTTTATGTTCCCAATGACATGGTGAAATGTTCTTTAATCATAGATTCAAATTTATAAAATGAAAATTTTCATTTTGGATCATTTAACTCTTCTATATCTTCAGTGTTTTCTATGAAAATTAGATATTTTGCAAGAATATTATGGAGTGATTCATCAAACAAAACCCCTATTAGAAATATCACTACTATAATGACATGTCATTCAGTTCCCATTACAACACATAATTTTTTCCTATTTTGAGCCATGATTATTATATGTAGGGTTTATTTTTTAAAATTAATTCATATTGATTGTCATTCAAAAATTAATGTAATAATATAATTCCTAGAGATGTAAATTATGATTTGTGATAATTATTTAGAATTACATGACATTAGACTATAAAGTGGGAGAATAAACTATAAGAGTTGAGTGATAAGGGAGTTATATGCTTTAGTTATATACCTTTGGGAGACCATGTTCTTTTCCCTAAAAATAAATATTGATATATGAGGTTGTTTACTAATTTTAGGGATGTTAATTATATTAAAATAAATAAAAATGATAAATTACCTCACATTAATTACTTGTTTGATAAAATTTATGGATCTCAAAATTTTTCAAAAATTATGCTTTATTTAGGGTATCATAAATTGGGAAAAAGAACAAAGATAATCTAAAGATACATTTCATATGGTATGGACATTATGAGTATATAGTAATTCAATTATAATTTACTACTTCACCATCTATTATTATGGATATAATGAATTTTGTATACAATGAATATCATAGTAATGTTATTGTGGTATTTATTAATGATATGATGGGGTAATCTAAATGCTATGAAAACCATGAGAATCACATGAATATCATTATTGAGTCTCATATCGTAAATTTGTTTAATGGGAAATTTAGCAACATTGATTTTTTTGTTCCTAATGTTTGTTTTCTAGGCCATATTTTATATATGGGAGAAATATCAATTTTTTTATTAAAAATAATAGAATTAAATGAATGTGCTACACCAAGGAATGTAACCAAGAAATAGAGTTTCATTGTATTGGCTGGTTACTATGGGAGATTGTTTTAAAGATATTACCCACTTGGATATCTTAATAAAAAACATTACAAGTAATGTGGTTATTTTCACATGAAAAAATGAATGTAAATAATTCATTGAACAGTTAATAAGGAAATTGGTGAATTCCCTGACATTGACTCTACCATAAAAAATCACAGATTTTTTATAAAGACTGATACATTTAATAAGGGGAATGGTTTTTTCCTTATGAATGATAATACTTTTATTGAATATCCCTCAATCAAATTAATGTATCATGAATATAACTATTATGATATTGATCTTTACTTAGAATCTATAATAGTTTCTTGGAAAATATGGAAACATTATCCCTATAATGAGGGATGTGATATATTAAAATACCATAATAGACTAAAATATATCATTTCATAGAATGGTCTCAATATGTAGAAAAGTAAGTGACTCAAGATATAGAATTATTATGATTGGTCAACAATCTACCACCCATGGATTGACAATGAGGCAGTGGGTCCATTAAACAAGAAAGAACATAGTGTACTAAACAAATTGGATGCTGATATATATATTATATTCTTGAATTTAGTAATGATAAGTATTTTAAATATAAATTATGGGAAACATGATTACTTTTTCAAATTATTTCTAATCCATCCTTATTGTAAAAGGTAAATATTTATGATCCTAATGATGAGAATTTTACAAATAAAATTGGTGCAATGAATAATTATAAGTTGAATGATGTCATATATGTTGATCGAATTCTAAAATTTTAAGTTCCATTATGTGGTTTGTCTATACCTAAGAATAAAATATAATTACTAAATTATTTCCAATTCTATAATTTCTATATACAACTAGGTTTCCCTATGTTGTAAATATATTTGAAGGAATATTTTGGGATGGATAATTTGATCAGTGAAATTACTGATTAAGAATCATGTTGTTTCGTTTTTAAATATGTTAATGATGAGAGAAAGTATAAAATAAGATTCCAGATATCTACAACAATTCAAATATAAAAATGAGATAACAGTAATGTGGAATTTTTTAATGGATTACCAAAGAACACCTAAAATGGTAATTCAATATGGGTTATTTTTTATTTCCTATCCAAATCATAACATTTAATTTCTATAAGAGAATATTTACCTCTAGATAAACATGGATGAATCTATATTAAAATTTATTTAGGTTTTCCTGGTTCACCAATTTCAATCGCGGCTTATTTTGACATGTGATTTATAGAATTTTTCGGGGAAAGTCTTGATAAGGATATTGATATTGATCATTATTTGAGCACTGACTATCACCATTACATAGATGAATAGTCTGAAATGACTATTCAAATATTAGATGACATGTTTACCCCATAATCATTTTACATTCAATGTATGTGTGGTCAATATTTACCTATGGATGATTTTTCCAATAATAATATTTTATTTTTATGAAATAAAACAGTGTCATATGAAATGTCCTGTGGAATGAGATTTTATCATCGATATTCATGGGATGATATTTGGGATTGAAATATTATGGGCCCAAAACATTTTTCAATAAAAATAATTAATTCAATGTCTATCCAGACCAATATTCATGCATCTAATATTTTATTAAAGTGATATGCTAAAAAATGAAGGAGATAGTTTTACTTTCTTGTTGGAAGTCATATTTTCATTAATGTATCTCTATTGTAGGTTTATGTATGTGTTTTTTGGAAATAAGAACATAGCCACAGGTACACCAGACCTTTCTAAATTTTGCAATGTATTGGAGTTGTCGATAAAAATTTTCAAATTCTAGTGAGACTCTATAATGTAAATGAATTGTTCAATGTCACATAATTGAGTATATAAATTACATAACCAACACATGTTTTCAAAATTAAAGAAATAGAATTATGGAATGATTTATATAAATAGGAAGCATATATATAGCTTCTAGACAATAAAGAACACCTTTTGAGAAATTCATTGTCTCAACTGGAAAATGTAATTTAGAGAAACCATAAGATAAAATAAGCGGCGTGGAACATTGTAAGAACCTATAATTATAGAATTATAACAATCTATTTGATAGTATATATTACACACAACACCGAGGATTAATACCTGACAAAATTTATTTTCATAAATTCAATATATTTGATAGAATAAAGAACACACAACCTTAGGCCCAAATAAATCATAAAAATGTATACCATTATATCATATATAGTAAATTTTAGTATATTATATTTTGATTAGAGATAATATATGAATCATTTGAATAAAATAAATGTTTTCCTAAAAAAAATATTTTTTCTAATAATCTATTTTGTCACACTTTTCACAAATAATTTGAAATTAATTTATTATAATTTCAGAAAATTAATATAACAAAATAGGCATAATTTCAGAAATTATAATATTAATATTAACATGGGGTGAATTTTGGGTATTTTTCTTAAATGTTTCATTTTTATGAATATTGAAAGAAATTGAATTTTAATTAAAACCAATATTTATGTTTATATTATTTATATTTCCTATTATATTTTAAACATAATAGTAATGTGAAATTCATTTAGTTATATAAATTGTCCCAATTTAATTCATTTTAATATTTTTTATATAAAATTATTATATAAAAACATTATATTCTCTTGAATTGTTTCTCTTGTAAATCCAGCAGTCTCATTATGTGTGTGGGATTAATTTAAAAATAAAATTTTATACTTCTCTGAATTGAATTTGGAAAATTGGAATCCATATTTTTATTAATTAATTTTTTTATTTTTTAATATTTTTAATATAATTTTTTACTAAAATGTATATTAGAATTACTAAAAGTTAATTACTGTGGTTAAGGTAAAAATGAGTTCACAATAAGGTCTTAACTAATAATAAAGGGTGTATAAATGACCAACCAATTTGTCAAAATATTTTTATATGTCCATATTTCTTCCTAATCCTTTCAATGATTGAGTATTTTTTTTTATTATGTTTAATTGTATTATCATTTTGGATTATTTTGGGAAAATTATTTATAATATTGACGGTGGTTCCTTGTCCACACTTGTAAAAGGGAGATCAATCCCATCAGTTCTTCACACACCATTCTCTTATTCCAGACTATAAATTAAAAAATTCTACCTCCAAAAATATTAGTCACATTATAGTACTTCCATTCCTCCCAAATTTCCATCCTTACTATCCTTTAGTGGATATCCAAGTGATGTTTCTTATGAGAAGGTAATTATCTTAAAAAATCAGTTTCCATTTTCATTAATAATTTTCATCATTTAATTATTCCATAACATATAAAATATTCTAACACTAGAATTTTCCAAATAATGAGATGTTATTTTTTTTATGTAATTCTAATTATCGATCTCCTCTTATATTAAATGGGAAATAAAATCATCAATTATTTTTATGGTGGACTACTACCTCGTGAACAAATTTATTTACTTTTCTATAAATACCTATAAATTAATGATACAATAATGGATTTTACACATGTATATGATATTTATAATATTTTTTTAATTCTTTAATTTTAATATCACATATAACATTTCATGATACATTCTGTTACTAATACGATAACTTTTCTCGTGTTTATGGAAGACTACCACATCGCGAAACAATGTGATTCATTTTTCAAGTACACATTACATGGAATATGATAAGCATAAATTTAATTAATATATTTTTAATATATGAGATGATATGAATTCTATAAAATTAATATATAATCAATTTACTTACCATTTCTATCGTTAAGGTAATTATATTGTCTCTCATGCACATGAACGACCTACTATTGGAACGATGTGATGCAACTCATTTCATTTGAGAATCCATTAAAAATGTTATGAAGAAGTTATATAAAGAATAAATATGATATTTATATCATTATTATAATTATATAGGAGATTTATTTACATCAACTATACAATAACCAGAACTTCCATTACAAAACACACTCTAAAAAAGAAGACAATTAACACAAAAAATAATGAAAATAATGAAATATTGTTAAAATAAAGGGTGTGAAAAGTTATAAAAGGATCATATGTAAAATTATAAATATTATTATTGTTTTGTTTTATGTAAATAATATTACTTAGTTCATTATATATGGTGTTAAGTATTTCTAATCTAAAATCAAGTGTTACACAAAATGCTTCGTGTCAATTTCCCTTCATTGAGGCATAATTCATTATTTAGAAAAATATTAATATTATGGGGTGTACATACTACCCTATTGACATGTAATATCATGTTACATTAATATTTTATTTTATTTTCTGTTTCTAATTGTAATATTTCATCTATGGGGTTTTATAATTAATGGTTACCATGTGGAAACACGTTTTATAACTCAATTTTTTTCATTGGGTCATATTAATCCTTTAATGTGTTTTATATATAAATATAATATTATGAATGAATTATTCTACTTAATATTTTATTAAAACTTTTTAGGTGTATTTTTAGTTGATACAAATAATTTATTTTTTGGATAATTCTCACTTCATTATTATTATCTTTGGAAGGGTTTATTTCCCAATTTCATTATAATCGTCATTGCTTATTAATTAATTTTAATTGGATGGAATTAGTTAATCACTTTATTAAAATAAAACATCATTTTATTTTACTATATATATTCATCATATATTCATGTAATATTGTTATTTTATAACTATATGGTACATAAAATAACATAGATTTTATAGTCAAAAAATATTACTTTATTTCTATCTTCAATTAGAAATTTTTTATCATCTAAAATCATATAATCTAAAAATGTTTGAAAATATATTTATAACATATTAAATATTATTTATCAAATTAACTTTTCAAATTTTTACTATTTAATTGCCATATAGGAATCTTTTGGTTGTTTTAAAAAATAATTTCTTATTTAATGTTTATCAAAAAATGAATGGGGATATTCTTATAATGTGTACAACATGAGGAGATTTTCCATCAATTGTGAACATTAATTTTTGTAATGATTCATTTATACTTTTAAAAGGTTATGTTTAAAGATATGAATTTTGAATATTTTTTTGATGTATTTGTTTAAATATGATATTTTATAAATTAAAAGTATATATATCTCATGAATTATATAGAGAATGTTTTATGGTATTTCAATTCATCAATGAAAAAAACATTTATTTTTACTCCAAGGGTTATATGTTAATTTGATATAATAACTATTATTTAAATGGATTTTGTTTATAATTCTGACCATTTAAAGTATTTAAAATGACTTAATTGAAAAATTATTTAGTCATTAACATTCCCTTTAGTTATTCACCTTCACATGGATATTAATTCTCCCGTTAATATCTATATGACCTATCGTTGATATTGAAATTTAATAATAAACTTGTAATTTCTACATACAATGTTCTACAATGAATGTAACTTCCCATCATGGGAAAAACTTTATATTTATTTTACTTACATATTATAGAGAATTGATGAGCATGGACATTTTTTTCGAAAATAAATTGATTATTATATATATTTGGGATGAGTTGGACATGCAAACACGGAAGAACCCTCTTAAAGATAACCCCAAGATGGATCACTAATATCATGAGGTTAATCATCATGTTAGGATAATATAGTTTGAAAAAACATATAGAGTTTTTATTGAATTGATTTAAACATTAATGTGATATGTATTAATGGTAGAGTTATAATGTTCTTGATACATAAAATCTAATAAATTATCATTTTCCCCATTCAGAATACATTTATTATTATCCATTATATTTTCACAATGGCATTATCTCAGGATGGAATTAATTCTCTAATATAATTTAGAGAGAAAATGTGTTCAATTAATTTATTTCCCATATTTATTATTCCATATCTAGTTATGATAGTCACGTTATTGATTAAGTATTATGATTTTTTGTTATTTAAGTTCCATTATTTATTATTATATTTGATATTTCTTATAATAACCCTCATCCTAGTAGTCTAGAATCCATTTTTATTTTATTATAGTGGAATAGATATGTTATATCACAAAACCAATTATTTATTATATTATAATAATTTATGAACTAGATACATATTTATTTCCTATATTAATTTGGTAATTAAAAATAGATCATAAATAATAAAATTACTACCTTGGAACTTATTCAATGATTTCAACTTCATAGAAATGGAATGGAAAGAAAATAAAAGGGTGATCCCCAATGCATAGTTAGGGTATCATCAGTCAATAATAAGTGAAGAAACTTCAATAATTCATAATCATTATAGAAAGGTAAATGTTTTTTAAACACATGTCGTCCAGAATGATAATGAATCCATATTCATCAATATTTCCCTAGATAAATCATCATTTAAAAACACCATATGTAAAAATGGTATACAACTTAGATAATAATTATAACTATGATAGAATAAATATGAATATTTAATTAAATATTCAACAAATTATGATCACAAAAAAATGTGGCCATATATATGCCCCATATAAATAATAAGTTGTTAATAGTTCATATCTCTTAGATATAAATGATAGATGATAAACACATTACCTTGTGTCAAAAAATCATTATATAGTAGTACTTAATGTCTTGAATAATAAAATAAGATTAAATAATTACTTATGATTGAACATTATACACATTTAATGGACATATTATAATTTTATTATGTTCATGTATGGAATTTTTTATAATTTATATGATTCAATATTGTATTTCATAGAGTGCATGTTTTCTTCGTTTTTAATGATAATTTTTCTTATAAAAAAGAATTTAATACTTTTAAAAAGAAAATAGTTCACCAAAATTGAATTTTAATATTATTAAAGACATTAAAAATTATTTAATGATCTTATAAATCATTTGGTTATATGTTATGAGAATGATTAATTGTATAAAAGGTTAATAAAAATGATTTAATTTATTTTGGTGTGTTTTAACACCATCACATACTTATATCATTTTTATATATTGGATACATATTGTTATATAAGTTAAAATATTTATAAATCAATTTATTTTTGAAATAATAACATTTTTTTAAAATACATGAAGGTGGAATAAAAAATAAAAATTCATCATCCACAGTGTAGGTAAATTAGAACATCATATACCATGTTTTCATTATATTAATTAAAGGGATGGTAGATCGAATTTGATGATGGATGTTAAATATATACGAAAAATAATATATATATATATATATATATATTAGAGTTATACAACATGCTTGTATAGAGAAGTGAAGGATAAGATACTAAAAGAATAGAAATTAATAGAAATTATATTAAATTAAAAAGATAATGAAAGATAATTTTATATCGTGTAAAATGAATCCTTGAAAACTTCATTATGAGAATTGGGATTGGTCTTTCAGTGACACTAGAAATACTATGAAATTTTTTGGAATTTTGGGAGAAAACCTTTTATGAATATAAGAAATATCCATGTCCTACAGGGTGTGAGGAGAAGGGTTTTTTAGGGGATTTATTTATTTTTAGGAGAATTTTGGTTTTAGATTATTATATTCATTTGTCAATTATTTTGGTTGAAGATTATAAATAGTGATTTTTTTATTAACATGTACCATAAAATTTTCATGTCAGTTATAAATGATATGGTTTACATTTTTCATTCCATGATTCAATAATTTATGTATATAGTTAATACTATAAGTTACCATATTTCGATATACACACAAAATTAATTATTTTTAATAAAACCCTAAACAATTACCACGACCAATTTTCAATATATAGAATTAAAAATGGAATCTATTTTTTAAAAAAATTCATAAAAGGATATGTTAAATATTTAATTAGAGTGTTTAATATTATAATGATCACATTACTTTTCAATGATATAAATATATCACATTTTGACAAATAAGATACTAAAATTTTGTTTTTAACTTTAATAGGTGAGGTTATTTTTCTAATGATCATATTAATTTCCCTAACATTTAAATTACTATTCCAATTGTCATGTTAATATTTTATAGTATATCATGGTTCATTTAAATTCAGTGTTTCATTTCTCATAAGTTATTGATTCAATTGAATTTATTTAAGAAGATACATACCATATATCATGGGGTGTCATATTATTCCATGTTTCTTCTTCCATTTTATGGTTTTTCCAAAGAGATATTACCAATCTTGTCGTCTGATTTCTAAATAATTTCTCACATGTGTCAAAAATCTCAATAGGCTTCTAATGGTATGAAAAATATTGTTCCATATCTATTTCTTCATAGGCGAGTAAATGTGTTGGGTCTATCATGTACTTATTTAATAATAAATTGTGGAAGATATCATGATCTTTGGAGAGACATTGTGTCATTACTAAATGGTAAGACACAACCCCAATTCATAACATAATTTAAAATGTTTCTATCTATATGGGTATCAGATTCCCTTTCTTATTGAACCATATGAAACCCTTCAATGGTGATACCTATAGAAATAGATAATCTCCCACTTGAAATTCCCAATCACTTCTCTAGTTTTTAGCATAAATCTTTTTACTACTTTGAGATTCTTCAATATAATGATGAATTGTCATTTCCACTTTCATTGTCTCAATAATGAGATATGGACATACAATTCTCCACTAATAAAAATCATCCAACCATTTTATATTATGAAATAAATTTCCTTATAATTCATTATATGGTTCCATTTGAATACTAGAATGAGATCTATTATAGTAGGAAAAGTATTTTGATGGTAAATACTGATCCAACATACCTTTAAAGTCATATTACCATGATATATACATGTATTATAATGTATGAATAGTCCTTTTATATTATTTTCCAATTTGATTGTGATAAAAACAAATCAAATAAATCTTAGTATCCAAAGCCTTATATAGAAACTTCATGAATTTTATTGTAAAATGATATTCTCGATTAGATACAGTTGATACAATTTCAACATTATGTCTACAAAATTAAATAATATAATGTCTTTATAGCTTCCTAGGAGGTAAATATTCTCTTATACCAATAAAATAGACAAATTGTGTAAGGTGATAAAAAATAATCTATATTGTGTCTTTCTTTCTGGGGGACATTGGTAATCCATTGATGAAACCTATAGTGACATCAACCCGCTTCGAAAATTGATTAAGCATATCTTTCATGATCTGTCATAGATGATATATATCATCCATTACTTATTGAAAAACTATTTTAAATTACACATAATAAGCAATTTACTACTTCATATTATCCCATAACAAATATTCCTTCAATTATATATATATCTTGTTACTACCAAGGTGCATAGAAAAATTTGAGAAATGAGAATCATCTAATAGTTCCCTTTTTTATCTAATGTATTTATTGAACACATATCCTCTTTACAAATTTTAGAATTCCACAATCACATAGATGAATTCCAATATTCTATACTTAATGGAATTAATTTCTTTTTAAAATTATCAGCATTCGATTAACATTTATCCATCTCCAGTAAATAATCATTAGAATTATGTTGAAAGAGGAGTGGTGTTTCCCCTTCCATAACAATTCCCAAAGACATAATTATTAAATAATTGAATATAGGATCATTATGAATCATCATTTTTATTATAATTCCATGATACTTCCTTCATAATGAATATGATGCCTTATTTTCTTTTCATGGGTGGTAGTGTAAAGATAAATACTCATCATTATATAACTTGAGCCATCATCTTTTCCCCATTTAGAGTTATTTAAAAGAAAATATATATTTGAAAATATTTTCATCAGTATATATATATATATATATTGTCTCTCCATAGTGATAGTGCCTCCTTATTTTAATAAAAACATCGTGGTTTCTAACTGAATATCATGAGTTGTATAATCTTGTTCAAGAATCATCAATTTCCATAATGAATATCTAGTGACATTATCATTTTGTATAAGGGAACAACATAGTCCTTTAATCAATGAATCACATTACATTAAAAACCCTTCATTTCCTAATTAATATATAAAATTTGATATTTGACTAATCATCTCATCAATTAGGTGAATCAATTTTCACATTCTTTTACTCGGGTTAACATAACACCTTTATGCGTGATATTGGTTAATGGTTTATCCAATCGAAAATAAATCTGAAAAAATCAACGACAGTAACCAGCTAAACTAATAAATGTTCATACCTCAATCATGTTCATTGGTGTATACCATCTTGTATTTCTTTTAAAACAATAATATATATAGAGATTCCATCTATAGTGACAATGTGGCTACGTCATGAAATTTATTAAATCCAGAATTAATAGTTGTTGAATATAACAAATAGATCATTCCTAATGAAAGACTAAATAATGATACCCATGTGATTATCATAGACTTCTTAGAATTTAGAATACACTATGGTATAATAAATGAATAATACATTAAATTTATCAATATATTCCTTGAATACTCTAATTGTTATATACAGGAAATGGAGGGTGCATTAGTAAATCCAAACAACATCAATGTAAACACATAATGTGTTTACCTCATCTGAAATGCTTTATTCATAAGGTCTACCATCATTACAAACAATTTATGATAACCATCTGAAAAATTAAATCATTTTAAAATATTTATATCTATGAATTAGATCAATCAAATCATTAATGTGACCTAGATAAACCCCACGGTGAATAAATACTTTATTACCCAACATTAAAGGTTGTTTCTCAGCTTCCCAACATCAATACTTACTATTCAATAATTATTCATTCGTACTGGTATTTTATCATGTATTAAATAAATGGTAAAATAAACATCACATTAGGATGTGGGGGTCTTCGTAAGTCCCCATTAAATGCTCAAACGAATTACAATACAATTGGTACATCGTTAATTTCAAGATTACCTTCGTTATTAGCAGATGACATTTTCTACTACTGTCACGACCCGTCCCAGTGGGGCTCGTTCCGTGACTCCCCAAGCCCGCCTCTAATAGGCCAGGGCCCGGTGACTAGAACCGAGTAGGCATGTCACTAACATGGGAGGCATTTCCTATGTACCTGCACACACACACACACATCTCTAAGACCATAAATGCTGAAATGTAAAACACTAAGGAACAAAAATGCATGCATACAACTAAACTGAACCAACAGAGCACGACGAAAGTTATAGTACTGTAAAAGTAAACTGGGCTAGAATATATGCCCACCAAAAACAAGAGTCTGATAAAAATACAAAGTCCAACCTGTAAGCACAAAGGTACTGGGACTACTGCCCGTGGCCGTAGGAACGCCTCGGCCTGTAGGAACTCAGAAAGCTCGGTCCTTTCCTGGTCCGCCCTGGACTCTGTCAAAAGGCTGCTTGTCTGCACAAGACACCAGACGTGGGGGAAAAGCCCGTGCAGGGGTGAGTATAACAATACTCAGTAGAGGACCCTAAAATCCACAAAGCAGTACAAAAAGTAAAGGAACAGTCATCTATGCATAATATATGTTTAAATAACATATAAAACATTCCAATTATACTCAAAACCAAGGCCCGTAGTCTAGAGACAAGTCACGCAACCGCATAACCCCGCAAGGGATTCCGTTTGAAGATTTCATGATGCACTCGTTCCGGGAGAACACTCTCCACAAGTCTTATAGTTCAGATGACTTCCTTCCGAGAAGTGATGTTCGTCGGGAACCGTCACTAGATATAGCTACACTCATTACAGGAGACACACTCTTGAGTGGAAGGGTTACGATAGATAGAAGCACTCATTACGGGAGACACACTCCTGAGTGGGAAAGATCTCGATACACATATGAGGATCACTGCCAGGGCCATGGAGGATACCGCGACTCATCCGGAATTCACCTTCTAGGTAGAGGATCAATGACCAGTGAATTTGGTCGCGCCGATGGCTGACTCTACCTAGGGTCTGGAAAGGATAGAGGATCTCGATCCGGGCCTCTCGGATGGATGCCTGACTCTATCACAGAAACGTCCCACTGAAGGGATCATAATCTGGCGTGATGGAATGATTCCCGACCTTCAACGGAAAAGAAGAATGGGCACTAACCCAAACGAAATATGTTCAAAGCACGGTGAACAAAAGGACCAATCCGTTCTTCAAAAAGTACACGACGTGTAGAAATGATACACGTCGTGTTGTCCAACCCCGGGTACTACCAGTGTACAACAGCCCGTGTTGTGAGGCTAGTCATGTAGAAAACATTATACACAGCATGTAGTACGGAGTACATGTCGTGGCTGGGTCACTGGGGCTGGCTCCATGTACTCTGGCCATGTGCTCGTACACGGTCACCAACCCGTGTACTCCTACCCGTCCAATCAGCACACAGGGTGACCTGCGCTGGTGACCTCGAATGGCCGGGTGAGGGAGTACACGGTCACATACTTCATCCCGTGTCCGTGTATCCCATGGATACACACCGAGCTTCAGGGAAGGTCCAACATGACATGTGACCAGGGCCACACACCATGTGAACCTTCTCTGACCCTTATACCCTAGCTACCACCATTAGAACTACATGGTGTGTTCTTCCGAAGTACATGCCATGTATTCTGGAAATTTCCAGAAATGTGGACTTCCGCTGTCGCCACTCCCTTGGTGCTCCGATCATTGATCCGGCAGTCCGATGACCACGAAATCTTCAGGTTTTGGTCGCCCTGACACCACAAAGCTATTTCTGACGTTTTCGGGCCTCCAATCGGCTCCGAAAACATTATTGATCTTCCCGTGCGAAGAACGCTCGAAGAACTCCCTTTCCGATATGGTTTTATTCGTCATATTCCATCACCACCGCACCTCCAAAAGGTCGTTGCATTGTCGAACATTCTGTTTGGGATCATTGCGTCGCAAAAAGGATGCACAACGATCTGTTGTTCATCGCCACGCGAAGAACGCGAGGGGAAAAAGGAGGAATAAATCCACATAAACAAAATGCGGAACAAACCACCACCGGCGTTCATCATGGAATTGATGTGCTCCCGTTAATAAGCTTAAACGGAGCAAGAATCATCAACAAAAAGCTTGGATCAATTTTCCCAAAAAAAAAAGAAAAAAAACCCAAAGGAAACCATCCCGCAAGAACGCACGAATCCGCGGATCAACTTGTTCGTGGTTGATCTGCGTTCGTCGTTTAAACTCAAAAACGGGGAAAAGAAATCGAAGTAACAACCCCTACCTTTCGAAAGGATTGATTGTTGACGAAGGCGTCGTGATGCCGTTGTCGTCATGATCCTTCAACATTGTTGGCGTAGCGATTCGCGACTTTGAACTGTCATTGTTCACCAACGTGTCCTCCTCCAACCAAGCTCCAAGAGAAATCTCTCTCCTTTTCTCAACTCGCAGGGTTTTGAGGCTAACCCTTTGAATTTTCCATAAGGATGCTTTTATAGGGGAGGATTAGGTCATGCTCAAAAAAAGGAAACGTTTTAAAATAATAAAATAAATTATTAATTTATTTTATTCCCTTCGAAGAGCTTTCCTTTTTTAAACATCCCAAATTAAATTTTGCAGCCGACCTACGCCGGTTGAGGTTAGAGTCATTCTTAGGAAAAGTCGTCGTCCCGGACGCATTGGTGAACTCATATTTTTAATCCGTTCATCCATTTGGAAACTTCCACAACCACGCACAAGCGCCGACTCACTTGTCTTAAAAAAGTTCAAACTACCATTCTGGGCTCACTGGACCTCGGAATGATGTGTCGTCTTCGCGCTCGGTCTCAAAATAATTCCATATAATATTTAAAAAATAATAAACAGAAAATCTGAGACATTACATTCTCCCCACCTTGGGGCTTTACACCCCCGAAAAGCCAAAACAAAGACTATTAAAAAAAGATGAGGGTACTGGGCACGGATCTGGGCCTCCCGCACCCATGTGCTCTCTTGAAGATTCCCATGCTGCCACCGGACACGCACTAATGGAATCGATCGCCCACGAAGGATCGTCTCCTGCCGATCCTCGATCTCCACTGGGTATTCAGCAAAGGTCACTCCATCCTCGATGTCCAGCTCGCCCCAGTCGATGACGTGTAATGGGTCATGCACATACCTCCTCAGCTGCGACACGTGGAAGACATCATGTACCCGATGCAACTGTGGTGGTAGAGCCAGGTGGTACGCCACCTCTCCAACTCTTCCCAGGATTTGGAAAGGTCTGATGAACCTCGGAGATAGATTTCCACCTCAGCCAAATCTCTGCAACCCACGTTGAGGTGAGACCCGAAAAAAAACGTGATCTCCCTCCTCAAACTCCAGACGCCTCCGTCGTCTGTCAGCATAAGACTTCTATCGGCTCTGTGCAGTCTTCATCCGCTCCCGGATGATTTGCACCTTCTCTGTGGTAGATCGCACTATCTCTGGACCCATGAGTGCTGACTCTCCGGGGTTGGTCTAGAAAAGCGATGACCGGAAGGGTCTCCCATACAAGGCCTCGAATGTCGCTTTACCAATGGTGGAGTGGTAGCTGTTGTTGTACACAAACTCCACCAGTGGTAGGTGGTCCTCCCATATACGACCAAAGTCCAAGATACATGCTTGCAACATATCCTACAGAACCTTAATGGTCCTCTCTGTCTGACTATCTGTCTAGGGATGAAACGTTGTGCTTAAGCGTAGTAGAGTCCCAAATGTCTCCTGCAATCCCTTCCACAACTGGGATGTGAAGTGGGCGTCTCGGTCTGATACTATAGTCGAGGGGACACCATAAAGCCGAACTATCTCCTGTTCGTAGAGGCGTCCCAAGATCTCTACGGAACTCTGCTCCCTGATAGCTAGGAAGTGGGCCAACATGGTGAGTCGGTCAACGATCACCCAGATGGAATCGTGCCCCTTGGATGTTTGTGGTAAGCCTGTCACGAAGTCCATTGATATTCCATCCCACATCCACTCTGGAACTTCCAAGGGGTGAGATAACCTTGATGGAACCTGGTGCTCAGCCTTCACCTGCTGGTATGTCAGGCATCGAGAAACGACCTCTACTACTGCCTTTTTCATGACAGACCACCAGAACTGTCATTGGAGATCCTGGTACATCTTTTCCACTCCAGGATGTACCGCCAAAGGGGATGAATGAAACTCCATCAGGACCTCCTCCAGGAACTCCACTAGTACGACAGTGTGTCCTATGAAAAGAAGTACGTGCTCCCCACCTTGCGAAAATCCATCAGGAGCATGTCCTGTGGCTAACTGAGCACGTAAAGCCACATAGTTGACATCCCCAAGTTGTGCCTCCCTAACTCGCTGTAAGAGTGGAGGGGTGACAACCATCGAATATGGGTAAGCTATGACCTCCCCATCCATGAAGGATAACTGCAACGCGGATAATTGTTGTGTCGCCTCATTCAACAGCTGTGAGCTCGACCTTCTGCTAAGATCATCTGCCACATTGTTCCCCTTCCCAAGAGTATATATGATCTTGAAATCGTAGTCCTAGAGTAACTCTATCCAACGCCTCTACCTCAAATTCAGATCCTTCTGTGAGAAGATGTACTTGAGGCTCTTATGGTCAGAGTAGACAATGAACTGCTTTCCAATAAGGTATTGTCGCCACATCTTCAGTGCGGAGACTACCGCTGCTAACTCGAGATCATGGGTCGCATAGTTCTACTCATGAGGCCTAAGCTGGAGCGAACCATAAGCAATCATTGTGTGCCACTGCATCATGACACAGCCGAGCCCGGTCCATGATGCGTCACAGGAAACTATGTACTTGACACCCTCCTCTGGCAATCTCAAGACTGGGGTGCTCGTCAAACTCTGTCTTTGCTGCTCAGAAGCCTGCTTGCACTTTTTTGTCCACACGAAGGGTTGCCCCTTTCTGGTCAAGTCCGTCATCGGTGCTGATATCCGGGAGAAATCAGGGATGAATCTCCAGTAATATCCTACCAACCCAAGGAAGCTTTGCACCTCTGTCAGGCTATGAGGTGGCTCCCATGCTAACACAACCTCCACCTTGTATGGGTCCACAGCTACTCCATCTGCTGAGATGACATGTCCCAGAATGTGGACCTCATGAATCCAAAACTGACACTTTGAGAGAATT
Organism: Viscum album; assembly: GCA_963277665.1. Taxonomy (NCBI): domain Eukaryota; kingdom Viridiplantae; phylum Streptophyta; class Magnoliopsida; order Santalales; family Viscaceae; genus Viscum; species Viscum album. Next base: position 2,108,831,138 of record OY728122.1, on the reverse strand, counting down.
TCATAAAGCTGGTGCTCTCGGAGTACGTCCAGAACCATCCGCAGGTGTCTCGCGTGCTCCTCCTCTGACGCCGAGTACAAAAGGATGACATCGATGAAGATAACTACGAACCGGTCCAAGTACAGCTGGAAGATCTGGTTCATCAACCCTATGAACACTGTGGGGGATTTCTTCATGCCAAAGGGCATCACCAAGTACTCATAGTCACCATAGCGACATCTGAAAGCCGTCTTCGGTATATCCTCATCCCGCACTCGTAGTTGGTGATAGCATGACTGAAGATCAGCCTTTGAGAACCACTGAGCCCCTCTTAGTTGATCAAAGAGGTCATCAATTCTCAGTAGTGGATACTTGTTCTTCACTGTCACCTGGTTCAGGTGCCGGTAATCCATGCACAACCTTAGACTCTCGTCTTCCTTCTTGGGAAACAAGACTAAGGCCGCCCAGGGTGAAACGTTGGGTCTCACGAGACCCTTACTCTGCAAATCCTCAAACTGCACCCTCAGCTCGCGAAGCTCTGCGGGAGCCATCCGATAAGCCAACGAGGAAATTGGTGTCTTCCTGGGGTGTAAGACGATGCAGAAGTCAATTTACCGGTGGGGAGGTAGCCTTGGAAAATCTTCCGGAATGACGTCCTCATACTCTATCACCACTGCTGGGAACTGAGAGCTCACAACATCTACTACTCCGAGGGTAAGGCTAGGCAACTCAGGAGTGATTGGCACCTGTTTCTATGAGTATGGAATCTAAGGTATAAAAGACACATATCATACCTCGAATCATCCCTGGAGCCCCTGGGTCGTATACCTCGACCACATGCAGTTGTCCCCGTATCGGTCCCCCAGCTCCCTGAGCCTGGTGCGGACCTCCTGGGGGTGGTGGTGGAAGTAAGTCGAAGCGTCTGCCACCACCTGCAGCTCTCCCAGCTCCTCTATCACGTCCGCCTCCTAGCGGATCTACCTGATCTGTTCTCTGCCTCTGTCTCGGTGGTCCATCCACCACTTCCCTGTCAGCAGCCCGACGTGTCGGGCAATCTCTAGTGAGATTCCCCCTACCGTTTTATGCGTAGCATCGCTTCTCCCTTGGCTGACTAGATCCAGCCTGAGTTCCCTGGAATGTCGATCCCCTATCCTGGGTCCTCTTATGACGTCTCCCATGTCCAGATCCCTACAGCTAACACTGACTCCCTGCTGTTGGTGTCTCCGCACCTGTCTGCCTGCTGCTGACTGCCGGCAGCTGTCTCTGCACCGCCAAGAAGCTCTCGATCACCACGGCCCGCTTGAGCACTCCATCATAGGTCGATATGCATAGAGGCAGAACACTAGCTCGGATGTCTCATCGTAGACTTCACTCAAAGGTCCAAGAACTGATGTACTGATGCCTGACAATATCCATCGAGTACCTGGCGAGGTTGGTGAACCTAGATGAATAGTCAGCCACCGTCATACTGCCCTGCTGAAGCTGAAGAAGATCCTGGATGTGCACATCACTCAGCGTAATCGGAGAGAACTCCTCCCTGAAGAGTCTCTCAAACTCCGTACACGAAAGAGTCTCCTCATCCTGAGTCTGCGTGGTCAGACTCCACCATCGTCTGGCCAAACCCTGAAGAAGGCTCGCTCCTAGGATCACCATCTGGTCTGCTAGTGTCCTCACTAGACGAAAATATCTACTCACCGCCCCAAGCCAATCCTCATCCGCCTGAGGGTCAGGCACACCTCGGAACCTGAGGGGCCTCTGTCTCTGAAACTCGTGGAGTTCGCTAAGCCTGCGCTCCTCGCCGGTCGGTACTGCGGGTACCACTGACTGCTCCACTGGTGCTATAGCAGGTGCACCACCCGGTGGAAACGCCTGGGGAACTAGTCCCTGTATCGTAGCCTCATCACTAAAGGGGTCATCCTCGTGATCGTGCTGCTGAATCCTAGCATGTACGCGTTGCAGAGGCATCCTGTAAAGAAACAAGATGTGTCATGGTCAATGAGTATATCTGGATAGCTGACACTAAGGATATGGAAGACACAACCCATTCCTATATGATGCATGTACCTTTTATTTCCCCGCAACCAGTGTTTTCGTGAACCGGGTCGAAAAGCAGGTTATCAGAGTCCTAGTGTATGGATACGTCGGCCGCCGCACCAACACTGGAGTCTCTGGCCTGAAAGCCGAACCCGAAACACTCAACACTTTTTCCCCAACCAAACTCAAAGACTCTTAGTAATAAGGTAGAACCAACCACCTCTGATAACACTCTGTCATGACCCATCCCGGTGGGGCCCGCATCTTGACTCCCCAAGCCCGCCGCCAAGAGGACATGGGCTGAGGACAAGCACCGAGTAGGCATGTCACTAACATGGGAGGCTTTGCCTAAGTACCTATACACACACACACATCTCCAAGCCCGTAAATGCTGAAATGTAATACACTAAGAAACAAAAATGGATGCATACAACTAAACCAAACCAAAAGAGCACGAAAAAAGGTAGAGTACTGTAAAAGTAAACTGGGACAGAATACAAGCCCACCAAAAACAAGAGTCTAAAAAAACTACGAAGTCCAACATGTAAGCACAAAGGTACTAGGACTACTACCCATAGCCATATGAACACCTCATCCTGTAGGAACTCAGAATGCTCGGTCCTGTCCTTGTCCACCCTGGACTCTATCCAAAGGCTGCTCGTCTGCACAAGACACCAGACATTCGGGCAAAGCCCGTGCAGGGGTGAGTATAACAATACTCAGTAGAGGACCCCGAAAACCACAAATCAGTACATAAAGTAATGGTACAGTCAGATATGCATAATATATATTTATAGAACATATAAAACATTCCATATATACTCAAAACCAAGGCCCGTAGTCTAGAGACAAGTCACACAACCGCATACCCCCGCAAGGGATTCCGTTTGAAGATTTCGTGATGCGCTCATTTCGGGAGAACACACTACATGAGTCTTATAGTTCTGATGACGTCCATCCAAGAAGTGATGTTCGTCGGGAACCGTCACGAGATATAGCTACACTCATTATGGGAGACACACTCCTAAGTGGAAGGGTTACGATAGATAGAAGTACTCATTACGGGACACACACTCCTGAGTGGGAAAGATCTCGATACATAGATGAGGATCACTTCCAGGGCCATGGTGGATACCGCGACTCATCCGAAATTCACTTTCTCGGTAGAGGATCAACACCCAGTAACGTTGGTCACACCGATTCCTAACTCTACCTAGGGTATGGAATGGATAAAGGATCTCGATCCGAGCCTCTCGGATGGATGCCTGACTCTATCACAGAAAAGTCCTGCCGAAGGGATTATAATTCAGAATGAGGGAATGATGCCCGTCCTTCATGGGAAAAGAAGAAGGGGCACTAACCCAAACTAAAGATGTTCAAGGAATAGTGAACAAAAGGACCAAACCATTCTCCAAAAAGTACACGACGTATATAAATGATACACGCCGTGTTGTCCGACCCCGGGTACTGCCCGTGTACAATGGCCCATGTCATGAGGCTGGTCATGTAGAAAACATTGTACATGGCATGTAGTACAGAGTACACGCCGTTTCTGGGTCACTGGGTCTGGCTCCGTGTACTCTGGCCATGTACCCGTACACGATCACCAACCCGTGTACTCCAACCCGTGCAATCGGCACATGGGGTGACCCGTGCTGGTGACCTCGCCGGGCCGGGTGAGGGAGTACGCGGTCGTGTTCTCCATCCCGTGTCCATGTGTCCCTAGGATACATGCCGAGCTTCGGGGAAGGTCCAACACGCCGTATGACCGGGGTCACACGCCGTGTGATCCTTCTCTAACCCCGAAACCCTAGCTTCCACCATCAGAACTACACGGCGTGTTCTTCGGAAGTACACGTCGTGTATTCTGGAAATTTCCAGAAACACGGACCTCCGCCGTCGCGCCTCCCATGGTACTCCGATCATTGATCCGAACATCTGATCTCCACGAAACCTTCTGGTTTTGGTCGCCTCGACACCACAAAGCTGTTTCCGACGTTTTCGGGCCTCTGATCGGCTTCGAAAACATGATTGATCTTCCCGTGCGAAGAACGCTCAAAGAACACCCTTTTTGATCTGGTCTGATTCATCATCCTCCATCACTGCCGCATCTCCACAAGGTTGTTGCATTGTTGAACCTTCGATTTGGGATCATTGCGTCGCAGAAAGGATGCGGAACAATCCGTTGTTTTTTGGCTCACGAAAAACGCGAAGAATGTGCGGGGAAAAAGGAGGAAGAAATCCACATAAACAAAATGAGGAACGAACCTCCACCATCGTTGGTCACAGCGTTGATCTGCTCCAGTTAATAGGCTTAAATGGAGCCAGAATCAACAACATAAAGAATGGATCAATTTTCCTAAAAAAATCAAAGGAAACCCTCCCGCAAGAATGCACGAATCTGTGGATCAACTTGTTCGCGGTTGATCCGTGTTCGTCATTTAAACTCAAAAAACGGGGAAAAGAAATCGAAGTAACATCCCCTACCTTTCTAAAGGATCGATCATTGACGAAGGCGCCGTACTTCCATTTTCATCGTGATCCTTCAACGTTGTTGGCGTATCGATTCTAGACTTCGATCCATCGTCATTAGCCATCATGTCCTCCTTCGCCCAAGCTCCAAGAGAAATCTCTCTCTTTTTCTCAACTCGCAGGGTTATGAGGATAAACCTGTGAATTTTCCAGAAGGATGCATTTTTATGGGAGGATTAGGTCATGCTCAAAAAAAGGAAACCTTTTTAAGTAATTAAATAAATTATTAATTTATTTTATTCCCTCCAAGGAGCTTTCATTTTTTAAAACGTCCCAAATTAAATTTGGCAGCCAACCTGCGCCGGTTGACGTTAGAGTCGTTCTTAGGAAAAGTCATCATCCCGGATGCAATGGTGCGCTCATATTTTTAATCCAAGCATCCGTTTAGAAACTACCACAACTGCGCACAAGCGCCGACTCACTTGTCTTAAAAAAGTTCAAACCACCATTCCGAGCTCACCGGACCTCTGAATGATGTGACGTCTTCGCGCCCGGTCTCAAAATAATAACATATAATATTTAAAAATAATAATTGGAAAATATAATACATTACAACTACCCCAAATAATTTCATTCAGTATAGCTGATAGTGATTGATCAATATAATAATAAAATGATGATGTTTCTTCTCAAAAGACAAGGGATTCTATGCCTTCCGTAAAAATAATTTTATTCTTCATCATGTATTAAATTTTCACATAATATTTTGAAATACATTTCATACCAAGGATTATATCAATATCAACCATATGTATAATGATAATATTAGAAACAAGAGAATAATTTTGTCATTAATGGGACTGACCGGCACCATTTTATTTTAGTGAGTCTTCCATATATAATTTTCATAGGAAACTCATTAATTAAATCAAAATAGAAAAGGACTATTTTCATGGAATAATATGTAGATATAAAAGAGTGTGATGATCCAAAATCAGAAAATTATTTTTATAAATATGATTATAATCTTAATGTATCTTCCAATACATCACTGGGTATATCTACATCAGTTGTGGTGACCACATATGCTTGACCATCTCCCCTTATTCACATCTATGGTAGATATCCATTGATTAATGGGACATTGATTTGAATAATACACCATTTAATTATAATCTATCGATTGAACTTCATTTGTGTGTTTCTTCCCCCTTCATCCATTACCTTGATGACCATTTGTGAACATTTATGAGAAAAACCCATGCCATTAATAGATTTCCCTATATGTTTCATTATAAAATTCCCTCTTAATGGAAATTTATTCATTCCCCTCTTTTTACCTAACTCTTCCCCATTTTTGTGGTTATTAGAATCCATATTCTGATCATGAGTTACATTGCTAATATAGGATCCAAAAATTACATCTCCATTTGGATGGAACATAATACTACTTCATCTTGTGATGAAAATATTTGAGAAGATTACACCCTTTAGAGACATGGTATATGACCTTATAAGAAATGATCAATCTTATTTTCCATATAACATATTTAATATGAATCATTCTTGGATATTCTTATTGTAGTGCCTTCATAATTTAAAACCTTTTATTCTTCTTTTCCTTTATGATATGAGAAAAAAAATATTTTAATTTATTTCACATGTTGTAATATTTATAGACGAATGATTCATTATAGGATTTCCACTCCAAGTGTTCTATGTCATATTCCTCATTAATATTCTAGATCAATGTCTACCATTGATCAAAATGTACTTTGATACAATATATTAAATTTACAATCATTTCATTTTTATTTCAACCCAATGACATAAATATCTTTTCAGGGGACTTGATAAACACATAAGCTACCATTGGATTACTTGTCCAATAGACATATGGGTGTTTCAAATAAATGAATCGATGAAATATAGGTTTGGTATGATTATTTTTAATAACATTTGTATTATTCCCAAATATGGTCATTATCTTCTCACCTCCAACACTAACACTATTGAATAGATCATTGGGGAAATCCTTATATTGTCAATGAGTATTGATTCCCTTTATTCCATTACAATAAATGACTATCTAATGGCACAGAAAATGGTACCACATAATCATCATGAGTATTGAGAAAAAAATCACTATAAGGATTTATTATAATTATAAGGATTAGTAAACATCGAGGTCCTACTGTTTCTATGAAACCTTATCTAACACCAACTGTAACAACCCTCATGCTAGTAACCTAGATTCGATGGATATTGTTTTTATAATGGAATAAATACAAGAGATCACATAACCTAGATTAAATTTGATTAGGAGTCTTGAATAACAAAATACACAAATGGTTCAATTTTTTTAATTTGTAATTAAATATAAAATGTTAAAAATAAAATAAAATTTCTTCCCAAACACAAATTCAAATATTTCATCATCATATCCCTGGGAAGTAAGGCATGATCCACACTCAACATGGGTTAAGATGTTAATAATGATTCTTCCTAGAATATTCTATCAAATCCTTGGGTCAAGGGTCATGTTCATGTGGCATTCACCACACATCATTATGAAACTGAGTATGAGTTAGAGGAATCATAAGTAGGCCTAACTACTGTAAGATGTATTATTTTTATTTCATCTTCAATGGTTCTATATTTGTTTGATGAATGTTCAAATAAATAATTTATATGGTCAAAATTAGATGATGTTTTCGGATTTCATTCAAACTTATTCAATACATGTTGGTTCATTCCATGTCTTTAAAAAAATGTTAGAATAAGGATTTAATTTTCTAATGTTTCGGGATATTATAGAAAACATTGATGTGAATTGGGACTTCACAATTTTTTATGTTGACATATTTGACTTGATTATCTAAATGGATTAGATGGCTATTGTAATTTACTAGATGGACTGTTATCACTATTAGGTACATTTTTATCATCTAATGGGTTCAAATATGTTTTCAAGGGTGAGTGGGACATTATATCAGGAAGGTAAGGGCATGGTTCTCATTATGATGGGGTAATATCATATAAATTTGTAGATATGTTTCTTGATATAGTCGACCCGTATATGGGTTGTTTACTTATTTCAGTGTTTTTTTCATAAAATGATGTGATTTTGGATGATTTTTAGGTTTTACAACCATGGATAGTCATCATGTTTACTATTTACCTATTCTTGTGTACTATGGCCATTTATATTATTTTCTAATATCACCAAAAATATAGGTGGAAATTATGGTCCTACTTGAGCACCAAGAGGATAGAATATTTATTCATCCCATTATGTCACCAGGGTATTTTTCATTCCTCTATTTTAAGAAGAAATATCAATGACTCTGACTTTTTATTAACTCCTAGATATTGAATCAGGTGACTGTTAAGAACCAATATTAATTTACTATGATTTATTACTTTGTTAGCATCATTTTGGGAGTATGTTTGCATTCATAGATTGACTATTGGAAAATTTTTGACCAGTAAATAGTCCAAGAAGCGTATATAAATAAACAATTTGAGCTGGTATAGGCACATTGAGTTTATAGTAGTTATATATAGTCTAACTAACACTCCGATGGTATTTATGGATTTTTTAAACAATATCACTCATCGGTTATTGGTCTCTCTCAATGGTATGTTCATAGAAGATATTTTTTTTGTTGTATAAGTTAGATGAGCATAAGGACCATCTGGGTATCATTCATAGAACTATGAAAAAAAAAATTCTGTATGGTAATCTTTCCAAATGTAAATTTTATTAATGGGAAGTGAAATTTATTTGAAATGTGATATCTGAGAGGCAGGTCATTGTTTATCCTTTAATGGGACAAGATTTTTCATCCTAGATGTATCCTAATAATGTGTTTGTGGTATAAAGATTATGGGGTTTGGATGGCTACTATAAATTGTTTGTTAAGTATCTCTCCAAGCTCACATCTTATGTTATATATTTAACCTTTTAGGTTGTAATGTTTGAATGTAATGACTATACAAATTGATTTATTGTGAAAATTTGGTTAGTTTTTTAATCATAATTCTTTATTCAGTCCAACCCAATTTTTGGTTATTATGTTTTCCAAAAATTCCACTATTATAGGATTGGGATGGGTCTTTCTGTTTGGAAAACATTTGTTGAACTATATATCATTTTAGTTACACCCTTAGGTGAAGAACTACCCTACCCCTAATATTTATTTGGATGCTTTTATTAATTATTACAAAAAGTCATGATACTACCTCTTTAGGGATTAGTTTAGTGTGTACTCTAATAATAAAATCCTGAAATACATTTTTTACTTAGAGGTTTCTAATCATGTGATAGATATGTTGAATGGATTAACATCACACATTTGATATTGACATTTCATACACACATTGGAAGGTAATTGTGTTTTACAATGATTTGAGAATAAAATTACAGACACAATACATTATGGTATCGATTATTGAGTGGTCTTGGAAGAGTTTTTTTTATAAAATGTTCTTGGGGGTAGAAAATTATGTTGGTCATGTGTTATTGGATTTTGTAAAAATAGGCTCATATTTTGATGAGAGAGTTTGGAATAAACAGTAACAAACACCATGTACAAATTATTAGATAAAATACCTTATGGTGTGGAGCCTTCAAGTATGTGGTCTCAGGTAACATAGTGGATCCTTATTATTCTGTGGTAGGTTGGTTGTTTCAATTCCATTAATTAAAGAGGTGTTATATAGAAAAAACCTATATATATATTTTCACCCCCCATGGGGATACTGAGACGTGTCATGACTAGATACATAAATATTAGTGAAATGGTATCAAATAGATGATTCTGTATTTTATATCACGGTGTCATACACGATATAGAATTTTGGTGGAACCCCAAAGACCGGTGTGTTTGTGGAATCCATTACCAATTCTGATTGGGAAATGAGATAATATTCCAATTCATTTTTTAGGAAACACAACACCGAGGATTAATACCTGTCAAAATTTATTTTCTTAATTTCAATTTATTTGATAGCATAATGAAGACACACCCTTAGGCCTAAATGAATCATAAAATAATATACTATTGTAACATATATGTTAAATTTTAGTATATTATATTTTGTTTAGGGATAAAATATCAGTCATTTGAATAAAAATGATATGTCTTCCTAAAATCAATATTTTTTCTAACAGTCTATTTTGTTACACGTTGCACAAATAATATGAAACTAATTTATTATAATTTGAGAAAAGTAATATAACAAAATGAACATAATTTCAAAATTTATAATATCAATATAAACATAGGGTGAATTGATGGTATTTTTCTTAAATGTTTCTTTTTTATAAATTTTGAAAAAAATTAATTTTAATTAAAACCCAAATTTAAGTTTAAATTATATATATTTAAAGTTATATTTTAAACATAAATTTAATGTGAAATTAGTTTAATTTTATAAACTATTCCAATTTAATTCATTTTAATATTTTTTATATAAAATTATGTTATAAAAACATTATATTCTTTTGAATCATTTCTCTTGGAAATCCATAATTCTTATAATGTGTGTTGTATTAATTTAAAAATAAAACATTCTACTTCTACAAATTGAATTTAGAAAATTGGAATCCTTATTTTTATTAAGTAATTTTTTTATTATTTAATATTTTTAAAATAATATTTTACTAAAATTTATATTGGAATTAATAAAAGTAAATTACTATGGTTAAGGTAAAAATTATTTCAATATAAATTCATAACTAATAAGAAAGTGTTTATAAATGACTAACCAATTTGTTAAAAAAATTATATTGCCATATTTCTTCCTAATCCATTCAATGATTGAGTATATATTTTTTATTATATTTTTTATGTTTAATTGGATTATCATTTTGGATTATTTTGGGAAAATTATTTGTAATATCGAAGATGGTTCCTTTTCCCCACTTGTAAAAGGGAGATCACTCCCATCGGTTCTTCACATGCCATTCTCTTGTGCAAGACTAACCATTAAAAAATTCTACCTCCAAAATTCTCAGTCACATTATAGTACTTCCATTCCTCCCAAATCTCCATCCTTACTATCCTTTAGAGGATATCAAAGTGATGTTAAGGTAATTATCTTAACAAATTAGGTGTCATTTTCATTAATAATTTTCATCATTTAAGTATTCCATAACATATATAATATACTAACACTAGTATTTTCCATATAATGAGAGGTTATTTTGTTTATGTAATTATAATTATCCATCTCCTCTTATATTAAATTGGAAATGAAATCATTAATTATTTCTATGATGGACTACCGCATCGTGAAGAAATTTATTTACTTTTCTATAAATACCTATAAAGTAAGGATATAATGATTGATTTTACAAAATTATATGATATTTATAATATTATTTTAATTATTTAATTTTACTATCACATATAACATTTTATGTTACATTTTGTTTCTAATTTGATAACTTCAATCATGTTTATGGAAGACTACCACATCACGAAACAATGTGAATCATTTTTCAAGTACACATTACATGGAATAGAATTTGGATAAAAGTAATGAATATATTATTAATATATGAGATGATATGTATTGTTTAAAATTAATATATAATTAATTTATTTACCATTTCTATCGTTAATGTAGTTATATTGTCTCTCGTGCAAATGAATGACCTACTGTTGGCACGATGCGATGCAACTCATTTTCTTTGAATATATATTAAGAATGTTTTGAAAATGTTATATAAGGAACAAATATGATATTTATAAAATTATTAAAAATATATAGTATATTTATTTACAGCAACTATACAATAATCAGAACATCCCGTAGAAAAAACCCTCTAGAAAATAAGACAATTAACACCAAAAATAATGAAAATAATGAAATATTTTTTTATAAAAAGGATGTGAAATGTTATAAAATTATAATATGTGAAATTATAAATTGTATTATTGTTTTTTTACATTAATAATATTATTTAATCCATTTTATATACTGTTAAATATTTCTAAACTAAAAGGAAGTGTTACGCAAAGGACTTCATATCAATTTCCCTTCATTGAGGCATAATTCATTATTTTGAAAAACATTAATATTATGGGGTGTTCATACTACCATATTGACATATAATATCATGTTTAACTAATATTTTATTTTATTTTATGATTCAAATTGTAATATTTCATCTATAGGTTTTATAATTAATGGTTACCATGTGGTAACAAGTTTTATAACAAAATTTGTTTTCATTGGGTTATATTTCTCCTTTAATGTATTTTATATACAAATATAATATTTTGAATAAATTATTCTATTAAATATTTTATTACCACTTTTTAGGTGTATTTTTAGTTGATACAAAAAATTCATTCCTTGGATAATTCTCACTTCATTATTAATATCTTTGGAATGGTTTATTTCCCATTTTCATTCTAATCAATATTACTTATTCATTAATTTTAGTTGAAGGGAATTAGTTGATCATTTTATTAAAATAAAACTCCATTTGATTTTACTATATATAATCATCATATATTCATGTAATATTATTATTTTATAACTCTATGGTACATAAAATATTTTATATTTTATCGTCAAAAAATATTACTTCATTTCTCTCTTTAGTTAGAAAATTTTTAACATCCAAAATAATTTAATCTAATTTTTTTTGAAAATATATTTATATGCTATTAAATATAATATATTAAATTACTTTTTCAAATTTTTACTATTTAAATTTTCATATATGAATCTCCAGGTTGTTTTAAAAAATAAGTTATTATTTAATTTTAATCAAAAAATGAATGGGAATATTCTTTTAATGTGTATAACATGAGGAGAGTTTCCATCAATTGTGAACATTAATTTTTTTAATCATTCTTTTACACTTATCATATGTTATGTTCAAATATAAGCATTTTGAATATTTTTTGTGAACTATTTTTTTAAATATGATATTTTCTTAAGGAAATGGATATTTTACTCATGAATTATATAGTAATGTTTTATGGTATTTCTATTCATCAATGACAAAAAACCCTTTATTATTACTCAAAGGGTTATATGTTAATTTGATATAATACATATTATTTAAAAGGATGTTTCTTACCATTAGGACCATTTAGAGTATTTATATTGACATAATTGATTAATTTTTTTAGTTATTACCATTCCCTTTAATTTTTCACCTTCCCATGGATATTAAATCTCCCCTTAATATCCATATGTCTTATCTTGAATATTGAAACTTCTTAACAAACATGTCATTTCTACATACAATATTCAACATTGTATGTAACTTCCTGTAATTGGAAATATTTTTAATTTTTTACAAACATAATATAAATAATTGATGATAACACACATTGTTTTGAAAATAAATTGATTATTAGATATATGGGTGATGGGTTGGACATGAAAACAATGTAGATCCCTCTTAAAGATAACCCCAAGATGGATCACTAGTATCATGAGGCTAATCATCATGTTAGGATAATATAGTTTGAAAAAACATATGGAGTTTTTATTGAATTTATTTAAACATTCATGTGATATGTATTAATGGTATATTTATAATGTTCTTGACACATAACATCTAATAATTTAGCAATTTACCCATTCAGAATACATTTATTATTATCCAATATATTTTCAAAATGGAATTATTTTAGGATGGAATTAATTCTCTAATATTGTTTACATAGAATATGTGTTCAATTTATTTATCTACCATATTTATTATTACTTATCTATTTATTATATTCATGTTAATGATTAATTATTTTGTTTTTTTGTTATTTAAAATCCATTATATTTTATTATATATGAGATTTCCTATAATAACCCCTATCCAAGTAGTCTAGAATCCATTTTTTTTTATTAAAATTGATTAGATATATTATATCACAATAATAATTCTTGATTATTTTATAATAATTTATGAACTAGATACAAATTTATTTCCCTTATTAAATTGGTAACTAGAAATAGAACATAAATAATAAAATTTCTTCCTTTAAACTTTTTTAATGATTTCATATTCATAAAAATGGAAAGTAAATAAAATAAAAGGGTGATCCCCAATGCACATTTATTGACTATAGTATAGGTATTCATCTATATTTCCCTAGTTAAATCAACATTCAAAAAATTCACCATATGTAAAAATTGTATACAACTCAGATAATAATTATAACTATGATACAATAAATATGCATATTTAATGAAATATTAAATAAATTATGATAAAAAATAAAAAGTGGCCATATATATACCCCATATAAATAATTAGTTGTTAATAGTGCATATCTCTTAGAAATAAATGTGATATGATAAACTCATTACCTTATGTCAAAAAGAATTATATAGTAGCACTTAATGTCTTGAATAATAAAATAGGATTCAATAATTACTTATGATTAAACATTATCTACGTTTAATTGATATATTATAATTTTTTTATGTTCATGAATGGAATTTTATATGATCTATATGATTTAATATTGTATTTCCTAGAGTGCACGTTTTCTTCATTTTTAATGATTTGTGTGCTTATAAAAAAGAATGTAATACTTGTAAAATGAAAATAGTTCACCAAAATTGAATTTTAATATTATTAATGAAATTAAAAAATATTTAATGACATTATATATCATTTAGTTATATGTTAAGAGAATTATTAATTATAAATAATGTTAATAAAAATGAATTAATTTATTTTAGTGGGTTTTAACACCATCAAAAACATATATCATTGTTATATATTGGATATATAATATTATATAAGTTATAATATGTATAAATCAATCTATTTTAAAAATAATAACGTTTTCTGAAAATACATGAAGGTGGAATAGGGAATGAAAATTCATCATCCATGGTGTAGGTAAATTAGAACATCATATACCATGTTTTTATTATTATAATTAAAGGGATATTAGAATGGATTTGATAATGGATATTAAATTAATATAAAATATATATATATATATATATAATAGAGTTATACTACAGGCTTGTATAGAGGAGTGAAGGATATGAAACTAAAATAATAGAAATGAAATGAAATTAAATTAAATTAAAAAAGAGAACTAAATATTATTTTACCTCTCATATAATGAATCCTTGATGATCTAAATATGGGAATTGGGATTAGTCTTTCGGTGAAACTAGAAATATAATGATTTTTTTTGCATTTTGGGAGAAAATGTTTTATGAATATAATTAATATCCAAGTCCTATAGAATGTGAGGAGAATGGTTGTTTAGGGGGTGTATTTGTTTTAGGAGAAAGTTATTTTTAGATTAGTTTATTCATTTGTTAATTATTTTGGTTGAAGATTATAAATAGTTGTTATTCTTATTAACATGTACCATAAATTTTTTTATTTTAGTTATAAAGGATATGGTTTATATTTTCCATTAAATTATTCAATAACTCATGTATATAGTTAATATAGTAAATTACCTTATTTCAATATTCACAAAAAAATTTAATTATTTTTGAAAAAACCCAAAACAATTACCGTGACCAATTTTCAATGTTTAGAATTAAAAATTGAATCTATTTTTTGAAAAAAATTCATAAAATTCTGTGTTTAATATTTAATTAGACTGGTTATTATTCTATGTATCACATTAATTTTCCATGATATAAATATAACACATTTTGATAAATAAGATAATTAAATTTTATTTTTTACATTAATAGGTGAGGTTATTTCTCTAATTATCATATTAATTTTCCTAACAATTACAGTACTATTCCAATTATCATGTTAATATTTAACAGTAAATCATGGATTATTTAAATTCAGTTTTTCATTAAACATAATCTATCGATTCAATTGAATTTATTTAAGAAGATACATACCATATATCATGGGGTGTCGTATTATTCCATCCTCATGATATTTATTCCATGATTTTTTTCATTAATATTTCCTTCTAAAAATATGATTGTGGGTCTTCAACATAACATCATCAATTTCCCATGTGGCTTTTTCCATTTTATGGTTTCTCCAAAGAGCTATTACCAATATTTTCATCTGATTTCTCAATAATTTCTCTCATGCATCACGAATCTCAATAGGATTGTCATGGTATGAAAAATAATGTTCAATTTCTACTTCTTCATAGGTGAGTAAATGTGTTGGGTCTATCTTGTACTTATTTAACAATAAATTGCGGAACATATCATGAACATTTGAGAGACATGGCGTCATTACTAAACAGTAATCCACAACCCCAATTCTTAGCATAATTTAAAATGTTTCTATATATATGGGGCTCATATTACCTTTCTTGTTCAACTATATTAAACCCTTCAATGGTGATAACTTTAGAAATAGATTATCTCCCACTTGAAATTCCAAATACCTTCTCTATTTTTCAGCATAACACTTTTTACTACTTTGATACTCTATAATATAATGATGAATTGTCACTTCCTTTTTCATTGTCTCAAAAATGAGATCTAGACATACAATTTTCCTCTCATCAAAATCATCAAATCATGTTATATTATGAAATAAATTTCCAAATAATGCTTCATACGGTTCCATTTGAAAACAAGAATGAAATCTATTATTGTAGGAAAAGTAATGTGATGGTTAATACTGATCCAACATACCTTCAACGTCATCTGACTATGATATCTACATGTATTATAATGTATGAATAGTCCTTTTATACTATTTTCCAATTTGATTATGATAATAAAAAATAAAATAAATCTCTATATCCAATTCATTATGTAGAGACTTCATGTTTTTATTGTAAAATGATATTCTCGATCAGATACAGTTGATAAAATGTCACCATTATGTCTACAACATTCAATAATATAATTTTTTTATCAGTCCCTAGGGGGTAAATATTCTCTTATACCAATAAAATAGGCCAATTGTGTAAGGTGATCAACAATAATACATATTGTATCTTTCATTCTAGGGGTATTTTGTAATCTGTTGGTGAAGTCTATAGTAACATCAAACCACATCCAAAATGGATTATGCATATGTTTCCTGACCCCTCATAGATGATATCTATCATCCATTACATATTGAAAACCAATTTATATTTACACATAATCAACAATTTACTAATTCATATTATCCCATAACAAATATTCCTTTAGTTATATATTCATCTTTTTACTACCAAGGTGCATAGATAAATTTGAGAAATGAGAATCATCTAATTGTTCCCTTTTTAGCTAATGTATTTATTGAACACATACTCGCTTTCCAAATTTTATAATTCCACCCTCACGTAGAAGTCTTCAAATATTATATCCTTAATGCATTTAATTTTATTTTTAAAATTATCATCATTAGATTAACATTTATCCATCTTTAGTAAATAATCTTTAAAATTATGTTGAAAATGGAGTGGTGTTTCCTATTCCATAACAATTCCCAAATACATCATTACTATATAATTGAATATAGGATCATTATGAAACCTCATTTCTATTATAAGTGCATGACTTTTCCTTCATAATGAATATGAAGCCTTATTTTCTTTTCATGGGTGGTAGTGTATGAATAAATCATAAGCATTATGTAATTTGAGAAATCATATTTGCCTCATATAGAGTTATTTCAATGAAAATATATATTTGAAACTCTTTTGATCTATATATATATATCACATGTTTCTCCATATAGATCATGTCTCCTTATTTTCATAAAAAATATTGTGTTTTCTAACTGAATATCCTAAGTTGTATAATCTTATTCAGGAATCTTCACCTTACTTGATGAATATCTAGTGACATTATCATTTTGTATAAGGGAACAACAGAGTCCTCTAATCGACAAATCACTTCACATTACAAGCCCTTCATTTCCTGATTGATATATAAAAATTTGAGCTTTGACTAATCATCTCATCAATTATGTGAATCAATTTTCACATTCTTTTTTCTGTGCGAACATAACACCTTTAGGCGTGATATTTGTTAATGTTTTAGCCAATCTAAAATAAATATGAAAAAAACAACGATAGTAACCTACTAAACTAATAAATTTGCACACCTCAATTATGTTAATTAGATTATACCATTCTTGTATTTCTTTTAAAAATATATGATATATAGAGATTCTATCTATATAGATAATGTGGCTATGTCATGAAATGTATTAAATCCATAATTAACAGTTGTTACATTTAACAGATAAATCATTAATTACGAGAGTCTCAATAATGATCCCCATGTGATAATCAGGGACTTAATAGAATTTAGAATACACTATGGTATAATCAATGAATAAGACATTAAATTTATCAGTATATTCCTTGAATACTCTAATTGTTATATACAGAAAATGGAGGGTGCATTAGTAAATCCAAACAACATCACTGTAAGCACATAATGTTTGTACCCCATCTGAAATGCTTTATTTAGAAGGTCTACCATCATTACAAACAATTTATGATAACCATATAAAAGTTAAATCATTTATAAATATTGATATCTATGAATTGGGTCATTAAAATCATCAATGTGACTTAGATAAACACTAGGGTGAATAAATACATTATTACTCAACTTTACAAGTAGTTTCTTAGCTTCCCAACATCAATAGTTCCCATTCTATAATGATTCATTCATACTGGTATTTATCATGTATTAAATCATTGGTAAACTCATCATAACATTAGGAGGTTGGGGTATTCGTAAATCCTCAACAGATGCACAAATGAATTACAATACAATTAGTAAATCGTCAATTTGAAGATTACATTCATTGTATGCATACGAAATTTTCAACTACCCCAAATAATTTCATTCAGTATAGATAATAGTGATGGATTTATATAATAATAAAATAATGATTTTTCTTCTCGAAAGACAAGGGATTCTAGACCTTCAGTAAAAATCATTTTCTTCTTCATTTTGCTTTAAATTTTCACATAATATTTTGATATCCATTCCATACCAAGGAATTGATAAATATCTACTATATGTATAATGATAATATTTGAAAATAAAGAATATTTATTTATTAATGGGACTTACCGGAAACTTTTTATTTTAGTGATTCTTCCCTTAATAATATTGATGAGAAACTCAATAATTACATCAAAACAGAAATGGATTATTTTCATGGAATATTTTGTAGATATAAAAGAGTGTCATGATCCAAAATCAACAAATTATTTTTCTATATATGATTATAATCCTAATTTAACTTCCAATACATCAATGGGTACATCTAAATCAGTTGTGGTGATCACATAAGCTTGACCATATCCCCTTGGTCAATTCTATAGTATATTCCCTTGATTAATGTGACATTGATTTGAATAATACCCCATTTCATTACAATCTATTGATTGAACATCATTTATTTGTTTCTTCCCCCATTATTCATTACCTGGATGACCATTTTTAAACATTTATGAAAAAAACCCAATCCATTAATGGATTTCCCTATATGTTTCATTATAAAATTATTTCTTAATGGAAATTTATTCAATCCCTATTTTTACATGACTCTTCTCCTTTTATGTGGTTATTAGAATCCATATTATAATCACGAGTTCCATTGATCATATAGGATCCAAAAATTATATATCCATTTCGATGGAACATAATACTACTTCATCATATGAGGAAAATATTTGACAAGATGACACCCTTTAGAGACATGGTATAAGACCATAAAAGAAATGATCAATATTATTTTCCAAATAACATATTTAATATATATCATTCACGGATATTTTTCTTATAGTGACTTCATAATTCAAAAAAAATTCATCTTCTTTTCCATTTTTATATGAGAAAAAAAATTATTTCACTTTGTTTTAGAAGTGATAATATTTATAGAAGAATGATTCATTAAAGGATTTCCACTCCATGTGTTCTATGTCTTATTCCACATTAATATTTTAGATCAATGTCTACCTTTGATCAAAATATACTTTGATACAATATATTAAATTTACAACAATTTCATTTTCCTTTCAACTCAATTCCATAAATACCTTTTCATGGGACCTGAGAAACATCTCAGATACCATTGAATTATTTGTCGAATAGACATATGGGGGTTTCTAATAAATTAATCGATGAAATGTTTGTTTAGTATGATTATTTTTTATAACATTTTTATGATTCCAAAATATGGTCATTATCTTCTCACCTACAACTCTAACTCTATTGACTAGATCATTGGGGAAATCCCTATATTGTATGTGGGTATTG
This sequence comes from Viscum album, assembly GCA_963277665.1. Taxonomy (NCBI): domain Eukaryota; kingdom Viridiplantae; phylum Streptophyta; class Magnoliopsida; order Santalales; family Viscaceae; genus Viscum; species Viscum album. Next base: position 2,108,811,443 of record OY728122.1, on the reverse strand, counting down.
ATTCCCTTTATTAAATTAAAAAAATGACTATATAATGGCACAGAAAATGTTACCACATAATCATCATGAGTATTGAGAAAGAATTTACTATCTAGATTTATTATAATTCTATGGATTACTAAACATTTAAGTCCAAATGTTTCTATGAAACCTTCTCTAATACCAACTGTAAAAACCTTGATTCTAGAAACCTAGATTCAATGGTTATTTTTTTACAATGGAATAAATACAAGAGATTACATAACCTAGGTTAAATTAGAATAAGAGTCCGGAATAACACAATACACAAATGGTTCTATTCCCTTAATTTGTAATTAAATATAAAATGTGAAAAAGGAAAATAAATTTCTTAGCAAACAAAAATTCAAAGAGTTAATCATCATATCCCTGGGAAGTAAGGAATTATCCAAAATCAACTTGGGTTAGAAGGTTCATACTAATTATTCATAGTATATTCTATAAAATCCTCATGTCAAGTGTCATGATCATGTGGCATTCACCATACATCATTATGAAACTGAGTATGAGTTAGAGGAATCATAAGTAGGCCTAACTACTGTAAGATGTATGATTTTTTATTTCATATTTAATGGTTCTATATTTTTTTTTATTAATGTTCAAATAATTAATTTATATGGTCCAAATTAGATGATGATTTCGGATTTCATTCGATCTTATTCAATACATGTTGGTTATTTACATGAATTTGAAAAATATGTTTGAATAAGGCATCAAATTTCCAATGGTTTGGGAGATTATAGGAAACACTAATTTGAATTGGGATTTCACAATTTTTGATGTTGACATATTTGAATTGATTATCTGTATGGATTAGATGGCTATTTTAAATGACTAGATAGACTGTTATCACTATTATGTACATTTTTTATCATCAAATGGGATTACATATGTTTTTGAGGGTGAGTGGGAAATTATATCGGGAAGGGAAGGGAATGGTTTTCATTATGATGGGGTAATATCATAATAATTTGTAGAAATGTTTCTTGATATAGTAGTCCTGTATATGGGTGGTTGACTTACTTCAGTGTTTTTTCATACACTGATGTGATTTTGGATGATTTTTAGTTTTTACAACCATAGAAAGGCATCATGTTTACTATTTACCTATTCTTGGGTACGATGTCCATTTATAATCTTTTCAAATGTCACCGAAAATATTGGATGAATTTATAGTCCCGCTTTAGAACCAAGAGGAGAGAGGATTTATTCATCCCATTATGTCACCAGGTTATTTTACAGTCCTCAATTTTAAGAAGAAAAATAAAAGTCTAAGACTTTTTATTAACTCCTAGATGTTTAATCAAGTGACTGTTAAGAAAAAATATTCCTTTACTATGATTTATTACCTTTTTAACAATATTTTACGAGTATGTATGCATTTATAGATTGACTATTGGAAAATTTTCCACCAGTAAAAATTCCATGAAGCATATAACCATAAATGTTTTTGGAGCTGATATAGGCACATTGAGTTTCTAATAGTTACATACAGTCTTACTAACACTCTGATGGTAATTATGTATTTTTTAAATAATATCATTCGTCAGTTATTGGACACTCTTAATGGTATGTTTGTAGATTATAATTTTTTATTGTATATGTTAGATGAGTATAAGGACCACCTGGGTATCATTCATAGAACTATGAAAAATCAATTTCGGTATGGAAATCTTTACAAATGTGAATTTTATTAATTGGAAGTGAAATTTATGTGAAATATTTTATATGAGAGGTTGGTCATAGTTTATCTATTAATGGGACATGATTTTTCATCCTAGAAGTATCCCAGAAATGTGTGTGGGGTATAAATATTATGGGGTTTGGATGGTTACTATATATTTTTTGTTAAGTATCTCTCCAAGTTCATATCTTCTATGATATATTTAACCATTAATGTTGTAGTGTTTGAATGTACTGACAATAAAAATTGATTTATTGTGTTAATTATGGTATGATTTTTAATCCTAATCCTTTATTTGATCCAAAACAATTTTTGGGATATTATTTTTTCCAAAATTCTTTTTTTTTGTTTTGGGATGTGTCTTGATATTGGGGAAAAAATTGTTGAACTATGGATCATTTTAGTTACACCCTTAGGTGAAGAACAACCTTAAACATAATATTGAGTTGTATGTTTTTATTAATGATTACAAAAAGAGGTGACACTACCTTTATGGTGATTAGTTTAGTGTGGTCTCGGATCATAAGATCCTAAAATACATTTTTTACTTTGAGGTATCTAATCATGTGATAGATATAAAGAATAGATTAACATAAAACATTTGATATTGACATTTAATACACCCATTGGAAGGAAATTGTGTTTTACAATTATTTGAGAATAAAATTATAGACCCAATTCATTGTGGTATCGATTATTGACTTGTCTTGGAAGAGTGTTTTTTTATCAAATGATCTTGGGGGTAGAACAGTTTGTTGGACATGTCTTTTTGGATTTAGTGAAAATAATATCATATTTTGATGAGAGAGTTTGGATTAAAAATGTAAAAAAACCATGTAAAAATTATTAGATAAAATAAAAAATGGTGTGGAGCGTTCAGGTAAGTACTCTCAGTCACACAGTGGATCCTTATTCTTCTGTGGTAGGTCGGTTGTTCCAATTCTCTTAAAGAAGGTGGTGTTTGATAGAAAAAGCCTATATTTTTTAATCTTCTTCCATATATATACTAGGATGTATCATGAATAGATACATAAATATTAGTGGAATGGAATCAAATATTTGATTCTGTATTTTATATCGCGGTGTCATACATGATAGAGAATTTTGGTGGAACACTAATGACCTATGTGTTTGTGAAATCAATTACCAATTTTGATAGGGAAATGATATAATATTTCAATTCATTTTATCATTGTATTTCCATGGGATCATATAAGGAATGACATGATAAGTTTGATCATTTATTGACTCATGAAATTGGAAATTTTCCACACTATCATGGAGATAGTGATGGTGGAAGAACATAAGGTCTTTTTTCACCAATATATTATAAGACCTCATGGTGTTCCATAAATGGTCATATCAAATAGGGAACCAATGTTTACATCTAGGTTTTTTAATGGTAAGCATAGGATGATGTGTTCCCAAAATATATTGAGCACAGATTATCATACAAAGAAGTATTTCCATACATTGGGGGATATATTATTTCATTATGATATACTATGGTCTTGTGTTCTTGATCTTAGAGGATCGTTGGAAAAATATTCCTCTAGTTTAGTTAATTATAATTATAGTTATTTGGAATTTTTTAAACTAGCTCCAAGATATTATTTGAATGGATGTCCATGTAGATCTCCCTTATACTGGGAAGTGTTGATGGAGTGGTCCTTGGTTGGGATAAGTCTTATTCTACAGATGATAGACAGGGTGTAATTGATCGAGATGACAATGATCACATCATAGAGTCATCAAAAATCTTAATTGAGTCATCGTCATCAGCGATTTGAGATTGAGGTTTGTGATTAGTTTTTTCTTAAATTGTCACATTATATGACGCATTTATAGATGGGTAAGTATGTTATATGTCCAATGATATTTGTGATACCCTTTGTGATTATTGGACAACTAGGAATGGTGGCCTATCAGTTTTACTTTTAATCAGGTTTTATTACCATCCATTTTGTGTTCCATGTTTCAATTATGAGTATGTATATACTATATCACTACCATATGATTATTTGGATGGATAATTCACATAAGACTAATATCACTCGAGTTGATCATCATGTTTAGATTATGGATCTATAAGAGAATATACAATGTGGTAACATGATTCCTCTATTTAGGGTACTATGGAAGCATAGATACGATAATCATCACACATGGTAGATGGAAATATTGATATGGAAACAATGGACTTAAATTTTAAATAGTCCAATAATATATGGAATTTCTAGGGGATGAATGAATATATGTTGGGGATATTTAATCAACCCATTTTGATATTTTGTATTCTATTATTCATGATGTGATTACCATTCTTGGTTTGGTATGTTGATGGGATGCTACGGGATGGAGATTCTTTTCTGGGTGAAATGACTTAATATTAAGGGATGCATATTTGATTGAATTAATGATGTTTTTGTGGAAATGTGCTACTAGAGAATAGGGGTTCTCACCATTTAATAAAAACATCATCAGTGCTTTAGTGTTTTTAGGATGTGTAATAACCCATTTTCTCCTTACAGGGTGATTACAAGTCATGTAATGGGAATAATCATCAAGTTAATGTCTCTAGGATATTTCGGGAAATCTGTTTTAGGGCATGGATGGTTTTCATGATGTTTAAAGGGTTTATGCCATTTAATGGATAAAATAGAGGTTTTATAAAAATGTGATATGTTTTTCAGAATTTTCAGCCTTCATAAAATACATAATGTTTAATGGGATACACAATGTAAATACTATGATATTTCATTTTTAGGACTATGTGTGAGTGATTTTCATTTCAAAAAACTGTTTATCCCCCATATCATAACCCATATCTCACCCTAAAAGACATTGGAGATCTATGGTCCTTTTGGATTGTTTGTTTGGTGATTCGTCATCATGGTTGTCGTGGTGTTCTTCTATGGGTATTCGTTCCTTTTGGTTCTTCTTTCCTTTATATGTTTCCAATACATTGTCTATATTTATTGTTCATTTTCACGTTTAAATAATGTTTTCAATCAATCCTAAACAACATATTATCTCAACTTTGTCTTTTAGAAGTTGAAATATTAATTTTTAATCAGTGTTGTTGAAGGAGGCTTTCATATACAATTTTTAGGTGGGAGATTATATACAATATGTTAATTTTATGATTTAATATCATTCGAGAATATTTAATTTTTTAAATTAAATGTAATTTATTTTTTTATTTAACAATTTAATTGAATGTTAAATTTGTTTAATAGGGTTTTATTTTAAAAAAAATTATTATTTAGTTTTTCTTACATCGATGCTGCTAGGCATAGATTTAAATTATATTTTTATAAATTGTGAGAATTTTTTAAATGAATTTGAAAATATTGGAACTTTGGGAATTTATGATGAATCTATAAATAGATTTGGGTTTCTTTAGTGGGTTCAACACCCCTAGGAGGTATCATTTAGGATATCGATGTAATGTCACTGAAATCGATATTGGTTCATAGTAATATTTTTTTTATATAGGCTCATGAATGGGCAGTGCATAACTTCAAAAATGATAGATCTATAATTACTCTATTCTTAGATGTTTATATATTTGTGTATCTTATGCCGGATTTATATCATCCATTTTATCATACATGGTTTTATATGAGTTTGTATCTCATTATATATCAATAAGTTATTTCATTTATATGTTTTTAATTACATACATTATGATTCATGGACAAGATTTACTTTTAATCACTTATACTTTTCGTACTTCTAGTTTTGAGTCAATGAATGGATTTTATGAAAAAAATGAAAAATGTTTTACAAATGGTTTTTTGACATATAATAAATTATTTCAAAAAAAATTATTATTTTAAAAGTATAACAATAGTATTATTAATTTTAGGCATTATATAAACTATTTGGGTGTCCTAATATGATTTATAAATACATAATTCTTTCAATTTAGGCTGTAAAATTTATTTTTTCGATGTATTCGCATAATGGGAAGTGAATGATGTAGTATTTATGATTCTCTTGTTGTTGGTTTCTTCAATTCAGGTCGGTTTGGAGGTGAATATTTGTTACATAGACACTTATTGGTCTTGTTTAACTCATACTTCCTAGTCTAACTGGTTTGATTTATCATTTATTGACCTAGTTTTATCATTTTTTGACACATAGAACAATGGTTGTATATCATTCATTATAAACTCATGAATTGTTCTATTTTATTTTCTTCATCTCAACATGTGACATTTATGTAATATTAATTCATTTGTTAAGTCAGTTTTGGCTATTACAAATTTTATATTTATAATTTTTTTATTTTTCTTTTTAAGGATTTTATTTTATCAAATTAATTCATATCATTCTTTTCTTGTGGGTTTTTCCAGTATTGGTATGAATATTATAAAAAGGAAAATATGGATATAACTATTTCCTTAATGATGATCCCATATACATATTTTTAAAAGATTTTTTTTAATGATGATAATATAAATGTTAATGGAAATATCACAAATCCAGGTTGTGTTTAGTATATTACTATTCATGAAAATGGACTACTTTTATGAATGGTATTTCACGGTGCAATTTTGATTAATGTTACTTGTATATATATATATATATTATTACATTGATGTTCTTCACCTCTAATTGGCCTATGATAGGAAACATGAGTACATAGTATGGATCATATAGAATGTTCATGATTTGTATTTTTATGACTCTGGATAATGAAAGAGTGATTGACTCTAGTATACATATATTACTCATCACTTTTTATGATTCATGTATAAATAGGATGATATTTTTCACAATTGGTTTGGTCACCACTCTAGGTTGTATCTTATAGATTGTCTAAGACTATTGTTTTTTTTGGATTTTAAAAAGGGCCCAAGTATCTCTTAGAATTATATCCCAAGGGTTCTCTAAATATTCCAAGTTATATTTCATTTAAATTAGTGTATGTAAATTATTTTTTTATTTTAATAAATTTTAGATTATATTTTTATAAACTTTTAATTAAAAAGGTTGAAATTTAATGGGAAAAAATTCATCTAACCATTTATCCATGATTTTTCCAATATGGTTCATTGGGGGAATCAATAAATAAATAAAGTATATATGAGCAATTATTTTGATATATATCAGTAGTTAGGTTAAAAAAATATAAATTCGTTCATGAAAAAATTGACATTTTGATTCATGGATCCCTTATCTTTTATTCAATCTCATAGACATTAGGATATTAGTAATTTTTACTACATTTTGTCTTGGTGAGGGGAATATTTTATGATGACTTTAAAAGCTTAATTAATCCAAATATTCCATTGATTTTTTGTTCCTAAAATATTTTTTAATTTTATTGTGTTGTAGGAATGATGAATAATGGTATTACTCATCATTTGAATGAATCCATTTTTTAGAAATGCGAATCCATTGTTGTGGAATATTACCTTGAATAGGATTACCCAACCATTTAATCTCCCTAGGTATAGTGTCCAACATTATCACCCAAAAAAATGATGTAATGACTTTCTATCATGATTAATTTTTTATTTATTACATTATAAGGGAATTTAAAAAACTAGTACTAGGATAATATAGATACCAATATATGTTCACTTATATAACTAGGTCATAATGTGATAACATTTCAAATAAAATCCATTATTCCAATAAATAATACCTTATCTCTGGATTAAGTCTGTCATATAACAACAAATAATTTCATAACTAGTCATATATTTCTGAGATATATGTCTATATTTATAGAAAAAGACAACATTATGTACATTATAGTCTTACAAATGTATATAAATTAGACGAGTAACTTCTCTTGGGTGGGGTATTGAAATAGTCCATGGGGTATTTGTTCCTAAAATACATATTTTGTTTCAAATGTATTTGATGGATAAAAAAACTAATGAGGTTATTAGGGTCTCTAAATACCTAAATTATAATTTTAGTGATATCCCCGCTCACTTGTTCAGTCATTGGTGATAAAAAATAAACACAATTTAATTATATCATGATAAACAAGAATTACATAATTAGATATATAAAACATGGTACGACTATATTCTAGTAATGATATTTAATGACATTCATCACCCATTATATAGATTGGTGTATGAAGGGAAAACACATCTTGATGTTTGGAAACCAGTAAAAATTTTAAAAGAAAAATGTACGAGGAAAATCATCAATATATTAATTTCCCAATTGATATGTGGAAATAAATATTAGTGGAACTCTTTAATAGTGAATACATGATAATTAGACCTAATAGATTCAAAAATAATCAAAATCGGGGAATCAATAGAATATATTGAACAACCCATGGAATAATAGATCCAATAATGTTGAGTTTGAGATTCCAAGATAATATTAATAGATATGATCACTTAGCTATATTTTAATATATATGGTGGAGTGAGTATCTATTTCTTATTTGTGACTCAAACCATAACGATTAATTGTTTTTATTATTATAGTATCTGAGATATCTTAAAGGGGGATAATTAATGTAGTTACTCTAATGTCATTTATTTCCCAAAACATTAATTAGTGTGTCTCTATTGACATAGGTCACACATGAATAATAAAATCATTTTAGATTCATTAGGTATTGATCTTTATACACTTCAACTATTTTGAATTTTGTAACCAGATATTCATTCCCCGGTCATTATATAGGCCATTTGACAAAGTGTTGGTGGGATTTAAAAGTTATCTTCTACGTGATATAAGGAATATCACATTCTCAAAAACTAATTTATATTAAACTTCTTCTTATTATAGAATATTCAATGTTTGGTTATTAATGACTGTTATTTGGGGATGTCTATAGATTTAAAATATTTTATTGTAATTCTCAATGAACATTTAATGACATAGATCATAATCTAGTATGTATTTATATATTATTAATCCTAATAATTATATAAAAATACATTAATTAGATTATAAAAAATCTTTTCCGCATTATGTGTGGTAATTTAAAAAGGACTCTATCATAATGTTCCAAATTAGAAAATTCGTTATTTAAGAATATATTAATGCATAAGACACCCTTATATATTAACATTTTATGATTGTGATGTAAATGGAGTACACAAAGGGATGAATTAAATCATATATTGATACATATCTACAATACCTCATTCCATATGATACTAAAATATTTTTCATATGGATGTGTATCCCACATGAATAATTATTGTTGTGGTTCCTCTAAAAAATAACGTATTGTGAATATAGCCCTAAATAAACTGTCCTATAATACCTTAAAACATTACTATAAGAAGATTATGTGATATTTAGGATTTTTTTTGGATGGAATTGATTTTTTTTAGAATTATTTCTCATCATTGAATAGATTTAGTTATCAATGAATGTTACATGACAAAGTAGGCATTTAGGACTTCATGATCCATTCTCATAGTCAAAAGTGCTATGTGAAACATCTAACATTATTATTATTTCTACGAATCCCCAGAAATGTGAAATGAAAAATTCTTATAAGTAGAAACCTTTATTACAAAATATCAGGGAATATGTTAATTTAGTTTTTTATTTCCTAGTTATTTGATTATTCATTTACAGATTGATGTTCATCTTAAATGTCATTATATTTAAATCAGTTCATATTTTAGTGAGTTTATAGTGTATTTAAAATTATTACTGCTAGAGAATATCATAAAGTAGATGGTTCAAAAATTCATGGATATATCTTATTTCATAGGCATTAAAGAAGGGGAAAGGTGACCAAGTTCTGTCTCATTATCCTGCAACTAACATATATTGAGTTTTAATTGTGTATGTGACTCACCAAAATGGAATTCACTCAATAAAAATATTATTAAAAACAAGATTATAGAAACCATTATCTTTATTACACACTTAAACATGATTTATTACATTAAAATCATCACTTGATACAATATAGAAGATTGAGAGGTCTAGTTTCATTGGAAATTAGGAACATAACATAACAACATAGAACATAAAAAACAACATCTTTATTGAAAACTTTGTTACATGACCACTACATTCCTTGGTACATAGCATTGTAAGGGATGAACTGAGGAAATTCAAAAGAAAAGGGTTATCTATATAGCCTTGTAAGGTAGTAAAAAAGGAATAACATGAAGAATACAAAACATGTTAGGCAATATGATTTTCAATAGAGCATAAAAAGAAAATGAACATAAATTCATGATATGACATGATTAACATAACATGGAAATGTGGCAACAAAAATTAACATAATAGCATGAGCCAAGGCCCATTGCACATGGAGAATGAGTAAAACCTCATTGCACTTGAATTATTATTTTTAAAACCTCATTTTACTTGACTTATCATGATACAAATCCTTATCCAATGTATTGGAGCGCTATTAGGGTGCACCCTTCTTAATCATTTCATTTCATGAATCAGTGTGCCACATGGATCATAAAACATTGATTCATTAATCATAATAATTCATTCCATGATAAATGAATTTGGAATTAGTACATGAAACTCTATAATCAGTAAGTAAATGTTAATAAAGGTCATTACCCTTGATAGGAAAACGTGCATGGTATTGACTACACAATGACATTGGCCTAGAAAATCGCGGTGCGATTTTGGTAGCATAACGGCATGACATAAGAATTCATAAAAATTGTCGATGAGATAAAAAATTGTGTATCATAAAATTCACATGAATGTAAATTAATTGGGGATATATATATGTTCCAAAATACATTATTTAATATTGATTCATAATACAAAAGATTTCTATGAATATAAATGTTGAGAGAAAAATTCCATACAAACTTTCTGCATGGTAACAGGTGAAAATGGGAGGCATTAAGGTGAGAGAAAAGGGACTCCCAACATTTAAAAATAATTTTGGATATATGGTAGAGGATTAAAATCATTCCCCAACACATTAATTGAATATAGAATTGCAATGAAACATAAACAAACTTGGGAAAAAAAGAGAGGAAGAAATCTCGTACGGAATTTTGGCTTAGTAAAGGTTATACATGGGAAAATAGATTATTTATAAAGAGGTATCACATCATCAAAAAATAAATATAAATGTATAGGGGAGGTGAAAAATCATACCTCAACATTTATAATTGAAAATAAAAGGGCATGATAGTATTTAGACACTTGGATAAAATGAGAATGGAAGGAATCCCTTACTTGGAAGTGTGATACCAAAGTCATGGGAGGGTATTGAGAGAGGATTTGTGGTAGCATGGGGCTCTTTAGGAGGATTATAGAAAGAGTAAGGTTGAGTTTCGTCAAGATCAAAGGGATTTTACTGAAGAGGGAGTGGGATGATGGTTGGATTTATATAGAGAATGAGAGGGAATTCTTTATTATTTAGGTTTTGGACCCTTCAAATTAAAATAATCAAAACCAAAAACCATAACACAGTTTTTGCCCATTTTTTTTGCGAAATGGGTCTGGAAAAAAATATTTTATATGTCCAATGAACGAACATATTAAAATATTAGGAATTATTTTTTGGTGGTGAGTCACAATCTCAAGGAATTCATTTTAAAAGGATAAAAAAAGTTATATGTCTAAGAGGGTCCACTAAGGCTTCCTAAAATGAATAAAAAATCCCATTATTTTAATGGTAAGACATATATTTTCTGAACATAATTTTTGTTATATCTTATAGAATCAATATTGGGTAATTATGATATCATAGAACACATTATATATTTAAATGCAAATTTATTTTTTCCCACAAATTTGACAGTCTCAGAAAAATATGAAAAATTTATTGTTGGATAAGTTCAACATCATGATTCCAAAAATAATATCCTTTTTATCCAAATAATATTCTAAATATGATAATTTTTTCTTTTAAATTAAAAACTGACAGTTATAAAAAATTCAAGGGTTTTTACAAAAACATCTTTTAAACATTAATAAAAATTTTAATGGTATTCATAAAAATAAAAGGTCATTTATATTTAAAAATTAAATTATTATTAACATTTTATTAAATTTTTATTTTATTCAAAAATCCATTAATTCATCAAAATAGATATCTTAACTAATTATATATTAAAAATACAATATGTTCTTTAGAAAAAAACATTTACAATGTAATAACAATATAATGATTGTATATTCTTTATATTGTAAAAAAATATGTGCATAATCATAGTTCTGTTGTCTCATTACATTACCCCTAATAACACGCACATAAGTCCTAGGGGTAAGGTGTGCGATGGTGACAGAATCTTGGGGTGGCTTGGATCACATCACTCTAGTGGTAATCTCTAATGAATTTCACTTCTCCTGTAGGAGGTTCCATTTGATCTTAACATGTTGAAGCTTGACATGGGATTAGTCAAGAGTGAATCCTAATAAATCCACCTTCTTTCCGAGCTCCGAAAAATGGGATTCATATATGGAATGTCTATTGGATGAGGCCATTTCTTCCTCTCTCTTAATAAATTGTATTTGTTAATTCCCTATATTTATATGAATAATGAAATCATTTTTCAACATCTATATTAGCAACGGTCACAATTCATAATGGTATTTTAAAATGAAAAAAATATAAAACCATGCATGTTAATATGTTATATATGACCATTTTACGTAATAAGAAATTTAATTAGATCATGAATAATTTTAATTAACAAATTTTTGGGTCGTTATATTCTTCAAACTTATGAAATTTGACCGTAGAAATTTCTTTTTAATACACTAAAAAAGATGTGGGTAACTCTATTTCTTCAATACCTCTTATTCCCACATTACCTCTTCAATAATATGGTTTTTACACAACACTTAGACAAGGGGAATTGTCTTATATCATAAAAGTTTTTATCTATGATCAATTATATTCATCGGATAATCTTCATAGAAGAGTCTATTATCCAGTGGTACAACTTTTCGATTGAGTATATGCAATGGTTCAGGTATGTACTTCCAATTGTGTGATACTTGGAATACATCATGTTCTCGAGATAAGATTAGTGGGAGTGATAGTCGATAGGCAACCGCTCTAATGAAATCAATGATCTTGAAAGGTATGATGTACATTGGACTAATATTTCCTTTATTCTAAAATCTCATAACTCTCTTCCACATTTATATTTAGAGGAAAGCCATTCCTACAACATCAAACTCTAGGTCTAATCAACGATTATCAGCATAGCTCTTTTTTTGACTCAAAGCAGGTTTAATGTGATGCATGATGGAATTAAAATTCTTCACTATTTCATTGACCATCTCTGGACCTAGATGTTTTCACTAGCCAACTTCATCCCAACATGCTTGTTTTCGGCTCCTTTTCACATACAGGGATTCATAAGGATCCATTTGAATGCTTAAATGAAAACTGTTTTTGTATGAAAACTCAACAAGAGAAAGATGTTGATCCCATCATCCTTTGAAGTCCATCGAGCACGCTCTAAACATTTCATCAAGGTTTTCGATAGTCCACTCAAATTTTCCAACATTTTGATGTAGATAAGACGTACTGAAGTTCAGCTCAGTATCAAGAGCATGTTGAATACTCTTTCAAAACAAATAGGTGAATCTTGGGTATTTATCGCATAAAATAGGCAGTGGTACTCAATGAAGCCTTACCATGTCTCGGATGTATATCTATACTTATTGATCCCGTGATAAATCATTCCTAATTGAAATGAAGTGTGTAGTATTTGTGAAATGATCCACAACAACCCAGATATCATTGTTTCCTTTGGATGTCTTCGGAAGTCCGGTGATAAATTCCATGGTGGTATTATCCCATTTCTATGTTGTTATGGGTAATGGTTGAATCATCCCCTTATAATTTTGTCTCTTAACATTCACTTGATGACATATCAGGCAATTTGATTTATAAACTTTGATATCCTTCATCATGTTTCCCCCCAGTAATACTCTCGAAGATCTAAATACATCTTTGTGTTTCCTAGGAGAATTGAAAATTTTTAACTATGCGCATCATCCAAAAGTTCCTTCATTGAATTTGGATTCAATGGAACACATAGTATTGACCCAAATCACACAATTCCATTTTCATTGACTTTTAACTATGAGGATTTCCTTTTTCTAATATTTTCCACCATCTAATGAATTCCCACAGAATCCTTTTTATCATCCACTATCCTTTCCAAAAGAGATGGTAGAGAAATCATTTATTAAAGGAATAATGATGATCCCATCCTTATGATAACCATGTCTATCTTCATCAAATCTATTTAGAATAGATCCTGTTCAATTATCAACAACCATAGAATTGCAGGGTCCATTCTACATTGAGAATCTTCCAAATTGTTCTCTTTAACAGGGTGGTAATGGATTGAACATTCATAGTCTTTGATCAGCTCTAACCATAGTTATTGGAACATATTCAACTATTTTCATGTGAATATATACATAAGGAATTTGTAGTCTCTATATATTTTAAAATTCTCCCCAATGAGGTAATGTTGCCAAAATTTTAAAGGGAAGATCACTACATCCAACTCCAAATAATGTGTTGGATAGTTCTGCTCACGAACATTCTATTTCTATGAAGCATAGACAATTTCTTTTTCATTTTGCATCATCACACTGTGCGGGCCCTTCTTCAATGAATCACTAAATACTACATGATGGTCTAGTCTTTTGGGTAGTGTGGGCACGAGCTTAGAGATAACCCTCCTTTTAAACTCATTAATGCTCTCTATGCATTCATCACTCCACGAAAACGGGACACCCTTTAGTGTTATCTTGGTAAGAGATTTTTACAATCGTGATAAATTTCTCTCAAATCGGCAATAATATCTAGCTAAACCCACAAAGCAATGGAAATCTATTACTGATCTTGGAATTGACCATCCTTCTATTGAATCTATGTTTGAGGGGTCTATAGATATCCCATTTCTAGTGATGATATGATGAATTATTGAGACCTCCTCCAACCAGAACTCACACTTTCTATACTCCGCATAGATCGTCTCCTTTCACATGGTCTCTAGTATTGTTCTTAGATGCTCCTCATTCTCCTACATGGTTTTGGAGTATAGAAGAATGTCATCTATAAATACTAACATAAATTTGTCGAGGAAATCTCAAAAGACTCTATAAATCATGTACATGATGATTTCTTGATAATTATTGAGTCTAAAATCCATTACTATGAATTCATAGAGCCTATACCATGTATGTAAAGAAGTCTTGGGGATATCCTCTTCCTTCACCCTTAATTTTCAATATCCTGACTACAAATCCACCTTGGAAAAGTATTGTGCTTCATGTGGCTGATTGAACAAGTCATATATTTATGGTAGAGGATACTTGTTCTTTATCATAATTTTTTTGAGCTCACGATGATCAATGCAAGTCACATTCACCAATAATTTTTCTCGATGAATAGGACTAGTGCACTCCATAGTGATGAACTTGGGCATATAAACCCTTTATCCAGATCATCTTTTACTTTTTTCATCATCTCCTTGAGCTCCACAATATCTATTCTATTTGATGTATTGTATATTGGCCACACCCATGGAATATGATCAATTGAGAATTCAATATCTCTTCTAAGAGGAAGACTAAACAATTCCTCGGTAAAAACTTCAGTGAATTCCCTCACAATAGGTATGTCCTCAAGGATAGATGCATCATTAGAATCAAGCATCTGATCCAAATATGTGTTCTCATAGAACATTAGTATCCATGATTGATATGATGGTGTTGAATAATATTTATCTTCCTCCTTTCACTTCTATATAATTGGGGGTCGATTCTCTATATAGATAGTGATTTTGCTCTAATTGAAATTTATGTTTGCTCTATATAACGAAATCTAATCCATGTCTAGAATTGCGTCAAATCCCACTAGAGGGAGTATGATGAGGTTATATGGGAAGTTCAATCCACCGATTATGATAGGAGAGGAGTTATATTAATGGGCTTCAATGATATCCCCATTTTTCATACTCACAAAAATATTTTCTTCCATGATTTTTGGTGGTATTTGGATTGGTCTAATAAACATTTGGGAAACAAAAGAATGCGTAGAACTGAAATCAAAATGTATATCATCTATTCTTGAATGAATAACTAGAGTACTTTTCACCACTTTGTTGTTAGGGTTCACTTCAATGGTAGTGTTGGAAAAAGCTCTCCCTTGCTATCTTGGAGTATGTTGGTTGCCAAAAAACCCCCTGGCATAGGGAAGATTTTTTATAGTGCTTTTGTTATTTGTAGTATAAGAATTGGAAATTGCGTAGTGAGTCAAATGGTGCATTCCTCTCCTCTGTCACAGCCATGGGTTTTCTTGTCGGTATTTAATGGCTATGTTTCCTTCTCATCCACACTTAAAGCATTTCCTTGTCCACTTCAGGAAATTTCTAGGGTGCTAGATTTTCATAGCACCATTGGATTTACCCATCAGACCACCAGAATTAAAGTCCACCTTGCTCTTCTTATCCCTATGATTCCCCTAAGATTTTATGATATCTATTTCGGCCATGTGGGAACATCAGGAAATTTCATCATAGCTATCTATGTAATGCATCACTAGGTATTTCCTTATGATATGTTTTTCCCACCAAATAAGCGGCCATCCTTGTATTCAGGGATAACAAAAAAGAAAATGGAAAATCGTGAAATCCTTGAGAATTTTTTCTCATACACTCTTATTGATTCTTTGTTGTTTTTATTGTGGGAAAGGATGTCCAATTCTATATAAAGTCGGAGGGTTCATGGAAAATATTTTTCAAAAAATAATTCATGTAAATCATTCCTTTTCAACACCTCAGTATCCTCCTCAGGATTTTAATTTTTGATCAATGCCCATCATTGATCGACTTAAACCTCCATATGATAAGCATCCAGAAAAATATTCTTTTGATCAGAACCTTTCAGGATGTAGAAGATCATTTAAATGGAGTTAATCCATTGTTTGGAAATTGAGGGATCAGATGATCCATTAAAAGTAGGAGGCCTTCTTCTAATGAAGCACTCTATTGTGACCTATTATTTCTTATGGGGGTTGAACATTCTTATTGACCCATGTTTCTATTCAAAACATTATTAACTAATAGAGTATTTTGAAACATTATTAATTACGTCTTTCATTGGACTGGGAATATTATTTGAATATTCATCACATTGATATTCGCATCGATTGTTATCCCAAGTCCTCCTATTACCCACCGTTTTCTGGAATAAAAGGAAATATAGGGGAATCACATAAAGGGTAATCTAAGGATAGAAAAAAAATAACTAATAAATAACTTTTATTTTTCTAACTTATGAATCTTTCAGACTCAATCTATGTTATCCTTGATCTACTTCACACCATATATTCTTGTGAAAATTTTATTTTTTAATTCCTTTAATAATGGTTCATACTAAGATTATGAATTTTTTAATGTATATCCCAAGGGAGTGTCATAAACAAGACTGCATCCATGCCCATTGATGTGTGCCAGGATACCCCAGGTCATGCCCCAAACACCTTTGTTGGAGTATTCAGTCATTGGAACATATATTCCAGAGCCACCTCTACCTGCTCAAATTCAGGAAGGGATGTATTTTCGTGATAAAAAACATACTAAATAATAACCAAAATTTAGGGATTTTTTATTATACTTATTTTTATAATTAAGGCTTTTACTTGGGTTTTCTAATCCATATCCCCAAAATAACTAAACATATCATCTGATAAAAATTATAAAAACCCAACTCTGTATTACACACGTAAACATGATTTATTACATATAAAACTTCACATGATATAACATATATGATTTAGAGTTCTAGTGTCTTGTAGGCTTTGGAACATTACCTAACAACTTAGAACATAAAACTCAACATCTTTATTGAAAACATCCTTTACATGACCACTACATTCTTTCGTACTTTGCACTGCATGGGATAACATGAGGAAATTCATAAGAAAAGGGTCAACAATAAATTCCAGTAAGGAAATAAACAAGTAATAACATAATGAATACAAAACATATTATTCAAATGTCTCATCAATAGGTAATAAGAGAAACATGAACATAAATTCATGATATGACATTATTAATATAACATGGAAATTTGGAAACAACATTTAACATGATTGAATGAGCCCTGGCCTATTACACATGGAAAATGAGTAAATCCTCAATTGACATGAATTATCATGATTAAACCCTTATTGTATTTGACCTATTATGATACTAATATTTTTCAAATGCAGTAGAGCACTATCAGGGAAACCCTTCTTAAACATTTCATATCATGCAAAAGTGTGTCACATGGATTACTTAACATGGATACATTAAACATATTAATTTATTCCAAGAAAAAGGAATGATTAATTAGTACATGAAACTCCATAATCAATAATTAAATGTTAATAAAGGCGAATACCCTTTATATTGAAATGGGAATGGTATTCACTACAAAAATACTTTGGTTGGGAAAATCATGGTGCAATTTCGGCAGCATAATGACTTGACATTAGAATTCATAAAAAAATTCAATGAGAGGGAAAATGTGACTAATAATTTGAAAATGAAATTTAATGTAAGGGGGGTCATATATATACGTGTCCCAACATAAGTAATGGAATTTATTTTCATAATAAATAATAATTTCATAAATGTAAACGAGGAGTGAGAAATTCCTTACAAATTTTTTGCATGGAATCATGTGTAAATGGGAGGAATTAATGAGGGTGAAAGGGGTCTCCCATAATTAACATATATATAGAGTTAAATATGTGGTAGGTGATAATTAATACCTCATAATTTTTAATTGGAAATAAAATGGTAGATAAAGAAAAACAAACAATGATAAAAATAAGAGAGGAAGAAATCCCTTACAGAATTTCATCATGGTAACAGGTATACATGGATGGAATCGATGAGTGAGAAAGGGTTATCAGATCATTAAAAAAGAAATTGGAAATTATATGTGAGGTTTAAAATAATAATACAACATTCATAATTAAAAATAAAAGAGCCTAACAATATTAAACATATTGGATAAAATGAGAAATGAAGGAATCCCCTACTTGGATGTGTGATACCAGAGGCTTGGGAGGGGCTTGAGAGTTCCTTAATTACTGATTGAGGCACCATGGGAGGATTCTATAGAGAGGAGGGAGGGGGTTGGGCGATCTCCAAGGTCATTTAGGTATGATGATTATGGTTCTTGGGTCGGTTTATATCGGCAAAGTGAGGGAATTCTTTATTATTTTGGTTTTGGACCCTACACATTAAACTAATAAAACCCCTAAACATCATACATTTTTTCCCATGGTTTATTACATATAAGATTGGAAGACAATATTTTATAAGGATAATGGAAAAACATCTTAAAATATTAGTCTTGATTATGTGGAGGTGAGTCACACTCTCAAGGAAATCATTTTAAAAAATATAAAATGTAATATATGTCTTGGAGGGTCCTCTAAGGCTTTGTAAAATAAATCAAACTAACCCAAAATAAAATTATTTTAATATTAAAACATACATTCACTGAATATAATGTTTATAGTAATTTATTACATAATTATTTGGTTATTATGATGTCCTAAAACACATTATATATTTAAACAGTATTACATATTTACCCAATAATTAGACTGTCTCAGAAAATTATGAAAAATTAATCAGTGGATAATTTCAACCTATTGATTCCATAAATAATATTCATTATATCTGACTAATTTTCAAAATATTTTAATTTTTCCTTTTAAATTTTTTTGGCATTTATCGAAAATTCATGGGTTTTAACAAAAACAGCTTTCAAAACATAATAGAAATTTCAGTGGTATTCATTTAAATTATACAGTGACTTATTTTTTTAAAAAAAATTAATAATATTTTATTAAAATATTATTTAATTATAAAATACACTAATTCATTAAAATATATTTCATAATTGAATATTTTACAATAATACTATATTTTCTTTAGAAAAAATAATTTATAAGGTAACAACAATAATATGAATGTATATTCTTTATTACATATAAAATAAGGTGTATATAATCATAGTGCTATTGTCTTCCTACATAACCCATTATAACACCCACATAATATTAAAGGGTAAGTTGTGTGATGTTGATAGACTCTTGGGGGGCTCGGATAACATCACTCTGGTAAAATATCTTTCAACTTCCACTTCTCCCGTAAGAGGTTCTATTCGAGCTTAACATGATGAAACTCGGACTGGGATTAGTGAAGATCGAAGGCCATTGACGTCACTTCCTATCTGAGCTCTGAAAAATGGTCTTCATACGGGACTAGTATACTGGATGAGGACATCTCATCATTTATATGAGAAAATAGGATTTGTTAAATACTTATATTAATACAAATCATTTAATTACTATTCAACGACTATATTTAAAACATTCACACTTCTTAACGGTATTTTAAAATCTGAAAAACCTAAAACAATGGAATTTCATATGTTATATGTATCCATTTTACATAATAATTCATTCAATTAGATCAATTAATGTTTCTTTAACAATCATTTGGGTCGTTATAATGAGAATTTGAGAAAACAAATATATATAAATGAGTAATTATAAATAATATTTTTTAGCATCCTATAATTATTCATACATGAGGGATATGATGCAACTAAACTACATTCTCATGTGTATGAACTTGACGATAATATAGTGGACATCCCCAATGATTTGAAATGAAATGTAAAGGAATTATTTTATTCAATAATGGATAGAATTAATGACTCAGGACATAAAAACTATAAGAACATTTCAGAGTGATTTTTATAAAAATTATAATGACCCTATATCCATGTTAAAACTGAATGATTTTTTTGGGAAGAAGGCCTCAAAAACCATTTTAGAGTGGGGGTTTAACGTGATCATATTGAATTATTAATAAAGGAATAATTATGGAAATTAATATAAAAATTAAATTATTTTCCATGAGTTAATAGTGATATTACAGGAAACATGTATTTATATATAAAATAAGGTATCCTCGTCAAATTTTCCATATTGTATATATTCTGAAATTTTATTACATTTCATTATCATGTAATGTATTCATAACATTGGATGAGTTAATAATATACATCTTTTTATATAAATAATCATACAAGTATGATATTAATTATCTATGTTTTATGTATTTTAGACATCATTATCATTTAGAATTCTCCACCAATCGCATTCATGTACAGAATTGTCTGTATAAGTACATCATGTCTTATGAATGAATGGTTCTCAAGGTATGAATTATCTCATATTTTGATAGGATAATATATAAATCTAATATTTAACATTAGAAATAACACTTTGTCACTATCGGCTACTTTATCAATATAAAAAAGGTTATAGTTCATCTTATAGTGAAAATACTACCTTTGAGATTTATAACCTCAAAATTACTCCTAACACCATATGTGGTAATTCAAAAAAAAAATAGTGTTTTAAAATGTTGTAATACGCGGATACTATCATCGTAGATTTCATGTATACCCTTTTACCACTAAATAGTATAATTATTTAGTTTTTTGTTGTTCCTGAATATTAATCAAATTCAAATTTTAAAAAAGATCATCATGTATCATGTAATAATACATAAGTTGTGACAATATATACTCTATATAATAGTGTAAAACTAATTATATGATTTTAATGACATATTTAAATATTTCTATTAATAATTTCAATGCATGGGGATATGTTGATTCAAATTTCATCCATTTGGTGAGGCAAGATGATTTGTATTACCTGTCCCCAAATAGGTGGGGTAATTTAATAAAGATCATTCATTTGAGTTGGATATGTCTCTCCCATGAACAAAATCAACATTCAACATTTTTTGTATTCCATAAAATAGAATATGAGATATCTCAAATATAACCATTTAATTCATAATTGGATGTATTTGTGATGTATTTAAAACATCAATTAATATATTATAAGGGAAAGGCTGCATATAATTCATTAGTGTAATATATTATTTAATAGGAAGATAGAAACTATTCTGGGATTTATAATACAGTACAACTAGAAAAATTAGGGGCATTCATGGTTTTATAGAAAAAAGTTTGGATACAAAAATTCTTTATAAAAAATAACATATTTTAAATATGTAATGGAAAATGTAATTTACATATTTCTTCTAATATTTCACATTTAATCATTATTATTGGGAAATTCATGGGTGGGTTTTATATGGAGTATATTTCTAATAAGTTTTTCCGAAACTATTAAAAATGATATCTTTTTGGATCATATGATTATTGTCACAAAATCACACCTAAAACCACATTGTTAGTATTTTCATGAAATTTAATATGTTTAATTCAACAATAAACCATAAATTGTTATATTTTCATCTTTTCTAGAAACATGATGTGGTTTGATACTGGTGTCACTTAGGATCATGAGAACCACATAGAGGTGTGTCTATTGGGGGGGGGGGCTAATCAGTGTTTGACCTTTTAATTCTCAATTCACATATAGTTACCCCTTAAATAATTTTACTGTAATTATAATTATCAAAATTATATAAAAATATCACAAGAATATAATTATAAGAATATATAAAAGGGAATATAATATTTAAATGGTATACCCCCAGTATGGGTGACTATATCCATTCCCTGAAGTATACCATTGGTCCATAAAAATTCACTATAATAGAAAAGAATACTGATTGATATCACTTCATTTTGACTCATTTTTTCTCAAGAACCATATGAATATGCCAACTCATTTTAGCTAAAAGATTTTTCTTGTGAAACTAATCTAACACAGTATTGTATAATTTTGTGAAACAGATCCAAATATTTTAATAAGAAAATATTCCTTCCAATTTTTTCTTTCAAAAAATATTTTTTCTACTGTTCCCTATATATTTTCGTTTTACTCCTTCTGTCTCAACTCAATAACTACACCACTGATTTAGTTATTTCTCGAGAAATAAAAACACTATTACTAAGAAAACATTATTCCTATTATGAGCCTAAATCAATCAAAAAAATACTCATGAAACTATGTCAAAAATTCAATGTATGATATTGTAACATCCTCAGTAAATAATGAATATAAAATTTTCATATTTTTTAATATTTTTTAATTAAATATTAATTTTACATTAAATGGTATCCCAAGTTCGATGGCATACCTAATACACAACAAAAAGTTTCATTGAAATATTACATTGCACACAATGTAAGTTTATAGTAAAAAATAATAATATAATATTATTTTAAATTGTAATTAACGCCTAGCCATTGTATTGAAGGGAATTGATAGAACACACTAAAATATGAATATACATGTTTTTTAATCATGTTTACATTTATGAAATAAATTTTAGATGCATAAAATAAGAAATAATCTGATTTTAACAATAAATATTTTAATATTCATTAAAAGGTCGATTTACTTCCTTTAGATGGCATACCCTCTTTAAATCTAATTTTTATCTCTATAATATGTTTTTTTTTTACAAAATAAAATTCTTTTTTCGAATTAGGACATTAAAATTTATCTTCGGTAAATTTTTGGTATTTTAAGATATAATTCATTTTTTGATGAATAGTAAAAAATACTGTATTTTAATTCAAAACTGCCTTTTAATCTAATATATTTAAATTGTAAAATCCTCTTCTTAATTTATTTTAATGTTTAATTATGTTATGTTTTTACTATTTAACTAGATGTTAGTCATTGAAGGTAATTTCACTTTGAAATTGAACATAAACAAGTGTCAATCTTTTGATAGTTATTATTTCTTAAAAACACGCTTTTTGGTTTAACACTGGGAATTAATTTTTTATTAATTAATGAAACTTATATGTTTTGAATTTGGTAAAATAGACATCATTTTTGAATTCATAATATCAAATATAGCATAGGCTGAAGTTTTGGTATTTTTCTGAAAACCTTCAATTTTGATTGAATAGAGAAAACACTGAGTAGTAGTTAAAAACCCGACTTTTGCATTTAAATGAAATTTTACCACATCTGTAAATTGAATTTCGAAAATCCAACATACATGGTTTTTAATAGTATGTAAATTCTGGTTCAATAAGATGAAAATAATTTTTGGTGAATAGTATCTTTTGAAATTTATTTACCACAATTAAAGGTAAATAGGGTAATTCAAGATAAAATTAATATTACAATAATATTAATATACCATAACATAGGTCCTAATCCTATTGGATTATACATTTCCAACCATGGGTACCTTTGGGTCGATTTTGGGACATCATGGAGCCACATAAGAGTGATAATGGCACATTATATTTATTAATCTAAAGAAAAGACAAAAATGAAATAAACATATATCATTTAGTAAATAAATTATTAAATGTTTTTATATAAGTTATCTCTTAGATTATAAATATTCAATAGAAATATAAAAATATTTCTGACATCATGATTCTTTTTTAATAATTTTTAGACAGAAAATAAATAAAATTATTTAAGACACAATAATGATTCAGTGTTTACCTCATCAATGTTTGATTTAAATAAATAAGATTATAAAAATTAAAACACTATCCAAAACCCGTCTAATTCATTAAGCTTCCTACATCCCTATCTTCATCCTAGATTCCTTACCATATGATGAAGGAACTTCAGGTAAACCTTTTCGTTCATGCCAAAGGGAGATACCCAATTAAAAGGTAATGTCTCATCTAAAGTTATTTTCTTTTATTTTACTTCTCCAACCCCATAAACTCTTTTTATTACATTATTTTATAACTACACCAGTATCATAAATATAAAATATTGACGTTATGAGAATTTATTTGAACTACAATTACATACACCACCATCTAATTGTTATAGAACATATTGTTTCTGTGGATTGCGAACTACTGCCTCACGAAATGATGATTGTTAAATCATATCCTACCACCTCTTATGGTGGGAATTAAGATGGAACTATATTTATATTTGATATATATTATTTTGATATTATTTCAATGCATCTTTATTTTACATTTATAGAATACCTTTATGGTCTTGATAATCAGTAAATACGATAATTTCTTATTTGAAAGTGTGGACTACGACCGCCACAATGTGATATGACTCATTCATTCCATACATGGAATGTGTAAATGATGGAGTTAATGAAATTATATATGATATTATACTGATATTATTAAATACCTATGTATCATTATATTTTCATTCCATTAAAAATGAAATAGAAATAAATGTAGTGTTCTTGCATTCGTATGACATACCGTCTCCATAAAGGGTGCATTTCATTTCATATCTCCAAATGTTATATACAATTATAAATACATATATATATATAATGGATATATATGATTTATTTGATATCTAAATCATGAATATAATTCTTTAGATCATGGTATTTTGACCACATGGACAATTTATAATTATAACATGTTCATTTTTTACTCTTGTTCCGAACATCGACAAAATGTCCGATACTAACTCAAATAAATAAATAGTTCTTCTAACAATTAAATTATTGATATAAAAGGAATATTATCCTTGAAATAATGTTCTTAATAATGTAAAAAAATTATCTTATTTTAATTATTAAATAAATTAAAGAACGAGTAGGTTTTGTCAGACATGAGGTAAGGGACTTCCTCTCAATCTCCTTCCATTGTGGCATATTTTGTCTTATACATGACTTTATTTTATACGGTGTATAAACAAATTTGACATTTAATTTCATTAAAATGGAATATTTTTCTACCAAGTGTTTTACTAAATGAAAAAAGAATGTATTTTTTATGTGAGCGGTGACAACGACCTTTCCGCCGCCATGAGTATTATTTGATCTTGGGCTTTCTTATCGAGACGTAATGTTGTTAAAATGAAAATAAATAACATATACTCTTTTAAATATTTTGGTATTTAAAATGGCTGTGATGATGGATTTTTTATGGTAATATATTCAAATTATATATTGTGATTTAAATGTAGAAATTTTATCATTCCTTTATGTTTGTTTTATGTGTTATGAATATGTTATGGTTCTTGGTAATTTTTATGAATACGGGTGGTTCTATGATAATCCTAGGGAGGGTGATCCTAAGATAGATCTCCAACTCATTGGGTAGTGTAACATAGGTATACATGAATGTTTCTCCTAAGATATTTAAGCAATATACTCAGATTGTTATTCCAAATGTAACTCGCTAAATAGCTGTGAAAGATACAATGTAAGTATGTAATGGTTTATACAAGTTACCTTTATGGTTTATGATTTATTTGGGTTATTCATAAATATTATTAATTCATGAGGTATGTTAAAGACCATATGTTATGTATGTTTTGATGAACTAATGTTTTATTTCATTATTTTATAAACCTTACAGAGCTTATTATGCGCATACCATGTTTTCAAATGTTTTTCATAGGACATCAAGATGAATAGGGTCATGGTTAGTATCAAGGAAAATTCATGTTTTCTAGAAATGGATCTATACAAGAAACATATTTTCAATGGTTTTTATTTTTAAAAAAAATTGAAACTTAGTGCAATGGTCTACTTTGTAATTTTGGAGATGTAATGTAATTATTATGGGCTAATTCTCTAAAAATCGAAACCTGAAAATATCCTCAATGTGAATTATTCATTTAATTAATGATTATGTAATGTTTTATGGCCGGGTCCATATAGTTGGTATTAGAGGTCGGTTTATACAACATTAGGAGTTAGGGTATTGTTAAATTAATATCCATAAATTATTTTTAGTTTATGTTATGATTAAAATGATATAGAATTTATAGATTACGACGATGCTTCGCCTAAGATATTTCTTTATTTAGAATGATTTTCCGCAGAGGAAATAGGGCCGCTATGATGGTATGTCATCAATAGGTAGAAAACCTTCCAAATAAACAACCTGAGATGGTCGGAATTGGAACTTAATTGTTATTAGCAGTGATGGCACAGTTGAGATAGGATATAAATGGAACTGTTATCCATGCACAAGATCATCCTGATCTACCACGGAGGAAAATGTTAGTAGTGGAGCATGTCATGAGGAATCATACCCCATCAATCAGAGGATCATCTAACCCCGTGATAGCTGAATGGTGGATTAAGGCATTGGAAAAGATTTTTGATGTCATGGGGTGTTCATAACATCAATTGGTTAGTCTCTCTTTTTACCATTTTGAAGGAGAATCTGATCAGTGGTGGTCGATGGTGAAAACTATCATGGATAGTAAGGAAATTGATACTCTTGATTGGGATGAATTCAAATGTATGTTTCTTGAGAAATATTTTCTTAAGGTGGTTCATTTTTTGGTGGATTAAAAATTCATTGAATTGAGGTAGGAGGATGTCTAAGTGGTTTCTTATAAAGAAAAATTCACCTGACTAGAAATGCATGCTCCAAATTTCAAATGAGATATTTATAGTAAAATAAATTATTTTTATTCAAGATTAAAGACTATTTATTGGATGGGTTTATCTTCTCATTAGTTAAAAAGTTATGAAAAACATGTATAATATGCGAAGAAGGTAGAAATGGAGTTTTCTGACGATCAAGTATTCCTTGAAAAACAATAGAATAAGTGGGCGAGGTGGCAGAAGAAATGGAAGAACTCTTCAAATAATTATGATAGTAAGAATCTCAATCTTATAGTTTGTGAAAACTGTGTTAAAACGCATGCTTGGGAATGTCTTCTGAATTCTGGTTAGTGCTATTGATGTGGTAAAATGGGACTTAATGATCGAAATTGCACAGAAAAATATAAGGGTAATGGTAAGACATAATCTGATTTATAGTCATTAAAATGTTTTAAGTGCAATGAAATGGGTAATTATGCAAATGAGTGTCCAAAGAATAACTCAACAGAGGGAAATCAGCCAAACTAAAAGTAGGCAGGGGTGGTAAAATCTTTTGCAACTACTTCAACAGATGTTGGGCCATCAAATGATATAGTTGCAAGTACTGTATTTGTTTGTTCAGATTATGCCAATGTGTTGTTTGATATTGGGTATACACACTATTTAATTTCTATGAAGTTTTCTAGTATATTGGGAATTCTATCTCAAGAAATTAATATTTAACTTATGGTAAAAACACCTGTATGAAATGTTTAGACAAAAATAAATTATAAGAACCTTCATGTCCTTATGTAAGGAAATAATCAATATGCAAACCTTATTGTTCTTCCTTTAGTAGAGTTTGATATTATTTTTTGGTATGGATTGGATTTCTTTTTATCATTCTGAGATTGATTATATAGAAAAATAGGTTTATTTTTATAAATATTTTCAGTTTTCCTATAAGAATGAACCCTTACTTTTTATAACTTATCAGGAATCTAGGAAAATAGAAAAATAGGGAAATGAATGTTACCTTGCACATATTTTTGAAAAATGGAACTGTTCCGATTAATGATTTTCCAATGGTAAATAAGTACCATAATGTTTTTTCTAATGATTTGTAGTGTATTATACATTATTAAGAAGTTTAATTTACTGTTTACGTAGTTCCTAATGCTAAGACAATTTCATAATCCCCTTATCGAATAGCTCAAATTGAACATTCAGAGTTAAAGAAGAAATTACATGATTTATTAGATAACAGTTTAATTCGACCTAGAATATAACTATGGGGTGCTCCTATATTGTTTGTTAAAAAGAAATATGGTTCAATGAGATTTTTCATTGATTATAGAGTATTGAACAACATCACTATTAATATCAAGTATCCTTTTCCTCATATAGTGGATTTGTTTGATCAGATCTAGGGAGCATATTATTTTTCAAAGATTGATTTCAGTTCGGAGTATCATCTATTGAAAGTAATGGAATCAGAAATTCTGAAGAATAAGTTTCATACTAGATATGTCCATTATGAATAAGTATTTATTGCTTTTGGGTTAAACAATGCACCTGTTGTATTCTTGGATCTTATGATTTGAATTTTCTATGAGCTCGTGGATAGGATTGTGGTTGTGTTCATTGATGATATTTTAGTTATTCTAAATGTACAGAGGAGCATGAAATAAATTTAAGTGTTGTCTTTCAAACCATACATGAAATGAAACTGTATGGGAAATTCATAATGTGTGAGTTTTGGTTACAACAAATAACTTTTCTTGGTCACATTATTTCAAAAAATGATATAAATATTGTTCATGCCGAATCAAAAGTTGTTGATGAATGGCCAAGACCCACAAATATAACCGAGATTCATAGTTTTCCTATGTTACCAGGATATTACCAGGGAATTGTTGAACATTTTTCACAGTTATATAGCCCACTAACTATGTTAAATCAAAAAGGTGTTCAATTCATCTGGAAAAAAAGAACTTGATTAATTTTTTCAGGAATTGAAGAACACATTGGTCAATGCTCCAGTATGGTCACATCCTTCTAGAATTGGTGGGTTTGTTTTCTGTATTGATGCTTCATAGAATGGACTTGACTGTGTCCTAATACAGAATGATCAGGTAATTTCTTATGCTTCATGGCTTTTGAAACATCATGAGTTAAATTACCCTACACATGATTTCGAATTAGCTTCTGTTGTTTTTTTTTCATTAAAATTTAAGAGGCATCATCTTTATAGAGTAAAATGAAAAATAAATACTGACCATAAATGTTGGAAGTATATATTAACTCAGAAATAATTTAACATGAGATAGAGGAGTTGGATAAAATTAATCATGGATTATAATTTCACAATTCATTACCATCAAGGAATGGAAAATGATGTGGTTGATGCTTTGAGTCAAAAAATTAATGCTACATTAGCCTATATATTTTTGGAACGAGATCCATTTGTTTTTGATTTGATGAACTTTGGAATAGAAGTTGTTAGTGTATAAAATTCCTCTATTTTGTTTCACGTGTCATTGAAATCATCTCTATGAGACAAAATTATAAAAGTGAAAAAGTAATATAGCTAGTTGTAGAAAAAGGAAGGGTTTTTAAGAAGGGTACGCTTTCTGATTTTAACATTGATAATGATTCTATTTTAAGGTTTGGGAAGAGATTATGTGTTCCATGTGTTTCACAATTTAAGAATGAGTTATTATATGAAGATCATAGTTCTCAATTTTTAGTTCATCCTCAAAGTAATACGATGTTCAAAGATCTTTGGTAGTATTACTTGTGGGATGGAATGAAATTAAATATTGTTCTTTTTATTGTGACGTGTTTTACTTTTCAACCTGTTTAAACATAGTGGTATATACTGAAAGGTATGCTTCAGTCTTTTCCATTTTTAGAGTGGAAATTAGAAAATATATCCATGGACTTCATTGTGGGATTTCCAAAGATATCTCTAAGTAATAATTCATTATGGGTTATTTTAGATCGATATACTAAATAATATCATTTCATTACTATTCGAGATAATGTTTCTCTAGATCAACCTTATCAGTTGTATGTTAATGAGATAGTCTGGTTGCATGGTGTTCCCTTATCAATTGTATCTGATCCTGATCCCTTGTTTACTTCTAACTGATGGAAGGGCCATCAGAAGTTGTTGGGTACTGAATTAAATTTTAGTACAACTTTTCAACATCAATCATATAGGAAATCAGAACTAAAAATTCAGAACTTAGAGGATATGTTACGTGCTTTCTCAATGGATTACTAAGGATTTTGGTCCCAACATCTTCAATTGGATGAATCTTCTCATAATAAAAGTTTTCATTCCAGTATATATATGGCCCCATTTGAGGCATAATATGGGGAGAAGTGATGAAATCCATCTTTTTGGGATGAAATAGATGAAAGGAAATTGATGGAACAAGAATTTGTAGAAGAGATTGTAGAAAAAGTTCAATTGATTCAAGAAGAACATGGCAATAGATCAGAGTGGGCAGAAAAGATATCAGGATACCCGGAGGAAGGATCTTTCTTTTGAGGTATGTGATCATGTCTTTATTAAATATTCTCCATGGAAAAGTGTAATGTGTTTTGGTAAGAAGGGAAAGTTGACTCTGAGGTTCATTAGACCTTATAAAATCTGAGAGAAAGTTGAATCAGTTGCCTAAAAAGTGGATCTACCTCTATGTTTTTACAAGGTACACAATGTTTTTCATGTTTCAATGTTGATAAAGTATATTTCAGATTTATCTCATGTTTTGAGCACATAGAAAGTTCAGTTGGAAGAGAATGTATCTTATGAGAAACAACCAATTTGGATTCTTGTCCAATGATAGAATATGTTTTGGAATAAGGTAATTCATTAGAAAACTGTTTTTTGAAAAACCCATATGGTTGGGGAGGCAATGTGGGAATCTGTTAATGCTCTGAGGGATAAATACCCACAATTATTTGATAAGTGAATAGAATTGTGGAGACACAATTACCAAAAGGGGGAAGGATGTAACATCCCACGTAAATAAAGAATATAAAATTTTCATATTTACTATTTTTTTGAATTAATATAATTTTAGTTTTATTGGGACCTTATGTTCGATGGCATACCTCATACGCAACAACGAGTTTCTTGGAAATATTATGTTTCACACAACATTAGGTCATACTGAAAAAAAAATATAATATTATTTTAAATGGTAGTTATCACCTAGACATTGTATTAGAGGGAATGGAATTAAAAAAATACAATATTAATATAAATTTTTGTTAAATGTTTTCACATTTATCCAATAAATTTTAAAGGCATAAAATAAGAAAGAATCTGATTTTAAGCATAAATATTTTAATATTCCTTAAAAGGTTGATTTACTACCATTGGATGGAGAACCCCCATTAAATATATTTTTTTCACTTTTATATGTTCTATTTGTCTATATAACATTCTTCCTTAAAATCTGGATATCAAAATTTACTTAGGGTAAATTTTTGGAATTTTTCTGATAAATTTCATTTTTAAATGAATAGTGAAAATTCTGAATTTTAATTCACTACGGCCTTTAAATATAATTTATTTATATTGTTATATTATATTTTTAATTGTTTCTAAAGTGTAAATAGATTAATTTTTTAACATTTAATACAATTTTTGTCATTGGAAGTAATTTCACATTGAAATTGGACATAAACAAGTGCCAATATTTTGATACAAATAATTTCTTAAAAACATGTTTTTTTGTTTGAAAATGGAAATTAATTCTAAATTAATTGTTGAAACTTAAATGTTTTAAATTTGGTAAAATAGTCATCATTTTTTAATTTGTAATATCATATATATATTATGTTTAATTGTTATTTAATTTTCTGAAAACCTTCAATTTTTGATGAATAGTGAAAACACTAAGTAGTAGTTAAAAACTGACTTTTTCATTTAAACAAAATTTCACCACTTCCATGAATTAAATTTCAAAAATCAGACATAAATAGTTTTTATTAGTATGTAAAATATGGTTCAATAAAATGAAAATAATTTTTTGTGGCTAGTAACTTTCAAATTTCATTTACAAAAGTTAAAGGTAAATAAGGTAATTCAAGATAAAAATAATATTATAATAATAATAATTTACCCAACATGTCTTATAATAATATGTTTTGATACATTTTCGACCATGAGAATCATTGGGTCGATTTTGGGACCCCATAGGGCCACTTAAGAGTGATAATGACACTTTATATCAATTAATTTAAAGTAATGACAAAAATGACATAAGCATATATATTTTAGTAAATAAATTATTTTATGGCGTAATGTACGTTATATATTAGACTATAAATACTAATAAGAATGATAAACATATATCCTATATCATGAATTTTTTTATAAATTTTAGACATCATTTAAATAAAATTATTTATGAAACAATAATAATGCAGATTTTACCTCATTAATGAATGATTTAAATAAATAAGATGATGAAAATTGAAAAAATATAAAAAACCTATCCAATTTTTGTCAGATTATTTTATTTCTAACATGAATCATTTTATCTTTTACTTTAATGAGTTTTGTACATTTATAAAGATAAAATAATTATACAATAATATAATAATTTTAAACATTCCTAAAAATCCCATCCTTCCCCTTATAAAAAGTCATCACTTCTAACCCATTACTCACACTTCTCATGGCTCTTGGATCATCAAACCTTTACCCAATAAATCTCTCTACATACCTCTAATCCTCTTAGAGGCATTACCCTAAGCATAATCACTTCAAGATAACCTTTTGGTTCAAACCAAAGGGAGATACCCGATTAAAAGGTAAAGTCTTCTTTTAAGTTTATTTATTTTATTTTACTTCTCCGACCTCATAACCTATATTAATTACATTATTTTATAGAAAAAACCAGTACCCTCAATATAAAATTTTATTTTTATGAGAAATATTCAAACTACAGTTACAAACACCGCCATCTAATTGATTAACAACATACTGTTTTTATGGACGGAAAACTACTGCCTCAAGAAATGATGTTTGTTCAATCTTTTCATACCACCATTTAAATTGTCCATTAATTTGGAACTATATTTATATGTGATATATATTAAATTTATATTGTTTTTATGATATTGTATTTTTATTTTAGATTATACCTTTATGGTTTCCATTATGGGTAGATACGAAAATTTTATTTGAGGAAATACATACTACCGCCCCCACAAATTGATATGACTCATTCATACCATATGTGGAACGTATAAAAGATATAGTTAATGAAATTATATATGATATTATACTATAATTATAATATTCCTATTTACCATTATCTTTTCATTCCATAAAATTTGAAATAAATTTGAAAGTAGCATTCATGTGTACGTACGACTTACCGTCTCCATGAACAGTGCATTTCATTTCTTATCTCCAAATGTTATATACTATTATAAATACATATATATACTGGATATATATGATATTTATGATATATAAATCATGAATATAATTCTAGAGATAATGAAATATCGACAACATTGAAAATTTATAATTATAACCAGTTTACTTTTATCACATGTTTTGAACATCAACAAAATCTCTAATAAGAACTCAAATAATTAACTAATTGCTATAGAAAGGTAATAATTGATAGAAAAGGATTAATTAATTTAAAAAAAATTTCTTAAGAATTTAGAAATTAACATTTGATTATTATTCTGTAAATTAAAGAATGAATGGGTTATGTCGGACATGAATTAAGGGACTTTGTCTCAATATCCTTTCATTGAGTTATATTTTATTTTATAGCCGACTTTCTTTTATACGCGGTATAAACACCATTAAATTTTCATTTCATTCAAAGGGAATATTTTTATAAAATATATTTAATTAAACAACAAAAAAGGAATGTTTCCATTTAATGTAAGCAGTGACAACAACCATTCTGCCGCCGCAAGTATTATTTGATAT
Organism: Viscum album; assembly: GCA_963277665.1. NCBI lineage: Eukaryota > Viridiplantae > Streptophyta > Magnoliopsida > Santalales > Viscaceae > Viscum > Viscum album. Next base: position 2,108,777,485 of record OY728122.1, on the reverse strand, counting down.
TTGGCTTATTTAACAAGCCACAATGTTTTGGAAATTATAATAAATATCATATTATCTATTATGTATTTTGGTATTGAAAATGGATGTGATAATGGATTTTTTATGTCAATATATTTAAATTATATATTGTAACTGGAATGTGGAAATGTAGTTTTTTGTTTATATTGGTTTTATGTGTTATCAATATGTTATGGTTCTAGGGAATTGTTATGTATACGAGTGGTTTTGTGATAAACCTGCAGAGGGTAATCCAGTGATAGCTCTGAAATGCATTTGGTAATGTGATGGAGGTAAACGTGAATGTTTCTCCTATGATATTTAGCGAATATACTATGTTGGGTATTCCAAATGTAACTCCCTGCGTAGCTGTGAAAGAAACAACGTAATTATGTAATGGTTTCCACAAGATACCTTTATGCCTTATGGTTTATATGTGTTATAAACAAATCTTATGAATTCATGAGGTATGTTAAAGAGATTATATTATGTATGTTTTGATGAAGTAAATATTTCTGTCTTTATTTTTAAACCCTTACATATATTTTTATGCTCATCCCATGTTTTGAAATGTTTTTCACAGGACATAAAGATATATAGGGTCAAGGATGGGATCATGGAAAAGTCATGGTGTCTAAAACATTGAACTAGAAATGACTCTTTTTAGAGAGTTTTTATTTTATGAAAAAATGAAAACTAAGTAGTATTGTCTACTTTGTAATTTTTTATATGTAATTTAATAGATATGGAATAATTGCCTAAAACTATATACATGAAATGATCCTAAATGTGAATTATTCATTTAAATTAAGATTTTGTAATTTTTTAAGGCCATGCCTTATTGATACCTTGATGTTTTAAATATCATTTGGTAAATCTAATCAATTATTAACTATATGGTTTATTCTATGTCATCAACTGAGATATTCCTTAGTTGGGAGTTTACCTTGATCAAATATTGCATTTTACTCATCCACATGTTTCTATATTGGATACTTTTTCCTATATCACATCATATTTTTACCCCATTCAAATATGAATGTTTATAATATTTCATTTACATCCTACCCATTTTATAGGTGTACTTGTAGTAAAATGTAGGATGATCAAATTAATTTTCCCACATAATTAATATTCAAAAAAAAATCCCTCACTCTTTCCAATTTCATTTGATGATTTTCATGATTTCGTTTTTTTAAAATACATGATGTTAATTGAAAAATACAGCATCTGAAACCATCTAAAAACATCATTAACATCAAATATAATAAAATTATCTAAATATTCTTATCCAAATTAGATAAGATAAATTTTAATATTAGTTTAGAATATCCATACCTATGGTCAACATACCATGTTTAGGTATAGATTTTTGAAGCCACATATGGTGATATATTTTTGGTTGGAATAATTCACAACTCCATTGAATAGTTATTGTTCTACACATATCCACCCATTTATTGAACCAATTTCCTCTCCCCAATGAACTCAATGTCTATTTAATCGGTTCACTTAAAATTCTTCCTATGTTTGATGGACAATATTCTATTAACCTTAATTTATTTTTCCAAATTGTCAATATCTATATATATATGAATATATATTATATCCTTACATTCCCTACACATCATATGATTACAAAATTAAACCCAATGTTTAATCATCCTTATAATGAGATCATGAACGTTTTTTTGATTTTCATCAATCATTTTATCTTTTAAATTATTATTTTTTGACTTATACATCAAGAACAAAATTTACAGCCATTATGAAAACATAATGATTTTTTTATTCCATTTAATTTATCCAAATGTTTTTAAAAAATTTATATTAATTATTATTTGACTAACTTTCAAAATTTTAAATAGTTATCTAAAATTGAAAAGGGAGTTTTACTATAGAAATTATATAAGTTATCTTTAAATGAATTATACATTTATGATAAATTACTTAGATGTTAAATATGTTTATACTGATGTTGTGATCTATTGAAAAATCATTTTTCTTTTTTAATATGTTTTATGGTTATGATTGAAAGATTTTTTTGAAGCCTATTTATTTTCCATGCAATATTATATAATAAAATGATGAAATTTTTATTTAACCAACTTCATTTCCATGCAATATACTATGATGAATAGATGAAAAAAAACTTATACAATTTTTCATTACATGGGATATGTTATGATGTTTGTTTTGTTATTTTGTGGCTTATGTATATATTATTTTTGTAAAATAATTGGTGGGAAAAAATTATATAACCACAAAATTCATTGTATAAATAGTGATATGTCATTATATAAAAAGGACTACAATGGGGAGTGAAACCAATTAAGTATGGGAATCCATCAACTATGATATTTTATTGAGTGAACAATGAATACCATGATAGAATTTAGAGTGAACCCAACTCACTATGACAGCCCTGTAAATGAGCCTTGACTTCAAAAAATTAATTTTTTATTATTGATTATATTCTTCAAATCAATTTCATTTTCCTATGTTTTACTCTAATGGAATAATTTTTTATAAATAGTTAGGATTGATATAAATATACTTACAACGTATTTTCTATGACTGATTATTATGATGTATTATATTAATCTTATGGTTTTAAAATGTTAATATCATGTCCTGAATATCTAAAGTATCACTTATTTCATCATTGATATATCCCTTGTTTAACCATATTATACTTCTGAGTTCACCCTTTCATTTAATCCTTTTCCCCTGGTTGGGAAGAATGATTTTAGGAATGATATGTAATATAAGGGGTGTTTTTTGAATATCTTAGTGGGATATTATGTATCCTCATACAAAAAAGTTTTTTTTTTGTATTGATGTTTCCGAAGGCACTAGACCACTAATATTCTGAAATGGATCATTATTCTATGTAACAAATAAAAATTTAATAAGTTTAAATATTTACATCTAATAATTATGGGTCACTATCATTGATATCATTAAAGGGTATAGTTTCCTTTTGAATCAAATGTGAGAAAACACTAAATGAGAACCCTGGTGATATTTCAATGTACATAATAATATATTAATTTTGGTAAATGATCTTGGATGACATATGTTAAACATAGGTTACCATATATAGAAAATAAGGTGTCATTATTTAGAAAATATATTAATGTTTTTTACTGATTATGTGGTTTTCCAATATAAATATTATTACTCCTAATGTGATTAATGGTTTTAGGCAATGCATAGAAACTAAAGGAAACATTTTAATAATAAATGACGTAGAAAATGAAACAATTTCCCCTTATGTAACCAAATGTTTTATGATATGGAATGAAATATATCATCTCTATGATAACACAACATTCTCATGATATGGATCATGTTGATCTCCCAATTGCAAAATGGAGGGAACAACATGTGATGTGTACTTTATGAAGAAAACCCCAACTATATTTTAGTGGGTATTCTAATAACCTTGTTGCTATGTAATGGATCAATTCCACTAAAAATATATTTTATGATCTACAGTGTTAAAAATATTAAAAATATATTTTTCTTTGTTAACATTTTGAAGGAGATGTAGATCAATGGTGGAATATTATCAAGAAGATACGGAGACAAGAATATTTTTAACTCTATGTAGTTGGATATGATTAAGAAATTATTTACCTATAATTACATTATTCATATTATGTTTTATAAAATGTGGAAACGATTTATTTATTCATGGTCTATGGATAATTAATCAATTAGTATGTAGAAGGAAAATTTTAAATACATTATGATTTAGTATTATCATATTATCATCCATCATAAAATTATCATTAATCAATTCATTAGTGGAATAAAACCAAGTCTTAGGTGGAAAATAGTCAGAATAGGCTATAGTAGATAAATATAAATAATCCAAAATTCAATCAATTAGGAATCAAATATTAGAGTTACCATTACATATAAAAGATTAAAAAAATAAAATAATGATTGAATTCAAAGGAAATTATGAAAATCAGGGTGGAAACAAGATGATTAATCTTTTATACATGATCTATTCATGTAAACATGGTTTGATGTTTCATAATGGGATATAGAAATTTTTTATATTGGAAAATTAATTTCATTAGAAGATAAAATAACATAGATATGTGATGTTGTTTTCCAATAATGGAGGAAATGGACCATAGAAATTCCCACCCGCACACTTGTGTTTCAAATTCATGGAGTTGGTAGTTATTTTAACAATCACTGAAACCGAATGGTCAATGATGATGATCGATGCATGTAAACACTTATTACATGAGACACAGGGAACTATCAAGTGATCATTATTTTTATTGTGGAGCATGGTAATGATTTGGTAATAGGTATAGTTACCATCCACTCTAAAAATGCTAATGTATTATTTTATTCAATATAAACATACTAATAAATATTTGAAGAATTTTATATGGATACCAATGTACAACTACAACAATTAGATGTCAAATTTTTAGTAAAAACAGTAATGGTTTGATAATGATATTATAATCTATGATTCTTCTCTAAATAATGTTTGTGGGAATATGGTTCAATCAAATGTCATTATTCTCAATTTAGTTTAATTTGATTTAGTTTTGGGCTTGAATTAGATCTGTTTACACAAATAACTCATCAATTATTTTAGAATGGAATTTATTTTTGATATTTCTATTGATCCTATGATTTTTTATCGACGTGAAGATAAATGTGAACATCCAATGGAATTGATATCTATTTTAAGGGTACTAATATTTATTAAAATGTAGTGTTTATCTCATATGGATGTGTCGAAACTCAATATTGAAGATATTTTAATTATGTGGATGTTTGATGATTTTATTAAGGAAAATTTCCCTAGTCATGCACTGAATAGTGATGATATATTCTCAAATGAAACCATTATATGTGATACACCTATTTGAAATACAATTAATAGAATTGACCCTATTTAGTTTCATGAATTAAAGACAAAAATATAGGACAGTGATGATAGGTGTTTCATTCAACCTTGTGAATAACCATTGAGTTGAAATATTCATTATAATAAGAAGAAAGATGGATATATATGACCCTCAATTTATTATTTAGAACCTCAAAAAGTTCAATTTCGAGAGAAAATGACATCTACACCATATTAATGAATTGATTGATCAACAATGAATAGATGAACACTTTTACATTAATAAAAATAAATTTATATTTCATAAATTAATTTTATATATGGAAGATATTCCAAATACGCATTTCAATATATGTTATTGACACTATGAATATAAAGGTGCTTAATTAGGTCTTACTAATGCCCTCAATATCATTATGGATTTAAGTAATATAGTCTTTAAACACTACCCTAATTATATTTTGGTATCCAATAAAGAAAATATATTTATATATTTAAATTTAATGGAAAGTTTATTATCATATGATAATTTTACTGGAGACACCGAGTATGGATATGTAGTATGAATAATATGAAATGTGTGATTTTAAGCAATAAGATATTTTAGTTTTGGGTAATATAATCTTAATATGGGGTGTCTCAGTGTATACCTAAAATATAAATGTTATTGAACATTGGCCTAGAATATCCAATATTAAATATAACTATATATTTATTTTTTGGGATAGATATTATCGATGAGTTGGGAGAACATCCCCAAAAATTATAATCCTCTGGATAAGTTAACTTAAAAAGGATATGAGTAAAATTTAAAATAAATTATTTATAGTTTAATAAACACACAAGTTACAACATTAACCTATACCAAAGTAGGGTTTTTAATATTTAGTAACGAATTATTGAAGAGACCATGGTGAACTATATCCCATAATGATATGAAAATGTCCAATAACTCCAAACAAATGAATGTTCGTGTAAAAAATTATCCAATAAGTAATTTTGATTTAACTGGGGAAATTGTTTTGTTAATGATATAAATGAATTATATTTATTTTGAAATATGTGATATATATACTCATCATAAAATATTAATGTATATATTCAATAAAAATGATTGAATCTGTCCCAGAGAATATGGTTAGAGTTGATTAATGATTTTTATTTCCCTAATGAACTATTATCGCGAGAAAGTGAACAAGGTGGTCTATTCCATGAGTTAGAATTATCATATTAGATTATCAATTATGAGGATCACAAAAGATACAATTTTTTTGTATTTTATATTGATGGATTTAGAAATAATTATGAATGGGGAAAATATAATATAATGAAAATCAATGTTCAACTATCATTTCATGTGAGCATTAAAGAAAAAAAATGGATATATAGAGCTATTAAAGAATGTACAAAATTTTCATGTGTTCAACCATTATTGTTATATATTGATTGTGTTTGTAAATATTGTTTTTTTTCCTCAATACCATATTTTAAAAAGTTGTTGTTTGATAATTATTATAGTACATCATCCTCAATTCATCCTTGAAGTATGAAGATGCATGTAAATATTAAAGGGTATGTATAGAGAGAAATAATATAGGGGAATATTGTAGAGTAATAATTTTAGTGATTAGTATGAAAAAAATTTAAGGACGAAACATATATATATAGGGGTTTTTACAAAAATTACAAAAACTAGAATCGAAATGGGAAAATCAACATGGATTTTATCATCAGAATCCATAAAATTTATAAATTCCATAATGCAATTTGGGATATAGATTATCAACATACAAATTCAGAAGACCTCATTATTATGAGAAAATGTTCTTCTCTTTTTCTGAATTCCTGGATATACATTATGTATGCCTTAAAGAATCATGAAGTACCAAATTCTAGTTTATCTTTTTTTAGATAATGCTTACCACAATGCTATAGAATAGTGTTCTAAATGATTGGATTATAAAGTTTAGATTTAGTAATTCTTATCATCCTCATATATATATATATATATATAGCTTTCCTCAGAAAACAATTTAAACCATAAATAGTATTATAATATATTTTCCGATTGATTTCAATGGTTATTGAGATCAAAAACATCCTATAGTAAAAAAATTTACATCGAAATCAATCACTTGAGAATTCAGTTTGATTCTTATGAATAAATTTATGGAATTATGTGTAGAAATACAACATGGTGGGTTGAAGTAAGAGATATAATGTAATCAGGACCGTATATGGATTATAAAATGAGAGTTAAAGTTATGGTAATTCAACAACACATTAAATAATCCCAGAATCAATAAAAAAATTTTGATCAAAATTATCTATGAAATATGAAACTTGATGATAGTTGAAATATATTTCTATGAATATATCAATTAAATATTTATGATATTTGGAAATAAAATAATGGTTTTCCGTAGTTTTAACATAACCTTTCATATTCTTGATCATGTAGAGATGGTATTTTATCACATAAAGCGTCGACCGAAACTATTTTAAGATTAAATGTGTTATATATATATCTCATGGGGAATTATATAGATGGTCATTTTCATGTACTGAACACATATGTCATAATACTAGATCATGATCATTCATATGAAGAAAAAATATTTTTAATATTGGGTCATATGGATAATGTTCTATGAAACAAGAATACCAACCTAACTAACATTTTTTGAAGGAAAAATAAATTCAATGAATGTACTTGGTAACCGGTAGATGTAGGGAAATAATTATAGATTCATTTTTATGAATTCTAGTAATGCAATTTTGGGGGATTAATTCATTTTATGGGGGATAGAATGTGACACTCTAAGATTTTATTAAATATTTATCTTCGAATAATTTATTTTTTATAGCAAGTGTTACACACAACCACATGTCTAAATGAAAAATAATATATATTATTATTATAATTCAAACAATTAATAAGATGGTTTAAATATGAAAAAATAAATAATAAAAATGTAATTCTATACACAATATTAAAATTAATTCATTTGGAATCAATTGAAGTAAAATGAAAATAAGGAAACATTTTTTTATAATATAGAAATTTTCTGAATTTTTTTTATGTACACAATTTGTATTTATCATAATAAATTAAATTTCTCACTACATGTGGTATTTTTTTTATTAAATTAATATTGGTTTATTTAATATTTTTTTAACATTCTTATGATATATGTTCTAGTTATGAGATATGATTATATATCATGCTTTATAACTCAAAATGTATTTCTCATAAAAATATATATTTTTAGTTTCCTATAAATATTTTAAAACAAAATCTACCCTATATATAAATTCAATCATGAAAAATTCACTTTAAATTTCTAATAATTAAGCTCATATTTTCAAAATATGTCACATTTATCAGTGGTTAATATGAACAGTAACCATAGAAATTATTTTTCACCATGGTATGGTTAAAATAGGTTAAATAGTGTTAAAACATGTGGATAACACTTATAATTTTATATAAAACATTAATTTATCATTTTTTGATGAGTATAGTTTATCCATTTCCCTTCATGACTTTAATATATGGTAACTTAGTTCGATAATTAATTTATTATGACCCTTAATTTAATTTTGAAAATGAATAAATACAAAATGTCATTATCTTAAAATTAATAGATTTGAAAAATTTATATAATGACAAAAGGAGGGTATGTTTAGTTATAAATCTTCATTTTAAAGATAAAATAACTTTTTATAATTTCTTTTTTATTTTTTTGATATTTGAAAATTAATTCATGTCATTAGTCGAGTAATTATTCATTTAATATAAAAAAAGAAATGATTTTAAAAGTATTTTAATTTTTATAATTAATTTGAATTATTCTGTTTTTTGTAATTTTGTAGATATAAAAGACATTTTAGGGATAAATGACAAAATTATTTTAAAATTTTATCTCTTCCATGGTGCCTTAAAAATAAAATTAAATTAATAGTTCCAAAAGTGACATTAATGATATTTAATTATAAACCTTGTTTAATTAAATTATATAAATGCGAAAGAAGTTTTATCTTTTGATATTTGAATGGAATATGTATTAACGTAACAAACATGACCCATTAATGATTCACTTTTATATTTATAGTAATATTTGTAACAATTTGGTATTGAAAAAATATTAATTTCATTAAAGGTCAAAAATTGTTAACTACATGGTTAATAAAAATTAAATTTTTCAATGACACCAAAACCAATCTAAATATCATTGGATAATTTTATATCAATAATATATTTTTTTATTATAATTTATGAAATTTTTCATATTTTTTGGGATAAATAAATTAGTATATTTTTAGTATCAATGAAAGACAATGTGTGTCCTCTCTCTCCATTATATCCGGAAACCTATAAATTATCTTTATTACACCACCTAGGGACTTATATCTCAACCAACCAATGCCAAATTCCATTCATAAATTATTAGTTGCATTCTAAATGGGTTGGAATACCCATAATACAAACCCTATAGTCAATATGTTACGTTCTAAAGGATTTAATTCAATGTTGAGGATGTCAGAGTGCTTTCAAAGAAAGTGGAACTTATTGTAATGGTTTAAAATCTCAAATTTTATTAATATGGATATATGTTATCTTTATAAACTATTTTATTTTATGAGATGTATATGAAACCCATGTTCCCTGTGATATTATGAATATAATTTTTCGTAGTATTTAATGTTTTATTTTATGTAATTATTTCATCAGTATTATCATTCAAAAGTTACCAATGTCGTAAGGGTTTTATATTACAATAACATTTTTAAATGGATTTTTTTTAAGTTTAATATGATGGAATTTCATATAATAACCCTCATAAAACTCTTGAATATTTGTTTCCAATATTTTACTTTTAAGATTACATGTTTCCCTTTCATTTTTCATGTCATTAATAAAACAATTTTCTAAAACAATGTTTTATTGAATAACACAATTTATTTATTTATCTGGTTATAAAACTGTTTTACACTATATTCATATTTTATGAAAAAAAACATGATTACATTGTATATTCCAGTAGGAATCAAGAATTTTATTTTAATTTTTTTTGACATTATGAAAAATGGATTAAAATTATTTTATTCATTGTCCAAATAAGTTTTCATTTTGACATTTTTACAAAATTTTGAATATAATGTTTTCATTGAAAATATTTATCATGAAATTTCTTTCCCACCATCAAAACCAAATAATTCATTGATTCATCCAATTGAATTCTTAATAAATTTTTAACGAACTGTTTCCATAATATTTGGAAAAAAATACTTTTAAATGAGTCATTTCAATTATAAAGGTGTATTTTCCTCAAGATATTATTCAGGTGATATTTTATAGGTAATTTCCATGTCTCATTACATCCCATTAATTATGAATTTTTTTATGAATGATATGATCTGATTATATCATCATTCTTATTAATCTAGAATGTTTAATTTTATGATGAAGAGACGATTGTGAAACATATTACTTTTCAATTGGTTATGTTGTTATATAATGATTAAATAAATATTGATCTAGTTTTTAGCATGAAATATATTATGATGAAATATTTATGAAACTATTTTTTAACTATGGGATATGAATTGATGAATGTTCTATGATCTTATGGGTAAAATATGAATGATTTCCTAGATGGGATTGGTTGGCACAAAATTAAGTATCCTTCCAATTATATAGGCTATAATTGTATTATAATGAGATAAACATGAATGGAATTAAGAATGAAATTACTATATAATGGTACAATGTATACAATGATAATCAGGGGAGTTATCAATGACTACTATGATTGAATGGGGAGTGAACCCAATGCACAATGATATTAATCATAGTGATCCCCGACTTCAATGGAAATAATTTTCAATGCATTTGTATATTCCAGAAACCTAAGTCTTATGAATATATGATGCTCTCATATATTGTTTTCATTGATTTATTTAGGATTCATGTCTTATAACAACAATAATTTGTTCCATGATTGAATATTAGGATATATAACATGAATTAAATTATTTTGAAATTATCATATCATATTCTCATATACATATATTCATGTTATTCCATAGTTATAACTGATATCATCTTTGATTACAATTAATATTAATATAATATCAACAATTCTGAATTTTCTTTTCCCCTAGAATGTGATGAATTATTTTATGTATGATATGACTAATAAGATAGGTAGCTATGAGAAATAATGTGGTATATTATGCAGTCCTTAAAATAATGTCTTGTTTACCTATACATGTTTCAAAAAATAGTAGACCTATACTATTTATAGTGGATCAATATATAATGTAAGGAATAATCATCAAAAAGTAAGTAATATCTGTGGATATAAAGTGTTCATCCTTAAATATACAATATTAAATCATTCTTTCGACATTACTTCGAAATTGTGAAAACATTTCTTCATCCTCTGATTTATGCATTATAAACACATTGTTCATCATTCAAGGGAAGCCATTAATAAATGTAATAATGTATAAATAAACATTTATTTTATCATAATCCCCAAATGTTTAGAGTGAATGAGATGAATTGTTAAGATATATTTTTTCTTCTTTCTTATGTATTCCACTAATAATAGTCCATTATGTTGCATTTTACAAATAGATTCCTCATTACATTTTATTCAGCATTGGTTTCGTAAAAAATCATTCATAATTTTTTATTCTTTTCTAGAAGTTATTTTAAAGTATATGATGCTAGAACATTTTAATATCCCATGCACATAAGTAAAATGAGTTACAAATATATCCAGTTTATAAAATAACTCCACAATTTTCTTATACCTATGAAAATTTTTCCCTATTTTAAAATATTTAATTGTACATGAATATTTTCAGTATATATATTCCTTACCATCATTAAATTTTTTATAAAACTTATAATGTTTTCTATAATCCCACCAATAAAAATCCCCTAATTTTTATTTATAATAGTAAATATCAGATGTTCTTATTCATTATATTTTTATGGATCATTCATCTATAATAGTAAATACCCCTCCATCATGTTCTTCAATTTGGTTCAATATATTTAAATCACAATTCATTTGTGAGGGAAACCAATAATAAAGACTATACTGTATGTTATTTTGGTTGAATTTTAGATTAATTTCAACAACTAAATAACATTCTAGTATATTATTCTTTCCAAGACCATGTTATTTTCTAGTATAATAATATTTTCATGAAATAGTATTCATTAATTTTACACCAATGTTACATGGAAAGATACATCTTCCACAAAAATCCCCTATGAATTGAAATCAGGTTTTCATTTGAGACATTATTGGTTCGTATGATTTTTTATTTCTATCAAACAAAAAATTATGAAAGCTTATCTAATTTCTTCAACTATTACTCCCCATAATATCTTGTATTTTCTACTATCAGTCATGTTTTTGCAACAATTTTCGGACATAGGATGATAAATACCACACTACCAGTAATATCCACAAAATACAATTCTTTTATAGAATAAGGATTTTTACCTTTAGAATGTTTTTTGAGGTTCAACATAATATTTTTCCCTACATTCATAAAGTGTTTATAATATTAATGGGGGTCTCACATAATACATATGTGATATTTTTCTCACATACCTCCTCAATTAATGTTTTTACAAAAAAAATTCTAAAACCATCCTAATTAGAAAGGATAGATTTTGATTTATATTTTGTATCTATACATGTAATCTAACTCTTAGAATTATTTTTCCTAGAATATAGAGATTTTTTATCTTTTACATATCAATCACTGTTGAAATATATTATCACTTTGTTTAAGGTATATTCAACTAGAGTAAATTTGGATTGGTTTTTACGAATCTCATCAACCTTAGAATCATGTTTATTACTAATTTCATTCACTATATTTCATTATTTTATAACATTAAATTTTGGTTTTTTAATCTACTCAATGTGTAAATATTCTTTTGTAAGATTATACTTTACTACTTTTATTTTTCTACCATATTTCTTCGACATAATCGAATATGTGTGTAGTTTTTTGTATTTCATTGAATATACGATAATATCTAATGATAGATGACATTTTATATATGTTTCTACACCAACTTCATTAAACATTTTTAGAAAATATTCTTTAGATAAAATTTTCAAAGAAAATGTTCTTTACTTCTACATATTTTCATCTTCCAATGAATTATTTTCAGTTGAGTAATATTCACCATTATTACTCAATATATTTCATATATTCATTCTAGTGAAAACATTCTAACTTCTTCTGGATTTCTTATCATCCATATATTTTTTCTCAACTCATTTTATCCCGGTTTATCTCCATAATCATTCTAATAGTCTTTAAATTTCTTTATAGAACAATTCATAAAAAATTATCTCATTCCCCCTCACTCAAAACACTTATTTGGGTTATTTAATATGTATTTTCTTCTACAACACTGATAATTTTAATATATAATAGAAATTATATTTTCATTAATTTTATCATTATAAATATCTTTTGAAAAACTGATCTCATAAATATAATGATAAACATCTTGTATTTTATTATTTTTCACATCTTATAAATATATTTAACTTTTGATCTTGTTTTTGATTGATTTCTTTTTACAAATCTCATAAAAACCATAATAATATTTTATTTATTGAGTAAAAAAATATTTATCTTCCAATATAAAAATTTTAGATTCAATCCTATATAGAATGTTTCCTCATGAGTTTCTTAATAATATATAATTTTTGAATATTTTTCTGCATATGATGATGTTACAAAAATTTCTATTTACTCTATTGAATTAATCATTACTGTTCACTTGATCTTCCATAATGATTTATTTGAACATTACATTCCACAATTTTACCTTTTCATCTATTACTTTGATATTATCCTTGACTATTTATTCATATTTGTAACTTGTCTACATAGAAATTTGGTGACCGAAAACATCATAAAAACATGTTTTGATAATAAAATTAGAATAGATTTTGTTTCTTTTCTACTTTCCTCGTGATTTCATTTGTCTTTAAAAGAAATTGGTAAAAAAAATTACATGGGTAGAAACTCAACAATGGATCTAATAATTAACTATAGGAAAAAAGTTAGAATATAGGGTATCATTACATTTAGCAATAATGATAATTTTTACTATAAATATTGGTCCACCTATACTATCCATCAAGTTCATCTTTTCCATGAAATTTTATGATTTCGGTAACCCTTTCTAATACATATTGAGGTTCCTTAGGTTCATGGTAACCACTAATTCGGTTGAATTTCTTGTTAACTATTACAATTTAAATATTATGGATATTAACAGCTACAATTACTTTTAATTATTATACTTATCAAATTTATATAGGAAGCTAAAAAAAATAAATTATAATAATGTAAAATATGTAACAAAATATTTACACGGTTCACCCTTAGTGAGGGTTACTACCTAATTTATATGGAAACAATCATTGTGATATGAAAAATCTATATAATTGAAAAGTGTATAGAATTATCCAACTAATGTTGTACTCATTAGATAACCTAAAAGGAAATATAATAATGACTTCCATTAGTAACAATTGATTTCCTAGGGAACAGATCCAAAAAATAGTGTAAAACATTATTAACTAACTCCCAAAAATATAATTTCGAAGTCATAAATCTATATTCTATTAGGTAAAAACCCTTATAGTTCAAAATAATTACACAACTAATATAATATCTATCCAATGAACCAAACTATTCAACTAGATTCTAAAAAATATATTCTGATGTATTGAAAATAAAAAATCCATATGGATCCTCCAGTCACTAAACCTATATGTGATATCATCGTAATCATCAATCAAGAGATTACATGAAGGGAAAATCACCATTGATGAGCTTTATATTTCAACAATTTCACTCAGATATCATCCTAAAACCTTTTCTACAACACATAATGTATTATATTTTTTATAATTTTAAAATTAAAAGTACATTTTTTATAAGAACAAATATTTTTATATGAACTATTATGAAAAAAGTAAAGAATTAAAAAAATTTCCCACTCAACCAGAAAAAATATAAAAAGTCCATCTCATCTGAATTTCACTGAAATCCTATATAGAAATAAAAATATTTTTTAATATACTATTAGTTTCATTACAACTCTTGCATCCTCAACTTTATAAGAAATTCCATAACCTCAACAGTATAGAACTTCTATGAAATTCTGTATCTCAACTGAATAACATAATGTTAATGTTCAAATTATCATCACCATATATAATGGGACATTATGAAGATTGTGAAAATATTTTTGAAACAACATTCGGTAGAAAATTAAATGATGATTTTATGAGGTTCACCACTAACTAGAAACATCTAACTACTTCCCAACTATATTCTTTGAAAAATTTACTATATTTGTTAAACACGTCATCTCTTCAAATGGTGCTCTTCAAATTCATCCTATAACTTAAGATAATTATTTTTATGATCTAAATTTATCTATATTATAAGTCACCATTAATCTATTTAGATCTTACTATATCAAATAATGAATATTATGTCTATAAAATATAAACCTATTGAAACATCAGGGAGTTATCTAATCGATTAATTCCTGAATGACGGTCTATTATTTTTCCAACTAATGTTATATGAAAATATTTTTATTTACATGACTTCTACAAGTATGAAATTATATATATTCAAAATGAAATTAATTATGAATGTTCTATATTATATTTACTCAATCAGATGCATCATACTGTATCACCATTCAGGACAATAAAATAAATACATCATGAAACATAATATTTTTACATGAAATTAATACAAATTATATGTACAATAATACAATATTTTTCATATATAGTACTCTAGATCTATTGAAAATATTATAACATTATTCCAACAAATGAAAAATTATTACACAATATCCTTTCCCCCATAATCTCAAATTTAACAACCATACTCTATACAATATTTTCGATTCATCATTGTAGTTATTCTCAAACATTAACCTTCTTTCACCATTATAATTATTACATTATATGATTTTTTACACTTTGTATAAGTGTGTATAAAATAATCATCAAGGACATTATCAAAAAATCAAATCGGTGACGACCACCATAGTTAATTCACTATCATTATGGAACTACTCAAACATCAGACCTCATATACGATTTGGTCTAATCACATTAATCGGGTGACTATATATCCCATAATATTCATCCAGTGAAATGGATATATTTCTGACCATTTATATGGAAATATTACACCATCTTATTTGATGAGATTAATTTTGATTTTGGTATAATCAAGAACATATATACCACTTCGAACTCTATAAAACCTTCCTAACATGTTAGAGAAACTTTCGTTCTTCCTCAAACAACTCATTAGAATTGTTTCCAAAAGTTCATAAGTAATATATTATTAGTAAATTCAAAAAATCATTATCACATGTATATAAAATACATTCCAAAAAAAATATATAAAAAAATTATTTCACAAAAAATCACAATGTATTTTCAGATACATATATTTTGACCATTACAGTTTGTAAGTGGTGTGTGGAGAGAAACCTCAGGAGTGAGCAAAATCCATTTTCATATATGGGTTTCATAAATAGAAATCATTATATTAATGTATTTTTAGTGAAAAAAGGGGTTTTATTGGTTAATAATACTTTGTAAATGTTTTATTACATTTCTATAGGATAGTATTATATAGTGAATATCTGTCATCACCATTAAGGATATATTTTTTCTAGGAAAATGTAAAAGATATGATTTATTTTAAATATGTTAACATGGATGAGTATAGGAATTTCATATATGTTGAATTTTTTCTATCACAATAATTAATGGTATATCTACATATATATGATTTTATGTTATTTATTTCAAGACATATGTATGTAAATGAGTTTAGGTAATCCATATTTATTCTTTATATTCCACCATTTGTTGATAGGATTTTCATTTCAAAAATACTAAGGGTGGAATGTTCATTATCGTTGAAATTAGGAAGAGTCCATTAATGTAGGTAGGATGGATCTAGAGGTGTTTGGGCACCTATATATTTTATCATTGTTTCTTTTTTGGTAATTACGTTTCACCCACATGAAAAATAGGGTTTTATATAAATTTTTATATTTATATTCCTAGTGATAATATCTAATGTTTTAAAATGTTAATATTTTTTATCATTATGGATTTTGTATATTTATGTTGTTAATTTTTATCTCTTCCATGTAAAAACTTTGTTTTAAATTTTTTTAAGATAACAATTTATCTTGAATTCCTTTATTTTCATTAATCCAAAAAAAATTTCATGCCTTTAATAGTCTAGGATTATAAATTTTAGTGTTAGTTGTAATTGATATTTAAACTCAAAAATCATTGAAGGAATGTGGAAGAATGTTTAAAGTCTTATTATTTTAATAAATATTTGTTTATTCATATATTAATTTCATTAATTTCATACCAAATTATCCAAATTTTTTCTACCTAAATAAAATGAGCACTCTCAAAACATGAATAAGGCGTGAAAATATTATATGAGAAACCCCAATTGTAAATTTCAATTTATTGTATATTTGAATAACATGTGATATTGGAATTATATTTTATAAAAAAAATAGTTAAATATTGATACTTATGTCTCATTAATTCTTGAATGAATTTACATTTACTTAATATATATATTTATTTTTTATCAATATGATATAACATATACATTTCTCATGAAATCCTATCTTAGATTTGTAGACCAAAATATTTTTCTCATTTGAATTTTAATTTCCTATGATTTAGAATAAAATTCCGGTGAGATTAAATGGAATAAAAAATTAAGTTAGGAATGTTGAAACATTATTATTGGACAAAAATTCAAATGGAGTTGAATGTTTATGGAAATACATATTTTTCTCGAATTACTTCAATGTTCATGATCATTGATCTAGGAAGTAGTCATGATCATAGGATTAATAAACCATCACGGTCAGAAAAACTCAATATGAATGAATTTTTAAACACCTAATAAAATAAACTAACTATGTGAGGATGTTATCTTTTTTTCTTTAGTATTATTACACATGGTCATGTTAGGATGACATGGGTTACCGTCAACCCTTATATAGGGGAGAACATGTATTGGTGTACCTTTGTTCTATTATAAATTTTTTTATCCCATTATTTATTTTATAGATAAAAATCATAAATAAGTCATTATCATTTTCTTGTATTGACACAATGTGTATAGGATATTTACAAGGTTCACCTATCAATTATATAATATATTTATTCATATTTCTAATGATGAAAAAATATCTGACACTACAATGAGGTCAGAATTACAATTTTTAGTGTTAGAATAAATCTTCAACTAAATTATTTTCCCCTACATTATAGTTGAGTGCATTAAAATAAATCATAATTCCGTAGTCTGATGATAAATTCTATCATATACATCTCCCATAAGATCATTATATATCATGTATAGGCAACCATCAATTTCATATTCTTCTATTTATAAAAATAGTTTCCTCCACTATTTGTGATATATATTGAAGATTAGTGTGATAAATTTGCTTATTCCCATTAAATTATATAAAAATACATTTGAAAGAATCTCTTTTTCATCAAATGAATATACTATAGTGAACAGACCCTCCTTCCCCGTCAATGTTATTGTTTGATGTTCTACATTTAATTCATATGGGAAATTCCTATTGTTATCATATTTTCGTCTCATATAATTTATACATGGTAACTCTTTAATATATAAAAAAATAATGAAAATAACCTACTACTTATTCTAAAACACATAATCATATCATCAATTGTAATTCTTCATCCTATATAAAAAACACAAGTCCTTCTTCTATTATTATATTATTCGGTGTAATCAGACACTTTCACAATTTTTTTTGGAATGTCCTTGAAATGGAAACCATACAAGGAATGTGTAAAGGCAAGAAGGGAATTCATGATCCCAAAATGAAGGTGAAAAGATCTTAGAAATCAAAGTACAACCTAAGTAGATGATTTCACCCTTAAGGTAAAAATATGGATTTTCCAAGAAAATATTAAAACAAAAAAAATTTGAAAATATATATAATGATTAAGATAATATATATGCATGGATTTAAAATAATTGGATAGAACCAAAAATAAATAAAAAAAGAGTAAGTTCAATTCATTACCATATATGTACAGGTCCATGTGGTAAAATAATAAACGGAATGAATGACTACAACACATCCCTAAATGACACGTGGATTATCATCCTAACATTCCCAAACCATAACAAGAACACAATATTTCTTGAAATCACAATCCCATTATGATATTTCATTTAATTTCTTGTGGCAGTCCTGAAAATGTCTACAAAAACCCATTGATTTTTTAACGTATGTGAGAAAAAATATCATTTTGTGCCCCAAAAAGACTTCCATGGGAAGAAAACTAAAAAATAAATTATTTTTAATTTATATATATTCACTTTTATTGTTTAGAAAATTTAAATCTTGAATAAAATATATTGTATAGTTACATTAAAAAAATTTTAAATTAATGAATCATATAACATATTTAGAAGTTATAATAAAAAACATGGAAATCATCTACACTATACGAGATTAAAATGAATATATATATTAATAATTTCAAAAACATGAGTCTATAACAATAATTAAAAATAGAACCATTAAAAACAATTTACCACCATAGTATGGATTCCTATGGTAAATATGGCCAATGTTGATCATCACACCTCTAGTTTCCAATGGAAAAACACCAGTGTGAGCTCAGATCCCTAGAACATAGGCTTATTGGATTAGTGATCACAATAACCCGTCTCTTGGAAAAAAAATTAGGTTTTTAATATATCAAATTATATGGAGGATAATTATTCCATGGTGTTATTAGAAAATACAAAATACTTAATACTCATTCCCTAATGGGTGTAACATCACTACCCGGGTTGCAGACAGTAGTTGCTCAAGCTTGTTCACCACATTACCTCAGGCATGCCTCTACATACACTAAAGGCTTCCAACTAGCAGTGAGGGTCTGATAAGTTAGTCATGGGGAGGATATACTCCCATTGGTTAGATTAAAACACCACAAAAAATATATAGACAAATGAATAAGCATATTTACCAAAAAAATACTCTGGTCACAAGATAAAAAAAGAATTACAATAACCAACTAAAATTGAAAACATATTAATGAAAATATAAGTGTTATATGTCTGTAGTGGAACATAAAATAAAGACACAACAACTCCCCAAGAGGGATTTGAACCATGTATGGTTTCATCCTCCATGTTCTGTCCCTATTCACCCACTAATCCCATGGTATTATCCCCTATAAAGTCCCTCAATAATATAATCTATTCTTGTATGGATCAGGCATCCATAATATGGTGAATGTTCAACCTAGTAGCCCTCCAAAAACGGTGTCTAAAACCAATCCTACCCAAAAAATATACTATCAAAAGTTTTATATGAAATAAGTATAATTCATAAATAAGCAGTTAATATAATATCATTTATAATATAAAACTATATTAACTCCAGGTTTCCGAAAGAGACACATAACCCAATACTATCTTGGTATCATGCTAGATCTAGAAGTGTTCGCTAGGTAATATAATATCATAATACCTACTTTTTGCTGAATCATCATGTATTCAATGATTCCATAATATATTTTTACCCAATTCGACTCATGCTAGAGTTCGAACATTCTCGTCTCAGGCCATAACTCAGAGTTTCATTTTTTCAATTCATTATTTCCACATTTAAAAGACACAATGGAAATATTATAATTATTACAAATGTAAGTATGATGATCCTATTGGAATTCTAAAAAATAATTAATTACCATGTTTCCATTCACTTTTCTGATATGTATAATGGCCACAATACCATCCATACTTCTCAATTTAAAATGAATATGTTCTCATTTTATTTACTCTTAAATATGAACACTATGTTACCAATGGTACTTTTGAGTTTAGAAATACCATGTTCCCATTATATATCACATAATTAATTTTCATATTCATTATCCTCCCCAATCCCATTACAAATTCAAAATTAGTTAAACACATCAATTCAATTAGTTAACTAAACAATTAAATATTTCTTTAAAAAAATTAATTAGTTCATCAATTAATTAATATATATCACTTTTCACATTCAATAGTTAAATACATATAATTAATTATCTCAGTCAACTGAAAACATTCCATAGTTAATCCCGCAATTGGTTCTCTAGATCATATTATTAAAGGCACATAATTAATCCACAGTTAATTTTCTGAACTTATCTACTTCAATATCCCATAAATAATCCCACGATTAATTTTCCAAATTACAACCCCTTGCTCTTATAATAAATATACCCAAATTAACTATCTAATAGATATTCCACATAGTCTCATGACTAAATCCCTAATTAGTTATCTATTTCAACAATGCATTGATAAATAAACTGAAGGAGGTTTTTTCAAAAGAAATACCCACAATCTAAGTAGCACAATGACTTTGATAAGTCCTCTGGATCTAAATACCTAAACAAAAATCAATATCAAATATATCAAGATATCATAAATAATGATCTAGTTACACAATACTAGATATATTTTTCACAAAAATGTTTTATTTATATGGAAACATAGGATGTATTCAATGAAAAATATCATTGAATGATAGAAGAAAGAACGGGAAAAATGATTGGGATGAAATCCACTTACTAGGAGAAGAGAGGATCATTAATTCAGGATTTCGAACTCAATGAAAAATGTTCATAAGTCCTTGTAATAGATCCATGTCGATGGTATAACCTTACATTACCATTATTAATATGATATTCCCAGTTAGGGCTATATTGGAGGTGGAAGAGGCCATTAAAAGATGAAAACTAGTTAGATCGAAAAATTTAAGACATCACTATCAGCACACAGACAATTTAGTTGCATGGTTTTTTAAACAGTGAGCAATTTAAATGTTACAAACTATATCTAGGGAATATTTTCATGACTAAATCAAATAACCTCTCAAACTATTCTGAAGCTACTACGTCAATAGAGTAGAGAGCACACAGTTTTTCCTAGGTAGTCACATAGTTTATACAAACCGTGTACCAACTGTGGATGAATAATTTAACCCAAAATTTTCATTGAATTCACCCAAACACAACCCATGTAAAAACTCCCATAAAATGTACTTAATTAAAATCCAAAAAATTACCTCAAAGAATGCCTGAGAAAACTCGAGAAATGTCCTGGACCTTACAATCTTCCCACCTTATAATACCTCATCATCGAGCTACTCTTCCTTGAATTTATAAGATTCCTATCCAAAGAGAATCAGACATTGATAATTCATATCTTCTTATATTAGCTATGTTTCCTTATTCACATATCCTTTTTTCTATAACACATGAACTAACATCGTGTTCTTCCCCACAACACTTTCTCGATGCGGTCCAACACACGTATCAGATGCTCATCAAAGGACACATCAATCTCAAGGCCATACTCATCCACATCGATCACATCAGAAGGGTTAGGGTGATACTTCTAATGTTATGATACATGGAGAAATTAATTCTTAGTGATGTATCTCTATGGAAGAGACAATCTGTATGCAACCAGTATGATTCTCTTCATTATCTCAAACAGTCCAAAAAACCAAGGCACCAACCTTCCACGATTTAATATCATATGGTGATGCAACCTAGGGGACACCTGAAGGAATAAAAAATTACCATCTATAAACAATAGAGGTCATATCCACCTATAAAAATACAACAACATTCTACTCTCACCTGAATGCAAATTTTTTTGAAATCATCTCCACCTACATCGATGACTGCTGAATGAGACTCGGTCTGATCAACTCTAACTCACCTGACTCTATCTAGCATAGTTATGACCTATAAGACCTAGCATGATGATCCTAAAATAATTCCATATATATATTTTCATGATAACTGTTTTTATTGTAGAACTGTACTAATTAAAAGTTCTTCTCCCAAGATACAAGGAAGTGAAGCACACATTCTCATAGAATATCCTCAATCACAAGAATTGTATGTTTTGAAATCCCATCTATCTATAGGTGGAAATCCACAATCAATAATACATAGGTTCCAAGCACATTCTGCAAACCCATCTAGAAGAATAATGTAAAGTATGAATCACAATCTGAATCTATAGTCTGTTGTACGCCATGCAGATGGAATATCTCTCGAATGTACAGTTCTCCCTACTAAACTATTTTAAGGGTTTCCCATATAGGAAAAAATTCACTACCTTTGAAAATGGATCCATAATTACCCAAATAGTGTAATTATTTCTAATAATTTTTGGAAGACCCACCAAAAAATCCATGGTCACATCATCCCACTACTATTCTGAATTAGGCATTAGCTATATTAAACATATTGGTCATTAATGCCTTGACTTCACCTACTGATAGGAAAAGCATATTATCACAACCCCTACTATGTAATATTTCATTCCTATATAAAAAAACTATCATCATAGGTCACAATACATTTTCGTTTCACCTAAATGAACCTCCCACTTCAAAGCATGAAAGTATATCTTGAGATCCTCTCGTATGCTTGTAGGGTCAACAAATAGATTCTTTAAATAGATGATATCATTATAATCAATCAACCAGTCTGTACATATCTACATACCTTCATAGATTTGGCTCATGGATAGGTACTATGGAAACTCATACTTTCTATCTGTAATCTATATCAAAAGTGTAGAGTCTGCTGCAACTAAAACGAGAATCATCTGGTACGGACTCTCCTGAAGAATCATATGCATTTCATCAATCAAGGTCATCACCTTCCACTCTACACATGACTCCTGAACCCTCTATGTCTGAGATTTATTACTCATGTAATCAACCACACTATTCCCTACCCAAGCATATATGCTAGTTCAGAATCAATATACTTTATATACTCAACCCCTCTATGCAGTCATATATTCAAATCCGGATATGAAAATATATAAATCATTCTCTTGTGATATTTATAGGCTGTAAACTTTTCTCACAAATGATATTGTCACCAAAACTGAAGATCATAATCCTCTACTGCTAACTCGAGTTCATGCATATGGTAATTTTGTCAATGATTCATAAACTTCTGAGACCCATACATGACAACTATATCTCCCTACATCAGTAAAACTACATGTCCAATCCTAGAACCATCATAGTAATCCCAATACTCCTCACCTAACTTAGGTAGGACCAAAATTGTTTCTAATTATAAAAAATTCATCAAATAAATAAATGATCTCTCATAAGCCTCTAAACATTCAAACCTTAATCAGTTTTTGGTCTAGTCTGAAAGCCATTCTTCCAAATGGGAAATTCCTATAATGAACCTCATATAACATCATGACAATCACAGGATGATTCATATATCAAACACATTCATGGGATGCACCCAATAAATAACTTTGTGAACCATCCCATTGTCTAATGACACACCTTCTTCTGAGATGATGTTCCCCATGATGTTTTGGTTGTCAATCCAAAACTGAAACTTTCATATATTGGAATATAAGTGATTCTATTTTAGTGTACCCAGGATGATGTCATGATGTTGGGGGTGATTTTGATGATTCATAGAGTGAACCAAGTTACTGTCCACAAACACCATAGTGAACATATCAAGATATGGATGGAAGATATTTTTTATAAGATATTTAACACTTTTAGTGCACTTTTCAACCTAAACATAATTGCAAAAAGTTCATATATTCCATATCTGCTTTTAATAGTAGTTCTAGGAATAATATAAGTTCTTAATCTAAATTATTGATACCCTAATCTCAAATAGATCATCAAGAACACAAAATATCTATTCAATTGGTCAAATTGAACATCTATAACTGAAAGATGATATTGGTTCTTCACATTCATTTTGATCGACTTCCGGCAATCAACACACAAACATAAACTCCCTTCATCCTTATTTCTGAGAAAAATAGGATATAACCAATGTGACATACTTAGATAGAAAATTCCATTATCCTCCAAATCCAATAATTAAATATTAATTACTTCAAGCTTAGTGGGTTCTAGTTTGTATAATGGAATGGATACTGGATTAACCCCCAACATGAGATCAACAATGAATTCTACAACTCTCTATGGTTGTATCATTGATATGTCATTAGAAACATTTACTGAAACAATTACACTACTGGTGGAAGGAAATATTTCTTAAAACCCATGTAATCTATTAATAGTGTAGAAATATGGGCTTTGAGATCTCTAAATTTCTCATAAATTAACCATGTTGGGCCTACCCGAATGTCCCACCCTCCATGATGACTATATTGGGAACCTTTAGGAGACACAATGGTAACTCTCCTTCGGTATCAATCCTTGAGGGAATGGTATGCGACATTCCAGTCCATACACATAGTTAGGTCAATGTATATCATAAAATGAACATAGAGATCTCATAGGAAACAATACTCCCTGGTCTCTCATGGACATCCCTTGTAATGGAAGCTATCTCTAGACCGTACTCGTAATAGGGTATCTGTAGTCATATCCCAACTCACAAACTCTATCTTCCAGATCAAACAATTAATATTTTTTGTATATATTGTAATTTTAGGATTCGATATCAAATAAGGAATTAGATAAAGTAGATTCTACTAGAATAGAATTGCCCGCTATTGGTGATCTAGTCATGATATCCACAAGTATAAGATGTATGACATGTAACTCTACTTCCCATCTTTCCAGTTATTTTTTTGGACTCCCCTGTGTAGAAACACTCTGTTGATGTGGTTACTCCTTCCCAGAAGCACCATGTAAATGCCTCTACCATCTCAACTAGTCAAACACAAACATCCAGCCCGATCCTGGGTACAAGATCCTTTTCCCATATTCTGACTCTTTCCAGCTTCTCCTTAATTACCAGCATGATTCTATGACCTAGAGAACTTATAAAGAGATCCCATATATTTGTAATATCAACACTCTACAAGTGGTCAGGAACAATGTCAAAAATAGTGTCCCGACCAAACACAAGGATGAAAAATCACCCTAGTATGGTCATGTCAAAACGAACCTCCTATATGCTAATTATGCTTCCCATTTACTTGAAAAAAAGTATTCATGATGTCCCTTACTACACTCATAAGTTACACCTATTGATTTTCATATAAAAACTACCTTTCCCATATAGGAAGACTCCCTTATCTTCCCATCACCTATTGGAGCCTAGTCCACCACTTCCATTAACATCTTAAGTAAGAATATATTCCCATGTGTATTAATCTGAAACATAAGTCCATATTGAAAGAATTTCTTTATAGCTACTTCATATCAATATAATTTTCATGTAAAGAATTTCATATCTATTTATAATCCATTACAGTTCATCTCCGACATGCTCCCCTTACTTAGATGCATGAAATCAATAGCTTTCTCTTGTCTCAGAATAAATAGATGAATGTTTTCGAATAACATCTCTAAGAATTCCTTCTATGACATATGATATGTATCTCCAGTTCATGATTGAATGTCCCACAAGTGCTTCCCTAATCCCTATATCATATAAGCATCCAACCAAACCCTCCTCTCAGTCAGTGTCTCCAAATGGTCATGTTTTGTCTCCATTAACTCAATCCAGAATTCACATCCCTTAGGTTCATCATCTTGGGTAATAGTTGGATGGTTCTACAATTGAAACTCCCTTATCATCTCATAACTACATTTCAAAACATTCCCTGGGAATCTTTCAACGAATTTCATGAAATGATAAAATTTATATCAAAATTATTACCCTTCTTCTTTAGAGGCCATGATTGATGACTTGTGTTCTCTAATGGGAATGTAATTCTATGGAACACCCCTCAGTCATCCCCTTAGTAAGCGTCATGGATGCATACAATCTAAAATTCCAAACACACATCCTAGGTCTCATTACACACACTTATTGCATTTATATAAGAGGAGATATTCAAAAAATCATGTTTCAACCACCTCATCCCATGGTTAAAACCAAGGAACATCACTACCCTTAATGATCAAACTAATAGGTTTTTATTAAAAAAAGTATTCACACAATTATAAAAAATTTCTCATTTAGACACCCAATTATATTAATTTCTCATTATTTTACAAAAATTCTCAATTCATGCTAGGTACCTCTTTTTATTAAAATTTCACAATAAGGAAAACAATTTCACTTCCATAACATTCCCATAACTAGTTATTGTGTGCATGCCTAAAATGATCCACGAACAAATAAACTAGAGTTCCTAGAACGATTCATGCAGAATCAACTGCCATACCAATCTAGGCCACAAATCAATTATCAAAAATTATTTGAATCATTAACCACATAGCACCATATATTTCCAACCCAATGTAAAATTATATACAAGTGTAATTGGAAATAGTAATAAAAAAAATCTCACCATGATCCCTCGGGGTTTCCCCAATACATTGCTACGCAACTCCCCTGAATGAGCTTATTACCAACAACTAGCTCTTCCAAGTCTATGGTCTAAATTTCCTAAAACAAATAGACAACATATATGAACTAAAATAGGAACTCTAATACAAATTTTCAACATCTCGACCTGGGTGTCACACAATAGTGACCTGATCCAATTCACTTCCTGAACCTAGGTGTGCCTCCCGATATGATAGAGGAGTCTGAATTCCAACGAGGGTCTATTAAGTAATTCATTAGGAAATATACCCTCATTTATCAGAGCAAAACAGAAGTGGAAATAAATAAACAACATCCAAAGAATATTTAACTTTAACACTACTAATTTCATAAGACATATAAATATGAATAAAAATACAAAACTGAAATGGAAAACACTCTATTACAACATATGCTTCATGTGTCATATTGAAACTGAAAATAAATACACTACGACTCCCCAAGAGGATCCTGGACCATTTCTAGTACCCTTTTCTAAACTCCATCCCTAGTAAACCACATATCTAAAGTCATTTTCCCTTATCCAGACCTATAACAATATAATTTATTTGGGTACTCATCTAGAATCATGAATATGGTTTGAGTACAACATATTTGGACACCTCAAATTGTGTATAAAACTTTTTTAGTCCAAAGGATATTATAAGTAGTTCTACAAGAAATAATTAAAAAACATAAATAACCAGTTATCACAGTATCATTTATTATTATCTAACTACATTAACTCCATGGTTTGAAAGGAGACCTATACCCCAATAATTTATTCTTATCATTTGGGATGCCAACGTGATCCATATGTAATATCATATATTAGTACCTTCTTCTGGTCAAAGATCGAAGTCTTAAACAGTGCTATGATATCTCAGTTTTTAATATGACCCATGTCGGAGTACTAAAATTCTCGTGTGAGGTCATAACTCTAAGTTCCACTATTTCCATTCATTAATTTAACCATTTAAAAAACATTTTCCAAGTTACTAATATAACAAATAAATGTGGAATGGCCATATTACCATGCTTTATCCGCAATAGAATGAAAATGATAAAATTTTCATTACTAATAAGTGTACTAACCATGTCACGATGTATAGTTCTAAATTTTGAATGACTATGTTCCCATTACCATTACTCATAAGAATGATGACCACGTGGTCAGTTTTACATCTCAATTCAGAATGACAATGTTCTCATTCTTTTAAAAAAATTACTTTACCAATTAATTGTCCACAACAATACTATTACTAATTCAACAATTAGGTCTACACATCAATTTTATTAGTTAACTCCACAATTAAAAGAGTCTTTCAAACCATTAATTAATTATCTAATTAATAAATCAACATCACAATTAATATTCCGTAATAAATTTTCTCATTCTAATCTCAAAATTCCATAATTAATCCCAAAATTAATTTTCTTGATCATATTATCAATGGAACATAGATAATCCACAATTAATTTTCTAAAATGAGGCACTTCAATGTCTCATAATTAATCTCATGATTACATATCTATATTACAACCCATACCTCGTTTAATAAATTTACCTAAATTTATTATCTAATAGGGAATCTATTTAGTCTTCTGATTAATTCCCCTATTAATCACATATTTCAGCAAAGATTTGACAAATCAGTTTCTCAATCTAATTAACTTAATTAAAAAAAATAACTTTCTAATGGATGGAAAGATATTCTACAATTATTCATATACATACAAAATCCACAAATATATGAATTATATTCAAAACACCTTCCTCGATTCATTTACAGATGTTTCCCTAATATAAATCACCAAAATCTAACCAGCACAACATTGTCGATAAATGATACAGATCTAAACCCTTAGAGAAAAATCAAGGTCAAACGCATTAAGATCTAACACATTCTTATCTATTTCCAGAATCATAGTTATAAATTTCACAAAAAAATGTTTAGATACAAGGAAATATCATATATATTTTAGGAATTATTCATGATATGGTAGAAGAAAGAATAGGAGAATCATTGGGATCAAATATACATACAGGGATAAGAGACGATCTTCAATTTGGGATTTCAATACTGAGGAATGGTGTTCTTATTGTCATCAAATACCTCTCGTCCAATAGGAGAACCTTCCATTACTCTTAGAAAAGTTAACTCCTAAGTTAGGGTCTTATATGAGGTGAAAAACATCATTAAATTTTCAAAATGTGTTACATCCACAATTATCGGATTTCACTATTAGCCCACACATCAATTACTCTAACGGTTATGAAGATCGTTCTATAAAAGCACGTGATACACTACTTCAAGGGGGGACTTCATATGGACACCATCCCTAGCCACTCAAACCGCGCTTTTACCACGTGAAATTTACTAATTCAAAAAACCATAGAGCGCACAGTTTATCTTAGATAGTCGCACATTTTTTATAAACAGTACACCAACCATGCCTAACTCATTTTCTCCAAACAAAATTATACTTCACCCAAATGAACCCCAAGTCTAAACTCTCATCAAAGGTACATAAGTAAAAACTGTACCTGAAATTGGGTGAAATATAAGTCCAGATAATATCAGGATCTTATAATAGGTTTTTCCACACCAATGAAGGAACAATTAAAAAAAGAATAATTAAATAGTGTTATTTTTAAATAAAAATATATCATCAATAATTAAAGACATATAACAGAAAAAATGAGTATAAAAATTCCAAAAAAATAATTTTATACATAAATTTTTTTCACATTGATGGAAAAAATATCAACAAAATATTACTATTATTTTAAATAAACCAAAAACAATTTTTAATAGAAATAAGAATGGAATAATAATTTCGAATTTCTGTTTTCTAAAACTACCCACAAAAAAGGATAATCATCAATAATATGGAACCCTATTGATAAAATAATATAAACCACTTAGAAAATGAATAGAAACAGAAATCCACATATTCTCATCAATCCATTCTGGATCCATCAAATACAAATTTTATGTAGACCTGTAGTGAATGGAAGGAATACTATAATAGTGAAATGTTAGAAATATATTTAGAAAAACTAGATAACATGATGACCAATAATGATCTATTTTTTGGATTCCCACAAAACACACTCTATGTTTGAATATAGAAAGAGTCACAATAGGAGACTTCTATATTAGTTGAAGACTAGAAAAAAGATGTGCAAATTGGGATTGATCGACCCAAGTTGAAACATAGAAGACCTTATTTTGTAAATTGGTGATGAAGGGATCATGGCATGAAATATTGAATCATTTTCTAAAATCATTTTTTCTAGATTAACATTAAAATAGATAAAAATTAATTACATTATCCTAATACACATATACTCTAGGTAACCATCATTATAATACATGATAATCATGGCATAAATGTGTCATTGACATCGAAATCTACTAAATCAATTGTTATGAATATCATGTAATGATCCAAAACATCCAAATAATTGTTAATCTTAGATAGAGGTGTAAAATAATAAATAGTTGAATCAATTCATATTCAAATAAAATCCCCATATTTGAGAATTTACACACTATATAATAATATTTCCACCTAAATGAATGTTTGTGATGGTTTATCATTAATGTTATGAAGCAATTGATCCCTCAGGAAAAATTATTTTTCCCATGTTTCATTATAATCTTACCCATGATTCCATAAATCATGAACTGACAAAATATATTTTCCATACATGATAATTTACATGGAATTGAATACCAAAATGTGTCTCAAAAACATTATCACATCTGGTTATATATGGAGTTCCACCTAATTTAGAATGGTAGAAGGGATTGATTATTCCAATTGATATAAGATACAAAAACATATCATGTCTAGTAGTTAACTAATGTGGAAATTTCAAATGATATTCCACAATTTTAAATATCTAAAAACTCTTAGATTTAACCTTTTATATACCATGGATCCCATATTTTAGATGGCCAATTCAATGTGAAACATTCAATAAAACTAGTTCCCCGACTGAAACTCCAAAATACTATTACGATGATCCATAAAATATTTATTCTTTCTATAAGACAATACAAACCGAAAATGAGTTTTATAGATCTTTTTCAAAGTCCCTTGAATGATCCTTATACGAATTAATAAAGCCTCACTGGCAACATATCAAATAAGGTGTGATCTAAAAGGCTAAATATACATGGATCTAAATGGATCCATTCTGAGGGATAATTCAAAACTATTATTACATATATATTCTACCAGTTTAAATTTTCAATCAGAATCAGCCCCAATGAATAATGGGAAATCAAGGAACTTATCCTCCATAATCTAATTGAATCACTCTATTTTTCATACATTTTAGGATTGTAGTTTGTTCTCATCCTATTATAATATTTCATTTCCAGTTGGAAACCTTTCGAAATGTATGTGTTAAATCATATTTCCCTATATGAAACTATAGTTGATGGTTCCCCATGGAAACAAAAAATTTCCTACATTTATAATTTTTCAATGAAATCAAAATTATAGGTACCCAATATTTTGATAAAATGAGTCCACATTGATAATAATTCAATCAATACACATAAGGAATTATTCTATTGAGGAGGATATGGTAATAAAATGATAAAATTGATGGACACATCATCCTATATAGATAATATAATAAGTATTTCGTTATATATGATGGAATGATTTTAAGGATAAACATTAATCTATTCAAATATATAATAATAGGATATAAAATCACTAAGGTGATACTTCAATCAATTATACAAAAATATGAGTTTATTGTTGTAAAAAAGCTTTGTTGATATTTTATAAATATCACACTAAGATAAATAACAATTAAACATAAAGACATTTCTCATTGTTAAAATAATAAAACACCAATTTTAGAAATAAAGAATTCAATTTTCTGAGAAATACTTCTTGATAATTTTCTCACCTCAATAAATAGAATTTCATATACTCTATAATTTTCCATCATGCTAATTTTCATGGAAAAATAACTATAGTGCAGAAAATATCAATTATATACTCATCAGAGAAATGTTAGTCCCTTCCTTTATTTTTATCCTAGAAAATCATAGTGAAAAGTCCCAGGAGTATCTCTTCATACATGGAATCAATCACAACCTAATAGGAAAACATCTAATAAGGGGTACTTGTATAAACATTACACATTCCTAGGTTTTAGGAAATGCTCATGTAAAATGACTAATTTTACTCTAGCAACTTCTTCTTCCTATAGGTTGGGTTCCTTAAAACCTTGATGCGGCTCAAATATTTATGGTTTAAAATTATTGTGAACCTTTCCTCAAAATAGTAATCTATCAAACTATTAATGGAAATCATGAAATTAGAAAGACCTATATTATTTTAGGTGTATATTTTCGGATGAGATCGATGATGATGATATGTATATGCATCTATGGGATTGCTTTAAATATGAACTCAACCCAAAGAACCTCTCAATGTATAAAAAAATTTCACGTATCCCTTTAAAAAAAAATTGGTTAAGGATTGCATTTGATAGAAAATGTCCATCAAATTCATAAAAATAATACAAAATTCATGACTTCCTAGAATATTTTACATTGTACATAGTAATAGATATCAAAATTGATTCTAGTTTTGAGAAAAACTTTTTAAAAAATAGGTAATACAATTAAAAATATATGAATAAATGATTTTTCAAAATATATTTTGTCACTTCTCATTAAATGATATATTATCCATATTCATGGATAACGGTGATCCCATGGTTAGATACCATATAACCTATGTATTTAACTTATCATATCCAAAAGTGAAACTTCAATAGTTCAATGTAATGGTAGTGAGAACTGATGGTTCCCATAATGGTTCTTATCTTAATACGATGATCTTTTTCAATTCGTGTATAATAAAATATATCATCTATAAATAACATTATGAAGGCATCTAAGAACTCATGAAATATATGGTTCATCAATCCCATAAAATCAATATTTTCTTTAGTCAGCCTAAATGTAATTATAATGGATCTATAGGGAATATAAAAATTATTTATTCCTTATTGGTGGAATGTAAATCAATTTTCAATATTTGAGAACCACCGTACAAAATTTATTTAAAAAAAGATGACAAATGTAGTGTAAGGGACACTTACTATTCATCATCACCAATTGTACCTCTCCTAATTGACCAATAAATAATGTTTTCTATATATCATCATAGTTATGAGTACATGGGTTTCCCATGAATATATACTCATAATGTTGAATCCCTTTGACTATAAATAAACCAAATAAATCATTTAATCATTTAATCTTGTTGCGTGACATATTGTATAATGGTTTATATATTAGATGGTTCCTTGGTAAAAATTCAATTAAGGGAATTATATCTCCCTGTAGAGGATGACTAAAAAATCGTTTGGAAACACATATAAAATCTATTTAACCATTGGATGATGCTCATAAGTAATGGTTTCCCCATGAAGCTAATATAAAAATTAAGATATTGATTTACCATGATCTTTTAGAGAAGTTCCTTCATTAGTAGGAAGATATCTAATTGTCATTATAGTACCATATATATCCCCTCAGGGGAAGAAACATTCACTCACCGATAAGAAAATTTAATCTATGCTATATTGAAAACCACTAAGTACATAATAATAACAAAATTAGTGTGAGTATTTTTTAGAAATAAAATATCCCATTTGAACTCAAAATCCATTGTAGGAAAGACCATGTGGGGAATTGAAAACCATGTACCCCTTTCATTCAAAGAGGCATCATCATCTCCATAACAATTAGAATGAGTTCCATATAGAGATTTAGAATAATTATAAATTTACAGATATAATGGTGTTAGGGGTACATGTTTCAAAAAATGTGTTATCTATAAGAATTTATTTAAAAAGGTACCTCTCAGGGTCACTTTTCCCTCCTCAAACTCCATTGTAAACACTTATAAAACGTGAGTACTTATTCCAATATAAAAATTATTATTCATTACCATATAGTATTATACCTGAATACTCACCGCATTGGTAGAATTTTGTAAACTGCATACCCTCTAAGTGATTATGAGTGTGAAAAAATGTTTTACAAAGAAAAAACCAAACCGAAACAATCAAAATTATCCATACCTCTATATGTATGGAAAAAAAAATTTGTTTTCCACAAATGGGTATTTTTTCCGCTATCTTAGTACACCGGTATAAAATCCTAGGGCCTATTCTAGTAGTTTTTTAACGTATATGATAATTTTATAGATGGTATCGACTACAACATACATTTATTGCCACATTATTTATCATCATCCTTTAACAAGGGAAACAATAACCTTCCCAACATGTGGAATGAATTACATCCAATCCTATCATGAATTCCATATTATTAATTTACATTCACGATATACTTTCAACCATTATTTAAGTTAAAATTATCAACATCATGAATTGAGAATGGATATTTAGTAATCAGACAACATAAATCCTTTGTTCAGTTATATTTCTATTCGATACAAACTTTGGTGATAAAAGGTAATGTATGGATAATTTTTTGTAATAGTCCATTAACATACAATATCATTTTTTATGATTAAGGGAGAAAATGTAATATCATAAAAATCTCATCAATTGGTAAATATACTAGGTAAAGAACTATTTAATCCATTTTCATTCCAAGACCCCGTAATGTATTTCCATGACATCACAATCCTACGATCTTCCAAAATTTACATTATTCATAAACACAAAACACTCCACCTGTAAGAACCTATTTTATTCTATAATAGTCTTTGGAATATTCATGATTTTATTCCAGTACAGGGCCTTCAAACATCGTGTGATTCCGAGCCCTGATGTGGCCGGAATTAAATTTTCAGTGAGTTCACTATGGGCATTCCATTTATGCAGAATAAATCCCAAATGGTAGCTCGTATGGGAAAACCGAGGACATCGTTGAGTCCGGAGCATGCCGTTTACCCTAGGAGGGGTGCAATTTTCATTTGTGCGAGCCTCCTGTGAAAAATGCCACCATGGGCGTATTTTTAATTTAGCGGCCTCAGACGTTAAGTATTATAACTTTTGAATGGAGTCTCAGATTAAACTTCTGAGACTACCACTGCACTCAGTTCATGACTTTTACCCTAGTAGAGGCTTAATCTCGACCCCGGTGAGGGTTCGAGAACGGACCTACCATTGGATGATTAAAACGAATTAATTTAAGATTTCATTTAATTATTTATTTAATTAAAAACCTACCCCTCCCCTTTTTCATTTATCATCCTCTGGTGGAAGGAAAAAAATCAAGGGATCTCCCCTAACAATATCTCCTCCATTTCCTCCTCCTCTCCAATGTGTGGTGGACGGCGGATCGTTGCGAAGGGATGGGCTAAGCCCCCGGGGTAGGATCATGCGTTATTTGTTTTCAATTACCACACCTACTTCGAGCGAAAATTACAGCATGTAACCTCTCTTAAAATGTTTATAAAATCCCAGATATTATTAGGTCTCATTCTATGCTTTCCAATTCCTATTTTGCTTCAAAAATCCGAGTCTCGAGGTTACCGCAGTGATCCAATGAGTTTCGGGGAGTTTTTGGGTGTTTTTCCAGCAGATCGGGGTTCACTGACGGGATTGCGGGGCGGTCTAGTGGGCGGTCTATGGTAGCACGGTGATCGAGCATGGCAGTCGGCCCAGCTATCTTCGGCGGCTCGGCAGTAGGGAGCCATCAAGGGGGGGAAACGAGGCAGAGACCCAGGTCGATCGGCTTTTTCCGGTCGGTGTGCTTGCGGGAGACTATGGTCATCAGACCCTGGCTGGTGAGACAAGGGACCAGTGATAAGTGGGTCCTACGGAGGTAGAACCGGACCAGCTTAAGCCGGTCCGGGCGAGGCGAGCCGGCCCACGGGTGGGCAGATCCAAGCGCATGGTGGGCCGGCCGAACCAGCCAGGCCCACCTGTTTTAATCTAATAAAAATTAAAACGCCCGTATAACTTAGACCAGGTGTCAGATTCACGTGCCTTCTATGGAGAGACGTCCCATAAATCGAGAAGAAAATTCTGAGTTGGTTTTAGGGGTTTTTAAATCTCTTAATGGGGGAATCGGTGGCACGACATCCCTTTAATTGGAATGGTGTTTTTCCGGGGGTTCTTGTTTTGATGGCATGGACACAACCAATGTCTGATTTGAGCACTGTTAGAGGCATTGCAACCCTAGAGTCAAGCCGGAGATTTCTAGAATGGTTTAGGACATTGAATTAGGAGTTGAGACATAGGACCTAC
The DNA here is from genome assembly GCA_963277665.1 of Viscum album. Lineage (NCBI taxonomy): Eukaryota > Viridiplantae > Streptophyta > Magnoliopsida > Santalales > Viscaceae > Viscum > Viscum album. The sequence goes on along the minus strand of OY728122.1, from coordinate 2,108,740,815 downwards.
GGGTCGTCTATTAAGCGTCATGCATCATTTTATGAGGATTTCTTTAGGTGCCCGTTCGGGGTAGATGAATAGTCGATTTGACATTTTTTTCTAAGGCCACTACAATGGCGCAGTCCGCCCAACCTCATTCGAGACTGAGAGTTGGACCCACGAGACACCGAGCATTCCTAAAGTAGTGGTGAACAACTTTTAGGTTGGGTGGCCATTTCCAGTGAGTATGTAATCTTTCTCTTGTATTTTTCCATGAGGATTACAACGTGGTAATATTTTCACACTAGTGGATCCACTTATGTGATCTTATTACATGTATAGTCATGAAAGGTCTAGGGTTTGAGGTTCGTCCCACGGTGTTTGCAGAGAACACATGGCGTGTGACTGTGAGCACACCTCTGAGAGTGAAGTGAATGTTTGAAGAGGTGTGGTTGGTTGTGGTAGGGCCGTTGTGGAAGCAAGTTGGAGAACTTATGTTTTCTCCCATTTTTCATTAATGTTGTACATCATGTGCACGATAGCCTATGGGATGGAATTGTGGTATACTCTGGGAGTATATGGGTTTTCCTAGAGTTACATTTGTACTTTGTACCCGAGAATGATTGTGTACATGGTTTGGAGATGATATAGGGCCACACGTCGTGAGGGGCCCATGTGCGTACCGTGTTCTACATTACATACTTTTGACCTCTCCTGATGTAGAGGGTCCTTCTGTTAATGATGGTTTATAGTAGCAGGGTGGACTGGTTTCCCTTGGTTTTGTTCTCGACAATTTGATTGGCAGAGTTGTTTGGGTTCCCCTGTTCCTTTAGCCATTTTGTCTTTTAGTATCACGTCCATTCGCGTTCCCTGGAAGGGTATTATGGATTTTGTGTGACCAATAATTTATGTGGGCACTGATCCTCTACCCATGATTTGGTTTCTAGTAGGGTGTGGAGCCCAATGTGCCCTCAGCGCAGACTCCCTAGCCATGTATCGAGATCGTATCTTCCTTCACTGATCTACCGAGATGTGTTTCCCCAGGCAGAGTTCTCAGTATCGGCGTGACCCACACTACAAGGGCGACAAACCTCTACTAGGTGAATTGTTCTGGAGTTGGGTGATTGCGTGATACCCACTCAATGTCATGTTGGCTAGTGTTGTACCATCTATTTGGGATAGCCAGAGAAGTTCACAGTTTACCCTCTAACTGGGCTAGGTAGTGGGTTTCTCATTGACCTCTTAGGGTTTACCCTATAGCAGAGACTGCGTAGTGGGTCAACCGATGACCTCTTATGGTCTACCCTCCAGCAGAGGCTGGGCATTGGGTTACCGAGGACCTCTTAGGGTTTACCCTCCAGTAGATTTAGGGTATTGGGTTACCTGACAACCTCTTCGGTTTTACCCTCCAGCATAGACTGGGCACTGGGTTACCAGACGACCTCTTAGGGTTTACCCTCCAGTAGAGATTAGGCAGTGTGTTACGCGACGACCACATAGGGTATACCCTCCAGCAGAGACTGGGCAGTGGGTTACCCGAAGTCCTCTTAGGGTTTACCCTCTAGCAGAGACTAGGAAGTGGGTTACCCGATGTCCTCTTAGGTTTTACCCTCCAGGAGAGACTAGGTAGTGGGTAACCCAACAACCTCTTAGGTTTTACCCTCCAGCGGGGCTGGGCAGTGGGTTACCCAATGACTTCTTTCAGACTCAGTCCTTTCTACTAGGCAAGTATGTGGCTTTTCTTCGTGACAACCAGAGCGGGACCCTTGGTTGTACGGGTCAGTGATGCGATAGCTTTGACTTTGAGAAGACCTCTCGACTGTGTGATAGTGAAGAGTTGTGTTTTTACTTTCCCTAGAAATCTCATGTACGAGGGGTGATTTCCCCACCAAGACACATCCTTGTGACGTGACCTAAAACCATGTGGGAAATTCAGTGCTGCCCAAAGTGGATAGTTTCACGGTGCAGTGATTTAAGCCCCTTGGCTTGCAGTTTGGGGTAGATGTGAAGGATGTTGGGCCTCTATGGTGGTAACATTAGGGACTATTAACTACTCAATTTCATAGGAGGATAAATAGGATGGAGAACCACTTACGATCTCGTACGAGTTTCTTGATTGAGCATATGGATATGTATATACCTTGTTCCAATACCCACTCCTTGGGTTTGGTTACTCTCCTTCTATGAGAGGATAAGACACATGGGGTATGCCACGTGCTTTGTGCTTCCAGCTTCTCATGGTTGGATGAGTCTACACTCCTATTAGAGGTAGAAAAGACTCAATGATAAGTTTCATCTTCTCAATATTTCTAGCTCCTTATGTTTGGGTGAGTCTACTTCCATTATCTTGTTGGGTTGGGTTGTTACTCTACTATACTCATTATTGCGCTCTCTATCGTTCTCCATTAATATTCCCTGTTTGATCTACTACTCAACTCTTCAGTACCTCCTTTGTTTCTCCCTCAAGCCTTCGGGGTATCCTACTGAGTATTTTTTTACTCACCCCTACTTGGGATTTTCCTGCACTTGGTGTGCCCATGAAGATGACAGATAGGTCAATCATGAAATCTAAATAGAGTTGGAGTTTGGGATATTGGACCGCATATGATGGTCGTAGTTAGGTTCCAGGTGAGGGACCCTCCCATTTGTTGTACTTTCGTTTACCTCTTGGAGGGTTGTGGCACTTTCCTGGTTGGGCATGTGTTTTTTCCTTTTTCTTTTCAGTTTACATTTTTCATTTTCTTTTTACTTTTTAGAGTGTGATGCACCTTGTTGGTTTTTTTATAGCAGTTGGTACTTTACGTTTCCTTTTACTCTGCACTTCTGCATTGAGTGGGCTGCATGAGTTTGTACAGGTACTTAGGCAAAGGCCTCCCTGAGTTGTTTAGCCTTTGGTACATGTCGCCAGCCCCTGGCCAATAGAGGTGGTCTTGGGGTAGTTGTAGCTTGAGATCAGGTAGGGTAGGGTCATGACAAAGTGATATCAGAGCAGGTTCGTTCCTTGGGACATTCTTCGGACTTCCCTAAAAATGAATTTGTTGGGATCTAGAAAAATATTGTCAACGTGTCTCGAGAGTGGCTCTCAGGCCAGTGAGTCTAGTGACAGTGTGGCTGCCGACATATCCATTCACTGGGACCCTGATATCCTGCTTGTCGACTCGTCATACTGAGACACTTTTTATAGGTTCATTGGATTGTTCATCACATAAGATTGAGTCTTGATTTTCCTTCTTGAGTCTTCTCCCCATTATTGTTACTATTATATACATATATGCTCATCTGACTTCGAAACTCCTTGATAACATTCAGGATGTCTCTACGAAGACAGCCAACCATGATACCATCTTTGGTTCGTGAAGACTACCCTGTGAGGGATGAGGCCTCAGTCCAGGACCCATCAGGTGAGTACCTTTCTCCGCGTGGGATGGTAGCAGAACCCCAATTTGGTGAGCAGCAGATATCTCTAATAGAGAAGGCAAAGATTGATCGTAGGTTGAGCATGCTCTGTGAGTTCCCGCGATAGAGACCACTGAGGTTCAGTGGTGAGCTAGACCCTCAGGCAGCAGAGGTTAGGCTCAAGATAGTGGTTTGCCTCTTTAGGCTTGCACAGACACTAGATGATCAGAGAGTGGATTTGGTAGCCAAACATTACCACGGAGTAGCTAGGCGTTGGTGGAGTCTGGTGACTTAGTTACATGATGATTCATCACTTTCGTGGGGTGACATTCAGCTGCTATTTCTTGAGGAGATTTACCCCTCCTGCATACACTATGTTCAGATCCATGAGGTCATGCTGTTTCAGTGGGGAGTGATGACAGTGAATGAGTACGTGGCTAGTTTCATAAATTGTTCACATTTCTACCCAAACTATGTCTATGACAGAAACTTCTGAGCGTGGATGTTCGATCAGGATCTCCGCATAGAGATTCGAGCTATCATAGTACCCTTGGACATTCTAACTTATGTCGAGGTTCTAGAGTACGCACTCGTGACAGAGAGCTTCCTGTCACGTTCTATATTTGGTGGTGGTAATAGTCATGATGGAGTTGAGACATCTTACATATCTAGCAGGATTCATCAGACAAAACCTCGACGCTAGTGGCCTTCCACCCGCCGGTTTGAGAGACATGGTCGTGCACCACTGTGGCGGAAAAGCACAGGGGCACAGCTGAGGGGAACATTTTGTGAGAAGACCGAGGGTCAAGGTCGTACCCCACAGTGGGGCCGGGGGCACCAGGGAAGAATGGAGAGTGTCGGTCCTATTCTTATGATGAGATAGGTTACATGGCATGAGACTCCCCGACAAGGCATGTTGAGAACTTCAAGCAAGAAGTAGGTGCACCACCATGGCATAGGAAGCACCGTGATCGGAGTGGTACCTATTGAGGTGGTGCTAGGAGAGGAGAGGGAGAAACAAGAAGCAGGGGACGACATTACGAGGTCTTCCCATCACCACCAGGCAGTCCACGTCAGGCCACGGGAGCTGACAGTTGGGACCGGGGGACAGCTGTGAGATTTGGATGTTTACGATCCTGTAGAGCATGAAGTGACAAGAGGTACACTATACGGCTCTTCAACGTTTCGTAGTAGAATTTTTAGACACTATGTGTGAAATTAATTTTCTCTCTCCTCCTTGGATGTGTTGTTACCAGGGTGAAATTGGGCATCGAGTGTAACCATTCGTTGGTAGGGTAAGAGGTGTAGAACCTTTTCAGTTATTCAATGATGTCAACTCCATCACTTTCCAAGCGTGTAATAGAATCTTGGTTGTGAGACATCGACTGTGAAATCTTGTGTGACCAGATATCCTTTGGTGTTTCATCATATAAATATCCTAAAGGAGGGAATAAATGGGAATTTCCCAGGTCCAAACGGTGATTCCAGTCTCAGCGTGCGACAAAGAGGTGTGATCGAGGAGGTGAGCTACCCCCAAGGTCCTTCGGGCCATTTGAGACAGTGTGAAGGGATGGTGAGGTCCCCACCGCCTTTCCCTAACACCAATGTCGAGTTTGGGTGCATACCGTCTGCTACGTGACTCACCTGATATGAAGCGTGTGTGCACCTGTGCACTGCATCGGCAAGGGATGACCCCACGCGAACAGACAAAATCCATTGGTCCATGTGCAGTGATGCAGAACTGTGCAAGAGTTGTTCTGGGTATGGGAGAGCCCGGTGTGGGATTAGAAACCTGATTTTTTTCCCTAGTTTTGATATTTATGGACGAAAATATTGAAGGAGGTAAGGATGTAAGAACATGTTATTTTCTATAAATGACTTTGGAATATTATCGATGTTATTCTAGAGCAGCGCCTTCAGACGGCGTGCAATTCCGAGCCCCAGTGTGGTCGGAATTAAATTTTATGTGCGTTCACACAAGGCACACAAATTAAGTAGAATAAATCCTAAACAGTAGCTCATACGGGAAAAATGAGGGCACCGTTGAGTTGGGATCATGTTGTTTACCCAAGGAGGGGTGTATTTTTCTCAGGCGCGGGCCTCCTGTGAAAAATGCCACCAGAGGCGTTTTTGTAATTTAGGGGCCTCAGACGTTAAGTTATATAACATTTGAACTGAGGCTCGGATTAAAATCCAGAGACCTCCATTGCACTCAGTTTATTATTTTTACCCTAGGAGAGGCTTAATCTCAAACCCGTTGAGGGTTCAGGAATGGGCCTACCGTTGGAGGATTAAAAAGAATTAATTAAAGATTTCATTTAATTCATTATTTAAGTCCAAACCTACCTCTACCCTTCTTCATTTCTCATCCTCTGGCATAAAGAAACTCAATCAAGGGATCACCTCCAACAAGCACTCCTCCATCTCCTTCTCTCCAAGGTGTGGTGGTTGGCAGATCGTTGCGAAGCGACGGGCTATGCCCCCAAGGTATGATCATGCGTTATTTGTTTTCAATTACTACATCTACCTTTATGGTACATTATAGCATGAATCCTATGTAAAATTGTCTAGAAACTCCTATATATGGTTAGGTATCGTTCTATGTTTTCCAACGCCTTTTTTGGTTCGAAACTCTTAGTCCTGAGGCAACTGTAGTTATCCGATGAAGTCCGGGCAGTTTTTTGGTGTTTTTCCGGCAGATTAGGGTTCTCCAGCGGGTTTGCACGGCGGTCCGATGGGCAGTCTATGGCGGCACGACGATCGGGCGTGGTGGTCGGTCGGGTGGTCTTCGGCGGCTCGGCAGCAGGGCGCCAGCGAGGCAGAGAATCAGGCTGACCGGCTGTTGCTGGTTGGTGCGCTTACGGGAGATCGGGGTCTTCAGACCCCGACTAGCGAGACAAGGGACCCACGATATGCGGGTCTCGTGGAGTTAGAACCAGGCTGGCTTAAGCTGGTATGAGAGAGGCGAGCTAGCCCGCGGGCGGAACAGTCCAGGCGCATGGTGGGCCAGCCGAACTAGCCAGACCCACCTGTTTTCGTCTAATAAAAATTAAAACGCTTGTAGAACTCAGACCAGGTGTCAGATTATCATTCCTTCTAAGACAATGTGTCCCATAAATCGAGACAATCATTTTAAGTTTTATTCAGGGGTTTTAATTCCCGAAACGGGGGGGCCTCTCTGGCGTGACATGACTTTAAGTGGATTGGCGTTTTTCCGGGGGTTCTTGTTTTGGATGGCGCAGACACATATGATGTCTGATTTGAGAACCATCAGCGGCGTTGCGATCCTGGAATTGAGGAAGGTATTTCCTTTATGTTTTAGGACATTTAATTTAGAGTTGAGACATGGTCCCTACAGGCAGTCTTTTAAGCCTCATGCACCGTTTTACGACGTTTTCATCATGCCCCCATTCGAGCCCAATGAATAGTCAATTTGACGTGTTTTTCCAATCCCATCGCAATGGTGCAGTCTGCCTAACCTCTTTCAGGACTGATAGTGGGCCCCATGAGACACCGAGCAGGGCCTATAGTAGTGGGGAATAATTTTCCTTTAGGAGGTCTTTTCTAGCGATTAATTAGTCTATCTCGCGTGTTTTTTCGTGTGGATTTCAACGGGGTAATCTGTTCATGGGAGAGGAGCCTCTTACGTGATCTTATTAAATGAAGATGAATGAAAGTTGTACATGTGGAGGTTCATCCCATGGTGTTTTTAGAGATCCATTGGCGTGTGACTGTGATTACTCTTGTGAGAGTGATGTAAATGTTTGAAGAGTTGTGGTTGGTTGTGCTAGGGCTATGGTGGAAGCATGTTGGAGAACTTACGTTTTCTACCTTTTTGGGTTGACATTGGACATCGTGTGCACGATATCCTTTGGGTTGGAAATGTGGTATACTCTGGGAGTATATAGGTTTTCCTGGATGTACATGTCGTAGTTTTTACCCAAGAATGTTTGTATATGTGGTTCAGAGATGAGATAGGGCCACACATCGTGAGGCCCCCATGTGCATACCGTGTTCTACTTTACGTACATTTGACCTCTCATGACATAGAGGTTCCTTCTGTTAATGATGGTTTCGACCAACTAGGTGGAGGGGTTTCCCCAAGTTTTGTTATCGACTGTTTGATCAGCGGAGTTGTTTGGGATCCCCTGTTCCTTTAGCCGTGTGGGCTTTCGGTATCACGTCCCTTCATGTTCCCTGGTAGGATATTATCGATATGGTGTGATAAATACTTTATACGGGAACCAATCCTCTACCCAGGAGGTTGATTCTAGTAGGGTGCGGATCCTAGTGAGCCCTAGGAGCATACTCCCTAGCCAAGTATCGAGATCATATATTCCTTCCGTGATCTACTGAGAAGAGTTTTCCTAGGAAGAGATCCAGGTATCGGAGTGAACCACACTACATGGGCGCTGAACCTCTACGAGGTGAATTGTTCTAGAGTTGGGAGGTTGCATTATACCAACTCCGTGTCCTATTTTCTAGTGTTGTACCATCCTGTAGTGATGGCCAGAGCAGTTTCAGGTTTACCGTCCAGTGGTGGTGGGTAGTGGATTGCTCATTCACCTCTTAGGGTTTACCCTCCAGTAGAGACTGGGTAGTGGGATACCCGACGACCTCTTAGGGTTTACCCTCCAGCAGAGAGAGGGTAGTGGTTTACCCGACAACCTCTTTGTGATTACCCTCGAGTAGATACTAGGCAGTGGGTTACCCGACGACCTCTTAGGGTTTACCCATTAGCAGAGACTGGGCAGTGGGATATCCGAAGACCTCTTTGGGTTTACCCTCCTACTGAGACTCGGTAGTGGGTTACCTGAAGACCTCTTAGGATTTACCCTCTAGCAAAGACTGGGTAGTGGGTTACCTGATGATCTCTTTGGGTATACCCTCAAGAAGAGACTCAGTAGTGGGTTACTCGACGACCTTTTAGAGTTACCCTCCAGTAGAGACAGGGAAGTGGGTTACCCAACGATCTATTGTGGTTTACCCTCTAGAGGGGTTGGGAAGTGTGCTACCCAACGAAATCTTTTAGACTTAGTCCTTTTTACAAGTCTATTCTGTGGCTTTTCTCTGTGACTACTAGGGCAGGACCCTTGGTTTTATGGCTCGGTGATGTGACAGCTTTGAGTTTGAGAAGACATCTCGACTGTGTGACAATGAAGAGGTGTTGTTTGACATTCCCCAAAACACTCAAGTAAGAGGGGTTCTTTTCCCACCAAGACACATCCTTGTGACGTGAACTAAAACCATGTGGGTGAGTCAGTGCCGCCCAAAGAGGATAGTGTTAGGGTGCGGTGATTTGAGCCCCTTGGATTGCAGTTCAGGGCAAACGTGCAGGATTCTGGGCATCGATGGTGGTTACTTCTGGGACTGTTGGCTACTCACTTTCTTGATGGGAGTTATGGGATATAGATCCCCTTAAGATCTTGTATGAGTTTCATGATTGAGCATATGGATATGTATATACCTTATTCCAGTACCCACTCCTTAGGTTTGGTTACTCTTCTTCCAGGAGAGGAAAAGACGTGCAGGGTATACCACTTGTTTTTGTGTCTAGATTCTAATGGTTGGATGAGTCTAATATCCTACTATAGTTAGTGAATACTCGACAAGAGGTTTCATCTATTCACCGTTTTTAGCTCATTGTGTTTTGGTGATGATACTTCCTTTCCCTTCTTGGGTTGAGTTGTTACTCTATAGTAATCTTTACTGAACTCTCTTTTGTTATCCTTAACTATTCCATGTTCGATCTACTGCTCACCTTTTCAGTACCTCCTTTGTTTCTCCCTCGAGCCTTCAGGGTATCCTACTGAGTATTTATATACTCACCCCTGCTTGGGATTTTCCTGCACTTGGTGTGCCCTTGTAGAGGACAAACAGGTCTATCGTGACGTCAGAGGAGTTTAGGAGTTCGGGAACTTGGACCATGTATAGTGGTCGTATTCAGGTTCTAGGTGAGGGACCCTCCCAACTTTTGTACATTTGTTTACCTGTTGACGGGTTGTGGCACCTTTATGGTTGGGCACAATATTTTCCCATTTTCTTTTCAGTTTAACTTCAACATTTTCTTTTTACTGTTTAGAGGTTGATGAACCATGTTGTTTTTTTATAGTAGTTGGTACATTAATTTTACTTTTACTCAACACCACTTCATTGAGTGGGATATTTGTGATTGTGTACTGGTACTTAGGCAAAGGCCTCCCCAAGTTGTTTAGCCTTCCGCCCCTGTCGCCAGCCCCTAGCCTATGGAGGCGGGCTTGGGGTAGTTACGGCTCGAGGCCAGGTAGGGTCGGTTCGTGACACCACCATAAAAAAAGTCACCAATAAATTTAATATCCTTTACATTTTTGCTAACTAGGGATTTTCATTCCAAGGACTATTCATCTAATAGAAATATAGTTGTTCCTATTGGAGAAAATTCTAGGGAAAATTATTATCACCCTGATTCTACGGATCCATATTTTTGGCTTCAAAAGGTAAAATATCATCTACATTTTCTATAAAATAAACCATTCATAACATAGTAACAAATCTATTTTAATCAATTAGATAATATTCTTGTGGATTTTTATTAACATAAACATCAATAGAGTTATTTGATTGTCTTATTCAAGGCACAATACTATAAAAAATATCGGGAAATGGGAAAAATATTTTATATAGAAACATCATCAATAATATCCAAAATAAAATGAAATCATGTCTCAAGAACATTAATTATCATACCTCCCACTAAATAATAAATCACTACACAATCAGATATAACCAATAACTCAGTAGAAGCACAATCCCTGTGTCCTGATAGTCTTATCACATATCCTCTGAGAAATCCCTCACCAAAAAATATAAAACCATACATAGATATTGAAATTCATGGAAAACATGTGAATTTTCCTAATATAACACCAAAGGTATCCCATGTAAATAGATTAATGTAGTTCTCGATATGCCAAGGCTGCAAACAATCACTAGGGTGTCTAATAATAACACTTGGGAATTATTTAACCCATAAGGACATAACAAATAGTGTTTTTCATTAATAATGGATAAATTATCCCTAAAAATATCATAAAGTACAAAAACAATGAATAAGTACACATTTTTATAGTTTAAATCCATATATAATTAAATTAATTAATCATGTACCACAATGTAAAAATATACTTATCCAGGGGGTATTCAACAAATAAAACATAATAATTCAAGACAATCCTAGATGATATGTGGTTTATCTTCCCACCATTTCTCCAGAATAATATGAACATAAACAATCTTTAATAACCACCACATCTAATGTGTTCATTTCCATTTCCTGCACAAAATATTAATTAATAACCAATAATGAAAATTAAACCATTTAAAATAATGTATTAATATTTTATAATGTTTTCATCTAAATTAGGTTTGGGCTAGCTATGATCCTCTAACATTAAATGAACATGGAAAATTTACTAGTCCATACTCCTTTATCATGAACACATATCTCAAGATAGGGGATCCCCATTACATGTTTCCAAAATATAGCATTATTTGTTTAGATTTTTTGTTAATAAAAAATTATTCAATGGATCACTTATCCAAGTTGAGTTTCTCCCCGACTACTCCTTCGAAACCTAAGCTTCCATTGGATTCCCCCTATCATGGATGGAACTTTTTAAAATAAAAAATATTTTTAGGTGAGTGTTGTATAGAAAATTTAAATATTGCAATAGAAATATAGAGAGCCCCAAAATCATTCATAATAATTCCTATAAAATAATTTCCATCTATTCAATCTTCGCATTTAATATATATTTTAGGAAATCAATATACTACCATTAAATTATTAAATACCACTTTTCAAAATAAGGAATTTGTTATTCAAAAGACAATTCCATTTTTTGAAACAACCAACTTCAAATGCCTTATATAATTAATAATCATATGTCACGCATGAACTAATGGATGAGAGAGCTCTTGGGTAATGAAAGGAAGCTGTAAATCATAAATCAGTAATAATTTATTCCAGATGAAACAAATAATATTTTTAAAAATCTATATATCAAATTAAAATAACATGATATGTGGAAAAATATAATTTTATGATAATAAAAATGTCATAACATGGTGACAATATAAGATCTAGGGTGAATACCTAATAGAAAATAACCACGAGTGATGGGATGATCCTAAAGAATATAGACATTACATGGCTTTGAATATGAAAAAATTATAAAATATTTTTAAAAATAATCAATGTTAAAATGGGGAAGACACTTTTTTAAAAACATTACCCTGTGGGTTCTTCACATGAAACATTTATTCATGTTGTGAATCATTTATTATTGATTGGTTAAGGACCATAAACAAGTTTTCATGTGATAAACCAATGTTATGAAAACTGCTTTTTCTTTTATAATAAAACATACCTATTGACAATATTAATGAGTTAGAACTATTTTGACCTACTACATTAGCAATTTTACATATCCTTTAGTAATCCAAAACACTGAAAATCTAGGTTATCTTGATAAGAAGAAGAAAATTAAATTGAATTAAAAAACATTTCATAAGGTGGTCGGAGTGGATTTATCTTCGATGTATCTTAATATTTTATATGATCGGGCTAAATATGAATTAATGAAGGCTTATTTTAGTGGGATATGGTTATTTGGAGAGATATGTTTCATTGTTTCAAGGATGTATTCTAGGGATAGGGAGGCACATACAGGGGTTGAAGGGTTCCATTTTATATGTGAAAGGAGGGGTAATTTTGGAAACTATATTAAATTATTCACCCAAATATTACTGATATATCAGTTATGATACTAAAATATTTTTAAAATATGAAACCCGGGAAACTTTTCTACTGAAACGTACATCCATATACTCATTTTCAAGTTATATTTTATTAATTAAAGGATTTATATTTTATGTTTTTTTACAGATGTGTACTTTTACCAAATAAATCATTTTTTTAACTGTGAAATTAAATTAAATGAATAGAATTATAATTTAAATTATCACAAAATTTTCATATTAGAATAATAACTATTAAAATAATATTTTCTGTAAAAAATATATGACAATGAATTGTTAGTTTCAAAATAAAAAAAATGAAAATTAAACAATCTTTTTGAAATTTTTTTAAGATTAAAATTTATTTGTGAGACACAGTTATTAGTGTTAAAAACATTACACATAAATTGAATTATTATAATCAAAAATAACGTTTTGTAACATTTAAATAAAGGAAGATCTTATTTTTTTATAAATACTAGATAAATAATTTGAATGTAATAAATCATATTTATATTAAAGTAAACTTTTAAATTATATCTATGAATTATTGAAAATTTTTTCTATAACAAAATAATATTAAAAAATGTGTTATTTTACTAATTAATTTCATATTTTCTTACATTGGCTTTTTTATCTTTTAGGTATTTCTTATTTACATATATAATCCTAGAAATTATAATTTCCCTATATCCCATATTTTTTGAGTAACAGTAATCCTTTTCAGAAAATGATAAAAAAAAATTATATTAAGTATATTTTGATATAGGTAATTCAAAAAGGAATATCATTACTATAAGTTCAAATTCCAAATGTATAAATTTTATTTTTCATTAAAATTGTATATTATATTGAAAAACAATTTCTGTTAAAAAATGACAGTTAAACATATTAACTATTAATAATCTTATTACTAAATAATTGCTTTAAACAATTAGTAATATCATTCATAATTTATCATCAATATTTTTATTTTTTTTAAATATAATTTCTGATGACATAAATTGTATTTTTGAAAAAAAAAATATCAATCAGAAATTGACCCCAATTTTAATTTAAGGTAATCATATTAAATTGAGTTATTATTAAAAAGAGAATTTGTATTTATTATACACATATGTTTCTGACGCTTTCGTCGGGGCGCGCACACCCGTCTGTGAGGACACGCTTCTGTTACCCCACATTCCTGCATTCCAAAGGCAGGTGACATCCGCTCCTTATCCAGGGATGCCTTCTCCTTGATCGAAACCGGGATGATGGGATGTCGGTTCATCCTTCTGTGGATTCCTCCTCGGAACTCGTCACGTAGTCTACGTCTCCCTCATAGATTTAATACATTGTTCGTGAATCTCATTTCTGTTGCCATATCTTCATGGATGCCGGTTAATTACACTAATTCTATCACGACATTCCGTGGGGTCTTGACATGCTAGCGACCTTCAGTCGGAGTAGATGACAACAGCAGGCATGTCGAGGCATCTCTGGGTGCGTGGAGATTGGGGAACCTGTATTCTTCCTCATAGGAGACCATCTCAAGGATGTAGAACCCGAGGCATCCCACGTCGAATACGGGGAACCATATGCCATAGGCATGTCCCTGAGGTTTTCCTCAGCTTCCCATGTTTAACATGGGGTATGCCGTGAGTTTAACGTCTTGCGGAGACGGTTACACCAAAGGCGTGTCTTCTGAGGTTTTACTAAGGCATATCATGTTTATCATGAGGTAGGCCATGAGTTTAACGTCGTGCGGAGATGGAATGAGGGTGATCAGAACGTCCCATAGAGACGGATCAGAGGTGGTGTGCCCCGTGGAGGGGAGATGTCACACCGTGAAAGCTGATCTGGACACCACCAAGGGTGGATTAGGGAGTGTGCACCCCAGAATGGGGAAACACCAAGGTTTTCCATTGGCCGGGATTGAACCTTAGGTAGGTTCCCCATGTACCCTGTATAGACAGCAGGGATCAAAACCCACGTAGTTCGAAGGGGTGATAAATCGGGGTGTATGTAGAGGACAACGACCCAAAGACATGTTGGGACTTACTCGTGGATAGCGGCCTAAGTACCGCTAGGAGCAGCAAGGACGGTGGATGGCATGATCCCACAGGCATGTACTGAACTGGGTAAGAATCAGGAAGGATGATGGAGGATTGTGTGGGGCCATCGTTAAGATGATGGTACTGCTGGTCTTGATCCTCGAAGAGACTTCCTACATATTCCTGTGGCAGGGAATCAAGGTCTGCGTAGTTTGATGATATGGTGGGACACCTAAGGAGGCTTCCCATGAAGATGGATGCATGGATGGGACCTAGAGGAAGTGGAACCACTAGGTTGTGGCATGACCTTCCCAAGACACATAGGCTCGAGGGAGAGATTAGGATGAGACCCGAGTGATGAGCTTGAGCCTCATAGAGGCTTCCTACGTATCCCTGTGGCAGTGAATCAAAGTCTGCGGAGTTCTGTATGGATGTCGGTGAACTAACGTGAAGGTGGAACATGGTCCAGATGGTGTGGGGATTACACTCTAGGCTGCCCAAGGATATGGGGTCAGTGAACCCACATGGGGGGACCAGGGGTCCAGGTGGGCTTGAACCTCGTGGAGGCTTCCTACGTACCATGCCATAGCACAGATAAAAGACCACATAGTTCCGGTTGGAAACCGGAAGACTGATGTGAAGGAGGACCAGGGATCTAGGTGGTGGTGGGCTTGAACCTCGTGGAGGCTTCCTAAATACCATTCTTTAGCACGGATCAATGACCACGTAGTTCAGGTTGGACGCCGAAAGACCGACGTGAAGGATGAACAGGGGTCCAGGTTGTGGTGGGATGGAACCTCGTGGAGGCTTCCTACGTACCATGCCTTAGCATGGATCAAAGACCACGTTGTTTAGGTTGGATGATGGAAGACCGACCTGAAGGAGGACCAAGGTTCTAGGTGGTGGTGGGCTTGAACCTCATGGAGGGTTCCTACGTACCATGCCTTAGCACGGATCAAAGACCACGTAGTTCAGGTTGGATACCGGAAGACCGACGTGAAGGTGTAACTTGGTCTGATGGGTATGGGCTTGAACCTCGTGAGGCTTCATACATACCATGCCTTGACATGGGTCAAAGTCCTCGTAGTTCTGGTTAATCACAACGGCTTACCATCGGACTGGAATGCAGTTTAACATCATGCTAGATCAAGATGAACCCTGACGTGAATAAACAATGGGAGGTGGGCTTGAACCTCATGGAGGCTTCTTACGTACCATTCCTTGGAATGGATCAAAGACCTCGTAGTTCAAAATGGTGTGGGTCTTACACTATAGGCTGCCCAAGGTGGTGGGAGAACCGACATGAATGAGGTTGTAACGACTGGTTGGTGGGCTTGAACCTCATGGAGGCTTCCTACGTACCATACCTTAGCAAGGATCAATGTCCTCATAGTTACGGTGTGCAGTTTAACATCGTGCGGGATGGGGGTGTGTGTCAATGAACTGACATGAATAAGGACCTTGGTCCAGATGGTGAGGGGCTTACACTCTAGGTTGCCTATGCTATGTCATGGTTGGTTCTCACTCTAATCCCACGGGAGTCATACTTGGTGTGAGAAACAATAGGTTGCAGGGACCTGACGATCACGTAAAGAAGGGTGCTTCCGTGAGATGAGAAGAGGTGCTTACACATTAGGCGGCCCACGATTTTGGGACTTACTCCAGGATGGAGGCCCAAAGAAAAGGATGATGATGGTTTCAAGCATGAGCCTTGGGGAGGATTCTTAAGTATCCACGTGGTAGGGAATCAATGTCCACGTAGTTCTCCTGATGACGGCTTACCGCCGATTGGGGGTTTAAACTGATTACTGCTCGATTGGGTCACAACGGCTTACCGCTGAATGGGATCACAACGGCTTACTGCTGGATCAGGAATTCAACGACTTACTGCTTCATGGGGTCGCAACGGCTTACCGCTGGATTAGGTCACAATGGCTTACCGCTGGATAGGATCACAACGGCATACCGTTGGATAAGGATGTCAATGGCTTACCACTGCATAGGATCACAACATCTTACTGCTGTATTAGGTCACAATAGCTTACCGCTAGATAGGATCACAACGGCTTACCATTAGATAAAAATGTCAACGGCTTACCACTGCATATAATCACAACGGCTTACCACTGATTGGGATCACAACAGCGGATGGGGCCTAATCGAGGAGGTTGCCCGGGTGCCGCTATGGAGCGCAATGGTGAATGGGGCTTACGCAAGGAAGCTGCCTGGGTGCCTTTAAGGAGCGGCACTGGTGAATGGGGCTTACGCTTGGAAGCTGCCCGGGTGCCGCTATGGAGCGGCAACGATGAATGGGGCTTACGAAAGGAAGCTTCTCGAGTGCCGCTAAGTAGTGGCAATGGTGAATGGGGATTACACAAAGATGCTCCCCTGGTGCCGCTATGGAGCAGCAATCATGGATGGGGCTTATGCTAGGAAGCTTCCCGAGTGCCGCTAAAGAGCGGCAATGGTGAATGGGGCTTACGCAATGATGATGCCCTGGTGCCACTAGGGAGCGGAAATCATGGACGGTGCTTACACAAAGATGCTACCCCAGTGCTGCTATGGAGTGGAAATCATTGATGGGGCTTATGCAAAGATGATTCCCTGGTGCCGCTATGGATCAGCAATCGTGGATGGGGCTTACGCTAGGAAGCTACCCGGGTGCCGCTATAGAGCAACAATGGTGAACGGGGATTATGCTAGGATACTACCCGAGTGCCGATATAGAGCGGCAATGGTGCATGGGGCTTACGCTAGGAAGATGCCCGGGTGCCGCTATGGAGCGGCAATGGTGCATGAGGCTTATGGTAGGAAGCTGCCCGTAATGTCTTCCTAATGTCTGGCCATGAAGGCATCCCAACTCACTGGTGTGTTGAGGTTTATGATTCTACACCTATGCGCCAGTGCACAAGTGGGATAACACCAAGGGGTGTTGGAATTATGCCACTGTAATCATGACATTAGGCGTCTTATGCTTGGAGAATAAGGCATCTCTTGTTTAGGGCAAGAGGCATCCAATGATTGGCACATAAGGTGTACTACAGTTTATAGTCGTGTAGAGAGGACTGTTGGCATCTCATGCATGGAGCATGAGACATCTCTTGTTTGCAGCAAGAGGCATCCTATGTTTGGAAAATGGGGAGAACTATAGGTTGGAGTCATGTAGATAGGACTACTGGCATCTCATGCTTGGAGCCCAAGGAATTTCTTAGTTGGAGTAAGAGGCATCCTATATTGATCATATAGAGATAACTACAGTTTAAAGTCATGTAGATATGACTATTGGCATCTCATTCTTGGAGCATAAGGCATATCTCGAATAGGGCAGGAGGCATCCTATGTTTGGAACAAAGTTATTACTACAGTTTAAAGTCATGTAGATAGGACTATTAGGCATCTTATGCTTGGAGCATAAGGCATCTCTTTTTTGGAGCAAGAGGGATCCTATCATTTGTTAGATAGGGAGTACTACAGTTTGTAGTCAGGTAGATAAGACTGTTAGGAATCTTATAATTGGAGCATAAGGCATCTCTTTTTTGGAGCAAGAGGCATCCTATCATTTTTTAGATAGGGAGTACTATAGTTTACAGTCTTGTAGATAGGATTGTTGGGTATAAGGTGACTGGTAATGGATGGTGTTGGGACTTACATAAGGGCGGCCCTTTCTAGTTCAACCTGGCATGGGAGCTAAGTAATGGGGTTTGTAAGAGTTTCCTGAGGAATGGTCCGACTCATGGTACTCGGGGAATTAATGATGAGGATCTCAACTCACGACATGTGAAAGGGACCAAGAGGAATATGTCGACACAAGGTGATTTGTGGGGTGTAGAAGAGTCTCTCGAATCATGGTATTCCATAAGTGGAAGGAGGTTGCGCATAAGGGAGCAATGGAAAATCCCGACGTCCCGGCCCGGAGGGCCGGACCGCAGCCCGGCACTGACCTCGAGCAGGGGTGCGGGGGCGCAGCCACCACGGTATGGACCGGTGAGCGCGAAGGTAGGATCCTCGCAAAGGATAGCTCTTTGCGAAGTAGCTTCGCGGAGAAAAGGGGCTCGGGGATCATGAGGTCACGCAGAGCATGGGCCTCTTGTGGAGAAAGGACGGCTCGCAGAGCAATGTCTCAGGGAGCAACATCGCGTAGAATTGGCTCAAAGAGCATGGGATCACAGAGTATGGTCTCGTGGAGTAGCATCGCAGAGCATTGGCTCGCGGAGCATGGACTCACGAAGCCTCGGCTCATGGAGCAGCAACGCGGAGGAAGCTGCTCACGGAGCATGGCATCGCGGAGCCACAATGCAGAGCTCCGCGGACTGGTAGATCGGCTTCCCAAGGGGCGAAGTGGCCATGGTCTTCCATCGAGAGAAGGGGGTGAGCTCAGTATTTATAGGCAGGGGCATCGTGAATCAGAGCTCACGCGGCACGAAGGGGACTTTGGTGTTCGCGGCGGGTCGCGAATGTCAACCGGGTTCACAGAAAGTTACCGCCTCCTCTGCTTCGTTGTGGGTCTTCACCGTGTGTCGCGATCATCAGATGGTTTCGCAGAGCCTCTCGCCTCATTACATAATGGCGGCGCTCCGCGATCACGGAGGGGGCTTCGTGAAGGGGCTTCGCAAACCAGTTTTCCGTCCAAACTTCAAATGAACTCCTAATCCGTAGCTCCGTTCGGGCACTACGACCTACCAAATTGAAGCTTGTGAAATGGACTATGATCTTGGCTCGTGTATGAAAGCATTTGGAAAAATTTGGGAACGCGTTTTCTGGGGTCCAAAATATATTTTATTAAAAACCTAATCCTATTAATTGATTCCAATTTAATTTATAGTTCATGAAAGTCATAAATAATTCTCTTTATTTGATCTATATATATGAAAATTTAATTTCAATTTATTATTTCAAATGGAGTAAGCTAACGAACTGATGGAAATATTTCATGGTAATCATGTATTAAAATTTTGGGATGTTATATCCCCCATAAAAAATCATCTATAAAATTCTTATTGTTTCTTTAAAAACATATAAGGGAATCTATAAGGTATAAGACTTTCAAGGAAAGAAATAATACTAACATTGGGAAGGCTTAGAAACTCGCCAATAAAAATATCTTATATTGAGTTTGTTCCCAACCATTTCAGTAAAATATATCTCAATATTTTTTCGTAAGACCAATTCAATTTCTCTATGATTTCACTTGGATATATTATCAATTGTTGGAATGAAATATGAATCCTTATTTTTTCTATTAGTCTGTATAAAAATAATCATAAATGGATATACCATATGAATACATCAAATAGCCTTTACAATTCATTAATATTGTGAAACTAGCAGATGACTGAAGATAAATAATTAATGTAATGAAGAACAATCATCATCCTTATAAGGGTCATTGAGATCCATATTTAATCCCCTTTCGTCCTTTTCTATAGTAGCATTCATTAACTGAACGGGATACCCAGGTACCTTGACATGTGAGCCAATACCAACATACCTTGATGGGAAACCTCATTCCCCATAGGTTTGCAACTAGCAGATGGAATCATTCAAGATCTATCTTGGAAGAATTTTTCATGTAAACAGTGGATCAAACATACACATATCATCAAGCTCAAATTAAAATCCAAAATGAAATTGCACAAGAATTCTGAAAAATATAATAAAACCAAAACACTAAATTATCAAATTACCAAAATAACAATATAGAAAACCCACCTCCCAACAGACTCAACACCCCAAGACCTGTAGATCAACAACCACAAGCTCGAAGTGTCTCTTTCCACTTTAATGAACGTGACATTTGGAAATATATGAATCCCATTAGGCAAAGTATGGGAGTCACCTAAAAAACATGAAGTATTTCATTATGTGATCCATAATAATATTTCAATATAAATAAACCAAATCATGCGTTAAAATTTCAAAAAATTGGAATGGAATAATAATTGATTATTAAAATAAAAAGATGATTTTCATTTATAATGACGGAATAACTACAAATAGTGGCTTAATAAACATTTTATATAAAATGATTTACATAATTCAAATGGAATTATTAAAAAAGTTTCATAATAAATGGAATTTGTATGTAGAAATAATAAAAAACAAGAAATGTGATCATCCTCTATGAGTTATGATAGATAAAAGCGATAGGATCATCACACATCTAATATCAGTGATTATAGGTATATGGACACAGAACCCTCGGAAACTAGCCATATAATACTGAGCCATATCCCACTAGGTATGTGATATCCAAAACAATGGATTTTCTAAGAGTGGTATGGAATCAATATATTGCTAGTGAATCAACATCCTAGTTTGAATGGACCAAATAACACACTAACAGCCTAGGCTTGCATGTTCTCAAATTGACATAAAATAATTGAAAAAAAATTCCAATGATGATTAAAATACATTCTCCACATTTCCAATTTCAGTATTTCAATTTCATATTAAAAACCAAAAAACAATTTTATAGTAAATTATAAATATTTCAATATAAATCCTATCATAGGTTCTATAATATCAGTTTACAATGTTTAAAAAAAATAATTTGAAAAATTTATTTTCACAAATTACATAAAATTGAATTCACATCCTAATTTCTAATCCCTTTGAAACTTTGGTCTTTCCAGATAATTTTCATAGAAGCTCAAATACAATTCCAATTTTCATCAAATTTATATTCATAGTTCACTTGATAGAAATTTAATATAAATAATGAAAATAAATTGTTTATATACTGAAAACTTTCAATGGAACCACCTACAATTAACATAGAGATCATGCATAAAAATGCTCACAATTGAAATTTCCGATCAAGAAAGATGGAAATAGTGATCAAGGAATCATACCTTGATTCATGATCTGAATAAAATTCTTCTAGATCCATCTCCAACAAAATTATATAATGAACTGTAAGGAGAGAAGATGGAGAGATTAGAGATAAGAAATAAGATAAGATCTATTACGAGATAGGAATAAAACAGTGTTATCCAATATTAAATCCATATAAAATGGGGTTTTATGGATCCAAAATGGATCCTTTAGGTCCTTCATAACATTTTAATTCAACATATAGTGAGTTAGGGTGGAAGATGAGGTTATACGTGTGTTTAGGCATTTTTTTAATAATTATTAGTATTACTTAATTGTGTGTGCATATTTAGGTGGGAAGGGATATGTGCTTTTGAAAATTTTTCTCCACTCTAATGGGGTATATAAATTCTACTAGGGTAAAATGATTTTTCAAACCATTCATGAAATATGAAACACCCCACTTTCTAGTTTTTCACCATTTTCCTCGAGTGGGAGCATGGCTTGGTAAAATGGTACCCCTACTATGGACATCCTAAGTTCATTCAAAAAATCTTTAAATTTAACATGATTCACCCTTAAGTGTGTCCCAAAAAAAATATCCATTAATTAGGTAGGTTGAGGATTACATAAATATTGAAAAAGTATGAGACCAACTCCCATCCATATAGAAATGATTTCCCCAAAATCCTATCAAGAGGTAAAATTCTCAAAAAGTTGAGGTGACTACTCTCTCATCAGTACGTCACTCTGTCCCCGATGTATTTTATGTATTATAACCAGAATTCAATAGAAGTAAAAAAAAATGAATCAAACTCTAATTAAGTAACTTGGTTTCACAATCATCTATCTAATCTATATTTTCATATATTGATAACTCAATCTCAATGTCAATATCAATACTTAGAAGATGAGATGTATCAAATGGATACATTTTTAGCTACAATAAATGGAACACATTATGTATTGATCTAAACATTGGTGGAAGTTAAAAATGGTAATCCTAAATCCCTTCCATCTAAATGTTTTTTAATGGTACCACAAATTGAGGATAATTCTTACCTTCCCTCTCAAGCTATTGAGGACCAAATTGAGGTGAAATATAGAGGAACACGTGATATCTAACTGAAAAATTAATTTGGTGTATGAATGTAGTGAACATAATATTTATATGGTATCTATGATATGAAAATCATCAAATGAAACAATTTAATATTTATTATCATCTCTTAAACTAATCTTGGTGTAACCAATGAGAATTCACCAATAACTAGCCAACACGACATAGATTTACTAGGATGTTCATACAATGACTAAAATGGTTCTATCCTAATTGCAGACTAGTAACTATTTTTATAATAAATCTCAACAAAACTTAAATACTCATCCCATGCTCCAAAAAAATAAAATATTAATTAGAAAATAATATCCAAAAAATGTATATGTTTGTATTTGTCTTTACATACCAGTTTGGATCGTATTATATATTTAAATGAACATGAGATCCCAGTGCCTCATGAAGGACACCCAAATGTGAGAAGTAAAATAGGGGGGCCTCTATTAGAGACTATTATAGATGAATTTCCATGAAAATCAGAAATATCTATCACATATATATTTCGCCACTCTTAAACATTCATTGTTTCTGGAATTGTTAAGAAGTGGCCTAATTTGTTCTATATATCGATAACATCCCATATTGAATTCATCATTCTCTGGGTTTGGGGAAACCCAACTAGGATGTACATAGAAATGATAGCTCAATTCCATGTAGGTATTGTAATTTAATGAGGAAAACATGAAGGCCCCATTTCTAATACTTTACCTATTGGAAATTATAATAATGAGAGATAAAATGATAAATTCCCCATCTCATACATGGACCCTATATTCAATACAAGAAATCATAAAACATATTTTTCGTTCCAGGGTGCACTTACCTAATAGAATTATCAAATATTCCATCATCGATTTTCTAATATTAAATGGTACATTGTACCAGTTCTGGAAATATAGATTATAGTCCATGGATAAAGATATGTCAATAATGGAATCCCCACCATAACGAGGGTTAATAGAACCACAAAATTCACCACTATGATGAATTTATTGAATAATTGTCTTGAAATGAGTAGTTGAAAACTGAGAACTAGACTACACAACCATGACACCTGGTTTCATATCTACAATATAAAACTGTGTAACTATACCCATTAAGTTCCACTCTTATGCTGATTCATTCAATACCTGGGTTATAAGTATCCTTCTAAAAGAATATTTTAATACATTCCCTATCCTTGGTTTAGAAGAAATATTTTAATGAAATTATACCAGGTATTCCATCTACCACTTTTGGGGGAGATTCAAATGATTTTGAGAGAAGATATAAATCATGATGGATTTTTTGGAACACAAGAAAATTCATTCTAAAAAATAGTAATTCCACCAATTATTATGTGCATGAATCACAACTTCCAGTTGATGTTTATGTGTTGTGTTACTCCTATTATGTGGCCTAGTCTATTGAGATAGATAAGAAATTATTTGATCACCCATCCTAAGATCACAATCCAAAACTGAACATGATGCATCACAGAATCCCAAAAATCAATGGCCGGCCTCTAGAATAGAAGTCAAAAGAAATTTCATCTAAAATTATTCTCTCACATTTATCATCCCAATAAAAATATACTCCCTTAGGATTTAAATTAGTGATCTATAAGAAAAATAAAAGAATTATTTTAAAAAACAATAATATCACACTAAATCTAGGAATATTTGAATATACAAAACATTCTCTAGATTCTACCAATTCAAAAAAACATTCATCTTTTCACGATCAATTGAGATTCCATTTTCATATCACAATTTTCCGATGAATTTTACATATATAATCTAGAAATAACATTTTGATAGATTGGTATAAAGTCACATACTACTTAGAAATTAAAAAACTACTCACAAATGATGCACATTACCTTCGTCAAACATAGAGTAAATATTTATGTTAACCACAAAAATGACCATGAGAGTATAAATATACTCATGGAATATCATGTTCATCAGATCTATAAATATTTCATGATCATTGGTTACACAAAATTTCATGGAAGGTTATATATAATCGACATACCTACTCCAGATGGATGTTTTTTGAATGTCATATTCTTTTATTCTCAACTGCTGATAACTAGATCGAATGTAAATTGTCAAAAACCACTTTAACCCTTTAAAATTCTCATGAAGATCATAAATATATTGAAACTGATGCATTGTAATTACAGAAACTCAATATAGTTTTTGGTAATCAACATAAAGTGGAATAGGCACATCTACTTTCATTGAAAAGAGAACAATCACCGACACAGATGACATAAATATGAATATAAATCCTTTCTATTAATGATCATATAAATAAGTATTCAAATATTTCGTTTCATCTAGTTCCATATAGTAAAAATGAATAGATAATTTTTCAGTACTAGACACTAAATTGATAGAAAAATATAACTCCCTTAACAGTTTAGTAATAGAGAAATTATATAAAAAATGGCAGAAGCATTGATGGAAAATGTTAGGACATCATAACTCAGGGATTATTACTCCAGTTAAAACCTAAACACTTATATTAAAATACAACACTCTATATAATAAGTTTTGGCTCTAATTGATATTGTGTCCCATTGTCCTGTATTGATACCAAGCACCCCATCAGGTGTAGTAATGTTGTCCAAAAAATAATAGAAATCAATTCGATCTCTACTTCAAATGAGAAAATCCATCATAAAAAATATATTAAGAGGGTTCTTCTCATGATTGAAAAATTACATGAATTATTCATATCTAATAATGAAGAAAACATGTAGGATACTGAAAATCATGCTCTCTTTTCATTCTGAGGAGTAAAGTAATAACTAACATATAAGAGGATAGATTTATTACAAGATTTTCCCTATTAAAAATATGTCTACAAATAAATGAGTGATATGAACATGTGTTCGATAATGTTGTCACTAAATATGATACTATAGTGATGGA
The DNA here is from genome assembly GCA_963277665.1 of Viscum album. Classification (NCBI taxonomy): domain Eukaryota; kingdom Viridiplantae; phylum Streptophyta; class Magnoliopsida; order Santalales; family Viscaceae; genus Viscum; species Viscum album. The sequence continues at coordinate 2,108,715,784 of OY728122.1, read as the reverse complement.
ACCTTTCATAGTCTCCGGGCTTGTATCTAATTTCTTGGGAGACTATTCCACTACATGAAAAATCATTATTCCAGATTCATATGGAAGTGACCAATTTTATTATCAATCATCTAATTTCATCATAGTAAATTAAGGTGATAATGATATTTGGACACTAAATGGAGAAAAATATAAATATAAGAACAACTAAATGTGACTTGAGAATTTGCAGGAACCATATATGTTGGGTGCATCAGTGGAATCATGTTTTGAATTCCCATGATTGACACTCTATTTTCATACCAAAGGGAATGTTCCTGGCACTATAGTTTATTTCGAAGAACACAGTTTTTTATAACCTCCATGAGACTAATAAATGTTCCAATTTTCATTTAAATAATTCACTGAACATCTAATACGGAACAATGGACTTCTTTTAACCCTAATGTACCATCAATTTCTAGCTAAATCATCAATGATGTATCCAGAACATCATAATATGAAGTGATTATTAGAATGAAAAACTAATAATGAATATATGATCGATGTACAATCAAAAACAATAATATCTTCATCAACACATTTGACATGATCTTATGTGAGTACTATAAATTTTTTAACGAAATATTTTCATATTCATTCATGGTCTAAATAGCTTGATTGAGATTAAAATTTTTAATATCCTTATAGAACTCTGTAGACACTATGTAGAACTAGTCGTTGAAAAGAACATTGATTTTATCCAACTCCAATATCTCATTATACCTCACAATCATAATCATGTATCTCCAGCACATTCTATTTATTTCCATCTTTAAGGTGACACATTTTACCTTGATTGTGTTAGACATTTCAATGAATTAATTTAAATCTCAATCACCCTCAACCAATCATCAACCATTTACAAATCATATGATCCATGTAATGGTAGTGGATTATAGAAAAGGATCACATAATCACAACTTCATAATTAATCCCTATTCGGTTCCAATGATATAGCTTATGTAGGAATGGGTGGAGGTGTATTCCCCAGAGTTTGGATAACACGCACAATAACCTCAACCAGGTTCGATACCCTGAGAGGATTTTTTCATTATGGTTTACTAGAATTGTTCTCATAAATATATTTCACATGTCCTATCATATGAATGATGCTACGAAACATCATAAAATAACATAGAATATATCAAACGATTACACACATATACATTCAAATATGATAAACAGTGAAATTAATCCCATGAGATATGCATAGAAGATTAGGATTTCATCATCCCCAAGTCTAATGATGGAACAATATTTGAGTTAATCCTCAAAAAATATTTACTAAACAACTCATGGTATCATATAGATCATTATGATATGGTTTATCAAGGATCACAAAAATTAATTCACCATAATCCCTTATAAGAGTCTCAACTACATACTATCATCAATGCATGATTCTTAACCTGCACATCTGATACTACGGTGTCATAAAACAATATAGATAACCTGGTACCCAGACACATAAAATAATCAGAAATATACCCTTAAGGGTGTTAATGATCTCCACAATTCGTTGTCAAGAACCTAGAATCCTAGATGATGTGTTGGGAATTATTTTCCATCATAAACAGTAGAAGAATCAGACACATATCAGTATCCCCAAATAAAAAATGAATTGGAGAAATTACCTAAATTAATAAATTTATAATAAAACCAATAATATATATCATTAAAGTACAATGGGAACAAAATAAAAAACATAAGTCCAAATGTAAAAAACTATCCATGACAACGAAATCACTACCAGGACCTTCATGTGTAACTTTCCCCATTCTCAAACCATGAGTAAGGAAATCTAAATTTGACCTAAGGTTAAGGTATAGTGTGATATAAATTAGCAGTAGGGTCTCACCAAATGTTACAAAATAAGATGAAATATAAAGAAAATAAAATATTCATTAAATTTTAAACAAATCAATCATGAAAATTACAATTGGATATTTAAATCAAAACATGGATTACAGTTACAGTGGTGGAAACAATTCAAATAATTTATTTGAAAAAAATTTAAAATAACATTTATATTATTCAAAAGGAACGAGTAATGAAATTTCACAATCAATGGTATATGTACATCAAAATTCTCAAAAACAAGAATCATTACCACCCTCCAAGAGTTACGATAGTTCTAAGCTATGGGATTATTACACATCTCATATCGTGAGTGATGAAAACATATACACATTCCCCACATACACTAGCTAGAGAGGGCTCATAAATATCCTACTGTGGATATGATCTACTAAACTGAGTTATCTTTAGTATTATAAGGAATCAATCTGTTTCAAGGGAATTCACAACCTATCATTTTTCCAAAATAATCCACGAACTATATACGATTTCATGTATTAAAATTTTTAAACAATATTGGGAAAATTATACCCAAAAAACCACACCATTTACAATAAAAATATTACAATTTTACTTTAAAATAGTGACACATGTTTTTAATAAATACATTCCTTTTTAGGATAATACTAATAATAGGTTTTTATCAAATAAATTTAACCAATTTTTCAGAAAATCAATCCACAGAGATATTTCTAATAATTTCTTCAAATTCAGTTCAAATCCCAATTTCCAATTCCATATGAATTGGATGTTTCCCAAAAAAATTTTGATAAAAAGTAAAATCAAATTCCAATTTTCAACAAATTGTGTTTTTTATAATTGAATATATATCAATTTAATTTAAATCATTAATGTGAGGGAATTATAGCATGGAAATTATCAATGGAACCACCTATCATTAAAATAGTGCTCACATATCACAATGCCTACAACTATAATTTCCATTAAAGAGTACTGGAAATAGAGATTGTGAAATAAAGCCTCAATTCAAGATCCAAAATAAATTTATTTAGATCCATTTTCAATTGAAGACTTAAAAAATATTATAGAGGTATTATAGGGAGAGAGGGGAGAGAGAAAAATGACAGAATATCAATTACTAAAGAGATATTTAAATATTATATCTATGCATAAATCGACATTTAATGTGGTTTTAAGTTGCCAATGTGGGTCCCTAATAGCCTTATCGAACTTCAAAATTGACATATGGTGAGTCAGGATTCACTATGTGGTTATATGGGGATTCTGAAATTTGACTAATTATTTTTTGAATTAAAAATGTTTCTGTGTAGAGTTAGTTTGGAAGGACTTCATGGTTCATCAAAAAATGTAACCTAACTATGAACCCATCTAATAGGGTTCATTGTTTCTACTAGAGGGCATATGTTTTCAAACCGCACTCCAACTATACAAACCCCGCTATTTTGGCTTACACAATTGTTCGTTTGAGGGTGAGCAGTTTGGTAAATTCAAATTCCAACCATGCATAAGTGAATAGACCTCCAAATATTTCAATATTTCACCTGAAAACCCTCATAAAATACCCTACAAAAGAATGATTCAAAATGGTTGTTTAGGATTACAAGAAGATTATAACAAAATGGTACAGTGGCTTCTTCCACGACATCAACCTACTCCCTTTAACAAATACCCCTCACCAATGTCACCATCATCAGCAAATAACAAAAAATATCTTCATGTATATGTTTTACGAAAACCTGAACTACTCACTCTATGAAGGATGTCTAGATTATGTGTAACACCTACAATTTTTTTGGACACATATTTTTTTGAACAAATTTATATTTTCATATATATCTTGTAGTTAACTAATTCAAAGATACCTTTCAAACAGAATTGAATCATCATACATGACATGAAAAAATTAAATTTCATATATTACATGGAATATCTACTTGGTATACATTTCATGCAACACTGACTTGGTGTATGATGCGCACAATACAGAGTTAGTGTGCGATACACGAAACATTGAGTTTCTACGAAATTTTTTTTTTGTTTTAATTATTCAAATAATATAATTATAAAATTGTGCTTATACTTATTAATATTAATAGTAACTACTACTTATCATTTATTATTTATAACTGTTTTCTATAAAAAACATATGATTTTTGGTAAAGTCCTTTTAATGTTTAAAAACATCTTTTTATCAAATGATCTACGTCTAAAAATGAGATTATTTTTAGACAAATTTATAAATATATTTTGATAAAATAGACTTTATTTATTAATTAATAACATCTATGTTACCATAGGGTGAATTTTTTGGATTTTTTTGAGAAACATTATATTTCGATGAATAGTGAAAATAATGCTTTTTAGTTAAAACTTACTTTTTTCTAGTTAATTATTAATGGTAAATTATGTTATAAACATGTTTTAATGTAACATTATATTAGTATTATATATAAAAATAAAAAATTTAATTATAATCAATTCCACTATGATACAAAATATAAGAACTTATCAAACATTAGAACTTTTTTCTACATTAAAACCTCATGATTTCGTCCCATCTGCGGGATTAACACTAATATTAATTTTTACTCTACTAACTTTGTAAATTTAAAAATAACAAATAAACCATTTAATTTTTCCTATTTTTTTAATTTTTTATCTTAGTATAATAATTTTTGACTAAAATATTAAGTTAAAGTTATTGAAATTAATCACCTCAGTAATGGCAAAATTTAGCATAATTAGGGACTAAACCATAAAATTAAGTGCTCAAATGACCAATAAAATAGTAAAAAACATATTTAAAGTACATATATCATATAAAAGCCTTTAATTATTGATATTGGTTGGTTTTTAATACATTTTTAGTTAATATCACGTGAACACATATTTTGTTTCTAAAAATTATATGTGAGTCATTTTCTATCCCAATAAAAGGCCTCCACCTCTACCCATAACTAACAACTCTCAAGCCCATTGTGATCTACCAATCCTAGCCAGTATTGAATCCAAAAGAACTCTACCTTAAATCATGAATCCTCCCTTTTAGCAGATACCCTCTAATGGAGGCATTTTGGCACAAACAAAATGAGTTACCTGATTAAGACATAACATATTCTCTAAATAGATTTTCCATTATTTTCCTTCTCCACCACCTCCACTATCCTTATTAAATTATTGTGAGGAAAATAATTATCCTACATATACAATTTTTCTATGAAATGTTTATTAAATACACATACAAACCCCTCCATCTAATGGATGTTCAACATATTATTTCTGTGTGCGGCAAACTACTACCTCACGAAATGATGAATGCTCATTTCTCCTTTATCACCATTAAGAGTGGAAATTATGATGGAAAATCCATATTTATATGTAAAATATTATATTTTTTTATTTAATTATGATTTTGTACTTCTTTTTTTACACAGATCTTTATAGCTTCCATTTAGTGTTAATACAATAATCTCGTATGAGGATGTGTAGACTACCGCCCCTCAAAGCAATGTGATTCATTCACATACCACATGATATATATGATATAGTAATTCTACTAGAATAATTATATATATATAAATAATTATATATAAATTTTTCATTTACAAACATCCTTTCAATACGATAATAAAAATGGAAGCTTCTTTAATGCGTACGTACGAATTAACGTCTCCATGAACGGTGTATTCCATGTCATATTTCAATATGATAAAAATTATTATAATATGAATATAATGAATATATAAGATATTTATATGGTGATATGTAATTTTTAATCATTTTATAAGTATAAGGACTAATGATATAACAAATTTAGACACATGCGAAGAACATATCGAATATTACAGGACGTGAAATATTAACATAGGATCATTAACATGTGGGAAATATAAGGTAATAATGAAACTAAATATGGAATTATGTATAATAATTTTCTGATTTAAGCTATGTATCAAAAACATATATTTAATATATAGGAATCCAAAATGATTACGGGATGAGTCAGGACATATGGTAAGGGGACTTCATCTCATTTTTATTTTCCGTGAGATACAAGTTATGTTCACCACTCTTTACATTTTTGTGGTGTATGTAGTTTCCATTATTTTATTATGTAATTATTTTAAATAAAGGATTTGGAATTAACTTTTAAATTTTATGATCCTTATTCCATAGGGTTTGGCTTTCAATATATACCAAATCAGTAAAATAGTTTAGTCCCAATTTGCCTTCATTGAGATTCCTGTCTTGTTACGAGACAGAACTCTTATTTAGGGAGTATCTACTTCTATTGTGAAAGTAATAACATGCATATAATAATTTTCATGAAATATTAATCTTCTTGTAATTTCATTTTTTCCATGGATATCATGATCCCAAGTTATATAGTTAAAAGTCTTTATTGAGACAATCTCATCATTTTCCAAGATTTTTTAGGTTATTTCATCCCTTGATAAATTATTATCATCCTTCACTCAAGAATATTCATGAGTTCCATTATAATATGTTAATTAAGGATATAGTTGAGTATTTTCACCATATTATAATATTTGTAACAAAATATAGTAAAGAATGTGTTTTTAGGAAAACCCAACTTTACCCATTCTTCAGTTAGAAATCAATGTTTTATAAAAATCATTTTCAATAATACTATATGATTATACTATAATCAATTAATGAAATTTTTCATCTTTTTTACTTTTACTAATATCGTCATGGTTTTATTCATGTATCTTTACTAACAAGTCATTATTTATATCCTTTTTACTATTCAAACAAAATATTCATTTTTTACTTAGTATGACATGTACATATCTACCCATAGTCATTCCATTGAAGAATCATTTTCATTTTTAAAATGGTGATATTTAAGAAATTTTTTTAAATGTATTATTCCAAGAAAAATATTTTCAAAACGAATTCAATTATTCTTTATATGTTTTCATGGCATTTTCTGAAAAATTAATTTTTCAATGGTTTTACGTATTAATAATAATTTTTAAAAGAACAAAAGATGTTTTCATCAAGAAAATTTTTTTGAAAGATATTTTAAAACTAGTTTATATATAATATGAAATCCCTTGGTGTTACTCATTCCTTTTTTGGAAATTATCTAAAGGTTACATTCATATCCTTTCTATGAATGGGTCATGCTTAATGTCATGGACTTTATGATACAAATATCTCTTTTCACGGTTAATTTGATCATGAAATATGTTTCCCTTTAATGGGATATGCTTCAATGAAATGGTTATGAAACATATATATTTCTTGTAGGATATAATGTGATGAAATTTTAATGATAACCATTTCATATTATGGTTCCTTATTTGAGGTTTAAAATACTTTTATATTTCTATGGTCATGATATGATGAATGTTTTATTATCTTGTGGAACATGTGTGAATGATTTTACTATGATATTTTTGGGACCTGTGCCTCTCTCAAATTATTCGGGTAATGATTTTTTTATATGATCTCAAAGTGTAAATGGTTATATCCCATCCCTGAAAAGAAAGTGTTTGTATGGGTTGTATCCCAAGCCCGAAAAGAAATAGGGTGTTTGGTTTGTAGCCCAATCCCATAAATAATGAGGGTGTACGGGTTGTAGCCAAAGCCTAAATGAATGAGGGTACATGAATAGTATCCAAAGTCCAATAAACCAGATGATACGTGGGTTATATCCCAAGCATAAATTAAATTGGGTACATATATGGCTAGCTCAAGACCAATGTTGGTACACGGGTTATAGCCCAACCCTAATAGGTGATAAACATATTGGAAGGTATCCGTGAAAAAAATATTTGTATTCTTATATGTATTCTGTAAATCCTATGTATTATTCCTTATTTATGATTTCATGGCCCATTATGTTTATCTCCCTATGATTCAAATCTTATGAACTACCACGATTTACCCCATATATCTTATTTATGACTTTTGATATGTAGAGTATGATCCCCTAATGTTACGATCACATTATCATACTACTATCTCCATGTATATTTTTACATGTATCCCTTGTTTACCCTTATTATGAATTTGAGCAAACCCCTTTCTTATTTTTATTATGAAGAAATTTATTATGTATAATTGATATTGTTGTATATTTTTATTCAAGATGATAATGATCATTCACCATAATAGAAGACTTTGTTTCCACATTTCCAAGGAAACTAAAGTATTATGGTCCTTGGTAGTTTATTTTTGCAATATACTAAATATTCAACAAAAAATACATATTATTCATGCATTTTAAGCATGCGTATCAATATTTGGTATCAAATTAAAGGTTTATTCATCCTATGAAAACTAGGATGAGAAAAAATTGTGAGATCCTTAATTATATTTCTAAAGATATGTCTAAGGATGTCTCTATGGATATGTATAAGGATGAGATAACATTTAGGAAAATGTCCTGAAATTTGAGAAAAAGATAGAGTGAGTGGTTTCCAATAAATACATTCTTGTCTAGAAAATACAAGTGGATGTGGCCCTCATACAGATGTACCTATTGGTAACTACTCCAACAATATGTTTTGGGCTTGACTAGGGGTAATATAGTACATGACAATGAGCCTTTCTACACACCTGGATTGAAACTCCATGGGGATATTCTTTTTGAATTTACAAATTCTTCGTGAATCACAACGAATGATTTAGATATAAGTTAGCTATGAATAAACTAGGCTAAAAATAATGTGAAATAGATAATAAAAAGTGTCATTATTTTTACATACTATAATTAATTCTTTTCATGAATATGTGCTTTTTTACTATGATATTTATTTCTCACACTATTATTATTGTTTTAGTCAACTGGATGAACCATAAGGAACTGTATTAATGTTTAATGTGAGGGGTAATTTTATTATGACCATTAAAATGAGATTATTAGTGGAGAAATAGATATTCCAATTATGCCAAATCCACTATCGTGTTACAAAATTAACGATGTTATCTTTTTTTATATTTCTAATATGTAGAATATGTGAATGTTGTACTTTCATGGTATGAAACATAGAGAAAATATGATTTATCTTCATTAATGTCAAGAAGAATGGATGAAGAAACTTTAGGAATACCTCAAATGGAGGAGAAGATGCTATTTTTTCGAGAAAAAAGTGTCATTGAGTTATGAGTTATCAGAGTTCAAAGTCTTATCTGTAGAGAAAATAGATATTACCAAACCCAATTCCAAACTATGGATTTATATATAAACCATGAACAAACCTCTTCCATTCAAAAAATTAATGTTTAGGATTAATTTTTTATATATATATTTGACTTCCATAATTAAGAATGATGAATTATTTTGGGGTTGATCATTTTATATTTTTGTTAAGGACTTATAAGAATTTGTAGTGTTGTCAGGATGGACTAGAAAAGTGATTTAATGGAAAAATTATATTTTGATTAAGGGAAGGTATGCCTTAAATAATGCATGATTCTACGATAATGATGTTTGGATAAGGATTTACAAGATAATAATAAGTAAATTGGATAATATATATTTCTGTCTAATTGATTACTGAAATAATGTTCTATGCCATCAAGGATGAAGTTTATAAAATCTAGGATTTATGGGATGTATCCAGTAATAATTGGAATAAAAAATAATGATTTTATTTCAAAAGTATTTAAGGTAATTCAGGTTATGAACATGTTTCATTAAAATATATAATGAGTTTATTCAAATGTTTGGAATTTCAAAACCAAGAGAAACATTGTTATATACAATGGAATTAATCTTAAGATGATTTCATGAGACTATTTCTGTTGTTTTTGATTTTCACCTTTCTGAAGGGTTATAAGGTTAATCGTTCATGAAAATTTTAAGTTAAAAATGGAGGTTGTATTTGTGCAATGCATTTATGTTGAAAACCTCAATTATAAGGCCAATACGTGATTAACCTTATTTCAAGGATGTCTATCTTTTAAAAATAATCGAAAAGGAAAACATGTATGTTGGATTAAAACTAATAAATCCCTTCTAGGCCATGGGTCTTGAACCCATTATCGAATGGTGATAATGGATTCACACCTACCAATGGCCTACACACATTCTTGGTTAGTGTATAATTATATTTGATGAATTAATATTTATGATGATCCATAACTATTACATTTTATTTTTAATTCATGTTGGTTGTTTAAGAGACAAATAGTTTGACTTTTTATTCATTTATGGGACTTAAGATACATTAATTCATATTTTATTGATTTATTCATCAATTTTAATTACTAGAAATTCATTCCAGGGAGTAATGGATGTATTATAAATTGTTTGAAGCACTACCTAGGAAAAAAAATTGTTTAAAAAAATTTATCAAGAACTACTCAACATTCTGAAAGTGACATAATAAATGTTATATTAAAACCTCAAATTAAGTTGAACCAATTGATTATCAATTCATCATAGATTTATTAATTTTAGGCCCTAAAAATTCCTTTGATCATTCACTTGTTTGTGATTAATAACCTTAATCACTCCCCATAAATATTTACATATTCCTTACATGCCCAATTTTCACCCTCGACATATATTTTCATATGTAGAAACCGAGTTATATGTAATATTGGGTAACCATTATGGATCCAAATATCTTTTTTAAGGGATGTTTTATAATAAGTTTTTTTTGTTTAATTTTCTATTAATGAACCATTTATTTATATAACCTTTGATAACCTAGACGAATTTTGAGGGAAATATTTATTTTAATTGTGTAAAATATAACACCAAGATTTTTTATAGACATGATTTTTTCGAATAAATCTAAATTTACCTTTATATATTTAAAGATAATAAGTTAATGATTCCTTTTACGTGAAAAAAAATTGGCATACGTTATACACTACACCAATTTGGGGTATGTTCTGCAAAACACTAACTTGGTGTATGCTTCACAAAACACAAACTTGGCATATGATGCGTGAAACACTGAGTTTGTGTGAGATACTCACAACCCTGAGTTTCTACAGAATATCTATTTTTATAATTTTAATTATTTAAATATGTAAATTATAACCTATTAGTTATACATGGTAATATTAATAGTAAAATATTCTTTTAAAAAATTATAATTTTTTTATAAATAAATCATATGATTTTTTGTAAATTTAAATTTTTTAAAGACAATATTATCTCCAATGAAATGTATTTAGAAATAAAACTAATTGAGGAGAAATTTATAAAATTAATTTTATAAAATAAACTTCTTTATTTAATTCTTATTGTAAAAATTTTCATAGGGTGAATTTTTGAGATTTTTCTGGGAAACATCATTGTTTATAATAGTGAAAATACTACTTTTTAGATAAATAATAATGTTTTGTATAATTAATTATGAATGGTAAATGATATTATGAAAACTTTTTAAGGTCTCATTAAATTAATATTAAATCTAATAACACAATTAAATTCATTATAATCAATTCCACAATGATACTGAATATAATATCATAATAATCATTTGAACATTATCCATCATTAAAACCCCATTATTTCATATTGTTTGCTGGATTAGTACCAATCTTAGTTTTTATGATCCTATAATTATAATTTAAAAAATAAAAAATATGCCATTTTATTCAATCTAATTTTAATATTCTAATATGACAATGATAATTTTTTGAAAAAATGATTATTGAAAGTGATTAAACTTAATCATAGCGGTTAAGCCAAATATCATATTAATTAGTGACTATACAATACTATTAATGTACCAAATTACCTATAAACCAATATAACAGGCATTTTATGTCTATATGTCATCCATAAACCTTCATTTATTGATTTATTTTGGCTTGGAAAGAATTTTTTTTGGAATGAACATATGCACACCTAATTATTTTTAAAAAATATAATGTGAGTTATTTTCCATCCCTAAAAAAGGCCACCACCTCTACTCATTCATCACACCTATAAAAGCTATTAATATCAGTCAAGACCAGAAAAAAATATCTATCCAACAATAATCACTTAGACATTGAATCCTCCCTTTGGAAATAAACCATCTCAAGGAATCCATTTGGAACAAATCAAAGGTGTTACCCGATTGAGAGGTAACATCCTATATGAATCTTCATTCCTCTATTTTCCTTATCCACCCCCTATACTATTCTTAAAACCTCTTCTATGATGAAAAAAATATCCTTCATATATTAGTTTGTTTTTATGAAAGTTTTATGACCTACATTTATTCAAACAACCATCAAATATATATTGAACTTATTATTTCTGTGTACAGAGAACTACTGCACCACGAAATGATGATTATTAATTTATCCATTACCAAAAATTATGGGGGCCATTATGATAAAAAAACCTATTTGTATAGGTAATATATTATATTTATAATATATCTATTCTTATGTATTAATTTTTTTAACACATGTATTATTACCTTCCATTTATTGTTAATAAGATAATCTCGTTTGAGGATGTGTGGACGACCACCCCCTCAAAGCCAGGCGATTTGTTCACACACCACATGGAATGTATTAAGGATTAATTTAATGAAATTATATGATATATATGATATAATAATGATATATTAATATATATATATATATACATAAGACATTTACATACTTCCATTCAATAAGATAATAAAAATGGAAACATTATTTATGCATACATACAACTTATTGTCTCCCCAAATGGTGTATTCTATATCATACTTCTATATGATATAAATTTTTATAATATGAATATAATGTATATAACTAATATTTATATGATTATATACATTTATTAACCATTTTATAAGTACAAGGACCTACAATATAACAATTTATGACACATGCAAATAACAAATAGAATATTACCCAATGTGAAACTTCATCACAGGATCATTAATAATAGTTAAAATATAGTCATAATAAAAAAATATGGTAATTTTTATAATAATACACATCTAAAAAAATTTACAATAAAATTATTTTTATTATATATGAAACTTGTATGAGTACAGAGTGAGTCAAGGCACAAGGTAAGGGGATTTCATCTATCTATTAATTTTTCTGAGATATAAGCTATGGTTTCCACTATTTAACTTTTTGTGTATGTACATACAATTATTTTATTTTATGTTTCATGAAATTAATATTCTTTTTATTAAAATTCCCATTTGATGATCCTTCACCAATGGGGTTTTTCATTCAAATGTTACCAAATCGGAAAACTAGTTTTCCCTCAATTTTCCTTCATTTAGATTCATGTATTATTATGAACATAAAATATTATTTTAGGTCTATATTATTCCCTTTTAAATGTTATACCATTAATCAATATATTTTATGATATATTATTCTTCATATAATTTCCTACTTTATCATGGAGAATATTATCCCATGTTACCATGTTATAAGTTTTTATTGATGCAATCTCATTGATTTCTGAGATTTTCTATTATATTATATCAATTTAGTAATATTCTTGGAAACCATTTTTAGAAAACATAGATTTCCAATCGAAGAAAGGGAACATTTGTTCTTTTCTAAAAAGAGATTCCAAGAAAATTGTATCATTATCCTATAAGATTTTAAAGAAATGATTAAACTTTTTGTCTTTTACCAATCACATAAAATGAATCTACTTATCGCTTTCCTAACAAGTCATTCCTTGTAACCTTTTTACTATAAAAAATAATCATAATTTATTACTTCATATGAAATGTATATATTTTTTCATCATCAATCTGATAATGTTTACATTCAATGATTAAAATTATTTTTTAAAAATGTTTTTTATATGAAGATTTCAATGATTATTTTTTGAAAAAATTGTCTCATGCGTTCTTTATATTATTTAAGGTTATTTTCTACAAAATGTATTTTTAAATGGTTTTATGTGTTAACAAAATTTTCCCAATGAAGAATGGATATTGTCTTCAAGAAATGACTTTGAAGGATATTTCAGAACTATTTTCCATATAATACGACATCCATAGATGGTACGAATTTTAGTTTTTTTAAAATTCCCTAATGGTTGCATAAATATCCTTTATATGGATGGTTCATGATGAATTTCATGGTATTTATGAGATATTTTTCCCTTTCAAGGGTTATATGTTTATGAAATTTTTTTCCATTTAAAGGTTTAGGCATCGAAGAATTGGTTATGAAACCTATCTCTTTTCCATAGTTTATGATGTGATGAAATTTTAATGATACACATTTCATTTTATGGGCCACGATTTGTTTTATATAAGACCTATAGATTTTAATGGGTCATAATTAGATGAATGTTTTATTTTCTTTTGGTATATGTTTGAAGGATTTTATTATGAGTTGTGAGGGACCTGTATCTCTCTCAAATGATTCGTCAAATGATTTGTTTAATTTCAGCTCAAAGGATACTCTGCTCATAGTGCAGGCATGAAATTTAACAGGGAGTATGGGTTGTATCCCTATACTTAAAAAATAGGGTGTGTTGGTGGAAACTCATGCCCAAAAATAAATAAGGTGTACGATATTTATCACAAACCTAAATTGAAGAGGGTACATGGGTTGTACCCAATTCCTTAAAACAAGAATGTACATGGGTTTTAACTAATGCGTAAAAGAAAGTGGGTACATAGGTTTCTATCCTGATCCCAATGTAGGAAAACATATCATATCCCAAGCCAAAAATGTTCTAATTGTCTTGGTAGGTAGCCTTGATAAATGTTTCTATTGATATATGTTTTCCATAAATCTGATGTCTTATTCCTTATTAAGGATTTATTGGCTCATGATGTTTATTTCCTTGTGATTTATGTCTTATTAACTACCATTCATTATCCCATTGCTCATATTTATGAACTCTGATATGTAGGGTATGATCTTATAAGGAAACTATCGTGTTATCATAATACAATGTTCATTTTTATGATTACATGTATCACATATTTACTCTTACTGAGAAACTATGCTCTCCCCTTTTTTAAGTTTAATTCCTCTAGGTTATGAAGAAATGTTTTATGTAGAAGAAATAATGGTGTAGATTATAATGGGAGATGTTGAAAATATCTCCCCTCGTTAGATGTTTTGTTTCCATGTTTCCGTAGACATTAAACTATTATAGTCCTTGGGAATATATTTTTTCAATGTAATAAATATTCATATGAAATGATGTAATATAAATTTTTGTTAATTATAGGTCTCTATATAAAAATAGGTTGGTGATGAATTCCCTTCAAAATTCTCTCAGTGTGGTATTATATATGCCCAAACACGACTTTCCATGACTCAAACTATTTCTCAGACAGATTGTATGTTATATAAAATTCTAGGGAATCAAACATGATTTTTGATCTTCTCCAATCATATGGGTCATAAAGTGGACACCCCCTTTTCCACATCACTATCATGGGTTTTTTATCATATATGTATTGAATGGGGGATTATTTTACTTATACCATTATAATGGTTCTTATTACTTCATTGGCTCTATCAGGGAAATAATGTGGTATTTGTGAATTGATGGTTAATTATAATGTTCATTAAATGATGTATTTTCTTCTTTATAGTGAAATTATGATATATCCATAATGGCTTCATTTATTTCTCTATTCTCATCCATTATAAAATAGTAATGTTTTTTTGGCTAATAAGATAATGAATTTGTGACATTAAAGGTTTTGTTAAATTATTTTATCCACGACTTCAATCATGTCAATTCTACGTAATAGATGAATAGTCATATTCAAAATTACTTTAACATTATACCACAACACAATAATTAGGTTAAGATTAGATTCATTTGATAATAAAATCATTATAGTGGAGATTTGATATTCTATGAAGAAATAAAATAAACAATACAGTAGTTAAAATAATATTCCAAAAACGTCATCCTCAATAGTTGAGTAGAAGATATGTTTTTGTTATTACACTCATTTCAATGAATAACTACCATAATTATGGGTTGCATAGACTTTTCCTTTTTCCCATATCTTATATGAAACTGGTGTTTATCTTCATTTTTATCCTACAGTTTATTTTGTTCAAACGACTTCACTTATAGTTAATCATATATAATTCATATTTATACTAATTTTAATCAATGTTTAACCTATGTAAAATTGATTTAGGATCTCTCATAAAAGTTAACCTAATATTCAATTTAATGTTTCCAAATTACCATGAGCATTCATATGAATCATTGAAATATATAATTCCAAAATATAACATATCATTTATACAAGAATGCCTATTAGAATTGATATTTACATTAACTTATAAATCAATATATTTAATTATATGTTAAGGATGATGACGTTCAACGTATATTACCTAAAATAAATTATAAACATTGTTCGTATGTCCTTTATAATAGTTCCCAAATAGAATCTAAATGAACCAAACCATATCCCCCAAGAGTAATTTCGTAGGTTCTCATTTATATGACAACACTTCTAGAATTATAGTGATGATTGATTAAATGGTCAACCAAACCTTTTGGTGTGATTTTATTTGGTTATTTAGTGCCACATTTTCAATCAAATTATTGTTTATAGATATAGATTTTCTTTTGGGGAAAATATATATATTTAGGAAATCATTAGGATGGTATCCATTGTGTAAATTTATTCCTATGGTTTTCAATAATAATTTCTAAACATAATACAAAAAAAATTATGCATTATTTCCATAAAATAATACTATTCTAAAGTGTTTTCTACGACGTCGAAAATCTGATTTACCTTATCTTATCAGTTATTAAATTATCCTCAATGGACATCAAAATATACATATCAATCTAAACCATTTTTTGGACACAAAATTTGATGCTTTAAGTATTTTCTCTTGAATCCAATCCTCATAGATTAATATATTAAATACATTCTTTGATATGAATTTAAAACTCCTAGATATATCTATCTATATTTATAAAATGAAAACAATTATTGATTATATTACATTCAAAAGATCATATCAATATTAAATATTTAAATGATTAAAACACCACAGAACAAATATACCACTGGTTCTTTTTATCGAATATATAATATTCTAATTATATATAATACTAATCAGTTCATCATAAGTCATCAACATTCCCAACAAATAATTCATTCATGCTATCCATCTAAACATTTAATGTGTACTAAATTTCCCTATATTACATGTGGAATTTGAAACAGAAGTATGAGTGAATTCAAATGCTCAGTAATGGAATCATATAACAATGAAAATGAAGGAAATAACATAGAATAAAAAATATATTAGGGGTAGGAAGACAACATGAAGAAATAGAAAACGTGGAAAATAAATCATGATATATCCTTGATAATGAATGAAAATATGGATATCAATAATAATGAACTCAACCTGAATAAATTCATATTTGAGGAAATTAAAAAATTCATGACATGGCCTTCCATGGTCCACGAACCAAATCATCTATCCCCATTGGTATTCTATAATACATGTGATTACTTTATAGAAATTCACGAGCTATTTATCACTAGGGTGCCTTATAAGACTAATAACTATCGTCACAATGCCACACATGTTCTTTCAGTGGGTTTTGTCCTCACTCACACACACCTATAAAGACTTAATAGAAGGTCACCCATTTTGATCAATACTCCTTGACAAGATTTCTTAAATCTGGATCCTACAATTTTTGGATCATCAAAATAATTATGCATCATGTTGATAAGGGTAGTGATATTTATCCATTTAATGTTTTACTTTTCTAGATATGTTATACTAAACACCCCTTTATAGAACAATTATCCCATTTTATACATCAATACATAAACCTAGGTGGTGCCTATGGAGATACAAATTTTTATTGGATCTGATACATATCTAAGACATCCTAGACTGACATCCTAAAAAACCACCAGTCGGACCAATCATGACATAACCTGAATCATGCATCCTCTCATGGAAAAGGCCAACATCTTGAACCGAGGCTCTAAAGATGTGATAGTGTGGAGAGTATACATACATGGTAAAAATACCACGACGGTATATCATATAATACATAAAAAAATATTTCAAATAGTAATAAATGAAATATAGAGATAAAAAATAGTAATATCACTTAATATAGGTGGCTAATGTCAATACATAACAATCCATGCATATCTAGATGATTACATATAAAAAATAAGATAAAAATTAGAAACATGATACAGTGAAATAGAAGAATAATGAATGTAATGAAAATCCTTATAGGATAAATCCATGAGAAAAATAAACTCTAGCTCAATAATTTTTTCCTAACACCTATGTTCATGTATGACAAGAGAAAAAATAATCCAGGGTTCTGCAACTATGAAGATTTTCTAGGTATGCTGGTTCAATGGAAGCCCAAGAATTGTGTGAAATATAATCAGTATAAATCCACCAATGGTGTCTAAATCACAATGAAGTTCTTCCAAAATAAATGATTTTTTACATGTATATCAATAAAAAAGAAGAAATTTAAATTAAATAAATCACCATGTTGACAACTGGTTCCTCATGGACACCAATCCCAACCATACCTATTTCTTCTTAAGTATGAACTATATGAAACATGTAAAAATGACATAAGGGTAAAGTGATAACAAGACAATGGAAATTTGGTATCATGAGATAGAATAATATAAAACATTTGATTTGCCTCAGTCAGTACATCATTAGGGAAAAAAATATCTATCACTATCATTTACTGTAAATGAAAATACAAAAATTAAATAGTATCATCCTAGGACCACACACGGTGAACCATAACAATGAAACCATTTATCAAACTGAGAGGACCTTAAATTCTCACTAACATAGGAGTATCTATAAGGAGATAAATGAAAGAACTTACATTTATCACTCCCAGCCAAATATGATAGAACCTCTTCTGGGAAAATAATATGAATCTAATTGGAGGACCATGTCCCAATCCTAGCCTAATACAACTATCATGTTATTGAGACCATCCATAGTTTCTACCATATGCAATCAATATTGCTCATAATGAGTTAAAAGTAATGAATAGTGAGCCTGATGAGGAATTTTATTATAACCCACAATTTATATATAATCAATGAGTGAAACAAACCCCAAGCATAATGCACCTATCCATGGATATCCTTGAATGGAAACCCATGTAACTGACATTGTGTTCAGGATTCATTTTCACATATTATTTTATACAATAAAAAATTACATAATAGTGTACATTCAATATTATGAAATAATTATTATTTAAGAGGTACATTCCCACTTTCCATTTCATTTTAGAATTAACCATGTACACATATATAGAAAAGGCTCATCATGAAGCAATAACAAAAAATAAGGCCATGGAACACCAATAAGTTTAAACCGAGATAGGGATAGGAAACATTTATGTATATATATATATATATATATATATATCAATTTTCCAATTTGAAGACAATAAACCTCATTAAAGGATATTATTAGAAAAAATATACTTCTATTCAAACAATTCATTATTTCACTTAGAAAATAAAAATTTCATGATAAATAAATAGGAATCACACCTCAATGTTGGTTTGAAGATATTCCTATATCAAAATTTAATACAAGAATAAAAACCACAATAAATATGGATGACATAGATAAAGGAAGAACTTCATTTTGAAGTTGAAGTGATACATAATCACCCTAAGGGATTATTTATATTGTGTTTATAGCTACCCATCATTCAAAAAAGGGTCCAAAAAATCATAGGAAAGTCTATGAAATTAAATTTAAATTAAAATACAAATTATGTGAATAACCAATTAATTTTGGAATGTTGAACCTGATAAAATATTCATTAAATTGATGCAACATAATGGAAAAACATTAGAACACATACCTAAACATTAGGGTGACCCACTCATCAAATGTCAATGCATGATTTGGTCTAATTTGATTGAAATATAAGAAACAACTAAATTCTCTAAAAATATAGTGAATTAGATCACATCAAAATAACCAACTAAAGATATAGTTAATTATAAAAGTTTCCTATGTAATGTAGGGATTAACAACTAGAATCTATATTGAACAACATATATAAAATTTGAATTTGGGATTGGGAGAAAACACTTTTCCTAGTAGGGGAAGGGGGAGCTACATGGGAGAAGATGTGGAGCCAAACATGGTTACTGGAATAAAATAAAATATATGGTAGTAGGATAAAAATAGAAAGAAGGTGGAAATTTGAATATCAACACATTAATCAGGAACATGGTCTAGATGTTGTATTGGCCAAACTATTCATTAAATATGGATTAGATTTACTTCACGTAGGGGGCTCCCAATGTACATGTTCATATTTTGAGAAACCATGTAAAAAACAATTGCTTATAATTTATCAAAAACCTATAGAAAATAAAATTGTCATTTATACCCCCTATCATGGTAATAAAAAACTCATGTGAGACCTCTTGAACTACATGATCTGTTGAATGGTTTTTATGGAGGTTCGAACTGTTTCAGACAAACCATTAACCCAATAAACCATCTCTAGTGTTGAGTTTTTTTGGTCTGCTGCTTTTGAATCATGACAGGACACCCATGGAACTGATTGCACCTTAATTTTCACGACACATCCCCTAATTCCCGTGTCGTGATTAACCAATGTATGACCCTTATAGGCCATGGGTTGGTGACTGGGACTGGTAAAGAATATCCCTAAAATGGGAGGGCATTGCCTCAAAATCAATACACACCTAGACATGGAACACAACCCACAAGTAAAACACAATGGAATAAGAAATATACAACCAAAACTAAAAACCACCACTGAGAGTAATAGTATGTAATAAATGTAGCATGGCTAGTATACATGCCCAAATCGGAAAAAGATACATCAAAAAAGAGAAAAACAGCTCCTGAGATCATCCGCCAAGGATCCTACCTGAAGGGTGGGTACATCTCCTCTATGTGGTTCTCCGCACCAACCGGTCACCTCTGTACACCATCTAGTTCTGGATCCCAGGTCTTGGTAAAATATTCATATCGTCTGTACCAGACACAACATGGTAAGGGAAAAGCCAGTGCAAGGGTGAGTATAAAAATACCTAATAGGGACCTTGAGATCCCCAAAGGTATCACAGAATTCTGCAAAGGAAAAATAACATAGAATTATCCCAATCATGAATCACAAGTAATGAATTAGTTCAATCCAGTTATATTACATAAATTACAATAATAATGATGATTATTTATAAAGCTAAATCATCTTATTCCATTAAGAAATTACACTACTGAACCACTAAGAAGTTGCTCTGTCATCAACCAGCATAGGGTTGTAAGCCACTATTCCACATAGTGTCGTAAGTCATTGATGCACATATGGTCCTAAGTCATCAATCAACATAGGTTCATAAGTCTTCAATCAACATAGGGTCATAAGTCATCAATCCGCACCTGGTCTTAAGTCATCGATTCACACTGGGTCGTAAGTCGTCGATCCACACTCGGTCATAAGTTGTTTATCTACACTGGATCTTAATTCGTCGATCCACAAAAATTTGTAAGTTGTTGATACAAATTAGGTCTCTCTAAGGTTGGTCCTCGTCGGGTTGCGCTACTTCTGATCCACACAAGGTTGTTATGATACTGTCCCACAATGGTTTGTATGTCACATGACAGCCAGCCACAAGATTCCCGCACATAGTGCACTGTTGTCTCTGAGAAACTAACCTTCAATAAATCTCTTGTACCTCAACCTCCACAAAGTCCCACAAAGAAATAACCCAACTAACATCCATGTTATATGAGTTCCAATTCAATAGATGGTGCATTAATCAGACGCCCGGTCTGTATGTTAAAGGCTTTTTAGTGCCGAGGGCCAGGTTGGATTCATGTCTGGTCCAACCCAGATGTACCCCAACATTATCCAAAACCCGAGTGGAGTTTCTCAATAGGACTAACTTTCCCTAATGGTTCCATCACTATAGAAGGTTCGTCAAATAGACTTCTAGTTTAAGAGATTGGCCCCTTTTAGAGAAACTGGGCCAACACGGGTCTGGGTCCAGTCCGACTCCATCGGATCCACCCTATCTGCACCACTGGCCCTAGATCAGTTCGGCTGGGCCTTACCCGAAGGGGATGGGCTACTGGTTCAGTCTTATGGATGTATTCTAGTCTCTATGGTCTTGGGCATGGAATGATACATTGGGCCGCGAAATTGGCCTAGCCCGTGAGTTGGGCGTGGCGCGTCAGCTAGGCGAGGTGTGGCTTCCCACGATTGGAAAATGTGTCAGTTTGGGCGTCAATAATAAACTCTATTTGGTGCCACTCCACTGGGACAGTCCGCGTTGGCTGGTCAACGGTTGGACTCGTGGGTGCTGGTCCACCCATCGCCCACCTCCGTTTATTGGAGCTGTGACCCCTCCTCCACGGCATGCTTACATTGCGCACCAACCGACTTCAATGTAGCCAGAGATGTCCGGCCACCCCCTTCATCCTTCATTTAATCTTCGAGCTTTGTCACCTCATTACGGTTATCGAGAGATGGGTGCTGCCGACCAAGCATATGTGGGCCACCAGTGATGCTCTGGTGGTCCTATTTTATTCCTGACAGTGCCTATGGGCTCCCTGGGAAGCTATCATCACTGCATGTCCCCTGGTTTCCTCTTGTCGTTTTATCAGTTGATCTCCCATGAAGAACGTAATCAATAACATGTTCAGTGGAGGGTCCAGGCCTAGTTCTGTTCAGCCGCACCCTCCATGTTAGCATCATAACATGTGAATAGTTCATCATAATGAAAAGGAAATGAAAACTAAAACCCATAAACAAAACCCCTACCTCGAACTCATTCGAAGAAACTATGGATGATGGAGATGAACCCGTGTTCGAAGGTGTTCATCATCCCATGTTGTTGTGCAGTTTGAATCTTCCAATGGTCATCGATGCTCTATTACACGTTGGTGGAAGACGTTATTGGATTTTCATCAAAGGTTCCTCTCTTGATTGACCAAAACACACGCCCATGATTTTTATCAATAAGTGAATAGTCTCCCACATTGTGTTTAATATTATGATTCAATAATTAATCATTATTAATGATTAAATCAAACAATTAATGGTTTTCATTACAACACCAAAGAAACAAGAGCTTTAAGAAATTAAAATTCTCTTATTTAATGTCTAACGTTTCATGTGGTCCCACCACCATCTCTCCATGGTTACAAGGAAAGAATAAAATAAATTTGGATAAATTTTTTATATTTTTTCACAATGTCAAAAATTTATTTTTTTCATATGATCCTTTCTGTTCGTTGTTAATATTTTCCTATGTGAATCTTGGTGCTTTGAATTCAATAGTACCCTCATATTTTTAATCCGAGCACCGATTCAAAAGATAGAAATTGATGCTCACACACAAACATAACATACCTTAAAAAAATTTCAAAATTCCATTTTAGGATCTCTAGGCCTCATAATCACGTGCCATAAATTTTAGCAGACTCATAATAATCCTAAATTATTTTAAAAAATTATATATAAAATTTGGATCTTTACATCCTCCCCTCCTTATGTATTTACATCCTCGATAGCCACAAAAAATCTTGGGAAACAAATTAAAGGGGTACTAAGCACATATTTGAGCCCCCCGCTCCAATGTTCTCTCCTATAGGATCCCATGCTACCACTAAACTCACTCCATTGTAATCAAATGCCCACAGAGGACCCACTCATGTTGATCCTCTATCTCCACCGATAACTCTGCAATCGTCACTCCATTGTCAATATTCAACTTTCCCAAGTCGATGAGGTGCGCTGGATCATGCACATACCTCCTTAGCTACGACACATGGAAACAATTATGCTCCCGGTGCATCTTTGGGGGATGATCTATGCGGTATGCCACCTCGCCTACTCTTCTAAGGATTCAGAAAGGTCTAATGAACCTCGGAGATAGCTTGTTGCCCTGACCAAATCATTGCAATCCAAGCCGGGGTGAGACCCTTATGAAAACATGGTCTCCCTCCATGAACTCCAAGGGCCTCTATCTCTTGTTGGCATATGACTTGTGACATCTCAGTGTAGTCTTCATCTGCACCAGGATGATCTGCACCTTCTTAGTGGTATTGGATACCAAATCAAGACCCATAAGTGAAGGCTCCCCTAGGACTTCGTAGCATATAGGTGATCTGCATGGTCACCCATATAAGGCTTCAAATGACGCCATGCCGATGGTGGAGTGATATATTTTGCTCTATGAAAACTACACCAGTGCCAGGTGGTCCTCCCAACTGTGGCCAAAATCGAGGACACAAGCATGAAAAAAGTCCTCAAACGTCTATATGGGCCGCTCCATCTGACCATCTATCTGAGGATGAAAGGTGGTGCTAAATCAAAGCTGAGACCCATGAACATTCAGTAATCCATTCCAAAACCGGGATGTAAAACGAGTGTCATGATATGAGATGATAGTTGATGGTACCATATGAACCCGTACTATCACCTGTACATAGAGGCTCCCCAAGCCATCTAATGAACCCTACTATCAAATATATAGTATTTGGGAAGAATTGGTGAGTCGTATAATGAACACCCAAATAGAATCATGGCTCTGGAAATATGTGGTATCCATATCGTGATGTCTGGGGATATTTCATCCCAACTACACTCCGACACCTCAAGTGGATGAGATAAATCTTCTGGAACCTGGTGCTCGACCTTCACTTGCTAACATGTGAGGCATCATGAAATAAAATCTTCCACTAATTTCTTCATTCTTGACCACCAATACTGATGCTGGAGGTCTTATTTCATCTTTTCCACACCATCATGTACCACCAAAGGGGATGTGTGGAACTCCCTCAACCCGTTGTCTCATAGAATCACTAGTACCATGGTTTGTCCTCTGAAATGGATGATGTGGTCCCCACAAATATAAAATCCTTTTGGAGCCCGTCCTGAGTATATCTGATCACATTAGGCCTCATAGTCAATGTCCCCAAGTTGTGCCTCCCATACACGCTAAAGGGGTGGGGGAGTGAAATTCATGGACTGGAGGTATGCAGCTTCATCATTATCCATGAAGGATAACTGCAATGGGACTAACAACACTATCGTGTCACTCAGCAACTATAACCCAGGCCTCCAAATGAGTGCGTCTGCCACCACATTTCTCTTCTCATGAGTGTATACTATTTCAATGTCATTGTCCTGGAGGAACTCCATCCATCAATGTTATCTCAGGTTCAAGTCATTCTGTGAGTAGGTATACCTAAGACACTTTTGATCGGAGTATATAGATAACTATTCACCCCTCAAGTAGTGTTTCCACGTCTTCACAGAAAAGACCACTACTTCACTCTCCAGGTCATGGGTAGCATAGTTTTGATCATTCTATCTCATCTGTCGTGAGCCGTAGGTGATAAACACTTTCTCCTACATCAAGACACATCCCAGTTTGGTCCCTAATGAAAATCAGTATTCTACATTCCAAATACCATCTTCTGGTAGCCTCAACATGGGGGCACTCACCAATCTCTGCATTAGATCTTGGAAGCTATGTTGGTATCTCTCTGTCCATAGGAAAGGATATAGCATATTTTTAAATGTTTATATGGGTGATTATATTATGTAAATGTCAGGTAAAAATCTCTTGTAGTACCCAACCATCATCCGGATACACCACACCTCGGTCAGACTCTGAGGTGTCTCCCAAGCAAGCACTGCCTCTATCTTTGCTATATCTACTGAAAATATAGCCTCTGATATAATGTGTGCCAGAAAGTGGACCTCCCTTATCCAGAAGATGTACATCAATATCATTCCATATAGTTTATTCTCTCATAGTGTATCTAGAACTATATGCAGATGCATAGCGTGCAACTCCTCTGATGCCGAGTATATCACGATCTAGTCAATGAAAAACACAACAAAGCGATCAATGTAAGGATATAAGAACATATTCATGAGCCCCATTAAAACTTCTAGAGCATTGGTCACACCAAAATGCTTCACCAAATCCTTGTACAGGCCATTCTAGCATTAGAATGTTGCCTTTGGTACGTCCACATCATGTTCCTTGAGTGGCTAATAGCTAGATCTGAGGTCTGTTATTGAAAACATCCAAGCTCCCTTCAGCTAATTGAAGAGATCATCAATCATCAGGAGTGGATACTTGTTCTTCAAAGTAACCATGATCAGGCATTGATAGTTCAAGAAAAGCATGAAACTCGTGTTTTTTGTCTTGGTGATCAAAATCGGAGCTGCCCATGAAGAGACACTTGGCCTTAATAACTTCTTACCTACTAGTCCTCCAGTTGTACCCTCAACTCACGAAGATCCATGGGATACTTTCGATATTCTAGTGTAGATATCGGTTATATCCCAGGATATAGGTCTATGATGATGTCTACCTCTCTATGGGGATGTAATCCCAGCCCATCATCAAGAAAGACATCATTATACTGGTCCACCACAATAGGATAGCTCGGACTCCCCTCATCCACAATAGTAAGGGTGAGGCTAGAAAACTGAGGAGTGATTGGATTCACCCTCCACCAAGAATTTTGTTCCTGAGACACATAGTTTCCCTTATCACTGGTGAAATAAAACATAGTCTCATCCTTGCGGTTACACAACACTTTGTGCCTAAAGTTTTCTATTTGAGCTGAGACCGTGGATAACCAGTCCATACCCAAGATGACTTCATAATGCCTCTACATTGAAACTATGAGATCCCAGTTGAAACTATAACCTCCAATAGTAAGCTCACACTATGTCCACCAGTGCAAAATTATCAACTCCTCTCTTGTAGGAGTCTTTAATCGTAAGGATCGAGCCAATGGCTCTACGGGAATCTCGGATCACCGAACGAGATTCATGAAAATAAAAGAGTTACTGACACTTGTGTCTATAAAAACTATAGATTGGGTGGAGTAGACAATTATTTTACCTCAAATAATCTATGGAGAGCCACGGTCATAGGCCTCAGTTTCCTAAAGTTGAGTTCTTCCTTATCAACCCACTCCATGCGGTCGTAGTGGACCACCTGGAGGTGGTGGCGTTAAATCCTGAAATTAGCGCCACCCTCCTACTACATAGACTTCCCCTTTTCCATGTTCACCACCCTATGGACCTTCCCACTCAAATTTCTACCTCTTCCTTGGGTTTCCCTCTACCGTCTACAAATTTTCGATACGATTGGTCCGGCAGTGGTGGGCCATGTGACCCTACCCACCACCTGAGTAGCAAAGTATTCTACTCTACTGAACTCCTCTTCTAACCTCCTCTGCTCCGTAATCTCCACACATCCAACCCTACATCCTAGGGTTATCCACCAGATGTTCTGGCCCGATTGGGCCCCTATGTCTTCCACCTACTTCCTACTGCAGATGACTCAGCCCCGTGTCATCTGGTGTTTTCTCTCACTGTCGATGCCTACTCGGTAAGGAATCTCTCCACCAAAAGTGCTCTCTGTAGCATTGCAGCCAACATTGGTATGTTAGGAGAAATCATTGAAGATCTAATATCCCATTGAAGACCCTGCATAATGGTATGTGCCTTGAAGAAAGGGTCTTGTACCATATCATTGGAGTAGCGGGAGAGGTCAGAGAATCTCGTCGAGTACTGGGCTACTGTCAGGCTTCTCTACAGTAAGTGACGGAGCTCCTAAATACACACAGAGCAAAGATACACTTGAAAAAACACCCCCTTAAGTGGTTTTCATAGTCCAACCAGGTGAGGGTTGCCTCATCGTACATCTAGAGAATCAAGAACGACCATCTACATTTCATTCCCCAGAGGAAACTAGCAACTAGGATCACCATCTAGTCTTCTAGTGTCCCAACAAGGCAGAAAACCCAAGCCACTAACTTCTGCCAGTATTCTGCCACCTACGGATCCATTTTTCCTCGAAACCTCAGAGGCCACTACTATTGGAACTCTTGAAGTGCGCTAAGTCGGCATGTACTATCTTCTAGTGGGGTAGGTGGAAACCTTTTCCCTTTAGGTAGTGGTGCTTCTGGTACACCAGCAGAAGGTACCATTGCCGTAAGTGGGCCCTACAATGAAGGCGCATCGCTCAGTGGGCCATCATCTCGAACACTCTCTGGAATCTGGGGTGGTTTTCTACGTGACAGAATCCTATAAAATAACAGGTGTTCCCCAGTCAATAAGTTATACCTAGTGAGATGACTCATAGAGATCAAATATAGACATTATTTTCAAATCACACACAAAAAATGGTTTCATTCACCAATTAAAGACATCAAAATTCAGGGTCCCAGTGTATGCAAACAACGGCTACTGCATCAAAACTAGAATTACCAAACTAAAACCTGATATATAGACACTTAACACTATTTCTCCATTGAAAACATAGACACTTAGTTCTTCAGGTAGAACCTACCACCATTTGATACGACTTTTTCACGACCCATCCCCTAAGGCCGGTGCAATGATTACCCAAAGCCTGCCTCCCATTAGCCAAGGGTTTGAGACTACCACTAAAAAAGAATATCCCAAAAATGGGAAGGCATTGTCTCTAAACCTATACACACACAGACATGGAACACTACACACAATCAAAACAAAATGGAAGAATAATGATACAACAAAAACTATAAACAAAAAATGAGTTTAATAGAATGTACTACAAGTAAAGGGTCCAATGTACAAGCCCAAGCAGAATGAAGGTACAAAAATAAGTGAAAAACAGATCATGAGATTAACTGCCATGGATCCTACATAAAGGGTAGGAATATCTTGTCTATACGGCTCTCCATGCCAATCAGTGACCTCCATAGAATGTCTAGTCCTAGCTCCCATGTCTCTGTAAAATCTGATAGTCATCTACAGTAGACACAAAAAGGTACAGTCGTAGCCAATGTAGGGGTGAGACTAAAAATACCCAGTAGAGACCCTGAGACCCCCAGAGGTCTCCTAGAATTCGACAATGTAAAAACCACAACGCATGACCCCAATCACGAAGCATACGTAACGACTCAGCAAAATATAGGAATATAAGATAAAGAACACAAATAATGATGAATAGTTGTAAAGCTAAATAATATTATTCCATTTATAAATTTCAATGCTGAACCATGAATAGGTCGCTCTATCACTGATCCACATAGGGTCGTAAGTCACGGATTCACACGAGGTCGTAAGTAGTCGATCCACACAGGGTCGTAAGTCATTGTTCCATGAAAAACTTCTCTATGGTTGTTCCTTGTCGGTTCATACTACTACTGATCAACACATGTTCATAAGTCTTCCATCCACACATGGTCGTAAGACATTGATCCACATAGGTTCATTTTTCAATGACCCACACATGGAAATATGTCATTGATCCACGTCGGGTGTTAAGTCACCGATCCACACAGGGTCTTAAGTCACTGATCCACGACAGACTACTTTGAGGTTAGTCCTCATCGAGTCATACTGCCACTGATCCACACAGGGTCGTTCTGATGCTAATTCAAAAAGGGTAATATGTCACTTGATAGCCAAAAATAGGATTCCCACTTTGGTGTGCTTGCATTTCGGAGAAACCACTCCTCAAGATGTTTGTAATACATAAACCACAATGAAATCCCACGAAGAAGTAACCTAATGAACTTCCATTTCATAATGGTTCCAACACCATTGATATTGTGTCAATCAGATACCAGTTCTATAAGTAATAGGAATTTTGGTCTCAGGGCCCGGTTGGATTCAATCCCAATCTAACCCATCCATACTTAGACATTATCCAAAACCCATGTGTACTCTATCAAAAGGATTGCCTCATCCCGAGAGTTCTAACTCCATAAAAGATACACCAAATGGGCATCTGATTTAGGAGATAGGCCCTTTTAGAAAAACTGGGCCTAAGTGGGTCTGAGGCCAGTCTGACCAGGCCCGCGGGCTCGACCCGAAGGGGATGGGATTGGCCCTATTCAGTTGGGCCCATAACATATGGGATAGGCCAGGCGATCAGTCTTCAGACTGCGGATAGGCCCACAGGGATGTAGCTCGGCCCAACCCCCTAGCCATGTGCGACCTATCGGGCCATGAAACCAGCCCAGCTCGCTAGCCAGACAGGGTGCAGATTCTGCCAAACGGACAATGTTTATGTTTAGTGATCAATCAGCGAAGGCTGTTGGTGATTCTCAACATTACGAGTACGTATGGACTGGTCAATAGCGGGACCCGCAAGGGTGGGTCCTCCCATCACCCACCACCAAGGATTGGAGCCACGACCCCTCCTCCATGGCGAGTTGTAGTGGCGTGCCGCCCTACATCAACGTGGCCAATGATGACAGGCCACCCCCTTCATCTTCCACAATGCCTCCGGGCACCGCCTCCTCCTCATGGCTGGCGAGAGCCAGCCGCTTCCACCGGACGCCGGTGCCACTGTACAATCAGAGCTTTTGCATTCCACCAATGAATATCTGGTGGTCCTATTTTCTTCCTGACTGGGCCTATGGGGTTTCCTGGATTTCATTATCACTGTGCGGCCCCCAGTTTTATCTTGTCACTTGTTTATCCGGTCTCCCATGAAGAACACAGTCAATTAATATTTCATCAGACGGTCCAGGCCTTGTTCGGTTCGACCCTTGCCCGATGCGTTAGCATTATTACATAGGAAGGGTAAATCATCATGAAAAGTGGATGTAGCATAAATCTCTTTAAAACCCATACCTAAAACTTTTTTGAAAATTCTACTGGTGAGGGAGATGAACCCGCGTTCAAAGGTGTTTTTCATCACCCACCGTTGTCCGGTTCGAATTCCCCAATGGTTGTGGACGGTCCGTTCTACATTGGTGGAAGACATCTTCGACAGTTTGTCAGAGTTTCCTCTCATGAGTGATCAAAACCCATTCCCATTCATTGTTTAAATAAGAGAATAATTTCCCTCGTTGTGTTTAATGTAATGACTAATTAATTAACTGTAAATAAATGACTCAGTTAAACACACAAGCATTGTCATTACAAAACAAATGAAATGAGAGGTTCAAGATATTATAGTTCTCCCATTTAATGTCTAACATTGGACTACTGTCCCACCACCTTTTCCCAATGGTTAAAAGTAAAGAATAATATTTCTTTTGAATTATTTTATTATTTTTTTCTAATGTCCAAAAAATATCTTTTTCGTCCAACCCTTATCGGTCGAAATTATGCATCGCCTAAGAAAATCTCAACACTGTGAATTCTATGGTGCCCTCAGATTTTTAATTCGAGCAACAATTCAAATTATATAATTCACTGCTCACACGTTAACTTAATTTACCAAAAAAAATAAAAAAAAAATTGGCTATCTGGTCCTCGGAATCATGCGTCGTAAATTTTTGCAGACTCGTAATAATTCAAAATAATTATAAAAAAGTTAATATGGAAAATCATGGCCTTTAAATTAATTAACTTATATAATCATTAAATTTATATATTCCAAAAATCATAATTAAGATATGATATTCAATTTAGAAAACATACAATCAACCAAATGAAAGAAATTCTAATTCCCTTGGTACTTCATCAAATCTAAAACACGAGTCATTATAAAAAATCCTAGTTTTAGAAACTGTCACCAAGAGACGTAACTTTTCATTTGTACTGTAGTCATTAAATCTTACTAAATTGGTTATTAATATACTAAATAACAACCCTATTTGGAATCTTGAGACTTATCTGTGAAAATAGGGGAATATAATTCTAATCCACAACCATTACCTGATTTTGTATAATGCATCTCTATAAGATTCATCAAACCCATTAATATCATTCCATATTGAAAATTATTACTAAAGAAATATTTTCAATACATATAATGAGAAATATAAATTCTTACATAATCATCCCAAATTAGTAGTCAATATTCTCTAATAATTCCCATACTTTTCTACTTTTAATAAAACTAATAACATGGTCGACTCCTATGAGAAGAAAAAATGTCGTTAGTTAAACAATATATAGTAAAAATAGAGAGATCATCCATCTTTGAACAAAAAACATTGAATTCCAATACGTTTCACCATTTCAATTGTATAACATTATTTACAGGTGATCATCAATTAATATAAATTATATAAAATGTGATTTTATTGATGTATAGATTAATAAGTACAAGACTAAGTCAATTCTTAAATAACATGACCATAATCCATTCATGGGTATTATTTGGATGGATTCAATTGAATATAAACCTAGTGTATCAAAGGAAACCAATAAGAAAGTTGACATATACGAATAAAATACTTGATAAAGAACATATGAATGATACCACAAATAAGGGATCATGAATAAGTAGTTTGGTATCATGAGTTACATCCCACAAATGATATTTATATATATATATAAATATCTAATTTTATGTAGTTATTAATTATCATTATTTAGGTAAATCCATAGGCTAATTAAATTAAAAATCGATGTGAAACATATAATAAATTTATGAAAACATTATTGACCTTAACATAGAGGAAGAAAATATGGGTCACATCCGAATGATTTTTTCTAATGCAAACATGAAAAATCGTATTAAAAATATGACTTCGAAAATTATAAAAAATGATATCCCTTAAAATGATATAAGTTTTTATAAAGGGACTATGGATGAAAACCATTTGATTATGAAAGTAACATTTTAATAATTGAAATTTCATTTTTTAAAACCCACATTATAAAAATAGTGATAAAACCATCAATTTTTAATCCAAATTTTCATAAATATGATCATAAGATACATTTTAATTATAACATTTTGTGGTAGAATAACCCTATAATTGAAATGTTTTTTCAAGATAAAACATTATAACTCAATATAAAGGATTTGATTTACTGAAAATCCTTACTACTGGGGAAACAACTATATCAGTAGATAAATGAATAAGTGATGATAATTTTGATAGGCAATCCCATGAAATAAAATGACTACGATAAAAATATATACAAGGCTATTAACCAAATAGTACACTTGAATAATCTTGTATAGCATGTAACATATATCAATGAATCGTAATTTAGAACAAGAAAACCTTGGTGACATAAGTATCACTTTGATCAAAATACCATGATTTTGAGGGATTCTAAATTAACATCAAATACCTTGATTAAATTATTATTCAAGCCATGAATTATTAAATAGTAATTTTATACACCACAAAAATTAAAATAGGTGCATAAAATTAATGATGACTCAAATATATGATTTTGTGACAAAAACACATACTTGTAATCTTGAATTCCTTGAATGTACATTAACTGCATGTATAAAAAACATATATCATAATAATGATACGTAGATACATGCTCGTATGAATGGTCACACATAATCTAAATAAAATTTCATTATCTATTGGAATTATATAGATTTTACACATAGGTTTTTTTATTGTTTTTATCATTTGTAATTGTATTTAATTACGGTGTCCATATTATTTCCACTAGAAAAATTAATCATTATAGGGAAGCTAAATATAAACTTAGGGATTTAATTTAATATATTAATATGTTTAAAAATCCATTCATGTGATTTTTAGTCATTATCCATGAATAAGAAACCAATAATAATATTGTTTCAGTGATTATTAATGATTGGAGTTTGTTTTTCAATTAATAAATTAAATAAAAATTGAAAATCTATAAAAAATGAAAAACAAAATTGACACATTTCTATTATATATAAATATTAATAATTTTACCAAATAAATTCATGATATATATTCAAATTATTACTCAAGTAGGTGGATAGACAATCAGTTTCATGAAAAGACATAGCTTGAATGAATGGAATTGATATGGTTTTGTTAAAATATCAACATAATAGGATAATAGATAACATATTTATTAATTATTAGTGTGAAAAATTATAATTATATGGAATTTGATAAATAAATAATTAATATGAAAACATTAAAGAATTTGAATAAATGAATATCCTCTTACTACATTTATTTTAAATTATTAAATTGATGATTATTATTTTATATTCATATCATTATAATTTTATAATATTTTTTTACAAAATCAGAATGATAATTGCATTACAGTGTGGATGTTTTAGTCTTCATAATATATTGAAAACATTGATTTTTTCAATAATTTATAGAATATATGAATGCATAATTATTATAAACCTAATATATTAATGTTAAACTATAAAAATTGTAATAATATAAATATATTACTGTTCCATGATTAATTTTAAATGAAAATACTTATGATGAAAAAAAAGCAGTTCATAATACTCATGTTAGCGTCATAGATTGGTCTTGGAACTATCATTGGTTTTATAGTTAATAGTATATCATTAAAAGATATAGGGAATATGTTAATATGAGAGACCTATTTTTTGAGTAAATTTAACTATTTTCAAAATTTAATAGAATTATAGGGTGTTTCATGAAGGGGTGTTGTTTTTCCTTTTATAAGTGAAGGAGGGAAAGGTTGGGAAACACCCTTTATTTATTTACTTCTATATATATAATATTTAAGGTAATACACCTCAATATTTTAAAACAATCGAGGTTGAGACAAGATGGAGACTAAAATTATTCAAATATTTTTTTTTTGATTTATCATTGGGTGGTATACAAATTTTTCATTTTTCATTTTCTTTTACTCATGTGTACTTTTGTTATGGTAACATTAATTTTTACCCATGGTTGTAAACTAAAATGATGATAATTAAAATTGATCTCATAATGTAATTTAATCACTAAAGTACAAAATATGGAAACAATTTTATAAAAAAACAATGATGGAAATAAATGTTAATTTCGAAATAAACTTATATAACACTTAAAAATAATTTTTATGAAAATTTTGTTTTTATGATAAATATTTGTCCATCAGATAAATTTCTCAATGATAAAAATTAATATAATGTAAATCCATTTATTATAAATAAAAAATAAGGTTATTTAACTTTTAAATCAATTAATAACTACAATTTTTACAATAAACATTAATTGGATAAAATAAAATTCCAGAAATAGATTTTATATTAAAGTAACATTGTTCAATAGTTTTAAAAAATAATAATTTTTTTCTATATATAGGATATATAAAATTGTAATAATATTATATTATTCAATATTTCATTACATTATTTGATTTCAAATCACTTACATAATTCTTATTATGTGAGAAAATTATTAAAATTTTAATATTCATAAATACAACATTTGTTTAATAAAACTAAACCTTTTTGAATATTATAAAAGCATCATAATAAGAAAATTTTTAAATTTGAAATTAAAAAGGGATGTTAATTTAAATTTTTTTAAAATCTAAATGCTATACATTCAAATTTTGAATAAAATTGCAATATAAAATAAAAATTCATTTCAATTGGAATATGAAATTTTCAAATATTATCTGTTATTATTCAAATTAATAATTTTAAGGTTAATTAATTTCTAATATCAAATAATTTATCATAATTTTTAATATTTTTATTTTAGTATTAATTTATATCTCATAAAATATTATTGTACTCAGAAAAGAATTTCTCTTAAATAAGTAATCTTATTAGTCATGTTATGTAAACTAATTTAATTTAATTCATATTAAAAGTAGTATTTATTTTCATTATACATGTATTTCATAATGAAGTTATTATAGTTAATTATCCCTAATTAAAAATATTTTTTCTAACGATCATACATAAAAATTTATAATTTATCAAATTATATCATTGTTTCTTTTATACTCATTTGTGCATGTGGAGTAATCTATTAAAAACATTGACTTGTAAAATTTAATCATAGGTTAATATTTTGTCGTCTTAGATATTCCTTCAATCATTCAAAAATCATTATATAATTTAAGAATCAAGAATTCAAAAATAATGGCATCTATTCATGAAAACATGTCATTCACATTTCTTCATTCCTAATATTTAATTACATTGTTTTTTATATATTCAAAATAACTAAAATTTCCATTTTAAATTATCAAATTTTTTTATTTGAAAATCTTAATAGACAGATTCAGTTTCCCTTTATTTCTTTCAAAATATATTGAAACCAAATAAACCATTCAATTAATTAATTCCACAAAATCTACATTATAATCTAATCCCCAAAACATTGTCCAATTAAAATATCATTTTTTCACATAAGAAACTATGATGGTATTTTCCATTTGATTAAATCTAATCAAATTTCCATATATCCATTTAATTTTAATACTATTATTATAATAACTATTTTAATTTCAAAATAGCATGGACCATAAAACATTAATATTCCAATATTTTCTATATTATATTCATCTCCTGACATAGATATTCATGTGTATTCAGTCCCCATTTATGTGTATGTATGGTTCATAGTAATAGAATAAATCGTTTTCTTTCACTTCTTCACATCATGGATCATGATAAAACTCATCATACTACTTTTCTTATTTATATTAAATTTCCATAGTATCAAATGAAATAAGTCATACCACATCACAATGATTTTTGGTAATCCTATAAACTACATTGTTGTCATACAATATCTCATACCTCTTCATTTCATGAATAAATGCTTCCATAAATATTATGTTATGTTGAAAATTCATATATGTGAGCCATAATAGAAATGTATTAAATCGATCAAACCTCTTCATAAAGAATCAACTTCTTCTTCTTCTTCCACTCAGTTTTGTAATCATCATGGAAACTATTATAATGAGATAAATACCACTAATGAAAATACCACATTACATCACATTAAATCATATTCATGAATTTTATATTAGGATTATATCAAATAGTATATACTGATATAATAAATTACATTTTTGTCAAATTATTGCATGAATATCGTATTTTTGTTTGATTATCCCATGTGGATCACTTTTGACATCTCACTCATTCTCATATGTGTAAATTGCATATCCATATTTCCATATAATTTTATTTTAATCCATGTGTATCTAGGTATTAATCATTATAGACTAATAAGTATATTTTCATTCATCCCAAAGAATAAACCTATATAATTGGATTAGTTATACAAATTTGAATTCATACTGGTAATAAATTATGTGAATCACAATATTTCCATTTTAAACTCAAAGGGACTCACCTCCTTTATAGATGAATTTCATTTCATAAAACTACATCAATACATCGAAAAAAGTAGATATTACTTCTTCATCCATATACAAATGCATTTAATTCCATTATATGATAACTAAAAATAATGATATTATTTCACCATAAAGGTAAATTCATTAGGGGACTCCTCCTATCAATAAATAATAATTTTATTTTAATATTACATTTATTTCAAACAACCCATAAGGGTAGGAAATATATTTTTATGTACTATAATAAATATCAAATACCATTTCCATGATGTATCCTTTAAACATAATTAAATTAATATAAATAAACCCTACTATTCGGATATCTTTTTCAAAATTCATTTATTACCCACCATTCAAAATTAGTAATTAATAATAATCCTCTTTATTGAAAATCCATGAAAAAATTTCATTAAAATATATCTACAACTATTTAATATAATTTTTGTCAAAAAATCAACACCCACCTTGAAGTCAAAATAATCACATCATTTTTATTTGCTTTCAAATCACACATACAATGATATGTCAATGAGTATAATTTTTTCAACTAATGTTTATTTCCCTTTTGATAAATAATTAAAATAAATTTCATTCCACTTTATTGAAATGAAATGAAATGTTATAGGAATGGATAATATCAATTAATATATTTGGAATGTGACCTAATCCATTCCACTATATGTCTACGTGATCAATTCATGACATCAAAAATAATATATATTGATATAGAAATAAATTTTATCCATTATCTACTAATATTGTTAATAATTATCAACAATATAAAAAACACATTATCTTACTCAATGCATTTCATATTTCTTCTTGTCTTGATTTAAAATTGTTTTTTTAAAATATATTATTTTATGAAAATCCATGAATAATTTATATATTTATTAAATAGAAAAATCACCAATTATTTCGTTATTCTATACTAATATTCTCTTTAAGGTAACACATCTATAAAACTTTTTATTTAGAATCCCAAATATATAAAATTCCACCAGTTAAACAAAGATAGTCTTGTTTTATACATTTCTTTTAGAAAAAAAATTGACATAAATTTCGGATGATATATTCTTCTTATTTAAAATTTTTATATATATAAGTGAAATCAATTAATGAGGTTCTAATGATGATACATTAAATTATCTTTAGTTCCAATCATTAAAAGTATATATACAACGTGTATATAACATGAAAAATTATTGTTAGTATTTATATTTAATCTTAATATAATTGATGGGATTATTTTCACTTGAAATTTTCTCTACTCAATAAGACTGTATACCACTTTTAAAATCATTTTTAATTTTTGGAGATATGGATATCAGAATATTTAAAATTTAATTCTTTGAGAAATTTCAAATTTTTAGAGTATTTATTGAAATTTTATCACCTGGTGTAACTTTAAATATATATTGAAACACTTATTTTACTCGAATAATTCCAATGATCATCTCTAAAATTGTGTCCCACCACGTTTCATATCATACATAATAATTCTTCAACACATGGGTTATGTATTACAAACAACATATCATGAATGCTAGGTACCTCATAACAGTTATTTTTCATCCAATTAGCAGTATCCTTTACTTTTTATTTATCTAGTTTCTTATATCATACAAAAATTCTTTCCATAGTATAGTTCAATCATAAGGTATATTTATATATTATTAATAGTTTCAATAATATTCATTATCAGTGATTTTATTCACAAAATAACATCTATAGTTTTTTTCATGTCGATCTTCTCATACTATATTTTAAAATGTTTTTAATTAATCTTGTTATCCAAGGAAAATTGTATTATCTTATGAAACATATTTGAAAATTTAGGATTTACAACTTTCATTATATTTTCATCCAATTCCCTTTAATCGTTCCTTGTTTAATTTTGTAATCATATTTCTCAACATGGATTTTAATTACAAAAATATATAATTTTTTCACATTTTTTACATCTATTAATACAACCATTACAAAGAAAAATCATGTTTATGAAATGAATTTGATGTAAATAGACTCAACCACATCTATTGATGATAATTTTGTATAATTTATTCCCTCTTGAAATGTGATATATTTTTGCATTATAATTTGGAGGATTTCACAAAAAAATACATTTCACAAAAAAATACATTTCACAATTACCAAATCAATTATAAAACCAAAAGACCAAATAAGTCAAGATATTTTTTACATTGGATGCTTTCTATTAGATATTTTTTCAGGATATTTGTTGAAATTATTTCATCATTAGCTGGGCTATAAATAGAGAAAAAACTAAAATTATACCACTTATATCAACCAAAGACATGGTGTTAGGATTCCCAACACTTTTCATACTCTCTACATGTGCAAAGTTTTCTTTTATTCCTAATCATTGTAGAAAATATATTTAGAATAATTATTTGATATTATAATGGATGGTATATTTCTATCACAAGATTTAGTAATTTTATATTAAAATTCATCAATATGAAATTGTGTGATAACATATCCTTTGGCATTATTTTTCGGAAATATTAGTTTCTTTTATCTCTATATATGTCAGAATAATATGAATTTATTGAATTTTTATTTAGAGAAAATTATTTTTTATTTAAAATAGTATATTCTATATTATAAACCATTCTTCACATTTTCACACTTTTCTTCAAGAATTTTGGAATTTTCATATAGAATGGTTTCAGAATCCTTGAATTTCATTAATTTAACCACTAGAAATTAATCCTTGATATCAAGGATATTTTCAAATTTTCTTCATGTGAATGTATCCATTATTACATATTCCTCCCTGATAAATTAATTTCATCATGTCAATTGAGATATTTAATTACAAATTTTGAGGTAATTATTACAGGATCTATATTACTTATTCTTCTTTCGATGTCCTTATTTGACATATTTATATATTATATAAACATTTATTGTAATTTACTCACAATGTTTCCTTCCTCATATTAAAGATGGGTATTTTTTTTATCATAATCCTTCAATTACTCAAAAAACAAGCTAAATATTCACTTTAGAAATGCACGAAAAATATCTTTCTATCCATTAAATTTTATTTTCAAGAAATCACGTTGATTAAAAAACTAATTATTTTTATTTAATTATTTAATGGTAGTTTTAACAAGGATTTTAATATATCACATTATGATCTATTTTTTTTTTGAGGTAGACGATATTTCTTTCTCTTTGGTGGACATATAAACCAAATGGTATTCATCATCCAAGATCGAACTATCTTATATATTTTAATGGGTTGTGGTAACTGAAAATTATCCTTATTTACACAAAACAGAAACCATACTAAAATTTATATTGCCCTTAATTATCCAATATTTCATGGTCTTAGAAGATACTGAATTTTTATCGGAAATAATGAAATCATCACCAAACTACAATTCATTATTAATACATATATGTAACTAAAATAATTAAAGACAAAAATATATAGAGGATATAAAGATTTTTAAACCTACTATTGATACTAATTGTTTGGATTACATGGGATATACTAGACAATAAGAGGTGTCGAATCAATTTCAGTTTAAATTTTTTTCCATTTTAATCCTTTGATTACATCAACTCGTTGAATGGTTGAAATCAGGATTCTCTCATTATATTACCACTACATAATGTTTTAACACACACATATTGTGGAAAACAGATTTCAATGTTTACCACTAAATAATAAATGATAGTCCTTGATATGCATGGTGATATCTATTAGATAGATTCTTTTCAATTATAAGTTCTAAATGATAGTGGTTTAGAATAGAAATATTCCACAACTGAAATTTGGATTCCAAAAAATAAGAGCTATTTTAAAAAATTAATGATTCCCTAGAATTTTGATTCCCTAGTCCACATGTAGCTCATTTTTCATACTTACTATATCAATATATAAATTATTAGTTTTCCTAAATTAATTTCCACAAATTAGATGTCGAAATTTGGGTGGTTATTTATTCAATCCAACATGTTGTCCACCACAATTGGACACCATTATGGATTGAATAAGATTCACATATTTCTTTTAATGATTTAAAATAATTAAACATATATGTGTCATGGATAATTATGCCTCACAATATTTCATGTCTCATTCATGCCAGAAAACATGAAATATCTATCTCTCATATCGACAAAAAGCTAATCAAGTTGTTGATGCTCTCTCAAAGAAGGTGATTGTTTATCTAAGTTCCATATCAACATTAAGGGAAAAAAATATTGTTTTGTAATGGTATATGATGATATTTGGGTTGTGATGCAATACCTATCATTTAATACCCCTGTTAATGCATGAATATTTTAAATTTACTTCTTATTAAAAATTATAGGTTTGGCCTGTCTGGACCCGAGATCTTCTTGGTACGAGATTCCACCCCAACTGAGAGTTATGTAGAATATCATAATCTAATAATGGATTCGTAATATTATCTTACCTCATAAAAAAATAATAAAAAATATGTTCTTTTTCCCATTTAAAAACATAAATGAACAATTAATTCTTCATTTCAATTCAATACATCAAAATGATAATTTGTTCCCTGCATTAAGAATTCTTATTCTTCAATTGTTATAAATTTATACTAGATGAAAGAACATTATTCTATTTACGAAAAGTTTAATATAGAACAATATATTCATATTTTGAAATTCATTCCTACTCGTCAAATACTCATTCATTATCATGGGAATACGAATATACACCACAACATCTTCATTTCTTCTGATTATCTGTGCAGTCGAATAGCCTACCCTAGTAATCTATTCTATATACATTAATTTTATTCTCCTTCCATATATATAACCTATATTTGGTCATTGTTCTTGTTTTTGACACATGGAATGTTTTAAATTTTCATTTGTGTTGGACCATTAATATCATGACTGTTGAATATACATTCTTAAATCACACTACCAATCCTCTACCTCTCATTTTTAATATTTTGAATTTAATTATATTGATTATTTATATAAGATCCCTTAGACATATATATTACATTCATTTGTCATTCATTTTTGTAATATATAAAATTTATGACTCCATACTTCTAGGCAATAAATCATCCTGAATTCTCATTATTTCATCATTGATTATTTTAAATTAACAATATTTTAAAAAATTCCATAAACATGGAATTTGTTCACCTTATTTTTTAGATCATTCAATTTAAAAATAAATATATATCAACTAATTATCCATAATTATATTTGGTTATATTTATTAATATCATGTATTCTTCTATTTAATTTATTATGAAAAACCTTATTCATAATAGGGGCCATATACCACAATCTTCATAGAATATAATAGTAACTCAGGTAAATTATATTATTATTATACTTTGAATATTATTGATATTATTTCCAAATATTATTTAATTTATTGATTTTATCAATTCTCGTATTTTCATGTAGTAAGAGGTTCAATCCTTCAATATTCTTATTCATATATTTAGGGCATTATTTTAATCTCTTTTATTAAAAATTAACACATATTCCCTCAGAATGTATATCAATACATTTTCATTCATTATGGAATCATCCAAAAAAATTTCTCTCATTTATATAATGGATAGTTATATGAAAACACATGAAATATATTTTAAATATTTTCTATTTTCATTGAATATTTTGAAAACAAAATATCTTTGTAAAAAATGTGTTTATTGCAAACCACTATTATTCTTCCTCATAAGATGATATAAACTACCTCATGATTTATACCTGCATCACATATTAAGTGAGATATTTTAATATGAATAATTCACACACATGGATTTTTGTACCAAAATACAATATCAATCCACACGGATCATAAATATTCCCCTACTACTGTAACTTCCCTTTTTTCAAATCATAAAGACTACCCTTATTGTTCTGTTAATATACCAAAATTACATAATGATACTTTTCATCTGAAATCATTTTCCAAAAATTAGATTATAGATAGATAATTCATTATTTTATTATTTAATTCATTATGTTCATACAAAATTCATAAGTGAATATGAAAAACTAATTGATATTTCACATGTCGTTAACCATTGATACAAAAATAATTCACCAATATGTCATATTAAATATACATATGTCCTTAAATGGAACTATTCCTCAATTAATTTATATTTATTAAGTATTTCATTCATTTATATAAATTTATATACAGTGTAGGGATTTCTCCAATGTATTATCTTCAACTTTGTAGATATTTATATGTACTGTAAATAACATAAATGAATATAGGGAATTCCATTATTCACCCAAAAAGATTCATATCCTCGTTATCTGACATTATGACTAAAAAATATCAAAACCTATCCAATATTTTATAGTTAGTGATACTTTATTTTTCAATACATGTATTTCAATCCCTTGATGAACAACCAAATAATCATCATATATCATCATATTAGAGTGAAATTATCGTTATGTCTCCAAAAATCATCTGATAATAATTTTCCTTAAATATTGTGTATATATAAATATAAACCCTTGAAATTTTCATGGACCCTTTTTTAATACAAAATGAAACATCAAATACTACTTCCAAAACATGTCATCAAATCATAAATCACGTAATATGATTTTTTTAATAGTCATAGGATCCCTTACTCCATCATATGTGGTACAATAACATTCATATTTATTACATTATCATCATGATATTATTTCAATATCCATGACACAAAACATTCATATTATATTGAAAACTAATGTCAATGATTAATAAAGGAAAATAAAACACCCAAAAAATGGGACCTACCTCACCCAAATAATAGTGAATGTGTAGTTTAATTATATGTAATTATAATTAGATCATAATTAAAATTCATTAAGCTTATAATTATATATATATATATATATGATTTTATGGGGAATTCTATAATCATTAAAAAATTATGCTTCATTCTATATGATTAGATAATGATTAAATAAATGTGGATGAAGGTTCCAAATATGTTATGAAGACATTTGAGTAATAGAATATATAGTTCAAGGAAATTCGAAATAGATATTGTATGAATCCTAGTTTATCATTGTATTTCTCAATCCCAAATATGTGGTTTCATGCCAACAATTAACTCAAACATATTGGTGTGAATACTAGTACATGAATCACATATTTATATAGGAGGTGATTTATAATAGATTCAATGAATTAACATAATTTAGACACTAGTCTATCAATAATATCCACAGAGATATTTTATATTAAATGAATGTCAATTTTTGTGATTCATAATCTAAATTATATCATTAAAACGTGGATTGTATTAATTACTCAAATATAGGTGTATTTGAAGATTGTATCAAATCCAATGGATAATGGGTTCATATATTATGATATTCAAGGTTTGTAGAATTGGAAAATATAATCTAAAGTATAGATATTAATCATACAGTGTGTATAGATATAGTGACTGGTCTTATTCTACATTGATATTACTAATTCTTATATGAGTATTCAATACATTATAGAAAACATGCCCGATGACCTAAAT
The DNA here is from genome assembly GCA_963277665.1 of Viscum album. Lineage (NCBI taxonomy): Eukaryota > Viridiplantae > Streptophyta > Magnoliopsida > Santalales > Viscaceae > Viscum > Viscum album. Next base: position 2,108,671,423 of record OY728122.1, on the reverse strand, counting down.
AATTTAGTGTCGTTTGATACTAAGTTCAAAATCTAATAATTTGTTGAATTATCACCACTTTCTTCAACATAAGATCCCCCATTTAGTAATCTTCATAGACATTTCCTACTTAAATAATTTAATTATATCTTTTGTATAGGATACCTATGAATTGGTGAGCTCTAATTCTCAATATGTTTTGGGTTTATATACATATATAATGAGAATATGGACATAAGAATTGAGAATAACATTTAAAAAAGATACCCTTCCTATCACATATAAAAAACAAGAGCTGTTAGGTAAATATTGGAAGTTCATAAGACATCTATTATAATAGAATTATGTACATGATCCATGTGTAAATATCCTTCTGGTAAGACATATATTTTCAGAATATATATCATCTTATATCATTGTATGCATGTAATCACATTCACGTATAACATTGTGGGCATGTAATTAGTTTTACCCATAAAAATTTGAACATTTAATCTAGTTCTGTAGTATCATATTTAATCAAGATTTATACATCATTACGTAATGAATTTGATTAATATATCTGTCCCACCCATCACATAATGAAAATCATATGAATGTCCTCCACAAGATCATAAAAATTACACATATTATAGCCCATTAATTGTAATGGGGTTTATAAAAAGTTAATATTATCATAACATGTGGAAAATATTTAGGTTTCATAATCATTTCAACATTAAATTATAATGAATCCTATAGAAAAATAAGAAGTTTTAATAAAAATTTTGTCATATTATAACTCAAAAAATAGAAATGATATCCAAAAAAAATATGTCATCCTAAACAATATTCATAAATAATAATAATGGTGTCCTTGTTTTATATCCCCCATAATTCAAAACATACATCAAATGATTCCAATATAGATAGAAAATTATTTTCAATGATAAAGTATATTGAATGTTTCTTAAGCATGATAACATTATTTGAAAACTCATTTTTAAAATAAAAAGTCCTAAAATATTTCTGAAATAATTTTTTTTAAACATCAATAAATATGAATGTCCTTTTAAAAATAATTTATTAAACTACTTAAGGAAACTATTTATTTAGCTATAATAAAAAAATTTAAAACATAAAATATTTTCAAAATCACATTAACTTACAAATAATTTATTCACAACATAAAAAATGTCAAAACATTTCAGAAAAATATATATTTGAAAATGAAATTGAATTCATTTAAGAAATTATTTAAATCATAGAGGGGTTATGATCGTATGATATTCTATTCTTCTCATTCATGTTAAAAACTAATATTCTATTGAAAATATTTTTAAAATACACAATACCTATTTATAAAAAAAGTGATTAAGATTCATTTCAAAATATTTTCTAAAATTTCAGTCATGGGTAAAAATTTAATCAAAATAAATTTTAAATTTTCCAAAAAATATTTCAGAAAAAATTATTACTAAAAATGGTTTTGGAAGAAAAAGGATTTTTGACCGAAGAGATAAATAAAGATGTATTTTTGGAAAAACATGTTCTTAATTATTTTTAAAATCAATAACATAAAATAATGGAATTATTATATGAAAAAAATGAATAAATAATGGATAATAAAATTCAAAAGAATTATTTTTAGGTAGAACCTAATAAATATATATTATATACATATTCAAAATAAATCCCATATAAATGATGAGATTTTATTATAAACCATGCTTGATATGGTGAAATTTGAATTGTAATCCCCATGAAAGAGAAATACTCAAATGTATATGAAATCCATATAAATTTTTAGAAAATATTACTAAATTACATTCATTGTAATTATAGACACCACATCAAATAATTACATGGTTAATATGGCATGTGTCTCATAGGGAAAAAAATTTGTGGAAAATCACTTACCTATAATGTAATATTTTGAATCTAAATCCCTAGAACTAAATAAATTATAATTAAAAATAAAATATAATATAATATAGGATAATCATGATAGAAGAACCAAAGTGTTTGGTATATGCACAAAATAAAGAAATGAGTCGTGAATTTTCATTTGCCTCACATAAATAAAATAGAGACTTGAAATCCCTTACCACGTGAACCTCAGTATCTTGAAAACACATTAAAACCACCTATAAAATAAATATTTGGGGGTTATAAATCTGCATAAGGATAATAAACATACTTATCATATCATATATTACTAAATTATAATATTTCAACACACAGTTATTAATAATTACATAATAAATTTATTATTTATGGTTGTTAATTATTTCGATTTTTCATGAGTGTTTTGGTATAGTAATTATGGTTCTTGAACATTTTATAATCATTAAATCATATATAAAATTTAAAATGTAATATTAATATCATATATGTTTTTTATATAAATATTAGTATTTATTAACAAATTTTATATTTAGAAAAAGGAAATTCATCATTAAGGGAAACAATAGAATGTACCTAAACATGGACGTTGTTTCCAACAATCAATGAATTGTGAAAAAACTGTAACTAGCTATTGAAAATAAATTAAATATTATTATATCATATAAACCATGTATTTATATTAACATAATCTTTACATCCATACATGTAAATCATTTGTGAGAATGAATCACATTGCCTTGTGTGGTGGTAGTCTTCCAAAAACACAAGAGATATTAGTGTATCCCCCACATAATAGAAAGTTAGTAGTCTATATATGATATTTTATTATTCAAATTTATATTTTCTTAAAAATATAATATAATTACACCAACCCCATAATTACAAAAAACTATTATTATTGGTGATGGAAATTAATTATATTGGTTCACAAGGTGGTAGACCGCAATACACATGATCGATAGTTTCATTTCATGATGGAGTGAAGAGGAGATGGAAATAGTTATTATATTAAACTAATAACACCTTTGTATAAAGGATATTCTGGTTTTATAATAATTTATTTATTATGAAATAATTAAAGGTGTAAATGAATAATGAAAAAGAAGAAGCTTAGTGAAGACCATTACCATGGGATATAAGAACACCATGGGATATATTATTAAGGACCCCACTGTTTTCCTTTTGAAAGTAACAGGTGCACTATAAAATGTATAATGATGTCGGTAAATAATATTTCATGTTCTTTAATTACTATACTCTTTTATAGGGGTGATGAAGTGGATGGTGGTGGTGTGATATTACAAGTTGGGGAAAGGATTCCACATGTAAACACCTAAGAAATTTCATAAAATAATCCAAATTATAGAATATATAACCACTAAAAATGAATCCTATTTGACATAAATTTGATCTTTAGAATTATTATTTTAAAATATTTTCATACTATAAATAATTTAATATTTTTATAGTCAACTAAAACATTATTTTCATAGTTTGACCAATTGGTATACACATTTTTTCCTAAAAATGGTAATTAATTTTTATTGTTTTAACTATTCATTTTGGAAAAAAATTGTTCACTTGTTGTTTTTATGAATCATTTGGAATTTCATTGTTTAATTCTTTTTTCAAACATCAATTCAAAAAATTGGGGAAATTTAATTTAAAATTAATCCTACAGACCTAATGAGAAATCTAGTTTTCAAAGTGAACGTGTTTAAAAGTTTACATTGTTTTTTATCCTATTTTAATATAAAATTTAATGAAATGACATAACATGGTTAAATAGATATATAAATTAAGTAATTGTACATTTAAAACTATTTAAAAATTATGATATCATTATAAATTATTTAAATGAATGTGTAGTATTCAATTGGAATTTAGTATTTTTCAATATTCAAAAACAATTTATCCTTCCAGGAAAATTTAAAAAATTTCTAAAATAAGGTTGATCTGAAATTATAATTTATAAATTGAAATTATTTTTTTCAAATTTGTTTTCTAAATTTGTGAAATATTATTTTTTTAAAAAGTTGTGCAAAAATGGGACAAACCTATTTTTTAGAAAAATAAATGTTTTAAGCATACAATTATATTTATTCTTATCTCGTGTATAGAAAAAAAAGAATGTTAAATAATTTATTTAATATATAATATATAAATTAAATTAATTCACCAAAAAATGAAAAGTGTAATTGTTTTAGTTAAACAGTTTTGTTTTCAGAAGTGTTTTTTTTTTTTAAAAGAATATTTCTTTTATTTTGAAAATGTAATTTTTTTTATTTTTATATTAATTAGTCACTATGAATTTTTTGTGTAAAAAATTATTGTAATAATTTATTTAATAGTATTCATACCAAAATTTACAATTCATAAGTGATAAGTATTATATTATGTAAGAATACTTAAATACTAAGTCACTTTTTGTTTAATTTTTATGTTGGGGGTATCCTAAATAACACATTGTGTTTCCCCTAATGCATGAAATACTCTATGTTTCTTGTAACATTGGATAAAGTCATAGTTTTAAAAATATCTAAAATGAGGGTTATTAGTAAAAAAAGTACTGAAAATGTTAAATTTATTTGAAATAAATATTTCACAATCAATCTTTGTGTGTTGCATTCATCAACCTTAAATTTAATTCCTCTTGATAATTCGTCACATTGGTACCAAAATTGATGATAATTCATTCTCATTACATCCTCTTGTTGTCTTGTATCTTCCTTATGCTGGTAGCCTCACTAGAAAAAATTTAACAAGTTAGGGGTCTAGATTCTTATAACATTCTCTATATGATAACGAATCTATATTAGTGGTTCTTAATAAAGAATATCATGCTCTAGAGGTATAGACACTACGATTAGTAAATTTGATGGATCAAGTATATACTTCATTCAAAGAGCTACATGGAAAAAATCATGAACCTGATTGTATTTCATTGGATGTTACAATTTTCATGATACTATCCTATATGATCAAGTGTTTAAAATGGTATTATATTACTTCAAAATATCATTCTATTGTATAGTAAAACAATTATCATCCATTGGTGGTGCTTTGAAAAATTTCTACTTCATATGATACTCTTAGGAATGAAGATGAATTTTTTATCCCAAAATCACTAATACATCATATGTTCTATAATTTAATGATATGTCATTCCATATATCACTACATAAAATTGTTTTTGTAGGTTTATTCAATATTTAATAATCTTCATAGAGTGAGTTGATATGTTAATTTATAAAAATTCATCAAAAGTTAATGTTAATACATTTCATATATAGTCAACCTTTAAACCCTTCAAAAATCCAAATTTATAATGTATCATACAGAATTTCTCAAATTAAAATCAAAAATAATCTTATATATATTATAATGTATCTATTGATTGTCATGTACCAAACATGTGAAAAACATTACCATTTATTTTGTTGAAACATGGAAATAAATTGAATTTGTATAAAACCTTATTGACAACATACATGATTCTTCATTCCATATACAAAACATAGAATATTTTATATATTCCTTAATCCAAAAAATTGTGTAAACTCCATTAATTATAGAGTAAACAAAATTTTCAAAAAATCATTATTCAGTTTCAGGGTTATTACTACTATCAAATTTTATTATTCAAATACAAAATTTCTTTATCACAAATTCATTATCTCAAAATCCAGAACATATTATGTGTTATATTCCCATTTGAAAAGTGTTAACATTCCAATAAGTTATATTTCTAGTCAATTAGTAAAATGTAAAATATTTTTCAAAATATATTATGAAAAAATATACTAAACATTCTTTATAAATTTTACGATTCATAAAACATAATCCTTGAATTTTAGTCATTAAATACATCAATCATCACAATTCCTTATCTACCGATTAACGTGTATTAACTATCATATTTATAAATACCTAATTATTTTCCCATGTCATTCGTAGTATCTTCATCATCAACAGAAAAACCATAACTCAAACAACCATTATAATACTATTTACCATATTTTCTTTCAGGATATCGATTCTCAAAACGTCCATTATTACCACATTTAAAACATTATACAATTGGTGATACCTTAAAGATCCCATTATTCACATCCATTTTTTTAATATAACTTATCAATACTCCTTGGAAAGTATGTTCATTATATCCTTATTATCCACAAATGAAACAACTTCTTAGTCATTTGAGACATTCCTTATAGTGATTCTTCCCACAATCATGCAAAATATAAAACTAATTATAAATTTTTCTATGGTACATATCTCCCAAACACTGAATGAACTGATTCCTTCTATCCATTAGTATGTAATATAGTTTTATAAGGTTTATATTATTAATCATGTTCCTTGATATCTAATTAGGTATAATCAAAATATTGTTTTCTCCTGTCATGATTCTAATTGGATTCACAATATTAAACGGACGGTATTGTTAACATTGTTCTTTCTATTTCCCAACACAACTAGAACCACAAGGAATAGTGTGAGTTACACTAGTCATATTGAAAACCAAATAATCATGAAAAATACACTTATATGATGTATAAATCATGAAAAAAAAATTATCCAAGAAAAAATATATTAGTCATTGGTTATTCTTAGTCATCATCGATTGAAATCCATCATGATGGATAATAAAATGTTTTTTGTATCCATATCATACCTTACAGGATTTTCAACCCACATGTCTATAAAGGTATTTTATTATTCACTAGATGAAAATTTATTCTTGAATAATGTGAAATTTTTTATGTTGTTACCTCTATGAAAATCTATTCCAAATCAACATTAACATGCATTATCCTGATATCGGTTCAATTTCTATGAAACCACAATCAATATCCTTTATGAAAATTTTCATAAATTTTCCGATATGATAAATCATCCATAAAATTATCATTAGAGATGTCTCTATTAATATCTTTAGAAATATCCCTAGTGATCTCACTATTCTTTTCTCATCATAGTTTCTAAAGGATAACCAAACCAACACCATGATAAAAACCATAGTAATCCAAGATTATCATACATAGATATTACATCGTTTTAGATGAGTATTCTGAACATTAAAAAAACACACCCATAATGAATATAATAGTTTAGTTATATGGGATTCTATGAACACAATAATCTAATAGTTTAAACAATATTCAATTCCTCCAAAAAAATATCTTCATGATTATTACTATTCAGAGAATTACCATACATAAAACCATTCTTCATAACCTTGTGATAGGATTCATAAGAAATGGGGAATGTAAATGTCTAATAAGTGAAAAAAGAGATATATCTATATAACATGATAATATTGGGTGGAGAACATAAAGAAAACATTTTAAATCCATACCCTACATAACAAAGATCATAACCATGACTTATGACCTAAATCATTGTTCTTCATAAAACGTGATTCAAAATTAAATCAATTTAATGATCCATGAGAACATAAAATTGGATTTAGAAATATATTTTTTTTATATACATAATCTTATAAAATTTTGAACATATATAATTAGATATAAGATCAATAATTATGTTAAGTACATGAATTTAGGCCGTCTTATAAACATCATGACATGGAACTAGGTCGACACATAAAATTATGTCTATAAATGATATGTCCATGTATAACATTGTGAATAAGTAATCAGGTTATCACATAACATTGTAGATATTTAATCAGGTTCACACATAATATTTTTTCCATGTAATCTTGTTATGAAAATACATTATTCACATGTAATCATGTTCAGTTGTAACATATTTTCTCATGAGTTATCCATTTTACCGAACATAGTGGAGGGTGATATAGGTTACACCTGCCACATATTGAAAATAATATGTTTGTGTCCCAAAAGACCATAAAATTTTGATCATATCATAAACCATTAAATGAAATGGGTTTATTAAATAATTCTCATAACATTACAGATTGAAAATAGAAAGGTTTTATAATCCCTTTATCATTTAATCCTACCAGGGCCCATGTGAAAATATGCAGGATTCATTATAATTCTATGATAGTATAACCAATGGAAGATAATTGGGTTTCATAAATAGATTTTTACCATAAATGATTCAATGAAATAATAATAATGATATCCTTAATTCATATCCTCAGAAAATCATATGTAACATCAATAGATTTAATATTAAATGGAAAATAATTTTTCAAGATAAATCATGTGATTCATTTCTGGAGGAAGAAAACATTTCATTGATAATTAAATTTTAAAACTGAAAATTCATAAAAAAATATATTTATATCCTTTTTTTACCTAAATTTGAAAACATATATATGATTTTCTGAAAATAATTTATAAAAATTATTAATAAAAAATATTACTTCCACTTTGGAAAACACTTTTTAAAAAATAAATATTTTCAGTATCCTTTTGACTTTGATATTATTTTTTGAATCTAAAAATTTCACAACTACTAAGTGAAAAACTATTATTGAAATTTATGTGTGGAAAAATGTATTGGAATATTGAAATCATAGAGAGGTCATGATAATGGTAAATACAGTTCATACCATAAATGTTAAAAAATCCAACTTTTAGTAAAATATGAATAGCTATTGTTTAAAAAAACATCAATATTCGATTCAATTTTGTATTAAAAAATTAAAACATGGGTAAATATTATTTTAATATATCATTTTAATTATTTTAGAAATATTTTTGGAATTATTATTAGAAAAAACATTTTTCTGGAGAAAATGTGTTTCAACCGAAGAGAGATGAAAAGATGGTTTTTCTAAAAAAATTACAAATTATTTTAAGTAATAATTTATTTAAAAATGATTCTGTAATATTAAAAATTTCTGAAAATAGTTATTGAATAATATTCTTCATAATTCTTGAGATGAAAATAAAAATATTTCAACATTAGAGACATAATTATAATCATTACTGATAAAAGAAGTCATTCTAACAGTAAACCATTATCACATAGTTAAAGGTTGAATCATAAACCCATGAAAGAGAAATAAAAAAATTGATATTTGAGCCACAAAAATTTTATGACAACAATCATATTTCACATTAAATGGAATTATATACACCATATTAGAAAAATATGTGGTGAGTATGGCATGTGTGTCATGAAAAGTAAAAGTAAATAACATTCTGGTTTAGTAATCCTATTAATAATAAAACCTGATAAATAATAACATCATATTTTACATAAAATATCATAAAAATTATGTTATTGTTATATATCATGTCAAAATGGAAGTGTATACACTAAAAAAATAAATTAGTGGTAAAATTGAATATATCTCAAAGAAATAAAAGAGGGGCAATAAATTGATTTCCACTTGAATATAAACATCTATAGTACATGTTTGAACCCCCTGTATAACAAGTATAATTTCTTTATAAATATATTTATAAATAATATAGATACATACAACAACATATATCATCCCCTTATAATGTTTCAATAGCTATTTATTTACAATTCCATTACAGAACTCCTATACGAGTGTGTAATCAATTTTATTTTTTCAAGAGTGTTATAGTTCTTGAATAGTCATAATCATTGATTTATCTCAAGAATGATTAATAAGAAGTTATTTTCATATATTATAATTATATAAATAATTATATTCCTTCACAACACATAGACATAAAAAGTTAAAATTCATTGTCCCTAGAGGCCGTTGGCCGTACGTATGCGTGAATTCTATTTCCATCATTCAAAAAATGTAATAAGGGAAAATTAATATATTATTAACAATTAAATAACCATTATTATTTAATATAGATCACATTTTTTCATTTAAATAATATGTATTTCCTTCTATTTTATCATTAGTGATAATGAATCACCTCACTTAATTAGTCTGTAATCCTCCGTACACATGGGAGATATTAATGTATACTCCACACAATGTTATTTAAAAAGGGTACAATGATAATATAATTTCAGTAGTGAAATTAATTTTAAGATATAATATAAATTTAAATAACCCACCATTACACCCATCCATGATTGGAGGTGATAGAAAATGATTTTTTTATAAGGTTCAGTCCATTGTACACACGATCAATAGTTTCTTTTGTAATTTGGTTTAAGTAGAGATGGATACTAGACAATACATAAACATAATAAAATATCATTATATATTAGATATTAATTTTTATATTAGATTATTTAAGATAAAATTAATTGTGTAAAAATATTAATGAAAAAATCGGGATCCTAGTGAACACAATTACCTTTTCCTAGAATCACCTCATCTAGAAATATTATTATGGACAATATTGTTGGTATTTCAGGATGACCATTCGATATAGATCGTGGATAATGATTTACGGAATTTTTTTCATAGTGAATGGATGAACTAGTTTTCTCAATATTTTTATATATGTGTAGGTTGTTGGTGGCATTTAATAAGTGTGGGAAAGGAACCCACGTGGAAACTACAAGAAAATATCTCAAAAGAATCCAAATTGATAATTAATTACAAAGAAAAAAAATAAAAATTAACATTTATTTGAACAATTGAAGTTCGAAATTAAAACATTTCTATAAAATATGAGTTTTAGAAGTGTTATAGTAATTATAACAATTATATACTTATTTTATCCAATATTAAACACAATTTATCCTTAACTACGGTAATAAATTTTTTACATTTCAACAATTAATTAAATAAAAAAATTAAAAAGAAAATTATTTGATATTATAAATTATTTTTATTAAAAATATGGAATCCATTTTAAAATTAAATTCATATATAGGGAAATTTTAATTTAAAAATATTATCATAGATGAAACAAATAATTGTAAAATGGTATTATTAAATTAAACGATCAATATTAACCATAGTAGAATAAATTTCATTAGATTTTATTATAGGTAGATCATAATATTTCAACAATGGAAACTTAAATGTAAAAAATACCAACAAATGGGGATATTGTGTAATAAAACCATTACTTTTTTTAACATTTGAAACACAAGGCCCACGAAATATAAACAATAAAATCAATATAAAATTTCAAAAAAATTATGTACACTTTTCTTAAAAAAATGTATTATAATTTTATACACCACATAAATGAAATTCTTGGTTTATACTAAATGTTTATCATAGAATATAAAAGTTTGAGGGATATCCCTTACCACTTTAGTAATGTTTTGAATCATATGCCCCAATAAATAATAATATAAAATTATACATAAAATATTATCAAAATTATGATATAAATTACTTATAATGTAAAAGTGGAAGTATATAAATCTCACAAATGAAATGTGTGGTTAATTTTCGTGCCACCATGAAATAAAAGAGACTATAAATCCCTTACCAATTCAATATCGATATCCTTCATACAAGTTCTGAAAACAATTATTATAAACATAATTTTAAATATATTTAATTTAGGATTATACAAAAAATTAAAATATAGTATATTATCCCCTTAAAATTTTTCATCTCGGATTCATTAACTTTTTCATAAAAAATTCATTATTTTGGGTGTAAACTATTTCATTTGTATATGAGAGATTTGGTTCACTATTTATGGTTATTTTTCATTTATCATCATTATATAAAATCAAAAATGTTTAATATGACGTTAATATCACATTTTTTTATTATATATATATATATATATATATTTATATTCAATCAATAAACAAAGATATAGAAAGATGCAATGCACCGATAATGGAGATGGTAGGCTCGATGTACAGAAGAATGTTGTTTCTATATCTTAGTGAATGGAATGAAAAAAGAGTAACAAATTATAATAATTGAAAGAAAAAAAATTATTCCATATATATAACATATGATCATTTACATTTTCATTATTACGTAACATGTTAATCATTTGTAAAAAATAATAAATTTTCTTTGTGAGGTTGTAGTCCTCCATATACACAAGAATCATTAGTGTATCCCCAAATTAATAGAGATTTTAAATGGCTTAATGTTAGTTTAATTTATAAAATTGAAGAAATGTTAATAATAACATATTCATATACTAAATCCATTTTTATACTAGATGATGGAAAGGGAGTAATGCTGGTTCCGGAGGTGGTAGTCTTCCATACTCATGATCTACAGTTTTCTTTCCCATTTGATGGAAGTGAAGATTGATATATACTATTACTGTAGAGGCTCAAAGATTTACATACATGGAAATTACATTACTTTTGAGGAATACGTAATACATAAAAAGACAATCACACAAGGACTATAATAGTTTAGTGTCTTTGGAAACTCAGAACATAATCTTCTAATCGTGGTGAAAGATCTTCAGCATCTGCTATAAAGATATTATCTTTTTGTTTTCATACCTAAACCCATTCTTTATATCTGGGGGAAAATAAAAAATATAAAGGGTGATCTCAAATTCTCAGTAAGGGTATGCATGGAGAAAATAAAACAAACCATATAAATTTGAACTTCAAAACATGAACATAAAGTTTACAAATCATAATCTTGAGTTGTGAAATAAATCTTCACAGTACATAAGGCATAGGTCATAAAGGAACATTAATCATGATAGAATAGCATTGGAATAAAACAATTAACTGTGGAAAACCATTAATCCCATGATATGACTTCCAGATAAGCCAAGGCATTGTTACCAAGACCATCTTAGTGGAAAAATTCCCTTTCTGAATCGAGTTCACTCCACGTTCCAATCCTGTATCACTAAACCAGATTAACATACCATTCAAGCCATGTCTATGTAATGATATATAAATCTTTACCCAATTCATTGGAGGGAGATATATTTCCCACCCATCTCATAATTAAATCATTATTACGTGTGCCACAACATAAACATAAATCATTCATCATAACCCAATGAATAAAATGGGTTTCATAAACATCATCCCATCATAACATAATCCATATAAAACAAATGGATATCATTTCATTATAATATAAGTTAAACCATTTTAATCATATAGACATTATACTTGAAACATATACATATGAAATAATGTCATCCTAGATGGAATATGGTTTTGATAAAACACTTGATATAAATTCTTGAGGAAAATATCCTTTCTTATTCAAAATCAATTTCTTTTCACAAAATTCCATGAAATTCTAAAAGAATATGATTTTTTTGAAAATAGTCATTAAATCTTGTAGAGTAAGCTTCATGAATATATTGTGTTATGAAATCGTAAAAATCCATTCATACCATATAAGTTAAAAAATATATTCTCCTTGTACATTTGTCGGAAAAGTCAAAAAGGTCCACGTATGGTAAATAAAAGAACGATTTCTTCCATAACACAACGTAAAAATAAAAGAGGGGTAAACATGACATTAAAAATACATGGACGAATATTAAACACTTTATGAAAAACATTTTATGGCCATGGATGAAAAATATAACCCCAGTAAGTACTTACATATATGCAATCTCAAATAAAAATGAGATTGAAAAATTATCCCTTACCTTAGGTCCGATATGCTTCGTACGTATCCAAAACTCTTGTATAATGATTTAAATAATGTCATTGACTTACTATAAAATCATATTCACTGTTATGATACAATATATGGTTCACCTATGACTTTATATTACCTGTTCTTTTGTAAATTCCATGTTAAAGAAGAGTTTTGGGTAAAATCATTTTATTTATCGTACGTGTTTTGACTTGTTGTTATTGATAATATTATTAGTTATATAATGTTTTACATACTTCCAGAATGTAGATAATGATTTATATATCTTATATATTTAGTATATATATATAGATATATAATATATAGATAAATGAAATGAATTACACCATTCATGCAGATGGTAGGCCGTACGTACGCATGAACATTGTTTTCCTTTCCTTATTGACTTGAATGGAAGTAAGTAGATGAAATATATATAGATAAATATAGTAGATTTATCATTTAATATATTTCATTATTATTCATTATATATACTTTATAATCATTCTTTAATGGTTAACGTGGAGAATGAATCTCATCGCGTCTTAGAGACAGTAATCCGTACGTACGCCCGAGCGATGATATTGTTCACATAATTATTGAATTGAATTGGAGAGGGTGATATAATATCTCAGAATAAGTAATATGTTATAATTACTATATATATTTATTGTTTACACCATTATACCCATCCATTTAAGGTGGTGGTGGAAAAACAGAGTACACCACAGCGTGGAGATGGTATTCAGTACGTACGCACGCGCGGTGATTTAATTTTTTGTAGGATGTATAGAAGGTGAAATGTGGTTGATTCGTATTTATAATAACATATCAGTATATTATTGATACTTATGTTATTACTTTATAAAGAAACAACTAAGGAATAATATGTTTAAGAAGAAAGAAAACATGAAAGAATCTGTAGAAGAGATTACCTCTTCTTCGACGCACCTCTTTTAAAATTCTTCTTAGGGAAATAGAGTTGGTATTTTGAGAATACCAAAACCTCTATGATATAATTATAGAGGTTTATAAGATTAATTCTCAGGGTTTGGCCGAGATTCAAGCCTCAAAAGGGTGTGAAGAGAAGAGGGAAGGTGTGCCCTTTTTATAAGGGAGGAGAGGGGCACCTTTGGAAAAAATTAAAATATTATTTTATAATAAAGTCATATTTGGTTTATAATAGCTCCAAAATTGATTTATTTCAAAGATAAAGTGGGTATGGGTCTAATTACTCTCAAAAAACAGGTTTTATACAAGTTTATGATTCTATTTTAACCTAATCATTTATATTTAACTCTATGTTAAATAATTTAACTTTTACCGTGTCTTCTTGTTTTCTTACACTATATGGTTAATAAACTTACTATAACAAGCCAAAAGTACACCAAGTGGTACGTTATTAATATATATAACCTTATCTAAGTCATTTGGCCGAACCTCAAATTTTTAGGAATATAATATCAATTCATAATATAATATTGGTTTTAAAACCTATTTTATGTCAATTTTGACATTATTTGGTAATTGATTTTTGTGAAACTCATAACAACATGATTTGTTAGAATACAATTAATTGAATCAATACTAACATTTCATATTAACCTAGAAAATTAGTATAATTAATAAAAAAATCTCATATTGCATTTATTTGGGTATTTATAACATCAATTATGTTAATATTCCAATAATAAGGTAATTACTGCATCATCATTGTGTCATAAATAAATTAAATTATTTAATGTCTAAAAATTATAAATAAAATACCATTATGTTGGAAATATTTTTTTATTTCTAATGAAAATTTATAGTCGAATTTATCTTATGTATAACCCTATATTAAAAATGTTTCAGTTATTAAACGTTGATTTTAACTATTTTAACTATTCTTTAAATATAGTAATAATAAGTGTCCTAATATAATCCAAGTGGACCTAAAGGGTAATATTTTATTCCTAAGGTTGTTTTTGTTCGAATTATACTTATCCAATAGAATTGGGACATGTGTTAGGGTAATAATAATATCATTATTACCCTTAATTACCCTATTTACTTTTAAAAGTGGTAAATAAAAGTAAGAAGCTACTATTCTCCAAAACTTATTTTTATTTTATTGAACCAAATTTTACTCCATGATATTAACTGTGTCTCTCGTATTTTGAAATTCCACTCACAGAAGTGGTAAAATTATGTTTTATATAAATTTTCAAATTATCCTAGGAGGTGGTTAAAAGACGGTGGAAAGTTCAATAAAATTATTATATATCTATAATTATTATAAAATGACTCCAATGAATTAAATTGAACTTATGTAAGTATTATAAATCTATTTTGACCTAAATAAATTTAAATAATATAAATAATTATATAAATAAAATGTCGGTTTTAAAATAGTAACCCACTGTTTTCACTATTCATCAAAAATTGAACGTATTCAGAAAAATACAAAAATATCACCCTAGGATAATTTCGATATTAAAAATCCAAAAATGAAGTCCATTTTGAAAGATAAAATTTATAAAATTTCAAAAATTGAGTATTACGATTCATAACGGCTAGTTTATATAATATTTAAACAACATATCATTGTTTAATGAAACTCGGTATTGCGTACAACACATGCTATCGTGGAAGGTCACGATTGCGTGTAAAGCAAGACAAGTTAGTGTTGAGTGTAGTGAAAGATTCCTTTGTTGTTTTGTATAATAGAATCCAACCATATTTCATTTATACATTGAATATATATATACACTAAATGTTGCGTAGAATAACTTCTATCAAACGATCTTGAAATTTTGTGTAACACGATCCAAGAATAGTGCTGCGTATACTGGAAGCTAATACCGTGTTGTGTATAGTTCAATATAATCATTGTGTAGCATAAAACACAAGACATCAAATAAATTAAAACAATACTTCTCATAAAATCTCAGGGTGTTACATTCTACCCCCCTTAAAATGAATTTCGCCCTCGAAATTTGTTGGGGTTATAAATGGTTTACAACTTGAAATTTTCTTTAATATAAACCCACATCATAAAAAGGAATACTAAAACTTAATTTTAAGAAATAATGTATGCAACATAATTGTTACCCAAATTAACTAATCACTGGGTTTTCACATAGAAGAACATAGGTTGCAATATGGATACGGAAGAAAAATCTAACCATCAAGTTCTGATGGAGAGTGGTGGAGGATATGGCTATGAAAAAGACAAAAATAACAAAGCCAGAAATATGTGATGATTTAAGGTACCATCAGATTAATCGGATATAAGGACACTAGGACAACATTTTTGGTTTTCACAATCATTTACATAATTGTGAAGAATTTTTGAATTAAAAGATATACTTACTTGATTTTGGTACAATATCACTATTCTTTGTGCCTTGATCAATTTCCACTTAATCTATGAAAGAAATGAAGTTTAATTTGTCTTCTGTGAAGTGTTAGTAGATCATGTTATTGAATGGTGGCCCATTCTACCTTTCTGAAATAAAAGGATATAAAAAGTTATTAAATATACATAAGTCCATCTATGGTGAGATTATTCGTACATGGTTCCTAAAATGGATGTATAAATCATATATCATAACACATAATAAATTGAATGAAATTTATACTGACCAGGGACTTCCTGTAGGCCAGAGGTAGGTGATAAAGTCATGTCACACTTTGGTTGTGGGTTTGACTCCCGCAACCTTATCCGACACGACAGGTTGTTTTCCATCCTACAGGTTATTATTTTCTTTTAAACTACATTATTACAACATTCCATAAATAATATAAAAAAGGTTATATCCTTAAACAATATTATCTTTTGTCCAACATAATCCATTTCAAATATTTAGTTTTATCCAGAATACTTCTATCCAAGCTCATAGTATAATGAAAAATATTACTAGAAAATCCATCAACCAAGCATGTGAATACCACCATTTATCTCATATATATCATAAGATATATCTTGTTGGTCACATTCCAAACATGTGAATACTATAATCATGTATTCTTTTGAAACATGAATTACCATAGAACCTTAGTGAAAACATGAATGCTGTAAAAAGTTAACTCTTTCCACATACAAAAATCCCAAAATCTCTATATTCTCAAACCATGATATCACATAGTCATTATATCAATAATGTGCTCACGAATACTATCAACATTTCATTTTCTCCTAATACCTTCAATATGCGCATATCATCTACTTTCCAAAAATATTTCAATCACTTTTCATGGTTACATGTGCCATATAATTATCGAAAACCACTATAATCCATTATATAGATATTCCAATGTTCCACAATACTATAAACACATAATCATTCCACCACATCATTGTCATACTCAACATTTCAAATAGTTATTACATGTGACTTACATTTTTCTTTTCCATAAGAGGGTTTTGATGTCGATCATCATTAAACCTTGGATTAGGGCATTAGTTAGCATAATACCCCATTTCATTGCACTTGTAGCATTGAAATGTTGGTGGAGCATTCCCTGTTGTCTTTTCTCTATTCACATCATTAGAAACCATTTTCCCATTACTTCGGCACTAAGATTCTTGATTGCCTTCTTTTCCACACTTGAAAAAATTTCTAGTAACTTTTAGACAATCTCCACCATACTTCTTTCCACACTTTGAGCATAAAGAAACGTTTATCTTCTTTTAACCATTGTTCTGAGATTTCTCCTTTAAATCCATCTTTCATTTCTTGTCAAAACCATGAGATGGATATGTAACACCAACTTCCAGTTCTACCTTGATAACACAATTCACAATTTCTTCATAGCTACTGAAGTCTCTTATAGAAAATTCTCTTCGAATACTTTGTTTTAAGCCACTGAAGAATTGGACAACATTACTTTCAGGTTGGATGATAAAGCTAGATGCATACCTTGCAAGCCTTGTAAAATTCTCTTCATATATACCAATATATTCATCATCATTTTTCTTCAGATCATGGAACTCTTTTTCCATATTTGTTCAATGAAGACGAGGGAAGTAATTATTGAAAAATAAGTCTTTGAACTCATCCCATTCCATTGATTCAATTTAATCATGGGGCCTTATATTCTTAATTAGAGTCCAACACTAGTCTCCTTCACCTTCTAACAATTAAATATCCAAAATGACTTTTTCATGTTATAAACAGTAAAGTATGGAAAATATCTTTTCAATGGTACTGATCCATTGTTCAGCAACAAGTGGATCAAAAGACCCGTTGAAAGAAGTTGGATGTTACCTCATAATGGAATCTATAGAATATTGTTTGCTTCTCTACTCATATAGAATTCCATAATTATTCATAGCTTGTGTAAGAATAGTAATAAGATTTTTCACTCCATCTCCCATAACATTGGTTTGTTCAGGAGGAAAATAATTGCATTGTCCATTACATTGATCAACACGGTTCCTTCGGGTTCCGACCATCATCTAAAACCCAAAAAATAGTGTGAGAGGAAAAAATCATGCTAGGAAAATAGCATAATAAAGGGGGATTACTTTCAATATATAAAATATAATGTTTAATTATAAGATCTTTACCATAATTCTATGACTATAACCTATATTTATATTTATCCTTAGGGACATCCCTAGACATACCGTTGAAATATCTCTAGGGATTTCACTAAAGTTGTCGCATCCTAGTTTTCAAAGGTTAACTAAACCATTCCTCTGATACCAACTATAGAGGCCAAAATCCTGACATACATGGAAATTACATTACTTTTTAGAAATACATAATACATAACAAAAACAAACACACAAGGACCATAATAGTTTAGTGTCTTTGGAAACTCGGAACATAATCTTCTAATTGTGGTGAAAGTTCTTCAACATCTCCCATAATGATCTTCCCCTTTTGTTTTCATACCTAAAACCATTCATTATATCCTAGGTAAATGAAAACATATAAAGTGTGATCTCAAATGATTATTAAGGGTAAGCATGGAGAAAATAAAACAAACCATATACATTTGAACTAAAAATCATGAAAATAAATTTTACACATCAAAATCTTGAGTTGTGAAATAAATCTTGGCAGTACGTAAGGCATAGGTCATAAAGGAACATTAATAATGATAAAATAGAATGTGAATAAAATATTTAATTGTGGAAAACCATTAATCACATGATATGATTTCCATAGTAGCCAAGGCATTGTTTCCAAGACCATCTTAGTGGACAAAGTCCCTTTCTGAATCGATTTCACTCCTCCTTCCAGTCCTGTGTGACTGAACCGAATTAACATACCATTCCAGCCATGTCTATCTCATGAGATATAAATCTTTACCCAATGAATTGGAGGGATATATAGGTCTCACCCATCTCATAATGAAATCATTCTGACGTGTGCCACAACATAAACATAAATCATTTATCATAACCCAAAGAATAAAATGGGTTTCGTAAACATCATCCGATCATAACATAATTCATATAAAACAAATGGATATCATTTCATCATAAGAGATGTGAAACCATGTAAATCATAGAGAAATTATACTTGAAACACAAACATATGAAATAATGTCATCTTATATGGAAAATTGTTTTGATAAAACACTTGAAATAAATTCTTGAGGAAAATATCCTTTCTTATTCAAAATCATTTTCTTTTCACAAAATTCCATGCAATTTTAAAAGAAGTGTATTTTGTTGAAAATAGTCCTAAAATATTGTTGATTAATACTCATGAAAAAAAAGGTGTTATGAAAACATAAAAATCTGTTCATTTCGTGTAAGTTAAAAAAATATTCTCCTCGAAGTTTTTTCAGAAAAGTCAAAAAGTTCCTCGGAAGGTAAACAAAAGAAAGATTCCTTCCATAACACAAAGTAAAAGTAAAAGAGGGGTAAAAATGGAATTTAACATTCATTAAATAATATTAAACACTTTATGAAAAGCATTTTATGGCCATGGATGAATTATATAAACCCGTTAATACTTACGTATAAGCAATCTCGGATAAAAATGAGATTGCAAAATTATCCCTTACCTTAGGTCTGATATACTTCGTACGTATCCGAACCTCATGTATAATGATTTAAATAATTCCATTGACTTTTAACATAATCATATTAATTTTTATGATATCATATATGGTTCACTTATTACTTTATATTACCCATTCTTTTGTAAATTCCATGTTAAAGCAGCGTTTTGGGTCAAATAGTTTTACTTATCGTACGTGTTTGGACTTGTTGTTCTTGATATTATTCTTACTTATATCATGATTTAATTACTTACATAATTTAAATCATGATTTATATATCATATATATTCAGTATATATATATATAATAGATAGATAAATGAAATGAAATACACCGTTCATGGAGACAGTAGGTCGTACATACGCATAAACGCTGCTTTCCTTTCCTTATTTACTTGAATGGAAGTATGTAGATGACATATATATATATATAGTAGCTTTATAATCATTCTTGAATGGTTATCATGGAGAATGAATCTCATCGCGTCTTGGAGACGGTAATCCGTACGTACGGACGAGCGATGATATCGTTACCATAATTATTGAATTGAATTGGAGAGGATGATATAATATCTAAGAATAAGTATGATGTTATAATAACTATATATAGTTATTCTTTACACCAATAAATCCATCCATGTAAGGTGGTGGTGAAAAAACAGAGTACACCACGGCGTGGAGATGGTATTCTGTACGTACGCACGCGCGGTGATTTCATTTTCCATAGGATTGATAGAAGGTGAAATGAGGTTGTTTCATATTTATAATAACATATCAGTATATTATTGATATTGATGTTATTACATTATAAATAAATAACTAACGAATAATAAGATGAAGAAGAAAGAAAACTTGAAAGAATCTGTAGAAGAGATTACCTCTTCTTCAACACACCTCTTTTAAACTTATTATTAGAGCACCTGAGTTTGTATTTTGAGAATACCAGATTCTCTATAATATAATTAAAAAGGTTTAGAAGAGTAATTTTCAGGGGTTGTCCGAGCTTAAAGGCTCAAAAGTGTGCGAAGAGAATAGGGAAGTGGTGCCCTTTTTATAAGGGATTAGAGGGGCACCTTTGGAAAAACTTAAGAAATTATTTTATAATAAAGTCATATTCGGTTTATAATAGCTCCGAATTGATTTATTTTGAATATAATGTGTGGATGGGTCTAAATACTCTCAAAAAAAGGTTTTATAAAAGTTTAGGTGTAACGCCCCGACCCCAGCTACCCAGAGTCGGTGCATTACTTTGTAACATTGGCATGATCACAAGAAAGATCAAATATCGAAAGACCGATTGGTTTAGTAGCCTTGGAAACACTAGATATATTCATAAAGTTTTACATTACATTTCAAAGTGAAAAACTACTACAACAACAAAGTCTTCATATCCACACGATTAACCCCTCATAATATCCCTGAAAGTCATTCATAATTTACTTCTTCACTACCTGGGAAAAATAAAACATAGGAAAGGGGTGAGCTCAAATGCCCAGTAAGGATAACAATATAGCGGAACATTAAAAATAATCATAAACATTTAAGGCAATTAATTACTAAAACAAAAGCCTTTTAAAATTGAACTTCAACATAGTATGGCAAAAGTAAAATGAAATAATGCCATTTACTTATTCACATGGATATTCTACTAATCGAATAATCACATGCAAAATCAATAACCACTTTCATAATGTTGGAATGCATAATGCTGAACTTTAATTTCTTTGTCAAGGACTCATCCCAAGACCTTGGGGCTAACTGTAACCGGAACCCAACCCGGAGTGCCTCTAATAACCGGACACCAACCCGGAGTGCCTCTAATAACCAGACCCCAACCCGGAGTCCTTCTAATAACCGGAGACCAAACCGGAGGGCTTACTTTTACCAGTCCCTAACCTGGAGGGCTTACTTTTACCAGTCCCCAACCTGGAGGGCTTACTTTAACCAGTCCCCAACCTGGAGCATACTTGTCCAACACATTCATATGAAGTAAAGGTTGAAATATAACATAAACATTCTTATTGGAACTAGCATACAAAATGTCAATACTTTACTCATAAACCATGAATGCTATATAAATGGCACATCCAGAGTCAAACATATCACAAAACTTTATTACAATATGGAAGTTTTGTATAATAAATCAACTTCAAATAAGCGTAAAATCGGTCAAAGGATGTTGACATAGATGAAATCAAAACAATTTTTAGAGAAATATCTCTTTCTATTTTTGAAATCATTTAAGAGCCATAAAAAATAAAACATTTTCTTGAAAATGTTCTTATAATCTTGTAAGGAAAGCTTTGAAGATTTTATAACGGCGTAAAATAACTGCACCCGCCGTATAAGTTTTAAAAAAAACATTCTTACCTCAATTCTGTCGAAAAGGTTAAAAGGGACCTTGTTTTGAAAACGACGGAAAGATTCCTTTATAAACCTCTTATAAAATTCAAACAAGGGTATAAATGACTTTAACCCATATTCTTGTAAATAGTAAAAATGTTTTGAAATACATTTCGAAGAAACATGGGTGTGGATGATAAAGAGATCCCAGTAGATTATTACGTATAATACAACCTCGGATAATGAAGAGATTGTGAAATAACCCTTACCAATTTGGTAACTTATGAAACATACAACCCATAAAAGAGGTATCATACAATGAATATGTAAATACACATAAATTATAGTGTATTACACAAATAATATAATTATGGGCAGTACATACACCACACAAAAGGTGATGGTGGCAATATGGCATGAATCTCACGGGAATAAAGAGTGAGATGAAAACCCCTTACCTTGTACTTTTCCTTGGTTGGGGTAGGTTAACCTCCTGTATAATGGTGAAATAATTGTTATTAAATTATACAAGAATCATATATATTAATATGATATCATATATGATCTTTTAACATTGATTTGTTAATAATATCTTAGAATTATCGTCGTTTCGGGTGTTAACTTACTCATTTTCTTTTATATGTTTTGTTACATAAGTCATGTTTGTTGTATCTTATTCATATCCAGAATGATATCAAGTCCGGAAACATCATTTTTAAATCATTAAATTATAATTATACTTGAATGGATACGATGGAGAATGAATCTCATCGCGTTCGTGGAGACGGTAGTCCGTACGTACGCACGAACGCTATTTCCATTTAATTTTTATTTTAAAAGAATCGAATCCAAATGATAAATAGGTATATTACTATTCCAGTATAATATAATATTTTATATATGTTACTTAATTTCATTAACACCATCCTTTATACGTTCCATGTGTGGTATGAACGAGTCATATCATTTTAAGGGGGCGGTAGTCCGCACTTCCTCAAATGAAATTATCGTATGTATATACAACATGAAACGAATAATGGTATGAAATAAAATGGAATTACAGAAGCTTATATATAAAATATATATCATTAATATCATATTTAATTATAGTGCCATCATAATGGCCACCATGAGAGGTGGTAAGATGTATTTGAACAATCATCGTTTCGTGAGGCGTTAGTTTGCCATCCACAGAAACATTATGTTCATCATCCATTAGATGGAGTTCTGTGTATGTGTAGTTTGAATCCTTATTATAACAACATCCTAGTATATTGAGGATACTGGTGTTGTTACAAAAGAAAGGAAATAAAAAGAGTTTGGGAGTTGAAGAAGCAAAATAAATTAAAATAATTTAAGAGAAATCGTTACCTTTAATTTAGGTAACTCACTTTGGTTGGAACCAAAGGACTTGTTGAAATGCTTTCTGCCTAAGGGGAAACTTCAAGGAGGAGGAGAGGGATGTGGGGAGCTTAGTTGGGCAGAGTTTGGACGAGCCAAGTGGCTTGAGAGGTGTGAGGAATGAGTAGAAGTGGTCTCCTTTTATAAGGGAGAGGAGGGGCTCTTTAGGAAAGAGTGAAAGTATTACTTTATAATATAATTATATTCGGTTTATAATGGTCCAAAAATCATTGAGGTAGAAGATAAGATGACTCATATTCTAAATAACATCAACCAATAAGAATTGGACAGGTTTTAGATAATATTTTAATCATTATAATCTTATTTATTTAAATGATTTATTAATGAGGTAAACATTGCATCATTATTGTGTCATTAATAATTTAACTTATTTGATGTCTAAAAATTATAAATAAAATATCATCATGTAGTAAATCTTTTTATCTTTCTAATGAATATTTATAATCGAAAATCCAACATGTATAACCCTATGTAAAAATTGTTCTTCTAAAAGATGTAAGCTTATGCCATTTTTATTTTTATTTTAACTTTATTAATATAATGTGTCCCTACCACATACAAGTGGCTCCAAGGGGTCCCCAAATTGACCCAAGGATGTCCATGGTCGGGTATGTGTCCACCAATAAGGTTAGGACACGTTTTAGGGTAATTTTTTATTATTATAATATTATTTTTTAACCCTTATTTACCGGATTTACCCTTTAACTATGGTAAATAAAATATTTACCGCAGTAATTATTCAAAATGTGTAAAAATAAAAGTTACCTATTTACACAATTTGAACATCCTGATTCCAAATATGGAATCCATTTTCCTAAATTCAAAACATAGAAGTGGCAGAAATTAATTTAAAATTAATTCCCGCTGTCAAAACAAAAAGCGTGTTTTTAAGAGATAATAACTATAAAAAGATTGACACTTGTTTATGTTCGGTTTAATTGTAAAATTATGTCCAATGACCAACATTATATTAAATGGTAAAAATATATTCTAAATATACTTTAAAACCACTCAAAATCACAATTTATCACTATTAATTATTTTGATTAAAAAAGTTGTTTTTAATTAAAATTTAGTAATTTTCACTATTCATCAAAATATGAAAGTTATCCGAAATGTACCAAAATTTCACCCTAGGCTAATTTTGATATTCCGAATCCAAAAATTAAGTCCATTTTCAAATATAAAATATATATAATTTCAAAAAGTAGGTATTAGTATTCACAACGGTTAGTTTAATTAGTTGTGGTGTGTGTTAGAACTCGAGGTTGCGTACAACACACGCTATCGCATTATTCGAAGGAAAACGTACCGTGGAAGCTTGGGGTGTTACATTCTCCCCTCCTTCAAATAATTGCGTCCTCGCAATTTCTAGGGTATTACTGCATAAAAAGACTCAGGTGGTTCTTCATCATAAGTTCCTCGGGTTCCCACGTTGCCTCTTCCATCTTATGGTTTCTCCACAAAACTTTTATCAGACGCGTCGTCCAATTTCTCAGCACTTGTTCTCTCGTATCAAGAATCTTGACAGGCTCTTCGCAATAAGACAGATCGGGTTCCAGTTCTAATTCCTCATAGGTGAGTACATGCATCGGATCAGGCATGTATATCCTCAATAGAGATACGTGGAACACATCGTGAACTTTGGAGAGGCTTGGCGGCATTGCCAATCGGTAAGCTACAACCCCAATTCATTCTAGAATTTAGAAAGGTCCGATGTACCTGGGACTCAATTTACCTTTCTTACCAAAACGTATGACTCCCTTCCATGGAGATACCTTTAGGAAAACATGATCACCGACTTGAAATTCCAAATCCTTCCTTCGATTGTCGGCATAGCTCTTCTGCCTACTTTGAGCTGCTTTGATGTGATTTTGGATTACTTTCACCTTTTCCACCGTTTCCTCCACCAGTTCTGGGCCTACAAGTTTTCTTTCACCAACGTCATCCCAACAGGTTGGTGTACGACATCTATTTCCATATAACGCTTCATATGGTGCCATCTGTATACTCGAATGGAAGCCATTGTTATAGGAAAATTCTACCAGTGGTAAATATTGATCCCACATACCCTGAAAGTCAAGTGAGCAAGATCTCAACATGTCTTCTAAGGTTTGAATAGTCTGTTCTGATTGTCCATCTGTCTGAGGGTGGTAATCAGTGCTCAAATGAAGTTTAGTATCCAGGGATTTCTGAAGACTTTTCCAAAATCTTGAAGTAAAACGGGGATCACGATCAGAAACAATCGATAGGGGTACTCCATGAAGTCTCACAACTTCATTAATGTATAGTCTTACTAGACGTTCCAGGGGTAGATCTTCTCTTATAGCAAGAAAATGTGCTGACTTGGTAAGACGATCAACAATAACCCATATTGCATCGTTCCTTCTAGGAGTCTTTGGTAGCCCCATGACAAAGTCCATCGTAATATTGTCCCATTTCCACTCCGGTATGGGAAGAGGTTGCATGACTCCTCCAGGCTGTTGGCTTCCAGCTTTCACTTGTTGACAAACCATACATCTTGACACAAAATCAGCAATCTCCCTCTTCATGTTGTCCCACCAAAAATGTTCCTTCAAATCTCTATACATTTTGGTGCTCCCAGGGTGTATAGAGAAATTGGAACTATGAGCGTCATCCAGCAATTCCCTTTTTAGATCAGGTATATTGGGAACACAAAGTCTCTTCCCGAATTTCAAAATTCCATCTTCATACACAAAGTCTCTCAATCTCCCATCATTCACAGCTTTAATCTTCTTCTGAAATTCTTCATCATCGGTCTGGGAACTCTTAATACTTTCTAGTAAAGATGGTTTGGCAACCATTTGAAAAATCATTGATGTTTCACCTTCCCTGGTTATTCCCATGTCCATCTTCTCTAGATCCATGAAAATTGGATCCCTTTCAATTATCATCATGTTCAGAACTCCATGGTCTTTTCTGATCAAAGCATCTGCTACTTTTTTTGCTTTCCCCGGGTGGTAGTGTATCGTGCAATCATAATCCTTGAGTAATTCAAGCCATCTCATTTGCCTCATGTTGAGTTCTTTTTGTGAGAAAATATACATCAGACTCTTCTGATCAGTATAAATCTCACATTTTTCACCATAGAGGTAGTGCCTCCATATCTTCAAAGCAAAGATCACAGCTGCTAACTCAAGATCATGAGTAGGATAGTTTTGTTCATGAATTTTCAACTGTCGTGATGCATAGGCAATAACTCTATCATTCTGCATAAGGACACAACCAAGTCCTTTCTTTGATGCATCACTATAAATAACGAACCCATCATTCCCCGATGGTAGAGTCAATATAGGAGCATTGACTAATCTTCTCTTCAGTTCTTCGAAACATTCTTCACACTCTTTTGTCCAAACAAATTTAACCCCTTTACGTGTGAGCTTCGTTAATGGGTTAGCCAATCGGGCAAAATTCTGGACGAAACGTCGATAATAACCTGCCAAGCCAATAAAACTACGTACCTCAGTTATACTCATAGGTGCTGGCCATTCTTGGATTGCTTTGGTCTTAGAAGGATCAACAGAGAATCCATCTTTAGAGACAATATGGCCAAGAAAAGAAATCTCCTGAAGCCAGAATTCACACTTGCTAAACTTTCCATATTATTCATGCCTCCTCAGAGTCTTCAAGATAATGCGCAAGTGATTTTCATGATCTTCGTAGGTTTTGGAGTATACCAAGATATCATCAATAAATACCACCACAAATTCATCGAGATACTCCTTGAAAACTCTATTAATCAGATCCATGAATACAGAGGGTGCATTAGTCAATCCAAACGGCATTACAGTAAACTCGTAATGCCCGTACCTGGTTCGAAATGCTGTCTTCGGAATGTCTTCCTTCTTTACACACAACTGATGGTATCCAGATCGAAGGTCAATCATTGAAAAGTATTGAGCTCCATGCAGTTGGTCAAATAAATCATCAATATGAGGTAGGGGATACTTGTTCTTTATCGTTATAGCATTGATCTCCCTGTAGTCGATACATAACCTCATAGATCCATCTTTCTTTTTAACAAAAAGAACAGGGGCTCCCCATGGAGAAACACTAGGGCGAATAAATCCCTTATTACTCAATTCCTCTAGTTGTTTCTTTAGTTCGACTAACTCTACAGTGGCCATTCTATAAGGGGTCTTCGATATAGGCCTTGATCCAGGAATCAAATCAATGGAAAACTCAACTTCTCGTTCTGGAGGATGTCCAGGTAAATCTTCCGGAAATACATCTACAAATTCTTTCACAACAGGTACATCCTCTATTTGAACATTACTTTCCTCACCGACAGTTATTTCATTCTCTTCCTCCCCAATAATTGAATTAAGTTGAGCTACTGGGGGTGGATCTAAATAAGAATTAGGTGGTGACGATTCTGCTCTAAAAATAAGGTGTTCCTTATCATTATCATCAAGAATCGTAACCTCTTTCTTCTTACAATAAATCTTCGCATCATAGTCCGAAAGCCAGTCCATACCGAGGATTATATCAAACTCAATCATAGGTATGACGATGAGATCAGCAGATAAAGAAAATTTATGTGCTCTAATGGGAACTGATTCACAAAACTTTGTTGCAACGATACTTCCCTTAGGAGTTTTGACTGACAACTCCCTTATTAAATCAAATTGGAAATATCTAATTTTCTTAGCAAAATGTGAAGATATGAAACAATGCGATGATCCAGAATCAAATAATGCATTTGCTAAACTTGAGGAAACCATTAAATTACCTGCCACCACGTCTTTCGGAGCTTCTACCTCAGCAGTAGTGATAGCATAAGCCTGGCCTTGATCCCTTGGCTTTTTCTGAGGTAAGTTCTCCTGACGCTTCGGACATGCATTTGCATAATGCCCCATCTCCCTGCAATTGTAGCACTGAACGTTGGTAGCTTCCTTCTTCCCCTTGCAATCATGAGCTTGGTGGCCTTTTTCACCACACTTGTAACAGACTCCCATTCCCTTCAGGCAAGCACCAGGGTGTTTCTTCCCGCATTTACCACAAGATGGATATTCAACCTTTCCCTTCTTCCCCTTATTTCCATTCCCAGATTGATCAGCAGGTCTCTTCTTCTCTTGCTTCGCTTTAAAGTCATAAGACTTAGAGAATTCCTTTTTGGTCTTGATAGCACATGAGACAATGTCTTCGTACGATGAAAAGGATTGTGAGACTAATGCTCGACGGAGAAATGGTTTTAACCCATCAAAGAAACGATCAATCTTACTTCTTGGGTTGCGTATATAATCTCCAGCATACCTAGCTAACCTTGTAAAGTTAGCCTCATACTTTGTGACATTATCATCCTCCTTTTGTCTCAGACTTAGAAATTGCCTTTCCATATCCGCTCGATGGTCGCGAGGGAAGTATTTTTCTAAAAACAGATCTTTGAACTCCCTCCATTCCATATTTGATACTTCATCATCTTCCTTCATGTTTTGAATCAATGACCACCATTGATCAGCATCTCCAGTGAGGCGGTAAACTGCCATGATAACTTTTTCCCTTTCACTGATCCCCAAAGCCTGAAATATTTTCTCTAGGGAAAATATCCATTGCTCAGCTACTAATGGATTTGTATTCCCATTGAAAGTTGGTGGTTGTTGCCTCATGAATCGATCGAACATTGATCCTCCACGCTGCGGATCAGGGTGCTCCATACGGGTAAGGTTATTATTCATAACCTGAGTAAGTTGTCCTAGTATGGTGATTAGCTGATCGGCACCAGTTGCATCACCAGCCCCACTATAATTATCTTGAGCTGGAGGGCAATCCCTACATGGAGTGCGTTCATTGATACGGTTTCCATTTCTTCCACTAGGCGCCATTTCTAAACAATGGCATAAACTAGATCAGTTTATGAATCAAAATACATAATCCCATACTTATAAAACACTTAACATAAATTGAACTATTTATGGATATAATCCATAATCATAAAAATGTTTTCTTTGAGGAAGTATATACTCATAAACCCTTCATAATGATTTGTAAAGAAAATGAGAGTTATCCTAAGCATATCCCCCGGGAGTGTCGTAACCAAGAGTGCAGCAAGGCCCGTTGTTGTGCACCAGTTCCCGTTCGAGTCTAGCTCAAAGCGGTGTTTTCGGGTTTTACCCCTAGGTACATCTGTGCCAGAGCCGCCTCTACCTGCTCGTATCCAGACAGGGATGTATTGCTCGGAAAACTCACAAAATCTCTACAATACCAAAATTCTAGGAAGTTCTTCTATACTAATCCTCAAAGTTCATCTTAGGTCTACGTGCTCTAATCAGAGTTTATCTAAATCTAGCTTCCAAGGTTTGTACTAAACTTCCTCTGATACCAACTGTAACGCCCCAACCCCAGCTACCCAGAGTCGGTTCATTACTTTGTAACATTGGCATGATCACAAGAAAGATCAAATCTCGAAAGACCGATTGGTTTAGTAGCCTTGGAAACACTAGATATATTCATAAAGTTTTACATTACATTTCAAAGTGAAAAACTACTACAACAACAAAGTCTTCATATCCACACTATTAACCCCTCATAATATCCCTGCAAGTCATTCATAATTTACTTCTTCACTACCTGGGAAAAATAAAACATAGGAAAGGGGTGAGCTCAAATGCCCAGTAAGGATAACAATATAGCGGAACATTCAAAATAATCATAAACATTTATGGCAATGAATTACTAAAACAAAAGCCTTTTAAAATTGAACTTCAACATAGTATGGAAAAAGTAAAATGAAATAATGCCATTTACTTATTCACATGGATATTCTACTAATCGAATAATCACATGCAAAATCAATAACCACTTTCATAATGTTGGAATGCATAATGCTGAACTTTAATTTCTTTGTCAAGGCCTCATCCCAAGACCTTGGGGCTAACTGTAACCGGAACCCAACCCGGAGTGCCTCTAATAACCGGACACCAACCCGGAGTGCCTCTAATAACCGGACACCAACCCGGAGTCCTTCTAATAACCGGAGACCAAACCGGAGGGCTTACTTTTACCAGTCCCTAACCTGGAGGGCTTACTTTTACCAGTCCCCAACCTGGAGGGCTTACTTTAACCAGTCCCCAACCTGGAGAATACTTGTCCAACACATTCATATGAAGTAAAGGTTGAAATATAACATAAACATTCTTATTGGAACTAGCATACAAAATGTCAATACTTTACTCATAAACCATGAATGCTATATAAATGGCACATCCACAGTCAAACATATCACAAAACTTTATTACAATATGGAAGTTTTGTATAATAAATCAACTTCAAATAAGTGTAAAATCCGTCAAAGGATGTTGACATAGATGAAATCAAAACAATTTTTAGAGAAATATCTCTTTCTATTTTTGAAATCATTTAAGAGCCATAAAAAATAAAACATTTTCTTGAAAATGTTCTTATAAGCTTGTAAGGAAAGCTTTGAAGATTTTATAACGGTGTAAAATAACCGCACTCGCCGTATAAGTTTTAAAAAAAACATTCTTACCTCAATTCTGTCGAAAAGGTTAAAAAGGACCTTGTTTTGAAAACGACGGAAAGATTC
This sequence comes from Viscum album, assembly GCA_963277665.1. Taxonomy (NCBI): domain Eukaryota; kingdom Viridiplantae; phylum Streptophyta; class Magnoliopsida; order Santalales; family Viscaceae; genus Viscum; species Viscum album. Next base: position 2,108,639,775 of record OY728122.1, on the reverse strand, counting down.
CTTTATAAACCTCTTATAAAAGTCAAACAAGGGTATAAATGACTTTAACCCATATTCTTGTAAATAGTAAAAATGTTTTGAAATACATTTCGAAGAAACATGGATGTGGATGATAAAGAGATCCCAGTAGATTATTACGTATAATACAACCTCGGATAATGAAGAGATTGTGAAATAACCCTTACCAATTTGGTAACTTATGAAACATACAACCCATAAAAGAGGTATCATACAATGAATATGTAAATACACATAAATTAGAGTGTATTACACAAATAATATAATTATGGGCAGTACATACACCACACAAAAGGTGATGGTGGCAATATGGCATGAATCTCATGGGAATAAAGAGTGAGATGAAAACCCCTTACCTTGTACTTTTACTTGGTTGGGGTAGGTTAACCTCCTGTATAATGGTGAAATAATTGTTATTAAATTATACAAGAATCATATATATTAATATGATATCATATATGATCTTTTAACATTGATTTGTTAATAATATCTTAGAATTATCGTCGTTTCAGGTGTTAACTTACTCATTTTCTTTTATATGTTTTGTTACATAAGTCATGTTTGTTGTATCTTATTCATATACAGAATGATATCAAGTCCTGAAACATCATTTTTAAATCATTAAATTATAATTATACTTGAATGGATACGATGGAGAATGAATCTCATCGCGTTCGTGGAGACGGTAGTCCGTACGTACGCACGAACGCTATTTCCATTTAATTTTTATTTTAAAAGAATCGAATCCAAATGATACATAGGTATATTACTATTCCAGTATAATATAATATTTTATATATGTTACTTAAGTTCATTAACACCATCCTTTATACGTTCCATGTGTGGTATGAACGAGTCATATCATTTTAAGGGGGCGGTAGTCCGCACTTCCTCAAATGAAATTATCGTATGTATATACAACATGAAACGAATAATGGTATGAAATAAAATGGAATTACAGAAGCTTATATATAAAATATATATAATTAATATCATATTTAATTACAGTGCCATCATAATGGCCACCATGAGAGGTGGTAAGATGTATTTGAACAATCATCGTTTCGTGAGGCGTTAGTTTGCCATCCACAGAAACATTATGTTCATCATCCATTAGATGGAGTTCTGTATATGTGTAGTTTGAATCCTTCTTATAACAACATCCTAGTATATTGAGGATACTGGTGTTGTTACAAAAGAAAGGAAATAAAAAGATTTTGGGAGTTGAAGAAGCAAAATAAATGAAAATAATTTAAGAGAAATCGTTACCTTTAATTTAGGTAACTCACTTTGGTTGGAACCAAAGGACTTGTTGAAATGCTTTCTGCCTAAGGGGAAACTTCAAGGAGGAGGAGAGGGATGTGGGGAGCTTAGTTGGGCAGATTTTTGACGAGCCAAGTGGCTTGAGAGGTGTGAGGAATGAGTAGAAGTGGTCTCCTTTTATAAGGGAGAGGAGGGGCTCTTTAGGAAAGAGTGAAAGTATTACTTTATAATATAATTATATTCGGTTTATAATGGTCCAAAAATCATTGAGGTAGAAGATAAGATGACTCATATTCTAAATAACATCAACCAATAAGAATTGGACAGGTTTTAGATAATATTTTAATCATTATAATCTTATTTATTTAAATGATTTATTAATGAGGTTAACATTGCATCATTATTGTGTCATTAATAATTTAACTTATTTGATGTCTAAAAATTATAAATAAAATATCATAATGTAGGAAATCTTTTTAGCTTTCTAATTAATATTTATAATCGAAAATCCAACATGTATAACCCTATGTAAAAATTGTTCTTCTAAACGATGTAAGCTTATGCCATTTTTATTTTTATTTTAACTTTATTAATATAATGTGTCCCTACCACATACAAGTGGCTCCAAGGGGTCCCCAAATTGACCCAAGGATGCCCATGGTCGGGTATGTGTCCACCAATAAGGTTAGGACACGTTTTAGGGTAATTTTTTATTATTATAATATTATTTTTTAACCCTTATTTATCGGATTTACCCTTTAACTATGGTAAATAAAATATTTACCGCAGTAATTATTCAAAATGTGTAAAAATAAAAGTTAACTATTTACACAATTTGAACATCCTGATTCCAAATATGGAATCCATTTTCCTAAATTCAAAACACATAAGTGGCAGAAATTAATTTAAAATTAATTCCCGCTGTCAAAACAAAAAGCGTGTTTTTAAGAGATAATAACTATAAAAAGATTGACACTTGTTTATGTTCGGTTTAATTGTAAAATTATGTCCAATGACCAACATTGTATTAAATGGTAAAAATATATTCTAAATATACTTTAAAACCACTCAAAATCACAATTTATCACTATTAATTATTTTGATTAAAAAAGTTGTTTTTAATTAAAATTTAGTAATTTTCACTATTCATCAAAATATGAAAGTTATCCGAAATGTACCGAAATTTCACCCTAGGCTAATTTTGATATTCCGAATCCCAAAATGAAGTCCATTTTCAAATATAAAATATATATAATTTCAAAAAGTAGGTATTAGTATTCACAACGGCTAGTTTAATTAGTTGTGGTGTGTGTTAGAACTCGAGGTTGCGTACAACACACGCTATCGCATTATTCGAAGGGAAACGTACCGTGGAAGCTTGGGGTGTTACATTAGGTTACTATTTTAACCTTATCATTTAGATTTAACTCTAAGTTAAATAATTTAACTTTTACCGTGTCTTCTTGTTTTCTTAAACTATATGGATAATAAACATACTATAACAAGACAAAAGAACCCCAAGATGTTCATTATTATTATATATAACCATATCTAAGTCATTTTATAGAAACTTTGATTTTTAATAATATAATAACAATTAATAATATAATTTGTTTTTAAAACCTATTTTTTTCAATTTTGACACTATTTGGTAATTGATTTTTGTGAAAATCATAAAAACATGATTAGTTATAAAATTGTAAATTGAATAAATAATAACATGTAATATTAACCAATAAAATTAGTGGAATTCATAAAAAGTCTCAAATTACATTTATTTTGGTATTTATAACATCAATTATGTTAATATTTCATTAATAAGGTAATTACTACATCATCATTATGTCATAAATAAATTAAATTATTTGATGTCTAAAAATTATAAATAAAATACCATTATGCAGGAAATATTTTTAGATTTCAAATGATTATTTATAGTTAAATTTATCTTCTTTGTAACCCTATATTAAAAATGTTTTAGTTATTAAACATTGATTTTAACTATTTTAACTCTTCTTTAAATAAAATAATAATAAGTGTCCTAATCTAATCCAAGTGGACCTAAAGGGTAATATTTTATTATTAAGGTTGTTTTCGGTCAAATAAAACATATCCAATTGACTTAGGACATGTGTTAGGGTAATAATAATATCATTTTTACCCTTAATTACCCTTTTTACTTTTATAAGTTGTAAATAAAAGTACAAAGTTACTATTCACAAAATATTATTTTTATCTTATTGAACCACATTTTACTCCTTGATATTAACCATGTCTCTCGGATTTTCTAAATTCCACTCGTAGAAGCGGTAAAATTTAGTTTTATGTAAATTTTAAAATTCACCTAGGAGGTGGGTAAAAGACGGTGAAAAGCTCAATAAAATTTTTATATATCTAAAATTATTATAAAATGAGTCCAATGAATTACATTGAACTTATATAAGTATTATGTATCTATTTTGACCTAAAATAAATTTAAATAAGATAAATAAGTATTTAAATAAAAAGTCAGTTTTTAAATAGTAACCTAGTGTTTTCACTATTCATCAAAAATTGAAAGTTTTCATAAAAATACAAAAAATTCACCATAGGCTAATTTCGATATTCCGAATAAAAAAATTAAGTCCATTTTGAAAGATAAAATTTATAAATTTCAAAATGTGGGTATTACTATTCATAACAGCCAGTTTATATAATATTTTAAAAACATATCATTGTTTAGTGAAACTCGGTATTACGTACAACAAACGCTGCCATGGAAGGACATGATTTCATTTAAAGAAAGCCAAGTCAGGGTTGCGTGTAGTGAAATATTCCTTTGTTGTTTTGTATAATAGAATCCAACCATATTTCATTTATACATTTAATATATATATATATACACACTCAATGTTGCGTAGAATAACTTCTATCAAACGATCATGAAATTTTGTGTAACACGATCCAAGAATGGTGTTGTGTATACTGCAAGCTAATACGATGTTGTGTATAGTTCAAGATAGTCATGGTGTATCATACAACATGAGACATCAAATAAATTAAAAACAATACTTCTCATAAAATCTCAGTGTGTTACAAATACATCATAATATCAGTATGTTATTACGTATAATATATTGGTTGTATTACATTTTTTTAAAAAAAATTATTAATGGTGGAAAACAAAAAATATGAATAATGGTATTATTGAATACAATTATATGTTCATAGAAGCACATCCTTTGGATATCTTATTATGGACTATAGTGTTGGTATTTTGGGAGGACTATCATCTCTAGGAAATAGATAAGGTTATTTTGGATGGACTATATCGTGTTTTTTTCAAGATATATAGAATAATATTTTTGAATAAGTGGATGGTTTTGGTTTACTTTTATAATTGCGAGATTGTAACCGAGTTATAAACTACATGGAAAATTCCAAAACAATTCTTAAATAAATTAATCATTTCCTGGAAAAAATATTTCCAATGATGAAATATTCAATCTTGCAAATTCTAATATTGAAATATGGCATGCCAATAATAATTTTAAAAGTTTAATGATCATTTCAAGTATTGAAAACCTAGACTTTAACACATATCATTAAATGATTTTAGGCATATGTTAACATCATATTACAAGCTAGAGATCGTAAAGTATAGTGTCTTTGAATATTAGGTACATAATTAGATATAAAAAAACATCTTTTATTTAATCTCTAAACTGGTCTCTAATAGTTAATTTTCCTCAAAGATCTGTATAGGACAACCAGGGGACAACATGAAAGACATGATGATCTAGACCGACAAGGAATAATTTAACAAAGGAATCATAGAACACGGGTTATATGGCATGAAATAAAAAAATATAAAGGCGTGGAACATGATTGAACAGATAGAATGATAACGTATAAAACATGTGATCATATAAACAAGGAATCATAGTAATATGTCACCAATAAAAAACATGACTTTAGCATGATTCAAATCTCATTTCAAATATAGGATCTCGAGTTAAGGAAAACCACCTAGATTGTTTCACATGGTGCCTAAGTCAAGCGAAAATTCCAAGACTTTTGCACATAATATATCATGAAAATAATACATAACCATTAATTTAGAGAAAAATCTAGGAACACCCATCTAACCATGTGCATGAATATTTGTTCCATATTAATAATGATACATAATGAGTCAAGCGTAAACATAGGGGTTACCCATGGTAAGAATTATGTATCATAATCTTGTCAAAAGTCATAACATAAGGAAATTTGACAATGGTGTCCATGGAAGAAAGGATTGAAATAATTCCGAGACATTAATAAGGGAAAATAGGCATATACAATGATATTATTGATCAAATTGAAGTGACAACATATAAAAATATTATTTATGAATCTTTAGAATTAAAACGTTATAGTGTGATTTAGGAAAAATATTAAATAACAATTCAAATATAAAAAGGGATAATCATTTATATAAATTAGGTAGTGACCCAAGAATATTTTAAAAATGAAATTAGGGATTAATTTGAAAATATTGGTTGCTTAAAAAATATTATAGAGTTCTCTTGAAAATGGATAATAATTCGAGAAGAATCCCTCAAATCGGGCATACATATTGAAAATAAATGAGTAGAGAACCATTTAAAAACATATATCACCCAAAAATAAGGAGGAATAGATTTTCATACATAAGTTTTATCATATAAATATAATTTATAATAATTATATAAGAAGTAAGGAGAATTTAATTTCGGTCATAAGATAGAAAGAATAACCCAAAGGATTAAAAGAGGTTCCTATAGAATCCCTAACCTTAAGTCTGTAGGTTTACTTCGCATGATATTAATGTATAGTATAATCAAATTACATTCACTAATTAATATGTCCAGAACCTATTATACATTTAATTCATTTATCATGATTTTATAAAGTTTAATCTTGTCCTTTTAGATGAGTGATCATGTTCAATATTATCATTAGGGTTGGCTTGTATTTTTTAATTTTTCTTGATTGGTTCACTTGTATATGAGTGTGGAAGTTTATGTAAAATTTGAATGGTTTTACAAAATATTAATTATATTATATTATTCAACTCCTAGAAAATAAAATTTTAATATAGTTTATTTTATTTCATGTATGATGATGAAGCATTGGATAAAATTTTAATGAAATTCGCTTGAATAATTTTGAGCATTTTTCCACACAATGAGTTTGTTTTGATATATTATTATAAATCATGGGTATGTGATGATTACAAAACACTGAATGAAATTAAATACATATAATAATATTATTTTACATAATAAAAATGGTTTCATGTTCATCCATGCATATGGTAAATGAAATTGAAAACCTGTCATCATTGAATGTGATAAATTAACACATCTCTGCAGGTGTATATCATTTTTAGTGTAAAAAATGGTGAAGGAGGTAAGATGATGAATTGTTCCATTAGAACAAAAACATTAAAATATATTTATTATAATATATTAATCATACCATTTTTATTGTATGAGTTGAGGAGAGAAAATAATGGAACTATAAAAAAATAAAAGAAATTAAAACTGGAATTTACATATTGAATTTATCTTCATTCAGAGCCTCTTTAGGGAAGAGGTTGTGGTCTTCTGATGCGACAAAGAGTTCCTAGAAGTGTGGGAGACGCTTGGTATAATATTTTAGAATAATTTGGACATGTCCTAATGCTTGAGTGGTTTGAATAAAATAAGTGGTGATGGTTGTTTTTTTAGTGGAGGATACGTGAGGTTTCTCAATATTTAATTCATTAGTTTATTATATTTTCAAGACAAGAAATAGTGATGATTATAGAGAATAAAAAAAGTTACTGTTTCATGTGATTTTTATCACAATTCACTTAATTTATCCATGACACATACATGATTTAAAATTTTCCGTTTTAGTATTTATCAAAAAATATCATATTTTACTATTCATAAAAAATTAGGCTTTTTCAAAAAAACACAAAAAATCACCATAACAATTTTTCAATGTGTAGAATACAAAAAAATCCATTTTACAAAAATAATTTTCATAATTTGATAAATTTAAATTTTAAATAAAACCATATTTTATTATAAAAATACAAATTTGAAAATTTTAACTGATTTTATAACACTAAGAAAAAATAATTGAGGTCTTATAAAATTATCTTATAATCATAATACATCAAAATATTATTTTAACAATATGTGTTATGAAAATGTTTTTTCATTTAAAATATTTAATTAATTTAATATTTTTCATTAAATACTTATGACTTACTAAAATACCCAAACTATCATATTGTCCCTTATAAGATGGAAAACTTTTTTTTTCAACATTCACTGGTATGGTTACTATTCACTCAGTCAATTTTACATTCATAGGGTTCATATTAATATTCATAATGGTAACATTAAAATACATAATGGTATGTTACTATTCACTAATAATTAGTTTTGTCTTATCGGACTCCATACATCTTACTCATCGAAATCGTGTATGTCACATTCTCAAAATTCAAATCACAGAAGTGGAAAAATTATGTTTAAATTTAACATAGTACATAGTAGTTCATTTAATAATGTTGTGGAATTGTGATGTTATTTTCTATTATTATACTATATATTATAATTATAAGAATATAATTTCCCTTTCATTAATCATTGGTTTATTATATTCTTCCCCCATAATAAATTTCATAGTCAAAAGTCCATTTAAAATTATTAGATAAAAACAGATGTGGGTATGTTTTCATCATCGCTTTCTCTAGTTCCCATGTTGCCTCTTCATACTTATGGTTCCATTATAGTACATCGAATAGGTGAGTATTCTTGTGTTGTGTGACCTCATCTCTACGGTCCATGATTATAATTGTTTTTCCATCATATGAAAGATCATTTTCAATCTATACCACCTTTGGGGATAATACATGTTAAGGATCTATTATTTATATCGTTAAGAGGGATACATGGAAGACATCATGTACTTTAGACATAGACGGTTGAAGTGCTACTTAAAATACCACATCTCAAGAACGGTCAAGAATTGTGAAGGAGTCGATTTACATAGTACCTTTCTTTCCATTCTTTGAAAACCTTGTGATGTTATTCCATTGAGATATGCATATGAATACCATGCCACCAACTCCAAACTCAAGGACTCATCGATGATTGCCTACATAACACTTTTATCAACATTAAGATAATATGATATGTTACTGAATTGTTTTCACCTTCTCCACTATTTTATTGACCATTTAATCTTATATCATCTTATTATCACTATCATAATTCTTTCTTGCATTTGTTCTAAATCTTTTCCCAAAAAGGGGTTCATATGGATCTATTTGGATGATAGAGTGGAAAATGTTTTTTTAAGAGAATTCGACACGTGAAAAAGTTTGTCCCATTTTCCATTGGAGTACATATAACACACTCTAATAATGACTTCTAATGTCAGAATAGTTCACTTATATTGGATTTTAGTTTTGGGATGATAGGTCAGAGTGAAGTTGAGTTCAGTGCTCCGAGAATGCTTGAGAGTTTTCTAGAACATTGAGGAGATTCTTGGATCACTATCAGATAAAATATATAGTCATACTCCATCCATACTTACCACCACATTAACATTTATCCATGAATATTGATCCAATTGGAATTCCTAAATTTTTTTTGATAAATTTAGGTTTCCTTGTAATATGATCCACACAAACCATATTTCATCGTATCCTATGGATGTGTATGGAATTCCAGTGACAATGTCCACATAGATGTTCTCCCACTTCCATGTTGTTATGGGTAGTGGTTGGATCTTACCCTTAGACATTTCCATTCATATTTCAATTACTGACATACCATGCACTTGGATATATACTTCTAAATATATTTCTTCATATTATCCTACCAATAACTTTCTTGGGGATCTCGATACATATTTATGCTCCCTAGGTGAATAGATAAGGTTGAGCTAAGTGCTTAATTCCAAAGCCCCTTCATTATCTGTAGATCGTTTTGTACACATAATCATGAAAAAATTGTTCTGACTCAATCCTTTCAAGTTAGGATCTGATAGGATTATCCATTTTTGATATATTCTAACCTTTTTTATGATTCCACATCAATTCTATGAGCATCTTTTATTTTCTCCATGCGGGATGGTTGAGAAATAATTTGATAATTCATTGATGATGTTCCTCCCTTAATGATTCCCATGTCCATCATATTAAAATCAATGAATATTGGATCATTTTTAATTATCATACTTTATAATGTTGGAGGATCATTTCAACTTAGACCATCCACCACCTTATTTGACTTACCGAGATGTTAATGGATTGAGTAGTCATAATCTTTAATGATATCTTACCATAATAGCTTGAGTATGTTATGCTCTTAATTTTTTAATATATATTTCAAATATTTGTGATTAATATATATCTCACACTTCTCCCCATAGAGATAATACCATCAAACTACAAATGCAAATATCACAGCTTCCAACTCCATATTATAAATTGGATAGTTTTGCTCATTGATTTTCAAATTCCATGAGGTGTAAGATATCACATTATCATTTATCATTATCATATAGAATAATCCCTTCTTTGATGAATCACTATTCATACATAAAATGTCTTGCACTATTTGGGTTTGTGAGAACAATCATAGTAAGAAGAAATTTTTTGAACACCTTAAATCATTCCTCACATTATTCATGCTAGACAAACATCACATTCTTCTATGTATACTTGGTTTTTGGGGTATCAAATCAAGATAAGTTCATCATAAATCAATGATAATACTCAGATAGGCCCATAAATCTTGGTATATCCATGAAAGATATTTTCATGGGCCACTATTCAATTTCCATTTTGTTGGAAGGCTCAAAAAATAATCATTTCTTAGTGATTACATTCCATAAAATTGATACATACTCCATCCAAAATTCACATTTAGTATAATTTTCATAAATTGATTCCCGTTAAAAATGAGTCAAAATAGAATTCAAATGCTCCTCATGTTCTTCCATTCATGGGGAGTGTATCAGAATATAATTTTATAAGAATACCCAAAATAATTTAAGGTAATCTCTAAAGACTCTATACATTAAATCCAAAAAACATTACTGGATCATTAATGAGTCTAAATGGAATTACAATGAAATAATAGTTTTCATGTCATGTCTATAAGGTAGTTTTTGAAAAATCTTACTTCCTCACCATTAATTTGTGATATCATGATTGGAGGTCCACCTTATAGAAATGAATGGCCTAATGAATCTTAATAGACAAGAAATATATCTATGGAAGGGGGTACTTGTTCATTATCATGATTTTATTATATTTATAATGATATATGAAGAGGTGCATTGATCGATTATTCTTCATGAAAAATAAGATAGCCACACCTTATGGTGTGGAACTTGGGCATATAATAACCTTCTTCAAATTTTTCTGAAACTACTTCTCAAACTCTTTCAAATCTACAATGGCTATTCTATGAGGTGTCGTTGATAGAGGTAGGTACCTAGGAATAATTTTCATAGAAAAATAAACCTATTTATATGGAAGAAGAAAATGATATTTAATTGTGAATAAACTATTTTAATCCCTCACAGTGGTCATATCTTCTAGAAGTATCATCTCCTTTGTCTCAATTAGTTGAGAAAGATATGTTTACTCTAAAAGCAATATTATCCACACATGAGATGATAAATCTGGTAGAGATTCTTATTACTATATACACACTTATAAGATTGGAGGATGCTCTAGTATTTCATGATTAATCTCCCATTCATGATAATTGATGTAGGATTTTTATAAAGATATCCAATCCATAACAAAAATAGAATTGATCTTCCCCAGGGGAAGTATGAAAATATTTTTTTAGAGGTTCAGTACACAAAAAGATACCGGTGAGGAGTTATAAACATTTGAAACAATATTTTACCCATTCTATATTCTCACATATAACACAAGATCCAAATTTTTAGATGATGTTTGAATAGTTCTACTAATCTTTCAATATATTAAAGAATGTGTGGAACTATAATAAAATAATACAATCTCTATTCCTGAATGAATAACTAGAATACCTATCACCACCACATTTTCCAACTCATCCTTGGTTTTAGTGATAGTATAATGTAGTTATTATTACCATGGAGGTTGTTTTTTATTATCTATGATTACCCTTGTATTAGGGATATTATTCGCCTAATGCCCAAGTTCCTTGCATTTGAGATAGTGCACCACAAGCTAAGATTTGATCTGAACCTTCCTTAATTATTAGAAATTAGTGGAATTCTTTATATCCCATAGGTAGTTGTTATCAAAATATCACATTCATACAAATTTTATGAAATTCCTCATTCACATTAGATAGTTCTCAGGAATATTTTCCACACAATTTTGAATGATGGGATGTCTGATATTCATTCCATCATGGTATTTATTTGTCAAAACCCCCATATTAGACTCCATTTTCCGCCTTTTTCACTGGGACCATGAGACCATTAAGAGTCTTGGATCCCTATTTAGAAATTAAGGGCACAACCAAAATTATCATCATAACTATTGAATTCACAAATCACCAACACTTTTCAGAGACTCATATTTCGTCTACTCAATAAGTGATCCACATTTATTTTCTATTTAATGACTAAGATTAATTTGTATCTTACATTCCTTATGAATTCTACTTCATATGCCTTGATAGAATCATCTTCCATCTACTGACAGATGAGGAAATCCCTTTCCATATTTAGATTGAGTGTTCGTGGAAAATATTTATTGGAAAACATTTTTATGAATTCTTCCCAATGCATGTAATCAATATACTCATTAGCCTTCGTGTTCTGGATCAGTCTCCAACACTAGTCTACTTCACCATAAAAATAAAAATATTCCAGAATAACATTATATTCTTCAGATAACTGGAGGATAGAGAATATATTTCCAATGGATTCAATCCCCTTTTCCAAAAATAGGGAATTTGAAGAATAACTAAACATTGGTGGGATTTTTGCATTATGGCATTAATGGAAACTTTCTCTTTCCTTGGAGGATTAGGTTGTTCCACATGATTCATGTTATTTTTCATAAATGATCCAGCTAAGAATTTACTATCATAATGTTTTGAGCACCCATTCCCATCATATTTGGCATATCATAAGGGAAATCATCATAATCCCTTTCACATGTATTTTTGGCACGTTATCTACTATTTCTTGATGTTAACTAAGAAAAAATGTTCAATTAGGGGGTTTGAAAAATTATCCATTAATCCTAATAATTAGTAATTAAACATAAAAGTATACACTCATAATGGAATAGTGTATCCAAACTTGTGATTCCATCTGTTTCAATCTATGATTTCCATTGTTTGATTCTTAACACATATTGTTTGGGGAATTTTTGTGTGTGTTAATAATGGTTCATAATGAGATTATGAATTTACGAAAAAATATCACCTTGTGAATGTGAAAATAGGATAACAGTAAGAACCATTAAAATGCACCATGTTACCCTAAGTTAAAACCCGAACACCTTTTCAGAGTTGTTACTCCTAGATATATCTACTCTAGAACCACACAAACTTGTAGAATATAGACAGGGATGTATTTTCCGTATAAACCACTTACTCCCTAGTAAGCAATATTTAGGGATTTTTTCTTATACATTGTCTTATCCATAAGGTTATTACTAAAGGCATTTATTCCTAATCTGAAAAAATCTAGACATTCTTCTAATACCATCTATAGAGACTGTATACATTGACACATATCATTACATGATTCTAGGAATTTTTAAACATCATATTACAATATAGGGATCATAAATTCAATTGTCTTGGATGATTAGGTACATAATTAAAGAACGTAAAAAAACTTTTATTTAATATTCAAATTGAAATCTTAGATTCCATTGTGATAAAATATATATATTGAATAACATTGTATAACATAAATATGGGGATGATCTATAAATCTCAGTAATGGAATAATCATAAAAATAAATCATATCACATTTGATCAAAGGCATGGAATAATGATATAAAAATTAATGGAACATGATTGAATATATGGAATCATAATATATAAAAAATGGGATCATATAAACATGGAACCATAATAATTTGGTAGCAACATAAACCATAAATTCAACATGAGTCATGTATCATTGCACATATATTATCATGACATAAGGCTATCTTCTAAGACCGTTTCACGTGGATCTCGAGTTATAGAAAACCGCTAAGTCCATTACACATAATGTCGCATAAGATTGGAATTTACTAAAATAATTATATCACAATGTAGGTGAACCCAGAATTACATTTTAAGGAATATATTTTCCATAATAATAATCATACCTAAGGAATCAGGAGTAAAAATAAGGGTTACCCATGGTAAGAAATTGGTATCACAATCTTTTCAAAAGGCATTACAAAAGGGAATAACATAGTGGTGTACACGGAAGAAAGGATTTAAATCATTAATAGCCATTAGTTATGAAAAATAGGCACAAATAATGATATGATATTTCAAATTGAAGTCAATACATGTAAAATTAGTATTTAAGAAATGATAGAATTAAAACATTATAGTTCGTTTTAAAGAACAAATTAAAGATATTTCCATATATAAAATGGAATAATATATTATATAAAACCAAAATTAGTCAACAAATTTTTCATACATAAATTATTGACTTTTTATATAAATATTTTTTTCTTAAAAATTTATTATTGGGGTTTCTTTCAAATGGAAAAAAAATTTAATGATCCCTTAAATCGGGCTTACTTACGAAAAATAATTGAGTTGGGAACCTTTTAAAAACATGTATATCACTAAAAAGAAAGAGGTATTGATCTTGATACTTGAATTTGGATGATATAAAAATAATTTATAATAATTACATATTGATAAAATAAAATTTCATTTCAGTAAGAAAAAAAATAATATCCTGAAGGAATAGTGGAGGATCAGGTAGAATCCTTTACCTTATGTGTGAAGGTATTATTCATAAGATATTAATGTTTGAAAAATAAAATTAGATTAATAAAATAATAATTTTAAAAAAAAATTCTAATTTTAATTTATTTAACATAATATTATTAATTTCTTTCATGGATATTTTGATGAGTTATATTGATCCATTTTATCATTTGGGAGTGCTCACTTTCTTATTTTTCATTATTTGTTCTCTTGAATATGATTATGGAATTTCATGAAAAATGGGAATGGTTTTATTGAAGTTTAATTATATTATATTAATGAAATACTATAATATAAATAGTTATAAAATATATTTTATTAAATGTGACGAGGAATAATTGTTACATAAAATTTTAATGATAGTCACTTGGATTATTTTGAGCAGTTTTGCTCACAGTGAGCTTGTTTTGATTTATTATTTTACATAATATGTGTATGATGATTATCAAAAATTAAATAAGATTAAGTATATATATATTATGATCTGGATAAATAATAAAAATGGTTTCATGGCCTTCTTTAATGGTAGTAAAAGAAATTAAAATCTTATCATCCTTGAATGTGACAATTTAACACATCTCAGATGATGTTTTTCATATTTTTTATAAAGGGGGGGAGTATGTTGATGTATTATTCTATTATAATGAAACAATTATGGTATATTAATTGTAATTGAGTTATCATAAAATTTGGATGAGGAGATTTAAGGAGAGAAAAAAAGAACATGATTAAAAAATTAATGAAATAAAATGAGGAATCCACCTCATGAATTTTTTTCCAAGAGAACCACTTTAGAAAAGAGGTTTTGATATTTTTATTAGTCTAAGAGGTATTATACGTGGGTTAGGGGTTTGGGAAGAGTGAATATTATAATTTGAGAAAATCACAATACTTGAGTGGTGTGAGGAGAAGAGGTGGTGGTGTTGGTTTTTATTGTTAAAGAGAGGGGAGTTTTCTCTATATTTAATTCATTAGTTTATTTTTTTCTGATGAAAACCAATTTTATAGATTCTTGAGACTAAAAAATTAAATTGGAAATTTTATTTGGAGCTAAATATCAATTTCATAATCTTTGAATCAAAAATGACATAAAAATTTATGTTTTATAATTTATCATATTTTATCATATTTTGTTATTCAACAAAAATTCATATTTTTTAGAAAAATCCCAAAAATTAACCCTAACCTTTTTTGACAGGTAGAATCAAGAAATGAACTCCATTTTATGAATATAATTTTATAAATATAATAAATTTATTTTTTAATTAGAATCATAATTTACATGAAAAATATATTTTCTAAAATAGTTACTGATTTTTTAAGACCTTGAAAAATCTTCTAAGGTCTCATAAAAGTATTTTGTAATCATCAGAAAACAATACATTGTTTTATTTTTAAATTTATGAAAATATATTTTCTTTAATGTTATTAAATTATTCATACTATTTTAATTAAATATTAATGAATTTTCAAACATAACAACACTACCATATTGTCACTTATATGATGGATAAGTTTTATGGATTATTTCATCGGTAAGGTTACTATCCACTCATCCAATTACTATTCATGTAGGTCATATTAATATTAAAAAGAATAAAAATAAAATTAATTAGGTTATTTTTATATTTATAAAAAATTAATTTTGTCTTGTCATGTTCCAAAAAACATACTGATCATTATCATATATGTCATATTATTGACATTAAAATCATAAAAGTGGAAAAATTATAATTAATGGTTATATAGCCTTTCTTTGTTCATTTAATCAAGATGTGTAATTATCTTGTGATTTTATGTGATAATAGTAAATGAAATTATTATATGAGGTAATTTCCATTTATTAATCTTGGGGACGTTACATTTACCCTTATATATATATTGTGACCCCCAGTCAACAAATTTATACCTTAAATACAATATTTATATTTCTTCCATTTTCACTATCCATTTTATTAAATTATGGTTGACATAAATTAAAATATAAATTAATTTTATTCCTAATATGGAATCTATTTTCCCAAATTCATTCCACATTAGTGGAAATGTTAAAATTTATATTAATTTGATAGATGCGATGAAAAATAGGTTTTGAAAGAGGAAATATTCAAAAGATTAAAACTGTTTTTTATCCATATGAAAAATTAAATTTATCCAAATTACCCAAATTAGATAAGGCCTTATAAATTTATGCAATTACAAAATTGTACATTAAAAAAATTAATATTTAATTCTACTTTATAAATAATTTTAACAAAATAGAAGTTTTCAATTAAAATTCATTATTATCCTGCATTTATCAAAAATTAATGTTTTCAAACAAAATATCAACAATTAACCCCCAAAAGGTTGCAGAAATGATATTTATTTTAAAATGAAATTTTTGAAATGATTGAAATTTTATTTTTAAAACATGATGAAAAAATTGAGAAAAAACATCAATTTAAAAAATATAGTTCTTAAGAGTAAAATTGGATTTGTTATAATAACCTATATAAAAACACATATGATAAATGTTAAATTAATGATTGAATATATAATATTTAAAATTCATTGAAATAATTCAACAATAGTGGTTTTTTAATTTATATAGGTAAAAAGGTTTTTTACTAAAATTGTTTTTCAGAATAAGATTCTATTTTTTAAAAAAATATATATTTTGTAAAATTATTTGACTCTAATTTTTGTTGAAAATAATAAATTTTCAAATTATATATTATTTTATTCTTACTCACCATTCCAATGGCTATGTGGTAATTTTCATATTAAATAAATTTATTTTAATAATATGTACATTATTTTAATTTATTGTTTGATGTATCACAACTAACACTCAATGCTACCAGTAATTCATATTATTCCATGAAAAATATTTTAAATTAAATATTGTTTATAAAAAACTGTGATTAGGTTTTCATTTAACACCAAATGTGAAAAACATTAAATTTAGTTCAATAAAATATAATACCAAAATCTCGGAGTTTTAAAATATATCTATTGTGTATTTAAATTAGGTATTATAAAAACACAAAATGTGTGCTTTAGTTTTTATATTCAAATTTTCTATAGTTAGATAAATGTTTAGGATAACACTAATATTCATGGTATGTTATTCATAAAAAGGGAAATATATATTAAAAGATTACTAAATTTACCTTTCATCAAAATAATAAATATTGTTGATGATAATTTTAAAGAAAAAATATTATATTAATAAAATTGATATATTAGAGTTTGAGAAAAGAAAAATTGGAAGTAGTGCATTCCATATGGTAATATTAATCAATCCAGACATAGTTTAGGAATATGGGGTTTTTATCATACTTTATATACATTTGAGGAACCTAACATGAATGAGAAAAAAATAAAGTATGGTATTTTTTAATTGTTTATTGGTTTTCAAAAGGTCCTAGGAAGATATATTTGGAAATTTCAAAAAAAATAAATTTATAATACTAATCATGTAACAAATAATTTCGGGTAATATTTAATTAAAAATACCTCCCATAGTAATATGGGATAATTGTATTCTATATTTGTTCTATATAGTTTAGAAGATATATGTCTTAGGAAAGGGTTTTAATTAGTTGATGATCGTACAGTAATGAAAAAATGTTTCATATAAAATTGAATTTTTGGTATGTACTATGTTTTTATATCTACGAATAACTGTCTATCCCATGAAAATATAATTCAAGGTACATTTATTTCAAGGATATATAAAACATTTATACTATCATGGAGAAAAAAAAATATGAGATTAAATATTAGAGCTCCACACAATGTATGAATTAGTATTAGAGTTAAATTATAGATAGATATGTGATAGAAGATCATGAAGACACAAGATATATTTTTATGGTATGAATCATTCTAAACACAGTTCATGAGGAGTTCCATTCTATTTATTTTTTAGGCGAAATATTACCTCATAAGATAGAAATTATTATTTCCACCATTAATTCTCCAAATAATTTTTCACTTTTATAGATCATGCTCTTACATAAGGAAAATACTTCCGCACAACCTCTTCTATATTAGATTGTTCATATTGTATTTTAGATTATAGTGAAATGGATACAATACTATAATTCTTATATCCATGTGAAATATACCAATGACCATATAGATAATGGTCATATGGTATGGAACTTGGTACCATATGGTTTTTATTTCATAATATATAGACCTAGGTGTTGTTTAATTTTCAATTTTTGTGATAAATACTTCATATTAAGAGGTTTATAGTCATCCCACAAGGACTATACGAACAATACACAATTTTTGAAATGAACTTAATTAGACAGCACACCAATGTTGGATTTGGGATATGATCTTTATCCATTGAGATCTGTTTATTTTTACAATTGAATTTACATCATATAGTGGATATTAGGAACCTCTAACTTGGTTTCTACCATTATTGGATTATACCTAGGAATCATTGGTATCTATAAAAAAACTAATACAATATATTCATGGAGAAGTGATTGATGGAAAAAATTCTTATTTAGTGGCCAATCCAACAGATTTTGTAAAATAATTAGACTATTTTTAAGAATTAATTGAACAATTATCTTCCACTAAAATAGATATTAATTTGATTATTCGATTTTATTCAAAAAGTTATAAATTTTTATTTAGAGTTATTGGAAAAGGAAATAAATATTGAAAGATAATATGACTCATTAAATGGTGGAATATATTTTTACATGGTATATTATATAGATGGTTGTTTCATAGGCCTTCAATGTATACAAGAGTATATTAGATCATTTCATTTTGTGTCTACCAAATATATTTTATTTTATGTTCAGAATTGTATACTCAATGAATACACATATATGTTATCTATTTCATATTATGATAATTATTGGTTAGATTTGATTCCTTACATTGAGAACAATTTTATCAGCTCATTTTAATAAAATCACATGAAATCGTCATTAAGGATTAACTATACGATATTAAATATCAATATAATATTTAATTTTACAAATTTTAATTTTAATTTCCAACCTAGTTCCTTATAGGGAACTGCTTCATCCCAATTTGAGAAAATATTATCGGCAACATGAACTAATTTAGATGGTTGATTCATCTAATATGGTAAAAACACTTGATATCCATCCCAAAATGAAAACTTTTATTATGTTCTGTGTACCTTGAGTTAGCTTTAGTGGTTGGGGTATTAAAATATCATATAAATGGAATAAAAATAACATAATCATGTATTCCTTATTTTTTGGAATTTTTTATTTTAAAAAATAACAATCCCCAAAAAATAGAGTTATATTGGTCTGTATTTTAAGGGAAAATCTATTTCAATATGGAATTAATTTAAAATTTCCATGGTCTCTCTTCATTTAATTAATAAGAAAGAAACAACAAAAACTCCAATCCTGTAAGGTAATTTTAATGATATTTTACTATCTCTATAGATTTGGATCACTTCTAATAAATGTATTTATTTTAATTCATCTTAGTTCCACTAGAAAATCTCCCTATAGAGCCATTATATGATTGTGAAAATCCATGTGACCATGAATTAATCTTGTATTGGATGAGGCTTATGCACAGGTAAGATTAAAGTTCATCCTTTCACTTCTAAAATCTCTATAATAGGGTTTAAATAGTATGATTCTAATCATAGATAGTCATTACATCACTGTTAGATTATTATATGTGGAAGTGAAATGGGACAGTTTGGGATAGTAGAATTATGTAACAATGGGATATAAGAAATTATTTCGACAATGGAAAATTTTTAAATTTATCAAATTTATAGTAAAATATTGGAATCCAAACATTTATTTTTGTTTTGAAATTTTTTGTTTATTTGTTTGACAACCTACTCTGACTCACCCATGATGTAGAGGTTAGTGATTGGGTTTTTCCACAATATTTCAAACCATATGATCAAATATTAGTATTTAAAAAATTGTTTAGTTCATAAATATAAAATATTAACAGAATATAGTAGAATACGTTTTTATTAAATATGATTATTTCCCCATGACTAAACATATTGAATTATTAATCACCCATATATCTACTAGATATTCATTTGGAATCTCTAACAAAACATATTTCCCAATTTTGGTGTCTTTGTTGGTTGTGATGAATTCTACTTAAAGTGGATTTATATATATGTGGATTCCTTTTTTTATATATTAAATTTTATAATTTTTTGTGAGTGAATAATATTTTATTAACTTCTAGGGGAAATTCATACACTAGACTAGTATAAAAATACATCCCATTATGCTAAAAACGTTTCAAAATATGGGAATTTAGTATATAAGTAATGTGATCCATGTAGGGTACACTGTATATCTCAAGATATTTCATTCAATTAAACAAATATTGTTTTAAAATTATTAGGTGAAATTTTAAAATTTCATTCTTATTGTTTCTGATATTGAGCTTCGATATTTTTTAGTCGGGGATGTGCATGATGATTTCATCATCATTACAATTTTGAGGACTAAAATCATGCAACATTTCCACTCTAGAAAGTCTATATAAATTATATTGGTTATTACATACAAGGAATAAATAAATATTTTAGTTATACAATGATATTTCATTGGACTATCATGTGTATTTTTTCAATAATTTTTTTACTAGTAGGATACACTATTAATTATTATTTCTGAGAAGCAATTACATCTATTTGTGAGGTTTAAAATGAGATTCCAAATTTTTTTATCAATTTTATATGTCCTCTTAATATTTAATTATTCTTATATTATAAATTTTATTGAATAAATTGATCACTTCAGGGTCACACCTAATTATTTGGTGGTGTGACATAAATTTGTGAAATTTTATAGAGCATACCATAACTATATTCATTATGTTTTTAATCATCCATATATGTTTTCCCATTATTGTGAACAATTATATTAGGATAAAGAAATCATTAAAATTCCAAAATTCCATTTTTATCTTATTAAGTGATATATAATTGTGGTGTATGGAACATTACTGGGTAGACCCAAAATTATTCCTATCGAAATGAATCTGATTAAAAACACACAGTACAGTATATAGAAATTTATAGTTTCTAAATTATCATGGTCCATCTATATTTTATTGTATCTTGAGTATAAATCTATAAAGGGGAGGACCTAAAATCCAATATTTGAATTAATAGAAATTATATTCTCAATCCAAGGAAATCATCCATTAAATAATAAAGATGATTTACCAGAATTTAATACAGAATGAATGTTTTATAGTTTTCATTCTATATTGTAAAAATATATGTCATGAATTTCATATAATACAACAAAAAATTGTTGATATATTTTATCAATTTCTACATCGGCCCCTATCATAGAACCATTAAATGGATATGTTCTTCTAATGTTTTCATTAGGACCATGATGAAAAGCTAGAATTCTACATATGTCAATGATTATCTCGAGTATTAAGACTTAATTATATATTTAATACCATGAGAAGTAATATTTGTT
This sequence comes from Viscum album, assembly GCA_963277665.1. Taxonomy (NCBI): domain Eukaryota; kingdom Viridiplantae; phylum Streptophyta; class Magnoliopsida; order Santalales; family Viscaceae; genus Viscum; species Viscum album. The sequence continues at coordinate 2,108,618,029 of OY728122.1, read as the reverse complement.
CTTATTTAAGGAATAAAAAATATTTATCCCTTATATAGGGGTTAATGGTTTCACTAAAAAAATTGTGATTCGGAACTTCCTCATAAACTGGGTTCAAATAGATGAATAAATTTGAAATTTGGAAATTCCTCATTACCTAGGTTCACATCAATGAGTTCATCAATTATTATTATTAATACATCTTAAATTATAAGGATTTTTTTCCCAAGATCAACATAATAAAAAAAAATTAGAGGTAGAGGATTGATCAAATTTCATATCCATTATTGAAAATGAGGTGTAAATATCGGTTTTTACACATAGAATGATTATTTTGGTTTAATGTATCATTATTTACTTCAATAGATATTATGTGAATGATGGGTATTCCTCTTAATCCATGTCTAATATTGTGATAATGTTTAATAAATCCCATAAAAATATTTTCTTGTATACTATTTAAACATTAAATAAGTTTTTTATAAAATCTAAAATATTATAGATTATATTGGTTTCAATTATATGAGTAGATTTTTTTAGTGGAACTTAAAAATTTATTTTTATAACATGGTGAATTACAAGTATTAGTTTCATCACATCTTCTAAATGAATTTGGGGATTAATATTTCCATTAAATAATAATGATATAAATTATTCTAATCCATCATTACTAGATATTTGTAAAAAAACTTCCTTTTAGGGTTGGTTTTCTTCACCTTTCACCTTGATTTACTCTAACATTTCAATCACATAAAATATTTTGAAATTAGTTAATATAAAATAGTATATATAATTTTTCATACCATCTCTCAATATTAAATTGTTTCATTGAGAGTTTGGGTGTTTATAGGAGGCTTAAGAAGGGATATATAGATTTTAGAGACATAACATTACTATATAATATTGTTTACAACCATAATATGTCTTCATTACCAGAGAATATTTTTTACAACATAGTATTGATAGGTTCATGGTGGGATAATTTGGATGAGATTTTTATTCTTAAGTAACTCATGATAGAAATATATAATTCTTGAAGTGAATTGATTCCTCATTAATGTTCCATGAAAATAATTGGATTTTTATTTGGTTAAACAATTGATTCATTGAAAGAGATAATTTTTTTCATAATAATAATTTGAGGGCCTTACTGAAATTCATGATGTTAATTTGGTGCTCACATTGTGAGTGTTTCATCCTATAGGATGTTTATAAATTATGAATCTTTTACAAATTATTTCATTAATCTATCATTTCCCATTATCCATTAGTGAATACAATGATATTTTTCAGGATATTTTACCCCATATCCATCTACATTTATTATTGGTTTTTATAATGTGTCCTTTAGCAATCCCCAATGTGAAAATAACCTTTAATCCGTCGACTTCTCAGGTTAGTCATTTTGAATATTTAATAGTTATGTTGTTTTGGTACAATGAGTATTCTAGTGTATGATTACAATGAACAATAATGTCATTCAAGTTTATTTAAAGTTTCCATTTTTTCTGATAGTCTAGTTTTTTCTCATTTTCTCTATTGTGCGTATTTATTTTGAATGATTTCATATGATATGAGAAACCAATTATTTCACAAATTATGTTCATCTATATGGATATAATTAATTTCATTTCCATTTTAAGGGTAGTATCGTTCATCATAAGAATATAATTAAATTTATAGGTCTTAAATTGAATGTTAATGTTGGGAAATAACATATTTTTATATCTTTTTAGGTTACTACCAATTTAAATATGCATATATGTTACCAATGGAAAAAATATCTCCTATTGGTATTCGTTATTATTCTATATGTGTGATGATAATGATGAAACTATATGTTTTTTTACACAAGTTTTAATTAAAAATCATTTTTGGTAATATTCTTATTTTTTTCCTTAGGAATAATATTGTTTCTAGTTGAATTTATGATGTTTGGATGATTGTATTATTTTTTAAAATTGAGACAAATGGTTTGGAAATAGTGTAATACATACCTATGTCTCTTAATATATTAATATAGGCAAGTTCATGGTGAATTAATATATAAGTAAAACATGTGAGGAAACCGTGTGAGGTATGATGTTATTTAGTGAGAGGAAGTCACAAAGTTTATTCAGGGTTTTCACAACCATGAAGGATAACCATGTGTCCTATATAGTTTTGGTATTTTTTATTTTAACCTTTTTTTTTGAAACTTCATTATTCCACCCCAAGCTACCCCATTAATGGATTTAAAAAAACACATCCCATGGATTTAACATACATTATTCATGCTTTTCTAAGTGGATTCAGGGTGATTTCTTAGTTGTGTATCACATTTTTCAAGAGAGATAAACTCCATTTTTAACATTTCTTTTTTGATATATTTTTCTCATTCCCCTCAAACCCTATTGGTCATGATTTTGATGTTTTCATTTTTATTGATGGTTGGTGTTAGAGATTTTGGTCTGTAATGGTTGTTATCTATCATTGTATTACCCTTCCAATGGTTTTCATTCAAGGATTCAAGGTTACAACACTTAAGATAGGTGTTTTAATTTCAATTTTTTTATTTTTGAGTAACATTAATTATTAGGATTTAAAAATAAATTTTTAACATAGCTTATAGTTTTGTAGATCATATTGTCTCGATTTGTTAAATATCTTCCTGAATTGGTTTTGATTTCATATAGCCATAATTTGGAATTTTTTTAATTCTAATATTGTTAAATATGTTTGTTTAATTCATTACTCATGTTATATAAAATGATTAAATTGGTATAAATTGATACAATTCCTTTCCCATGATTTTTTAATCCTTATTTTATTTGAGTAATGGGTCCCCTTATTAGTAAAATGTGTATTCCTGGTTTTATATAGGGATGAAGTTGTTTTGTTTTGCTAACTGTTTTCCTTGGATTGAATAATTATGATTGTTGATTATTATCATGTATTTATAATTTTTTATAGATTTATATTTTTCATAAAAAGTGTTTTCCAAATGTACATGTCATATATATATATGAAAAGTTATGGATAGTTTATATGTTGTGAAGTGATTTTGATTGTGACCTTAGGATCCCCCTTGTGCATGCTATTTATGTTATTTTATTTGTGCCATAGATTTCTTGTGATGTAATTCATGTCAATATTATGGACCTGGGATCATTTAAGGTTATCGTAGCGGGTGAGAAGGATGTGATTGTGGTGTTATCCCAAAGAATTATTATTTTCATGGGATGAAATTATTTTTTATATACCACCTCATATAGTTATTCAATTGGGAGACATAGAATGGAATTTAGTAATTAGTGGATCCTTTTTTGAAAATTTTGGTTTTTCTATGGGCAGTCCCCCTCGTTGTACATAAAACATTTCTTGTGGACATTTCACCAGAAATACTAGTTAGTGTTATTCAGTTGATGGATATATTTATATTAAATACTAATATTATATCATCATGTACTTGTACTATTATATCAGCTTAGTCTCTATGTTGTTTCATTATTCTATGTATCAAATCTTATAAATTTTTATATATTTGATGGAATGTGTGTTTCTTATATCCTAAATGGGTTTCTTGATGTGTTGATACTTTTTGTGTTTTATTCATAATGTTGAAAAGTTTTTCCCCTAATTTTATTAGTATTATTTAAAACCACATATGGTTTTTCTTCATTATTATTTACCTTTATTCTATTCATACCGTTTAATTGGGCATGTAATATTTTACTGGAAAAGTGGTAAATGGTCTTTAGATTGTTTTACATTATTGTAAATTTTGAATTTATTGAAACCATGTGATGTTTTATTTTCAAGTGTGTTATGTTTTAATGTTAAAAGTTATTTTCCTCCTAAATTGGATTTGGTTTGGGAAAAATATTTTCATGAGAGGCGATTTTACAAATAGAAATATTTGAGGAGGAAGAAGCACAATATTTTTATTAAATTTATTTTTTATAAAAAGTAATTCAATTATACTTTTCCATACATTATTTTAAAAATATAATTTCTATTTCTAGTTTAAGGGAAATGAAATTGAATCATGATGTAATCCTACTGTATTTTGATCACACCCTACACAGTCATATATTTTTGTGTATATTATTCATGTAATTTTTTGGTTTATATGTGCTTGGATCACACATTTCGATTGATGTCAACATCAAGGGTAAGTGGGTGGTTTTCTAGATAATGGAGTGGACCTACGAGTTCCATGCAAATGGTTTTTGGATTATCGGTTTCACAGAACATGTTTTATTGACTTTGTCTTATCCTCTAGGTATTTCTATTTTGTTTCTTTCATCTATCTAAGTAATTATATATCTTTTTATTATTCATTTCATTACTGAGATTCACCTATGATTTTATATTTATTAATTCTTGTTATTATTTTAATGGGTGTATATATTAGGGTTCATTAGGTTATAACTGTATTCAGTGGTTATATTTTATACCCATGATGGTATTCATCTTCCCTAGGGTATTGAGGAAGCTCCTCAGGGATGTAGTGGGTCTCTTCTGGACCCAGTTAGGATAGAGTACTGAGTTGTTTTGGTTTAAAATGATATCATAGAGTATATGTTCATATAAGTGGATTAAGAACGTTATATTTTCCACATAGTTATATGGGGGTCAATTGTAAAACAGATATGAATATCTACATACATGTGATCAGTTTGGGAATTTTATATCCCTCACATAAAAGGTTATAATAATGTGATTACATTCATTTTCTAGAGTATTATATTAATTTTTTTCTTTTATGTTGTCTTATTCTTAAGATATTTTAGTGAGATATTCTAGTAATATGAGTTATAGTGTTTTTTGGGAGATGTATATGGATATAAATAATTTACTATTATTAATTAGAATGAGTTAGGAGGGTTTATTGTTAGAGTAAAAATTCATTCAAACCTTATATAATCCTTGATGACTGAGCATGATAACATCTAGTTACACACAAACTGTTAGTGCATTTTTTGAAAAATCATGTATGAAAAACATACAATATGGAAATTGTTGTGAAATATTTTTTTCACTGTTTTATGTATTTTATCACCTATTGAGTTTCATAATATTGTTTATATATGATTCTGTGAAGTAATAAGTAATTTTTTAAAATGAGTAATATTAGTTTTTTCTACCATAGTATTGGGTATAATATTAATAACTAGGGTTTTGTTTATGAGTTTCATTATTGGTGAAAATATTTCGGGTTATTGAAAATTTTTATGGGTTTAGTTAAAATTATATGAATTAATTTCATTATTTTCATGGTGATGGAATTATTGAAATGTTTTTGTGATAATTATGTATTCTTATAAAAAAATTTAAACCCAGTTATAATAAATTTGATGAAAAGAAAGTGGGTTTTAGAAGTTTTATTAAATTAATAATTATTTGGGAGTTTATTATAAAATGTTTCTAATGGGTTTGGGTGGTAATTTTCAAATTGGTTTATGACCTTGATTTGGTTTCTTGTGGACTATGTTTCCCATGTCTGAAGGTTTGTTGGTTTTTTTAAAAATGGATTTGTTTTCCTTTGGAATTATTTTTTTTCATTTAGTTAAATTTTAAATTATGATGGATTGATTTTTAATAAATGTAATAGAATGAGTCCCAAATGAAATATTTTAACTTTCAAGAATGTAATTCCTAGGGTAGATATCCTTAAAATATATGATTTTTCCATATTATCTCTTACTATTACTAGAATTTTGTGGGTGTGGTACATCCCGGTACTTCCTAACTCATGGATCGTGTATTTCAATTATTGAACTGTTATACCCTAATATTATATGGTGATCAATGATATTGAATGGTGAATGAGTGGATATAGATGATTGAAGTGATTTTTTAATTTCCACAAACTCTTGAATCCTCTATGGTGAGGTGAAAAGATTGATTTTTTTGAACGTATGGTTTTGGAGTGGTGGAATATCACTATTCATTCCAAAAAATTCGAGGCTCTACCTTGGGGATATTTCAAACACTCCTTCATTGATTATTTTTTAGTAGTATTTTTTATTTGACAAGGATATGATGTTTTGAGGGATCATCCATGGTGATCAGTTATCGATGGATGTTCTTGAACCTTTATCTGAATTTGTGAATTTAACATAGGTGTTTATAATGATAATTTACTAATTGCACTGTTATTTTTAGGGAACTTTTTTGGGAGATGAATTCATTAGTGTTTTAGTCCTTCATCATAGCCATTATATATGTGGGTGGTATATTTTTTATCATAGATGCAATCTTAACATGTCAAAGTATGGATGTAGATTATTTGATTCCTTATATAGATGGTAATGACGACTCTACAAAAAAAATTGAAATTCAGATGGTGATGGGTATGGGAAGATGTAATATCAATATATATTTCAAATATTAGTGAAGTTGAATATTGTTTTGTGTCTCCAATGGGGGGTGTCTGGACTAATTCTACCATCTTTTCTATCATCTATAAAATCCATTGATATATGCTTCTATCATGGTTATATTAATTGGTTTTATGAGATGGTTGAGCATCTGAAGAAGAAGTATCCTACCAGGTTTAAATTGATTTAGTTTTCCTGGTAACCTCCATCATGGGAGAGTGTGATACTTTTTGTTTCTTTTCAATAATTCAGTTTATTAGTTTTGGTTTCTGGATTTGGTGACTTTTACCATATTTATTGTACACAATTCCATCATGCATAATATATGGAATGAATTTTGACCCAATTTATTTATCTTTGGATATTTTTATTACTCACTAGTTATCTTCAATATTTGATTATTTTTTTAGAATTAAAGATATGGTTAGAACATGGGGTACATTCCTTGTAAGTAAGGGTGTATTATTATTATTATTATGGGTTTTAGATTCCACCAGGTTGTGTTTTCCATTAGAAATACTCTGAGGTGTTACTTCAATGTGTTAGATATCTACACTCTCATTTTCCATATGTGACCCTTAGATTGGAATCCTATTTCATCATAACAAGTAACATCTCCAATTTTTAGTATCATTGGTATTTTTATAAATTGTCCTATCCATTGGTGTTTTTCACAAACCCTATGAGTGTTACAAATCATGTTTTGTTTTGGCATCTTTTTGTTTATCCAAATCTTATGGAGAAATTCATTGGGATAACTTTGGTTGGGAAGTTTCATTGTTTGGATGTGAGACCATGGATGTTCCAGAGGTGGTATTTCTATTATCTCCCATGAAGTAGTTACTAATTGATAAGGATCTTATGATATATAATTGATAAATTGATGATCCTAGTTAAAATACGATTATATGAGTTAATATCCTAGTACCATTTGATTTTCTCTATTTACAGTTCTTTAGTAGTTAGTTTTATTCATGGGAATTCAAATGAATTATTTTATAGTGATTGATGAATCATTAGATGATTGATAACCATATTATTTTTTGTCGGTATGTAATTCTCTATATATTGAGTTTTTTTTGAAGACGGTTGTGGCTCGATTCCTCCTTAGAGGAGAGGTGGAATTTACATTCAAGATTTTCCGATGTTTTTTATGACATTATAATGGAAAAATATGAATTGTGATGTTATTTTAACACATGGTGGGGTCATATTCATTGGGGAAATATTTTCATTCTTCCCATAGGATTTCATTTTCTTTACGTTGAATTTTTAAATTTTGGTAGGATATTATATGGATGGATAGTTAAGAAACATGGGTTAGAAACCATATAGTAGTAACCAATATTACTATAAAATGAGACTGATTGGAGTGCATTGTTTTTACACTAGTAAAAAACTATGAGAGAAATCCATGTATTTTCTATAGGACTTGAGGTAGTTTAAGACACATGATCTTTGCACAGTTTGGAAAACCTAGTGAGAATGCTTTGATGCCTTCCTATGTTGGGTTTTTTCCCTTTTTATCATCTATAAATTTTTTTTGCATTAATCCCAAGCCACCATATTCAATCATATTTACTTAAAATACACAAATCTAGTTTTATAACCATCTCAATGATTCTCCAAATGGATTCAAGGTTATTTCATGGTGTTTTCTCACCATAATCAAGATGTATGAAGTCATATTCCCTATTTCCATTTGTTATTTTCTTTTTATCAAACTCTTATAACCTTGGAGGACATTATTGGATGATTACATATGTTTCATTAAAGAATAATTGGTCATTTCATCATGGTTATGATCCATCCAAGGAGTTCCATTTAGGTGAGTTTAATTGAAGATGACATGGTTCTAATATATTAAATAGGTATTTACATTTTCTTTTCTGTTATTTGAGAGTTATATTGTTTGTGTTATTTTATAAATATTTATTTAAACTTGTTAATTATGTGTTTTTTATCTAGGATTCATTCTCAAACACCTTACAAGAAATGGATTGGTTTTCATTTGGTAATTGGTTATGATTAAATATATTAAATGGTTCATTGTTTGAGATAGTTTTTAATGAGTTATACATGTGTGAAAATATTATTAGAATATTTTTAATTGATAAATGAAAATTCACATGAGGTTTTATGAGAACTTTTATTTGTAAAGTTGTTTTCTTTTTTGGTTTCAATGGTTTACATTGTATTAGAAAAGGTTATAGTTTTTTTATAATGTGAAATGGGGTTTCCAATGTTGTTTTATAACTGTTGATGTTTATAATATTTTTTTGAATTTTTGATATATTTTTAATTAATTTTAGAATGTACTTCCAAAGGTATAGGGTAAATATATATATATATATATATATATATATATATTAATAATCAATTCTCGTTTGGAACATGTGAGGTAATTTTGATTGTGCCCTTATGATCCCCCTTGTTCATAGTAATGATGTTATGTTATTTATGTGATGAATTACATGTAATGTAATTTATGTTATGGTTATGGATTAAGCACACATTCATGGATATTATAGTGGATGAGAAGTTTGTGGTTGTGAACTTAGTTTTTTGGATTATAATTGTTATATGATTATGTCACACTTTATGGACCACCTCTATTTATTATTCCATTTGGTGACAGAGGATTTTTAGTGAAAAGTAGTTGGAAATTATTTGGAAAGAGGTTTTTTAACACTGGAAAGTCCCTCTAGTTGTACATAACATGTGGTCAGTGAGATGTTCATCGAGGTCACAAATTAGGGTGGTTCGTTTGATAGATTTGTGAATGTTAACGTTTCCATAATAGATCTAGTGTTACAAGTTCTATGATGTCCCATTGGTCCCTATGATGTGGCCACATTCTATGATCATATTTTATGCATTTTATTATATATGCTTCAATATGTGTTTGAAGTTTCCTTTATGGACTACCCAGATTTTTTGATCCTTTTATAGTTTTAGTATTGACATTTCATAGTTGTTTTCATCATTTTTGGAAATATTTTATACCTTATATAGATGTGTATCATTGTGGTTTCCCTTGTTTTAATTCCTTCCTTTATATTAGATGAGTAAAATATTTATTGGCAAAAAGCGTTAAATATTTTTAATATTGTTTTCCTTAGATATAACTTTTTAATTATTTGATACCATGTCTGGGTTTTTTTTCAATGGTGTTATGTTTTAATGGTAAATTTTTATTTTACTTTGAAATAAGTACTGTTTTGGAAAATAACCATCCCTATGAAATGGTTCTTTAATTTTAAATCATTATGGAGGCACATGATTCCATTTTTGTATTATTTTCATGATTTGATTAAGGAATGAAAACATATTTTCCCATACAATGTTTTCATATAGTTTTTATTGTTTATTATTTAAAATAAATGTAATGGAATCACGGGGGTATCTTACTGTGTTTATATCATACCCATCATAATCAAGTTGGTGGGGATGTAGTCTTCAATTATTGTATAGTTTTTTCTAGTTTCTTCTCTAATATTTGGATCAAATCCATCATCCATGTGATGTTTGTGGTTGTCGGGATCATAGTGGGGACCTTTGAGTCACATAGAGTTGGTGTTCAAACATTCATTTTCAAAGAACAGATTGGATCTATATTCTTTTTCCCATTGGGTCTTTTTTTTCTTTCAACATTCATTGCATTTTTTTTAACATTGTATTATTTGGTTACATGTTATGTTTCCATTATTCCTATATCTTTGTTTATTTGTGGTTATGAAATTATTAGATGTTTATGTTTGGAATCATAAGGGTGAAACCATGCCCAATGGATATGTTTGATACCAATGGTTATTTTTCTCATCTTGAGTGGATCGAGGATGCTCCTCAAGTATGTGGTGGGGTAGATCAAGAACTAGTTGTTATGGCTATGTAGGTTATTTTTTAAAAAGTTTCTTGTTATATATCCACATGAATAAAAATATATGAATGTTTATATTGATAATGAAATTATCTCCCATGGAAATGTATAATGTATGTGAGATTAACCATGCTATGTGATAATTTAATGAAATTGAATTCCCTGTTAAATCGTTAATTGTAGTAAATTTTTAACCCATAATGTTTTTATTTATTTGGATTAGGTTGAAGTAATTATTTATGTTATGTGGGATGCAATGTGGGGATAGTGGATTCCATCATCGAATAAATGATTTTTTGTTGTGTGATACATTTAGTGGTGGAAATAGTTTATATTGATGATATACATTCAAGTGGTGGTGTTGTAGATTAAACTGATGTTGTTATTTTTAAACCATAATTTGACTAATGTGTGCTACATACCAATATTTTATTTTCATTTTTTTATATACATATCCCACCCATTTTGGAAAACAATAAAAACTAAAAATCATTTTTCCTTAATGTTGTATTCCTTAACATTAGGGTTAGAGTTGATTCGAATGGATGGATAGCCAATATTCCCCAATATCCCTTGTAAAGTAGTGATAATACGTGTATGTGATGGAGATTTCTGATGGATGATACATGTTTACATTAGACATTACATAATAATGATAAAACTAGTTAGTGTCAAAAATCATCAAGTGATAATGCCTATGTGATTTGTGGTATGGTCTTGTGAGGTAAGATGAGGCCATTAGGATGATTAGAGAGTAAGTGGTTTTTAGGTACAAATATTTGTTTTATTATGATATTATATAACAATATTTGGGGATTATTCAATGGTTTGGGTGGTATTGTATATTGAATTGTTCATTTTTATATTTGTTGTTTTATTTGTTCACTTGTTTATTAATAAGATCTTTTCATAGGTTCACTGGATACGTTTTTTATGATCCTATTATGTATAAATGATATGATAACCATATGTATTTATAAACTATTTTCATGTTTTTAAGATAATTTTTTGGACTGATATGAGAATAACTATATTTTATTGGTAGTTACTTATAATTCAAAACATTAGGAATTATCTATGGTTTATTATTAATTACATTTATTTTTATTTTTAGAAATTGTTCAATCAATGTGGGATGGTTTTTATTTAAATTATATAAAATATCCTATAGTTTCATTGTGTTTAATTGTTATGTACCATGATACTATATTATTAATGAGGGAAATGAATTTCATATGTGAGATTTTGATACCACTTTTGGGTGTCACCAACCTAGGGCCTACTAGAGGCAATACACGTGATTCATTATCTCTCATCCATTATTTCTGGCCCAGGTGGTGTACCATTTGAGGTGGTGCTCATGAAAGAGTGGTATCAAATTTTTTTAAGATATTATTCTGTTCATAGCTATTAATTGTGAGTATTATATGGGTTAGAAAGGAAACAATTATAATTTATCTTAGTACAATACATACGCTTGGGGACCAGATTGGAAAATTGATTTTAGGGCCCTCATGTTTCAAAGTGACAACTCTGAGATTATTGAAATACCTATTTAGGTGGTCCTATTTATATATTAGTGACCTTGTATAGGTAAATGTGTCGTGATTAATTGTATTCATTTCTTAATTATGTGTTTTTTAAATTGAAATTAAATTAATTATATAAACTGTGATAAAATTAAATGTTACTGTGCATTGGATTTGTCATTGATTTATCCAAATAGATACATGGGAATATTCTTTTAATGATCAGAAAATTAGGGATCAGTAGTATAATATTTTATATATTTAGAGGATTTCTTTAATAGTATAGGATGAAGAATGATAGAGGGACATGATTTTTATTCATTAAAAGATCATTAGAATGCATTTCTGAAGTGTCTCGAATTGATATGAAAAACATGTTGGCGTATCTTGAGATCTCCACGGCCCTGATTTGAAATTGGGATGAGTGTTTCGTACCATTAGTAGTTAGTTAGATGTGGGGAGATGTGCTTGAGTGGTGGATGTTTTCTCCTGTTTAATAAATGGATCCATATGCTTTGTGGATTGACATAAGGAACACATTCTACATGTAGTTCATATCACTGATGATGAAGGTGGAAAAGTGGTAGGTGTATATAAGAAATTATCTATGGATACTAAGTGTTAGATAAAATTGGATCATATTCAAGGACCTTCTATTGTACTACATTAATTTCATTTTAGTGGAGGATTCATGGGTTCTGTCTCTGGAGGAGTCAGTTTTTCATGATATCAGGCATATTATCACAACAATTATGCTTCAAATATATCCCATGGGGAGAAATATTGTGGAGGTTATGAAGAATATTATTTATCTTGGAGGTTATAATTATTATAGTGCACAAAATGGTGTGTTTTTGGGAAATAAATTTTGAAAATGATCATCAATTTATTGAACGTTAGGGCTCGGACTGGTGTGGATCTAACATCAGAATACATTTAAGAAAAATTACAAGGATAATTCCTCATAAGAACAAACATTGGTTATTTAATTTAATGTTTATATATATGGGCATCATTTCAACCAATAGTTTCTCTTTCTGAAAACATATAGTGGATAGTATTATGAGGGAGGTCAATCACCTTTTTAGAAATAGTAGTAGTTTTTTTCAAGCTAGTTTCAACTACATAGATCAATAATTTCTTTTTTGAATCAGAGTGTATATTGAGTTGGTAATGGGAATCCTCATGTTGGTTCCTATTCTCACTGTACTAGTATAGGGAATGGTCATGGAGGTCTTCATTGGATAGGTTGAGGATATGTGTGTGGATATATGCATGTTATGATGCATCGAACACCTGTAGGTCTAGTGGTAGTCTGATGTATGGTCAGATTATTTTATATTATTTTTTCTTTTTTTATTCAGGATCCATGTAGAAAAAGATAAAGAGATAATTCTAGTTCCCCTTGTGTAATCCATACTAGTTAGAGGCATAGATACATTCAGTCATCGGTTCCATGGATTTAGATTGGGGGTGGGGTAACACCTGTTAGTAGGTTGATTTCCACTTAATATAAGTTCGTCCATACAATGAAATCCATTTAAAATATTTTCTATATTATGATTCTGTATTCAGAAACTTCTTACATAGGGGAGTTTAATTTTTTGATATGGAAGGCCAGTGAGTGTCATTCATTTAGGGTTATAGATATTTTATATGTAGTAGGATAATAAGTCCCCTTCTTTCATAGCTGGTAGAGATATCAGTGGAAGATTATTTTTATAATATTCAATGGGTTGTGGTGGAGTTCCTTGATTTTTTTTCCACATGATATAATGAATCTACCCCCATGAAAGTGATGTTTACTACGGGAAAGAGTTTCTATAAAGAACATAATTTTATTAAAATTGAATCCATCATGTAGTTACCACAATTCTATAAGAGTTGTAGTTATACATTGATGAACTATTTCATTGGGTTTTTATTTGAACTAGTGTATCCCATTGGGGTTCATCGGTATTGTTTACTAAAAATGTTGATGGTAGTATAAGGATGTGTTTAGATGACTAGAATATAAACAATATAGTGTTTTATAATTTTTACCGACTTCTAATGATATAAAATATTTTCAACCAGTTGAATGGGATAGTTTGTCCTTGACGATTGAAATGATGTCTGGATAACATTGGATAAGGGTGAATGATATTGATATACAATGGATTAACTTTTCAATGTATGTGTAGTTAAAATTATTATTCATTAAAATCCACTACATAACCACCACATTGGTGTTCAAGGGGACATGAATTACATATTACACATTTTTATGGACCAGTTCCTAGTCATTATCATTTATGAAAACATGGTATGCTCAATGATTGGTGGAAAACATACTGATCATTCTAATGATTTACTGTAGGTCATTGAAAACATATTCAATATTGAATTTTTTGATGTTGATGTTCTATAAATGAGGTATTAATTCACTTGGAGCATGGTTTCACAACATGGTGTGGCCAAAAAACGATCAATGTATGAGTGAATTGTTTCATGTACTGCAAAAAAACATGTTATTAGTTTACAATTTACATTTTTATACATGATATTTCTAGAGTTTTGTGTCTGATTTCAACTGGGTGTAAGTCCCGAAGATCTATTTGATGATATAGGTTCATGATTTCTTATAAAATAATTAGTTCTTGGTATTATTTAACTATATAAAAAATAATTTGATCAATGCCCAAGTGATTTGGTTTCATTAGTTTGGTGCGAGGTTTGTGGTTTTCTAGGATTCATACAATCTGGTTGGGGGATAAGTATTAATATATAAGAGGGAGGACATATATTATGAGTAAATAATGTTACATCACCTTGACTATAATGATGTCACTCATGATCTAGAGTTTGTGGGGATTGATTTTTCAGAGAAGATAAGGACTCAATGACTCATTAGTGAGTAATTGTGGCTTCCATTGACCCAATGAGACTCAAATATTTTTTCATTGAGTGCGACCAAAGTCTATACAAATGTATGTTGAATTATTTTCACTAGAATTAGGATTTTTAGATATCCTACATTGAGATAATGTAATTCTTTTTATGATTCATTTTTTTGGAATTCCCATATAGATGTTGTGGATGAGATTGAGGATGTTTGGAAAAGGATGAAGGAGCATGAAGCTATGAATATTGATATAGGGGAAGTAATTATTGGTTTTTTCCTTATAAAAATATGATGTAATTATACATCATGCATTATTTGGAGGAGTCTTACTGTGGTGATATGGATGTAGAGGGGATGTGTGACCATGTTGTTCTTGGGGTGCTATAGAGGTGTAGTCTAATTATGGACAGATGAAAATGGTGTTTTAGGTGAGGTTGTTCATTCTGTTGGTAATTCATGGAATAGTAACTTATTTTTGGGACTATTATGGATGGAGAAAAATGTTTGAAGACTGTATTTTTTGTTTTCAATGATCTTAAATCAATTCACTCAGTAAAATCAATTGAAAAACTATAACGATACTTTTTGAATTTGTATTTCACAAATTCCATAATATTAGTGAACATGGGATGAATTCCTTATAATGGAAAGGGGGAGTAATTAAGTATTTTTTACATATGAAATAATGTCAGCACAAGTATAAGTGTTGTGAACGAGTATTTTTCACGTATTTCATATTTCCTGATCATCACATCAAAATATAATGAAGGAATGAAATTGGCCTGCAAGTAAAAGATTGGTACACAAGTAACGAGTTTCTCACACGTGTATGTTGAGAGAAAGTAAAATTTAAATATCATCACATCAGAAAATTTCAAAGGAATGAATGTGCCACACAAATTAATTATTGTCATGCAAGTAGGAAGTGGCGTGCAAGTATTAGTGGTAAGCAAGCAGGAATGGCACGCAAGTGAATGTGGTTCACAAGTGATGGACTGGCACCCAAGGTGATTTGCATGCCTTGAGCATAGGGTGACCAAAATGAAAAAAATAGACGGTTATCCTCCTCAGTTTTTTATTTTTAACACTTATTAAAACATTTGTGCTCTGATCACACAAGTAGTAGAAATAGGCACGCTAGCTGAAGTGTCGCACAATTAGTCTGTTATGAAAAAAAGTGACAGGCAAGCAGTAGTGGTGCCCAAGTGGTAAGTAGCACAAATGCATGGATTTTTTGGAAGGAAGTTTGATTTTTATATGTACGTAGTGGGGAGAAATTTTTGTGGTGCACACAATTTCGGATTTCCAGTAATTAGTGGTTCATAAGTAGGGAGACACTCTATCAGGGTTACACACAATCACAGTTTCACGCAAGCAGAGGGGCGCACATTCCAAAAGGTTTTCATGCTCGGAGGGGTGCATGCAGGGAGGTTCACAAGAAGGGTGTCACACAAGTAGGGATTGACACACAAGTTGTTTTAACCAGGAGGTTCTTACCAACTTCTGGGTTAGGAAAGTGAAGAATTATTTTAAGATATTTGATTTGTGAAAGTTCATCAATAAGCTAAGAAACATTACATTAACCTATTTTTTATAATAGGGAGCACGCACACTATTGTCTTGTTTTCAATTTTCTACATTAGTGTAACAGATTATCCAACTCATTGTATTCCATATCAATGGATTTTTTTCTAGTGGATTTTGTGATACTAGATTATTTCTATACCATACCAAGGATGTATATACTCTTATTGAGTAGTGATCCTTGTAAATATTATGTACATGTGGTTTACTGTGTTTAGTAGTGAAGGAACACATTAATATGAGGTATAGGTTATTTAAAAATGAAAGAAACATATAAATAAAAATATATATTTTATTCACCCTTCCGCCTCTCATTGATACTTGGATCATAATTGGGAACATTAATTGGTATCATATGGAGGTTACCTTAATTTATTCATTTCTAATGTTGTGAAATAGAATATAAACTATATGAATAGTAATAGGATTTAGATATTTTATGGGAATAACTATCTTATCTAGAAAGATAAAATTATACCTTATCATATATATCTTAGGTACAAAGTTATTGAAACTATAACTGATTGATTTCCTCCTATTGATGAAAAGGTTCCTCTTACTCCTACCAATAAGAAGAAACATGAGAATGATGCAAGAGATAAAAATTCATTATACTCATTTCATTCTGAGAGTTAGTTTTTAATAGTTAAAGGTATCAGTAGAGCTATAGGCATCCAAAATAAGCTGAAGAACATATAATAAGGAAATAAAATAATAAAGTAGTCAAAAAAAATTAGTGTGAAATATGAAGACATGAAAATAGGCGAATATTAATCTTTTGGGGACTTCAGTACAATTGTAAATTACATTGTCAGTATAATCAGACATCTTAGTGAAATATTGGAGGATTCTTTAGTTGTCAAAAAGATCTTGAGTACTCTACCTAACAATATTAATTCTAATTTTCCTTCATTAGAAGACAGATAACCTTAAACATTATCTCTAGTTATTTTCATAGAAGACTCATTACTTATGAAAGGATAAGGGATAAGAAAGATGAGAGAAAAAAAGCTGATAGATATATGTCAATCAAGTCGGAAAAGAGAGATAATTCAAAGAAGACTCTTATTAATGATGAATTTGGTGAATATGGTTTTGATGATGAGGTGGTACAAAGTTTGAGAAAATTTTATCCTTGTTTTTTGAGAATGTGAAAATAGGTACATAGAAATAGATTGGGAATCATCCCATGAAATGTTCGGAATGTTGAGTTATTGGTCACTTTAAGGAAAACAATCATCAAAATATAATATAATAAGAGAGTGATGATGATGAATGAAGGCCATGATGGCTGTGGAAGAAACAAGATAAAAATGATAAGTATTTTTTCAAAGGGGGGAGATAATAAAAATTTCAAATAAAAAGAAAGAAGCTTCTTATATATAAATGAAGAAGAAGAATACAGTGAAGAAAAAATCAAGAATTTTTTTGCTGAGAATTCTAGAGAGAACACCATTATTGTAGTACTGAATAGTGAAGATTATGGGGTAGTTTTTCTATAGAAGAAGAAACACATCTTAAATATCATCTGAAAGAATATTTGAAAGAATTTTTGAGGGATATCAGAAGGCTTTAGAAGAAAAACAAAAAGGTGATAATTGAAAATTCCACAGTAGACAATATAGAAGGTTTTCTGGATGATAATGTCAAGTGGAAATAGAGATTCATGATCTGAAGAATTATCTTAAGAATGAAAATAATCGTAATGACCAGCATTATGTAGATTTAATGGAAAAGGAAGAAGAGTGGGAACATGTCCAATATATAATATCTAAATCTGATGAACGGAATATCAGTTACAAATAATCTATCTAAGTAGTTTGTGAATTTTCTCGTAATAATGAATCAATGAATGATAAATTGAAGTTAATTTTGAATGTTGCAAAAAAAAAAGATGTAGTTCTAATAATAACTATGCTAGATAGGCTATGTACGTGGAAGAAGTTTGTAATGTCAAAAAATAAAAGTATATAAAAATATTTCGTCTAGAAATATTTTTAATACACCTAGTTTTGAAAAGTCTCAACAGAAATATGTGATGAAGAAGATGGTTAAAATTGAAAACAGGAAGGAAGATGGTCAGTAGAGTTATTTTATGAAGAGAGTTGAGAAGCTTGTTTACCTCTCTTGACAATATAGATGTTTCAAAGGGAAATATTAATTCTACAACTACAACTGTTATTGTGGTGGATTCAGAAACATGGAAAATATGTGTTGGTTCAACCAGAAACATTACTACTATTCCACAAGTTTTGTAAGGAAAGGTTAGATGGGGATTCAATCCAATCAAAAGAAGATGTAATGGATAGAATTTCATAAGGAATTCGAGAAGGTTGGTGTGAAATTTGAAAATATGTTCCAAGAATTAGAATAAATTTGTGAAATATCTCAACAGCCTATAAATTTTTCTTATGGATGTCTTATTTTATTGCAAACGCAACAAAATGTCTATAAAATATCTCAGAAGCCAGAGAGGAAGAATGAAAAGGAAGAACAAAAGTTATTATTGTCAAAAAGAATATGAAATCTAAAAAAGGAGAACATCCATGTATTCTTGATAGTGGATGATCTTCACATTTTATAGGATACATAATGTTGCTGAAGAAATTGAAAGACATCAACGAAGGAATAATGGCATTTGGAAATGTTGAATCCCTGAGCATCAAAGGGGTCTGATCAACCATCATCAGGAAAGAATAAAATAAAATCAAGGAAAAAATTATATGTTGATCAGATGAAACATAATTTTCTAGTGTTTCACAACTATATTATGAGGGAAACAATGTTATCATTAGAAAATAAGTGTTTTTTTGTGAAAAAATCAAAACAATGGAATGGTAGCTATAATAGGCCGATGTACAAAAGGGATCATGATACAAGTTGGGGATGTACATTGGTCTTGTTACATGGGAGTGGTGGATGCAAATCAGTTATGTCATAAAAGGATGTGACATATGTGTTAGAGAAACATGTGAAAGTTATGAATATGAGACATTTTCCAAGATATGTCAAATTTATCAAGATGAATTGATTGGGGTTTCACTATTTGTGAAAAAGGGAAGAATCCCAACACTATGCATAAGAGAGTCGACATTCATTTAAAAAATCTCTTGGAACATATAATTAAAATATCTAATGACCAACAAGAAAGAAATAAAAAAATGTTGATAAGTACTTAATTACTTTAATTAACAACTTTACTCGAATTAGTTGTGTTATATACATGAAAAATAAGTCAGATTCTTTAAAAATGATTAGGAATTTCATGAGTAAAGCAAAAAAAAAAGGAATTTGAGTATTTAATGAAGATTTTTAGAATTGATAATGGTAGAGACTATAAGAATGAAGAGTTTTAAATTTATCTATAGAAATATGAAATTTAGCAGGAGTTTAGTTCACCATACACACCTCAACAAAATGTTTCTACTGAAAGAAATAATATATGTCTTCGGGAAATAGGGATAAATATGTTACTTGAACAATGTATTTAGCATTATTATTGGATGAAAGCCAGGAGTGTTATTGTATATATTCAAAACTAATGTTTCTACATGCCAAATTTAGATAGGACTCCATATCAAAATTTCTATGGAAAAACACAATCTCTAAAAAATTTATGATTTTTTGGATTCTGTGTTTTATAACAAAGGAAAGGTGGAAACCTAGGTAATTTTATAAAAAGTAGAGATGATGGAATACTTCAAGGAAATGCTATAGAATGAAGAGTATATAGATCTTTCAAGAACAATATAGAGAGGATTATTAATTCGTTGATGTGAATGTTGTTGAAAATTTTGAGAACGAAATGTAGGCTTATTATGATGTGGAAGATGAAAAGGATAGAGATAGTTTTGTTAAAAATTATTACAATGATGCAGATAGAGGTAATCCTATTGAAGAAGAATAAATAGATTCAGTAATTTAAAGGGATATAGGAGATGGTCCGTCAGATCATCCTAGGATGAGTAAGCAATTGGAATCTCATAACATTGTTGGTGATCAACATCAATATGTTCAAACAAGATGAAAGAAAAAATTTGTGACACACACTTCGCTGTTTTCAAAATTCGATCTGAATGATGTGAATTAATTTTTTGAGCATCTAGAATGGGTTTAGGCTAGGAATAAACAGCATGGCCAGATAGAAAACAATGATACTTGGGAAATTTTACCCAATTCGTACAACAAGAACATTATTGGTACAAAGTTTGTTTGTCAGAAAAAGCAGAATTAAGAAGTTCAAGTGATAAGGAACAAAGAATGATTTGTTTTTAGAGGGTATTCATAATTCAAGGAATTGAATTTGATGAAAACATTTCTCTAGTTAAGATGATAGATACAATTAGAATAATTATTTACATTGTTGCACAACGAGGTTACAACATCATTCAAATGGATGTAAAACGAACATTCTTGAATGGTGAACTTCACGAGGAAGTATACATTGACAATCCTTGTGGATTTGTTACTAAGAAGGATGAATATAATATGTGTAGAGGCCCCAAACATTACGTACATGGAAATTACATTACTTTTTTGGAATACTTAATACATAACAAAAATAGACACCAAAGGACCATAATAATTTAGTGTCTTTGGAAACATGGAACATAATCATCAAATCATGGGGAACGATCTTCAACATCTCCCACAATGATCTTCCCTTTTTTTTCTTACCTAAATCCTTTATTTATATCCTACGGAAAATAAAACATATAAAGGGTGAGCTCAAATGATCAGTAAGGGTATGCATGGAGAAAATAAAACAAACCATATACATTTGAAATTAAAAACATGGACATAAAATTTAAACATCAAAATATTGAGAAATGACATAGAACATGGAAGTACAGAAGTCATAGATCATAATGGAACATCAATCATGATAAAATATCATGGGAATAAAACATTTAATTGTGGTAAACCATTAAGCACATGATATGATTTCTATAGTATCCAAGGCATTGCTGCCAAGAACATATTAGTGGACAAAGTCCCTTTCTTAATTGAGTTCACTCCTCGTTCTAGTCCTATATCACTAAACCGGATTAACTTACCTTTCCATCCATGTCTATCTCATGAGATATAAATCTTTTCCAAATGAATTGGACAGAGATATAGGTCCCACACATCTCATAATGAAATCATTTTTTCGTGTGCCACAAAATAAACATACATCATTCATAATAACCTAACGAACAAAATGAGTTTCATAAACATCATCCCATCATAACATAATCCATATAAAAGAAATGAATATCATGTCATCATGAGAAAATCAAACCATGTAAATAATAGATACATTATACTGAAAAACATTAACATTATTAAAAATTTCATCTTAGATGGAAAAGAGTTTTGATAAAACACTTTAAATGAATTAATGAGGAAAATATCCATTCTTCTTCAAAATAAATTTATTTTCACAAAATTCCATTCAATTTAAAAAATGTATTTTGTTGAAAATGATCATTAAATCTTGTAGAGGAAGCTTTTTAGAACCCAGTTTTTTATACAAAAGTCTTTGGAATATTCTTGATGATATTCCAGAGTAGCTCCTTCAGACAGCGTGTGATTCCGAGCCATGGAGTGGCGGAAATTAATATTTCAGTGTGTTCACACAGGAAATGAAAAATAAATGGGATAAATCCTAAAAGGTGATCCGGATCAGAGATCTGAGTGTACGGATGGGTCCAGAATGGGGTGTTTACCCTAGGAACGACATAAAACATGTTGGCGCGGGATGTTTAGACACCTCGCTTGATGTGGGAGCGTGGAACGGATAAATTAAATAATTAATTTACTTGTTTAATGTCTTAACTTGGGTATCTCTTAAATGGTGGCTTAGATTGGAAAATCGAGGGCACCGTTGAGTTCGGAGCGTGCCGTTTACCCTAAGAGGGGTGTAATCTTCACGGGCACGGTCCGTTTGTGAAAAATGGCCCAAGGGGCATTTTCGTAATTTGGATGCTTTGGGCGTTCACCTTTATAACATTCCAACAGAAGCTCGGAATCAAATTCTGAGACCACCTTTGTGCTCGGGAGGTGTTGTTTAACCTAGGGGAGGTTTATTTTGACCTCGTCAAAGGTTTTGGATGAGAGGAAAATTACGGGATTAAATTAATTAAAATTATTTTTTTTATTTAAACACTTCTTCTTCCCATCCCCTCCCTTGTTCTCCCCTGGCGGAACCTCCCTCAAACCTCCTCCTCTACTCCACGTATACGGCGAGGCGGCTCCAGCGAGGCTGCTCCGGCGAACCCCGCGTGTGGCTTCGGGCTACGCCCTTCGAGGTAAGAGGTTTCGTTTTTAGTTTTGAATTTACGCACATACTTTGATCTCAAATTTTTGTGTCGAATTTCTCCCTGATTGAAGAATTGAGCCCATGATCCTGTAGTATGTTATTTGGGGTTTTCGACACTTGTTACGGATTTGAATTCCGATCTCTGAGGCGTCCGCAGCGGCTCGGTGAAGATACTCCGGTTTTGGGAGTTTTCTGGCCGGACTGGCGGTTTCTGGCAATCGGCATGGTGGTCCGGCGACCCTTGGGGGATGAGAGGCGTGTCCCAGCGGTGATGCTCTAGGGTTCCATAGGCGGCAGTCCGGGGTGCAGGCAGCGCGGCTCGGGCTTCAGGCGGCTATGCGGCCGCGCTTCAGGCGGAAGGCGGCGGACACACGCGGCTCTCCGCGGTGGACCGGGGTCGCGGTAAGCGACCCCGCGGGGGAACACGACCCTTGTCGTGTGGAGACCGGCCTCATCTGGTCGGCCAAGCGGGGGACCGGGTCTACCACCTGGCCGACCGGCACGGGCTGGCCCAGACCGGGCGGACCGGCCGACCCAGGCCGGTCCAGCCCAAGGGGCATTTCCCCCCAGTTTTCGGACGCCTGTATTTTCCACTACGGGCATCTGTTTTGCGTTCCGTCTACGGTGACACGTTCCTTTGGATCGAGGGGAATGTTTTGAGATGGTTTTAGGAATTTTTAATTTCTGGTATGGTAGTTAGGTGGCACGATGCGTGCCTGAAGTGGAATGACGTTTTCTCCAGGGGTTCTTGTTTTAGGGGGCGCGGACACATCCGACGTCTGTTTTGAGCTCCGTCAGAGGCGTGGTGGCCCCAGAGCAGATCTGACCCTTCCAATTTTGGTTCCGAGCCTCTTCTGTTTGTTTTCGTTGCTCGGTGGCACGATACGCTTTATGCGAACGATTAATTAATTATTTCATTAAATAATTAATTGCTGCATTGGACCTAACTCCCGCTTGGGATGTCGGATTGACGCCCTGTCAGTGGCAACGTGACCCCAGTCCTCGTGAAGAATTTTTGAGGAGCTTCCTGAAGCGTTCGGGTTGGAGACGAGGTGCGGGCCCCACGTGGCTTAGTTCACATGGTTTACGGTGAAACACCACTTTTTCACCCGACATCCGTTTGGGGTGTTTGACTACTCGTTTCTGAGTATTTTTCTGAGGGGATTGCATTGTTGCAATTCACCCACTTGAATTCAAGCCCGAGGTGTGGGATCCAAGGGGTCCAGTTTGCGTATAATGGGGGGGACTTTCATCTTCTTCATTCAGAATTTGTTTCAGGCACCGTCAACGGCATTGTGATCCTGGCATCGAGGCAAAATTGACCGAGGTGGTTTCAGGCGTCGATGTCGGAGTTGAGGCATGGGCCCCACGGGCAGGCTCTTGAGCTATATGTAGCGTTTTCATCCCTTTTTCACCAGGAGTTCGAGTAGTTGTTTCCGCGTGTTTTTCTAAGAGCATCGTGATGGTGCAGTTCGCCTGACGAGTATCGGAGTCGGGGTGCAGGCCCCACGCGGGTTGGATATGGTGATTAGTACCTTTTTCCCCGGTTGACCGTTTCGGGCATGTAAGCAGTCTACCTCACATGTTTTTACGTGGGGAGTACAATGGTGTAATCTGTTCAGGATAGCGGAGCCTCATACGCGATCTTATTAAATGTGGATTATGAAAGGTGCCCCGGTGGCGGTTCTTCTACCGTTTTTGTAGCGGACCCTTAGCATGTGATCGCGTGCACTGCTGGGAGAATGATGTTTGTGGTTTAAGAGATGTGGTTGGTCGTGCCTCAGCAGTTAAGGTGGAAAGTTGGAGTTGTTACTTTCACACCTTCGCATTGACGTTGGGTGTCGTGTGCACATTAGCCTTTTGGCTGGAGACGTGGCATACTCTGGGAGTATGTGAGAACACTGGGAGGTACATGTGGATGTTTGTACTAGAGAACGTTTGTACTCTTGGTTGGGGTTGACATGGGGCCACACGTCGTGTGGGCCCTAGGTGCGTGCCATGTTCTGCTTTGCAAACGTTTGATCTCTTGTGATGTAGAGGGTCCCTCAGTTCCCGATTGTTGACCAGCGGGGTTGAGTTTTTCCCCTAGATCTGTGCTCGATGGTTTAGATCAGCAGGGTTGAGTGGTTTCCCCTGGTTTTGTTCCAGAGTCGGGTGGTTGCACGATACCCACTCCATGTTTGGTTGGATAGTGTTGTACCATCCAGTAGAGATGGCCAGAGCAGTTCTGGGTTTACCTTCCAATAGAGACTGGGCAGTGGGTCGCTCATCGACTTCTTTGGGTTTACCCTCCAGTAGAGACTAGGAAGTGGGTTTCCCACTGACTTCTAGGGTTTACCCTCCAGTAGAGACTAGGAAGTGGGTCACTCGACACTCTTAGGGTTTACCCTCTAGCAGAGACTGGGCAGTGTGTCACCCGACGACTCTTGAGGGTCTACCCTCCAGCAGGGCTGGGCAGTGGGTCGCTCGTCGTCTTGATTTAGGTCTACCCTTCAGCAGAGCTGGGAAGTGGGTCGCCTGTCGACTTGTTCCGGGTTTACCCACCAGTAGGGCTGGGCAGTGGGTCACCCGTCGACTTATTCCCATTTTACCCTCTAGCGGGGCTGGGCAGTGGGTCGCCTAATGATGTATTAGGGTTTACCCTCCAGCTAGGCTGGGCAGTGGGTGACTCGATATCTTATTATGAATTACCCTCCAGCAGGACTGGGTAGTGGGTTACCCGACATCTACTTTCAGACACATTCCAATATACTAGGATAGTCTTTTTCTTTCCTCCATGATTACCGGAGCGGGACCCTTGGTTGTACGGGTCAGTGATGGAACGACCTTGTCTTTGAGGATACCTTTCGGTTGTAGGGCAGTGACGAGGTGTGGTTTGACTTAACCCGGAACTCTCAAGTATGAGGGGTGTTTTCCCCATCGAGATGCGTCCTTGTGATGCGACCAAAAACCATTGGGGCGAGTCAGTGCCACCCAAAGCAGATAGTGTTGAGGTGCGGTGATTTGATCCCCATGACTTGTAGTTCGGGGAAGACATGCGGGATGCTGGGAATCGATGGTGTTTACTTCTGGGACTGCTAGCTACTCACTTTCTTGGACTGAGCTATGGGATGGAGATCCCCTTACGATCTTGTTCGAGCTTCTTGATAGAGCATATGGATTTGTATATACCTTGTTTCGGTACCCACTTCATGGGTTTTGTTACTCTCCTTCCAGGAGAGGTGAAGACGCGTGGGGTATGCCACGTGCTTTCCGTGGCTAGCTTATCGTGGTTGGACGAGTCTACTCTCCTGCTATAGGTAGTGAAAGCTCGACGGGAAGTTAATCTTCTCACTATTCCTAGAACTTTGTGTTAAGACGAGCCTTTTACCTTCCTCTTGTTGGGTTGAGCTAGACTATTTACTGTACTCTTTACTGCACCTTCAATTGTACTCCTCTACATTCCATGTTCGATCTACTACTCACCCTTCGGTACCTCCTTTTTTGCTTCCTCGGGGCTTCAGGGTATCCTATTGAGTATTTTTATACTCACCCCTGCTTGGGATTTTCCCAAACTTGGTGTGACCTTGCAGACGACAGACAGGTTTGTCGTGACTTCTGTGGAGCATAGGAGTTCAAGAGCATGGACCGTGTGCGGTGGTCGTAGTCGGGTTCCAGGTGGGGAACCCTTCCATCTATTTTTCTTTTGTTCACCTATTGCCGGGTTGTGGCACTTTTCTGATTTGGCTCATTTTTTCCCCTTTTCTTTTCAGTGTACCTTCAGTTTTTACTTTGTACTGTAGAGGTTGATTCAAATTTTTGGGTTATTTATAGAAGTTTCCCTTTTTCTTTACTTGTCTTTTCTTTTACTCTGCACTTTTTCATTGAGTGTGATGCGTGTGTGTGTGTGTACAGGTACATAGGCAAAGGCCTCCCCGAGTTATTATGCCTTCGGCGCTGGTCGTCAGCTCGTGGCCTATGGAGGCGGGCATGGGGTAGTTGCGGCTCGAGCCAGGGTAGGGTCGGGTCGTGACAAAGTTTCATGAAAATTAGGCGTTATGAAACCATAAAAATCCGTTCATGTCGTATATGTTAAAAAACATTCTCCTCGTACTTTTAATGGAAAAGTCAAAAAGTACCACGTATGGTAAAAAAAATATTCCTACCATAACACATAGTATGAATTTAAACATACATGGAAGAATATTAAACACTTTATGAAAAACATTTTTATGGACATGGATGAAATATATAACCCCAGTAAATACTTATGTATAAGCAATCTCAGATAAAAATGAGATTGCAAAATTATCCCTTACCTTATGTCTGATATGCTTCGTATTTATCCTAACCTCTTGTATAATGATTTAAATAATGTCATTGACTTCTTACAGAATCATATTCATTGTTATGATATCATATATGGTTCACTTATGACTTTATATTACACATTCTTTTTTAAATTCCATGTTAATGAAGCGTTTCGGGTAAAATCATTTCAATTATTGTACGTGCTTCGATCTGTTGTTCTTGATATTATTACTTATATCCTGATTTACTTATGTCTTGAATGTAAAAAATCATTTATATATAATATATATTCATTATATAAATATATATGATAGATCGAAATACACCGTTCATGGAGACGGTAGACTGTACGTATGAATGAACGTTGTCTTCTTTTCCTTATGGAATTACGTAAATTAAACATATATGTAAATAAATCCAGTATCATTATTATGTAATATCATTCAGGCCTATTTAGTATATATACACTTTATAATCCAACATTAATGGTTAATCATGGAAAATGAATCTCATTGCGTTCGTGGAGACGGTAGTCCGTACGTACGCACGAGCGATGATATCGTTCCTATAATTATTTATTATAATTGGAGTTAATGATATAATATATTATAATATTTATGATTTTATAATAACCATATATAGTTATTCTTTACACCATTACACCCATCCAAGTAAGTTGGTGGTGGAAAAACTAATCACACCATGGCGTGGAGACGGTATTCCGTACGTACGCACGCGCAATGATTTCATTTTCCGTAGGATAGATAGAAGGTGAAATGGGGTTGTTTCATATTTATAATAACATATCAGTATTTTATTGATATTGATGTTTTTACTTTATAATGAAACAACTAAATCAAAAGAAATTTATGAAGAAAGAAAACTGGAAATATTCGGTTGAAGAGATTACCTCTTCATCGACGCACCTCTTATAAGATTCCTCTTAAGGAACTAGAGTTAGTCTTTTGAGGAGACCAGAACCTCTATAATGTTTCTAGGGAAGTTCTGAAAAGAAATGGTCTGGGGTTGGCCGAGCTTGAATGCTCAATTTGTTGTGAAGAGGAGAGGGAGGAGGTACACTTTTATAAGGGAGGAGAGGGGCACCTTTTAAAACTGTGAAACTATTATATTATTATAAACTCATCATTAGTTTAAAAAGGTCCAAAAATCATTAAAGATGAAGATAAGTTGACTCATGGTAGAAATAAAATAATCCAATAAGAATTGGACGTGTTTTGGATAATATTTTAATCATTATAATCTTATTTATTTAAAACATTTAGTAATGAGGTAAATACTGCATCATTATTGTGTCATAAATAATTTAATTTATATGATGTCTAAAAATTATAAAAAAATACCTTCATATAGGAAATATTTTTATATTTCCAATGAATATATATTGTCAAATATATAATTTATATAACCCCTAATAAAAAGTAATTACTAAAATATTTTTTTAATGTAAATTTTGTCCTTACACTAAATTAATTAATCCAAATTGTCATTATCAATACCAAGTGGCTCAATAGGGTCCCAAAATCGACCCAAGGATGACCATGGTCGGTCAATACTCATCCAATAAGGTTATTACAAGTGTTGAGGTAATTTTGAATTATTATCATAGTCTTTTAACTTTGAATTACCCTATTTACCTTTAACTGTGGTAAATAAAAGTCAAAAGTTACTATTCACCAAAAAATATTTTCATCTTATTGATCCACATTTATTTCTTGATAACAACCATGTATGTCAGATTTTTGAAATTCAATTCACATAAGTGGTAAAATTTCATTTAAATGATAGAGTTAGTTTTTTTAACTACCACTAAGTGGTTTCACTATTCATCAAAAATTGATGTTTTTCAGAAAAATACCAAAAAATCAGCCTAAGCTATATTTTATATTCTGAATTTAAAAATTATGTCTATTTTTACAAATTAAAAACATAGAAGTGTCATTAATTAATTTTAAAATTAATTCCCGTTATCAAAACAAATAGCGTGTTTTTAAGAAACAAAAACTTTCAAAAGATCGACACTTTTTATGTCCACTTTCAAAGTGAAATGAATTCCAATGACCAACATTGGATTAAATGGTAAAAATATATTCTAATTAAACATTAAATAAAAATAAAAATATAATATAACCATATAAATTACTGCGATAAAAAAGTTGTTTTTAATTAAAATATAGCGTGTTTTTACTATTCATTAAAATATGAAAGTTACCAGAATAATATGAAAAATTTATCCAAATTAAATTTTTATATCCTGATTCCAAGGAAGAATTTTATTTTGTAAAACTAAACTTATAAACATTCCAAAAACAAGACATAATGTGGGTGTGCCATCAAAAGTTGGAAAAACTTCATTTTTTTAAAAATACTTATTTTACCCAAAAAAATTATTTTGTTCTCAAACCATGTTCTAGAAAATGTTTAATATGAATAATAATGTTATAAAATTCAAAATTTTGTTGATACTATTCATAATGGCTATTTCATAATAATATTATGACCATATATCGTTGTTTAGTGAAACCTGGTATTGCGTACAACACACGCTATCGAGGAAGGTCGTGATTGCGTGTAATGCAAGCCAAGTCAGGGTTGCGAGTTGTGAAAGACTCCTTCATGGTTTCTTATAATAGAATCCAACCATATTTCATTTATACATTGAATATATATATATATATACTCATTGTTGCGTAGAATGACTACTATCAAACGAACTTGAAATTGTGTGTAACACAATCAAACAACAGTGTTGCTTATACTACAAGCTAATATAGTTTTTGTATAGTGAAAGATAATATTGGTGTAGTGTATAACACAAGACATAAATGAAATTAAAAAGAATAATTCTCATAAAATCTAAGGTTGTTACATTCTACCCCCCCCCCCTTAAAATGAATTTCGCCCTCAATATTCGTCAGGGTTATAAATGGTTTACTACTTGAAGGTTTCTTTCATATAAACCCAAATCGTAAAAAAAATACCAAAACTTTTCATTAAAAAATAAATTATGAAATGTAACGGTTACCCAAATTAACTCATCACGGGGTTTCCACATAGGAGAACATAGGTGAAAATATGGATATGGAAGAGAAATATAACCGTCAAGTTCTAATGGAGAGTGGTAGAGAATATAGCTATGAAAAATACAATAATCACAACTTTGTGATTATCTAAGGTACCATCGGATTCTTCGGATAAAAGAGCACTAGGAAAACATTTTTGGTTTTCAGGATCCTTTCCCTAACATTGATGATTTTGAATTAGAAGAAATTCTTACTTTATTTTGGTATAATCTCACTGTTGTTCGTTCCTTGTCCAATTTCCACTTCATCTCTTAAGGAAATGAAGTTGAATTCATCATTCAGTAAGTTTTAGAAGATCATGAGATAAAATTATAATTCAACCCATCTTTTTCTATCATAAAAAGGTTATCATAAGTTATTAAATATACATAAGTCTATCTATGGTGAGATTAATCGTATATGAATCCAACAATGGACTTATACATCATCTATCTTACCAGTTGAAATAAAACTATTTTCTACTTACCAGGGACTTCCTGTAGGCCAGTGGTGGGCGATAAAGTCTTGTCGCACTTTGGTTGTGGGTTTGATTCCTGCAACCTTGTCCGACGCGATGGGTTGTCACCCATCATACGGGATTTCCTTTTTCTAAAACTATACTATTATAGCATAACAAATAGTTATAGACTTAAACTATACTATCTGATGTCTAAATTAATTGATTCCAATATTGAGGTTTATCCAAAATACTTCTGTCCAATCTCATATTATAAATAAAACGATTACTAGAATGTTCATCTACCAAGCATTGAATACAATCATTTATCGCCCGTATATCATATGATATATATATATTGTTGGTCAAATTCCAAACATTTTAATTTCTTAATCATGTATTCTCTTGAAACATGAGTACCCATTGAACCATAGTGAAAACGTGAATGTTGTCAAATGTTAACTCTTTCCACATACCGAAATCCCAATATTCTGTATACTCAAACCATGATATCACTTTTTCCTTATTCCAGTCATGATCTCATTAATACTATCAAAGATCTCCTTATCTCCTTTTTCTTTCATTATGCACATATCATCTACCTTCCAAAATTTTTTGATTAACCTTTCATGGTTACCGGTTCCATTCATCATATACATTCAAAAATCAAGAAAAGGCAACAGTGTAACAATACTTAGATATTTCTTTATTCCATGGTACCATACATTATTCTTGATAAACATAAAATCATTACACTACCTTCTTAAACCACTGATTGAGCTTCATCATTTCTTCCTTCTCATATATCATTTGTAGTCTCTTCATCATCATCCACATAAATACTACCCATATGACCATGCTGATTCTTTTTATGAGATTTTCCCTCAGGGAATTTGTTTTCATAATGCCCGTATATTCCACATTTAAAACACTTAACCATTGTTTATGTCTTAGCAATACAATTATCCTTTTCCATAGTGTTAACTGAACCTTTTTCTTTACAATTACTGGCATAGTGTCCTTCTATTACACACCCAAAGCATCTTCCAATTCCTTTGAAACATTCACCCTAATGCCCATTCCCACATGATTTACATAAGAGGAATTGTACTTTCATTCCTCTATGATCATCATGAAACTCCATATTTCTCTTATTATATGAGTCGAGAAACATACCCAAGGGGGGATTATTGATCATGTTATAAGATTTCTGCATTAGGCCTAATAACGATATGCAGACTTCCAGATCCAATTTCATTTGGTTGCTCATGAAGAATATCGTTTCATTGTCCATCATATCCACCATTATCGTGAATCTTCCTGTTTCCAACCATTTTCTAAAACCCAAAAAGAATAGTGTGAGAGGGAAAATCCATAATCAATGTGGAGTAACATCAATATCTAACATCTTAGGACTAATTCTAATATCGTTACCGTAATTATAGGACTAAAACCTATACTTATACTTAACCATAGGGACATCCCTAGTCATACCTTAGTAATATCTCTAGGGATATCACTAATTTTTAGCATCCTAGTTTCCAAAGGTTAACTAAACCTTTCCTCTGATACCAACTGTAGAGACCCCAAACTTGACGTACATGGAAATTACATTACATTTGCAGAATACTTAATACATAACAAAAACAGACACCAATGTACCGTAATAGTTTTGTGTCTTTGGAAACATGGGACATAATCTTCTAATCTTGGTGAATGATCTTCAACATCTTCCATAAAGATCTTCCCTTTTTTTCTTACCTAAAACCTTTATTTATATCCTGGGGAAAAAACATACAAAGGGTGAGCTCAAATTCTTAGTAAGGGTATGTATGGAGAAAATAAAACCAACCATATACATTTGAAATTAAAAACATGAACGTAATATTTAAACATCAAAATCTTGAGCAATGACATAAAACATGGAAGTTCCTAA
Organism: Viscum album; assembly: GCA_963277665.1. Classification (NCBI taxonomy): domain Eukaryota; kingdom Viridiplantae; phylum Streptophyta; class Magnoliopsida; order Santalales; family Viscaceae; genus Viscum; species Viscum album. The sequence goes on along the minus strand of OY728122.1, from coordinate 2,108,585,741 downwards.
GTCATAGATCATAATTGAACAACAATCATGATAAAATAGAATGGAAATAAAACATTTAATTGTGGAAAACCATTATGCACATGATATTATTTCCATAGTATCCAAGGCATTACTGCCAAGACCATCTTAGTGGACAGAGTCCCTTTCTTAATCGAGTTCACTCCTCATTCCAGTCCTGTATCACTAAACCAGATTAACTTATAGTTCCATCCATGTCTATCTCATGAGATATAAATCTTTACCCAATTCATTGGAGGTAGATATAGGTCCCACACATCTCATAATTAAATCATTCATTCGTGTGCCACAAAATAAACATGCATCATTCATAATAACCCAACGAACAAAATGAGTTTCATAAACATCATCCCATCATAACATAATCCATATAAAAGAAATGGATATCATTTCAACATAATAAAAATCAATCTATGTATATAATAGATACATTATTCTTGAAACATAAACATACTTAATAATGTCATCTTAGATGGAAAATAGTTTTGATAAAACACATGAAATGAATTATTAAATAAAATATCATTTCTTCTTCAAAATCATATTCTTTTCACAAAATTACATTCAATTTAATGAAAATGATTTTGTTTAAAATGATTGTGAAATCTTGTAGAGTATGCTTCATGAAAATTAGGCATTATGAAACCATAAAAATCCATTCATGTCGTATAAGTTAAAAAAACATTCTCCTCGTACATTTGACGGAAAATTCCATAAGTTCCACGTATGGTAAAAAAAGATTCCTTCCATAACACAAAGTATGACTTTAAACATACATGGAATAATATTAAACACTTTATGAAAAAACATTTTTATGGACATGGATGAAAAATATAACCCCATTAAATACTCACATATAAGCAATCTCAGATAAAAATGAGATTGCAAAATTATCCCTTACCTTATGTCTGATATGATTCATATTTATCTGAACCTCCTATATAACGATTTATATAATGTAATTTAATTATTATAGAACCATATTCAATGTTATGATATCATTTGTGGTTTACTTATGACTTTATATTACCCATTATTTTGAAAATTCCATGTTAAAGTAGTGTTTTGGGTAAAATCATTTCATTTATCATACGTGTTTCGATTTTTTGTTCTCAATATTATTACTTATATACTGATTTACATACTTCTAGAATTTAAAATATCATTTATATATAATTTATATTCAGCATATAAATATATATGATAGATCGAAATAAACCGTTCATGGAGACGGTAGACCGTACGTACGCATGAACGCTATTTTCATTTCCTTATGGAATTAAGTAAATGAAACATATATGTAAATAAATCCAGTATCATTATTATGTAATATAATTCATGATTATTTATTATATATACACTTTATAATCATACTTTTATGGTTAATCATGGAAAATGAATGTCATCACGTTTGTGGAGACGGTAGTCCGTATGTACGCACGTGCGATGATATCATTCACATAATTATTTAATAGAATTGGAGTGAATGATATAATATATCATAATCAGCATGATTTTATAATAAACATATATAGTTATTATTTACACCATTTTGCCCATCCAAGTAAGGTGGTGGTGGAAAAACTAATCACACCACGGCATGGAGACGGTATTCCGTACGTACGCACGCGCGATGATTTCTTTTTCTGTAGGATGGATATAAGATGAAATGGGGTTGTTTCATATTTATAATAACATATCATTATATTAGTGATATTGATGTTATTACATTATAATGAAACAACTAAATCAGAATAAATTGAAGAAGAAAGAAAACTGGAAAGAATCGGTAGAAGAGATTACCTCTTCTTCGACGCGCCTCTTCTAAGCTTCCTATTAAGGCACTAGAGTTAATATTTTGAGGGGACCATATCCTATATAATGTTTCTAGGGAATTTGATAAAATAAATTGGCAGGTTTTGGCCGACCTTGAGGCCTCAAAGTGTTGTGAAGAAGAGAGAGAGGAGGTGCCCTTTTATAAGGGAGGAGAGGGGCACCTTTGGAATGTGTGAAAATATTATATTATTATAAACTTATATTGGATTTAAAAAGGTCCAAAAATCATTAAATATGAATATAAGATGACGCATGGTTGAAATAAAATCATCCAATCAGAATTGGACATGTTTTGGATAATATTGTAATCATTATAATCTTATTTATTTAAATCATTTATTAATGAGGTAAATACCGCATCATTATTGTGTCATAAATAATTTAATTTATATGATATCTAAAAATTATGAAACAAACATCATCATTTAGGAAATCTTGTTATATTTACAATTAATATTTATAGTCGAAAATATAATTTATATAACGCCTTATAAAAATTAATTACTAAAAGATTTTTGTTAATTTCAATTTTGTCTTTACATTAAATTAATTAATCCAAATTTTCATTATCACTACCAAGTGGCTCAATGGGGTCCCAAAATAGACCCAAGGATTTCTATGGTTGGCCACTACTCATCCAATAAGGTTAGGACAACCGTTAAGGTAATTTGGAATTATTATAATATTCTTTTAACCTAGAATTACCCTATTTACCTTTAACCGCAGTAAATAAATTTCAAAAGTTACCATTCACCAAATATTATTTTCATCTTATTGAACCACATTTTACTTATTTATAATGACCATGTATGTCAGATTTTTTCCATTTAATTCACAGAAGTAGTAAAATTTCATTTAAATGAAAGAGTCGGTTTTTTAACTACTAAAAAGTGGTTTCACTATTAATCAAAAATTGATGTTTTTCAGAAAAATACCAAAGATTCAGCCTAAGATATATTTGATATTCCGAATTCAAAAATGATGTCTATTTTTCCAAATTAAAAACATATAATTTGAATTAATTAATTTTAATGTTAATTCCAATTGTCAAAACAAATAGTGTGTTTTTAAGAACCAATAAATATCAAAAGATCAACACTTGTTTATGTCCAATTTCAACGTGAAATTATTTCCAATGAACAAAATTGATTTAAATGGTAAAAATATATTCTAATTACAATTTAAAACCAATTAAATAGATACTCTAACCATATAAATTATTTCGATGAAATAGGTTGTTTTTAATTAAAATATAGCGTGTTTTTACTATTCATTAAAATATGAAAGTTACTAGAATAATATGAAACATTTATCCAAATTAAATTTTTATACCTGATTCCATGGAAGAATTTTTTTTGTAAAAATTAACTTATAAACATATCAAAAACTAGTTTTAAAGTGTGTACTCCATCAAAAGGCGGAAAAACTGCATTTTTGGAAAAGTACTTATTTTACCCAAAAAATTTATTTTGTTATCATAACATGTTAAAAAAAATGTGTAAGATGAATAATAATGTTATAAAATTCAAAATTTTGTTGATACTATTCGTAACAGCTAGTTCATAATAATATTATAACCATATATCGTGGATTAGTGAAACCTAGTATTACGTACAACACATGCTATTGAGGAAGGTTGTGATTGCGTGTAATGCAAGCCAAGTCCGAGTTTCATGTTGTGAAAGACTCCTTCATTGTTTCGTATAACAGAATCCAACCATATTTCGTTTATACATTGAATATATATATATACACTCATTGTTGCGTATAATGACTACTATCAAACGACCTCGAAATTGTGTGTAATACAATCAAAGAATAGTGTTGAGTATACTGCGAGATAATACTGTGTTGCATACAGTGCAAGATAATATTGGTGTAGCATACAACACAAGACATCAATGAAATTAAAAAGAATAATTCTCATAACATCTCGGGTTGTTACAATGTGGCAACTTGAAGAAGGATTTTTTTGTCCAAAAACATGCTCCAATGGCTGGGTATTCTAAATTGGAAAAATTTCTTGGGGAAGATAAATTTCAATAATGGTAGAGTTGACAACAACCTTTACATCAAGGAAAGTGAGGAGTTTTCTCTCATCATAATTATTTATGTAGATGACATTATCATTGCTGGAAATGATGTAAGATCATGTGAATGATTTGCAGAAGAGATGAATAAGTCATTTGACATGTCCAAGCTACGAGAAATGAAATACTTTCTTAGGATACAAATTTAACAGAAGAGAAACGAAATTTTTCATTCTCAAGAAAAGTATGCTATGGAACTTCTAAATATGATTGTAATGGAAAATGTGAGACCAGTTTCCACACAGAACTCATTGGGAACCATGTTTTATAAAGATTAATATGGAAAAAAGGTTTATCAGAGAGTGTTTTGAAAGTTGAATGGAAGTTTATTATATATGACTACCTCATGACCTAGAATTGTGTATGTTGTTACCATATATGAAAGGTTTCAGAGTGCTCCAAAATAATCGCATTTAATTTCTATAAAGGTGATTCTCAAGTATAAAAAAGGCACAAAAAGTGTTGGAATTTTTTATGATGGTGCAAAAAATATTGATTTTCTTGGGTGTTCAGATGCTGATTGGGATGGAAATGTTGATGATTGAAGATCCAAATCTGGTTGAGTTTTCATTCAGGGAGAAAGTTATGTTTGTTGGACTACAACAAAAAAGGATTTAGTGACACATAGAATAGTTGAAGCAGAGTATGTTGTTGCCTCTCAAGATACTACCCAAATTATGTCGATGGAGACCCAGTTGGAAGATCTATGTGTTGAAGGGAGGATACCCTTATTCTTTGGATGTGAAAATCAAAGTGAAATCAATTTTACAAGGAATCAAGTAACACATTTTCATACAAAAGAGATTGAAAAAAAGTACCACTACATCAATGAGATGGTGTAGAATATTGAATTGATGTGAGAGTATGTTTCTATAATTGGAACAAGTTTCTGACATATTCCCAAAATCATTACTGGAGAAACCCTATGATAAATTGATGTTGAACATGGGTGTCCAACCCCCTTCTCATCAGGGTTGAGGTATGTGTGTCTATACCCACTCTCATATTACTATTTTATAGTGTTTTCAATGGGGATAATTTTTACATAAATATATCCATAGAGAATCATGCATAAAGGGGGATTTTTGGGTATGCTGTGAATCCAGCTAGTATGTGTGTGAACTATTCTAAATTTTTGTTGGAGTGGTTGTAGGAAACAATTTTTTGTATTCCATGAATTCTCAAAAAGTGAATAATGATAAGGTATAATCTTGGAAGATGTTTTTAAGAAAGATGTGGCGATATCATAATAAAAATTAACTACATATGGATAGCATGGTTTTGGCTGTAAATAATTTTTGATTCCTACAATGACCTAGCTCAAATAGGCTTACAATTATTAATAATAAATCCATTTATTGAGGTTACAAAGATCATATATTTATGAATCGTGGTTGAAAAAAATACATAGGGGAAACTGCTTGAACCATGATGGATGGAAAGAGATGTTTGAAGAGTTTTCTTTTTCATAATGTCATATTTTGATGTTAAATAGGATAAATCAATTCACTTTGTAAAAGCCTTGTAAAATCTATGATGATGCTTTTTAGATTTTTATTTAAAAAATATCATAATTTTGGATAACTCATGATGAATTCATTATGAAGGATAGGGGGATTATATATGGGGTTTTTTAAAAGAAAAAAATGTGACGTGAAATATTAAGTGTTCAACAAGTGTATATTGCACCCATTTAATATATCAAGATCATCACAAAAAAATATGACAAAGGAAAGAATGTGGTTCACAAGTTAATTATTGGAGCACAAGTAGGATGTGGCATGTATGTGTATGTTGTGCGAAAGTCATATTTCAAGATCATCACATCAAAATCTGAAAAAGGAAATAATGATTCATTCATGTATTAGTGGCATGCAAGTAGTAATAGAGCACAAGTGTATGTGGGCTGCAAGTCATGGAGTGGCACACAAGGAGAGTTGCATGCCTCATGCGTAGGGTCACCATAATGCTTATAAACAGATGTATACCCTTCGCATTTTTTATGATAAAAAATAAAAAGAAAATTTGAACACTGATTATGAAAGTTGTATAAAGGGGAACACAAGATAATGTGTCATGCATGTTGTGTGTTATGGAAAAAAGGTTCATGAAACCAGAAGGGCGCACAAGTTTTCCATTGTGCACATGTAGGGATTTGTGTACAAAGAAGTATGTTGTCTATATGGCTAAAGTGGAGTGAAAATTGTGAGGTGCACACAATTGTGGAATGTTAGTAGTTAGTGCTGTGTATGTAGGGAGGCACGCAAGCAGGGTGACAGGCAAGAAGATTTGCATGCAAAGAGAGTGTCTTGCAAGTAGGGAGGTATGTAAGCAGGGAGGCATGCAAGCAGGAAAGCCTTCAAGTATGGAGGCATGAATGTAAGGAGTGACGTGAAAGTTGCTTTCACTAGGAGGTTCTTACTAGATTCTAGGTAGGAAGGTGAAGAATTATATTGAGATATTTGATATGTGAATGTTTGTCAAAAATCATAGAAGCATTTCATTACACAATTTGTTTTAAGTGGGAACACATACTCTGTTGGATAGTTTTCAAAGTGGTACACGTGTGTGGGGGAATATACTACTCATTATATTCTTTATCAATGGATTTTGTTATAGTGTAATGTGTGGTACTAGATTTTTTATGTACCATAGCAAGGATGTAAATTCTCTTATTGGGTAGTGAACCATGTAAATCTTGTGTTACTGTGGTTGTGTGTGTTCAGAAGGGAAAGAACACTTTAACAGGAGGCTGAGGATGTTTCAAAAATAAGGAAACATAGAAAAGGAAATTAATTACTGAATCAACCATCCCCCACTTAGTGATACTTTGATCTAGATTGGGAACGTCATTTATAATTTTCAATAATCAACCTTATAATTATATAACAGTGTAACTATATTGTTTTGTGTCTTGAGGAGGTTTCTTTTGGGGATCATGATTGAATGGTCAACATTAGTGTATATGGAAAATTTTCTATTTTTTAATTTAATGCCAATAACTTTGTTATTGTAGTGTTATTGCCTGAATTGGAAGGCCCATTGTCATCGGCCTTATGGATGTCATGATTTAGTGTTGGTGATTTTGGACTTACTAACGATTTAAAATTTTTCACAAGATATCCATGAATCGAGTGACATAGATTTTAAGGAAAGAGACTTTTGGATTATATTCTAAGGCTTCCTAGGGTACATAGAATCATAATCTATGAGAGGGATCTTATTTTTCCCATGGTTCTAGACATGATTTCAACATTCCTTTGGATCACAATTTTTCATTATCACTTCTTTTCACCCTAAAACATAATAATTTATAGAGTGGAATATACAAATACAAGGGGATATTTTGTGTGTTTACATATTAGATTATGGTAGATCATGGGGAATTTATATGCCTAAAATAAATTTTTCCTTCCAACATAACTATAAGTTTTCCATTGGAAGGGTTATATATGTGGTGTTTTACTGATGCCTAGAAAAGTCCATTTTGTGATATAATAGGGTTGTGGAGTCCATGGTTCTCAGTCCTAATGTAGCATAGATAATGAATTAGAAGATATTAGTTTTTTGAGAGTATATTAGGGTGGTGTGGGAAAACCCAAAATATTATGATGATTTTATATATATACCATAGGTGTTTAGGATCCCCCCCATCCAACGTCAAATTTTTTATTAAAAACAAGCCATACAAGAGAACCTCATCATGCTTAGGGGGGGACTATAATAGTGAAGTCCAAGGGCATACCCTCTAATCTAATTATCCCCCTCAGCCTTGAAAGGCTGAGTATGAAGGAAAGTATTCAAAAAAGGTCATGTTATAGAGGCCATGTAATCCACAACCCTATTTCACTCCCTCCACGTATGGGTCACCTGTATCTTGTTGTTGAGGAAGCTTTTGCACTTTCTTACTGTATAGGAAATGGACCAAGGGATATCACATTTTCCATGAAGGGCCTCATGAAGGATCAAATAATCTGTCTCCGCTTGGGTAATCTCCATGTTCTTCAGGTTGCAGAGGGATAACCCTGTTAGCATGGATCTCGCCTCCGCCTGAAGGGGGCCTCCAGAGCCATACGTCTCAGAGAAGGCCATAAGTACAGTCCCCAATATGTCTCACACCACGTCCCACCTCTCATATTTCCCATAATACAGGACCACTCTGTGTTAAGCTTGTAGCCTGTTGTCGGAGGTTCCCAACGTACCCACTGCCCCTCTGGTTTGTTGGTGGAGACCTGTACATGCACGGGCCAACCATTAAGTAGGTTCAGAAGAGGGCCCTCGCGCCAGTCCCTGAAGAGGGATGACATGTCGAGCATTAGGTTCTTTGTGTTCACTATGATGGCCCTTGGAGTTGAGTTGGTTCCCTCAAACCTGGCTTGGTTTTGGACCTACCACAGACATCAGTAGGAAGCGCTGAAAATGATGGACCTCGCCATTCTGGCAGGGCCCTCCTCATTATTACCATGGAACCATCTTTCCAGGAATGAGTTCCCCTCATGAATATGGTCCTCTATCATAGCATTTCCCCCGAAAAATAACCAGACCACATGTGCCCACTCTCCTTCAAGGAACATATGGTTCGTGCTTTCCTCCTGGGGTTAACTACAACATTGTCATCGTGAGGCCATGTTAATCCCCAGTTTCCAGATATTATCATCAGTTGCCACAACATGTCTTCTTATTCTCTAGGTAAGTAAATTATACTTCGATGGAATCCTTGTACACCATATCGTGCCATTAAAAATATCAGTGTGATCCTGCTCAGACTGAAGTCGCTGAAATCCCCTTGTGGTAAAATCTCTTGAGGCATAAGAAGTGACTATGCATTTGTCAGCCTCCGAGTATAAGACTATGGAGTTGAAGATTTCCTGCAGCTCCTCATTTAGACAAGATTTGTAGAAGGAGGGGTAGAGACTCGCTTCCCTAATGGTGATCAGAGGTGCAGGGCATCCTGGAAATCCGATAATGGATCCTAGCCAATTATGATGCCAGAAAGAGATATTACCTTCCCCAATAATCCATCATGAATGCTGATGTAGGCCAGGAATCAGCTGGTGGATCTTGGTGCAAAAGGGAGAAACCTGGCCTTCGGTGACTCCCATACTTCCAGCCCAGACGTGTGTCATCGACCTCCCCCATAGCGTTCGTTCTTCAATGGCTTCCCATGAGAGTTTTTCCTGCATGCATTGGATCATCCTGTTGAAGCTCCTTACATTGATACCCCCGTCATGGATAGGCTTTTCCATTTTTCTTATTCCACCCAATGCCTCTTTCCTTCCAAACAAGCATCCCAGACAAACCTGGCCAAAATCTTATCAATGTTGTTGATGAATCCCTTTGGAACATTAGTGGAACCCATAGCATGGATGGGAATGGTCGTCAAAACGCTGTTAACCAAGGCAATCCTGCCTCCTAAGGATAGGTAATTGTTCTTCTAGTTAATCACTCTTTCTGATATTCTACTCACAAGGTGGTCAAAATCACGAACTCGGAGTCACCCCAAAGAAATAGGCAAACCAAGGTACTCCAAGGGGAAGGATCCATGTTGTTTGTCCAGCGTATTGAAAATCCTGTAGGCCCGATGAGATCCACACTTGTTAAAGTTAAAGAAATTTCTCTTGGCGTTGTTAATAAGCGGGCCGCTCCAAGAGCAATACTCCTCAAGGATCCGTTTGAGGGAGCTCACTGTTATTTTGAAATCAAAGATAAATCAACATGTGTGGAGCATCTAGAAGGGGTCAAGGATCCTCGAGAGAAAGTGTTATTTGGATGAACCATACACATAAATTGTTTTTGGTAGAGTCATAGTGGGTTCGTATAGTGTACATGGTACATTTATATTGGATGTGTTCCCAGTACATTGAGTTTATTTTATTTTGTCCACGTTCTTCTTTTCTTTGACAATTTGAAGCTCAAATAATGTTGATTTATAAGATGTTCCTTTTTTACCATACTATTTTGATAATGTGTGATGTTTAGGTTGGTGATGCAGTGATGCAGTGATGTTTCATATGGGTGTGTTTTTTTTGATGTTTTTTATTTTCTTGTTGTGTTTGGCTAGTTGTATTTATTTTATATTGGATGAGATCCCTTAGAGGTATCTCACAGGATTCTTGTTTGGACCCTTCCATTCCTTTTTAGTATTTATTTTAATTCTCCTGGATGATAATCTTTTGTGATGTATCTAATAATAGTGTTTTCCATATCTCATAAAATTAAATTACAAGTTTGTATGTTGAGGCTATTCAGAGAATAATCAATAAAGGCTCTTCATAGTTTGGATTTGATATTCGTCTACATTAGGTTTTTCATAATGTGAATAATTATTCATGAAAATAGATGTTGTTTACGTAATAGTGGCTCCAAGATCACACCATTGATATTCTAATAGGACTTATATTCATAGGATAATCATAATATTTAAAATAATATTTCGTGATGTTAATTATTTTAAGAAGTATAAACAATGTAAATTGGAATATTTTCCTCAAGTTAGGAGTTTAATGGTTTAACTCTTGAATTAATTTTACAACTTGATTTTGAGGTCCTCACTGAGACTTATGATGTGTATCCCTATTTCACATTATGAATGATAAAATATTTATCCGATTTAAATATTCTAGCTCTCTCTAAAATTATATTATTCATTTTTCATTTCTATGAAAACCTAGGTGACCCCTTGGTTATTTTTTAGAATATTTTAGCATCATTTCTCAATCATTGATCCATGTCTTATATGAGATGATAATTGGATATCAAAAATAATGAATCCACATTTATTCCTCAATTTATCTATATAATCTTTGGGAATATTTTTCAGTTACATTGTTTTGGTTTGAGGGGTGTTCAAAGATTTAATTTTGGTCATACTTAATGTGATTTAGGTTGATTTAGGGATTTCCAATGTTGTTGTGGTCTATTGGATGTTTCTCATTTACCATATTAGTTGTGAATTTTCAATAATAATCCATGTGGTCAAGGAACCTTATTCTCTAATTAATAAATTGCATGTCTGGAGATTGAATTGTTTATTATTCCTTTTACTGGATGTATTGGTCATGAAAACAATATAAGTTTTTGGATAAATAAGAAATTGACTGGGAATGAGGAAAAATTACACTGTTTTACAACTTTTGATGTTATTTCCAATTTAATTATTTGAAATTTTTAACAATGATATAAAATATTGGATATTTCTATCCTTTATTATATTGCATTTTTTATGATTATAAAGCCCTTTGTTTATATTTTTATTTTATTTCAACCAGTAAAAAATCATTAGAACACATATATGGATAATAAATCTTTTCCCCTGAATATCTAGAATTAATTTAAGAATAGACATGTTATGGGCTATTTTAAATGTGATTTAAATAATTTTTAATTATATAATTATATTAAATTGAAGGATCTAGAGTGTCTATATGTATGTATTCTCTTTTTTTGGTGCCTTTCTTGGTATGGTTTGTTATGGTGATGACGATTAATGGTTTCAGTTATATAATGTCTTAGGTAGTAATACTATAGTCAGTAATCATTGGATGGCATGTGGGATAGTGTTTGGTTGTCATAATGTGTGAATGTTGCAGTGAGATGATCAGGTTGTGGGATCTTTTTATATGTGGTGGTAGTGGTGGATTTGAGATGGATTGTCTATTATATGGTATGGTTATTAGAGTTGTCCTATTATCTATGGAATGATTTTAAAGTGTCAAAAATTAAATGGAATGGGATGTAAAATGAATAATCCTATTATAAATTTGAATAATTTATGAATAATTTATGTTAAATTTAATTATATATAATAGTGAAGGATATTTATTGAATGCATATAGAAATAATTTATTAAGTAGAAGTGATGATGGAAAATGTTCAATATAATAAAAGAGTCATGGATTCTAGAAGTGTTGGGGACCAACGACATCCCCTTGCACTATTATAACACATTCAATAGGATGATAACCAAATTCTGTGAAATAAATAGCCTATTATTGGAGTTACCTTTATTATTGAGAATATCTAAAATCATTTCCCCCCCCCACAATTTGTATAAAACCCTCAAAATCAAATGGAGTAAAGAGTTTCCATACCCGATATCATAAATAATTTTCTAAAGACACTCATGCTGAACATTCAAAGAATTAACCATAATGGATGAGTCATGTTTCACATTGTTGTTTCATTAAATAATTAATGGATTTAAAGTAAATGTAATTCCTATCAAAAACTGAAGAACCCTCAAAAAAAATGTTGTGAAACCCATGACGATCGAACCAAGAAATTCATAAAATAACCAAATCCATATAATAATAAAATGGAGTCTAGAGCCATGCATTTTCAACTTAATACCATTAACATGTGGATTCCACTTTACCCACACGCTTTTGCTACTATATCAATAGGAATCCTCCCCTGATGAGCTTCATATAGGATTAGGTGAAAGAAAATCCTGAGTTAGCGAGGTCTCCTTCCATTTATCAAAAAAAATATTAAGAAAATATAAGACCTTATAATTAATATACCAGAGTATTGTCTTTGATACATGGTGAAAAACATATTTACATGAATCCCATATAATCTAGTATAAAATAATTGAGAGTAGGATCGAACCCTTTCTTTCTGCATGAACATTAGTGAGAGTGTCCCATATCATCCCAATAAAAACAAATCTACCAAATTCACCACTCCATATATATTTAGTAATTTAATACCTAAAACCAGAAACGGTTCTCCCCTTCACTATAAAAACATGGAAATAGTTTATTATTTTTCATACAGCTAATATTTTAAATTCAAAGACAATGGAATGATAATTTTCTTAAGATTATCATCAATATTGATGGAAACATTGAAGATTATTCAATGGATGATGTATATTTTGGAGTTATTTATTTTTATATTTTTTTAGATCCCAAAAAAATCTATATTCGTTGAAAAATGAGTCATATATAAAAAAACATGGGTATGTTTCCCAGAATGATGATGTAGTGATGAAGCAGTGATTAGAGTCTTCTAAAAAGATAATAAAACTCCTAAAATCCTTTTGGTCCCATTTAGCATTGCATTTTTGAGCCGATAATGGGAATGAGCCTAATGAATAGTGATATCTAGAACTTCAAAACATGGAACATATACAGTGGATCCATCCCAATTTTGTCTCCAAAACAAAATTTCTCCATGTCCAACAATTCCCAATGTGTTTTCCATAATTGTTGAAACATGACTTTTCTATGTTTTCCAATAGTGAGATCCATCTGACCTATTTTCCAAAATAATGTATAATCTTCATACATAATTTGGATAAAAGAAGAAAAAGTATAATCCATAGAGATATCCACCCAAACATGTTTTTCCTGTAGTATCCTCATGATATTTAAAATACCATTGAGATTAAATCCCCCACTAAAAGTTGTTTAGAATGATGATTCCAACTAGCCCAATTGTTGATACCTTCATTATGATAATCCTAGATAAAACTCTTTATAATACATTCAATTTTCATGGGAACTACTTTGTGGGAAATACTAATTGATAAAACATGCACTGGAATAGATGATTGAACACTATTAAGTTGAATTGTGTGGATATGTGTGGAAAATTACTTATGTGATTTAATTAATGGTGGAACAAGTAGTGTAATATTACATTTGTAGAACTGGTGGTGATGTGGAATATAATAATATAGTTGATGTTATATCATAGTTTATGTAATTTTTGATCTCTACCTTTCATTTTTTCCTGATTGTTTTATATATTCCACACCTAAGTTTCATGACCTTAATAAACCCAACTTTATTGGGATTGGAGTGTTTACCCAAATATCTAGGATGGTGGAGATTTACATGGTGATACCAACTCTTCCCAACTCTAAAATTGGTATAATTGAGTATATATGTTTTTAATGAAAATTACTGAGTGATGATATGTGTTTGTGTTGTATATTACCTAGTGATGGGAAGCTGGGGTGGTATTGGATATTACTTAGAGATAATGAGTTTGTGATATTTAGAAGGGGTAATGCATTTTAAGAGTATGGAATGCGGTTGATGTACTTCACATTCTTGAATCCCCACTACCCTAATTGTCTTATGAGTTTGTGATGTGATGATGAATGATTTTATGTAATGGACCGGACCCCTCCGGTCCATTCCTTTGTTGAAATCGATGTGGTCAACACGACGCACGTTATAATGATAATTTTAATACTGATGATAACGTAAAAATATGTTAATAATAATGTTTATGACATAAATTGTGTGATTAATTAAACTAAAAAGAATAATCATGATAAAATGATTTAATTGGTGTTATTATTATTAATGATGTGAAGTGGGAAGGTGTGTGATCCATTAGACGTTGATAAATGAAACATGCAGTTTTTATTTATTAAATGAGTAATTGTTGAAATTAAATTTGAATAATAATTATGGCTGTTGTGTTATTAATATTATTCATAATATTAATAATAATGAGAAATTGATGAAATGAGTCATGGTATTTATTGCAAACAATTAAATGAACATGCAAGTGGAAGCACGGTGGTGCGTTCAAAAATTAAAGGTGAGTTCGTTATATTGGGTTTATGAAATTGAATGGTTTTTATTTAATAAATGTGGTTTCAATTTAATCAGTGTGAAATAAAAATAAATAGAATTAAAATAATTAAATTGATGGATGTTACGCGACATTGACATGGCATGGTTGGATTCAGATATCCAACAGGGTGGTTTAACGTGGTCAATGTGACAAGCGTAAATCTTCTTGTTATTAAAAACAATAACGTCGGTGAGTTAATAAAATAAGTTGATGAAATTGTTATTGAAGAACAATAAATAACAATGATGGTGTAAAACTATATGTGAGAGGTTAACAAAATTAAATGTATTAAAATGGGGTGGAATATGTATGTTATATTAATTTTGTTTTGTCATTTAATTCAATTAAATGAAATGGTTTTGAGTCGCATTGAATGGTTGTGCATATGTTCTCCCAAAATTGAATTATGAAATTAATAACATTGATCGTATAATAAATATTATAATACAATTAAAAGGAAAATGGTTTTATTTAATAAATTATAATAAATTTATGGGGAGGCGCATGAGATGGGGAGGGGAGGCGTGAATGCCCCCTTTCCCTTGTATAAATCATTTTTTTTATATAATTTAATTTAATATATCATATATTTTTTATAATGTTGATTTAATATATTAAAATAGTAATACAATAATAAAATAAGGGAGTGCGCATGGTGTAAGGGGAGAGATTCACGCCACAAGCCCTTTTGATCAAAATATTAAATTATTATAAAAATAATAAAATAATATTATTATTATTTTGGGTGATCAAAACATAAAAAGTCTATAACTTCTTCATATGGTGTCGGAATGACGAACCGTCAGCGGCAGTGTAATCCTGTAATTAAGACGGTCATTTTAAGACCAGTGATGGATACCTTTTTATGAGTTATGTCTCGGGTCAATGAAACACACATATTAATAAAATTGACGTTATTATTAAAACGCGTGGAAACCGCGTGACGTGTCGTGTGTTGACCAGTCAAAACGCGTAACGGGTGTACGGTCACACCGTGTATTCATCAATACACGCTGCATACTGTTTTACCTATTCGTTGCCTATATAATAAAGGGTCGCGGATTATTTCCAGACCAATCGCTTCTTCTTCGCACGACGACACTCTTGGATGATCAAGAAGTCTTCCTCCTCTAACTTCTTTTTCCGAGCTCCGAATTACGATCCGTCAGCGGCCACAGGATCGTAGAGATGAGATGAAGCTTCTAAGCCCGGACTTGTCCCCTTTCCTTCCGGCCTTCCTTCTCCAGCTTCCATCCTAGGAGGCGTTTGTCGAGTTTGGTGAAGGCGGAGGACACCGAAGGACGTCGTTGGAAGCGACGTGATCGGGACCTTTTGAGGTAGGGGTTTACCTTCGTCTCTCTTTTTGGTACAACATGCGGGGTGGGAAATTTTTTGTTTGTTCCATGGGAGGCAGTTGAACTTTAAATAAAGATAATAACCGGATAAAGAAGGGTTTGGGGTTTTGTGCTGTTTCTATTGCCTTCCAATTTCTTTATCTTCTGATTGTAATTTTAGATTGAAAGGCCTTTGCCTACTAAAAATCAAGGTCGTTGGTGGCCTTTGCGTGCGCAATTGATATCTGAATTGTTTGTGGTTGGTTTTGTTAAAACATGGAAAATGGATAAGCACGTAAAGACTGGCTGATTAAATGATAATGAAAACCTTGTATGATCACCCCGGTTGAACAAAGTTGGAATAATGAACATGTTGGTGGTTTGGTTGTTTTGTGGAAAATGCCTTTATTTATGAAAAGTGTTTTTATTATGAAATGTGTTTTGAAGTAAAAGGTGTTTTCAAATGCAGAAATGTTTTGTGTTTGGAAAGGGTTTTATTTGTGGAACTTTGAAATAAATGAATGATGGAATGTTGTATGGTTGTGATAATCTTTTGTAAATGAAATGGCATGTGGTTGCTTGAGTTTAACCTAACCTTGGTTGTGGATGGCAGGGATATGTTTGTGAAAGGTTTTGTCTAGATGATAGTTTCCCAGTAGTAATAATTTGTTACACCATTGCATGAAACATGTAAACCTAAATGGGGTTGGGGGATGATTGTTTGGTTGTTGATGCATGCTTCGTGGTAGCAGTTCCGAGGCACATGCTCAGTTTCTCTTTTTAAGAAGCCATAGGTTGGGCTGTGTGTTTGGTATATGTATATATATATTTGTATCTTAGTGTTTTGTCGCACCACACCCATGTCAAGCACCTAGTGCCGAACACTCCCATTTTATGGGAGAGGGTGTTCCCCCTTAGTTACTAGCTCCTTCCTGCTCCTTCTTCCATAGGCTATGATGGCTTGAGGTGACCTTACACCCAAGACTCTTCGGGTAGGTCTCAGAGGCTGTGATGGCTTGAGGCGACCTTTAGCCCAAGACTCTTCGGGCAGGCTTACCGTTCCCAAGAACCTTTGGGATGAGGCCCAGGTGTCTTCGGGCGGGTTTGTGGTTGTGGCCCAGGTGTGTGCGGGCGAGATGCGTGGTTGTGAGGCCCAGGTGTGTGCGGGCGAGATGCGTGGTTGTGAGGCCCAGGTGTGTGCGGGCGGGATGTGTGGTTTGGCCCAGGTGTGTGCGGGCGAGAAGAGTGTGGTAGCTTCAGGACGTTTGCCGTTAGGAAGAGCAACATCTAATTAAGTGGGAAATGGTGCGGGTTACACAATAATTTTGTTCTATATATATACTAAACTTGTTTGTGTTACTTGGTGAGGGTGACCAGTGAGGCTGGGTGGATAGTTTTTCCTTGTTAGTTTCTGGTTCTTCTGTTTTCTCACGGGAACTTAGGGTGTCTCCCCACTTGTGCATGAGAGCTTTAGGTTTCCCTACTGAGTATACTTGTATGCTCACCCTACGTTTACTTTCAGGTTTCCAGGAGGACTACCAGGGCCGTGCGGGACCCTACTAGTCGGGCAGTTGGAGTTGTTGTAGTTTTTGGTTCTCTTGTTTTCTTTGGCATTGTACTTTTGAGATTCCTTGTACTTGTACCTTGTTATAAAAAATTGTTTAAACATGCATGTGGGCTTGGTTTGAGTTTATTTATATACACTTGTTCTTTTCCCTTTTTGGTGGTTGACTTGTCCTATTTCCCGATCCAAAATAATAAAAAGGGTAATGCCTCCCATATTCATGAAAACTCACACCCTTGGTGCTAGTCGCCAACCCGGGGCCTACTGGAGGCGGGACTCAGGGGTCATTATCTTCCTTTCACCATTTCCAGATCAGGAGGGCATCCTTGGTGGGAGGGGGTCATGACAGAATGGTATCAGAGGCTGATCGTTGAGAGATAGGATGGAGTCTGGAGTTAGGCACAGTGAGGATTGCATGGGATGGTAGGGAAACAGTGTTCGTTATTCTTGGTGCGTGACATAGGCCAGGGAAGACCGGCTAGGACACGGGATTTTAGGGCCCCCCGTGATCCGATGGAAGGACTCTGATCCTACCGAACGACCAAGTGATACTATATTGATTGCAGGGTAGAGACCCTAGGGAAGGTACATGCATCATCATGTTTGTGTTTTACTTGATTTGGGTGTTCTGGGAAAAAAATTTAATAAAATGATAATTAAAACTTTGAGTTTTTCCTTACTACTTGGGCTTAGGCGACCCTTGTTTACCGTACATCTATGGCACCTGGACGGCGTTCCCAGGTGGCTCAGGCGGCCGAGGCCCAGCAGGTTCTGGCAATCGATCAACTGAGGATCGATCGAGAGGAGGAAGACAGCCAGTGGCAGAAGACCCTCCGTTCTTTCCAGTGTCAGACTCTCAAGAAGTACGAGGGAAGTACTTCGGACCTAGAGATGGAGGGGTGGATTGAAGAGCTAGGGATCGCTTTTACCTTGATCCGTGCTCCGAAGGAGTACTGGGTCCCCCTAGCGGTCAGTCATCTGAGAGGCGCGGCGCGCCAATGGTGGATGCTCTACCTCGGGGAGAGGAAGGAGGCAGAGATTCCATGGGCTGACTTCGAAAAGGAGTTCCGAGAGGAATTCCTTTCTTCTTTGATCAAGGCGAAAAAGCATCAGGAGTTGCTCTCCCTTCAGGAGGGGAGTATGACTGTTCGAGAGTTGGGGATTAAGTTCAAGAATCTCCTACGCTTTGCTCCGGAACTCTTTCCGGATGAAGAGTCTCGGGCGAGACGTTTGGAAGAGGCGCTTCGTCCTTCGCTCCAGTATGTTGTGACCCCCTTCACCCTTCCGACATACTTAGCGGTACAGAAGAAGATGAAAGATGTAGAAAGGATTCACTCATAGGGAGGTGCACCACGTGAGGGGATCCATCCTAGTTCGTCAAAGGGGAAGGCAGTCAGCAGCAGGTCTCCAGCGACGGGACCTTCCAGTTTCAGGCCAGTAGGGAGCAGGCCCCAGCAGTTCCAGTTCAGATCTTCAGGTCCTCGTCCCTTTTTCACGAGCCCAGGACCAAAGTGTTTTTCTTGTGGAGGTTTCGGGCACGTTCAGAGTCGGTGCCCGACCCATGCTCAGTACGGTGGAGATGGACAGGTTCAACGCCCTCCTCAGCAGCACCAGTCACCGACAAGACCCTTCCAGCAGCAACAGGCTCCAGTCCCTTTGAGGGGAGATGGAGCAGGTGGTGGCCAGCCACAATGAGTTCCTCAAGGATCCCAATCGGGACGTGGTCGAGGAGGCAGACGTCAATAGAGAGGCAGAGGAGCTCAGCGAGGATAGTTGCATACATCAGAGGCAACATCTCTAGAAGGACCAGGGATCGATAGAGATGTGTTTGGGTTTTCTTGAATGATCTCCTTTATGTTTTGTTGGGAGCATTACACTCCATTGTTGGAACTCTTTTGCTCATTCTCTGGGTCTGGACCTTGTTTTTGTGAGTTTTTAATGCTATGTTGTTTCCTGCTTTTCTTTAAATGTACGTGAAGAACCCTATCATGTGGGGAGGGGAAGACCTAATCCCTAATCGAGACGCATTAATGTGGATGCGATTTAACCCGTGCAGGCGAGTCAGTGCCGCCTAAAGCGGATAATATCTCAACATGGGAGAAGGAATTCCTCAATCTATGTGTCCGGGAAGTGTGTGGTTTGTACGTTGTTGGGTGCAGTGTAAGTTGGAAAAAAAACCTAATATATGGAAGTGGGAAGGCCCAGTCCTTAATCGAGACGCATTAATGTAGATGCGATTAAACCCGTGCAGGCGAGTCAGTGCCCCCTAAAGCGGATAATATCTCGACATAGGAGAGGGAATTCCTAACTCACATAATTAGGGTTGTTGGTTGTTTCTTATTATGACAAGAGCCCTAAGAGGTATCTTGCGGAGTGGTTGTTTGGATCCATTCTTTTTCTTGGTTGGTTTTTAATTCTCGAGGACGAGAATGTTTTAAGAGGTATCTGATGTAATGGACCGGACCCCTCCGGTCCAGTCCTTTGTTGAAATTGATGTGGTCAACACGATGCGCGTTATAATGATAATTTTAATACTGATGATAACATAAAAATATGTTAATAATAATGTTGATGACATAAATTGTGTGATTAATTAAACTAAAAAGAATAATCATGATAAAATGATTTAATTGGTGTTATTATTATTAATGATGTGAAGTGGGAAGGTGTGTGATCCATTAGACGTTGATAAATGAAACATGCAGTTTTTTTTATTAATTGAGTAATTGCTGAAATTAAATTTGAATAATAATTATGGTTGTTGTGTTATTAATATTATTCATAATATTAATAATAATGAGAAATTGATGAAATGAGTCATGGTATTTATTGCAAACAATTAAATGAACATGCAAGTGGAAGCATGGTGGTGCGTTCAAAAATTAAAGGTGAGTTCGTTATATTGGGTTTATGAAATTGAATGGTTTTTATTTAATAAATGTGGTTTCAATTTAATCAGTGTGAAATAAAAATAAATAGAATTAAAATAATTAAATTGATGGATGTTACGCGACATTGACATGGCATGGTTGAATTCAGATATCCAACAGGGTGGTTTAACGTGGTCAATGCGACGAGCGTAAATCTTTTTGTTATTGAAAACAATAACGTCGGTGAGTTAATAAAATAAGTTGATGAAATTGTTATTGAAGAACAATAAATAAAAATGATGGCGTAAATCTATATGTGAGAGGTTAATAAAATTAAATGTATTAAAATGGGGTTGAATATGTATTTTATATTAATTTTGTTTTGTCATTTAATTCAATTAAATGAAATGGTTTTGAGTCGCATGGAATGGTTGTGCATAGGTTCTCCCAAAATTGAATTATGAAATTAATAACATTGATCGTATAATAAATATAATAATAAAATTAAAAGGAAAATGGTTTTATTTAATAAATTATAATAAATTTATGGGGAGGTGCATGAGATGGGGAGGGGAGGCGTGAATTCCCCCTTTCCCTTGTATAAATCATTTTTTTTTATATAATTTAATTTAATATATCATATATTTTATATAATGTTGATTTAATATATTAAAATAGTAATACAATAATAAAATAAGGGAGTGCGCATGGTGTAAGGGGAGAGATTCCCGCCACAAGCCCTTTTGATCAAAATATTAAATTATTATAATAATAATAAAATAATATTATTATTATTTTGGGTGATCAAAACTTAAAAAGTCTATAACTTCTTCATATGGTGTCGGAATGACGAACTGTCAGCGGCAGTGTAATCCTGTAATTAAGACGGTCATTTTAAGACCAGTGATGGATACCTTTTTATGAGTTATGTCTCAGGTCAACGAAACACACATATTAATAAAATTGACGTTATTATTAAAACGCGTGGAAACCGCGTGATGTGTCGTGTGTTGACCAGTCAAAACGCGTAACGGGTGTACGGTCACACCGTGTATTCATCAATACATGCTGCATACTGTTTTACCTATTCGTTGCCTATATAAGAAAGGGTCGCGGATTATTTCCAGACCAATCGCTTCTTCTTCGCACGACGACACTCTTGGATGATCAAGAAGTCTTCCTCCTCTAACTTCTTTGTCGAGCTCCGAATTACGATCCGTCAGCGGCCACAGGATCGTAGCGATGAGACGAAGCTTCTAAGCCCGGACTTGTCACCTTTCCTTCCAGCCTTCCTTCTCCATCTTCCATCCTAGGAGGCGTTTGTCGGGTTTGGCGAAGGCGGAGGACACCGAAGGACGTCGTCGGAAGCGACGTGATCGGGACCTTTTGAGGTAGGGGTTTACCTTCGTCTCTCTTTTTGGTGCAACATGCGGGGTGGGATATTTTTCTTTTGTTCCATGGGATGCAGTTGAACTTTAAATAAAGATAATAACCAGATAAAGAAGGGTTTGGGGTTTTGTGCTGTTTCTATTGCCTTCCAGTTTCTTTATCTTCTGATTGTGATTTTAGATTGAAAGGCCTTTGCCTACTGAAAATCAAGGCGGTTGGTGGCCTTTGCGTGCACAATTGATATCTGAATTGTTTGTGGTTGGTTTTGTTAAAACCTGGAAAATGGATAAGCACGTAAAGACTGGCTGATTAAATGAGAATGAAAACCTTGTGTGATCACCCCGGTTGAACAAAGTTGGAATAATGAACATGTTGGTGGTTTGGTTGTTTTGTGGAAAATGCCTTTATTTATGAAAAGTGTTTTGATTATGAAATGTGTTTTGAAGTAAAAGGTGTTTTCAAATGCGGAAATGTTTTGTGTGTGGAAAGGGTTTTATGTGTGGAACTTTGAAATAAATGAATGATGGAATGTTGTATGGTTGTGATAATCTTTTGTAAATGAAATGGCATGTGGTTGCTTGTGTTTTACCTAACCTTGGTTGTGGATGGCAGGGATATGTTTGTGAAAGGTTTTGTCTGGATGATAGTTTCCAAGTAGTAATAATTTGTTAAACCATTGCATGAAACATGAAAACCTAAATGGGGTTGGGGGATGATTGTTTGGTTGTTTATGCATGCTTCGTGGTAGCAGTGCCGAGGCACATGCTCAGTTTCTCTTTTTAAGAAGCCATAGGTTGGGCTGTGTGTTTGGTATATGTATATATATAATTGTATCTTTGTGTTTTGTCGCACCACACCCATGTCAAGCACCTAGTGCCGAACACTCCCATTTAATGGGAGAGGGTGTTCCCCCTTAGTTACTAGCTCCTTCCTGCTCCTTCTTCCATAGGCTATGATGGCTTGAGGTGACCTTACACCCAAGACTCTTCGGGTAGGTCTCGGAGGCTGTGATGGCTTGAGGTGACCTTTAGCCCAAGACTCTTCGGGCAGGCTTACCGTTCCCAAGAACCTTTGAGATGAGGCCCAGGTGTCTGCGGGCGGGTTAGTGGTTGTGGCCCAGGTGTGTGCGGGTCAAATGCGTGGTTGTGAGGCCCAGGTGTGTGCGGGCGAGATGCGTGGTTGTGAGGCCCAGGTGTGTGCGGGCGGGATGCGTGGTTTGGCCCAGGTGTGTGCGGGCAGGAAGAGTGTGGTAGCGTCAGGATGTTTTCCGTTAGGAAGAGCAGCATCTAATTAAGTGGGAAATGGTGCGGGGTACCCAATACTTTTGTTCTATATATATAATAAAATTGTTTGTGTTACTTGGTGAGGGTGACCAGTGAGGCTGGGTGGATAGTTTTTCCTTGTTAGTTTCTGGTTCTTCTGTTTTCTCACGGGACCCTAGGGTGTCTCCCCACTTGTGCACGAGAGCTTTAGGTTTCCCTACTAAGTATACTTGTATGCTCACCCTACGTTTACTTTCAGGTTTCCAGGAGGACTACCAGGGTCGTGCGGGTCCCTACTAGTCGGGCAGTTGGAGTTGTTGCAGTTGTTGTTCTCTTCTTTTCTTTGGCATTGTACTTTTGAGCTTCCTTGTACTTGTACCTTGTTATAAAAAATTGTTTAAACATGCATGTGGGCTTGGTTTGGGTTTATTTATATACACTTGTTCTTTTCCCTTTTTGGTGGTTGACTTGTCCTATTTCCCAATCCAAAATAATAAAAAGGGTAATGCCTCCCATATTTATGAAAACTCACACCCTTGGTGCTAGTCGCCAACCCGGGGCCTACTGGAGGCGGGACTCGGGGGTAATTATCTTCCTTTCACCATTGCCAGATCAGGAGGGGCATCCTTGGTGGGAGGGGGTCGTAACATTTCATCATGAGTTTCCAGACATTGTGGACGGTTCAGAAGGGTAGGGATGAATCCTAAACCACATTATATATAGATTTATATTAGATATGATTTTTATAGAGTATAGAGGATTACATTATGTTCGTCATTTGGGAGTGGGAGAGTCAAATCAGTGGGAAAATGGTATTGGTGTGACTTCTCAATGTAACCTTTTAATTCTATGTTTATATATATGTTTTTTTGATTTGGTGAGCATATCACAGTGAGGATTAGATAGGTTAGATGACCAATTTATGTGATTGTTAATTTTAATATTTTTGCAGGTGATTTAATATTCAATTTTAACACGTTTACATAGACCATATATATGATAATACTGAGTATACATGGTTTTTCCCAAATTAGATATATATAAACTTTTTTTCAGGTTTCAAAGATGATTTTGGTGACTAATATAGGCATTTAATTCATGGATTTGAATCCACTATTGAGTTGTTGTCTTATGAAACTATTTTTGATTTTTTACTTGGAAACATTTATTTGAATTTTTGACATTGTTCATACGTATTTTAATGGTTTTCACATTACATTTATATTATATGGTAGATATTATTGGTTGTTATTTGTTCCATATCTAAATCCTATGTTATTAATGTGGTTATTACCATCATTATGTGATATTTTAACACCCTTAGTTCTAGTCAAAACCCGATGCCCACTATTGGTCAAACTCTTGGGTCATTATACCTATTCATTAATTACCATCATAGGAGGGGTATGTTTTTTGGGAGGGGGTTTTTAAATAATGAAAATGTCAGTGTACATCTATTTTCTACCTAGTAATAAATTTAATTTTTTATTTTGGATAAAATTAATGAATCCTAATTATGATATATTGAATATGAATTACATTTATGTCATTAATTTTTCTATTGTAAATTTAATGCATTTAATATTATTATATATTACAATGATATATGAGTAAAATTATTTTGCCATAAATTTTGGAATAGGTTGTTTTTGAGTGGTAATAAGGATTTTCATTTAATTGTTTCCTCAAAAATATGAACAATAAATATGTTATTAGGTAGTATGGTAAAATATATGTGCTTAATTTCTCATAATATTAGGAATTCAATAAAATATATATTTTAAAAATATATTATTTTTTGACACATCGTGATTTAATTATAAAACTTTTACACTGGTGGAAACCACATCAGTTTCAAACACGTATTCATTAAATAAGGCCTTTAAGTGGTATTCTTGTAGCACGTTGAAAAATCACGAGGTGTCTAAAATATTTAGGTAACCTGAAATTTTAGAAATATATTTCAACACAGCATATATCTTTTCTATGGGTTTTATCCTTATTCAATGTGTACATTCTTGATCCTAATATTCCTTAATCTATATACGATTATATGAATTCAATTATATGGTATGGGGTGATAGTTCTATTATGTTATCCAATATAGAGATGCTATGTCTCACATGACTATAAGTATATAAAGGTTGTGTTTTCAAAACTAATAAATTCACCCATCAATTTTATGTTGGGTGAGTTCAATAGGACCCTATATTACTTATATTCTTTTCACAATAAAACTATATACCGATTATAATATATTTTAAATATAAAAATATTTTTTCTATAATGTCCCCACAAATATTCAGTGGACACCAATTGTGTCTACCCATTTCATGATGACCTAATCCAATTTTTGAGTGGTAAATACATGCTCATTTTAATCCTTTACACCTTTATGAATCTATTTAAAAAGACTAAAATGAATTTATGAGAATTATATCTACTAATATATGTATTTTTTTACTTTTATGGTTAGTCTCAATCCTTCCAATGTCAAAGACAAGAATCCATATGAATCTAATAAAGATTGTATAATCATATGGGGTACTAACTCATGTTTCCATTCACAAATATGATGATTAAATGGATTTTTGTAATTACATTATGAAAACAAATTTCCCACTATTTCTATATATTAAACTAGATTTATGAAATATTTTTAAATAATCAAGTGATGATATCATTGAAATGATGAATCACTATTTACGTTATCCATCTATATGATTTTATTATATATTTATTTTGGAAAACATTTTTATTTTTCCCCTCTGTAAGGATGTGAGGAAACCACATAGACTACATAGGTAATTTTCATATTCCACATTAGATCAGGACCATCAACAACATTCAATATTATATAACCAACGATGAAGTAGTCATGAATGTTTTTCCCTAGTACTCAGAGGGGAAATAAATAATTTGAATGACTATTGAGATCTAACAAAATTAATCTTCAATTCTTAGGTAGTATGATCGTATGGTTCCCTAATGACAATAATAAATAAGAAATAACATTATCAATATTTAAATAATATATCTTAGTTATTCTATACTTGAATTCAAATCACCTCTATTATAAATGAGGATGTTTTTGTTGATGTTATGGTGTGTATAATAAGATTATTAAGATTGGAGAATATTTTTCAGTGATGCCCCAATTAGTATTATGTTATGAAAAAAATGGATTTAATCCATTCTAGGTATCATATTTATTATTTAACAAGCATCATATAAATAAGATTTGTTTCATGAAAATAAAATCCCAAAACTATGCATTGTTGGGATGATTTATCATAATCCACCAAGATAATATATCAGAACCCAATTGTAGGAAATTAATATTAATATTAATTTAATTAATTTTCCAACATCTTATGATTGGAAAATTAAATTTGATTTATTTATCCCCATCCATTTCATTAATAGATAATATTACGGACCCATTAATTATAATGTTTTATAAATTGGAGACATTGTGAATTATATTATTTTTAAATGTAGATGTCCACTAATTATAAAACATATAACAGGTGATCATCTAATGATCGAACTAACTTCAAGATATTTTAATGACGAGAGAATTATGACTTCCAATATATGAACAATTACTCTGTATTTATTAACCTCTTATTTTTCGGGGGTCCCCATCATCGAGTCACATTAGGAAGTGATGTTGTGGAGATTTTTTTCAGGGTATCCCTTTCCATTAAAAAATGATAAAATTGATAATATTGGATGGAGAATAGGGAAAATAATCTATATAAATATATAATTTACTTTATAAATACAATAGCGAATTTTTCCCACTATCTCCTTTTTCGGTGTTCAACAAGTCATGAGAATATTATATTGGTTTATTTCTCCTTATCTTAGGGTTTCCTTGGATATCTATCCATATATAGAGATTAATGATAGTTCATGTAAAAACATACACGGTGTTATTTTCTAGAATTCATAATACAATCCTGATTATGTTTCACATAACACATATACTATGATTGCTCTACCATTTTGGTTTAGCTGGTCCCCAATTGGTGAGGTGGTTAAGTTATCACCAAGGGGTCTTTTTCCTTGATATCATCATCCGGAGGTATATTTCCATGAAATGTAACAATGTAAAATAACTATAATAATCAATATTATTTATCAATAGATCGTAGTCATTCTTATTTGATAGGGTATCCAAACTCTTATGAAATAAAAGTGATAGTATTTTGGAAACCACAAATACCTTTTCGTTTTTAGTGGATCAGCAAGTGGTTTATAGTATGTAATGTAGATAGTTACCCTATTCATGGTTCTATATTTATAATTGTGTGAATACTTCATCCTCTTGTATTTTTTTATGGTGGAAATTATCAATTAATGGGTAAAACCTAGAATGATCATCATATCTTCTATATCCTAAAGGGTTATGGGATTATTCCATGATTCTGTGTATTGAATCATATTCTCTATGGGTCACATTTTTCTAATGAGTCCATACAATGATGTTCCCTATAAATATTTGAACCAATTTTGATGAATACATCACCATTAGTGAAAAAAGATATTTTTTAGAAGGATTATACAAACATAAAACCTTGAAAAATATTTCATTAAAAATTCAAGGTACTATACATGATCAATTGATGTACTCTCCATAACATATAACAGTACCAAAAACTCATAAAACATCAGTTGATCAAAATCGTGAGTGATATAGTGATTATACTGTATCTGTTTGGTAATTGTAATTCCTCGACTGAAGTTACCCCTATTTGGCACATTATTACATTAAATTGGCATGATCAAAATTTATCAAGTCTCTATGAACATATTATTTTAGTAGCCATTGAAGTAGTAGATACATAAAAAATTCTTACGTTACATTATGAAATGAAAATGATAAATATTGTGTCTTTATTGAAAACTCTTATATACCTTATTCTATTCCCTTAGGTCAGTCAAAATATACTTCTTCACATCATGGGGAAAATAAAACATAATAAAGGGGTGAGCTCAAATGCTCAATAAGGATACAAATATAGTGTAAACATTCATAAATCATCATAAATGTTTTGGGGAATGTAGAAGACTAAAACAAAAGCCTTTTAAACATAAATTTCAACATAATATAGAAAATATAAATCAAATAATTTCTTTTACATATTCACATGAATATTCCACTAGTCAAATAACCACATGTAATATCAATTGCTAATTTTATAATGATAGAATGCATAATGTTAGACATCACAACCTCATAGTCAAGGCCTTGTGCCAAGACTAAAAATAAGATATTGTCAAGGCCTTGTGCGAAGACACTAGTTTGTCTCATGAGACCTACCGATGTATCGAGGAGCTATAGTGGGCTCCACCAATCACTTATTATGTCCAATGCTTTCCTCAAATGAAATGGGTGAAACATATTATATTTTTTTTAAACTAATATACGGAATCACAATACGTTAACCACAAACTGTTAATGCCATAAAAATAGCACATCCACAGTCAAACATAACTCATTCAATACAATATAGAAGATTTTTTTATAATAATTAAAAATCAATAATGAATAAAATATAATAAATGATATTGACCTAGATGAAAATAATTAGTAAAACTATTTTAGTTCAATATTTCATTTTTCATGAAAACATTTAATGTTGCAGTATTTATCAATGAATTAGTTTTAAAGGGATTTTTTAATCAAACTGTCCCATTAAACTTTGAAACATTTGAATGGAATTTTATTTTCAAAACTATCATTTCTATATAAATAAATACTAAAAACCATTTTGAAAACATGGAAATTAATGATAACGATTTATAAGAATAAATATCTAAAACATTTAAAATGATATTTTAGTTAAGGAGTTCCTCACCAAATGGGAGATGCTTGAAAAAAAGTAATTGAGGAATAAATTTAATCAAAACATTATGATTTCATCTGAATAAAGGTATCCAAGATATAATATGTCAATAGAGAGTATAAACACCATATAAAAGTGAATTGGTTCATAACGACAATTAGGTATCAATGAAATATAAATTGAGACAAAATTCCTTATAAAGACGGTTTTCATAGATTAAGGATAAATCAAGGAAATAATTATGTGTGAAAAATAAAAATTCAATCAATATAATTGGATATCTAGTGTAAATAAATCATAGTACATTCACAGATATTCTGGTAAAAACAATATAAATGACTTGGATGTTTAACTCATTGAATGGAAATTGAGTTACTATTATCCTTAACATGTTCATATCAGTAGCATTAGAATATGTCAATGGAGTGATTATGTGTATCAGAAGTGTATCCACACAAATTGGAGTTTAAAATATTACATAATTAATAAATAGCAATTCCACACATAATCTTGGTGTAAAATAATCAATGATGTATGCATAAAGCCCAATGAGTGCAAATTGAAATTTGAAATTCTCTTACTGATTTGGTAACTTATGAAACCCAAATCCCATGAAAGATGATACATACAATGGAGATGAAAATACCCATAAATTAACATATATTAATCCAAGAATACAGTAATGGGCAGTACATACACCACTCAAAAGGAAATAGCGGAATATATAGTATAAATCTCACGGGAATAAAAAGTGAGATGAAAACCCCCTTACCTTGTACATTTCTTTAAACAAGGGTACATTAAAAAATTTATAATAGTTAAATCGTTGTTATTAAATTATAAAAGAACCACATTAAAAAATATGATATCATATATGAACTTCTAATATTGATTTGTTTATAATATTTTAGTAGTATCATTGTTTTAGGTGTTAACTAATTCATTTTCCTTTATATGTTTTGTTATGTAATTCATGTATGTTATGTAGATGATGTATTTGATTCATATCCTAATTAAATTATTTTATTAAATATTATTTTTAATCATAAAATGAAAATTATTCTTGAATGGTTACAATGGGGAATGAATTTCAATGCGTTCGTGGAGATAGTAATCCGTACGTACGTACAAGTGACAATATCATTGAATTGAAGG
This sequence comes from Viscum album, assembly GCA_963277665.1. Lineage (NCBI taxonomy): Eukaryota > Viridiplantae > Streptophyta > Magnoliopsida > Santalales > Viscaceae > Viscum > Viscum album. The sequence continues at coordinate 2,108,555,772 of OY728122.1, read as the reverse complement.
TGATATCGTATATAATTGGATTTATATCACATATAATTAATCATTTAAATGTTATATTTATTATATACATCAATTATACATCATTATTAAACCTGTACAAATAATTAAGTGTTGAATAACTACTACACCAGGACGTGGAGACGGTCAGTCGTACTTATGCACGTTTGGTGACATTGTCATTCATAGGATGGATAGAATAATAAAAATGGACATACCATATTTATAATAACATTATAGTATGTAGATGTTATTGGAGTTATAATTTTTTTATGGAAACCAAAATGAACGTGGAAGTGGAAGAAGAAGATAACCATGAAGAAGGTGACGAAATTATTAAATCTTCTTCAGGTGCTTCCTTGTTTTATCAAAAGGAATCCATAGGTTAGATTTATGATCAATGTAAGGCCTATAGGATTAGTAAAAACATTTGATATGATATTTGGGTAGGGTTTGGCCACAAAAAATGGCTTTGGAGGTGTGAAATTAAGGGAAGGAGATGTTCCCTTTTATAAAAGAGGTGAGGGTCACTTTAGGAAAAGCTTGAAATATTATTTTATTATAAAGTCAATATTGGTTTTTAATGGCTCAAAATGGATTTATTTCGAGTCAAAGGTATGGATGGGTGGAAAACCTCTCAACCAATAGGTTTTAGACAGATTTAGGTTAGAATATTAACCTCAACTTTTGGATTTAACTCTTAGTTAATTAGTTTATCTTTTATCATATATTCTTCTATTATTATAATAAATGATTAATAAACATACTATAAAATCCAAGAGAACCCAAGGTTGTTCATTATTGATATATCTATCATTATATAATTTCTTTGGTTGATCCTTATATTTTTAGGAATATTATATCAATTAATAATATTTTATTTGTATTAAAAAATGATTTATGTCAATTTTGACACTATTGGGTATCATGTATTTATGGAAATCAAAAACCATTATCAAATTGGAAAAAAAATTATTTACTAAACCCTAAAATTTCATATTAACGTATATAATATTTTTAATTCATCATTAGTCTCAATATACATTTATATTGTTATTTATAATAATAATTATTTAAATCTTTCATTGATAAGTTAATTACTGCACCATCACTATGTCATCAATAAATTTAATTATTTAATGTCTAAAAAATATAAATAAAATAAAATTATGTATAAAATATTTTTATCTTTCTAATGAGTATTTATATTTAACTTTATCTTATGTATAACCCTATATTAAAAATATTTTAGTTATTAAACTTTGAATTTAACTCTTTTAACTCTTCTTTAAATAAAATAATAATAAATGTCTGAATCTAATCCATGTGGACCAAAAGGATCGTATAATATTCCTAAGGTTGATTTTGGTAAAAATAAACTTATCCCATAGAATTAGTACATGTTTTAGGGTAATTATATTATCATATTTTCAATTAGTTACCCTCTTTACTTTTAACAATGGTAAATAAAATTAAAATGTAACTATTCACCAAAAATTATTTTCATATTATTTAGCCACATTTAACATAATGATTTTAGACGTGTCGCTCGGATTTTATAAATTCAATCCATAGAAGCGGTAAAATTACATTTTATGAAATTTGGAAATGTGATTAAGAGGTGGGTAAAAGACGGTAAAATGATTAATAAAATTTTATACATATTATCTTATTATAAAATGACTCCAATTAATTAAATTGACTTTATATTAGTATTATGTATGTATTTTGACTTAAAATAAATTTAAATAAAATGAATAATTATCTAAATGAAATGTTCGTTGTAAACAATAACGTCATGTTTTTCGCTATTCATAAAAAAAAGAATGTTTTTAGAAAAATACCAAAAAATCACTCAAATCTAATTTTGATATTTCAAAATAAAAAATTATGTCTATTTCACAAAATTATAAATAGAGAAGTTTTATTAATTATTTTAAAAAATATTCTTGTTGTCAAAACCAGAAAGTAGGTTTTTGAGAAGTAAAAACTATCAACAGATTGATATGTGTTTATGTCCAATATAATTGTAAAATTACTTCCAATGACCAAAATTGGATTAAATTATAAAATTATAATATAATTATACCATAAAACCTTTAAAATATATAATTGAACACTATAAATTATTTTGATTAAAAAATATGTTTTTAATTATAATTTAGTATTTTTCACTATTCATCAAAATATGAATGTTATCAGACAAGCACTAAAAATTTATCCGAAGTAAATTTTTATGTCCCACTTTTAAAAAAGAATTATTTTTCATCAAAATTAAAATATGAGTGTCAAATATTGTATTTAAAAATGGTTTTCCATTCTAAGGCTGTAAAATTGATTTTTTTTGAAAAATACTTATCTTATCTAACAATTTGAATTTGTTCTTATATTATGTCTATGAAACACATAATATGGATTTTAAAATTACATGGAGTATATAAAATTCAAAATACAGTAATTACTATTCATAACTACTTTTTTATTGGCTAGTTTGGTAAGTTGTGGTGAGCTCGAACTCGGTGTTGCGTATAGCGCAAGATATTGAATTACTTTAAATAAAATAATATACTATGAACTCTTGGGGTTTACATTATTCCCCCATTATGGAAAATGCATCATTATAATTTCAAATTTGGGCTTGGGAACTTCATTGAACGTCCCAAATCGGAGAAATAGCCAATAAAACTATCACTTTAAAAAATGAATGAGTAGTTGTTTCCCTCAGAATTCGGGGATGACCTCCTTAATTCAGGGGTCAAACATTCCAATCGGTTTCTAACAGGTTTGTTCATAGAACTGGAAACATCCAAAGATTCCACATCCATTTGGACCTACTTTCCAAAGGTAGGTGCTCATTAGTTTGGGGACTGATGAGGCTTAAGAATTTGTATTGGTTGAGAGGATGGGAGGTCGGACTCATCACACATTTTTTAGGGGAATTATTGTCTACTCCAGGACTGTCTTTATAGATTTAAGTTATGTTCATGAATCTTTATTACATTACCAAGTATAAAATGGGCTTTCCTTTAGATCTGAAAATCAATGATTGATATGTAGGAAATTTAGAGAATCTTTTATATATATTTGAGGTTCTTCATTGATAGAGAATCATCAGTATTTGTTAGATATTCTTAGTCAATGGTATCCTATGATACATAAAATTATCTTGGTTATTAAGATGACCATTCCGGTTTTAAAGACACTCAATGGGGAACATGAAGTTTATTGTCATTCATAAGGACATGGATTATTTCAGAGTTGGGATCGAACCCGCAGATGGGCTACCTACGTATCCTTTCTTTAGAAAAGGAATCAGAACCCACGTAGTTCGAGTAAGGGAGTGTGATGTTTATGACTGATGGATCAATGAAGAATATCATAATTACTTTTACACTCTAAGCTCACATGAGCCATGCTCGGTGTGATAAAGAAGATGTATTGGTAAAAATCAGACAATTTTGCCATGAAAGATGCAATCACAAGAAATAAGGTGGGACTTATGTATGTATGACTGCCCAGATAAATGAAGATTTGGATTTACTTCAGGGAAGAAATCCAGGAACAGGGTCCATAATGGTATATGTGCTTCATGGAGATTTGAATACTCTAACTTGGGGCTTACTCCTGAAAAGGAGCCACAAATTAGGAGAGGACTTATGATTGGGTTTTTACTCCTCATAAGGAATCCCATATCAAAGGTAAATTAGGACTGGTTAAGAGGAATTAAGACTTGGGCTTACTCTTGAAAAAGAGGCCCAGGTTAAGAGACTTGAAAAATTAAGGTGCTTGGGGCTTACTCCGGAGGAGGATGCCCAAATTAGGGGACTGGGGCTTTCTCTTGAAAATGAGGCCCAGGTCAATGAAATTATGGTAGGGGCTTACTCTTGAGGAGGATGCCCAAATTATGGGACTGGGGCTTACTCATGAAAAGGAGGCCCAGGTTTGAGAATTATGACTGGGGATTATTCCTGAAAAGGAGGCCCAGGTTAATGAGTTCTCTCATCTTAAAGGATGAGGTTGAATTAATGAAATGTCAATCTTTAGTGACATAATGATGTGTAAATCAGTAGGTTTTGAGAGATATTCCACAGAGTTCCTTTTAGATAAGGAAGTCAAATCAAGAAATCATGCCATAAATGGCTTCGAAGAGTGTCTTGAAGACTGAATCTTGAATAGGAGAGGTGGAATGGCTTAAGAGGGGTAAAATGGGTAAAAAGGGCACCCAAAAAGGCAGGGGTGCGCATGTCCTGGCAGGCGCGCAGGTACTGTATAAGGCCCCAGCCTTAAACCTTACATAATCTTGAGTTATTACAAGATTAAAAATTGAGGATCTTTTCAGGTTTAGATTTTTAGAGAATTAGAACATAAAACTTTCATTACATTCCATATTTAAACAAACTGGTTACATAAAAGATAGTATTCATTTTTCCCATCAAAGGAAACATATTTAAAATAAAACATGGATTCTTTCTTGACACTTCCTTGACACTATCATCATATCATGTACCTTTCCCTTGACCTGTGAAAAACATTTCAAAAAACTTGGGATGAGCATAAAATGCTCAGTAAGGGATATAAAAATATGGAAAGGAAACATGGGTACATATATACATAAGAATGAAATCATACTTTACCCATAAAACATAAGCACATTAACATTACTCATCAAATCATGAATAAATCATAGAAATCATAAGACATAAAGGTAACTTGAGGCATTTATAACATTCTTATGTAGGGAGTAACCCTATTGGTTACGTTTGGAATACCCATCATATTATATTCCCTAAATCTCTTCGGAGAAACCTTATTGTTTCACTCCTTCGCATTAAACAATGCATTGGAGAGCTATATCGGGCTCACCCGCCCTTAATTTATCACGGAACCACCCGTCTTCATAATAATGCCCAAGAACCTCAACATAATCGTATCACATAAAACATGCATAAAGGAAACATAACATTTCCACCTTTCAATCACAAGATATCAATACAACACATTGATATAAAAACATTATGAAATCCATTTTCAATACCAAAATAAAAGAATAGTAAAACATGGTATTTATTTTTTTTTAAAAAAAAAGAGGTATGGCTTGTAGATGAAGCCGAAACTCAAATAATGGTCACGGAGGCGGAGAAGTCATTGTCGCCGCATACGTACGACAAAAACATTCCCTTTTGTCATTTAGTAAACGCTTCGTATAAAAAATAATCCTTTTGAATAAACTTAAAATTCAAAGGGGTTTATACACCATATAAAAGAAGGTTGTGTATAAAAAAAATTATGCCTCAATGAAAGGAGATTGAGACAAAGTCCCATACCTCGGGTCCGACTTGACTCGATCGTTCTTTAATGTCCTGAATAATAAACATGAGTTAATTTCTACTTGCTTAAGAACCTTTTTCAAGTTCATTATTCCTTTTATATCACTTATTTCCATGTCATGAACACTATGTAATTATTTAAGTTAATAACGGTCGTTTTAACTATCATTGGTACTTGAGTCAAAAATAAACCCTTTTTAATTACAAGTTGTTAATGTATCCATTATATCCATAATTATAATCATGATGTATATATCATATATATCCAGTATTTACATGCATTTATAATATTACATAATCATTTAGAGGTAAGAAATGAAATGCACCGTTCATGGAGATGGTAAGCCGTACGTACGCATGACCGCTACTTTCATTTCTATTTAGTATTTTATAGAATGGAATCATATTGATATAAATTTATATTATAATTCCAGTATAATATCATATATATAATATCATAGTTCCATCCTTTATACGTCCCACATATGGTATTTAATGAATCAAATCACTTTGAGGGGGCGGTATTCCGCACTTCCTTAAATGAAGATATCGTGTTTACCCATAATGGAAACCATAAAGGTATGCCCAAAATGAAAAAAAAAATAAGCTTAAGGAAAACATAAACATATTATATATCATATATAAATATAGTTACATCTTAATGGCCACCTTTTAATGTGTTAAAAGAATGTTGAACAATCATCGTTTCGGGAGGCATAAATTCACCATCCACGTAAACAGTATGTCATTTAACCATTAGATGTAGGTGTGTGTTAGTGTAGCTCGATTACTTCTTATAAAAACATCCTAGTATATTTAATATACTGTAGTTGTTACAAAATAAATGAATAAAATGAGTTTAGGGGGTTGGAGATGCAAAATAAAACAAAAGGACTCAAGTGAAGACATTACCTTAAAATCGGGTAACTCCCTTTGGTTTGAGCTCAAAGGCTTCCTTGGGAAGACTTCTGCCCAAAGTGAGGCTTCAAGGAGTAATAGAGGGAAGTGGAGAGACAAAATGGGCAGGGGTTGGCTGATCCAACGGCTTTGGAAGTGTGAGTAAAGAGGTAGAGGTGGGGGCCTTTTATAAGAGGAGAGGAGGGGCACTCTTGGAAAGTAATGAAATGTTACTTTATTTGAAAATGATTTTCGGATTCAAAAGGTCCCACATTGATATAATTCGAGGGTAAGGTGATAAGGGTTCGAAATCCACCCATAAAATAGGTTTTGGACATGTTTAGTTCATAGATTTTACATTATCATTTCATTATATTTAAATCCTTTATTAATGAGGTAATCGCTGCATCATCATGATGTCATATATAATTTAATTTATTTAAAGTCTAAAAATTATAAAAAAACTACTAAGATGTAGGAAATATTTTTATCTTTATAATGAATATTTATAGTCCAAAATATCATTTATGTAGACAAAATTAAAAATATTTTACTTAGGTCATACATTCTTTGTCACATTTAACATTCTTTAAAAATAAAAAGATAAAAAGTCACTTTCTCACAAAAAGAGATTCCATGGGGCCCCCAAGTTTGGCACAAGGAATCCCATGGTAGGCCATGAGACAACCAGTAGCCTTAGGACACATGTTGTGGTCTTTTTTTATTATGATGATATCATTTTATTATCTTTAACTACTTGATTACTCATTAATCAAGATAATTAAAGATAACTAACATCGTTACTATTCATAATGTCAAATAATAAAAGAGTCTTAATTACATAATTTCGACCTTCTGATTCCAAATATGTAATCCATTTTACCAAATTCCAAAAACATAAATTGCAATAATTGATTTAAAAATAATTCTCGTTGTCAAAGAAAATAGCGGGTTTTTTTGAAAGAATATCTATGAAAAGTTTGGCATTAGCTTATGACCAATTCCAAAGTGAAATTAATCCTAATTACCACCATTGGATTAAATTGTAAAAATATATTCATATTACACTTTAAGACCAATTAAAAGGATAATCTAACCATATATTTAAATTAAATGAAAAAGCAGTTATGATGTAAAATGCAGTATTTTTCACTATTCATTAAAAAATGAACATTGTAAGAAAAATACCAAAAAAATTTAAAATGTAAATTTCAATGTCCCAATCATAATGAATATGTTTATTTTGAAAAATATAGATTATAAAATTTTCAAAAGTTTGATTTAAAAATGGTTTGCCATCAAAAGGCAGTAAAACAATCTTTTAAGAATATTAGTGTATTCAATGCATAAGATTGTATTTATTTTCATTTTAAGCCTCTAAAATGCTATCTTAATCATTAATAGACATAGATAAAAATATCTATTATTCATTACTTACTTGGGATGTTACATCCTTCCCTCTTTATAAAATTGTGTCCCCGCAATTTATTTACTTATCGAATAAATGGGGGTACTTATCCCTCATTGCATTTTCAGATTCTCGTGTTGCCTCTTCCATCATGTGGTTTTTCCACAAAACCTATACCTGGTTAATCACCTGATTTCGTAACACATGCTCCCTGTGGTCAAGAATCTGGACCGGTTTTTCCTCATAGGATAGGTTCTCTTCCAACTGAACTACCTCTGGACGCAATACATGAGATGGATCTGGCATATACTTTCTCAACATAGAAACATGAAAAACATTGTGTACCTGAGTTAACTAGGAGGCAAAGCCACCTGGTATGCAGCTGATCCAACTCTCTCCAAAATTTCATATGGTCCAATGAACCTTGGACTCTGCTTTCCTTTCTTACCAAATCTCATCACACTTTTCCATGGTGATACTTTGAGAAAAACATGATCACCTACCTCAAAAGTTAGATCCTTCCTCCTATTGTCTGCATAACTCTTCTGCCTACTCTAAGCTGTTCTCATGTGTTTCTAAATCAACTGAACTTTTTCTACCATCTCTTCTACCAATTCGGGTCCCATCAACTTCCTTTCACCCACTTCATCCCAGAAATCTGGAGTTCGACGCTGCTTCCCATATAACGCCTCAAATAGTGCCATCTGTATACAGGAATGAAAACTGATATTATATGAAAATTCAACCAAAGAAAGATGTCGGTCCCAACTTCCCTGATAATCCATCGAACAAGCTCGTAGCATATCCTCCAAGGTCTGAATTGTTCTTTCTGACTGCTCATCTGATTGAGGATGAAATGTTGTACTAAAATTTAATTCAGTACCCAACGACTTCTGAAGTCCTTTTCCTAAGTTAGAAGTGATCATGTGATCACGATCCGATACAATGGAGACGGGAACTCCATGTAACCTGACTATATCTTTAAGATACAAACGGGAAAGTTGATCTATGGAAAAAGTATCTCGTATAGAAAGGAAATGAGAATATTTAGTCAAGCGATCCACAATAACCCAGATTGCATTATTACCTCGAGATGTCTTCGGTAATCCCACAACAAAGTCCATGGATATATTCTCCCATTTCCACTCTGTAACTGGTAAGAGCTGAAGCATCCCTTTCGGTAACTGTTGCTCTGCTTTAACCTGTTGACATGTGAAACACTTCATAGTAAAATCAGCAATATCTCTTTTCATTCCATCCCACCAGTAATACTCCCGCAGATCTCTGTATATCTTAGTACTGTCAGGATGAACTAAAAACGGAGAACTATGAGCTTCACATAACAACTCTCTCTTCAATTGTGAATCACAAGTCACACACAATCTCTTCCCAAATCTCAAAACGCAATCATTATCAATGTTGAATTCAGGAAACTTACCTTTCTGAACTAGCTCTACCTTTTTCTGCAACTCACTATCTTGCTTCTGTGCTTGCTTGATTCTATCTGATAGAGATGATCTTACTGATACCTAAAACAAAACAGAAGAACTTCCTGCACCAACAACTTCTATGCCAAAGTTCATCAAATCATTAACCAAAGGATCACGTTCCAAACGCAACATTTCTAATGAAGCATTACTTTTTCGAATCAAAGCATCAGCCATTTTATTTTCTTTTCCCAGATGGTAATGAATTGTACAATCATAATCCTTGATTAATTCCAGCCATCTCCTCTGTCTCATTTTTAACTCTTTCTGAGTGAATATATACTTTAAACTTTTGTGATCAGTATATATTTTACACTTTACTCCATACAAATGATGTCTCCAAATTTTTAGGGCAAAAACAACAGCAGCTAATTCCAAATCATGTGTAGGGTAATTTACCTCATGATTTTTCAACTATCGTGAAGCATAAGAAATTACCTGATCATTCTGCATTAGAACACAACCAAGTCCTTTCAATGAAGCATCACTGTATATAACACACTCACCATTCCTGGAAGGTAGTGCCAAAACTGGAGCATTCACCAATCTTCTTTTCAATTTCTAAAAAAAATCATCACATTCTTTTGTCCAGATAAACTTAACACCCTTCCGAGTTAGCTTAGTCATTGGACTAGATAACCGTGAAAAATTTCTAAAAAATCATCAGTAATAGCCTACCAAACCAAGGAAGCTACGAATCTCAGTTACATTTGTGGGTCTTGGCCAGTCTTCCACAACTTTTGTTTTTGGAGGATCAACAGTTATCCCATCTTTAGAAACAATGTGACCAAGGAAAGAAATTTGTTGCAACCAAAACTCACACTTGTTGAATTTTCCATAGAGTTTATTTTCTTTTAAGGTTTGCAAGATAACCCTTAAATGTCTTTCATGCTCCTCTATACTTTTAGAAAACACAAAAATATCATAAATAAACACAACCACCATTTATCACCTGATTCAACTGAGCCATCAGTGTAGTAAACTACTCAATTCTGATTCCGACCATCTCTGGTTGCTGATTTTAAAGGTCATTATACTTTGTATGCCTTCCTTGAAAAGTTGCTCTATTTCCTCTGCAGAAAACCATTCTTAACAAACATTTCTCAGATGAAGCAACATGGTAATCTTCAAATACTATATCACTTAAATTGTACCATAAAAAAATATATTTTTGGATAATCATTTAATAAAATTCTAACTCCTAAAGTTATCTAAACCGACCTCTGATACCAACTATAAGGCCCCAGCCTTAAACCTTACTTAATCTTGAGTTATTACAAGATTACACATTGAGGATATTTTCAGGTTTAGAGTTTTAGAGAATTAGATAATAAAACTTGCATTACATTCCACATTTAAACAAAGTGGTTACATAAAAGATAGTATTCATTTTTTCCATCAAAGGAAACATATTTAAAATAAAACATGGATTCTTTCTTGACACTTCCTTAACACTATAATCATATCATGTACCTTTCCCTTGACCTGTGAAAAACATTTCAAAAAACTTGGGATGAGCATAAAAAGCTCAGTAAGGGATATAAAAATATGGAAAGGAAACATGGGTACATATATACATAAGAATGAAATCATACATTACCCATAAAACATAAGCACTTTAACATACCTCATCAAATCATTAATAAATAATAGAAATCATAAGACGTAAAGGTAACTTGAGGCATTCATAACATTCTTACGTAGGGAGTAACCCTCTTGGTTACGTTTGGAATACCCATCACAGTATATTCCCTAAATCTCTTCGGAGAAACCTTAACGTTTCACTCCTTTGCATTACCCAATGCATTGGAGAGCTATATCGGGCTCACCCGCCCTTAGTTTATCACGGAACCACCCGTCTTCATAATAATTCCCAAGAACCTCAACATAATCGTATCACATAAAACATGCATAATGGAAACATAACATTTCCACCTTTCAATCACAAAATATCAATACAACACATTGATATAAAAACATTATGAAAACCATTTTCAATCCCAAAATAAAAGAAAAGTAAAACATGTTATTTATTTTTCTTTAAAAAAAGAGGTATGGATTGTAGAGGAAGCCGAAACTCAAATAATGGTCACGGCAGCGGAGAAGTCATTGTTGCTGCATACGTACGACAAACACATTCCCTTTTGTTGTTTAGTAAATGCTTCGTATAAAAAATATTCTATTTGAATAAACATAAAAGTCAAAGGGGTTTATACACCATATAAAATAAGGTTGTGTATAAAACAAAATATGCCTCAGTGAAAGGAGATTGAGACGAAGTCCCATACCTCGGGTCCGACTTGACTCGATCATTCTTTAATGTCCTGAATAATAAACTTGAGTTAATTTATACTTTCTTAAGAACCTTTTTCAAGTTCATTATTCCTTTTATATCACTTATTTCCATTTCATGATCACTATGTAATTATTTAAGTTAATAACAGTCGTTTTAACGATCATTGGTACTTGAGTAAAAAATAAACCCTTTTTAATTACAAGTTGTTCATGTATCCATTATATCCAGAATTATAATCATGATGTATATATCATATATATCCAGTATTTACATGCATTTATAATATTAAATAATCTTTTAGAGGTAAGAAATGAAATGCACCGTTCATGGAGACGGTAAGCCGTACGTACGCATGAACGCTACTTTCATTTCTATTTCGTATTTTATAGAATGGAATCATAATGATATAAAGGTATATTATAATTCTTGTATAATATCATATATAATATCATTGTTCCATCCTTTATACGTCCCACATATGGTATTTAACGAATCAAATCACTTTGAGGGCGCGGTAGTCCGCACTTTCTTAAATGAAGATATCACGTTTACCCATAATGGAAACCATAAAGGTATGCCCAAAATGAAAAATACAGAATCTTAAGGAAAACATAAACATATTATATATCATATATAAATATAGTGACATATTAATGGCCACCTTTGAAGGTGTTAAAATAATGTTGAACAATCATCGTTTCGGGAGGCATAAATTCACCATCCACGGAAACAGTATGTCCTTTAACCATTAAGTGTAGGTGTGTGTAATTGTAGCTGGAATACATCTTATAAAAACATCCTAGTATATTGAATATACTGGAGTTGTTACAAAATAAATGAATAAAAAGAGTTTAGGGGGTTGGAGAAGCAAAATAAAACAAAAGGACACAAATGAAGACATTACCTTAAAATTGGGTAACTCCCTTTGGATTGAGCTCAAAGGCTTCCTTGGGAAGACTTCTGCCCAATTTAAGGCTTCAATGAGTAATGGAGGGAAGTGTAGAGACAAAATGGACAGGGGTTGGCCGAGCCAAAGGCTTTGGAAGTGTGGGTAAAGAGGTAGAGGTGGGGTCCTTTTATAAGAGGAGAGGAGGGGCACTCTTGGAATGTAAAGAAATGTTACATTATTTGAAAATGATTTTCGGATTCAAACGGTCCCACATTAATATAAGTCGAGGTTAAGGTGATAAGGGTTCGAAATCCACCCATACAATAGGTTTTGGACATGTTTAGGTCTTAGATTTTACATTATCATTTCATTTTATTTAAATCCTTTATTAATGAGGTAATCGCTGCATCATCATGATGTCATAAATAATTTAATTTATTTAAAGTATAAAAATTTAGAAAAAAAATACTATGATGTAGGAAATAGTTTTATCTTTCTAATGAATATTTATAGTCCAAAAGATCATTTATCTAGACAAAATTAAAAAAAATTTACTTAGGTGATACATTCTTTGTCACATTTAACATTCTTTAAAAATAAAAAGATAAAAAGTCACTTTCTCACAAAAGTGATTCCATGGGGCCCCCAAGTTTGGCACAAGGAATAACATGGTCGGGAATGAGACATATAATAGACTTAGGACACAGTTTGTGGTATTTTTGTATTATTAAGATATCATTTTATTATCTTTAACTACCTGATTACTCATTAATCAAGATAATTAAAGTTAATTACCATCATTACTATTCATAATGTCTAAAAATAAAAGAGTCTTAATAACATATTTTGGAACTTCTGATTCCAAATATGTAATCCATTTTACCAAATTACAAACACATTAATTGCAATAATTGATTTAAAAATAATTCCTGTTGTCAAAACAAATAGCGGGTTTTTTTGAAATGATATCTATGAAAAGTTTGGCATTAGTTTATGACCAATTCCAAAGTGAAATTAATCATAATGACCACCATTTGATTAAATGGTAAAAATATATTCATATTACACTTTAAGATCAATTAAAAGGATAATCTAACCATATAAGTAAATTAAATGAAAAGGCAGTCATGATGTAAAATGCAGTGTTTTTCACTATTCATTAAAAAATGAACATTGTCAGAAAAATACCAAAAATTTATCCAATGTATATTTCAATGACCCAATCATAATGAATATGTTTATTTTGACAAATATAGATTATAAAATTGTCAAAAGTTTGATTTAAAAAGGGCTTGCCATCAAAAGGCAGTAAAACAATCTTATAAGAATATTTGTGTATTCCATTCATAAGATTGTATTTATTTTCATTTTAAGCCTCTAAAACGCTATATTAATCATTAATAGACATATATAAAAATATATATTATTCATTACTTACTTGGGATGTTACATACTGCATGGGCGTGCTAGTCCTGGTCGCGCAGGTATACCTGCGCGACACATGGGTACTTGCGCGATGGTTAACCAGCAGGGTAATATTTGAGAAACTCTTGGTTAAAGCCTTTAGAATCATCTTTAGGTTATTGCAGAATAGGGGCGCACAAGTTCTATTGAAGGAGTAAGGCGGCGTGCAAGTGTGACCATTTCCCTTAAGGGCTAGCCACTCAGGTGTGCAAGTGCTGATGAGTTTCATCACTTAGGCCTTCCTCCCCCTCTTTAGATCTTCCGTTCTAGGTAATAAATTACCTTAGAAGTGTTTCGGAAGATTTGAGAATAGACTAGGGTGCCGGGAGCTTAAATATGAGTTTCTGGAAAAATTCCTCTTTTTGAATGGGGGGCCCATAGGGCCTATTTTTAGGCTGAAGAAGACGCGGGTGGTTATCCTTTAGGGTGCGCAAGTGACTTGCGCAACCATTAGGCATTGTGCAAGTGGACTTGCATGACAGTGATGGAACTTGCGTGGCACATGTTCTTTTGAAGCCTTTTTTCATGCCTTTGTCTATTTTAGATGTTTTCTTCAAAGGATGAATCAGTTTGTGCTAAGATATTCCTCTTTTCCAATCATTAGATTCTGTGATGAAAGGATCGTCAACAAAATTCCCCCCTCAGAGTTGCATCCGGAGAGAATAGAGGGTTTGACTCTGAGGAAATCGAGAATCAAAAGGAAATCTGGCAGTTTAAAGTCATGCATGTCGGACATAAAAAATGATAATTTTTAAGGTCTAAATAGCTTTGACCGAATGAATTATAATTGACTCAATTCCTTGAAAATTTATCTGAAAACATAGTACCATACTCAAGTATGAGGGAAAAAATATGTAAACTATGACTTCAGAATATATGAATCTGGGGAATGATATAAAAAAGAGTTAAAAGGAATTAGATGAAGTAGTTCCCAAGAATGAAGTTACCATTATTTAACAAACTCGTTAGGGGGTTGAATTATGCAGGGCCACCTAAGGGAATTGGCTGGGTAGTTAAATAAAATAGTACCTTTTGGCTAACAAGTTTGTTATGTAGACTGTTTATGCAAGGCCGCCTATGGGCACGTGCTACATAGTCAGGCAAAAAGAACTCTCATAAATTTACTTTCCTATTGAAAAATGCCAGTGAAAGTTAATAGAGATTCAAATTTTCCAAAGTATAGAGTTTTCGGTATGGAAAGAGGTACTTTAATATTGAGAGATATTTCCAAACAAGATTATCGAAGAACTGGATAGATATCACTCCTACGAAGGTCTGACCCAAACGTAGGGAAGGTGAATATAAACCATAGACTTGAATACTTTTCAGATCATGAAAAAGGATATGGGAAAAATATGTTAAGGATTGTTGTTTTTGCGGATCCCTACATACTGCCATTTAAGAAAAATAAGGACAAAAGAGGGTTTCTTCCCAAGAATGAATTTACCATTATTTAAAAAACCCGTTAGGGGGTTGAATTATGTAGGGCCACCTAAGGACATTGGATGCATAGTCAAATAATAATATCTTTTGGCTGACAGGTCTGTTATGTAGACTGTTTATGCAAGGCCTCCTATGGTCACGCGCTGCATAGTTAGGAAAAATAACCCTCAAAAGTTTGACATTTTTGTGACTAGAAGTCGATAAAAGGGCTATGAAGATCTGAAAATATTTATGGTTAGGATTATGACACATAAAGATGGGTATTGTCTAATGTATAAAGAGAGACACAGGTCAATGCTAACCATTGTCATGTTGTGGTTGGGTCCTGAATGGAAATGTTGGACATCAGTACGTATCCCATAAGGGTGGGAATCAAGCCATACGTAGTTCCTAAACTACAGTTTAACGTCGTGCGGGACAAAAGGAATAATGATCATAGTTTAGGGTCATGGAGCTTAAACCATTGTAAGAAATGCATAGTGTGTGTTTTCATGGGTACTTTCCATTCAGGGGACTGAAAGTGTAATTTGGGGTTAGGCCCAAAGACTTGGGGCTGGATTCGAGGGACACTCGAACGTTCCTATATATCCCATAAGGATGGGAATCTAGCCCACGTAGTTCTAGAAATACCCTCTGTACAAATTTGGTTTGTACATGTGAAGGGTGAAAGGGGAATTTAGTACAATGATGGTTTAACCCAAGATAAAAGGTTTACGCATTGACATGTATGCACGTAGTCTTTAAAATGAAACATGATTGAAAAATAAATGTAAATAACGGTTCCCCCTCAGGTGAGGGTATCAAAGAATATTGTAGTTTATTGTCATACTGGACAAAAGTGTTGTATAGTTTAACGTCGTATAACAAGGAAGAATGTGAACCAATGTAAAGATATTGATTCTAGGGGAGGTTTCACGAATTAACATCATATGAGATGGAGGTGAACCGATGTGAAGAGATTGGTTTTGGGCTTGAACCTTGGGAGGTTGCCTACGTACCCATCCTAGAAGGAAAGTATCAAAGTCTGCGTAGTTTAATTAAAGAATGAATTAATTATCAAGTTGTTCTTGGGGACAACGACCAAAAAAATGATTTTGTTGGGACTTACACATGGTTAGTCGCCCAAAGAGAGTGTTATGGTTGAGGTTTTCTCTAAGCTCACGTGAGTCATACTCAGTGTGAGAAACAGGAGGTAACAACAACCTTAACGATGCATAGCTTAATGTCATGTAGGACATATAAAGGGACTATGCAGTTTAAAGTCTTGCAGTTAGGACTATTGGTGCTGCACAGTTTAATGTCATGTAGCAGGGACAAAGTACAGTTTAATGTCATGTAGGAAATATAAAGGGACTATGGAGTTTAATGTCTTGCAGTTAGGACTATTGGTGCTGCATAGTTTAATGTCATGTAGCGGGGACAAAGTACAGTTTAATGTCATATAGGACATATCAAGGACTTTCTGTACAGTTTAGCGTCAAGTAGTTAGGACGATGGGGACAATATAGTTTAACGTCATGTTGGACGAAAGGGGGACTGTGCGGTTTAATGTCATGCAGTGAGGACAAAAAAGTACACCATTTAACGTCATGTTGGACATATTGGGGACATTTTTCACAGTTTAAAGTCATGTAGGATGAATTAGGGACGATACAGTTTAGCGTCATGTTGGACGAAAGTGGGAATAGTTTAAGGTCATATGCATGGACCGTGGATGGTGCAGATTAATGTCATACTGGACGGTGGTGTAGATTAAGGTCATACAGGACCTTTGATGATTATTTATTTTACCATCTTTCCGGACGTAAGGGACTTTTATACAGTTTAGCGTCACGTAGTTAGGATGTCACAGTTTAACGTCTTGCTGGACATAAGGGACTTGTAAATGGTTTAGGGTCATATGCATGGACCATTGATGATGCAGTTTAAGGTCATACTGGATTGTTGATGTAGTTTAAGGTCATACATGACCTAGTTGCGGTTTAAGGTCATACTGGACCATTTAGGGAACTTTTTCACAGTTTAACGTCGTGTGGGACGAAAGTAGAAGTAGTTTAAGGTCATATGTATGGACCATGTAGGGAACTTTTTCACAGTTTAACGTCGTGTGGGATGAAAGTACAAATAGTTTAAGGTCATATGTATGGACCATGTAGGGAACTTTTTCATAGTTTAACGTCGTGTGGGACGAAAGTAAAAATAGTTTAAGGTCATATGTATGGACCATTTAGGGAAATTTTTCACAGTTTAACGTTGTGTGGGACAAAAGTAAAAATAGTTTAAGGGTATATTTTTGGACCATGTCGGGAACTTTTTCACAGTTTAACGTCGTGTGGGACGAAAGTACAAATAGTTTAAGGTCATATGTATGGAACATGTAGGGAACCTTTTCACAGTTTAAAGTCATGTGGGATGAAAGTACAAATAGTTTTAGTTCATATTTATGGACCATGGATGATGCATTTTGTGTTTATACAAATTATTTCTTCAAAAATCTGGCATTGGTTGGAGTAGTGATGAGTTATCCATGCATCAAGATTAAATAATAAGCTCCATTGGAGTAGAACCTATGTATTGAGTAAGGTCCTTCCCATTTTAGATCAAGCTTGGGAGGTTTCTTTCCCGGTATCATTGGAGTTCTGAGAACTAATACCCATTCTCATTGAGTGAATGAACGAAGACAAACTTTTTTGTTAAAAGCTCGTGCTATTCGATTATGATAGACTTCCATGTGGTGCAAAGTGCACAATCAATTCTCATCTAACCATTCAAATTCATTCAATCGCTTTTGATATTGTTCATCTGTAGATGACTGATCACAAATGGCTACTCTGAGAGAAGGCAATTGAACTTCAATGGGCAAGATGGCTTTCGTTCCATATACTAGTGAATATGGGGTGGACCGAGTTACAGTGCGGGTAGTAGTCCGATAAGCCCATAAATCATGAAAGAGTTTATCAGGCCATGACCTCTTATCTTTATCCACCATCTTTTGCAGTATATTTGAAAGTGTCTTGTTGATAGCTTCTATCTGGCCATTGGCCGCTGCATGATACCGAGATGAATGGTTGGATTTGATGTTGTATTCTTGATACAACTTCTTCACCTTGGATGAACATAAGTTGGTGCCATTGTCCGACAATATGGTATGAGGGAAACCAAAGCTGGTAATGATGTTAGACTTGATGAAGCTAACAATGAATTTAGAACTGACTTCCTTGAGAGATATTTCCCTTACCCATTTGGAAAAGAAGTCAGTAGTAGTAAGAATGTACTTAAACTGATTGGTCGTAGATGAAGGGTAAGGTCCCGCCACATCCATTCCCCATGTGGCAAATGGCCATGAGTATTTAGCTGTATCAAGAAACTTTGGAGGTTGATAAATGAAGTTGGCATGTACTTGGCATGAATATCACTTCTTTGTGAAATCAACCCAATCTTGTATCATTGAAGGCCAAAAGTATCCAAGCCTTCGAATCTGATCCGACAGTCTATGTCCAAACTGGTGGGCACCACACACTCCTGCTTGCACTTCTTTCATGACATCCATTGTCTCTTCACCATCAATGCATCTGAAGATAACTCCATCAAAACCAAATTTTTAGAGAATTTTCTCTAGGTGATCTGGGCTATCATAAAGATTAAAATTTACCACACGTCGCCGGATTTGTTCTTTCTCGGCTCTATTAGGTGGTAGTGTTCCATTTTGAAGGGATTCCCTGATAGGTGACATCCATCTTGTAGTATGACCATACGATTTTGGAATGGGACTAATATCATTAATTTCCAATGTTCTGATTCGAACATAAGGTGAAATTGCATGATGGTGGGCAATATTGATGGTTATCTCATACCGATTTGGATCTTCCAGTGATGTGGCTATATTAGCCAGTGCATCAGCTTGAGAATTTTTTGATCTTGGGACATAAGAAAATGTTGGTTCTAAAGGGAATTCCGCATTAACTCTCTGATGTAATCATACAAAGGGATTATTTCTTCTTTTTTGATGGCATAATCCCCATTGACTTGATTGATTACCAGGTCTGAATCACCTTTCGCCTTTAAGTGATTCACTTGTGCTTGAAGTTCTATTTCCAAGCCTACGAGGAAAGCTTGGTATTATTCTTAATTATTGGTACCACCTTCCCAAAATAAGAAGGAATATGGTAACACTTCCTTTTCTGGTGAAATGAGCACAATTCCTAAGCCAACTTTGTTGAATTTATGATTATCCATTTTCCTCCCTGTTGGACTTCTGGAAGCACCATCAAAATACATTTCCCATGCTTGATGACTTTCTTGAATAGATAAGACTTCCTCATCAGGGAGTTCAATATCTGAAGATGGGTCTTCCACTGAAGGGTGTTCATCCTGGAAATCAGCCAGAGCTTGACCCTTTATCGCCTTTTGAGACACATACTGAATGTCGAATTGCTGCAAAATAACTGCCCACCTTGACAGACGTCCTGTAAGAATTGGACTAGTAAGGATGAATTTGAGCGGGTTATTGCGAGATACCAATTGGACCGCGTGATGTTGCTAGTAGTGTCTCAACTTCTGAACTACAAAGATAAATGCCAGGCAGCACTTCTCAATACTTGAATATTGGGTTTCTGCTTCAATCATAGTTCGAATGAGATTGTAGAGGCTGTTTTCATTCCCATCATTATTCTTTTGAGCAAGAAAGACACCCAATGATCGCTCTAGAGCTATCATGTAGAGGATAAGTTGTCTTCCTTCAACAGGTGGCATGAGTACCAGTGGACTCAAGAGGTATTTCTTGAGAATATTGAATGCATATTGACATTCTTCAGTCCACTAGTATGTGACTCCCTTCTTCATCAATTTGGTGAAGGGTAAACTTTTGCCTGCTAAATTGGCAATGAAACGCCGAATATAGGGTAATTGTCCTTGAATTACTCTTAATTATTTCAAATTTTGAGGAGGTGACATACCAAGGATTGACTTGGTCTTCCCAGGATCGACTTCAATACCACGATGGAATACAACAAAGCTGAGAAATTTTACTGAGGTTACCCCAAAAGCACATTTTAAGGGGTTCATCTTCAAATTATGTTTTCGAAGCTTGCGGAATATGACTTCTAAATCAGCTAAGTGGTTAGAATTTTGTTTGGATTTAACCGCCAAATCGTCTACATATAATTCAACAAACTTCCTTAAAAAGGGTTTGAAGATACGTTGCATGGTATGCTAATATGTTGCACCTGCATTCTTTAAAACAAATGGGCATTACACGGTAGAAAAACACACCCTGAGGGGCTCTGGAGGCTCTGGATTCCTCACCTTCTAGGGCCATTCAGATCTGATTATATCTATAATATCCATCTATGAAGGAAAGTGCTTTATAGCCTGCTGTTGCATCAATTAAATGTTCTGTAATCGTAACTGGGAAATCATCCTTAGGACAATGCCGATTAAGATTTCTGAAATCGATGCAATCTCTAATTTTTCTGTTCTTCTTCTTTACAGGGACAATATTAGCCAACCACTTGGGATATTGAACTTCTCTGATGAAGTTAGCTTTGATAATCCTATCCACTTCAGCCTCAATTTTGGAAGCATAAGTTGAGTGTGTTCTTCTCGCGGCTTGCTTAAATCCTCAATGTTCTTCTGATAAACCCAAATTATGAGTAGCAACATCCGGATCAAGCCCGGGAATTTCTGTATAGTTCCAAGAAAATATATCTATATTTTTCCTTAGAAAAGAAATATACATCTCTTTCTCTTCATGAGTCATGGCCGCACTGATTAAATTGGGGCGTGGATCTTCTTTTGTACCCAGATTTATTTCTCTGAGTTCATCAACAGTGGTAGAGATACCCTCTTCAAATGCTAGAGGAGCATCTCTGAGATCTTCCTCTTCTTCTTCATCATGTGTTATTTATTCCGTTTCTACATGAATAGTTGATGATAAAGCATAATTTTCATGATCAGAAGAGATGTCAAAATTTGCATATCCTGAAGAAGAAGCTTCCATTTCTGACCCGATTGATGATGAAGGGTCTTCTTTGGGTAAGAAAGAGGAGATGATTGATTGAGAATCGACATCATTGTTCACCTCCGATGTTGCTATAACTTCTTCTTGCCTAATTATCAAAGTATAGACTTTTTGGTTTTCAGCAGATGAAATGAAGAAATCACCATTTGTGCTTTCATTGCTGCTTGGTGGGTTACCAATTTCTCCCATGTTGTCTGGCTTGATTGTCGTAACTGACATTATAGATCTTTCCATAAGAGTATTTTGATTTGGGTCTACCTTGTCAATTTGAATGATAGGAAACACATAATCTGTACTCACATGTGTAAATGGATTTACTGGAATCTTCTCCAAACCATATGGAGCATTAAATTTGGTAATCTCCTTTATTGTGGATTTCTCCCTTCCCTTCATGTGATAGAATTCCGCCTCAATATATTGAGACTCACATGTCTTGAATGGGGCCTTATCACCATAAAATGTCCCAACATGACCATCGAAACAACATTTGAGACATTTATGGTAGGATGGAGGGATAGCCGCATATTGATGTAGCCAGGGTCATCCAAGCAAGATGTTGAAGGCTGAGTCTTGATCAACAACCATGAAATCTAAATTGGATACAAGATCTCCAAACTGAGTTCTGATTGTAACTTCGCCTAGTGGTCTTGTTCATTTTTATCATATCCTTCTAACATCATGGTAGAATGAGATAAATCAGATTCTATGAGGCCCAATCGATGAAGTGTACGAATGGGCATGAGGTTGACTCCTGAACCATTGTCAATGAAAGCTCTTCGGACGTCTACACCATTGACCTTTCCAGATAAGTAAAAAGGTATAATATGTCCATGCACGACATCATCTTCATCTTCATCAGTAAAAGATATTATTTCCTGGCATTCTGTAGGATTATTCACTATGTGATAGACTTCAGCTGCAGCAATTTCAGTTTTAAACTCCTTAGGACTTGACAAAGCCTCGATGAGTGCTTCCCAAAGATCTTTTGACAGATTCAGAGCATCCAGAATTGATAACTTGGATGGTACGTGGGCCAAGTGTTTCAATATATCATACTTTTGATCCAGAGGCCTGCGTTTCCCAACAAGAATATGTGCTTTAGAAGGTACCTTGGATGAAGATGCATTGGAAGTTGATGCATCTTGTATTGAGATAGGAATTTGTAATATTCCTGGTTTTGAAAGATTAGACTGATTAGATCCATTTACTAGCTTCGAGGAAGAATATGGAACCTTCAACCGGTCTCCCAAAATAACTGTCCCAAGACTGAATTTTCTATTGGTAGAAGAACTTTATTGTTCTTGCTGAGCTCGCTGAAGGGCTCTACCACGGGTTTCTGCTGCGTATACAGTTCTAGCAGGGGTAGAATTGGAATAGTGGCTTCTGAGAGATCCATGTTCTTTCCTGTATCCTGAGCCTCTGGAACTTCCTATGATTCCCTTGTTTGATACAGGGAATTCAGGCTCATCGAAATCGAAACTCCAACTGGCATATGGATCTGTTAATTGAATCATATTAATAGAACTGAAGATTAACTCTTCCTCTGATGAAGAATCTGCCGTATTAGCCTATTTAGGCTGTGCCTTTTGGTGGGGCGGTGCCCATGGCTTTGAAGTAGACGACATGAAGTCTTCCAGAGTCAAAGACAGCTTAGGCTTTGACACATACTCATCTTCTTCTGATTCTTTTTCTTTCATTGAATCATGTCGTTTCTTTGAGGACCTTACCTCTGATGAAGAGGGTTTTGCCGCAAAATTCCTGGAAGAAGACACAATCGGTTTCTATAATTGTTTTAGCAAAATAGCATGAGTTTGATTGATTGTCTTTTTGACCATCTAATCATCATACTTTTGTGCATTTTTTCTTTTGACTTATTTCCATTTGCCTTCCTCCTCTGGAGCTGTAACATATTCACATGCTACATGAGCTGAAGAACCTCTTAGTTTGACTTGTCCCGAGTTGACCATATTTTTCAGGAGGTCTTGGAAGACAAAACACTCCTGGATGGGATTCCCTAACATTTTATGAAAAGGGAAATAATTGGGAGGGTCTTCATCTCCTTTCGTGTTCGGCCTTTTGGGCCTTGGAAATTGAACCAGATTATTTTCCAAAGCCGAAATGAAGTAACCATTAACTTTTTCATTTGAGAAAGAGTATGTTTTGCTCTTAAAATCCTCAAATCGTTTTTTTCTTTGATATCTTTGATCATCTGGACAGAACAGAATTTTTTGTTGGTGCTCAGGAGGTGGAGCCCTTTGAGAAGATGAAGGATTTGAAGTAGAAACAGTTACATGTGCTTGTTTAAGCATAACTGTAGTAGTTTCTGATTTACCAATTCTCCTTCCTGGAGTTGATGGAATTACACAAAATTTAGCCTTAGCCTGTATAAGAGAGTCTTCAATCTGCTGAGTGATTAATGTAAGGTCTCGAAAACTTCCTTTGTATTTCACAGGGATTAAAGGCGTGCGTAATTTGTCACACAGATTTTCCATACAAATTGGAAACAATTATTCCTGAGGGAGTACTAATATTAGGGAATATGTCAATCCCTTCCAACAAGAAATGAAATCTGAGAACCTTTCATTCTCCCTTTTCTTACAATTTGTAAGATCAAAAACTGTTGTCTTTGGCAAAGTTGAGCTGAACTGAAGAAGGAATTGTTGACGGAGATCTTCCCATCCAGTAATTGACCATGATTGCAAGCTTGTATACCAGACAAAGGCTGGTCCATGCAGGGTCCGTACGAAGCATCATAGTTTTACTGCTTCTTTCTGCCCCGGAGTTTCCATCATAGGATCACAACAAGACACATAATGCATCAAATGCTGTTCAGGGTCGCCTGATCCATCGAAAATAGGGAATATAGGGTTTCCAAAACTAGATGGAGGAGAGATTGAATCTACCCATTCAGGGTAAAATTTCTTTTCTAGTTGAACCTGTGCATGTTTCCCTTCCATAGTTTCCAACCGAGATGTTAATGACTCAATAGTAGTTATTAACTTTTGAGAGACATCTGGTTGAACTTGGAATTGGGTAGGTTCAATGACTGGAGCTTGTACAGATGTGGTGGTTGGTGCTGAAACTGATAGTAGCACTGCCAACTATTGTTGCACTTGACCCATATTATTAGACATGTGAGGGTGTACAGTTAGAAGCGGATATTCTTGATCCATCTCAGTAGCTGCAAAAAATTCATTTGGATGACTGACTCCAGCACGCTTAAGAAGAAAACTACTCTGAAGTAGTTCTGCATTCAACCTTCTTAATTCCTTCATTTCTTCCTCCTGTGGTGCAAACCTTTTCTCTAGTGGGAGCGATTGGCCTTATCTAGAGGAAGGATATGTCACCTGATTCTATCCCCTCCCTTTGTTGGATCCTTTTTGGAGAGGGGAAAGTGGGTTACTCGAAGGATTACCTTGGTTCTGAGTAACCCTTTCATTTCGTGTACGCACACCTTATTCATTTGTGTCGGTGAGTACATATTCTTGAGCAGGAACCTCTTCATCTGAGTCCCCTGAGTGAGCCTCATCTAGTGGATCAGCAACAACAACATTGATGACATTGATTGACGCATAACGTATCGCATCCCTTCTATCAGCAATTCTGTGATATTGTATTCTTCCATGTCTTTGATGAGACATTGCCTTTTGTTGATGCGATCCCTCAGGAAATTCATGACGAACCATAATTTGGAGGGAATCTCCTGATAATTTGGCTCTTAGTTCCTCTGGAGGATTCTTCCCCAATCGATCAAAGACCGAATTTTTCTGAGAAGGGTATTGATGAATTGAAAAAGTCCCCAGTCCGGTGGACTGGAGCTGTTCTTGTTGTTCCTGCTCAACTCCTCGAATATTATTGGTTGATTATGCGGGTTGGTTTAAAATATTCCCCAGTCTGGAAAGCTGGGATGGCTCTTGACATGCTATGTCTGAGACTTTCTTAAAAGTTCTCTTGATCTTGCGAACCATAGTCTGGAAATTAGCTGGATGCATTAACCAGTATCCACTTTTATCACCTGGTTCAAATGACCGTTGGATTATTTCTGACACTTCTGTCACTTGATGATGTGATTTCTCTATACAAGAGGCCCGTTCAATATTCTCGTTTGCTTGATGCAGGAGTCATTCAACAACATGTTCTCTGTATGCTTTATTTTGAGAGGGACTAGTTTAAGCCTGTTCTTGGGAAAGATTTTGATTACAAACAAAGCCCATTAACTGTGGCCGGCCATGGGCAAAAACATTGCATGATACCATTTTCAGCGGGCTTTGCTGACTGGAGAGCACCATGAAATGTAGTGCTCCATGAACACCCCATCCTCTAACAGGAATACCAGATGGCGTATTGGCAATTAACTGACGTAATCTTTTTAGTGCACCAAGGCATGAACTTTGAAGGGCTCTCTACTACTTTTCAGCCTTCGGATATCGAGAGACTGATAGAGATGCAAAATCAATGTGACATTGTAACCCTTCTATTATCTTAAGATGATTTTCATATTCATCATAAGATAATACTTTCTTTTTCAACTGACAATGAGTTTTCCATATGTTGAGTCGAATATCATGAATTCCATCTTCTGTCAACATTTCTGGAATGTCATACTGAGAGTCAGCCAGAGGCCAAAACATTACTGGTACATCACATTTTTTCAGTTGTTTTCTCATGTTCACCATTTACTCTTTATCATTAAATTATGATTCTTCCACCTGATTTGACCGGAGTTGGTGTTTCTTTATTGCTTTATCGGATTCAACAAGATTGGTAGAGAAATCATTGATCAAACTAGAATATGCATGACTTAGGGGTGGTTCGGAGAATGACCTACACCCTGGGCTATCTTTAGATTGAGAAAGTAGTTCACCTTCTAGCGATGAAGCATGAGACATGACTGGTTTCGCATTTGCAAGTGCCTCAAGATAAGAGGGCTTTCTCCACACTACATCTTCCACTAGAGCATTTTTTGGGAAATGTGAATCACTACTGCGGAGAGGACTTTCACTGCGAAATTCATCATCATGGGGAGGACCACCATGGTGGGTTACAACAAAATATGAGATCTCTTGATCCATGGTCTTCTGACCACATAGAGGGTTCCTATGGATCTCATCTAAATATGAAACTTCGAGATCGACCAAATTGTCATGAAGCAGGCCTTCATGAGGAAGTGTTTGTTGATGACCTTCGGAATTAATGTTCCCACTATTGGGAAATGAGGGAGTAGAATCGTGAATTCCAACAGATAACTATCTGAGGGCTTCAAGAACTCTAGCCTTGAGCAAGGCCTTGTTACAGATTGGCTCTTGTTCTCCTGACTGTGCTAGGAAGGCCTTTTTCTTAAATGTCTTCTTACTCAATTTGGAAACCACTTGTTGATGAAAGTGGTTGCTCTGAGCAGGTGTATGTGCCTGATCAGGAATGATGGCCCGGTTAGGCTGACGATCTCCACTCAAATCAGGTGTATGTTCCTGACTTGGTTGTCCATATAATATGGGGGAGTATTCCCCATAACCCTCTTGGACCGGAACAAATGTGTGCGTCTGCTCCGGAGTGAATTGTTGATGTGTCACTCCACTGGTAGGTATATATTTATGTGTCTTTCCCGGAGATGCCGCTGAAGTTGTTATAATATCCTGGAAAGCATCCAGAATATGAGCAGGGATTTGCTTCTGCTATTTCACCATTTATAGAATATGCTTAGTGACTTCAGCTGCTGGAATGGGGATATACGTCCATTCCATGCTTGGAGTAGGTGTGTGTTCCATCTCCTGTCCTCCTTTTCTTGTCAATGAATCCTGACAGTACTCAAGTGTAGGGGAAGAGAGTTGAGTCTACCTCCTGTTTGTCACCGGAGCTTTCCAACTGACTTCTTCGAATGCTACCAAGCGAGACTGTTGGTAGGCTTGATCAATACTAGCAGGTGTATGTGCTTGCTGATTGCACTTCACCGAACGTGGTTGACGAGATCTATCATATGTAGTCAGGGGAGCCTACTGACTAACTGATGATGTATAAACAGGTGTATGTTCCTGTCTATAATACTCGTTTCTTTCCACCAATTTAGGTTGGTGTAATTATCCGGAGATAGCAGAGATGAGAACCTGCTCACTTTTGACCGGATTCCACCTCTGGCGGTTCGTCTTGCCTGCTCAGGTTCAAGGAACCAAAGCCGAACGCCTAGAGTTGGGACCCTCATCATGTTGAGGGAATACTGCCGCACAAGTCTGGCTGCGATTGTTGATAGGAGCCCTCAGGAAGGACTCATGCTTCTTTGAATTAAGGCCCTGAGGGACCTTCTCATTCAACTCCTCAAAATAAGGGATCAAATGGTGATTGTGTTCTGGGGATAACGACCCGAAATTGTTGGAGATGGTAGTCAGCACTGCCTTCTTCTTGATCACTGGTCGTCATTGCCCGGATGACCGGTGTGAGTTGTTCACTTGGAGGGCTTTTCGGGAAGCCTCCAGAGTTGGGATGGTACCATGTTGACGGTACTCCTTAACCAGCGCATTTGATACCCAGCGTTGAAGACGCTGAGTAGGTGATGTCATCCTCAGAGCGGACGACGATCAAACAGGAGTAGCAGTAGTGGCATTTGCAGCAGCAGTATTCACAGATGTGAACTTGAGAGCACCCATTCTGGAAATGCAGAAGATCTTGGAAAAGAGTGCATGTTTTATATAACAGACGTAATCAAGATAAATTCATCCACTACATCTTTTGGATGAGCACATATGTCAATGATTGTTTTTGTTGGCCCTCTAATTGAGTTTTATATAGGGGCCTAAAAATACTTAAAACATCATTTTAACTTGGTTAATGATTCACGTCGGGTTCACAATTTTTTGTATCCCTCGGAATTCGGGGATAAACTCACTGATTGAAGGTTCAAACATTCCAATCGGTTTCTAACGGGTTTGTTCATAGAACCGGAAACATCCAATGATTCCACATCTATTTGGACATACATTCTAAAGTTAGGTGCTCCTTAGTTTTTGGATTAATGAGGCCTAGGAATTTTCATTGGTTTAGAGGATGGGAGGTCGGACTCATCACACCTTTTTTAGGGGAATTATTGCCTACTCTGGGCCTCTCTTTATAGATTTATGTTATGTTCATGAATCCTTATTACATTACCAAGTAAAAAATGAGCTTTCCTTTAGATCTGAAAATCAATGATCGATATGTAGGAAATTTTGAGAATCTTTTATATGTATTTGAGGTTCTTAATTAATAGAGAATCATCTGTATTTGTTATAGATTCTTATTCAATGGTATCCTTTGATACGTAAAAGTTTCTTGGTCATTATGATGACCATGCCGGTTTTAAATCCACTCAGTGGGGCACTTTAAGTTTATTTTAA
Organism: Viscum album; assembly: GCA_963277665.1. Classification (NCBI taxonomy): domain Eukaryota; kingdom Viridiplantae; phylum Streptophyta; class Magnoliopsida; order Santalales; family Viscaceae; genus Viscum; species Viscum album. The sequence goes on along the minus strand of OY728122.1, from coordinate 2,108,527,181 downwards.
TTCAGAAGGATATGGATTATTTCAAGGTTGGGATCGAACCCGCAGATGGGCTACCTACGTATCCTTTGTTTAGAAAAGGAATCAGAACCCACGTAGTTCGAGTAAGGGGGTATGATGTTTATGATTGATCTCTCAAAGAAGAATGTCATAATTACTTTAACACTCTAAGCTCACTTGAGTCATGCTCGGTGTGAGAAACATGATTTATTGGTAAAAATCAGTCAATTGTGCCATGAAAGATGCAATCATAAGATATAAAGTGGGACTTTTGTATGTATGACTACCCAGATAAATGAAGATTTGTATTTACTTCAGGGAAGAAATCCAGGAACAAGGTCCATAAAGGTATTTGTGCTTTATGGAGATTTGAATACTCTTACTTGGGGCTTACTCCTGAAAAGAGTCCCAAATTAGGAGAGGACTTATGATTGGGTTTTTACTCCTGAGAAGGAATCCCAGATCAAGGGTAAATTAGGACTGGTTAAGAGAAATTAATACTGTGGATTACTCCTGAAAAGGAGGCCCAGGTTAAGAGACATGAAAAATTAAGGGACATGGGGCTTACTCCTGAGGAGGATACCCAAATTAGGGGACTGGGGCTAACTCCTGAAAAGGAGGCCCAGGTTAATGAAATTATGGTTGATGATTACTCCTAAGGAGGATGCCGAAATTAGGGGATTGGGGCTTACTCCTGAAAAGGAGGCCCAGGTATGAGAAATATGACTAGGGATTATTCCTAAAAAGGAGGCACAAGTTAATGATTTCTCTCACGTTAAAGTATGTGGTTGAATGAATGAAATCTCAATCTTTAGTGACATAAAGATGTGTAAATCACTAGGTTTTGAGAGATATTCCTCAGAGTTCCTTTAAGATAAGGAATTCAAATAAAGAAATCATGCCATAAATGGATTTGAAGAGTGTCTTGAAGACTGAATCTATAATAGGAGAGGTCGAATGGCTTAAGAGGGGTAAAATGGGCAATTAGGGAACCCAAAAAGACAGGGGCACGCAAGTCCTGGAAGGCGCGCAGGTACTGCGTGGGCGCGCAAGTCCTGGTCGCACAGGTATACCTGCACGACACATGGGTACTGGCACGATGGTTAACCAGTAGGGTAATACTTGAGCGAATCTTGGTTAAATCCTTTAGAATCATCCTGAGGTTCTTCCAGAAGAGGGGCGCGCAAGTTCTATTGAAGGAGTAAGGCAGCGCGCAAGTGTGGCCATTTCCCTTAAGGGTTGGCCACTCAGGTGCGCAAGTGATGATGAGTTTCAACACTTAGGCCTTCCTCCCACTCTTTAGATATCTCGTTCTAGGTATGAAATTACCATATAAGTGTTTCGGAAGCTTTGATAAGAGACTAGGGCGCCGGGAGATTAAATAAGAGTTTCTGGAAAAATTCCTCTTTTTGAATGGGGGGCCCACATGGTCTATTTATAGGGTGAAGAAGACCCGGGCGATTATCCTTTAGGGAGCGCAAGTCACTTGCGCAACCATTAGGCATCGCGCAAGTGGACTTGCATGACAGTGATGGAACTTACGTGGCACATGTGCTTTTGATGCCTTTATTCGTGCCTTTGTCGATTTTTTATGTTTTCTTCAAAGGATGAATCAGTTTGTGCTAAGATGTTCCTCTTTTCCAATCTTTAGATTCTGTGACAAAAGGATCATCAACCGTAGTACATAGGTCACCCGAGATAACCCATACTATGATTCCATTTAAGAAAACATGGATATGAAAGATAAACTAAGTGTCATGTTCTGATGGAGAGTGATAGATAACCTGATCAGAAGAATGTTAACAACAAGAACACCACAAACCTGTGATGGGTTAAAGGATCATTAGTTTCCCAATGGGAAAAGTAAATTGACAACGTTTTTTTATGTACCATTTCATAAAGTTGAAGAATTTATTCATAAGAGTGACTAAGAACATAAGGATATATAGTTACTTTTTAGGTATAGTTTCAACATTTAATAAATTTCTACCACTAACCCATCTTTTCTCAAAATGAAGAGTATTCAAGGTGACATGGTCACACCTAATGCCCTTGAATCATATTTTAGAGAATCACATAATCCAAAAAGGATGAATTATATATTACTCTTGTCTTTAGAGATTAACCAAATCCATATTGTCAGTACAAGATCAGATGATCCCCAAAATGGATAATCATTTAATGAAAGAAATATTAATATTAATTACCAAAATTGAACAAACTATACCCAATGTTCTATGAATACAATTCAATAAACAATTGTCCCAAAAATCCATCAATACAATCCAATATAAGATAGAATCCAAAAACACATAAGAATTTAATCCCACAGTCATTCATATTAAAGATTAACATTTATCTACAAATAACATCAACTACCCTTAAAGTCTCATACAGAAGTGTAATTAACCAAATCACAAATTCTCTATGATAGGTTATCGTTTCCATTAATTACCTTAATATATATAAAAAACATAGATTCTTCCAAAATAAAAAAATTCCATCATTACTCCTCAAATTAAATTCCATAGTATTCTATTTTCCTTAGGCATATAGTCTTCCCAACAGAGAATACGTTTTCCTAAATTAAATTTATCACTTAATAACCAAATCATTTTCTTATACTAAGGATATCCATTTGATAACACATAAGTTCCCAAATCAATGTATTATTGATCAATAAAATAATTTAACTAAAAATATTTAGTTACACAAACAAGGGACTTCACATAGTTTAGTGGTAGGTGATAAATCCCAATCGCACATTGGTTGTGGGTTCGATTCCCGTAGATTTGTCTGATGTGATGGCATGTCACATGGTCTGCGTGTTAACCTTTTTCAAAAACTATATTTTAGACGTTTTCCAAAATGAGGTAAATTCCTCAAAATAACCATAACATAATTTTACCCCAAAATGTTATATCATACATTTCATATACATCCAAAAAATTATTAAACTGTAATTGCCTCAAATTCAATGATCATATAAACCAAAATGGTTCATTATAACTATATCCACAAAATAAAAGACTAATCTTCATAGAATCATATTTTCACATAAAAAACTACATGGTTACATATACAAGAGAAAAGTCTCCCAAAGTAATCCCATGCTTTTAAACATTTTTTCACCAATTTATTTCCACATTGGTTCTTCCATCACTAAGAGGTCTATAGAATATGGAATTGACTCGTGTGATGCCAAGGTCCAGTACATTTACAGCACATGACTGTAATCGGATTCTTAGGATCTTTTTTATTTTCTTCCATATTACTTTTACTTTTCCCTTGGAAATTCATTAATTTAGGTAATTCTTTCCGACACATAAATAATTTCTTTTTTCAATTAATACACTTTCCTGGGTTTTTGCTTCCACATTTATGGAATGATAGAAATTGAGTTTTCTTTTCTCCATGGTTTCCACTACTGGAGCTCTTATCATTCTCCTTCTTTCTCTTCTCTGTTGAGTTTTGGAGATGGTTAATGTATATATTGTTGATCATATTTTTGTATACGTACTTCAGTGGGAACACAATATCTTTTACACCTATAAAAATTCCATTTAGTTGCTCATTTTAGTCATCGTGCCCACCATATACATCATGTTCAATGTAACTATGACTTCCGAGAAATTCAAGCATTTACTAACACAGGAAAGCGAAGTGTGGGTCCTAAAATAATTTAGAGTATATCATGTCACCATATTTTATATCTAAAACACATTAGGATTAACCAAGGTTATTTATTCTCATATTATATTAAAATCCTTCTAATCTATTTATAATGAAATTGTGAATTATCCTATTCCAATCCCCCAGGAGTGTTGTAACCCAGAGAGAAGTAAGTCTCATTGTCTTGTTCCAGGATACCCCTTGTCATGCCCAAAACACCTTTCCAGATTTTTCACTCCAAGGTACATCTATTCCAAAGCTTTCTCTACCTGATTGTATCCAAACATGGATGTATTTCATGGAAAACCCACATAATATTTAAATTATAAATGTTTTTGGACATTCTTCTTTAAAAATCCGCAAATTTCATCTTAAGGTAGTGTTTTATAATCAATGTTTTTTAAAATCATGCTTTCATGGATTGTACTAAACTTCCTCAGATAACAACTATAACGCCCTGACCCATGTTACCCATAGTTGGTGGATTATTGCATAACAATGGCATGATCAGAATAAATCATGTTTCGAAAGACTGATTGGTTTATTAGCCATGTAAGAACTAGATACATTAATAAGTCTTACATTACATTAAAAATTAAAAAACAACAATATTTTTTCTCCTTGGAACACTCTTATATACCTTAGACAATTCCTACAGGTCAGTCATAATAGATTTATTCACATCCTGGTAAAATAAAACACAAGAAAGGGGTGAGCTCAGATGCTAAGTATGGATAATAATATAGCTGAAGCTATCATAAATAATAATAAAAATTTAAGGGAATGTATAAGACTAAATCCAAAGCCATTTAACCATAAATGTCAATATAATATGGAAAATATAAATCAAATAATGCCATTTAGTTATTCACATGGATATTCTACCCGTCGAATAATCACATGTAATATTAAAAGCTAATTTCATAATGATGGAATACATAATGATAGAAATCCTAACCACATAGTCAAGGCCTCGTTCGAAGACTATAAATAAGATTTTTTTTCATAGCCTTGTGCCAATATACTAGTTTGTCTCATGATACCTACCGTTGCATCGAGGAGATATAGCAGGCTCCACTCGTCACTTACTACATTCTATGAATTCCTCATATGAAATGGGTGAAACATAATCTAAACATTCGTATTAAAACTAGAATAAAAAATGAAAATACATTAACCACAAACCAGGAATGGCCTAAAAATATCTCATCCACAGTCAAAAAAAAGTCATTCAACAATATATAGAAGATTTTATTATAATAAATTAACCTCAACAAAGAATAAAATATAATGAAGGATATTGAAATAGAAGAAAATATCCAGTAAATATATTTATGAGAAATATTCCCATTTTCTTGAAAACATTAAAATGTCTCACTATTTATCAAAGAAATATTTTAAAAGAGATTTTTTAATTAATTTGTGCCATACCCCTTTGAATCATTTTTATGAAATTTTAATTTTGAAACAATCATGTCATATAAATAAATACATAAAAACATTTTTAAAACACGGACATTAATGAGAATGATTTAGAAGAATAAAATTTTAACACATTTAAAATGATATTTTTGTTAATGTACACTATATACACCATATAAAAGTGAATTGGTGCATAATGAAAAAGAGGTCTCATTGGAGTGTAAATTAAGATGAAATTCTTTATAAAGACAATATCCTTATATTAATGATAAATCAGTTAAATAATTATGTGTGAAAAATATAAATACAATAAATAGAATTGAACATTAACTGTAAATCAATCAGAGGACATTCAAAAGTTTTCTTGTAAAAACAATACCAATGACTTGGATATTTATCTCAATGAATGGAGGCTAAGTTAAAATTATCCTTAACAAATTCATATCAAAAGAATGAGAATTTATCAATGGAGTGATTATGTGTATCAAAATTAAATAAACACAAATAGGATCAGATATTAGTACATAAATAATAAATAGTGATTCAATACATAATCTGGATTAAAATAATAAATGAAGTTTGTGTAATGCCCAATGAGTGGAAATTGAAATTTGAAATTCCATTACTGATTTGATAACTTACAAAACATACACCCCATTAAATAAGAATCATAAAATTAAGATGCAAATAAACATAAATTAAAGTATATTTTAACAATAATATAATCATGGGAAGTACATACACCACTCAAAAGGAAATAATGGCAAATATAGCATGAATCTCATAGGAATGAAATGTGAGATGGAAACCCCCATAACATGTACTATTCCATAGTCGAGGGTACGTTAACATCCTATATAATAGTTAAATCATTGTTATTAAATTATTCATGAACAACATATATAAATAGGATTACATATATGATCTTCTAATATTTCTTTGTTAATAATATTTTAGTAGTATTATTGTTTCAGGTTTTAACTGATTTGATATCCATTATATGTTTTGTTACATTAGTCTTGTTGGTTATGGAAAATAATATTTTATTCATATCCAGAATAATATTGTTTCATTAAAAATTATTTTAAATCATAAAATAAAAATTATTTATGAATTTTTACAATGAGGAATGAATCTCATCGCATTCGTGGAGACGGTAATCCGTTCGTATGCACGAGCAACAATATCATTCAATTGAATGTGATATCATATATAATTGGATTTTATATCATATATAATGATTAATTAATATGATATATTTATTATTTTCATCAATTATACAACATTATTATAACCTTCCATATAATTTAGGGTTGAATAACAACTACACCACGATGTGGAGATGGTAAGCCATACATACGCACGTATGGTAACTTTCTCATTCATAGGATAGATAGAATAACGAATATGGTTATAACATAATTATAATAACATCACATTATGTAGAAGGTATGGGATTTTTTATGGAATCGACAATGAAAGAGGATGTGGATGAAGAAGATAACATTGAATGTGGTGATGAAATTATTACCTCTTCTTTGGGTTCTTCCTTTTGATTTGATCAAAATGGATCCGTAGGTTGGCTTTCTGATCAAAGGAAGGACTTTAGGATGTAGTTATAGTTTTTGGAAGGATATTTGGGTAGGTTTGGGATGATAAAAATGTTTTTTGGAGGTGTGAAATTAAGGGAAGGGGAAGTTCCCTTTTATAATTGAGGTGAGGGTCATTTTTGGAAAATTTTGAAATATTATTTTATTATAAATTCATTTTCAGTTTCTAATTTCTAAAAATGGTTTTAATTCTAGGATAAGGTGGGGATGGGTCGTAAAACTCCCAACCAATTGGTTTTTGAAAGGTTTAGGATACCATATTAACCTTAAATTTTAGAGTTAACTATTCGTTAAATAGTTTAACTTTTACCATGTATTCATGTATTATTATAATAAATGGATAATAAACATACTATAAAAAGACAATTGAATCCCATGTGATTAATTATTGGTATATCCAACCATATCTAAGTCCATTGGATGAACCTTAAATTTTTTGAAATATTATATCAATTAATAATATAGTATTTGATTTAAAAAACTCATTTTTGACAATTTTTATACTATTTGGTATTTTGTTTTTATGGAAGTCATAAAAACATTATCACTTAGAAAAAAAATTGATTTAATAAACCCTAACATGTAATATTAACATCTTAAATTATTTTAGTTAATTAATAGTATCAATTTACATTTATTTGGATATTTATAATATCAATTCTTTCAATCTATCTTTAAGAAGTTAATTAATACATCATCATTGTGTAATAAATAAATTTTAATTATTTAATTTCTAAAATTTATAAATAAAATACCATTACGTATGAAATATTTTTTATATTTTTAATGATTATTTATAGTCGAATTTATCTTATGTATAACACTATATTAAAAATGTTTTAGTTGTTAAACATTGAATTTACCTCTGTTAACTCTTCTTTAAATGAAGTAATTATAAATTTCCTAATCTAATCCATGTGGACCAAAAGGATAATATTTTATTACTAAGGTTTATTTTGGTCGATATAAAATTATCCAATAAAATTAGGATATTTCATATTGTAATTGTAATATCATTTTTACCATTAATTACCCTATTTACTTATATCTGTGGTAAATTAAATTCAAATGTTAGTCTTAAAAAAATTGTTTTCATGTTATTGAACAACATTTTTCTTAATAGTTTCAACCTTGCCTCTTGGATTTTTTAAATTCAATCCACAAAATCTGTAAAATTACTTTTTATGTGAATTTGCAAATGTTCCACGAAGGTGGGTAAAAGACGATAAAAGGTTCAATAAAACATAATACATCTAATATTATTTTAAAATTAATCCAACGAATTAAATTTAATATATATAAGAATTATGTATCTATTTTGAGATAAAATAAATTTAAATAAAATAAATATTTATTGAAATAAAAAGACTATTTTAAATAATAACCTAGTGTTTTTCAATATTCATCAAAAGTCAAAAGTTTTCATAAAAGTACCAAAATTCACTCTAAGCTAATTTTGATAATTAAAATTAAAAAATTATGTCTATTTCACCAAATTAAAAACATATAAGTCTTAATAATTAATTTAAAAAATATTCCCATTGTCAAAACCAGAAAGTGGGTTTTTGAGAAGTAAAAACTATCAAAAGATTAATATATGTTTTTATCAAATTAAAATGTAAAATTACATCCAAATACCAGAATTTGATTAAATTAAAGAAATATAATATAATTATACCTCAAAACCATTCAAATATAAAATTTACCATTATAAATTACTTTGAATAGAAACGTTTTTTTAATTAAAATTTTGTATTTTTCAATATTCATTAAAAAATGGAAATTATCATGAAAGAACTGAAAATTTATCCAAATTAAATTTTTATGTTCCTCTTCTATATAAGATGTTTATTTTGTCAAATTGGTTATATAAAATATTCAAATATTTGATTTAAAAAATTATCACCTTTAAAATGATTTAAAACTACATTTTATGAAAAATACTTCCTTTATAAAAAAGTCTAATTCATTCTTATATTATGTCTAAGAATCAAATGAAAAGGATTTTGAAATTATATGGAGTATTTAAAATTCAAAATGAAGTTAATACTATTCATAACTTCTTTTTGAATGGCTATTTTGGTAAGTCGTGGTGCGCTTGAACTCGATGCTACGTGTAATGCAATCTATTGAATTACATTAATGAAAATAACATACTATGAAATATTGGGGTGTTATATTATCCATTATACATGATAATATGAAATCCCATAGAGATGATTTTATAACTATGTTTACTATTAACACCATTTCAAATTGGGTAGGGTTGTCTGTTGGAAGAAATTCCTTGATCCCTGTGCATTTCAATGATGAATGTTATGAAACAAATTGATCAAACCAAATATTATTGGATTCCACATATTACTGAATTTTAGCTAATACATTTTTTTATTCTAACTAATTTATTTTTTTCAGTCCATTAGGATGATCTCATGTGGTGGCACTTGAATCCTATATAGATTTTTAGGGAGTGGTCATGCAAAGGGTTGAGCAAACCTCAACCCGCCTATCTCTTTAATGATTTTCCATCACCCTTTCTATATAGGTACAGTCAAGAAATATATAGTTTATTACTTTATATCAATAATCATCCCATATCTAAGAGTTTTATACATAGTGGATTCATTGATAGTGATATATGTTATATCCCTACCAAGGAATTGTGGTTCCACTGAAAATAATTACATTATATACCTCATCTAATAGTTAATCAAATGAAACAATTATTGCCTAATAAAAAATACCCTTATTACTACACATGATTGGTAGAGTGTAGTATTTATATTTTCCACACTAACTAATTCCTAAATTTATATATTATTTAATAAAAAAATAATACTTGAGGATAACTTTGATGGAATGATAAAGCTTATCATACTATCATAGAGATTTGGGAGTCCTTATTAAGGAAATAGTTGCGAGGTCCACCTATATGCATCTATCACTAAGAAATCTAATATATTATATATATCTATATAATAACATATATAATTAGTTTAATGGATGTATTCAATCTTTAATTTGTTACTTTAAATCAATAGTATGTGAAAATCCTTGACATGGATTAGTATAAAAAATTCTAAAGTGAAGAGAAACAGAAACATTTCATGAATCTTATCTTCTACTAGATTATTCAATATATCATTAGAATTAAAATATCTTGTGGTTGATTTTTTAAATTATTTCTCCAAACCCAATGATTTTTGGTAGGGTTTTTTATAATATATTTTATGGTTTTATGTATATTATTCGGCTTTTCAGGGAAAAAAATAATTTAGCAATTACATGGATGATGAACATTTCAAAAGTGAATTCATTTATTGTTTTAAGCCATTATTAGATAATGAAAGAGAATATATCTGTTATATTGTTGACCAAAATATGATACTATATAATGAGATTTCAATGGATGTATGTTTGATATCATGTAGTTGATGGGTCCATAGTGACATTGTTTAAAACTAGGATTCCTTAAGGTTGGACAATAATAGAGTTGCGGCCATGTTTATGAAATATTTATAATAGCGTAAATATAGTTTTAAATAAACATTGATCATTTCATCCAATATCTTTAATCTCATTAATCAGTGACTATGAACCATGGTATGGTGTATGGTGTCTTTATTAATATTATCATTTATATTTATTGTTATGGAAACTGTAGAATACATGACCAACTTTTATTGAAACCTCTCTCTAGCAACAAAAAAATGATAAGAGGCCACCATAGAAACAGATTTTTAGTATCACACATTGTAACAATTCTATGACTAGTGATAGTGTGTCATATTGGAGTATTTAAATGAATACTTTTATCCTTTTAATGTGATTAATCATAAAATAGGGCCTCTATCTAGGCCTCAAATGTTGCAAGATCCTCTGTCCCTAAAAATTACTGTATAAAAAAAACTTATATAAAAGGGGATAAATAATTGGAATCACTAAAATAGGTTATTTTGTAACCTCTTAATCTATAACTGGGAGTATATTTCATTTCTAATACCTCCTCTTGGCTTCTCTTGTTCAGACCACTAGAGTGGTAGTATCCGTAGACGTCACTTCCATTAGTGGGGCTTGACAACATTTCTGGTGACATTGGTTGGTAGAATCCCTATATTGTGACACTCTAGGAGTTAGGGAAATGGAATTTATATCCCCACTATAATATTATCATTATTTCATGGAAAACTTATCAGATTATTCATTGAGGATACAAAACAATTTATTTTTAACAATTTTACACCCTATACCCCTGATAGTTATACTCCAAGTATTTTTCATTAATTTTATTATCATTGTGATAATCTATTATATTAAAAAACCATGTTTGTATTAACGATCCTATTTGTTATAATTTACAGATGCCATTAGATTCTGATGAAAGTATCAATATATTATATAATGTGTTCATGGTGATGTTGAAGATGATTTATCCATTTTAGTAGTGGTAGAATAATTAATGATTAATTTATATATAAATAAATGTTGAATGCGAGAAAGATTTTTCCATTAATCAATAACTTCCCTATAACTCATCATTTTTCTCTCTCAATAACAATACTTGAACCATGTCTATATCAAAATCATGATATTTATTGTTAGGATAATTAAATTTTTAAGCATTATCTAATTCAATTATCAATATTTGAATAATTTAATAGAGTATATAATATATATGAACCATTTCATAAGGATAAATGTTAATTCAAAGGAGTAATATTATCCATATAATGCCTTCTAGAATCCTTACAATGCTTCCTTTAATAATCTATCCATATGTTGTAGGAAAATCATTTCAATGGTCATTATTTACATTACAATGATCATCTAAGATCACTACATGTATTGTATGTAATATAATAGTCAGAAGTATATCATTAAGAAGTTGTGAAACCTTATTAATAGCATCTATCAATATATGAATTTTTATGTACATTACAAACATCATTGCATGTACACTATAATGATTCTCATATAAATATGATCACAAAATAATACACCCTTTTGAAATTAATGATTCTTCCAAAACTTTATAAATTCCATTGCATTTTTTAAATAAATATACAATTTTTAAAACATGATATATTAATTAATATTTGGAATTGATATTTAATTTTCAATTTCTTATGTTATGTGTAATAAAATACTAAACAAAAAATCTGTAATCATTAAGATGACAATTATAACAATTAAACTATCCAGTATAGATAGTTTTAACTACATTTTGAATATCAATATTTACTATAAATTTATAATTTTAATTTTAAACAATTAACATCAATTTTGGATTTGCTATATCATTATTAGATTAAAAATAATTTTTCTATATTCTATAATTATTTATTAGGTCAATAGTAAAAATTCCAATTTATCTAAATAGTAAATATTTTATAATTATATAATAATTTAATGGTTTACAAAAAAATTAATATTTATAACGAATTTAGAAAATATTATGTTTATTTTTAAAATTTCTTTTTTAATATTTTGGAAGCTATAGTTATATTTGACACTAATAACTATATTTTCAGGCGTATAATTTCCTTCTTTATTTATCACTTCTAGAAATGAAATATAACAAATAAAATATTTATTATTTAATTTCAATATTTCAATATTATTTAACATGATCAATTTAATTTCTATGGTAAAGATAATTTTGGTCAGATTACCTGTATAAAACATAATTATTAAAAAAAATTCAATTGAATATATTTATTTGAATCTTTTAATTTTTATTTAATTAAAAAAATGCCTATAATTTAGTATATTACTCAAATATTAGGTATAAATAAAAAATAATTAATATTAAAACCCAATAAATTGGTAATCCAAACCTAAATAATATTAAATAACACATAATAGTTAAAAGTTATTTCCTAAAAAGAGTATTTATTTTTATATTAAAAAATTTTTCATAAATTTTGATTTTATTATATTTATATATTTAATTAGAATAAATTTAAATAAAAAATTAGGTTCAAGACATCATGTTTTGTTAATTGGGGTTACATTGTATTACTAAAAAAATTATATAGTCATGTAACTAGTTACCAAGGTAAAATTTGTGATCTAAAAATATAAATACCTATATAATAAGACTTGAAAAATGTCTAAAACATGCGTTGAATTTATTTTCAATGGACTTATTTAACCGAGATTAAAAAATCTATTATTACTAAATTTCAGATTAATTTAATGAGAAATAGTGTATTGTTATAATGGATAATTAAATTATATTCCCAAAAGTACTATTTTAATAACATGAAAAATGTGATGACTTTCACCCATCTATGATAACACTTCCTGTTAATATTAAACTTTTTCTTTTTTCAAATATAAAAATCATTGAGTTAAATTTATTATCATTATCACCATGGTCTATAAAAATAATCTTATGACCGTCAATTCCAAGGAAATGTTTTATAGAAAATCAAGACTTCAACATTAGTATTACATTTTTTGTCACTTTTCTCCAAAATAATTATCTTCGAACAATCTTTCATCAATAAAAAATAATGATTATAGTATAATTATTATAATAATATTTTATAATATTTATTTCATTATAAATATTTATTCCACCCCAACCTCTAGGAAAAACTAAACTACCATTTGTGTGTCTGTTGGAAAACCACCTCCACAAGAGACATATTTTTCCTTCCCCACCATCATCCATGAAAAATAAAATGGATTTATATTATAAATATATTTTATATCAACCATATTCATATAACTCATGAATTTTAGATTATCATATAAAATATTCCCACTTATTAATCACGAAATAGAAGCCATTATCACGTACACTTGTGAACTATCACCTCTAGGATCAAAGATGGTAATTTTTCATCATTTCCATTTTTTGTATAGGTTGAAAAATATAATTAAAATTAAACCATTATTTAAATAAAAAGATTAAAAAAATTTACGTCATGATACTATTTTCAATTTCTCTATACCTCGGTGAAAATACCTGAAGAGTTAGAAAAACATTACTAGAAAACCACTAGCAACCATCATATGCATGAAAAAAATATTTTATATTGATTTAATATCATTGTTAAATGACATTAAAATATGATATATATTTCTATATGGTTCATAATAATATATTTAATAAAATTATTTTGGTTATTTAGGATGTTATGATCATGTACAAAATGAAACTAGAACCTACGTTGAGGGATCCTTTGTACAATCGTCATGTCTTATCGGTTAATAGTTCCCGTTAATTTTATTAAACTTTTAAATATTATTCTAATTTACCTATTAAATTTTTCATATTTCCCTTAAATATATACAAATTTTATTATACTAATTTTATGATACTTATTTTTTCCATGAGGTACATAAAATTTTTTTCCTGGTTAATCTCTTCTTAACATCTCTTTTTGGATTAGACCCTAAAGATGGCCCCATGGGGAGTTGGGTTGTTTTGGGAAGGGAGATGAAGGAGAGATATAGGTTATATGTGGTCCAATTACACGATGTGTATTTTTTTACTAGATTTTTAGTCAATAAATGACATGTAATATCCTCGATAGGCATATTCATGACATGTAAAGTGTTTTCCCAGGGTTATGACCCTCATCCTTTCAAGATGTGTAATTCATATACCCATCATGTAAATTACCCATATCAGTTTTTTAAAATAAGAGGCATGACCTATACTTTTGATATAATCCCCTCCCCCATTTCTTTTTTCCTCACACACAAGAGAGAAACCGAAGGAGCTTCTCCATTGCACCTAAACGAGGTACCCTCAATTCTCTACCTTCTAATATCTATTAACTCCATCATCAGTCTCATTTGATCCATGATACGGATTTACCTATTAATCCTCTACCATTATGTTTTTCTCTTATCTTCATCAGTGTTATTTTGTTGTAGTATCTAATACCATATTTTTGGTGTGATCATATGTTTATTTGTTTCCTTTAATCTTGGTTGACTTAGAAGACATTAAAGGAAGAGTGTTCTACCAAAAGTATATGTTAGGTTCTATAAAATTCACATAATGATTAGTGTTTAATAATTCGTATTTCTTTTATAATAATTTTGGATGTTATATTGTTTCCATAAAAAATAATTTATGGATTTGACTAATGTTTTCAGGAAATAATTTGGTTACCACTATTTTTATTATACAGTTTGAGGTCGTTTACTTCAACCAAGGCCATATATGAGATGTATTTATTTACATTACCTATATTATACAACATTATCTAGTTTATTTAAGCTCTCAACTTGTTTTTGGAGCAATAATATATCTAATAATAACTGAAATAATTATTTGAAGAAGGTTTTACCTCATTTACATGGGATTAAATAAGTTTTAAATGCAATCATTGTTAAAATATATTTTGGGGAATGTGTTGTATAAAATCATGAATTTTAAATGAGTATGAAATATCTTATGAATGTATTTTGATTGGGAAATTGATAACTTTTGTATATTCCTTGGATGAGAACCTTGTATCTTGACTCCATTGGATACTAGGGACATTTTGAATCCATGGATCTGAACTCTGGTATTGTATGCCAAAGAAATTTCTAGTCCCTATATCCTGAATCTGTAGGATACCATGTTCATTTATAATCCATGGATCAATAATGATTATTTTAGTGTATCATTGGGACATTTCAACTCCCTTGAACATGAATCTATATAATCCCTTGGGAATTTATACCAATTAGATCTATCTTTATTGTATTCACATTTGACATGGTTTGTTGAAATCCCCTGTCAGAACCCACCATTACCAAGATGGGAGAAGGGATAAAAGATTTCTAGACCCTTCAATCATATAGTTGAAGGAGAGATAATGACCAAAAAGACCCCCTTTAATAGGTCTCGGAGTGGCGACTAGCACCAAGGGTATAGAATCACACACAAAAAGGAAGCCATTGCCCTTTTTTAATTGGATAGAGAGATAAGACTGTAAATCCCAACAACACCAAAAATAAAGGTAAAAGTATAGACAAAATAAAACCATTCCCATATGTATGTCAGAATGTAGATACCACAACAGTTCAAGAAAACCCCAAAGGGATGTACCAGAAAAAGAAAAAAAGAAACATCAATTTTCCCAACGTCCGAACTAGTACGGTCTTGCATGATCCCTGATGTCCTCCAGGAATCCTGAAAGTATTTTATATAAATAGGGTGAGTATATAGGTATACACAGTAGGGAAAACAAAAGGCTCTCATGCACAAGTGGGGAGGCATTCTAATGCCCTGTGAGAAATGTAGATAACTAGATAACCTAGCAAAGAAACTATCAACCCAAACCATACCAAGTCACACTCCCCAAATAACGCAAGTCAGGTAATGTAATAGTAATAGCACATCAATATTTGTCTTCCCACATTACATTCCAACTTGTTATTGAGGACATACTACACGTCAAACCTCTCCCTCCATCCTCACTCCAGTCTCACTTCAATCCCTCGCCCGCACACACCGTGGCTACCACAATCACACATCTCGCCGGCAAACACTTGGGCTATCACTACCACACATACCACACACACCTAGGTCTAAACAACTACTTCCATGCCCAGAGACACCATGGACTCATCCTGAAGACACTTGGGTCACAACCTTCCCACACACACCTGGACTAACCACCACCACGTACCATGCCCAATGAATCTAGGGATATAATAGACCTCAGGCCATCACAGCCTACCTGAAGGATCTTGGGATACTCGGTAAAGGGAGCAGAAAAGGAGAAAATAAAAATCCCCTCATTGGAGTGTTGGAAAAAACACCCTCCCCCATGAAATTTGGGTGTTTGGCATGAAGTTATTAACATGGGTGGGGTGAAAATAAGAAAAATAAGAAGTATAATTATATATATAGTTATCAAGCACTCATCCCAGCCTAGGGTTTCCAAAACCATCCCATACACAAGCACCCTCATTATTATTTATTCATAAGAAGCATAACTGCCACAACCCTGTCACAAATCACTCCCAGAAAAAAATTCTCCATTGAACCCACTCAAGTTTTCTTATTCTAGTAATTCAATTTAAGTAAATTCTTCACTACTGGGAGACTAACAGGCATAACCACAAGCAATGGAAAAGAAAATAGCCAAACAAAAAATTAGGCATTCACACCCTGTTTTCTTGTAAAGCCATAACAACAAAAGGGATCCATGAGATACCTCTAAGTATTGGAACCAAACCAATCCCCACCATATAAGCCCACACATCCTTAAATCCAAAATCCAAAAACTGCACCACCACATTGGATCCCATCACCATCCATGTCGCATCCCAAGCAACAACCATCAACATCACCAGAACAGAGCAAGGGAGATTTCAAATTTTAATATTCCATTCATTCAGTTTCTTATTTCAGTTTGGTTAACCGAGGTGATCACACAAGGATTATTATTCATTGGGGATCCATTTAATCAACTTATTTTATGTGATTAACTATTTTCCATGTTACACCCATTCAATCACATTAATATTCAGAAAAACATAGGTTCATTAGTGCACAGTAAAAGACAACCAATGGCTAAGATTTTCAGTGGGCATAAGCCCATACAATTCACAACACATAATCAAGGAAAATGAGTACAACAGAATCATCTATCACAACCCATTCATTTTTAAAATTACATTTATTATCTACATTAAGGTTTAGTTTCATCCATCCCAACAGAAACAATAACATACCCACCCCACATGATACACACTAAGGATAGACGAAGGAGACCCCTACTTGAATGATCAAAGATCGACGTTTTTCTCTTGGTGCCAATAACTGGAGATGCACAAATTGTAGGGGAGGAACTCAGAACACTCTAAGAACCAGTAAGAAAGGCTCCAGCATAGGCGCACCACTCGCCGTGAGAAGTGGCACTCCAAATTCCCCATGGAGAAGAAGGAAAAGAGACCAGCAGGGAAGAAATAATTCTCGTGCGATAAAAAGGTGAGATCCTGGTGTTTTGGGATATGAGGATCATGGTTGGAATTAAATGTGTATCGTGGTTTCACCTCATGGTTAGATTGTTACACATGATGGAATTAATTGTTTATTTAATAATTTTCATCAAAGGGGTGGACAAAACAGTCGTGCGTCAAAGGATTTCATTTAAGAGAGGAAAAGGGCCCATTGAGGGTCTCCCCACTCCTATGGAATTTAATACGTTGTTTATGGTGCTAAAAAATGATTTAAACCACAATAAAAAGGTTAAATTCATAAAATTAGCGCCATGGGAAAAACATGGGAAGGCAAAATCCTGACACCCCTTTGGGGCTGATTGGTGAGACTGATAGTTGAAACCGATCGGTGGAGCTGATTGGGTAAAGCTGATCCCATGAAGCTGATTTGGAGAAGTTGATCCTATGAAGATGATCCTATGAAGCTGATCATGTGATGATAATCCTGTGAAGATGATCTTACGATGCTAATCTAGTGAAGCTGATCAGTGAAACTAATCTGTGAAACTGATTTGGTGAAACCGTTCTGTGAAACCGATTTGTTGAAATCGATATGTGAAACCAATTTTTTGAAACCGATATGCGAAAACAATTTAGTGAAGGAGATCTGTGAAACCGATATAGTGAAACTAATTTGGTGAAAGAGATCTGTGAAAATGATTTGGTGAAACTGATTTGTGAAACCGATTTGGTGAAACCAATATGGTGAAACTGATTTGTGAAACCGATCTGGTGAAACTGATCTCTAAAACTGATTTGGTGAAAGAGATCTGTGAAACGGATTTGGTGAAACCGATCTGTGAAACCGATTTTGTGAAACCGATCTGTGAAACAGAATTGGTGGAAATGATCTGTGAAACCTATTTGGTGCAGTCGATCTGTGAAACCTATTTGGTGAAACCGATCTGTGGAACCGATTTTGTGAAACTGATCGGTGAAATGGATTAGGTGAAACCGATCTGTGAAACCCATTTGTTGAAACTGATCTGTGAAACTGATTTGGTGAAACTGATCTGTGAAACTGATTTGGTTAAACTGATCTGGAAAACCGATTTCGTGAAACCAATCTGTGAAACCGATTTTGTGAAATGGATCTGTGAAACCGGTTTGGTGAAACCGATCTGTGAAACTGACTTTGGTGAAATCGATATGTCAAACCGATTTGGTGAAACTGATCTGTGAAACTGATTTGGTCGAACAGATCTATGAAACAGATCTGTAAAGATGATCTGTGAAGTAGATTGGGAGAAGCTGATCCTGTGAAGTTGGTCATGCGATGATGATTAGTGGAGCTGATCTATGGATCTGATGGGTGGGACTGATCGATGAGTCCAGGAAACCCCAACACTTAGAATTTTGGAAAATTAATTGACCAGGAGGGTCTGCGACATTACATCAGATGCCTCTCATAATTATTTTCTTCCTCGAGCATACAAGAGTAACCCAAACAACCCCTCCAAAAGATACCACTCTGGGATAAACCACCCAAAACAGACATAAAAATCCCTAGGATCACATTTTCTCAACAAACGGATCATGGAGTTCTTTCCTTCTTGTCAAGATATTTTCCACTTTGGGCTGCACTAACTTGTCTGCATGGGTTTAATCGCTTCCACCTTAATGCGTCTTGATTAGGGACTAGGTCCTCCCTTTCCTACATATCAGGACATTTCAAAACCATTTACAAAGTAATGAAGCAATAAATCACATAAACCAACAATGTTAGCATTACAACACAGTCGGTCACAAAAACAAGAACAAAAGGAAGGCTCGGAACATCACTGAAAACAGCTTAGGGTACTAGGTGAGAATCTGAGCTTTTTGCTCCCATGTACTCTCCTCGAGGACATTGTGCCACAAAAACACACAACTGAAGGGATGTTTCGTCCAGGAAGAAATTTCTATTTTTGATCCTTAATCCTCATAGGTCGGTCCACAAATGTAGCATCATCCCCTATATCCAATTATCCCCAGTCAATGACAAGTGAATCATCGTGTAGATATCGACGAAGCTGGTAGATGTGGAAAACAACATGGATCCTTTCCAACTGAGGTGGAAATGCCAACTGATGTGCCACCTCACCAACTCACCCCATAACATCAAAGGGCATGATGAACCTAGGAGAGAGCATGATCCCCTTGTCAATCCATCACTGCCCACGTCGACGAGAAACCTTTAATAACAGAAGGTCTCCAACCTCGAACTCCAAGGGCTTCCTCCAACGATTGGTATACGACTTCTGCTGGTCTTGGTCTGCCATCATCTTCTCATGAACAAGCTCAACCTTCTCCATTGTGCTCTTCACCACCTCTAGTCCATGAACACCTGCCTCCCCAACCTCGGTCCAACACACGGGCGAACGACATTGTATCTTGTACAAGGCATAAAATGGTACCATGCCAATAATAGAGTGATATCTATTATTGTAGGGAAACTATACAAAGGGGGAATATCATTCCCATGATCCCCCAAAGTCAAAAACACATTCTCATAGAATATCCACCATTTTCTAGATGGTTCGCTCTATCTTCCCATCTGTTTGGGGGTGGAAAGAAGTGTTAAGACGTAGTTGGGTGCCAAAATCATGTTGCAATCCCCTCCAGACTCGTGAGGTAAACCGTGCATCCCTATCTGAGACTATAGACCTTAGAACTACATGTAACCGCACCACCCCATCCACATATCTCCATGCCTAGGCATCCACCACACTTGACTCCAAGATCACTAGAATGTGAGCTGATTTCATCAGTCGGTCTACCAATACCCAGATAGAATCGTAGCCTCCTTGAACCCTGGGTAGTCTTATGACATAATCCATCGATATTTCATCCCACTTCTACTCGAGGAAACCTAAAGGCTGCAAAAAACCTCCTGGGACACGGTGTTCATCCTTTACTTGCTGTCATACCATGCACCTTTCCATGAACTCTACCACTTCCCGTTTCACCCTGGGCCACCAAAATTGTTCCCTCAGGCCTCATTAATTCTTGGAAGCTCTAGGGTGTAAAACTATGAGTGTGTTATGGAACTCACAGAGAACTCCATCAGGAATCATCACTAGGACAAAAAAATTCACTCAGAAAAGTATCTGATTTTGACCATCCTCCAACCACCCTTCTGGAGCATTGCCTTGGTTAACCCGATCGTGCATCACTTCACTCTCTATGTATCCCCCCTGAGACTCCTCTACCTACCACGGTAGATAGAAATGAACATTCATCTGAAATAGACAACCTCTACCACCGTCCTCCCTTACATCCAGGTGTAGGGAAGTCAACTCCTCCATTGCCTTCCAAGCATCCATAGATTCTTGAACAGCTTCCCTCCATGTCTTCCTACTCAAGGCATCAGCCATAATGTTCGCCTTACCTTCAGAGTAATAGATCACAAAGTTCTAGTCCTGGAGAAACTCCACCCACCTTCGTTGTCGCAAGTTCAGGTCCCGTTTGGTAAAGATACGCCTCAAACTCATGTGATATGTGAATACCAAAAAGTCCCCTCGGATGAGGTAATTCCACCAAAACATAAATGCGAACACTAATACTGTATGATCTAGTTCATGGGTGACAGAGTTTTTCTTATGAGGATGAAACTTCCTAGACCCATAAGATATCACTCCCCATTGCTGCATCTACACACACCCTAGGCCAAGTCCAGAAGCATCTGAAAACTCCTCATACAACAGCCCTTCCTCTGGTATCCTCATCCCTAGGTCACTAACCAACGTCCCTTTTAGATAATCGAAGGCATCCTGGAACTGCTCACTCCACCCGAATGCCTGGTCCATTCTGGTCAATGCTGTCAAGGGAGCTTCAACTTGAGAGAAGTCGGGTACAAACCTCCGATAATAGCCTTCCAGACCCCAAAAACTGCAAACCTCCATCACATTCTTGGGTTCTTCCCAAGAAACAATCACTAACACCTTTTAGGGATCAAATGCTACCCCTTATTGAGACACCACGTTTCCAAATACATTCACTTATCATGTCATGAACTTACACATGGACAATTTCCCATAGAGCTGGTGATGTCAACGGATTTCCAAGAGCATCCTTAGGTTCTTAGTATTTTCCTCCTCTTATCTTGAGTAGATTAAAATTTCCTTGATGAACACAATTACGAAACGATCCAAAAACTTGCAAAAAATAGGGTTCATGTGGACCATGAACACAACATGTGCATACGTAACACTGAACGACATGACTACGAACTCAAAGTTCCCACACCTACACCTGAAAACAGTCTTTGGAATATCACTATCCTTCACCCTTACCTAGTGATACCCAAACCATAGATCAATCTTAGAGAACCATCTTTCTCCCCTTAGCTGGTCAAAGAGATCTTCTATCCTAAGAAGAGGGTAATGGTTCTTAACCGTTACTTGATTCAATCTCCGGTAGTCTATGCACATCCTGAGACCACCATCTGCATTCTATGCGAATCTGAATAGAGCACCCCATGGTGACACGCAGGGTCAGACAAAACTCGTTTTCATCAAATCGTCAATCTGGATCTGCAACTCCCGTATCTCAAAAGGTGACATCTGATAAGTAGCCGTGGAAATCGGACAGGCACCGGGTTGTAAGTATATCCCGAACTCAACATCACGTCAAGGGGATAGAGTCTCAATCTCCCTGGAAAAAAACGTCTAGGAACTCTCTAAAAACTCTATGAACTTCCATTATCTCATCATCCACTAATTCTGATGAATGCTCGACCAACATTGAAATAACAGGCTCCACATGTCGTCTCGCCACCTAACAACTCCACTCGCAAACAAAATCCACAAACTGGCGATCCCCATCGGAGAACATAACTCTTCCCCAGAAGCAGTCGATAATAGCATGAATATAAAACAAGAAGTATATGCCAAGGATGAAATCATATGGATACATTTTTAGTAGAAGAAGATCCCCACTAGACTGATGCAGCCCCAACATCAGTCTACATCCACATCAAACATTAAACAGACTGGTATGACCCCCACTAGTGTACTCTGAACCAGGGGTATGGAGAGTCTCTCTATGTATAGGCTCAAGGAATGGGATATACTAGGTGTAACAGAGGTTTGTGATTCTATTGAATCAAATAAGGCGCAAGAAATAGTGTTAATCAAGGAGATTGTACATCGAACGACTTCCAGAACTACTGGAACTGATTCCTCTATGGAGTGAAACTGCCCACGCACAGCTCCTATGCCTCTCGATTGTTGGTCGCCTACCTGACCATGCCCTGGCTGAGGTCCATGAGGAGCACCATGGGGTCTGCCTACTCCGGCCATGTCTACCCTCGTATGAGTGGGAGCTCACTGTCCCTATTGCTGCTGCTGAAAGGGTATTGCTGGAAATTGCTGCTGCTGAGGTGGGCGTGGATCCTGCCCTCCCCCATTGTACTACACTCTGTCTAGGCACTGATTATGAAGGTTCCCATGAATTCCACATATGAAGCACCTTGTTCATGGGCTTTCGAGGAAAGGGTGAGGATTTGGAGATCAAAACTGGAACGGCTGGTTCATTCTCCCCACTGGTCGAAACCTAGAAGGCCCTGGCGCTGGAGGCTTTGTTTTGAAGGTCTTCCCCTTAGGAGAACTCTACTAGATCCCCTCTCACGACACACCTCCCAACGTGTTCATCCTTTCTACAACTTTATCATTCTTCAGGACCTCCAAGTATGTTGGTAGGGTGTAGGGAGTAACAACATACTGAAGAGAAGGTTGGAGTGCCTCCTCTAGGCATCATGCCTGAGACTCCTCATTCGGAAAATGGTTTGGAGGAAAATGAATTAGATCCTTGAACATGATCCCCAAATCTTTCACTAACATGCTCCCCTGCTGAAGGGAGATTATCTCCTTCTGTAACACCTGAGAATTTTATGAGAAATATTATTTTTATGTTATATACATCATGAATGGAATCTTTCACTACACACAACACTATCTTGGAATTTATTACACGCAATCTCGGCCTTCCTTGATAGCTTGAGTTGTACGCAATACCGAGTTTCACTAAACAACAATATGCTATGAAAATATTATTAAAACTAACCGTTATGAATAGTAATACCCACTATTTGAAATTTTATAAATTTTATCTTCCAAAATGGACATCATTTTTGGATTCAGAATATCGAAATTTTCCTCATGTGAAATTTTGGTATTTTTATGAAAACTTTCAATTTTTTATGATTAATGAAATCACTGGGTTACAATTAAAAAACCGAATTTTTATATAATTATTTATTTATTTTATTTAAATTTATTTTAGGTAAAAATTGATACATAATACCTATATATGATCAAATTAATTCATTGGAGTCATTTTATAATAATTTTAGATATATAAATATTTTATTGAACTTTTCACCGTCTTTTACCAACCTCCTAGGAGAATTTAAAAATTTACATAAAACTTAATTTTACCGCTTCTATGAGTGGAATTTAGAAAATCCGAAGGACAAGGTTAATATCACGGAGTAAAATTTGGTTCAATAAGATAAAAATAATTTTTGGTGATTAGTAACTTTTTAAATTTTTTTAACCGCGGTTAAAAGTAAATAGGTTAATTAAGGGTAAAAATGATATTATTTTTACCATAACACATGTCCTAATTATATTGTATAAGTTTAATTCGACCAAAAACAACCTTAGTAAAAAACATATGACCATTTAGGTCCACTTGTATTAGATTAGGACATTTATTATTATTTTATTTAAAGAAGAGTTAAAATAGTTAAAATCAATGTTTAATAACTAAAACATATTTAATATAGGTTTATACATAAGATAATTTACACTATAAATATTCCATAGAAATAAATGAATATTCCCCATATAATGGTATTATATTTATAATTTTTAGACTGTAAATAATATAATTTATTTATGACACAATGATGATGCAGTGATTAACTTATTAAGAAAATATTAACATAATTGATATTATAAATACCCAAATAAATGTAATTTAAGTCTTATTAAGAATTAAACTAATTTTATAGGTTAATATGAAATATTAGTATTGATTTAATTAACTTTTTTAGAACTAATAATTCATTTATGATTTTCAAAAAAATCAATTAACCAATAGTTTCAAAATTGACTTTAAATAGTTTTTAAAACAAATATTATATTATTAATTATTATTTTGTTCTTAAAAATCTATGGTTCGGCCAAATGACTTAGATAAGGTTATATATATTAATAATGAACAACTTGGGGTTCATTTGTCTTATTATAGTACGTTTATCAACCTTATAGTGTAAGAAAACAAGAATACATGGTAAAAGTAAAATTATTTTACTTAAAGTTAAATCTAAATGATAAGGTTATAATAGAACCCTAAAATTGTCTAAATTATATTTGATGAGAGGATTTAGACCCATCCCAACCTTAGAATAGAAATTTATCAATTTTGAGCTTTTAAAAACTGAATATGACTTTATAATAAAATAATATTTTTACTTTTTCCAAAGGTGCCCCTCTCCTCCCTTATAAAAGGGTACCTACTCCCTCTCCTCCTCACACCACTTTGATCCTTCATGATCGTCAATCCCCTTCCTATTTCTCTTCTCCACTTCCCTAGAAACATCCTAGAGGTCCTTTTCTTCTTAAAAGACCGTCTTTAGTGCCCTAAGAGGAGGTTAAGAAGAGGCGCTTGAAAGAAGAGGTAATGTCCGTTACCGATTCTTTCAACATTATTTCTTCTTCTACTTATTCTTCTTTAGTTGTTTCATTTTGAAGTAATAACATCAGTATAACTCATATACTTATATGTTATTATAAATATGAAACAACCCTATTTCACCTTCTATCCATCCTATGAAAAACTAAATCACCGCATGAGCATACATACGGAATATCATCTCCACGTCGTGGTGTAATATGTTTTCCTCCACCACCTTACATGGATGGGTATAATGGTGTAAATAATAACTATATATTATTATTGTAATGTTATATTTATTCTTAAATAGTATACATACACTTCAACACAATTCCATGGTCATGGGAATGATATCATCGCTCGTGCGTACGTACGGCCTACCATCTCCACGATGTGATGCGACTCTTTCTACATGATCTTCATTTCATAATGATTATATAAATGAATTTATTGAATAAATATGATATATATTACACTAATAACTTTATGGAAATTAGGTATCTATAACCTAAAGAATAGGAATAAGAATTTATTCGTCAAAACATGCATAAGAAGAAAAAGCAATAAACACCCGAATAACAAGTAGCAATGAAATATTACTAATAGGAAGTTAAGAATATGACTGTATATGATATCATAACAATGAGTAAGGCTCTGGAATAAGTCAATAACATTATTTAAATCATTATACAGGAGGTTCAGACACGTACGAAGCAAATCAGACCTATGGTAAAGGAAAATATCGCAATCTCATTTTTATCCGAGACTGTTTATACATCAGATTTTAATGGGGAATATTTATCATCCACATCCATGTTTCCTCAATATGTAATATTATTTATATCCTCCTAAAATTGATTAAATCCAATTTTACCCATTGGAATGGTTTTAGTAAAAGATATGAAAGTAATCTTTTGTCTTTTTTAGTATGAGGAACTTTTTTGACTTTTCCGGCCAAAGTACGAGAAGAATGTTTTTCTTTAACTAATAAGACATGAATGGATTTTCAGAACATTATTTCCATGAAGATTACTTTACATGTTTTCAATTTTATTTTTAATCAACTTTTGTTAGATTAAAATTGTATGAAATGTTAAGAATGGAAGAATGTTTTTGAAATGAAAAGATATTTTCCTCAAGAATGAAGTTCAAGTGTTTTATCAAAATTAATTTCCATCTAATATAATATAGGGTTATTTTTCTATAACTATTTTTACATTGATTTGATTATGTTATGATGGAATTATTTTTATGATATCCTTTTATCTTATATGGATTATGTTATGATGGCATGATGTTTAAGATTCCCATTTTTATTAGATGTGTTATGCTATGATGTATGATTTATGATCTTGTGGAACACATAAGAATGGTATCATTATGAGATTGGTGGGACCTATATCTCCCTCCAATTAATTGGGTAAAGATTTATATCTCTTGAGATATACATGGCTGGAATGGCAGGTTAATCCGATTCAGTGATACAGGACTGAAATGAGGAGTGAACTTGGTTCAAAAATGGACTTGGTCCACTAAGATAGTCTTGGAAATGAGTCTTGACTACTAAGAAATGATTCTCTATGATAATGTGTGTAATCTATAAAGTTTCATGTTTTAAGTTATTTTTAATGGGATTACATTTCACTACTATATTTTATCCCATGTTTTGATATTATGATCTCTTTTGCATGTTAAGATTTCCATAATGTTATGTTCTTATGAATATGATGTGATTGATATTTCTTTTGTTTATCGTTACTGAGCATTTGAGCTCACCCTTTTGTATGTTTTCTTTCCCCAGGTCAGGATGAAGATTATTAAGTAGGATATTCCAAATGGGACTCTAGATATGATGAAATAAACAGGAGAAAATGTAGATTCTTTATGAACAATTTGTTTATGCTTCCTAGTTTCTAAAGACACTATACCTATACCGTCCTTTCATGGTTTTTTTATATGTTGTAATAAGTCTGCTTCAATTCTGAAGTAATAACCATTTAGGTAAACTATGGGACATTATAGTTGGTATCAGAGTGAGGTTATAGTCATCCTTTGGAAACTAGGATGTGAAATCCTTAGTAACAACCCTCAGGATATATCTAAGCATAGAACACAATCTTAGTGTTTTAGAAATGGCCATAAACAACCTATGATAAGACCTTAAGTGTGAAATTTTATTCTTGATTATGTGGTTTTCCTATTATAATTAGTGGTTCTCACACTATTCTTCTATGTTTTAGTCAATGGCTGGAACCCGAAGGAATCGTGTTAATGCGGAATGCGACGAGAAATGCAATGATTGTCCCCCTGAGCAACCAAATGTTATGGGGGATGAAATGAAAAATCTTGTAACCATGCTCACACAACTTTCTCATCTTATGAATCATGCAGGAATTCCAAACGAGAAAAGGAATGAGAAACATTCTATTGAATCCTTCATGAGGCAGTGTCCACCTTCATTCAGTGGGTCTACTGATCCATTAGTGGCTGAACAATGGATCATTACCACTGAAAATATATTTTTAGTTCTTCAATGTTCTGAGCATGATAAATTCATCATATCAGTATATCGTTTGGAAGGTGAAGCTGGTCAATGGTGGAATCTTATTAAGAATATGAGGCCAAGAGACGAAATTGAGTCCATGGAATGGTACGAGTTCAAGAACATATTTTTCAATAATTACTTCCCACGTATTCCTCAAACAAACATGGAGAAGGATTTTCTTGAACTTAATCAAAATGATGATGAATCTGTTGGTACCTACGATGAAAGTTTTGTGAGACATGCAAGGTACGCTTCCAGAATTGTTATCCAACCTGAGAGTAAGATCGATCGATTCTTTAGTGGCTTAAAAACAAGTCTTCGAAGGGCATCAACCATAAGAGTCTTAAATAGCTACGAGGAAATAATTCAATGTTCTCTCAAGGTTGATATGAAGATTGGAGTAAACCATCAGTCATATGTGTTTGATAAGAAGATGAAAATTGAATTCAAATGAAAATTTAAAAAGCATACTGAAAAGAAGATGAGTTTTCCCGTATGCTCAATGTGTGGAAAGAAACATGGAGGTAGTTGTCTTAAAGGGACAAGTTAATGTTTCAAATTTGGAATGGAAGTCCATAGGGAATTTGAGTGCCGCAATGATGGGAAGAAGATTTCTAGTGATGCGAACAAAGAAAAGGCTACACAGAGTTCACCTCCTACACTTCAATGTTACAAGTGCAAGGAAATGGGGCATTATGCCAATCAATTCCCTAATCCAATGGTTGTTGATGATGATCGACGTCAACAAACTCTTAAGGTGAAATACAAGGGAAAGTCACATGCAATTTCTGTCGGCGATGTGGAGTATGATAAAGAAGTGGTGAAAGTTACACTTACCATCCACTATAAATTAGAAAATGTTTTATTTGATTCTGGATCCGCCCACTCTTTTATTTCTAAAGAATTCTCTAAGGGTATCATCGTATTACCTCAACAATTAGATGTTGAGTAAGCTGTGACAACCCCTAATGGTACAACAGTCGCATCAAAAGTTTATAATTCTTCTCCGATTGAAGTTTGTGGGAAAGTGCTTCCTGCAAATCTTGTGATCCTTCCTATAGTGGAATTTTATTTGATTCTTGGAATGGATTTCATTTCTTTATATGGAGCTCATATAAATTTCCAAATAAGGGAAGTCACATTTCATATTCCAGATCAATCTATGATCGTCTATCTATTAAAGGATGAACATAACCTTCCATTGGAAATTTCTTCCATCTTATGGGTCTTGATTCCACTAAATGAAGGTTATTTATCTCAAATGGTTGGAGAGAAACTCGAGATTAAGAATATTCCCATTGTATGGGAGTTTAATGATGACTTTCCAGAGGAATTACCTGGTATTCCACCAAATCGTGAAGTTGAGTTTTCAATAGAACTCATACCGGGTGCTTTACCTATTCCAAAGACACCTTATAGAATGGCCCCAATTGAGTTAAATGAATTGAAGAAGCAACTCCATGAGAATCATGATAATGGATTTGTATGCCATAGTGCATCATCTTGGAGAGAACCTGTTCTGTTTGTTAAAAATAATGATGGATAAATGAGGATCTTTATTGATTATTGAAAACATAACAAGATCAGTATCAAGAAAAAATATCATCTCCCACAAATTGATGACTTATTCGAAAAACTACGCGGAGCACCATACTTTTTCAAGATTGAACTTCGTTCAGGGTATCATCAATTAAGGGTCAAAAGGGGGGATATACCAAAGATGGATTTCCGTACAAAGTATGGACACTATGAATTTATAGTGACACTATTTGGTCTTACTAATGCCCCGGTTATACTCGTGGATCAGATGAATAGAGTCTTTAGAGAATATCTTGATCAGTTTGTGGTAGTCTTTAGAGATGATATTTTTTCCTATTCAAAGAGAAAGGAAGAACATGAAGATCACTTTAGAATTGTATTGAAGACCCAGAGAATGGAGAACATTTATGCCAAAATTACCAAGAGTGAATTTTGGCTTAAAAAAAGTCTCATTTTTGGGTCACATAATCTCTAAAGAGGGGATATCTGCGGATCCAGCAAAAACAGAGGTTATCAAAAGATGGTCAAGACCAACAACAGTAACTGAGATCTGAAGTTTTCTTGGTTTGGCTGGATATTATCAATATTTTGTGAAGGATTTTTCATGATTATATAATCCACTCACCAGGTTTACTTGAAAAAGAGTTATGTTCGTTTGGACGGAGGAGGGTGAAGAGAATTTCAAGGAGTTAAAAAGAAGGTTATCCAGCGCACTTGTGCTCACACTGCCTTGTAGTGGAGAAAGTTTGTGATCTATAGTGATGCTTCCAATAAAGGTGTGGGGTGTGTTCTCATGAAAAATGATATGGTGATAGCTTATGCCTCACGACAGTTGAAAATCCATGAGAAAATTTACCCAAATCATGATTTGTGTTAGCTGCGGTAATCTTTTTCATTAAAGATTTGGTGGCATTATATTTATGGTGAATGGTGTGATATTTATACTGATCATAAAAGATTAAAGTATATTTTCACACAAAAGGAGATGAAAATGTGCCAAAGAATATGGTAGGAGATGATTAAGGATTACAACTTCTCAATTCATTACCACCCTGTGAAAGCAAACAAGGTGGCAGATGCTTTAAGTCGACAAGACCATGCTAGCTTATGCCTGATGGGGATCACAAAAGATCCAATATTTATGGATTTAAAAAAGATGGATCTTGGAATTATAATAGGGGGAAAATATTATATTTCTCAAATGGATGTTCAACCATCTATACATGTGAAGATTAAAAAGGAACAGATAGAAGATGTAGAGTTACAAAAGAAGGTGAGAAATGTTCCTGAATTCAAACTTGATTGTGATTGGATAATAAGGTTTTGGAATCGGGTTTTTGTTCCTCCCCTCCCAGAATTAAAGAAGGAGCTACTGGATGAGGCTCATAGTTCTTCATTATCTATTCATACTGGAAGAAAGAAGATGTATAAGGACCTGAAAGAGTGCTTTTGATGGGTTGGCATGAAAAGAGATTTTGCTGAATATGTCTCTCAATGCTTGGTTTGTCAGCAAGATAAAGCTGAGAGACAGAAGTATAAGGGGATGTTACAACCATTACCCATACCAGAATGGAAATGGGAAAACATCACTATGGACTTTGTCACCGGACTTCTTAAAACATCTAGATGAAATAATGCTATCTGGGTCATAGTTGATCATCTTACAAAGCCGACACACTTCATTTATATTAGAGAGGATTTATCTCTTGATCATATTTCTAGGATATATGTAAAGGAAGTGGTAAGATTGTATGGAGTACCACTTTCCATTATATCTGATCGTGATCTGAGGCATACCTAAATGTTTTAGCGATGTATTCATCATACTCTGGATATAGATTTGAGTTTTATCACTGCTTATCATCCTCAGACAGACGGTCAGTCTGAGAGAAAAATTCAAACTCTATAAGATATGATAAGAGCTTGCTCTATGGATTTCAAAGGTGCGTGGGATCAACACCTACCTTTGGTGGAATTTACTTATAATAATAGCTTTCACTCCAGTATTTAGATGGCTCATTATGAAGCTCTCTATGGAAATAAATTTTGAACTCCAACTTTCTGGGATGAAGTTGGGGAAAGAAAGTTATTAGGACCTTATCTTGTTGATGAGATGGCAGAAAAGGTCTGATCTATTCAACAACACATAAAAGAATCTCGGAGTCAAAAAAAATGGGTTATGCCGATAATCAAAGAAAAGACCTAGAGTTTGAAGTGGGTGATAAAGTGTTCTTAAGAATATCTCATTGGAAGTGAGTAATGAGATTTGAAAAGAAGGTAAAGCTGAGCCCTAGGTATATCGGTCCTTTCAAAATACTGGATCATGTTGGGAAGGTAGCTTACCGATTGGCGCTTCCACCGAATCTCTCTCAAGTTCATGATGTGTTCTATGCATCTCTCTTGAGAAAGTACATACCTGATTCTTCACATGTACTCAACTCAGAAATTGTACTGCTAGAGAAAGATCATTCTTATGAGGAACAACCGATAGAGGTTCTGGATCCTAAAGAAAACGTCCTATAGAACAAGACCACTCTCTTGGTGAAAGTTTTATGGAGGAACCTCCAATTAGAAGAAGCTACATGGGAGCTTGAGGATATGGTGAAGGAGAGGTGTCCTCATCTGTTTGTTACAAAGTGACGAATTTCGAGGGCGAAATTCATTTTAGGGGGGTAGAATGTTACACCCGAGATTTTTATGAGAAATATTTTGTTTTTATGTTATAAACATCATCAAAGGAATCTTTCACTACAAACAACACTATCATGTCTTGCTTTACACACAATCGCGGCCTTCCTCAAAATCTTGTGTTGTACGCAATACTGAGTTTCAGTAAACAACGATAAGGAATAAAGTATTATTAAAACAAGCCATTATGAATAGTAATACCCACTTTTTGAATTTTTATAAATTTTATCTTTCAAAGTGGACTTCATTTTTTGGATTTGGAATATCAAAATTATCCTAGGGTGAAATTTTTGTATTTCTCTGGAAACATTCATTTTTTGATGAATACTGAAAACACTGGGTTACAATTTAAAAACCGACTTTTTATTTAAATAATTATTTATTTTATTTAATTTTTTAGGTCAAAATTGATACATAATACCTATATAAGTTCAAATTAACTGATTGGATTCATTTTATAATAATTTTAGATATATAAAAATTTTATTGAACTTTTCACCGTCTTTTACCCACCTCCTAGGAGAATTTAAAAATTTACATAAAACATAATTTTACTGCTTCTGTGAGTGGAATTTCTAAAATCCGAGAGACGTGGTTAATATCAAGTAGTAAAATGTGGTTCAATATGATAAAAATAATTTTTGGTGAATAGTATCTTTTTACTTTTTTCCACACGGTTAATAGAAAATAGTGTAATTAAGGGTAAAAATGATATTATTATTACCCTAAAACATGTCCTAATTCTATTGGTTAAGTTTAATTCGACCAATAACAACCTTAGAAATAATATATGACCATTTAGGTCCACTTGGATTAGATTAGGACATTTATTATTACTTTATTTAAAGAAGAGTTAAAACAGTTACAACCAATGTTTAATAACTAAAACATTTTTAATATAGGGTTATACATAAGATAATTTTTACTATAAATATTAATTAGAAAGATAAATAGATTTACTACATAATTATATTTTATTTATAATTTTTATACTTTATATAATTTAATTTATTTATGACACAATGATGATGTAGTGATTACCTTATTAAGGAAATATTAACATAATTGATATTATAAATACCCAAATATATGTATTTGAGACATTTTAATAATTACACTCATTTTATATGTTAATATGAAATATTAATATTGATTTCATTAACACTTTTAGAAATAATAATTCTATTATGATTTTCACAAAAATGAATAACCAAATAGTGTCAAAATTGACATAGAATAGTTTAAAAAAAATTATATTATTAATTGTTATTCTATTCCTAAAAATCTAATTTTCGGTCAAATGACTTAGAATAGGTTATATATATTAATAATTAACAACTTTGGGTTAGTTTGGATTGTTATAGTATGTTTATTAACCTTATAGTGTAAGAAAACAAGAAGACACAGTAAAAGTAAAATTATTTAACGTAAAGTTAAATCTAAATGATAAGGTTAAAATATAAGCCTAAACTTGTCTAAATTCTATCGGATGGGAGTATTTCGACTTATCCCTTCCTTATCTTCGAAATAAATCAATTTGGAGCTATTAAAAACCGAATATAACTTTATAATTAAATAATATTTTTAGTTTTTCCAAAGGTGCCCCTCTCCTCCATTATAAAAGGGCACCTCCTCCCTATCCTCCTCACACCACATTGAGCCTTCAATATTGGCCAACCGCTACCAATTTATCATATAAACTTCCCTAAAAACATCCTATAGGTCCTTTTCTTCTTGAAATACCATCTTTATTTCCCTAAGAGGAGGTTAAGAAGATGCACTTCAAAGAAGAGGTAATGTCTGTTACCGATTCTTTCAACATTATTTCTTCTTCTAATTCTTATTCTTTAGTTGTTTCATTATGAAGTAATAACATATGTATCACTCATATAATTAAATGTTATTATAAATATGAAACAACCCTATTTCACCTTCTATCCATCCTACGGAAAACAAAATCACCGCACGTATGTACGTACGGAATACCATCTCTACGCCCTAGTGTAATCTATTTTCCACCACCACCTTACTTGGATGGGTATAATGGTGTAAATAATAACTATATATGATTATTGTGAAGTGATATTGATTATGAAATAGTATATATACACTTCAATACAATTACACGATCATGATAATGATATCATCGCTCGTGCATACATACGCCCTATCGTCTCCTTGATGTGATGCGACTCGTTCTACATGATCTTCATTGAAAAATGATTATATAAATGAATTTAATGAAACAATATGATATATATTACACTAATTCCATTATGTAAATGAGGTATCTATAACCTAAAATTAAGAATAAGAATTTATTCAACAAAACACGCATAAGAACACAAAGCAATAAACACCCGAATAACAAGTAGCAATGAAATATTACTAATAAGAAGTTAAGAATATGACCATATATGATATCATAACAATGAGTAAGATTTTGTAATAAGTAAATAACATTATTTAAATAATTATACATGATGGTTGGACATGTAAATCGAACCTAAGGTAAGGGAAAATCTCGCAATCTCATTTTTATCCGAGATTATTTATACTATAGAATTTACTGAGGAATATTTATCATCCACATCCATGTTTCCTCAATATGTAATATTATTTCTATCCTCCAAAATTATTTTAAATCCAATTTTACCCATTGGTAAGTTTTTAGTAAAAGATATGAAAGGAATCTTTTGTCGTTTTTAGTACGAAGTACTTTTTTGACTTTTCCAGCCAAAGTACGAGAAGAATGTTTTTCTTTAACTTATATGACATGAATGGATTGGTAGAACATTATTTCCATGAATCTTCCTTTAAAAGTTGTCAACATTATTTCTAATCAACTTATTTTAGTTTATAATTGTATGAAATGTTTAGAAAGGTATTTTTTTAAAGTAGAAAGGATATTTTCCTCAAGAATGAAGTTCATGTGTTTTATCAAAATTATTTTCCATATAAGATAATATAGAGTTCTGTTTGTATCCCTATTTTTTCATTTATTTGATTATGTTATGATGGAATTTTTTTTATGATTTCCTTTTATCTTATATGGATTATGTTATG
Organism: Viscum album; assembly: GCA_963277665.1. Taxonomy (NCBI): domain Eukaryota; kingdom Viridiplantae; phylum Streptophyta; class Magnoliopsida; order Santalales; family Viscaceae; genus Viscum; species Viscum album. Next base: position 2,108,492,018 of record OY728122.1, on the reverse strand, counting down.
ATGGCATGATGTTTAAGATTCCCATTTTTATTACATGGGTTATGCTATGATGTATGACTTATGATATTGTGGAACACATAAGAATGGTATCATTATGAGATGGGTGGGACCTATATCTCCCTCCAATTAATTGGGTAATGATTTATATCTCATGATATAGACATGGCTGGAACGGCAGGTTAATCTGGTTCAGTGATACAGGACTGAAACGAGGAGTGAACTCAATTCAGAAATGGACATTGTCCGCTAAGATAGTCTTGGAAATGAGTCTTGACTACTAAGAAATGATTCTCTATGATTATGTGTGTATGCCAATATGTTTAATGTTTTATGTTATGATTATTGGGATTACATTTCACTATTATGATTTATCACATGTTATGATATTATGATCTCTTTTGCAGGTTATGATTTCAAAAATGTTATGTTCTTATCAATATGATGTGATGGATATTTCTTTTCGTTACCCTTACTAAGCATTTGAGCTCACCCTTTTGTATTTTTTCTTTCCCCATGTCAGGATGAAGATTATTGTGTAGGATATGCCAAATGGGACTCTAGATATGAAGAAATAGATGGGAGACAATGTAGATGCTTTTTGAACCAGTTGTTTATGATTCCCAGATTCTAAAGACACTATACCTATACAGTCCTTTCATGGTTTTGTTATATGTTGTAATAAGAATGAATCAATTCTGAAGTAATAACCATGTATGTAAAGTATGGGTCATTATACCTGCCTCTTCTCCACCTTAATCATGGAAGAGAGGAATTCCATACGGAACCTCTCGAAGTCGGTCCATTAAACTTCAGCCTCCCTTTTCTCCCCAACATATAGAGTCCACCATTGACGGGCTGCTCCCCGCATCTGGCTTACAGCCAGAGGAACCCAATACTCTGTCGGTTCCCAGATCAAGCTGAAATCTATCACCAGCTCCTCTAGCCTTCTCTTTGCCTCCATATCCAAGGTATAGCCCTCGTATTTCCCGAGGGTCTGCTGTAGAATGGGATGTAGAATCCTCTTCCACTGACCATCCTCCTCCTCTCTATCATCGCTCTTCTGATCAGACAAGTCAAACTCCTAGGCCCTGAATTCCCGCACAACTAGTGGTCATCGTCCAGGTGTCATTGCTGCAAGGTAAACAAGGGATGCCTATGCTCGAGTAGTATAAAAGATTTCTTTTAAATTTTTCTTAGACTTCTTATTAATTTTAAATCCCCAAAATACCAATGACACACAAGAAAAAAAGTCATTATGATGCATGTACCTTTCATTGGGTCTCTACCCTACAATCAGTGTATCCTCACTTTGTTATTTAGTAGGCTTAGATTCCTTGCATCGGATCACGTGGGCCCTAAAATCATGTGTCCTAGTTGGTCTTCCCAAGATTATTTCACACACCAAGATTTCCTGTAAATGTTTCCCTACCATCCCATGAAATCCTCATTGTGCCTAACCCCATGATCCATCTTATCTATCAGCATCGCCTCTCATACCATTCTGTCATGACCCGCCTTCACCAAGATGAGAGAAGGGACATCAGATTGCTATACCCTTCCATCATCTAGTTGAAGGAGAGATAATGACCCATGAGACCTACCTTCAATAGGTCCCAGAGTGAAGACAAGCACAAAGGGTATAAAATCACACACAAAAAGGAAGGCATTACCCTTTTTCTAATATTATCAAGAGATAAGATAGTAAATCTCAACAACACCAAAATTGAAGGTAAATGTATAGCCAAAAGAAAACCATTCCCATATCCATGTCCAAAAGTAGATACTAAATTTATATTGTGCAACTAACATCGTGAGGACATAAACCACCTCTTTTTATCTGGTGAGACTACTACTGATCTTTGGAATTACATATTTGACCTTTTTGTGTGCAAATGGCTTTTGGATAACTTTTTTTATCGCTTTTGTAAAGGACGATTGAGCATCTGAGGTCAAATCATATTAGAAACCTTTTTCTTACTGTCGTTGTAGAGCTTCTACATACCCTATGTTATGGTATAAATGATTTCATTTTCAACAATCTCTCATTTAACATAAATGCAGGTAAAATGAGAATACTACTTTCTATAAAATAGGTTGCCCCTAATCCAAAAAGACCATTGTGAAATTCTGTTATTGATCTTGAAACCCTCTTCCAGATTGGAGTGGGTGGAATATATCCAAAACTGAATTACACTATTGATGTCTTTTGGCAGGCCCCTCCTCATGGATGGATTAAAGTCAATGTTGACAGAGCCTCCAAAGGAATCCTTGGACCTTTGGGATACAGAGGTGTTTCTAGAGACCATCTTAATCGGATTCACAGATGATTCTATGGAAGCTACAACATTGATTCTACTCTGGAGATCGAAATGATGGGTATTATTCATGTCATCAATTTTGAAAAACATTTCAACTGGAGAATCATCTGGATTGAGAGCGACTCTTCTACCATTGTGCAAACCATCTGAAAGAGTTTGAGTCACCTAGCATGGTATATCACCCCCCGATGGATAGACTGCCTCACCTCACTCACCAGTCTCAACTTCATTGATAAACACACCTTCCATGAAGCAAACAAGATCATCAACGGTCTCTACAACATGGGAGTCTATCATGAGATCACTTGGAGGAATGATCTCCCTCTATATTTGATTCCTTTTTTTATTAGAGATTCTATAAAATTTCCCTCATTTTGACTCATGTAATTTGAATTCTCTTTTGGTTTGAATAAATTTTATCGATCTGGTCATTGTCCAGAACTCATCCCCCCCAATAGTTATAGCACATCATTATTTGGGCACCCCGAGCCACATTCCAACCGGTTATTGAGGACATACTACATGTCAAACCTCTCCTGCTATCCTCACCGCTATCCCACTGCCATCCCCCGCCTGCACACACCTGGGATACCAGAGTCGCACATCGCGCACACAAACACCTGGGCTATCACTACCACACATCCCGCACACACCTTGGTCCGAACAACTACTACCACACCCAAAGACACATAGGCCTCATCCCGAAGACACTTGAGAAACAACCTGCCCACACACACCTACTCCAAACACCACCACATAAAATGCCTGAATAATCTGGGGCTATAATGAACCTCATGCCATCATAACTTTCCCTAAGGATCTTGGGCTTCTTGGGAAAGGGATCATAAAAGGAGCTAATAACAAACCACTAATAGGAGTATTGGGTAAAACACCCTCCCCCATGAAATTTGGGTATTCGACAAGAAGTGCTTAAAAAGGATGGGGCGCGAATAAGAAACATAAGAACTACAATTATATATATATAGGTAACAAGCACTAATCCCAACTTAGTATTTCCAAAACCATCCCATACACAAGCACCCTCATTACTATTCATTCATAAGAAGCATAATAGCCAAACCCCTATCACAACTCACACCATGAAAATAATTCCACATTGAACATATTCATGTTTTCATATTCAAGAAATTCCATTTAGGTAAAATATGCACTACTATGGAACAAACAGGAATAACAACAAGGTAAGGAAAAGAAAATAGCCAAACAACAAATTAGGCATTCACACCTAGTTCTCTGGAAAAGTCACAACAACAAAAGGGATCCATGACATACCTTGAAGTATTGAAACAAAACCAAGCCCCACTATATAGCCCCACACTGCCTCAGATTCAATATCCAACAAATGAACCACAATAGAGGATCCTATCCCCATCCACGTCGCTTCCCAAGAATCAATCGTCATCTTCACCAGAACAGAGATAGAGAGTTTTCCAATTTGAATATGCCATTCATTCAGTTCCGTAATTCCGTTTGGTTAACCAAGGTGATCACACAATGATTATTATTCACTGGAAATCCATTTAATCAATCGAGTTTACAAGATTAACCATTTTCCATGTTACACCCACTCAATCACATAAATATCCATAAAAAGATAGGTTCATTAGTGCACAAGAAAGGACCACCAACGACTATCATTTTCAGTGGGTAAAAGCCCATGAAATTCACAACTCACAATCAAGGAAAATTTCTAAAACAGAAACATTGATCACACCCCCTTCATTGTTTAAAATTACGTTTATTATCTTCATTAGGGTTTGATTTCATCCATACCCAAAGAAACAATAGCATGCTCACACTTCATGATACACACTAAGTAGAGACGAAGGAAAAGCCCTACATGGATGATCAATGATCTGTGTTTTTCTCCTAGTGCCAATAACTGGGGATGCACGAATTGTAGGGGAGGAAGTCTGAAGACTCTGATAACCAACAGGAAAGGCTCTAGCATAGGCGCACCACTCGCCTCAGGAATGGGGACTCTAAATGCACCAAGGAGAAGAAAGAAAAGAGACGATCCAGGAAGAAAGAATTCTCGTGCGATAAAAAGGTGAGATCCTGGTGTTATGGGATATGAGGATATTGAGTGGCATTATAGTTGGATCATGTTTCATGTCATGGTTAGACGGTTACACACGATGGAATTAATTCTTTACTTAATAATTGTCATCAGAGGGGTGTCCAAAACTATTGTGCATTAAACGATTTCTTTTAAAAGAGGAAAATAGGTCCATTGATGGTCTCCGCACTCCTAGGGGATTTTAGACGTTTTTTATGGAATTAAAAATGGATTTGAACCACATTAAAAAGGTTAAATTCTTAAAAGTATTGTTATGGGAAAAACGGGTTAAGGAAAATCCTGATACCTCTCTATGGTCGATTAGTGATACAGATAATTGAAACCGATCGGTGGAGCTGGTCGGGTGATGCTGATCCCATGAAGCTCATTGGGAGAAGCTGATCCTGTGAAGTGGACCCTGTTAAGCTAAACATGTGAAGCCGATCATGTGAAGCTGATTAGTGAAACCGATCTTTGAAACCGATATGATGAAACCGATCTGTGAAACCGATTTGGTGAAACTGATATGTGAAACTAATTTGGTGAAATCGATCCATGAAAAAAATTTGGAGAAACGGATCTGTGAAACCAATTTGGTGAAACTGATCTGTCAACATGATTTGGTGAAACCGATCTATGAAACAGATTTGGTGAAACCAGTCTGTGAAACTGATTTTGTGAATCCGATCTGTGAAACCGATTTAGTGAAACTGATCTGTGAAACTGATTTGGTGAGACTGATCTCTGAAACTGATTTGGTGAAACCGATATGTGAAACTGATTTTGTGAAACAGATCTGTGATACAGATTTGGTGAAACCGATCCGTGAAACCGATTTGGTGAAACCGATATGTGAATACGATTTTGTGAAATAGATCTGTGAAACCGATTAGGTGAAACCAATCTGTGAAAATGATTCTGTGAAACCGATCTGTGAAACTGATCTGTGAAGCCAATTTGATGAAACCGATCTATGAAACTGACTTGCTGAAACCCTTCAGTGAAACCTATTTGGTGAAACCGAACTATGAAACTAATCAGTGAAGCTGATATGTGAAGTTGATCAGTGAAGCTTATTGGGAGAAGTTGATCCCTTGAAGCTGATCCTGTGAAGCTAATCTGTGGAGCTGATCTGTGGAGCTGCTGGGTGGGACTGATCGATGATTCCAGGACACCCCCAAACTTAGAATTTTGGCGAAGTAATTGACTAGGAGGGTCTGGGACATTACATCCTCATTGGGATCTATCAAAGTGTTTACCAAATTTCTGTCGAGAAACTCTATAAAAATGACAAGGGTTATGTGGCCTTTTATACCTTGTTTCTTGCCCTTCATAAGATGAAACTAGATTTCACATAGTTGGCTACTATGGAAATTGACACATGATTATATGGAGTGTCTATTATGGATATTTTTCAATGTTTTAAATATTTTCATGGCTTGGGTGTCGGATTTCAATTGTTATACTAAACAGTAAAACAACTATTTATTTTGGATATATAGATTTCCTATGATTACATGTATTAATATTTATTCCTAGGAAGCCACATTTGGGTGGAAATAATATCATATGAATTCGACTCATTACATAATTTATTTTTATACCAATGATATAATGCACAATATATCATTTTTTATTCAGAGAGTGGATTGGTTTTAGAAACGGTGGTGGGGCACTATTGAGTGTTATCCTTCACTCTTTTTGGGCCATCATTGTGTACCTAGATAGGCATAATGGATATATGAAGGGACTGGTGAATTTTACCACATTACAATACATTATTTGTTTATTTAATATGAGAGGGGATCATATGAATAAAATTTGATCATAATTCTAACTCGTGATAGTCCATTTTTTGTATTTTTTTCTATTTTTTAGATGTATTATTTTGAATGCATGATACCATGTATTTCATCCCTTTTTCTATACATACATGATATAACCATCGTATAAAATATTAAACTGCATTATTCTATTTATAATTACTCTATTTAATTTTTTTACCATCTATCATTGATTTTTATTATGCTTCTATTTACTTATTCACTTTTTCTAATTCATCATTACTATAATCATTAGGGTTTAGTCTCCCCACTATACAACCATAAATCCTCATTATTAGATGGAAGAATTTAGTGTACGTGGAGGTGTGTTTGAGTCCATGTTACCCACCTACACATAGAATCTTTTAGTCGCTCATGGGTGAGGATGTTACAGTGTGTGTCATAATTTTTTTATTACTATAAATTATATCTTTGAGATAACAGACATTGTCTTTGGAGATATTGTAACATGGTAATTAGTTATTTATAATATTATCTTAAAAATGTATAAGAGAAACCCAAACTATCTATAAAAAAATTTCAATTTTTCTGGGTTTTCCTATTGCAGTTGTTTTGATTCCACTATTGGGTGACATAATTTATGTTTTATATTCCTTATGATTTTTGATTTTTTTTATTTCTAGATGATATGTGGGTATTCCATATCATGCTTCATTTTAGGAACATAATACCATTCATATTCCATGTATTATTAAAGTCAATATCAGATGCATTGATTGACTGCCTGAAATTATTATGTGTTCCTTTAGTGATATACTTGTTTTTTGATAAATTGATTTTGCATGGAAATTTAAAATATTTTTGGAACTTAGTGTTCCTATCATAACCTAAATAATTCTTTCTGGTATATGCTCCATAAATCACCATATGAAACTGATTATTTCACATTTTTTCATTGACCATTGGTCTCATGGACAAAACGTTTTATAGTTTATAGTATGTGGATGTTGTACTTCGGTTCAGGATGTGTATTGACCCAAATGGATCATAAGTGGTGATCCATTTTTTTGAAATATTGCTGGAGAATGAGGTAAAATTGAAATTAAATAGAATTAAAATTTTTAAAATAGTGTTATTGACCATGAACTGGATTAATAGTGGGAAATAGGCAATATCTCTAGTGTTATTTATGGTTGTTTCTTTTACCCAGTCTATTAGTGAAGAGAATTAAGAGGTTTTTTTCTTGTTAATTGGAAGGATTCATCATATAGTATGATTTTATATCATTTACTTGGTCACTATTGGGATATTTTCAAGGTACTGTGTTTTTTTTCAAATACATGTAAGCACCACAACCTCTAGTTGTGTGTTAGGAGGGTAATGATGACCATTCTCTGATGGTTGTTGGCATTGGGGTACCAAGAGAAACTATAATTGTTTGACTTGTGGAACTAAATATAATTCCAAATATGGATGTGGATAACTATTTTTTAAGTAGTTTACATTGATTATTAAAATTACCTAGGGAACCCACAGCCTTCAATGTTAGTCTAAGAGCTAATGCATGTGATCTACAAAATAAGCATCCCATATTTTCATGGGTTGAATGTCCTAAAGAATAATTAGTGTTGGAATTAAAATTCCATATCAATCATCAAGAATCTAGATCCACCTCATGAAATGATATAGAATATTTTAGCATATATTCTATTGGGATGAACTATGAATTGGTGGGATGTTTGGAATCAGGGAAATGTACATTGATATTTGGTTTAAAGTAATTTCAAAATTTTATTTTATGATATTTTTTTCTTGAGGAACTAATATCTTGTAGCGCCAGTGATTGTATTCTTCTACAGTGTGGAACAATTATCATTATTGAGTATTCAACACGATTCAATGTGTAATAGTGATTTTCATCGATTTATATTACCAATGATCCATTATGGGTGAGATGATTCATGGAAGGTATCAAGAATTCTATTTGATCATAGGTAAATCTGTTTTTTTAATACCATGAAAAAGATCATGAATCATGAACTGATTATTGAATAAAAATGAGAGAAGCTAGGGGAGTAGAGTATCAATGTGTATCCATTGTACCTAGTGGTTATATTTCTTGGGTATGAATGTGATGTTTTAAGGATTCTCTTAAGGGGAATCTATCCAGTGTTAGTAATGGTAGTTCAATCTTCCTTGAACAATTTTCGAGATAGGGTAATAGGGGGAGTAAGTGTGATAGAAACGTAGTCTAGTTCAAAAAATGTCATAGGATGGGGTAGGTAAAACGATTATTCAAAATTGTTCCTTTAGTATCTAGTGGATGTGTGATAATGATAATCCATATTTTGGAGTGGTGTTTACATCTTTACATCAGGCAAGGAGTTGGGGTAGTATGGATTATTGATGTTGAGTTCGTGGTCACGATGAGGTGGCATTGTAGTAGTTGTACTATGATAGTAGAGTGGACCTTTTCATGTATTAAAGTTGTCTCATAGGACATGGTCACACCAAGATATATTTAATATAGTCTACAAAAAAGGGGAAGATCTCATCACAATAATGGATATAGATAGGAACTGAGTATCCTCTACATTAGAAGTTAATCATTTTGATATATTTGAATAAAATTCTTTCAAATCTATACCTATTGTAGAGATCCATGGGCTTGTTTTTTATTTTTCTGATGGAGTTATGTCATTGAATACTCTACTGGGGAGCAGAATATTGGGTGTATGCCAGTGTAGGAGTTCCCTTCGAGATAGGTGGGTGTCAGTTCATATGGAATAATTATTTCCTTAATATAATTGGGTTTGATATCATACATTGGAGTGACTAGCTAGTTTCTTATCTTCCTAATGTTTATATATATAAGTGAATGGGAAATTTCACATCAACATTGGTTGGATTTTGTATTCACAAGGGTGAATGGGATTCCTAGGTGGGAAGAGATAGACCTGATCATTGTGGGTAGGTGAGGTTGAATCACATATTGGTATTTTATATCTAGATGATCAGAGAATGCATCAGGAATATTTCTATTTGTGTGTTCAAGGTATCATGGATTTCATCCCATATTTTTTTTGGTTTACCTCCTAATATAAAGGTTGATTTCTCTATCAATATAGGTCAATGAGTGGAACCAGTATTCATCTATCATAATAGGATACTACTAGAGAGTGGTAGTGGATCAAGAGGCATCTAGAGGATATGGATGAAAATGGGTTTGTAAGACACAATACATCTATGTGGGGTTCCATAGTACATTTTTGGAAGAAGGAGTATAGGAAACTAATGCAATGGGTGGATTTTTGAAAATTGAAACAGTTGTCAGTTAATAACCAACAACCATTAACAAATATATATGATCTCTTCGATCTTCTCTTGGGATATAAGGTTTTCACAATGATTTATTTGAGGTTAATTTATCATCAAATATGGGTTATACAAACAAGCATACCTCATACATCATTTTAGTCAGTAAGGTAATTAGTTTTATCTGGTTAAGGCCTTCGGTCTCACAAATGAGCCAATAGTGTTTATGGTGTTGATGATCAATTCTTTCCATCTATATCTAGTACTTTTTTTGTGGTATACATGGACGATATCTTGGTGTATTCTCATAATCAACACGACCCTGTCAAACATCTTGATATTTTTTTATATAATACTAAGAGATTCTCAGTTTTATGATATTTTCACAATGATCCACATCTAGATGGATATGATTTACTTCCACGTTTTTACTATCATAGAGACATGAGTATCAGTTATCTAAGAGACGGTGAGAGTAATATATTACTTGGAGAGACCCACCAATTTCATTATCATACATAGTTTCATTGGTCTAGCTTGGTAATACATTCATTTCATAATTGTCTTTTCATGATTAACAACACCACTTACGGGAATCTCTAAGAAGTGTGTGATGTTTTTTAGGTCAAATACCTATGAGAGATCCTTTTAGGAGTTGAAATGGAGATGATCTTTATCATTGATCTAGACTCTTATAGATCATAGATAAAGCTATGCTATGTATTTTGATGTGTCAGGAATCATGAATCTAGAAGTTACGATAATATAGGAGTGAGTTATGGTGTACAGGTCATCTTAGTTGAGTCCACATGAGAAGAACAACCCAATGCATGATCATGAGTTATAAATTATTTTACATGCCTTATAATATTAGATGTATTAATTACTAGGAGAGTCTATTTTGTTTTACGTGGAAAAAAATCCTCAAATATTTACTCATCATGACATGAATATGAGGCAGTGGAAATGGGTTGAGGACCTTTAATCCATTGAAATTGATATTTCCTACATGTGTTAAATCACAATGAAGTTGGAAATGAATTGAGTAGGGGGGGACTATGATAAATTCAGTTTATGAGGCCATTAGTGAGTCAGATCTTATGAATTCATTATTATAGATTCACTTGAATGTGTAGGTTAGTCATCACCATACTTTTATTTATTCATTAGATGTGTAGTACACTCTTTTAGAAATTATGAGGATGATATAGTTATCAGTTTCTCAGTTCATAGTCTTATAAGTGTGTGTGGAAGGTGAGAACAAACAACCTAGTTAGATCATGGATGGGGATTAAATTTAAGATATTCATGGTCATATTTGGCTCCCAATAGACATACTCATGGAGTTTATGCATGATCTTCATTCCTCATCTTTATAAGTACATCGCTTTGTTAGAGAAATGTATTGTGACTTGAACTATTTGTACTGCTAGCCATCTACGAGATGTGTGGTTGTTGGTTTTTTCACATGATATTTCACCTATCTATAGGTGAAGGTAGATCACCATAGGCTAGAGGTCTCTTACAACAGTTACTCATTCATAAGAGGATAAGGAAGACAATGTGATGTATTTCATGACAATGTTGTCATGGTTTCCTCAATGTAGAGATGTTGTATTGTTTGTTGTGTATAGGATCATAAGGTAACACATTTTTATATAATTAGGGTGGCCTTCTTATATGATGAGATTATACAATTATATATCAAGGATATTTTGAAACATCATGAAGGTATTATATTTCTTTATCATATAGTGATGTTCGATTAGCATCTCTATTCTTGGAGAGTTTACATAGTTATTTGGGTAAAAAAGTTTTTCTTAGAAGAACATACCACCCGTAGACCAATGAATAGTTATGGTACACTATATAGGTTCTAGATAACATGATTGGATCAGGTTCCCTTGATTTTGGGGATCTTAAGATAGACTTATACCCTTTTTGAGTTCACCTGCAATAATAGTTATTGGGAAATAGATATATAGAACCTTATAAGGATTTTTACGGTATTATATGCTGAACAATGATGTGTTAGATAAAGTTAATAGGGAAATCACAACTTAGATAACATCTAATTTTCGATACATTGATGAAGTTTCAATTGATATTAATTTTTGTGTCTACTGCACAATAAAAAAATAAATATTTCACTGATTCCCATTAAATAACCCTATAGATTGTGGTCAGGAATCTAGTAGCCTCACATATCTCAACATGGTTAGGGCACATAAATATTAGGAGCCAAGGTAAAATATTACATTGATATGTAGGCCCATATATGAATTTGTTTAGAGTGTGGCTGATAACCTTTTGGTTATATTTTTCTCAGAGGCACCATGTGGTGCAGGAAATCATCCATGTTTCTCTGTTGGTCCATTATTATTGAGACCAATAACATACAATACACTCTAATCACGTTGATCTAAATTCAGATACATCCTTTTAGGATCATACAATTAATATTTTTAATGGAGCAACAATTCTCTTCAATGCCAGTTAGTTCCTTTAGTACATGTTCTTTAGTAGTATTACCATTTATAGGCAAAGACTAGGTATCGGGTGGCCAACAATCAAGATTAGTGCCACGATTTATTCTCAAACAATGCATTAATAACATTAGAATGGAAATTCATGGATAAAAGGACTAAATGGGGTATTATTTGCTGATCCTATTTTTTCACTATGGTATAGATACTTTTTCAAATAAGACACTTGTTAGGTTCAATTTTTTTCATAGACACTATAGTTGGGACCCTTTTCCAATTTTCTTGATTTAGGATGGAATATGTTAGAGGTTTATAGGTTGGTGGTAGTATTATTACTTGACATCTATCTAGATTACACAACAGTAATTCAAAATGAGATCTGTACTATCCTGGGCAGGCATGTTCATTACAGGTAAATGGTACATCCCATGGGAATGACCATGATATTTAAAAAACATGTAATGAATTTAAACATCATGTAAATTCCATATGAAATAATTTAAAAAATGATTTACTTCCACACTTTTTAGTAGAATGCCCTTCCATGTTTAATTTTCCTCACAAATAGATGATCCATGGAAGGAGCTTCCCCTTTGAACCTAATCTAGGTTCCCTCTATTCTTCAACATCCAAACTACATTTCTTTTAGATTAGAACTAATTATTTCCCCAAAAGTGAGTTACTTATTCAATGTTAACTACTCTCCACTTCAATTCATCTCAATGGAATTATTTTCTTTTCATTAACTTACACCATATCTTTAGGATGCTCGTATGTTTGCCCATTATCTTTTGATATATGTGGAGTTAGGTTGTGATAATGGATGAGTTCTCTACCACTATAATTAAACAGGTGATCAAGAGATTCCCCATAAATTTTGATGTCTTATAAACAATTATCTAATTGTACCACCCACTGGACTCCTGGTGTTTCCACTAAAATTATTTTAAATCATTAATTAAATTTTTTCCCCATTAGGTTTCCCACTAGTTCCATTATATGGTTGGATGCTGTTAACCTAAATGAATTCCACCAATGAGTTGTATTTAAGTATATAAGATTTTTTATAGTGCCCTATTAGGTGTTTTTGAGATCACATATTTTTTTGGATCCTTAAAAAATTGAATGATAATTAATTGAATGAGTTGAAGCTGGTTAGACCCTATCTCAATGTGATAACATGAATTTCAATTTCGTAATTATTTTATTGGGAATATCTGAAATGGATTTGATGAACTCATGAGTTGTGAAGGAATATAAAATGGATATTGAATTTAATTTTATTGGGTAATTAATTGTAGTAGTGGATTCATTGGATGAGCTCCTTTTATTCATATTGCATTGGATTACATGGACTTTTCTACTATATATATCCAGACTATGGTAGTGGATATCATGGATACTTATACTCAGTGAATCTGAATTCCATTAGATTCCATGTAAATTTAAACTCATTGGATCTTTTTTTATTATTGTGGTGGACTATTTGGACAATTAAACTCTAAGTATCCTAATTCCATTTTATTCCAAGGGAATCTCTACTATGTGGAACTAGAATTCATGGAATCGCATATGAAATGCTCTATACACATGATACATGTACTCCACCAAAATATTTAATTATTTTCCATAGAGATTATCCATATTCTTGATGAATATTCCACGGTCTTCTATACCTTATATCTAGAACTTCTTGATTTGACATTGAATTGCACTGCATACACAGTTGTGGATTTTGACACATGATTGGTTGGTGTGGATATTTTGGATATTTTTTTCTTTACATAAATCCTTGTGTTGGTAATCTTATTATTGTGGTTAAACTGGATAGTATCATACCTATTTAATTATTATAAATAGATAGCATGTGATTGTAAAATCATGAATATTTTTCAATAAGAACCATTTTTGAATAAACATGATATCATAAACATTTGACAATTTCCTTTTGTTTCTATTATACTATTGATATACTGTACACTAAATAAATTTTTATTCGAGGGTAATATTTTTTATAAACGCAGATGGTGGTGGAATATTGAGTGTTATCTCACACCATGTTTGGTCCATAATTTTTTCTCAGACATACTCTAGGATTTAGGTAGGTACTGAGGAAAGTGCCCAAATTATGATTCTTGACTTGTTTGACTATTAAGAGTTGGGGAGAACAGGACCAAGCGATTCTCATGATACTAGCTTGATATATTCATATTTTATTCCTTTAATTTTATACATTTATTATACTAGTTGTTTATTTATATTTATTTCATTAATTATTTATATAGACATGACATGATCATAATATAATATATGACACAAATTTTTAATTTTTTAGTATTAATGTTTTCATGATAAATATATTCAATCTTTAATTTATATTATTCTTCCTCTAATTTATTCATTGTGATATTACTACATTACTCTGATCATGAGAGTACAGTATCCATATTGTACCACCAAGACCCTCACTACTAGTCAGTATAATTTGGTATATTAGGAGAAAAATCTGAGTCTACATAACCCACCATATTGGGGAACCATTTTTCCGCTCTTGGGTTAGGATGTTACACCTATCATTATAGTGGTTATACTTGTTTTTAGTTCCCATTAGCATTCCATATTTTATGTAAAACTAGTTTAATGACAATTTACTTTTTATAATATAACGTATATAATCACACCAAAAAATGATTTTAAAACATTACTATATTATTAAAATAATTAATATTTTAGTGAACAATCATTTTTCAACTATGGGTATTTTGAAAAAATAATAATATCAATCATTTTTCAAAAATATCCTCCACTTATTTTCAAAATAACCACCCAACAGCTTAATTTTTGTGATTTATTATTATTGATATTTCTCATGAATATTATATGATGGATATTTAAATTCATGAACTATGACCCTTTTATAATTAGAAGTGTTGAAATGATTTAATTTCATATTCTATTTGGAATCCTGATGAATTTTAATCCATTTATTTCCAATAATGGATTAATGAAACACAATTCCATTTCTTGGGTTTGATCATGATTAGGATTTATGTATGAAACTTTCTATTCAAGTTTAATGAATATGTATGATTTTAATTTTTTTGAAAGGTTGTCCCATAATTATATTTCTCTCAAATTAATTTAGTAAATATTTACATATCATGATATGTTATATAGGGGATTAGGAAGTTAACCAAAATTCACAATGTTTCATTGTCCACTTTATAATGATATTCATTGTAGTGACCCTTAAAATATGCTTATGATAAAATGTTTTATGATATTCAAACATTTTATAGGATTTTGATAGGATTTCTTTATAATATATTTCAATCCCTATTATCATCATTAGTATAATATAACGTTATACCTTTTGAATCTAATGTGATGGTTTATTTTCACGTTCGTTCACATACTAGGATTTATATACAACCCTTTTCCTCAAGAATGTTTCTCAGTATATCCTTTCCATTTATAAAATATCACTGGAAATTAGAATAACTAAATAGTGTTTTAAATAAAAATTCTCTTTTTATGTTACAGTTAATATATTTTCATATCTAGTATTCTAATAAAACTATACATATTGAACCATGATAATTATTTTTTTGAAAAATTATGTTATGATATATGAAATAATGATTGTTTAAGGATTAATTAGTTATTTATGGTATAAATTGAATGATATGTTATTTTTTAAAATTATTATTAAAGAACCACAGTGAAATATCTAGGGATAAGTCTAATGGATAAGTCAATGTAGATGAGAACATACAAAAATATTGGGAAATTGGTGATTATGTGGTGTTCCTAGAAATATGTCCCAATCTACACAAGTTACGTTGATGAGGATTTGGAACTGTTTTTGAGAGGGATAATAAACCTAGAATGAATTTGTTCAGTATATCTCAACCATTATTCTAGTGCATGGGGAATGTTACCTTACATTGAACCTTTTCTAAATCTCTCAAGCGATATTATTTATTAAATTTTTATTATGTTTAAAATCAATTATAATAGATTTGAAAAAAAATATTTGAAAAAAATATGTTATGGAACTTATTATTAGATGATTATGGATTATATAGATTGAAACTTCTCAATTAGTAACTTATGTTCATCACAACACGTGTGATTTAAGTCTACTATGTTCATCATTTAGAAATTGTAAATTAATTATTCAATGTATTTTCATTCCAAAAAATCATGTATATTAAAATTTTCATAGTCATTAATGTAATCTAGATATTGAAATTTTCACCCTGACATGTGATAACATTCCTAAAAACATGGCTATAATTTATAGATAATGAGTTCAGAACCATATAGAAGAACATGCACAACTAATCATGTCAGGAATAATAACATGACACATGTGGAACTCCCTCTAAGAGATAAAGTTGCATTCTATTATTTTATACATCAAATACCTCTAATATTTATGGGATATTCAAATAAAATAATCACTAATCAATTAATTTTATCAACTTAGAGGATATTTTGTTTCCTTATGTTCTACATGAATGTGATGGCCATATTGGAATTTTACCACTTTGTGGGAGAAACTGATCAATTTTGAAAACTACTCATGAATTCCAATCCCATGGGAAAAAATCTATGATGTAGGATCATATCAATTCATTTTCTTATTATAAATAATTCCCTTCTCTCTCCCTCATATAATGTGGATAACGTACCTTAAACATAATAAAATGGATGATTAATATTTTTAGATTTATAAGGAAAAAATTGCATGTATTTCGTGATATTCTTATGGTTGTATCATTAATAATGAAATTAAAATTGATCGTATATTTAGTTAGACATTGATGAGTCTATGAATTTATTTTTAAAATTTGGAAATTGATGGATATAAATATGATTTATAATGTTATATCAATGTTGGGATCGATTGTTTTGATTCCCAATAGTCTTATAGGTATGAAAATAATGATCTTATAACAGAGTTTAAATCATGGGTATCATTAGTTAGAAATATTTTTTCTATTAAAATAAGAGATATAATCATTAAATACGGTCGAAAGAAGAAGATTAGATATTATATCAAGGGGTAAAGGAACTATTTCTTGTGTGGAAATGATGTATTTGGTTTCTTTTCATTTTACTAGACAATAAATTCTTGGGGAATTTAATTTTTTTTGTTTTTTGGGTAGGATATTGTTAAAATTAAGCATTAGTACATATTTTTTTATGAGAGTTAGAACTACAAATATACTATTAATTAAATTTACTAAAATTAATTAAAATTTTAATATAAATAAATTAAATAAGATATTGTTCTATCTATAATTATTATTATTATTATTATTTTAATTATTATTAATATTTATCTTATTATTATGATTATTTTAATTTATGTTTTTAGAAAAAAAACTAAAATGGTTTATCCTTCGTATTCCCTTATTCCACATGAAACCCCCTCCCCCTTCTTAGATCCCATTAACATTACGTGACCCCCCCCCCCACATAGTTGAACATCAATTTTTGTGAGATCTTTCCCCTATCTCCATCATTTTGCGACATTATTAACCTAAATCTCTATTGATTCATGGGTTTGTTGAGATTGTAGGTCTCTCACACTCTTTCTGATACATCCCATTGGCATATTTTTTTCTTTTTCTAGCCAGTAACATTCACCTGAAACCCCTGTTAATGTGGTAACTCTATTTTTTATGTTTCTTCCACTTTTAGGGTATGCAAAGTCTATCTAAGGAATCATTAGTCTGTGTTCACGAATCTTCAGCCAAAGTGGATGAGGATGAGACTACATTGTCTTGCATCTATCTGTTGGGGTAAGGTTCTAAACTAAGGCTTAAAATTCACCACATATATCAGAATATTACGGTGTTTATGTTTTGTTAATAATTTAGATGTTGTCCATTTTACCTTTCCATAGAGTAGATATGGTTCTTATTATTGTATTTGTGGTTTTTGGAAAAATTATATGGTTGCACGTGTATATACTCATTTATAAATATATAAAAATATATATAAATTCTATGTAAACATTCCTTCATAGCACTGGGAACATGTGAATCATATTAAGGGATATATATATATATACATATATGTAGAGTTATGTGCGTGTTTTTGGATTAGTATCAAGTAGTCACATATAAATATCTCATGTTTTGAGTGTCAAATTGGTTATTCCTGGAGGTAGGACCCATTACATAACCTATTATGTTGAAAAGTACACTAATTAATTAATTTTATTCCTTCCCACTTTCAATTAATTTAATTAATTGTTTTTATAATTTTTTTAATAAATTTTTAAAACTGTTAAATGATTAGTTTGATAAAAAAATTCTTTCATAATGAAACCACTCTATTATGGTGCGCTATCTGTGAAAACATACAATGATAGTAAATTTTATTTATCATTCTTGGAAGTTCTTATTATGTTATTTTTTTATTTCATAGTGCCTTCTTTGGATTTATGGCATGATTATACATGTCCATTTGGATCATTTATAAATGATGTTTTTTCCTTTCAATAAAATTGATATATGGTCCAAGACACATTTTATTTGTGTGGACCAACTATTAAATAGAATTACTAGTGTAGGAATCTTCCTCTTCCACTTTGATTCATCGCTTTTTTCATGTTGCACCATAGTGCTACTCTTCAAATCCTTTATGTGATGTGTTGTTATAATTTATCAAATTGGTTGGGTTTTTACATTGTTTTTGTCATAAAATTATCTAATTTAAATACCATTGGACTATCCACCATGCCCCATAAACACCCATTGGGGTGAGTCATCATAAATGGCATGTGTTTCCTTTCTAGAATATAAGGAATATTTCCCTGGGTTGTGTGTGTCACCTTAGTAATGCTCAAAATTGATTAATTATAAATGAGTTATCAATTGGGTTCCACATGATAAATCGTAATCTTGAACATAATCATTTATCACATATGTGGTCAATCCCATGAATGGCATAGTTGAGGTTTATTTGAATGAAATAAGAATTACATACAAAATTACTCATTTAAAGGAACATGAGTACCATTCCTTTTAATGATATCCTTATTCCCTGATTGGTTCTACTTTCTTGATCCATTTAAATAATTTTGATGAATTAATACAGTCATCCTTGATATCTTGAGATTATTAAATATCATTAATGACATATTGTAAGTGGCACTTTGATGCCATACACCTTGATTATAATTCATTGATTATGAAAGTAGTTTTATTATTTATTTTCATGATAGTGGATTAAATCAAATGAATTTACTTGTTTAAATTTCCTTGAGTATGCATGTTTCATTATTTCTTATTCCCTTTTCAGTGGCTTGAACAAATTTAAATACATTGAAAACATTTCTAGCTTGTGAAATATAGTTTCATGTGTTAACATACAACTATTAAAGGCATATATTGAACATAGTGTATGTATAATACCATGATTTATCTCTAATATATGACCATATTGTGGTTTTAAATGATATATGATATATAAGATAATGTGGGTCCCTTTTTGTAAACCAACGACTGGTCTCATCATACTAGATAGGATACAACCTGACACACCTAAGAAGAAATGTTTTAGCCTCTCCATGTAAGGTCTCCCCTTGTAATTCTATTATAATATTGGATGATACATGTTCCCTAATGGGTAACCAATGCTGGACATATTACAATGATGGTTACGCCAAGACGCAAATGATATTCAGTCACTTACGTGTGATACATTGGACGGACTTAAAGAAACCATACCATGAGAAATACATGGACATTCTAAAGGATCACCTTGGATGAGCAAGGTGGAATTTGATATTTTTAATGGATATAACATTGAAATACCTCATGGATGGGATTGGAATCCACCTCTAAAATTGATGGTTTTTAATGTAAATGCATAAGATGTAACCATATTTATTGTTATGTAATATAATTTCACTCCAGATGATTCCATTACATTATTAGATTACTTATGTGATGAAAAGTGATTTATACCCCAAGTTAATGAACACACTTATGGATCTTCCATCCTTGGATTTCAATGCTACTATAGTCCCTTTCTTATATATTCATCATTTCTGAACTGTACATTTCATATTTTATACTTGGTCGATGAAAATGTAAAGAAACTATTGTCCATTTAGGAACTGAAACCATGTTGTTATTATTAATTGTTATCAATCTGCATTTTTTATATAAAACACATATTAATTTATATTTTATTTTTAGGTATTCTTCTATACATCCTGGTTGTTGTTCTACTGATAGTTTTATCTCACACCCTACGCAGGTACCCTAGGCACCTGAGTAGACCATATATTTCCCATATCAATACTATTTTCGTTATTTCTTATAACTGGGAGTTAGGAGAAAATGAATTAGCCATAGCACAAGATGATCATGGAGATCACCCATGGGGCTTAGCAGTCTTTTCTATATTATTTTACAATGTTATAATTCAGGTTTAATTATTTACAACATTCTATTAGCTTTCATTATAATTTCCTTCATTAATATATTGTATAAACTGGAATTTTCCACATTTAGTAAACATTTAATTATTTTCTTCCAATATTTTTTCAATTGTTTGTTACTATTTCGGATACTAGTTGATCTTGTTAGTATTATTATATTAATTATAAAATTTTTACCATTGTTCATTTTATGATCTATGAAGTCATAGTCTCCCCAAAGAAACACCCTTGGTCCTCGCTCCTAGTCAGCATCCTCTGGAATTCGGGGAGATGCACTTGAGGTCATGTGACACACCATACTAGATATTTATTTAGTGGTATGTCATCTCAGGATGTTACAAATGGGATATGTATTTAGTTATTGTTCATTAAACAATGCTTTATGGTGTGTTGAGAGTTTTTAGATTCAACGTGACCATTTTTTGAGACATCATTACCCTTGTGGGTCGGGTAATGTTACCATTTCTCATGGAGGCTTCTTAGAGAAAAGAGGTTCTAAGGTTGGAAGGTTGTAACATCATGTTTTGTGAACCAAATGAAAAATTAAATAGGAATTTAAATAATTCTATCTCCTGGGAAGAATGATTTAAAAATGGATGATCAGAACTGATTTATTTCTGAGAGTTTTCACTCAGATTAATTTTAATGAAATGATTTAAAATAATATAAATTTGAATACAAATAAGTTAAATAATTGAATTTTCTAACAGTAATAGTAATAATGATAATATTATAATTAGTATTAGTATTATTATTATTATCATTTTAATTTAGGATTCTTTTAGAAAAAACTAAGGGGTGTCTCTCCCCACTTCCCATCTTCAATGAGAAACACCCTTCCTGGAGCCCCTTATAAGCACACAATCCCCCCCAACTGAACCTACAGACAAACACGATCTTCCATAAAGATCAATGATACTGCAAAATTCTTCACCATAAACTCTTACAATTTACGGTCATCTTGAAGTGGGAGGACTCTCTCCATCCTTTTCTTTAATATATTCAACTAATTATTGTCTATCCATAGACAATACAAGTCGGCCGAATCCCTATTAATGTGGTAACATGTTTTATATGGATTTTTATGATTTTAGTGTATGAGAAGGGACCCCTTGTGATACTGAGCTTGTGTTCTGTTATCCACTACTTAAGGCAGGGAAGATCGGTCCATTTTTTCTTTTCACCATGAGTTTTCGTAAGGTTCTAAAATGATAATTGTTTTCTAAACCATTATATTTGAGTATTAATGTGTTTATGGGTTCATAATAATTTCATTGTGGTGTGTTGAACCTTGAGGATTTGTTTGTATGGTTCACGTAATTGTTATACTGGGTTTTATCCAATATTTAGGGTCAAAAAAAATATAATCATATATGAATATATATATATATATTCCCTTGTAATTATTTTCTCATGGTGTAGGTAAAATGTGCATTGGATGAAGGTATATATATATATCTAAATATATGAATGTATGTGTGTGTTTGTGTATCAGTTCCAAGTGGTTGCAGATAATGATTCCATAGGCAGACTATTAAATGGGTTCTTATATGAGGGTGTATCACTCTGCAAAACCCTAATGATTAAATGGGAATTAATTAAATATTTACCATAATATTTCACATTCAATTCATTTAATTAATTCCATTGACCTTTTTTTAAAAAATGTTCAATATTATTAATTGATTTCTTTGATAAAAAAAAGCATTTTTTTCTTAATAAAACTACTATTTTGAGGTTTTCATTCTGTGAAAACTGACAATGATAGTTTATTTTATTTTTCTTAATTATTTATTAATTCCTTGTTTACATTTATTTCATGCTTATACATGTCCCTTTGGGTTATTTCTATGTTTTGATCCTTTGAAAAAAAATGATTGAAAGGCCATGAAACCTCATATTTGTGTGAACTAACTATTAATTAGAATTACTAGGGTAGGTGTATACCCACATCCCCCTTGATTTACCACTTTTTTCATGTTGTGTCATAGTTCTGCACACCAAAACCATCTAGCAATGAATTTTTATCATTTATTAAATTTTGGGTTGGTAGTATCATATCTTTTGTAACCTTATTTTATGGAAAAACATGTCGGGTGTGTTTTCCTCTTCTCTTGCCCACCCAGTTTGGTGATCTATCCTTAATGGAAGATGTTTCCTTTCTATAAAATTTGTAAAATTTCCCTCGGTTTTGAATGGAACATTAGTAATTCATTATATTTATTAATTAGAAATGGATTACAAATTGGGTCACTCTTGATAATTCATAATCTGGAACATGATATTTTATCAAATGTGTGTTGTATCCCACATATGGAATACTTGAGAATAATTTTAATATAATATGCCTTACATAAAAATTACTCATTTCATGTTACATTAGTATAATTCCTATTAATGACCTCTTTATTCCTAGATTAGTGCTCCTTTCTTAAGAAATTTAAATGGTATTGATGGATTGTGACACTCAAAAATTTTAGAATTAGATGATGAAATTTCATTTGTGAAATATTGTTACGATGGACGTTGAATTTTCATTCATTTTTTATAATTCTTTATCTAGGAATGTTTCTATATTTATTATACCCTTATCAGTGGCATGAACCATATAAAATTACCTATTTATATTTACCTTAATATACAAGTTTTATTATTTATTATTCGCTTGTTAGTGGCTTGAAACATATGAAATACCTTATTAACCATTATATCTTGTTAAATTGAGTTTCATGTGTTCAAATTCAATTGTTTAAGTCTTATTCCATCTATCTTAATCATCATAACTATCTTTCTATATGATACATATGCCTCTATTATTATGTAAATATAAATTAGGCAAGAAATAGAATATGTGTCTCATTTTAGGAACCCAGACATGGACTCTCCATACTCGGAAGGTGTCAACATAATTCTCTGGGGAAGTGATGTTTTAGGATCACTAATAATTGGTTCCCCTAGGATTTATATTATAGTATTGTGTCATACAAGTTCCCTAAGGGGTAACTGAGGAGAACTCATTTTAAATATAGCCAAACAAAAGTTGATACTTGGTACCTTACATGTGATACCCATGATGGAGTCATAGTTATACTGCCATGAGCGATACATGGAATTTACAAAGGATCACATTTGATGGGATTAGTGCCATTGGATATTTAGAATGGATGTATCGTACCAATACATTAGAGAAGGGTTGAGACACCACCTATAAAATTGATGGTTTTGATAAAAATGCATGATATGCATCCTTATTTATTGGTATGTACAGTTATTTCACTTGATATGGTTCCCCTACATTACTAGCTTAGTAATGTGATAACATTAGATTTAGACCCCCAAGTTATTGAACAATATTGGGAATCTGCATTCTATGGTTTTAAATGAAACTATTGTCCCTTGTTTATATATTCTTCCTTGATCAACTATACTTTTTGGATTTCGAAATTTGGACAATGCTGCTATAATGGGATAAGTGTTTTTTAGGAACCTGGACCATATATTTATTATTAATTGTTATCATTATGCATTTATTTTATATGAAACTTTTTCATAATTTATAAAGCACTGTATCGAACGTTCTAGACATCATGGGTGTCGACCTAATAAGATTTATATCTCACTCCCTACTCAGGTACCCTTGGTACCCTAGTAGAAATTTTATTTTCATGATGTATGTTGTTTTTTTTATTTTTTTACCTAGTAGTTGTGAGTGAAGGACCAAGACAAAACTCAGGATGCTCATGGATATCACTCTTGGGGATTGTTTGTCTTTTCTTAAATATTATACAATATTGTAAAGCATGATGTATTGATTATTTCTTTTGGTCATGTATCATAACCATTTCATGAATTCTTCTATTTTATAAAGAGGTTTTGGCCACATTTATTGAATTGTTAATTATTGTATTCCACTATTTTCTCAATTATTTATTATTGTTTCGGTTACATTATGTACTTTTTATAATACCTCTATATATTATATAATTTCAATTTTTGTGCATACTCTGATATATGAGGGAATTGTCTCTAAAGAGTCACACCCTAGGCCCTCACTACTAGTAGACAGCCTCTGGAATTCAGGGAGATGTGCTTGATTTCATGTGACCTATTGGTCTGGAAACACATTTAGTGGTATGCTGGGTCAAGATGTTAAAATTAATATCAAGTAAACACATCTAGATGTTATAAAAATAACTACACAAATTTCAAAAAAAATGCATAACAATTCATTTCATACTTTCCAATCTTTGAACTGAATAAAAAATGAAACTATGAAAAAATACTCACTAATACAAGCGTTATCAAAGAAAAATAATTTCAAAAACCC
Organism: Viscum album; assembly: GCA_963277665.1. Classification (NCBI taxonomy): domain Eukaryota; kingdom Viridiplantae; phylum Streptophyta; class Magnoliopsida; order Santalales; family Viscaceae; genus Viscum; species Viscum album. Next base: position 2,108,467,241 of record OY728122.1, on the reverse strand, counting down.
AAATAATAAGGGATAAAGTGTAGTATTGTACTATTTTTACTATAGAGGTTTATCATAGAAATTATGGGGTGATAATTACACAAGTTATTGATTCTTGAATAGTGAACATACTCGTTGATTCTGGTTCTACTCAATCATTCATATCATGTGTTTTTATTAAAACAATTCAGTAAACAATTGTAAAACATTCATGTTATGTTATTAGTAAAAATAATAATGGAGAAATTATTTCATCTCATGTACATAACTCTCCCTGGATTTATATAATTAGAATAAATCTCCTAGATATCCTTTTTATAATTCAATTAGTGTAATTATTTTCTATTCAAGGAATTGATTGGTTTTATCTATGTGGAACATACATAAAATTTTGAGTGAATGAAATATCTTTTTAAATCATGAGTAAACCTATAATTATATTCAGGTTTAAGAAGGTGGATGAATATCTAATGAAATATTCATTAGAATCGTGAATATTTTTACCTTTTGAGCCTGAATATCTAGATAAATTCATTGAATATATGTATAAGAATACTCATGAAGAAATGATTATTATAAGGTATTATACTAATTCATTTCCTAGAGTAATTTATAATCAATTATCATGAGAAAGATGTACATTTATCAATAGATAGTAATCCAAAATCAAGGTTAATAACAAATACTCTATATATAATCTCCCCAATTTTACTGGATGAACTAATGAAGCAATTATAAGAACATTTGGTCATGTGTTAAAGATTCCCAATACTACAACATGAGATGAACCAATACTTTTATTCAAAAATAACAACCTATCAATGCATCTTTTCATAGACAATAATAAAATCAACAAGATCATGATAATGAAAAATTGTCATGTTCTATAGTTCTATGGGTTATTCGACTAGTTACATGGTGTTTAATTCTTGTTTAAAGGCGTCCTTCAGTCTAAATATAATTATTAAAAGGGAAATAAGGTGGATATATTCTAGAACAATTTTTATACTATTTATATGCATTATGAGTTCGTAACATTAAATTTTTTGACACTATAATTCTCAATGAATCCTTATAGGCGTAATTCCTTGAGTTTTTATATATTACCTAGATAAATTTGTGGATGAATTTATAAATGATATTATTATACACTCTAAATTCATGTTGGAACATGAGGAACATTTGAATATCATCATGAATACATTGAGTAAGAAAAGATATATGAAAATTATAGTAAAAAAGGGTTTTTGTTGAAGTTATTAGAATTATTCGTTAATGTTATAACCTAAATGGGATATATATACACAATTCACATATTACAGTTGTTGAAGATTATCCAAAACCATCCTATATGATGGATATGAATAGTTTACATGGAATATCTAGGTAATACCTATTTTTTATTTAAAAAAATTAATGATTTTCCAACCCACAAACCTTGTTTACTCATATGGGATTTATGTTTGTGTTGAAAACTGATTATAGGGGGAGATATATGGAGTTATGTTATAGGATAACCACAAAAAATATACTAATGAAACCCAAAAATCATGAAGTATTTTTTATTTACAGTGGTGCATAAAAATAGTGATCGGGAATTATACGAACCAAGAAATATAATGTGTTTTCTTATGAATCATAATAGTTAAATGTGAATTAATATAAATACCTAATGTATGATGTTGATTTGGATGATTTAATATTCACATTGACAATTTTGAGGGATTATCTCAACAAATAAATGTGTGATATATATATATATATATATATATATCTTCCACAAAAACCTAAAATATTTATTCACCAATAAGGAGCTATATATGTTCCTGTGAATATCACTTGATCTGATCACAGATTATGATTTCTCCATACAATACTATTTGGGGATGGTGAGAAATGTAGTAGTTTCTATATGTATAAAAGTTCATAGAACGTTAAATATATTGGAGATTCAGAAGGATCTGATCTTCTTGGACATGTAATGGATTTACCTAGGAAATTTCATGAATGGGACATCATCCAAAATTAATCAAATTATTTCTCATCCATACAAACTTTATAAGATTAAAGATGCTCAACAAGATGATGTTGAGACAAAAAATATGGCATATGGTACGAGCAAGAGAAAACACATTCTTTTGAGGTTTTTGATAAATGATATGTGATATTTGGTAATTTGAATTGTGGTCCTTTAAAATGAGAGATAAATAAATTGTTACTAGATGATGCTGATAGCTCCTCATTCCCCTTTCACTCATGAAACAATAACATTTATAAAAATATATGTGAAGAATTTTTATCGGATAATATAATGATGAAAAATTAGAATAGACATCAAGGTTAATAGTGTGTAATTATGTGATGTGTGGGTGTAAAAAGTACAACTGAATGTTGCTACCATTTTTCGTTTATTCATCTAAATTGTAAAACATCACTATATATTTTTTCATTTGTATTCAGAAGATATTAAAATAGAAAAATTATATTTGTGTTGTGTTCAACAATATTTTAAATTGTAATCACATCATTTATACTCAAAAGTAATTATTTCCCAATCAGTATGAAATGATTTACATTATTGAAGTTTATATTCTTCAAGGAAAAACATTGTCAATAGTATCAAATTGGTATATAATGCTCACCTTAATGTTATAGTAGTCTCATTAGTATTCTCTAATGATAGAGTTAAACTCCATTGGACCTATTATCCCTATATTGATTTCTAATTTGATTGTAATATTCAAAAAAATGATGATTTGTTGATATTATGAATTATGAACTTCAAGGGATGCTGGGATAATCATCTTCCTCTTGTTAAGTTCTCCAAAAAAATATTTTCCACTCAACCATACAAATAATCCAATACAAATCCCAACATGCGAATAGATATTGAACACATTTGTTCTAGGAAAAATTATATGAATTAAAAATTCTAATACCTATGAATGATTTAAAAGTTTAAGAGAAGGAAATGAATATTCAAAAATAAATCAATGCAATGAAAACTCTATAGAAGACTTGTGAAAATATCAATCGATGAGACCTGATGTTTTTGAATAGTGATATAGTGTTCTTCTATATATATTAATGGAAGAGAGTCATGATATTTGAGATGATATGGAATATATGTTTTAGATATAATTTCTACTTTGAGAATATTTATTTCATCAGATCTATGGTGTATCAACTAGCACTCTATCCAATTTTTTTTATTGAACATGATCTTTCATGTATCCAAGATGTGGATATACATACCAAATACCTCATATGTATTTAAATAAGAGTTGGTATAATTGGAGAATAATATATTATAACAGGATCAAAAGTTGAAGATCTTTGACAATAAAGATATTTTTTCCACAACATGAAAATACCCCTTATCAATGTACATTGAATAAAACATATGTTTTAAGAGGCACGGTGGGAACATGAAGAGACCATAAAAAAAGTACCCCATTTTTTCATGTATGATTTTGAAATAAAAAAAAAGTGTGAAATTTTTTATGGTATATAAATTTAATAACCCAATATGTTAATTGTAATTCCCCTTGAAATATAATTTTTCACTATCTTATATTACATGCAATAACATACTAAAAAATCATGAAACATTAAGATTACTATTATAGCCGTTAAACAATCAGGAGTATATAGTAGTAATAAAATATCGAATTCCAATATTTATAATTCATTTAGAATTATTATTTTTACAAATAAACAACTTTTTATTGACTTAATGTATCAATATTATCATAATAATAATTTTGGTGTTTTTTCAAAAGATAATTAATTTGTGAGTTAATAGTAAAAATCGATATTTTGCTGAAAACTGTCACCTTGATAGATCAAGATTGAAATAATTTTTTACGGAATATTTTTTCTATAAAAATTTTATCTTCATAAATGATATAAAAACATTTTGTTGAATTTATAAATAAAATGTTTAAAATTAATGAATCACATGTAATATTTAACACTAAATATTATTCTTACATGCATAAAATTTATATTGGAATTTATTAAATTTCAAAATATAAAAAAAGTAAATTAATTCTAAATATTAGTTAATTATTTTTATATGATATTAAAATAATAATTTATTTCCTCATTCATAATGACAATATTAGTAATATTTTTATTAATTAATATAATAATGGAAAAATATGAATTTCAATGAAAATTTATTAATATCATCTATTTTACAATTAATCAATAAAATAAAATTCATTTATTCAATGATTTATATGTTTTAAAACATACTTATAATTATATTATCATTATTTCACCTTTTAATCAATAATTTTTCTGATTAAAGAACACATATTTGTTAATTATAAATTTTAAAAGAAATATTTTTTTATATTATATATTATAATTTATAACATAATTTCATTATATTAATAAATTGAATATGATTAAATATAGAATAAATTTATTCTCATTAAATAATATTTTTGTAATAGGGGTTACATTATATTTTAAAATATAATATTAATAACTTTAATAATTATCTAAATTACATTGTGAAAATAAAAATATTAAAAATAAAAAACATATGGTAAAATTATAGAAACATTTTTCAAAAGTATTTGAGGATGGATTCAAAACATTATATCACCTAAAATCTATTATTAATAAATTTTTGACTCATTGAACAAGGAATAGTGTAATATTTTCATGGTACTATATCAGTTTTCTCATATGTACCATTATCATTACTTATAAATTAGAATAACATCCTCACCTAAATAGTTACTCATATAATTAATATATAAAAAGAAACTCCACCCAATATTCATATCCAAGAATTAAATTTCACATTAATTAGTCCATTTCTCAATAATATAAATTAATACCATCACATATAAGGGAACATTTAAGAGAAGATCAAGAATCCTATATAAGTATTACCTTCTTCATAACTTTCTCTCCATAATATTTCAGTATCAAAGATCTCATCACTATAAAAATATTATGAAATAAATATCATTATTATATTTCTATGTCATAATATTAATTTAATAAACATTTTTTATTAATCTATATCCTCTAGGAATAAATCACTATCGGTGCATCATGTGGACTACATCCACCACAAAGCTACATCTTCCATTTTACATCATATCTTGTTACAACCTAAGTATTTATCGAATAATACTTTTTCATTTATATTAATATTTATGAATAATATATTATTTTTACTTTAAAGGGGATGATTTTTTCGATAGTGTCTTCAATATGCAATAACCGATTTCTTTTAAAATCATACGTTGCATAGAACTTTGTGTTATAACAAAAAATAATATAATTATATCGTTGTTTTAAATGGTAGTTTACCGCTATCCATTTTATATACATTAATGAATATAACTACCCAAAATATGATTATACATGTTAGTTGAATGTATTTACATTTATAATATAAATTTTAGAGGCGTAAAATAAGTATGAATCTGATTTTAAGCTTGAAATTCTCTTATATTTTTAAATTGTAGTTTTACCGCATATTAATGGAGAAAAATTTTTAAATAAAGTTATTTGTAACTTTTATATGTTTTATTTGAAAAACATAATCTTCTAATTTAGAATTAGTACCTCAAAATTAAATTTGGATAAATTTTTAGTAATTTTCTGATAAATTTCATTTTTAATGAATAGTGAATATAATGCATTTTAAGTCAAAACTACAATTTCATATAATTTTATATATATATATATTGTCCTTTTATATGTTTTTAATGTGTAGTTGGATTTTATTTGTATAATTTAACCCAATTTCGGTTATTGGATGGAATTTCACTTTGGAAATTGGACATAAACACATGTCAATCATTTGGTTATTTTTACTTCTTAAAAACCTAGTTTCAAAAATGGGAATTATTTTTAAATTAAATTTGGAAAAAATTTTGTTTTAAATTTAGAAAATTGTATTGTATATAAGTAATTAGTAGGTCCAAATTATTTACATAAGTACCTTTTATTTTTAGACATTATGAATAGTAACAACAGTAATTATTTTATTTACAATGGTTAAATCGTAAATCTGGAAAATCTGGTAAATAAGGGAAAAAAATAAAATTATAATAATATTGAACTATTATAAAAGGTTTTATAATACTATTTTATTTGATATGTACAACCATGGGCATTCCTGGGATGATTTTGGGACCCCGTGGGACCACTTGGATGTTAAAATGACATTTTATAAGAAAGAATTTTATGTAAAGAAAAATATTACATAAACATGTATCTAATAGAAAATGAATTTTTATATGGGGTTATAAATGATATATTCGACCAAAATATTCATCATAAATAGAAAAATATTTACTAAATCATGTTATTTTATTTATTATTTTTAGACATCAAATGAATTTATATATTTATGAAATAATGATGATGTAGTGATTACCTTGTTAATGAATGATTTAAATAAATGTGATTATATATATTAAAATTAAATTTATTTTGAAACATGTTATAACATACCCTTATTTTAGGAATGATTAAGAATTTTTATCTTTGAATTACTGATGTTTTTTGAAAAAATAATGTTGTTATGGATTTTGTAAAAAGTCATGATATGAATAGTTTATAAATTGACATAAATGAGTTTTTAAAACAAATACCTTTTTATTAAATCATATAATAGTCCTAAAAATATAATATTAGCGAAAATTACTTATATAATATTGAAAATTTCATTAATTATCAACTTGAGGTTTTATTGTCAGTTTATAGTAACTAAATTCACCATATAGTATGAATATACAAGAAGACATGGTAAGAGTTAAATTTGTTAACTAAGGGTTAAATATAAAATATAAGGTAATATTTTTGACCTAGAATATTATAAAACCTATTGGATGAGATATTTTCGACACAAAAGAATCTTATATTTTAAATAAATGACTTTTGGTCCTTTTGGAACTGACAATAATTTTATAAGAAAATAATAATTTCAAACATTCTTAAAGTGCCCCTTCTCCATCTTATAAAATGCCATCACCCTAAACCATTTAATCAAACATTTAAATGCACTTGGATCCTCCCAAAACTGAACAAATAATCCTATAACATAAATCCCTTACTTCTAGAATCCTTACCTTAGGTAGAAGCCAATTCAAGAATGATTTTTCGCTCAGATCAATTTTGGTTACACGTTTTTAGAGGTAACATCTTCTCTAAAGATCCATTCCATTATTTTACTTCTTCACTCTCAATTATATCATTATTATTCGATTACATAACAACACTAGTATCCTCAGTATACTAGAATGTTTCTATAAGAAGGATTCTAACTACACATATACACACCTCCATAAAATGGATACAGACAAACTGTTTCTGTGAACGGAAAATTGTTGCCTCATGTAACAATGATTGTTAAATTTTCCCCTACAACCGATCATACTAGATATTAATATGGTACTAAATTTTTATATATTATATATATTATAAAAATAAATATTTTCAATATTCTAATATTTTTTATTTAAAACATACATTTATGCTTTCCATAATGTGTAACTACAAAAATTTCTTTTGAGGACGTACAGACTACCGCCCCCTCAAAGTGATATGAATGGTTAATTTCATACATGGAATGTATAAAGCATAAAATTAATGAAATTATGTAACTTATATGAAATATATTATTGTAATTTAATTATAATATACCACTATATTATTTATTTCTCATTTCTTTAAATATGTAAAATTAATGGAAATAGTGTTCTAGCGTACATATGACTTACCATCTTTATGAGTGGTGAATTTAATTTATTATCTCCAAATGTTATATACAATTATAAATACATATATAAACTAGATATATATGATTTATATGATATCTAGATTAGGAATATCATTCTGAAGATAATGTAATTTTGTTCATATAGACAATTTTTAATTATAACATGTTCATTTGTGACTCAAGTACCAAATATCTACAGGACAAATAATATTAACAAAAATAATTACGTAATTTTTATAAAAAGGTAATAAGTGATAAAAAATGATAAATAATCTTGTAATAGGTTCTGAATAATGTAAAAATTTACTTATATTTATTATAGTGTAATGACAACAAACAAACATGATGAGTCAGACTCAAGGTAAGGGACTTCGTCTAAATATCCTTTAATTGAGGAATATTTTGTATTATATACGAACTTTTATTATACTATGTATAATTATACCATTTTTATTTTATTTTATTCAATGGTTTTCAGAAAAAATATTTTTTTTTCAAAGTGTTCTACTATACAACAAATGGAATGATTATTTTTATTGTACGTGGAGACAAAGACCTTTCCATCGCCGTGAGGTTTTTTTGATATATGGCTTCCTTAACAAGATATTACATTTTTGAAAAGGGAAAACAAATACCAAATACTCATTACATGTATTAAGGTGTTAAAAATGGTTTTGAGAAATTATTTATTGTGTCAATATCTAGAAATGTTATATTTTGATTGGAATGTGGAAATTTTTTCTTTCCTTTGTACTTGTTTTACTTGTTATGAATATATTATGGTTCTTGGGAATTGATTATATATATGGATGGTTCCATGATAAAACTAGGGCAGGTGAACCCTAAATATCTCTCCAATGCATTATGTAATGTGATGGAGGTCAAAATAATTGTTTCTCCTATGATATTTTGGGAATATACTGTGATGGGTATTACAAATGTAACTCCCTATGTAGATGTGAAAGCTACAATGTAGGTTTGTTATGGATGCCACAAGTTGACGTTATGATTTATGATTTCTATATGTTATTCTTAAATATTATTATATCATGAAGTATGTTAATGATTTTTTGTACTATGATTGAAAAGTTTGATTTCTTGATTTGTATATAAACACGGACTAGTGTTTTCTTCCTTTATTTTATATCCATTAATGATCATTTATTACCCATCCCATGGTTTTGAAAATTTTTTCATAGGTTATAAGTAAGGGTATGTGAAAAGGAAGAATTCAATAAGATTATTAATAATAAAGTAATTATTCTTTAATTTTAAGGAGTTCTAAATTGTATGGAAAAAATTGCATAATGAAGAAGTGTATGCTTTGTAATTTTGTATGAAATGTTATAGTTATGGGATAATTCTCTAAAACTCTAATCCTACAAATATCCTAAATATTTAATTCTTGATATAACTCATGTTTATGTAATGTTTTATGGATGGGGTGCTATAGTTGGTATCATATGTCAGTTTAGACAACATTTGGGGATATGATATTGTTAAATTAATTAATTTATGGTAAGATTGAAATAATATAGAATTTAAATATGACAATGTTTCTTCACCATAGATATTTTAGTGTTCATAATGGTTTTATAAAGAGTAAACACAGAAACTATTATGGAACCACATCAATAGGAAAATAACTTTCCAAATCAGCAAGAGGAGATAGTGAGAATCAGAACTCAACATCTTGTTGCAGTGATGGAATAGTTGACTCGGGATATAAATGGTTGTGGTATCCATGCACGAGATCAGTCAAATAAACCAAAGAGGAACATGTCAGTGGATGAGCATTTCACGGGGCACTATACTCCATGATTATGGAGATCATCTGACCCTATACTATATGAAGGTTGGATTAACTCTTTTGAAATGATTATTGATGTCTTGGGGTGGTTCATAACATCAAAAGTTTAGACTTTCTGTATACTATTTTGAAGGTGAAGTCGATCAATGGTGGTCGATGGTTAAAAATATCAGGGATATTGAGAATAATGATGCTCTTTATTCTGATGAATTCAAAGGTATGTTTGTCAAGAAATATTTTCCTAAGGTTGTTCAACTAAGGATGGAAAACAATTCTTGGAATTGAGGCAGGAATATGACTCAGTGGTAGCTTATGAAGAAAAATTCATTCAAATTGCAAGGTATGCTCCAAATTTCATTTAGGATATTAATAATAATATCAATTATTTTTAATGAATATTAAATCCATATTTACAAAGGGGTTTAGCTTTTCATGAGTTCAAAAAATATGAAAAATTGGTTCAACGTGCAGATAAGGTGGAAATGGAGTTTTTCTATGATAAGGTGTTCATTGAAAAACAACAAAATAATAGAACGAGGTGGTAGATGAATGGGAAGAACTTTTCAAAAAAGTATGATGGTAAGAAACTTAAGATTATTTTTTGTTACGATTATTGTAAAATGAACACTGTAGAATTCCTTTTGAATTATAGTAAGTGCTTATGATGTGGTAAAATGGGACATAAGGCTTGTAACTGAACTGAAAATGATTAGGGTAATGGTAATATAAAATCTAATTTACAGTCAGTAAAAAAATTTCAGTGCAATGAAATGCTTCAGTATTCCAATGAGTGTCCAACAAAGAACTCAAATGAGGGAAAGTAGTTGTACTACAAGTAGAAAGGTGTGGTGAAATCCTTTTCAACTTCTTCTGTTGAATTTGTGCCATTAAATTTAGTAGTATCATATACTTTATTTTTTTCGATTATGTAAATGTGTTTTCTGATACATTGTATAAATATCATTTCATTTCTGAGAAATTTTTTGGTAAATTGGGAATTCCATCTCCTGATATGAATCAAGAACTTGTGGTAAAAACACCTGGAGGAAATGTTGAGATAGAAATATATTATAAGATACTTTATGATCTTGTGTGCATAACTAATCTTCATATAAACCTTATTTATTTCCCTCTAGTAGAGTTTGATGTTATTTTGGTCCGGGATTGGATTTTTTTATCATGCTTTGATTGATTTCAGAGCTAAAGATGATTCTTTTCAAAAATAGTTTTTGTTTGTCTACAATAATGAACACTTAATTTTGATAGCATATCATGAATCTGAGAAACTAGTAAAAGAAGGAAATGAATGAAACCTTTCACATTTTGATTAAAACAATGGAACTATTTAGATTAATCCTATACCAGTGGTCAATGTGTATCTGGATGTTTTTTCTAATGAGTTTCCATGTATAATACCTAATCGAGATGTTGAATTTACATTTGACTTAGTCCATGATGCTAAGTAAATATCAAAACCCCCTTATCGAATGTCTCAAATTAATATTTTAGAGTTAATGAATAAATTTAAAGTGTTATTAATCAAAAGTTTCATTAAAACTTGCACATCACCTTGGGGATCTACTATCTTGTTTGTTAAAAAGAAATATGTTTCAGTGAGACATATCATTGATTATAGAGCCTTGAATAATGTCACTATTAATGAAAAGTTTCCTATTCCAAATATCGATGATTTGTTTGTTCATCTCTAGGGAGATTAGTATTTTTCAACTATTTCATTGAGGTCAGGTTACCATCAGTTGAAAGTAATGGAAGAATATATTCCAAAGACCATATTTCGTATTAGATATAGAAATTATGAATTCATAGTTATGACTTTTGGGTTAACCAGTTTTCCTTATATATTCATGGGTCATATGAATATATTTTTTCGTGATTTTGTAGATATGTTTGTGGTTTTGTTTATTGTAGATATTTTTTTTAATTTTCTACAACTAAATAGGAGCATGAAATTCCTTTATGGGTAGTCTTGAAAACCTTAAATGAAAAGAAACTCTATGGGAAATTCTGCAAGTGTGAGTTTTGGATACAATAAAGTTCATTCCAAGGTCACATTGTTTCTAATGATTCCATAACTATTGGTCCCACTATAACAAAAAGTTGTCAAAGAATGGCCAATACGAAAAATTATAACCCAGATTTGTTGGTTTCATGGTTTATTAGGTTATTACCAGAGGTTTATTGAAATTTTTTCACAGTTATCTGGCCCCTGAACTTAGTCAACTCAAAATGGTGTTATATTCATCTTGGAAAACGAATGTGGGGAAAGTCATCAGTAATTGAAATTTTTTTTTAATGCTCTATTATTGGCACTGCCTTCCAGAAATGGTGAATTTTTTACCAATAGTGAGGCTTCTTTTAAAGGGCATGACTATTTCCTTATGAAGAATGATCATGTAATTTCCTATTCTTCACGATAGTTGAAACCCCATGTGTTATGTTACCCTACACATGATTTTTAATTAGATGATATTTTTGTTCTTTAAATTTTTTGAGCCATCCTTTTTATTGTGTAATTTTTTAAATATATACTCATCACCAATTCTTGAAGTATATGTTCACATCGAAAAAATTAAACATGAGATATAGGAGATGTCTAGAATTAATCAAGGATTATGATTTTACAATCCATTACCATCTAAAAAACAAAATAATGTGGATGATGCTTGGAGTCGAAGGAGCAATGATAAATTAACCGTTCTACATTTGGAACGAGATCCTTTGGTTTTTGATTCGAAAAATTTTGGATTGGAAGTTCTTCCTATAAAGAATTCCTCTATTTTAATTTAGGTGGAATTCAAATCATCAGTAGAAGTCCAAATAAAACAAGAACATAAGAAAGAAAGTGAGTTGGAGAAAAAAGGTAGAATTTGTTTATAATGGTATGTTACCTGAATTTAACGCTGAGAAAGATTGTGTTTTTGGTTTGAAAATATATTATGTGTTCATTTTGATTCATAAGTGCAGAAAGAGTTGTTATGTGATGCTCGTAGTTCTCCATTTTTAGTTCATCCTGGCAGTACTAAAATGTACATAGATCTTCAGGAGTATTACTGGAGGGATGGAATGAAAGGAGATAATGTTGACTTTACTATGAAGTGTTTAACTTGTCAATAGCTTAAATAAGAATGACAGTTACTTAAAGTGATGATTCATACTTTTCCAATGTGAGATTGGAAATGGGAAAATGTGTCCATGGATTTTGAAGTGGGATTAAAAAAGACTTATCGAGGTAGCAATGCAATTTCGGTTATTATTGAGCGATTCACGAATTCTTGTCATTTTCATCCTATTGAAGATAATATGTCCCAAGATCCACATTTTTTATAGTATATTAGAGAGATTATATTATTACATTGAGTTTCTCTATCCATTGTATCTGATTAGGATCCTATGTTCACTTCTATATTTTAGAAAGGCCCTAAGAAGCCAATGGGAACTGAATTAAATTTCCTCATAGTTTTTAATCCTCAATCAGATGGACATTCAGATCAAATCATTCAGACCACGGAGGATATTTTACATTATCTTTCACAAGATTACTAGTGAATATGGGACCAAAAACCTTCTTTGTTTTAGTTTTTTTGTAATAATAGTTTCCATTCTAGTATACAGATGGTAGCATTAGAAACATTATATGGAATGTGGTGTCAAAATCCATATTTGGGGGATGAAATAGGTGAAAGGATTTTTATGGGACCAAAATTGGTATAATATATGGTAGAAAAAGTTTGTTTGATTTAGAAGCACATGTGAATAGTATAGAGTATGTAGAAAAATTATGTGGATAATTGATGGAAGGATATTTCCTTCGAGGTAGGTGATTATGTGTTTTCCAAAGTTTCTAAATGGAAAACATTGAGGTTTTTTGGTAAGAAGAGAACGCTAAGTCTGAAGTTCATTGGACCCTATGAAATCTCAGAGAATATTGGATCAGTTTCCTACAAAGGGGATTTACTTCAATGTTATCCTAATTACACAATTTCTTTCATGTTTCAATGTTGAGAATACATATACCTGATCTAACTCAGGTTTTCAGTCGGGAGGAAGGTAAATTGGAGTTGAATCTTTCTTATGAAGAACCACCCGTTTGAATTCATGACTAAAGAGAGAAAGTGTGGAAAAATCAATTAATTCATTAGGTAAATGATTTTTGGAAAAACCATATGTTTGAAGAGGCAACATGGAAGTCTTACTATTCTGTTAGGGATAAATACACCCACTTATTTGATAAGTGAATAGAATTGTGAGGATGAAATTCCCAAATGGGGGAAAAGATGTTAGAACCCACATATATATTGAATAATACATATTAATTTATATTAATATTTATGAATATGATATTATTTTTACATTAGTGGGTATTCATTTTCTGATAAAGTACTCAGCATGCAACAACGGGTTTCTTGGAAATTTTACATTGCACACAACATTGAGTTATACCAAAAAATAATTTATTTTTATTTTTATTTTAAATGACAGTTACTACCTTGTTGTTGTGTTGGAAAAAATGAACAGAACTAACTAAAATATGATTATATAATTTTTTTAAAATTTCATTACATTTATCCAATAACTTTTAAATGCTTAAATTAAGAACGAATCTGATTTTAATAATGACATACTCTAATATTTTTAAAAGGTCGTTTTACCACCTTTTGATGGAGAACCCTTTTTAAATATAGTTTATTTCACTTTTATATGTTTCAGTGGAAAAAATAAATTTCCTAATTAGAATAGGGACCTCAGAATTTAATTTGGATAATTTTTTGGTATTTTCTTGATCAAGTTCAATTTTTAATGAATATTGAATAATACCACGTTTTAAGTCAAAAATTATTTTTCACCTAATTTATTTATATAGTTATATTTTAATTTTATTTATTAAAAATTTATTTTTATATTTTTGTTATAATTTTATCCAAATATGGTTATTGTCAGTAATTTCACATTGAATTTGGAGATAAACACATGTCAATATTTTGATTGTATTTACTTTTAAAAAACCCTCTTTAGGGTTTTGACAAGAGGGATTTATTATTAAATTAATTACTGCAACTAGTATTCATTGAATTTGATAAAATGGATTCCATATTTGGAATCAATAGTTCCAAATTGTGTAAATAGTTACCTTTTATTTTTAGACATTATGAATAGTAACTTCAGTAATTATTTTATTTACTAGTGTTAAAATTTTAATCTAGTAAATAAAGGTATAAAATAAATTTATAATAATATTGAACTACCCTAACATGTTTCTGAATGATATTGGATGAGATATTTCTGAAAATAGTCATCCTTGAGACGATTTTGGGACCCATGGAGCCACTTTGATGTCAAATGACATTTTATAAGAAATAATTTAATGTAATGAAAAATATAACATAAACATGTTGATTTTAGTGAAAAAATAATGGGGTTATATAATGATCTCTTAGACTATAAATATTCATTAGATATTTAAAAATATTTCCTATATCATGGTATTTTAATTATAATTTTTATACATTAATTAAATAAGTGTATTTATGACACAATGATGATGTAGTGATGACCTTATTAATGAATGATATAAATAAAGGAGATTATAAATATAAAATTAATTTTATTTTTAAAACTTTTATTATATAAAATATTTTTAGGGATGTGTATGACTTTTTATATTTAAATTAATGATGTATTTTTCGAAATAAATTTTTTGTTAGGGATTTTAAAAAATGACATGATATGAATAAAAAAAAATTGACATAAATGAGTTTTTTAAAAAATTAAAATTTTATTAAATGATATAATATTTCTAATAATATAAGATTCTATCAAATGAAATAAAAAAAATTATAATGTCATTAATGAACCACTTGTTGTTCGATTAACATTTTATTGTAACCATATTAACCATAAAGTATAAATATACCAGAATACGTGGTGAGAGTTTAATTAGTTATCTAAGGTTTAAAGCTAAATGATAAGGTTAAATTTGTGACCTATACTTGTCTAAACCCTGTTTGGTGAGATTTTGGCGACCCTTAAAATCATATATTTAAAATAAATGACATTGGGACCTTTTAAAATCAAAAATCATATTCTATTAAAATAGTATTTTCAAACTTTCCTAAAGTGCCCCTCCACCCTCTTATAAAAGACAATCAACCCAACCCATTCAATCATAGCTTTCAAGACTATTGGATCATCCATAATCTTCCTAAATAATCTCCCAATATCCTATATTCTTACTAGAATCCTTACCTTAGGCATGACAAAATTCATGAAATTCTTTTTCCTCAAATCATATGGAGTTACACGTTTTAAAAGGGAGCATCTTCTCTGAAGTTCTCTTCATTTATTTAACATCTTCACTCTATATTATGTTACACTTCATTAATAGAATAACAAAACATGTATCCTAAATATAATGGGTTGTTTTTATGAGAATTATTATAACTACACTTGTCCACACCACCATCTAATGGATACAGATATGTTGTTTCTATGTACGTGAACTGCAGCCTCACAAAATGTTGATTGTTCAATTTTTTCCCTACCACTTATCATGGTGGCCATTAAGATGGAAAAATATTTATATATGATATATATTATTTCTATATTGTCTCTATTATTCTTTTTTTATTTAAATAATACTTTTCTTATTTCTATAATGTGTAAATAAGATAATTTCATTTGGGGAAGTGCAAATTACCACCCTCTAAAAGTTATATGACTCGTTTATTCCATATATGGAATGTATAATGGATGGTGTTAATTAAAATATGTAACATATATAAAATATGATATTATATTGGAATTATAATATACCTATGTATCATTTAGTTTTAATTCATTTAAATATGTAATGGAAATAAATGTAGAGTTCATGTGCTCGTACAACATAACATCTCCATGAACGGTGGATTTCATTTGTTATCTTCAAATGTTAGGTGCTATTATAAATACATATATATTCTGGATATATATGATATTTTTGATATCTATATAATTAATTTTATTCTGTATATAATTTAATTTTGACCACATAGACAATTTTTATTTATATCTAGTTCATTTTTGACTCAATTACCAAATATCAACAAAACAATCAATATTAACTTTACTAATTATTTAATGTTTATGATGAGGTAAAAAGTGATATAAAAGGAAAAATATACTATAAAAATGTTATAATGAAATTTGAAATTATGTTATGTTTATAATTAATGAAGAACAAGTAACATACATGATGGGTCAGACTTAGGGCAAGGGACATCTTCTCAATCTTCTTTCATTGAGGTATATTTTTGGTTATACACGACATTTTTTTAAAAGGTGTTTAATGATACCATTTTTGTTTAATTTAACTAAATATATTTTTAAAGGAATATTTTATTTTCCTAATCGTTTTACTAAATGAGAAAAGGAATGTTTCTTTTTAACGTACATGGAGACAACCACCATTTCACTATTGTGAGCATTATTTGATATCTTGATTTCTTAAGAATCCATAACGTTTTAAAACATGAAAATAAATATCAAATACATTTTTCATGAATTTAATTAGTGAAAATGGTTTTGATAAAGTATTTCCTGTATCAATATCTTGAAATTTTATATTGTAATTTAAATTTGGAAATGTTATCATTCCTTTGTTCTTGTTTTATGTTTGATGAATATTTTAGTGTTCATGGGAATTGTATATGTATACTTGTGGTTCCATGAAAAATTTAGGGTAGATGAGCCCGAGATAGCTCTCCAATGAAATAGGTAACATGATAGATGTAAAATATAATTTTTCTCCTAAGATATTTGGGGAATATACTATGATTTGTATTCCAGACATAACTCCCTATGTATGTGTGAATGCTACAATTTATGATTGTTATGGATTCCTCAAGGTACTTTTATGATTTATAATCTCTATGAGTTATTCATAAATATTATTATTTCATATGGTATACTATAGGGGTTATGTTTTATTATTGAAGAGTTTTATTTTTTGATTTGTATGTATTCATGGACTAAGGCTTTTTCCCCTTATTTTATATCCATTACTGAGCTTTTTATGCTCATATGGAGTTTTTAAATGGTTTTTCAACAGGTATAAGGAAAGGGGGAAAATGGAAAAATTCTAGAATATTTATATGAAGAATGTAATTCATTTTTTATGGATTTTTATTTTAAAAAATAAAGTATTTGATAGGGAAGAATTCCCTACATTGTAATTCTTGAGTTGAAATGTAATAATTATTGTTTAATTATCTAAAACTATAAAAATGAAAAGATTATCAATGTTAAATGATTGACTTTACTCAAGATCAAGTAATGTTTTAAGGATGGGGACTTATATATCGATTAATGGAATATCTAATTATTTTAATGGATAAAGATGTATTATATATATAATAAAAGTATAATTCTAAAATTTTAAATTGTGAAATAAGTTTTACCACTTTTTCATGCATAAAATGAAACAAAAGTCATTTTTACATGAAAATCATTGCCACCAAAAGTTATGGGTTCCATTCTTCACCTTATCTTATAAATATTCAATTTCATAATATAATTAATGAAATATTTATATATATGACTATTAATATTCTTGTATTAATGAAATTGTTTTTCCATAATACTTACCTTAGTCATCATATATAAGTTTTGATGAATATTTTCCAGATAAATCTCAAGTAAAGGATGGAAAAAAGAAAAATATATTATAATGAAATAATAAATGAGAGTTGATGGAACATGGAATATGAAATATAGTATGTTAATGAAATTATGTAAATATTTTATGATATTAATTTTTAAATTCGTAATTATTATATTTTGTTTAAAATTAATATGGAATTTTTTGTTTGGTATCTTCTTTCCCTCCATTATGACCGATTTTTTACAAGTTCCCTATATATATATATATATCTTTTCTAAAATATTAATATCATGTAACTATTATAATTTTTTATTTATGTATTTTAATGATCATCATATTTAAATATCACTTTTATTTATGGTCTTATAACATTTTTCAGTTCCCTTCATAATTCACAATTTTATGTAAAATCTGATTATTGTAAAATTACAATTTCTTTTTATGCACCAAGAGTCACCACATAAAATATTTTTGAACCATTCATATGATCTAAAAAACCAAAATATTTTATTTAATACACTATTGTTACATTTCTGTTTTTTTAAATGACGCCCACTTAATTTATTTAAAAATGTCACTTAATTAGTTAAAAGACCACTACTCGAGTTGTTTATTTTAATTCATTATTGTAGTTGGTCATTCTCATGATCTTTATACATTATATCTCCAAGATTAAGAATAATTTCACTTTTTAAATTATGAATGTTATAATGATTTATTTCCAAATTCTATTTAGAATATTGGTTTTTGATCATGTTAATTATTTATTTATAATCTATTTTCCATAAGTGACATTAATATAAATTAAATTCATTTATGTGATGGTTGTCCCATAATTATATACTTTTTCATTTTTTTGGGTAATTATTTATATCATGTGAGATTTTATTTAATGTATTATGGAGTTAACCAATAGCCAATATGTGAATTTTTCAACTTTATGATGATAGTGTTGTGATCAAACCATAACGTAAGTTTACAATTTCATTTTTATGTTGTTTCCACATAATTAGTATTATGGAATAATTTTTTAATCTATATTTATACAATAATAATCATTTTATTCATGATATCATGTTATTCATTTTTACTCTCATGGATTACTTTATTTCCATATTTTTCAATTTCTAAGTTTTCGAGATCACCCTTCTTATTATGTATTTTCCCTTGGATATCACTTTTTGTTAAAATAATAATATTTTATAGTTATGATATCTAATTGGAGTTTTAAATATAGGTGTTGTTTTTTATTTTATTTTTTATTTATATCCATTTATTGTATTTTAAATAAACTATTTCTTTTGATCATAAAGTGTAATTTGTGGAAAATTATGTTATGGATTATGAAATAAAGTCTTTTATAGCATGTGATTCGATTTTTTGTACTATATTTTTAATTAATTATTTTTAAAATTATTTAATTAAAAATTACATTAATGAAATTAAAGGATAATTTGAGTTTTACTATTATATTACCAATGTATATAAAACATGAATTACATAATGAAAACAACATAATTAAATCATAAACACTATCTAATCAAAGTAAAAGAAACATTATTCATCTCATTATAGGTTATCTATAAAAATTAGTCTATTAAGGACATACATCAATATAATAGGCTGAGCATGAATCACAGTACATTATACATAATGGAAATAAAACATGATTTATTATAACGAAGAATACAAAATGAAAAACAATTGATCTCAATCATAATTATGTGATAAAAAACCTGGAAATAGTTAAAAACAAATTACTAAGGTTACTAACCTTGTTATTGTAAAAAAATATATTCTCAAGAGATTAAATATTTATAAGATTAATTAGTGAAATATCATGATTCAAACATAATATTTATTAATTCGTGTGGACCTCTTAAATCATAATAAATAAATTCACCAATAACCTATAATGAAAAAGGAATGGGTTTCTTATAATTCCATTGCGTATATATGTATTTAAATACATTATTGTCTCAACATTATTAACCCATTAGAAGGTAATATTGGTCTCAGACATAGAATTACCCAATAAATTATTTTTAATTACATATAGAAGAAAAAATGTGAATTATAGTTGTGTTGGGTATTCAAAGGGGTCAAAAATAAATGTTTGATTTATATACCATAATGATTATAAAATGTCAATTGTAGAACATGATTTATATGACAGAATATGAGATTACCAATGATTGAACAAAAAATGGAAGATAATTGATTGATAATTGGTTCATGATAAAATATCAACATTCATATTATAAGTCTACCTATGAGGGAAGTTCTTGTACTAAGAAAATAATTGAATATAATCCCTTTCCATATAAGATATCTTCTTAATAACTAATGAATGTTCATCATAAGGATAAAAATTACATAAAACAGATTTACCAAGATATATTGAGGGGAACATCATGATTAGTGGATTGAGAGTTAATGAAATGTTGGGGAGTGGTTGGGTTTTATATCAATTATGGGGATTATTTTTATTAATTTATATTTATTTTCAATTAAAATAGTGGTCGTGGATAACAAAAACCCATCAGTTAAACCTTGGTTTTGGATCATGATTTATTTCCTAACTAATTTTGTATTTATAATATATGAGTTTCAATACAAAAATTGAACATACTAAATTAATTTAAAAATTATAAAATATTTTTCCACAAAATAATTTTTTTAGTACTCTAAATTTGATTTTATACATTGGAAATTTATTTATTAGAATAAAGATGAATTTTATTTATTTATGTAAAATTATATTAACAAAATAATATATTTTTCATTCTGTATTTCGTTTTATTAATCATTAATACATGTTTACTTATGTCTAATTTTAGAAAACAATTCGAAATCAAAAAATAAATTAATTATTAATAAAAAGATAATATATTTATGAAAAAAATTTAAAACATCACCTTATCCTAATTTTGAAATGTTTATTTCCAAATTAATATAAATATTTTATTAATATATAAATATAATAATTTTAATTATATACAAAAACATATTTTATGAAATATAATTGTTTTTATGAAATAATAAGATATTTGAAATTTATAAAAAACACGTGGAACATTTTAAAATCATATTATGATCAATATTTAAAAAAACTAAGTTTTTATAAGAATAATTCCTAAAAATTAATTTTTTTTAAAATACAAGAATTTATCAAGAATTAATATTTTAATTATATTTTCATATAGTAATTTTATTTAATTTAAATTAAAACTATATTTATCATATTAATGTAATATTCATGTGTATTGTTTAGAAAATAAAAATGAAATTAGAATTGAAAAATCCCTTATTTCATTTTTAATGTGAAAATTAATATTTTATAATTCTAAGGTCTAGATTCGTAAACCATTATTACATTGGTGAATGTCCGAAGGGTATGTTTTAAAATTTTTGTACATTATTATAATGGATATACTA
This sequence comes from Viscum album, assembly GCA_963277665.1. Taxonomy (NCBI): domain Eukaryota; kingdom Viridiplantae; phylum Streptophyta; class Magnoliopsida; order Santalales; family Viscaceae; genus Viscum; species Viscum album. The sequence goes on along the minus strand of OY728122.1, from coordinate 2,108,445,599 downwards.
ACATTAATTTAGTGGTGTTCTCAATGAACATTAACATTATTCATAGACAATTTTATATAATCCTTACTTGTTAATGATGTTCTTGGGCTTGATAAAGGGTGGAACCAATTCATGAAACTTCTCTCCAATGATCTGTGAAATAATCATCAAAATACATGATCATACTATTTTTGGACAAAATTTCTTCTTTATTTATAAATTATATTTTCTTAATTACACTTTAAATAAACTAATATTAAAGGTTATATTATAACCAATAGCCACAATGCTCAATAGTTATATTTACCAACAATCATATTGACCAAAGGAAATTGTCACCAACCATCAGGTAATGGTCAGATCATATCAACCATTTTTTCACTATTTCCTATATATAATCCACCTTTATTATACCTAAACATTCATTAAATCAATGGTAATGTTTATACACTTCCCTTTATAATTCATATCATATTCTTAAATATTCTATGTCAGTTTATTGTGTGTATTGTTCTTTCTTATTTAACTGACAATATTTTATCAACATGGTATAGTAAAGCTAAATTCATGATATGTAATGTTTAAATGAAACAAAATAGACTTTCAATGTCTTCATAATAAAATATTCATTAAAAATTAAGATTTCCTAAAAACATAATGTAATTTTTTGCTTATTAAATTCATCGTCTTATGAAATTTTTTCTCAATGTTTCTTCCATTCAAAAAAGAAAATTTTGGTATTTCTACCTTATATCTTCATCAAACACCAAGTTAAATTCATTGTATTTTTTTCAATACTTTCATGAGTCACGTTTCAATGTTCTCTATATCTTTTCCCATATAATTAATAATGTAAATAAATTATTCATTATATGGTATTCCTTGTTCTAATTCTATGAACATTGTGTCTAGTATTTGTTTTTGTTTTTACATATTAATTATTAAAAGTGTTACATATAAGAAATTTTGGGAATTTAAATGATTTTTATGCAGTTAAACCTAATAAGAAGATGCTCCATCATTCTGCAGAAAATGAAATTGACCAATATATTATGCTAATAGATTTATTTATCCAACATTATCCTAACATATTGAGGTCATGTACCTCTTATGATAGATTTTTTAAAATGAAACCATTTAAATACTTGAGTTATGAATATAATTATATGATAATTTATGAAGTATAAGATTTTCATCTGAATGCTATTGAAAATCATGGGAGAAACCAATAAGATATTTTACATTGTATGAATACTCTTTCAAACATTCCATAGGTTAGTGGATGAATGAATATGATAAGGTTTACATCATTATTCATATCATTTTGAAGGATCCTCCAAAATTTATAAGTTAATATTGGGTCATAATCTAAAATAACAGATATTTGTTCCCCTGAATTTATCATGACTTAATGAATATATATATATATAATGTGCTATAGGGAGAAATTATCTAATATTACTATAAATGTAGACAATAATCATAATATATCAAAAAATACTGATATAGAATTATTTCCCATGGATTTCATAGAATGGATGTTAAAAACTGCTTCGTTTTTTATTAGACATAATGGAATTTATAGTGGTTACAGTACACCATGGGATAGTTATCAAATCAACATCACGTGATTTAACTCAAAAAATAATTTATTAAATGAAATAATATATCATTTCTTGTTATCCCACTAATAATAACAACTTAGATACCTATATATTTTGTTTCATCCATAATGTATAGTGAACAATGAGTTGTAAGATATATCCATTACCAATTTTTTAACATGGTAGAAAACTGTTATAAAAATTTCATTTACCCAATCATTGGTATCCCTCAAGAACATCATTGAACTTAGATAAATTCCAATTTTTCATTTCCCCGATCTTATTTGGTAAAATATTATTGTCCCTTTATACCTTATTAAACTTCATTGGTACTGATAGTGAGTAATTATAATTGGAAATGACTGATGACATAAGTGACCTTATAAAGTATGTGTTCAGAATTACTAGGTCCTTGTTTAATGATTCTCCTTCAATCATCATCATTTCATGAACTCTGAAATCTTTCCTATACACTACATTTTATTTTCATTTATTTTCCAAGCATATAATAGATTGAAAAATAACAAACCATGATAATTTTAAACAATCTCCGTTATCTCATGAGTAGTTTCTTTTTGTGAATATATACTTTAGAATCTAGTGTTTGGTGTATATATCACACTTCAACATGTAAAGATAATATATCGATATATTTAATTTAATTACAAATAACGAAGTCTACGAATGTTGAGTAGGATAATTTTATTCATTAGGATTTAACGTTTTCAATGGCTAGGATATATTTTGTTATTTTTTCATGAGTACACATCAATGTACATAAATGAATAAAAACCTATAAATGTGAAATACATCTTCATTATAGATTAATATTAGTGAAGGTGGACTAATGAACTGTTGAGCAATGTATTGTTTTCAAACAATTCAAAATAATGTTTTTTAAAGGGGGAGATTATTTTAAATAATACTCTGACTCTTTATGATGATTTTGATGCTCACAAATACCCTTAATTATTTACTAATTATTTCGTTGAGTATTTTTCAGGAATTTATTTTATTTATTTATTTCATATAACGAGATTTAATACTTCATTTATTCCGAGATCAATTTTAGCGCGTTCTGGAATCACTGTAGCGCGAGATCAATTTTAGCGCGTTCTGGAATCACTGTAGCGCGAGATCAGTTTTAGCGCGTACTGGAATCACTGTTCATACCCTACGTTGATGAACGTAACGTATGGATGAAAAGTTTACTTTTTATGTTAAAAGAAACGTATGGTTAAGGAACCTTACATTATTTTGACACGTATGGTTAATGAACCTTACGTTGTTGAAAAGTATGGAAGAAGAACATTAAGTTTGGAAGGAACCTTACGTTTTTGTTGTTGGACAAGTATGGAAGAGAAACCGTACGTTAGTTTTCAGTGTTGAGTTTGTTTCTCAAAAGTATGGATCATCAACCTTACTTTTATAATCAACCGTACGTTCTTTGGAGAGTTGAAGCAAGACAAAGTATGGATGATCAACCCTACGTTTGAATGCTGAAGAGAAAGTATGTATGTTCAACCTTACGTTCTGAACCTTACGTTCTGAACCTTACGTTTGTGAACCTTACGTTTGTGAACCCTACGTTTGGAGCCACGTCATCAACCCTACGTTTGGCGTCGGGATATTTTTGACAGACGATATTTCCTTTTGCATTGGTCAAACAGGCGGATTATTAAGCGGATTTCGAGCCGATTCTTAAGTACGACTTTGACTGAATCAAAGACGATTTTCAACGGATTAATGATTGATTTAAACGGAGCTTTTTATGCCGATTCTTCAGGGGAGTTACAACGGCTCTGTTATTTCATTTTTTTTTAATATCGCGAATCTAAAAAAGATTTTCATGGATCTATTTATGCGGAAGATTTTTCTCAGATTTGAATATATATGTTCTATCTTGGAATCTTCGGATATATATATATATACACAGGAAAGTGTATGAAATATATAGATTGATCTTTTAACGAGCAAGAAACAGAGACTGTGTGAAGGCGTTCTTTTCTGGTGATCGAGAAGAAGTGTAAAACCTTTATTACCGAAGGAAGATCTTGATAGCAGATTCACGTGTTCTACATCGACTATCTGTTGTGAATCTACTGCTGCTGAAGTTGTGAAGTTTCTTGTAATATCTATTGCAACTGGATCGACTCAGAACTGTTTTGATTACAGATCTTTATTTTCTGAAGACGACGATCTATCTACTGTCAATTGCATTCTGTTGCAATTGTGAAGAACAACTGGAGAAGTGTTTTCTTTATCGAAACCCTTTTTATTTTTGAGTGATCAGCTTCTCGTTCTAAGCTGTGTGGGTTCGTGTTTGAACCAGGAAGGCTGTGTTTGCCTGAAACTTGTAAAGGTGTCAACTTCTTGTACTCAGTTGTGAACAGGTCTGTGGAAACGAGGACCAGATAGTGAAAATCGTCAAGCTCGTGGATTTGAGCGTTGGTGGAGTGGACTAGGGGCCTTCTGTTCCCCGAACCACTATACATCCGTGTGTTCATGCTTTTACTTTTTCCGCTGCGTATTTAATCGTGCTAAAGCATAGTGGACAGAATTTGTCTAAATTGAAGAGATTGTAATAATTTTGAAAAGACACAATTCACCCCCCCCCCCTCTTGTGTGTAATCCGTATATTCAGATCCAACAATTGGTATCAGAGGAGGAGCTTCTTATTTTTAAAGTCTTATCAAGCTAGAAGTATTTAAAGATTATACATAGTGTATCATGGCTGATATGAGAGAGGTAATGTCAATGGTCAGAGCACCTTACTTTAATGGAGATAATTATGGCTGCTGGAAATCACGTATGATTATTTATCTGAAAAATCTTGGTTACAAAGTCTATTCAAAGATTCTGACTCCCTATGAAATTCCTGAAAATCCCGATACATGGAGTGCTGCTACAGAGGCTGAGTATGACATGAATTCAAAAGCTATGAATGCAATCATCTGTGGTCTAGGACCGGATGAATTTAACAGAGTATCTCAATGCCCGACTGCATATGAAATGTGGCAAACAATAGCTGTTTCTTATGAAGGAACAGATAATGTAAGACAGATGAGATATGCAACTGCTAAATTAAAATTCGATACTTTCAGAATTATTGAAGGAGAGAGCATCACTCAGATGAATGGAAGATTGACAGAAATTGTCAATAATATAACAGCTCTAGGAGAACCAATCAAGCAGGCTGATCAAGCGTTAAAGGTACTGAGAGTACTTCCTACTTGATGGAATGGAATCTCTGCAGCAATCAGACAATAAACTTCTGTTAAAGATCTAACTATGAGAGAGCTGATTGGTACATTGATGATGTACAAAGCTGAAATGCAAGATGAGGTAAATGAGCATAAAGTCTACATAAAAAGGGGAAATACTGCTTTGAAAGTGACTTCTCAACAAAAGGATAGAAAGATGAAGAACAGAGAAGTAAGTGCTAAATCAGAAAGCTCTGATTCTTCAAATTCGGATGAAGAACTGGCTCAGCTAGCCAGAAAATTCAGAAAGTTCTACAGTAAGAAAAAAGACTTCAAGAAATCCTTCAAGAAGGATAGCAAGGAAGTGAGATGTTATGAATGCAAAAATATGGGACATATCAGACCGGATTTCCCAAAATTGAAAGATGCAAAGAAGAAGAAATTCTTCAAAAGAGATGATTATGAGCAGAAAGACAAGAAAGCTATGAAAGCTACTTGGAGTGTTTCTGAAGACTCAAGTAATTCTTCTGAATCAAGCTCAGAGAAGGAGGAAGCCAATTTAAAAGCAAATATGTGTTTCATGGCTGAAACTGATGAGGTACACTCATACTACTCCTCTGACTCAAATAATGAATCAAACTCTGAAACAAGCTTCTCAAATAAAAAACTTGCAGTTTACTGCAATATGCTTGAAGAAAGGTATGACTCATTATTTAAAAAATATAAATCTATAAAGAACTTGCATAAAGCTATTTCAGATGAGAGAAATACTTTGCTAAAACAACATAAGGAATTAATTGACAAATACAACTCTGCTGACTCAAATAAAATTAATTTTGAATCAAAAATAAAAACTCTACAGGATGAAGTAGAATCTTATAAAAAGGCTGCATTAGTTTTTACAAAAGGAGAAAACGCCTTAAATGAGATACATGGAAAAACTGTAATTAAAAAGGAAAGGTTTGGAATTGGAAGTAAAGGAGAAAAACCTAAGTTATACAAAAATTATTTTGTTCCTAGCACTAAACAGGTTATTTGTAACTTCTGTGGAACAAAAGGTCATATAGCTAAAAACTGTTTTCTAAGACAACCTCAAATATGTGGAATTAAGAAAGATTATATTTCCAATGATCTATATGATTCAATCAATTTTAAGAAAACAAAGCAAACCTGGATACCCAGATCACTGCTTGCTAACACTCCTGGACCCAACAAAATATGGGTACCAAAGCAATTTGTTTGAATGTCTTTACAGGTAACAGGTCACCAAAGAAAGAAAGAAATATGGTATATGGACAGTGGCTGCTCAAGACACATGAGTGGAACTTCAGCTAATTTCTCTTCTCTTACTCGAAAGGAAGGAGGACTTGTCACCTTTGGTGACAATGCCAAAGGAAAGATTATTGGTATTGGAACAGTTGGAGATCCAGAGACAGTCTCAATCAACAAAGTACTTTATGTACAAGGGTTAAAACACAATCTGATAAGTATCTCTCAGCTCTGTGATGATGGATACACTATTGATTTTACTAACAATAGTTGTACTGTTTCTAAAGATAAACTGTTTAAGTTTAGAGCACCCAGAACTGATAATGTTTATACTTTGGATTTGTATTCCTTGTGTAAACAACAAGTAAACTGCTTAACTGCTAATATAAGTGAATCCTGGATCTGGCATAGAATACTTGGTCATTGCAATATATATGATTTACATAAATTATCTAAGAAACATCTAGTTTCTGATTTGCCTAGTCTCAAATTTGAAAATGACAGATTCTGTGATGCATGTCAGCTTGGCAAGCAACACAAATCATCATTCAAATCTGTTAATAAAGTTGCTACAACTAAACCTCTAGAACTTATCCATATGGATTTGTTTGGACCTTCAAGAGTAGCAAGTTTAGATGGTAAATTATATGTTTATGTATTAGTTGATGATTATTCTAGATTTAATTGGATTTTCTTTTTGAAATTTAAAAGTGAAGCTTTTAGTTTATGTGAAGGTTTTTGTAAATCTATTCAAAATGAAAAAGGTTTTAATATAATCTCATTGAGAAGTGATCATGGTGGAGAATTTGAGAACCAGGAATTTAATTCCTTTTGCTCAAACATGGGTATTAAACACACCTTCTCTGCTCCAAGAACACCTCAACAGAATGGGATTGTAGAAAGAAGAAATAGAACTATTCAAGAAATGGCTAGAACTATGTTAAATGAATATAGCCTACCTATATGTTTCTGGGCAGAAGCTGTTAATACAGCTTGTTATATAATGAATAGAATTTTAATAAGACCTATTTTGAAAAAGACACCCTATGAACTATGGAATAACAGAAAACCTAAAGTAAATTACTTTAATGTTTTTGGATGCAAGGTTTACATCTTGAATACCAAAGATAATCTTGTAAAATTTGATCCAAAATCTGATAAAGGTATTTTCTTAGGATATTCTGCAACGTCCAAAGCTTATAGAGTCTATAATAAAAATTCAAGGATTGTTGAAGAATCAGTTCATGTGAAATTTGATGAATCTGATCCTTTTGAGAAAAGGATAGAACAAATAGATGAACCTGATTCTAATGAAAACATGAGACTTGAGAATTTAAAGAATGATTTTGAAAATGATATAAAAGAAATTCAGTCCAGTTCAGAAGAACATGACACTAAAGAACCTTTGAATGTAATGCCTAGACAGTCTAGAACCTTAAAGAATCACCCTTTAGAATCTGTGATAGGTGACTTAGAGACTGGTATTCAAACTAGAAGAAACCTTGGAAACATAGTTGAATTCTCTGCTTTCCTATCCCAACAAGAACCTAAGACCATAGAAGAAGCCTTAGATGATGAGAGCTGGGTAATAGCAATGCAGGATGAATTGAACCAGTTCAAGAGAAATAAGGTTTGGGAATTAGTTGAAAGACCACATGATTATCCAGTAATAGGAACTAAATGGGTCTTTAGGAATAAACAGGATGATCAAGGGATAATAACTAGAAATAAAGCAAGATTAGTAGCTAAAGGATATAATCAAGAAGAAGGAATAGATTATGATGAGACCTTTGCACCTGTAGCCAGGTTAGAAGCCATTAGAATCCATTTAGCCTATGCATCTTATATGAATTTTAAATTATTTCAGATGGATGTTAAATCTGCCTTTTTAAATGGTTATTTAATGGAGGAAGTTTATGTTGAGAAACCTCCTGGTTTTGATAATTCTCAAAAACCAGATTCTGTTTTCAAACTTACTAAAGCTCTTTATGGCCTTAAACAAGCACCTAGAGCTTGGTATGAAAGACTAAGTTCTTTTCTTTTGAAAAATTATTTTACTGTTGGACTGGAAGATCGAACACTCTTTAAGAAAACTGTGAAAAATAATGTTTTGTTGGTTCAAATTTATGTTGATGATGTAATTTTTGGATCAACCAATAAAATTCTTTGTCATGAATTTTCAGAATTAATGCAAAAAGAATTTGAAATGAGTATGATGGGAGAATTAAATTTCTTTTTGGGTCTTCAAATATTTCAAAAAGATTTTGGAAATGTTTTAAATCAATGCAAATACATTACTGATTTACTTAAGAAATTTGGACTTGAAAACAGCAAGCCATTTACAACTCCTATGTGTACTAATATAAAACTTGATTTGGATGAAACTGGAAAATCAGTGGACAACAAGTTATATAGAGGTATGATTGGTAGTTTGTTATATCTTACTGCTAGTAGACCAGATATAATGTATTCAGTATGTCTTTGTGCTCGATTTCAATCAAATCCCAAAGAATCCCATTTAACTACTGTTAAAAGAATTTTTAGATATTTAAAAGGTACTATTTATCAATCTCTTCTTTATCCAAAAACCTCTGATTTTAATTTAATTTCATATTCAGATGCTGACTTTGGAAGCTGTAGATTAGATAGGAAGAGTACTTCAGGAACATGTCACTTTTTAGGGAAGTCTTTAGTATCATGGTCTAGTAAGAAACAACACTCAGTTGCCCTGTCAACAGCCGAGGCAGAATATGTGTCTGCAGGTAGTTGCTGTGCACAGGTGTTGTGGATGAAAAACACTCTTATGGACTTTGGATTAAATTTCAATAACACACCTATTTTATGTGATAATACTAGTGCAATTAATATTTCAAAAAATCCTATTAGTCATTCTAGAACTAAGCACATTGATATAAGACATCACTTTTTAAGAGATCATGTGTTTAAAAAGGATATATTTTTAGAATTTGTAAATACAGAAAATCAATTAGCAGATATTTTTACTAAACCACTTCCCACGGCAAGGTTTGAATTTATTAAGGGGGAGTTAGGTTTATTTAATTTTAAATAGTTTTTTTTTAAAATCTTATTCTGTTTTCGAATTCTGCTTAATTTCTGTTTCCCGCTATAAGTAATTTTATTTTGTTTTAAATAAAAGTAATGATTAGTGATTACACGGGAATCAAGGATGTCAGAACCGTTTCACCTTCTAAACTGCTTCACCTTTTTCGGAAACCCTTTCGAAAACCTAAAACCGCACATCTGCTCCAAAACCCTTTTCTGAATCTTCAAACCCTAAACTTACGAACCTTCAGAAATCGTTGTTGGAATGGCAATGACTAAGCGTCCAGATGAAGCCGAGAGAAGTGCTACAAAGAAACCTAAGGTAGTTAGTCGGAAAATACTGCAAGGTAAAGTCATAGATTTAGAGTGGCTGTTTGAAACTAATTTACTGTTGAAGCAAGCGTTGTCGTTTCAAAGCCTTGAGCAAGCTTTTAATAGTGAAAATTCTGAGTTTCTATATGAGGCAGAAATGAGACATTTCTTTAGAACTGTTCAGTTTAGCCTTGGAGATACAGAGGATAGTTTATTGGCTCAAATAGAGGATAAGGACTTTTCAATATCCTCTGTAGAGATAAGTCAAATTCTTAACTGCCCTCATGAAGGAGTTTTTCATTTCGATTTACGAAATATAGGAGATTCTGTACATAAGTCTGAAGACATTATGTCTTTTCTGTTTCGAACCAGAGTGATAAAGAAGATGTTTATTAAGGATTTGGAGCCCGATCAGAAAATTTTGGTAAAATTTGTTCAGACTGGTTTAGCACCAAGAATGGCTGAGATGGAGAAAATCCTATACCCTTACATGTACATAATGTATCTTCTGATGTGTGATATTAAGTTTAATTTTCCTCGGTTTATGATAAGATATCTGAGTTACTGCTGTCAGAGTGAAGCAAGAATGACCTTTTTCCCTTATGGAAGGTTCATTTCTTTGTTTTTGTTTAAAAGAAGAATGATCAGATTGGTAGATGCTGGGGTGAAATGTCACCACAGTAATGTTTTTAATGCTGGAACTTTGAGGAAAGTAGGATACTTCTGGAGCACAATTAAAGGAAAACTCTTACCTGTTGGAGCTGAGGAAAACTCGGAGAGTGCTCAGGCTCAACCGGCTAAGTCCAAGGAGGGACAAGCAGAATCAAGAGTTAGTACAGTGGCAAGGAGAATTCGTTTTGAGATGGAGGAAGTTGAGGAAGAGAGAAGTCAAGAAGGACTTCAATCTAGAAGGGAGATGTCAATTGATGAAAAAATTATCTCTCCTTCCTTGAAATCCTCTGAACCGTTATTTTCTTATTCATTTGTGAGAGAAGCTGTTGTGGAGCAGACTGCACCGATAGAGGAACCAGCATCTCAAACAGAAACTCAAAAAGAACCTCAATCTGCTGCTGTGGCTATTGAAAAAGTAATTCAACAAGAACAACTTATGGAGGCAGTGCCTGGTGAAGAAGTGGCCCGACCTCAAGATTTAAATGAAAATATTGTTCTTGACCAATCAGTAGAAGTCAAAGAGACTACTGTTCGTGATGAACATACTTCTGAAGCTAATACAGAGGTACTTCAGGAAGATTTTTCAGTGGAAGAGTTTCAGGCTTCAAAAGATAGTTCAGTGGATCAACCTTGTCAGGACAAGGACAAAGAACAGTCAGATGCAGATTCCTTACCACTTGCCCTGCTTCATCAACCTAATTCTGGACATGAGAATCAAGCACAGGGTGCCCCTGATTTAAGAAAAGAAGAATTTTTTGAGTTGTACAAGCATATCTCTCAGTTAGAATCTGAGAATGTTAGTCTCAGAAATTCTCTGAACTTAGAGCAGTTGAAGTTTCAGAAGCTGAAAGAATGTACTGTTTCAAGACAGGAAGTAGATTTGTTTAAGACTGATATGCTGCATGCTGTTGATCAGTTAAAATCAGAGATGGTAAAGAAAGATGATTTGTCTGAGTTGAAGATTTACATGGAGAATAAATTTGAGTCTGTTGCAAACAGTGCTGTGAGTGGATCAGGCTCTTCACCTGATTTGATTCAGAAATTTCAAGCAATTACTACAGCAATGAGCAATATGAGTGACAGATTACACGATCTTCAGTGTAATAGTGCCCCTTTTTCAGTTTTGCTAGATAATCAGATATTTTTAGTGGATCAGTTGACATCTGGAGAGCAACCGATTAGGATTCTTTTGAATCAGTTATCAGAAAAACTGGCTCTTTTTGTTGAAAAAGAAGAAAGAATGCATGAGTTTTTCAGAGTTAATTTGATTGAAAATATTCATATGACTCAAGAGAATAGAGATCTTATCATCAAGTTAGGAGATGGGATGATGAAGAGGCTCAGAGAACAGTTTACAGAGATAAAGACCGCGATTCAAAGGAGATAGACACCTTTTTCCCTGTCTTATCTATGAACCTTGATTCCTCTGTATATCACAATCGTTTATATATAACAGCTTGTGAATGAAAATTCTTTTCTTACTTCTTTTTTGTTTTGTTGTTTATTGATTTATGATTGAGTTATCCAGTATAACAAATTCACTTATTCATACATAGTTAATTATAGCATTTACTTATAGTTCAGTACAATATTGAATGTGTTCAAATCCGTAATTTTTCATTCTTTTTGATATCACAAAAAGGGGGAGAATTTGGATAAACACAACATTTAAATTCATTTGTTTCCTATGAAGAAATTTGGATATATGGGAGAATTTGGATATATACGACATTTATCTTTTATCTATTTTTAGCTGAAAATTTATTTTTATGGGGGAGAAATTTTATTATAGTTAAATATTGTTTTAATCCTTTCAAAATTCTAAAATTTTATAAAACTAATTTTTCAATAAAGATTGCAATTAAATTAGTTCTATTATTTTATCAGTTTTGTGATCATCAAAAAGGGGGAGATTGTTGAGCAATGTATTGTTTTCAAACAATTCAAAATAATGTTTTTTAAAGGGGGAGATTGTTTTAAATAATACTCTGTCTCTTTATGATGATTTTGATGCTCACAAATACCCTTAATTATTTACTAATTATTTCGTTGAGTATTTTGCTGGAATTTATTTTATTTATTTATTTCATATAATGAGATTTCATACTTCATTTATTCCGAGATCAATTTTAGCGCGTTCTGGAATCACTGTAGCGCGAGATCAATTTTAGCGCGTTCTGGAATCACTATAGCGCGAGATCAGTTTTAGCGCGTACTGGAATCACTGTTCATACCCTACATTGATGAACGTAACGTATGGATGAAAAGTATACTTTTTATGTTAAAAGAAACTTATGGTTAAGGAACCTTACGTTATTTTGAAACGTATGGTTAATGAACCTTACGTTGTTGAAAAGTATGGAAGAAGAACATTAAGTTTGGAAGGAACCTTACGTTTTTGTTGTTGGACAAGTATGGAAGAGAAACCGTACATTAGTTTTCAGTGTTGAGTTTGTTTCTCAAAAGTATGGATCATCAACCTTACTTTTATAATCAACCGTACGTTCTTTGGAGAGTTGAAGCAAGACAAAGTATGGATGATCAACCCTACGTTTGAATGCTGAAGAGAAAGTATGTATGTTCAACCTTACGTTCTGAACCTTACGTTCTGAACCTTACGTTTGTGAACCTTACGTTTGTGAACCCTACGTTTGGAGCCACGTCATCAACCCTACGTTTGGCGTCGGGATATTTTTGACAGACGATATTTCCTTTTGCATTGGTCAAACAGGCGGATTATTAAGCGGATTTCGAGCCGATTCTTAAGTACGACTTTGACTGAATCAAAGACAATTTTCAACGGATTAATGATTGATTTAAACGGATCTTTTTATGCCGATTCTTCAGGGGAGTTACAACGGCTCTGTTATTTCATTTTTTTTAATATCGTGAATCTAAAGGAGATTTTCATGGATCTATTTATGCGGAAGATTTTTCTCAGATTTGAATATATATGTTCTATCTTGGAAACTTCGGATATATATATATATACACAGGAAAGTGTATGAAATATATAGATTGATCTTTTAACGAGCAAGAAACAGAGACTGTGTGAAGGCGTTCTTTTCTGGTGATCGAGAAGAAGTGTAAAACCTTTATTACCGAAGGAAGATCTTGATAGAAGATTCACGTGTTCTACATCGACTATCTGTTGTGAATCTACTACTGCTGAAGTTGTGAAGTTTCTTGTAATATCTATTGCAACTGGATCGACTCAGAACTGTTTTGATTACAAATCTTTATTTTCTGAAGACGACGATCTATCTACTGTCAATTGCATTCTGTTGCAATTGTGAAGAACAACTGGAGAAGTGTTTTCTTTATCGAAACCCTTTTTATTTTTGAGTGATCAGCTTCTCGTTCTAAGCTGTGTGGGTTCGTGTTTGAACCAGGAAGGCTGTGTTTGCCTGAAACTTGTAAAGGTGTCAACTGCCTGTACTCAGTTGTGAACAGGTCTGTGGAAACGAGGAACAGATAGTGAAAATCGCCAAGCTCGTGGATTTGAGCGTTGGTGGAGTGGACTAGGGGCCTTCTATTCCCCGAACCACTATACATCCGTGTGTTTATGCTTTTACTTTTTCCACTGCGTATTTAATCGTGCTAAAGCATAGTGGACAGAATTTGTCTAAATTGAAGAGATTGTAATAATTTTGAAAAGACACAATTCACCCCCCCTCTTGTGTGTAATCCGTATATTCAGATCCAACATGAACCTCTTAATCAATTCATGGAAGCATTCTCCATAATCCCTTATCCATAATAAGGTAACTCTCTATCTATTTATCATGTTTAATAGATTATAAAGCTAGGGAAATTATTTTACAAACCATCAATATTCTCCTTATAGCACATTAAAACTATGAAACATGGTTTAAATTGTAGGGTTCTTCCACTACACTATGAACAATTTATTTGTTTGATCTATTATAATTATATTAGTAGTCAATATATGACCCAATAATATCACACGATATAACAAAAACACATTTTTTAAATCTAGAAAAAATTTCACTTTCCTCAGAGTTAGTAGATTCACTCATACATAATCACCATGATCTTAATCAGTTTTATATATTTTCATTATATCATTTATATATACCAATGAAAAATTAAAAACTTGTTACCCAAAGTCTGTATTGATTTAATCCAAAAATATGGAATGTAAAATAGTCATTCTAATGAATACAAATATCTCATATTTTCCATATATCATTCGAGTGACTATATTCTAGATTTATTAATTCTTTAACCATTGTTGATGATACCTGATCAAAGGTCAATTTTGGAAAAAAATCACCCCCTTGAATATAGTGATACCAATCGTCAATCCTAGGAAGAGTGTAACTATTTGTCAAGGTAATCCCATTATGTACACTATAATTTTTTAATAAAAACATTGGTTTATCCTTCTTCTTTCAAATGATAACATGTTCTCCCCATGGATACCCACTTGGTTGAATAAATCCCTTCGTGAGAAGATATTAAAGTTGTTAATTTTATTTATCAGAATCCACATATTAAATTATATATAAGTTAACATATATTGGATTTTATCAATCTATGAATTCAAATGAGAACTCCAACTCTTAATCAATTGAATGTTTAGGTATATATTTATAAAATACATCAATATATTCTAAAATAGAAGGTACATATCCTATTTTTATACATTATTTTTGTACATCTTCTTCAAAAATAATTATTATAATGAACAGAATAAGATATAGTTCATGGAATGAATCTAGAAGGGATATCTCCCCTACGAAGCTAATTATTTTTTTTCACATGATTAAAAATATACATTCTATGATTATGAAGTCCTTTTTTGAATTATATTTTGATATAAAAACTATCCCATGTATTAAATATGATTCCACCTTATGAATGCTACCATGTTTGAAAAGAAATTTCAGTCACAAATGTGAATATGGGAATCCCTACATATTATTGGTTTTTAAATAGTTTCTCCACACATTTTATTTGATAACTCAACCACTAGATTTTTTGGGTTTAACATGATGTTTATATCCATTATAAATGATGTAATTTATTGTGTTGACCAAGAATGAAACAATGTACAAGATATTATTGGTTTTATAATGAGTGTACCTTATATTAAATTATTTTTGCCTCATCATCATCCAACATGATTTCAAAATAATGATATTTCTCTATTGGAATCTATTAGGGATTATTGTGATTTCCATCCATTGTCATTTTTAATTGAAAATTGATTATTGAAATTTCCATACTCCCTAAACATGAATTATTTTACTATATGTTGTACATTCACCATATTCATTTTTTTATTTTGAATTCAAATATTTATATTAACATATCCATGATAGTTTTAGGATATATTAACCTCTACTTCACGAAAATATTATGTTACACTTATTTGTAGACAATTCTCTGAATGATCCATCCCATAATTGTTTCACATGGGCATTTTTTTATTTCCTCCGATTTTATGGTCAAAACCCACTCTTAAATTTTAAACCATCATCCTCGTATTTCCATTAGGTACTGAAGACCATTTTTGATCTCCAAACAAAATTACCACTTCAATAAAACACCATATTATTTCCATATAACACATAAAGTCGTTAATTGTTAAAAAAAAATTGTAGACGGTCTCTTATCCCAACAAAGATCTTATAAATATTCTCCTATGAATCAATTAAATAGATTGACGAATATCCTAAAATCATTATAATGTTAATCTAATATTTCCCCATAGAATGAATATCCAATTTATTCAACTTAAGTAATTTCCTTTCCAACTTTTGATGGAGTGTATGATGAAAACCATTATCTAATAAACCTATTTATATTCTTCTCAGTCCATAGATTCAAAAAAATTATTTGGAATTGTGAACATTACCATTGTACACCCCTAATAATCTTCTCCCTATAAAACATAAATATCAAATGTAACATTATGAAGTAAAAAATAATGGATAAAAATGAATATATTTTCAATATTATTGAGCTATTGTTATACGAGATGGGTAATAAAGGATACACCAAAAAAGTGTTTATTGGCACATATAAGATTCAACTTTTAGCCATTTATTCCTATTTTATTTTATAAACTCCACATTATTTATAGTTATTCATAATCTCATATAATAAATTGAGAATCATTAGGAATTTTTTAGTCCAAACATCCACCGTATTAGGAATACCATTATTTAAATAACCAATACATCCATTATTTACATAATTCCTTCTATTTCCTACCATTTATCAATATTTAGAAAACCTATGTAAGAAAATGACAACTATTTAAAATATTATTATATTAATTCTGAAGGAAGTATTGATCCAAAATTTCTAATATCATGAGTAAAGGATGATATACTTAAATATTTTAAAAAATATAAATTGACTACATATCTTTTATAATGGTCTCTAAAAAAATAATATTAATAAATTATTTCCCATTTGAATTTCATAATAGGTGTTCAATAAAAAATCCTTATAATGGACTATGTACATCTCATGGTAATACCATGTAATCCCTTCATAATTATTACCCATTGTTACATGTGTTCCAAAGAAACATCAATATATAGTATCTCAAAAGGGATTTCATTCCTGAGAAACCATTCTCTATATACATTACGAAATTTTAGATATTTTAATATATTTAAACATATATATAAAGAGATTTATAATTTTTTCTAGTTCAAATTTTTAAAAATTACTAATCATTTACTCCAATACGTACTATAGAAAATATATATTTTAATTTATTATTTTTAACAAAACTCATTAACAATATATTACACTAATATCATTGTAGGAAATTTTGAGTCCAGTGCCTTAGAAATAACTAAAACAATAAATAAATTACATAAGTAAAATACAAAAAATATATTTAATCCATGATATATACTCTACTATTATCAAATCCTATGTCACCTCAATACAACTGATTTCCTGGGGACATACATTAATAGAAAGGGATGATGAAAAATATAATTAATGGATAAATATTAAATGGGACATTATTTATTATCATTGATAACATTTGAGGCACAAATTTAGAGGATAATTAATAGAATGTGATACGTGAAATTGAAATTTACCTACAGTTTAAGAATGTAACATTTATTAGAATACTTACAATGTTATGTATTGGGGTTTCATAAAACATATTACCATGGTTATTAACCAATGTATTGTAATACTTGAAATCACTATTGAATAATTAATTACCCAATTCATTGGAGTACTATTTTGGTACACCATTAAAATTTCTTAATTCATTGTTTTTTATGATAATAAAAAAAATTCATCAATAACCCATAAAATATTTTCAACATGTTTCATTTAAATTAATTGAGTAAATGGGTTTTTAATGTCTTAAAATGATCATTTTAACCCATTTGATAGGAATTTTGGTTTCATATATGTAAATCCAAAATAAATTAATTATTATTACATCTATATGAATAACCTTTAATGAATTTTTTTTTTGTATTCAAATTCATAGAAAATAAACGTAAGTTGTTCCGAGCATTATGTGTTTATAAAGTGGTTTATGGAATGAACATAATTGATGAGAATAAAATTATAAGATTTATATAAATACTATTTTATAATAATTTAATGGTAATATTTTAATGGGAACACAATATTTAATAAATAATAATACCTACTATAATGGAAGTTCTTAGAGAAATAATGAAGGTATATAAAATTCCTTATTCGGGGGTAAATTCTTAAATCAATATGAGAGGTCATTGGAACCTGAGAAACTATATATAAGTTATCTAGAGAGCATAAATGAGGTTAAATTTTTTATTTAAGTATTTTAAGTTAGTGATATGTTTTAATAATGTGGGAATTTATAAAAATTGTGTGAGTTTTGTTTGTTAATTAAAATATTTAGTAATTGAAAGACTGTGTTTTTGAATATAAAAACCCATTGTCTTACTAATGGTTTAGGATCTTACTTTATGACACTAAGAAGTTGGGTTATTACATATTTTAGGTTCAATGTATTACTTTATTATTTTATATTATATATGGTTTTATAAAATTTAATTTCCATAAATTAATTTATTTTAATATCGTAATTTCGATTATGGACATTAGAAATTTATTTATATGGTAAAAAAATAATTTTATGTAATTAAGTGAAATTTAATTAATAAAATAACATATTTGTGATCGTGTATTTTATTTTACAATTTATTACATCATATTTACAAATTTTAATGGTTATAAGACATTTACAAAACAAAACACCAATATTTTACTATTCACTGAAACATAAATATTTTTGGAGATTCTCACCATATAACCCAAACCAAATATCAATGTAATGAATTCTATAATAATAATAATTTTCTAAAAAAAATTGATGATGTTAAATTTAGTTGTTAAATAAAAATCAATATATATTTGAAAATAACAGTTTTTTTTAAAAAGTATTCATTTTGGACCTTATTAATATTAACATGGACATTATATAATTTTATTAAAATTTATATTTAAATAGTAGTATTTTATAATAAAATTTAGTGAAGTATAATATTATTTAAAAAACATGATTTTTATCATTATAATTCTACCATCACACACCACACCCAATTGGAATATTCCAAAGAAATAATGTGTTATGTATATCGACTATAGTATTATAAAAGTGTAATATCAATTTTTGATGTTGAATAGAGGTATGTTCAGTTCAATTTTAATTATTAAATTATTTACCATATTCATATTATATAATTTTTTAATTTGTTAAATAAAATAATAATTGAAATATAAATGAACAGACCATTTTTCTATTTCAAAAAAGGATATTGTACTTTTAAAGTACTATTGTCTATATACATAATCTAATATTACTATAGAATATTACCAATGGGTATGGTGTGTGATGGGGGAATTATGATGGTGTGGGATGAATATTGTTGATCTAGAGATGATCTCCACCAAGTAAACCTATCACATAGTTAATTACATTCAATTCATACTTTCTGATGCTCTGATTGGGTATTGTTATTGGGTTTCATAATGATGCGACCTCTCTCCCAGGTCTTGAAAATTTTTCATAAAAGGTATGATCATAGATGGTTAGCCCGGTAATTATTTCAAATTTATTGATTGACATTTTTTAATGCCCTTTATATATATTAATTCTATGTGAAACTTTTTTAGTAATGTCCATAATGCTAATATTCATATTACTCAAGGACTAGTTAATGGTCTGATCCTAATTTCCATTTTTTCCCATTAATTCATATATAATCCACCATTAGAATTCCCAAAAAAAAATTATATATATTATAATTTTTCTACCATTCTATTAAGAATATACATTATATTCCTTATTATTCTATTTGTTATTAATATTTTTAAATCAAGATCGGTATTCAAGGGATAATTAATGATTATGGATTTTATATTAGTGTGTGCATTAATAATCTTTAATCCTCAAAAATTATTTCAATATTCTATATTCTATATTAATTCAGGATATGTTATGTGATTTTGAATATTAATAGTCTTTCTCTGTGATCAATATAAAAATCACATTAAAATACGAGTTTTTAATAAAATATGGGAATTTACAGGTATCTACACAATTTCCATGAAAATATTGGTTCATTCTACCATAACATGTCTCCATAGGTGACCATGAATCATACATGAATGATATTTTTGTAATAAAAAAACTCTCTTCATCCTCCAAACATCCAATGGGTTTTCGTTATGATCTACAACAATTAATATGTGCCCTATTTCATTATGTAATACAATTCATTTTTGTTATTATCATTTTAATTTTTTAAAAATATATTTTTTTTAATTATCAATATTATCCGAAATATGTTATTCAAATATATAATTTTTATTGGACATGTTTTTAGTTTCATTGAATGCATGATCCTCATACAACACAAAGCAATTAGTTTGGGATTCCAAACTAGTTATGTTTATTGTGTTTCCATGAAAAAAGTAGTTATGATATTCTATATGATATTAATGACCCACTCAATCATTCTATTCAACATGTAGGATACTATTTCTTGGATCAACATTGAGTTTTAATGGAGATCATGAAGAGATTACATATATTCATGTGATTTTAATCGTTATTGATTTGGAAATATTTAGTTTCACATAAATCCATCATATTTATTTATCCAATAATTTTTTAAATGTGTTGAACATAATAGTATATATCAGTCCTTCCATTAATCTTGTCTTATCGATGCGAATCTATAAAACATCAAATAGATAAAATGCCGAGAAAAATAAAAACTCTACATTAAAAAAATTTCTCCAAAATTTATTTACATAATATGATGTTATAGACCACTCGATAATTTTTTTTCACAACACAATTATTTGGTCCTCCTTCCAACATCGATGAAATTATTCCACATTAAAATGTTTCATCATTAAAATATTAATTTGAATATCTACTGATAATTTAATTTCATTCATAGGAAATAAAAGAGAAAAAGTATGATATAAAAAAACAACCATGTCCAATTTTTTACGGTTAATCACTAAATTGTTAAATAAAAATATGTTATCATTTTTATTCAAACAACATTCCTTATATCCTAAATTTTCCTTAATAATATAACTTTTATTTTTTCTCCCCTTGTAATGATGAAATAAAAATTTTTGAGGTAATATGTTATCAATTTATATATTATCAATGTGACACGAACCATTCAAATCTACATATATGTGACCCACAAATGTTGTATAATTTAACAGGGTATGTATTAGACACAAAAATTGTTTATTATAAAATGGATAACTTGATAAATAAAATTAGATAATAATCCAATTCCACAAATATGTTATGAAGGAATTATTCATCAAGTAATTTATTTAATCATTTAATATAAAAATAATCATGAGAAATATCATTTTTAATTCCTTCATAAAAAACTAAAATTCAGTAAAAACATTCTAATGAAATGTAGTATAATTTAAAAATTAGAAAAAAATGCACAAATTATTTTCAACCATTCGTATATATGGAATTCATTAAGATCAATCCAGGAGTATAATATTTGGATTTGTTTTTAAAGTTTAAGGATTAGAAAATATTTAATATTTATCATCCCAACCAATGTTCTAGACACTGGTTCCCCAAGCTAGTCTGTTACATGACATCAATAATTCCTCCATGTACACCATAGGCTGCCAACTAGTAGCAATGATCAAATATAAAATAAAGGGGGGATATACCATGTTTATCAAAGTAATAAAATAGAGTAATTTGAACAATAATAATCAAAATATATAACAAATAACCAAACAAACAAATGGCACAGTGTAAGTAAAATCGGATTACAATTTAAAAACCAAAACAGTAGATATATCATGTCTTGTAAATGATATATTTCAAATAAAAACCCAAATAAAGATACACTGACTCTCTCAAGAGGGTCCTAAAAAAATTTCCAATTAAAAAATTGTTTATCTATACCGAATATTCTATATATCATAAACCTTGTCCCCTTATACTTTACTAAAAACATTTTGTCTATTCTGGAATAAATCGTGTCGCTTGAGTAGAGTGTGAGAAAAACTCAGTAGGTCAACACCCATGGCATTGAATATATAATCCATTCCATAATATTGTATGATGTTGTATATGAATTAATTTACAATGAATAAATTAAACATTTATAATATTTTATTATTCGTTATTTAACTACATAGATTCCATGGTTCACCATATCACCCATTTTATCAATACCTTCTTCAAATCGTGCCAGAGATGGAACTATCCCTAAGGGATATCACAAATTAAAATACCATGGTTATCATTAATCATTTAATTTAAAAACATAACGTGGTCAAATGGATCCATAGCTGATTTCAAATCTCATGATCATATAAAATTTTCTCTAACATCCCATGTGTATTTAGAGCTTTTGAAAAAATCACACCCCTCAATGTCACACATCTATTTGGTGCCTCATTTCCAACTCCAAACCCGATATCACACATGTGTATTTGAAGCCTCAACTAATTTCATACATAAATGAACTCATTTGGGTATTTAGAGCCTGAGTCCCTCTCCCACACCTCAATGTCACATGAGTTTTTTCATCCTCAGTCCCTTTCCCATAATAGATATAAAAAACATCACAACATCACACAATTCACAATATCCACATGCATAAATGTTATGAATCATTAAAATTTTAAAAAAAAATTCTCATTAAAGTGTACCTTTTCTATTTATTACTAATATCATAATTCTTCTACCAACCATAAGTAATAATAAAAATAATTCATCATTAGTCAATTTTTTGACATTCAAGAAAATACCCAACTATCCCTTTAATATTTTAAAAAAATCCATTTATATCCATTTATAAATAATTCCACATATCAAAAATTAAAAAATTGAAATATAACATTTAATTTAATAATTCCACAATCCCAATATCATATTAATTCATAAAACACATTATTGTATTAAATATTTAACCAATTAATTATTCCAAATCAGCCAATTTTAATATTCACCAATTCAACACCATTCGTTATAACAATACAATTTAATTATGTTAATTAAATAATTTCATAAATTATTTAATCAATTAATTTATAAAAAACATGATTAAACTTTCTAACATGCCAATTTTAATCTTACAATGCTTGCATTTAATTGGAATTTCAGACTATTATAATTGAATTTAGAATACCTACCAAATGTTTGATGACAAACTCTACCAAACATGAATCCCAAAAATGAAGTTGAACATTCAAAATTATGAAGTGGAATGTAATCTAGACTTGATACATATATCCATGATCAATGTATACAGTCCATGAAAACATATATCCAGATCGAACACCATTGGAGGATTTGAACACTTCAATTTATGAGTGAGAGAAAGTAGAAAATCATGAATTCAATCGAATGGAGAATCTCCCTTCGAGAGTGATCTAGATTCGTCAATTCGGTAATTTAATCAAAAAAAAGGTGTTCAAGTCCTATAGAAATCAATATTGTAGCCCCCATGGTAGAAGGAGAATGTTTTAGGCCAAGCCGAGTCAAATTGAGGTTAATTATGGGGGGAGGGGGTTGGGAGTTTTAAATAAGTTTTTCTGAGAATCTTTTCCCACAATCATAGTATTCAGGGTAGTGGTGCATGGTTTTCCAAACCATGCGACTTGAAAATTCACCTCACATATGGGGGTTCAAATTTACTCCTAATAGGGGACACGAATTTAGAAATCATGAACTAACAATGCAATACCTCTCTATCTAGGTTTGCACGATTGGATGGGAAGGGTGTAAGGTTTGGGGAAACCATTCGTCAACCATGAACTACCAAAAACGCTAAAAAAAACCTCCAATTTCACCCAAAACTCACCAAAGTAAAAACCAATAATATTTTGTCAATTCAAGGTAATATATTTCCTAAAAATTATCTTGATACATCTTCATTAAAAGGTCATGATATTATGTCTATCCACATTATAGAAAATATTCCAAAATTTATACTCAAATGAATCTATATGATTCCATGAGAAAAATTGTGGGCCACTGAGCCTGCATAACATATTCTCTCTACGATTTATCCGATAAAAATTGAAATTTTATCAAAATATTTGAAATATTTTCATGGTTGTTCACCTCCAAAAACTCTCACTCCACAATCACAAATGGTCCAACAAACCTATGTTCCAATGTTCTCTATCTATGAATCCTACGATGAAAAATATTAGGCGAATACCGAAGGAAAAAAACAATAGAACTATGTAAAATATAGGTAATCCACATATATAAACATTTGAATTATGTCTATATAGATTTATAGAAATTTTTATTTGATTCAACTGAACCTACAGTGACATTTCATGCTAGAGACTCTGCCACAGCTACTCTGACTCGCATTATTATATCCAATAGAGAGGTGAGCTATATTCCCACCCATAATGGTCCTTGTGTGGTCTCATATAAATTTTATTATAATAACTATTGTTATCTGATTACTAAACTAATTAATGGTGGTTATCAGATGAACTATCTATGTCTTGAACACACACTCGTATAATATACTAAAGCACGAATATTGTAAGTTGTGATTATCGGCCTTCTTATTGGTGGAATGATGTACTCAATAAATCTTTTGTAACAAGTGCCTTCTGTAATCCCTAATATAAGAATAATGTAAAACACGAGTTGTTTTATGAAACAATACTCTGTGGATCCCCATGTGGATTTACTCTATCCAGAATAACAAATTCGTCCAACTAGTTCACTGAGAAAGTCCTCCGTGCATGCATGAAATGTGCTACATTTTTCAATAGTTCCACAACCTCCCAAATAATGTCATTATTCAAAGGAATATTTGGGAGACCCCCCAAAATATCCTTGTTAAAATCATCTGTAATCCATTCCATAATGGGTTACATCTATACTAAACCATTATATTATAGATTCTCATCCTTCGCCTGTTGACAGGTGTAACCTCGTGTCATGAATCTTGTAATATTATTTTTATTGGCTATCCTCCGGTACTATTTTGGTAGGAAATGTTATATTTTTGTCTAACCTAGATACCCCACTAACATTGAATCATGAAAATCATGCATCAGATCCCCTATCATAATCATATTAAAAAACAAGCTTCCTAAAATAGATGATATCTTCCTCAGTTATGGTCCAATAAGAAGGTGACTCTCCACCTTCAAGGATTACCCTCAAGGGAAATAATTCTGTATAATTATACCACCACAATATGATTAGGATGAAAAGTGTTGAATCCAATAATATGGATATGATATTCAACTACTCCTAATCTTACTAAAACACAACATGAATCACAATCAGTACAATGATTGTATTCCAATCAGAACTAAAATCTTGGACTGTATGATTCTATGCTTTCCCAGTCATAGTGTTAGAAGCATTCTTTCCATTCCCAGGAATATATGATATTTCAAAATAATATCATAAGGTTGTGTATACTCATCCATGCTATAGTACCATAGATTTAAATATCAATGGGAAAATATATACTTTATCCTTTTATGGTTGGTATATAAAGTAATCTTTTCACCAAATAGAAGATGTTGTAAAAACATGAAATCAAATAATAGTAATTTTAAATTTTTGTAGTGTGTAGGGTAGTTCCATTCATGCTGCCAAAAAATTCATGATCAATATGAAACAAATAAATCTCCCAATAAAAAACAATTCGATGAAATACCCAAGAAGTGTCACAAAACATAGAATACTCTTCACCTAGCATGTGTAGGATAACAATTCTTATAATGGTCAGATTCATCTTCCACTCTTAGAAATATTTATCACGTTCTCCAGAACATTCAAGCAAAATACCAATATTTGTTAGGAAAGAAATTGGAGTTCCAAGATGGAAAATATTTGATGAACCACTGATAAAAACTTGATAACCAAAGAAAGATAAAAATGTCATAATCATTCTTAAGATTCTCCAAAGAAACAACTATCTCCACCTCCTTTGGGACCACTAAAATTAATTCTTCTTAAATGATTTGACCTGAGTATTATTCTAGATTTATTAAAAATAGACACATATATATCATTTTTATAGCTGATGTGATATCAGTGTACTCATAATTATGTAATGATGTTGGGAATGATCGTCATGAGTCTTGGAGTACAAATAAATTTCATCTACAAAAGCCAAAACAAATAGATCTCCCTACAGGTGGAAAATTCTATTAATCAAGGAAAAAAATACTACAGGTGCATTCGTCCACCCAAAAAGTATAATGATGAACACATATCATCCATACATGCTTCAAAATAATTTTGAGGTATATCATATTTTTTAACTCTCAAATAATGATATTGTTATTTCATGTCAATCATGGAGATTAAAATCACTTCTCAACTTGACAAAAAGATTTTTGATATGCGTAAGAGGATTGGGGATCTTCACTGTTATCCATTTCAATGTCCGGTATTCAAAACATAAGTGCATTCTTATATCATCGCTCATTGTAAAAAATATGGGTAAATCCCTAGGAGATGTAGTCAAACATATTAAACACTTATCCATAAACCCTTCAGTTGATTCTTGATCACTTGAATCTCTATTGGTTCCATTTTTATATAGTAATAGAATCTATCTCAACCCCAAATATGAGGTCAATCATAAACCCCACATCTGTCTTATGAGGAATATCTCAAAAGTATTTAGGGAAAACATCCCAAAACCTATCCACTATAGATGGAAATAAATCATTATTTATACCCCTATCATCTATTAATAGAATAGATACTTCGGTGGTGATGTACCCTAGTTTCTAATGAATTGGCTTTGCACAGCACTCCCAAATACCCCACTCACAGTGGTGAATATTACTATCAACCTCGGGATATGTAAATGTTATTATTATATGGTGAATATGTGGGTGGGATCCATGCCTCACTATCCAATCCATAATCATAATTATATAAAATCCTGGAATTTCGAATATTTAGATATCAAAATGGAAATGATACTCTCTATCCTCGAGATAACACCCCATACATTAGCAGGTGTCTCTCGATCATACTCAAAACAATGTATTAATCATAATTTCCCCACTCACAAACTCAAATTCTAATTTCAAACCATTCCCAATTCATTCAGATATGAACTAATGAGAGGAACCAATATCAAATAAAGTAATAGATATCATATATTCTACTTGAATAATACCTTGAACTATCATTGGTCTATCCCTACTATCAACACGTATAGGATAAACTACAAGCAACTATTTTACCCCTCTTCCATTTGATTCAGTATGTGTCCCCCGGTCATCACTACTCTGATTAAAAAGAATATCTTTCCTAGAAGTATCATTTCTTCTTCCTCATCCTCCATTTCTATTATAACTCTAAATGCTAGACTACAACACTGTATAAGTTCCTCTTCTACACTCATGTTTTGTCATTCTTCTTCATCATTGACCATATTTCATGGGTTCCTACAGTACCAATTTATATTCCCCATCCTAACACAATCATTGAAATATAATAATGGTCAGGAAAATGTCTATTAATGGGGATATACCTACCACATTAGTGGAAATTCGCTTAGGTATGATTGATATTAAATAAACCTCCTCCTTAGACACTATTTATACAATGCGTTGGTAAAAAATATCAAACATGTTATTCTTACTCTAAGAAGACATTCCTCTTTATCATCGATCCAAAATGACAATTCCTCCACTAGTATCCTCCTTCATGTTCCCATCAGATATGAGAGACTAATCCACCACCTATGCAGACATAATTAACCAAAATATGTTTATCTAGGATGTGATTTCACATTTAATTACATCCTATAAATACCAATCTATAGATATATAATCCCCTTCTAAAATGGGAAAAAAGTGTTTAAAATTAGTTATATGACTAGCATAGTCCATCACATATAAACTCCCACGCATTAGTCGCATGAACACAACTTCTTGCTTCTATCTTAGTTTCTCTGGATAAAAATTTTCTAGGAGATTCTCTTTTAGTCCTTCCCTACCCTACCATATTCCTGCCCAGTTGGAGTATATAAATCCCATATACATGTCATAGATCCTCATAACATATAAGAATTAAACTTGATCCTAAACTAAAAAATATTCTATAAATTTCATGTATATTCTATATTGGCTCAATCAAAAAATCCACAGCACTGGATCCACCCACTCAAATAAGATTCGGAGGGTACTATAACTAATAATCTCATGTCATTTAATTCAAAATCATCACATCTTTCTCAGGTTCTCTGTCTGTAATCTTCATTGTGTGAGAAATGTTCTCATGGAATTGGTCTCCATCTTGTTCACCAATCACTATCGGTTCTTCAGGTTCCACTACTGGAGGATAATTTCTAACCATATAATCTATTAGTCCTATAAAAAAATTACTCATGGAGGCACATATATACAATTATAAACAGACAACATATGAAAAACTTTCTAACATTAACACATTTAACAGGAGTGATTCACATAAATCAATAAAAAGTCATCCCACCATTCCATCCAGATGTTAAATACCAACGTATTATCACTAACATTAATAATAATATAGCTAGGTCCTGGTTAACAAGGGTAAACACCTTATTAGTTTCTAGATTTCATTAGACACCCAATTATTCACAATTTTCATCATTTCACAATTTTCACTTCCATATACGGGACCACATTTAGATCGATTACACTAAAAAGGGAAACAATTCATTTTCAACAACATAAAAAGACTTATTTACCATTCATACCTAAATATGATGCATGTCAAAATAATTCATGAGTTCCAAGAATGATGCATTCATAATAAAATATTGTGAAATACTGATACATGAATCTAATATCAAAAAATCTTATACAAATATCACATCATACAACAAGTGCATCCCCCATGTTGAAATAAAATCCAAATATAATATTAAACACAACTTACAATAATCCTTTCATGGGTGTTTGGGCTTCCCCCCACACATGGTTTAGATAATCAAAGGTTGAAGCTCATATCAAATTCTTGTATCAAAATAGTATCTAATCTAGCATTCCCAAATTTTAAGGAAAAATATACCAAATTAAAAGAACAATTCAGAACACTTCGTAATGTATTAACCCAAGTTCCATACATTTGTTCCCCAATCATGTGGGTTACATGACCTTAAGAACACCTCATTATACATTTGAGGATATAGACTAAATGTGAGGCTCTAATTTATAAACTTTGGAGGCTATAACCTATTTTATAGTAAAACAATGGTACAAATAAATAATGAATTATGAATTGATATAAATAATAAACATACAAACTAGTATCACATGATTTTTAAAATAAGCATACAATATCAAAACCATAATATAAAATCTATATTAAAATCTATGCATTAGTTATGAAATGAAAAATAAATAAATAAACACTGACACTCCCTATAGTGTATCAACAAAAATTCGTGTTCCATTATCTAGGATCCATCCTAACTCATCCATAAAACATAGGGATCATCACCTAAATTGTTTTTACGATATGATAATTTCAAAAGAAATGAAATCCTCCACACATGTATATAATATTCCATAGTCTCTACAACATTTATATTATAATTGAATCCCAAAGACTTGAAAGTATAAAAGTTTTAAGGATATATATGGATTGTGTTATATGTATATAGAATTTGATAAAATAACAAGATATTGAAATACCCCTCTACCCACCAATAAAACTCAAAGTTTTTCTCAATGATGGATATTGTTTTGGGAGAATGTAATCCCATTGAAAATTTTTACATTAAAAACTAAATGTTACAGTGCATGTGAACATGGGGAATAATTTTTTCATGTTCCCACAAGATTTGAACTCAAATGTTATTACCACATGTCCCAGAATAGTGATCTAGATTAGTGTCCCCTTGAAATATTTTCATAATATTTCGTGTGATGATAAATAACATTAAAAATGTTCCATCCTATGGGAATAGACATTAGTCAAACAACTGAACCCTTTGTAAATATCCTATTGGTTGTTGATAAGGAACCCATGTTATTATAGGAGTCCCATGGGGTCCAATTACTAGGTTATATCCCTAATGAAGGTTAGTTCAGGAAAATTGATCAAAAATATAGTACCAATCTAGGAGTGTAGAGTCATGGCCTTTGTTTTAGTTTTTGTGTCCACAATCATGGTGTTGCGATTTGATTTTGAGGATGCGAGTGTACCCCCTTATTTTTTTGGGACAATGAAACTAGAATGAACTTGTGTTGGAAATTGGGGATAATGATTAATCATATATGTGTACCAAGTAGGTAATAACATGTGTTGATCTAGGATAAAGACCAAGGTATTTATGGAGATCCATGGGGTTAGATGATATGGATTATGAACTGATGAAGATGGGTCCAAAATATGAACATATTATAACATTTTAAGTTAAAAACATTTTGAATTTTAATGGTAAAAAATAATCCATGCAGGGTTAATAGTGAATATCAAATAACCATTTCCCAAATAATGAAAAAATTCATAATATTCATAAAATGAATAGGAAATCTAATGTCCAATAATTTAAAAAATGTATTTCCATAACATTATCTTTAATATTTTAATACTTCTCACTTGAGGTAAAAAATGTTCATCAAAAAGGGTATATAAATAACCATGAAAAAATTAGATTCCAAAATTCAATGAAAGTACAAGATTAGTAGCTACTAGAATACTGAAAAATTGTTATTTCATGAACGTACAATTTATTGATAAAAATAATAATTAAATCTACAAAACACAAAATGATTTTAAAAATGAATGGGAGGAAACCAAATGTGTAAAATTTTAAACCATTCTCTCCTTATAATATAATCATTATAAATGTTTGTTCATAAATATTTTGCTCATTTTTCATTGAAAATGTTCCCTTATTATTCCAATAAAGCATCAAGAAATTTTAATACATATTAAAATTACTATTCCACAATAAACTCAAAGGAAAATTAAAACAAGGGTTTGAGTTATGGGAGATTTATGATGTTAGATCAAGATTATAACTCATATTTGATATTAAAATTTTAATCATTATACAATGGTATTTTTGTTTGTGGGTTGTGTCAGTTTGTAGAAATGTTCATTTGTTGGATTCACAATGATAATCCATTTACCTGGGCAACCATGAAATTAACTACCATGTTATTTCCACCAAAA
This sequence comes from Viscum album, assembly GCA_963277665.1. NCBI lineage: Eukaryota > Viridiplantae > Streptophyta > Magnoliopsida > Santalales > Viscaceae > Viscum > Viscum album. Next base: position 2,108,414,799 of record OY728122.1, on the reverse strand, counting down.
CTATTTATAAAAACACAACAACAAAACAAATTAAAACATACATGAAAAAATTATAATCATAGGATTACCCTACAAAGGGTACTATATTTAGACTATTCACATTGTAAAACATCTTTTAAATACCCATTATTGGATTTATATCTTTTGTGGTGAGGAAAAAGATAAATGGGTACATGAATTACACATTATTTTGAGGTTAAGGGTGCACAAGTTGTATAATATTAACTTTTTATGTGACTTATCCACAAGATTAATACAATTTATTATTTCATTTATGACCACATGAAACAATTCATTATGCTCCATGACAACTATGTAGAGCTTTAACACCTCATATGGTTTATTTTCTTCCAAAATAGAATTTTCAACAAAAAGTGGGTGCTCCATGAGTTCCAACAAATGTGTATGTTTAGTTCCTTTATGGATCTAATGGAGATCATAAACTAGATCCAGTAGATCATTATCTACATAGGGGTAACACCATAATATTAGATTAAATACAATCAATATCAAAAATAAATATAGCATATTACATGAAACTATAAAATCTATGAATCAATGAATCATATTCTTATTATTGAGGATAATGTTATATTGGGATTACATCTTCTGTATGGTTGAAGCAGTCAAACTCTTACAACTTCTCTTCAAAAATCAAGACCACATTTAATGTTTCTTCCATGTTATGGGAAATTTTATAATCAATAGGTTTATTCAATTAGGTCATTTAAAAATCCTATTGGAATTATGAAAATACAAAATTCGCAAATAATTTAATTAAAAAATGACCTTCTAAATTGTTTCCATCTTCTTCTTATTCTACATGACCTATCTTATTTTGTCCCTTAACAAATTGCTCTATATGATTATCTTGGAGTTACAAATTTGAATAAATGGGTATGGATTTCCTAAATGTGGAATGTTCTAACATCAAATTCATTCTTATAGTTCTTTAGTATATTCCCCGAAATTTCATTCTAGAAAATGTTATAGAATGTTTTTATGTTTATAACTTTCTATTTCAGTTTTCCATATTCAGATCGAAGAATTATTACAAAATTTTCATTGTTAGAAAATAATAATAATTCATTCCATCATTGGTAGGATCACAATTATTTCTTTTAGTAAACTATTATTTAAATTATGCAATAATATCTTTATGTTCCTAAAATAGAGAGTATTCTAATATTGAATTCGAGTAAAATATATCAGATTCCACACATGTATATAGAATAATTTTTAAATAAAAAATGAAAAAAAACACAATAAAAAGATTTTATTTTTAATAAATGGACACCAAATTTGATTGTTCCTTGACCATATGGGATGTTTAGATATACCATTATAATCTCCTTAAATATAGAATAGTGGTGGTCACCCATAAGGGGTAGTATCACTAGTCCTAGAGATCATCCTAACATCCATTTGGTTATTTATTCATTTTTAAACCATCAAAATAAAATTTTATAAAAACACTAACATGGTGACACTACTGATAGTGATATAAATTAGAAATAATGATGTCGGAAGTATAATACCAAAAATAATTTAAGGATGTAAGTGGTACATAATCCCAGACCTATGTTGATTCAATCGTTACTTAACTATCATCGATATAATGAACTGAAATAGTTGTAACACTCATCATCACACGAATCATACACGATTTACAAAATCAAATAACTATCTCGCATATTAAATTGATAGCATAGATATGTATTAGATCCAAATACCACATAACTCTCCAAACATTGAAAGAGTCTCCCTTTTTTACCTCTACAATCAAGGATGTGTTCATGGATATAATGTTGTTTTAGAGAAAAATTTGCACAAGAACACACATAGCCACTCAAGTAAGATGTTAATAGATAAATGGGTTAATAATAAGTGGGAACTGAATATCAAACTGATCATTGGTTTTAGTGTACTATTACAACTCCGTATATATTCATATCAGATAACGAATGAGGAATAATAGGTACAAGTATAATCATAATGCTCAGATCTCTATGTAACCATTAACATCACATCATTATTCTAAACACATGGATTATACCACCATTTCTAATATTTTGAAAACAAAATACATAGGGTAATAATAATGAAAATTTCTATATTTAATTATTGAAATTATAATTACATCAACATGAAAATAAAGGGGGGGTATAATGACAAACAAATCCTACAAATTTGTAATAGGGACCACAAATGAGAATCCCCATTAATAATAACAAATAAAAAATAAAATGTAGTGACATACAAAATAAGACTAATTTAATATTCATGAATAATTATTTGAGGTTCCCCTCATATCATTTCCGTGAATCCCTAGTGAGTTCAGAAATCATTGAATATAATATGTGAAATAACGACATATTTTCCATCCAAGTAGTGACCACCCTCCCAATCTTGAATAATCTATACATAGAAAGATCAAGTTTTTTTAATGAAATAAATATAACTATATTCACACATATATTCCCATTATCACTATATTCATTTTATAAAAAAAATTGTTTCATTGATTCAAGATTAAAATATTGAATGTTTAATTTGAGATGAGATAGTCTGATAAATAAATATACTTTAGTATTATATTGTTTTATTTTGGTTAAAATTTTACATTTCATAATTTTTTGTCTAATGAAGAATTAAAATTATTATTTTTAAATTATTTAAATTTCGGATATATGTGAAATACATTCTTAATCCTTGTATGGTGTGGTCCAACCACCCTTTCATGTGATCCGTAAATGAAAAATCATTTATTTCAGTCAACTGTGAAACCCAATATGATCCAAAAAATATACGAATTCATATTAAATTATGTTGATTAGGTGAATATATCTTGGTAATTCTATAAATAATCATATCAATAGCCTCAAACATATGTATAATTAAGTCATGGATATCCTCAATGGTTGATGCACATTTCTCTGTTAGTCTCAATTATCCAACCAGTACACTTTGTTGACCTTCCAATTTTCCCTAATCTATATTTATGATTCAGAGCTATTATAGATTTATTTTGTTGGTAGGCATCAAAAAATTCCTTTTGTTATAGCATGAAACTTTTCTGGATTATATTAGTTTCATTAGGCATGAGTTGCATCCAGGATTGAACATCACTACACCATTCCAACAATAACATGACATGAATCACTATTTAAACTGATATCCAAATATTATTGAAGAAAATTTCCCCTCATCCCAAACTTTTTCATCAATATTTATAGGTAATGAACAAGTGATAATTGTTTATTTATTAAAAAAATATCTATTTATCTTTCAATTTTTTTTAGAAAATTATTTTTTATTATCCTAAATTTTATTTGGGTGATTCTTCCTCGGAGCCCCATACCATGATTAGGCCCTTGGATTCATCTATCGGATTCACTTTATTGATATTGTTCTATCATCTAATCTTTGTAACATTGTTTAATCTACATAATAGAAAAGTATTTAATGAAAATACTTTAATTTAAGTTGTGATATGAATTTTCGATCTATGTATGGACATAATATTTTTTGATGATAATAAAATATCATTCAATTTGGACAAATAAAACATAATTTACCATATTCATATGTTATTTTCATCATCATTCAAATAGAATAATGAGACCCATTCATCAAGTGGGTTATCTAGACTTTTCAATTACATTTGGTATGATTGATGAATTTTTTCTATTTATGAAAACACTGTTGTTGACATTCTCAAAATAGAATGTCTCATTTAAAATTCATCTAATCTTTTAGTAAATTGGTAAACTATACACATGGGGTCATTAATTTGGAATATAGTACATTATTTTACAATTCTATTTGGTTGTTCTGTTGAAAATGGTCCCCTTTGTTATGATATTTTTAAATCACAATTGATGAATTCCCTCATATGAAATATTCAACTTGTATTATACAACTACATCAATTTACACTTGAAATCAATCTAACATATTTTGGTAGAATCAATATGAATTTAATAATTATAAACATAATGGTATCTTCAATAATGTTATTTCAATATGATTGTAATGAAATTGTGGAATCATAATCCTTAGGTTTATTCATCAATGGAATATTTGAGCTTGGCCTGTTGATTTCATTAGGATTTTCATTGATTTTCAATGAAATATAGCTTGGAATTGTTTTATGTGGTATCTTATGGAGGTTTACAAATTTTTATATTGAACATAGAATTTTAGTTCAAAATCATCATGTAATATATTTTAATTTTGATCAAGCATTTGATGGATCAACTGTATGATAAAATCATCAAATGAAAACTTATTAAAAAAAATTTCTATCAAGATGTGAAATAATAATAAAAAATTTAAAAAATAATAACTAATAAAATAATAAATAAACACAATAATTTTAATAAAAACATAATATTTGGTTTTCATTCTAAAATTCAAAAATTATCAACAAGAATATTTTATAAAAAAATATCCTTAAACAAATATTTTTTTATATTAAATGAATATCATGATTTAAACAAACATAAATCAATGTTGAAAATTCAGTTATCATAAGTAATTTTTCTTTCATATAATAGTTTTTTGATCAAAAATATTGTGGTAATATTTGTAAAACATAGCCTAATTGAAGGAAAAAAGTCAAACTTATTTTCAAAAAATCATCATGATAAATGATTACCTACTTATCACCTTATGAATGAACTACAATATTGAAACCACATAACAAAGTATATCTTGTTATCACAAAGATGGATGACAAATTTAGATAAATGGTAGTCCTCCATCAATGTCTTACCTAGAGATAAAAGTAGACAAAACATATTCCAAAAGGAAAATTTTATTTCCAATGAGAGAGAACAGAATGACATGGCCTCCCCTCCATTTATATATTTCTCCTGGTATAATGATACTCTTTATACATTAGTGTCTCTTAGAAGATGATATTCAAGTGGGAAGGATTAAATACCACAATAATTAGGATCACAATACATTTTTACTCATTCAAAATGAGGATAAATTATTTCTTCAGAACTATAATGTTAAATTGCTCACATATGAATCATTCAGGGCCTATGTTTTCTTATTTCTATTAATGAAATAAATTGAAAATTTTGTTTTTGAGGGGAGTAATAAATTTAAATGTTATTAATAAATATATAATCAACCCATAGTCATTTATATAGGATTATATATAATTTATATAATAAGTATCCCATGATGTTGTGGTTAGGTTATGCTAGGAATTTATCACCAAATTGATAGTAGTTCATATATTTAAGCATAGAAAACAATGGTTCTAACTTTAATACATGTTTTTTATATTTCCTCTCATATTATTGATTACAGTGTGAGAAATAATATTCCACATGAACATCCATCATCACAATCACCAATGACCCACACCTTATGAATCACAGAATACCACATATCATAGATTAGTCTTGGAAAAATATTTACATGGTAAAACGACAAAGACTACTTTGTCTCTTAGACAGAATTATTACACATGGGGATCTGTAAATAATTCACTCATACCTCGGTGATAATAGTTACAAGAGATAAAATATTTAAAATTATATAGACAAAATGTTGGTATAATTTTTTAATCCTAAAAATATTTTAATCAAATTTTAATTTCATGGAACCTTTCTTGATAAAATGACCTTCAACTTTTCATTATAAACTACTATTCCCTATTCAGACACTATATATATTATAATCATATCTTGTAAAATAAAAAATACATATATTTAAATCCAATTATATGGATTTTTCTCATGAATTTCTCCACTATAGCTCTCAAAAAATTGTGAAGTCTCTTAATCATGTTTAAATAGGCAAGTATATCCTCAACAAGTCGCCTTAACAATGTGTCCCAATTCATAAAAAAATTCATTTCATAAAAACCAAAAACAAAATTATATAAATTCACATAATTATAGGAATAATAATATATTAATAATACACAAATATATTTTAAAAATATATCTTGGGAATGTTATATTCCTTTACTCGGAACTATTGGTTTCCCTACATGAGATCAATTTTTGACATCCACAATTCCATTTAAAAAAACAACTAAATTATCAATATATGTAAAGGTTTACATATTAATAATTTTGAAAATGTATATATTTTTATAGTCAATATAAAATTAGATAGTTCCTTCAATTGTTTAATAAAAAACATTATAACATCCTACATGGAATGGTAGTTGTAAATGAATCACTTAGCTTTTAAATTATTAAATTTTTATTTCAACTTCTTAATTTTAGTAAGAACTATTTAATATGAATATTTTAATATGAGCTACATCATTGTATTCAAATAAAAATAATTATCAAAATACCTTTTTGGGGTATCCTCAAGAATACTTCTAGGTGAATATAAAGAAACTCTTTAACCATGATATGTAACTCACTCCCTCGGCCTTCATCGTCAACCCACAATAGAATAAAAAATAACTAGAATGAATTCGAAACACAATTTGTAATTTTAGGCTTTTCTTAGATCAAATAAGGATCTAATTACCCTTATAATTGAAAGAAACCTACACCATCCACATTTAAAGATAACCACTTATTATAACAATCTATATGAGCCACAAAATCTATCATCTAGTAAATCAAAAATAATATATTAAAGATATTATTTAAAAAACATGGAAATACTTGTATAAATCCACCTAGTACTTGAGATAAACAAATTGGGGCACTTATGTTGATGTTCATTCTTTTTTTCAAGAGGTTATGTTATCTCAATCATATAGGGAATGTGTTTTGAGGAATTATTCAAAATATTTACTTCAATAATAGTTAAAAATGAGTGAGAAAATTCAATATAAAATTACTAAACAACCATAAATAATTAAATAAGAATCAATCATCTCAATATTACTGGTCCCACAATAAAATATAGTGGTTCAAGCTCCATTTCATTCAAAACTCAGGTTTCAACCTGAGTCTGGTGCCAGGTGAGCCAAATGTGATTTTTTAGATATAATGAGATATTTATTCCACCAATATATTTAATGTGGGACTATATGTCATTAAATGAATCTTAATTTTCTCTAGAACTACTAAGAGATGAATAAATAGTGACACAAATTATTAGGGGATTTTTCTTATAAAACATTTTGACATGTTCTATATCCATACAAAAAGGAAAATTTTAGTAATCACCAGATAATAAGGCTAATTGGGACAATTATATTAACATTATTGTTACGTATGATCCTGGAACCCCAAAGGAGAAAATTAATCACTCTGATATGGATGTTATGGAATCCTACAACTACCTCATATAGGCTCTTCCCATGTCTAATTTTTCTCTCATTCACCAACATAAGTTCAACTCGAGATGGATGTGGTTTCACACAACCAAAACATCTATATTTGGTATATTTCTACCATTAGTAATCGATCTAAAACCATCATTAATGTATTATGTATTAATTTTAATTCATGGGATACAACATCTAGATAAATACCCATTTCATATCATTGTGTAATTAACCCTTCATTAGATATCCTATTTAAAGAAAAGTGGATAAGATCTTCGAATTGAATTGAATAATCCTTTATAGTATGATGACCATATGGATGTTTAATAACATTCCATGAAATTTATATAGACATAATATCTAGTTAAAACTATTTTTTTAACAACACATTAAAATAATTATATTCATAATTTAAAATCATTTTCTCATGAACCATGTATTCCCACTAATTTTAGCTTGATTATCTAATTTGAAAGAGGAAAATAGACGTTATGTCCCATGGGGGTATCATGAATTTCTAATATTCCATTTATTTTATCAAACCAATAATCTTCTAATTTATGATAATTATTAATTTCGAATTTTGGTGGCTTACATCCTATAAACTCCATTTCTCGATCCTTATCTAGATTTGGATGTGGGATAACTCTTTTAAGAATGAATGGAAATGAATCTGACCTCTTCTATATAGGCTTGAATATTCATAAAATTTAAAAATTAAATGTATTATCAAGGAGACAGTTTGATAATGAAAAATTAATCAATACACTCTATGTATGGTTCAATCAGTTTATAAAGGATGAATGATACCACAAAAAATGAAATTAAATAAAGGAATCTATAAAATAATTTCTAAATTTTAAAAAAATGATAATTTCAATGCCAAAAATATTATATAGGAATAAAATATTATACTATTTTAATAATATATGGTCCATGTGAGTCTTTTAAATCCCATACACGAGTACCTTAAACGGATCAACAATCAATCCTAAAAACTAAAACCTTAAAATAACAATATGTGTTGTATCATAAGGTTCACTACTAACTGTATTGTAAATATATTTCGTCATACCTACCCCTCACCCTTGACACCATTATACCCTCTATAAAAACACTCAAAATTTAGTAAATCAATAAACTCTCACTGATAATAATTTTTCACTAATTAACAAATCTATTCCTTAGCTGAGAATACCAGATGGTCCACATCATGTCCCAAAGTGAATTCCTAATAAATATGCATTATAATTACATGTTCATAAATATAAAATACATTTTGGGAATAATTTTTTCCATATATTACTCAAATGATTTTATCTATGATTTTCAGGTTACATCTACATACAATGGTGGGACCCCCATCTATATAAAAGTCATGAGAAATCGACATCCCAACATAACACAATATCAATTGAATCAGGAAATTAACAAAACATAATAATAATTTCATTCTTAAATAATGTATATAATTGATTTTTCATAAAAATATTGAATGGGATGGGTGGCTTGTAATGATATATATCATATAAAAATTTACATACCAAATATAAAAAAAGGAAAAATAATCATAAACCCATCATTGTGTGACACAATTGATCATCCCCCAATGTAACATGCACTATCCTTGATAAAACTATTGTGAACATCCACCAACACCTTTAAGTGAAATTAAATTACTATTATCAACCTTAAAAAGGTATGAACACACCCATTGGGTATGCATAAAAATACACAGAGGATTAGACCATTTTTTGTATAACAATCATTTTTCAAAAAACTGAACATTCTTGTTCAGACATAATTAATAGAAATATTTTTTGAACTCTGAATTGAAAAAACAGAAATGTTTAAATTTCGAAAATTATTATAAAATGTTAATAATTAATCATTTGAAAAAATATTATATGTTATTACATGGGATTGCAGTCACTATTTTTCAAGGAAAGGGAACTGAGATATTCATATTTCAGTTCATAAGCTGTTTCCCTTAATTATTTTAGTGAATAATTAGTTATGCCACTATGAATATGAGAAAACACATAAAAAACTCCTTGTATGGGTTTATAATTGATATAGGTGATTATAAATGTCGTGTTTTTGTTTTAATTACCCTTGTACATAAGGTTTACAAAAAGATTTTTGTACCATATCATTCCCCAAACATTAAATTTTCATTTAAAATTTCAAACATAGTTCCACTTTCTACATAATTATATTACTTTTATCCTTTAAAATAATAGTGTATAATTATTATCACATGAGGATATATAAATTTATTATAAAAAAATAACAAAATACAATGCATTTATTTTATAAATTTCATGATTTATTAATCCAACAATAGTTTTTAAATAAATAAAAAATTATGGAAGCACATATATTTAGATGATAAATCATAATTAACTAGATGAAATACAAATGTAATAGTAAGGATGGACACATAATATACAATATAACCCCATATATTTGTAGAAAAAAACCTATAACCTTTGGCATCATGATTTCTAGTTCACTATGACCTTTCTGTTGGAAAAAACATGAGGTATCTAAGATGAAACTCAATGGATATGAGAGATGGGATTCAATATGTTTTTCCATTGAAGATAATTAAAGTAAATAAAATAAATTAAATTAAGAAGTAGTATGTATGGGGTTATTAGATGTGTTATAGGATGGATTTATTGAGATATATAGATAAAGATATTGTAAAGGAAGAGTAATTGATTTATTCTATGGGTTTGTACAATGGAAATTATTTGTTTTTTGTTTTCTCAAATAAAACTACACATGGGTAAACAATGAAATAACAAAAATGGATATGTTTTTGTGTCATTATCTATGAACCCTATCTTACATACCACCTAGGATTCACTATGACAAAACATGAAGATACAGAGGGCCATAGCTGTTAACTCCCAGGTCTCCATATGAAATCCTCCTATGCTACAATGTGGTTCACCAAATAAAGCTCTAATTTTATGTATCCTATTGGAATACATTTAATAATCACAAAATTTAATCATATATATGTGTTTCCCTAAATAATGGAAAATATAATTTCCTTTATGTGTTATTTATAGTGGTGTTCTATAGAATATCTACTTGGGTTTTGGCCCAAATCGCCCACCTCCTTGGTGCTCTATTAGATTGACTAGTGTGGATCCCTATTATGTTTCCATAAAGTCTCACTCATGGTTTTCCTCAGAATCAAAAATATAAAACTCTAAAAAGTGCATGTTTAAAAAATCCACCAAAAACTAAACGACCAACAGACAATAATAATTGAAAACATATAAAATTATTTGACTAATAAAAATTTTCATATTAGAATAATGACATAGTGGTTATGTATCATCTTTATAATATACTATAGTATTTCATAGTGACAAATAACTAGTGTGAAATGATTAAAATCATACAAGGAAGACATCTCATATTATGTCGAATATCTAAATTTCATGCATATATTTTACTATATTATAATGTATTAAATTCAATTTTAAATGATTAATCTCTAAATTTTTTGGAATATATTGACATGTTTTTTGTTTTTTATAATATATCAAATATCTAGAAAATGAGTGAAAAAATGAAAATTGTGGAGTTAAAAGATAGTTTCTAATGCTCCGCTTCACACGCATCAAGACACATGATTTTTTAAGATGTAGTGGAGCTGAATAGTATGAAAAGATAATTTAAAATTCAGGTAAACAAATTACATGATGAGAAATTTTTTAGGATGACTTTTTTGGAAGAGATATTCTGAAATTTAGGACGCCTACTCCCATAATGAAAATTAAATGATTTCTTGTCATGTTATAATTAATGGTCATGTAAGTGATAAAGAATAGAAATGTAATGACATCACAACTGGGGGATTGAAATAAATCCTTAAAAATATACTCCCTTGTCTACTTTTTTGGATACTCTAGATAGAAACCATGACTATGGACCCCTTTCGGAGAAACCGTGCATCCTTGCAGAGCCTTTATTCACCAGTTTTACTTAGGTTTTTTCATTACCATTTTTTTGATCCCTATCAAGAATATAATGAGTGGGTTATTTATTCATTCCATGGTGTCAGTGATGAATGTGGATTTATTTTATGAGTTATTTTATTCATTATATCAATTAATGTTATGATTTCATATTTTTTCTTCAGTTCATTATCATTAGCAATTCTTCTTGGTTGACCACAATGATCATGGGTTGGGATTGAGTTTAATTAGTTTCCCTCATTGAGCATTAGCATTTCTTGAGTGGATTGAATGAATTTGTTTAATATGATTTATAGTGTTTATATTTCCTCTATTTTCCTTGGGTTTATCATTACATATGTTTAAATGATGTTTTGGGTTACCCAATCTTTCCAATCCTAAGTCCCCAACCATGAAAAAGGGGGGTTTGGGATGGAGTCATTTATCATGACCATTTGACATGAAATGACTAGATTTTGATGACTGCATAATTGTTAATTAATTTTTTCATAACTCTTCATCCCATGAACCTTGATTCATTACTTCCGAGAACCCATTTTATATTTTATTCTACAAAATTATTCAACAATAAAATGAAAATTTTTTAAGATTATACTCCTTTATTTCATAATTCGGTATATATTCTTTTATTTAATTAATATTTTTTCCAACCCAGTCTCTTTAGATAGTAATTCATACATGGAATTCTTATACAACCATATAGATTAGTGCATTTCATGTTTGTTCTTATAATTTTTAAATTCGGTAACCCAGTTGGAATTAATGATGCATGTGAATCTATCAATGTCTTATCATTTAAATTCCCCATGAATCCATAATTTTTAAATATTATTATTTCATGTTATCTATTAATCATAAATTGGATTTTACGTGGGATTTATGGTACCCAACCTAAATAATCACGATTTTCTCATAATTTTATATGAATAAAAATTATATCATGAATCATTCATAGACCTATTTTGTAACAATGAGATGTTTTGTGAATTATTTTTAGTTTTTTGAATTTTCCTTCTTAATGAATTCCCTATAACATTCTAATATTCACTATCCAGTCAATATGTTATCATTTACTTATTCTATTAAAAATATATATAATGTTATATCGATAGAAATTTTCAAGTTTATGATATAGAACCTATTATTTTCAATGTTGGTTATTCCCTAAATCATGTATTTTTCACTATCTCCATCAAATTATTTAAAAAATAAAATCCACTATGTTCCACCACATCCAAAATCCATTGGAATATTAAAATTCTTAACAATTGATTATCCAAAAAAGAAATATTTTTGTATTCTCAATAGTTTTTATGGCACCATTGAGAATATTCTCATCCAATCTGATTAGATAGTTTAGAAAAACCAATAGTATGTACATCTTATTTAAGATCATAAGTAATTGATGATAATATTATTTCTATAATTTTTTAATCACTATTGTTTTGAATGAATTAAATTCTCAAATTTTTTAATGAAATGGAAATATATATTCTCTATTGAAAATATGTCTATTGGTTATTGATTTTATTTATCAAATCTCATGTGTATTAAATTTTTAACTAGTTTCTATCCACATATTCTCACTTATAACACATTTAGAAATGCATAAATCATAATTGGAGAATATCTTATTTGTATTCTATATTAAAATTCCCATTTTAAAGGACAATATCTTCCAATATCGTCTTTACCTACCATTGGATCATCTCTCAATTGATCATCATTATGTAATTAATATTTTTATTCATAATAGGATTGAATTAAAACAAATCTCCTAAACGAATCCATACAATCAATAATTTTTTTAAAAAAATTGTTTTTATAGAAAATGACATCTAGGGATTGCCCAACTATTTTATTCCATGTGTAACGGTAGTATGGTGGGATTAATATCCCCACATAATATAAATTTGGGTTTTAGTAGTTTCTTTACATATTTAAAAAGACTATTAGGTGTGTTTCATAGTATTCTTGTGTGGATTACATCCAAAGTATGTCGTAGACCATATCTTATAACCTAGATGTCCAAAAATATTTACCACCACCAAAATTAAATCTTGTCCTTTAATACATAGTATCACTCTCTTATAACATATATCTTATTCTTTATATTTAGTTTGTATCCAATAATGTTTCACTATATTGTAGAGTCCTATAATAAATCCTCCCCTGCATAATATCTACTCCCTTTTTGGTTTATGGTCCTATAGACCATTTTGATTAATGTACCTAATTAATAATATCTACAATGTAGAATATATACTATTTAATTATCCTTATATGACTTAAAATTCTATTTCATTGTATACATCTTTTGGAATGGCCACTACCATATTTTTCTTTCAAGCTTCACTATCTCTCCTTCCATGAAATATTATCACTATAAACTACTTCATTCATCATATTAAGTTTTTCACTAAAAATATTAAATTATTCATGAAGTTAAAAACAACAATTCAATATTCCAATATTTATTAAATATACATGAATGTTCATAACATCATATTCCACTTCAACATATTGAAAAAAATGATTAACCTATCTTACATAAGACAACTAAAACTCACATCGTGTGATCACCAATCTCCCACATTATAGTTTGTATTAATAAAATTATCAACCGTATATAAATATATATAACAAATTGATAAATTCACAACCCCCTTATTAATAATAAATTATATGTGACATTTTGGTAAGAATTATAACATCATATTTCGTCCCCTCACTTTTGCTTTTTTAATGAAAAGGATGAAATAAAATAGTTCCCAACAACGGTGACTTGGATTAATCCATTGTAATCATACAAGTTATAGCCTATTGTGGATGTGAAGATATATTATTATTGTTTATTTATGGTACACATAACAATAAATGAAGTGATAAAATTATCTTAATCATTATATAAGGACTAATCAAAATAGGTTTATGAAGATAAGAATTATCATCTAGACATGTAAAAAATATATTTTCAAGTCATAATATACCCTTTTCACATATTTTAATGAACTATCACTACATATTGATAATTATATTGAATATATAACTATAAATGGAATGTTTTTCCAATTCTCAAACCAAAATTCTAGTTTTCATTGAACTATCTCTATTTTTACAATTATCCTCCAGAATGATTACTCTCAAAAATAGATCCACCACATGTATTTCAATCATTCATCATTAACATAGAGTAAGACACTATATAAAACACATCATATATTCAATATTGAGATTGTCTATTTAAACATATCATTTAATTACCCACATGTTAGAAAACATTTTATAAAAGAATAATGGAATATGGAGGGACCTTCTATTTCCCCAAATTAGTCACTCGGCAAGGGAGTTTCGTCACACACTATGCCATTTATTTCCTCCAAACTCAACAACCCTTTTTATAACATTATTTTAGTAATATTATTTTTTTTATTCATTTCATGAATTTATTTCTTGAGTGAAATAATTTTATTCACTCTATTATTCTATTTTACACTACCGTAATCATCAAATCCATGTTTTTATGTTGAGAAGGTAGGGTAGCTATATAATCCTTTAAATCATATCCATTATCAAAAAATCATTGAAAATAATTTTTCTAAAATAACCACTTTTTTATATCGTCTAAGGGCCTTATTATTTTTCTTTGTACATGTTTCATTCTCTCACTTTTCATCCAGTTTGTCTCATTAAAATCAACCTCTTATTTTTGGCCTCTAACCCACTAATAACATATTTATCCAATACAAATTACTGTTCTTTGAATATCTTTCAAAACACTAACAATACCATATAAATTTTATTCTTATAAATTGATTCCATATTTTTCATGAATGATTTTTTTATCCGATTTAATTATAGAATTATTTTTTAATGGGTTGTAAGCATTTACTTAGATATTTACATTTCATTAATTGGTCGGAATACCTATAAAATTCCTTCATGGTGATACATTATATAGTATTTTTTTGAAACACTATTCGTAATGGAATATCATTTTTTTGATTTATAATTACTTGAATTTATATGTTTTTTGGAAACATTAATCTCTCTTTCTTGAGAAGATTCCCTATTAAATAGAAATTTCTTGAATTATTCTATTAACATATTAAAAAATTATATATTTTAAGACAAATGGATTATGATTAGAAAATTTCACCTTTTATAATATTCAATTTTCCCTATATTTAACATATCAAATATTCTTATTCAACAGCTTGTAGCCGATTTACCATGACCTAATCAATATAGTCTTACTTTTGTTGACCAGATCTTCCTTTTATCCATCACAAATTAATTTTTCCTCATTTGTTTCGTTAAATATATTATATTTACAATTATATATATTTTTTATTATATTTATTGACATGTTATATCTTCTAAAGATACACCATACTTATTTATTTATGGAATGAAAATGTATAGGATAACCTACGAATGTAATGGATAATAATACCGAGAATAAGAACAATTCTTATAAAGGTGGTATATAATGATGAATCCTAAGAGTGTCACTTGTATTTAAATTTTCCCCCTCATGAGGAAGATTAAACACATTTTAATTGGGTTTAATTTCAACTACCAGATTCGATATGGAAGTGAGATTGTCCTCCACCTTGTTGCCTTTTATCCAAGTTTGTAGAATTTCCATTTGATTGCACATGAGGCTCCTACAACTATAGTATATATAGGAAATTGACCATGGAGTATCATGAGTATTATTCAGGGAGTTACAATGATTAATGAATTATTCTCAACTACAATTAGATAAATATTCCTCTATCTACATATAAGAATACCCAAGAGCATTGCCATTGCCTCTACATTGAGGGAGTAACCTACATAAAAATTACTAAGTATTAAAAGATAATTATGACTTTAGTTTAAAGAACGAATTCTCCACCGCACATGGAGCCAATGGAGAAGAAATGTGACTATTTAGCTTTTAACGTAAATAATATAACTCTAGCATACCCAGTTAAAGAATAGAGCACCACAGAATAAGTGTGAAGTGGATGTAACAACAAGAAAATGAATCAATGTGGGAGAATCATTCATGTTTTAAATAGCTTGGTCTAGGACCATAAGATGGTTTTTGATTATGTTAACCACAGTACTCCCCAAGAAGACATGTACCTTGAATCAAAAACTACTTCACCACTTCCATAAACACCAACATCCAACAAAGAGAATGATATCCCAAACATTGATCTCAGGGTATTCCATGTCTACTCTATAGAACTGGCTATTGAGAAAGGGAATGTCTAGATTACCATTAGAATTAATACCTATAAAATCTCCAAGAAAATTTAGATTATAAAATACCATTCCACCTTGAAAAATTATGGCTATAAACATTCCTCTTATCATTCATCCCAACATGAACAAATGGATTCTACATTGATGACTAATATTTTTTAAATTCTAATCAGTGGATAAATCATGATTTCATGCCATCCCAAATCGAAAATTATTCTTAGCTTAAACCTCCTTACACCATAAAATGTCACCCAAGAATCCAGCTGGTACACAGAAGTCAAAGTATTGTGATATTACTTCACTGAGAATGCACTTGAAGAATATTATTTAAAAACACATTCATTTGGGTCAATAACATCAATAAGATAAAAACAATACATTGGTAATTGTCCATAACAACATTAATTAGAATTGTATGTTTCCTCGCAAGCCTGATGGATGTATCCATTGTCAAACTTCCAAGAATCACATGGATAGATTACACCTAGTTCTGGTAACATAAATATATCTCACCCCTACCAATAATCCAATTATCATTTCCCCTAAGGTTTGAATAGTGAGGCCCAACCACAATACAAAATGATACTCCTGATTCTTTTCTCCCCACATGAAAGAAAACCACCATAGAACAACCCCAGAGAGAGGTAACCCAATCCAAATATTGTTATTCGTTTTCATGTGGGCCATGAAGGGTGTCGTGGAAATTTTTCTAATTAATGCATCTGGCCTATGAGGGAATTTCCAATTTTTTGTAAGTTGCCCAGTTATATTTCCCATCTGCATCGGAATACTAGTTTAATTTTTAATGTATTCTATTAATATAGTATATTAATTCTCTTTTGGAATCTTATTGTTGAGAGTGTGTGAATCGGAATTGACAGGACCACACAAATGACTAAAGTGACCCTCCCCCAAAAGTTAAAAATATTCTTCCATTTCATTACAAGACTTGTAATCATTTCCATAATTTGATAAAAATGATGAATATGTTTTCCAAATCGTTATATATGGGACCTATGGAAAGACATAGAAAAATTATTTGTTTAGATACACGTTATGCTTTACACGTCATCTTTTCTTCTTCCCGATAACCGATAAGATATATGTAATCTACATTTCACCTGATTAATAACCTGGCTACTCAAGATGCATTAGATTTCCTGGGACCTACTCACAATATTAATTTATCTCATTCTATAATTCATGAAAACGATATAATCAACAAAAAATATAATATGAGAGATTCTTGTAGATAGGGCCTTGCATCAAAAGGGAATATAGTCCCCACCAGAGATGCTCTTGTTGATATTTATACTGAGAGCATCTTTGGCTAAAATAAAGATTGGTGATGTCGATGGGTACCCATCCCTTATCCCATTTGTAGATTTCAAAACACTATAATTATACCCAAAAAATGATATGTCTATTCAAAAAGAACTAAAATATATAAAATTATGGTCAATAAACCATATAGATAATTCCATTTCTGACAGCACCATAATGACAGAGTTCCATTAAATATGATCGTATTATTTATGCACGTTCAGTTTAACTATCATATTTGAACAAGTGACCATGTAATTAATGATGCTAACTATTTTATGAGGCCTTTCAATAGAACCTTATGTCAACCTACACATTAGGAAACCATGTTGATCCTCAACAATCCAAATGGTAAGATAGGTTGAGAGTCTACGATTGATGTGTCTAGATAAAAACCATGTAGGAAAAATTACAGATCATAAGGGGTATTTAATGATAAAGAAGGATGGGTTATCTGATCATAGAAATTAAACCTAGAGCAATAACACAATATACAATGGTCATCCCCCTAAATGACCCCTGAATGGACCTAACAAAATCAAGTTTAACAACATCCAAACATTCTTTGTAAAAGTTTCTCAGATAACCATTCGAAAAAGGTGAAATTTTCTGTCTGAGACTTATCACCACCACAATGACTTCTTTCTCATATGGTATTGCCTCCAAATTCTTGTTTAAAACAGTAGATACTGGTGAGGTGATTTCTTCATGTAAATCACTATATCCCCTCGGGTAGCCCCCACTCATGCCGGGATTGGGACCAATTAGAAGGGATTTGAAGTGAGACTATTTGGTACACCCCACAAGGTCTCCTTCATCCATGTAAATAATGTCTTCTGAAATAATATTATTACTATGAAGTCTTCACATCACTTTTATTCAAGGGTGGAAAAATTATGCATCCCTATCTCCATCCTAAATCCATTTCATACATGAGAGTTCATGGGCCAGCCGTACATGTCGTAGACAGATATCTGAAAGGATTTCCTTATTTATTGGAATATCATTAAGAATCATATCTCTCTAGTAATTTTCATGTATAAACTCAATTTTTTCAATTTCCTTCGAGATCATCACCATTTCGTGGAAACATAGTGGTTGGTTCTTAATCTGTGAGTTTAAAGCATATTTGAGAAATTTAATAATGAAATGGAATGTTATACATGGATCCCCTTAGATTAGTTGGTCCCTGGACTCATGGTCCCCTTTATGAGAACCTGTTATGTCTATCCTTGAATGAGATAAATCAATTCCACTATTTTCACCCTTTCCATGAGAGAGGGAAACAAGAAGGGATGAGTGATTAGTGTAGTGATGCACCAGGTGAGATGCCTTTTCATGTGGAAAAATTTAAATAGCATGGCCATTCTATAGAAACCTTTCAATATGGACCTAGGAGGGTGAAATCATTTTCTTATTATATTACCACAAAAAACAATCTCCATAAAATCCCAGATTTGAAAAGTACTAGGAATCCACAATCTGCACAAACACCTTGCTTGCCCTGTGAGGAAACTCAACCCACATTTTCTATCTTGTCAATATTATATTCTAACATCCCCATCAGTTACCATTCATACATTTATAGTGATTTCACAACACCATCATTTCATGACGTAACAAATAACGTATTTTATTAAATAAAGATATTTATTTCATGATCTTTAACAATAGATGAGTCAATATTTTTTTCCCAAAAAACATTATTTTTTGTTATTGGATTTATTCTTATTTTTTTGTCCATTAATCCTTTGGGGAATTTATTAATCTGTTATAGATTTATATTCATCAACCATGGATTCTTTTTTAAATATGGTCAATATCATTTACATTAAAATATTTAATAAATTTCAATCTAATACCTTTAATTATCCCTTAATGAGTCACTTTCATAAGAGTGAAATAATCATGTTGATTTTTTAATCAGCCTTTGAATCTAAATCCTTGAAATATTCAATCACTTGACATATTCCTATTATCATTACTTGAAATTTAATTTAATTTTTTCCTTTTTCCAGATAACAGTATCATTCCTCATTTCCTAATCTATCTAAATTATATAAATCTCTTCTGATGAAAAATACTCCTTACCATCGGATGTGGAAACATCGGAATAAAATATATCAATTGAATCAATCATAAGCATTTATAAAACAGTGGAGTTCATAGTATTTACAATAGATAAGACAATATTTTTGATAATCTAATCCACAAAAGTTAAATAGTCATATATATTATCATCACTAACCATTTTGATATCATCAAAACAACTCCTCCATAATTTAATCATTTATTCATTTAATTTATCTTTCCTTCGATGTTGCATCCCACTTTAATCCATATCACTTTTGAAATCTGAAGAACCATTACATATTGGTAAACAATTTCTATTATATAAATCAAAATTAAATAGTGGGTTATTCTAAGCATCTATAAATTCATTTCATATTCCTATGTCATATGAATTGCATAATAAATCGAATGATATCCTATTCTAGTTACATCTCTGGCCTCAAGAAAAATTTAAAGGAAGAAGGTTTGAATATTATTCCACTAACTATGATTATTGGTTCCCTCAATTTTAAGAAGCATATTTAAGTTTATAGAATATTTATTATTCATGTATATAAGATCTTATTTTCAATATGTTTACGAAACTCTATTTAGTACAAATAGTTTACACCGTGGAACTATTATGGTACAACTGATAGGTTGGATGATTTATTGGAGAACTATTTTTATGAATTCTCCATCAAAATCTTACCACTTGAAGTTGATAATGTTCATGATCCACTCAATATATTCTCAACGCATCACCATATGATGAAATGTGAATAAATGTAAGAAAACATGAATTTACATGGTTCGACTGTATAAAATATAAATTAAAACATTTTTTATTCCCCTAAACTTGTATTATCTACTATCTGTAAAAAATTATAATATAAAATCTAATGTGTCCCCCAACATCTTGAATCAACTAGAAGTGAAAAAATCCAAAAAAATAAATTCCAACAAGAATGTTTTTATTTCTCCCCTTGGTTTCTATTACACAATAGGATTATATTATATTCCTCAATGATTACATGAATAATAAAAACCCATTTTCTATATAAAATCTACATGATCATCAATAGTAGATGAGGATTCTCAACCTTCTCATCAAAAACTATCAGTTGGATTCTAAATGATTTAGATTCGCAATATCATAAATCAAATATAAATAAACTATCCCCATTAATGAATGGTCTGATTAATTAAAATTTTAATCACCACATCCCTCAAGATCCTATTTTATAACATATGTCTATCCCACATTTCTCACATCCCTTACATTTAAATATTTTTATAGAATAATGTAAATAATAATTTTTTGAATATGAATATCAAATTAATATTAAAACACTCAACATCATTCAACATATCATTTATAAGACATTAGATCTTCCCAAAATATATCATGACCATTAAATTATAATTTTTCATTAAAATATCTTTTAATGACACCTAAGAACCATATGTGTTCCAAGGAAACCTATCTGATCAGAAAATTATAATATGAATTCTATGGTGTCGTTAAATATTTTTTCTATAAGCGGTGTTGAATAATAGTGTGACGAATATCAATGTGGTGTATCCATTTTTATTATAATGATTTTATCTCAAATAT
This sequence comes from Viscum album, assembly GCA_963277665.1. Lineage (NCBI taxonomy): Eukaryota > Viridiplantae > Streptophyta > Magnoliopsida > Santalales > Viscaceae > Viscum > Viscum album. The sequence continues at coordinate 2,108,393,283 of OY728122.1, read as the reverse complement.
TATATGGATTTTAATCCCAGTTCACTGGCTATAAAATGAAGGCCATCCATAATTTAGTATCTTGATATTATTCTATGAATTAACATTTTGTTATAATCCTAATTTTAGGGTATAATATATATATTTTTCAACCACTATGGAAAAAATATTCACTTGTGGTGGGAGGGTATTACAATTTTTTATTCAAAAAAAATTTAAGATACCCTTCCACTATTACTTTTTAATAACTAGTGTGTGTAACACCTATATTTTATTTCTCTTATGATTAATGTAGTTCCATTGTGATGTGGAGACCACTGTTATAGAGTACCAAATGGTGTGGTCAATTACTGAGATATGTGAGGTCTCCAAACCATTATTCATTCCACAACATAATTTTAGAACTCTAAAATGTGGAAAATATATTTCTGTGTGGTTCTCATTTACCATTTCTTACTTTGGCATGGTATAATTTCTGTAGTGTGGTCACTACCATTATCAATCTTCTTTTATCTTGGACCTTCCACACAACAAATTATATTACTAATATCTTGTTCAAAAATTGTATTTATCATATATATAAAAATGTTGTTTTCCCATCATGTAACAATCAATACACTATCATTAACATATATATTCTTTATCCATGGCTTCTCTCCACATCACGTTCATGTGCGACAAATTAACTTCAATAAAGAAAATATCTTATTAACATGAAATATTACTAATTTAATGGGATCACCTTCTCTCGCAAATGGGCACAATAAATAGATATCCAAATTATTAGTTCTTTGGAAGATTGGATGCATAAAAAATTATAATGTCCATTGTCATTTATTTTTAACTGTTCAACACAATAATCCCTTATAAACATCTCACAAGTAATACACATATGTCAATAATATGTAATGATATCATAACAATTTGATGATATAAAAATATCATCAAGGAAAATATTATTCATGAGAACATGATTTAAATGGATAGATGATAAGAATATGAAACAACTTGAATATGGGGGACAGATCATATGAATATTTCTATCAATCAAAAAACAAAATTGATCCTCAAAGGACATGGTATAAGAATGTAAATATAGAAAAGATCAACATAAAAAGGTAGTATTCAGAACATGGATTAGAAAAATTTTACATAAACCTTCAGTGATGTGGGTATAAGACTATAATACATAATGTCTTTCCCTGGAGGCATAAAAATTAGTATATGGAAATGTTACATTCATGGACCATAGAAAATGTGACCATGCATTTGAGAAACAATAATATAAAATATAATAATATTATAAATATATATATAAATTTATACAATGCATTGGATGGGTGATATGAAAACCAACAAATCACCATCCATAATTCTAGGATCCCCTTTAAAATCATTAATAGATCACATCATATACATAACCCATTAAAAATTTGTATCAAAAAAATAAAGTGAAATAGTTTAGAATTCATAGATTATCTATATAAATTTTAAATGGTTTACAAATACATTAAAATGAAAATATTTCTCCTTTCGTATCACAATATACCTAGGAGAACAAAAATTAATTACATTATAACCCAAAATTTATAAAATCCATCTACGAATTAACTTGATTGATAATGAAAACAGTATCAGTAAAACTAATAGCATATTATATGAAAAATAGAGGTTGTAATAACAATAATAGATCATTTAGATATAGATCTTTTTAAAAATTAATTAGGAAGTGAAAACCGAAACACAAAATAACATTCTTAAATATTTTCTTAATCATTGATGTAAAGTTATTAGTTATGGGTCACATTTCTTGAATTCTCCTCTTATTTTTGCAAAAATTTGAAAATAAAATAACTCATGGAAGTATATATATATTAAAAACTAGTTTTACTCAATGATATAGGAGAAATGACAAGTTAAAATTCATTATATGGTGAACATAGTAAAATTTCTATAGAGAATAAATAAAATAACTCAGAGAAATCATTTTGAGTTTTCAGAAATCATTAGTGGTGTGAAATTTTCAAATCACAACACATTGAAGTATATGATTTCAAATAAATGATAAAATAAAAAGAAAAATTATAGTATAATGATTCCTAAAATAAAATTGGGGTTGAATACACCATTCAAATGATATTATGGCTCTTGATAAGAAATATGTCTGATGGGGTGAAAATTGTAGACAACAAACTATTACCATTATTCTCCATTTATATGGATGGTAATTTACAAACAATATAACAAAAATGACTTAATTATGTATTCTAAAAACATATTCATATCCATAAAAATAATTTATAGTAAGTATTTAAATTAATATCATTGTGTTCTTCAATATTTACAATATTGGTTATGATCACTCATAAACAATTTGTAATAGTATTGTGTTCACTATTTTATTATTCAACCTAATCCAAAATTTAATTATTAATTGATTATAAAATGAACTGTAAATGATGATTTGTAATTTGTTAAAAATTTAAAATTTCATTATATGGGATTTGGGTTCATTATATTTAAATATGACATCATTTATTATCATGCCTCAAAGATTTTTAATTAAAAAACATTTGTATAATAATTAATGAGTTTAACTTTAACTTTAATACTATTAAACATAAATAAAATTATTATTTATATATTTATGTAAGAAATCATCAATAATTATGTTTTCATATTCCTCCATGATATTATTTTATAACATTATTTTAGTAAGTTGTTGGACTGAACAAAATAAGATCATACCATAATTACTGGATTTTTATGAATATGAAAGTGGTTTATTTATTCTTAATAGAATTAATATATAAGTAAAGTGTTTTTATATAGATAAATTAAATGAATTGGAGCATATTTTTATAAAAAATAATATTTAAATAAATATCCAAAAAATGAGAAACATTGCTTCTTGGATGTGGTTGTCTATACAGTGCATGACTAAATTCACACTTTTTTATTTTTTGGTTTACCTTGATAAATATATTTTGTACTAGAAATGAATTTCTAATAGATACAATTATGATTCCACATTTTACAAAATTTTTCTATACTTATATGAAATTTGAAATACAATTTATCAGATAAAATTTATCTATATATTAAAAAAAATATAACATTTTTGCATATGACTTGTAAAACAATATATTTTTTACAAGTGTATTATATGTGTATAAAAAATATGTTGGGAAAAAATTATCATTTAATTATATTTAATTAATAAATATTTATTTCAAAATAAAAATATGTTCCTTTTAATGAAATCTAGAACATAATTTTACCAAAATAATATTTAATTAAATGAAAAAACGTTAACAAATTCTTTTTATGGGGTGTTATTTTTTATTTTTTAAAAAATACGTTTTTAAAAGTCCTAATTGTATTAGGAAATCAATATATTTACCCATTAATATATCATTGATCATGAAATATGCCTTATAATATATTTTTTATCATTTAATTCTTGATATGGTAATAAAATATGCAATTTTAGTAAAAATTATATTTTTCACGAATCACCTAAATATCAATTTAATATGAAATTATAAAAAAATACCTTAAAAAGATTGATATGTGAAATTAATTAATGTTGTAAATTTTTTAAAATTAATATTTTATAATTTAGTTATATATCATTTAAAAAAATTCATAACATAAAGGTACGACAATTTTATTAAAAAATGTTGAGTTAATACCTTATGTTATCATAATATTATTTCATATAAATTAAAATTTTAAGGTATTTTAAAATATATAATGATATATTATAATAAAATATATTATAAAATTAATAATTTAATTGTGAAATGTATAATTTATTAAACCATTATATGGTTATTACCTAAATAATAGTCATTTATTTGGAAAATAATTAATTATTTAGCATCTAAATGTATGAAATTTTGATTGACTGCTATTATTATTTTCTACATTAGGTTTTATTCATAATGATATTTCTTAAAAAAATTTATCTAATTACCCATATTGGCTCAATGTAGCATGTGGAGAATGATATCAATCAAAATAGTTAGTTAATGAACGTATATTATGAATTCTAAAGGAGTGACACTCTTCTCTCATAAAATAAAGTGTGTCCTTGTAATTTTATCTTATAGCTACTAATAAAAATACATAAGGGTATTAGAAGATAATAATGACTCAATATATAATTTCTATGGAAATATAATCCATTCAAATGAAGGAAACATATCATTTTACATAGAACATTATTATCCCTAATATTTAGTTTTTTATTAAATCGTTTTAAATAAGAGCCTATAATTATCAGTATCATGAACCATCTTATATATATTACCCTTACAGTGTGTCTATAATCAAAATTACATAGATTTTTATAGTTTTATGGGAAATTTGATCATATTTTTCCGAAACATTTTCAACTAAGTGGATTGAAAAGATCCATTTTCAAATTCAGAATAAATTTTATCTAAAGGAAGAATAATTATAATTTCAGCAAACACATCTTCTTGAGAATTAACAAGGGATACAATATTAATAAAACTATAAATTTTAAACAATAGTAGAATTATTATAGTGATGATTTAAAATTGATAGAAAACATTATATCCTTTGTGGGGTCGCTAGAATATTTTCCAATAGCCATAAATCAGAAGTGTAGTGTCATTTTAGATTTTATTATAAATACCACAAACCTAGTTGCCTAGAGAAAAAGTCATATATATTACACTAGAACATGATATAAGGAATAAAATCCCAAATTATGGGATAACTTAGTGTTCCTTATAAAGTAGATAAAAACATTAATCTCAAATTATTATTACTGAAATAAAAAACATTTTGAATTTAACTGTTCAAAATAAATGAAATCATTCAAATATTCCAACATCATATTCTAGAGAAAATGAAAAAAAATAATGGTGAGATTAGATGGTAGTTATGGGTTTCGTACATTGATGGATATCATGAGAAAATAATTAACAATCAATATGGAATGATATATTCTAAAAAACATTAAATTTAATCAATAACATGACCATGAAAAGAAATAAGAATGGAGTAAAAGAAGATAAAATAATTGGATATTAACAATCACATGTTCTTGAAATTTGTCCATAGATATCATATATATTATTATATTAACATGGACATAAAAAAAATCACAATGATGAGATTCAATATTTATGACATCATAAACTAATCATCTAAGAATTATTCCAATACATCATTCATAAATAGGTATGGCCTCATCCAAATACCCAAAATAGTTTTCTCATTAGAAATACTAATCCATAATGGGGATACAATGGAATATATTTCATTCATCATATAAAATATAATAAAAACAATTCAATACAAAATCAATGAATACATTCGTACTGATAATCTAGCGTACATAAATATTTTTATTTCCCTATTTTATCTTTTTAGAAAATGTCCATAGAAAGGATAAGGATTGGGTTGCTACAATATATTACATGTGTATTATATGTAAAATAATATATAATTATCATTGTTGAATAGAAATACCATTTATTTCAGAGTAGAAAATTCGTGAAGTGTTTGAATTGTGTTTTAAAAAAACCCATCATAAAAATCATTTAAAAACTAAATCCCCCAATTTAATTAAAATAACATATTAAAGAACACAACATGTATATTATATGATAATTTGAATAGATTATTCAAATGTCAATCATAACACAGTGAATATAAATTGGGAAATATTATAATTTATTAAACTGATATACTCTTATAAAAAACAATACACAATACACCAATTCAAATCAACTATCAGAGTTTAATTTTTTTAAAACTATAGACACTAGATATATTGTTTTTAATATCATGAATTAGAATAGATAAAGAAAAGTATTTGAGTTATAGAAAATATTTTATAGTGATATTTGTTAAGTTGATCAGTATTGTGAAATACATAATAAAATTCACCTAGAAATTATCTACTTTAATATCTTTATAATAAAATATACATAACAACAGCCTAAATATGGTATTTAAAAATCCATTGACAAGGTTTTCCAGGAAAAAATTCTCTTCCATAAATATGTCTTATACAAAATAATTATATTTCAAATAGTAAATATTCAATAATTGGATGTTGGGTTAAATTTGAAGAAAATTGAGAGACTGTGTCAGGGACCCTCTTGGTTATTATAAGATATTTTGAATTATAAACATATACATTAATGATAAACACGCCTCAATAGTTAAAAATGAAATAAGGAAAAAAATTGAGATAAGAAAATGTGCAGTAGCTTTATTAAAATAGGTTTAGTCTCATATGAGTCTCTGAATATCTTCATGAAATGATTCTAAATTTTTTCTCAGTAATTATCGTCAAATATAGTGTTGTAGACATTCCAAAAAATATTTTTTTCTTTTTTACCTTTTCTACAAAATCATTTTAAATATTAAATTTATTTACCATGCATCTATATTGATTCGTCTTCACATAGGATGTGGGTTTTTTGAATACATAGTATTGATTAAAATCAAATTATATGTTACAAAATAATAACAATATATTATCAATCCTCATACTGAGCAATAAATCTGGAAGCACTACAATTCTCTTCAAGTATTCCGTTCAGTTATTTTGAGAATAACAATTAATAAATAACTATTATTATATCCATATTTATAATATGATGTATCCAAAATTACATTTTAAATCATATATAATAATAAAATTAGATATATTAATGTTCATGAACCTGACTAACTACGAATCCATAGAAACGTGGAACCACAAGGTCGATCCACCAGAGTGTTGGGAAAGTAGTAGAATAATTTCAACCAAAGGTCGGGACCTCATTATTTATTTTTATTTTATTAAAATAATGATATATATAAAATATTAAAATTAAATAAGAATGGTATAGAGGGTAAAAGAGAGAGATAGAGTATGTGGTCAGTTTTAGGGTATAGGAAAAGATAATACTAGATCTAATGTGTGATAGACCTATGGCGTAGGCTATAAAATGGTAAAAATTACCCCAATAATCATATGAATATTTGCATCTAGAAAAAATTAAATACAGGTTAATGGGGATAGCCTAAACTTCTCCAACTATGTCACGGTCATTAAATTTTCTCCTTAGATAGTCAAGGATTATGAAAAATAATAATATGGAATATTTTAAAACCCATTTAGCTACAATAGGGTTATAATTTTGTTGTTTTATATATTTTAGTAGGTTCAACCACTCCTACTCTCACAAACTATCCTTTTGCGGATTTTCCTTGTGGGATGGAATTGAACGAAAGTCGGGAAATCGAGGGCACACTACAAAAAAACAAACTATTAAATATAAAATGATGAATAGAAATTATTTCATATAGGGGAGAATATATAATATTGAATTTGAAATAGAATTAAAAAAGTTGAGAGATTAAAATTAAAGTCGAAATAATACAACCTTATATTAATGAATGAGAATAAAAAATAATAAAAACCTATATACGAGGAACATGGTCTTGAATCCCTATGGGAGCCTCCCAGTTGGTTATACCTAGATCATGGAATGGAATTTTTAAACACATGGTTAGAAACTATATATATTGGTGCATATACAATCACCCCACTTCATATTATCAAAAACAATAATAAATGGTCGCTTTGGTCAAAGAAGGATTTTTTTCACCCCACAGTATACTAGAATTACTAATTTTTAATTATTTCAAAGGTTTTAAACATCATTTAATGTAATTTTGTGACATTTAATGTTCATGGGAAAAATTATTATCCATCATGAAATGTAAATGATACAGAACATGTCATGTTTGGGGAAATATAATAAATATGTGACGGGTAATGTTAAATTCTAGCGCAGAAATCCATGTTTTACTCCACATATCCATTTTCAACACTTCAAAACCCCATGTGATCATCATAAAACATGGTAAACCTTAATTTATGGATTTTTCTTGTCTATTTGGAATAAATCATGAATCCTAGCTTCATCTTTATTATATATTCTTGCTTCATGCTTTATAGTGTCTCGGTGAAAAGTTCTTATATATTTATCAATATGTCACATTATACTTTCTATTCTTTCAATTGTTACTACAACATAAGAATACACAATACATCAATATATTAAATAAAATTCAACATTAATAAATTTATATTCCTTGAATTAAGCATTAAAATCCCATCAATTTGTAGATATAAAAACGAGTAATCAAATAAATCCACACTGAAATCATTTCTCCTCCTCAAGTAAAATCTAAATTTTGAAACACTAAGGATTCATATGAAAACCTCGTAATTTTAAAATACTTATGAACCAAAAAAATATAAAAAATTATTTAGAATTAAAACGACTCACCCAATAATAAATCCAAAAATAATTCTTCATTCATAATGTTAAATATGATAAATTTTCCACTTTCCAGTCAGAAATTTAAATTATCATCAATACCTATTCAATTTTTGATTTATCTCATCATTAATTATTCCACTCATCAATAAAGTTAAAAATTTATGGGATTTATTCCCATACCACATCTACAAGATCCAACCAATAGTCTTGGATAGAATCTACATTCTCCACCCCATATAGAAAAATTTCACAATTATTCATGGGGTCTTTTTAAAAAAAATGAATATATGGATAAGATAAGGTATATAAAAATGTCAAAATAAAGTAATGATAAATGAGAGGAAAAAATATAATATACAAATACAAGACATTCCAAAGATAAGATAAATGATATTATCCTCACAAATATATAATGTCATCTTCCATATCCCAAAAAACCTCAATTTAAAGTATCACATATAACGTAATGAGGAAAAAACATTTATTGTTGATATTGTTTTTCCAAATTTAATTATTCATAATGAACCAATTCCCCATAATAAATAAATATGATATTAATCATCAATCTAGTAATGAATATTTTTTATTCTCCCAATTCACACCCCATTTTTTCTATTGTTTTCTATTTTTCAATATTTAGAAGGTCCCTAGGAAAAGCTACATATCAACCCCATATAAACATGTCATTAAAAGATATTTAGTGTGAAAATAGTGATATGTGACGTACCTGAAAAATGACCCATATTTTCCATCATTTTATACATTTATAATTAAAAAACAATATGAAAAAATAATTAATTGTAAAAAATAAAATGATAAATCTTACCTAGGATTCTCATTGAAACCCACTGTACTCTCCTCTCAACAATAATATCCCATATCCACCATGAACAACCCTCACCCCACCCCCACACAGTAATTCAATTAAATATAATAAAAAATATAAAGAGATGGGTATGTAAGGGAAATAGGTTTGAAACAATTCTATCCTTACATGGTTATTCATGTCTACCATAGGATAAAGAAGGAAATATGTACACATGGGTCTGCTGAAATAGTTTCTCAATATAAATTTCTTCAATATTTTTAAATGATTATTTTTTCAATCATAGCCTAAATAGATTACAATGTATGTTATAGTTGTTTTAAAAGAAAAATTATTCACTAAAGAAAGACGCTCAGAAAAATATGAAATATTTGGACAAAAATCCTCTCAGGAATGGTTATATTATTTATATAAATGGGGTCATAGAATGAAAAATAGTAATTAATTCACTCAAATACATATTCTAGGAACCCATATCATATCATAGAATTTATTCTGACAATTTCATTGGTGCATGCCACCTTGAATGTTATTGTTCACTGTTGTACATTGTACCACACATTCCATATAACCAGATATGGGGAACATTCATTAAATTCCTAGATATTTCTAAAACAGGATCAAAATTGGATGATGGAATGTTTGTTCCTCATTCCACAAATTTCTCTTTGTAATTCATCACCTGGTCTAGGTCTCACTCATAGATTAAGACATTTTCATGAAACTCATACCTAATTCCATATCTTTATAAACAATGGATGTTTATGATACTTATATGTAGAAATTACAAGGGTTAATGAAAGGGAAGAAACCATCAGTCATGAGAGTATACACATTTGGAATCACAAGAATGTTTGGACACCAGAACATTGGTAACCTGTATTCTTCTTCAAAAGAGGGAATATCAAGGAGTAATCTTGGGCATAGAACCTAAGGAATATCATTTCAATCATGGGGTATCATATCCAGAAAGAAAATATTATGTGAATTTTGATATTAATCCCATTTTTAACACAATGTAGAAGTGTAATATATCGTGAGATTAACATCTGGCGAAGCCAATGAAAGGCTGATCAACATTCATGGTGAAGGCTGATCAAGATGGTGCACCCATGGGAGGTAGTTCTTAGAATGTTTACAATATGGGAGGGATCATATTGTCTGTGATGATGTACCCATGGAGGTGTGTCCATTAAAGATAAGATTTCACACTATGATGGATGATATGAACACAACTATAGGTGGATCAGGGAGGTTCACCCATAGGATGGGAACAATATAGTTTACCCAAAAGATGGATTGGAACTCCCTGTGAGAGTCGACCCAGGGTGGCGTGTCCCATGAATGGATGAGGTTACACTATCATTGCTGATTTAAACATCTCTTGATATCGATTAGGGAGGTGAAAGCCTACAAAGGGAAAACCACTGTTTAAAATTTTTCGTATTGAAATTCATCGAGGTTCTCTACATACCCTATTTAAAAGATATGTATAAAAACCTACATTTTTTGATGGATGATGTGGGGATTATACATGGGATAATGAATTAACAAGAGGATTTATCTTGGTTGGATTGTATTTATTTTATTTTGTTTACAAATAGGAGTTTCCAGGAACTATTAGGAGCATCAATGATCTTGAAGGGGATATTGTATAGGAACAACCCAGGTTGGAGGATTGATCTCATCAATATGTGGAGGCCCGTGTAAGACTAGTATGGATGTGGATGTATTATTTGGAGGAGTTGATTTAATGGATATATTGTTTGGGTTTTTGGGATTGATCCTCATGGAGGTTTCCTATGTAGCATAACAAATTGGGAATCAAAAACCACATAATGCTTCATGGGGCATTCGGACATACACATAAGGAGGTTTCCCAATTTATGTGGAGCATATTGTTATGTATTTTTCATGAATGATGAACGTGGATCTTGATTTGGCCTTCTGACTAAGGGAAATGCCTATTAGATGGGACATGTTTGGGATGACGTGTAGGAATGAGCAGTCATGTGATGAATTCTAGGGATTATAGTAGGGGGATACTCATTTGGGGATTGGATGGATATCATAGTCTCTATTGACCTCAAAACCCACATGAGTAATGATAGGTGAGATAAACAAGTGGAAGTAGTAAACTTGACACTCTTGTCATGAATGAAGCTTTGAAGAGAGATGGTTTGGGGATTACGCATGGATGATGCCTGAGGATGACATCATTTTGTATGAGGAGGACCTAATTACATTGAAGGAATTTCTCATTCCAGTTCAGTCATACATATAGATTTTTATCAGGGGTTTTATGGGGCATACATTTGTAATGAGAATGTGGTGGACATGGAAGTAATGCCCGAATGTATAGGGATGGTAGATTGAGAGTGCAGGAAGTGAGATGTTCCTAGTTCCCATCCCCTATATGATCATGTGAGGAGGATGTAATTTCTTTTGAGGAGGATCTCATTATTTTTCACACATACATGGTGACACCATGGGCTCACCAGACAAGGTCAGATCATAGTTTAACATGATGTGTTGAAGATGTTAGTTCTATGATGTTTTACATACTACTTCACAAATATGGGGGATTCACTCTTATCCCATTGGGATTATACAAAAATAAATACTTAACCCTTGATAGGTGGGAAACCATACTAGTTCAAATGTGTAACGGTGTGGTGATAAGATCACTCATTAGATCCATGTTATCATACCTATACAAAAAAATAATGTGGAATTATCATAACTATGTTGAAAATAATGTGGTAGGGAACCAGAATATGTGGAATGTCATGAGTGACCATGAAATCACAATGTCAAATCCAATAGGGATTCCTAGAGGAGGTGCATGCAACATATGATACTGGCATGAAATAGTTGCTCGAACATGGGGAATCCAAGAAAATGAAACCCTAGTAGCTTCAATGAGGGGGGTCATGCAGGATTTATGGGTTTCCTACAAGAGGATGTTTGGAGCACAAGGTATGGTCACACAAGGGATAAGATAAGTGAAACCGTGGAATATTTTTCATACACATCCCTCAAAGTCAAATGAAAAGGGATATGATCAAGAAGTTGTGGTCCCATGTTAAGGTAGACCCCTTAGGTAACCTTTCATGATAAATAGTGTTCATTGTGGGTTTTGTGTCTTGGGTGACGTCATGGAAGAGGATTTCTATTCACATTATAGTGATTTACCACCTTCTAGAGGACCACCCCAAGGAATGGTGGTCCTGTACTTAAATATATAGAAGAATGATCCAGTAGTAGTTCATAGGATATCTGGTATATAAAAAGCCTTTCATGATGGTGTCCCTTTGATATACATCATGAATTCATGAGAAGGACCCATTTGAAATTACATTGGTCATGCAAGAACATTTCATATGGATTTTTAGTATCCATTAAATCCTTTAAAATTATTTGCATCTTCCATATGCTTCCTGGATTGTTCCATTTAGTGGAAGGGTTCTTCGACATACCCAAAGATGGATGTTATAACCTCTTTTAGAATATAATGCCAGCAAATGAACCCCATCAATATTAGATATGAAAGGGGACCAGAAGGTTTGTTTCTTAGAAAAACATAGAAGAGAGGGATACATCTAATGTGTTGTGTGTGGAAAGATAATTTTGAATGGAAGTGTCATTGTGCATGCACAAAGGAAGCAAATAATTGCTGTAAATATGGGGCGGCTATGCATAATACCATTAAATTTCATATGGTAGGAAAACACACTCATTTGTTAATTTATTTGATTTATGAACACAAAATGAATCTCATTTTATGCTTTTTGGTGTAACCACAACTTTTTATGTGCATAAACCATTATTGAATTATCACCCATTTCCATGATTATCATATTATCTTCTGCACGATGATTCCTTTTTTACTCCATTATAATGTATTTACACACATCAACCTTTGACATTACAAAGTCATCCAAAATAGATGGTCATGAGTCTGCCGCTAAGATGGATTCTACCAACACCTTTCAAAGAGAAGTGGTGATTGGGATCCCAAAAATACTGAACATCAGGATGGTCATATCAGACAATCAGATGCTCTGGGGAATTCTACCACGGTTGTATAAGGAGTATCTATGGAGTTATATAATCCCACTTTGAAATTTTGGCATACAAGATGAAATATTCATCAAGGGATTCATAACTGATTCATCATGATCAGGGTCATTGAGAGAAAATATTCTTCAGTAATACATCATCAGCGTTCATGGACACATCTCAAGATAGCGTCATAAAATGACCATCTATGTTCAGAATGAGAATACCAAGATTATCACAAGGGATTTGAAGAGGACAGTGAGTTCACCAAATAATATGCAATGACCATCCCATGTAGAATGAGGGATGAATGTGTAGGATACAAGATAGACTAGGACATGAGGTTTTGGGGAAACCTCAAAAGTGATCGAATAGGTGTACGATGTGTTCTACACATGTGAGGAGTTCATATAAGAGCTGCATAAAATCATGTTTTATTAGTACATATAGGCATCATAGTTATATATCTTCCATCAATAGGAGCTGGTTCTAAAGCCTCTTAGTATATTGTCTCCGGACACAAACACATTCCATCTCTACCATGGTGAAGTTTTCATCAGCTTGTTGGAAATTCATTACATTGTTGGAATTCCTCTGTAGAGTTTATAATATGATGAGTTACGTCTACTTAAAAACACATTAATGAGTTTTGAACATACCCTATTCTTAATATAGAAACTGTAGGCGGAAGTAGAAGAGAACATTATGATTAAACACATCTAGAAATATATCATGTTCCCAATGGGGTTTGGCTTGTTCTTTAAGAAGGATGAGTGGGTGAGGTTGTTGGGATGATGGGTATAGTGTCCAAATTATTCATAGAGGTGAAATGTGAGATCATACTAGGTTATACTTGATGTAAGAGAATACCAAACATGGGGGTGTAGCATGGATTATAGCTATGATGCACTTTTACTTTATGCCAGCTTTAACTATTCCTTCCTATGTGGGAGGGTGCTACCTGTGATGGACACAATAATCTAGATAAACCTAGAAAAGCTAGAGATATAAGGGATAATTGATGCTCACTATAGGTTCATCATGATAGTTTTATCATTGGAAATACTTTCCTATATTTTGGGATGCATATCAGTAGCAAGCATACTCAGGAGGATCTTCAGGAATTTCCAGCTAAAAAATGGATGGACTTCACCACATCTTGGTAGATTCAAATTTCCCAATTACATTCACTCTCCATGTTCCGATTTATGTCCATACCATAGAACAGTGGTTGGGGGTTTGGCCACTAACTCTCATTAAAAAAAACTTTTTCTCCATATCAGCAACCATGAAGATATCATCTTCCAACCCTTTTTCACTATTATTAAATAGATGGTGGAAAAACTATGAAGTTCTACGAAGAAGAGGGAGTATATACAAAGATTCAGGATTAACAAACTAGTGTCCCTGATTGATTTTAATGTTCTTTGAGAACTATATGTCCTATCCTTGTTCATTGTGAAGTTTTAATTCCTTCTGCAGGTGTAGACAATAGTTTTTATAGGTTCCAATGAAAAGAGAAACCCATATATAATTTTCCAGTTATGGTGCATGTTGATGACTCTTGCATTGCCAAAAAAATCATGCTACCTCCTAAGAATGTTGATATCATCATATCAATGGAATATTAAAAACAATATGGGGAATCATATCCATGGGAAATATTTCATAGATGAATATTTATTATCGATGTAGTGAGTGCAATGATAGAGTGGTGGGAAGGTATGAGGGCTTCCACCTATGAGGAAATATAGGAAACTATATTGGCATGAGTTAGAACCACAATGGAGGGGACAAAAGAGGGTGTGACCATACCTCCACCTTCTAAATAGGGGTGGACATGAATGAATCCTCCAGGGATAGAAGAAGGAAATCCTTGGAATATGATAATCATATTTTCATCCAATTTTCGATGATTTTTTCCCAATGAAATTGACTAAATAAAATAAATAATGAAAATCAATTTCTATTGAAGTCCTATAGATGAAAATGATGAGATAATTTATGGGATTGTAAGAGGTTTGATGAATTAATTTCATTGAAAATAGAGAGCTTTAATCAGAGGAATGAGTACCTCATGTTCATATAAATATACACATGCTAGAGGGGTTAGTTTGAGGAACCTCCTCCCCTATTCATGGTGACGCTCTACCAAGAGTCAGATTGAGAAGAGATTCCACCAAAGGATGACTGTGAATATGAATATTAAGAATAAGTATATTAATATTAATAATAGCAATAACATGAATATGGGGATCCTCAAAATAAGGGTTGTCATAAAAAGTTTCCTCGGTAGAGTGGTGATATTGCCATCTCCAAAGAAGATTTTTCCGAATTTCTCTCGATAAACACAATTTACTAATGCTTTATCCATTCACCTAATAGATCTACTAATATAACACATCATTAATAGGAGAAACCTAATGTTGAGTTGGTGTTTCAAACTGTAGAGAGAGAAAGTGCTCTAGTGGATATGGGGGATTATGCTCTAGGGTCTACACCTGGGGCCGACACAAGTAGTGTGATGGTCAGAATTGAGGTGGTTAGTAGGATACCATCCAAATAGGCTAGGGTTGCTATCTCCAATCCCCACTCCATTCATTTAATATATGGGATACTAGATCCTATTATCCTTATGGAGGAACCTACTCAAGTAGAATGTTTTAGAGAAATCATCATTAATAATCATCATTTAGGTAAGAGAAAATATTAAACTGTCTGGACATGATCAGGTTTCCACGGATCCTTGACATCAACATGTACTCATCCTATGTATATATTACATAAACAATGAATAGATGGCTAGTTATATTCATTTATATATGCATTATTGAGTTCTCTCCTATGTTTGATGTCCGTAAGGTGACCCATGAGCTTGAACCAATGATGATCATCTCTTGATGTATTTGATTTTTCAAATCCATAACATTCTTTATCAAAGAAGATTAACTGAGGTTCTTTGTTCCATAAAGTGATTAGATAATTGTGAACACTGAGTGAATATTATTCCAGAGAATTCACGAGATATCTTATTGATGGTTAGGCCCATTCATGAGTAGTTGATCGTTCAAAATGATATGACATTGGTTGTCCAAGATGAGTAAGTGGTTGGAGCTGTAAGTGATGCCACTAGTGGGGTAGAACTAGTTTCCGGTGGAGGGGAGGCTATTGGAGAATAAAAAAGTTACAACGGTAACATGCATGATACGGAATCTTAGCCCTATGAAAGAATACAATTTGGGGTCCCTGTTGTTTGACTCATTACATCCTTTTCAGAGTATGATACATCTGATATTAAGGAGCATGATGATACCAAACCTGATGTGGCCGAAGAAACAATTTCACCATATATAAGGCATTGAGATCAATTCATAACATCATTGACCGTAACCCTAAATGATAAATGGTTTTCCAGATGGGGTAACTCCAGTGTTTTGTGAACAACCTATGCCCCATAGGGGAAAATGCATGATACCATCATTCTCAAGTCTTTGATTGTCTTTTTGAAATGATACTTGAAAGGTGTTAGCATCTAGATACTGCATGGATCAAGGAGAAGCCTAATAGCATGGAAAATCACCAAGAAGTTTCCCAAGAGATCTAATGCCTCGATTTAAAAGTGATCAAGTGAACAAAATTCCTCATAACTCAGTCAAAAATCATTAGCGAGTTGAGGGATATACTGGGGAGGGTGAGAACAAAATGACGTATGAAACTGCTTAGATTTCAGACCATCAGGATCACTAGATCCAAAAAATGAATATGATTTTATGAGGTTTTTCTATCTTCCAATGATAAGGAAGTAGAACATGGGAGGGGAAAATTATTTTGGGGCCACATGATAATGGTTGATGGAGATATTGTTGTAATTTTCTTTAGTAGATCTATATGTGATATTTTTTCAAAAAACATAACCCTGTTTAATTGGATATATCAATGTGTATGGATACATTATTTCATCATTTAATTATCACATGTCAGTTATATTTTGGAGGAAAATAATTCCAAATACCTAATATCACATTGTTCATGCCTGGATTGAGAAATAAGGTACAACTACATAATCGACCACATTATATGAGACCATTGTATAATTTTTGGGGAATCATGGTCTAATATTGTCTACTGAACTCCTGGAGTGATTAGAAAGATAAAGGCTATAACTAGAGAATAGGTCCCTCAGAACATCTAACCTACTTTTACAACGTGTTCTAGTTCACGAATGGGATAACATAGGGTGAGTTATAGTCGATACAAATAAAAGGGATTGAAGATCTTGAATCACCAAACTGAAAATTATGAACATGGGTATGATGGAATGGAAGTATAAAATGAATTCTGACCATGTTTGAAACACATTATCTATACAAGCAGCCTGAAATAGGGACATCAAATAAGGGTCAACCATAGTACTATTTCGAGACATAAAATATATCTCAAAAAGTCATTTGAATTATTTAGGAATGTTGTCTCACCATAGATGGTGATCCAAATAGGCACGAAACTATATTTTTAAGGGGTCCCATCAGACACAGAAGAGGATGAAGTTCCAAATTATGGGCACGTGAAGTGTGGGAGATGAGTGATAGAATGTTCCAATAGCTTCCAACACTATCTGAGTAATTCCAATATGAATTAGGGAACATTTGTGTAAGCATAATAGTCTTTATAATGATCAAACATATATCCAAGGAGTGGTTTATATCATATGTTGAACAAAAAATTGTGTTTTGAAAAAATGTAGGAAATAATAAGAACTCAAGTATAGGTACTCTCCGGGGAGTTACAAGGATAAATTATAGTTTTAAATATTGAAAAAGAGCATGGATAACAAGTACTTCATTTTCCTACACAGAGGATGATACATATTAGAGTTTAACATCATGTGACCTGGATATTTCCCAAAGTTTAAGGTCATATTGAATTGACCATATCCAACCAATTAATGTCATATTCCACATACCCATGAATTGTCTATTCCATGGATATTTGTGTGCCATGGAAGAAATAAACCTGACATGATTGAGCCAAGTGAATCATGTGTGCATAAAATATATTAGTAAATAGACAAGATGGTTGAATATATCATGTTTAAATGGAAAAAACTAATGGGAATGTGGCATTATAAGACCTAGTATCATAACTCATATTCCCATGGAATCTTGTATATAGTTTATATTCATTATTCATGGGTATTGGAATATAATTTAAGCTCTTATAAATTAGACCAAGAGTCCCTTTTACAGATTGAACACATTGGTACTTACTCAAATCAAACTACTAGCCCCACCCAATCCATGCTCGGTGCATGAAACAAGGGTTGGTATAATGTGATTTACCTGGAAAACATATGGGAGCACATATTAGGTGTGAGAAGCAAATTAGAATCATTCCTTGATGTGAGGGAGCTTAAATGAGGGAAGTGGAGACTTTAATGGATATATGATGGGGTGACTGGTATGTAAGGGTTTGCTATTCACTATGTTAAAAAAATATCATTACCATAACAATCAAGAGTGGGGTGAGAATATGTTTGATCAACTTCTGAGAATGTATGAAGAAAATAACTAGTTTTTTGCAACTGACAATCCATTAGGGTGTTGTCCCAGGAAGGAAGGAGACCCAATAATTTCATGAGGACATTTACATTAGGGGTTCTGTCTCGATGAAAAATATTTTTGAAATATTAACCCTAGATAGACTCGTAGTGGGATGTATTAGAGAATGGGAATCAAACACAGGATTTGTAGATAGTTTGAGGCTATAATATGGTGATCATGAAAAACTGTTTAAAGTCGTGTTGTATGAACTATATGGGTAACATTCATTCATAGGATATATTTGGATCTCACAATAGATAAATCTTGAAATGGAGGAGTACCATGGAGTCCCACATACAATATTGCTACCCTAAGATGAATTTCATAAATTTTAGCATCACAATGCTAGTTCCATGAATAAGAAGGGTGTTAAAAGAAATTCACAGGATTCAAGAGTTATATAAACAATGTGAATGAGGCCAAGGAGGTCATGTATCATATGAAATGACCCTGACCTAGATTATTCATAGTTTAAATCCATATGATCTTAACCATAATCAATGACAAGGGGATGAATATTTTAAGAAGCTTTCATGTTGGTAGAAAAACAAAATGTCCAAGATTATCTAGGTATAATATTAGAATGTGAATCGAAACACATGTAGATCTTAAACACAATGTGACATAATACCGACACTGGTAATGGAAAATCCTCTCCAGGGAGGGGAACTAAGGCATCCCATGATAATCATGGAAAATCCAAGAATATATCTAGTTATGATTTTAGTTTTACATTGTGAATTAAGGATGTTGGATCTTTGTTTATTGTTTTAGTTTTTGTAATATGAATAATATTTGTGTTCAAAGACATCAACATAGTTCAAGAGATAAATAACCTACATGAATGACATCATAGGGGCCATACACCACATTAAATGAACTTGAAACATATTGAAAATAGTTTAAAGTCATATGGTATGGAAACTAATCGTGAATAATGTGATTATGGATTGAATGAGATTATGTCAAGGACCAAATAAGAAATGTCATAAAATCACTAAGTTTTCCATGATGATGGTAATAAAGACACATGTAGTTCTTAAAGAGGGGATGGTACGAGACTGATTCTATGGGAACTGATGTTGCAGTTTGAGTTCAGGTGAAAATATGTGTCAATGTATTTTAATGTCATGCAGTAAGTAAATTGGTTAGTTCATTGTTTATCATCATGTGAATAGGATAGATAAAAGGTGTGAATTCCTAATGGAGGTTGATGGAGAAGCTGTTATAAAACTTCCATGAAATGAGACCTAAAAGGGTCCCATTGTACACCATAAAATCCCAAAGGAAACTCAGAACAAAGTGGAAATGTCTACTTAAGAGGGGACATTATTTAGTTGTATATTTTATCGTCATACAAACTTATCAATGATTATTACACAATTATTCATCATGAATCTACAAAAATAATTGTTATGCATTTTAATTTCATAAACCATTGATTACAAGGGATCATGGTTTAGGGACATATTGCTTCACCATTGAATGTGGATTATAATATGGATGTTTGTGGTGAAATGTCTGTATGATCCCGGTGTGAATGAGGGATTAGAAGGCCCAACACCACACACCATATTCATGATATAAATTTGTAAAAAGATTAAGGTCATTACTCATGGAAAATAAAAGAGGGAATATACATGAATGGGGATATGTGTATCATTAAAAGAAACAAAAAGACATGAATGAGTTCCAATTGAGGTCCACACGATACATATTAATGGAGAACCAACATAGTGTTTAATGTCATAATGCATGGATTTGGATTCCATGTATAACATCATGTACTAGGATGTGGATACATTCCTTTTAATGTCATTCAAATATTACCATCAATGTTTTTCAATTTAACATCGTGTATCTATGATGTTTAACTCGTATTTAAACATCATACATTGAGGATTATGGCTTTTACATAGTTTAATATCATGTAACATGGACGATGAATGTGAAGTTTAATGTCAAACGAGTTGGATGTTTGTGGTTATTATGTTTTTCATTGTGCAACTAGGATTATGTACTTTTATTTTAATGTAATACAAGAAATAATATACTTTTTATGTAGTTTTTCATTGTGTAACTAGGATGATGTACCATTCATGCGATGTATTGTTTAAGGAAAACGACAATAGTAGTTGTACTAAGGGTCTGCCCATCCCTAGTGACCAATGAGTATGTGATGTTGGGATATACTTTATTAATTATATATAAAAACATCTAACATGGGTTCCATCATTGGTGGCTTCCTTGCAGGTATCATTGGAATTCATGTAGCCAAAAGTGTATTACCTTGGAGGAAAGTGTTGAGGCGATCCTTCTTATTGAATGCTCTGTCTTTCTTATTATAGTGCCTCTCTAGATTATTCATCTTATAGAGACTATTTTTGTCAGGAGATTCCATTTCAGTTAGATAGAACCCATCTATTCTTCCGGATTTTTACTAATCATTGAATGTTTTTTTGAGTGATAGAATCTGGATATCAATGGAAATGACTGCCTCTGTTCCATAAACTAGGGACTATGTAGTCACATAGGTGGAATTACAGGTCATTGTCTGATAATCCTAGTTTGTGTTGGGGTGATTTTCCAACCAACTGTTACTTTACAAGACCACCATAT
Organism: Viscum album; assembly: GCA_963277665.1. Classification (NCBI taxonomy): domain Eukaryota; kingdom Viridiplantae; phylum Streptophyta; class Magnoliopsida; order Santalales; family Viscaceae; genus Viscum; species Viscum album. Next base: position 2,108,371,873 of record OY728122.1, on the reverse strand, counting down.
TTGATAATATGTTGTAAATTTTTTGGTAGAATTCCTTGATCTTCACATTTTAATTCAGGTAGTAGCATGAATTATTGTTGGACTTGATGTTAATCTTGGCATACAACCACTTTATCTCAACAGCTCAAATGTTGTTTCCCTTTTCAGTAAGAACAATTTGAGGGAATCCAAAATAATTTAGGATATTAGAGATCATGAATTCTAAAAATAATCAGGACTTGAATTCTATCATAGGGATCATTCCTACCCACTTAGAGAAGAAACCATTCATAGTTAGAATGAATAGACATTGGTGAATTTTTCCGAGTGGTAATGTTCCTGCAATATCTATTCATCATAAAGTGAAACATAATGTGTACATTGAAGTATTAAGTGGATATATTATTTTATTAATGATGGATTCATTAATATGACATGGGTAACACTTCATGGAATACTCAATGTGATATTGGACCATTGTGGGCTAGAAGTAGACCAGCCTTTAGATCTTGTGAGAGAGATTCAACCCTTCCTGTTGAGCACCACATGAACCTACATGATCATCCTAAATAACATGTTGGATCTCCTCTCTATGGATTCTGTGGATGATAATTCCATCAAAACCATGGTTTTATAGAGTCTTCTCAAGGTTGGGTCCACTCTAGAGGTTGAACTGTACTACATGCCAGAGGATTCACTCACGATCGACTCAATCTGAATGAATAATTCCCTACTATAGATACTCGGGTATGGGAGTTGTCCAATGGGAGGATTCATCTACAGTGGGGGGTTGTAGTAGTCCTGATGGTGAAGCCCTGATAGTAATTTGGTGCACCTATTGATTTTCATTGTCATCTAAAATGTGAGGATGGATGAATCATTGACTCTTTACATGAATGAAAAGATCATATTAGTTTGTCTCTATGAGAGAAGTGGCTAGAATGGCCACGGAATCCTCTCAGCTTGTGACCCGGGATGTGATTCACCTCTAACTTAAGAAGGAACTTGTTCATCCAATGGAGTGTGTGATGTAGCAAGGCCATGAGATCTTGCTTCCTGATGATGTAATCTCCATTTATTCTATTTGATGAATAAATATTATCCCCATTTTACATTAATGAATGGAACATCAGTCTCTAGATCCAAATCTAGACCTATAATGAGAGCCTAATAATCTACATCATTTTCATGCATCCTTCTGAAATAATGATAGAATATGTTAGGAAAACCTATCCTGATGTGATAAAATTGATTCCTTGACCCACTCTATTGAGCATCATGTCATTGATCCTTATTTTAGTTATACTCTTTGAGACACCTTCAAAATTAATTTCCTAAAATGGACTACTTGTTCAACTAAATGTATAGCCTCACAAGGGAAATAAATATCAATAAGAGTTTCCTCATAGGATGGATGAGTTTCCAGAATGCGTTACATTACTGGACCCCAGATAACCTATTGAGAAAAGAACCTAATGTCACACTTATGATGAATCACTTCCAATCATGATATCCACCCTATCAACATTGGTTTAATTGTGATATAATTTAGTGGATCCATGCGGGACACCAAATTTATCACATGATGTTTCGAGTAATTCTTCAAATTATTCACACACAAAAAAAAACATTAGGATTCCCTCAGTGATGGTAGAATATCTAGACTCCCATTCATAGAGCCTGTGTATGAGATCATATAAACAATTATATATCCATTCATTGATCGATTGAGTGAGGATGGTGTTGAGGGGTATTTCTTAGGTGACAACTAAATGACTAAAGGATTCCCCGAGATGCGTCTAATCAAAACTGTAGGTTACAGCATATGTTTCATGATCTCCTCGAATGAATTCTGACACTCTTCATCCAACTGATATATGGTACCTTTCATCATGTTCTAGTAAAATGGATTCCAATTTTCTGAAAAATTAATGATGAATCAGTATATGTAGGATAAGTTTCCTTCGATGCCTAGAATCATTATATGTATTCATAGAGGTCTTATTCATGTGATGGAAAATATATTCTTTGGGTTGATCTTGATGACTCTATATCTAACAAAAATACAATGAAACATTCTATAGGTAACCCCAAAATTGCATTTCAAGGGCTCATCTTCATTAGTTTAGAACAGTAGAAGCTAGTAATTTTTTGGATATTTGAGACGCTCTGAACATTAGAGGGATTCGGCCACCAAATCACCCTAGTTACATTCCACTAACATCCCAAGGATCAGTTTGAATATTGGTTTTAGGGATTGGTGATCGGTATAATCTAAATTCCTAAGAATGAAAGACATCACCTAATAGTATAATGTACCTTGTGGTTCTCTAAAGTTATAAGATTACTTTTCATTAGGATAATCCTATATCTAGTTGTTCTAGCAGTATCTATCTAGGATGGAGGGATCCTAGAACCCGAAATTTCAATTGATCAACATAAATGTCAATGTAAGGAGATAATAATCCTTCATATAGCGGTGATTGAGATCCTAGAACTTGTTATCGGCCATGATAATCATGTTCATCTTCCTGATTTTGGAAAATTTGGTTGGACACTAGGTGGACAGATCTTCCATGATGAAACTGGACATGATAATCTTTTCTTATTCAACCTCAACCATGGAACTGAGGGACATGTTCATCATTCTGTTTGGCTACTCAAACCCATGATGGCATATAAGGAGAATGATATAGTGGATGGAAAATTCAGGGTATCCTCTTGTCTATTTTACATATCTCTAGTAAAAAACATAATGGTGTTGCTTCAAGAATTACACATACTATTTATCTTCCTCTATAGGCATGGCTGCACAGATTAGTGTTGATATTGGATATTACTCACAAAAAAGTTTCACCTTAACAAGTTGATCGACAACGATGGAGATTCCTTCCTAAAATAAATGATGAGAATATTCCAAATTTTATTCATAATATGTAGAAGAGGGATGAATGGGAGGAGGTTATTCTTATGGGATGACTGAGTCTATAGAAAAGGTGGATCCATCTAGGGTGATAATGAGGTCTTAATTTGGAGATTCATTCTCTTCTGAAATCATGATAATTGAGGTTATCATACAAGTTCCATCAAGCCTTCGACCTGAAGGTCAACACCTAATAGGTATTCTTGTGATGGTTCATCCCATATCAGAAGAAAAATGGAGTATGAAATACATCTACAGAAATTGGAAGAATATCAAATTACATGATAGGAGTAGGGGGTTTTGTATCACCTAACCCTAAACACTCTTTGATTTTTAGGTAATAATACAAATATATTTGTGCTTGAGGATGCATCAACCATTCCACCATGAAATGAAAAAAGCAATTCCCCAAGTATGGTGTCATATACTCTTACAAGTGAATTATGAGGATGATTTCATCATCACGATCAGTCCATGGGTAGGCTGTGATAGAGGTGTGCTCAACCATATTGGTCTGTATAGTTTTTCATTACTATAGTAATGACCCACATCTATTTAATGGGCTTATCAATAGTCAAATGGAGAGTAATCGCCTTAGAGTATACCTACTCAATCATTGATGGAGTACTTGAAGCTCTTGTAAAAAAAGGAGGGATCTGATGCATACAGATGAAGCCAAGTAAAATCCATAAATGCATTCTAAGTGGTGTCTTATGAGACAAACATGAATTCAGGGTCTTCTACCAACTAACCAAATTGGGTCATCATATGGATCCTTCCAATTAGGCTATGTTCATTCATGTTTCACCCTATAATCATCGGGTAAGAGGGGATCATGTTTTCATTAATGAATCCCAACATCCATTGCATCCGGTATGTGATGAGATTGATCCAAAAACATTTAGAAAACTATATTGTGATGGAAATTTACACCATTAAATGGGCTAGTGAACATCAAGTGGAGGATATTACCCTAAAACATAAAGCATTCATCTTCCCTATGGAAGGAAATGCTGACTTGGAATTATGACTATTCGACCTCCTCAACAATGAATAGACGTAGAATCTTTTTTGAACTGAAGGGGTCCTCTCAAGGATTCATTATGGTCATATTTCTTCTCATATGATTGATTGAGGGACTTTAGGATCAATATCATGGAAGGATTTATTTCTAGGCTCCTCAACCCATGTTATATTCATGCTAGTTGAACATTTCCTCCTCCAATAGGTCACTCTATTATAAGTACAGTGGGAACATCTAGTAGAAGAATTGGATTTCGACAAGTGCTGGTAATGTTATGCTACTCATCCAAAAAGACTCCATGAACCATCACATGCTAAATGTATTTTGAATTAGGCATTACTGGATGTAGGTGATCATGATGAGTCTAAGGCTGTTCTTCATCATGAACAGGCATGATTAGTGGTGAGGATAGATCTGGAAGAGTGGGATAGAAATACCATGTCTTCTAATCTCTATACAACACCTACATTTGGGTCCCTATAGAATGAATCTATTGACATGAATCAATAGACTATGAATTTTTGAGGCATTCATTTCCTCATATTATTCATTGATGGCATCATATAGGGACATTGTTTGGACTTGTTTGAAATTCCTCATCATCGATGACCATGTAGGGATCCCCCATTTCAATGGTATTAAAATAGGAACACTTCTGATAATCATGAGAATAGTCTTCCAATGCTGGATGGACTCTGGGTGGGGTTCTAAACACTTAAAGCATGATGTCTCTAAGATTATGGTAGGTACTCAACACCAGTAGGGGATTTTTCATTCCCTTGTTCCATTGGCGCCTACTCTTACAAGATGTATAAGTTTGAGAGGTGGATGTAGAAGAATTGATTAGGGAAGGATCAATAAATTTTAAAGATATATGGAAGCCTAAACGGACATGATTTATCTTTGGGGAATGAGAGACTACTTTGAGGTCCAACTAGTCCTCATACATTAGATTCCCTTGAATGGAAGCTTTCTAGCGTTCACCCTAACCCTCATTGTCACTGTCATGCTTGGTCGATATATGTTCTACCTATACTGGGACATCTCCTAGCCTGACCGAACCATTATTTAACTTTTGTTTGAACCAACCCATGAACACATATCATTAATTGATCTTATGTAAAAGGTTACTATGGTATGGTATGTTTTCAAGGTGATCAGTACGATGAGCCTCTAGGTCCATTCCTCACTATGAAATCTTTATGACCAAATTTTCCAAAGCATCATGGTAATAACTACGATCATTATCTTCAGGTAAGAATTAGGATTAGTTTCTCCCATCCAAAAAGGGAGATATAAGATAAGGGAACTAATGAGGGTACATAGGCTGATGAGGGTTGGATCGACTTCTCTCATCAAGGTGGTGGTTCCTATCGAGGAGGTGCCTACAGATTCTGACCGTAGAGAGGGGGAAATTGGAGAGGCTTTATAAACAAAAACTAGAGAAGCTCTAGACCCCCCCATCCTATTCTATGTTGTATTATTATTCCTAGGTGGCCATCATGTAAGATCTAAAATTGGTAGACAACATTCTTTCTTAACTTGTTGTATGGAATCCTCTACCAGCGGAGCCTTGTGAGAGTAATATCATAATCCCCCTGGGAAATTCAGAGTGATATGGGTGGGAACCAATTTAGATTTAATGTTTCCCAAACACATTTTCAATTGATTCCCTTGGGTCAGTGGCAGGTAATGTGAGAATGTAAGGCCTTATCACCTGGTGATGAAGTATGTGAGATGCTCATTAGAAAATTTTGTGCACATGATGATTTTGGAAATACATTTCGGGCATGCTGTGGAATTAATTTCATTTAGAAACTACGTGCGGACTTCTTCCAATTTGGTGCAATACCCATTTGGTAACTAGTTGTACCATAAAAACGCTTGGATTCCCAATTTCTGAACAAAAAATGACATCTTGGATGATTTTTGTAGCTCTATGGTTCCCAAAAAAAGTATACAACTAGACATGATGTGGACTATATTCTACATGGGATTCTCATTCCATTGATGGTGGTGGATGTTAAATTCATGATATTTGGGGGTTCTTGCATGTCATCCACCCATGTCAAATATGGATTTCTGTCAGGTGGGATCTCCACATGTACATCTTTATGGATTCAAGATCAGTTCTGATAGAAGATAGAAGATCTTCCTAGTATGGATATTTTTCACTATGAGGATTTTTGACCACCAGTTCTTTTACCGGCTCAGCAACATGATAGGCAGGATCAATGGTTCACAATGTAAAATGTAGAGTTGTCTTTGAAGTAGCATGTTAAGGGTTCCAAGGGATATTCTCATGCTTCTCATGAGGTCATAGAGATGCATAACATGTTCTATTTCCATATTCGCCAACATTAACTCTCTTTCCTTGTGAAGGTTCCCTAGGCTTCATTGGGGGAAACAAGCTGAGAAGGACCTATTGTTACCCCTACTAACCCAGTAGTGGAAGATCATGATCATTCTAAGGGTTACTATAATCTACATGTAATTAGGCAATGATCTAATTAATTATTAGATTCAAATATACAATATGCTATCCTAGGGTGTCTATAACGGGATCATTCACTCTCCTTTTTGGGGTATCAGGTAGATCATTGATCTTGAGGTACCCCACACCATTATTGAGATTTTGAATTGCGGGAAATGATAGAGAGGGATCCCCACAGCCAAGTGGTTGCTTTTACTAGTGAGTGAGAAAACATTATTGAGGGTATAATTTATATAGTGCCTCCCTGATAGGTTGTTCATCTTCATTATATCTTACACTAGTGACCATTTCTTTAAACATCATATGTTCATCCATATTTACTATGAAAACACCTAGAGTCATGTCCTTTACATGACTAGGAAAATCAGGAAGCCTCTTGATAGTACTAATGTGGAGGGATTCATACAATACCCAACCATGTATATTCATGTGTTGAGTCTCTTATTCATGGGTTCTGCGGAGCACTGTGAAGCAATGACCTTAACATTATTGAAGGATTTGGTTGTAATCGAATGGTGTCAGTTGTTGCTCCACTGTAATTGTTTCCAACTCAGCCATTATTTATTTCAAGTCAAAGTCATAAATGTTCTCTCAAATTGTGGGGTAGACAGACTTCTGATCATAAAGGAAAAACAAAACTTCTGGATGCTCCTTCTAAGGAACGATACCTCATCCAGAGTGAGGGACTATAGAATGTCAATGTTCAGAACCACATTTTTTCATAAAGAGACTAAAAATTGTTCGGTGATCAGTGTGTCCCCCAATATTACTTTCAGAAGTGGGACCCAACCCTTGGATACCCCATGATCTGATTGGAACTTGCAGAGAAACTGTTGGGAACATTAATGTTTTGTTATGAGGTTGTGGACTGGCCAGTGGAGAAGTCGCATCATGAGATGACTGACTACTACACACTAGATCATCTCTAAAATGTAGTGGTGAATACCTTATCACAACCCAATATGACTAATTAACATCCTCAAACTCATGTGTGATGAAATTGATAGCCATCTCTGGGCCCACTAAATGGTCGTAGACTATCATAGCCAAAAATAACACTCTATAACATCATGTAGAGGTAGATGACTATGTTAGTGATGAAATAGGGGATTATACTACAAGACCCTGTAAAGGAGGAAAATCATTTTCAACCTATATATACTAGCAATGGGATTTCATAATCTAGTGGAACACACCTTCCTAGATGGAAAACCTCACCAGTTGGGATCATTTCCCTAGACTCTAATGCCTAAGACTGGGGGTAATTCTCCACCGTTTCATAACATTTGGATTCAAAATCTAAGAAGAAAATGGGATTAAATACAAGATGTAACTTCCAGGAGTTCATCATTTAGGATGAAGATTATACTTTCTTCCTATAGTTGGATCTTCCATTAATGAATTATTTTCATCACAATGAGGTTTCTTTTTGGTTGGTGATGTAGGGAAGAGGACCAATGCTTCAACTACTATATGAGTGGGGAGGTTCTCCAATCTAGATGATGACGTATAAGGGAGGACCTCATATATGCTAACTGATAAAATCGGTAGGAACTCCATATTGTCTAATGGAAACATCATGGGGAGGACCTCCATGTTAGTTTTCTATTTGGGGGAGGGCTCTATATTGGCTAGTGGTCGTATAGGGATGGAATCCATACTGGGTTCTGATGATGTTGGGAGGAACTCTTCTTGGATAAATCATGGAGGAGGGAGGACACCCTCTTAATCTAGGGATCAAATGAGGATGACCATCGCATTGATGGAATGTGGCTTGAGGAGGGCCTCTATATTGGGAACCATAGGCACATGGGGGACCTCTTTAGTAGACATTGATAAGGAATGGAAGACCACTACATTGAACAACTCAAGTAACATGGGGAGGGATTCCTTTATGGGTTTTAGGGAGGGGAGGACCTCCGTTCTGATTAGAGATTGATTGGGGTGTACTTTTGTACTAATCCTTGTCATCACAGTTCGACTAGTGATGATTTTTGAAAGTTCTAGTGGTAAAAAGAGTCAACACGGACTTCCTATTAGGCGGAAGAGGTCTCAGTTCTATTTTGGAATTGATGGTTCCTGACTGTAATGTTTCTTGGATCTTGCAGAATTCTCTTATTGTGGTAGGGGACACTGAAGCTATGAAATAGGATTCCCCTAAAGAGAATACTCACAATAATAGCCCCATTGTTGGCGTTGGGTTTTTCAGATCAAGGGTTGTTGATATTCTATGTTTTCCACAAATTCCACCTCTGTAAATACCAATTATTAGTGGTGTTGAAGTGATCTACTAGTATCCCTCCAAGTTCTCTCCCACAATGTGGTCATTTTAAGGGCTTCTTGAGTGTCCCATTCCTCTTTGGAATAGGGGGGAATGTATCCGGAGAGTGGCTCCCAAATATGTTAATCATTTTAGAGGGGAGAAGGGATACCCTACAAGGCCCTTGGGTGGAAATGATGATGAGGCATAGGTTCCTCTAGGTCATAGCAATCCATATCCCTTGCTGGAATGACTCCATCCTTCACATACTATCATATTAGGTAGTCTATCATCCTCCATTGAATAATTTCAGAGTTTGAGATAGAGAAAAAGTGATCTTTAGATAATGGAATAGTGGATGTAACCAAACATGTGTGGTCATGAATTATTTCCATATCAAAATTCCTCCCACCCTTGTGCTATTGGGCATTGGGTGTGGGATTTCCTGCATCTTGCATCCTGCAAAGCAGAAAGGTTCAGCTATTAGTATGAATAAAAGGAAAATTGTTCCCAATTCTCTAAAGTCATCAAATAAACCATGGATACCAATATATATCCATGGTAACAAGTACGAAAACAATAATTCCTAACACCCAACTCCCCTAATAATTGGGGACATCCATATCAGTCCCACAATTGGCAGAGCGGGTGACGGTGCTGAATAGCTTGATCTAGTAACATGATCATATGTTGAACTGATGTCTTCAATTCTACTAATATACACCATTAGCAGAATACATTCATTTCATGTTCACCATTTATGTTTCTGATGCATTCAACGGGTTCCACCACCATGCGTGTCATTGTTCAGTGACATGAAATATACCAGACAATCCTACTTTAGAATTTTGGGATTCATTCATTACTTCCTCGATGTTGTCTTCTCCTTGATGAAAATGAGAATATGGGATGTCAATTCCACATTCCATGGATTTATACATAGAACTCATCACCTAGTATGGGTCTCCCTCATAAATTATGATTTGTTCATGAAACTCATTTTTTGTTCCATCCCTTTGTGGACATTTATTAACTATTTTCTTTCTGTTTGGAAATTCCAATTGTTAATGATAGTTAAGAAAACTTTGGTTAGTGGAGTAGTCACTTTGTGCATAATTTTCATGTCTAAATTCTTGTAAATTGGTCACTTGAATTCTTCCTCAGTGGAGGGCATCACATTGAGGCATCTTGAGTGCATAACCCAAGGAATCCCATGTCAATCATAAGGTATCGGAAGAAAATTGAATAACGTCCATTATTTTACCCATTCATCTAACATTTAACATGAGGTTCCAATGTTATAGGTCTATAGTTTAAAATCATATAGGGATGAATAAAGTCATATCAGAATGCCCAATGAATGAAGATGAAGAAGGCTTATCACTGGGAGGGTACAGCAAATGGTTTACAAGATGGTTGTATCAGGGAAGATAGGAAGACAGACTCATGGAATTGTGTCCCAAGAAGGGAACATGAACCTCCATAAAGGATGATCTATGTACCACTAAATTTGGATCAGGGAGGCGCATCTGTAGTAATTGAACCACAATGTTTTCTAGATGGATGGATCATAATTCCCTATGAGAGTGGACCTAGGGTGGCATGTCCCTTGAAGGGAAGATGTCACAGCATGGAGGATTATTTGTACAAAACTATAGGTGGAAAAATGAGCGAGGACCTTGGATAGAAACTTTGATGTTTACCATTGGATATGAATGAACCTCATTGAGGATTCCTACATACCCTTTTTAGAGGTGAATTAAACATTGGATCTTCAATTAATAGGAGTAATTATATTGGTTTTATTGTATGGATTGTGTGGGGATTATTTATGGGTGCTTCCTACGTACTACATGGATCATTTATGATGTAGATGAGGATTGTGTATAGTAATGCACCATATGTTTGTCATGATCTCACCGGGATGTGGTGGATCGAGTAAAATTAGGATTTGTGGGGATAGTGTATTTGGTGGATTTGGTTGACTATTGAGTTTTTTGGTCTCGAACATCATGGAGGTTTCCTACATGTCCTAATAAATTGGGAATCAAATTCAATGTAGTTCTAGAAGTGGAATTGGGTCTTACACCTAATGAGGTATCAGAATGGAAGTGGAGCATATGGTTGGGGATTACACTTGGAATGTAAAGACCTGTAAATTTCAAGGAAATTTTTTTCTTAATTTTATTTGGAATTTTAGAAGAACGCAGTTTCTGACGGCACCTGATTCCGAGGCCCGGTTTGCCCGGAATCATTTTCCGAAGTTTGGCTCGGGTACGTTCAGTGAACGGACGAGCATGTTTTTCTAACTTTTGAACTGGTGCCCGGAATCGAATTCTGAGGGCACCGATGAAATCGCAGCGCCGGTATTTTCTTATAAACGCCTCTTCCGGAGTTGCGTTTGCTCAGTTGTGGTTTTTAATTTTCGGGCATAAAGTTAAGAAATAAAATAATTGTTCGACAAACTTTATTTTATTTCACTTAAGCCACTTGGAAGCCACTTGAAGTCACTTAAAAGCGGCTTAAGCTGAGTTGATCTGGATAGGATGCTATCCAGAAATATCCTACCCTCTTGGTAGGATATTTGTGAGGTGGGGCCCTCACGAGCCCCACCGTTTCTTTCCCTCTAAGTAACGCACTCGCGAAAACCTGTCATTATGAAAGTCAACTGACGCATTTTCTTAAATTCGTAATGCACCATTTAATTGGGCAGTTTTATTCGTGAATTAAATGGGCGGCTTCTTTCGTTAAATTAATTCTACGAATTAATGGGTCGTTACTTCCCTCTTATCCGTTTGTTGGCGTAATAATAAAATAAGACCAACACGAGATTTGGAAGATTACACGTTGAGAGGTTTTTGGAAGAGGTTCTTGTGCCTTCACCCTTCTTCGCGAAGAACGCGAAGAACACGAAGAACGCGAAGAACGCCGGCCACTGAGGAAGAACGCCGAACCCACAGAAATCGACGACGCTTCGCCGTGTGCCGCAACGCCGACGTTTCCTCTTCGGCGACGTTCTTCGGCGACGTTCCTTAATCCACAACAAAAACCTTCGATCATCCGTTGAGGTGAGGGTTTCAGATTTCTTTTAAATTTTCCTTTGTGGTTTTTAACTCAGAAGGATTTAATTATTATTAATTAAATCTTTTTGTTCTTGAACCTCGGAGTTTGTCGACGTGACACCCTTCCGCGACGACGCGACGCCGGATACCGCGACGACGCGAAGATCCCCAATTCCGTGAAGAACCCACGGACGAAGACTTGACAAGGTAGGGGTTGTTGTGAATATTTTTATTATTCCCGTGAACGTTTCATTAAAATTTAAGAACCAGATTCATATGAACAATTTTATTTTATTAAAATTATTGGTTCATGTGTTGAATAATTTCTCCCGTAACGTGGAGGGTGCGGGCCAAACGAACGCGGCCCGACAACCCTCCGCCGTTCTTCGTGGTTGTGCAAATTTAGCAGGCGACAGCAAAACGTGACGCAAGGGCGTTTTGATGATCCTGTAGTGATGAACGGTACCCGAGAGGAACAACGGCGCAGACAGGGAGGAAAACGGACCACCGGAGCAACTCTGGTGGCCCGCGGAAGCGGCCGGCGGCCAGCGGACCCGTGGCCGTGCGGGTCCAGCTCGCCCGCTCGGGACGCGGCGACATGCTACGTCCGTTTGAACCAACGCGGCCCCACGGGGGGCCGCGGCACCTCCAAGCCGTAGGCGCGGTGCCCCGCGGCGTCCAGCTGCTCGGCCGCCCGGCCGAGCCGAGCCAGGCCGGTCCGAACGACCGGGCCGCGTCCTGGCCGGGCCGGACCAGGTCCGGCCGGGTCGGACCGGGTCGGGTCGACCTGGTTCAGGTCGACCTGGTTCGGCCGACCCAGGGGGGGTCGGGCCGGGTCGGCCCGGGCCCGGACCCCCCGTCTTCGGACTATTTTCGGTCTTTTGCCCGTAACATGAGCTACGGGCCTTCGAACGACACGCCGTCAGCGGAAACGCAATCCTTGAATCGAGACGGTCGTTTCAGTATATCGCACCCAACGATTCAGAATACTTTGGGTTCGGCCGGGTTGGTTCGTACACGAAACCAATCGGGCCCTCCGAGCGGAAACGCTCATATCTTGAGCTACGGACGTCCGATTGACATACCGTCAGCTTTGGTGGATTCCTCTAAGTGAGACGGATCTTTTGGCATACTCCGCCCGAGGTTTGGACGCAGGTGGAGTACGGTCAGGTTGGTTTTTCCTTAAAAACCAACCGGGCCCCTGGGACGAAAAAGCCAATAACTCTCAGACCGGGCGTCTGATTGACGCGCCGTCTGCGACGTTGAGTTCCTGTTGACAATACGGAACTTTTGGATACATCAACTCTGGACCTTGAGTCAGTTGATATATCAGCCTCTCGGCTCGTGGACCTGACCCTCTCGAACGAGCTTGCTGTGTGCGGGAACCTTAGAGCTGGCTGCGATTGCTACTGTGACTGCGACGATGACTGTGCAGAGATCCTCAGTGGACTGCGATGATGAAGACAGCTGGTCTTGTATCCAATGTGGGTCCTAGCTGTGCTGGTCTTGTATCCTATGTGGGTCCCAGCTTAGATTATTCAATACTGGTCTTGTATCCTATGTGGGTCCCAGCTTAGATGATTCAATACTGGTCTTGTATCCTATGTGGGTCCCAGTATAGATGAATCAATGAAGACAGCTGGTCTTGTATCCTATGTGGGTCCTAGCTGTGCTGGTCTTATATCCTATGTGGGTCCCACCTTAGATGATTCAATACTGGTCTTGTATCCTATGTGGGTCCCAGTATAGATGAATCAATGAAGACAGCTGGTCTTGTATCCTATGTGGGTCCTAGCTGTGCTGGTCTTGTATCCAATGTGGGCCCCAGCTTAGATGATTCAGTACTGGTCTTGTATCCTATGTGGGTCCTAGTATAGATGAATCAATGAAGACAGCTGGTCTTGTATCCTATGTGGGTCCCAGCTTAGATGATTCAGTATTTATATCTGATCATCCCTTTCACCTTTTCGACGATGTATACCTGTGTGAGATGAATCTTCTGTTACTCTCCTTTGTGGATTGTGTTGAGCTATCCTGTGTGGATTTACTGTTTACTCTCCTTTGTGGATTGTGTTGATCTATCCTGTGTGGATTACTGTTTACTCTCCTTTGTGGATTGTGTTGAGCTATCCTGTGTGGATTTACAGTTATTCTCCTTTCTGGATTGTGTTGAGCTATCCTATGTGGATTACTGTTTACTCTCCTTTGTAGATTGTGTTGTGCTATCCTGTGTGGGTATACGTTTGCTTTCCTGTGTGGACTGGGTTGTGCTTGGGCTCGGACGTTGGAGCCGAACGGGAATCGATGGCTTAGGTATATGTATGAGCATATACCTAAGCCGTGTCGGATGTTACTTCGTGATTGTATCCTTCCTTTGTGGTTTATCCTTTGTGGGTTCTGGGAGACCTTCGAGGGTCTCGGGGTCCCTACTGAGTAGCTTATACTCACCCCTGCAGGGGCTATGCCTGCACTTCGTTGTGATGTTTGTAGATGATGGAAAACGCTGATCGTGGTGGAGTCTTGCGGAGCAGGACGGTACCTGGAGGTGGTCCACTGGGCGGGACGTACTCAGAGCGGTCAGGTGGACCCGAGGAGCAGTGGAGGCTATCTGTACCCACCCTTCAGGTGGGACTTCCAGAGGATGACTCGACGCTGCAGCTTTTCTTTTCAGTTGCTGTTTTTCCCTTTTAGTTGTACTTTATAGTTGGCATTGTATTTCCGGCCCCTTTTACTTTCAGCATAGCTTGTTACAGTTTTTACTTAGTGTTTACTTTTCCGCTTGCTTACTCTGTGGTGCTTGTTTTCTTTTCAAAGGCAACGCCTTCCCTTTTTACTGGGATTTACGCCTTGGTGCTAGTCGCCAGCCCCTGGCCTATGGAAGGCGGGATTGGGGTAGTCACGGCACGGGCCCCAAGGACGGGTCGTGACAAATTGGTATCAGAGGAGTTCGGTTCTACCGCAGACTCTGATCTTTCTTCTGTGTGAAGCAATAGTGTTTAGCGTATTGGGTGTGGTTATCAGTCCAGGGAGTCTAGTGTTGGTGCGGCGGCCGACGTATCCGTACACCAGGACCCTGACTTCTGATTTCCGACTTAATGCACGAAAACATTGATTGCATGTGTGTTCAAGTTTTCTTTGTGATTACTTGTGTCAGCTCACCAGGTATACTGTTCTGACCATGGCGCACCTTTTTCTTTCAGAATGGCCCCACGACGGCAGCCAGCAAGGGTTCCGAGAGTGGAGCGTGATGACATCCCACCGAGCGACGAGGCCTCGGTGTAGGTCTCTTTGTCAGCAGAGGCACCGGCGGTACCTTTACCCGCCGAGCCACCGATGCTTCCTGCCACGACCGCTGACGATGCACGTCACCTTGGAGATCTGCATAAGTTTCAGTGCCAGCGACCACCCAGGTTTCATGGGGAGACGGACCCCCAGGCAGCCGAGGATTGGCTGGAGCCGGTCGTACGAGTTTTCAGGATTGTGAGGACACCAGCAGACCTCATGGTGATCCTCGCAGCGAGCCTCTTGCACGCGGCAGCAAGCAGATGGTGGAGCTTGATGCTCCAGGTGCACGACGAGACAACTCTCCTCTGGACGGACTTTGAGAGAATCTTCCACTCCGAGTTCGTCCCAGCCACCCTCTGTGCGGTGTGCATCCAAGAGCTGCTACAGCTACGGCAGGGCAGTATGACAATGGCCCAGTACTCGGCAAGATTTACTGATCTCTCGTGCTACTCCACATATATGGTACGGGACCCGTTCTTCCGGGCCTGGACCTTCAAGCATGGACTGAGGCACGAGATCAGGGCTTCGATGATCTCCCTCAACATTCCGACACAGGCAGAGGTGTTGGAGAGAGCCCTTCTAGTGGAGAGTTTTCTCGCCGAGCAAGCTCCAGTGACAGGGCCCTCCGCAGGATGGCTTGTAGCAGGGTCTTCTGCAGTTGGCAGTAGATAGGTGACGCAAAGGTCCAAACGGGCCATGCCATCTGATGGGCAGTCACTGGATGAAGATTCGGTTGTGCGGGGCACACGAAGGAGAGCCAGTTACACGAGGGGAAAGCATTGCTACGCATGTAGCGGGCGAGGTCACATGGATCGAGACTGCCCGACTCGTCTTACAGACGAGCAGTAGGTGGTAGAGGGACCTCCCAGACATAGGTTCATCCACGGTGGTCCGCAGGGTGTAGGCGGACGAGGCAGTGGAGCTGGCCGAGTAGTAGATGGTGGGCGACACTTCGAGGTGTTGCCACCACCACCACCAGGAGGTCCACCCCAACCGCATGGAGTTGGTGGACATACGAGAGCTCAGCATCAGGCAGCTGAGGCCTTCGATCATGGAGCTCTGGGAGCAGATGGACAGGAGTGGAACTAGTGGATATGTCCTTTGTACTTCTAGTCCATTGTTGTAGTTGTGAAGTGTCTTTGTATTATGAGTTGCAATAATAAAAGACACGTACCTTTGTGATGTTTTTATTCATGTCCTCTTGTGTGTTGTTACTAAGAGGTTCTAGTTTTGACTGTTGACTTGACCCTCACTTGTGAGACATATACTGGAGGAGACCCAGTTACCACACACCGATGCCGACAGTGTGACTCAACCCTTGGAGGCGAGAGTAACGGTTGGATCTCTTGGTAGTAGCGTCGAGGCCTTACGATGTCATCCTTGGTATGGTTTAGTATCATCCATGTCGGGATTGATTGTATTAGCCAAAGAAAGTGGTTCATCCAGGGGATGAGACCAGATTTCTCTTATTGGAAAAGAAGAAATCTTAGCAGCACTTGTGGGGCCGGAGATGGTCCAGGCCACGACAAAGAAGGTCCAGGTCATCCAGGAGAGGATGAGGACAGATCAGAGCCAGCAAAAGTCTTATGCTGACAGGAGGAGGCGGCCACTAGAGTTCGAGGATGGAGACCATGTCTTCTTGCATGTCTCACCTCGACGTGGTTTACGGAGATTTGGCTAAGGCGGAAAGTTGTCTCCACGCTTCATTGGACCATTCCAGGTCCTCAGCAGGATTGGCGAGGTGGCTTATCGCCTGGCTCTACCACCTCAGTTTCACTGGGTGCACGACGTCTTCCACGTATCTCAGCTGAGGAGATACGTGCACGACCCGACGCACATCATTGACCATTGGGAGCTAGACGTGGATGATGGGGCAACTTTTGCGGAGGTCCCGGTGGAAATCGAGGATCAACAGAAGTGGGTCCTACGTGGACGATCGATTCCTCTTGTGCGCCTCAGATGGCAGCTCGGGAACCTCCAGGAGAGCACTTGGGAACGGGAGGCTCAGATGCGTGCTCAGTACCGCCTTTGTATCCCTAAGTTTGTGGTGAAGCTTTACGGGGATGTAAAGCCCTGTGGTGGGAGTAATGTAAAGACCCGTAAATTTCAAGGAAATTTTTTTCTTCATTTTCTTTGGAATTTTACAAGAACGCAGTTTCTGACGGCACCTGATTCTGAGGCTCGGTGTGCCCGGAATCATTTTCCGAAGTTTGGCTCGGGTATGTTCAGTGAACGGACGAGCGGGTTTTTCTAACTTTTGAACCGTGCCCGGAATCGAATTCTGAGGGCACCGATGAAATCGCAGCGCCGGAATTTGCTTAGAAACACCTCTTCCGGAGTTGCGTTTGCTCAGTTGTGGTTTTTAATTTTCAGGCATAAAGATAAGAAAAAAAATAATTGTTCGACAAACATTATTTTATTTCACTTAAGCCACTTGGAAGCCACTTGAATTCACTTAAAAGCAGCTTAAGCTGAGTTGATCCGGATAGGATGCTATCCAGAAATATCCTACCCTCTTGGTAGGATATTTGTGAGGTGGGGCCCGCACGAGCCCCACCGTTTCTTTCCCGCTAAGTAACGCACCCGCGAAAACCCGTCATTATGAAAGTCAACTGACGCATTTTCTTAAATTCTTAACGCACCATTTAATTGGGCGGTTTTATTCGTGAATTAAATGGGCGGTTTCTTTTGTTAAATTAATTGTACGAATTAATGGGTCGTTACTTACCTCTTATCCGTTTGTTGGCGTAATAAGAAAATAAGACCAACACGACATTTGGAAGATTACACGTTGAGAGGTTTTTGGCAGTGGTTCTTGTGCCTTCACCCTTCTTCGTGAAGAACGCGAAGAACATGAAGAATGCTGGCCACCGACGAAGAACGCCGAACCCACGGAAATCGACGACGCGACGTCGTGTGCCGCGACGCCGATGTTTCCTCTTCCACGATGTTCTTCGGCGACGTTCCTTAATCTGCAACAAAAACCATCGATCATCCGTTGAGGTGAGGGTTTTAGATTTCTTTTAAATTTTCCTTTGAGTTTTTTAACTCAGAAGGATTTAATTATTATTAATTAAATCTTTTTGTTCTTGAACCTCGGAGTTCGTCGACGCGACACCCTTCCGCGATGACGCGACGCCGGATACCGCGACGACGCGACGATCGCCAATTCCACAAATAACCCACGGACGACGACTTGATGAGGTAGGGGTTGTTGTGAATATTTTTATTATTCCCGTGAATGTTTCATTAAAATTTAAGAACCAGATTCATACGAACAATTTTATTTTATTAAAATTATTGGTTCATGTGTTGAATAATTTTCCCGTTTTTTTATCTAACGTGGAGGGTGCGGGCCAAACGAACGCGGCCCGACAACCCTTTGTCATTCGTCGTGGTTGTGCAAATTTAGCGGGCGATGGCAAAACATGACGCAAGGGAGTTTTGATGATCCCGCAGTGAAGAATGGAACCCGGGAGGAACAACGGTGTAGACAGGAAAGAAAACGGACCACCGGAGCAACTCTGGTGGCCCGCGGAAGCGGCCGGGGGCGCGGGTCGCCTGGGCGGCGGCGCCGGCAGCCGGAGGCAGTGGCGCCCCGGCGCGCCGCCGGACAGAGCCTCCATGACTTCAGCCGTTGCGGCAGTGGCCAGCGGACCCGCGGCCGCGCGGGTCCGGCTCGCCCGCTCGGGACGCGACGACATGCCTCGTCCGTTTGAACCAACGTGGCCCCACGCGGGGCCGCGGCACCTCCAAGCCACAGGGGCGGCGCCACGCGGCGTCCAGCTACTCGGACGCGCGGCCGAGCCGAGCCCGGCCGGTCCAACCGGCCGGGCCGCGTCCTATCCAGGCCGGACCAGGTCCGGCCGGGTCGGACCGGGTCGGCCTGGGCCCGGACCCCCCGTCTTCGGACTGTTTTCGGTCTTTTGCCCGTAACATGAGCTACGGGCCTCCGAACGATGCTCCGTCAGCGGTAACACGATCCTTGAATCCAGACGGTCGTTTCGGTATATCGCACCCAAGGATTCAGAATACTTTGGGTTCGTCCAGATTGGTTCCTACACGAAACCAACCGGGCCCTCGGAGCGGAAACGCTCATATCTTTAGCTACGGACGTCTGATTGACGTGCCGTCAGCTTTGGTGGATTCCTCTAAGTGAGACGGATCTTTTTTCATACTCCGCCCGAGGTTTGGACGCAGGTGGAGTATGGTCGGGTTGGTTTTGCCTGAAAAACCAACCGGGCCCCTGGGACGAAAAAGCCAATAACTCTCAAACCGGGCGTCTGATTGACGCGCCGGCTGCGACGTTGAGTTCCTGTTGACAATACGGAACTTTTGGATACATCAACTCTGGACCTTGAGTCAGTTGATTTATCAGCCTCTCGGCTCGTGGAGCTGACCCTCCCGAACAAGCATGTTGTGTGCGGGAACCTTAGAGCTGGCTGCGACTGCTACTATGACTGCGACGATGACTGTGCAGAGATCCTCAGTGGACTGCGACGATGAAGACAGCTGGTCTTGTATCCTATGTGGGTCTGAGCTGTGCTGGTCTTGTATCCTATGTGGGTCATATCTTAGATGATTCAATACTGGTCTTGTATCCTATGTGGGTCCCAGTATAGATAAATCAATGAAGCCAGCTGGTCTTTAATCCTATGTGGGTCCTAGCTGTGCTGGTCTTGTATCCTATGTGGGTCCCAGCTTAGATGATTCAATACTGGTCTTGTATCCTATGTGGGCCCCAGTATAGATGAATCAATGAAGACAGCTGGTCTTGTATCCTATGTGGGTCCTAGCTGTGTTGGTCTTGTATCCTATGTGGGTCCCATCTTAGATGATTCAATACTGGTATTGTATCCTATGTGGGTCCCAGTATAGATGAATCAATGAAGACAGCTGGTCTTGTATCCTTTGTGGGTCCTAGCTGTGCTGGTCTTGTATCTTATGTGGGTCCCAGCTTAGATGATTCAGTACTAGTCTTGTATCCTATGTGGGTCCCAGTATAGATGAATCAATGAAGACAGCTGGTCTTGTATCCTATGTGGGTCCTATCTTAGATGATTCAGTATTTATATCTGATCATCCCTTTCACCTTTTTGACGATGTATACCTGTGTGAGCTGAATCTTCTGTTACTCTCCTTTGTGGATTGTGTTGAGCTATCCTGTGTGGATTTACTGTTTACTCTCCTTTGTGGATTGTGTTGAGCTATCCTCTGTGTATTACTGTTTACTCTCCTTTGTGGATTGTGTTGAGCTATCCTGTGTGGATTTACTGTTTACTCTCCTTTGTGGATTGTGTTGAGCTATCCTATGTGGATTACTGTTTACTCTCCTTTGTATATTGTGTTGTGCTATCCTGTGTGGGTATACGTTTTCTTTCCTGTGTGGACTGGGTTGTGCTTGGGCTCGGACGTTGGAGTCGAACGGGAATCGATGACTTAGGTATATGTATGAGCATATACCTAAGCCGTGTCGGATGTTAATTTGTGATTGTATCTTTCCTTTGTGGTTTATCCTTTGTGGATTCTGGGAGACCTTCGGGGGTCTCGAGGTCCCTACTAAGTAGCTTATACTCACCCCGGCACGGGCTATGCCCGCACTTCGTTGTGTTGGTTGCAGACGATGGACAGCGCTGATTGTGGTGGAGGCTTGCGGAGCAGGACGGTACCTGGAGGTGGTCCACTGGGCGGGACGTACTCGGAGCAGTCAGGTGGACCCGAGGAGCAGTGGAGGCTATCTGTACCCACCCTTCAGGTGGGACTTCCATAGGATGGCTCGATGCTGCGGCTTTTCTTTTCAGTTGTTGTTTTTTCCTTTCAGTTGTACTTAACAGTTGGGCTTGTATTTCCGGCCCCTTTTACTTTCAGCACATCTTGTTACAGTTTTTACTTAGTGTTTACTTTTCCGCTTGCTTACTCTGTGGTGCTTGTTTTCTTTTCAAAGGCAATTCCTTCCCTTTTTACTGGGATTTACGCCCTGGTGCTAGTCGCCAGCCCCTGGCCTATGGAAGGCGGGCTTGGGGTAGTCACGGCACGGGCCCCGAGGACGGGTCGTGACATGGAAGCTACATGTGGATCATGATTGGGGATTATAATTACGTAGGAGGCCCATTGAATGTGACATTTTGCGTCTTACGTGTAGTAATGGACTATCATGAGAAAAATATTGGGGCATAAAGGAATAGGGGTACATATTTGGGGATTTGATGTATTTAAACTTATCTACAAACCTCTATGACCAAGTGAGTCATGATCATTGTATGAAATAAGAGGAACCAATAGACCTGATGCTCGTGTTGAGAATAAAGCATTGATGGGAGATGGTCTAGGGAATACTCTTGGAAGATACCCAATAAGGATGTTATTATGTATGAGGAAGATATAATTCAATATAAAGAATATCTAATTCAATTCCTTTCATAAAAAGATAACCCTATCAAGGGTGCACTAGATCTTACATGTGAAAATAGCCTGACATGAACAAGGTGACAAATCCCAAAGGGATAGGGATGATGGATTGAGAGTGTTGGAAATGAGAGGTTCCAAGTGGCCATCCCCTCTCTGATCTTGTGAAGAGTATGTCATTCCATGTGAGGAGGATATCTTTCAGAATCACACACACTTGCGGATATCCTAGGCTCACATGATATGGTCATATCACAGTTTAATTGAAGGTGTTGTGGATTTTAGTGCTATGTAGTTTTACATACTACTACTCGGATGTGGGGGTTCACTACACATGCCTTGGGAAGACATAACCACACCTCATCATCCTTAAAGAGGGGTATGGCCTCAGAAATTCCAATTTTAACTTTTATGAGGGATTGTCACTCATGAGTTCCACCTTATCATAAATATACTAGAAGTCATGTTTTATTATCCTGTGTATGCTAAAAATCCAGAGGTAGGGCACTACAATAGGTGACACGTCATGAGGGACCTTGAAATTACTATGTGGAATTCTGGTGGGTTTTGAAGAGGTAGTGCGTGAGATATATTAGAGTTTCTTGTAAGAGGGGATCAAATAATGTTCATTGGAGTAAATGAAACAAATGGAAATTCAAATAGGGTGAGTGAAAAGGATTGTAGGGTTGTTCACAAGAGGATGGATGGAGTGACATATATGTTTGCACATAAAGAAGGAGTTATGTTCAAGTTGATTCATTTTAAGACACATACGTTAGGCTCAAGAGATAATTTAGGGGGTTATTCCATGGTCATACCATGTAAAGGAGGACCCCCCGAGAACAAGTCACAAAACATCATATACCTTAGTGTTTCATTGTTTGGGTGGTGTCTCAAAAGAGGTGTATTTTGGACAACCGAGAAGTGCCTCCAATTTTGTAGGATCACTCTGAAGAATGTTGGGGTGCTCTTTAATTTATATAAAATATCATCAGTAATAGTGCACATGATTTCAAGCATGGTAGAGGTATTACTCACAACGGTCCCTTCAATACATGTGAGGTACATGCACAATGGACATGTCTGATATCACATTGGGTGTGTAAGATCCATACTCAAAACTTTATAGCTTTATCACAATCCATGAAACATAATTGTGTCTTCCATAGGATTCTTATAAGGTTTTAGTCAGTCAAAGGGTTCTTCGGTTAACCCAAAGATGGTAGTTATTTATTTGTACAGAATTTTATGCCAACAACAATCATATCTGTAATAATTTTTTACAAACCCATACATTATTTAAGAATGTGACTTTTAGAATGGACATATATATATATCATTTATGGGAAATATATTGAATTTTTTATGATATTTATAATAGAATTATCAAAATTTATTTTGTCTCCTATATATGTGAGTACAATATTAAAAGTATAATAATTTTATTGGTGAATGTAATTAAATTATGTTCCTGAAAAAGATAAATTATTTTTTCTCTTTTTTTCTTTTTTTTCCAAAATAATGTAATGAAAAAATTTGGGGTTAAAAATTAAACACACCAAAAAATGTACACCCATTCTATTGATGATTTTAAAATAGTTTCTCCAGTTTGGTCTATCCTAGATTCCTTGGGTGAAATGTGATCTCATGACATGAATAGGACACAAAACACGAATTAGCATTGTATATAGAGCATCAAATAATTCTTATTATTTCTTCCCTTCCGTAAAAAATAATAATTGATATTGAATGTAGATTCCCAATTTTAAAGTTTCATTATTCTTCAGTCTTTATAATTATAGTGAGGTTGATGCATGCCTCGTCAACATGATCTTCCTTCACTTCTATAGTTTTATTATAGTCTATGGATTATTCCTATTCAACCTTCATCTTCATTTTACCCACATCCATCGAATAAATAATATTCACAAATTCTGTTTCTGAAGTTTTAACATCCTCAGCAGCATCATGATCATCTTCATCTTCAAACCATTTAGTATCTTCATTATAAATAAAAGGCTTGTTTATTACAAGAGAATCTAATTTTGAAATAACATGAGTAATGTAAGATTTAATAAATATATTTTCTCTAGGTTTCACCTCATTCTCATCAATTATCTTATCCAATACTAAAACATACCATATGAGTAATTCGCTTGAATTTCATCTAAATTATAATCTAGACGTTGTTGGAAGGAATGGACTTCTTGAGTATTATTCTCTTGAGGAGTCTTAATGTAAACATCTTAGACTTACTCATATTCGTGAAATTAATAATCATCTAAATGACATGAATCTAAATTATAAACTACTAGAAAGATACTAGAATTTCAGTAAATATTATAAATGATTTTAGTAAATTCGTTGGTCAATTATCTCTTCTCTCTGATTTGAGCATCATGACAATCTATCTATTTTCCCATCATATTTGTGTACATTGTCATTATCATCATCATTGTATCTTCTTAGTGATGCTCTTGAGGCTTCTGGAAGTATGTGCCTTCATGTTTGTACTATTTTGACTTGGATTCTCATTTGAATTATTAAGGTTTGGGGTCTCTCCAATATGGTTGATAGAAGAATTAATTACTTTGATGAAGATAGAATTTATCAAATTCAATATAATAAAAATTATAAAATCTTGTTAAGTTACCTGAACCCCCTATAGAATTCATTTTTATTAATGCTGTTATATATTCCTAAAATTCATTGTACGCTGATGGTGGTGTGTCCTAATATTGATGAGGCATGTGTTCATCCTATGAAATATCAAAAACTAATAATAGTCTCTCGACCAACATAATCCAAAGATACTAAAATGGTGGGCCATAGATAATGATCCAAATTCCCACCTCTGGTAGGACTTGGGTTGTGAACTAGCACCAATGATATAAAAATATCAAGAAACGGGACATATTACCCTCTATTGTAATATTGGATCTGTAGATAAGATGAATCATCGAAGAAATACAAGAATTCAAATCATATAAAAAGAAACCAAACCCATTAAACAATGAATTCACAACTAAAAATGTTACAAATAAAATCCTATTAAGTAAATATTTAAAATAAAAGCTAATGTAGTGACACAACATATATCCAAATGTCTGAGCTAGTATTTTCTTAGACAATCAATTTATTCCTCCTAGAAACATAAAAATAGTTTATATATGTAGGGTGATCATAAGAGTATAATCAGTAGGGAAAAATTATCTCTTGTGAACATGTAACATAAGCATACTAATGAAACAAATTAGAAAATAGAAGAACCAACATCAAATAAATAGGGCAGCTATGAATACCAACCTCACCAAGGCATACTCACCATAAAACACAAGCCCCGTAATATTATATTTCACGAATCACATCAATAATGGTACCACAAACGACATTCCTACGAGTATGCCACTGTCACACCCCTATGTAGTACATCATAATGATCCCATATCCTCTAAATACAAAACCTCCCCACAAGAATTGTAACATCAAATCACAGCCACATGCACCTTGGCTTGTGGTCCCATGAGCACGACCACATCATGTCTTCCCAAAAACACATGGCGAACAACAATACCACTTCTAGAACAAGAGTAGAAGGATATTGGGAACATGTTGGACATAAAAATCATTCTATCCTCCTTAAAAACAGTTCCACCACTAAATCCTCCTTATGAAATATCATATTTGATCTATAACAAAAACCTTTATGGAGCTTATCTTCAAGAAAAATCACTTATCGTCTCAATTGAAAACACCTAGGCTATCATAACCACCATATAACTCACCAACAAAATTCCTCAATAAGATATTGTTCAATAAATACCTAACTATGAAGTGATATCAGGAAAGAGTGGGTACCTATCTACCCATCCTACTCTCTAGATATCAGGAAAAACACTCAATGATGATAATGCAGGTATCGATACATAGTGGTCGATGTGAGTGGGGTGCATATTTAAATAAAAAGGATGGTAAAAGTAGATACAAATAGCCACACCCAACCCCAACATATGGTCTCACAACCAAAAACTAATAAAATCACAAAATCATAAATTTTACTACCACCACTAAATTCATAACACCACACAATAACACCCAAGCACCATGAGACCACTAACCAAATCTAGTATCCACCCAATCATTTCAATATATGGACTGAAAATTACTTTTTTTTATTTTGAAAAACACTTTTAAATGAAATGTGAGAAACTGTGATTTCCCAAAAAACATGCATAAAAAACCCACCTCACCACCCTATATAATGTCTAAACAACCACATTGCCACCCCAAAAGCATGTACAAAAATATAAACTCCTAATCCTAAACGAATTTATTAAAAAATCATTATCCACCAAATTCCCCAACAACACATCACCCTCAATTAAATCCATTTTATATACTTAAAAATATGATTTTATCACATTACACTTTATATTAGGGGAATTATAACAAAATCCATATTCTTGGGGAACCATTTTATATGTTAAATATTTTTGGTTAACCACATTCCATTTTACAGTGATATAACAATAGTCATAAAAAAAACAATAGTCACCAAACAATTATCCAATGCAATAAATACCCTTATTCCCATATTTTTAGTGGGGCAATTAAGTCTGTATAATCACAATATCATAAATTATAATAACTCTATATAATCATAGAAGTAAAACCACATTATCCTCAAATTTATATTTTAAAAAATAATATATGATTAATCTAGAAAAAACATATCCAGTAGAAAAAAATGGTAAAACCTCCCAAATGATACAAAATAAGGAGAAATTATGGATTCCCTACCTTGAAGAAGTTGTTACATCTCAAATCCCTCTAAAGGGAGAAGATTTATTAGCCAAAAATGACAACTACCATTAGGAAACCACGGATCATTATAAACATCGCTAAAGAATCAAAATAATAGTTCAAACACACAACTCAAAAAAACCACACCACTATAGAGAAGATCCGAAAAATAATGGATGTAAATGGATGGGAATGAGAGAAGTACATACCATGAATCGAAGATGGGAAAACAGAAATCAATCCCCAATGAGAGGAATACCAAACACGTGAATATAGTCCTGATAAAAACCTAGAATGAGTGAAGGCAGAACCAATGTTACCATTTGATAAATAAACATGATAATATAATCCATTTATGAGGAACATCACAAGACTTTTAGATTTCATGTAATCCCAACATGTCATGTAAATGTGGTACTTTATGTTCATATAAAAATGCATCAAATCATAGGATTTTTACACCTAATTTATTACACTTATTGAATCCCATATACAAGATGTCTACACTTTTCATAAGATACGTGATATTTGTGTACAAGAGATGAACCCCCATTTCCAGTCTTGTATAAAATACTCGGCATTTATTTCTTACAATATCTATATTTAAGCTCCATCCTCCACCAAAAAACTCTATAATCCTCCCTCAAACACAACTGTCCACCAAAACTAGTAATTAAATAGGCCAAGAAGGCAAAAACCATTACATTAGAAACCTCTTAAATGATTCTCTCACTGAATAATCCGAAACCAATCCCAAAAGGAAAGGGGTCCGACCAACCACCCCATGAGATTATTCTCAAGGATCTCATAATAACACAAATAATAGCACCATCAAAACACTAAAAACCCAATAGACACAAAGCATCCTTCAATACCTCCCCACCACATATCCATTGCACCAATACCATCAGACAACTCACCCACTTCGCAACCATATCAAACTCTATGTATCCCAAACCATCAACCACTACGACTAATAATTTAAATCACCCTGAACACCTGAATTAGGTAATTCCATCCCCATTCCAAGATTATATCTTATCATTCTAGAACTGACCTCCTAAATGGGGTAATTACATCATAGTAAATGTGTGTCGATTAGTAATAAGGTTTTCCCATATTCATATGTCATTAAAAAATCACACATCAAATATAAAAAATAATGGAAAACATCTCATCTTATATAATATAATGTTCCAAACATCACACCATAAGAAAAAAATGAAAAATTGAAAAAATAAAAAACCTCTTGGTTCTGGGGATGCATTTTCATATCACATTCCCAAGTACTCTCATACATGAATCCAGCAATCAACAGTACAAAAAAAGGAATGGTATGTCTATAGTGCACCTTCCAATAGAGAACCTATATCTCTACTAGTTGTTCAATGAATGTTATGACGAACTTGATATCAAAATCTCCATATTCAACAAAATTAGAGTCATCATTAATATACATATGTATCTAATACAAATAGAAGTCATTATGGATCCTCAATAGCCACTATGGAAAAAAACCTATTATTCCAACCATACCAAACATCCCAAAGGGGAAAATACACCGGGGAAAAATATTTATCACCCAATAAAACAACTACTCCCTATGTTGAGGATGATCCTTCATGAACATGTGGTACCCAACCTCAAACTCCAAGGGTATCCACCTATAATAGGAATAAAACATCTTTTGATCTTATATTTCCTTCATTATCTCACAAACCTGATTAACCTTCTCTTTCTTACTCTTCTACACATGAGTTTTAAGAAATAATGCCTCCCCAAACACTATCCCACACAACATTGAACGAAATCATCACCCATACAATTGTTCAAATTAATAAATTATAATTGAATAATGATAGTAGTTTTTATAGGGAAACTAAAAAATGGAATCTTTCATATCCACGATTGACCAATGTCCAGGACACATGCCCACTACATATCGTTTAGCATCAAGATGATCTGTTCAATCAACAAGTTATCCTGATGGTGTAAAGCAGTGTAATGGTGTAATAGTGTGCCAAAATAATGTTGTAATTCTCTCTATAATTTCAAGATATAATTTTTTCCTGGTAAGATATAATGTACATCATAACTCCATGAAACCTCACAAACATCATCCTCATACCACGTAGCAAAATTTTCCACTATTCCTTAATTATTGATTGTTGTGAACTAGAATGATTTAATCAACTGGTGCATGATCACCAAAATATAATAATATTTTCCCTATTCTCTATGAAACCGGCTGAAGAGATCCATCAAATATATCATCCCATTTCCAATTGGAAAAATATAAAGCCTGCAAAAAGTACCAGAAACATGATGATTGAACTTTACCTGGTTGAAAACCTAAAAAGTTTCCGAAAAACCAACCCCCCAAATGTCATCACAGGACATGAAATAATTTACTCGAGACATATTACATAATAGATATTCATTGGTGTAACAGAAATGGTGATCTATGACTGTCATGATAGACTCCCATATGCATCAACACTCAAAAAAACAACCAACCGTGAAAAAACATCAAGATCTGACCATCCATTAAATATTCTGATAGAGCATCTCCATGCCCAACATGATCGCACATCACCTCCACTAGAAAGTCCCACCAATTTGACACCAACACTTACTGCATCAAAGAATACCAATATATCACCTCAAAAAACAAATAGGCTCTACCATCATCCACATTTCAATCTAATATAAAGGCTTTAAACTAGAATATCACTCACCAATCATCCCAAAACTCCTAATGAATATATTTCTAGAAATTACTATCCAAAGGGTAGACCAAAACATGTATCTTCACAATGAATAAGAGATTTAAAAATCATATTCATAATGAACCTTCATCCAAATCAATATATTCATGTACATATCATGGTGAAAAAATATATAAGTCAAGATCTAATGATCAATGAAGTCCACAAAGTGGTCCCCTATAATTTAATAGTCCCACACACTCAGTGAAAATAGAACCGCTTCCAACTCCAAATCATTTATGTAATATTTTTACTCATGGGATGATAATTCTCATGACCCTCAAGAGATCCCTACCATCCTCTGAATACAAAATAATTTCAAAACAAGATGGAATGTGTCAAAAACCACTCAAATTAAACCCCTCCTTTGGAAACAGAAGCACCGGGGCACTGACCAACATCCCCATTATGTAATTGAACTCATTCTGGAACTAATTTGTCCACAAAAATCCTGGTCTTTCTTGGTCAATTCTTTCATTGGTGATATGAATTGATAGAAAATCAGAACAAACCTATGATAACCACACATATGACCATGAAAACTACAAACCTATTCCATGTTCTTGGGTGATACATAGGAATAAAATCCCTTGAATTTGGAATGGTTAACTACCACACCCTACTAAGACAACACATTACTAAGGATATACACCTCTCATGTCCATAACATACAAATGGTAAACTTTTCATAATGATTATGGAATATAAGAACATTTAAAATGGATCTATGTTTCTTGGAATGCTCCTCCCATGACCTCATGTTGATCAATATATCACAAATAAATATGATGACGAACTAATCTGCGAACTCCTGGAGCACAGGCTTCATAATATCATTGAAAATGTATGGTGCAATCATAACACCTAATGTAATGAATAAAAAACTAATTTGACCATAACTACATATGAAGTCAGTCTTCGAGATATCACCCTCATTCACCACCTACTAGTTATATCCTAAATAAATATAGGTAATAGAAAACCAAATCACCCATGTTTGCTTGTAAAAAATAATTTATGTCTTTATGAGAGAGTAATGGGTCTTAATCATCAACTGTTTCAACATACAAGAGTATATAAACACCATAATACTATATTCCACCTTCTTGTTACACAATACTAGAGCACCCCACTGTGACAAATTGGGCCAGATAAGACCCGTATAAATTAGATCATTAATATAAATTCTCTAAACCCATAACTTTGATGGTTCTATCCTATAAGGATCTATCAAAAAATTAGAATCCTCGTGTGTAATTTCCGTCCTCAAATCAACATCATGTTGAGGGGGAAGCATCACTAAATTAAATGGGAAAACATCCATGAATTCTCCAATTACCCTAGGGACCTCCATTGTCCCATCATTGAATAATTTCATCAACTACTGAGCTAAAAATGAATGTAGGGTATCTGCATGAAGACTAATAACTAGAATACACCACTCACCAACGAATTTCAAAAAAATTCAATGAACATCCATGAACATGACTCTCCTCTATAATATTTTGATAACAGAATGTATGAAATACAAAAAGTTGGTGATGAGGATAACATTAGATGGTTGTATCTATATTATGAATGCAACCCCATGGGGATTATCTTACCCATCCTCAGTCTACACTCCTATAACCAATCAAAAAGTTGTTTTTCCCCTATAGGAGTATTAAACACTAGTCAAATGGAAATCCTCTATATGTCTTGTACTATATAACAAGCTAGTGTGGGTTAAATAAATGATTGTGAATCTCCTAAATCAATCATTTAACCTACATGAGTAATAAATATATTGATCATAACCCTAGGGATATTTGTTCCCTATAGAACTAATATATCAAATGTGTGCAACTAACCATTCCCAAACCATTTTTCTATATATTGAGAAACAATTCTATGAAAATGTCTAGATTATAGTCCCTAAACACGAGGAACATTCTGAGGTCAGCCTCTACTGGCTCCAATTCCACTTAGTTAAGCATAAGCCTACTTACACTACTACTGGAATGGTCTCATGGGAAACTACTATATATGTTGGCATTGAACCTATCCCCCACAACCAAACTATTCTCGAAAGAACCATTGGCAACTCTTTAATATGATGTCTAAGAACCCCACAATAAAAACACAGTAGTAAAAATCACATAGAGAGAACATTAATAGATCTAGACCCAAAAGACCATAAAAGATGAAATTTAGGTTAACTCTATACAGGTTGAAACCTCAAAGTTCCTAGTATGTGAGACATTAGATTCAAAACTATTCCCCATAAGGAACCTTGTTGGATACCCCCTCATGATAAACCCCTTTTCTAGTGTTGCTTCTCGACCACCTCCACCTTCCTCTGATCCTCCAGACACATCTACAATATAGAATGTGTTATGGAATACTAAATAGTATGATAGAGTGCCTCGTGAATATGTCTTGCACTAGATTCCACAACTAGATAATGAGATGGGAAGAAACATAGAATGTCCATGAACATGATTCCTAAATCCTTCATTTACATACTCGCATACTTTAGGGAATGATATTACTTAATTCTCACTACCTTAATAGTCAACGAAAGCAACTAAACATAAAACTATTTCTAAATGTATACCCTTGAAAACTATTCCTCCTTATGATCTTCTATGTATATCTCCCACAACTAACATGATGTTCCCCACATTTGACTAACTTTCAAAGGTACCATATACTCCATCAGGGACTAGATCAAACATAATGTGATCTAAATATCATCTATCTAGCACTCTGTATCACGATCTAAAAAATACCCTCTTACGGCCCCAACCTATTCTTTTTTAGAATCACACAATGAAATATGTCATGCCTCCTCTAATATTTTCGAATAAAACCTATGATGATCAACCAGATCACCCTACTGATCCATAAATGCATGACTAACTCATGGATGATATACAAGAATGATAACTGAAATGTAAATAAAAATATCCTAAGATGGGGTTGGATGGAATTTAATTAATTTTTATTCATTTTATGATTCAGAAAACAAACGTATTAAAATAATAACACATGTCATATTTATGATTGTACCATTCCAATGCCACTATACTTTAAATAGGTCTTCCATATTTTTTCGTTCAATAAGATCATTGTCAGTGTGCTGGATGGGGGGAGGTATAAAATCCCATGTCCTAACTGCTATATATTGCATATTTCAAACATCAAGATCAACTAGAACTATTTCAATAGTATCCCGTACCATCCTCACTATTCCTTACACCAGAAGTCATCCTATCTCCCAACCATCATCTTTATATCAATATATCATGATTCTATATCTCAAAATATACCACAATGGGGGAGAGAGATAGTGAACCACGAAGTCCAACCTTATGTATGCCCAGGGTGGGGTACTAGAACTGAGGTTATAATAATGTCATCATATAGGAGACATTAAGCAATATAATACAATTGGATTCATAGATAAGATGAATCATCTTCCAAAAACACCATGACCTAACATAAAAAACAGTAACCATACCAAAATGGATGTACAAATAAAAATGATCCAAATAAAATTATAGAATGTAAATAATGAAAATGAAGGGTAAATATGTGACATTGTCTCTGTACAAAGCTATGACCTAATAATGTATAGCACTATCAAACTAATCCTTGTAGAAACTTAAAAATAGTTTATATAAGAAGGGTGAGAATACAAGTCTGCCTAATATGAAAAACAAATGCTATCACGCACATGTAAAAAAGGATAATAATGAACCCATGATAAAAAAATATGATTCAATAGCACCTAAATAGGTTATCTATCCAGGAAAAACATCACCAAATCATGGTAACAAAATGACACCAGCCAAGTATTATAATATTACTAGAACAACATCAATAAGGGAAACCCATACCTCTTTCCCACTAGTATAATAGTATCACGTCCCAATTTCATACAACATGGAAAACGTGTGTATTTAGTATACAAAACTGCCCTATATGCATGGTCACATCACATCATTCCCATTGAAACATGAGATCACCTCCCCACAACCATAGCCACATCACATATCTCTTGAAAAGACCTAGGGCACAACACAAATACAGTGATAACTAAAGCAGTAGGGTATCATGAACATATATAAATTCAACCTCAAGATCTCCTCTTTCCTGGAATGTCCCCCACCCCCAAGCTTGGTTATATCACAATTCACCAGAAAAACACTGAGTCCACTACTACACAACCGCATTCACTTTTAATCTCATATGAAAACATGTGGGCTATCATAGCCACCATCTAATGAACTAACAATCATTTCATTATGATATCATGTGA
This sequence comes from Viscum album, assembly GCA_963277665.1. NCBI lineage: Eukaryota > Viridiplantae > Streptophyta > Magnoliopsida > Santalales > Viscaceae > Viscum > Viscum album. The sequence continues at coordinate 2,108,338,567 of OY728122.1, read as the reverse complement.
AATAATTACCATTCATGGAAGTGTGAGTCGTAATTTGTGGTTACCTATTCATCTGTCCTCTAATCTTGATGATGGGAGAAACACAACCACAAGACTATGTGTGTGTCATCACATAGTTCTTGATGTGGTTGGTGAGTATAGAAATCACATTGAATATACAATTATAAACATATATCCAAACAAAACCCCAATATATGGATTCAAAACCAAAAACTAATCAACTCCAAACATCATCACATTTTTTCCACCTATAAATGAATAAAATCACTTAAGAATAAAAAATCCCTATAATACTCGCAATCAAATCCATTATCCAAACCATTCCATTCATTATTTTGAATCATGCACATTTTACCACATAACCCATAATTTATTTAATCATTAATTTTTTTTTTGCATTAACAGAACTATATCCCTTCTGTTTCAATAATTATAATAAAATTATTTATTCCACCACAAACAAGGAATATACCATATGGAAATCACGTATCACATGCAGCTCAACATCCCCATCATACCACCACCTTCCCTCTAGAAAATAATGAACAAAAAAATAAACACCTCACCACCACAATGTATGAAAAAATAACATCACAACCCAATGAAAATATAAACAAAAACCTCACCCCCACAAAATTCTAGAAGAACAACCTCGTCGCCAAAAAATCACAGCCAAACAACCACATTTCCAAACCAATAACATAGCCATAAAAACCTACTCACCACTATAAAATCATGTCCAAATAACCATCATCCCCCACATTCCCCAACTACGCATCATCATAACATTAAATGATTTTATAGAATTACATATTGGTTTTAATCACATTCCACATTATTTGAGGGGCATTATCACACATTCAATAATCCAAATGAAACCATATTATTATCCATATATATGTGGTCAACTAATTTCAAATTTACAGTGATATAAAAACAATTAAAAAAACATGAATCACATAACTATAAAAATAACACTAAATAACCCAATTGAAATAATTTTTAGCAAGGAATCAGGCCTTTATAATCAAAATATCATGAATAATAATAACATTTTAAAAAAAAATTAGTTAATCCTTATTACTAACCAATTTAATTATAATAAACTATTTATCTTTGATTAATCCAAAAAAACGTCTCTAATAGATAAATAAGTGAAATCCACTCCATCGTAATTCCTAATAAATAGAAATGTGGGATTCCCTAATATAAAGACGTTTTTTCAACTCCATGTAAACCGCTGGGCAAAGAAGAAGATCCTAAAAACCATAAATGCACATTGAAAACTATGAATCAAGCTATACCCAACTAAAGGGTCATAAAAACTCATCCCAAACACACAACCCCATCCAAACTACACCACTGTATGTAAAATCTAAATAATAATGGATGTAAAAAGATGGGAATTGGAAAGAACTCACTGTGGATCAAAGAAAAGAAGCCGGATGTAAATCACTGTCGAATGGAATCCCAAATTCTTGAAGAAAGAGTCATTGTATCATTGCGAACAATAGAACAGAGTGTCAATGGTATGGTTTGGAAATAAACTATAGTGTTTAATCCTTAAAAAATGGGCTACATAAGATATATAAATGGATTGTAATCCATACATGTAATGTATATTTTGGGAAATAATTTCATCTGAAAAGGGATTCACATCAAACAATGTGTAAACTCGATTTATTAAATGTTGTGAATCCATCTTACAAGACATGTACCCTTCCCACAGGCTACACCTTAGTCCGCTACAATCTGCGAACCCCCCCCCCCACTACGCAATCTGTGAAACATATTTAAAAATACAATGATGATTATACCATATTAAATTGGGATTGGAATAGATGAGAAATAATGAGACGGAGAATGAAATAAATGTATTGATTGAAATAAAAAAACAAAACATTAAATATAACATTAAAAAAAGAATACAAAAAACATAAAAAATATATCTATAAGGAATGGATAGACGGAACACTTTAGAAACCTCCTGGTGGACATGCTTCATGTGTAAGAATGGAATTTCTAAACACTTGTCCAGAACCCATAAAAATATATATATTACAAGATATAACATCTTCACATACCCAATTCAAAAAATGACATAAAATGGATTTTCAGGTAAATTATGGAATGTTTTCTTCAAAAAATTCCATAAATTTTTTTTTTAATGTTTTATGAAGGGTTTGGACATCATTTAGTGTAATTAAACAGCTTGTAATGTGTGAGAAAGAATTTATAAACCTTCATATCATATAATTAGATCGATCCTTATAATTTTTCATGTCCTGTAATAAACACACAGTGTTTAATGTTATACTCCAATGATAGAATCCTCGATTGACATTGCTTATTATGTTTTGATCCTGTAAAACCTCCCATGATCATCCAATGAAATGGGAAACCACCATTAAGTTGATTTTATGGTATTCTTCTATTAAATCATAAATAATAGATTCATCTTCATTTTTAATTTGTGTTCAAATACGTGATTTGGGTCAACATGATATGTCTTTATGGTCCTCATTATATTAGGATTCCTCCATATTTCTCCAAATGTTTTTCGTTCTTAATAATATACAGTATATTATTATATTAGTTGAAGCACAACTTCAATAAATTAATATTATATAAATGCACATATAAAACACAAAAAATATATAGATATAAAAAGGTGTAATAAAATACCCCCACACTCTATTCATTGATTATACTTGAGAAAAATATACACATCGAAATATCGAGGATCCATATATTAAGAAGAGAATTTCCAAATCCTAATGCTCCTAAAAACAATTTACAAATAAATATTTTAAAATCACAAAACATTTCCAATAGATAATAACAAAACATTCATAATATGTATTGTGAAAATAATTTCATTTATTCCTTGTCACAAAAAAAATTCAACTTCTCATTAACACCCATTTATGATTTACCTCACCATTAATTTTTTCACTCCTCACTCACGTTGAAAATTTACTGGAGTGATGATTAAACATAATTTACATGTTCCAAACCATAGTCTAGCATTGATTCTAAATTCTCCACCCCTAAATAAAAATATCATAATTAATCATGCAGCATTGGTAATAGGTATCATATGACTCTTTGGCTGAGGGAATTTTGTTAAAAAATATGAAAATCTTGTAAGTCCCATGGAGTATGCTATAATCAAGCATAAAATTCATGATATTCAAAAGTAAGATCAATGAAATTATCTTCAACAAAATATGATTTCCTCTCACATCCCCCCCATCTCAAATTAACAGATCATGAACAAGTAATCATAATGAAGAAAAATCCTCTCTTATTATGAATTTTTTATGTCATGATTAAGAATTAACCTCAAATACCCCACTTAAACATATATAATAAATATTATAATTATTTTATTATATATTTTCTATTATCCTAATTAAAAAACCAATTTTTAAATTTTTTTATTTCTCAAAACTGGCTTGACGATAGGTAAGACATCCAGAAGCTAACCACATGTGATTATGATATCACAATTCTAACAATGGTGATATTTACAGACCAAAAATACAACCCCTTTCTAAATTTTAAATATATTTATATTTTTTACAACAAGAGGGATAAATAATTAATGTAATGAATAAAAACAATAATCTTCATGATAAATCCAATGGAATCATCCTACAGTATCTTATAAAGAACAATAGACCATATCTGCCATGAAAACCCCTTCCCACACACTTGTTCATGTGAATATTCTAAAATATACAACATATTGTGTAGGAAATGAAAATATTCGATAAACAGATCCATCTATACAAAGTTATTCCAAGCTACTATGAGATTATTAATGAATGATGTATATGTGGGTCTTATGAAAAATTTTCTCAACAATGTTTACCTCATTCATTTTAAATGTGAATTTCTCCAATAAAATTATCAACATATAACAATGATTTCTCTTGTAGGTTCACATTACCCATGTTTTACTAATTAAATATGCTTATATTGAATGAAATATTAGGTCCATTATCCTTTATTGAATGATAATATCATATAATTCAATCAGGTCTAGTCTAGAACATTAGTAATTAATTTACTCAAATAAATATTCAAAAAATTCATATCTTGTTAAGAAATCATATATATATAATTTTTATGGAAACCCTAAAATGATATTACCAATGAAACGTAAAATTTCCATTTATAACATTTAAATTTATGGTCATTATATTAAATATTTTCCTATATTTCAATCATTCGTTTCCATGGGGATGGTGTCTCCTAAACAGGTTATTGCATGACAAAAAACGAACCATTTTATTTGTGAATATAAATTAATTCAGTTCATACAAAAATTTAATTCAATTATATTTTTTCCTTTTTTAGAAAATCATGTAACCGAAAAAACTAGTGGGGAAAACTTATACCGAAGCTTAAAGAACTCCTCTTCCATTGATTATTTTCAATAAGTTTCTCTACTTCTATCAGACCCATGTTCATGATGTGATGTTTGGTCTCACAATGTGAATTGGAAACGCTATGTGTATTGATCATGTGTATTTTACAAAATATTCTTCTTTATTCAGGCTTCCCTTGCTTTAAAAATAAGAATAAAATGTGAAAGTACATACACTTTTTTTAAAAAAAATATTTTTATCAAATAGGTAACACGATCATCTACTTGGATAGATATGAATCTAATAAATAATATTATGTCCTTGATTGAAATTTCAATATTCATTTTCCACCTAGTAGTTCTACAATAAGGTATATTTCTAGAATTTTTTCTTTTATTAAATATTAGAAACATGGTATATAACTAACCATTCTGGAATTAACAACTTTTGTACTTTTTCTGTATCTGGGGTATATCTTTGTTTTTTCCTCTATGAATCCATTCATAACATTAATATTTGGTGGGATTCATATTGAGGAAAAATATAATGAAAAAATAAGGAATCAAAATCTGAAAATATTTTTTTTCTTCTACACTACTATAGTCTCTTCCTTATTTTCCATAGTATGAGCTTCTAGAATGTCTTATTGAATTGTATCCACTATGTTCTATTCTATTTTCATGAATGTGAATGAGGTATTACCATTGTTCTTCAGACTTTAGAATACATGTGAGGTTGAATAATGAATGATTGACATACTATTCCTTAACTTTTGTAAATTTTTTCTAGAATACAACTTGTTTTTCATCATCCTCCTTATACATTTTCACACTATTCGTGGAAAAATTTATATCCTTCAAACTTCTATAATAAATTTCTAATTCCTCAATGAATTATTGAACTTCTTCATCATCAAACCATTTGATATCATCATCTGAACTCAATGGTTTATAATTCCAAATGGATTTTAAATTTGAAATAACTTGATAAATGTGAATATTTAATATTTCATGTTCTCTAAGTTTGACCTGATTGATAGTTATACTATTATAAAATATTTAAATGCACATTGTGATAAATTTCTATAGTATTTCATCACAAATATTATCCAATTTTTTTTGAAAGGAATGAACTTCATGAATATTCCTATCAGGATGATCCATATTGTAAATAGATAGTACTTCCTCTAAATATTTAAATTAATTTTCCTCAAACCAACCTGTATTTTTATTAGAAACTATTGGTAGGATACTTTAAAGAGAATTAAAATTTGAAAATATTTGAGAAAGGTGAGTCATCAATTTTACCTTCTTATTATATTTTTCCTCATTATAGTTAACCCTCTTTCCCCCACATCTATTTATTTTTCCAACAGGATGGTTAATCTATATTTTGATTGATGCTATTGATTTTTATGGAAGTATGTGTCTTCATGGATGTACTAATTTTATTATCCTTATATTTTGTAGTCTTAAAATAGGGTTCTCTTCCATTTTTATTATAGTTGGTGTCACTCATATATTGATATTGGAGTCTATCATATTCAAATGAATATGAATCATCCCAAATCATTTCATTATATTTTTTTAAAAGTTTGGGGCCGATGCATCAATTTATTTTTAAAGCAGAGACCTCTTTAGACTGGGTAGAGGGTGACCCATTACATAGCCTGAAGGCCCAAGGCCAAGTGTCCTGCAAACAGGGCTAGAAATCCCATTTTATGGCCCAAAGGACCCCTCGGTGAACAGTACTGCTACAGTACCCACGCAGCTGAAGTACCGCCACCGCTACAGTACCCTGCTATAGTCCCACCGCCTCTAGAGTACTGCCGCTACTACAGTCCGCCGCTGCTATAGTACTGCTACAGTGTCATGCTACAGTGCTGCTACATTACCTTGCTTTAGTATCTCGGGAATTCTCCCCTGGCTGGATTTCATCCTGGGTCTTTTGGATGCCAGGCAGGAGCATGAAAATTCTAATATATATATATATATATACAATAATATGAAATTAAAAAAATTGAAAAAATATTTGAATAGTTATACTGTAAGATACTTCATGGACCTAAGAAATTAGTTATGAGTCAACTGCAATGTTCCACTACTCCTACGAAAAGATGCCAATGTTTTTAGGTACCTAGAAGACATCATTAAATACATAGAAATAAAACAATTTTGAATCTATTTTTTCTCAAATCATGCTAACAACTAATTAGTAGTAAATTAAATGTTTGGGGTTGATCCCATATAAGGAAGGGAGTACAATCGAAGAAATTTGACCAAAGTCAAGTCATCTTATTTCAATTTCATTTTATTTGACTAATGATGCAAATTAAATATTTAAAATGAATTTATATTTATAGAAAATGAAGTGGAGATAATTATTTTAGGTTTAATTTTTTGGGACCACTTTGTGTTTGAAGATTGTATTTGTTGTCAACAGTTGTCAATGCTGGTCAAAATGAAGAAGGATATGAAGAAGAACTCCAAAGTTAATGGAGATCAGCTGAAGTGAGGTTTTCTAGAGAATTATTATGGAATCATAGTATTGGATTTCATACTTGAGAAATTCTCTTAGAAGATAAATTCAGATGATTGTTGAGCTGATCCTAAGTTCAAAGAACATGTGTCAATGGTGACACATTATTTACAACAATGAAGAATGGAGAAGTATCATCCATCTTAGGATGATTGAAGAAGAATGAGGATTTGAAGAAGACCATGAAATTATTCATGATAGAAATCCATGCAAGCGATTACTTGAAGAATAAAATCATATGATTTGCATGAAGTGTAAAATGATGGCGGAAGAAGAAGAGAGAATGTGTAAGGGCTTGGATTTCTGAGGTAGCCATGCATTTCACATTATATCCAAATCCGACGATGCATTGCTGGTATGTATTTCACACATATCATGAGTTAGGAGAACTTATGATTCAAGCCTTATGAAGGAAAGGGGGAGAAATTATGATGCCAGTCATATAAAGTTTTGATTGGAAGGAATGGTGCTGCTGGGAGATAGGGAAGTTTTAGTTCCCATTGCAACTCTGACGATGCTAAAGATGATCTATCAATGAATAAATATCACGATAGTGGGATTCATCATAAGATCAGTAGAATGGTTATGGGAAGCAGTGGAGAGAGAAAATGACAAAGCAATGGACAATCTGGGGACTGCAGAAAAGCACAGTTTAAGGTGGCGTCGTTTTCCAGTGTTTTCCAAATTTTAGGGCCTAAAAATCAGGAGATGAAGATGTGTTTTTGGCAATGGATGAAGCGTTAAAGATTGAATATGGTTTAGATTTTTGCGTGCGAGGCATGATTGAAGATGAGAACATCGAAAAATGACAAAGGCATGGAGTGCGCGGAAATTTAGGCATGATGCGCGCAAAAATAAAGTGGTGCGCGCAATATATGCGGGTTGCAAGAAATAGTAGTGGGTTGCGTGAAAAAACTGCAGGATGCACGAAAAATAATGTTGTGCACGTAATATTAGCGGGCTGTGCGAAAAATGATGTTTGTGAAAAATATTGGCATGGTGCGCGAAATAGAGGAATGAAGTTTTCGCGCAAAATGTGTTTCGAGATCAGAAGCTCGAAAATTGGCAAAGGCATAAAATGCGTGAAAGATTGGAGCAGTGCACGAAAAATGATGTCGCGGGAAATATTGGGTTTGCGCGCAATTTGTGCTTCATACATAGAAGGATAAAAAATGGCAAAGTCATGAGGTGTGCAAAATATTGAAGCATTGTGCGAAATATGAAGTTGCATAAAAGAGTTTTTACGCGCATGAAGGAGGTTCTACGCGCGGATTAGGGTTTTACGCACAAGGTCAAAAATGCCTATAAATATGAGGTGAAACCCTCTCATTATGTGTGACTCGACACATAGACAAATCCCGAGCTCTGACGCACGGAAAAATAGATGTATAGAGTATTGCGCGAATAGAAGAAGTGTTGCATGAAAAAGAAAGTGTTGCGCGAAAAAGGGAAGTTCTGCATGAAAAAGAAGGGTTGCGCGAAAAGGGTTTTTCACGCCAAAAGGTGTTCTTACGCGCAAGGATTGAATTTTACACGCAAGCCACCTAGAAGGTTGCGTGAAAAATTTGAGAGTTCCACAGGCCTTCGATAGGTGCATAGCACTCTCGAAGCATCTTTGCGAAGAAGAAAGAACTGTGAACCATTCGGTTTCACAAAGAGAAGTTGAACCACACTCACATGACTGGTGTTTAACACTATCATTGTGCATTTTGAAGTGAGGAAGAACAAGATGTGCTACTGAATTCATATCTGCACCACAGAAGAAGGTAGTATACCAATACACTATTATGTTGGTATTGAGAATTGAAGAAAGTGATTAGAACACTATAATCATACTGTGTCAAAGAGAATGATGAGAAGAAGTAGAACAGAGTATGCCCAAATGAAGGATGAAAATTATTCAGGGAAATTTAATTCTAGTGATTCTAAGATGAGCTGGTCTTCATTGTTCTGATAATCACAATGGGAGTTTGTGATTCCTGCAGATTGAAGCAGAAGTGATCTCAATGTAGCTGGTTTTTCACTGAAGACGAAGGGGAAGAAGATTGTGCAACTTTCAGGTTTGCTGCAGAGAAAGAAGTGGTTGTTTACCTGCATGCTGCTAGGCAGGTAATAATTGAATAGAGGAAGAACAAAGTAGCACTGTGACATCCAATAGGTCTCAACAGGTGAACGATTCTTTTGGTGTTGCAAACTCTTTTAACAGAGAGAAGACTGTCTTAATAGGTAGTATAAAGAACCAGCTAGAGGCTGCAAGAGACTGTCTTCATAGGCAGTATAAAGAACCAGCTAGAGGCTGCAAGTTGGACTATGATTTCACCAGTCCAGGGAAGAGGATTGTTTCCCACCCCCCTCCAAAGTGTAGGGACTCACACTGGTTAGAGGATTGTTTTCCTAGCCACTACATTGTAACAGCATTTTACATTATAATGGAGAATCCATGCACTGGTCATCCCCATGCACGGCAAGGACGTAGCTACTCTTATTGAGTGGTGAACCTTGTAAAAATATCGTGTGCATATCTTTACCACTTTCTATTATTGCATGAGACAGGGAAAAGCGAATAAGAGAATCAAGATCCTAACAGGTCTAGAGGTACATGGATAAAAGTTGGAATTGGTTTAAAAATTCCCCAACACTGATTCACCCCCCCTCTCAGTGTTAGGTATATCCCAAACTGGTCCTTTCATAATTTCACGGAATAGGAAAATAATATTCTTATATTTAAATTGGGATAGACCTATGGTGTCCGATGCAAAGTTGTGAAAAAGAAACCAATTGATCTGGGTCCAACCAATGGGATCAAACTATGATCATAAATAATCCTTGGTCCATATCAATTGAAAACATATTATTAAGAGTATTTTCTTTTATGTATAATTTGTTATAGGTTGATGGTAATTGAATGATATTACCCAACTAGGTCATGGTGAATCAATTTACAAATTTGATGGTGAGGGGTTGTGAATAATAATTATATTAACAATTGTTTTAAACATAGTTATAGACATAAGGGTCTGTATTAGATATTAATTATTTTCATCCAAAACTACTCTCATATAATATGATTTAGAGGATTATTTTCACTTTATGGAGTTGAACAAATGTTGGTATACCGATGACATACTTGACCAAACAAAGAAATGATTCCAAATCCAACATTAAATAAATCATTTTCCAAAGGGATGATAATAGATGAAAAATAATGTGAAGGATAGTTAATAAAAAAGGGATATTGAAATTTAAATTGAGATTATTCATCCTTACAATATAGAAAAAAATGAAAAATTGGATCAAAAACATATCTACGAATAACATCTATTTAGAACAGAACGACATCATCCAGGTGGTCACTAATCAAACATAGAAAAAAAAATTAAACTATTAGATACAACCCATAAATTTAAACCTAGATAGAATATCTATAATTACTAAGGTAAAAAATGACATTAAATAGACAATTGGGTCAAATAAAGAATGCTTTTGTCGAAATATACAATGAAATTACATTTTATATGTATTCCAAATGGTCTTTACATCGGTCAATGAAATTACATGACGTGGGATGTGCATGGATGAATTTATTCTCCTTGATATTCTGTAAATTGATAGCTCCATTTACTTTTTTGTGAAATATAATAACTATACCATGCCTATTACAAAATTATTGAGCTGAAATACTCATTTCACTCAATATATTCAGTTTTGAGCCATAAGAACCTATCATGAACACACAAAAACATGGTAAAAATCATTTAATATAATTTTTGGACTCTTTTCCTTCAATCATAATTCCTGGATTCGAATTCAGTTTATGCGGAAGTGTCATGCCCAAAAGTGGTTCCAAGAGATGTGCTGTTATGTTTCTCAATACATCACATTTTCCATCGTATTTCTCTAATTATTAATCATTCATAAGAACACACAATACAATAATATATTCCTTGAAACTCAAAATTAGAAAAATAATTTTCAGTTATATTATATATAAAGATGGAAAAATATTTATATATGAAATAAAGTAATCATATCAACAAATAAGTAGTTGGAGAATTAATTTTTAAATTAATTTGAGATACCAATAATATTTCTACATTAAGATGATGAATTGATGGTAGAATCATGAATAGGTTGTATATGGAAATTATGGTAGATCACTATTGTAAAAGCCTATTAGCGGTAGGTTATCTAGAAGTAGTGGTAGCACATTCTAGAAGAAGACTAATGTTATAGATGATTTTTCTAATTAAGTACAGTGCAATGAAAGAAGTTCCCATTGGTAGATATATTTTAGTAATGGGTAAAAAATGATATGTTTGTTTAAAATGGTGGTATATTCAATAAAAAATTGGAGATTATAACTTTGTGGTAGTTTGACGATACAATTTTAGTAGTCCTTAAAGAAAGGTAACTCATTGTAACTGTTTGTAGTCCTTTTAAACTAAAAATATATCAACACTTCATTAATATTCATAACATTGTTGAAAAAAAAATCAATCATATAACATTAAACTAATAATTAGTGTAAAAACCATGATTTGGGATAATTTAAATAATGAGGTTGTGGACTAACCCAACAAACACCAACATTTTCATGATCACAAATTTTGGAATTTATAGCTATTAAAGAATATATATAACATTGAGCGTATGAATGAAATATAGTCTTATTAGCTCAACTAATCAATGTAATGAATAGATATAAATTTTATTCATAAAATAAAATGGGTTATGTGTCATTTTAAAAAATAATTGAAATTCATTATAATTACTCACCCATTTGGGATTGTTAAAAATTTAAAATGAATTAGGCATATAATAAAAAATAAAAAATCCTATATTATGAGTGTATTTTTATTAATCATGAAAATGGTACAAAATAAAAAAATTAAAGGTAAATAAAAAGTCAATCACTTTCAAATCCTACTATTAATAATTTTATCATTTTTTCCACAAAGTGATATAGGTTTCACCGGGTCCTTCCATTTCTACTGGAAAAAATGGAGGTGGAGGCAGGCGTTGCAGCAGAGGCAGAAGGTGGACTATCCTTGATGAAGACTATCATGTACTGTCTTACTTCTTCAATAGGAGTAGTAAAAATGGTCATAATACCATGTATGAGGGTTGAACTGGTGAATAATGAAAAACTTCCATTGGAAGTTTTCTAGGCACTATTATTCATGTCCTTGATGACTAAAGAAAAGGCTTCAAGAGAGCCACAAATTTTTATAGAACTCCCTATATTAATTATTTCCTTAATTAAATCCCCATTCAGTTCCATAAAAATGTTACTACAGGAGCCGAAACATTTAATTCGTTCACATTCTTCTTTAAGGACATTATCCCTAAAGGAACACTTGGATTATGATTAATGAAAATAATGTGATAATGTATTTCATAATTATTGTAGAAAAATGAATGGAAGAATTTAATAAAATTAGTAATAATATGTCTATCCCATGTAGCATCATTCAAAAATTATCTTACTAAATTATAAATATCCATAAAATGTCTATTTATTTAATGAAGAAATTTTTTTATGAGAAGAAGTAATAGAACCCATGGAAAACTATTGACCCTCCCTCAAAATGGATCTAATAAAATAACCATCCCAAAAGGAAGGAATTTGAGGATAATAAATAGATGTGAATGCCCCACCTTTTGAAAGCAAGTCAAGTCTATCCCTGATGATATATATCTCAAAGAAAATTACACCTCTAAAATAATTCATGATGTATCAAACATCCTTTATTTCATCATCCGACATCTTATTCACAATTTATAATTCATTCATTTTCATAATAATATTATGTTGGATATGAGAAATGGAAAATAAAAATAGCCATCTAGTATCATCTTCACTATGTTTTGTTTATTTTTGAGTTGTGGATCAAATAATCCCACTTAGAGCAGAAAAAAAACATTCCTTAATGGTATCAAAATCATGATTATTCAAATAACTGATGTTTGGTGTAGGATATGTATGATGATATCAACTCCCCTATAGGAAAGTCAAGGAAGCCTCCTCATGTCCATTTTTTCTAACATGGTAGCTCGAGAAAGTAACATCCAACCATTGTACAAGATCCAACCATTCAATCAATCACCCCTAAGGATATTTCTCAGTAATGATGACATAAAACCACCATTTTTCGGTGGACAGATAATATCATCACAATTAAAAATAATATCATAAATATTTATGTAATATACATTCGATTTTTGGTAAAGAATACCTATCATCTTAGAGACTAGAGATTGGCCCCACTTAGTGGGTTCCTCTTCAGTGTTATTAAAAGTAATTGTATGAAGTCTAAGAGAATATTATTTTTGAAATGGGACATGATGATTATATTTGGACCTCACTTCTACACTAGAATCATCTAATTTAGAACATATTTTTTGGACTATTCTTCCTCATCTCCATAACAATCGTCATCATCTCCACCTGACACCTCATCTACGTATTCTTGATACACAAAAGAAGGCTTTTTAACAGTGTCACATTTTAAACCTCAATAGCTAGGATTCATCAACATCACTGTGAAATAATTATACATTTGGAATAGAAAGTGGAATGGTAGCTATTCTATAATATACATTGGTACTTTTAATCACATTAATGTTACATTATTCATCTTCTGAATCATTAGTAGTCTCTTCTCCAACACCATAAGATTATATTCTTGTAGTAGACACATCCTCCTCATCAGAGGAATACAATACCACATTAATTGGATCCAAGACATGATGAACTACACATATATTCTAGTTTAGTTATCAATAAGGTTGAATATTTCATGCATCGTTTCATTACCCTCCAACCATTTCTGTAACCTTGGTTTCCATTTTAACCTTAATATTTTAAAGGTTTCTTTACATAATAAAACCACCAAAAATGGTAAACTTTTCGACACCATCTATATCATGTCATTGGGACTCTTATAGAGAAGCTATAATTTTTTTATAACCCATGTAGTTCAACCCAGAGGATTTTTTTTGAATGTAAATAATATGAACCATTAAATATCTACATTGATTAATATTCTCTACAATTTTGATTAGAAATAAGAAACATATATCATAATATATCATAATTCCAAAGTCCCCCTATTTTGAAAATAATATTTGTTTAATAATATTAAAAAACAAATTCCTTCATCCATGTACACTATTGCTAGTCTTAAAAGAGTTTCATTCTTAGTTACCACCAAAATAACACCCTCTATCACAGATTATTAATTATTAAGGAAAGAACTTTCATAACCCTTCTACATACTTTGGTGAGGAATGATGAATTATTGTTCCGTCTACTTATATTAATGAAAAATAATTATTCTATCTATCACTACTCAATAAAAACTATTTTTCAACAAAAAAATACTCTGGAAACATTTGAACTCTAAAATTAACCCCAGATAGAATGGTAGATCATTTATTGAGAACCATTTATCCTATTTATGATCCATGATGACATTACAAATGATATCATTTGTCAAAAATGAACTATACGACATCGATTTCTATTTTAGTATGACAACTCACTACATAAGGATCTAAATAATTGACTCTATTGAATGACTAGATTATTCTACCAACTTCTACAATTGATGAGGTTCATCTGGTGAAACATCAATATGTTTTACATGTTTTATTTTTTGAATTATTCCAATGTGTAAGACTAGATTCATAGAAGGTAGAGAGGGAAATGAATAATATTTAATGGATGATTTTGTGATAAGGATATTATTAGACTCATGTTTAATGAAATCTATCATTTCCAGATTAAAAATTTTTAAAGCTAGCTTTTTTTAAAATATAATATCTATAAAAATTGATAAAATATATAATTTTAATTTGATGTTATTAATAATAGTAAAAAATAATGGCATCTCATCGGATTTTATTTTCCAAAAATAGTTCTCAACATATCAAGAAACAGAAGACCGAAATTGTTTCATTTAAATAGTACCATTCCTATGGATGAACACAATTGTTTCATATACTAATAGTCTAATTCTTATGGCTATATACAATGGCCATACACCAATTATGGATCATCATTGTAGTGAGAGTCATGATAGCACATCTAATGATAAAATATGTTTATAGTCAATCCTAATAGATGTATGAGTAACCGTACGTCAAAAAGCAATTGATACTAATGGTAGATTATCCATCGTCATACCAGTCAAGGAAATTTTCTACTAGAAGTAATATACATTAACAAAAAACTAATCAAATCATATCATCCTATTGTAATGTATGGTATATATTATTCTCTAAATGGTCAAAGGCTTAATGAACAAGCTTGCATGTTGATGCTCAAATCCTATGATCTCATGAATTATATCACCTTTTGGGAAAAGATCTCTCAAAAAGTGATGTCTTATATAAGAATTTATTCATCTTATAATGGAATATATGATTATTCAGGATATTTATTACACTTACATTATAAATATTTATATGGATATGTTAAAACTAATATACATAGTCTAGTAGTGTGTGCTTCATATAGAGAATTTATGCACCATAACTACCAACAGTTATGTACAGATCACCAATATTTGATAATGACATAGATATTAGTATCTTTATACACAATGAAACATGAGAGATTCCAAAAAATATAAATTTTAAAAAGGATATTTTTCTTTCTAAAATAAATCCAAAAAAATCATTGTCTAAATAACACACTTAATAAAGTCCCTTTTATCTAAGATATTGTATTCCTATTTTAGTTGTATTCCTATGGTTGTTAAAAATTCTTTTAATTGTATGTAACTATAATTATTTATTATTTTATTGTAAATGAGAACACATACACAAACTAATTATTATATATTGTTTTCTATAAGTTTTAAGGGAAAATTTCCATTCACAACCCTTTATGTGGTTTAATCAGCTAATTTCCCAGTGACATCAATATAAAACATGAATCTAATAATCTTCGGTGTACGAGTACCTTCATTTATTTCCATTTGAAAATGTTTGAAAGGATTTTTTGTTCAATTTCATTGATCTAAAATAATTACATACTTATTTTGAAAAAAAATGAAAGCTGATATTGAATTTATGTTTTTGCATAAAAATCATTTAAACATCACTTTTAATCACTTTTAATAAATTAGTACCAAAATAATTTCATAAAGATCTTAGAATAATATCATCAATATAGATTTTCACAACAAAAAAATTACTATAAATTTTATAATATATAAGGTATTGTCAGCTATTCCGTTAGTAAAGAAATTTGTAATTAAAAAATAGTTTACCCTAAAATACATTCCTCTAGGTTCAGGTTTCAAAACATATAATATTTTTAATATTTAGAAACCCAATTTGGAATATGAGGGTTTTTAAAACCAATGTGTTATTCTAATAAAAAATTCCAAAATAATAATTATATGATGATGAAATCATGATATCCATTTGATATAAATAGAAATTAATATTTTCTACATAGTAGATAATCATTTTTATGGATCAATTTCAAACTAGAATCAAATATGTTTCCTAATATTTAATAACATCTTCTGGATTGTAACCTTGTGAAACCAATCATTCTTTATATCAATATATATTTCCCTAATTCACCCACATTATCACTAAACCCTCATTTTATACTAAAGGTTTTGTATTACATAATTAATTCAACTAATTCATAATTTATATGTATTTCAAGAAGATTTACCAAATCATTCATTTCCATTTCCCAAAATTCAACATCTTTTACATTAATTATTTTCTTAGATTAAATATTTTACAAGAAAAATGGTAGTTCAACATGATTTCTAGGAGAATATCTAGTATGAGTTCAATTATCTAGGTCACCTATAACTAGATAAAATTTATAATATCTAAGAGATATAATTAATTTTTAGAGATATGTACTAGATAAATCATTATCAATTACATGGTTGTGAAAAAATTGTTCAACAAAACTGGAATATTTTTCTATAGGGTTGATAATCATTAAATAGTTGGGAATTGATATCTATATATATAATTTTTTTAATAATGAAATTTTTAAAGAATTATTAGGTTCATGTGGATATATCATATCAAATTTAACACAAAATAATTCTTTAATAATCTTAACCCTTATATTAATCACCATTTTATGATATATTATATGTCGAATATGTAAGGAAATTTCCATTACATATTCTAGAAGAAAACCTATATAAATTATATTTTATATTGATTATAAAGAATTTTCAACCAAAAAACATTAATGTAATGAACCTTTAATCTTTTACCATCCCATAAAAAATATGGGATCATATTTGAAATAGGTCTAATTAGAAATGTATTCATAAGATATAAATTTTTATTCATAACTTCTTCCTAAAAATAAATTTGTAAATCATAAAAATTATTTAGGTTCAAGAAAATATATTCAAGGTTTTGATTTCTTATTTATAAAAAATATATTCTATTTTGGTGTTCTAGGTGAGAAAATTTATGACTATAGCCCTATTGTTATTATAATGATTCAAATTCAAGATTCTGAAAGCCTATAGCCTTGAACAGATCTAATGGATTTAATTATAATCCAACTATGATTTTTGATAGATCATGTATATTTGGAAAAATATAATAGATCTTCACTCTTATTAGAAATGAAAAAACCCATGTTTATATTGAATAGTCATCCACTATAATAAAATCAAAATTATTTCCTATGAAACTAGAAACTCTAGAGGATCCCAAAAAATTGATGTGAACCAAATCCAAAGCATGATATGTTGAAACATCATTCATTAATTTGAGTAATACTTTATACTGATTTTTTTTTGATAGGGATTATAGACACCGTCTATTGGTAATTAAAATTTATCAAAATCCATGATAATAGCAATCCTAGTATGATTTATATGAGAAATAATATTACAATGGACACATAATTAATGCCGAATCCATTATTTTTCTGTAAAAGAAACCCAAACGGGGTATATTTTGAGGGAAAAAAATAATTTAACTAAAAAACATAATCATTAACATTTGAATATTTTTTTTAAAATAGTAAAATGATTTTCAGGAAAATATCAGAAGAATTATTTGAAAATTAAACATTGTAACCATCATCACATAATTGTGAGATTCTATGAAGACTATAATTTTATCCATACAAAAAAAATATTTATAACATAGAACTATATTAGATTCACATCTTTTAATGATAGAATTATCTTCCCATTGGAATTTTTACCCATGGTAACATGTCTACCATAAATTTTGATCAGATTTTTGAAGTAGAAGTAGTCCCTAGTCATATGTTTAGAATATCCACTTTCTAGATATTAAATGTGTGTACTTTAACTTTTCCTATAGATTCCATACCAAAAAACAATTAAACCAAAAATAACATTGGTATACATATTTTATTGGGTAATGATTTGTTATTAAAAAGAAAATTTGGAATCCATATTTGATAACTTGTTTACTAGAAGTATAACTTATAATTTCATAAAAAAATACCTCAATAGTTATTTTAGAGTATGAAGTGTTTCAATATTTTTCATATCTATAACATGGAATAAAATTACTTTTATTTATTCCCTAATTCTATGCTGGTATACAATTAAATTCTTATATTTAATATCATTTTTATTCCTAATTATTTGAGTAAAAATTTCAATACCATTATTAATACTTTCAATATCATATTGAAGATGTTTATTTGAAATCATAAGATCATTATTTTACTTTAAAAAAAATCATTTTTTTACTTCTTATATCACAAAATCAGTTTAATGGTGAGTAGAAAAGTTATTATTATGTTATAAGCAATTTTGTTTATATTAAATTTAATTTTATTGTATTTCTAGAATATTAAAATTTTCTAAAAAATCATCACTTGATATATTTTGTGTATCTGTTTCCAATGATTTCACTAGGGCATGCATCCGTCTATCAAGGACGCACTGATTATTACCACGAATTCCCACATTCCAATGGTATGTCGTATCTGTCTCTTATTAAGGGATGTTTGCACCTTGATCACAATGGGGTGATGGGATGTCAGTTCCTTCTTTCATGGATTCCTCCTCGGAACTCCTAACCTAGTCTGAGTCTCCCTTATAGATTAAGACGTTCTTCAAGAAACTCATCATAGTGCCATGTCTTCATGGACATTGGTTAATTACACTTCTTTTATCATGAAATTCCTTGGGGTCTGTTCATGGCAGCATCCTTCGGTCGAGGAAGTATTCACGTTGGACCTCACTGGCATGTCTGGACACTGACAAACTATAACTTCTGGGTTTCTTCTTCTTATGATAGGGCTTCTCTAGGGAAAAGATTCCTGATACATCCCATGTCGAATGCGGTGAATTATATTCCATAGTCATTTCTCTGATTTTTTCCTCGTCGTCCCATGTTTAACACAACGTATGACACGCGTTTAACATCTAGCGGAGATGGATCAAATATATCGAAACATTAACTGGAGTGGATCAGATGGGTGATACCCCTAGAGGGAACACTGATGCTGGGGCTAATTCATGTTTAGGTACCCAATTACAGATAGGGGAGTAAAGAGGTGGATAACATGATATCACTGGGATGTCATAGGCCAAGTAAGAATTGGAATGGATATGGATTGATTATAGTTGAAGGGGAATGAGAGGGAACCACCATGAAGATGATGGTAGAGTATTTCTTCAGCCTCATTTAGGATTCCTATGTATCCCAGTGGTACGAAATCAATCTTCACGTAGATTGGTGAGTCGATGAGATACATTAGGTGGAGCACTGTGATAATGGATGCTGGGATGGCATCTGGTGGAAGAAGAACCTCACGGATGGTGCATGAAATTTCCGAAACATGTCGGATCGAGGGATGGACTAGGATGATACATGGGTGATGGGATTCAACATCAGGGAGGCATTCTACATACACCCATGAAAGGGAATTGAAGTCCACATAGTTTAGGATGGAGGTATAGAATTAGGGTGTTTGTAGAGGACAACGACCCGATAATATATTGGATATTTTATGTGGTTAGCATCCTAGGTTACTCCGATGCTCGAGGGATGGACCATAGGTGTGTGTCAAATTTAATAAGACTACAATGAGTTATAGTTGATTGTAGAGTACAATGGATTACCACTGGATGGGGCTACAATGGCTTACCACTGATTGTGGTTGACAACGAATTACCATCGATTGGGGAATGCAATGGATTATTGTCGATCGGGGAACACAATGTCTTACCATCGATCGGGGAACACAATGGATTACATTTGATCTGGGAGAACAATGGATTACTGTCGATTAGGGAACACAAGAGATTACCATCGATAAGGGAACACAATGGCCTACCATCAATTAGGGAACACACTGGGTAACTGTAGATTGAGGTTAAACCTTCGGGGGCTTCTAGTGTACCTTGTCTGGGGGACAAGGATCAAAGCCCACATAGTTCAAAATGGTACCAATTATCTTCTTTGTGGGATGAAAACGTGGTTTACCATTTAACGTCACCGGGATGAGGGGGGACTGAAATAGACTAGTCGGAACCAGTGGGTGTTGGCCTTCAACCTCAAGGATGCTTCATACCTACAATTCCTTATCAAGGCTCAAAGTCCACATGGTTTCGGATGAGATTGGTGAACTGATGCGAAGGGTTCGGGACCAGTAGGTGTTGGGGTTGAACCTCAGGGAAGCTTCCTATGTACCTTTCCTTTGCAGGGATCAAATTCCATGTAGATTGAGATGATTAAGAGAACCGACGTAAAACGGGTTGGGACCAATGTAGGTGTTGTGATTGAACCTCATAGAGGATTCCTATGTACGTTGTCTTGGAGAGGATCAAAGTCCACGTTTTTTGGGATGGTTTGGTGAACTGATGTGAAGGGGGTCGAGACTAATGGAGGTGTTGGGACTAAACCTCAGGGAGGCTTCCTACGTACCTTGCCTTGGAATGGATCAATGACCACATAGTTCAAGATGCTCTGGGAATGACACTCTAGGATGGCACAGGGAGGATTTAATGGTTGATGATTACTCTAATCCCACATGAATCATGCTCTGTGTAAGAAACATGAGGTAGTAATGATGTGATGATCACGTCATAAAAGTTGTGTCAGTGGGATGTGAAGTGGGTCTTATATGTGGTTAGAAGCCCAAAAAGGAAACAGGGGAATACATGATGTTCTCAACCCATTGAGGAAACAAGGGATTATGCGTGGTTAGTAGCCCCAAAAATTTAAGATCGGAGATTACTCTAGTATGGAGGCCTGAGTGGTGAAAAAGCCCAATGGGAGATTGACAACATGATGACGGTCTCTGTTCCCATCTGTCCTTTGGTCTTTGGCCTGGAAGAGAGGAGAGGTAGTAGGGATAATTCCTCACGCAAGAATGGATAGGGTCTTACACTTGGGTTTTTACCCTTCCCTACAAACTTGCATCACTACCGTAGAGAGGATCTCATTCCATGTGAGGAAGAGCCAACTCCCATGGAGACGAACGGGTGTTGCGAATGTCCAAGATGGGGTGCCCTGCGTATGATGCATGGGGAGAGGTCATAATTTACCATCATGTGTTGAGGAAGATGGCACTTAGTAGTTTAAAATACTGTATCTTGGAAGATTTGGGTTCAATCAACCAATTTGTGGCACCGCGATGCTAGGGGGAAGTAGTGAGGTGTCCCAAACCCAGGGAATCGTGAACCTGGGGGAGCCGCGAAGCTGGGGCACCAAGAACCCAGGCTCTCCATGAAGCCATCACACCGTGAATACTGGTTCCTCTTCTGCCTCTATATAGGGGCTAAAATGTATTTTTCCATACATGGATCTTCGTGAATGATGGTTCTTTCAACCCTATTCGTGAACAATACTCTCCAAGAATGTCGTAGCGAACCAGATTTGTGGGCGTGGTGCTTCACAAATGCCTTTTTAGTGAACTCAAGTATCAAGAACCTCTACCTTCTGGGGGATGTGAGCCAAACTGCCACATATTTTCACAAAATAAATGAGGATGCAATAGTCTTCGCGAAGGGATATCGTGAAGGGTCTTCACGAAGGGTCATTGTGAAAACATTTAGTCCCAAAAAAGTTCCAAAGTCCTTCGATTCATTTGATTCTTGGGAGGATTCACGAGCGGTCTGTGTTGATACTGCTTGGAGTGAGGCCTTGGACAACCACCCAAAAATAGGTGTGTACATCTGTAGTACTTTAGATCATACATCGTTTATAGAGGGGCTGACAGAGGTGAAATAGGAATATATTTTGTGCAAGTGTCTTCCATTATATAGTTTTTTTTGTGGGAGGAGATCTTTATTCATCACACCAGTAGAGATGAGCCATCCTATTAGATCAGGGGGACTCCGGGGCAATATTAGTGGCATAGGGCAGGACATGGGCACATAAGCAAAGACCATACCATGATTACATTTCATTTCTTATACAATCACGTCAATAACATCGATGTCAACGCACTGGTGCCGAAGACATCCCCACTGCAATATAAGATGATTTTCAAGGCTGATCTTGGAAATTCTGAAAAGGAGTAGACTATGAGATGGGACATATGCTAGGGTGGAAATTTTACAGGTGACTAGGCTTGGGTCAACTCAGAATGCACATCCTGTGAGGGTTTTGAGAATGTATTGAGGTGGGTGGTCATGTATGAAGCTTCTTGGGCCTTCAAATTCAGTGTCTCCACACAAAGAGAATTTATATTGGAGTTTCTGAGCCTGTATTCAATAGACACCAACACTTCCCACCAACATCACGTGGAGGTTGGCATCAGCCTTTGGGACCTGTACCACATTTATAGCATCCTGATCCTAGGGGGAATGTAGGACATGTTCCTCCCTTAAAATATTTATTGGGTAGATGGGGGGAAAATTCTACCTTTGGAGTTATCGTTGCTAAAATTTGTGCCAGGAATGAACGAGGACAAACCGAACCCATGAGACATCCACTTCGTGAAGTGGTTTTCCAACATCATTTATTTACCCTCAAAATATGGGTCACTACCGGCAAGGCCTCCTATTTTTCTTCGAGGAGCTCAGTGGGTTAATGAGGGTTCATACTGGCACACCCGAGAAGGTCTCCAGTGGAAGCTCTAGTGATACAATGTCCCGAAAAAGAAGCGGCTTATAGTCTGGATTTATGAGTTTATCTCAGCACAGATCAGTTGTTGGATATTACTTGTAAGTGATGGACACATGTGGGTGTGGCCAAGAAAATGTATCCTGGAAGCTCAGCTTGCTTGTGGAAATCACATCAACCTTGGCATAAAAACAATGGAAAAGTTGTACCATCTTCTCAGGTATGTTAGTGGGGGGAAGAGGCCACTACGTGTATTCGGGCCATTCCATTTTTTGTACATTTGGATCATGGTGCATATGGGGGTTATAAATACCTCAACCCCATTTCTCCACCAAGGATACATTCGCTCCTAGTGATTTTGAACATTACATGGAGAACCCCGCTAAAGCTAGATGTTGTGACCATGCTAGGAAAAAATGGGATTAGCAGAACAGCTTATCTTTCATCTATTACCTTTTCCAATCGAGGCATATTCCAATAATGGAACAGATATGATAGGGAAACAATCTTATCTATTATCCATTCATGGTAGTGTGATGGTGGCACGAGTGGATTGAAATCCCATATGTGGACCATAGGCCACTCACCGGTTTTCTTGATAGTTCCATTTCCTGCAAACGATGACTCCCAAAGTGTATATGACTGTACGCCACAATAATCCCCCATGTGTTATGTGGAAAATCTGGCTGATGTTTACCCGAGGGATGGGATATTGTTGAATGAGATTCCCCCATACAACGATGCATTCTGATTGGTCAGCGAGTATTTAAAAAGTTGGGAGGTTGCCTAACCTAGCGAGATACTGAAGAAAGTGACCATCCGGTCTACCAAGGTGGTCACAACACCACGACAATGCATGCGGGCGATGGGGGGACACTGAGAAGGTTGTGCAGACACTCTCCAAGGCGGCGAAGCTGTGATAGCGGGAGCAGTAGGCCACGAAACTTCAATTCTGAGGCCTGTGTTTACTAGGGATTATGAGGGTGAGAGAACAATGTCAGGCCTAGTGGCTCCACCTATGAACCCTGAGGAGGGAGGTGAGTCGTCTCAAGGCTTTCACAAAATCGCCCCTCTAGCTCATGGGAAGTATCATTTCCTAGTATCAATCCCTTCTAATGCTATCTTCCCAGAGGCATGGATGGAATGGGATAAGAGAAAACAATAATTTCGCACCAACAGTTTATGGACACACCCGACCATGCACGAGACATTGTTTGGTGAGATCGCCTTTGTGAAAGGAGGCTTCAATGCTACTCCTACCAAGGGGAGGAAATTTATAATGGATTTAGAGGAGGTAATACATTCCTACAGTGACATGAAACTGATGTCGCACTAGGAAAGAGTGTTTCTAAACATGACCACTCCCGAAGCGTTGATGACAGCCCAACATACGGAGCACTTCCCCTTTCCTAGATATGTAGAAGAATCAAGGCCCGAAGAATCCAACATTGGGAACCCCATCGAGTGAGGGCCACCCCAGATAATCCTCTCTTGAAGAAGACAATATACATGCCTCAATGGTAATCTCCATTGGAGGGTTTTCCACAACATTGGATGTAAGTTTCCACTACCTTTTAACTCACTAATGAAATCCCTATATTTTACCTATTTTCATAAAAAAACATGCATCTATGAAGGAGAACCTTCATTCGGCCACCCTCGCTGCTGAGGATGAGGTTGAGTTAGTCGTAGAAGACCTAAGGCCAGGGTTCGGAACTGGGGAGATGGTGGTTGTAGAGTCCATCGATGCTTGGGATGCCTGGGTGACATTCTCAGAAGCCTCAGAGCCCACAATATTATATGGGGTGTCCTACCCCATCCTCCATGTGATTGTAAACCATAGAAAAGACCAAGGGACAAACCAAGGTGTGTCTCAAACTCAAGAAATGTCCTCATAATCTTTTTATTCAAACTCGCTAACATGTCCTTCACATAAACAGTTTCTAGGGTGGTGCGTACATTAATAATGTGGATAGTTGGAAGAATCGAGGCTCCATTCCAAATTGCATTTCCACTCCTGGACATGCTTAGAACCCCTATATACTAAGAAATATATCCTTATGAATGGCCAATGGTGGAAGGAGATGTCACTCGTTGCAAAAACATTAATATGGAAAGGGAAGACATCATCGAAGTGGAATATAATCATGAGGAGCAACTCGAGGATGTCTTAGCTACGAATATCTTGGATGTGTTTCCCACATACAAGCTAGATGACCCACTAGATCAGGATGAAACTGAATCTCATGAAGAGGAAATCAAGTCCATTAGTCGACGAACCAGATCTAGCACTTTATCACCGAGACCCTACAAATGCAATGGGTAGATCAGATGTGGAGGCTTCGTACCCGACAGTGTGAACAATATGTTGGAGGAGTAAATTCACAATGCCTTCATGGTCTTATTTGGGATTTGTTTACTGAGAGGGTGTGGGAGGACGCGCATGGTCTCAGTGTCAGCTAGAAGTGTAGAAGGGCTGTCAATATGAAATGGCTCTCGGGGGATTTTCATGATTTACAACATTATGGGAGTGGGAGAATGATCAATCATATTTCCATGAGGTATAGCTGGGGATCATATCGTGCCTGAAGGCCAATAAGGAAAGGGCTAAGGAATGGATGAAGCATGCCTCTAAATAAATGGACACTCTCCTATCTGACGAAGAATGGGCCCGGACCGAGGTCGATGAGCTACGCCCTCTCTCCGCTGAAGAGTAACATGTGAAAAGAAAGCTGATAGTGGATCTTCGACGCTACAAGCCGGAGGGTGGCGGAGTTGAAACATTTCATTGAATAGGTCAACCCATCCATGGATTGGGATGATCCTTGGGATCTATAATCCCACAAACATACTTTCATAATTTTTTTTTTAATTTCAACTTCATGTGTGGGTTCTATTATTTGGTTTGGTCCACTTCATACCCCTTATATTTGAGAAAACTCTAGTGATGAATCGCTAAGCTGATGTGGGTCGGGCCCGATGCGAGAAACATGGGATGACCACCTTGTTATTCCATTCAAATGTATGGTAGTGACCATGTTTCGGGCATTTGAGGTTTGAACAACCAATCCTAATTTCTGGAAGGAAAGAGGGAGGATTGACTGGAGGTTTGAGTTTTCATAATAGCCGAATTTCTCTTTTCACAACATGCTATAGTGGACGAGCAGGGTGACGGCAGGGGTGTTAGAATTAATTCGAACATAGGGGAGATGATAGTGTGAAAAATGATACAATTAATTTGGAACACTGTAGGTATGGAGTAACAATGAAGGATTTCAATTAACCGTGTTTGAAACAAAATATCCTTATTGAGATAGAATGAAATGGGGAAGAAATGGGGTATGATTGCTGACCATGTTTTAAAAATGGGTCCTGACATGAAATTTCATCCATTAGTCTTCCAAAATGTCAGTCTAGGATAGTAGGCAATCCATTGGTCGAGTAACCATACTATTATGGGGTTCCTTCATATTTGAAAGAGGATGAAGGTCCAAATAAAGGGCACAAAAATCATGGATGGTGGAGTGATGGGTTGTTCGAATGGAGTCCAACACTCTTGAAATTAAGCCACCATGGTGGAAACACATTAGGTTGGCACATGAGTCTGATTAGGGATCAGACTTACATCTGAACATGTCCTCTCTGGTAAGGACCATGAATGCTATGTAGTTTTACGTCAAACCAATAATGATGGTAGATATGTAGTTTAAAATGTCATATGGTGGGGATGGTGCACATAGTTTAAAGGTCATACTGCCTAGACCATGATTAGGGAAGAGGGTAAAGAAGTGTTAATGACCCTAGGTCTAGTCCCAAAGAGAATTTCCTGGGAGTCTCTATGTATCCCAAGAAAATGGGAATCAAGTAAAATGCAGTTCATTAGCACGGCGTTTCTAGAGACCAATGCAGATAGGGGAAATCCTCTCTGACAAGGGATTAGATGCATCCCATAGTTATTATAGGGCATCCTAAACTTGTTCATGGAAGAGCTGTAGTTTAACATCATGCCTCAAGGAAATATGGACTATACAGTTTAACATCACACGATAGGAAGAGGTGTGAATTGGTAGATCCCAAGTAGGGAGTATGTGACACAGTTGCCATAAGCCCGTCATGAATAAGGACATGAGGATTACACTCCACACCATGTATCACCATATGATGTTTTTTAGGTCAATGGACCAAAAGTGAGAGATAGGATGGTCCCTCGGACATTCATTCGTATCCCATTATGATGGGAATTAAGCCGAACGTAGCCCTAAGAGGATCGAGGGCCCGCATGTTATAGCTACACCAATACATGCCCTAGAAAAACTACAAAGACCACATGAGTCATGCTCGATGTGGGAAACAAGGGGTAGTGGTGAGATTTTCAAGGTAGAGGAATGCACACATCAGGGGTAGTGGAATGCAAGGTGAGTGACACCCCAAAAGAATTGACTCTCCTGTGTGACATGCATGGATTTGTGGAGGTGTAGAACCAAGTGTTCTAAAATTCCACTTGAACATAATGGGGTAGAAGGATGAGAATCACGGAACCCCATATCTGGATCACAATTATGGTGGCTTGGTGATAGAGGATAACTTATGACCATGTTCGAAACATAGCCACCACTTCATGTTAGCTGAGAATGGGTACAGACAAAGGAGGGCCGACCAGTCACCATGTTCGAAACGTGGGACATGACACACGTGTTGTCTATGGTATTCAAGGGAATTGTCCAATGATGGTTCGTGAGCCATTGTGCCATGAGACACGACCATAAAATGGGGCCCATTCAGACGTGAAAGAAGATGGTGACCCAATAAAAGGCTCACGAAGCGTGGACATGAAACAAGGGTATCTTCATGTGAAAATTCCACACCATGAGAACTTTAACATGCCGCGTTTGAGTACACCAATGATAATTTTGGATAGATAAAGTTGAATCCCTTTCTGAGGAAAAGGGTCATGGGGTCTCACTGTCACGACCTATCCTTAGGGCCCGTGCTATGACTACCCCAAGCCCACCTTCCATAGGCCAGGGTCTGGCGACTAGCACCAAAGGCGTAAATCCTGATAAAGGGAAGGCATTGCCTTTATAGAAGTAAAAAAACACAATAGAGTACGCAAGCTGAAGTAAACACTAAGTAAACTGGGTACAAAAGTAAGTGCAGGAATGTAAATGGGCCAGAATACAAACCCAACTGAAAGTATAGTACAATATTTAAGAAAGAACAGCTGCAGTAATGTAAACCAGAAACCACTAAGTCGTCCTCCGGATATCCCACCTGAAGTGTGGGTAAAAATGATCTCCTCAGCTCCTCGGATCCGGCTATCCGCTCCGTGTATATCCCACCAAGTGGTCCACCTCCAGGTATCATCCCGCTTCACAAGACTCCACCTTGATCAGAGTTGTCTGTCTTATGTATCCAACACAATGTAGTGCGGGTATAGCCCGTGCAAGGGTGAGTATACAATAATCAGTAGGGACCCCGAGACCCCTGAAGGTCTCCCAGAATCCACAAAACAGAAACCAAAAAGGAAATATACATTCACAAAGTATCAACCAACTCTACTTAAGTATATTCCCATATATACCTAAGTCATCAATTCCAGTTCGGCTCCAACTCATGAGACCAAGTATAACCCAGTCCACACAGGAAAACACAACCCAATCCACACAGGACAGCAAGTCAATCACACCAATGATAATGACTGAAAGTCAAGACTCAGCTCACACAGGTATACTACTCACGAAGAGGGGTGGAGATGATAGATGTACCCTCTAAATCATCTCCCATGCCGAACCCTCATAGGATCCAAGTACAGAAGTCGTCGCTGCCGAACCCATGTAAGATCCTAGGACAGTAACCATCGTGGCCGAACCCACGTAGGATCCAAGTAAAGTCTTCATCACTACCGAACCCATGGAGGATCCAGGTACAGTCGTCCTTGATGTTAAACCCACGTAGGATCCATGTACAGTCGTCATCGTCGTCGCAGTCACAGCCAGCTCTAGGGTTCCCACACACAGCACGCTCGATTCTAGGAGTGTCTCCTCCACGAACCAAGGGATTCGATACATCAATTATCAGGAATTCTAGATTTGATGTATCCCGATGTTTCTTCTCTTAAATAGGAACTCAACGCAACAAACGGTGCGTCAATCGGACGCCCGGTCTGAGAGATATTGGTTTTCCGTTCCAGTGGCCCGGTTAGAAATACACTTGTTTCTAACCTAGTCGATATACTTAGTCGTCCAAAACTCACGTAGAGTATCAAAAAATAATAGTCTCATCGAATGGGTCCTATTTCCACAGATGGCCAATCGTTCAGACATGCGGTCTTTAAGTTATTCTGGTTTAAGTGATTAACAGGCCCAGCCTGTTTAGCCTAGTGGGAGACGGGTCGGGTTGACCCAGTTAAATGGGTCCGACCCAACAGGGGTGTCAAAATGGTCCAAAGAAAATTCTCAACTCGGCCCGAAGGGATGCGGCCCAGCCCAAATTGGCACGGCCCGGCTCTGCCCAGCCTGGCGTGGCCCGGCGGGCCGAGTGGCTCGGCCAAAACCGGGCAGGTTTCAGGGGGCGCAGCCCCCCCGGTTTTCCACACCGGCGGCACCAGGCGGTGCCGCTCGTATACAAACTAGCCGGCTAGACCGGATGGTCTTTTTCTCACGTGGCCTGCATGGGTGGGCCACCGTTCTTCCAGTGTGGCGCTCTCCTAGCTTCGTGGTCCAAATCTTCTTGGTCGGCCGACGACCCGGCCGGTTCTTCCACCAAAGCGGCCCATGTAGCGGTCCGCGGTTCTTCCTACACAACCGGTGTGAAGGTGTCGAATCCTATCACCACGTTCCCGGCATGGCGCAATGGCGCCTTGCTTCCTTTTCTGCCAATTTCCAATTCAAAAATAATAAACGAGAACAATAGAGGGTTTTCGGGCCGTGTTCATTCGGCCCGCACCCTCGGCGTAAAACGATATTAATCCGCCATATTTATCATAGATTTCCAATGAGTACAGGGTACGTAAACATCCACTTTCAAGAATAAACCCCTTACTCGATAATCGATGTCGAATGTCGGCATCGCGGTTGATGGCGTCACTAGATAAGGATTCGTAGACGTCAACAGAGAGCGTCCGAGGAGGAAGCGGTGTCTCCCCTTTTTATCACAGAAAGAAGAAAACAAGGAGTGATGTTGTTGGTGAGTTCTCACGTCAGTGTCTCCTCCCATGTCACGAAGGAAGAAGAGGATGGAGAATTCGGGGTCGTTGAGTCGAAGTTCTTCATCGGAGAGTTGGCGTTCTTCAACAATGGAGATGAAGCATTCTTCAAAACTCAAGAGCTCTATCCCCTAAATATTAACACAACAAGACAACCAAAATTAAAATAAGGCTTCACCTTATTTTATTAAATCATGCCATGCACTCAAATTTACAAAATCCAAATTCCAATTCACTTAATTAATTAAACCATGAGTTGTCTAATTAATTAAGTGATAGGTTGGCAAGTTTTAATGGAGTGTGAGAGGGATAGGAAGAGTCCTCATTAAATGGGAGTTAACAAGTTTAAAGTGGGAGTTTATGAGAGTTATGGGAATGGGAAAGGTTGGGCCTCGTTTGGGCCCTATCTCTCAAATATCCTCACATGGGTAGTTAGGGTCCCACCCCAACTCCCCCATGTAGGATATAACCACTTAGATATTGAATAAAAAAAATTCAACATTTTTATTCACTACTTATTTAATCCATAATTTTTTAACTTCTCCTCCCGCAAAAATGCAACTGCAGTAAAGGTCCCCTTAAGCAATTACCAGTGTTGCGAATTCAGCGGTGCCCTTGGATTTCAAATCTGAGCACCGGTTCAAAAGATAGAAAAATCAGCTCATTCGTTTATTGATCGAACCCGAGCTAAACTTCAAAAATTGATTCCGAGCTCACCGGGCCTCAGAATCAAGTTCTGTCAAGATCCACAGACACGTAAAATACCAATGTATTTAAGAAAAAAAATTCCTTGAAATTTTTGGGTCTTTACACTCACGCTCCTAGCATAAGGTCATAGTGTATACCATTATGGGGTAACTAGGATTGATGGAATTTTCACATGGAGGTGAAGTATCAAAACCTGATGTGTTGTTCCCATAAGGAGATCTTAGTTTAGGGTCATATAACTTGGACCAGGTTGGGAAACATCAAAGGAGGCGCATGGAGTGGATGTTGCAAAACCCAATAGGAATTAGAACCCAAGAGGTTCTCAACACACCCCATTTTCCCAAAAGAGTTCAGGCCAAGAGGCTGAAAAAGAGCGGAATGATTTAATATTATTTGGTCTAGACCTGAAGAATAGACGGTTGGCCATTCCTACATATCCCCGGAGGTTGAGAATCAATCCATTCATAGTTCTTGAAATGTTTTCTTTATGCCTTGTAGATAAGACGTAGAGAGATCTTAGTTTAAGGTCATATAGATCAGACTATAGATATTAGTTTAAGGTATTAGAGCATGGACCATAAATTGAAAGGGATTTGGGAGACACATGGCATGGTAATTATAAATCCTAATGTGAATGAGGATGATGTCCACACAATGCGCTTCCTTGTGAGGTTTTAGGTCTTGGGATTGAAAATTAATGTTAGGCTGGGCTCGAGGAAATGTTCTAGGGTGTTTCTATATACCCCTTTAGAATGGGAATAAATCCATAAAAAGCTCAATAGATATCATGGTAAGGTACTAGTTCTAGGGATAATAAGGTTTTGTGGGTTTGACCCTCGCACCAAAAGAACCAACATTTAATAGATCATATATTTCCTATAGGGTAGATGTGTATTTTTTGGTGAAGAGATAATCCACGGATAGAGAATCGTGGAATCACTATAGAAATCAAGTTGTATGTAGGCATTGAAAAATGTTATTGTAAATGACCAATACACAACCTGATGTCCTCTCAAGAGAGGACATCACGATGTAGTTTTGTTTTTCATCTTGCGGCCAGGATTATAATGTCACAGTTTAGGGTCATATGATT
The DNA here is from genome assembly GCA_963277665.1 of Viscum album. Lineage (NCBI taxonomy): Eukaryota > Viridiplantae > Streptophyta > Magnoliopsida > Santalales > Viscaceae > Viscum > Viscum album. Next base: position 2,108,306,580 of record OY728122.1, on the reverse strand, counting down.
GGACCAACCAGTGCATTTTAATGTCATGAAATAATGACACAATAGTTTAAAGTCATGTGGGATCATATGGTAATGGAACATTATGTGATAAATCATACCCAACATGAATGAGGACGAGGTCCCCGTCACACCATGAATGATTCCAAGGAAGAAACCTTGGGCTGAGGCGCTCGCAACGGTCCTAAAATATGGGGATGGACCAGTGGATCAAATGTCCATGGGTTACTATGTATCCCATGAAGATGGGAATCAATCAACACATAGTTCTGAGTGTCCATTTTAACATCATATAGGACGTAACCATTTAAAGACATGTAGGACTATATACAGTTTAATGTCATGTGACACGATATACAGTTTAATATCACATGAGATAGGGGGTAGAAGTGACTAGATCCTATAAGGGTAGTATGTGGTGAGACTATTTCACACAGGACATGAATGAGGACATAATCCAACACATGACACACCATGGGTTCCAATAAGAGTCTGGTCCTAAAAGGATGAACAAAAGAGATAATTAGTGGAACCTCATTTGGACCCAAAGACGAGATGTTTGGGCGTTCCAACGTATTCCAGGAGGATGGGAATCAATACATAAATTGTTTTAATGGGAGGACAAATAAGGATATACAAGTTTATGGTCTTAGAGATTGGACCATAGAGAAGAAAAACTCTTCCATGTGAGCTCAGACCTCGATCTAATCCCTAATCCCACGTGAGTCAAATTCGGTGTGGGAAACAAGGGCAGATGAGGTCTTTTCATCATATGGGATACATGTAAAGGGAAAATCGATGTGGTTCCCCGAATGATGACTTACCATGGATTTTTCCTCCTAACATGAAAATTCTGACTAAGGGATAGTACCACAAGTGTTGAAATTCCACTTGGACAAGATGGGGTGGAAAATGATTTGAATCATGAAATCAAAATTTAAGACTTGATGGGGTTTTCTTGACGATGGAGGATAACTATTGATCGTGTTCAAAACATAGTATCTATATCATGTGACCGGGAATGGGAAAACCCAAAACGCATCAACCATTGACCATATTTGCAACGCAGGATTTGTATCAATTTTTCGTTTGAAACACTCGAGGACGTTGGCTCGAAATGGTTGGAGAGCACTTTGGCCAATAATCCATGCCATTGGGGGGGGTCCTTTAAGATGTGAAAGATTATTAAAAACCAAATTATGGAGACATGGTTCCTGAAAAATGGGTGAGAGAGTGTCTAGGAAGAATCTGAGAGTCTATGTTCTAAACTAGTGTACTCCCGGACACATTAGTGAATCGACAGAGGGGGCCAAAGATCCCCACCTAAGAGTATCCAACTCGAAAATATGAGTTTTGAACAGGGGATTGAAGGGATGTCAGGAGAAAGAGGTACATGGCATGGTTTTCACAAACCCGTTGCGATTGGGAATATAAGCCCAAACCACGCCGCATTCCCCTCCCCTAGAAGGACTCAGGAAAAGAGTCTAGAATGATAAGGAAGTTTCTAAGAGATGTGGTTGAATTTGAAAACATGATGTTCATACATTCCTATATATCCCATGAAGATGGGAATCAAGCCGTATATAGTTATATAAATTCCATGCAGTTTAACGTCCTATAGCGAGGACGATGATGGGTGAAGACCTCCATGATGGGGAACACATGGTGCCGTTATGATTAACCTGCACTGAAATGAGGACATAAGCCCACATTGTACCATGAATTTGGGTAGGTATCTAGGCCCAACGGCTGAACAAAAAGGGGAGATTATGGATCTTGGGCTAGGCCTATGTACAAAAATATCCATGCATTCATATGAATCCCATTAGGATGGGAATCAAGTTGTACGTAGTTCTGAAAAGGCCATTCAGTTTAACGTCATGCGGTGAGGACGAGATCAAAAAAGAGCCTGAGCAGGTTCAAAAGATGAGATGTATGGGGGTTCTTATGTATCCCATGAGTAGGGAAATAAATTCATACGTATTTCAATGGATGTGCTATATAGTTTAAATTCATGCAACAAAGACGTTGGACAATTTAAGGTCGTTCCGGAACATCTACAGTTTAACATCATGTAGGATGACATACGGTTTAAGGTCATATAGGACAAGATATTTTATGTTCCAGTAAGACCATAATGGTAATTATACCACTCGCAACTTAACATCATGTAGGAGAAGTTCTAAATAGATTTACATCCATCAGTTCGGACGAACCGCACATTTTAACATCTTGTGGTTTGGACAAATTAGTTTAACGTAATATGGGACCAGGTAGAATTTAATGTCTGGTAGGATGAAATACAATTTTATTTCATGTGGTACATGATAGCTTAAAGTCAGGTAGGACTGCATTTTCTTAGTAGAAGTATTGCATGAGGAACATGGCATTGGTGGGAGGAGTTATACGCTCACCATCCATGGTAACCAGGGAGTATGCGCCATTGGGATAAACCTTGTGAATGATGTGAGGTCCTTCACTTTGGGGATCCATTTTCGGTGGTTCCATGTAGGTTTCATTGTTGTTATAAAGGACTACAACAAGTCACCTTTCAATAAAGAGGGGAGGGGAACATTCTTGTTGAATGCTCTAGATATCTTATTGTAATGCCTCTCTTGATTGTGTAGGGCATGAAGCATGTTCTCTGTGATTTATTCTAATTCAGCCAGAAAGATTTCAACTACTTTATCTTGTGCTTTTTAATCATAGATAACTATGCATAATTAAGGAAACTGAATTTCAATGGGTAGGATGGCCTCCGTTCCGTACACCAGAGAGTATGGCATCACCTGTGTGGAATTGTGATTCATCGTTCGATAATCCCAGTGGGCGTTGGGGATCTTGTTCAGACAACTCATCTTGTTCTGAACTACCAATTTATACATAATGTTATAGATGGTTTTTTAATTTACTCGATCTGCCCATTTTTTGTTTGAGATTGTGGGATGTATGGTTAGATCAAATATTATACATGGCGTTCAATTTCATCAACTCGGCTGCCCAGATGTTGGTGCCATTATCAGTGTGGATGAAGTGAGGGACTCAGAACTTGAATATGATATTGGATTTCACAAATTCAATGATTGAATGATCCTTGTCCTCCTTGAGAAGAACTGCTTTTACCCACATGGAAATGAAATCTGTGGCAGTTAAGATGATCCATCACTGGCGGGCCGTCACCAGTGGATATGGTCCCATGACATCAAGTCCCCAGACTGCAAAGGTCCATGAGTACATAGTAGTGTAGAGAGGCTCTAGAAGACGATACTGAAAGTCATCTGGAATTTCGAACACACATCACATTTTAGAAAAATTGATGTAATCATAGAACCTAGTGGGAAAAAAATACATTAGCCTCTGAATCTAGTGATATAACATCAGTCTGGTCTGATGAGACCTGTAGGAACCGACATGAACCTCCTGCATGACCTATGAAATATCAACTCCCTGAAGGCAACAGAGGAGAACCCCATCAGTCCCACACTTATAGAGGATCTTCTCGAGACCAGGACCACTCTGGAGGGTAAAATGCAGCACACGACGTCAGATTCTCTCGCGATCGGCTCGATCTACTTGGAGATTTTTGTGATGGAGGTACTCGGAAATGGAGGTTCACCAATTAGGAGTCACCACTATCACTGCATCTGGGGGCCCTGGAGGTCCTGATGTGGAGGCGCTGGTGGTAAGGTGGCTTACCTATATGCTGTCATCATCATCTGGAGTGATGGGAGTGATGACTCTCCACTGTGGCACATGGGTAATCAAATCATCATGTTCCGGCTCTACAAGTGATGACGCTAGGCTAGAAAAGGTGTCAGATCGACCGTTCTTGGATCAAGAGACATTAGTGGCATCGGACCAAGATGGGAACTGGGCCATCATTTGAAGGGTACGTTCCAACAGTGGTAGGATCTCTGGATTCCTGATGACATAGTTACTGTTGATTTGCTTTATGAATAGATTAGATTCCCCTTTTGCATGAATGTGAGGAACATAAATAATGATGGACAAATTGAGGCCATAATGAGAGCCTGATACTCTACCTCATTATTGGTGCATCATTCAGACAACATAAATGAATACAGAAAAATGGATTGTTCTGGGGTAATGGAGATGATAGCCAGGCCTACTCAGTTAAGACTAAAATCATTGAGCCTTTTGATGGTAGGTCTCTGGGACGAACTATCAAAGTGAATTTTCTAACATGGTGTGGCTTGTTCCACCGAGATGATGGCCTCTTCAGGGAAATAAAGTTCCAGAGACTGGTATGCGGTAGCTAGGTGGGCGATGAGGAAATCTGCCAATTCTTTCCCCATGATAGCCTTCTGAGGAACAAACATAATGTCAAACTACTAGAGAATCACTACATGCTGAGATAGATGGCATGTCAACATGGGGAGGTTCAGGATATACTTCAGCAGATCTACTCGGGACACCAGCAATACCTCATGGTGAAACATGTAATGTCACAATTTCTGTACTACAAATACCAGCGAGAGGTAGCTTTTCTCGATAGGGGAATATCTAGTTTATGAATCGAGGAGCATGCAGCTGAGATAGTATAGACTATTATCCATTACCTCGTTGTTCTTCTAGGTGAGAACGGTGCCACAGAACCATTCCAGGGCGGTCACATAAAGGACCAAATGCTCTCTGGAGATGGGTAACATCATGATCAGGGGCTGTAATAGGTACTTCTTGATTTCCTCAAAATCAGTGTGACATTATTCATCCCATTGATAAAAAATGTCTTTATTCATGAGCCTAGAAAAGGTCTTACACTATCCTTCCAAATTCATGAAGAATCGAAGTATGTAGGCTAAGTGGCCTTGGAATAATTGATTCTTCCATTGGATGCCTGGGGTAGGCATATGGATGATGGCCTCTATCATCCCCAGGACAGTTTCGATGCCCCTATATCTGACAGTGATGTCGAGATACTTTTCAGAGGTAACTCCAAAGGCACACTTCAATGGTTTCATCTTCATGTGGTAGGAAAGAATTAAGTAGAACACTTTCTCAAGGTCTTGGATATGGTCATGACGCTGATGATATTTGACCACCAGATCATCCATGTAGCACTCTAACAGTGTACCATGGATCACCTTAAATATGTGATGAATATTTCATTGATAAGTGGATCCAACATTTTTTAAAATAAAGGTAATTACTTTTATTAAAAAGTAAATTGTGGTGACCTGAAGGCCGCAGACTCCTCATCCACGGGATCCATTCAGATCTGGTTGTACTCGGAGCACCCATCCATGAAGTAGGGGGCCTAGAACCCACCTATAGCATATATGAACAATTCTCTCATAGGGACGGGAAAATAATCATTCAGATTGTTATAGTTGAGATCCCGGAAGTCGATGCAGACCCTGAGTTGTCTGTTATTCTTCATGACAGGAAAAATGTTGGCTAACCATTTTTGGTACTGGACCTCCTTGATGAAATTGGATCAGATGAGCTTATCATCTTTAGCATCGACCATGGTACTGTGAGAAGGGTACATATTTCTAGGAGGCTTCTTCCACATCCAGTGGTTTGCTAGGAGTCTTAGGTGGTGGATAGCTACATGAGGATCTAGCCTTGGAATCACATTGTAACTCCAGGCGAATACCTCAAGGTTAAATTTGAGGAAGTCCATGTAATATTGTTGCTCTATGTCATGTAGAGCAGCAATGATCAATGTGGGCATTAGATCCACCTCGCTACCCAGGTTCACCTATACTAATTCACCGACTGTGGTGAAGATTCCCTCTTCAGCGGCGGGAGGATAATACTCTATGAACTATTATTCATTTATAGAGGAGGGATACTTTATAGGAGGAGTTTCGTATGAGTCAACTAATCCCGAGGGGAGACTAGTACTAGCCTAAGCGGTGGTGGACACTACATCAGGGGACTCTTATGTTTCCAAAACCATAGCGATGATGGTTTTCGATCTGATAGCATCTGGTCTTAAGCCCAATGGTCCATTCCTGATTATATCAAATAAATAGTGTTGCATCGTCTTGAGCATGTTTATCCCAACCTGGTGAAATAATCATATATACCATATTTTTGTTTCCATGGTACAGACATCTCGATCCCTTATTGGTGTAGGGGGATCTGGGATCACCCGAGCCTGATTCATGTAGGAGTATGAAGTGATCTTCTGACGTCGCTTAGACTGAGGAATTTTCATCCCCCTCATTATAGAAACAATGAAGAATTATCCCATGTCTAGGGGTTTATCCTCGAATGGATTGGAAAGATATAGGCATCATCTAGATCTATCCATAGGTCAGTCACAGTCAGAGCCTTCTCAACCTCATTAGCCGAAATCTACATGTCTTTTCGCTTGTTATAGTCAACATCTAGATATCGGGATTCAAAATAATAAATGGGATTTGAGTCCCCTTGAGGTACACCCAATAGACCATTAAGGGAGTACATGAGGAACTAGTGATACAATGAAAGAACCATTGCTTGCAGATGAAGCCACGACCTACCCATCAATGTGTTTTAAGTAGTTTCTTGTGAAACCACCAAGAAAGTGGTAATAGCTACCAGACTTCTGAACTAGGTTTTAGGTGAATTTTTTCAACCGGTTTCTATTCCACCCTATCATAACCTTTTATTTCTAGGTCTGAGGGACTCAGATCAACCTTGGATAACCCCAGTTTTCGAAGTGTTTGAGTTTGGATTAGGATGATCCCGGAGCATGTGTTGACATGAACGTGGTGAACCTCCACGCCATTAAAATGGCCCGGGATGTATAGTGGGAAGATTTGACATTGTATGGGAGATTTTTCATATTCTCTAAAGAATAAGAAGTTGGCATGGATTTCAGCATGCTCGACTGAATCAGCATGGAAGGCCTCTCTGGCTACAACCTCCGTCTCAAACTGGATGGAGCTTCTTAATGCCTCGGAGAGGGCTTAAAACATTTTTGCTGACATGCGAAGGACCTCAAGGATGGAGATCATTACTGTAATGCATCAATTATTCTTGGGGACATCATAATTTTCTTCCAACCATGTGCTTCTTCTTACAGAAGGTCGCTTTATGACAAGTGGTATGGCAGGCCCTACTGGCTGGACCAGTGGCCGAATGGTACTAGGAATGTACCACTACTTACTAGATGAAGCCTATGGAGTGACAAAAATATGAGGTTCAGATGACTATGACCAGTCTGTAGTAGTGTGTGGATGATTATGGCATGATCGAAGTGGCTCCGTCTAATCAAGCAGAACAAACGGGGGTGAAGGTGGATCTAATGACACCAGATGAGAAGGTTGTGTGTTCTGGGCTCTACGCTGGGCCTTTTTTCTAGATTCGGTGGCATGAACGACCTGTCTAGATTTACTAACTGATGCACTCTAACAACCCATATTTTTACGTCTCAATCAATGCTGGTGATAGCTCTTAACATTGGGAGGATCCACCGAGCGCTCCTTGCCATCAGAAATAATATTGGGGTTTACTAGCCCTATGGTGTTAACTGAGGCATACCCTTGACTGTCACTTGAAGAATCATCCACTACTAAATGAATTGGGGGGGGGGGGAATCCCCATCTCTAGGGGAAGGAATTTTCCCATAGTATGGGATGATGAAGGTATTCATGGGGGACATTATATTCCATTACGGTGTCAATGATTTCTCTTATGAGAAGAGAACGGATGAGCCATTGAGGCTGAGATACTATCTGTAGGTGACGCATTGTCTTCTGAAGGTTTAGGTTGATTCATACCGAGATGGGTAAAACCATGGGTGCGATCGAATTCCTTATGAGCCATCCAGTGATTGAAATTATGGGACCCACTGTTGGAAACATGATTCTTCTAGACTTTATTGTCACTACTGCTATCGGGCTTCACAAACACAATTGCCAAATGTGCTGGATCCAAGCCTAACCTGACTCTCCTGTCATTGACCAGGTATTGAATCCATTCATTAAAAACATAGCACTCTTTGAGGGTGTTCCCTAGGATCCGGTGATAGGTGTAGTAGTTGGGGTGATCAGTTAGACCTGCCTCTTCTGGCCTCCTATATTCATGAAAATGTAGAAGTCCCAATTCCATGGCACTACAGAAATAACAAGGGACCTGAGACTCATTGAATGAGTAGGTCTAGTTTCTCTTTTTACGGAAGGGGACCCTGGGAGCCTGACTCTAAAGAGGGGCTGGAGGAGCCTATTGAGGAGGTGGATCCTGATTATATCACCTGGGTGGTGGATGTGCATTGTGTGGGGGTGCCTGCTGTTTCTGAGGTGGGTGTTGCTAGGCCGGAGGCTACGCTTGAGGAAGAGGGCATCAACGAGGTTGTGGAGGTATATCTAGTGGTAACAAATCTTGTTTCTGGGGACCTCCATTTTTGCCACTGTGGAGGGTTAAACCTTATATTCCCTTCTTGAGGGAATCACTGGAGGCAATTGGCGTGCCTGCTTATCCTATTGAATGGATTCCTCTAGGCACTGGGCCATATCATAGAAGTATCGGAATCCCCTGGGATAGTTCTATGTGATCAGAGAGAGGACTGGTACTATCTTGATATTCCTCAAATACTTCGTCATTAGTTGTTCATGAGTTAGTGGCATTTCAAGAGAGTATATGAGCCCTTTCCACATGGTGAAAAAAGTCTACATAAAGCTTTTTAGGCCTATGTTTTCACTTGAAGAGGTCTGCAATACTCATCTTCTTAGTGGTGGAACTGAAATGGTAAAGAAATTGTCTGCGAAGATCTTCCCAGTCGGCTACTAACCCAATGTGTAGCTAGATGTACTCGATAAATATAGGTCCTTCCAATGTTTGTATGAATAATCAGAGTTTGGAAACCTCCTACTATGCTAGATTTCCCAACATGGGTCCGCACATTGAATTGTTGTTTTCCAGATGCTATCGCAGGTCACCCATCCCATTGAAGGGGTAGAAAGTGGGATTTACGAAACCTGGGGTGCTGGAATATCATCCACCAATGCCAGAAAATGATTTCCATTAGGTGGGATTTCCACCTTTCCCATTTAAAATTCCTCGAGGTGAGTAATGAGCACAGTCATGGGATCATCTAATCGGGGGTTCCTGTTGTGATGGGGATTCCTGACCACCAGTTTGTTGGCAGGTCCTTCAACATGATATGTTGGCCCAACGAGTCATGGAACGGATGTTGGGAGGACCTGTCGAGCGGCTGGGGGTACCAGGGCTGGGTCCCGATGGTTGTAACGTCGCACAGGTTGATTTGGTAACACATATCGCGCCCTCTTGCCGTATGTTCCATGCTCTACCCAATGTGTGTGGGCAGGATGTTCAAGTACACCTAGAGGAAATTCTCTAGGGTAAAATTGTGCATGCCCCTGGTATATTGATCAAGGATCACCGTAGTCTAGACATCGCTCTGAGACACGCTTCCCAAGGAGCTAATCGACCATCTTCTTATGTTCTACGAGCTACTAACACAACATGACTTTCTCAGGATCATCCCCCATATTTTGATCTAAGACTGATGGGTCCGAGGTTTTGATGGCTCCGAGGTTCCCCTTACCCTTGTTGAGATTTTGGCTGAAGACCAATGCCTCATTGGGTACGAGAAGACCAAGTAGTTTTCTCTGCGGGAGAGTAACCATTCCTGATAGGTTCAAATGTTGTGGCACTCCCCCATGGGGTATGTTTTCCCCAAGGATTTCTATTTTGGTCTCTTACTCTGATAAATCATCAATGTTAACTTCATCTCTACCTATAGGAATATCTCCGATATCGCTTGGCATGTGGGATGGCACCAGATGGAACTGAAGTGGAGGGAATCATACTCCCCCATCCACAGATCTACATGTGGGGGGAATCCTCCTTGATAATCTTGTAGATCACTTTAATGAGATGGACACATCACTGTTGGAGGGTCTCATGGAAACCTGGTGACTCAGGGAACTGGTCCATGGAGAGTGTGGCCAAATCAACCAAAAAACATATTTGAACAATGTCTTCGAAGTGTATATGACAATTTGGGTGGGCCACTCATCAATGACGATGATTAATGTGAGTCATACAGAGGGTCTGGTGAAATCATCCAACCTCCTCTACGGTGAGTGATTCTGGTGCATTGAAATTCGGTGCAGAAATTGTTCAAAACATCTCCGGGAAATGTTATGCTGCAAGAATGTCCCACAAGATCATCAGTCCAGACATGGGGTCTGGCCCTTCATTTCCCCACTCATCAACTGGATGCGGCTGGTGAACCGGTAGTGGTACTAAATCATACCACTGAGATGGTAGACTGGACGGTGGAAAATACAACAAGTGTTATGACAAGCTTCCGAATCTCGGGTTATCCTATGAAGAGTGCAGTGACATGGCCACCACATCATGATAAGATGGGCTAGTGACCACATTTTATGTTGTAGGGACTACAGTTACTGGTGGCGGACCATATTCTTGCTTATTTGTCATAGGTCTCTATAATATCTCTCTCTAATATTAGGTTAAGGTAGAGAACTGTCCTTGTGATGATGGTGGTGATTGCATGGACGAACCCTGGGGAGACGCTAAATCTTTATTCTCCAAGATGTATCTGTGAACGGAGGCATGGATCCGATATACCCCGCATTCCGGTAGTGAGAGGATGATGTGCCTTGCTCCTGCCCTGACCCATGACACGGAGGATTGAGGTAAGGGTTCCATTACTGAGTCATATTCCACCTCAGAATCTAAGAAGTAGACATGTTTAAACTCGATCTAAATCTTCTCGGTATTCTTTTTATAGTAGTGAAGACCTGTATTCCTTCCCCAGGATGGCTCTTCAGGACTACTTAGATTTTTTCCTCGGGGTGGTCCTTCTACAGAACTGGTGTTTGGGTAGAGAGGACTTCCACCTGAGTGACCTGTGGTGCAAGGATCACCTGGACATATGTCAAAGGGAACCTGGGGAGGACATCCATGTCAACTAGATGACGACCAGATGGAATCTTCGCAAGAAGTACTGGAGCAGGATGGACCTCTGTTGCAGTTTGTAGAAGCATGGTTAGGACCACCATTCTTATATCCCCTAGCAGTGTCGGTGTAAAGAGGGTCCTCGTACTAGTCAATCCAAACATGGGTAAGACCTCCGTGTCGGGTGAGTATGAAGGGAGGCTAGCCTCCACTCCTCTGATTACTAGTGTGAGGAGGACCTTCTTCAGCTTCTGTATAGACATTTTGATGTCCCCCATGTGAGGGATTGACTGAATGTGTAACATCTACACATCTGTGGCCTGTGGTAGGAGGACGACTATATACCCGATGTCATGAGCGCTGAAGAGGCTTCTGTACAAAGTGTCACTGCCTTGGGGAGGACCCTCATTTGGAATCAAGGTGGCATAGGGGGGACCACCCCAACCAGAAAAGAAGTGTCGAGGACCCGCGTTCTCAATGGTGGATGTATGGGGAGGACCTCCGTACTAGGGGTCATTGTCGTGGGTCAGTCCGCGACGGGATATGCCTGTGCCAACAATAAGGAGATTCGACTTAGCCTGCCTGTGGAGCACTTTGGACTTCTATCCGGGCCAGGTATTTGAGTTCCCCTACACAATATAGACAGGTGACTAGTGGTATGCATCAGTGGTGGCATGAGCCATGGTTGTCATTGACATTGATGCTCTTTGACGGGCATCCTCCTCGGCAATGTTCCTGACAGTGGCATCGGGTATTCCAGACTGGGGATGGAGGTGCAGGTGCATTGATTACCTTCTCCTTGTTCCATGGGGCCGGGTGGTGGCACTACTGTGGCCATGTGGGGAACATATATGGGATCCCCTAAAATGGTATCATAAATGAGCTAGCCCAGAAATCCCCCACCTCATCGGATTAGGGGAGGGAGACATCAAAGCGTTATGAGGAGAGGCTCCTAAAATCATTGTGCATTAGTGTGGGGAGCATTGGCTCCCTACGCAGCCCTTGCGGGTGGCGGTGGTGACAAGATAGAGATGCATATTGTACATGTCAGGCCCTATCTCTGGTAGGGATTATCGCTTCCTCGTATCTTTATATGTGGTCGTTTATCACCCATCGCTGAACGAACTCAGATGAGGGATGGGGAATAGGTTCCCAACTTCTCTGGATGAAAAGGTTCCCATTTGGGAAATGAGGCCTCGCAGGAGTTTGGCAATTACATTGCACCTACCCCTACATCTGTAGGTGGGTAGTGATCTATTTCCTAATATGGAAGCTTGGGTCCTGGAAGGTAGGGAGATTAGACCATTAGTAATGAAACAAGGATATTGATGCCCAGTTCCCCAGCCCCATTAAATCTTCTATTACTGGTAATAAGGATTATCACTGAAAAAATCGTAGACAGAGATGTTCAAGGCTCAACTGCCCCACATTCTGGTGAGTTTCAGGCCTGGCCCATTATTTTCTTGGAGTGACCAGGCGTCGGATACTTGGAAACCAGGACACACTATTCTATTGATGTCACGAACACTGATCTCTACATTGAAGAGAAGAATTTCACATCATGTTCACCATTTCTGTTTCTGATGCATTCGTCGGGGCATGAATCCTTCTTATTGAGGACATGCTGATTGTTTCCCCACATTCCTGCTTTCCAAAGGCAGGTGGAATTTATCGCTTATTCAGGGATGTTTTCTCCTTTATGAAAACAAGATGATGGGATGTTGGTTCGTCCTTCCGTGTATTCCTCCTTGTAAATTGTTACCTAGTATGAGTCTCCCTTATAGATTAAGATGTTGTTTTGGAAAATCTTCCCAGTGCCATGTTTTCAAGGACGCATGTTAATTACACTACATTTTTCAAGAAATTCCATGGGGTCCGGTCAGGGCAGCATCCTTCGGTCAGAGGAGTAGTCACGTTGGACATCACTGGCATGTCTGGATGCTGGAACACCGGTGTGCCTAGGTTTATTCTCCTTATGAAATGGTTTCTTGAGGGCACAAAATCCCAAGGGATTCCACATCAAATGCGGGGAATTATATGCCAAATTCATGTCTATAAGGTTTTCCCCAGATTTCCATGTTTAACAAAGTGTATGTCGTGATTTCAATGTCTAGTAGAGACACATCAAACTGATCAGAACATTGACGAGAGTGGATCAGCTATGTGAAACCCTTGGAGGGAACACTGATGATGGGGCTAACGCATGGTTAGGTACCTGATTACTACAAAGGATGGTGAATAGGTGGAAGACATGATCTCATCGGGATGTGGTGGAATGGGTCAGAATAATGAAGGATATAGATTGTTGAGAGTGGAAGGGGGAATGAGAGGGAACTGTTGTGAAGGTGATTGTAGTGTTGGGCTTGAGCCACGAAGATGATTCCTATGTATCCTCATGGTAGGGAATCAAAGTCCGTGTAGTTAGGTGAGTCGATGGGATACCTAAGGAGGTGACCCATGAGAATGGATGCATGGATGGGATCCAAAGGAAGTAGAACCTCCAGGTTGGTGCATGACCTTCCAGAAACACAGAGGCTCAAGGGAGAGACCTTGATGAGACATGGGTGATGGGATTGAACTTTAGGGAGGCTTACTACGTACCCTCGTGGAAGGGAATGAAAGACCACATTGTTTCGTATGGGGGTATAGAATCATGGTGTGATCAGAAGTCAATGACCCAATGATATATTGGGGCATATGCATGGTTAGAAGCCCTTGTTACTCTGATGATCGATGACCAGACTAGATGTGTGGGTCCCAGCGAAGGGGACTACTATGGCTTACCGTTAACTACAGAGTACAATAGCTTACCGATGGATAGGGATACAATGTCTTACCACTTATTGTGGTTGACAACAGCTTACCATTGATTGGAGAACTCAATGACTTACTATCGATCGGGGAACACAATAGATTATCGTCGATTTGGGAACACAATGACTTACTGTCTATCGTGGAACACAATGTTTTACTATCGATTGGGGAGCACAACATCTTACACATGATCAGGGAACACACCAACTTACCGTCAATCATGGAACACAATAGCTTACTATCAATCAGTGTTGGACCTCAAGAGTATTCCCACATACGTTGTCTGGAAGACAAGAATTCCAACCCACATAGTTTAAATTGGTATAGATTAAAGTCTTGTGGGATGAAAAATGGGCATACAATTTAACATCATGCAGGATGAGAGAAAACTGGTGTATAGTGGTTAGAACCAATGGCTGCTCGGCTTGAACCTCAGGGAGGAATCCTATATACCTTGTCTTGGAAAAGATCAAAGTCTACATAGTTCAGGATGAGTTTGGTGAAGTGAAATGAAAGGTTCGAGACCAGTAGGTGGTGGGATTGAACCTCTGGGAGGCTTCCTACGCACCTTGATATGGTAAGGAACAAAGGCCATGTAGTTCAGGATGGTTTGGTGAACTGACGTGAAGGGGGTCAAGACCAATGGAGGTGTTGGAAATGATACTTAGGGAGGCTACTTATGTACCTTGCCTTGGAAAGGATCAAATTCCACATATTTCGGAATAGTTTGGTGAACCAACATGGAGGTTGTTAGGACCAATGGAGGTGCTGGGCATGAACCATAGGCAGACTTCCTTCGTACCAATCAATGGAAAGGATTAAATTCCATGTAGTTCGGGATGGTCTGGGAAATACAATCTATAGTGGCCTAAACAGGATGTCATGGTCAATTCTTACTCTAAGCCCATGTGAGTCATGGTCAATGTGAGAAACAAGAGGTAGAAAAGTCATGACAATCATGTCGTCAAAGGTTCATCCATGGGAAGTGAAGTGGGTCTTACACATCGTTAGTGGCACAAAAAGGAAATATGGGATTATAGGTTGTTCATAACCCAAAGAAGAAACATGGTCTTACGCCTGGTTTATGGCCCAAGGAGATAGAGATCAGGGCTTACACTAGGATGGAGGCCCATGTGACGACCAAGCCCAATGGGGGTGGGATGAGATGATGATGATCCTAGTGCTCTTATCTCCTTTAGTATTTGGCACGAAAGAGAGGAGGGGGAGTAGGGATACTGCCTCCCACAAAAAAATGCTAGGTGATTAAATCAGGTTGGTTTTTCTTCCCCACGGACAGGCGCCACTTTGGCAGAGGTGATCTCATTCAATGTGAGGAAGAGATCACTCCTATAGAGATGAGCAGGAGTAGAGAATGTATGAGATTGTGAACATCACGTATTTTTCACAGGGCGATGTCCCAGTTTAATGCCATGTGTTGAGGATGATGGTGTTTGGATGTTTAATGTCCTTCATCTAGGATGAGGCGGGTTCACTCCGTGCCCCTAGGGAATACATAACTGAAATCGTCCTGCCCTTGGGGAAGGGAAGGCATCATCAATACTGTGGCGAGGGGATGTCAAGGAGTGGTCCACTGAGGGGTCCATGTTAGCATTTCTATGTGAAGAGGCATCTGTCCTTAGTGTGCTTATGCGAAGAAGCATAAGGGAAAGCAACACAACAGAAATCAACACCCAAGGGACTTTAATGTTACTTCGTACTAGCCTGGAGGGACGTACAAGAAAGGGGTGTATAAATAATTTGGTCCTAGGAGTAGGTGTTTCTCCATGAATATGGTCTTCATGAAGTGTCTAGACTTCGTGAAGAGAACATGCATCGTGAAGGGAATTGCCTTCATGAAGAAGAAGATCCTAGTGAAGGGAAAGGACCATTAGGAGAAGACGAGATCCACGAAGGTAAAACACTTCACAAAGAGGGGGGGTCTCTGCGAATGGCCTGGGATTCTCAAAGCTCTACCGTTAAGGTAGGAGGGCTTTGATTTAGCGAATACCTCTTTTTTTGGGAGAACTTCCTGAAGGCTTTACACATCGTGAAACCTCAAGCACCCCGAATTGGCTCCTTCATCTTCGAAGGACATGGGACTTCGCGAAGGGAATCTCCATTGTATGCGGAGGTTAAAATTGACGAAAAGGGCGATGTATCACAAAGTCCTTGTACCTTTGGAAATCCATGTGAAGGATTCGCGAAGGTCTATGTGAAACATGAAGGTGAATGGTCAGAGTAACAATGGTTTGGGAAAGGGGGTGAAACTTCTATTTATATGAAAAGCGCAGCTCTGGGGGTGCCGATCACGCCGTGGATCCACACAACGCTATAGAAAGGTTTCGATTCATCAGCATGCGAAGGGCTATATGGCGGTGGCTAGACACCACTAAGGGCTCGGCGGATGTGGTTGACACCGAGCTCAACGCGAAAGACCTGATACTGGGAAGGGGTTGCTGCCGGCTCAGACTCCCATCGGCCAGGGGCTCCATGGAACCTTTTGTGGAGCCGTCCATGAGGGATCGACCCCCACTGTGTGGAGGGCTTCGCATAGGGACTTTTAGAAACAGCTTGGGGGTTTCTTCCCTACCTGTTCAAGGTGGTTTTGTCTGATCATTTTCTTGAGCTTGTGGGATGAGTCAGACACTTGTGTGTTTTTGGTGCCAACAGAATCATTTTCATTTTTATACTTATTTAAATTACAAAAAATATATTCCAAATAAAATAACTCGGATTTTTTTCTTATAAAATGAATATTGGATATATCATTTAGGTTGTTTCTACTTATACCAATCAAATTTTCATTCTAAAAATAAGAACTCCATTTTAATGGTAAATGGAGAACATTGCAATTAAACAACAACAAAATGGAATACCAAAAATAATCAAATCCACTATAATGAACAGTGGGTTATAATAACACTTAGGTACATGCATGCCACAGACCTCTCACCCCATCGCTGCATTTTATGACACCAACATATCTCATCCCATCACCGAACCTGGAGAGAACACCTGCACTATCCAAAACTGATGCTATACTGGATGCCTAAGGAGAGGAATCCCAATCATGGATCAAAACAGAGAAGACAAATGAGATCCTGAATGAACTTCCTGCACAGCAAAAGAAACTTAAATACTAATGATGAAACTAAAATCA
Source organism: Viscum album (assembly GCA_963277665.1). NCBI lineage: Eukaryota > Viridiplantae > Streptophyta > Magnoliopsida > Santalales > Viscaceae > Viscum > Viscum album. Next base: position 2,108,289,704 of record OY728122.1, on the reverse strand, counting down.
TCATGACTTCCCCTACATGTCAAATATACAAAACCGCATTAAGAAAATAAATACTCATAGAAACCCCAAAACTAAAAAAAATATTCACTAGAACCTATGATAGAGGATGAATGGAGAAGATGGATTGATGGAGAAATATCCTGAATGAGGAACCTTAAGACTTCTATGATACCATGAATGATGATAGCATACCAAATGATAAACACAATAGATCTTCCATCATCAAGGCCACATTAAAATTAAAAAACCCCATTGCATCCATTGAACCCAACCAACATGGGGTTGTGAACAATGGAGGAAAAATCAATGGATGGGAAAACATGGGTGATGAAGAACCGCCGAGCATAAAAAAAGGAATATATAAAAGGAATGAAAATCGAGGAGTGAACTTGTAAGTATAAGAACACAGTTGGAACCACATGCTCTGTATATAAATTTTCAACATAATATCTGATAGAGAATTGTTAGTTCCATTAAAATAATGAGACAGATTATTTGATGTTCTTTCTTATATATTGTTATCTATAATAAATTAATTATATATAAAACCACAATTTAAGATCATTAAACAAAAGAATATCATAGTAAAATATTTTAAATCCTCTAATACCAAATGTTTTTCTTAATGGAACAAATAAGAGAATGTTGATTTTTTTTCAACAAAAAGTCAATTAAAAAAATAAAAAACTCAATCCTACAAATTTGATAATAATTTCCTATTTAAAAATAGTATATTAATACAATTTTGTCTTTTGAAAAACTTATCAAAATCATGATAAAAAATAAATTAAAATACAATGCAATATAATTTTATTTTTGAAATATGTATACTAGTATCGACGAATGTATATATTTGACCAAATTTAGATAACTATTAGAGATTAGTGTTGTTCAATAAACTAAATATGAAGAATATTTTTTTAATATAAATAATAATGTAGATAAACAATACTAAAATATATACATTAAATTTAATAAAATGGCATTCAACAAGTGTTTAGGTCTCATATAGGTATATAATCCCATCTACATTGATATCACTTGAATTTGGCAGTTTTATTATAAAATAATATAATCCACAACTTGGATCATGTTTTTAGAAAAATATTATAAATTTTAGTCTAGGAATATAGCACCTTTAAATAGTAATATCTGTGGTAAAAAAATATAATGGTCCCATGTGACCACTTCAGTATTTTTTAAAGGAAATAATGAAAAAGAAAATTGGGAGTTTGTTTTAAGAAATAACCAAATTAGTATATGTGATTGTGTTTTATGAATATACAATGTACTACTTTTAACGCCCTCGCCCTAGTATCCCAAAGTCAGTGCACTATTACTGTAACGACCCGAAATTTTGAATAAATCTTGTTTCCTAATTCCATGTGTTATTTTTTTTACTCAAAAAAAAATGTTTTATTTGATAAACATGATTATAAATAAAATGAGACCATTGGTTTTTGAGTGTTATATGACCATCGGTCAATATGACCACCGTGAACAAAATGTTTTGATTATTGTCTCTAAATTTAAGTAATCTTGGTTAATTATTATAGAAAGAAGATTTGATGGCCTCACCTAGTAGCCTTGGGCCGATCGAAGCCCATCTAACAGAGATTGGGAAGGAGGTAGCACCATTGGGCTTTACTCTGGACCAAATCCAAGCCGAACTTCATCATGTGAAGCTAGAACGGAATCGCCTTCGCGAGAAGTTCAAACTGATAGAAATTACTACTCGGGCAATGTTGACTGAGTCGCCCCAAAATTCTATCACCCTAGCACACCTTACTCTTAGGTCCTATGCTGGTATTATAAGGGGTTATGTAACGAGACCGTAATTGCCTTGTGTAATCTTTTTTTAAATAAAAATTTGGATTTCTTCTTATGATGATGTTTATGAATTTTCAAATGACCGGATAAATATTGTATGCATATTTTTGATGAATTTTAGAAAAAGGATATTTTAAAAATGGTTGTGTAAACCTTAAATAATTAAAAATGTGTAATGATTTTTGAAAAATGGTCTTCTACAATTATGTTCAGTACGAAATTTAGAGTCTAGTAAGATCAACTTGATTTTTGATGAATAGTAAATTATGAATAGTGATTTTATGATTAGGATTAGTAATATGACCAAATGGATTAGTAATCTCACTTAAAGAAAGTTTTAAAATAATCTAGGCACCTTGATTAAGTAATGTGATTCAATAAAATAGTTAAATAACGGTTTCATTAATTATTATTCAAGTATTAGTTTTTTCGGGTGAATAGTGTTTTTTAATTAAAAATTTAATTAAAAATAATTAGAAAATTATTTTTATAAAAATGACTTTATTTTTGAACTCAGAGCATCGATAATATGTTATGGTAATTTTTGGGGTTTTTTCTGAAAAAATGAATTTTCGATGAATAGTGTTTTTATTTAAAAATTAAATTAAAAATATTTAGAAAATTATTTTTATAAAATGGAGTTCATATTTGTAATCAGAGCGTTGATATTTGGTTACGGTGAAATTTTGGGTTTATTCTGAGAAAGTTGAATTTTTGATGAATAGTGAAAATACAGTTTTTAAGTTACGGGTGTTTAATGACATCATTAAATGATGTATTAAGTTTTTAATCAATATGTTCGAATTATGAATAGTGAGATAAGGTATGAGGTGTCCCAAGTGGCCAATACCATGGGAAAATACCATGGGCAAGCCCATGGTTTTTCCAAAACCACTAATGAGGTGTCCCTTTGCCATTAATGTCTTGTCCCCTCACTTTCCCTATAAATACCAAGCCATTCTCTCATCCATTCGACTCCCCACTCTTCCCCAACGAAGTTCTGGTCTCATTACCTCCCAAGGAGTCCTCCCAAGGTACCCCCAAGCCCTCAAGGTCCCAACCTTTGAGGTTTAAGAGTTACATTTTAAGGTAAGGGATCCGACCCCTCTCTTTCTTTTCAAGTAATCTCTTTTATGTCTTTTCTTTTATACTCCATGTTCTTATGTTGGAGGATGTTCTTTTATATTCATCCTACTGCCTATTTCATTTTCATATGATGAGAGACCCCCCTTGCTCTCATCAATTCGTTTTAAGAATGTTTAAGTGGCGCCGTTAGGCTGCCGAATTTTTAAGGGATTCTTTCACCTTCCTCGTTTTCAAGTTCTATTTTCATTCAAGTCTTTAATGTTCCTTTTTGTTATATTGGGGTATGATCTCTATATATATCATACTGGACTCTTATGTTCATATTATGAGAGACCCCATTTGATCACTTCAATTCAGTATTTTGATGTTTTAAGTGGCGCCGTTAGGCTGCCGAATTTTTAAGTGGTTCTTCACCCTTCTCGTTTTGAAGTTCTACTTTCATGTCAATTCTTTCAAGTTCCTTTCTATTATGTTGGGGTATGATCTATATATCTATCATACTGGACTCTTATGTTCATATGATGAGAGACCCTATTTGACCTTGTCAATTCAATTTTGTTGAAGTTTAAGTGACGCCGTTAGGCTGCCGAATTTTCACAAGAGAAATCTTGTTTTTTTTCTTCCTTTCATATTCTTCATTTCATATGGTATATTTTCAAATTTCATTACCATGTTCTTAAATCCCTTATATTTTGTCCCTCTACTGTTTTATGGGTCATTTATGAATGTTTGACCCATGTCCCCTCTCTTCTCAATGTTTTTTAAAATCTTGTAACATAGCCGTTATGCTGCAGAATTTTCGTCTCAAAATGCCTCTCTCTTTTCTCAAAAATTATTTTATGTTATAAAGTGAATACTCAAAGCTCTTATTTCTACAAGGGTATTCACATATATATCAAAATGTTCCATTTTAAATTCTGGGATTTACATACATGAGACCCGCTTTCCCTTTCCGTGGGTTTAAAGTGACGTAAAGATCATGTCTTTAAAGCAGTTTTTAAAACGTTATGATTATGAAATGAAACCCATTTATTTTATGCTATGTGGGTTATTTATGAAATTTTTGATGATGATATATGTGGCTCACATGATAATAAAGGCAAATTTAAGGGTGCGCCCTGATAGCGCTCCAATGCATTGGGTAATGATGTAACCACTAGAGATTACAATTTTCACGATACCTTGGTGAATAACCTTGGTAATTTTCAAATGACACCTTGGGGATGGACCTTGGTGATATGTTCATGATTGTCTATGTTAAATGATGTAGCCACATCTTCAAGTTATGAAAAATGTTATTTTTATTATGAAATGCCTCATGATTTCTTTCTCATGCCTTAAAGTTCTTTTCATGTCCTTATTGAAGTATCTCAAGTTCACATGTAAAATGTTCATCTTGTTTCCCTTACTGGGCCTTTTGCTCACCCTTTCTTTTGATGTATGTCCCCAGGTTATGAGATGCAGTAATGAAAATAGGATGAACATAAGGAGAAGCCTTTCAAGTGTTTAAGAAGAATTCTTTATGTTGTTTTCATGTTTTAAGTTCCTGGTTTCCAAGACACTAAACCTTAAAGATCCTCGGTTTTGTAAAATGTAATTAAAGTTTATGTGATAAAAAGGTGGGATGCTATAGTTGGTATCAAAGGATGGTTTAGTTATTTGTGGAAATTAGGATATGAAAACTCTAGGAATAACCCTATGGAAAAGTTTAAATATAGGAAATCTTCCTGGTATTTTGGTGAGTATTGAGTAAGGGGTTTCCAAGCAAATACATCCCTGTCTGGATACGAGCAGGTAGAGGTGGCTCTGGCACAGATGTACATAGGGGTAAAACCCGAAAACACCGCTTTGAGCTAGACTCGAACGGGAACTGGTACACGACAACGGGCCTTGCTGCACTCTTGGTTACGACACTCCCGGGGGATATGCTTTGGTAAATTCATAAGCTTAGTATGAACCATTATTAAAGGAACAAGGATAAAACATAATAAAGATTCACATAAGAATATATGATCATGGATAACCTAGATTGGAACCTAGGGGATCACAAGTTAGGATATACTTTTATTCTACATGTTTATCCTTTTATGCTTAAAGTTTCCTTTTCATGATTATTAGCTAAGTAAATAAGCCACTAATTATAGTTTCTTTTCTTAGTTAATGGCGGGAAATGGAAGAACATGTCCCAAAAACCAATGTGATAGGAAATGAGACGATTGTCGTGTTAATACGACAGAGGTAATTAGGGGATTAATAGATGATTATTATTTTGGAATACGTTCACTATTTTAGGGACCCTATATGATCGAGGTAAATAGATAACTACGGTATTTTCATTGAGGAGTAAGGTTGACTTATATTTTGAAGAATCGATGAATTTATGGTGGACTAATAGTAATTTAGGTTACTTATGGGAATGATGAACCTATCTTGGGTAAAATATGTTTAGTTTAGATAATTTTGTTATAAGATGTTAGGAGTGGTTGATGTTGTTTGGAGATGAACAATGAAGTTGTTTTGGAAGACTATGTTATCAAATCCTTCTTGTATTTGGGTTTCAATCTTAGTTTGGTTTATTTTGAGGAATTTTAAGGATCGTTATTTAGGGGATGGTCTATGATGAACTTTGGGTATTATCATGGAACATTGAAGATTTAAAATTACTTTCCATTCCTATGGGATCCTTCCTTTTTGAAGACTTGTCTAACCTTACCCTTTCTGTTTTTGGGATAATGTTTAAAGATAAAAGAAATAGATAGTTAATCTTTTGTGGATTATATGATTCTCTATAAGATGATTCTTGTGTTTTGATGAGACCAAGTAGTTTTGAATGCTCATCATTTGGGAGAAAAGATTAGATTTGGTAGAAACTTATTAAAAGGTGAAACTATACTTGAAGGTAGGTATATTTTCTTATGTTTTTGTTTTATGTAGTAAATGAATTCTTCAAAATTATTAAAAGAAACGTAAAACAAAAATGTTGTTGGTTTACGTTTCCTACTAGGTAATCAAAGCCCGTTTACACACAACATAAGTTTGGGATTTTCTCGTGGTCAACGTTCTCCTAATCATGTTTTCTATCACTCCCCCTCAGAACATGACCCTTTGTTTTCTCCTCCATGTCCATGTTTTCCTACATGGAACCCGAGTGTGGGTTAACTCGGGTGGCCTTTGTACTTCCTTTTCTTTCTTTTAAAGTAATGGTGTTACTGACTCTTTTTCCGATGTGGGACTTTCAATGAAATTTCAAAACCCAATTTAAAAAAATTGCGAGGACGCAATTTCTTAAGGGGGGAAGATTGTAACGACCCGAAATTTTGAATAAATCTTGTTTCCTAATTTCATGTGTTATTTTTTTTACTCAAAAAAAATGTTTTATTTGATAAACATGATTATAAATAAAATGAGACCATTGGTTTTTGAGTGTTATATGACCATCGGTCAATATGACCACCGTGAACAAAATGTTTTGATTATTGTCTCTAAATTTAAGTAATCTTGGTTAATTATTATAGAAAGAAGATTTGATGGCCTCACCTAGTAGCCTTGGGCCGATCGAAGCCCATCTAACAGAGATTGGGAAGGAGGTAGCACCATTGGGCTTTACTCTGGACCAAATCCAAGCCGAACTTCATCATGTGAAGCTAGAACGGAATCGCCTTCGCGAGAAGTTCAAACTGATAGAAATTACTACTCGGGCAATGTTGACTGAGTCGCCCCAAAATTCTATCACCCTAGCACACCTTACTCTTAGGTCCTATGCTGGTATTATAAGGGGTTATGTAACGAGACCGTAATTTCCTTGTGTAATCTTTTTTTAAATAAAAATTTGGATTTCTTCTTATGATGATGTTTATGAATTTTCAAATGACCGGATAAATATTGTATGCATATTTTTGATGAATTTTAGAAAAAGGATATTTTAAAAATGGTTGTGTAAACCTTAAATAATTAAAAATGTGTAATGATTTTTGAAAAATGGTCTTCTACAATTATGTTCAGTACGAAATTTAGAGTCTAATAAGATCAACTTGATTTTTGATGAATAGTAAATTATGAATAGTGATTTTATGATTAGGATTAGTAATATGACCAAATGGATTAGTAATCTCACTTAAAGAAAGTTTTAAAATAATCTAGGCACCTTGATTAAGTAATGTGATTCAATAAAATAGTTAAATAACGGTTTCATTAATTATTATTCAAGTATTAGTTTTTTCGGGTGAATAGTGTTTTTTAATTAAAAATTTAATTAAAAATAATTAGAAAATTATTTTTATAAAAATGACTTTATTTTTGAACTCAGAGCATCGATAATATGTTATGGTAATTTTTGGGGTTTTTTCTGAAAAAATGAATTTTCGATGAATAGTGTTTTTATTTAAAAATTAAATTAAAAATATTTAGAAAATTATTTTTATAAAATAGAGTTCATATTTTTAATCAGAGCGTTGATATTTGGTTACGGTGAAATTTTGGGTTTATTCTGAGAAAGTTGAATTTTTGATGAATAGTGAAAATACAGTTTTTAAGTTACGGGTGTTTAATGACATCATTAAATGATGTATTAAGTTTTTAATCAATATGTTCGAATTATGAATAGTGAGATAAGGTATGAGGTGTCCCAAGTGGCCAATACCATGGGCAAATACCATGGGCAAGCCCATGGTTTTGCCAAAACCACTAATGAGGTGTCCCTTTGCCATTAATGTCTTGTCCCCTCACTTTCCCTATAAATACCAAGCCATTCTCTCATCCATTCGACTCCCCACTCTTCCCCAACGAAGTTCTGGTCTCATTACCTCCCAAGGAGTCCTCCCAAGGTACCCCCAAGCCCTCAAGGTCCCAACCTTTGAGGTTTAAGAGTTACATTTTAAGGTAAGGGATCCGACCCCTCTCTTTCTTTTCAAGTAATCTCTTTTATGTCTTTTCTTTTATACTCCATGTTCTTATGTTGGAGGATGTTCTTTTATATTCATCCTACTGCCTATTTCATGTTCATATGATGAGAGACCCCCCTTGCTCTCATCAATTCGTTTTAAGAATGTTTAAGTGGCGCCGTTAGGCTGCCGAATTTTTAAGGGATTCTTTCACCTTCCTCGTTTTCAAGTTCTATTTTCATTCAAGTCTTTAATGTTCCTTTTTGTTATATTGGGGTATGATCTCTATATATATCATACTGGACTCTTATGTTCATATTATGAGAGACCCCATTTGATCACTTCAATTCAGTATTTTGATGTTTTAAGTGGCGCCGTTAGGCTGGCGAATTTTTAAGTGGTTCTTCACCCTTCTCGTTTTGAAGTTCTACTTTCATGTCAATTCTTTCAAGTTCCTTTCTATTATGTTGGGGTATGATCTCTATATCTATCATACTGGACTCTTATGTTCATATGATGAGAGACCCTATTTGACCTTGTCAATTCAATTTTGTTGAAGTTTAAGTGACGCCGTTAGGCTGCCGAATTTTCACAAGAGAAATCTTGTTTTTTTTCTTCCTTTCATATTCTTCATTTCATATGGTATATTTTCAAATTTCATTACCATGTTCTTAAATCCCTTATATTTTGTCCCTCTACTGTTTTATGGGTCATTTATGAATGTTTGACCCATGTCCCCTCTCTTCTCAATGTTTTTTAAAATCTTGTAACATAGCCGTTATGCTGCAGAATTTTCGTCTCAAAATGCCTCTCTCTTTTCTCAAAAATTATTTTATGTTATAAAGTGAATACTCAAAGCTCTTATTTCTACAAGGGTATTCACATATATATCAAAATGTTCCATTTTAAATTCTGGGATTTACATACATGAGACCCGCTTTCCCTTTCCGTGGGTTTAAAGTGACGTAAAGATCATGTCTTTAAAGTAGTTTTTAAAACGTTATGATTATGAAATGAAACCCATTTATTTTATGCTATGTGGGTTATTTATGAAATTTTTGATGATGATATATGTGGCTCACATGATAATAAAGGCAAATTTAAGGGTGCGACCTGATAGCGCTCCAATGCATTGGGTAATGATGTAACCACTAGAGATTACAATTTTCACGATACCTTGGTGAATAACCTTGGTAATTTTCAAATGACACCTTGGGGATGGACCTTGGTGATATGTTCATGATTGTCTATGTTAAATGATGTAGCCACATCTTCAAGTTATGAAAAATGTTATTTTTATTATGAAATGCCTCATGATTTCTTTCTCATGCCTTAAAGTTCTTTTCATGTCCTTATTGAAGTATCTCAAGTTCACATGTAAAATGTTCATCTTGTTTCCCTTACTGGGCCTTTTGCTCACCCTTTCTTTTGATGTATGTCCCCAGGTTATGAGATGCAGTAATGAAAATAGGATGAACATAAGGAGAAGCCTTTCAAGTGTTTAAGAAGAATTCTTTATGTTGTTTTCATGTTTTAAGTTCCTGGTTTCCAAGACACTAAACCTTAAAGATCCTCGGTTTTGTAAAATGTAATTAAAGTTTATGTTATAAAAAGGTGGGATGCTATAATTACATAACATCTTCATTATACAAGGAATCATGTCCCAAAAGACCGATCAGTTTAGCAGCATTGGAATAGTAGATACATTAATAAGTTTTACATTACATCATGAAATAAAAACATCAACAACATTTTTTCCCCTTTTGAACACACTTATATCCTTAGACCATCCCTTGAGGTCAACCATAAAATAATTCTTCACATCCTGGGAAAAATAAAACATAGAAAGGGGTGAGGTCAGATGCTCAGTAAGGATAACAGTGTAGCGGTAATATTCATAAATAGGCATAAACATTTAAGGCAATGTACAAGACTAAAACAAATGCCTTTTAAATATAAACATCAAAATAATATGGAAAATATAAAATAAAATAATTCCATTTACTTATTCACATGGATATTCTACTAGTCTAATAATCATATGCAATAACAATAGCCACTTTCATAATGATGTAATGTATAATTCCAGACTTCATAACCACATAGTCAAGGCCTTATTCCATGACTACAAATAAGATTTTGTCAAATCCATGCTCCAAGACACTATTTGGTCTCATGAGACCAACTGATCTTAGAGGAGAAATAGAATGCTACACCTCTCAGTTACTAACTCCAATATATTCCTCATATGAAAATTTTTAAACATATCATAAACATTCGAATTAAATCTACCATACGAAATGTCAATAATTTATCCATAAATAATGAATGTTGTAAAAATAACACATACATAGTAAAACATATCACAAAACCTTCAATATAATATGAAATATTTTTATCCAAATAAGTCAACCTCAACCAAGGATAATATCCCATAAAGGATGTTGACATAGATGAAAATGATCAGTTACAATCTTTGAGAGAAATATCCATTTTTCATGAAATCATTTAAAAGTAACATAATTTATAAAGGATGTAATTTGAATGATTTTTTTGAATCATAGTGTCCCGTACCAGTTTGAAACATTTAAAATGAATTAACATTTTAAAACATTCATGTCCATGTAAATAAATCCTTAAAACAATTTTGAGAACATGGACATTAAAGAAAAATGTTTAGAAGAATAAATATTTAAAACGTTTAAAATGATGTTTTAGTAAAACTAACATTAAAAAGAATACTTTTGAAAACACTTTAATGAAACATGGACATGGATAATAAATATTTCCTAGTAGATAATTACGTAAAAACATCCTCGGATAAGTAATGAGATTGTAGAATTTACCCTTACCTTGTACTTTCGTTTGGTCGAGGGAACATTTAAGCTCATGTATAATCAACATAGTATGTTATTAAATTATACCAGAACCATATTAATATTTATTCTATCATACAAGATTCATTTATGACATTATAAGGCCCATTTACTAATGATTTCCATGATAAATTAACATCTTGGGTAATAGTCACTTTGTTTATCGTACGTGTTTTATCTTGTATCATATAGATCATTATTTAAATACTTATAGAATATAAAGGTTGATTTATATATCATATATATTTATAATATAAATATTTATAATAGATTGAAATATGAAATCAAATGAACCGTTTATGGTGATGGTAGGCCATACATACACATAAACGATATTTCTGTTTTCATACCTTATTGAACGAGAGTAAGTGAATAAGATATATGTAATTAAATACAAATATATATATATATATATATATATCTAAAGTAGAATTATTATGTCATATATTACATAATTATTAAAAATATATATTTTTATAATCATCGTTAAATGGTGAACATGTTAATGAATCTCATCGCGTCGTGGAGACGGTAATCCATACGTATGTACGAGCGAGAATATCATTATATTGATCGTGAAATAATATGTAATTGGATGGTATATTTTATATAAAGAATCATTAACAAGATATATTAAGTATTTACATCACTTATAATCATTATTATACCCATCCAAATAATGAAGTGTTTGAATAAAAAACTACACCACGACGTGGAGACGGTAATCCGTACTTACGCACGTATAGTGACTTTTTCATTTATAGGATGGATAGAATAAGGAATGTGGTTGTACCATATTCAAAATAACATAATAGTTTTTATAAGGTACTGGAGATATTATTTTGATATGGAAACAACAAAGAAAGTGGAATTGGAAGAATAAATGAACATGAAAGAGGGTAGTGAAATTATTACCTCTACTTCAGGTGTTTCTTTTTGAGTTGATCAAAAGGGATCCTTCGGATGTATTTCTGATCATTGTGAGGCCTATAGTTTTATTTGAGGGATTTTTGGAGAATATTTGGGCTGGGTTTGTCTTAGCCAAAAGTCTTTGGAGTTGTGAAATTAAGAGAATGGGAATTATCCTTTTATAAGAGAGGCGAGTGTCACTTTAAGAAAACCTTGCAATATTATTTTATAATAATATCATATCGGTTTCTAATGGCTCCAAAATGAATTATTTAGAGGCTATGGTGTGTATGGGTGAAAAAACACTCAAACAATAGGTTTTATATAGGCTTAGGTCAACATATTAACCTTATCTTTTAGATTTAACACTTTGTTAAATAGTTTATCATTTACCATTTCTCTTTGTATTTTTATATTACATGGTTAATAATCTTACTATAACAAGCCAAGAGAATCCCATGTGGTTCATTATTAATATATATATATAAACTTATCTAATAATATTTTCCTATCCTTATATTTCTAGAAATATTATATCAATTAATAATATAGTATTTGTTTTAAAAACACAATTATGTCAAATTTACAAAATTAAGTATTTTATTTTTTATAAAGAAATAAAAACTTTATAACTTAGAATAAAATATATATAACCAAACCTAAAATGTCATATTAACCTAGAAAATTAGTGCAAATAATCATAAGTATTAATTTAAATTTATTTGGATATTTATAATATCAATTATTTTATTATTTCATTAATAATGTATTTACTGAATCATCATTGTGTCAGAAATAAATTAAATTATTTAATGTATAAAATTTTAAAATAAAATACCATTATTTTGGAAATATTTTTAATTTTTTAATGAATATTTATAGTAGAATTTATATTATGATCATTCCTATATTAAAAATGGGTTAGTTATTAAACATTGAATTTAACTCTTTTAACTATTCTTTAAATAAAATTTTAATAAATGTCCTAATCTAAACCAAGTCGGCCTGAAGGATCATATTTTATTACTAACATTTTTTGGTTCAATTAAAATTATCCAATAGAATTATTGCATGTGTTAGGGTAATTATAATATCATTTTTACCTTTAATTACCCTATTTACTTTTAACCGTGGTAAATAAAAGTCAAAAGATAATATTCACCAAAAACTTATTTTCATCTTATTGAATTATATTTTTCTTACTAATTTCAATAGTTTCTCTCAGATTTTTGAAAATCAAATCATAGAAGCAGTAAAATTATGTTTTATGAAAATTTGCTTACGTGCCGAGAAGGTGGGTAAAAGACGTTAAAAAAATCAATAAAATTTTATAAATAAAATTTAATTATAAAATGACTAAAATTAATTACATTGAACATATTTAGGTTTTATATATCTATTTTGAATTAAATTTAATTTTAAATAAAATAAATAACTTTTTAAATAAAAAGTCGTTTTTAAATAATAACGCAGTGGTTTTCACTATTCATTAAAAATTCAATGTTTTCAGAAAAATTCCAAAATTTTATACTAAGGTAATTTTGATCTTCCGAATTCATAAATGAATTCTATTTTACCAAATTCAAAACATTTAAGTGGGATTAATTAATTTAAAATTAATTCTCAATGTAAAAAAATGCTACTTTTTAAAAAGTAAAAATAATGAATAGATTGACATGTGTTTTTGTCAAATTTAAAGGTGAAATTACTTACAATGACCTACATTGTATTAAATGATAAAAATAAATTATAATTATACTTCCAACCCATTAAAATGCATAATTTAAAGCTATAAATTATTTTTATTAAAAAAGTTGTTTTCAATTTAAATTTCATATTTTTCACTATTCATCAAAATATTATATTTTTAAAAAAGTGCCAAAAATTTATCCAAACAAAATTTTTATGTCCTGATTATAAATAAGAATTTAATTTCATTAAATTTTATATATAAAAGTGTCAAATATTGGTTTAAAAATGTTACCCCATTAAAAGCGGTAAAATGGTATTTTTGGAAAAATACTTCTTTATCTGGAAAAATGAATTTGTTCTTATATTATGTCTATGAAACACATAAAATGGATTGTAATATTATATGGTGTATAATAAATTCATAATTCAGTTAATATTATTTATAAAATCTTTTTTAATGTCTAGTTTGGTTAGTCGTGGTGCGATCGAACTGGGTGTTTCTTGTAGCGCAAGTTATCGAATTACATTAAAGAGATAAAGTACTATGATACATGGTGGTGTTACATTCTCCCCTAATTCAATAAATTGTGTTATAAAAATTCAAGATTTTTCATTGAAAATAAATGGTTAAAATAGAAAATACCTTTTTAGGAAACCCACATCAGAAATTAGGTTAACGAAATTTAGTCTTAATAAGAGGGGAATAAAATGAAAAATTCGCCCCCAAAATATGATCTCAATTAGGAAAAAATTGGTGTAAATAATATAAATTTAATTAGAGAAAAAATGTAAATATTTATAGGGAGTGAGTTGGGTCATCCATCACAAACGAGTAAAATATTTAGGGCCTTAAATCCATCAATCTATAACGATTTGAAATATCACTGGTACAACAAAACATATTGCATTACGACAACACATTTTTTATTTTACGATCAATTTCATAATGTTTAAGAATTAATTTATTCATAGAATAAGAGAAAAAATATATACATGACACGTAGAGTTTCATCCTTCAACTAATTCCAACCACAGACTCATATTTCACTCCAAAAGAAAATAGATTACAAAAATATTCTAATTATCTTAATCGAATAAGATTCCAAAAAATGAATTTATAAATCATTTGTAAGACTATTTAAAAAAAATTACATTATAAAAACCAGAACATCACATAGGCCAGTGGTAGATGATGCACCATTGTCAACCTTCTATTGTGGGTTCACGTCTCGCGGCCATGTTGGATGTGACGGGTTGTCACCCGACCTCCGAGTTGTCCTTTTTATAACAATCCAAAAATAATCTTAAGAAATTATATAATATTAATAATAGTATCCAATGTCAAAATTATTCCATTCTAACATTTATACATATCCAAAATACTTTGGTCCAAATTCACAGTCCGAAATATATAAAGAATGTAAAAAAAATGAAAATCCTTTTTGCCACAAAATAACATGTGAATACCTTCATCGTGTATTCTTTTAAAACGCGATAACACCCTGAAATACTATAAAACCTTTTTTATTACATTCATTCTCCCTTATTCCTTATAGAATATGGGATATACTCCTTATATCCAAACATGTTGTAAACTCCAACAATGACCGAATAAACAAACCATTAATTAGTCACAAGATAGTCAATAATATCTAATATAATTTATCCAAATCAATCATCGCTTATTCCAAAATAAATAACTCAGTATCATGACCATATTAAAGTTTATCTTTCCATCAACTATGTATTTTACAAAAAATTTACCTTTATATCGAGTCAAATTTCTTAGTACCATGCAATCTCTAATCCTTAATGAAATATTACTGCAGTACAATCGTCATACACAATATAATTCTTATAACATGTATATCATTAATAAAACAATCAAATGACATAATTATTTTATATCAACATGAGAACACTAGTCATTCCTCTTCATCTGTGATAATATCATAAGCTTGATTGTTATCCATCATCATCATTTATAGTGTACTCTGATGATTGGGACATTGATTCGCATAGTGTCCCAACTCCTGGGAGATGAAGCATTGTACATTTGAAACAATTTTCTTACCCTTGGAATCACTTAATTTGTGTCCTTTTACTCCACACTTATATCAAACTCACATTCCATTCAAGCATTTACCCAGGTGATTCTTTCCACAGTTATCACATATGGGAAAATTCTTAATTCCCTTTAATCCTTTATCCATATTTCTCTTTTCCATCCTTTTCTTCTCTAGCTTCCCTTAAAATCCATAGGACTCAGAAAATTATTTACATATCTTATTAACACATGATAATATTTCTTTATGTGATGATAATACATGGGGGACTATTTCATTTCTAAATTTTTTCTTAATACCATGAAATATATAATCCTTCATAATCATTGTATCATGCGTATTGCTGGAGTTCACATTCCTTTTACTCGGCACCATTTATAAACAATGGAAAACACTAGTTTATTTTATGAATCACAATGCAAAGTTCCAAACAAGTAAAATACCTAACGTAAGTTGAAAATATTAGGCATATAATCTATAATCATAAAAAAAATTATTTGAGGAAGTTTTTAATACTAAATAATTCATAATGTCTTGTAATTAACATGTAAATTATCCTAAGCATATCCCCTAGGAGTGTTATAACCATGAGTGAAACAAGGCCCATTGTTGGGCACCAGTTCATCTTCGAGTCTATCACAAAGTGGTGTTTTCATGTTTTACCATAGGTACATTTTTGCCAGAGTCGCCTCTACATGATCATATCTAGATAGGGATATATCTCTTGGAAAACTCAAAAAATCCTTATAGTACCAAAATTATTTGAAGTGCTTCTATACTAAACCTCAAAGACTTTCTTAGGGTAATGTTCTCTAATCAGAGTTTTTCAAAATCTAGCTTCCAAAGTTATTACTAAACTTCCTCTAATACCAACTATAATGCCCTTCCCCCAGTTATCTAGAGTCGGGGCATTATTTAATAACATTGGCACGATACAAGGAATCATGTCCCGAAAGACCGATCAGTTTAGAAGCCTCAAAAATACTAGATACATTCATAAGTTTTACATTAAATCATGAAATAAAATAATCAACAACATTTTGTCCCCTTTTGAACACACATATTTCTTTATAATATCCCTACATGACAACCATTTAATACTTCTTCACTTCCTAGAAAAAATAAAACACAGAAAGGGGTGAGCTCAGATTTTCAGTAAGGATAACAATATATCATAAACTTTCATAAATAAGCATACACATTTAAGGAAATGTATAAGACTAAATCAAAAGCTTTTTAAACATAATCCTCAGTATAATATCACAACGATAAAATCAAAGAATTCCATTTACGTATTCACATGGATATTCTTCTAGTCGAATAATCAAATGGATTATCAATAACCACATTCATAATTATGGAATGCATAATGCTAGATATCAGAACCAGTGGGTCAAAAACTTATGCCAAGACTACAAATAATATTTTTTCAAGGCCTTGTTCCAAGACACTAATTTGTTTCATGAGACCTATTGATGAATCAGGGAGCCATAGTGGGATCCACCCATCATTTACTAAGTCCAATGAATTCCTTATATAAAAAGTTTAAAACATAACATAAACATTCATATTAAAACTATCATACGAAATATATATACATTATCCATAAACCATGAATGGTATAAAAATAACACATCCAAAGTCAATCATATTAAAAAACCTTCAATACAATATGGAAGATTTGTATCATAATAAATAAACCTCGATCAAGAATAATATCCTGTAAAGTATGTTGACATAGTTGAAAATGATCAGTAATAATATTTGAGAGAAATATCCCCTTTTCATGAAATCATTTAAAAGTAACATCATTTATAAAGGAATTAATTTAAATGATAATTTTCAATTAATGTTTCCCATACCACTTTATTACTTTTGAATGGAATTAACATTTTAAAACATTCATGTCTATATATAAAAAATCTATAAAACCATTTTAAAATAAATGACATTAATGAGAAATGTTTAGAAGAAAATATCATTAAAACATTTAAAATGTTGTTTTACTAAAAAAGGACCTTCAAAATCAACCCTTTGAAAAATCTTTAATGAGACGTGGACATGGATAATAAATATGCCTCAGTAGATACTTACGTAAAAAAACCTCATATAAGTAAAGAGATTGTAGAATTAACCATTACCTTATACATTCCTTTGGTCGAGGGTACGTTTAACCTCCAGTATAATGAACATAGTATGTTATTAAATTATACCAGAACCATATTATTATTTATTATATCATACATGATTCATTTATGAATTTATAATTCTCATTTTATAATGATTTCCTTGTTAAATTAACATTTTGGTTAATAATTTCTTTCTTTAACGTATGTGTTTTAAATTGTATCATTTAGATCATGACTTAAATTCTTATAGAATATAAAACCTGATTTATATATCATATAAATTCAGAACACAAATAATTATTATATATAGATATATGAAATGGAAGGCATCGTCTATGGAGACGATAGGTCGTATGTACGCATAAACACTCTTTCTGTTTTCATATACTATTGAATGTGAGTAAGTGAACAAGATATATGTAAGTATATATATATATATATATAAAGTAGAATTATTATTTCATATGTTACATAATTATTATTAATATATATTTTTATAATCATCATTGAATGGTGAACGTGGGAATGAATCTAATCGCGTTGTGGATATGGTAATCTGTACGTACGCACAAGCGACAATAACATTATATTGATGGTGAAATCATATGTAATTGGATAGTATATATTATATAAAGAATAATTATCATGATATATTTATTATTTATATTAGTTATAATAGTTATTATACCCATCCAAATAATGAAGTGTTTGAATTAAAAACTACACCACGACGTAGAGACGGTAAGCCGTACGTATGCACGTATTGTGACTTTGTCATTTATTAGAGGAATAGAATAACAAATATGGTTGTACCATATTTATAATAACATCACTATATATAGGAGCTTCTGGAGTTATTATTTTGGTATGGAATCAACAATGAAATAGTAAGTGGAAGATGAAAAGAACATGAAAGAGGGTGGTGAAATTATTACCTCTACTTCGGATGTTTCGGTTTGAGTTGATCAAAAGGGATCCTTTGGATGGATTTCTGATCATTGAAAGGCATCTAGGTTTAATTGTGTAATGTTGGGAGGATATTTTAGACGGGGTTTTCCGAGCCAAAAGTCTTTGGAGGTGTGAAATTAAGAGAAGAGGAAGTGCCCATTTATAAGAGAGGTGACAGTCACTTTAGGAAAATCATCAAATATTATTTTATAATAAAATAATTCTTGGTTTCTAATGGCTCTAAAATAAACTATTTTGATTGTATGGTGGGGATGGGTCGAAAAACTCTCAACCAATAAGGTTTAGATGGGTTTAGGTCATCATATTAACCTTATCATTTAGATTTAACTATTAGTTAAATAGTTTGACAATTACCATGTCTCTTTTTATTTTTATATTATATGGTTAATAAAAATACTATAACAAGACAATAGAACCACATGTTGTTCATTATTAATAAATATAACCATATATAAGTCTTTTGGCTGGACCTTAGATTTTTAAGAATATTATATGAATTTAAAATATAGTATTTAAAAAAAAATTCAATTATGTCAATTTTTACACTATTTAGTATTTGATTTTCTTGAAAACCATAATAACATTATCACTTAGAATAAAATTTATTTAACTAATCCTAACATGTCATATAAATCTATAAAATTAGTGGAATTTATCATATTTTTCAATTTACCTTTATTTAGATATTTATAATATCAATTATTTTGATATTTCATTAAAAAGGTAATTACTGCATCATCGTTGTTTCATAAATAAATTAAATTATTTAATGTCTAAAATTAAAAATAAAATAACATTAGGTATGAAATATTTTTATGTAATGCCCCGACCCCAGCTACCCAGAGCCGGTGCATTACTTCGTAACATTGGCATGATCACAAAAGATCAAGTCTCGAAAGACCGATTAGTTTAGTAGCCTTGGAAACACTAGATACATTCATAAATGTTACATTACATCACAAAGTGAAAAACTATAATAACATAGTCTCCATAGTCCACACTTATATCCTCTTCGGACTATCCCTACAGGTCATTCATAAAATACTTCTTCACATCCTGTAAAATATTAAAACATTGAAAGGGGTGAGCTCAGATGCTCAGTAAGGTTAACAATATAGCGGAAGCTTTCATAAATAAACATTAACATTTAAGGCAATGTATAACTAAAACAAAAGCCTTTTAAACTTGAACTTCAACATATTATGGCAAAAGTAAAATGAGATAATGCCATTCAATTCTTCACATGGATGTTCTAGTGGTCGAATAATCACATGAAATATCAATAACCACTTTCATAATGATGGAATGCATAATGCCAGAATATCATAACCACGTAGCCAAGGCCTCGTGCCAAGACCACAAATAATATTTTGTCAAGGCCTCATGCCAAGACACTAGTTTGTCTCATGAGACCTGCCGATGCATCGAGGAGCTATAGTGGGCTCCACCCGTCACTTATTAAGTCCAATACATTCCTCATATGAATAGGTTTAAACATATCATAAACCATAACATAATCGTATCACATAAAACATGCATAAAGGAAACATAACATTTCCACATTTCAATCACAAGATATAAATACAACACATTGATATAATAAAAATGCTTTCAAAACCATTTTCAATACCAAAATAAAAGAAAGTTAAAACTTTGTATTTGTTTTTCATTAAAAAATGATGTCTTGTAGAGGAAGCCGAAACTCAAATAATGGTCACGGCGGCGGAGAAGTCGTTGTCACCGCATAAGTATGGAAAGTAAAACATTCCATTTTTGTCGTTTAGTAAAACGCTTCGTATAAAAAATATTCCTTTTGAATAAATGTAAAAGTCAAAGGGTTTTATAAACCGTATAAAAGAAAGTTTTGTATAAAACCAAATATCCCTCAATGAAAGGGGATTGAGACGAAGTCCTTAAAAAGATCATTTTTTTTAAATAAAGTACATCTATAATGAGTATTCACTATAAGTACACATAAATAATGTACAAATAAAATATAGGACATAATAATATCATGACATAATTTTAAAGTAGGAGATTAACCCAAAGAATGAAAATTGGGTTAAGAAATTCCCTTACCTTGCGTCCTGTCCTGACTCGACCGTTCTTTAACCTCCTGAATAATAAAATAGAGTTAATTCCTATTTACTTAAGAACCTTTTTCATGTTCATTATTCCTTTTATATCCCTTATTACCATGTTATGAACATTATGTAATTATTTAAGTTAATAACGGTCGTTTTGTCAATCTTTGGTACTTGAGTCAAAAATAAACTTCCTATAATTTCAAGTTGTTCATGTGGTGAAATATCCATTATATCCAGAATTATATTCATGATGTAGATATCATATATATGATATATATCCAGTATATAAATTCATTCATAATGTCACGTAACATTTAGAGGTAAGAAATGAAATGCACCGTTCATGGAGACGGTAAGCCGTACGTACGCATGAACGCTACTTTCATTTCTATTTCGTATTTAATGGAACGGAATCATAATGATATAAATTTATAATATAATTAAAGTATAATATAGTGTATAATACCATTTAATCCATCCTTTATACATCCCACATATGGCATTAACGATTCAAATCACTTTGAGGGGCGGTAGTCCGCACTTCCTAAAATGAAATTATCGCGTTTTACCCATAATGGAAATCATAAAGTATGACATAAATGATAAATACAGAAGAATAAGTAAAACATAAACACATTATATATCATATATAAATATAGTGACATCTTAATGTCCACCTTTTAAGGTGTTATATGAGTGTTGAACAATCATCGTTTCGTGAGGTAGAAATTCGCCATCCATAGAAACTGTATGTTCTTTAACCATTAGATGTAGGTGTGTGTAAGTGTAGCTCGAATACTTATTATAACAACGTCCTAGTATATTGAGGATACTGGTGTTGTTACAAAAGAAATTAATAAAAAGAGTTTATGGGGTTGGAGAAGAAAAATAAAACAAAATAACATTAGAGAAGACATTACCTCAAAATCGGGTAACTCTTTTTGATTTGAGCCAAAGTCTTCCTTGGGAAGAGTTCTGCCCAATGTGAGGCTTCTAGGAGTAATAGGCGGAAGTTGGGAGAGTATTTGGGCAGAGTTTGGCCGAGCCAAATGGCTTGAAGGTGTGAATAAGGTGGGAGAGGTGGGGGCCTTTTATAAGTGGAGAGGAGGGGCTCTTTTGGAAAGATTGAAATGTTACATTATTATACAATGATTTTCGGATTATAAAGGTCCCACACTTATATAATTCGTGACCAAGGTGATAAGGGTTCAAAATATACCCATCCAATAGTCTTTGGACAAGTGTAAGCCTTGGAGTTTACATTATCTATTCATTTTATTAAAATCGTTAAATAATGAGGTCATCGTTGCATCATAATGATGTCATACATAATTTAATTTATTTAATGTCTAAAAATTATAAAAAAAATACTATGATGTAGAAAATCTTTTTATCTTTATAATGAATATTTATAATCAAAATTTGGACTTGTGTAACCCCACTTAAAAACTGTTTTAGTAAAACAACTCATGTTTGTGTCAATTTAATATTAACATTAAATAAATATATATTAATGTCATTTTCCAACCAAAGTGGCTCCATGGGGTCCCCAAGTTGACCCATGGGTTGTCTAGGTCGGAAATGACTCATCCAAAGGGAGTTGGACAAGTGTCAAGCTCATATCATATTATTAAAACATTGTTTTTACCTTAAACTACACTAATTACCTCTAATCGCGATTAAGAACTTAAAAGTTACTATTTACCAAAAAATTATTTTAATCTCATCGAACCACATTTTACTTCTTAATGACAACCATGTATGTCGGATTTTTGAAAATCAAAACACAGAAGTGGTAATATTTCATTTAAACGAAAAATCAGTTATTTAACTACCACTTACTGGTTTCACTATTCATCAAAAATTGAAGTTTTTCAGAACAATGCCAAAATTTCACCCTAAGCTATAATTGATATTCCAAATTCAAAAATGATGTCTATTTTACAAAATTCCAAACATATAAGTTGCATTAGTAAATTTTATAATTAATTCCCGCTGTCACAACAGATAGCGTGTTTTTAAGAAACAATTTATATCAAAAGATTGGCAATTGTTTATCTCCAATTTCAATGTTAAATTAATTATAATGACCACCATTGGATAAAATGGTAAAAATATATTATAATTATACTTTAAAACCATTAAATATTATAATTTATCACAATAAATTATTTTGATTAAAAAAGTTGTTTTAAGTATTTTTCACTATTCATAAAAAATTGGAAGTTCTCAGAAAGTTACAAAAAATTCAACTTAGGATAATTTCGATATTACGAATACAAAAATGAAGTCCATTTTGAAATATAAAATTTATATAAATTTAAAAAGTGGTTATTACTATTCATAACGGTTACTTTGATTAGTCTCGGTGTTTTAGACCTCGAAGTTGCGTACAATGCAAGCTATTGCATTATTGAATGAGAAGCGTATCGTGGAAGCTCGGGGTGTTACATTCTCCCCTCCTTCAATAAATTGCGTCCTCACAATTTGAAATTTTTCTTTGAAAATAAAAGGTTGAAAAGAGAAAATACCTTTGAGGAAAACCCACATTGGAAATAAGGTTAATAAATATATAACATTAAAAGAAAGCAAGATAAGTACAATGGTCACCTGATATAGCCCATTCTAGGATTCTATGAAAATAGGGATATGGAGGAGAAAAAAACCATCAAGGTCTGATGGAGAGTTATAGAAAACAGGATTAGGAGAAAGTTTAACCACAAGAAAATCACAAACTTGTGATTGGTTAAACAGTCATTGAATCCCCAGTTGGAAAAGTTAACCGACAACATTTTTGTTTTAAGTTACCTTTTATAATGTTGAGGAATTTATTTAGGAGATTTACTAAGAACGTAAGGGAATATACATACTTGTTATGTATACTTTCATTCGTTAATAAATTTTTACCACAAACCCAACTTTTACTCCAAATGGTAACGTAACTCAAAAATATTCAATTTATCCTAATTGTATAAGGTTCCAAATGTTAACACATACCATTTAGATTAGTAAATTTATTTTGTAATAACCAGGGACTTCCTGTAGGCTAGTGGTAGGAAATAAAGGTCTGTCGCACTATGATTGTGGGTTCGATTCCTGCAGCTTTGTCCGACGCGACGGGTTATGCCCCACCCTGCTGGTTGTCCTTTTCCTAAAACTATAGTATCATAATATTCCAAAAATAATCTTCATAAATTCTTTAACCTTAAACAATACTATCTATGGTTCAACTTAATCCATTCCAACCTTAATAGTTATCCAAAATACCTCCGTCCAGACTTTCTCTAAAAGGTCTCTAAATTCCAAAATCAATTATAACATCAGATTCCCCAAAACAAAGAAAAGTTTCTCTTATTGTCACATACTAAAAATATGATTACCTTAATCATATTACCTTAATCAAAAAGTACTGCAGTACAATCTTTATATATATCCCATTATTCTTATAACCAGAATATAATCCTTGAGTCCAAAAGCACCAATACATTAATTATTCCGCTTCAACTGTAGTCACAGCATAAGATTGGCCTTGATCCCTTGGCCTTTTCTGAGGTAAGTTTCCTTGACGCTTAGGACATTCATTTGCATAATGCCCCATTTTCCTACAATTGTAGTATTCAACTTTGATAGCCTCTTTCTTTCTCTTGCAATAACGAGCCTGGTGACCCTTTTCTCCACATTTATAACAAACTCCCATTCCTTTTAGGCAAGTACCAGGGTGATTCTTCCCACAATTATCACATAATGGAAAATCCTTCTTTCCCTTTTTCCCTTTATCTGTCTCTTGTTCCACCGTTCTCTTCTTCTCTTGCTTTACTTTGTTGTCATAAGACTTAGAGAATTCCTTTTCCATCTTGATAGCACATGAGACAATATCTTCGTATGAAGAGAAGGTTTGTGATACTAAAGCTCGACGGAGAAATGGTTTTAACCCATCAAAGAAACAGTCAATCTTACTCCTTGGGTTACGTATATAATCGCCAGCATGCCTCGCTAACCTTGTAAAGTTAGCCTCATACTTTGCGACTTTCTCATCCTCCTTCTGCCTCAAACTCAGAAATTGCCTTTCCATATCTGCTCGATGGTCACGAGTAAAGTATTTTTCTAAGAAAAGCTCTTTGAACTCCCTCCATTCCATATTCGATACGTCATCATCTTCCTTTGTGTTTTGAATCAGCGACCACCACTGATCGGCATCTCCAGTGAGGCGGTAAACTGCCATGACAACCTTCTCCCTTTCGCTACTCCCCAAGGCATGGAATATTTTCTCTAAGGAGTTTATCCATTGCTCAGCTACTAACGGATTTGTACCCCCATTGAAGGTTGGTGGTTGATGCCTCATGAAACGGTCTATCATTGATCCTCCACGTTGCGGATCAGGGTGCTCCATACGAGTAAGGTTATTATTCATAACCTGAGTAAGTTGTCCCAGTATGGTAATAAGTTGATCAACACTAGTTTTATCTCCAGATCTACAATAATTATCTTGAGTAGGAGGGCAATCCCTACACGGAGTTCATGCATTGATACGGTTTCCATTCCTTCCACTAGGCGCCATTTCTATACAATGGCATAAACTAGATTAGTTTATGAATCAAAATACATAATTCCATACTTATAAAATACTTAACATAAATTGAACTATTTATGGATATAATCCATAATCATAAAAATATTTTCTTTGAGGAAGTATATACTCATAAACCCTTCATAATGATTTGTAAAGAAAATGAGAGTTATCCTAAGCATATCCCACGGGAGTGTCGTAACCAAGAGTGCAGCAAGGCCCGTTGTCGTGCACCAGTTCCCGTTCGAGTCTAGCTCAAAGCGGTGTTTTCGGGTTTTACCCCTAGGTACATCTGTGCCAGAGCTGCCTCTACCTGCTCGTATCCAGACAGGGATGTATTGCTCGGAAAACTCACAAAATCTCTACAATAACAAAATTCTAGGAAGTTCTTCTACACTAATCCTCAAAGTTCATCTTAGGTCTACGTGCTCTAATCAGAGTTTATCTAAATATAGCTTCCAAGGTCTGTACTAAACTTCCTCTGATACCAACTGTAACGCCCCGACCCCAGCTACCCAGATCCGGTGCATTACTTCGTAACATTGGCATGATCACAAAAGATCAAGTCTCGAAAGACCGATTAGTTTAGTAGCCTTGGAAACACTAGATACATTCATAAATGTTACATTACATCACAAAGTGAAAAACTATAATAACATAGTCTCCATAGTCCACACTTCTATCCTCTTCGGACTATCCCTGCAGGTCATTCATAAAATACTTCTTCACATCCTGGAAAATATTAAAACATTGAAAGGGGTGAGCTCGGATGCTCAGTAAGGTTAACAATATAGTGGAAGCTTTCATAAATAAACATTAACATTTAAGGCAATGTATAACTAAAACAAAAGCCTTTTAAACTTGAACTTCATCATAATATGGCAAAAGTAAAATGAGATAATTCCATTCACTTCTTCACATGGATATTCTACTGGTCGAATAATCACATGAAATATCAATAACCACTTTCATAATGATGGAATGCATAATGCCAGACTATCATAACCATGTATCCAAGGCCTCGTGCCAAGACCACAAATAAGATTTTGTCAAGGCCTCGTGCCAAGACACTAGTTTGTCTCATGAGACCTGCCGATGCATCGAGGATCTATAGCAGGCTCCACCCGTCACTTATTAAGTTCAATGCATTCCTCATATGAATAGGTTTAAACATATCATAAACCATAACATAATCGTATCACATAAAACATGCATAAAGGAAACATAAAATTTCCACATTTCAATCACAATATATAAATACAACACATTGATATAATAAAAACGCTTTCAAAACCATTTTCAATACCAAAATAAAAGAAAGTTAAAACTTTTTATTTGTTTTTCATTAAAAAAATGATGGCTTGTAGAGGAAGCCGAAACTCAAATAATGGTCACGACCGCGGAGAAGTCGTTGTCGCCGCATAAGTACGGAAAGTGAAGCATTCCATTTTTGTCGTTTAGTAAAACGCTTCGTATAAAAAAGATTCCTTTTGAATAAACTTAAAAGTCAAAGGGGTTTATAAACCGTATAAAAGAAAGTTTTGTATAAAACCAAATATGCCTCAATGAAAGGGGATTGAGACGAAGTCCTTAAAAAGATCATTTTTTTTAAATAAAGTAAATCTATAATGAGTATTCACTATAAGTACACATAAATAATGTACAAATAAAATATAGGTCATAATAATATCATGACATAATTTGAAAGTAGGAGATTAACCCAAAGAATGAAAATTGGGTTAAGAAATTCCCTTACCTTGCGTCCTGTCCTGACTCGACCGTTCTTTAACCTCCTGAATAATAAAATAGAGTTAATTCCTATTTACTTAAGAACCTTTTTCATGTTCATTATTCCTTTTATATACCTTATTACCATGTTATAAACATTATGTAATTATTTAAGTTAATAACGGTCGTTTTGTCGATCTTTGGTACTTGAGTCAAAAATAAACTTCCTATAATTTCAAGTTGTTCATGTGGTGAAATATCCATTATGTCCAGAATTATATTAATGATTTAGATATCATATATATGATATATATCCAGTATATACATTCATTCATAATTTCACGTAACATTTAGAGGTAAGAAATGAAATGCACCGTTCATGGAGACGGTAAGCCGTACGTACGCATGAATGCTACTTTCATTTCTATTTCTAATTTAATGGAACGGAATCAAAATGATATAAATTTATAATATAATTACAGTATAATATAGTGTATAATACCATTTAATCCATCCTTTATACATCCCACATATGGCATTAACGATTCAAATCACTTTGAGGGGGCGGTAGTCCGCACTTCCTAAAATGAAATTATCGCGTTTTACCCATAATAGAAATCATAAAGTATGCCATAAATGAGAAATACAGAAGCATAAGTAAAACCTAAACATATTATATATCATATATAAATATAGTGACATCTTAATGGCCACCTTTTAAGGTGTTATATGAGTGTTGAACAATCATCGTTTCGTGAGGCAGAAATTCGCCATCCATAGAAACCGTATGTTCTTTAACCATTAGATGTAGGTGTGTGTAAGTGTAGCTTGAATCCTTATTATAACAACATCCTAGTATTTTGATGATACTGGTGTTTTTACAAAATAAATGAATAAAAAGAGTTTATGGGGTTGGAGAAGAAAAATAAAACAAAATAACATTAGAGAAGACATTACCTCAAAATCGGGTAACTCTTTTTGATTTGAGCCAAAGGCTTCCTTGGGAAGAGTTCTGCCCAAAGTGAGGCTTCTAGGAGTAAGAGGGGGAAGTTGGGAGAGTATTTGGGCAGATTTTGGCCGAGCCAAATGACTTGAAGGTGTGAATAAGGTGGGAGAGGTGGGGGCCTTTTATAAGTGGAGAGGAGGGGCTCTTTTGGAAAGATTGAAATGTTACATTATTACACAATGCTTTTCGGATTCTAAAGGTACCACACTTATATAATTAGTGTCCAAGGTGATAAGGTTTCGAAATCTACCCATACAATAGTCTTTGGACAAGTTTATGCCTTGTATTTTACATTATCTTTTCATTTTATTAAAATCGTTAAATAATGAGGTCATCGCTGCATCATAATGATGTCATAAATAATTTAATTTATTTAATGTCTAAAAATTATAAAAAAAAATACTATGATGTAGGAAATCTTTTTATATTTCTAATGAATATTTATAATCAAAATTTGGACTTGTGTAACCCCACTTAAAAACTGTTTTAGTAAAACAACTCATGTTTGTGTCAATTTAATTTTAACCTTAAATAAATATATATTAATGTCATTTTCCAACCAAATTGGCTCCATGGGGTCCCCAAGTTGACCCATGGGTTGTATTGGTCGGCCATGACTCATCCAATAGGAGTAGGACAAGTGTCAAGCTCATATCATATTATTAAAACATTGTTTTTACCTTAAACTACACTAATTACCTCTAATCACGATTAAGAACTTAAAAGTTACTATTCACCAAAAAATTATTTTAATCTCATCGAACCACATTTTACTTCTTAATGACAACCATGTATGTCGGTTTTTTGAAAATCAAAACACAGAAGTGGTAATATTTCATTTAAATGAAAAATCAGTTATTTAACTACCACTTAGTGGTTTCACTATTCATCAAAAATTGATGTTTTTCAGAACAATGCCAAAATTTCACTCTAAGCTATAATTGATATTCCAAATTCAAAAATGATGTCTATTTTAAAAAATTCCAAACATATAAGTTGCATTAGTTAATTTTATAATTAATTCCTGCTGTCAAAACAAATAGCGTGTTTTTAAGAAATAATTTATATCAAAAGATTGGTAATTGTTTATGTCCAATTTCAATGTTAAATTAATTCTAATGACCACCATTGGATAAAATGGTAAAAATATATTCTAATTATACTTTAAAACCACTAAATAGTATAATTTATCACAATAAATTATTTTGATTAAAAAAGTTGTTTTAAGTATTTTTCACTATTCATAAAAAAATTGGAAGTTCTCAGAAAGTTACAAAAAATTCAACTTAGGATAATTTCGATATTACGAATACAAAAATGAAGTCCATTTTGAAATATAAAATTTCTATAATTTTAAAAAGTGGTTATTACTATTCATAACGGCTACTTTGATTAGTCGCGGTGTTTTAGAACTCGAAGTTGCGTACAATGCAAGCTATTGCATTATTGAATGAGAAGTGTATCGTGGAAGCTCGGGGTGTTACATTTTATATTTGTAATGAATATTTATAGTCGAATTTTTATTATGTGTAACCCTATATTAAAAAAAGTTTAGTTATTAACATTGAATTTAACTCATTTAACTCTTCTTTAAATAAAATAATAATTAATGTCCTAATCTAATCCAAGCGGACCTAAAAGATCATATTTTATTCTAGAGGTTTCTTTTGGTGTAATTACACTTTTCCAATAGAATGACTACATTTGTTGGGATAATTATAATATCATTTTTCCTTTAATTGCCCTATTTAATTTTAACCATGGAAAATAAAAGTCAAAAGTCAATATTCACCAAAAATAGATTTTCATCTTATTGAATCACATTTTGTTAACTGATGTCAACCCTGTCTCTCGAATTTTTGAAATTAAACTCATAGAAGCGGTAAAATTATGTTTTAGGCAAATTTGCTAACACCTATTGAAAGTGGGTAAAAGATGTTAAAAAAATTCAATAAAATTTTATACATCAAATTTTATTATAAAATGACTTCAGTAAATTAAATTGAACTTATATAGGTTTCATATATCTATTTTGACATAAAATAAATAATTATTTAAATAAAATTTCGGTTTTAAACATTAACCTAGTGTTTTCACTATTCATCAAGAATTGAATGTTTTCTAAAAAATACCAAAATTTCACCCTAAGATAATTTATATATTCCGAATTCAAAAATTAATTCGACTTTACCAAATTAAAAACATAGAAGTTTCATTAGTTAATTTAAAATTAATTCCCGTGGTTAGAACCAAAAAACATGTTTTTAAAAAGTAATAACTATTAAAAGATTGACATTTGTTTATGTCAAATTTAAATGTGAAATTAATTATAATGACCTATATTGAATTAAATTATAAAAATATAATATAATTATACTTCCAAACCATTCGAATGAATAATTTAGCACTATAAATTATTTCGTTTAAAAAATATGTTTTCAATTAAAATTTGGTATTATTCATTATTCATCAAAATAGGAAAGTTATCAGAAAAGTTCCAAAAATTTATCCAAACTAAATTTTTATGTCCCTCTTCTAAAGAAGAATTTAATTTCATTTAATTGAATAAATAAAAGTGTCAAATATTGGTCTAAAAATAATTTTCCAATTATAAGATAATAAAATTGTATTTTTTTGAAAAATACTTCTTTTATCTGAAAACAAGAATATGTTTTTATATTATGTCTTAGAAACACATACTATGGATTCTAAAACTATATGGAGTATATTAAATTCAATATTATGTTAATAATATTTATAATTAATTTTTGAATGTCTTGTTCTGTAGGTCGTGGTGCGCTCGAACTCGGTGTTGTGTGTAGCGCATGTTATCGAATTACTTTGAAGAGATAAGATACTATGAAATCATGGGGTGTTACACTACTACACATAGATAAAAAATAATCAAAATGAGCAGAATTACCATAATATTAGAGATTATGATTTTTTTTATAAATATGAGTATGTTCAGTAGAAAAAGTGTCTCTAAAAAATCATGAGAATATTATACAAGGGTTCGACAAAAATTATAGTAAAATAGATTATTTTAGTCAATTTGTGAAATCCTTTATTCAATTTAAATTTCCATTTTTAATAAATCTTTTTCACTCATTTTTTCATTCACCATGAATCAAAATTTCATCATCATGATTCATGTGGGGAGGGTTATTATTAATATATAGAATTATATAATATCAAATTAACAATAGTGAATTAATAATACAAAAATATCTATCCTCGTATTGAGAGGAAAATATAGGAAGATTTAGTATTACATTAATTATTTTTTGGATTTATTATGAAAAATAATTGTTAAATTAATTTTCATCTTTACAACATTTATTTCATAAAATATCCCTTAAGTAATCAATTTTTAAATGAATTCAAAATAACCAAGTCAGCTTCACTGTAGATTGATTCCTAAATAGTAGATTATTGAACTGGAATTTTCATCCATTTATGGTGGATCAGTAGCCGTAACATCTCAAAGTAGCATATTCTTTAGAGGTAGTGGTATAATAGCCTAGCGGTAGATCAAAAAAGTGCTAGATTATTCTGGTAGATGTACTATACAATGTTAGTAGTGCTCAATAGTATCTCTATTCTACTAGATGTATCATAGAGTGATGGAATCATATACTGATTCTATCTTATCTCACTGGTTGGAAGGTAAACTAGTTGGAGTTTGATGAGCCAATGGTATCACACCAAAACTGATGGTAGGTCTGTGTAATAAGTGGTAGTCCATTTGAAATTATGGTATGTAAATAATTATAAAAATTTCAGAAAATTTACTAAAAAATTATTTTCTATCATTCAAAATTGAACTCATTATAATTATAAAAAACAATAATTGGGATCATTAAAATAATTATTTGATGGAATAAACCAATATAAAATATATTGACAAATAAAAACATTCTTGGGTAAATCACTTAAAAATTCATATTTATTTGGCATCACGTATTATTTTTAATGAATTAACGAAGCATGTTATTGAATATTCCAATCAGTCAATAGTCATGATAATTGGATATTTTTTACATGTCAACTATGTTAAAACAATTATTTCATACATATTTCTAGTAAAAAGTTTAAAATCACCTCATTGGAAAAACATGAATAACATTCTAATTCAAATAATTTACATAAAGAAAATCATTGGTCAATTTTTTAATAAATAATTGATAAACATAAAAAACATGTTTAAAATATTTTAATTAAAATATGAAATGAGATGGTAAATTTTACATACTTAGTAGAAAAAAGTTTATTTTTCCTTATTTTGATTCCATACAATGAGTAGATAAATGTTTAAAATCAAAGAAAAATAAAAAATACAAAAACATAAATATATTATAATATATATATATATATATTGATATATAATGATAATACAATTACCCAATTTTAGACATAAACAAAATACAACCCAAATCATGATTAGATTGAAAATTAAAAACATACCACTTTATTATTATTATTAACTATAATCTCAATGAAAGAAACAAATTAAAATGAAACATTAAATTAAATGGATGTATATGGAATCATGATATATCCTATAAAATTTTTAGTATATAAATATTAGGAAGGAAAGAAGTGGTGAATATAAAATATGTCTTATAGAAACCAAGGATTAATGACAAAATCTTACTTAGATCGTATCGTCCATGTGATAATTAACAAATGAATTGAATATGTGAGAGAAATTTAAATCCATACAAAACAATTTTTTAGAAAACACAATATTATAATATTTAATTTGATACATAATCATTGAAAAAAATAGTTAAACATGTATAAGTATAACACATTGAATAAAACACATGTTAAGAAATCCCTTACCACATATTAAAATACATGTGAAAACCCCCTTGGGTGAAATTATTTGAATTTTTAAAAAAATTTAAAAAATATGAACAATTCAGTATAGAATGTAAATTGAAACATATTGTGTATATAAAATTAAATTTCTACATAAAATTGAAATATTACTCATAGAATGGATAATGTTACATAATCTATAACATCATTCCAAAATCATCACTTACATTTTTTGTTATCCGTAATTTTCAAGACCCCCTACACACAAGGTGTACCCCTCCTGGGCTAAAAATGGGAGAAGAGATAGAGTGATCCTCGAGTCCCTCCTCTATAAGGACCTGGGTTGTAGAATATTACTGAGGGTATAATAAACATGAAGAGTAGTAGAATTACACTCTAATAGAAACATATGTGGAGGAGATTTTTTTGACAAAAAAAACCTACACATTCTCAAAATGAAACATAGAACAACCCAATTATATTATTATAATGTAATGAAAGAACGACAACAAATGAATGGTGAAATCATAAAGTATCAATAGAAAAGTAAAGATGGAAGTGACTACTAAGAAGAAACAGCTCTGGAAACCAACAGGAAATTAGTAACCTGCCTCATCACTAACCTGATATAAATGAACTGAAAATTTGGTTATATATATATAGGATTATAATAACAGTACACCCAGTAGAATCCTCCCTAGGGCCTCTAATGAAAAAGTAATGAAATCAAGATAAACCATAGTGAAAAACAACTTAAATATACTCATCACCAAAATAAGTAAAATAAGATACCAACCTCCCAATGGATACTCTCGCTAATTATTGTATACAATATCCTATAATATTATAATGACTATCAATGATACCCCACCACCACTTCCCCATTTTTATTCTAATTTTTCCGAACATTGCACATTCTGGGCATCTTTTTCCAAAAATGGATATCCTGAATACATATGGTTCAATCACAACAACATGAACCTAATGAAACTCACCACCAGATCCCTATAACAAAAATTAAATTGGTAGTTTCTAGGAACCACCATGACCCACATAACGAGTTTCAAACACCGTGTAATGTACCTTAAGCCATTACAGTCCATACACTATGTAAATATCCTCAAGCCATCATGTCTCATACACATTATACATATAATATCCCTTTGGAAACCATATCTAGTATATATGTGTGTGAAATAAGAACAACCCATTATATCCCTCTACACTCATATACGAGGAATACTAGCTACGATTCTCACCACAAAAATATCTACCATGAGTAGAGAGTGGAGAAAAAGGGGGTTGTTTGCCATCCATCCTCCCACCAGGATGTTGGGGAAAACAAACCCACCTCCCAGGACACATAATTCTTGGGGTGTCAGTTTCCCTAACAGACAAGGTGGTGTATCATATAGAAAGAAAAAAATTAAATGATATAATGTCCCATTAAACCGAACTATGGAAATAACCTAGTATTATACTCATTAGAAGCTGACATCCCTATAACTTTTACACCCTAGAATGATAAAAGGTTATACGAATAAATGATATGACTCATGTCAAAAAAGTTACACCTTCCTTTTTGGAGCCTCCTTGATTAATATTCTATACTTATGTATTGTTGGACATAAGTAGTGATTATGATGGGTGACCTTTTGGGAAGTTTCTCAAGGTGTGTGTGAGTGAGGAAAAAGTACACTAGAAAGGATATGTGTGGGAATGGGGCGACTTTCATTAGTCAGATGACCCATTCGTGCATGTGGTTGGGCCCCAGGGTGGGGACTATGTATCTGCGGGGAAACTGGTGGTACCTATCAGGTCAGGACCCGATGAGAATGTTAAAGGAGGGTAGTATATGACGTAATTGTGGCCCAATTGTTACATTTGGTATTATAGGTTTTACCCAGCCTTAACTATGGTGTACTACCTAGGTTTAGATGTAGGGACCACAACGAGGGCATTTTGCTCTTGGGGGTGTATAAAACACTGCAAAAATTGTAAAGGGTTTAATGAATAAATGATATGAATCATGTCTACAAGGCAAACCTTCCATTTCGGGAGTCTGCCTAATTAGAATCCATAGTTAAACGTGTGTGGCCTAGAGTAGCGATCTGAATATGTGACATTTTTGGATGTTTTTCATGGTATTTTTGAGTGAGGACAAATCATATTGGAAAGGGCATGTGATGTCCTATGGGGACTTTCATTCATTAAATGACCCGTTCAGGCATGTGGATGGTCCCCAAGGTGTGGACCATGTGTCTACGTGGCAACTAGTTGTACCTAGCGGGCCATGACCCAATGGCCATGTTAAATGTGGGGGTGTCTGTACTATTAGAGGGTCCCATTTGTTACATTTGTCACGGCCTGTCCCCTAGGGACCGTGCCATGACTAACCCATGCTTTCCTTTTGTTGTCCAGGGGCTAACGACTAGAACTAGGTATGAATATCCCAATAAAAAGAAAGGTGTTTCCCTTAAAACATTTACACACACTCAAAGCTCAAACTCATGAAAGTAAACACAAAGAAAATGAAAACTATAAATGAGACCACTACTAAGAGTATAGTACAAAATAAAAGTACAAAGGGGACAGAATAAAAGCCCAACACTAGAAAGGAATCTACAACTGCCATGGTTCACCTACTTGAGACACCACCTGAAGGTTTGGTGATCAGTATAAACATGTAGAAATATATGTATGCTCTTCTATCATGTCTCACTGAGCACCACCTAGTCTCAAACCACCATTATATCCATCAACTCTTCGATATCTTACACGGGACACGACATGTGCGGGTGATGCCCGAGTAGGGGTGAGTGACATAATTATTAGTAAGGACTCCAAACCACAATGTAAATAACAAAAATCATGAAAACACATCATGAACACATTTCAATGTCCTCACAGAAAATACCACATTGAAAAGACAACTCACACCAAGTATAACTCAATGTATGGAAAGCAAGATGATCATTCGAATCACTGAACACCTTGGATAGATGAGGTACTCAACCCTAATGTGTACTATGGGTCTGATTGTTCACACATAGCCTCTCCCAATCGTCGGTCCTCTGGGTCACACAGAGCCACTACCCACATAGGCAATCATAGCTGGTCCACACAGGGTCACATATAGCTGGTCCACATAGAGCGACATAATGTTGGTTCACATAGTGCCACTTGTAGCTAGTTCACATAGAGATGATTTTAGCTTGTTCACATAAAACAGTGTTTATCTTGTTCACATAGAGCCACTTGTAGTGGGTACACACATGGATTCATATCATCTAGACATTTAGGGTCACTTAGACCCACTCCATAGAAGACTTTCTATCTCATCCGGTTGTGGCATTCCTGTATGTAATGCACATAAATCCAAGAGAATTAATGCATCATTCCATATATCAAATTTCTGCATATAATAAATCCTCATTAGAACATTCCAAAGATCCCCATCATGTCAAGTGTTCCAATTCCTCAAATGAAGCCTCAATCAGATGCATAGTATGAAGGATATAGCATTTTAGTAAAAAGGTGTAGGTTGTGTCTGGGCCTGGTCTGACCTAGTCCGACGGACATGACTAACACGGTCTGAGGGTCCTTCAGGAACTGACATAGTTTTCCGGACCTGACCTGATTCGTTTGGGTGTGATTTGGTCCTGTTATGACATTCCATTGGGGTAGGCCCATTAGGTCTTACTGGACCCATCCTAGTTCAGATGTGATTCCATCCCAAATCAGAATCATCCAATGACATAGTTTCATACAACTTGGCCCACAATAAGAGGGCAGGTTCTTTCCTAGCCCAGGCTACCCTGCGACCAGGTTTGTCCCATCAGCCCATCCTGTATCTGTGGGCCGATGTATTCCCAGCCCAGGCCTCCATGTGCCCCGGTTCACACCAATGGCCCAACCAGCATGGCCAACTGGTTCTTCCCCTTCCATGACACCCACTAGGTGTCAGGATTATGGAACATGGGGTCCCATGGTGATTGCATACCAGGTACATTCCATGTCCTACAACTGGCGGACTTCTTCTCCAACGTGGTGTGTGAGTGTCACCTCCCTCATGTGCTGGTCCGCTCATGTGGAATGACTCTGATGTTTTTCCCACCTGCTTCCAGCCACCAACCTCCATGTCGGCAGCTCCTGTCACTCCCATGATGCTCTTCCAGTGTGTTACCTCTCACCTGCCACTGAGACCGAGGTGCATCAACAATGTTCCACCGCCAAGAACATGTTCCTCGACTTGTTGGGGCATGGTCGTTTCACTTGGATCTTCTACATCCAACACTCTCTCATCCATTACAACACAAAGAACATGGATATAGATAGAGGGGATCACAAAGAACAAACTATTTGAACAAACCAGCCTTTGTTCTTTCCATCCTAGGATCGTTCCAGTTTTTAGGATCTCTAAGTATAGATTAATAAATCACTAACATTTAATCCTTGAATCATCCCACAAATATATTCCGCATTCACACAAATATTTACCATTGAAGGATTGTAGTCCCTGGAAAACGCATCCCCAAAATTTTCCAATTGCTTCCATACAAGATCCAAGATTGTAGAACTTTTTTCAAGCTTCGATTTGGTAGGTCACAGGACCCGAATAGAGTTACGGATTAGGAGTTATGGACATTTGAAGTTGAGATGAAAAACTGGTTCGCAAAGCCCATTCGTTAGGCCCCCTCGGTGAAGCAATAAGGTGGGAAGCTCCGTGAACCTGTTTGATGTTCGTGACGTGCCATGAATACCTACTGCGAAGCACAGGAGGGGGGATGCTCCACGAAAAAATTTGACGTTCGCGAACCCACCACGAAGCAAAAGAGGTGGGATGCTCCACGAACCCCTTTGACGTTCGCGATCTTCCGCGGAGCAAGCTCCATCTTTGCGCCGCGTGAGCTCTATTTCGCGACGCCCCTTGCCTATAAATACCCAGCTCACCCCCCTTCTCCAGAAGGACCACGACCAGTTAGCCCCTTGGGTGGCCGATCTCCCGATCCGTGGAGCTCCTCATTGCGGCTCCGCGAGGCCATGCTCTGCGAGCAGCTTCCTTCATGTTGCTGCTCAACGAGTCCCTGCTCCACGAGCCGCTTCCTTCGTGTTGCTGCTCCGCGAGACTGTGCTTTCCTATCCGACTTGCTTCACAAGAGGCCCATGCTTTGCGATATCCCTATGCTCTGCGAGCTTCCCTTTCATCGCAAGAGGTCCATGCTCCGTGAGATCCCTATGCTCTGCGAGACCTTTGCTTCACGAAGCTACTTCGCGAAGACCTATCTTTCGTGAGGGTCCTACCTTTTCACCCACCGGTCCATACCAAGGGGCTGCTCCCCCACACCCCCGCTCGGGGTCATTTCCAGGATACGTTCCCGGCCCTCTGGGCCAGTCCCTTCGCTACCTTCACATAGCCCCATGAAAAAAGGAGAGTCGCATCGAGAATTTTTCAGGCCGGGATGTCGGGATTTTCTATTGCAACGTTATGCGCACCCACCTTCCACCTGTGGAATACCATGATTTTAGAGACTCCTCTACACACCGTGAAACAACTTGATTCGACTTATTCCTCATGGTTTCATTCCCATGTCGTGAGTTGAGATCCTCATCATCAATTCCCTGAGTACCTTGAGTCGAACCATTCCTCAGCCAACTCCTCCAAACCCAATCAGTTAGATCCTATGCCAGGTTGAACCAGAAAGGGCCACCCTTGCATAAGACCCAACACCAACCATTTCTAAGCTCCTTATTCCTTAAAGTCCTCTCTACATGACAATAAAATCCAGTACTCCCTATCTAACAAATTATACGATGCCTCTTGCTCCAAGAAAGTGATGACTTATTCTTCAAGAATAAGATTCCAGTAGTCCTACCTACATGACTCTAAACTGTAGTGAACCCTATATGACAAATATAGTATGCATCTTACTCAATTTAAGAGATGCCTTATGCTCCAATCATGAGATTACAATATTCCTACCTACAAGACTCTAAATTGTAGTACACCTTATGTTCCAAACATAGGATGCCTCTTACTCCAAATAAGAGATGCCTTATGCTCCCAGCATGAGATGCTAACAGTCTTATCTACATGACTATAAACTGTAGTGATCTCCCTATGTTCCAAACATAGGATGCGTCTTGCAATAAATAAGAGATGCCTTATGCTCCAAGCATAAGACGCCTAATTCCATGATTACAGTGGCATGATTCCAATGCCCCTTGGCATTATCCCTCTTGTGCACCAGTGCACAGGTGAGGGCCTCAATCCACCAGTGATTTGGGATTCCCTCATGGACAGACATGAGAAAGACAGTATAGGCAGCTTCGTAGCATAATCCCCATCCACGATTGCCGCTCCATAGCAGCACTCGTGAATCTTCCTTGCATAAGGCTCATGCACCATTGCCGCTCCATAGTGGAACTCGGGCAGTATCATTATGTATGTCCCATCCACCATTTCTACTCCATACAGGCACCAGGGCAGTATCTTTGTGTAATCCCCATTACCCATTTCCTCTCCATAGTATCACCTGGGCAGATTCCTTGCGTACACCCCATCCACAATTTCATCTCCTTAGCGGCACTCGGGCAGCATCATTGTGTAAGCCCCATCCACCATTTCTGCTCCTTAGCGGCACCCATGCAGCTTCCTAGCATACGCCCCATCCACTGTTGTGATCCCAATTAGTGGTAATACATTCACATACTTATCCAGTGGTAAGCCATTCACATCCTTATCCAGCGGTAAGCCACTGTGACCCAATCCAGCGGTAAGCCGTTATGACCCAATCCAGCGGTAAGCCGTTGAAACCCCCAATCGGCGGTATGCCGTCATCAGAAGAACTACGTGGACTTTGATTCCCTGCCACGGGGATACATAAGAACCCTCTTCAAGGATCATGCCTGAAACTTTCACCATCCTTATCCTCAGGCCTCCATCCTTGAGTAAGTCCCGACACCATGGGATTCCTGACGCATAAGCCCCTCTTCACTTCACACGGACGCACCCTTCACGATGTGATCACCAGGTCTCTCCTGACTCTTGTTTCTCACACCGAGCACGAATCACGTGGGCTTAGAGTAATCTTTGGCCATGAAAATACCCCATCCAGTATGACATTAAACTATATGCCACAGTCCAGCATGATGTTTAACTGTATGTTGTCCTGCATGACATTAAACTGCACATCCATTTGAACTACGAGGACTTTGATCCATGTCAAGGCATGGTACATAGGAAGCCTCCACGATGTTCAATCCCACCACCGGTTGTTTATTCACGTCGGGTTACACCTCCGTCCCGCATGATGTTAAACTGCATACCAGTCCAGCGGTAAGACGTTGTGACTATCTGGAACTATGTGGACTTTGATCCATGCCAAGGAATGGTATGTATGAAGACTCATGAGGTTCAATCCCACCACCAGTGGACCCCCGGGTTCACCTTCACGTCAGTTCGCTGACGAAGCCCTTTGAACTAAGAGGTCTTTCATCCATGTCAAGGCATGGTACATAGGAAGCCTCCCTGATGTTCAAGCCCGTCAACCATCGGACCAAGGTCCACCTTCATGTCAGTTCACCGACACTTCCGCCTCCCGAACTACGTGGAATTTGATCCATGTCAAGGCATGGTACACAGGAAGCCTCTCGGAGGTTCAATCCCTTCACCCATCGGACTGTGGTCCTTCTTCATGCCAGTTCGCCGACACCCACATCCCCATTGAACTACGTGTTATTTGATCCATGCCAAGGCATGGTACGTAGGAAGCCTCCCTTTGGTTCAAGACCATCATTCATCGGACCAAGGTCCTTCTTCACGTTGGTTCTCCGACACCCACACCCACTTTGAAAAACATAGTCTTTAATCCATGTAAAGGAATAGTATGTAGGAAACCTCACAAGGTTCAAGCCCCACACCCATCGGACCAAGATCCACCTTCACGTCAGTCCTCCGGTGCACCATCCAAAACTACAAGGACTTTGATTCCCTACCACGGGGATATGTAGGATGTCTCTTCGAGGCTCAAGACCAACTTCACAGTCTCCCTTGAGATGGTCTCATTTCATTCCCCCTCCACTTCATTCAACTCTCCATCATCCATCCTGATTCTCACCCGGGCCTCCACATCCCGGTGGGATCATGCCATCCCCCGCCTCATTACTTCTAGAAGTACATGGGCCACTATCCAAGCGTAAGCCCCTGCATGTATTCTGGTCGTTGTCCTCTGTGTACACCCTGATTCATCACCCCTTTAAACTACGTCGGTTTTGATCCCGGTTTTCAGCACGAGGTATGTAGGAAACCTCCATGTGGTTCAATCCTAACCAGTGGTAAACCTTGGTGTTTCCCCATTCCGGGCTGCACACTCCATGATCCGCCCTCAGTGGTGTTCAAATCTGCCGTTACGGTGTGACATATCCCCTCCAGGGAGTGCACCAACTCGAATCTGTCCTCATTGGGCATTCTGATCCATCCATCTTCCAGGTGTTCTCTCCTTTGAATATACCAATCTGATCCGTCTCTATGGGATGTTCTAATCACTCTCATACCGTCTTCGCAAGATGTTAAACTCGCGACCTACCTCGTGATAAACATGAGATGCCTGGGGAAAACCTAGGATGACATGTCCTTGGTGTAACCATCTCTACAAGATGTTAAACTCTCGGCCTACCTTGTGATAAAATTGAGATGCCTGAGGAAATCCTCGGATGACACGCGTTTGGCGTAAGTATCTCCGTAAGACGTTAAACTCATGGCCTACCTCATGATAAACATGAGATAACTGAGGAAACCCTCGGATGACACGCCTTTGGTGTAACCG
Organism: Viscum album; assembly: GCA_963277665.1. Taxonomy (NCBI): domain Eukaryota; kingdom Viridiplantae; phylum Streptophyta; class Magnoliopsida; order Santalales; family Viscaceae; genus Viscum; species Viscum album. The sequence goes on along the minus strand of OY728122.1, from coordinate 2,108,248,224 downwards.
TATCTTCTAGACGTTAATATTGCAGCATAACCTATGTTAAACATGGGAAGTTGAGGAAGACCTAAGATGCATGCCTATGGCATATGATTCCCCGCATTCAACGTGGGATGCCTCGGGTTCTGGACCCTTGAGATTCCCTCTTATGAAGAAGAATACAGGTTCCCCAATGTCCACGCAACCAGAGATGCCCCGATATTCCTGATGTTGCCGTCTACTCCGACCGAAGGTTGCTACAATGTCAAGACCCCATGGAATGTATTGACGAATGTAGTTTAATTAACCGACGCCCATGAAGATATGGCACTGGGAATGATATTCACGAAAAATGTATTAAATCTATGAGGGAGACCTGGACTTGATGAAGAGTTCTGAGAAGGAATCCAGGAAAGGAAGAACCGACATCCCATCATCCCAGTTTCGATCAAGGATGAGACTTCCCTGAATAAGGGGCAGTTGTCCCCCACCTTTGGAAAGCGGGAATGTGGAGAATCACAAAAGTTGCGCCTCTCATGCCCAAGCAGATGGATGTGCACGCCCCGGCAAAAGTGTTGGAAACAGAAATGGTGAAAACGACGTGAATCTCTTATCCTTAAATAGAGAGTAGACCAAATGTGTCGGGAAACGTGAGGCATCACCCATGTAAATCCCCTCTCCATTATATGTGAGAGGAAGAGTAACATCCGATGTTTGTAGACTATGGTTCATCGGCTCCTAACTGACTATGCCACTTCAAGAGGTCGCGCAGGGGGCATCCGCCACCTGACTCCATCCACTCCTCGCCGGCTCTGTCGCCTCAAGAGGTTGCGTAGGTGGCATCTGCCACCCGACTTCATTGGATCCTCACCGACTCCGCCGCCTCAAGAGGCTGCACAGGTGGAATAGGCCACCCCACTCCATCAGCTCCCCACCGAGCCTGCCGCCTCAAGGGGCTGTGCAGGTGGCATCTGCCACCCCACTCCATCGGCTCTTTGTCGAGCGTTCCGCCTCAAGAGGCCACGCATGTGGCATCTTACACCCCACTTCATCGGCTCCTCGCCGACTCTGCCACCTAAAGAGGCCATGTAGGTGGAATCCACCACCCCACTTCATCGGCTCCTCGACGACTCCACCGCCTCATGAGGCCGCGCAGGGGGAATCCACCACCCCACGTCATCGGCTCCTCACCGAATCTGCCGCCTCAAGAGGCCACGCAAGAGGAATCCACCACCCCACTCCATCGGCTCTTCGCCGTGCCCGCCGCCTCAAGAGGTGCGTAGGTGGCGTCCGCCAACCGACTCCATTGGCTCCTCGCCAAGCCTGGCCCCACAAGAGGCCGCACAGGTGGCATCCGCCACCCCACTCCATCAGCTCCTTGCCGAGCCTGCCCCCACAAGAGGCCGCACAGGTGCCATCCGCCACCCCACTCCATCGGCTCCTCGCGGAGCCCGCCGCCTCAAGAGGCTGCATAGGTGGCATCCTCCACCCCACTCCATTGGCTCCTCACTGAGCCCGCCGCCTCAAGAGGCCGCGCAGGTGGAATCTACCACCCGACTTCTTCGGCTCCCCACCGACTCCGCCGCCTCAAGAGGTCGCGCTGACGGCATTGTCCAGCCCACTGCATCAGCTCCTCACTAAGACCGCCACCTGAAGGGGACGCGCAGGTGGCATCCGCCACCCCACTCCATCGGCTCCTCACCGACCCCGCCGACTCAAGAGGCTGCGCAGGTGGCATCCGCCACCCAACTCCATCGGCTACTCGCCGACCGCGCCGCCTCAAGAGGCCACGCATGTGGCATCCTCTACCCAACTACATTGACTCCTTGCCGACCCTACCGCCTCAAGAGGCCGTGCAGGTGGCATCCGCCACCCAACTCCATCGTCTCCTTGTCGACTCCACCGCCTCAAGAGGCCGCACAGGTGGCATCCTCCACCCCACTCCATCGGCTCCTCGTCGACTCTGTCGCCTAAAGAGGCCACGTAGGTGGCATCCACCACCCCACCCCATCGGATCTTCGCCGACCCAGCCGCCTCAAGAGGCCGCACAGGTGGCATCCACCACCCAACTCTATCGGCTCCTTGTCGACCCCGCCGCCTCAAGAGGTGGTGCAGGTGGCATCCACCACCCAACTCCATCGGCTCCTCGCCGACTCCACCGCCTCAAGAGGCCGCGCAGGTGGCATCCACCGCCCCAATCCATCGGATCCTCACCGACGCTGCAGCCTCAAGAGGCAACGCAGGTGGCATCTGCCACCCCACTCTATCGGCTCCTCGCCGACACTAACGCCTCAAGAGGTTGCGCAGGTGGCATCCACCATCTGACATCATTGGCTCCTCACTGAATCCTCCGCCTTAAGAGGCCATGCATGTGTCATCCACCACCCAACTTCATCGGCTCCTCGCCGACTCCGCAGCCTCAAGAGGCTGAACAGGTGGCATCCGCCACCCGACTTCATCGGCTCCTCACCGACTCTGCCACTTGAAGAGGCCCCACAGGTGGCATCCGCCACCTCACTTCATCCTCTCCTCGCTGACTCTTCTGGCTCTAGAGGCCGCGGAGGTGGCATCCGCCTCCTGACTCCATCAGCTCCTCACCGAATTCGCCGCCTCAAGAGGCTGCGCGGGTGGCATCTGCCACCCGAATCCATTGGCTCCTAGCCGACTCCACCGCCTCAAGAGGCCGCACAGGTGGAATCTTCCACCATACTGCATTGACTCCTTGCCGACTCTGCCGCCTCAAGAGGCCGCGTAGGAGGCATTCGCCACCCGACTCCATCGGCTCCTCGCCGACTCTGCCGCCTCAAGAGTTCGCGCAGGTGGAATCCGCCACCCGACTGCATCAGCTCCTCGCCGACTATGCCACCTCAAAAGGCCGCCCAGGTGGCATCTGCCACCCGACTTCATTATCTCCTCACCGACTTTGCCACCTCAAGAGGCCGTACAGGTGGAATCTTCCACCAGCTTCATCGACTCATCGCCGACTCCACCGCCATCCTAAAAGAAGGTTCTCATGCCTTCCGGGCCCCATCAGCTCATCGTACTGATATCCAGGATTCCATGCCTTCCGAGCTCTGTCACCCCGTCGTACCGACGTCCAGGATTCCACGACTTCCGGGCTCCTTCGCCCTGTCGTACCAACGCCCAGGCTTCCACGCCTTTCGGGCTCCATCGACTCGTCGTACCAACGTCCATGATTCCACACCTTCCAGGCTCCATCGCCCCATCGTACTGACGTCTAGGCTTCCATGCCTCTTGGGCTACATTTCCCCGTCGTACCAATGTCCAGGCTTCCACGCCTTCTAGGCTCCGTCGCCCCATCGTACCAACATCCAGGCTTCCACGCCTTCCGGGCTCCATCACCGCGTCGTATCGACATCCAGGATTCCACGCCTTCTGGGCTCCATCACCCCATCATACCGACTCTCCAGGATTCCATGCCTCCCAGGCCCCGTCGCCCCCATCGTACAGATGTTCCAGGTTTCGATGCCTTTTGGGCTCCATCGCCCCATCGTAATGATGCTCCTGGCTTCTTCGCCCTTCCAGAATGAGGGAATGTATTCATCCGTACTACCCTTGGGACACACTATGTTATCCCAACCACCACGTTGCATCAACCATAGATTTCCTCCATATGTCCTTGAAACCAGCTCATGGAAGGATCATCATGATCAGAGTATTTTAGGGAATTTTGATCATATAGATCTCCCCTCATCCCAAACCACTAGAATGGGGTAGAGATGACCATCCGTCTACCAATACAGTCCTTGTGATTTCACGTCCCAGTTGTAGAACGTTAAATTGTGTGACAACCACATCCTTGTTGAACGACGTTAAAATGCATAACAATATTCGTACGTCATGACATAAAACTGATCATCATCATGCTGTATGACGTAAAACTGTTTATCTTCGTACTGGATGACGTAAAACTGTTCATCTTCGTCCTGCATGACGTAAAACTGTTTATCTTCATCCCGCATGATGTAAAAGCGTTCATCTTCATCTGTCAGGATGTTAAACTGCACATTATTGTCATCCATGACATTAAATTGCACCACTCTCCTGCATTACGTTAAACTGTTCATCTTCATCCTTCATGACGTAAAACTGATCATTAGAATCCTGCATGACATTAAACTGCACAACCATCCTGCATGACATTAAACTGTTCATCTTCGTCCGTCATGATGTTAAACTGATCATTATTGTCCTACTTGACTTTAAACGGCATCATCATCCTGCATGATGTAAAACTGCTCATCTTCATTCGTCATGATGTTAAACTGCACATTATCAACCTGCATGAATTTAAACTGCACAACCATCCTACATGACGTTAAATTGTTCATATTCATCTGTCATGATGTAAAACTGATCATTATCATCCAGCATAATATTAATCTATTCATCTTCATCCGTCATGACATAAAACCGATCATTATCGTCATGCATGACTTTAAACTGCATCATCGTCCTGCATGATGTTAAACTATTCATCTTCATCCGTCATGACGTAAAACTGATCATTATCATCCTGTGTGACTTTAAACTGCACAATCATCCTGCATGACGTAAAATTTTCATCTTCGTCCGTCATGATGTAAAGCTGATCATTATTGTCATGCATGACTTTATACTGCACAATCGTCTTGCATGACGTAAAGCTGTTCATCTTCATCCGTCATGACGTAAAACTGATCATTATCATCCTGCATGACTTTAAACTGCACAATCTTTCTGCATGACATAAAACTATTCATCTTTGTTGGTCATGATGTAAAACTGATCATTATCATTCTGCATGATGTAAAACTGTTCATCTTCATCTGTCATGATGTTAAACTGCACATTATCGTCCTACATGACTTTAAATTTCACAATTGTCCAGCATGACGTTAAACTATTCATCTTCGTCTTTCATGACGTAAAACTGATCATTATTGTCCTACATGACTTTAAACTACACAACCGTCATGCATGACGTTAAACTGTTCATCTTCGTCAGTCATGACATAAAACTTATCATTATCGTCCTACATGAATTTAAACTGTACAACCTTCCTACATGACGTTACACTGTTCATCTTTGTCGTTCATGACGTAAAAATGATAATTATTGTCCTGCATGACATTAAATTGCACAACCGTCCTGCATGACATTAAACTGTTCATCTTCATCCTCCATGATGTTAAACTGATCATTATCATCCAACACGACATTAAACTGTTCATCTTCATCCTACATGATGTTAAAATGTCCATCTTCGTCTTTCTTGACGTTAAACTAATCATTATTGTCCTGCACGACATTAAACTGCATGCGGGTCCTGCATGACCCTAAACTGAACCCCGGTCCTGCATGACCTTAAACTGTATGGTCAGGCACGACCTTAAACTGTATGGTCCCGCATGACCATGAAACTGCACCTTACGGTCCCGCATAACCTTAAACTACACCACAGTCTTGGATGACATTAAACTGCATGTCTTCGTCCGTCATGATGTTAAACTGTACATTATGGTCCCTCATGACACTAAACTGAAACATCGCCCTGCATGACGATAAATTGAATAATGGTCTGAGCTCTATGACCATAAACTAAGATCTCCCCCATCCTTACATTAAGACGTAAAACTGAAATCCGGTTAGGCCTTTCTGGCTGAGGCTCACCTTCATTCCCTTTGGCCTCTTCAGGCCCCTGGCCCCCATCCTTATTGCAAGAGGTTATACTACAAGCTAGTCAGACCTTCCTGACCAAGGCTCTGCCTCAGGCCCCTTGGCCATCGTCGACTCAGGCTCTCTTATGGGATTGTACGGTGTGGTGTGAGATTACGTCCTCATTCACATCGGGTTACTCACCGTATCGTACATATCCCCAGATGAGATGTGTCCCCCATCCATCATGAAGTTAAACTGTACATTATTGTCCTGCACGACGTTAAAATGCACTTCTAGAACTACGTAGGGCTTGATTCCTATCCTAATGGGATACGTTGGAATGCTCAGACGTCTTGTCTTGAGCCCATCACCAAGCTCTTCTCTTTGACTATCCCCCTTGGGTATAGTTTTCTCAGAAGTTCATCACAGAAAGAGTAGGCTTCCTTAGCCCCACTCATACGATTATTATAATGGTCGCACCATGTTCCCACTCCCGTTCTTTTATCCTCCAAAATCTTTACCACACGACGTTAAATTGCATGGACTTCAAGAACTATGTATTGCTTGATTCCCATCGTCATGGGATACATAGGAACACCCGGACATTTCGCCTATTGGCCCAGCCCAAAAGCCAAAATCTTCTACTCGGGTCAAGATATATAGAAGGGTGCACACTTTTTCCCCAACTTACATCGAGCAAGTCTCGACACAGCTGTACGTCCCCCCCCCCAAGATGTTCACCTCTTTTGTGGATGGGTACAACTATGCTTCACCATTCCTTGACTGGGATTCCATCATTTTCCTCATCCGGAAGGGCCCCTGAATGGTATGGATGCTCAGCCTAAGGGCCCTCTTACCACTTCGGGACAACGCTGTCGAGGATGTCAAGAAACAAGTCCATACATGTCCTGCTTTTCGAATGTGGTCAGCGGTCGATGCTCATTTTTTTCTCCCATATCAGGTCACCATAGGAATTCTATGTTTCAAACATGGTCAACAGTGCCCCAGATCTTCAGTTCAACCCCAAGATGTCTCAAACATCGAGTGTAGTCATTCATTCTTCCCCATCCCGAAGCGACAAACTTTCTTCTAGATGGTGACAACAGTCGGGCCTCTGGCCCCGATTCTTTTATATGGTGTGTACGGCATAGTGTGGGATTATTTCCTCATTCACGTCGGGCTACTTTCCATGCCGCACACATTCCCTCACCGAGGCCCTTCCTCAAGCTTCTTGGCCTTCTCGGGCCCTAGCCCATGTTCTTAAACGGAGTGTATGGTGTGGTGAGGGATTATTTCCACACTCACGTTAGTTTGTTCGCCATACCATACAACTCATCTATCCAGGGAATCCCATTCCCCGACCATCATCCTCACTGCAAAATGTTAAACTTGGAGTAGGCCAGGCCTTCCTGACCAGAAGCCAACTATCAGGCCCCTTGGCCTTTTCGGGCCCACTGGCCCAGGTTCTTTCCTACGGGACTGTGCGGTGTGGTGTGACATTATTTCCTCATTACTCATCGCATCGTACACATCATCGTTAGGGTATTCTGTCCCTGGGTATCTTTTAGAACTACACATGGCTTGATTCCCATCCTTAAAGGATACGTAGGACCACCAGAATGTCTAAGCTTCGGGTCCAGCCCCATATTCCGAAAATCTCCATCCCACCTTGGCCCCTTATCCTACCTATCCAGAGTCACTTTGATGACCTTTTTCAGCAGTTCACCGATATGCCTAAGGGTACTATTCTTTAAGTTACCAGGAATGTCGGATTCTACATGGACACGTCCACACCCACTTTTTAGGCTTCGTGTTTCCCTTCATCAGGGCTTTCATCGTCTTCCACAACCAGAGGAACCCCCACGAATGGCCAGGATACAACTCCAAAGGGCTCTCCTACCGTTACGGGCCAACAACCCTGAGTGTTTTGGAAAAAACATCGATAAGAAATCCCGCGTTTCGAATATGGTCAGCGGTCGATGCTCGTTTATTGTTCCCACCTCAGGCTAACGCGACATGGAGACTGTTTTTCCGCCATGGTTAACAGTTATCCTCCATCTCCATGCCAACCCCATTAATCCCAAAATGTTGATTACATGATTCACATCCTTCTCCATTCTCATCATGTCCAAGTAGAGTTTCGAAACTCTTGATACTATTCCTCAGTGCACATCTACGCGTTAGGGGAACAAAGCCGTGTTAAAGGTGTCCTTCAGGGCTCTTCACTGACTTCCCCTCTATGGATGTTTTGAGTATTGTGATAAGGATCCACCCCCTTGTTTCCCACACTGAGTTTAACTCATGTGGGCTTATGGATCGAGTTGAGGTCTACGCATACCTGGAAATTTTTCATCCATTCTTGTTCCAATCTCTAAAGACCATCAACTAGGATCACCTAAGAACTACGTCTAGCTTGATTTCCATCCTCATGGGATACGTAGGAACGCCCAGACCTCATGTATTTGGGTCCATCTTGATTTTAGCTAATTTGTCTTTTCTGTCATGCCTTCGGGACCCTGACTATGAGTCTGTGTGGTGTGATGTGGGATTTGGTCCTCATTCACATTGGGTTTGCAATAGCTACACCACGCGCACCCAGTTCTCTGCATTAGACCTCCTATTTCCTATCCCGCATGACATTAAAAGTCACATTCAAGAACTACGTATGGCTTGATTCCCATCCTTGTGGGATAGGTAGGACCACCCGAATGTCTAGACTTCGGGTCCAGCCCCACCTCCTAGAGATCTATCGATCACCCGATCACCTAGGCCCCTTGTCATGTCCCTCTCTAAGGGGGGGATATAAGAATGATACATGGATTTTGGCACTATTCCCCCTTTCCCAGGAATCTTCCATCTCTCGATCGCCCTCATGTGGAGTCCCTCGACTCCATACAGTGATTCTCCTATTTGTTAAAAGTACTATGGTCTAGGAACAAGAGTGTCAGATTCGACTTGGTCAAGTTCCTTCCACTTGTCAAGCTTTTTGTTCCCCTTCATTCGGGATTTCATCACCTTTCATACCCGAAGGGACCCCCAAGAACGGCCTGGATACAATGCCCACGGGATCTCCTACCATTACGGCCCAACGCCCCCGAGGGTTTTAGACAACAAATTGATACAAATCCCGTTTTGCGAACATGGTCAGCATTCGATGGTCATTTTCTTGTCTCCATTTCAGGCTAATGTGATAGGATGTTGTTCTGTGAACATGGTCAGCACTAATCCTCTTTCGTTATGCCAGCCCCTCCTGGCCTTGAATGTTGGTTACATGATTCACATTATGTTCCACCCCATCGTGTCCAGGTGGAATCTCAACACTCTTGGCACTACCCCTTAGTGCACCTTTGCATATCAGGGGGACAAAGCTACAATACGACGTCCTTTGGAGCTCCCACAGTCCGAGTTCTAAGGCCATAAACTATGATCTCCTTAGAACTACGGTCATCATGATTCCCATTTTCATGGGATACGTAGGACCGCCTGAACGTCTTGTTTTCAGGCCTGGCTCATTTGGGAGATAATCTCCCCACCTTCACCTCTCACCTCTATTTGGACCCCTTGGCTCATGGTTTCTATCTCGGGATTGCGTACGGTATAATATGGGATTATGCCCCCATTCACGTCGGTTATGTCACACGACGTCGTACACATTCCCTGTCTATCATCGACTCTACTACGTCTGCACCGCATGATGTTTCAATGCATGCTTGGTCCTATCACATGACCCTAAACTGTGACATTATCGTCCTAGCCACATGACAAAAAACGGAACCGCATTAGGATGACCTCGTTGTAGAGGACATCACGTTGGGTATTGGTCATGTGCCATGCCTTTTTTCAATGCATATCACAGATTTATTCTTGTGGCGTCAACAAGGCTTGCTACCCTAGGCCTGTTTCATCACAAAAAAACCACTTACCTTAAAGGACAAACAAGATTTATGAAATTATGCTTCTATTGGTGCAAGGTCCATGCCTACACTCCCCTTTTTTCTCTGGCAATGGTACCTTACCGTGCCACGCTTCCGAACTACGTATGGCTTGATTCTCATCCTTATGAGATATGTAGGAGCACCTGAGCACCTCCCCGTTGGCCCAGCGCAACTTCAGTGTTCGGTCCCATGACTCGAGCACTTCCCCAGAGAACACATGGTAAGTAGGGATTATGTCCTCATCATCGGGTTTTGTAATCATCTTACAGTGTGTCCCCTGCTCTCCTTACCAATACATGGTCTGAGTTCTAAGATCATAAACTAAGACCCTTTGACGAACTACGTGCATCTTGATCCCCATCCCCATGGGGTTCGTAGGAATGCCTTTGCACATTTCTCAGGCCCAGCTCAACTCTCGTTTTCGGTCCCTTGACCTAAACCCTCTCCCAAGGGGGTTATACGGTGTGGTGCGGGATTGGTTCCACATCCACGTCGGGTTTTTGTAATTACCCGCTACATGCCTCCTCTGATTCCTCCCATCCATGGTCAGAATTCTACGACCCTAAACTAAGATGTCCCAATGGGAAAGGACTCTGCTCCATCTATCTGATGTGTCTCATTGTTGTATTCAAATTTGTTTCGACAAAGAGCCTGAAGTGTGGGATTTTCATGGGGACATTCCCCTCATACCATGACTAAGCTTCGTGAGCTCTCTATTTGGATCCCCATCCTCTTCCACATCAAAAAGGACCCTCAGACAACATGGATTCTAGGCTTAAGGGTTCTCCATGGGTGTTGGGCCTAAGGGCTCTCCTATCATTTCGGGCCAATGTCCCTAAGGATCTCTGACGACATTTGCGACATGGTACTGTGTATCAAACATGGTCAACGGTTGACCCTCATGTGTATGTCTCTATTCAAGGCTAACACGATATGGATTCTCTATTTCCTCCATGGTTAACATTTATCCTCTATCGTCACGGAATCTTCATTGTGATCCAAATCTCGAGCGTCATGATTCACACATTTCCACTTCCTCATGTTCAAGTGGAATTCCAACATACTTGACTCTATCTCTTCATGCATCTAGGTGCGCCACATGGTTGTGTTAGTATCATGGGGCCGGTATTCAACTAGTGTCACTTTTCCCTAACCATCCCCATTCTATCTCGGGAAAGTCTCACCGCTACTTCTTGTTTCCCACACCGAGTACAACTCACGTGGGCTTACTGGTTTTGGCAGGATCTGTACCAATTCAGCCAGGATTCTCATTGTCCCGCATGACAATAAACTACGCTCTCAAAACTACATATGGCTTGGTTCCCATATTCATGGGGTACGTAGGAACGTCCAACCACTCTGCTTTGGCCCCATCCTAATTCTCACTCTTGGTCCCTCGACCTGAAGAGTTTCCTCCGGGGGTACGTAGTGTGATTTGGACTCCAAGTCCTCATTCACGTCGGTTTCATATCTACTACACCACATGCTCCATGGGCTCTTCCCATTCATTCCACTTCCTATCATATGATGTTAAACTACAAGAGTCCATATGTCCCCAACGAATGACACTAAACTGCGGTTGTACCCTGAAGAAGTTCAGGATGCCCCGTGTTAATCGTGGGATGCACCAGAGCCTCTACCAGATTGTATTTCACATGTCAGTGTTGGACTATGACTACCCTATGCTTCCAGAACTATGTACATCTTCATTCCCGTCCTTATGGGATATGTAGATACACCCTGGTATTTCACCTTGGGTCCAGCCCTAGGAATCGTAAAATCTTGTTTCTCCCCCTTTCCGGCCAACTGGCCAGACCCCTTGTAGGGAACTATGTAACTACAATTTTGCCCTGAAAATGTTCAGGATGCCCCGTGATGATATTGGGGAGCTATATACCCCCTCTCCATAGAGGCCCTGTCTAAAATAAAGAATGATCCATGATCATAATGATATGACCCTTCAGTGTGCTTCTGCCACGGTGGTGCAATTTCAAGAGTGTTGGATTCTGTTCGAATAAACCCTCACTCCACATTCCACAATTTGTGTGCCCCTTATTCAGACCCTCATCCACTTTCATGTATGGAGGAACCCCCTAACAGTATGGATGTTCGGCCTATGGCCCACCTACTGTCCTGGGCCAATGTTCCGGAAGACTAACATATGACATTTTGAGTCTAGTCTCGTGTATCAAACATAGTCAACAGTCGACCCTCATTTTTTATCTCCATTTTAGGCTTAATTCAATATGGATATTGTGTTTCAAACATGGTCAACAGTTATCCTTCATTTTTACTCCAACCCATAGTGTTCCGGATTTTGGGTATCATGATTCACACCTTCTGCTTCCCTCTGTTCGGATTGATTCTAATGCCCATGGAGTTTCCTCGCTCGTGCACTAGAGCACAGTGGGAGAAGCAGGTCGGCTATCCAAAGATCCATGTTCTACAGTAGTGACCCCTATCTCTTTTAGGATTCTCCTAAATGGTGATCTATGTCTGACGCTGATCCCCTCACACCTTCCATTGTTTAACACTCTTGTACAGGAGATCCTATTATCTCTTGTTTCCTGCACCGAGCATGGCTCATACAGGCTTAGATAATTAGTCGACTATCTCCTCAATACGATCAAGATACAATGGACCCCAATGCATGTGTTTTCCTCAGTCATTTCCTCAGAACGCGGCCCTCCTCACCCTCCTCGTCCTCATTGGACCCCGTTCTTTGGGGTGGCATTTGTAGACCCCAGAAAACGCGTCCCAATTTTTTTTCAAATGCTTCCATACATGATCCCAGATCGTAGAACTTTTCACATGCTTCGATTTGGTAGGTCTTAGGACCCGAATGGAGTTACGAATTAGGTGTTGTGGACATTGGAATTTGGGATGAAAACTGGTTTGCAAAGCCTATTCGGGAAGCCCCCTCCACGAAGCAATAAGGCGGGAAGCTCTGTGAACCTATTTGACGTTCTCGATGCATCGTGAAGACCCGCTGTGAATCACAGTAGGTTGGATGCTCTGTGAACAAATTTTACCTTCGTGAACCCGCCACAAAGAAAAGGATTCGGGATGCTCTGTGAACCCCTTAGGGAGGCTTCTTACGTACCTTTCCTTGGAAAGGATCAAAGTTCACATAGTTCGGGATAGTTTGGTGAACTAAAATGAAGGTTGTTAGGACCAATGGAGGTGCTGGGAATGAACCATATGGAGACTTCCTTCGTACCTTTCCATGGAAAGGGTAAAATTCCATGTAGTTCAGGATGGTCTAGGGCATAAAATCTAGAGTGGCCTAGAGAGGATGTCATGGTCGATGCTTACTCTAATCCCATGTGATTCATTCTCATAATGAGACACAAGAGGCAGAAAAGTCATAAGAATCATGTCGTGAAAGGTTCATCCATGGGAAGTGAAGTGGGTCTTACATATGGTTAGTTTCAAAAAAAGGAAATAGGGGATTACACATTGTTCTTAACCCAAAGAAGAAACATGGCCTTATGCCTGGTTCATGGCCCAAGGGGATAGAGATTGGGGCTTACTCTAGGATGGAGGCCCATGTGACGACCAAGCCTATTGGGGGTGGGATGGGATAATGATGATCCTAGTTCCATTATCTCCTTTAGTATTTGGCACGGAAGATAGGAGGGGGAGTAGGGATACTGCCTCCCACAAAAAAATGCTAGGGGATTACATCATGTTGGTTTCTCTTCCCCACGGACAGAATCCATTTTGGCAGAGATGATCTCATTCCATGTGAGGAAGAGATCACTCCTGTGGAGATGAGTAGGAATAGAGAATGTCTGAGATAGGGCACATCGTGTATTATGCACAAGGAGATGTCCCAGTTTAATTCCATGTGCTGAGGATGATGGTGCTTGGATGTTTAACATCCTGCATCTAGGATGAGGCGGGTTCACTCCGTGCCCCTAGGGCTTACATAACTGAAACCATCCTGCCCTTGGGGAAGGGAAGGAATCATCAATGCTATGGCGAGGGGGTGTTAAGTAGTGATCCATTGAGGGGCCCACCTTAGCATGGCTACGTGAAGAGGCATATGTCCTTAGTGTTCCTATGTGAATAACCATAAGGGAAAGCAACACAACAAAAATCAACACCCAATGGACTTTAATGTTGCTTCGTACTAGCCTGGAGGGCCATACGAGAAAGGGGTGTATAAATAATTTTGTCATAGGAGTAGGTGTTTCTCCAAGAAGATGGTCTCCATGAAGTGTCAAGAACTCATGAAGATAATGAGCATTATGAAGGGAATTTTCTTCACGAAGAAGAAGCTCCTCGTGAAGGGAAATGTCCACTAGGAGAAGACGAGATCCACGAAGGTAAAACACTTCACAAAGAGGGGGGGATCTCTATGAATTGCCCGGGCTTCGCAAAGCTCTACCGTTAAGGGTGGAGGGATTTGCCTTAGCGAATACCTATTTTTTTGGGAGAACATCCTGAAGGCTTTACACTTCGTGAACCCTCAAGCACCCCGAATGGGATCCCTCATCTTCGAAGGACATGGGCCTTCGCGAAGGGAATCTCCTTAGTATAAGGAGGTTGAACTTGAAGAAAACGGCGATGGATCACAAAGGCCATGTACCTTTGGGAATCCATGTGAAGGATTCGTGAAGGTCTACGTGAAACATGAAGGTGAATGATCAGAGTAACAATTGTTTGGGAGAGGGGTGCAACTTCTATTTATATGAAAACCCTAGCTCTGGGGGCGCCGATCATGCTGTGGGGCCAAAAAACGCTATAGAAAGGAGCCGGTTCATCAGCATGCGAAGGGATGCGTGGAGTTTTACAGACACCACTAAGGGCTCGGCGGATGTGGGGGACGCCGAGCTCCCCGTGAAGGACCTGATGTTGCGAAGGGGTTGCTGTCGGCTCAGACTCCCATCAGCCAGGGTCTCCACGAAACCTTTCATTGAGCCGCCCATGAGGGATCGACCCCCGCTGTGTGGAGGGATTTGCATAGGGCCTTTTAGATACAGGTTGGGGGTTTCTTGCCTACATGTTCAAGGGGGTTTTGTCTGATCATTTTCTTGAGCTTGTGGGATGAGCTTGTGTGTTTTTGGTGCCAATAGTATCATTTTTATTTATAGACCTATTTAAATTACAAAAAATATATTCCAAAAAATATAACTCGGATTTGTTTATTATAAAATGAATATTGGTTATATCATTTATGGTTCTTCTACTTGTACCAATCAAATCATCATTCTAAAAATAATAACTCCATTTTAATGGTAAATGGAGAACATTACAATTAAACAACAACAAAATGGAATTCCAAAAATAATCAAATCCACTATAATGAATAGTGGGTTATAATAACAGGTAGGGACATGCATTCCACACACCTCTCACCCCGTCACTACATTTTATGACACCCACATATCTCATCCCATCACCGAACCTGGAGAGAACACCACCACTATCCAAAACTGATGCTATACTGTAAGCCTAAGGAGAATAATCCCAATCATGGAACAAAATAGAGAAGACAAATGAGATCCTGAATGAACTTCCTGCACAGCAAAAGAAACTCTAATACTAATGATGAAACTAAAATCATCATGACTACCCCTACAAGACAAATATTAAAAACCGCATCAAGAACAAAAATACTCATTGAAACCCCAAAACTAAAAAAAATATTCACTAGAACCTATAGTAGTGGACGGATGGCGATGATGGATTCATTGAAAAATCTCCTAAATGAGGAACCCCAGGACTTCCATGCTACCATGAATGATGCTAGTATACCAAAAGAAAAACAGAATCGATCTTCCATCATTGCAGCCACATTAAAATCAAAAAACCCCATTGCATCCATTGAACCCAACCAACATGGGGTTGTGAACGATGGAGGAAAAATAAATGGATGGGAAAACATGGGTGATGAAGAACTGCTGAGCACAAAAAAATGGAATATATACAAGGTAAGAAAATCGAGGAGTGAACTTGTAAGGAGAAGAACACAGTTGGAACAAGATGCTCTCTATATAAATTTTCAACATAATATCTGATAGAGAATAGTTAGTTCCATTAAAATAATGAGACTGATTATTTGATGTTCTTTCTTATATATTGTTATCTATAATAAATTAATAATATCTAAAACCACAATTTAATATCATTAAACAAAAGAACATAATAGTAAAAATATTTTAAATCCTCTAATACCAAATGTTTTTATTAAGGGAATAAATAAGAGAAGATTGATTTTTTTTCAAAAAAAATTCAATTAAAAAATATAAAAACTAAATCCTACAAATTTGATAATAATTCCTGATTTAAAAATAAAATATTCATAAAATTTTGTATTCAGAAAAAAATTTCAAAAGCATGGTCACAAAAAATTAAAATACAATGCAATATAATTTTATTTTTGAAATATGTATACTGGTATCGACGAATGTATATATATGACCAAATTTAGATAACTATTAGAGATTAGTGTTGTTCAATAAACTAAATATGAAGAATATTTTTTTAATATCAATAGTATTATAGATAAACAATACTAAAATATATACATTAAATTTAATAAAATGACATTCAACAAGGGTTTAGGTCTCTTATAGATATATAATTCCCTCTACATTGATATCACATGAATTTGACCATTTTATTATAAAATAAAATAATCCACAACCTGGATCATGTTTTTAGAATAATAGTAGAAATTTTAGTCTAGGAATATAGCCCCTTTAAATAGTAATATCTATTGTAAAAAAACATAATGATTACATGTGACCACTTTATTATTTTTTAAAGGAAATAATGACAAAGTAAATTGGGAGTTTGTTTTAAGAACCCACGAAATTAGTATATGTGATTGTGTTTTATGAATATACAATGTACTATATGTAATGACCTAGCCCTAGTTACCCAGAGTCAGTGCACTATTACATAACATTTTCATTATACATGGAATCATGTCCCAAAAGACCAATCAGTTTAGTAGCATTGGAAATACTAGATACATTAATAATTTTTACATTACATCATGAAATAAAAACATCAATAACATTTTGTCCCCTTTTGAACAAACTTATATCCTTAGCCCATCTCTGGAGGTCAAACATAAAATACTTCTTCACATCCTGGGAAAAATAAAACATATAAATTGGTGAGCTCAGATGCTCAGTAAGGATAACAGTATAGCGGAAACATTCATAAATAAGAATAAATATTTAAGGTAATGTATAAGACTAAAACAAATGCCTTTTAAACATAAACATAAACATAATATAGAAAATATAAAATAAAATAATCTCATTTACATATTCACATGGATATTCTACTAGTCAAATAATCCTAGGCAATAACAATAGCCACTTTCATAATGATGTAATGTATAATTTCAGACTTCATAACCACATAGTCAAGGCCTTATGACAAGACTACAAATAAGATTTTGTCAAATCCATGCTCCAAGACACTATTTTGTCTCATGAGACCAACCAATGATTTGAGGAAAATAGCATGCTACACCCGTCACATACATAGTCCAATATATTCCTCATATGAAAAGTTTTAAACATATCATAAACATTCGAATTAAATATACCATATGAAATGTCAATAATTTATCCATAAACAATGAATGTTGTAAAAATAACACATCCACAGTAAAACATTTCACAAAACCTTCAATACAATATGGAATATTTTTATCATAATAAATCAACCTTGGCCATGAATAATATCTCGTAAAGGATGTTGACATAAATGAAAATGATCAGTTACAATCTTTGAGAGAAATATCCATTTTTCATGGTATAATTTAAAAGTAAAATAATCTATACAAAATTTAATTTGAATGATTTTTTGAATCATAGTGTCCCATACCAGTTTGAAACATTGAAAATTAATTAACATTTTAAAACATTCATGTCAATGTAAATAAATCCTTAAAACAATTTTGAGAACATGGACATTAATGAGAAATGTTTAGAAGAATAAATATTTAAATCATTTAAAATGATGTTTTAGTAAAAATCAATTTAAAAATAATACCTTTGGAAACACATTAATGAAACATGGACATGGATAATAAATATTTCCTAGTAGATACTTACGTAAAAACATTCTCATATAAGTAATGAGATTGTAGAATTTACCCTTACCTTGTACTTTTGTTTGGTCGATGGTACATTTAACCTCCTGTATAATCAACATAGTATTTTATTAAATTATAACAGAACCACATTAATATTTATTATATCATACATGTTTCATTTATGACATTATAATGCCCATTTAATAATAATTTCCACGATAAATTAACATTTTGTGTAATAATCACTTTGTTTATCGTAAGTGTTTTAACTTGTATCATATAGATCATGATTTAATTACTTCTAGAATATAATGGTTTATTTATATATCATATATATTTATAATATAAATATTTATAATAGATTTAAATATGAAATCGAAGGAACCGTTTATGGTGACGCTAGGCCATACGTACGCATAAACGATATTTATGTTTTCATACCTTATTGAATGAGAGTAAGTGAATAAGATATATGTAATTAAATAAAAATATAAATATATATATATATATACATCTCAAGTAGAATTATTATTTCATATATTAAATAATTATTAAAAATATATAATTTTATAATCATCGTTAAATGGTGAACGTGTGAATGAATCTCATCACATCGTGGAGACGGTAATCCGTACGTATGTATGAGCGACAATATCATTATATTGATCGTGAAATAATATGTAATTGGATGGTATATTTTATATAAAGAATCATTAACATGATATATTAATTATTTACATCACATATAATAATTATTATACCCATCTAAATAATGAAGTGTTTGAATAAAAAACTACACCATGACGTGGAGACGGTAATCCGTACTTACGCACGTATAGTGACTTTTTCATTTATAGGATGGATAGAATAACAAATGTGGTTGGACCATATTAATAATAAAATCATAGTTTGTATAAGGTACTAGAGTTATTATTGTGATATTGAAATAACAATGAAAGAGGAAGTGGAAGAAGAAAACAACATGAAAGAGGGTGGTGAAATTATTACCTCTACTTCAAGTGTTTCCTTTTGAGTTGATCAAAAGGGATCCTTAAGATGGATTTCGGATCATTGGGAGGCCTATAGTTTTATTTTAGGGATGTTGGGAGAATATATTTTCAGGGTTTGTCTTAGACAAAAAACTTTGGAGTTCTGAAATTAAGATAATGGGAAGTATACTTTTATAAGAGAGGCGAGTGTCACTTTTGGAAAACATTGAAATATTATTTTAGAATAAAATAATTTCGGTTTCTAATGGCTCCAAAATGTATTATTTAGAGGATAAGGTGTTTATGGGTCGAAAAACTCACAACCAATAGGTTTTAGACAGTCTTAGGTCATCATATTAACCTTATCTTTTAGATTTAACACTTTGTTAAATAGTTTTTCATTTACCATTTCTCTTTATATTTTTATATTACATGGTTAATAAACATACTATAACAAGCCAAGTGAATCCCATGTGGTTCATTATTAATATATATATATATATCCTTATCTAATACTTTTTTTATATCATTATATTTCTAGGAATATTATATCAATTAATAATATAGTATTTGTTTTAAAAACACAATTATTTCAATTTTTACAATATTTAGTATTTTATTTTTTATAAATTAATAAAAACTTTATCACTTAGAATAAAATATATATAAACAACCCTAAAATGTCATATTAACCTATAATTTTTTTTGAAATCATCACAAGTCTTAATTTACATTTATTTGGATATTTATAATATCAATTATTTTATTATTTCATTAATAATGTATTTACTGAATCATCATTGTGTCAGAAAAAAATTAAATTATTTAATGTCTAAAATTTTAAAATAAAATATCATTATGTTGGAAATATTTTTAGTTTTTTAACGAATATTTATAGTAGAATTTATAGTTTGAGTATTCTTATATTAAAAATTGTATAGTTATTAAACATTGAATTTAACTCTTATAACTATTCCTTAAATAAAATTTTAATATATTTCCTAATCTAAACCAAGATGGCCTAAAGGATCATATTTTATTACTAAAATTATTTTGGTCGAATTGAAATTATCCAATAGAATTATTTCTTGTGTTTGGGTAATTATAATATCATTTTTACCTTTAATTACCCTATTTACTTTTAACCATTGTAAATAAAAGTCAAAAGATAATATTCACCAAAAATATATTTTCATCTTATTGAATCATATTTTTCTTACTAATTTCAATACTTTTTCTCTCAGATTTTTGAAAATCAACTCAAAGAATCAGTAAAATTATATTTTATGCAAATTTTTTTACGTGCGAGAAGGTGGGTAAAAGACGTTAAAAAAATTCAATAATATTTTATAAATCAAATTTTATTATAAAATGTCTAAAATTAATTAAAATAAACTTATATAGGTTTTATATATCTATTTTTACATAAATTTAATTTAAATAAAATAAATAATTTTTTAAATAAAAAGTCAGTTTTAATCAATAACATAGTGGTTTTTACTATACATTAAAAATTCAATGTTTTCAGAAAAATTCCAAAATTTCATACTAAGGTAATTTTTATATTCGGAATTCATAAATGAATTCTATTTTACCAAATTCAAAACATTAAAGTGGACTTAATTAATTTAAAATTAATTCACATTGTCAAAACAAAAAGGCTACTTTTTAAAAAGTAAAAACAATGAATAGATTGAAATGTGTTTTTGTCAAATTTAAATGTGAAATTACTTATAATGACCTATATTGTATTAAATGATAAAAATGAAATATAATTATACTTCCAACACATTCAAATTCATAATTTAATTCTATAAATTATTTGGATTTAAAAATTTGTTTTTAAATTAAATTTAATATTTTTCACTATTCATCAAAATATTATAGTTTTCAAAAAGTACGAAAATTTTATCCAAACAAAATTTTTATGTCCTGATTCTAAATAAGAATTTAATTTCATTTAATTATATATATAAAAGTGTCAAATATTGATTTAAAATTTTTACCCAATTAAAAGGTGGTAAAATGGTATTTTTGGAAAAATACTACTTTATCTGGAAAAATGAATTTGTTCTTATATTATGTCTATGAAACACATAATATTTATTATAATATTTTATGGAGTATATTAAAATCGTAATTCAGTTAATATTATTTATAACAGCTTTTTGAATGTCTAGTTTGGTTAGTCGTGGTGCGCTCGAACTGGGTGTTTCTTGTAGTGCAAGTTATCAAATTACATTAATGAGAGAAAGTAATATGAAATATGAGGGTGTAACATTCTCCCCTAATTCAATAAATTTCATCCTAACAATTCAAAATTTTTCATTGATAATAAATGGTTAAAAATAGAAAAATACCTTTTTAGGAAACCCACATTAGAAATTGGGTTAATGAAATTTAGTCTTAATAATAGGGGAAGAAAATGAAAAATTCGCCCCCATAATTTGATCTCGATTACGAGAAAATTGTTGGCAATTATAGAAATTTAATTTCCGAAAAAATGTAAATATTTATAGGGAGTGAGTGAGGTCATCCATCAAAAACAAGTAAAATAATTTGGTCCTCGAAGCCATCAATCTATGACGATTTGAAATATCACCGGTACAAATAAACATAATGTATTACGATAACACATTTTTGATTTTACGATCTATTTCATAATGTTTAAGAATTAATTTATTCATAGAATAAGAGAAAAAATATATACATGACACGTATAGTTTCATCCTTCAATAATTCCAACCATAGACTCATATTTCACTCCAAAAGATAATAGAATACAAAAATATTATAATTATCCTAATTGAATAAGATTCCAAAAAATGAATTTATAAATCATTTGTCAGACTTTTAAAAAAATGACATTGTAAAAACTAGGGCATCACATAGGCCAGTGGTAGGTGATTCCCCATTTTCAACCTTCTGTTGTGGGTTCACGTCTCGCGAATGTGTTGGACATGACAGGTTGTCGCCCGACCTCCGAGTTGTCCTTTTTATAAAAATCCAAAAAAATTATTCAGAAATTCTTTAACATTAATAATAGTATCCAATGTCAAAATTATTCCATTCTAACATTTAGAAACATCCAAAATACTTTGTTCCAAATTCACAGTCCGAAATATATAGAGAATGTAAAAAAATGAAAATCCTTTTTGCCACAAAATAACATGTGAATACCTTCATCATGTATTCTTTTAAAACGCGACAACACCCTGAATTACTATAAAACCTTATTGACTACATTTATTCTCCCTTAGTCCTTATAGAATATGGTATATACTCCTCATATCCAAAAATGTTGTAAAATACAACAATGATGGAATAAACAAACCATTAATTAGTCCCAAGATAGTCAATAATATCCATTATAATTTATCCAAATCAATAATCTCTTATTCCAAAATAAATAACTCAGTATCATGACCATATTAAAGTTTATCTTTCCTTCAACCATATATTTTACAAAAAAATTAACTTGTTATCGAGTCAAATTTCTTGGTACCATACAATCTCTAATCCTTAATGAAATATTACTGGAGTACATTCCTCATACACTCTATAATTCTTATAACATGTATATCATTAATAAAACACTCAAATTACATAATTATTTTATATAAACATAAGAACACTAGTCATTCCTCTTCATCTGCAGTAGTATCATAACTTGATTATTATCCATCATCATCATTTATATTGTACTCTGATGACTGGGACATTGATTTCCATAGTGTCCCATCTACTGGGAGATGAAACATTGTACATTTGAAACAATTTTCTTACCCTTGCAATCACTTACATTGTGTCCTTTTACTCTACACCTATATCAAACTCACATTCCCATCAAGCATTTACCAAGGTGATTCTTTCCATAGTTATCACATATGGGAAAATACATCATTCACCTTAATCCATTATCCATATTTCTCTTTTCCATCCTTTTCTTCTCTAGGTTCCCTTCAAATCCATAGGACTCATAAAATTCTTTACATATCTTATTAACACATGATACTATTTCTCCATGTGATGATAATACATGGGAGACTATTTCATTTCTAAATTTTTTCTTAATACCATGAAATATATTATCCTTCATAATCATTGGATCATGCGTATTGCTGGAGTTCACATTCCTTCTATAAGGCACCGTTTATAAACAATGGGAAACACAAGGTTAGATTATAAATCACAATGCATAGTTCCAAACATGTAAAATACCTAACATAAGTTGAAATGATTATGCATATAATCTATAATCATAAAATGTTTTATTTGAAGAAGTATTTAATACTAAATCATTCATAATTTCTAGTAATGAACATGTAAATTATCCTAATCACATCCCCTGGGAGTTTTATAACCATGAGTGAAACAAGGCCTGATGGTGGGCACCAGTTCTGATTCGAGTCTAGCACAAAGTGGTGTTTTCAGGTTTTACCCATAGGTACATCTGTGCCAGAGTATCCTCTACCTAATTATAACAATATAGGGATATATCTCTTCGAAAAATCAAAAAATCTTTATTGTACCGAAATTATATAAAGTGCTTCTATACTAAACCTCAAAGACTATCTTAGGGTAATGTTCTCTAATCAGAGTTTTTATAAATCTAGCTTCCAGGGTTATTACTAATCTTCCTCTAATACCAACTTTAATGCCCTGACCGCAGTTATCTAGAGTTGGTTCATTATTAAATAACATTGACATGATATCAGGAATCATGTCCCAATAGACCGATCAATTTAGCAGCCTCAGAAATACTAGATACATTCATAAGTTTTACATTAAATCATGAAATAAAATCATCAAAAACATTTTGTCCCCTTTTGTACACACATATTTCTTTAGCGTATCCCTATAGGTCAACCATTTAATACATCTTCACTTCCTATAAAAAATAAATCACAGAATGGGGTGAGCTCATATTCTCAGTAAGGATAACAATATAGCAAAAACATTCATAAATAAGCATAAACATTTAAGGAAACGTATAAGACTAAATGAAACACTTTTGAAACATAATCCTCAGTATAATATCACAACGATAAAATCAAATAATTCCATATACTTATTAAAATGGATATTCTTCTAGTCGAATAATCACATGCATTATCAATAGCCACTTTAATAATGATGGAATGAATAATGCTAGACATCAGAACCACTGGGTCAAGGACTTATGCCAAGACTACAAATAATATTATGTCAAGGCCTTGTTCCAAGACATTAATTTGTGTAATGAGACCTATCGATGAATCGGGGAGCTATAGTGGGCTCCACCCATCATTTACTAAGTCCAATTCATTCCTTATATAAATAATTTAAAACGTAACATAAACATTCATATTAAAACTATCATATGAAATGTATATACATTATCCATAAACCATGAATGGTATAAAAATAACACATCCAAAGTCAATAATATTACAAAACCTTCAATACAATATGGAATATTTGTATCATAATAAATCAACCTCGATCAAGAATAATATACTGTAAAGTATATTGACATAGTTGAAAATGATCAGTAATAATATTTGATAGAAATATCCCTTATTCATGAAATCATTTAAAAGTAACATAATTTATAAAGGAAGTAATTTAAAAGATAGTTCTCAATTAATGTGTCCCATACCACTTTTATAGTTTTGAAAGGAATTAACATTTTAAAACATTCATATCTATATAAAAAAATCCATAAAACCATTTTAAAATAAATGACATTAATGAGGAATGTTTAGAAGAAAAAAGAATTAAATCATTTAAAATGCTGTTTTAGTAAAAAAATTCCCTTGAAAATACACCCTTTGAAAACTCTTTAATGAGACATGGACATGGATAATAAATATACCTCAGTAGATACTTATGTAAAAACCCTTCTGTAAGTAAAGAGATTGTAGAATTGACCCATACCATGTACTTTCCTTTGGTCAAGGGTACGTTTAACCTCTTGTATAATGACCATAGTATTTTATTAAATTATACCATAACCATATTCATATTAATTATATCATACATGATTCATTTATGACTTTATAATGCTCATTTTATAATGATTTCCTTGTTAAATTAACATTTTGGTTAATAATCACTTTCTTTATCATATGTGTTTTAAATTGTATCATTTAGATCATGATTTAAATACTTATAGAAAATAATACCTGATTTATATATCAT
The DNA here is from genome assembly GCA_963277665.1 of Viscum album. Taxonomy (NCBI): domain Eukaryota; kingdom Viridiplantae; phylum Streptophyta; class Magnoliopsida; order Santalales; family Viscaceae; genus Viscum; species Viscum album. The sequence goes on along the minus strand of OY728122.1, from coordinate 2,108,223,417 downwards.
ATATATACATAACATAAATAATTATTATATATAGATATATGAAATGGAAGACATCATTTATGGAGACGGTAGGCTGTACGTACGAATAAATGATCTTTCTGTTTTCATATACTATTGAACGTGAGTAAGTGAATAAGATATATGTAAGTATATATATATATATATTGTAGAATTATTATGTCATATATTACATACATAGTATTAATATATATTTTTATAATCATCATTGAATGGTGAACGTGGGAATGAATCTAATCGCGTTTTGGAGATGGTAATCTGAACGTACGCACAAGCGAAAATAACATTATATTGATGGTGAAATCATATGTAATTTGATGGTATATATTATATACAGAATAATTATCATGCTATATTTATTATTTATATTAGTCATACTAGTTATTATACCCATCCAAATAATGAATTGTTTGAATTAAAAACTACACCACAATGTGACACGGTAAGCTGTACGTGCACACATATTGTGACTTTGTCATTTATTAGATGGATAGAATAACGAATATGGTTGCACCATATTTATAATAACATAATTGTATATAGGAGCTTCTGGAGTTATTATTTTGGTATGGAATCAACAATGAAAGATTAAGTGGAAGATGAAATGAACATGAAAGAGGGTGGTGAAATTATTACCTCTACTTCGGGTGTTTCCTTTTGAGTTGATCAAAAGGGATCCTCTGGATGGTTTTCTGATCATTGAAAGGCCTCTAGGTTTAATTTAGTAATGTTGGGAGGATATTTTTGAAGGGTTTTTCTGAGCCAAAAGTCTTTGGAGGTGTGAAATTTAGAGAAGATAAAGTGCCCATTTATAAGAGAGGTGACCGTCACTTTAAAGAAATGTTGAAATATTATTTTTTAATAAAATAATTATCAGTTTCTAATGGCTCTAAAATGAACTATTTCGATTATAAGGTGTGGATGGGTCGAAAAACTCTCATACAATTGGTTTTAGATAGGTTTAGATCATCATATTAACCTTATCATTTAGATTTAACTATTAGTTAAATAGTTTGACATTTACCATATCTCTTTGTATTTTTATATTATATGGTTAATAAACATACTATAACAATCCAATAGAACATAATGTGGTCCATAAATAATGCATATAACCATATATAATTCTTTTTGATGGTCCTTATATTTTTAAGAATATTATATCAATTAAAAATATTGTATTTTTAAAAAAAATTCAATTATGTCAATTTTTACACTATTTAGTATTTTATTTTTTTGAAAACCATAAAAACATTATCACTTCGAATAATATTTATTTAACCAATCCTAAAATGTCATATTAATCTATAAAATTACTGTAATTCATCATAAGCCTCTATTTACATTTATTTAGATATTTATAATATCAATTATTTTAATATTTCATTAAAAAGGTAATTACTGCATCATCGTTGTGTCATAAATAAAATAAATTATATAATGTATAAAATTAAAAATAAAATAACATTAGGTATGAAATATTTTTTTAATTTTAATGAATATTTATAGTCTAATTTATATTATGTGTAACCGTATATTAAAAATAGTTAATTATTAACATTGAATTTAACTCTTTTAACTCTTCTTTAAATAAAATAATAATTTTTGTCCTAATCTAATACAAGCGGACCTAAAGGATCATATTTTATTCAAGAGGTTTCTTTTGGTCTAATTAAACTTTTCCAATAGAATGACTACATGTGTTTGGATAATTATAATATCATTTTTACCATTAATTACCTTATTTACTTTTATCCGTGGAAAATAAAAGTCAAAAGTCAATATTCACCAAAAAAAAATATTTTCATCTTATTGAATCATATTTTGTTAACTGATGTCAACCCTGTCTCTCGGATTTTTGAAATTAAACTCATAGAAGTGGTAAAATTATGTTTTAGGAAAATTCACTAACGCCTAAAGAAAGTGTGTAAAAGATGTTTAAAAATTTCAATAAATTTTTATACATCGAATTTTATTATAAAATGACTCCATTGAATTACATTGAACTTATATAGGTTTCATATATCTATTTTGACTTAAAATAAATAATTATTTCGATAAAATTTCAGTTTTAAACATTAACCTACTGTTTTTAACTATTCATCAAGAATTTAATGTTTTCTAAAAAATACCAAAATTTCACCCTAAGATAATTTATATATTCAGAATTCAAAAATTAATTATAATTTACCAAATTAAATACATAGAAGTTCCATTAGTTAATTTAAAATTAATTCCCGTGGTCAGAACCAAAAAGTGTGTTTTTAAAAAGTAAAAACTATCAAAAATATTGACATTTGTTTATGTCAAATTTAATTGTGAAATTACTTATAACGACCTACATTGAATTAAATGATAAAAATATAATATAATTATACTTAAAAACACTTCAAATGAATAATTTATCACTATAAATTATTTCGTTTAAAAAATATGTTTTCAATTAAAATTTGGTATTTTTCACTATTCATCAAAGTAGCAAAGTTATCAGAAAAGTTCCAAAAATTTATCCAAACTAAATTTTTATGTCTCGATTCTAAAGAAGAATTTAATTTCATTTAATTGAATAAATAAAAGTGTAAAATATTGGTATAAAAAAGAATTTTCCTATCATAATATTATAAAATTGTATTTTTTGAAAAATACCTCTTTTATTTGAAAACATGAATACGTTTTTATATTATGTCTTAAAACACATACTGTGGATTCTAAAATAATATGGAGTATATTAAATTTAAAATTCTATTAATAATATTTATAATCAATTTTTGAATGTCCAGTTTGGTAGGTCGTGGTGCGCTCGAACTCGGTGTTGCGTGTAGCGCAAGTTATCAAATTATTTTAAAGAGATAAGATACTATGAAATCTTTGGTTGTTACTGTAACACCACGAAAATAGTTACCCAGAGTCGGTGCATTACTTCGTAACATTGGCATGATCACAAAAGATCAAGTCTCGAAAGACCGATTAGCTTAGTAGCCTTGGAAACACTAGATACTTTCATAAATGTTACATTACATCATAAAGTGAGAAACTATAATAACAAAGCCTGCATAGTCCACACTCATATCCTCTTCTGACTACCCATGCAGGTCATTCATACAATACTTCTTCACATCCTGGAAAATATTAAAACATTGAAAGGGGTGAGCTCAGATGATCAGTAAGGATAATAATATTATGGAAGCTTTCGTAAATAATCATTAACATTTAAGGCACTGTATAACTAAAACAAAATCCTTTTTAAAAGTTAACTTCAGCATAATATGGAAAAAATAAAATGAGATAATATGATTTACTTACTCACATGGATATTCTACTAGTCGAATAATCAAATGCAATATCAATAACCACTTTCATAATGATGGAATGCATAATTCCAGACTATCATAACCACATAGCCAAGGCCTCATGCCAAGACCACAATTAAGATTTTGTCAAGGCCTCGTGCCAAGACACTAGTTTTTCTCATGAGACCTACCGATGCATCAAGGAGCTGTAGCGAGCTCCACCCGTCACTTATTAAGACCAATGCATTCCTCATATGAATAGGTTTAAACATATCATAAACCATAACATAATCGTATCACATAAAACATGCATAAAGGAAACATAACATTTCCAAATTTCAATTACAAGATATCAATACAAAACATTGATATAATAAAAACACTTTCAAAACCATTTTCAATACCAAAATAAAAGAAAGTTAAAACTTTGTATTTATTTTTCATTAAAAAAATGTTATGGCTTGTAGAGGAAGCTGAAACCCGAATAATGGCCATGGCGGCGGAGAAGTCGTTGTCACCGCATACGTACGACAAGAAAAACATTCCTTTTTTTATTTTAGTAAAACACTTCATATAAAAAGATTCCTTTTGAATAAATGTAAAAGTCAAAGGGGTTTATACACCATATAAAGGAAAGATGTGTATAAAATCAAATATGCCTCAATGATTGGTGATTGAGAAGAAGTCCCATAAAAAGATCATTTTTGTTATAAAATAGATCTATTATGTGTAATCACTATAAGTACACATAAGAAAGTAAAAATACAATATATGACATAATAATATCTTGACATAATTTGAATGTAATAGATTAACCCAAAGAATGGAAATTGGGTTAAGAAGTTCCCTTACCTTGCGTTCTGTCTTGAATCGACCGTTCTTTAACCTCTTGAATAATAAACTAGAGTTAATTTATAATTTCTTAAGAACCTTTTTCATGTTTTTTATTCCTTTTATATCACTTATTACCATGTTATGAACATTATGTAATTATTTAAGTTAATAAAGGTCGTTTTTTCGATCTTAGGTACTTGAGTCAAAAATAAACTTCTTATAATTACACTTTGTTCATGTGTTAATATATCCATTATATCCATAATTATATTCATGATGTATATATCATATAAATTATATATATCCAGTATATACATTCATTTATAATATTACATAACATTTAGAGGTAAGAAATGAAATGCACCGTTCATGGAGACGATAAGCCGTACGTACGCATGAACGCTACTTTATTTCTATTTCGTATTTAATGGAATGAAGTTATAATTATATAAAGGTATAATATAATTCCTGTATAATATAATGTATAATACCATTTACTCCATCCTTTATACATCAAACATATGGCATTAACGATTCAAATCACTTTGAGGGGGCGGTAGTCCGCACTTCCTAAAATGAAAATATCACGTTTACCCATAATGGAAAAAATAAAGGTATGCCATAAAAGAAAAATACCGAACCTTAAGTAAAACATAAACATATTATATATCATATACAAATAGAGTGACATCTTAATGTCCACCTTTGAAGGTGTTATATGAGTGTTGAACAATCATCGTTTCGTGAGGCAGAAATTTGTCATCCCCAGAAACAGTATGTTCTTTAACCATTAGATGTAGGTGTGTGTAAGTGAAGCTCGAATAATTCTTATAACAAAATAATAGTATATTGGGGATACTGGTTTTGTTACAAAATAAATTAATAAAAAGAGTTTAGGGGGTTGGAGAAGCAAATTAAAACAAAATAACATAAGAGAACACATTACCTTAAAATCGGGTAACTCTTTTTTCATTTGATCCAAAGGCTTCCTTGGGAAGAATTCTGCCCAAAGTGAGGCTTCTAGGAGTAATAGAGGGAAGTTGGGAGAGTATTTGGGCAGAGGTTGGCCGAGACAAAAGGCTTTGAATGTGTGAGTAAGGTGGTAGTGGTGGGGGACTTTTATAATGAGGTAATCGCTGCATCATCATGGTGTCATAAATCATTTAATTTATTTAATGTCTAAAAATTACCAAAAAAATATCATGATGTAGGAAAACGTTTTATATTTCTAATTAATATTTATAGTCAAACATATGACTTGTATAACCCCATTTAAAAATTGTTTTAGTAAAACAACTTATGTTTGTGACATTTTTATTTTAACTTTAAATAAAAGTTATTTATGTCATTTTCCTACCAAAGTGGCTCCATGGGGTCCCCAAGATGACCCATGGATTATCTTGGTCGGCCATGGCACATCCAATAGGGGTAGGACAAGTGTAAAGATATTTTCATATTTTTATAATATCATTTTTACCTTAAATATCACTAATTACCTTTAATCACGATTAATTAAACTTAAAAGTTACTTTTGACCAAAAAATTATTTTAATCCCAATGAACCAAATTTTACTTCCTAATGACAACCATGAATGTCGAATTTTCCAAAATCAAATCACATAAGTGGTAATGTTTCATTTAAATGAAAAATTAGTTTTTCAACTACCACTTAGTGGTTTCACTATTCATAAAAAATTGATGTTTTTCAGAACAATGCCAAAATTTCACCCTAAGATATAATTGATATTTCGAATTCAAAAATGATGTCTATTTTAAAAAATTCCAAACATCTAAGTTGCATTAATTAATTTTATAATTAATTCACGCTGTCACAACAAATAGCGTGTTTTTAAGAAACAATATATATCAAAAGATTGACAATTGTTTATGTCTAATTTCAAAGTGAAATTAATTATAAAGAACACCATTGGATAAAATGGTAAAAATATATTCTAATTATACTTTAAAACCACTCAATATTATAATTTCTCACTATAAAATATTTTGATTAAAAAAGTTGTTTTTAAGTATTCTTCACTATTCATAAAAAAATGGAAGTTCTCAGAAAATTACAAAAAAATCAACTTAGGATAATTTCGATATTACGAATAAAAAAATGAAGTCCATTTTGAAATATAAAATTTCTATAATTTTAAAAAGTGGGTATTACTATTCATAACGGCTACTTTGATTAGTCGCGGTGTGTTAGAACTCGAAGTTGCGTACAATGCAAGCTATTGCATTATTGAATGAGAAGCGTATCGTGGATGCTCAGGGTGTTACAGTTACACTACTACACATAGATCTAAAGTAATCAAAATGATCATAATTACCATAATATTAGAGATTATTTTTTTTATATAAATATGAGTATGTTCAGTAAAAAAACAGTATCTAAAAAATTCATGAGAAAATTATACAAGGGTACGACAAAAATTATAGTAAAATAGATTATTTTAGTCAATTTGTGAAATCCTGTATTAAATTTAAATTTCCATTTTTAGTAAATCGTTTTCACTCAATTGTGCATTCACCATGAATCAAAATATCATCATCATGATTCATGTGGGGGGGTGGTTATTATTAATATATAGAATTATATAATATCAAATTAACAATAGGGAAATAATAATAATAAAATCTCTATCCTCGTATTGAAAAGAAAATATAGGAATATTGAGTATTACATTAATTATGTTTTGTATTTTTTTATGAAAAATTATTGTCAAATAAATGTTCATCTTTATAACATTTAATGCATAAAATATCCCTTAGGTAATCAATTTTGATATGAATTAAAATTAACCAAGTCAGCTTCACTGTAGATTGATTCCCAAATAGTAGAATATTGAACTGGAATTTTCATCCAATTATGATGGATCAGTAGCCGTAACATCTCAGAGTATCAAATTATTTAGATGTAGTGGTATCATAGCCTAGCGATAGATCAAAAAAGTGGTAGATTATTCTGGTAGATGTACTATACAATGTTAGCAGTGCACAATAGTTTCTCTATTCTACTAGATGTATCATAGATTGATGGAATCATATAATGATTCTATCTTATCTCACTGGTTGGAAGGTAAACTAGTTGGAGTTTGATGAGCCAATGGTATCACACCAAAACTGATGGTAGGTCTACGTAACAAGTGGTAGTCCATTTAAAATTATGTTATGTAAATAATTATAAAAATTTCACAAAATTTACCAAAAAATTATTTTCTATCATTAAAAATTGAACTCATTATAATTATTACAAACAATAATTGGGATCATTAAAATAATGATGTGATGGAATTAACCAATATAAAATATATTTACTAATAAAAACATTATTGGGGAAATCACTTAATAATTCAAGGTTATTTGGAATCACATCTTATTTTTAATGAATTAAGGAAGCATGTTATTGAATATTCCAATTAGTCAATAGTCATGATACATAGATATTTTTTACATGTCAACTATGTTAATACAATTATTTCATACATATTTCTAGTAAAAAGTTTAAAATCACCTCATTGAAAAAACATAAATAATATTCTAATTGAAATAATTTACATAAAGAAAAACATTGGTCAATTTTTTTAATAAATAATTGATAAAAATAAAAAACATGTTCAAAATATTTTATGTAAAATATGAAATGAGATGGTAAATTTTACATACTTAGTAGAAAAAAACTTCATTTTTCATTATTTTGATTCCGTACAATGAGTACGTAAAAGTTTAAAATCAAAGAAAAATACAAAATACAAAAACATAAATATATTATAATAATATATATATATATATTGTTATATAATGATAATACAATTACCCAATTAGAGACATAAACAAAATACAACCCAAATCATGATTAGATGTAAAATTAAAAACATACCACACTATTATTATTATTAACCGTAATCTCAATGAAAGAAACAAATTAAAATGAACCATTAAATTAAATGGATGTATATGGAATCATGATATATCCTATAAAATTTGTAGTATATAAATATTAGGAAGGAAAGAAGTGGTGAATATAAAATATGTCATATAGAAACCAAGGATGAATGACAAAATATTATTTAGATCGTATCGTCGAAGTGATAATTAATAAATGAATTGAATATGTGAGAGAAATTTAAATCCATACACATAAAATTGTTATAAAACACAATATTATATTATTTAATTTGATACATAAGAATTGAAAAACGTAGTTAAATATGTATAAGTATAACACATTGAATAAAACATCAGTTAAGAAATCCCTTACCACATATTAAAATACATGTGAAAACCCCCTTGGGTGAAATTATTTGAATTTTTAAAAAATTAAAAAAATATGAACACTTCAGTATAGAATGTAAATAGAAACATATTGACTATATAAAATTAAATTTCTACATAAAATTGAAATATTCCTCATAGAATGGAAAATGAGACATAATCTATAACATCATTACAAAATCATCACTTACATTTTTTGTTATCCATAATTTTCAAGACCCCCTACACACAAGGTGTACCCCTCCTGGGCCAAAAACTGGAGAAGAGATATAGTGATCCTCGATTCCCACCTCCATAAGGACATGGGTTGGAGAATATTACTGAGGGTATAATAAACATGGAGAGTAGAATAATTACACTCTAATAAAAACATATGTTGTATAGATTGTTGTGACAAAAAAACCTACACATTCTCATAATGAAACATAGAACAACCCAATTATATAATTATAATGTAATGAAAGAACTACAAAAAATTAATGGTGAAAACATAAAGTATCAAAAGAAAAGTAAAGATGGTAGTGACCACTAAGACGAAACAGCTCCAGAAACCAACAAGCTATTAGTAACCTGCCTCATCACAAACCTGATATAAATGAGCTGAAAATTAGATTATTTATATATAGAATGAGAATAACAGTACACCCAGTAGAATCCTCCATGGGGCCTCCCATGAAAAAGTAATGAAATCAAGCTAAACCACAATGAAAAACCAGTTAAATATGCTCATCACCAAAATAAGTAAAATAAGATACCAACCTCCCAGTGGATACTCTCACCAATTATTGTAGACAAGATCCTATAATATTATAATGACTATCAATGCTACCCCACCACCACATCACCACTTTTTTTCTACTATTTCCCAACATTGAAAGTCCTGGGCATCTTTTTCCAAAAATTGATATCCTGAATACATAGGGTTCAATCACCACAACATGAACATAATGAAACTCACCACTAGATCCCTAAAACCAAAATTAACTTGGTAGTTTCTGGGAACCACCATGACCCACATAACAAGTTTCAAACACCGTGTACTATACCTTAAGCCATTACAGTCCATACACTTTGTAAAGATCCTCAAGCCATCATGTCTCAAACACATTATACATATAATATCCCTTTGGAAACCATATCTAGTATATATGTGTTTGAAATAAGAACAAACCATTATATCCCTCTACACTCATATATGAGGAATACTAGCTACGATTCACACCAAAAAAATATCTTCCATGAGTAGAGAGTGGAAAAAAAGGGGGTTGTTTTCCATCCATCCTCCCACCAGGATGTTGGGGAAAACAAACCCACCTCCCAGGACACATAATTCTTGGGGTGTCTGTTTCCCAAACTGACAAGGTGGTGTATCATATAGAAACAAAAAATTTAAATGATATAATGTCCCATTAAACCACCCTATGGAAATACCCTGGTATTATACTCATTATAAGATAACATCCCTCGAACTTTAACACCCTAGAATCATAAAAGGTTATATGAATAAATGATGTGACTCATGTCAAAAAAGGTGCACCTTCCTTTTTGGAGCCTCCTTGATTAATATTCTATACTTAATCTTTCTTGGCCATGAGTAGTGATTATAATGGGTGACCTTATGTGATGTTTCTCAAGGTGTGTGTGAGTGAGGGAAAGGTACACTAGAAAGGATATGTTTGGGAATGTGGCAGCTTTCATTAATCAGATGACCCATTCGTGCATGTTGTTGGGCCCCAGGGTGGGGACTATGTGTCTACGGGGAAACTGGTGGTACCTTTTAGGTTAGGACCCGATGAGAATGTTAAAGGAGGGGAGTATATGATGTAATTGGGGCCCAGTTGATACATTTGGTATTATAGGTTGTACCCAGCTTTAACTGTGGTTTACTACCTAGGTTGAGATTTAGGGCCACAACGAGGGCATTCTGCTCTTGGGGGGTGTATGAAACACCCCAAAATTATAAAGGGTTTAATGACTAAATGATATGAATCATGTCTACAAGGAACACCTTCCATTTTGGGAGTCTCCCTAATTAGAATCCATAGTTAAACGTGCTTGGCCTAGCGTAGCGATCTGAATATGTGACATTTTTGGATGTTTTTCATGGTGTTTGTGAGTGAGGACAAAGAATAATGGAAAGGGCATGTGATGACCTATGGGGACATTCATTCATTCAATGACCCGTTCGGGCATGTGGGTGGTCCCCAAGGTGTGGACCATGTGTCTGTATGGCAACTGGTTGTACCTAGAGGGCCATGACCCAATGGCCATGTTAAATGTGGGGGTGTCTGTACTATTAGAGGGTCCCATTTGTTACATTTTGTCACGACATGTCCCCTAGGGATTGTGCCATGACTAACCCATGCTTTCCTTTTGTTGGCCAGGGGATAACGACTAGAACCAGGTATGAATATCCCAATAAAAGGGAAGTTGTTTCCCTTAAAACATGTACACACACTCAAAGCTCAAACTCATGAAAGTAAACACAAAGAAAACCACAACTATCAATGAGACCACTACTAAGAGTATTGTACAAAATAAAATTACAAAGGGGCCAGAATACAAGCCCAACACTAGAAAGGAATCTACAACTACCATAGTTCACATACTTGAGACCCCACCTGAAGTTTTGGTGATTAGTAGAAACATGTAGCAATATATGTATGCTATTATCTCATGTCTCACTGAGCACCACCTAGTCTCAAACCTCCCTTATCTCCATCAACTCTTCGATCTCTTACACGGGACACGGCATGTGCGGGTGATGCCCATGTAGGGGTGAGTCGCAAAATTATTATTAGGGACTCCAAACCACAATGGAAATAACACAAATCATGGACACACATCATGAACACATTTCAATGTCCTCACAGAAAATACCACATTGAAAATACAACTCACACCAAGTATAACCCAATGTATGGAAAGCAAGATGATCATTCGAAACACGGAACACATTGGACAGATGAGGTACTCGTCCCTAAAGTGTACTGCTGGTCTGATTGGTCACACATAGCCTCTCCCAATCGTGGGTCTTCTAGGTCACACAAAGCCACTACCCACGTAGGCAATAATAGCCGGTCCACACAGGGTCACATATAGCTCGTCCACATATAGCGGCTTAATGCTGGTTCGCATAGTGCCACTTGTAGCTAGTTCACATAGAGATGCTTTTATCTAGTTCATACAGAACTGTGTTTATCTTGTTCACATAGAGCCGTTTGTAGTGGGTACACACATGGATTAATATCATCTAGACATTTAGGGTCACTTCGACCCACTCCTTAGAATCCTTTTTGTCCCATCCAGTTGTAGAATTCCTGTATGTAATGAACAGAATTCCGAGAGAATTAATGCATCAATCCATATATCAAATTTCTGCATATTTTAAATCCTCATTAGAACATTCCAAAAGAACCCCATCATGTCAAGGGTTACAATTCCTAAAATGGATCCTCAATCAGATGCCTAGTATGAAGGATATAACATTTTAGTAAAAAGGGGTAGGTTGTGTCTGGGCCTGGTCTCACCTAGTCCGACTGACATGACCAACACGGTATGAGGGTCCTTCAGGAACCGACATAGTTTGGCGGACCCGACCGGAATCGGTTGGGTGTGATCTGGCCTTGTTATGACATTCCATTGGGGTAAGCCCATTAGGCCTTACTGGAACCATCCTAGTTCGGATGTGGTTCCATACCAAATCAGAATCATCCAATGACATAGTTCCATAAAACACGGCCCACAACAGGCAGGCAGGTTCATTCCTAGCCCAGGCCGCCCAGCAGCTGGGTTTGTCCCGTCGGCCCATCCTGTATCGGTGGGCCGATTTATTCCCATCCCATGCCTCCAAGTGGTCCGGTTCACACCAACGGCCCGACCGGCATGGCCGACTAGTTATTCCCCAACCATAACACCCACTAGGTGTCTGGTTCATGCCACATGGGGTCCCATGGGGATCACATACCAGGTACATTCCACGGCCTACAACTGGAAGACTTCTTCTCCAACATGGTGCGTGAGTGTCGCCTCCCTCATGCGTTGGTCCGCTTATGGGGAATGACTCTGATGTTTTTCTCGCCTGCTGCCAGCCACCAACCTCCATGTCAGCAGCTCCTGTCACTCCCATGATGGTCTTCCAGTGTGTCGCCTCTCGCCTTCCACTATGACCAGGGTGTGTCAAAAATGTTCCACCACCAAGAACATGTTCCTCGACTCATTGGGTCATGGTCATTCCTCTTGTATATTCTACATCCAATGCTCTTTCATCCATTACAACACAAAGAACATGGAGATAGATATAGGGGATAACAAAGAACATCCTATTTGAACAACCCATCCTTTGTTCTTTCCATCCTAGGATTGTTCCAGTTTGCAAGATCTCTATATATAGAGTAATAAATCACTAATATTTAATCCTGGAATCATCCCACAAATATATTCCGCATTCACACAAATATTTACCATTTAAGGATTGTAGACCGTAGGAAAAGCATCGGAAAAATTTTCCAAATGCTTCCGTACATGATCCAAGATCGTAAGACTTTTGGAAAGCTTGGATTTGGTAGGTCACAGGAACCGAATGGAGTTACGGATTAGGAGTTATGGACATCTGAAGTTGGGATGAAAAACAGGATCGCAAAGCCCACTCGCGAAACCCCCTCCACGAAGCAATAAGGCGGGAAGCTCCATGAACCTGTTTTACATTCGCGACGCACCGTGATGACTCGCCGTGAAGTACAGGAGGCGGGATGCTCCGTGAACGAATTTGACATTCGCGAACCCGCCGCGAAGCAAAGGAGGCGCGATTATCTGCGAACCCCTTTGAAGTTCGTGATCCGCCGCAGAGCAAGCTCCGTATTCGCCCCGCGTGAGCTCTGATTCGTGGCGCCCCTTTCCTATAAATACCCAGCTCACCCCCCTTCTCCAGAAGGTCCATGACCACTGCGCCCCTTGGGATTCCAATCTCCTTGTCCACGGAGCTTTGCTTTGCGGCTCCGCGAGGCCATGCTGCGTGAGCAGCTTCCTTCGTGTTGTTGCTCCGCGAGTCCCCGCTCCGCGAGCAACTTCCTTCACGTTGTTGCTCTACGAGACTGTGCTTCGCGAGCCACCCTTTCTCCACAAGAGGCCCATGCTCCGCAAGATCCCTATGCTCCACGAACCACCCTTGCTTCGCCAGAGTCCCATGCTCCCTGAGATCCCTCTGCTCCGTGAGACCTTTGCTCCACGAAGCTACTTCGCGAAGACCTATCATTCGCGAGGCTCCTACCTTCACACCCACTGGTCCATACCAAGGGGGTTGCGCCCCCTCTCCCCTGCTCGGGGTCACTTCCGGGCTACGGTCTCAGCCCTCTGGGCTGGTCCCTTCACTACCATCACAGACCCCCATGAAAAATTGGGAGTCGCACCGCGAACTTTTCAGGCCGGGATGTCGGGATTTTCCATTGCCCCCTTATGCGAACCCACCTTCCACCTGTGGAATACCATGATTTGAGAGACTCCTACGCACACCGTGAAACACCTTGAGTAGACATATTCATCTTTGTTTCATTCCCATGTCGTGAGTTGATATCCTCATCATCAATTCCCCGAGTACCTTGAGTCGAACCATTCCTCAGCCAACTCCTCCAAACACAATCACTTAGCTCGTATGCCAGGTTGAACCAGAAAGGTCCCCCCTTGCGTAAGACCCAAAACCAACCATTTCTAGGATCCTTATGCCTTAAAGTACTCTCTACATAACAATAAAATCTAGTACTCCCTATCTAACAAATGATATGATGCCTCTTGCTCCAAGAAAGAGATGCCTTATGCTTCAAGATTAAGATGCCATTAGTCCTACCTACATGACACTAAACTGCAGTGATACCTATATGAAAAATATAGGATGAATCTTACTCAATTTAATAGATTCCTTATGCTCTAAGCATGAGATGCCAATAGTCCAATCTACAAGCCTCTAAACTGTAGTACACCCTATGTTCCATACATAGGATGCCTCTTACTCCAAATAAGAGATGCCTTATGCTCCCAACATGAGATGCTAACAGCCCTATCTACATGAATATAAAATGTAGTGATCTCACTATTTTCCAATCATAGGATGCCTCTTGCACTAAACAAGATATACCTTATGCTCCAAGCATAAGACGCCTAATTCCATGATTACAATGGCATGATTCCAACGCCACTTGGCATTATCCATCTTGTCCACCAGTGCACAGGTGAGGGCCTCAATTCCCTAGTGAGTTTGGATGCCCTCATTGCCAGACATGAGAAAGACATTACGGGCAGCTTCCTAGCATAAGCCCCATCTACGATTGCTGCTCCATAGCGGCACCCGGGTAGCTTCCTTGCATAATCCCCATGCACCATTGTCGCTCCATACCGGCACTCAGGCAACATCATTTTGTAAGCCCCATCCACCATTTCTGTTCCATAACGGCACCAATGCAGTATCATTGCGTAAGCCCCATTAACCATTGTCGCTCCATAGCGGCACCCGGGCAGCTTCCTTGCGTAAGCCCCATCCACAATTGCCGCTCCATAGAGGCACTCGTGCAGCATCATTCTGTAAGCCCCATCCACCATTTCAGATACTTAACGGCACCCAGGAAGCTTCCTAGCATAAGCCCCATCTACTGTTGTGACCCCAATCAGCGGTAAGTCGTTGTGATCCTATACAACGGTAAGCGGTTGTGAACCAATCCAGCGGTAAGCTGTTGCGACCCCATTCAGCGGTAATCCGTTGAGATACTCATCCAGCGGTAAGCCGTTGCGACCCCATTTATCAGTAATCCATTGACATCCTCATCCAATGTTAAGCCATTGAAACCCCATTTAGCGGTAATCCATTGACATCCTCATCAAGTGGTAAGCCGTTTCGTCCCCATTTAGCGGTAAGCCATTCAAATCCGTATCCAGCAGTAAGCCGCTATGACCTAATCCAGCGGTAAGCCGTTATGACCCAATCAAGCGGTAAGCCGTTGAAACCCCCAATCGGTCGTAATCCGTCATCAGAAGAACTACGTGGACTTTGATTCCCTACCATGATGATACATCAGAAACCTCTTCAAGGATCAACCCTGAAACTATCATCATCCTTCTCCTCATGCCTCCATCCTGGAGTAAGTCCCGGCACCATGGGCCACCTAACGCATAATCCCCTCTTCATTTCTCACGGACGCACCCTTTTCGACGTGATCGTCAGGTCTCAGATGCCTATTGTTTCTCACACAGATCACGACTCACGTGGTCTTAGTGTAAGCATTCTCCATGATAATACCCCATCCAGTAAGACGTTAAATTGTATGCCCCTGTCCATCATGACGTTAAACTGTATGTTGTCCCGCAATACATTAAACTGCACATCCATTTGAACTACGAGGTATTTGATCCATGTCAAGGCATGGTATATAGGAAGCCTCCATGAGGTTCAAGCCCACCGCCGGTCGTTTATTCACGTCAGGTTACACCTCCGTCCCACATGATGTTAAACTGAATTCCAGTCCAATAGTAAGCCATTGTGACTATCTGGAACTACGTGGACTTTGATCCATGCCAAGGCATGGTATGTAGGAAACCTCATGAGGTTCAACCCCACCACCAATGAACCCTCGGGTTCACCTTCATGTCGGTTCGCTGACGAAGCCCTTTGAACTACGAGGTCTTTGATCCATGTCAAGGCATGGTACGTTGGAAGCCTCCCTGAGGTTTAAGCCCATCAACCATCGGACCAAGGTCCACCTTCATGTCGGTTCACCGACACTGCCACCTCCCGAACTACGTTCACATTGATCCATTCCAAGGCATGGTATGTAGGAAGCCTCTCTGAGGATCAATCCCTTCACCCATCGGACCAAGGTCCTTCTTCACGTCGGTTCGCCGACACCCAAATCCCCTTTGAACTATGTGGTCTTTGATTCATGCCAAGGAATGGTACATTGGAAGCCTCCCTTAGGTTCAATCCCATCATTCATCAGACCAAGGTCCTTCTTCACTTCGGTTTGCCGACACCCACATCCCCTTTGAACTACGTGGTCTTTAATCCATGTCAGGGCATGGTATGTAGGAAACCTCACGAGGTTTAAGCACAACACCCATCGGACCAAGGTCCACCTTCACGTCGGTCCTCCGACGCACCATACCGAACTACGAGGACTTTGATTCCCTACCACGGGGATACATAGGATGTCTCTTTGAGACTCAAGCACAACTTCACCATCTCCCTTACAATGGTCTCATTTCATTCCCCCTCCACTTCATTAAACTCTCCATCATCCATCCTGATTCCCACCCGGGCCGCCACATCTCGGTGGGATCATGCCATCCGCCACCTCACTGCTCCTAGAAGATCATGGGCCGCTATCCATGCGAAATCCCCAGCATGTATTATGGTCGTTGTCCTCTGTGTACACCCCGATTCATCACCCCTTTGAACTACGTGGGTTTTGATCCCCTTTTTCAGCACGAGGTATGTAGGAAACCTCCACGAGGTTCAATCCCAACCAATGGTAAACATTGATGTTTCCCCATTATGGGCTACACACTCGATGATCCGCCCTCAGTGGTGTTCAGCTCAGCAGTTACGGTGTGACATCTCCCCTCCAGGGAGCGCACCACCTCGGATCCGTCCTCATTGGGAATTCTGATCCATCCATCTTCCAGGTGTTCTCTCCTTTGAATATACCAATCTGATCTGTCTCTATGGGACGTTCTGATCACTCTCATACCGTCTCCGCAAGATGTTAAACTCACAGCCTACCTCATGATAAACATGGTATGCCTGAGGAAAACCTCGGATGACATGCCTTTGGTGTAACCGTCTCCGCAAGATGTTAAACTCATGGCCTACCTCATGATAAAAATGAGATGCATGAGGAAATACTCGGATGACATGTCTTTGGCATAACCGTCTCCGCAAGACGTTAAACTTGCGGCCCACCTCATGATAAACATGAGATGCCTGAGGAAAACCTCGGAGGAAATGACTTTGTTGTAACCGTATCTACTAGACATTAATCTTGCATCATACCCTGTGTTAAACATGGGAAGTTGAGGAAAACCTCAGATGCATGGCTATGGCATATGATTCCCCGCATTCGATGTGGGATGCCTCTGGTTCTTCACCCTTGAGAGGCCCTCTTATGAGGAAGAATACAGTTTCCCCAATGTCCACACACCCAGAGATGCCCCGACATGCCTGATGCTGCCGTCTACTCTGACCGAAGGTCGCTACCATGTCAAGACCCCATGGAATTTCATGACGAAAGTAGTGTAAATAACTGGTGTCCATGAAGATATGGCACTAGGAATGAGTTTCATGAACAACATATTAAATCAATGAGGGAGACCCGGACTAGGTGACGAGTTCTGAGGAGGAATCCATGGAAGGACGAACTGGCATCCCATCATCTCGGTTTCGATCAAGGAGCTGACATCCCAGAATAAGGGGCAGTTGCCGCCCACCTTTGGAAAGCGGGAATGTGGGGTAACACAAAAGCCGCGCCTACCGCACCCAATAGTATGGATACGCGCGCCCCAGTGAAAGCATCATAAACAGAAATGGTGAACCCGACGTGAATCTCTTCTCCATCAATAGCTAGTAGACCAAATGTGTCAGGAAACATGATGCATCACCCATGTGAATCCCCTCTCCATTATATGAGAGAGGATGAGTAACATCCGATCTTTGTAGACTATGGTTCATCGGCTCCTCCCCGACTCTTCCGCTTCAAGAGGCAGCGCAGGGGGCGTTCGCCACCTGACTCCATCCGCTCCTCACCGACTTCGTCGCCTCAAGAGGTCGCGCATGTGGAATCCGCCACCCAACTTAATCAGATCATCGCTGACTCCGCCGGCTAAAGAGGCCGTGCAAGGGGCATCGGCCACCCCACTCCATCGGCTCCTCACCGAGCCCGCCGCCTCAAGAGGCCTCGCAGGTGTCATCCGCCACCCCACTCAATTGGCTCCACACCGAGCCCGCCTCCTCAATAGGCCACACAATTGTCATTTTCCACCCCACTCCATCAGCTCCTCACCGACTCCACCACCTCAAGAGGCCACGCAAGTGGCTTCCGCCACCCCACTTCATCAGATCCTCGCCGACTCCGCCACCTCAAGAGGCCGCGCAGCTGGCATCCTCCAGCCCACTTCATCTGCTCCTTGCTGACTCCGCCGCCTCAAGAGGCTGTGCAGGTGGCATCCGGAACCCCACTGCATCAGCTCTTCACCAAGCCCGCCGCCTCAAGAGGCGCACAGGTGGCATCCGCCACCCCACTCCATCAGCTCCTCGCCGAGCCCGCCGCCTCAAGAGGCCACGCAGGTGGCATCCGCCACCCCACTCCATCAGCTCCTCGCCGATCCCGCCGCCTCAAGAGGTCGCGCAGGTGGCATCTGCCACCCCACTCCATCGTCTCCTCGCTTAGCCCGCCGCCTCAAGAGGCCTCGTAGGTGGCATCCCCCACCCCATTCCATCGGCTCATCGCTGAGCCCGCCGCCTCAAGAGGCCGTGCAGGTGGCATCCGCCACCCGAATTCATCGAATCCTCACCGACTCTACCGCCTCAAGAGGCCGCGCAGGTGGCATCCGTCACCCCACTCCATCGGCACCTCGCTAACCGCGCCGCCTCAAGAGGCTGCGTAGGTGGCATCTGCCACCCAACTCCATCGGCTCCTCACCGACCCCGCCGCCTCAAGAGGCAGTGCAGGTGGCATCCTCCACCCAACACCATCGGATCCTCGCCAACCCCGCCGCCTCAAGAGGCCGCGCAGGTGGCATCCGCCACCCAACTCCATCGACTCCTCAGCGACTCCACCACCTCAAGAGGCCGCACAGGTGGAATCTGCCACCCCACTCCATCGGCTCCTCACCGACTCCACCACCTCAAGAGGCCGTGCATGTGGCGTCGGCCACCCCACTCCACCGGCTCCTCGCTGACCCATCCGCCTCAAGGGGCCACACAGGTGGCATCCTCCACTTAACTCCATCAGCTCCTCGTGGACCCTGCAACCTCAAGAGGCCACGCATGTGACATCTTCCATCGAGCTCCATCGGCTCCTCGCCGACTCCACTGCCTCAAGAGGCCGCGCAGGTGGCATCCGCCACCCCAATACATCGGCTCCTCGCCGATGCCGCTGCCTCAAGAGGCCACACTGGTGGCATCTGCCACCCCACTCCATCGGCTCCTCACCGACCCTGCCGCCTCAAGAGGCCGCGCAGGTGGCATCCGCCACCCGACATCATCAGCTCCTCGCTGACTCCGCCGCCTCAAGAGGCCACACATGTGGCATCCACCACCCTACTTCATCGGCTCCTCGCTGACTCCTCCGCCTCAAGAGGCCATGTAGGTGGCATCCGACAACCGACTTTATCGTCTCCTCACCGACTATGCCGCCTCAAGAGGCTACGCAGGTGGCATCCGCCACCCGACTTCATCAGCTCCTTGCCGACTCCTCTGCCTAAAGAGGCCCCACAGGTGGCATCTTCCACCTCACTTCATCTGCTCCTCTCCGACTCTGCCGGCTCAAGAGGCCGCGCATGTGGAATCCACCACTTGACTCCATCGGCTCCTCACCGACTCTACCGCCTCAAGAGGCCGCCCCGGTGGCATCCTCCACCTGACTCCATTGGCTCCTAGCCAACTCCACCACCTCAAGAGGCCGCCCAGGTGGCATCCTCCACCCAACTGCATTGACTCCTCGCCGACTCTGCCACCTCAAGATGTCGTGCAGGTGGCATCCGCCACCCGACTCCATCGGCTTCTCGCCTACTCCGCCGCCTCAAGAGGCCGCATAGGTGGCATCTGCCACCCGACTTCATCGGCTCCTCACCGACTCTGTCGCCTCAAGAGGTCGTACAGGTGGCATCTGCCACCCCACTTTATCGGCTCATCGCCGACTCCACCACTATTAGAAACGAAGGTTCCCACTCCTTCCGGGCCCCATCTCCCCATCGTACCGATGTCCAGGCTTCCACGCCTTCCGGGATCTGTCGCCCTATCGTACTGATATCCCGGATTCCACGCCCTCTGGGCTCCTTCTCCCTATCGTACCGATGCCCAGGTTTCCACACCTTTCAGGCTCCATCGCCCCGTCGTACCGACCTCCAGGCTTCCATTCCTTCTAGGATCCATCACCCCGTCGTAGCGATGTCCAGGCTTCCATGCCTTCCTGGCTACATCACCCCATCGTATTGACGTCCAGGCTTCCACGCATTCCGGGCTCCGTCGCCTCATCGTACCAACGTCCAGGATTCCACACCTTCCGTGCTCTATTTCCCTGTGGTATCGACATCCAGGATTCCACGCCTTCTGGTCTCCATCACCACATCGTACCGACTCTCCAGGCTTCCACGCCTCCCAGGCCCTGTCACCTCCGTCGTACAGACGTTCCTGGTTTTGATGCCTTTCGAGCTCCATCGCCCCGTCGTACAGACGCTCCTGGCTTCTTCGCCCCTCCGGACCGAGGGAATGTAGTCATCCCTACTACCCTTGCGACACTCTATGTCATCCTAACAACCACATTGCATCAACCACAGATGTCCTCTATAGGGCCTTGAAACCAGCTCGTGGAAGGATCATCATGATCAGGGGATTTTAGGGAATTCCGATCATATTGATCCCCCCTCATCCCAAACCACTAGAATGGGGTTGAGATGACCGTCCCGCTACCGACACAGTCCTTGTGGTTTCACGTCCTAGTTGTAGGATGTTAAACTGTATGAAAACCACGTCCTTGTTGAACGACATTAAACTGCATAACAATATGCGTCCATCATGACGTAAAACTGATCATCATCGTCCTGCATGATGTAAAACTGTTCATCTTCGTCCTACATGACATAAAACTGTTCATCTTCGTCCTACATGATGTAAACATGTTTATCATCATCCTGAATGACGTAAATCTTTTAATCTTCATCCGTCATGATGCTAAACTGCACACTATCGTCCTGCATGACTTTAAACTGCACAATCGTCACGCATGATGTTAAATTGTTCACCCTTGTCTGTCATGATGTAAAACTGATCATTATCGTCCTGCATGACTTTAAAATGCACAACCATCCTGCATGACATTAAAATGTTCATCTTCATCCTTCATGATGTTAAACTGATCATTATCATCATGCATGAATTTAAACTGCATCGTCGTCCTGCATGATGTAACACTGTTCATCTTTTTCCGTCATGACATTAAACTGCACATTATCATCCTGCATGACTTCAAACTGCACAACCGTCCTGCATGACGTTAAACTGTTCATCTTCGTCTGTCATGACGTAAAACTGACCATTATCGTCCATCACAACATTAAACTGTTCATCTTCGTCCTTCATGATGTAAAACTGATCATTATCGGCATGGATGACTTTAAACTGCATCATTGGCCTGCATGACGTTAAACAGTTCACCTTCGTCTGCCATGACGTAAAACTGATCATTATTGTCCTGCATGACTTTAAACTGCACAATCATCCTGCATGACGTAAAATTGTTCATCTTCATCCGTCATGACATAAAGCTGATCATTATCATCCTGAATGACTTTATACTACACAATCGTCCTGCATGATGTAAAACTATTCATCTTCGTCCGTCATGATGTGAAACTGATCATTATCATCCTGCATGACTTTAAACTGAACAATCTTCCTGCATGATGTAAAACTATTCATCTTCGTCCGTCATGATGTAAAACTGATCATTATCGTCTTGCATGACTTTAAACTACATCATCCTCCTGCATGACATAAAAATGTTCATCTTCATCTGTCATGACATTAAACTGCACATTATCATCCTGCATGAATTTAAATTGCACAATCGTCCTGCATGACATTAAATTGTTCTTCTCCATCCATCATGACATAAAACTGGTCATTATCATCCTGCATGACTTTAAACTGCACACCCATCCTGCATGACATTAAACTGTTCATGTTCGTCCGTCATGACGTAGAACTTATCATTATCGTCCTGCATGACTTTAAACTACACAACCGTCCTGCATGATGTTAAACTATTCATCTTCATCCGTCAGGATGTAAAACTAATCATTATCGTCTTGCATGACTTTAAACTGCACAACTGTCCTGCATGATGTTAAACTTTTCATCTTTGTCCTTCATGATGTTAAAAAGATCATTATCATCTAGCACGACATTAAACTGTTCATCTTCATCCTGCATGATGTTAAACTATCCTTCTTCATCTGTCATGAAGTTAAACTGATCATTATTGTCCTACATGACATTAAACTACTTGCGGGTTCTGAATGACCATAAACTACACCCAGGCCCCGCACGACCTTAAACTGTATGGTCCTGCATGACCTTAAACTGTACGGTCCCTCATGACCATGAAACTGCACCTTACGGTCCCGCATGACATTAAACTGCACCGCAGTCCTGCATGACATTAAATTGCCCATCTTCATCTGTCATGACGTTAAACTGTACATTATGGTCCTGCATGACCCTAAACCGCAACATCGTCCTACATGACGATAAACTTCCAAATGGTCTGATCTCTATGACCTTAAACTAAAATCTCCCCCATCCTTAATGCAAGACGTTAAACTGGAAGCCGGTTAGACCTTCCTGACCCAGGCTCAGCCTCATGCCCTTTGGCCTCTTCGGGCCCCTGGACCCCATCATTAATGCAAGAGGTTATACTACAAGCCAATCAGACATCTCTGACCGTGGATCACCCTCAATCCCATTGGCCTTCGTCTACTTAGGCTCTCTTATGGGATTGTACAATGTGGTGTGGGACTACGTCCTCATTCCCGTCGGGTTACTCGGCGTATCGTACATATCCCCAGATGAGATGTGTCCCCCATCCTTCATGACGTTAAACTGCAAATTATCGTCCTTCACAACGTTAAAATGTGCTTCTAGAACTACATAGGGCTTGATTTATGCACTAATGGGATATGTTGGAATGCTCAGAAGTCTCATCTTGAGCCCAGCCCTGAGCTCTTCTCTTTGACTGTCCCCCCTGGGTACAGTTTTCTTGGAGGTTCCTCGCATAAGAAGTAGGCTTCCTTAGACCCACTCACACGAGGATTATAATGGTCGCACCATGTGCCCACTCACATTATTCTATCCTCCGACGTCTTTACCGCACGACTTTAAACTGCATGGCCTTCAAGAACTATGTATGGATTGATTCCCTCCTCATGGGATACATAGGAACGCCCAGACATTTTGTCTGTTGGCCCATCCCAAAAGCCAAAATCATCCACTCGGGTCAAGATATATGGCAGGGTGCACACTTTTTCCCCAACTTACATCGAGCAAGTCTCGACATGGCTGTACGTCCCCCCCCCCCCCCCGAAGGTGTTCTCCTCTTTCATGGATGGGTACAAATATGCTTCACCCACTTCTTGACTCAGATTCCATCATTTTCTTCATCCAGAAGGGCCCCTGAATGGTATGGATGCTCAGCATAAGGGCCCTCTTACCACTTCGGGCCAACGCCCACGAGGATGTCGAGAAACAAGCCGATACAAGTCCATCTTTTCGAACGTGGTCAGTGATCGACACTCATTTTTTTCTCCCATATCAGGTCACCATAGGGATGTTGTGTTTTGAACATGGTCAACAGTGCCCCGGATATTCGGGTCCACCCCAAGATGTCTCAATCATTGAGTGCAGTGATTCATTCTACCCCATCCCGAAGCGACAAACTTCCTTCTAGATGGTGCCAACAATCAGGCCCCTGGCCCAGATTATTTTATTTGGAGTGCACGACGTAGTGTGGGATTACTTCCTCATTAACGTCGGGCTACTTTCCATGCCATACACATTCCCTTACCGAGGCCCTACCTCAGACCTCTTGGCCTTTTTGGGCCCTATCCCAAGTTCTTACCCAGAGTGTACGGTGTGGTGTGGGATTATGTCCTTACTCGCGTTAGTTTTTTCGCCATACCATACACCTCCTCTGTCTAGGGAATCATATTCCCCGACCTTCGTCCTCACTGCAAGATGTTAAACTGCGAGTAGGCCAGGCCTTCCTGACCAAAACCCAACTGTCAGGCCCCTTGGCCTTTTTAGGCCCCCTGGCCCAGGTTCTTTCCTACGGGACTTTGTGGTGTGTCTGGGATTATTTCCTCATTACTCATCGCGCCGTACACATCCTTGTTAGGGTATTCTTCCCCTTGGAAATCTTCTAGAACTACGCATGGCTTGATTCCCATCCTTACAGGATACGTAGGACCACCATAATGTCTATGTTTTGGGTCCAGCCCCATCTTCTAAAGATCTCCATCCCACCTTGGCACCTTGGCCTACCTCTCCTGAGTCACTTTGATGACCCTTTTCAGCAGTTCACCGATATGCCTAAAGGTACTCTGGTTTAAGTTACCTAGAATGTAGGATTCTACTCGGACATGTCCTCACCCGCTTTTCAGGCGTCGTGTTTCGGTTCATCAGGGCTTTCATCATCTTCCACACCTAGAGGGACCCCCATGAACGGCCAGGATACAACTCCCAAGGGCTCTCCTACCGTTACGGGCCAACTCCCCCGATGGTTTTGGACAAAATATCGATAAAAAAATCAAGCGTTGCGAATATGGTCAGCGGTCGATGCTCGTTTGTTGTTCCCACCTCAGGCTAACACGATATGGAGATTGTTTTTCCACCACGGTTAACAGGTATCCTCCATCTCCATGCCAACCCCATTAAGCCCAAAATGTTGATTACACGATTCACATCCTTCTCCATTCTCATCATGTCAAAGTAGAGTTTCGAAAATCTTGATACTATTCCTCAGTGAACATCTGCACGTTAGGGGAACAAAGCCATGTTAAAGGTGTCCTTCGGGGATCTTCACCGACTTCCCCTCGATGGATGTTTCAGGTATTGCGATAAGGATCCTCCCCCCCCCCCCTTGTTTCCCACACTGAGTTTAACTCATGTGGGCTTAGGAATCGGGTCGAGGTCTGCGCATACCTGGAAAGTTGTCATCTACTCTTGGTCCGATCTCTAATGACCATAATTTAAGATCTCCTAAGAACTACGTCTAGCTTGATTCCCATCCTCATGGGATATGTAGGAACGCCCAAACCTCCTGTCTTTGGGTCCAGCTTGAGTTCAGCTAATTTGTATCTTCTATTCTGCCTTCGGGACCCTAACTATGAGACTGCGTGGTGTGATGTGGGATTAGATCCTCATTCATGATGGGTTTGCAATAGCCGCACCACGAGCACCCAGTTCTCAGCATTAGCAGTCCTATTTCTTATTCCACATGACATTAGAATTCACCTTCAAGCACTACGTATGGCTTGATTCCCATCCTTTTGTGATACGTAGGACCACCCGAATGTCTAGACTTTGTGTCTAGCCCCACCTCCTAGAGATCTACCGATCACCCGGTCACCTAGGCCCCTTGTCCTGTCCCTCTCTAAGGGGGGGGGGATATAGGAATGAAACAGGGTTTTTGGCATTATTCCCCCTTTCATGGGAATCCACCATCTCTTGATCGCCCTCAAGTTGAGTCCCTCGACTCCTTGCAGTGATTCACCCATGTGTTAAGAGTACTCTGGTCTAGGACCAAGAGTGTCAGATTCAACTTGGTCAAGTTCCTTCCACTTTTCAAGCTTTGTTTTCCCCTCCATTCGGGATTTCATCACCTTTCATACCCGAAGGGATCCCCATGAACGGCCTGGATACAACGCCCAAGGGATATCCTACCATTACGGGCCAACGCCCCTGAGGGTTTTAGACAATAAATTGATACAAATCCCGTGTTGTGAACATGGTCAGTGGTCGATGCTCATTTGTTTGCCTCCATTTATGGCTAATGTGACAGGATGCTTTTTATGAACATGGTCAGCAGTAATCCTCTTTCATCACACCAGCCCCTCCTAACCTTGAATGTTGGTTACATGATTCACATTATGTTCCACCCCATCGTGTTCAGGTGGAATCTCGACACTCTTGGCGCTACCCCTCAATGCACCTTTTCATATCAGGGGACAAAGATGCTATACAGTGTCCTCTGGGGCTCCCAAAGTCCGAGCTCTAAGACCATAAATTAATATATACTCATAACTACATTCAGCTTGATTCCCATCATCATGGCATACGTAGGACCACCCGAACGTCTCGTTTTCGGGTCCGGCTCATTTGGGAGCTAATCTCTCCCCCTTCACCTCTCACCTCTATTTGGGCCCATTGGCTCATGGTTCCTATCTTGGGATTGCATACGGTATAATATGGTATTATGTCCCCATTCACGTCAGTTATGTCACACGACACCGTACACATTCCCCACCTAGCATTGTCTCTACTACGTCTGCATTGCATGACGTTTAAATACATTCTTGGTCCAATCATGAGACCCTAAACTGTGACATTATCTTCATGGCCGCACGATGAAAAATGGCACCACATTGTGATAACCTTTTTGTAGAATACATCACGTTGGGTATTGGTCACGTGCCATTCCATTTGTCAACACCTATCACGGCTTGATTCTTGTGGCGACACCAGGGCTTGCTACCCTAGGCATGTTGCTTCACAAAAAAAACCACTTACCTTAATGGAAAAACATGATTTTTCAAATTCCACTTCTTTTGGTGCACGGGCCATGCTCGCACTCCCCTTTTTTCTCTGGAAATGGTACCTTACCGTGCCACGCTTCCGAACTATGTATGGATTGATTCTCATCCTTATGAGATACGTAAGAGCGCCTGGGCACCTCCCCGTTGGACTAGCCTAACTTCCGTGTTCTATCCCGTGACTCGAGCACATCCCCAGAGAACACATGGTAAGCACAGATTATGTCCTCATCATCGAGTTTTGTAACCACCTTACAGTGTGTCCCCTACTCTCCTTACTCATACATGGTCCGAGTTCTAAGACCTTAAACTATGACCTTTTGAAGAACTACATGCACCTTGATCCCAACCCCATGGGGTACATAGGAACGCCTTTGCACATTTCTCAGGCCCAGATCAACTCTCGTTTTCGGTCCCTTGACCTAAAACCTCTCCCATGGGGGTTATGCGGTGTGGTGCGGGATTGGTTCCTCATCCACGTTGGGTTTTTTGTAATTACCCGCCACATGCCTCATGTGCTTCCTCCCATCCATGGTCTGAATTCTACGACCATAAACTATGATCTCCCTATGGGAAAGGACTCTGCTCCCTCTATCTAATACGTCTCATTGTCTTATTCAAATGTGTTTTGACAAAGAGCCTGATGTGTGGGATTTTCATGGGGACATTCCCCTCATCCCATGACCAAGATTCATGAGCTCGCTGTTTGGATCCTCATTCTATTCCACATTAAAAAGGACCCTCATACATAATGGATTCTAGGCTTAAGGGATCTCCATGGATGCTGGGCCAAAGGGCACCCCTATCATTTTGGGCCAACGTCCCTAAGGATCTCTGATGACATTTGTGATATGGTCCTGTGTTTCGAACATGGTCAACAGTTGACCCTCATGTGTCTGTCTCCATTCCTGGATAACACAATATGGATGCTGCGTTTCCACCACGGTTAACGGTTATCCACTATCGTCACGCTGCCTTCATTGTGATCCAAATATCAAGCGTCATGATTCACACGTTTCCACTTCCTCATGTTCAAGTGGAATTCCAACATACTCGGCTCTATCTCTTCGCGCATCTAGGTGCGCCACATGGTTGTATTAGTATCATGGGGCCGGTATTCACCGAGCATCCCTTTTCCCTAACCTTCCCATTTCTGTGTCAGGAAAGTCCCACCACTACATCTTGTTTCTCACACTGATCACGACTCACGTGGGCTTAGTAGTTTTGGCAGGATGTGTACCAATGCGGCCAGGTTTCTCATCGTCCATCATGACGTTAAACTACACTCTCATAACTACATATGGCTTTATTCCCATATTCACGGGGTATGTAGGAAAGTCCGACCACTCTACTTCGTTCCCAACGTCATTCTCACTCTTGGTCCCTCGACCTGAAGAGTTTCCTCCGGGGGTACGTGGCGTGATTTGGACTCCAAGTCCTCATTAATGTTGGTTTCATATCTACCGCCCCACATGCTCCATGGGATCATCCCTTTCATTCAACAACCTATCTTACGACGTTAAACTGCAGGAGTCCATATGTCCCCAACGCATGACAGTAAACTGCAGTTCTACCCTGAAAAAGTTTAGGATGGCCCGTGTTAATCATGGGATGCACCAGAGCCTCTACCAGAGAGGATTTCACCTATCAGTGTTGGTCTATGACTACCCTACGCTTCCAGAACTATGTATGTCTTGATTCCCATCCTTATGGGATACATAGAGATACCCTGGTATTTCTCCTTGGCTCTAGCCCCAGGAATCGTAAAATACTTTTCCTCCCCCTTTCCGCCCCCTGGCTGGACCCCTCGTAGGGAACTATGTAACTAAAATTTTTCCCTGAAAAAGTTTGGGATACCCCGTGATGATATTTGGAAGCTACATACCCCCTTCCCAGAGAGGCCCTGTCTAAAATAAGGAATGATCCATGATCAAACCGATACGCCGATCCAGTGTGCTTCTGCCACGGTGGCACAATTTCAAGAGTGTTGGATTCTGTTCAAACAAACCCTCACTCCACATTCCATTCTTTGTGTGCCCCTTATTCGGACCCTTATCCTCTTTCATGTCTGGAGGAACCCCCTAACAGTATGGATGTTCGGCCTATGTCCCACCTACTATCCTGGGCCAATGTTCTGAAAGACTAACAGATGAAATTTTGAGTCTAGTCTCTTGTTTCAAACATAGTCAATGGTCGACCCTCATTTGTTATCTCCATTTCAGGCTAATGCAATATGGATACTATGTTTCAGACATGGTCAATAGTTATCCTTCATTGTCATGCCACCCTATAGTGTTCCGGATTTTGGGTATCATGATTCACACCTTCTGCTTCCCTATGTTCGGATTGATTCAAATGCCCCTGGCGTTACCTCGCTCGTGCACCAGAGCATAGTGGGAGAAGCAGGTCGGCTATCCAAAGAGCCATGATCTCCAGCGGTGACCCCTATCTCTTTTAGGATTCTCCTAAATGGTGATGTATGTCTGATGCTGATCCCCTCACACCTTCCGTTGTTTAACACTCTCATACAGAAGATCCTATTATATCTTTTTCCTGCACCGAGCATGGATCACGTAGGCTTAGATATTTAGTCGACTATCTCCTAAATAATATTGAGATAAAATGGACTCCAATGCACACGTTTTCCTAAGTAGTTTCCTCAGAACACGGTCCGCCTCACCCTACTCGTCCTCATTGGACCCCGTTCTTAGGGGTGTCATTTGTAGACCCCGGAAAATGCTTCCCCAAAATTTTCCAAATGCTTCCATACATGATCCAAAATCATAGAACATTTCGCAAGCTTCGACTTGGTAGGTCTCAGGTCCCGAATGGAGTTACAGATTAGGAGTTATGGAAATTTGAAGTTGGGATGAAAAACTTGTTCGCAAAGCCCATTCGCGAAGCCCCCTCCGCGAAGCAATAAGGCGGGAAGCTCCGTGAACCTGTTTGACATTCGCGACACAGCATGAAGACCCGCTGCGAAGCACTGGTGGTGGTATGCTCTGCGAACTAATTTGATGTTCACGAACCCGCCGCGAAGCAAAGGAGGCGGGATGCTCCATGAACCCCTTTGACGTTCGCGATCCGCCATGGAGCAAGATCCGTCTTCACGCTGCGCGAGCTCTACTTCGCGACGCCCCTTGCCTATAAATACCCAGCTCACCCCCCTTCTCCTGAAGGACAAAGGCCAATTTTCCCCTTGGGTGGCCGATCTCCCGGTCCGCAGAGATCCACTTTGCGGCTCCGCGAGGCCATGCTCCGCGAGGAGCTTCCTTCGTGTTGCTGCTCCGCGAGTCCATGCTTCGTGAGTAGCTTCCTTCGTATTGCTGCTCCGCGAGACTATGTTTCACGAGCCACCCTTTCTCTGCAAGAGGCCCATGCTCTGCAAGATCCCTATTCTCCACAAGCAACCCTTGCTTCGCAATAGGCCCATGCTCTGTGAGATCCCTCTGCTCCGTGAGACCTTTGCTCCACGAAGCTACTCTGTGAAGACCTATCCTTCATGAGGCTCCTACCTTCGCACCCACCAGTCCATACCAAGGGGGATGCGCCCCTGCAACCCCACTCACGGTCACTGTCAGGCTATGGTCCCGGACCTTCGGTCCGGTCACTTCGATACCCTCACAGACCCCCATGAAAAATGGAGAGTCTCACAATGAACTTTTCAGGCCTGGATGTCGAGATTTTCCATTGCACCCTTATGCGCACCCACCTTCCACATGTGGAATACCCTAATTTGAGAGACTCCTCCACACACCGTGAAACACCTTGTGTCGAAATATTCCTCTTGGTTTCATTCCCATGTCGTGAGTTGAGATCCTCATCACCAATTCACCAAGTACATTGAGTCGAACCATTACTCAACCAACTTATCCAAACCCAATCACTTAGTTTCTATGCCAGGTTGAACCAGAAAGGGCCGCCCATGCGTAATACCCAACACCAACCGTTGCTACGCGCCTTATCCCTTAAATTCCTCTCCATATGACAATAAACTCTAGTACTCCCTATCTAAAAATGATAGGATACCTCTTTCTCCAAGAAAGAGATGCCTTATGCTTCAAGCGTAAGATGCTAGTAGTCTTACCTACATGACTCTAAACTGTAGTGAACCCTATATGACAAATATAGGATGCATCTTACTCAATTTAAGAGATGCCTTATGCTCCAAGCATGAGATGCCAATAGTCATACCTACAAGACTCTAAACTGTAGTACACCATATGTTCCAAACATAGGATGCCTCTTACTCCACATAAGAGATGCCTTATGCTCCCAACATGAGAGGCTAACAGGCCTATCTACATGACTATAAACTTTAGTCATCTCCCTATGTTCCAAACATAGGATGCCTCATGCACTAAACAAGATATTCCTTATGCTCCAAGCATAAGACGCCTAATTCAATGATTACAGTGGCATGATTCCAACGCCCCTTGGAATTATCCCTCTTGTGCACTAGTGCACAGGTGAGGGCCTCAATTCACCAGTGAGTTGGGATGCCCACATGGACAGACATGAGAAAGTCATTACACGCAGCTTCCTAGCATAAGCCCCATCCACGATTGCTGCTCCATAGCGGCACCCAGGAAGCTTCCTTGCATAAGCCCCATGCACCATTGTCGCTCCATAGAGTCACTCGGGCATCATCATTGTGTAAGCCCCATCCACCATTTCTGCTCCATAGCGGCACCAGGGCAGCATCTTTTCATAAGCCCCATTCACCATTGTCACTCCATAGCGGCACCCATGTATCTTCCTTGCGTAAGCCCCATTCACATTTTCCGCTCCTTAGCGGCACTCAGGCAACATCATTGTGTAAGCCTCATCCACCATTTTCGCACCTTAGCGGCACCCAGGTAGCTTCCTAGCGTAAGCCCCATCTACTGTTGTGATCCCAATCAGCGGTAAGCCGTTGTGATCCTATCCAGTGGTAAGCCGTTGTGACCCAATCCAACGGTAAGCCGTTGCGACCCCATTCAGCGGTACGCCGTTGACATCCTCATCCAGCGGTAAGCCATTGCGACCCCATTTAGTGGTATGATGTTGACATCCTAATTCAGAGGTAATCCATGGAGACGCTATTTAGCGGTAAGCCGTTGACATCCTCATCCAGCGGTAAGCCGTTTCAACCCCATTTAGTAGTAAGTTGTTCACATCCTTATCCAGCGGTAAGCCGCTATAACCCTATCCATTGGTAAGCCGTTATGACCCAATCCAGCGGTAAGCTGATGAAACCCCCAATCGGCGGTAAGCCGTCATTAGAAGAACTACGTGGACATTGATTCCCTTCCACGAGGATACATAGGAACCCTCTTCAAGGCTCATACCCAAAACTATAGTCATCCATCTCATCGGGCCTCCATCCTGGAGTAAGTCGCAGCACCACGAGCTACCTAACGCATAAGCCCCTCTTCACTTCTCACGGATGCACCCTTCGCGACGTGATCTTCAGGTCTCTACTGCCTCTTGTTTCTCACACTGATCATGAATCAAGTGGGCTTAGAGTAAGCATTGGCCATGAAAATAGCTCGTCTATCATGACGTTAAACCGTATGCCCCCATCCAGCATGAAGATAAATTCTATGCTGTCCCGCATGACATTAAACTGTACATCCATTTGAACTACGAGGTCTATGATCCATGTCAAGGCATGGTACATAGGAAGCCTCCATGAGGTTCATGCCCAACACCCATCATTTATTCATGTCAGGTTACAACTCTGTCCTTAATGATGTTAAAATGCATTCCAGTCCAGCTGTAATCCGTTGTGACTATCCGGAACTACGTGGACTTTGATCCATGCCAAGGCATGGTACGTAGGAATCCTCATGAGGTTAAAGCCCACTACCAATGGACCCCCGGGTTCACCTTCACATCGGTTTTCTAACGAAGCCCTTTGAAATATGAGGTCTTTGATCCATGTCATGGCATGGTATGTAGGATGCCTCCCGGAGGTTCAAGCCCTTCATCCATCAGACCAAGGTCCACCTTCATGTCAATTCACCGACACTGCCACCTCCAGAACTATATGGACATTGATCCATGCCAAGGAATGGTACGCAGGAAGCCTCTCTGAGGATCAATCCATTCACCCATCGGACTAAGGTCCTTCTTCATGTTGGTTCGCCGACACCCACATCCCCTTTGAACTACGTGGTCTTTGATCCATGCCAAGGCATCGTACGCAGGAAGCCTCCCTTTGGTTCAATCCCATCATTCATTGGACCAAGGTCCTTCTTCACGTCAGTTCGCTGACACCCACATCCTCTTTGAACTACGTGGTCTTTGATCCATGTCAAGGTATGGTATGTTGAAACCTCATGAGGTTCAAGACCAAAACCCATCAGACCAAGGTCCACCTTCACGTCGGTCCTCCGACGCCCCATCCCGAACTATGCAGACTTTGATTTCCTTCCACGGGGATACGTAGGATGTGTTTTCGAGGTCCAAGCCAAACTTTACCATCTCCCTTGATATGGTCCCATTTCATTCCCCCTCCACTTCATTCGACTCTCCATAATCCATCCTGATTCTCACCTGGGCCGCCACATCCCAGTGGGATCATGCCATCCACCTCCTCACTGCTCCTAGCAGTACATGGGCCGTTATCCACGCATAAGCCCCATCATGTATTCTGGTCGTTGTCCACTATGTACACCCCGATTCATCTCCCCTTTGAACTATATGGGTTTTGATCCCTTTTTTCAGCACGGGGTATGTAGGAAACCTCCACGAGGTTCAATCCCAACCAATGGTAGACCTTGGTGTTTCCCAATTCATGGGTGCACACTCCCTGATCCACCCTCAATGGTGTTCAGATCTGCCATTACAGTGGGACATCTCCCCTCTAGGAAGTGCACCACCTCGGATCCGTCCTCATTGTGCATTGTGATCCATCCATCTTCCAGGTGTTCTCTCCTTGGAATATACCAATCTGATTCGTCTCTATGGGACGTTCTGATCACTCTCATACCGTCTCTGTAAGATGTTAAACTCGCGACCTACCTCATGATAAACATGATATTCCTGAGGAAAACCTTGGATGGCACGTCTTTGGTGTAAACGTCTCCACAAGACGTTAAACTCTCGGCCTACCTCGTGATAAAAATGAGATTCCTGACGAAAACCTGGGATGACACGCCTTTGGTGTAACCATCTCCGATATATGTTAAACTCACGGCCTACCTCGTGATAAACATGAGATGCCTGAGGAAAACCTCGGATGACACACCTTTGGTGTAACCATCTCGTCTAGATGTTATTCTTGCAGCATACCCTGTGCTAAACATGGGACGTTGAGGAAAACCTCAGATGCATTTCTATGGAATATGATTCCACGCATTTGACATTGGATGCCTCAAGTTCTACACCCTTTAGATGTACTCTTATGAGGAAGAATATAGGTTCCCTAATGTCCACACACCAAGATATGCCCCGACATGCCTGATGTTGCTGTCTACTCTGACCAAAGGTTGCTACCATTTCAAGACCCCATGGAATGTCTTGAAAGAAGTAGTGTAATTAACCGGCATTCATGAAGATATGGAACTAGGAATGAGATTCACAAACAACGTATTAAATCTATAAGGGATACTTGGACTAGGTGACGAGTTCCGAGGAGGAATCCACAGAAGGAAGAACTGACATCCCATAATCTCGGTTTCAATCAAGGAGCAGACGACCCTGAATAAGGGGTAGATGCTACCCACCTTTGGAAAGCAAGAATTCGGGGCAACACAAAAGCTGCACCTGTCATGCCCAAGCAGATGGATGCACACGCCCCGGTGAATGCATTAGAAACAAGGATCAAATTATTATAGAATTGATCCACGTTCTTCATTTAAAAGGGAGAACATAAAAAATTCACTAGGAATTTAATCTCTTACATGGGAAAGTTGATTCCTCGAGGATGGTCATTCATCATCATCCCTCGTTCTATGGTTCTAAGTCTCTCTCAAATGGTATCGTCAGTGCTATCTGATTCTATGTAATTTTTCATTGGAGAGTTATCAATCGGTGACTTAGATAGATTTTCCATAACCAAATTTGATCTCCAATTCCTATTATACCATTAAATGGGTAAAACACATAACATTGTTTTTGTTATGCTGATTCCCCATCATTAAACCAATTATTTTATGAAACAATGTTTCTGTAAAATTTTGTTGCAGCTTTGTTTCTTTGTTAAATTTATGTAATTAAATAGAATGCTCATTACAGCGTTATGACGAAAAAATTTCCAATAAAATAAACTTTTTATGTTTATTTTATTTTTCCTTAAAACATCTGGAAAATAATTCTTTCCCTCTATCCATGCTAGTCGATAATATGCTCCTATTGAGGAAATTATACACTCACGAACTCACTGGTACTCTCAGATTTCTAATACGAGTTACCGTTTATGAGTTATAAATATTTTAAAATAAAATAACATCATTCAATTATTTTATTTATGGCCAAAAAATATTTTCCACTATTGACCCATGTTGGAAAATGTTAGGATATACCTATAGAAATCATACCCTCACGAGCTCAACTGTGGTGTCATATTATCATACCGAGTCACTGTTCATGATTTTTATGGATTTTATAAATAAATTAATTTTATTTAATTATTTTATTTATGGATATTCCATTTTCAGGTTTTATCACTAGAGGCCAGTGATAACTAATATCCAGGCACTCCTAGGGTAAACCTACCATCATGAACACCATTGTACCCTCAAATATTTGATTCGAGAACCCATTTAAGAGTTATTCAACATTTTCCATAAAACCGCTCACTCGCACTATTAAAAACATTACATTTTTTGATGGATCCTTTCGAGAACTCATAGCCTTAGAATCTCATGGCATCTCAATGCCTAGTCTCGAAATTAACCCATTTAATTTTCAATCAAAAAATCATTGAATTATGGGGTATTACATTATTCCCCCCATTAGGTATTAATGTCCTCAAAATCCAAAACAATGGCTAATCAAACAAAAAGGGGGTATTGAGAATGAATTGGAGCCTCTCTCTCCCACATACACTACTGGAGATTCCCAAATTTCCAGCAAACATGCACTAGAGGAATTGACTGTCCACGAAGGATCCTCTTCTGTCAATATTCTATCTCAACCAGATACATTGCAAATGTCGCCTCGTTGTCAATCTTCAACTCACCATGGTTGATGATGTGAGAAGGGTCATGCATGTAAATCCATAGATGTTATATGTGGATGAAAACGTGAACCCTCTCTAACTATGGTCGTAAATCCAAGTGGTGCGCCACCTCACCCACTATGAAGAGTATAAGGCAAGGTCCAATGAACCTCAGATTTAATTGGTCACCCCATCCAAATCTCAGTACCCTCGCCGAGGAGATAGCCATAGGAATATGTGGTCTCCCTCTTCGAACTCTAGGGGTCTTCATTTCTTATTAGCTTAGGAATTATGTAGGCTCTAGGACATCATCATCTGCTCTAAGATGACCTGAACGTTCTCAGTGGTAGCCTGTACCTACTCTGGACCTGTGAGTACTGAATCCCCTAGGTATTTCCAGCATAATGGTTACCCGCATGGTCGTTATTATACTGCCTCTAAAGGTTTCAAACCGATGGTGGAGTGGTCGATGTTGCAGTACACAAACTCCACTAGTGGTTGGTGGTCCTACCAATTGTAAACATTTTCAGGAACACAAGCACAAAGCATTTCCTCCATGGTATGTATGGTCTACTCTGTGTGAACATCCTTCTATGGCTGAAATGTTTTTCTCAATCGAAGTTAAGTCCCATACACCTCCCACAATCCATTACACAACCAGAATGTAAAGAATTCGTTACAATTTAAGACTCTAGGAGAAGGGACTCCATGGATTCAAACTATCGCTTATACATAGAGGCATTACTTGCTCTCTAATGAACCCTGTTCTTGAATGGGTAGGAAGTGGGCCAACATAGTGAGTTAGTTTATGATAATCAAAATAGTATTGTTTCCCCTAGACATACATGGTAATATCACCATGATGTCCATAGATATCTCATCCCACTTCCACTCTGATACCTTGAGGGTTTGTTTTGACTCTCCTTAACATAGTTCTCATACTTGGCCACCAGAATTGTCATCAGAGATCCTTGTACATCTTCACTACACCTGGATGTACTACAAAATGGGATGTATGGAAATCTGTTGGCACTTCTTCCCACAAAACAACATGTACAATGGTGTGTCCTCTGAAAAGAGTTACATTCTCCCCACCTACCAAAAATTCATTAGGGGAATGCCATGTGGACATCTGGGCACATGTGGTCTCTAAATTGGCATCTCCAAGTTACACCTCCCTGGATCACTACAAGAGTGGAGGCCGAACCACCATATAATAATGATATGATGATCCATATCTATCTACAATGGATATCTGATGTGAGGAAAACTACGTAGAGGCCTCATACTATAGCTTTGAACTCGATCTCCTACTGATATCATCTTCCACCTCGTTCCACTTCACAATAGTATATTCTATATATTTGTCATAGTCTCGGTGGAACCCCAACCCACACTGATTTCTTAATTTTAGATCCTTCTATGAAAATATAAACTATAGGATCTTGTGGTCAGAGTAGAAATTGAATCACTCTCCCATAAGGTAGTGCCACCTCATCTCTAGTATGAAGACTATTACTTCCATGTCTTGGTCATGAGTCACATTATTCTTCTCATCCAGTATCACCTGTCATGATTCATATGCAATCACTGCTTTCCACTATATCAGGAAACAACCAATCAAGGTTCCTAATGCATCACAGAACACCATGTTGTTGGTTCCCTCCTCTAGAAAGATGAAGAAAGGGGCACTCATCAAGATCTGCCTCAGTTGCTAAATACTCTACTTTCATCTTTCTATCTTTGTGAAGGGATTTCCCTCCTTAGTCAACATCATCATGGGTGATCCTAATCTATAAGTGTTGGGTAAAACCTCTGGTAGTACATAGCCAACCCAAGGATACTCTAAACCATGGTAATGCTCTTCGGTGGTTCCTAAGAAATAACCCCCATTTTCTTCAAAGGATCTACCACTACTCCAACCTCTGAGATGACATGTCCTAGAAAGTGAACCATTCACATCCCGAACTCACTCTTCATGAGATTTCCATAATGCTAGAGCTCTTGGAGTGTGTCTAAGAACCATCCCCAAGTGTAGCATGTGCTCCTCCAGAGACACTGAATACTCTATGATTTCATCAATAAATACCACTACAAACTAGTCTATGTACGGAATGAAGACCTGTTAATGAGTCCCATAAAAAATTCTAGGGCATTTTTCTCCCAAAAATACATCACTATGTCCTCATATTAGCTGTAGTGACATATATAATCCAACTTTGATATGTACTCAACTCGTACTTGAATCGCGTGATAGCCTAATATGTGGTCGATGTTTGAGAACAATCTCGTTTCCTTCATCCGATCTAAGGATTCATCAATCCTCGGTAGAGGATACTTGTTCTCCACGACCACCTAGTTAAGGAAATGGAATTCCATGCATAGCCTCAATCATCATTCTACGTTCTTAGTGAAAAACATTATGTGTAGAGACCCAAATCTTGACGTACATGGAAATTAAATTACTTTTGAGGAATATTTAATACATATAAAAAATAGTCACACAAGGACCTTAATAGTTTAGTGTCTTTGGAAACTCAAAATAAAATCTTCCAATCGTGTGAAAGATCTTCAACATCTCCCATTACATTCTTTACCTTTTTATTTTCTTACCTAAAACCTTTCTTTAAATCATGGGGAAAAGAAAACATATAATGGGTGAGCTCAAATGCTCAGTAAGGGTAATCATGGAGAAAATAAAACAAATCATATACATTTGAACTTAAAAAACATGAACATAATGTTTAAAAATAAAAATCGTGAGCAATGACATAAAACGTGGAAGTACGTAAGGCATAGATCATAATGGAACATAAATTATAATCAAATACCTTGGAAATAAAACTTGTAATTGTGGAAAAACATTAATCACATGATATTATTTCCATAGTATCCAAGGCATTGATTCCAAGACCATCTTAGTGAACAAAGTCCCTTACTGAACCGAGTTCACTCCTCGTTCCAGTCCTGTATCACTGAACCGAATTAACTTATCGTTCCATCCATCTCTATCTCATGAGATATAAATCTTTACCCAATTCATTTGAGGGAGATATAGGTCCCACCCATCTCATAATGAAATCATTCTTACGTGTGCCACAACAAAAACATAAATCATTCATCATAACCCAAAGAATAAAATGGGTTTCATAGATATCATCCCATCATAACATAATCCATATAAAACAAATGGATATCATTTCATCATAAGAAAATTGAAACCATTTAAATCCTAGAGACATTATACTTGAAACATAAACATGCTAAATAATGTCATATTAGATGGAAAATAGTTTTGATAAAACACTTGAAATGAATTCTTAAGGAAAATATCCTTTCTTCTTCAAAATCATTTTCTTTTCACAAAATGCCACACAATTTTAAATGAAAAGGATTTTATTGAAAATAACCATTAAATATTGTATAGTAAGATTTATGATGAAAAGGCATTATGAAACCATAAAAATCCTTTCATTCTTTATATGTTAAAAAAAATATTCTCCTCGTACTTTTGTTGGAAAAGTAAAAAAGTTCCTCGTATGCTAAACAAAAGAAAGATTCCATACATAACACAAATTAAAAGTCTAAGATGGGTAAAAATGAAATTAAACATACATGGAAGAATATTAAACACTTTAAGAAAAACATTTTATGGGAATGTATGAAAAATATAACCCCAGTAAATACTTAGGTATAAGAAATCTCAGATAAAATTGAGATTGAAAAATTATCCCATACCTTATGTCCAATTTCTTCTGTATGCATCCGAGACTCCTGAATATTGTGTTTAAAAATATTATTAACTTGTAACAGAACCATAATAATATTTATGATATAATATATAATTCACTTACTACTTTATACTATCCATTCATTTGTCAATTCTATGTTAAAGCATCATTTTTGGTAAAATCATTTCATTTATCGTCAGTGTTTTGACTTTTAATTATTAATATGATTACATAGATCATGATTAATTAATTATAGAATATAAAAAATGATTTATATATAATATATATTATGAATATACATATATATAATAGATCGATAAATGGAAAGAAATACATCGTTCATGGAGATGGTAGGTCGTACGTACGCATGAACGATGTTTTTGTTTCCTTATTGAATTTACTGGAATTAAGTAGATGAAATACACACATATATATATATATAAATACAGTAGCATTATTATGTCATATATTTCATGATTATTTATTATATATACTTTATAATCATTCTGGAATTGTTAACATTGAAAATGAATCTCATCACGTTGTGGAGACGGTAATTCGTACGTACGCA
Source organism: Viscum album (assembly GCA_963277665.1). Taxonomy (NCBI): domain Eukaryota; kingdom Viridiplantae; phylum Streptophyta; class Magnoliopsida; order Santalales; family Viscaceae; genus Viscum; species Viscum album. The sequence continues at coordinate 2,108,182,980 of OY728122.1, read as the reverse complement.
CGAGCGATGATATTGTTCCCATATTTATTGAATGGAATTGGAGTGGATGATATAATATCTCAGAATCCGTATGATTTTATAATAACTATATATAATTATTCTTTACACCGTTATACCCATCCATGTAATGTGGTGGTGAAAAAACAGATTACACCATGACGTGGAGACGATATTCCGTACATACGCAGGCACTGTGATTTCATTTTACGTAGGATGGATAGAAGGTGAAATAGGTTCATTTAATATTTATAGTAACATATCATTAGATAAGTAATACTGTTGTTATTACTTTATAATGAAACAACTAAAGAAGAGTAAGTAGAAGAATAATGAAAACTTGAAAGAATCGGTAGAAGAGATTACCTCTTCCTCGACACACCTCCTTTAAATTTCTTCTTAGGGAACAAGAGTTGGTCTTTTGAGAAGACAAGAACCTCTATGATTTAACCAATGAGGTTGAGAAGAGTAATTGGAAGGGGTTTTCCGCGCTTCAAGGCTCTAAATGGTGTGAAGAGAAGAGGGAAGGGTGCCCTTTTTATAAGGGAGGAGAGGGGCACCTTTGAAAAAACTTAAAATATTATTTTATAATAGATCCAAATTGATTTATTTAGAAGATAAAGTGGGTATGGGTCAAAATCCTCTCAACGAATAGGTTTTATATAAGTTTATGTTACTATTTTAACCTTATAATTTAGATTTAACTCTAAGTTAAATAATTTAACTTTTACCGTGTCTTTTTGTTTTCTCACACTATATGGTTATTAAACTTACTATAACAAGGAAAAATAACCCCAAGTGGTTCATTATTAATATATATAACCTTATCTATGTCATTTGGCCTATCCTTATATTTTTAGGAATAGAATAACAATTAATAATATAATATTAGTTTTAAAAACTATTTTATATCAAATTTGACACTATTTTGTACTTGATTTTTGTGAAAATCATAACAGCATTATTAGTTCCAACAAAGTCCATTAAATCAATACTAACATGTCATATTAATCTATAAAATGGGTTTAATTCATAAAGAGTCTAAAATTACATTTATTTGGGTATTTATAAAATCAATTATGTTAATATATCATTAATAAGGTAATTACTGCATCATCATTGTGTCATAAATAAATTAAATTATTTAATGTCTAAAAATTATAAATAAAATACCATTATGTAGGAAATATTTTTATCTTTATAATGAATATTAATAGTATAATTTATCTTATGTATAACCCTATATTAAAAATGTTTTAGTTATTAAAATTTGATTTTAACCATTTTAACTCGTCTTTAAATAAAATAATAATAAATGTCCTAATCTAATCCAAGTAGACCTAAAGGGTAATATTTTATTCCTAAGATTGTTTTTGGTCAAACTAAATTTATCCAATAGAATTAGGACATGTGTTATGGTAATAGTAATATCATTTTTACCCATAATTTCCCTATTTACTTTTAACTGTGGTAAATAAAAGTATAAAGATAATATTCACCAAAAATTATTTTTATCATATTGAACCACATTTTACTCCTTGATATTAACCATGTCTCTCAGATTTTCGAAATTCCACTCACAGAAGTGGTAAAATTAAGTTTTATTTAAATTTTCAAATTATCCTAAGAGGTGGGTAAAAGACGGTGAAAAGTTCAATAAAATTTTTATATATCTATATTTATTATAAAATGACTCCAATGAATTACATTGAACTTATATAGGTATTATGTATCAATTTTTACCTAAAATAAATTTAAATAAAATAAATAATTATTTAAATAAGAAGTCGGTTCTAAATAGTAACCTAATATTTTCACTATTCATCAAAAATTGAATGTTTTCAGAAAAATACCAAAAACTCACCCTAGGATAATTTCGATATTCCGAATCCAAAAATGAAGTATATTTAGAAAGATAAAATCTATAAAATTTCAAAAAGGCGGTATTACTATTCATAATGGATAGTTCGTAATAATATTATAATAATATCTCGTTTAGTGAAACATGGTATTGCGTACTACACACGCTATCGATGAAGGTCTTGATTGCGTGTAATGAAATCCAAGTCAGGGCTGCATTTAGTGAAAGCTCTTTTTTTTGTTGCATATAAAACAATCCAACCATATTTCATTTATACATTGAATATATATATATATATATATATATATACAATCAATGATGCGTAGAATAACTACTATCAAACGAACATTAAATTGTGTGTAACACAAAGCAAGAATAGTGTTGCGTATACTGAAAGCTAATATGGATTTTTGTATAGAGCAATATAATCATGGTGTAGAATACAACACAAGACATCAAATAAATTAAAAATAATACTTCTCATAAATTCTCGGGGTGTTACATTCTACCCCCCCTAAAAATGAATTTCAACCTCGAAATTCATCGGGGTTATAAATGGTTTACTACTTGAAAGTTTCTTTAATAGAAACCCACATCGTAAAAAGGAATACCAAAACTTATCTTTAAAAACTAAATTATGAAACATAACAGTTACCCAAATTAACTAATCACTGGGTTTCCACATAGGAGAACATAGGTGAAAATATGGATTTGGAAGAGAAATATAACCATCATGTTCTAATGGGGAGTGGTAGAGAACAGGGCTATGAAAAAGCCAACAATCACAAAGCCATAAATTTTTTATGATCTAAGGTACCATCTTATTCATCAGATATAAGAGAACTACGACAACATTTTTGGTTTTCAATATCATTTCCCTAAAGTTTAAAATATAGAAATAGAAGAAATACTTACTTGATTTTGGTACAATCTCATGTTGTTTGTGCCTTGAACAATTTCCACTTCATCTCTTAAAGAAATAAAGTTGAATTTGTCTTCTATGAAGTGTTATCATATCATGCGATAGAATGATAGGTCATTCCATCTGTCTGAAACATAATGTTAGAAAAATTTATATACATAAGTCCATCTATGGTGAGATTAATCGTATAAGGTTCCTAAAATAGACTTATACATCATCTATCATACCACTTATTAAAATAAAACTATTTTATACTAAACAGGGACTTCATGTAGGCCAGTGGTAGGTAATAAAGGCCTGTCTCACTTCGGTTGTGGGTTTGATTCTCACAACCTTGTCCGACGCAACGGGTTTTCGCCCATCCTGCAGGTTTTCCCTTTTTCTAAAACTACACTATTATAACATTCCAGAAATAATATAGAAAAAAAGTTCAATCCTTAAACAATACAATCTTATGTCCAATATAATCCTTTCAAATCATTAGTATTATTCAAAATACATCTGTACAATCTCAGGGTATAATGAAAACGATTAGTTGAAGGGTCACATAACAAGCACGTGAATACAATCATTTATCAACCATATCATAAGATATATCTTGTTGATATCATTCCAAACATGTGAATACCTTAATCATGTATTCTTTTGAAGCATGAATTACCATAGAACCATAGTGAAAACATGAATGCTATCAAAAGTTAACTCTTTCCACATACCAAAAAATCCCAAAAATTCTACCTACTCATTCCATGATATCACTTTGTCCTTATATCAGTCATGAGCTCATGAATACTATCATACATATTATTTTCTCCTTATCCCTTCATTATGTGAATTTTATCTGCTTTACAAAAATATTACAATCACTTTTCATGGTTACCAGTACCATATAATTATTGAAAACCAATACATAGATATTTCAAAATTCCACAATACCATAAATGAGATTCCATGATACTATTTTGAAATCCCATTACATATACACTTAATCATTCCACAACATCATTGTCATACTCAACATCACAAATGGTGATCACATGTGACTTTCCTTTATCCTTTTTCTTATGATGTTTCTCATATTGATCATCATTAACCCTTGGATTAGGGATTTATTAGAATAATGCCCCATTTCCTTGCACTAGAAGCATTGATGTGTTAGTGGAGCATTCTCTGTAGTCTTTTCTTTATTCACATCAATATCTACCCTTTTACCATTACTTCGACACTAAACTGATCTATGAACTTCTTTTCCACACATAAAACATTATCGTTTCCCATTAAGACAATATCCACCATGCTTCTTTCCACAAATTGAACATAAAGAAACATTTGTCTTCTTTTCACCATTGTTTTGAGATTTTTCCATTAACTCCATCTTTCATTTCTTGTCAAAACCATGAGATGGATATGTTACACCAACATCCAGTTATACCTTGATAGCACAATGCATAATTTCTTCATAGCTACTAAAGTCTCTTATAGCTAATTCCCTTCGAAGACTTGGTTTTATGCCACTGAAGAATCGATCAACTTTACATTCAGGTTGGATGATAAACCCAGATGCATACCATACAAGCCTTGTAAAATTCTCTTTGTATATAGCAACAGATTCATCATTTTTTTTCTTAAGATTAAGGAACTAGTTTTCAATCATTGTTCGAATAATAAGAGGGAAGTACTTATTGAAAAACAAGTTCTTGAACACGTCCCATTCCATGGATGAAATTTCATCTTGGGGCCTTTCATTCTTAATTAGAGTCCACCACTAGTATGCTTCACCTTCTAAACGGTAAACTGCTAAAATGACTTTTTCATGTTCTGATTAGTGAAGTATGGAAAATATTTTTTTCAATGGTACTGATCCATTGTTCAGCAACAAGTGGATCAGATGACCCATTGAAAGAAGGTGGATGTTGCCTCATAAAGGACTCAATAGAATATTGTTCCCTTCCCTGATCATTTGGAAATCTAGAATGATTCATAGCTTGTGTAAGTATAGCAATAATATTTTTCACTCCATCTCCCATAATGTTGGTTTGTTCAAGAGGACAATCATTGCATCGTCCATTACGTTGATCAACATGGTTCCTTCGTGTTCCATCCATCGTCTAAAACCCAAAAATAATAGTGTGAGAGGCAAAACCATTCTAGGAAAACAACATAATAAAGGGGGGGTACCTTAAATATCTAACAGCTTAGGTTTAATTCTAATATCATTATCATAATTCTAGGGCTATAACCTATACTTATACTTCACCTTAGGGTCGTCCCGGAACATACCTTAGAAATATCTCTAGGGATCCCACTATAGTTTTCGCATCCCAGTTTCCAAAGGTAGACTAAACCATTCCTCTGATACAAACTATAGAGACCCAAAGCATGACATACATAGACATTACAATACTTTTGTGTAATAATTAATACATATCAAAAATATACACACAAGGACTGTAATAGTTTAGTGACTTTGGAAACATAGAATATAATCTTCTAATCGTGGTGAAAAATCTTCAATATCTCCCATTAAGATCTTTCCCTTTTTGTTTTATTACCTAAAACCTTTCATTAAATCCTGGGGAAAATAAAACATATAAAGGGTGAGATCAAATTCTCAGTAAGTTTAATCAAGGAGAAAATGAAACAAATCATATACATTTGAACTTAAAAAATATGAACATAATGTTTAATCATCAAAATCTTGAGCAATGACATAACACATGGAAATACATAAGGAATAGATCATAATGGAACATCAGTCATGATGAAATATCGGGAAAAAAAACTTTTAATTGTGGAAAAACATTAAAGACATGATATGATTTCCATAGTAGCCAAGGTATTACTGCCAAGAACTTCATAGTGGACAAAGTCCCTTACTGAACCAAGTTCACTCCTCGTTCCAGTCCTGTATCACTGAACCAGATAAACTTACCATTACAACCATGTCTATCTCATGACATATAAATCTTTACCCAATGCATTGGAGGGAGATATAGGTCCCACCCATCTCATAATGAAATCATTCTTATGTGTGCCACAACAATAACAAAAATCATTAATCATAACTCAATGAATAAAATGGGTTTCATAGACATCATCCAATCGTAAAATAATCCATATAAAAAATGTATTTAATTTCATCATAATTAAATAGAAACAATGTAAATCATAGAGGCATTATACTTGATACATAAACATGATAAATAATGCCATCTTAGTTGGAAAATAGTTTTGATAAAACACTTGAAATGAAATCTTGAGGATAATATCCTTTCTTCTTAAAAATAATTTTATTTTCACAAAATACCACATAAATTTAAAATAAAAGGATTTTATTGAAAATAACCATGAAATCATATAGATTAAGCTTTATGATGAAAATGTGTTATGAAACCGTAAAAATCCGTTCATGCCGTATAAGTTAAAAAAATATTCTCCTCGTACTTTTGTCATAAATGTAAAAACGTTTCTCGTATGGTAAACAAAATAATGATTCCTTCCATAACACAAAGTAAAAGTCAAAGAGGGGTAAACATGAAATTAAAAATATATGGAATAATATTAAAGAATTTATGAAAAACATTTTATGGGCATGGATGAAAAATATAACCCCAGTAAACACTTACATATAAGCAATCTCGGATAAAAATGAGATTGCAAAATTATCTATTACCTTATATCCAATTTCTTCCATATGTGTCTGAGACTCCTATATAGTGGCTTTAAACATATTATTAAATTGTATCAAAACCATAATAATATTTATGATATCCTATATAATTCACTTACGACTTTATATTATCCGTTCATTTGTAAATTCCATGTTAAAGCAGCGTTTTGTGTAAAATCATTTCATTTATCATCCGTGTTTTGACTTTTAATTATTAATATGATTAATTAGATCATGATTACTTAATTCCAGAATATAAAACAAGATTTATATATAATATATATTCTTAATACACATATATATAATAGATCGATAAATGGAAAGAAATACACCGTTCATGGAGATGGTAGGTCGTACGTACGCTTGAACGTTGTTTTTGTTTCCTTATTGAATTTAATGGAATTAAGTAGATGACATACATATATATATACTTAAATTAATTAGAATTATTATGTCTTATATTTAATGATTAGTTGTTATATATACTTTATAATCATTCATGAATTGTTAACATGGAAAATGATTCTCATCGCGTCGTGGAGACGGTAATCCGTACGTACGCATGAGCGATGATATCATTCCCATATTTATTGAATGGAATTGTAGTGGATGATATAATATCTCATAATAAGTATGATGATATAATAACAATATTTAGTTATTCTTTACACTATTATACCAATCCAAGTAAGGTGGTGGTGGAAAAACAGATTACACCACGGCGTGGAGACAGTATTCCGTACATACGCACGCGCGGTGATTTCATTTTCTGTAGGATGGATAGAAGGTGAAATAGGGTCACTTAATATTTATAGTAACATATTAATATATAATTAATACTTTTTTTAATTTATAATGAAACAACTAAATAAGAGGATGTAGAAGAGGAATGAAAACTTGAAAGAATTGGTAGAAGAGATTACCTCTTCCTCGACGCACCTCATTTAAACATCTTCTTAGGGAAATCGAGTTGCTCTTTTGAGAAGACAAGAACCTCTATGATATAACTAGAGAGGTTGAAAAAAGAAATTTTCAGGGTTTGGCCTAGCTTCAGGGCTCAAAAGGGTGTGAAGAGAAGAGGTAAGGGGTGCCCTTTTTATAAGGGAGGAGAGGGGCACCTTTGGAAAAACATAAACTATTATTTTATAATAAAGTCATATTCGGTTTATAATAGCTCCAAATTGATTTATTTATAATATAAAGTGGGTATGGGTCGAAATACTCTCAACCAATTGGTTTTAGACAAGTTTAGGTTACTATTTTAATCTTATCATTTAGATTTAACTCTAAGTTAAATAATTTATCTTTTACCGTGTCGTTTTTTTTTCTTAAACTATATGGTTAATAAACTTACTATAACATGCCGAAAGAACCCAAAGTGGTTAATTATTAATATATATAACCTTATATAAGTCATTTGGCCTAGAATTATATTTTTAGGAATAGAATAATAATTAATAATATAATATTTGTTTTAAAAACTATCATATGTCAATTTTGACACTATTTGGTACATGATTTTTGTGAAAATCATAAAAGCATTATGAGTTCTAAAAAGGTTAATTAAATCAATACTAACATGTCATATTAAACTATAAAATTAGTTTAATTCATTAAAAGTCTAAAATTAAATTTATTTGGGCATTTATAACATCAATTATGTTAATATTCCATTAATAAGGTAATTACTACATCATCATTGTGTCATAAATAAATTATATTATATAATGTCTAAAAATTATAAATAAAATACCATTATATAGGAAATATTTTTATATTTCTAATGAATATTTATAGCCGAATTAATCGTATATATATCCCTATATTAAAAATGTTTTATTTATTAAACTTGGATTTTAACCATTTTAACTCTTCTTTAAATAAAATAATAAAAAATGTTTTAATCTAATCCAAGTGGACCTAAAGGGTAATATTTTGTTACTAAGGTTGTTTTTGGTCGAATTACACATATCCAATAGAATTAGGACATGTGTTAGGGTAATATTAATATCATTTCTCCCGTAATTATCCTATTTACTTTTAACCGTGGTAAATAAATGTAAAAAGTTACTATTCACCAAAAAATAGTTTTATCTTATTGAACCACATTTTACTCATTTATATTAACCGTTTCTTTTTTATTTTTGAAATTCCACTCACAGAAGTGGTAAAATTAAGTTTTATGTAAATTTTTAAATTCTCCTAAGATGTGGGTAAAAGACGGTGAAAAGTTCAATAAAATTTGTATATATCTAAAATTATTATAATATGACTCCAATGAATTAAATTGAACTTATATAGGTATTATATATCATTTTTACCTAAAATAAATTTCAATAAAATAAATAATTATTTAAAAAAAGTCGGTTTTTAAATAGTAACCTAGTGTTTTCACTATTCATCAAAAATCGAAAGTCTTCAGAAAAATACCAAAACTTCACCGAAGGATAATTTCGATATTCTGAATTAAAAAATGAAGTCTATTTCGAAAGATAAAATTTATAAAATTTCAAAAAGTGGGTATTACTATTCATAATGGCTAGTTCTTAATATTATTATTATAATATCTCGTTTAGGGAAACTTGGTATTGTGTACTACACACGCTATCGAAGAAGGTCTTGATTGCGTGTAATGCAAGCCAAGTCAGGGTTGTATATAGTGAAAGATCCATTTGGTGTTGTTTATTAATGAATCCAACCATATTTCATTTATACATTGAATATATATATATATATATATATATATACAATGAATGTTGTGTAGAATAACTACTATCAAACAAACTTGAAATTGTATGTTACACAATCCAAGAATAGTCTTGTATATACTGCAAGCTAATACGGTGTTGCGTATAGCGCATGATAATCTTGGTGTAGCATACAACAAAAGAAATCAAATAAATTAAAAAGAATACTTCTCATAAAATCTCGGGGTGTTACATTAGGGATACCCATGGTGAATCATTGGGCCTTTTGAACCCCTTCCACTACAAATCCATCAATTGTACCCTCATCTCCCAGTACTATATGGGAGCCATTAGATATGAATGTGTTCATATCATTTTCGTCCCTCATTACTAGTAAATGCATAAGTCTACCACTTTGAAATGTTTTAGTCCTAAAAATTCTTCTAGAAAGAAGTCCGCAAACTCTTCCACCACTGTTGGGAAGGTAAATCTAAAAACATATATAGCTACACAGGTATAGATGGCTGCATGCTGCTATCCCCTTCCCCTTTCCACTAGCTCGCTGATATTGGTTTGGACCAAATTGGGGTTGTCAATGTAACATGAAAAAATGTATACAATCTTCTATTGATCTCCCAGCTCCTCTACCACATCTTTATCCCTGTAGAAGGCTCGTAGTTGGAACCAACATCTAGTCAAGTGGAGTCCTCACTATGCGGTTTAATTGTGTCACCAGAACCCGCTAATCATCAATGACTACAGGATCCATCTCTCCCTTGAACAATGTAGGTCCTTATCGCTACAACTCGAGTAAGGAATTGAGACTACATGTGTCCTCTAATGGTAGCACCTATAGTAACTGCTGACCTTTGGGTGGTGGTATCGTTGGGACACCTCTTAAAGGTGAGATCTCATGCAATATACCATTTAATAAAGCCTCATCAATCCTTGGACCATCCTCATGGTCATGCATTGGAATCCTGGCTAGCTGTCTACATTGAGGAAGACTGAAATAGAATCAATATGAACTAAAATCAATTTATTATACCTGGTGAGATGACATTGACTAAAAAAGATCATTGTAAAACAATAAAATATGCATGAAACCATTGTTTCCATGTGTCGGGTCAGAAAATATAATTTATGGTCTTGGTGTATGAATACGTCTTCCGTTGCACCAATACGGAATTTCCTAGCCTGAAAGCTATACTCAAAACAGATTATTCTATATCACAATAAAAATTTACAGATTCTTAGTTCATCTAGTAGAACCGACCTCCTCTGATAATACTTTGTCACAACTGGGCCCTGCAGACAGCACATGAACTTTGCTAGTTTTCCCACAAACACGTTCTTCCCACCTTGTGGTGAACCCACATGCCTAAACGGGTCGTCTAAATAATGAAACTCGACAATGGCCACCACAGGTCATTTCCAGTGTGCTTTTTCTTCACTCACATACACCCTGAGAAACATCCCAAAAGGTCACCCATCCTGATCACTACTCTAGGATATTCCCACTTAACAACGGAGTTATAATTAAGAAAACTCTTGAAAAGGAAGGTTCACCTTGTTTATATGAGTCATATAATTTATCCATTTAACCCTTAATCATTTAAGGGTATTGAATTCACCCCCTCATAGAAGAACGTCCTCATTGTGGGCCCTACATCTCAACCCAAACGGTTTACCGTACTTAACATTGTGTACCACCTATGATACCACTTTTTCATTTCCATGTCACCTATGGACCATGTTGGGACTACCCCAAGCCTGCCTTCCATAGCACCTGGGCTGCTGAATAGAACCGAGTAGGAATATACCAAAAAAGGGAATGCATTTTCCTTAAAACCAATAGAAATTCACAAAGCTCAAACTACATAAAGTATACAAAAAATAAAACAAAACTGTCACTGCGAAAACTAATCAGAGTATTGTACAAACTGGATGTACAAAGGTGCCAGAATACAGGACCAAAACCACAATGGAATGTACAACTTCCACGGTCTGCCTGCCCGAGACCCCACCTAAGGAGTAGTTGAAGGGTAACCGCCTATAGATATAGAAGTACACTCATATGTCTCATCTAATTGATTAGAAATTGGTCACGGACCACCAAGGTCACCACCTAATCGTCAATCATATGCATGGGACACAAAACTTGTGGGCGAAACTCGTGCAGGGGTGAGTAACACAACACTCAGTAGAGACTCCAAACCAAAATGGAATGGTCATAAATAATGTCAACACAATAAGACCACAAATTAAAGACTACACAGAAAAGACCATGCATCAATGATATCTCATACTAGGTATTAGTCAATGTATGGAAATGAAGACTATCAGTCGTAACACTAAACGACTTGGACTGCATAAGTACACATCCCTGATGAGTATCATGGGTTAGTTGGGTCACACAGAGCCGCTCCACAATGTGGATCTTTCGGGTCACATAGAGCCGCTCCCCACATAGGCCAGCATAGCTAGTCCACATAAGGCTTCTTATAGATTGTACACACAGGGCTACTTATATCCGGTTCAGAGAGATCCACTTATAGATTTTCCACACATAGCCTCTTGTAGATAGTTCACACAGAATTGTTTGTATCTTGTTCACACAGAGCTGCTTATAGTTAGTACACAAATGGATTCTTACCATCACGGCCTGAAGGGTTACATAGAGCAACACATCAAAATCCTTCTAGACTCATCTAGCTGCAGTATTCTCGTACATAGTGTGCTTGACTTTGGGAGAATATACTCCTCAAGGGTGGGGTGTGTCCGCCCCTGGTGGACACTCAGTCTGAAAAATATTTTCATTTTAGTAAACTAGGGTGGGGTGTGTCTGCCCCTGGTCTAACCTCATCTGACTGACCCAACCAACCCCGTCCGGGGGACCCACAAGAAGTGAACATGTGAAGTCAATATGACCCGATTTGGTTGAATATGGGTTGTCCCGATCCGGCCTGGCTGCTTGGCTAGGCACATTGGGACATAATGGACCCAGCCCAGATCGAACGTGGGTCGATCCTGTCAGTTCTCCTAGAGACCCAGTTTTATAAAGCCCATCATGTAATTGGAGGGAATGTTCATTCCCAGAATAGGCCTCCCAATATCCCATGTAATCCCATAGGCCTTGCCGGCATCAGAATGCTACCTCTTCACTATCCCGGGCCACCCAACAGCCAGGTTCATGCCACTAGCCTAGCATGCATTACTGGCCGGTTCTTCCCCTTCCCGAATGCCTGATAGGAAACCAGCTCATCTCGCACGCGACTTGTTTAGTCCATTCATCTCCCTTCCATAGGCAGGCCTATAGGGACCACATGCTAGCTGCTTAATATGGCCTGCAATAGGAAGGTTTTTCTACCAACGCATCACCCAAGCAGCGCCGGCCTATGGCGCAGGTCCACTCATGCAGACTGACTATGCCATAAGTCCAACATGCCTCCAGCCATAGGCCTCTATACCAATGGCTCATATCCCTACTGTGGGACACTTCCATCATGCCAACTCCCTTCTTCCATTGCGGCCAGGGTGTAGTGGCCTGGTGCCTCTACCACGAATTTGGTCTGCACTCTCTTTTCGTTGTCACTGCTCACCTGGCCGCGACCCTTCCACCTAGATCTTATCCAGCTGATGCACCATAATCCATTACACCATGATAAACAAAGATATATTAATGGTAGGGATCACAAAGAACAACCAATTTGAACATCTCATAATTTTTTTGTGCTAGCACAAGATTGTTCTAGATTGCGGGATCATGATGTATAGAGTTATAAATCACTATTATTTTATCCCATTATCAACTCACGTATATTTTCCCTATACCCAAAAATATTAACCATATTCATATCAAATAGTCAGAAAATTTATCCAAATTATTCATTTAGAGGGGAGAATGGAAGAAGAAAAATTTACTTAGTATTTAAACCCAATCATAGGAAAGGAGATTTCTCAATGATGATTGTTCATCATCATCCTTTGATCTATGGTTCAAATTCACTCTAAAATGGTATATTAGATGATTTTTGATTCTTTGGAGTTATTTAGTATAGGGTTTTAATTCAAATAGTCTAAGGGATTTTCATGATCCAAATCAGATCTCTAATTCATGTTTTTACATTAAAAGGGAAAAATGTGTTGCATCGTTTCTGATATGCTGAGTCACCACCATTACTTTTTTTCATTTATGAAACATCATTTATTTTACTTTGTGTTAAAGTATCATTAGGTGGTTCCATTTATGGAATGAAATAGTCATCTCATCACTTCGTTGCTGCGACACAATCTCAAATAAAATTAAATTTTTATGTTTATTTTATTTTTCTGTAAAACATCCAAAAGATAACATTTTACCATGGCCCATGCCGGTCGAGGTTATTTCATTATTTTGGATAATATCTCATTATGAACTCAAAAGTGCTTTAGAATTTCAATTTGAATAAACATATGTATGTTATGGGGATTCCAAAATGAAATAAATTTTTTCTAAATTATTTTATTTACAGTTACGTCATAAAAACCAACATTAGCAGTCAGCCAGCACTGACCGATATTTGTCTCTACCTAAGAGAAGAATATAATAATAAAATCAATGGTACCTTTGGATTTCCAATCTATGTTTCTTTTTATGAGTTATAAGGATTGAAAAATAAAATAATATTACTCAATTATTTTATTTAAATAGAAAAAAAATAAATTCCACTATTGACATGTGCCAGCCAATGTTAGGCTCTAACTAAAGAAAGAATACCCTCACGAGCTCAAATGTGGTATAATATTTTCAATCCAAGTCACAATTTTTTAGTTGTAAGGATTTGAAAAATATAATAATTTTATTTATTTATTTAATTTATGGTTATGTCATTATCGGGGTTTCTCACTAGATTCCCATTAAAACTAAAAATAAGTAATTCTTAGGGAAATCACACCATTCTGAACTCAAATGTGTCCTCACATATCATATCCATGCACTCGTTTAAGAGTGCTTCCACTTTTTCAAGAAAACCACTCATGTGTATTATTTAAAACATAACATTTTTTGATGGATCATTCTGGGCACTCTGAACCTCACAATCTCACTCTATCATAACACCTAGTCTGAAAATAATCCCATCTAATTTAAAAACATTTCATGGAATTCTAGGGTATTTGATGAACAAACGACTTTCACTGGTAATACTACATATCATATTTACACACAAACATTAAAAAATATACATTAAGTTACATTATCCCTTTTTATCAACTACACTTTCTGTTAATGATTTATCTATTCATGAATTAACCATCATCATTTTCCACATTATATTTCATGTGAACCTCAACAATGATCCTTTTCCTCCTGGAATAAGAATAATAAGTACAAGAATTCTTTGAATTACAACCATAGAATTATGTGCCGACAAGCTCCAACCCCATGTGTTAAACATTTATTCAATTATTAGTTTACATTAACACTTATCATAATTCAAGGTCTTCTAGAAAAACATTATAATCTACCAAACACAAGGGGATAAACATAGTTATTATATCCACTACTTATAGAATGTTTTCCACCTATGGGAGAAGCGTAGACTCATCCGTCCCAGAGAAGCTAAACACAGAATGCACATTTAATACCCCATTTATCGTAGCCTCTCATAGAAGGAGAGTGTCAACAAACACATTCTTTAAGATGTGGGTAATGTAAAATATAGAAACATAAAACATATTAAAATAAGAATCCAACATTCATATGAATTAGTGTCCTCTAATTCTACATGTTCTTTCATCTCTAGTGTCTTTATTGGCCCCCACATGCACAACGAAGTGTCTCACCACTCTAGTTTTCGACTACTTTTGAAACAATCGGGCCTCGCTACCCCACATACCACAACAACCCTTTAGGCTCAGCCATCCCAGGCTCCTATCACATCTAGGCCTACCTGCCCCCAAAAACCACAATAACCATCCCGGGTCATCCAAATCACAACTCGTAGGAAAAAATTGAAATTGGGAGATGGACCCAAAATTAAGGCCTTAATCCTTCAAACAACATGATCTCTCATAGCTCCAAAAAAAAATTCACCTGTCCTTTACAAGCATGCGGGAAACTAATGCCCCCAAAAAAGGAATTATATTTATCAAACAACTTGATCATATTCCATCATGATCTATCCTTTTCATTATTCATATTTTCCATGTAAGAGAAAACTATGAAAAAAATATCACAAGTAATAAAAAATTAATTAAACAATTAATTATACATTCTTTTAACTATTTTATCAACATATATCAACATGATTTAGGTTCACTAACGAAGTAAATAAATCATGCTTACTTGCATAAATTTGATTAATATAAAATTGAAACAAAAAATGGATTCATAAAAAATTACTCTATTATTTTATCCAATTAATTATATATTAATTCCAGAATTATTTTATTTAACTATTTCAATCCGGAACAAAAATATAAACCTTAAAAGGAATAAAAATCAGACAATCTAAAAAATCAAGAGGCAAACAGTTATTATTGTATAAATTCACAACATCAATATGTGATTGATATAAATTCTTCAATTTCATTGTGATCCAAGGGGCTAAAACATGCAAGATCTTGGGTTGAACATAAATAAAATAATGATTCATTGATTCCCTAACCTTTAATGGTCATAGACGTTATTCGCATGGGAAAAAATAGACACAACAGATTGTTGATCACCCCTCCTGTAAGAACATCATCAATCTTACTACTCGATTTCACCACCTAACTATCAACAACGAAGAGTAACCCTATTAGAATCATTTGAAAGAAAACACCAAAGCATGGTGAGATTAATGGGTGAAAAGAAAGATCAAACTGGGAGAAACCACTACAAAATGATAGAAAGTCACACCTTTTATCTAGATGAGTGACCACTGATCTATAGTGGAATACCAAGGATTGATCCCCATAGAATGGATATACAAAACACCAAGGAGGGGAATGTCAGATCATTTGTGATGAGAGGGAGGAAAGCTGTAGCCCTAAAGATTTACAACCCTAGCAGATAGAATGTTTTAAAACATTACTTCATCAGGGGATTACATGGTGTGTAACCCCCTTTACATCAATTTAATTCCTTGAGGTGAATTTATATAGAAGAAACCATGTCCTATATATTTATTTTATTTTTTGAACCATGGTATATTATATGATGTGAATCCTATATTCATTTCAACTAATTATTTTTCCTAGTGTGATCCAGAATTTCAGGTCGTGAAAGTTCCATGTCTCCAAATTCTCATCACTCAAACTCCCCCAAAATTCATCAGAGCCTCCTCTGAGGATCTTTAGCCTATGTAACACATAAAGGGTCAATACAAATTTATTTATTCCCTTATAATTGATATCTCTCAAAAAATAAAATCCTTGAGAGTCCAAAACAAGAATAGAGAGAAAAAATAAAAGGGGTTGTCTAAACATCTACCCTGTAAGAAACAACTAAAGGATCACTCCACCATAGGATATCAACCACTTCATCAAAGGAAAAGCGTGAAACTAAACAAAAACAACAACCAGCTCCTAAAATCTATCTTAGGGAAGAATCCTCTCAAAGGAGTGCATGCCACAAAAAGACGATAAAAGAAACCAATATCA
The DNA here is from genome assembly GCA_963277665.1 of Viscum album. Classification (NCBI taxonomy): domain Eukaryota; kingdom Viridiplantae; phylum Streptophyta; class Magnoliopsida; order Santalales; family Viscaceae; genus Viscum; species Viscum album. The sequence continues at coordinate 2,108,166,214 of OY728122.1, read as the reverse complement.
TAAACAGAAAAGGTCGACATCAACCAAACAAATAGTGTTACAAGAGAAGTGGAAAACATCAAAAATCATGGGGTACTGAGTTCGTATCTATGAATCACATTCCAATGTACTCTCCATCATCCCATGAAATAAACCATGTTTACTGACCACCCATGTAAAACATTTTCCTACAATTCCTATATCTCTACATGCCGCTCCTTTAAGGTGTCATCATCATCAAAATTTATCTCTAAACAATTGAGGATGTGAGAGTCATCTTGAGGATAGTTATAGAGCTGTGGCATGTGTAAAAAAATCATGAAATCAGTTCATCTTTTGGGGATGCACTTTTCAATATGCCATGGTCCAACAAAAACCAACACCTAGAATGGTCCAACAATCAAGGGAGAAAGCTTACTCCCACAAATAAACCAACACTTCCTACAATGGGGAACCTCATTCTAAAACACTTGATCCCTAACATATAACTCTTTAGGTCTCCTCCTTTGATTTACATAAGATTTATGACATCCCACAGTGCCTCCATTCTATTGAGAATCACCTGAACTATCTATGTTGTGTTCTGTACTAGTTCTGGCACAATAATTGATGACTCTACGACCGTAGTCCAACACAATGGAAAATGAAATGGTTGGACACAATAGGCTTAGAATGGTTTAATGTTGATGGTGGAGTGAAAACTATTATTGGTATAGAACTCTACCAAGGGAATGTGCCTCATCCTCAAACCTCCAAAATCCATGATAGAATTGAGCCACATGTAATCAAGAGTCTACACGGTATGCTCTATCTGACATCCTGTATACAGATGAAAAGTCATATTTCAGAACAAAAAAAATCTAGAGACTTATCCACTCCGTCAAAGTAAAATGTGTATCTCTGTTAGAAATGATCATCCTTGAGACTCTATTGTGTCTCACCACATCCTCTAGATACTACCTATTTAAAACCTCCATTGATCCTGACTCCATGATCACTAATATGTGGATTGAATTATTCAATTGATCCAATACAACCCCTATAGCATCAATATCTCCCTGATATGAAGGTAAACTGGTAAAAAAGATTATATTGATGTCCTCACACATCCAAGGAGGAAAATATAATGGATAGAGAAGACCACAGAACAAACAGTGCTTAGACCTCACCTTCTGGCAGAAAAAACATCGGGACCCAAACTCTAAAACTGCAAGGGTCAAAGTAGTTCAAAAAAAATGACCTTTAATGTCTTAGTATATCTTTTTCACGCAAGGATTTACTACTAATGTATATCTATAAAAATCATTAAGAACAACCACATGAATCAACGATGGAATGGAATGACTTCCTATAAATGCCACTTAGTTTTGTTCATCCTTAGACCAACCATCAGAGGCTACACCATAAACAACCCAGTCACTCTAAAACTCAACCTCAAGATCCTATAACTACTAAACCATATATGACTACACTGTCATCTAAAAAAGAACATTTCTTCCTCTGAATCCTCCCATATCTATATTTAATGCTGAATATTCTTTTATTACTCTCCATGAATCACAAGATTCACACACGACATCACTACCCGAGTTATTTCTCAATGAAGCAACAATAACATTTCAAATCCTATGTGTATTTGAATTATCAATGTCATAGTCTTGTAGAAACTACATCTTCTGACTCTGGTGCTAGTTCAAATCATGTTGTGAGAAAACATATCTCATACTCTAATTATTATTGAATCCAACAAAATGCATGCCAATGCGTTAATGTATACACAAATTCAAGTATATCATTATCCCCTGCAACTCGAGATCATGGGTGGAATAGTTACACTCAAGGGGACATAACTTGAAAGACCCATATGATAAAACTGATCGCTACTACATAAGAACAAAGTGCAACCCATTATGCAAAGTGTCACAAAAGACATAAAAATGAACTTATTCAATTAGGAGAAAAAGATTTGGAGCACTAACCAAATTATACTTATAATAATCAAATGGTTATTGAAACTAACCAGTCTAATATAACACTTGATCCTTTCCGTTCAATGCTGCTAGTGGTGTCACAAACTTAGAGAAATCATCTACGAACCACCTATAATATCCTAATAGAACAACTACACATTGAACCTCTTCCACTAAATTTGTGTATTCCAATGTATCAAATACTTTAATCATTGACATATCCATAACTAATCTCTAATAATATATAACATTTCCTGTGAAACAATCTTCTCAATCCCAAAACTCACAAATCATAAACTTACCAAATAACTGATGATGATAAGGAACTACCAAAATGGAACATAGTTTCTTTGCTTTCTCCACATCAGGTGAAGTGTACACAAGGATATCATTGACGAAAACCAACCTGTAATTATCCAAGAACTCATGTTACACAAAATTCACAATCCCTATGAACACAACTGTAGAATTCAACACATCAAATGGAATCAGAAAAAACTCATAGTTACCTTGATGACAATGTAATGTAGCACCATGGATTTCTATTTCCCTTCATGGGAGATGTTTTGGTTTCTTCAAATCTGTGAGGGGAGTTAGACATGGGGACCCGCTCTCTCCTATTCTCATTGTTCTCGCTCAAGATGCTTTATCCAGAAACCTGAAGAAGATCATGATAGATGGAAGTTTGAGGCCTTTTCATGGTAGAAGGAATTCAGAGAGTATATCTCACCTGATGTTCGCCGATGATATCTTGTTATTTCTGAATGGCGGGAGAAGATCTTTGAAAGCTCTTAAGGGTATTATGACTCAGTATGGGAAACTGAGTGGGATGTCCATCATCCAGTCGAAGAGTCACCTGTTTATATCCAACAAATGCTCGAGAGGAAGGTGCAGGATTATACAGGATGTCCTTGGTTGTGGGCAGAGGCAACTACCTATTATTTGTCTAGGAGTTCCTATTTCGAGTGGAAGGATCTTGAAGAATCATTTCAATGGGATTGTGGATTGTATCTTGGGAAGGGGTTTCAACTGTAAGAATAAGATGCTTTCCTTTGGGGGTAGGATCATGTTTATCAATAGTGTTCTTCTGTCTATACCTATGCATGTCTTTTCTATCATAAATCCCTCAAAGGGCACGGTGGATAAGATTTAGAATGTCCTCACGTCTTTCCTATGGGATGCGAAATGAAAGGGGAGATTCCATTGGGCCTCTTGTAAGAGACCGGCACGACCAGTGGAGGAGGGTGGGGATGGTCTTCGTGATATTCATGAATCTATTCGGGGGCTGCAAGACAGATTAGCTTGGGAGGTGATTGTCGGTAAATCCCTCTGGGCAAAGTTTTTTAGAGCAAGATATGGTTGGCATGGTGATTTTTTCATGCGCGGTGCGACGAGTCTCTCCAAGTTCATGGTTTCACATCTGGAGGTGATGTAGGCCCACAACAGATGGGTGATTGGCCGTAGGGAGATCAACTTCTGGGAGGATAAATGGATGGAGGAGAGGCTTCGGTATGAGGGATGTACTCTTCCTGACATATCTTTTAGGGAGGCAAGCGAGTGGTATGATTTTATACATGCAAACCTTGACTCATCGCAACTAAACTTCTTTAGCAGTGTTGTTATGATAGATGAACCAGACAGATGTTGTTTTACAAAAGTTGGGTTGGGGCGTTTTAATTTGAATGGTTATAGGAGAATTGTCCAGAGGAATGTTAATGGGGTGGCAGGAGATGTGATTACTTGGTGTAATGAAATCCCAATGAGAATTAATTTTCTGGTGTGGTGGATCCAAAACCGAGCTCTACCCACCGAGGAAAATATTCAACAAAGAGGGTTCTACATGGAATCGTGTTGCTACTGTTGTGAGAGGCCGTGCTCGGAATCAACGCTGCATTTGTTTTTCCAGGGGTGTGGGGCTGCGTTCCTTTGGTCTCAGTTTTCTCAATACATGTTTCTATATGGGGAGTGTCCTTCAGTTTGGGATCATCTAATGACATGGTTCTTTGGTTTTGGTAACAGAACATGGGAGCGTAAAATAGGTATTATCATTCTGATATCTATATGCTGGACAATTTGGGATGTATGAAACCACTTGCGGTTAGGTGGCAGGAGAACTCTGTTAGCTCTATAGGTCCGGATGAGATCTCTCATCGTAGAACTGTCCTCCCTTTTCAAGAATGGAGTGCATGCAGGTATACTGGGAAACCTCATTGAAAGACAGTGTACACAGATCTCGGAGAGAGGGTGATGGGTAAGGTGGCAGCCTCCGGTTAATGGGTTGAAACTAAATGTGGATGTCTCATGTTTGGGAGGAATCATGAGGGGTGGTGGTGTTCTTCAGGATTGTTGGGGTTCAGTTCATATTGTTTTCAGTGCATATTATGGACCGGGTACTTCTATGGGTGCGGAGTTTAGAGCCTTTCTCTCAGGTGTGACTCTTTGCAGGAGGAGAGGACTCTTGGTGACGGAGGTTCAATCTAATTCGGAGGTTCTGGTCAGATCCCTTCAGGGAAAATGTGACATCTCTTGGGATCTGGTGTATATTTATCGAAGGTGCAAAGTGGAGACTAACAAGGGAAGGATGGTCCATCATAGTGTGAGGGAATCCAACTTTGCGGCTGATGCAATGGCTCGTGGGGGCAGGCCAGAGGAGACTTCGATAGTTTATGATAGTCTTAACTCTCTTTCGTTCGAGTGTGTTAATGTGATCTGGAAGGAATCACTTGGAATTCATTATTTCCATCCTCTGTGATGTGTATCCCCTGTTTTTTAAAGTTTTCTTAATAAAAAATAACTTTCAGACCAGACAATGTAATGTAGTATTTGAGATATCATCATCCTTTATAGGAATATGATGAAACCATAACCAAATTAGATCATTGAGAACCAAATTTCCCCATTATTTTATTGAAAAATTATCAATATGATGTATAAAATAATAGTTATTCACTATCACTTGTTTCAAGAGGTGATAATCGGTACAAAATAACAAACCCCCATAAGCATACTTCATGAATAAAATTAGCGCCCCCCACATTGACATAATCACCCAAACAAAACTAAACAAAAATTTACTATCAAACTTTATATACATCTCTTACAACTTATAAGGAAACATCATGTACAGAGACATCGTGATAGGAGAAACACTTGGCTGTAGGTTGCTCCTGACCTCGATCTCTCAATGAGGGGGAACACATAAAACTAATCTTAAAAGTAATTAGCATACTCTTCTATAGAACTAGGGAAATCCAACTGGTGAACATCTAATTAACTCTTCATCATCTTGTACATTGAGTATGATAAAGATAGAACACATCTTTGACACATTCTATTGTATCACTGAACACAAAACATTATTGGATCTCTATCAACATAGACGAACTCAACCATTCCCCAAAATAATTTCCTGATACCCAAAACTAAATAAAACTAATCCATTATTTGGATAACATCATTTGGTTGTATCTGTAAACATAACGAATTTCCCCATGATCAGTGCTAGCAAACCACTACTTCACAGTCTCTACATACTTCAAAAATGTCATCTCAACCTCAATCTTTCATAGTCAATGCCAAGGGATTTAGAAGTATATATAAATCAATTACTATAGAATAGACATGTGAATGTGATATGAAGGGGTAATTCATTCCTAAAACAAAGGAAAAATATAGACATGTAAAAAAAGAAAAGAGTACATCGAATGAAGTCTGACTCTCTAGGCGCTGGAAATTCTAAATCATGAATCTAACCAAAACCTACTCCACGACCTCTCTGACCAATATATTGACAACCTCCACTACCATTCTATAATATCTGAGTATGGGGAGAATTCTGGGGGTTTACTATACCAACCCCATATGCTCTCTTATGATCTCAAGTTGGTGAAATCTTCTATCGCTTCCACAATAGGAACTACCTCACTAGAGAAACTTAATGTGAAACAATAGGTGCATACTAACTGATCATAAATGTTGAGAACTATCTCAAGTGATGACATTGGACACAAAAAGAATAAAACATTTAATATCCCTTAGCATAATCTAGATATCTTCTTCCCCATGAGAAATGAGACATTAAGGGGTGAGACCTACCCCGGCTGATCGCCTGCTCTTCTATGTTGAGAACTAGGAACATCAGACCACCACTATACTTCCATAGGAATCTTGATGACTCCCCTCCCATGATGATTTAGTTCTGGGAAATATACTCTCACGGAACTCATCTCTTTACATCACCTCAAGATACATCTTTAATATAAATTGGGTGACATGACGGTGGATCTATGGATTCAAATCCTCCAAAAAATGATTCCCCTTGGAATTATCTAAAAACAATAATGAAGTATATTAAAAAAGGTTCCTGAAATGGGTTCTGAACTCTCTCACACAAAAGATCCCCTACTGAAGGGTAAGAATCTCTTAGAGACTAGACACATTCATAGTTGAACAATGAATATCATCTCTAAAACATTCTTAGAAATCCCCCCATTATACTTTCAATTCCTCACGATCTCTGAGGGAAAAAACCACGACTGCCTCACTACCCCGTGCTCCATCAGACAACCCCTGACACCCAGTGCTCCTTTCGAACATAGATTGAACTGAAAACTATCTCATCCCCCTCGAACTTTTCATACATGAATATATATGAAATGTATCCCTCAAAACTATGTATATTCTAGTGTCGAAACTCTTGATGTGGCTAATGTTTCATCGTGATCATCAACTACTCTTCTGTGATCTACAAGTGCTACCTGCTAAACATGTTATACAAAAACCTGGCTAGGATTTCATCCTTGTGTTATTCTTACCAAATAACAAATAGTTAACTCTCTTAATCATTTAATATGGATGAATTATTATTAATTAATTGTTTTTTATTCATTTTAGGTTATCTTATCACATTGTCTATCAATTCAAACATAGGAATAAGGAAGAATTATGCATATTCTTTTCTGAGGACTCTACCCTCAACCAATATAACCTCATTTAATATCAAGTATAATCTTAATGGTGCATGAATATAATCAAATGGGGTACTAAATAACTATTCCGTAGTTGTACTCGAGTGTTTAAAGGGGTTGCTAAACATTGCTAACAATGTTTCCTTACCATCCCTTGAAACCATACATGTTCCTTACTCCAAAATCCCTCCTAAACCTCAAACAGAACTCTAATAGCACTTTATCATGAACCCCACCCAACAATGTGTACCCTCCTAGGCCAAAAATCGGAGAAGATAGTCAGTGACCCCAGAGTCCTGCCTCTAGTAGGCCCCAGGTTGGTGATGATAACCAAGGGAATAATAAACATACAGATTAGAGGCATTAACTTCTATGATAAAAACATGTATAAGAGAGATGTATGATATAAACAAATCAACTAAAAAATAGAATTAAATGTTGAATAATACCATCTATATAAATGAAACGTAAAGAAAGAAATACTAAAACTGAAGGGGAAACTACAACAACAAAAATAAAAGTAAAGATAACAGTGACCATGAACCCCAAAGAGCTCATAAAACCTAGAATCTAGTAGTAACCGACCTGATATATATCCTTCCCCAAATTACAGGATAATATTTAATGTATATTTATGTTTAGTATAATAGTATACACATTAGGATCCTCCCCAGAACCTCTCATGAAAAAGTAAATAAATCATGTCATAACACTGTTAAAAACATGTGAAACTAAGTCATCACCTAAATTGGTATACTATGTTCCCAACCTCCCAATGGATAGTCTAACCAAGATTCAGATAGCATATCATATAATATAATAATTAATATCAATGGTACCCCACTACCACTAAACCAATATTTTTCCACTTTTTCTTAATGTCGTACATCATGAACATCTCTCTCTAAAAATGCTATCCCGATGACACTTGGGAGAACCACCAAAACATACACCTAATGTAAATAACCTCCATTCTCACATAACCATAAGTATCTATGAAGTTTCTGGGAACCACTGAAAATTGCATAACATGAATCATACATATGCTATTTCTCCTCAATCCATTATAGCACATACATTGAGTATGGATCATCATTCCATCACAGACTAAACATATTATACCTATAATTGAACATATGGAACAATATCTAGAATATATGTGTGTGAAATAACTACATCCCATTATATCACTATACAAAAATATATGTGTAAAACGAATCATCATTCATACCAAAACAAGTAATAACCAAGAGAAGTGATCGTGAACAATGGGGGAAGTCATCCATCCGTACACCCACTATGATATTGGGGAAAGCACTTGACCAAGGCTCAGAATTCCTAGGTTGTCAATTTCGCTATCCAAAAAGTAGGAATAGTGAATAGAAACAAAGAATTTTCATAATATAATATAACCCAAACCACACTATGGCGATAACCTTGTCTTAAAAACCATTATATCTAACTTATCTCAGACAACCGACTTCCAATGTTATGAATAGATTTCCTATAAGCACAAACCATTTCAATTCCTACATTAAATTACATTATCCAATATTAATAGTTTCAATTGATATTGAATAATTCATTAATAATTCATTAACAGTTACCATTTTTTACATTACATATGAGTAGCTTCTCCACAAAGATCCTTTACCTTCAGGAATAAGCAAATCAAGTCAATGACTTCATAAAATTACAACTTATGCATTGCATCTGAGCATGTTCTAAACCCATGGGTTATATTTTATTCATTTTTTTAATAATCATTACCAAATTCCATATTTATAGTTATTTTTGAAAAACATTCTATGATTCCAAAAAAATGTGGCAGAAAATGGCGATTAGGTAAACTACCTATCGAGTCTTTTTCACAGATGGAATGAGCATAGACTCATTCAACATAAGGAATATAAACACATAATGAACATGGCATACCCCATATGACGTTTCCTATCTTGGAAGGAGAGTAGGTAAAACCATCTGCCTCAAGTAGTGCAGAAAGTAAAGAAGATAAACAGTCAATAGATTAAAACAAGAATCACACATTTAGATCTAAGAGTATGCCCATAATCAACATGTTCAATCATCTATGGTGTCCTCTGTAACATACAAATGAATAAACTGATCCATATATCCAATCTAGGTGTCAAGTACTACAAAAAACCTAGGCATACATATGTATATACCATAACAACCCTCAAGGCTCAACCATCCAAGGATGTAATGACATCTGGGCCTCCCGACCCCCACAAATAAAAACATCCCTCCAGGCTCTGCCCTATCACTAGTACCAGGAAACAAACAAAGAAACTAAACTCTTGGCCTTATAGAAAGGAATTAATCATTTACCCATAACATACTATCATAGATTCAATGAATAAGGCACATGGAATTTATAGGAAAGCGCACAACACAGTCCCTAAAAAGGCACAATCTTTATAAACCAACCATTTCTTATACCATCTTGAATTGGATGAATCATTATTCAAAAGTTCCAACCATGGGAAACCTTAGAAACAACCTATGAAAAGCTATCAAAAATTAACTATGCAATTTATTTAATGATCCTTGAATTATATTATCAACAAGAATAAACAAGATTCCTGTTAATTAACAAATTTGATTACACTTGAATACTTGCATCAAATTTATTTACATCAAATTGAAATAATGAACATATACATTAAACAAGCATGTCTAACCCTTTAGAAAATTAATTATTAATTGATTATGGTTTTACATTCATTACAATTTTCCATAATGAAAAGAATGCTGAATAAATCAAGTAATATAAATATTTCAAACTGTAAAATCAATAGGAAAACTTTTTTCACAGTATCAAGTAACAACATCAATATGAGATCAATTCAAATTATTTAATCTAGTTCAAATGTTTAGTTATTTAGATCTCATTGTGACACAAGGGGATAAATCACGCCATATCTATGATTTAAAATAAAAAATAGAGAAGAAATTAATATCCTACCTAAAACTGTTATCGACATTCTTTACATGTGAATGGATCAATTCAACGAAACTCTGATCACCCCTCTAGTAAGAACTGTATCCATTAGAGGATGCTACATCACCACCACACTTACATTAACCCAGAGAAACACCATTTGAAACATGGGTAAGAAAAATCAATAGCATGAAGAGAAGAAAATGTGGGAATTGAGTTCAATACTATACAAAATTCTAAAAAATATATAGAAAAACACACCTTGGATGATGCTGGGTCACCATAGAATGAAGGTGGATCCCTAATGATCAACCACCATTGAAGGTATCTCCAAAATTCTATGTAAGGGATAGTCGGTTCATATGGAAAGAGATGGAGGGAGACAACAGTTGTTGGGTTTTCCCACCCAAGTAAGTGGAATGTATTAAAACATTATATCACCTAGGTATTACATATTGTGTAATCACCTTTCATGTTGTGTAATTACATATGGTGAATTTGTAGAGAAGAAATTATTTCAACCTTATTTATTTATTTTTTTATCCCAAAAATATTACATGACAACAATACCACCTTAATGTTGTGAAATTATTGTAAATTATTTTATATTAAATTTCATTCATGAATGTCTCTTCTCCCAATTCTCTGAACCCGAACTCCTCTAAAACTTCATCTAATCCTCCCTTGAGTATCCAATCCTTAAGAACACACAAAGTTTCCATAAAAACATATTTGAGCCCTTATAAGAATAATAATATTTTGATAGATATTTAAATTCTTGTTTTTTTTCTAGTGTCGTATTCATTTTATTTCATTTGTTCATGTGTTATATTTAATTAGATAATTAATTATGTTCATGTTGTATGTTTTGATGATATTCAGTTTATATTTCCAAAATAACATCATTAAGATGAAAATGGTAAAAGGGAAAATTATTCCAAAAAAACAATAATAATAAGCATCCCATAGATTTAATTTTTAAACATAAATTATACATTTAAATACAACCATGAAATATGGTTTTTAAATATTAACTATATTACAATGAGTGAGATAGTAATCCATATATACACGGGAAAAATGCTTCTGTTTATCAACGATCATGATGTAAATAAGGTAAGTATAATTTTAAGTCTTTATATTGGTAATTATATAAAAAATAAAATTTTATTTCTCTTAATATACATTTATATTTCATCAATATGACTTGGGGAATAAAAAATGAATCACATGGCCTGATGGAGGTTATAGTCCACACATAGGCATGAACGACATAATCCTCTTTCAAAAAATAAAATTATAAGAAATAATGTGACATATGAAATTTTTAAATTGATAAATATTTCATTAATATCATATATAATTATTAAAACCTTCATTAATTCCATATTTTAGAGGTTGTGATATAAAAACTATAAATTGCTTCGTGAGGTTGTAGTCTACCGTACAAAAAAACCAAAGGATCTTTTACCATTTAGCATAAGAGGAGATGGATATAGATTATTCAATTAACCCAAAAATTTAAATATTTTTAAAATACTAAATTTTTAATATTATAATGATTTAAAAACATTTTATGTATGTATATGAAGAAATAATACAAAAACATTCAGTTAAATTTGATACATATTCTTTAGATAATCTTTTTTTCTTTAGACATTAATAAAGCTAAGGATAGTATTATAAACAAAATAATGTCATTATTACAAGGGTCTAGATGTTTTTAAGGGAATTGTATATGGATTTTATAATCCAAACGGTTCTTCAAATGTGAACAAAAGAAGAGTGGGGATTCAATTTTATAAGTTAGATAATTTTATTCTTGGGACTTATTAAAGTATTAACTTAATATAACCTTAATAACATGTTAATATACATCTATACAGATATAATCCTAAGAAAGTATGGTATGGGTAAAAATATTTTCATCCATTCAATTTTTAAAATCTTATATTAGGTTTCCATACTTATATATTTACTTTTACATGCATTAACCCTTTTTGACAATTAACATGATAGTAAATATTTTACTCTTTAGGGGGTCAATATAGTTACATTAAAAAGAATATTATTCCCCAAATGGTGGATATTTGATATCTATAAAATTATACAAATCAATTCACTAAGGATATTTTTTCTAGGAATATTTATTCATTATAAAAATTATTACTTATTATTAACGGAAATTTATCCAAATTTTGATTATATTCATTTAATTTGACATTAAATACTTAAATGAAAAGGTGGAATTAGAATATAGAAAGTCATATTGTTAATAATATTATTTATCAATTTAATAAAGTAATATATCATTATAAATCAGTCAAATTTTGTTTCATTTAGTATTTTCAAAATCATTTATTATATTTATCTATTAATTAATTATATATTGTGTCTATGTTGCCGTAGAATTTAATCTAATTTTAACATAACTAACAATTATAAATAAAATTACATCATGAAAATAATTTCATAATTCAAAAATTAAAAATTAATACTTGTTCATATTATACTTTTGTCCACATGTGCTCAAATAATAAATATTTATTATATATAAAGTGACATTTGTTTAGTTAAATAAAATATTATATAGGTGACATTCATGGAAAAGTGTCCCATGAAAAAATAAATATATAATATTTGGAGATTAGTTTAAAAATAAAATCATTAAATCATATTGACTTAGAAAATGGTGGTCTTATAAAAAAATTTTATACCAGGATATCTCCATTTACTCTTTTCCTATAATGACTATATCTTCTTATTTTTACAATTTATTTAGAAAAAAAAATATATTTTGGAAATATTATATAATATTAAGTTTTCTGGTTATAATAATGTAATCCATTTTACCATGCCCATTCTCAATAATTTGTAGAAATAAATTTCTTAATTATATTACAATTTTGGATTAAAAATTATTATGAGAAAAAGCCTCTTGAAGTTTAAAAAATATTATACACTAAGATCACGTATGATGTTTACTAATATGTAATTAATTATATTATATATAATTAAAGTAGAAATATTAGTATTTAGGATGAAAATAAAAATACAATGGGTGGTTTTTAAGGAGAATAATTGATAATTCCACAAAAATTGAAATTTGTTAATATTCACTGCACGAACAATGATTTCATAAAAATCCAAATATTTCACCCAAATTTAATTTTGAAATGATTATTTTAATATTATTGCTTAATTTTTAAATTAAAATTTAAAAAAATTTGAATAAAACTTTTCTATTATCTATTCAAAACAATTAATAAAAATTTATACTGAAAAATATATTTTTTGGCATCAGAACAATTTTCTTAAAATTGATTACATTTACAAAAAATATATTTAATTTATCTAATATATATATATATATATATATATTAAACATTGGTTATTATTTTTCATAAAACCAATTTTAATATCTAGGTTTAAATGGTCAAATTAAAATACTTAAATAGTACGTCATAGTTTCTTTTAACTCGATGTTATGTGTGATAGAAGAATTCCTGTAAATCAATTATATTTAAATAGAAACATATTTTAATTTTTTTTCCATTTTGGCCTCCATTAAATAAAATGTCACATTATAATTCTATTCTAGTTATTAAATGTAAATCCATTTTTCAAATACCATATCATACATATGTATATTGAAAGTTATTTTTAAAATAGAAATAGAAAATCAAAAAAATACAAACAATATTAAGTATTTCAGATCCTAGATTAAAAAATTAGTGGGATATTTAAATATATATATATATATATAAGGGAATATTATCATCCAATTACAAATATAGTGTGACATAGAATATATCTATGAGAATACTATTAATGACTTGAAAACTATAAACTAGTGAGGGACTAGAAGACCATTTGTGCATTGGAAATGAAGGTAATAGGAAACAAAATTTGTGTTTCAATATCCATTTAATAAATTTGGTAAATTAATATATTTTATATACTTAAAATATATGTAAATAAACATATTTATATTTATAAATTAATCCTTTAATCATTTTCCACAATAAGGTTGTATTTTTCACAAAAAATTTAGTATTTAAGATAAATTTTCTTTTTCAGGAGAACTAACATAACATCTAATACTTCATGTAATCCAACATAGATAACAAGAAATTGATAAAACCATTTGAAATTCTCCATAAACTAAATGATCTGATTAGAGTAAGATAATTTATAAAATTAATATACCTTCATATAATAAAATTACAATTCAATATACAAAAATCAATAATAAAACATAAGGTTTAGCAATGAGCATTCATTATATAAATAATCATATATCCAAAGTATCCAAAATTACATTAAAACTAAATATTTTTTAGACCTAAAATGTTATCACATTACCTTTATATTAGAACTCTAAAACATAAAATAATTCTTACCATATAATAAAAAACCTAATGGTCATATACACCACAATCTAATTACCTGTCTTCTAAATTATATTTAATCACCACAAAATCCAAAGGATTTGACCTTATAATATGTTTCCTGAAATCACCTTAATATTTATACATAAATTCATTTATTTTAAAACTAATTCCTAAAAATAGGGATATCATGTATATCGGTGGTTAGTGCTACAATATTTTCTCCCTTTAGTTGTTGGTTCAAGCCTTGCGACATACTTGGGTATGATGGGTTATCCCATGGAATATATGTTTCCTTTTTCTATATTTATTATATGAAACCAAAAAATTGGTATTTATGCCTATAAATATATAACAACCATAGACATATAATCCCAATACACATTTGGAAAATACCATAACATTATGGAATATAATATAAATTCACAGTTACTTTTCTCTGGTTCATCATAACGTTTTATAAAAAACAATGAATTAAGACAAGCATATCCCTAGGAGGAAAAAACTAGGTATATAGTAAGGGAACACTCACATTTCACCATGATGATTGTCATGATATACATGGACAACTCATTTTTAGTTATTAATGATAGATTAATCTATTCCCAAACCATGCCCACTTGTATAATCCATACATGTATATATTTCAAAGAAATGTTCATAATAATTTCCTTAACAAACCATTGTAATGTTATCATATTAGTAGACTTATCGAAAAAGTTATATATAGGGTTATTTTTCCAAATCAATTATTTCATAAATATATTTCCCAAGGATTATTCAAAAAATTGTCTCATACAAACATTATATAATGAGAATGTATTATCATATAGTTGAAGGTTTTTAAAATTTTAGTAGATACAAGAAATCATATTCTGAAGGGATGAATAGTTCATTAGACTTGAAAAACTAGATATAGTATTGAATTATACCTTACATTTAAAAACATAAAATACCAAACACTATGAAATCATATCATTTAAAGAATTGAACTCATTCATCATTTCCTTCATTATATATTGGGTAAAGAAAACAAAATAATTGTGAGCTCAGATGCTCAGTATGGTTTATGTATAGTGTAATATGAAATTATAAATTATGTAATAATCAATATGGTAAGATAAATAATGATAAAAAATAAGATTTAATGATTTACCAATGAATGAAGAATAATATGGTAGGTGTAAATGATGAATAAAAAATACCATAAAATTTATAATTTTCTCATGAAACATATCCATGGATATAGTAACTATTATAATATCGCATAGATAAGAATAAATAATTTCATAATGATGTAATGCATAACATCATACATCATTAACTAAATATCAAGACCCTTTTTCGATGTCATCAGGTATAAATAGGTAACTCATCGCCTCAATATTAATAATATGTCACATCATCATAAATACTTATGAATTTATGGGAAACAGGATGGCCCACCTATCACAACTAATTCTTTTTCATTTATCATATTAACATGTAGAATAATAATTCCTCACATATTCAATATAAACATTCATATTGAAAAATTATAATATGAAATGTTATTATTTTTTCAATTAAAACAAATAATAAACCATTAATAAATTAAATATTTATTGTATGATTACAATATATTCATTGTGCTATAAATGTAATATAATGTATCATTTTTGAAAATTATTATAAATATAAGAAAAAGATTATATAAATATTTTTTTTCATAAATATATCCTAACAAATTAAAAAATTCATAGATAATAGGGCAATATTTTTTATAGAATCGTGTAATATTATGATGGAATCATCAATTAATTTAGTGGTCATGATGGTGGGAAGTTCCATTTGTACTAAATATGTTAAAACAGATATTCCTATCAGTGTTTTTATAAAAATTAAAAAACAAAATCATCTGGAAAATGAAAATAAGATTCTATTTAATCCATTTTTAAAAAATTAAATCATGTGTAAAAATATCTTGTCAAGATTAATTGTTCTATTGTAAATAAATTTATATCTTTTTAATGTAAATAAAGAAATGAAAGATAAAATGTCATCACCAAACATAAAACAATGTGGATTTTTATTAATGCAATATTCTCCATATTTGGAGTAATTAAAAGTGTAAAATGAATTAAAAACATATAATTTTTTAAAATAAACTTTATTATAATAAATTAAATTTTAATTAACATACAATGATCATATAATCCCAATAGTGGATACTTAAACAGAAACAATCCTTAAAAACACTGATATTGTGAAATTAATGATTATTACATTTGTAACATTTTTACCATAATCCACCTAAAATAAATAACTATAAATAAATATTTTAATACAATTAATATAAATAAAATTACGATATATCATATAAAAAGAGTAATATATATAACAAATGAATTAATCTAGTTTTTAATATGTCTTATGTCTCATAGAAACAAATGTGGAATGGGAAGAAATTACAATGACCACGTCATCAATATGATAATTATTCAATAAAGCGATTATTAGTGACATAATTAAATTAAAAAAAATCAATTAGAAAAAAAGAGGCAATTTATCACATAATAATGGAAAAATATGTTATTTTCGTAGAAGTATAACCTAATGAATATAACTTATGTTAAGAAACATTATAAAACATTACATTTATCATGTCACATCCCCTTTGTATAATATAATTGGAATTAAAAATTTTATTACCATAACACATGACATACCCAATCGGAGGACGCGATGAACCCCCGATGCTCTCGGCCTGAGGTCTCCTCCAATGGCTCAAAAACATGATTTGAAAACCCTAGATCTTAATTTCTTCTTTGATCCTTCACCCTTTCTGCTCCTTCGATTGCAATGGAGGCTTATGATATCATCCGGGAGATTCAAACTTTTGAATCGAATCATTGGGAAAGGAATGAACTCCAGCAAGCTGCAAACGTGAAGGGAAAAGCATATCTTTTCTTGAAGCGCTTACTGGTACTGATTCCTTGAAACCCCCCACGTTGAATTCAAATAGAATAAAAAAAACAGCTGATGGAAGCTTCCATGTTGATGCGGACCCAATAGTAGTTCAACAACGCACAAAAATCTGTAAGTTCTCTGTGTTGGGCCGAATTGCATATTTAAAAGGTGACTCCACTTGGTATTATAAGGATTTAAAAGTTAGATTATCTGCTTGCTGGGGGTTTTCTAGATGGAAATTGGTTCCACTAGGAAAGGGCTTATTCCATATAATTTTCTCCTCACAATCTGATCTTGACTTTTCCTAGAAAATGGGAAATCTCAATCTGAAACCATGATTTTTAAGGCTATCCGAATGGGACTTTTTCTTTAATCCTAATTCACCGAAGAAGAGAAATGCTCAGGTATGGGTTAGGTTCTTCGATTTAAACTGATTTTTTAGCACCTTAAAATACTTAATGACATTGCTGTTTATATCGGAACTCTGCTGAAAATCGATCAAAGAACACATAATGGTGACTTGGGTATATATGCTAGGGTGTTAATTGACATTAACCTAGAACATCAACCTCCAAAAACCCTCGTCTTCACTGATCAAGACTATATAACTGTGGTTAAATTTGAATATGAGAGACTTCCTGAATATTGTGAATTGTACAAGATAGTGGGTCATTCTATACATCAATGTAGGAGAGTGCATAACCCGCCTACACAACCTAATACCTCTGGATGGAATGAAGGTTGGAGAAATAGAAGAGGTAAGGATCATTTTGGCACCTAATCTGACCCACCCAAGAAAAAGGGTGAAGTATGGGTTGCTAAAAACAACCCCTTTGCTTGCCTTGACCCAATTCAAAACAATTCATGGGGTGACCTTGTTGATGAATAGGATTTGGAAACCCTACTTCAAACTCTTAAGAAGAAAATTAAAGAAGATGTCATTGACATCCTCACCCATCCACTGGATGACACTGACCGTTGAAATTCTGAATTTGAAAACACCTCTATTATCTCTACAACTACAGGTCCTTCAACGTCTGTCAGACCCATTACATCTGCCACTCATAACGGTATGAGCATTGATAACAATCCCACTCACACACATGGAAAAGACAAGGCCCATGATATACAGTCACATACCGAAATTGCTGTCAAAAAAATAGTGGCAGAACCTAACAATAAAGAAGCTTTATTGTCCTCCCCATGTTCCAACACTAGTTTCCAGAAATCTGATAAGCCTAATACCTTACAAAACTCTACAGAGCAAGCTGATATAAAGATGCAGATGGCGACATCTGCTGCTCCCATCCAGGAAACATTTGGAAAGCTGGACAGAAATGACTTATCTACACAAACAGTTTCAACCAACACCATTTCTGCCCATCCAACTGATTCTTAGACACAAAAACAGTCTATTGAAATTGCCCACACAAAGGGACCTATTTGTATTGTTAACAACCCATTATCATTAAATGTTCTTACACAAAAACAGATTGATTAATCTGCTTGTACAAAGGAAACTGTTTGTAAACAGGCCCCATTTTCTACCAATATGCCTTCACAAACCCAGGATATAACTCCCAATCTGCCCAGGAAACCTTCTGCACATACCAAGCATGACAATTCTCAAAAAGACCATCCATCTGGAATGGCTACCAAGTCTATGACCTTGGCCTCCAAATAGAGAGGGGACAGCCCCACCAAAAAAAGTCTAAATGAATACATTATTCTGGAATTGTCAAGGCATTTCCAACCTTGACACTATAAATGTTCTTAAACGATTTATCAGCACAAACTCTCCTAAAATTATTGCCATTGCTGAACCCAAAATCAACTTTAATTCTCGATCACATCAAATCCCTTATGGGTACTCATTCCATGGAGCCTATAACAATGGCACACATACTGAATCTCTATGGCTTCTTGCTCATTTAACCTTACATAATGTTACGTTACATTCCTATTCTATTCAAGCTATTAGTTGAAATTTTATCTTTGATAACACACAGGTTTCTTCTACATTTGTCTATCTGAGTAACAGCTATCAAGCGAGGAGAGAACTTTGGAAGGATATCTCACAACTCAATGACAATATTAGTCATCCGTGGTTTATCACAGGTGACTTCAATGCTATCATATCATCTAGTGAAAATTTTGGACCCAGCCCTACCTCTATTTCCACTCAGGAATTTAAGGCCTGTATTGAACATAACAACCTTACAGAGGTTAATCTTTGAGGTTCTAAATTTACATTGTATAAAAAAATTACAACAAAAGTGTTGCTAGAAAACTAGACAGAGCCTTCTCTAACTCACTTGCCCTTGACAAATGGGATAACATATCTAGTATTACTTTGGCGAGAATTTCCTCCGATCATCACCCCATTCTCCTCTCCTTCTCTTTCCATAAGAGAATCATAAGGGCCCCTTTCATATGTAACAACGCTTGGTCCTCTAATCCTGAATGCACCAAAGTTATTGAAAACACTTGGGAAAATATGTTGGGACAAACTAACTTCTTTTTCTTGCCCGATGAAGCTTAAAATTTTAAAACAAACCCTCAAAAGCTGGTGAAAAACCAAATCTTTGGAAATTGGTGACAACATCAATCTTCTGGAAGCTGATCTGAATCAACTTCAAATTGACAACGCTTCTTCAAGCTTTGATCAAAACTCACAACATGAAATCAACATCTCTTCTAAGCTCATTTCTTTACTCAATCTCAATGATAATCTTAAGAAACTAATTTTTAAAGATAATTGGCTCAATGATGTGGACTGAAACACCAAATTTGATAATGCTCTTCATAGGATCATAAAACCATATAGACCCCTAGCCTTCCTTAGAAAGAGAAATCAAATTATGGAAAATAAGGAAGACATAGACAACTTCATTATCTCTCACTTCCATGACATATTAAATGGGGATAATATTGATAAAGATTTAAGACCTGATATCATCCCCAATCTAGTTACTGAGGAAGAAAACTTTATGCTTAACATCACACCCTTTGACCATGAAATTAAAGACACTGTTTTCAGCCATAACCCAGATAGTGCTCCTGGACCCGATGGTTTTAATAATGTCTTCTATCAACAACATTGGCATATCTTGCAGAGAGACATCTGTTGTTTGGTCAAAACATTCTTCTCCAAAGGCATTCTTCCACACGGTCTAAATTCTCACTTCCTAGTGCTAATTCCCAAATTTGATAATGCTGATGAGATTCAAAACATCAGACCTATTTCTCTAATAAATTATTTATTTAAAATCATCACTAAACTAATTTCTAACAGAATTAACTCGATCTATAATAAAATAATCTCCTGGAATCAATTTGAATTCATAAAATGAAGATCTATACAAGACTAAATTTTCCTTGCCTCTGAAATCACAAATCTTCTTAATAAAAAAAGTAGAGGTGGAAATGTAGATATTAAGCTAGATACCACAAAAGCCTTTGATACCATTGATTGGAACTTTATATACAAAGTTCTTTCACACTTCGGCTTCAATAATATTTTTATAAATTGAATAAAGGTTTTATTCAACTTGGCTCACATTTCCATTATTTTAAATTGTTCTCCTAGTGGTTACTTTAAGTAGGCTCATATCCCTAGAGGCTAATAAATGATCCCTTAAATCCATTGTAGCCTCTAAGAATATTAATTCTCCCACACATCTCTTTTATGCTGATGGCATTATTCTTTTTACCCTGGGTGACAAAAGGAATATTATTAATCTTAAAGATATTCTTCTACATTACCAAGAAATTTCTGGCCAGCACATTAACTAGAATAAATCTTCCATCCTCTTTAGTAAAGTGTTCCCCATGGACAGGAAAACTTAAATTTCTACTATTCTAGGCATCAAAGAGGGATCTGTTCCCTTTTCATACCTAGGAGTGCCTATTTTCTGGGGTAGGCCTAAGGTCAATCATTTCTCCCACATTGTGGATAATACCCTTCGTCACCTATCCTCTTGGAAAGGTAAGACCCTTTCTATGACTGGAAGGATCTGTTTGGTCAAATCTACGATTGTTTTGAAACTATTCTACTCTATGATGGTTTATAAATGGCTTAAAAGTATTTTAAATCGCATTAATACTGCTATTAAAAACATTGTTTATTCTGGGAACATTTCAGAGAGAAAGATTGTGACCATTACTTGGACCACTTGTTGCAAACCGGTTGAAAAAGGGGGGATTGGCATCAAGAACATTGCTAAATTCAATGAGGCTCTTCATGCCAGACTTACTTGGAACATCATTTATAATACCTCTACCTCTATGGATTTCCTAAGGGATCACTTCCTGGAAAAACTCAAAAGCAATTACTCTTTTTCTCTAAAATCATCTATATGGCCCTCCATCAAAAGTTCTTTCATCTCCATCATGACCAATTCTAGATGGTTGGCCAACAAGGAATCTAAACTAAAATTTTGGCTTGATAATTGATCTGTTTCTCCCTTGATATCACTATTAGAAAATAAATATGACCCTCCGAATCTCCAAGATACTATTGAATCTATCAATACTTCCTCAAACATCTCCCTTCCCGAGAATATAGCCCAAATTGTAGACAATTACCACTATACTTGCACTAAGGATTGCATTCTTTGGGAACATTCTCATAATGGGGTATTGAACTCCAAAGATTTTTATAAACACCATTTACATAATGTTGATAGCCACTACGCCTGGGTTTCTAACTTTAATAATTCCTGGATCAAACCTTATAGATTTACTTTTATCTGGCGCATTGCTCATCATAAAATACCCACTGATAATTGTTTTCAAAAAGCCAGGATTTCCCTCTGTTCCAAATGTCGTATGTGCAATCATCATAGGGAAGACATTAACCATCTTTTTCTCTCATGTGATACGGCTTCATCCCTATGGCACTATATTCTTTACATGTTTTAGAGCATGTGGATTTCTTTTGATAGCATTAACATGCAGATTCAAAAATGCACAGAGTGGACTACCTCTAAGCAAATCAAAAACCTTTGGCTCATAGCTGT
Organism: Viscum album; assembly: GCA_963277665.1. Classification (NCBI taxonomy): domain Eukaryota; kingdom Viridiplantae; phylum Streptophyta; class Magnoliopsida; order Santalales; family Viscaceae; genus Viscum; species Viscum album. The sequence goes on along the minus strand of OY728122.1, from coordinate 2,108,143,975 downwards.
TTCATAACTTCTTCACATCATCTAGTATGGCATAAATGATTTGATTTTTCATACTAATTCTTTCAAAATCAATGCAGGTAAAACGAAAATATTAATGTCTATTCAAGATGCAGCTTAAATCCAAAAAGACACTTACAGTTCTTCGGTCAGAGACTTTGAAATTCTCTGGCGTGTCGGGGTCAAGGTGAATTACCATCATCCCCATTCTACCATTGATGTTTTCTGGACCCCCCTCCTCCAGGTTGGATCAAAATAAATGTGGATGGCACTTCCAAAGGAAATCCGGGACCAGCAGGATATCGAGCTATTTTCAGAAATCACATGGACCAGGTTCTTGGATGTTTCTATGGATCATGCGGCCTCTCTACTTCTCTTGAATATTAGATAATGAGCGTTATACACACGATATGTTTTGCTAGAATGCAAAACTGGAACAATATATGGATCTGAGAGAGATTCTACAACAATCATCCAAGAAATCTAGAACGACACCACTCAGCTCGCATGGCCTCTCACTTCCCGATGGAAATATTGCTTGAACTCTATGGTTGGCCTCAACTTCATCACCACACACATATATCGGGAAGCCAACCGTATTGCTAACGCACTTGAAAATACTGGTGTTATCCACGAGCTTCTTTGGATGGATGACCTCCCCTCTTATCTCATCCCCATATACACTAGGGATGTGTGTAAAATCCCCTACTTCAGACTCGTGTAATCCTCTCTTTCTCTCCCACCCTTATTTTTTATTAATAAAGTTACCTTAAAAAAGCCATAAGACATGATTAAATCGTGATACAACATGTAAAATGGAATTATATAGACTATAAAAAATTATTTGGTTTATAAGATTAAAATATTCCTTAATGAATGGAGATTATGACAGAATCCCGTAACTCATGTTGTACTCATAATGTACATTCATTATCTTCAAAATATAATAATCTTATTTTAATTATTAAAATTATTAAATAATTTTTAAAATTTTAGTATTTGTTTTATTTTATTTTTTACCATTCTATATTTTATTTCATAATAATGTTATTAATTTTTTATGTATTGGAAATATTCATTTCATATGTCCAAAATGAATTTGGTTGATTTAATATGGTAAATATTGTTATTATTTTATTATATATAAAATAATAGTAAAGATATAAAAATATTTTTTATAAATATATAATACATTTACAACAAAACATGAATAATAGTTACTAATGAGGAACTATATTAGTATTATAGATAAGGTAAACCATACAAAATCATGAGTATGTTTTTCATTTTTCAACGATCATGATTGAAATACGGTAAGTATTATTTGGTTTTTTAAGAATTATCACTATATCAAAAATAATATATAATAAAATTAAATATACATATATATCATCAATGAGACATGGGGATGGAAATCATATCAGTTTTCTTTATAGAGGATCGAATCCACATGTACAAACGAACAATATTATATATTTCAATGGATTAATTGGTAATTAACTGTATGATATAGAATCTTTAAAAATGATAAATATGTCTTCAAATTCATATATATATTCATTAAATCCATCTTTATAACCATCCATGAGAGGTTATGATGGAATATAAATTATATTTTTATACGAGGGGGATGTCCTTCAAACACACAAATGATGGTTTAGTTTCCCAGTTGATGGATGATGAGAAGGATATAGGGTATGAAATTAACAATAAAATATATTAGTATAAAGAAAAAAAAAATATATTATTTTATTATGTTTGAATAATATTTATGTGTGTACAATAATAAATATTACTGAAACAATTATTTTAATGTTATACCTTCTATTTAGAAAATCTCACTTTTCTACATTTTAATACATCTAATTGTAGAATTATACCAAAACGGAATCTATAACATGTGTATAGATGTTTAAAAATGAATTGAGCAGGTGGTTGATAAACAAAATAGTTTAAAAAGTATGAACAAAAGGGGATAGACGGTGCTCCATTGTACATGATACAAGGTAATTCATAGTATATCATAAAGGATTAAATTAATGTAAACTATTTTTAATGTTAAAATGTTTCCTAATTCAAATAATTCAAAGACATGATGGATTTGGGTTTCATGTTGTTATGAAATAAATTTCAAACAACATCGTTTTAGGTTATTATTGTTATCTATTTATACTAACTTGTATTAACACTTTCTATAAAATAACATGATAATGATGTTTTTATTATTTAAGGGTAAATATAGTTATATTAAAATGGAAATATGTCCATAAATGGATCCGAGTTTATATTTTTAATCATAATAAAATTTATTGCATTAGGATAGTATTTTTATAAATAATTTTCAATTAAATTTAATATTATTTATATTTAAAAAATTAAAAATATTTTTTGATACTATTCATTTAATTTGAAATTAAATATATCAATAAAAAGTGAGAATTCGAATATATACATTTAACATATCAATAATATTAGATATGAATTTATAAAAATTGTGGAAAACTAAAAGACACTAAAAATATATTACTTGTAATTTTATTAAAAACAATTTATTTTATTTTTCTATTAATTAATAAAATATATTTTCTATGTTGGGAAATAATTTATAGTAGTTATATAATAGAAAATATATATAAATTCAAAACATAAATTAAATTTAATTATTATAAAAATAATTATAAATATTCATTTTCAACATGATTTTTCATTATATTTTTTATAAAAGATATATTTTAAAGAATGAATGTGGTGTTTCATATTTTTTAAGAATTAAAACATCATATAGGTCTCATTAATGGAAAAGTGACCATTAAAAATAAATATCAACAATACTGTGATTAACATATGAAAATCATCATCCAATAATATTAAATATGAAAAATGGCTGCCCTACCATTTTAATTTAACTTAGGTTATCCTGATTTACCCTTTTACCTTGGAGATTTTTTTTACAGTTTTTACTATTCATAATGAAAAAAAATTTATTTGAACTTATTAATTTATATAAATTAGGATGATTTTAAATATGGAATCATTTTTTCTCAAATTAAATCTATTTATGTGGAATAAAATCAATTTTTATGTATCTTGTAATGATTTATAAAAACAGCTTCTTGAAAAATACCTTATTAAGTGTAAAAGTTTTTCATACTAGTATAACATATAATAATGACTAATTTTAAATTATTTAGATTATTTATTAATAATATATAATTATATTAAATTATTATGAATTTAAAATATTGTAATTTTTTTCAATGAAATGAAATAATATTAAAATAATAATCATTTTTATTCAAGGAAAAATCAATTTTATTTAAAAGAATCCAAAAATATATCTATAATATAATTTTTAAATAATTAACGTTGATATAGTGTTAATTTTTAAAATAAAATTTCTATAATTGTGATAATTTATTTATATTATTTTCTCAAAAAAATCAGTACAAGATATTTTGATAAAAATAGATTTTTGATAATTGTATAAACATTACAAAAAATTGAGTACTTATTTACCAATATATTTTCATTTTATAAATTATTTAATGATAATTAAAAAATATTTATTCAATTTCGTATAATTAATTTTAAAATATAGGATATGATACTCATGTTTAAATTTTTTTTAATAGAGTATAGTGGTTCGTTTAATCCCAGTGTTTTGTGTTACAGAGGTTATTTAACAAACAAAAATTATTTAAAGAGGATAATATTAAAAAAATACCATGATGATACATTTACTATTCATAGTATTGACCTGTTTTCAGTATCATTATATTTCCCATAGTCAAATAGTTTGTTTCTTTTAATTATCCTCATTATTCTAGGGTTAAAAAATTGATTCTCATATGTACCAACCCCTATACATTTGAAGAATTGTGGTTCTATTGTGTATAAGTTGGTAATTTTTTACCTTTATCTATATAGAAATATCAATAAACAATTCTTCAAAAATACCAGTTTGATGGCCAATCCTTCTAAACATGAATCATTTTCTATTTCATTTGATAATTTCCCTTGGGTTCATTGCCCATAATTTATTACAAGTAGGAAGTTGAGTCTTATTTTCATCATAATCATTTTAACACATACCTACATGAGACTCAATATAATAATTATATAATGTCTTTGTAAACTTACAATGTTAATATTATTAATCATTAGTTTAGATAGATGGATTGGATGAATGACAAGGTTTCTGACTCCAACTGTTATCCTAATAAATTGTTAATGGGGATAATATCAACATTGTCCATTACACCCATTGTTTACATGTTTCATTTAAATTTATATAATGACATTCGTTAATGGAAAATTAAGAAATATTGTACCTAAATAAATAAAAGTGAATATAAGGAATATATATATAATAAATATTTCATTATGTAATGTATACAAAACCTAGGAATATATTTGTTTTCATAATGGATATCCATTATCAGTTTTCTCAAATAAATAGTTATATATTTGAATCCATTATAATTTTTAGTAAAAACTATTTGAATTAACCATATAATATTTCTTAGTAGTGTGAAAAAATTTATTTACGTAGGACTCATTATTTTGATCGTCGTGAAAATTATATTAAAATCTTGTACATACCATTCATGGTTACTTCCTCAATGTACTTATTTGATAGATCCAAAATAATCATATAGTATCCGATTATAGTTGTTATTTGTAGGAAAAGAACACAATATTTACATTTCTAAAATTTTATGAATTTATCTTATACATATACATATCACTATGTCTTATCCCTATGGTTTTCAATAATATTATATTATCAAAATCCCTAATATAATTATACTAATCCTAAACGAACTAAACCCAATAATTTTAACAATATTAAAAAATGAAATTCACACTAAAACCATTATATAATTATTTGACATGAATAAACCATACATTTCACAAATTGAATAAAATATTATATAATATAAGGTTTAGTTACCTATATTATTAGGTATATAAAATAAATATATTACAATAATCTAAAATATTTTCTCATATTTTCTCATATACAAACATCATTATAAACATATCATATGTCATACACATATCTAATTCCTATGGAATAAAATTACATGTGTTGACGATAAATTATAACTACGGTAAAAATTAAACCAATCTACATGTAATCTAGGTTGATATAAAAAGTATATAATGCTACCAGAGCATGTAGGAAATATAATATAAACCCAAGTTGCAATTATAAAATATAATTGACCTTAAATGAATGACGAATATGAACACAATGAAAAAAGTTATAAAATTAAAATATATTATCCAAAACCATTCATAGAAAATTTTTACATAAACCTTTAATAATTATACCATATGAAAAAAATTCATTACATATTTTACCTATATAAAAAATCTTTTTAGAGGGAAACATTACAGTAATGATCAATAACACACATACCCATGCTTACGTGAAATGAAAATGTACTCACACAAACATTTATCATGAGATTTAAATGTTTTAAAAATTAATTGGAGGGTGATATAGGACCACAACCATCATCATACATTCTAATCAGATCCACATGAAAATCATTCACTAATCACATCACAAAAAACCAGTGGAAATAAAATGTGCTTAATATAATGTTTAAATTTCAATCGTTCAAGTTACAAAGTGAACTCAGAAAAATTAAAATTTGAATATAAAAATATTAAAATGTATATCAAAAACCGTTCATAGAATAATAACCCCCTTGGAATAAAAAAGTGATTCACATTATTCTAAAATTGTATGAAATTACACCATGAATTAAATTTATTGACATTACATACATGATTAACATAAATAATCATATAATAAAATAAAAACAGATTTTGAAACATAAAACATAAATCCATTAGAGTTATATATTATAAATATATAAAATAAAATTAAAATTAACACATAAAATATCACTCTCAATTTTTTTGTAATAATCTTTGTAAATGTCATAGTTATTCGAGTCCTTTCAACAAGATTGTTTGGTATTATTAAAAAAAGAAAATAACACATTTCATGGAAGTAGAATTTAATTTAAAACTATTTTCCCCAGATTTGTAGGATATATTATAATTTAATATGAGTTATATAGGGAATATTAGGGAATTAAATTCAAGAAGAAATCAAAAATAATAATGGTAGAACTTCTAAGTATCAAATCCACAAATTTTTTTTAAAATTTGAATAAAAAATAGATTATGGATTTTATTTAAAATATAAAATAATTTAAATAAATAATGATATGATCTTGATAAAAAACTATAAGTGTTGCAGTAGAGAAAATATTATAATGAAATCATTGAGTATAATAAGGAAACTTCTTCAAAGGATTATCATTAGAGATAAGAGTCTCACACCATTATTCTATACATTAAAAAAAGTAAATTAACCTCATTTATAAAAATTAACTATCTTAGTCACCAATTTAATAACATTATTCATACATATATGTTACTATAATGTATAATTTTTCAATACATGTATATTATTTAGTTATTAAAAAATTTCAATATCATGTGTGATTTATCATTCTCTTTTTAAACTAATTTAATGATTTTAGTGTGGTTATTCCTTCTTATCCAAAATTTCATCACTCCCAAATCATGAAAATTAATAACAATTGAATATTTTTAATTATTAATAAATATTTATTTTCATTTTCTAATTGTTCTTATTATAATCAATAAATATGAAATCCTAAATGATCATGTTCTTGGGATATTTAATTTTTTACAAATGCTGTTATATAGGAATTAGAAAATAATATTTTAAATATAATATATAAATTAATATAAATTACAAAAAATTACTCAAGTTGTGACCTCAATATTAACTTTGGAATACTCATAGAAAATGGGGTTCTTAGGAAAACTACCTGTGATTTGAGTATTGAGGATTTTTTTTGACAATTTTAATATAATGGTTACATTTTAATGAATTAATAATATTTTTGATTGGTCTGCAATTTTTAGTGAGAGACACAATTAGTTAGTTTTGAGAATTGAATTTCTTTAACTAGTTCAACTTATTATAATTGTAGCAGATGTTTAACATGTAAATTACACTCCAAAATTGATAATAATAGAGTGGTGTGAGTGATACAGTTGAGAATAACTTTTTCAATTATTTGAACACATGTTTCAGACATGTTTCTCCCATAATCATTGAATTCCCACCTTTACCTTTTTGTTTTTACTACGATAAGTAATTATTATTAAATTAATAAAAAAGAATTAGTAAAAATAAAATTTCCATTAGTAATATTATTATACATACATATTACAATTATTTAATCCATTTAATCTAATAATAATTAAATTAAAAAAATATTTTTATTATAAACACATATTATGCGTAAAAATAATCCTTAAAACATACGTTTTAAATCATTAAATTTACTTATAGGTTAAATATATAGTTATATATTATTTCTATGATGTAAATTTTATTAATAATAAATTTAATGCGTCTTTAAAATAAATTTATAAAAATAATAAATTTAATGTGTCTTTAAAATAATAATTTAATTAAAATGAAACTATAAAGAACTTTATTTTATGGGAAAATATTTCTACTATTTGTAAACATAGAATTTCAAAATTCATAATCGAATTTTTAAATGTCTATATGTACTCTTTAATAAATATTTGATCATTATTTCTTTAATATTTTTATGTCACACATAATTCTTGGTATTGTGGTAAATGTTACTTTTTAGTTAAATCATTATTCTTCACCATTCACCCAAAAATCAATTATTTTAGAAACAATTAAAATATAAATTTTAAGATAATATTATGAATATAATTCGACGGTTAATTTGATATTGTAAATTTAAAATTCACAAATATATAAATTTTCCTCTTAAAATGAAATTCAACATATATTGTAAAAGGAATTTTATTTAAAAAAATTAAATTTTTGGAATTATGTATCCTTAATATTATTTCATATCAATTCATATTTTAAATTAATTTAAAATATTAATTTATATCTTTTATTATTGAATATTATGAAAATAATAAATGAAAAGTGGATAATTATATTTATTAACTCTATAAACAATTATTTCATAATAATTTTTTTTTAAAAAATTATCTTATTAATTACTTATCTTATAAATTATAGAGATTTTAATTTATTACAATATTTTTAATTATTATTGTTTTTAAAATTTTTATTATTTCATTATAATTCCTATTTAATATGTCATGACACAATTTTATTCTTTTTTTCAAGTGGATTATCAAATTAATCATATTAATTACTTCAGGAAATGCATCTTCTACAATCCAGTGGTGTTGTAGAAGTGGATTGCAGTTTAATAGAAAAAAATCATCATCATACATCGGGAATTAAAACCTTAGATATTAATCAACAATAAAGTCTGTTTTTATCCCATTATTATAAATATGATCCTATTGAGATGGTTTACAAATCTTTTTGGTATTTTATTCCACATAAATACTGCTCTCTGTTGGATTACTTTGAGCGCAACTAACACTATAAAAGTAAATTATTAGCTTCTCTAGTGTATATCTATTGTTGGGATTTCCCTTTTTTTTATAAAACTCATTAATATTTTTTTATTATATAAAAAATATAATATAATAGACATAATAACCAAAATCCCAAATTCAGTTAATATTTTAATCGTTACACAACTTCATTGAGGTTTATTTTACTCATCACATAAATAAAAATATTAGAACTCAAAAAATAATATCTTCAAAACGGTAAATAATTTATAATTATAAATTATGTATGATAATAAAATCATTTATATCTATCCATAAAAAAATGCATTAGAGATAACTTCTATTCATTTATAAATGATAAAAAAACTCTAACATTTAACGTTGAAAACATGTATAAAATAACAACCTAATTAATATAATATTACACAAATAATAGGATTTATTTTTAAGAACATAAAATTTTGGATTCCCATCATGCATCCAAAAAATTATTACTCTTTGTAATTCATCTTCATCAATATATGTAAATTAATATCTACTGATACTTCAATATCATAGGAAATAAAACATAGACAATGTGATATAAAAATATTAATTCTCATGGAATTAGTAAAATTGTATCAGCTCCAAATTTGTTAATGTTTTCAATACCATAATATTAACCCGTATAATACAATTTTAATCTATAGTCCTTATATGAAATATCTACTCACTATAGTATAAAATATAAGTATTCAAACTTTTCACCCACATTGATAAGTAATATGATTTCGTTTTAGGATACCGATTTTCTATGACATTATTCCATCACATACATGTTTGGATCAATTTCCTGATTATTTCACATCAATACTAATGGTATATGATGTTTAATTATCCCAGTGGGGAAATTTTTGTATTTTCATTTACTCTCAAAAAGGTTTAATCATATTTCGGTGAGATCTATAATAATAATTATATTTATTTCTTTTGTAACAAAATTTACCATGAAATGGAAAACCATAACACTAAAAAATAATAGAATAAGAAAATCCTATTTGAAAGTGTATGTGACACACAACACCGTGCTTATAAAAAATATTAATCCTCAACAATTAATGATATATTTACATTTTAATAAAATAAATCTCATGAATAACATAAATTACACGAAATAATTCGTTTAATACTAATACTCTCTTTCAGAATATGTAACACTGAGATTGGCATGTGTTATATACAATATTAGGTTTAAAGGAAACATGATGTATTCTTAAAATATTATTATTTAAGGTAATATGTATCACCTAAACATTGGAATTGTGGGTATGAATAGTAATTAATAAATTTTTAATATGTATTTTCTAAATAAATTAATGTATTATTTTTTAATTAGAAATAAAATAAGTAACATTTTAATGAAAAATAAATGTTTTTTAAAAAATAGTATATTACAAAAAGGCCTTTTAGTGGCACTATGTGAAAATAATTTATAATTAAATTTGACGACATGAAAAAAATTATTAAAAAATAATTTTCATTTATGATATGGAATAAAATTATCCTAAGGTTAATTTTTATGATTTTTTCAAAGAGATTCATTTTCTGATGAATAATGAAAAATATAGAATTTTAATTGAAAATTACATTTTCATTATAATAATTTATATTGATAAATTATATTTTTAATATGTTTTCATGTAAATTTTTTTCAATACTATATCCAGTAATTCAATTTATTTCATTATAATAATTTTAATATTTAATGTGGTTGTAAAAATATTGTATACATTTTAATATTTTCACATTAAAACCTAAAATTCTAATCACATATCTGGGATTGATTTTAAATTATAAATTTTTTCTTATTCGAATTGGATTTGGAAAATTTTATTATGTATTCTGAATAATACTAATTTTGAATATCTTAATATTTAAAATTATTTTTATATAAAATTAATAATGAAAAAATAAAAATTATAAACCGTATTTACAATAAAGATCGAATTATTGTTGGGAAAATAAGAATATACGTTAAAAAATTACATAAAAACCTGTAAAATACCAATTTATGTCCATATAATGAACACCTATATTAAAAGTTCTATAATGGTCTATTTGGGAAGCTTGTGGCATGATTAGAATGCGAGTATGATTAAATATTTTCAAAAAACTAACAAGGCTACCACTAACCTCACTAATTAATGAAAACCACTCTCCTATCTTATTCACACATTCAAAACATTTTTGTCCAAAAAATACCTATACATATTATTTCAAAACATACCTCCTCTCATCCATGATGCCTTATCTTGGGCATAAATATATTCTATGACGTATTTTTTACAAACCTAAAGAGGATTCCTGAATAAGTTGTAATGCTCAACAATGAGCGTCTTTATTTTATTTCCATGGTCACATCCATAAATTACTATAAAACCATGATGAAATAATAAAAAAAGTTACATAGATATTATGGGCTATTTTTAAATATGTTAAGTACCTAAAACTATCTCCTCTTCCAACTAATGGGTTACAAAATTATCATTCATCTTTATAGAGGTACACCACCTCATGAGCCGATGAAATTCATTCATTCATTACATCCTTTCATTGTTGGGTATGATGATGGATATAAAGTATCTAAATAATATTTATAAAAAAATTATACCTATGGAATTATAATATCATATATATCATTTTTTCATCCCATTTCGTAGGGGATACGATAACGTTCCTCGTGTGTGAAGTGGACTATCGACGCATGAAGTGATGTGATTCATCTTTCACTAACACTTTACATGGACTATAATAAGGTTAAATTTAATGATTATTTATGATATACATGACATAATTAAAATATTAATTACAAATTTACCATTATGTAATGATAAAATATATCATTTTCTTTCTTACAATTTCACTCACATAAAGATGATAACATTATTCGTGTACATGTGGACTACTGCCTTCACGAAGTGTTTCGACTCTCCTTTTCTCTCTAAAATACAATGATGATATATATTGTTATATAATAGTATATGTATTATATTATTATCATTATGAAAATGTAATATATTTCATACATTCTTCCCATAATGGTTATTGAAAAATGGAAAAGTAAATCATGTGTACTTATGCCCTAATATCTTAATGACCATAACACAGTTCATTTTTCATTAAAATATTTCATGATTAGATTCAAAAGTATCATTAATCCATAAACATGATAATTATGTTATAATTTTTTTTCTGTATATGGCATATCGAATTAATATATGGTAAAATATGATCTTTGAGGATGAAACATACATGAGAAAACAAGGCAGTTGACACACGAAACAATAATATCAATGAAATATTATTAGTGAATGGGTGATAAGATGTTATAAAATTATGATTCAAGAAATTATAAAAATTAATATTGTTATTTTAATTTAATATAATGTTTAACACCACTATAATGGGGGTTAAATAATATTCTACCGAAAGGAAGCATGAGGTAAGTGACTTTGTCTAAATTTCTCTTTATTGAGGCGTATTGTAATGTTATGAACCTAATTTCGTTAATATTATGTATATACCACCCCAGTTAACTGTAATATTTGGATTCATTCATATGTTAGGGTATTTTTGTTTAAATTTTAATTTTATAATCCAATGATTTTTTCATGAAAATAAAAAATTCGAAACAGATATTGTACCATCTTACTTTATTTTGGAATGGTTAACATCCTCTTGAAACAATGAATTTATTATGATCATTTTTAAATATAAAATACATTTAACATAAATATACATATTATTTTATAGTGTATATTATTATTTCCTAAACCGTATACCACATTTACATTCTATGCTTATGTTGAATATCATTTTTTAACTGGGTAAATATTGATAAATCCATATCCATTACAAAATATGTATATTTGATGATATGACATAAATACTTATGAATTAAATAGACTAAATGATATATGATCGATGATTTGTACATTTAGTGAATTATGGGGAATTTATTTTATAAATTCCCTCAATTCGTTGATAGGAATCATGTGATAAAACTAGTTGGCTAAACTATATATGTTTATAACTAGAAGTTAGAAATTATCTCGTGAATGGTCATGAAATTAAATAAAAATTTGACCAAACTAGATAGTTTTGTACCTAGATGTTTTAAGATTCCATGTGAAAGGTAATGATTGTAAATGTATCATGTTCATAAGACATGTCATTAGATAATTTATCATTTCCTTCATTATGAATTCAGTAATTATTATCAATGATATTTTTCGAATAATATTATCATTATATGCATTTTATTCTAATTTTATTTATTAAAAGGAATGTTTTTAAATTATTAACCCTGTCATATTGACGATTTCGCATCAATTCACAAAATCATGTTATTTTATGTAAATTTAATGAGTAATTTGCCTTTTATTATTGATTATTCTATAGTCAATCATGATAGATTCCTCTATAATTAATCCTTACTGAGAATTTGGGGTCACCCATAGTTTTCTTAATTTCATAGGAATCTATGAAGTCTACTATGATTGACATGGAAGGATATTCTATTGAGTATAATATTATTTTGGAAAGCAATTTTTTTAAAAAAATTATATTCAAATATAATACGAGACTAATTTATGTATCTTGTTTCCCAAGACTAATAAACTATTTTGAATATTAGGATGTGATTCATAATATCTTATGTTAATGTAATTATGCAGAAACAAGCTCTGGGTTACTCGGGATAGGGTCTCCATAGCTTAATCATAGGAAGTTTCATAAGATCCTTGGATACTAGATTAAATAAAACATATATTAGGGGACATAATCCTATGATAAAAATTGAGGATTGGTGTAGAATAATATCATAATTTTTTTAAGGTAAAGGTTATGTGGTATTTCTATCAATAAATCCAAATCAAGAAACTACAAGGGGATGGAATTTTAACAGAGATGTACCTAGTGGGTATAACTACAAAAAGGAAACATTGGTCTTGGACTAATTGTCTCCATATACAAGAATAGGGGCTTAAAATGACCCTCGTTTAACACTCCTAGGAAATATTCATAGGAAAATTCATATTTTTATTACAAACCATTATGAAGTATTTGAAATAGAGATATTCCCAATGAATCCATGTATATTATTATGAAATTACGTATACATAATAATTTTAATTTATCTTTCACATGTTTTAGGACTATAAATTATTTTTTCATAATGATATGATCTAATATAGTGTATTCCATAAATTAAAAATGTGTCATAGAAGAAATAATGTGAAATTCATTAATTCAGACAATCTAAATAGTAATAATAGACATCTATTTGATGGTGTTTGGAAAATATATCAAATGGAATAAATCTATAATATATTCTAATCATATGAGGATATAATATAATTTATTAACAACATAGATATTTATTTATATAAGAAATATTGATTCAGGGGAAGAAAAATTAGAAGAGGAAAACTATGAAATGGATGGATAAAGTGATGTGGGGAAATAACTGTTATCCAAAATATGATTATTGAGGAAAGAAATACCCCCATTAATTTCATAAAATGATTGGTATTTTTATACATATGCAGAGAAAAATGCCACCGTTTTTTTATTACATGTGTAAGGTAAATACTCTAATATACCATGCTTTAACTATAAGTAGATGGGGGCAATATGTAAATAAATGTCTTAATTTTAAAATGTATATTCCTTAAATAATGCTACCAGATCAAGGCCAAGATTATAATATTACCATAAATTAAGAGGAGTGATTAATGTTATTCTATTTAGATTCAATAATTATGTAATTTTATTATTTAATTAATGATTTAATGGGTATACAATTTGCCATATATATAAGGATTATCTCGTAGTAAATTATCCTTGAGGATTTGAAAGTGTTTGTTGAAAAGTAACAATGACCCGGAAATATAATGTAGTGAAAAAAACAACATCATATAAAACATATGATTTTGGACCCTTAATATTTTTTTAATTTTTATATAATGTTATTTTTATAAATATATAATTGATATTGGAAAATTAAATTAGATAGTGCTGACTATCTTATAATATATTAATGATTTATTGAAAATGTTGATTATGACTGATGGATATTAAAAAATTTATAGATTTAAGGAATATATCCAATAATCTATGTTTTTATATAGAATTAGCAATTATAGAAGTTTTTAATAAGGTCTTTTTGTTGAAAAATAAACTTCATTTACATGGTGGTGCTTCTCCCTCTCCTAGTGTTCTAGGATGTCCTCTATGGAATTCCAATTCTGTTTATAACGAGGGGCTTGTAATTGGATTTTCCTCTCCAGATCATAGTTTATAGATCTAATTGAATTTATGGAACTTTACCTTCATTGAAGGTTAATCACATTCCCTCCTTTGTTTGTAATCCGATTTGTCTTCAATGGATTCCATAATTTTATTTATGCATCCTTGGATTATCACATCTCTAGATATTCATCAAATATAGGCTCCACCAATGTCGATGGGAGTTAGACTAGTGGTACATAGACCAATAGAGTGGGGGAATCATTGCATTAATTTGGTTGTAGTTCATATTTTCTAGTGTCTCAGGGATGTAGTACTTTTTGTCTAGGGAGTAACTTGGCCTCCACTGGTAGAGGTGTGCAATGGATAATATTTTTTTATATATATTGTCTAGGGGTGTTTCTAGTATGGATTAGCATGCTTAGTGGATCCAATTTTTAAATTATGTGGTTGATAGAGGAGGATGAACTAGTTTCCTATTCTATTTCATGCACTAGTTGTGGTGGGAGGAGCCTCCAGGGAGTCATTTTACAAATTTGTGGTTTATCTTATGGGTTTTTTTCTACGGAAGTATTTTTATGTTTGAGACTAGTTGTTTTATGAAGTTATCAATGTCTTTTTTTGAATTTGGATCGAATTTCATTGAATATTTTGGTATATATTGCTTCATGTACTACTGGGTGGGTGAACATGAAATAGGGATAGGTGTGATAACTCACATAAATCAGTCGTTTTTTCTCCTTGTTAGATTGGAGGGAACTCTAATTGATTATTCATGGTAATTTTAGTCTAGAATTTCATTGCATCAAGTTGAATTGATGTAATTCTCTCCCAAGATTCATCAGGTGGGATGCTTCAAAGATTGATATTTGTGTTGGAACCAATCGTTTGGTTCTCACAACTGATTTCAGTGTTTGAGGTGTCCTCTTCCTCATTTTGTTACTAGCACCACAGAACATCATGGTAGGGGTGCATCACATTTCCATTAACAAGTTTAACTGTTGCATTATTTATTAGGGGGAATTAAATTATATCCTTTGTGTATCATGATTATTTCTTCTAATTGGTCACAAAAGACCACTTTTTCCATCGTGATTTAATTTGCATTTTTCGAAGTGGATTTTATCGAATTCCCTCATACCACATATTTTTAAATCAGATCTCTTATTTTCTTTTTAATAAAGCGGACTTGGACATTAAATTATTTTTTTAAAGAATTGATGGTAATTTATGGTATTACCAGGTTACTAAATAATACATGATGAAGTTATTAACATGTATGGTATGTGATGATTAAGAGATACATACTTTAATTTTGGTGATTAATTGTAAGATAATTTTTGAAATACAATATAATTATTTCTAATATTACAGATCTTAATCATTTAGTAGTTCTATAAGGTTAACCATTTATGTAACGATTTAACCTAAAATTTTGATGAAGATTTAAATATTAATGTATTACATAAATATATGGTGATTTATTTATATTGGAAAACTTATGATAACAATATTGGTTTGGTAAAATATTTGGAGAAGAAATAAATTCATGAAACTATCTTATAGATTAAACGATATGTAAAAAGTTAATTTTAGAGCTTCTTCCTTAAAAAATTAAAATTTGGGTATTCATTTCAGGGAGAAATGGATGAATTGAAAATTTATATAAGCACAACCAAAGGAAAAAATTGATCTTATAAAATATAAATGCATCAAGTATGTATATTTATTTATATTTATAGATATTTAAATAATTTAAAACTCTTTGAAAACGAATTTGAAACAAATAATTATTCATTTTTCTTTCATCTTCAATGATTCTTATGGTATTTTGAAGAATAATATATTTATAGTTCTCGGGACTTGAATATTCAATTGATCATTCACATTCATGTGATCAATGAACTCAATCACTCTGTATAATTTTTTATTCTTTTCAGTGTTGTCCATGTTTTCATTTACCACATATGTTCCCCCACTTGGAAACTGAGTTATGTGCTATCATATATGACATTCATACATTATTTTATTTATTATTAATAAGATATTATTTTAAACATTTTAAGATATGGGAATTTCTAAAAATTGTATTTCTAAATGCCAAAACATGGATTACTAAGATGAAGTTTATATTTTGAGGACACAATTTGATTATGGTGGGTATAATGTTACACCACGAAATTCTATAATATTATAATTGTATTCGATGTAATATGAACCATATAACACCAAGAATATATGAAGAAATGACATGATGAAAATTTATGATATATATTTTAAAATAAATTAAATCTCTTTATTATATTACTTTATATACAGCATTCAATTTTGATTTCATTTCACACAACACTATGTGTTTATTAAATTACATGCAACATTGAATTTACCTTTTTCAATATGAAACCCGAGCTTTGAAAAAACATGACATATTATTAAAATAATGTTATTTTATTTTATTGATATCACCAATACATTAGAATTTAAATTATAAATAAGGTTTAATAAATTATGAAAATATATATTTCACACATGTTCATTTCTTATTTACTAGTCATCAATAAAATATATATCTTTTCAAAAAAAGAATTGTTTTCTGAAAAGCTGCACCATTCTAAAAGATGGATTAGTAACGCTTTGAGAACATAGTTAAAAATTATTTTTTTCTCATAAAGAAAAAACAATAGTAAAAATGAAAATTATTTTTGAAATTGAAATCCAAATTATCATAGGGTGATTTTTTAGTATTTTTCTGAAATAAATAATGTATTGATAAATAGTGAAAAATACTAAAATTTAATTTAAAATAGACTTTTCCTTTTATATATTTATATTAATAAATTATATTCTAAATTAGTTTTTAATTAATATTTCAAAAATAATATATCATTTAATATAATTAATTATACATGGATCATTTTAATATTTAATTTTGAAACAAAAAATGTAATCATTTAAAAATATTTGTTTTTAAATACCATTATTATCACTACGTATACGTGCTTAATTATAAATTATATTTTGTCAATAATTTAATTGATTTCGAAAAATTAGTTCCTATATAGTTAATTTCCATAATTTTTAATTTCTAATATGGTATAATTAATTTATTTTCCCAAATTAATAGTGAAAATAGAGAAAAATTAATTTCTTTGTTTAAGGTAAATATAGAATTACCGGGGGTTAAACAAAGATGATAAATGTTATAAATGACCCACCAATAGTTCAAACACCCACTATATGGACATATTTTGACCTTATCTCTTATAGGTTCTATAATAACCCATTTTTCTAGTATTTTTAAATGATACAAACATCGATATGATTGAATATTTTCTAAATATCCAGTGTACCCCACTCACCTCGCTTATAAATGGCCACCAACTCTCTTCTATTATTTACACCTTCGAAACCATTTTGTTCGGCCAAAAAATTCCCAAATGACTACCCAAAATAGCACCTTCCATTCTAGAAGAATTATTTTTTGAATCAATCCAACCTAGGATTGATTTAGTGGAAACTTATGTAGGATACACAGAGAATTGTTAATGTTCCTCAACTATAATCTATATTTTATTTATTTCTCCACCTACACAAAGTTATTGTTAAGCCTAGATGATATAATATCCTCTTAATCGTAAATATAATTTTATGTTATTTCCATTCATTAATTAACAAAAACTATTTATACTCGCATAAAATTGGTTACAAAATCATTTTTTGTATTAAAAAAGTACTACCCCCTCACAAACAGATGGTATTCTTTTATCCATTACCACCTTCCATAGTTGGGTATGATGATTGATATGAAGTATATATATGATAATTATTACATATTTATAGTAATGTATTAATTATTTCATATATATATTTTCTCACCTTCCATTCTATAGGGGATACAATGACATTACTCATGTGTACGGATGACTAAAATCTTGCAAAGCATATTAATTCAACTTTCACAAACATTACATGGAATATAATATGATTAATGATAATGATTAAGTGTAATATAAATGAAATAATTATGACATTCATGAAATATTTATCATTATGTTGTGATATAATATAACATTATTTTTATTACCCTTTCACTCACGTAATGATTATATCATCGTTTGTGTACATATGGAGTACCCCATTAACAGGGCAATGCAAGTATTTTTTCATCACCACGTCACATTGATAAAATATATAAGTATATAATATGGTATATATGACATTAGTATAACTATTTACATAAATTGTATCAGTTAACATCTTTTCAAAATGATCTTAGAAAAACAGAAATGATACTTATGTGTATGTAGGCCCTTTTATCTCCAAAATCACAACATACGTCACTTTTCAAAATGATATACAATTATTTGTTTTAAATGTATATTTTTATAATAAATATGATAACTGAACTATTATTATTACTCTATATATAAAAAACTATATAAAATACAAAAGAAACATATATTTCATGGAGAACCACACAATAGAAAACAAGACAATTATCACCTAAAATAATCAAACTAATGAATTCTTTTTATTGAATTGTAGATAAGATGTTTTTAAAGGATTATATAATAAATTATAAATGTAAATAGGCATTTATTTTAATTTAAAAAAATTCTAAAACTACTATACAATATATTAAATAATGTTTAATGAAAAATAAGCATGAGGTAAGGCATTGCATCTCAATTTCCCTTCATTAAAGAATAATGTAATTTTATGAAACTAATTTGATTTATATGATGTATATAATTTACAGTTGATATATAATATAATGAATAATTCAAAATTAATGGCATTTAATTTTTAATATTTAATTATTTCATCCAATTGGGTTTGACAGGAATATTACCAAGTAGTAAAAGTTATTTTACAATCTCACTATCATTTTTTATTGATGACATTCTCTTGAAATATTCACATTCTTGTGATAAATTTCCTTTGTAAAATACATTTATATTATATATCGGTATTCTTGTTTGTTGGAGCATACAATTTTACAAACCATAAATCATTTCTACATATGGGGTTTACATTGAAATTTCATTTATTAACTCAGAAAATATTTAAAAATCTATATATTATACCCAATATGGTTACTTGATGAGGAGCCAAATTGATTCATGAATTTCATTGACCATTTGATATATAAGGGACACATTATAAATTCTATTATGTGTGGTTATGTATTTTATAAGTCCCCTCAATGCATTTATGGGAATCACGAGTCAAAATCAGTTCGCCAAACCCTATGAGTTTTCAGAAAGTATTTTTAAACTATCTTGTGACAGGTATTAATATTAGAGATATATTTGGTAATTACTATTTTTTTACCCTGTTGTTTTATAACAACTGTTGAGTGTTAAGGATGGTATAAGTATCATATTCCTAGGACATGGAATCTTATAATTAGGTAATTCAATCATTAATAATTATGTAATTTTTTTTATGATATTTTCACAATGATATTATCTCTCAGTTCATTTTAATATCAGTTTATTTTTTAATGGGATTTTTTCTAATTTTTACATTCACATATTTATTATGGATTATCAACTAATAATGTCAAGTTATTTTAATGGAACTTGTTTTAAATAATTTACCTTTACAAATTTATTATTATTTATTGATTCTTGATAGATTCTGATTTACTTAATAGTTACAAAGAATCGTAGATCACCCATAATGTTTTTCTATCCTAGGAATCCCTGATGTGTATTTTCATTGAAATGAAATGATACTAAAAAGTTAATAATGATTTTATTGAAACAAATGTGTGTAAATTTTATATTCGAATGTAATACAGGGCTCTTGTTCATGTGTAGTTTACCAATACTAATAAGTGTTCAATACTTCAGAATGTTATTCCTTTTAACTTATGATAATATAGTAATGAAGACACTAGTTTTGAGCCACCAGGGTCAATGTCACTAAAAAAACACATATCGATGACAGTATTTGTTGCCTTTTTGAACTTTATAGTATATTTAAAGAGTTTAATTCACTATATAATCATATCAATGTGAATATTAGGCATGTCACTAATTGATGTTTGTGGGTTTTCTATAGTTTAAATCCATTTAAGAACATGCTTAATAGTTTAATTGAAACCAATAATAAATAATAATTCCCTAAATTTTTAGGAAATGTTTTCTTTACATAAAATACCATGATGAATATATTTCTCCACAAATAACAGTAATAAAAAAAACCTTGATACATTTTGTTATGGGATATTTACATCTAATAAAATGTTACTATTACGAATGTAGACAATGAATTAGAAGGTTTAAACTAATTTTATTACATTATGAAATCTATATTTATTGTAAAAGAATGGAAGTTTTTATAATATAAATTATTTGATAAAATTTAATTATTCTAAATAAATTACTAATAATATCATTTTCGGATTAAAAATGTGTTTTTCTGAAAGATTAATTTCTCCCACAATGTATTTTTTATTTTATAGAAATATAAAAATTACGGATACTTTATGAAAAATAAGTCTTCATATTCATAATATATATATAATAATTTAATTGGTTATTGATAGGGAATAATAGCAAGAATAGTTAAAATATAATTTTTTTCATATAAAATATAGTTATTATTATATTTTATATTTCAATGTGATAGATAAATTCCGAAACTTACGATCAATAATTTGAAAAACTTTTCTCCCTTTTAGATTCATCATTTTAATATTTTCTTAATTTAGATTTATTTGAAATTGAGGAATGGTTTGAATTTGAATTGAATAGTACTGAATTACATTTATACAATTATTGGGTAATTTTTTGAAACCATTAGTATATAAGAATGAAAAAAAACTAATGAAATCCTTTCACTAAAAAAATATGAATAAATTACGTAAAATTATAATTTTAAATATAATATTAATTTTAGAAGCTAGTTATTGTAATTTCCTAACATAACCAACAAATATTTTTCTAAAAATTGCTCTTATGTGTTATATATATATATTTTATAGAAATATATTGTATTATAATTTATATATTATCTATAATAATAATATATATATATTAACAAATTCATGTAATGTCATTTTTTCTACAAAGAACAAAATGTAATGGATAAGAAAATAGTTAAGATGAGAAAAGTAAAGTATGGTTTAAAGTAAAATTAATGGATAAAGCCTAAATATATCACAAAAATAGCCCATATATATTTTTATTAAAATAGGTTCAAATAAGACATGTACACTATCAAATATTTTCAACTTTAAGATCCACCTTCTTTGAAAATGAAATTTATTGAATATTAAATTATGGATATTTTCGAAAATGGAATTCCCTTGGCATACAAATGAATCTGCTCACCATCCTATCAAATATACATGAAAATTTTAAAAGATAACATATAATACAGCTCATTTACAAAATAGATTATCCAATCCTTGTCTTTTATCTAATACCCCTATAGATTTATCAAAAGTCTCTTTAAACACGATTGTTTTCGAGAAGAATGAAATTTATCTTAGTATTTGATCAACTATAATCATTCTTTAATTTCTTATTTTTTGTCACATTCATTAATTAAATTTTACCTATTGTAAAAAAATGTGAAATATATTGTTAATATATCAAAATTTTAAATATTTATGTAATAAAAACTATTTACCTACATCAGTTCCCTTAAAATTTAAATGTGTCATTTGTGTAATTTGTAGAGTATTATCTCCATGAGAGATATAATTAAATTTTCATAATTTTCTCATATGAATTGTTAAAAATGGGTATTAAATTGATAATTATTTTACATATAACATGATTTTTATTCTAAAATGACAATTCTAACTATAACTTCTTTCATTTCAATGAAAAAAATCATCATCCATGTATATGTGAAAACATCTGACTCCATAGATATATTTTTTTCATTTTTAATCACCATTATAAATAGATGATTATATGAATGTATTTAATAATTTGATAATTATGTTTGTTACCTTTTTTATGTATTATATAATTATTTTATTAATTATTAATTTATCAATTCTAATTCATAAAAAATCAATGAAACATATTGCCATTGAATATTTGTTTAGAAATAATTACTAAATTTGGGAAGAATGAAATTTAAAAACATTTAAATATTTAAATAATATATAAATATTTGTATCTAGAAAACTAGAGGAGTTATTAAATTTTCAATTTTGTTAAAATATACTATTTCAAGAGACATTGGATTCTAGACGTAGTCCATCAAAACGAGATAATCATCATAGATAAATGTATAGAATGGATGACAGTTGTAGTTCATTAATTTTAGAGAAGTTTTAAACAAAATTACAATAAATAATTACCTTAGGTAGATTCATCATATATAGATGAACTACGATAGGATTATTATATACAGACTTCATGGGTTAGCAGATTGAGTTCTCATAGGTGGTGTTCACCAATGGTAGTGACTAAATGCCACATATTTATACATGGTGACAATTTATTTAGAGTTTTAATAAACAGTACTAATATTAAAAAGTTTTTTACTAGATCAACTGACGTTTTAACCTAAATTTTAGCGTTTTATTAAATTGGTTATCCCGATATAGTGTTCAATAAAGTGGTTTCCTATCACTGATGTGAATATAGATTCATAATGTGAGTTTTTATATTGAGTAGAGGTATTTTATAACTTAATTAACCTAGAATTTGAAATGGAGAGAGAAAGTGAGAGAAATTTTTTGAAATAATTTTGATCACATGAAATGAAATATGATTATATGGTGAACCCTTATATGTTTTCAATTAGTATGAAGCAGATATTTTTTTGTCAAATTGATTTTTTATATTTGTGTGAGGTGAAATTGTGGAGTTTTTTATGGTAATTATGTGGGATATAATATTTGAAACGTCCCATGTAATTATTGAATCATAACTATTCATATATAACAATATTTATTAATTAGTTATTAATTTTACTTTAATGGGTACTCTATGTCTGATTGCATTCCCGACACACAATAATGGATTTTTCTGAAGTCGTATGTTCCACACAAGACTTAGTTAAACCAAATAATAAAACATTTTTAATATTATTATTTTAGATGGTAGTTATAGCATATATGTAGTATTTTATGGAATGAATAGAACTAAATATATTATGTTTAGTCATTTTTTTATTGTTTTTACATTCATATAATAAATCATAGAAGATTAAAATGAGTATAAATCAAATTTCAATAATAAAAGACTCTAATATTTTAAAAAAATATTTTCACCTCCTTTTGATGGAGATCCTATTTTAAATTTATATTTTAGCACATTTGTATGTTAAATTTTAAGTTATTAGAGTACTCATTGAATTAAGGATATAAAAATTTATTTTGGATAAATTTTAGGTATTTTTGTGATAAGTTTCATATTTTAATGAATAGTGAAAAATACTGCGTTTTAATTCTAAACTACATTTTCATCTAATTTATTTAATCTATAACATGATCCAATTAATTTGTTTTAAAGTATATTATATTATTTTTTTATCATTTATTACAATTAATTTCATTATAATCTTTTTAATATTGAAATAAGAAAAGAAAAAACATTTTAATATTTTGAACGTTGTACATTAAAAACCAGCTTTTTAGATTTCATTACAGAATTAATTTTTTAAATAATTTTACCAATTATGAGAATTGATTTTTATAAAAAATAATCCATATTTTTAATAATAAGGTTAATATTAAATTTTTAGGTGAATTTAATTTTTAGCGATTAAAATGTTTCCATTTAAGGATAAATTATTTACTATAGTAAAAGTAAAATTTTGACAATTGTTAAAAGTAAATGATAAAATATTAGCAAACCTAAAAACTAAAACATTAAATGGATTTTTGAGCTATGTCTCTACAACTGAAATTCATATAAAACATTAAATTTAGGATAATTTTTTTGTAATTTAATTTTATCTCTATATGGATATATATTAATAAAAAATGAGCAAAAAATTAATCACATGAACCCATCACTCCTCAAGTATAAATACCACCTCCACACCAACATATTTCGACCCAAAAAATTTGTAACTCCAATAATATAATTCAAAACCTTTCCTGATCACTATCCTCATGTCCATGTGATGATGGTCTCAAGAATAGAGAAAATCCAAGGTCCTCAAGGATCATTTGTGGAGGGGATATTCAAGAGGTAATTTTATCAAAGTAACTCTCTTAATTTATTCTCCTTTTCTAATATCCCCTAAAATCCTTTATCAATAAATTTATAATAACTCAATAATAAATTAAAAACTAGTGTGTTAGGTTTAAAATGTAATATATCATATCTAGTTCTTTTCTCACCTCCTCTTATTTAATGAAATAGAATTGTCGTCCATGTTATGACGGTTAATAGCCTCTATAAATAATGGTTTTGTTCTTTTTCCATTAACATATTCATATATAGTATTAAAAAATTATTTAAGGATAAATAATATTTATATATTTAAATTATAACCTATTTAATATTCTGGATTAATTATATTATATTGGCATTAATTGGGGATATGTGGACTATCGCCTCCACATAATGATGTGATTCGTTCACACATTACATGGAATATAATAAGGATTTATTTTGAAACAAATATATGAAATATATGAAATAGTAATTCTAATGTAATTATATTATATATGAATACATATTTATTTAAATTACATTTAATTTCTCTCTTTCAATGTGATTAAAAAAATGAAAATAACATTCATATGTACGTACTGTCTGACATTACAATGAATAGTGTATTTATTTTTTCCTTTATGATTTTTATAAATAATAATTTAATGAATATATAAGATATTTATATCATATTTTATATTCTTGATATAATGGACTTATGACCACATGGACTATTGACATCATACCATTTTCATTTTCAACTCAAGTACCGAATGTCAATAAAACATCTGACATGAACATAAATAATTATGTAACTATTATAATAGGGTAATAAGTAATATAATATAAATAATAATAATTAAAAAGGATATCATGAAAGTATAAATTAACATAATTTTATTATACATGAAGACAAATAATGCACGAGACAAGTCATACTTGAGGTAAGAGAATTTCCTAACCCAAATTACATTTTTTGGGATAAATATATACTTCATGATTTTGTCATTAAACTATAACATGTTAAATGCGTTTTGAATATATCATATTTTATTTTTTTTAATTAATTAATTCTTCTTAAAATGAATATTTTATATGGATTGTTTGACTTTTCAAAATATGATAAAATGATTTTTTAACATATATTGCAGCGACGACTTATTTAACACCATAACCATTATTTTTTATTTCAAATCCAATATATGATTTAATTTTTTTAAAAGGAAAATAAATACCACATTCCATTTTCTTGTATTCTGGAATTGAAATTTTTTTTGATAATGGATTCATTATATCAATATCCTTGGGAGATATCTTTTAATTATAATATGGAAATGTTATTTTTCCTTTATAAATGATTAATGTGTTCTGCCTGTGATTTAGTTCATGAGAATTCCATATTTATATGGGTGGTTCCATGATAAACTGAATGAGGGTGAGGCAATGATAGCACTCCAATGCATTGGGTAATTATATAGAGTTAAATAGAAGGGTTTCTCCTAACATATTCTGGGAATATACTATGATGGGTATTCAAAATGTAACCATAATGGTTACACCCTATATAGATATGAAATATTAAATGTATGTATGATATGGTTGCCAAAATTTTCCTTTATTATTTATTATTACTAAGTTGTTTTTTAGGAATCCTATTTTTCCATGAGGCATTTTTAAGAGATAATGTTTTTATGGATGAAATGTATGATTCTGTGAAAATGATTTCTTGAGTTTAAAATATTCATAGACTAAAGGTTTCAATATTTATTTTATACAACTTACTAATTTTTTTCCTCAAACCATATTTATGAATTACTTTCTATAGGGTATAAGGTGGGTAATATAAAGTAATATGTCAATAATATTTTTATCAAGAAAATAAATCTTGTTTTATTTTAAATGTTGTACTTTTTGGAAAACATGGATAGTGTTTTGGTAGTATCCTTGTGTATGATTATGGGATGTTAGGTTTTAATAATGTCTTAATTCACTAAAACTCTAAACCTCAAATGATCATCAATTTGAATGAAGGTAAATTCTTTATTAAACTCATGATTATGTAATGTTTATGGTTGGGGTATTATAGTAGGTATAATAGATTGGTTTAGATTACTTTAGGGGTTAGGATATTATTAATATAATATCAATAAATGGTATTTAGTTTACGATAAAATTGAAATGATATAGAAATTCATTATTACCATGTTTCTTCATATATGATGTGTCTATATTGAATGGGTTTTCCTAGAGAAATAAGGTTGATTTTCTAGGATGATATCCAGAGGAAATTAAACATCTAAATTAGTAACCTGATATGGTTGAAATTAGAACTGAATATTTTTTCGTAGAGATGGATCAGTTTAAAGGAGAGACAAATGGTGGTGGAGTCCATTAATATAATCCTCTAGATCAATATTATAGGAAAACGTTAATTATGGTTCATTTTATGAGAAAACATCATCCATCATTCATATTTTTATCTTACCCCATGATAGTTGATGGAGGGATTAAATCCCAAGTAAATATTTTCAATGTAACGAGGTGTTCAGACAGAAAAAACAGTTAGTTTTTTAGTTTACCATTTTGACGGTGAAGCCTAACAATTATGGTTAACGGTTCATAATATTAGGTAAATTGAGGAGGTTGATGCTCATTTTTTGGGATGAATTAAAAAACTATGTTTCTAGTGAATTATTTTTCTTAGGTAATTCAACATATAATGGAAATCAATTCTCGGAATTGAGGCAAAAGGATGACTCAGTGGCTACTTATAAAGAAAAAGTCACTCAACTAGAATGGTATGCTCAAAATTTCATCTCATATCTTGATATTAGTGTCAATATTTTCAAATTTGGATTAATTCTAGAGTATAGAAGGGTATTGGATTATCACGAGTTTAAAAGATACAAAAAACATGTTTGATGTGTGGAGAAGGTGGAAATAGAGTTTGAGGATGATCACATGTCCTTTGAAAAACAACATAAGAAGATTTTGAGGTGGCACATGAATGGGGAATAGTCATAAAAAATGTCTGACAATAAGAAAATTAAGTTTAATGTTTGTGAAAATTGAGTTAAAAACACACTGGAGAATGATTTATGAATTATGGTATGTGATTCTGATGTGGCAAAATGGGGAATAAGGATCATAATTGCACTGAAAATGTTATTAGAAGTGTTGCATAAAAATCTGATCTATAGTATGTAAAATGTTTAAAGATAAATGATATGGTTCATCTTGAAAATGAGTATTATATGAAGAAATAGAATTAAATGAATAAAATAGACTATAAGTAGAAAAGTGTGGTCAATTCCATTAAAAAAACTTCAGCAGATGTTCAACAATCAAAAGATGTTTCATCAACTAAATTGTTTGTTTACTTATATTATGCCAATATGTTGTTTGATTCAGGGTATACACATAATTTCACTTATTATAATTATTTTAGTAAATAAGAAGATACACCTCATTAAATGAATCTATAACTTACTATATAAACATGTGGGGGAAATGTTCATTAAAAAATAAATTATAATAATTTCCATATCCTTATCTCTGCAATGAATTTACCAGAAAACCATGTCATTTTTCTTTTAGTATTGTTTGGTGTTATTATGGGTATGAAATGACTTTCTTTTTACCATAAAAATATTTACAATAGATCAAAATAAGATTGTTTTCATAAATACAATTAGTTGTTCTTCATGAATGAACCATTACCATTCTATTACATTTTTGGATGTTAATGAACTATTAAAATATGGAAATGAATGTTATCATGCACATATTTTTGAAAACAAAGGCACTATTAATATTAAGGATGTTCATGTGGTAAATGAGTATAATTATGTTTCTCCAAATTAGTTGTCTGGTATTATACCTGAGAAGAAAGTTTATTTACTATCGATTTTGTTCCCAATGCAATGAAAATTTTAGAACCCCCTAACAGAATAGCATAGATTCACCTTTTAGTGTATAAGAATCAATTTCATGAGTTACTAAATAAAAGTTTCAATTGTCCAAGCACATCATCTTGGGGTTATCATATCTTGTTTGTTAAAATTAAATATGGCTCAATGAGACATTTCAATTATTATAAAGCCTTGAATAATATCAATGTTTGGAAAAAGTATCCTTTTCCACATATCTATTATTTGTTTGATCAGCTATTGGGAGCACAATATTTTTTAAAGGTTAACCCAAGGATGGGGTACCATCGTTTTAATGTAAAGAATTAATACATTTTGAAGTCCATGTTTCATAATATATATAGACATTATTATTTTTTTCATTTCATTTGGCTTAACTAATTCACCTTTTTTATTCATGGATCTTATTAATAGAATATTTAGTGAGTTCATAGATAAGTTTGTAGTTGTGTTTATTAATGAAATTTTTAAATATTATAAAATTATATAAGAACATGAATGTTATTTATGGGTTTTCATTAAAAACATAAATGAAAAGAAACTTTATGGGAAATTCGGATTGTGTGAGTTTTGGTCACTAATAATTTCATTCCTTGGTCACAATGTTTCTTAAGATGTAATAACTTATAATCCTTCAAAAATGAATGTTGTTGAAGAATGTACAAGGCCCACATTTATATTCTACATATGTAGTTTTCTTTGTTTAGTTGGGATATTACATGAGTTTTTATGATACTTTTTCACTGTAACGTTCCCAATGACTATGTTAATATAAAAAGTTGTTGTGTTCATATGGATGAATGAATTTGATGATTGTTTTTATGAATTTATATGTATATTGGTAAATGGTCTAGTATAGACATGACATTCCAAAAAATGTGAATTTGCTATCTATAATGATGATTTTTTGAAAGGACACGGTAGTGTCCTAATGAAAAATGATCAGGTAATTTTTTATGCTTCACATTATTTGTAAAATAATGTGTTAAATTACCCTAAACATAATTTTGAATTATTTTCTATATTTTTTTATTAAAAATTTTATAGGTTTCATCTATATGGAGTACAAAATGAAATATATACTGACCAAAAAATTATGAAGTATATGCTTAGTGATAATGAATTGAAGATGAGACATAAGAGATGGATGGAATTAATAAAGGATTAATATTTCATTAGTCCTTACCATCCATGAATTGTAAATAATGTGGACGATGATTCCATTAAAAAAAGCAACTCAAAATTAATTATGTTACATTTAGAACGTGATCCTTTGGTTAGTGATTTGAAACATTTTGGCTTGGACTTTTTGGCTGTTGGAGATACCTCTATTTTGATTAAGGTGTTAGTGCGATAATATCTACAAATAGAATTAATAATTCACATATGGAAGATAGTGAGTTATAGAAAAATGTAGAATTTTCTCAAAAGGGTATGATACCCAAATTTACCATTGATAAAGATTGTTTTTAAGGATTTGAGAAGAGGTTAGGTGTGTCATGTGATCCACAGATGAAGAAAGATTTATTATTTGAATCTCATAGTTCTCTATTTTTATTAAATCTTGGTAGTCCTAAGATGTACATAGATCATCGGAACTTCTACCGGTGGGATTGAATTGAACGAGATATTTCTACCTTTTCTATGAAGTGTTTAACTTGTAAATTTGTTAAATCAGTTCAAAAATTTCAAAAGGGGATGATCCTACCATTTACAATGCCATACTAAAAATTCGAAAATATATCCATGGATTTCATAGTGGTATTACTAAATATTTATCAAGGTTAGAATGCGATCAGGGTTATTTTTGATCCATTTACAAATTCTTCTCATTTTCTTCCTATTAGAGATACTCTATCTCAAGTTCGATTTTACCTGTTGTAAATTAATGAGATTGACATGTTACATGGAGTTATTCTCTCTATTTCATATGATAATTATCTCTTTTTAACATCTAAATTTTGGAAAGGCCTTCATAATTCATTGATCACTGAAATAAATTTTAGTACATATTTTCATCCACAATCAAACTAGAATATAGAACGAACAATTCAGACAATGGAGGATATTCTACATGCATGTTCAATGAATTACCAAGGAATTTGGGAAAAACATATTTCAATGGTCATGTTTACATATTGAAAAATGTTTTATTCAATTATTCATTTTGAACCATTTGATTCATTATATAGAAAGCAGTGTCAAAATACATCTTTTTGCAATGATGTAGTTGAAAGGATGTTTCAGAGACACAAATTGTTAGGAGAGATGGAAGATAAAGTACAATTGATTCAAAATTATTTGAGGAATTCTTAAATCTAGCAAAATAGTTATGAGTATTATGTGAGGAATAATTTTTCTTTGGTAGTAGGTGATCATGTATCTATCAATACTTCCCTATGAAATATTTTGATTCCTTTTGGTAAGAAGGGGAAACTGAGTCAATGGTTCATTAGAACCTATTAAATGATGGAGAAATATGAATCTGTTTCCTATTGAGTGGTTATAACTCCTATTTAATCTTAGGTACACAATTTGTTACATTTATGAATGTTAAAAAAAGTATTTTCTGGATCTGTATCATGTTTTGAGTCTATAAGTAGTTTAGATGTATTAGAATCATTTTTATGAGGAATTACTATTCAAGATTCATGACTATAGTGTGAATGTTTTGCAGAATAAGTTGGTACATCATGTATAGTGTTTATTTAAAAAGAACATTATTGAAGAGGAAACATGGTGATCTAATAATTCGAGGAAGGAGAAATACACCCACTTATTTGATGAGTGAATAAAATTGTGAGGATACTATTTCCAAAATGGGGGAAGTATGTAAAATCCAAGGTAATTATAGTATAATAAATTTTCACATATATATATATATTATAATATTTATGAA
Organism: Viscum album; assembly: GCA_963277665.1. NCBI lineage: Eukaryota > Viridiplantae > Streptophyta > Magnoliopsida > Santalales > Viscaceae > Viscum > Viscum album. Next base: position 2,108,112,239 of record OY728122.1, on the reverse strand, counting down.
TTATATATTCATTTTCTTTTAATTTTGAAAATATATTCAATAGCTTTCCTAACATGAAACAACGGGTTTCATTGAAATCTTATGTTTCACACATGACTAAGTCACAAAAAAATATACAATATTGATATTATTATTTTAAATGGTATTTATCACCCAGATGTAGTATGGGTGGGAATGAAAATAACTACCTATATTATTTTTATACATTTTTATTAATTGTTTTTACACTCATCTAATAAATTTTACAAACTTAAAATGTGAATAAATAAAATTTTATATAGAAAATACTCTAATATTATTACAAGGTAGTTTTACCACATGTTGATTGTGAACCCATTTTAAATATAGTTTTTTAATCCATTATATTTTCCATTTGATAATATTGACTTCCTATTTTAAAGTGAGTTATCAAAAAAAATTTGGATAAATTTTTTGTATTTTCTTATAATATTCATATTTGAATGAATAGTTAAAAATACATCATTTTAATTCAATACTTTTTTTTCATATAATTTGTTGAATTTTCTATATTATACATTTAATTTGTTTTAAATTATATTAATTTTTTTTTTCAATTTATCCATTTTTTTTCATTGGAATCATTTTCAAATTTAAATTATATATATATAAAATTCGTTCTTTTAAATATTTCACTTTAAAAACCTGCTTTTTTATTTCTATCTACATTCATAAATTAAAATATAAATCTCTAAATTCTATAAATTGAATTTTTTAAAATGGATTATATATTTAGAATCATAATTTCCAAATTATGTTGTAATTTAAATTTCAGTTTTATGTATAAAAAAGTTACCATGGTAAAAAAAATATTTCCAATATTACAAGTAAAATTTTGACAAGGGTTAAAATTAAAAGTTAAAGGAATAAAATACCTAATAAGTATGAAATTTAATTTCTATTTTATGTGAGTATAGATCCTATCCTCCCTATGAAACATTAATTACAATCCAAATTCAACTAATTTAATTTCACCACTATATGGTTAGGTGTTAATATAAAATAATCAATTAATTAGTCACTCGAACCCACATGTCCTCAAGTGTAAATACCACCTCTCCACCACCCTATCTCGACAAAAAATCCCAATAGATCCTCAAATATCTACCCAAACATCTCCCACTAACTCTCCCCATGTCCAAGTGAATATGGTATCCCCAAAATACCAAATTCATGTTCCTTAAGGGTCTTTGAAGGAGGGGATATTCAAGAGGCCATTTTCTCGAAGCACAACTCTTAATTTTTTTCTTCTTATACATTTTCATTACATACTTAATCATTAAATTCATGATAAATACAATATAAATTACTCAATTTAGTTTAATTTTTATAATGTAATATCTCATATACCGTTATTTTCTCACCTCCTCTTATATAAAAAAGTGAAATTATTTTCCATGTTATGTCAGTTAATCGCCTCCATGAATAATGTTTTTGTTCCCGTTCCATTACCACATTAATAGTTGGTGTTGAAAAAAAATTTCATGTGAAAAAAGATTCATATATGTATATCATAACATATTAATTATTCTGGTAATGTTATATTAAACATACCATTATTCCTTCCGTATAATGGTTATACGATAACTTCATTTGAGGACATGCGGACTACCTTATCTTCAAAATGATGTGATTCGACCACAAATCACCTATAAAGTATTAAGGATATTTTTTGTATGAATATATGATATAAATGAATTATTAATTCTAGCATAATTATATTTTATATGTATACACATTTATATATATTTCATTTAATTTCTCTCTTTTAATACGATAGGTAAGAAAAAATATTATTCATGCGTACAGACGACCTACCATCTACATGAACAATGTTTTTATTTTATCTTCAAAGAATATTGAAATTAAATATATATTATATATATGAGATATTTATATAAATTTTTTATTTGTATAAAATTTACTTATGACCATGTGGTCAATTGACATCATACCCTAGTTCATTTTCGACTCATGTACAAAATATCGATGAAATATCCAACATGAACATAAATAATTTTTTAGTGGTTAAAATAAGGTAATAAGTGATCTAATTTGAATATTAAACATGAAAATGGTTCTATAGAAATTATAAATATACCTATTTATTTTTTCATTATGATAAATAATGTATGAGACAATTCAGACTCAATGTAAGGGAATTTCTTATCCCAATTTCTTTTCATCGTGTTAAATTTATATTTCTTATTTATGTCTTCCAACTATTAATTGTAAAATTGATTTTAAATATATTATATTCTATTTAAATCCACTATTTAATTCATTTTTAAAAAAATTAAACTTTTTTATGGTGTTTCTGACTTTCTATTCATAACGACAGACGGAATGTTTTTAACATATATGGAGACAAAAAATATTTGACACGGTAATAAATATTTGAAATTTGAATTATTCTATAATATTTGATGTTTTTAAAAGAAAAATAATCAAAATATTCCATTTTCATTTATTTTATTATTTAAAATTGTTTTTTGAACGGATTTATTATTTCAATATTTTGAATTGATATCTTGTGATTGCAATATTGAAATGTTATTTTTCTTTTAGAAATGATTTATGTGTTTTTATTATGTTTAGGGTAATCGGAAGTTGTTGTGTATATGGGTTTTTCGCTGATAATCCGACAGTGGGTGAGACCATGATAAATATATAATTTATTAGGTAATGTGATGGAGTTATATGGTAGGGGTTGTCCTATGTGAATTATGGAATACACTATAATGTTTATAAAAAATTTAACCATGAAATTTACTCCCTATGTAGGTGTGAAAACTAAAATGTATGTATGATATGGATTCCACAAGTTACCTTTTTGAAATATGATTTCTAAGAATCTTTTTAAAAAATTTATTATTTCACAAGGTATGTTAGAGTGATTATTTTTTTATTGGTGAAAGTATGATTTTGTGAAAATATTTTCATGACATTAAAATCATCATTGACTAATGATTTAATTCCTAATTTTATATCTCGTACATATATTGTTGTTCTAATTGTTGAGCAATGTATTGTTTTCAAACAATTCAAAATAATGTTTTTTTAAAGGGGGAGATTATTTTAAATAATACTCTGTCTCTTTATGATGATTTTGATGCTCACAAATACCCTTAATTATTTACTAATTATTTCGTTGAGTATTTTGCAGGAATTTATTTTATTTATTTATTTCATATAACGAGATTTCATACTTCATTTATTCCGAAATCAATTTTAGCGCGTTCTGGAATCACTGTAGCGTGAGATCAATTTTAGCGCGTTCTGGAATCACTGTAGCACGAGATCAGTTTTAGCGCGTACTGGAATCACTGTTCATACCCTACGTTGATGAACGTAACGTATGGATGAAAAGTTTACTTTTTATGTTAAAAGAAACGTATGGTTAAGGAACCTTGCGTTATTTTGAAACGTATGGTTAATGAACCTTACGTTATTGAAAAGTATGGAAGAAGAACATTACGTTTGGAAGGAACCTTACGTTTTTGTTGTTGGACAAGTATGGAAGAGAAACCGTACGTTAGTTTTCAGTGTTGAGTTTGTTTCTCAAAAGTATGGATCATCAACCTTACTTTTATAATCAACCGTACGTTCTTTGGAGAGTTGAAGCAAGACAAAGTATGGATGATCAACCCTACGTTTGAATTCTGAAGAGAAAGTATGTATGTTCAACCTTACGTTCTGAACCTTACGTTCTGAACCTTACATTCTGAACCTTACGTTTGTGAACCTTACGTTTGTGAACCCTACGTTTGGAGCCACGTCATCAACCCTACGTTTGGCGTCGGGATATTTTTGACAGACGATATTTCCTTTTGCATTGGTCAAACAGGCGGATTATTAAGCGGAATTCTAGCCGATTCTTAAATACGAATTTGACTGAATCAAAGACGATTTTCAACGGATTAATGATTGATTTAAACGGAGCTTTTTATGACGATTATTCAGGGGAGTTACAACGGCTCTGTTATTTCATTTTTTTTATATCGCGAATCTAAAGGAGATTTTCATGGATCTATTTATGCGGAAGATTTTCTCAGATTTGAATATATATGTTCTATCTTGGAAACTTCGGATATATATATACACAGGAAAGTGTATGAAATATACAGATTGATCTTTTAACGAGCAAGAAACAGAGACTGTGTGAAGGCGTTCTTTTCTGGTGATCGAGAAGAAGTGTAAAACCTTTATTACCGAAGGAAGATCTTGATAGCAGATTCACGTGTTCTACATCGACTATCTGTTGTGAATCTACTGCTGCTGAAGTTGTGAAGTTTCTTGTAATATCTATTGCAACTGGATCGACTCAGAACTGTTTTGATTACAAATCTTTATTTTCTGAAGACGACGATCTATCTACTGTCAATTTCATTCTGTTGCAATTGTGAAGAACAACTGGAGAAGTGTTTTCTTTATCGAAACTCTTTTTATTTTTGAGTGATCAGCTTCTCGTTCTAAGCTGTGTGGGTTCGTGTTTGAACCAGGAAGGCTGTGTTTGCCTGAAACTTGTAAAGGTGTCAACTTCCTGTACTCAGTTGTGAACAGGTCTGTGGAAACGAGGACCAGATAGTGAAAATCACCAAGCTCGTGGATTTGAGCGTTGGTGGAGTGGACTAGGGGCCTTCTGTTCCCCGAACCACTATACATCCGTGTGTTCATGCTTTTACTTTTTCCGCTGCATATTTAATCGTTCTAAAGCATAGTGGACAGAATTTGTCTAAATTGAAGAGATTGTAATAATTTTGAAAAGACACAATTCACCCCCCCTCTTGTGTGTAATCCGTAGATTCAGATCCAACAATTGGTATCAGAGGAGGAGATTCTTATTTTTAAAGTCTTGTCAAGCTATAAGTATTTAAAGATTATACATAGTGTATCATGGATGATACGAGAGAGGGAATGTCAATGGTCAGAGCACCTTACTTTAATGGAGATAATTATGGCTGCTGGAAATCACGTATGATTATTTATCTGAAAAATCTTGGTTACAAAGTCTATTCAAAGATTCTGACTCCCTATGAAATTCCTGAAAACCCCGATACATGGAGTGCTTCTACAGAGGCTGAGTATGACATGAATTCAAAAGCTATGAATGCAATCATCTGTGGTCTAGGACCGGATGAATTTAACAGAGTATCTCAATGCCCGACTGCATATGAAATGTGGCAAACAATAGCTGTTGCTTATGAAGGAACAGATAATGTAAGACAGATGAGATATGCAACTGCTAAATTAAAATTCGATACTTTCAGAATGATTGAAGGAGAGAGAATCACTCAGATGAATGGAAGATTGACAGAAATTGTCAATAATATAACAGCTCTAGGAGAACCAATCAAGCAGTCTAATCAAGCGTTAAAGGTACTGAGAGTACTTCCTACTCGATGGAATGGAATCTCTGCAGCAATCAGACAATCAACTTCTGTTAAAGATCTAACTATGAGAGAGCTGATTGGTACATTGATGATGTACGAGGCTGAAATGCAAGATGAGGTAAATGAGCATAAAGTCTACATAAAAAGGGAAAATACTGCTTTGAAAGTGACTTCTCAACAAAAGGATAGAAAGATGAAGAACAGAGAAGTAAGTGCTAAATCAGAAAGCTCTGATTCTTCAAATTCGGATAAAGAACTGGATTAGCTAGCCAGAAAATTCAGAAAGTTCTACAGTAAGAAGAAAGACTTCAAGAAATCCTTCAAGAAGGATAGCAAGGAAGTGAGATGTTATGAATGCAAAAAGATGGGACATATCAGACCGGATTGCCCAAAATTGAAAGATGCAAAGAAGAAGAAATTCTTCAAAATAGATGATTATGAGCAGAAAGACAAGAAAGCTATGAAAGCTACTTGGAGTGTTTCTGAAGACTCAAGTAATTCTTCTGAATCAAGCTCACAGAAGGAGGAAGCCAATTTAAAAGAAAATATGTGTTTCATGGCTGAAACTGATGAGGTAGCAGGTCACCAAAGAAAGAAAGAAATATGGTATATGGACAGTGGCTGCTCAAGACACATGAGTGGAACTTCAGCTAATTTCTCTTCTCTTACTCGAAAGGAAGGAGGACTTGTCACCTTTGGTGACAATGCCAAAGAAAAGATTATTGGTATTGGAACAGTTGGAGATCCAAAGACAGTCTCAATCAACAAAGTACTTTATGTACAAGGGTTAAAACACAATCTGATAAGTATCTCTCAACTCTGTGATGATGAATACACTGTTGATTTTACTAACAATAGTTGTACTGTTTCTAAAGATAAACTGTTTAAGTTTAGAGCACCCAGAACTGATATTGTTTATACTTTGGATTTGTATTCCTTGTGTGAACAACAAGTAAACTGCTTAACTGCTAATATAAGTGAATCCTGGATCTGGCATAGAAGACTTGGTCATTGCAATATATATGCTTTACATAAATTATCTAAGAAACATCTAGTTTCTGATTTTCCTAGTCTCAAATTTGAAAATGACAGATTCTGTGATGCATGTCAGCTTGGCAAGCAACACAAATCATCATTTAAATCTGTTAATAAAGTTTCTACAACTAAACCTCTAGAACTTATCCATATGGATTTGTTTGGACCTTCAAGAGTAGCAAGTTTAGCTGGTAAATTATATGTTTATGTATTAGTTGATGATTATTCTAGATTTACTTGGATTTTCTTTTTGAAATTTAAAAGTGAAGCTTTTAGTTTATTTGAAGGTTTTTGTAAATCTATTCAAAATGAAAAAGGTTTTAATATAATCTCATTGAGAAGTGATCATGGTGGAGAATTTGAGAACCAGGAATTTAATTCCTTTTGCTCAAACATGGGTATTAAACACACCTTCTCTGCTCTAAGAACACCTCAACAGAATGGGATTGTAGAAAGAAGAAATAGAACTATTCAAGAAATGGCTAGAACTATGTTAAATGAATATAGCCTACCTTTATATTTCTGGGCAGAAGCTGTTAATACAGCTTGTTATATAATGAATAGAATTTTAATAAGACCTATTTTGAAAAAGACACCCTATGAACTATGGAATAACAGAAAACCTAAAGTAAATTACTTTAAAGTTTTTGGATGCAAGGTTTACATCTTGAATACCAAAGATAATCTTGGTAAATTTGATCCAAAATCTGATAAAGGTATTTTCTTAGGATATTCTGCAACCTCCAAAGCTTATAGAGTCTATAATAAAAAGTCAAGGATTGTTGAAGAATCAGTTCATGTGAAATTTGATGAATCTGATCCTTTTGAGAAAAGGATAGAACAAATAGATGAACCTGATTCTAATGAAAACATGAGACTTGAGAATTTAAAGAATGATTTTGAAAATGATATAAAAGAAATTCAGTCCAGTTCAGAAGAACATGACACTGAAGAACCTTTGAATGTAATGCCTAGACAGTCTAGAACCTTAAAGAATCACCCTTTAGAATTTGTGATAGGTGACTTAGAGACTGGTATTCAAACTAGAAGAAACCTTGGAAACATAGTTGAATTCTCTGCTTTCCTATCCCAACAAGAACCTAAGACCATAGAAGAAGCCTTAGATGATGAGAGCTGGGTAATAGCAATGCAGGATGAATTGAACCAGTTCAAGAGAAATAAGGTTTGGGAGTTAGTTGAAAGACCACATGATTTTCCAGTAATAGGAACTAAATGGGTCTTTAGGAATAAACAGGATGATCAAGGGATAATAACTATAAATAAAGCAAGATTAGTAGCTAAAGGATATAATCAAGAAGAAGGAATAGATTATGATGAGACCTTTGCACCTGTAGCCAGGTTAGAAGCCATTAGAATCCTTTTAGCCTATGCATCTTATATGAATTTTAAATTATTTCAGATGGATGTTAAATCTGCCTTTTTAAATGGTTATTTAATGGAGGAAGTTTATGTTGAGCAACCTCCTGGTTTTGAAAATTCTCAAAAACTAGATTCTGTTTTCAAACTTACTAAAGCTCTTTATGGCCTTAAACAAGCACCTAGAGCTTGGTATGAAAGACTAAGTTCTTTTCTTTTGAAAAATGATTTTACTGTTGGACTGGCAGATCCAACACTCTTTAAGAAAACTGTGAAAAATAATGTTTTGTTGGTTCAAATTTATGTTGATGATGTAATTTTTGGATCAACCAATAAAATTCTTTGTCATGAATTTTCAGAATTAATGCAAAAAGAATTTGAAATGAGTATGATGGGAGAATTAAATTTCTTTTTGGGTCTTCAAATATTTCAAAAAGATTTTGGAAATGTTTTAAATCAATGCAAATACATTACTGATTTACTTAAGAAATTTGGACTTGAAAACAGAAAGCCATTTACAACTCCTATGTGTACTAATATAAAACTTGATTTGGATGAAACTGGAAAATCAGTGGACAACAAGTTATATAGAGGTATGATTGGTAGTTTGTTATATCTTACTGCTAGTAGACCAGATATAATGTATTCAGTATGTCTTTGTGCTCGATTTCAATCAAATCCCAAAGAATCCCATTTAACTGCTGTTAAAATAATTTTTAGATATTTAAAAGGTACTATTTATCAATCTCTGTTTTATCCAAAAACCTCTGATTTTAATTTAATTTCATATTCAGATGCTGACTTTGGAAGCTGTAGATTAGATAGGAAGAGTACTTCAGGAACATGTCACTTTTTAGGGAAGTCTTTAGTATCATGGTCTAGTAAGAAACAACACTCAGTTGCCCTGTCAACAGCCGAGGCAGAATATGTGTCTGCAGGTAGTTGCTGTGCACAGGTGTTGTGGATGAAAAATACTCTTATGGACTTTGGATTAAATTTCAATAATACACCTATTTTATGTGATAATACTAGTGCAATTAATATTTCAAAAAATCCTATTAGTCATTCTAGAACTAAGCACATTGATATAAGACATCACTTTTTAAGAGATCATGTGTTTAAAAAGGATATATTTTTAGAATTTGTAAATACAGAAAATCAATTAGCAGATATTTTTACTAAACCACTTCCCACGGCAAGGTTTGAATTTATTAAGGGGGAGTTAGGTTTATTTAATTTTAAATAGTTTTTTTTAAATCTTATTCTGTTTTCGAATTCTGCTTAATTTCTGTTTCCCGCTATAAGTAATTTTATTTTGTTTTAAATAAAAGTAATGATTAGTGATTACACGGGAATCAAGGCTGTCAGAACCGTTTCACCTTCTAAACTGCTTCACCTTTTTCGGAAACCCTTTCGAAAACCTAAAACCGCACATCTGCTCCAAAACCCTTTTCTGAATCTTCAAACCCTAAACTTACGAACCTTCAGAAATCGTTGTTGGAATGACAAAGACTAAGCGTCCAGATGAAGCCGAGAGCAGTGCTGCAAAGAAACCTAAGGTAGTTAGTCGGAAAATACTGCAAGGTAAAGTCATAGATTTAGAGTGGCTGTTTGAAACTAATTTACTGTTGAAGCAAGCGTTTTCGTTTCAAAGCCTTGAGCAAGCTTTTAATAGTGAAAATTCTGAGTTTCTATATGAGGCAGAAATGAGACATTTCTTTAGAACTGTTCAGTTTAGCCTTGGAGATACAGAGGATAGTTTATTGGATAAAATAGAGGATAAGGACTTTTCAATATCATCTGTAGAGATAAGTCAAATTCTTAACTGCCCTCATGAAGGAGTTTTTCATTTCGATTTACGGAATATTGGAGATTCTGTACATAAGTCTGAAGACATTATGTCTTTTCTGTTTGGAACCAGAGTGATAAAGAAGATGTTTATTAAGGATTTGGAGCCCGATCAGAAAATTTTGGTAAAATTTGTTCAGACTGGTTTAGCACCAAGAATGGCTGAGATGGAGAAAATCCTATACCCGGACATGTACATAATGTATCTTCTGATGTGTGATATTAAGTTTAATTTTCCTCGGTTTATGATAAGATATCTGAGTTACTGCTGTTAGAGTGAATCAAGAATGACCTTTTTCCCTTATGGAAGGTTCATTTCTTTGTTTTTGTTTAAAAGAGGAATGATCAGATTGGTAGATGCTGGGGTGAAATGTCACCACAGTAATGTTTTTAATGCTGGAACTTTGAGGAAAGTAGGATACTTCTGGAGCACAATTAAAGGAAAACTCTTACCTGTTGGAGCTGAGGAAAACTCGGAGAGTGCTCAGGCTCAACCAGCTAAGTCCAAGGAGGGACAAGCAGAATCAAGAGTTAGTACAGTGGCAAGGAGAATTCGTTTTGAGATGGAGGAAGTTGAGGAAGAGAGAAGTCAAGAAGGACTTCAATCTAGAAGGAAGAGGTCAATTGATGAAGAAATTATCTCTCCTGCCTTGAAATCCTCTGAACCGTTATTTTCTTATTCATTTGTGAGAGAAGCTGTTGTGGAGCAGACTGCACCGATAGAGGAACCAGCAGCTCAAACAGAAACTCAAAAAGAACCTCAATCTGCTGCTGTGGCTGTTGAAAAAGTAATTCAACAAGAACAACTTATGGAGGCAGTGCCTGGTGAAGAAGTGGCCCGACCTCAAGATTTACATGAAAATATTGTTCTTGACCAATCAGTAGAAGTCAGAGAGACTACTGTTCGTAATGAACATACTTTTGAAGCTAATACAGAGGTAATTCAGGAAGATTTTTCAGTGGAAGAGTTTCAGGCTTCAAAAGATAGTTCAGTGGATCAACCTTGTCAGGACAAGGACAAAGAACAGTCAGATGCAGATTCCTTACCACTTGCCATGCTTCATCAACCTAATTCTGGACATGAGAATCAATCACAGGGTGCCCCTGATTCGAGAAAAGAAGAAGTTGTTGAGTTGTACAAGCGTATCTCTCAGTTAGAATCTGAGAATGTTAGTCTCAGAAATTCTCTGAACTTAGAGCAGTTGAAGTTTTAGAAGCTGAAAGAATGTACTGTTTCAAGACAGGAAGTAGATTTGTTTAAGACTGATATGCTGCATGCTGTTGATCAGTTAAAATCAGAGATGGTAAAGAAAGATGATTTATCTGAGTTGAATATTTACATGGAGAAGAAATTTGAGTCTGTTGCAAACAGTGCTGTGAGTGGATCAGGCTCTTCACCTGATTTGATTCGGAAATTTCAAGCAATTACTGCAGCAATGAGCAATATGAGTGACAGATTACACGATCTTCAGTGTAATAGTTCCCCTTTGTCAGTTTTGCTAGATAATCAGAGATTTTTAGTGGATCAGTTGACATCTGGAGAGCAACCGATTAGGATTCTTTTGAATCAGTTATCAGAAAAACTGGCTCTTTTTGTTGAAAAAGAAGAAAGAATGCATGAGTTTTTCAGAGTTAATTTGATTGAAGATATTCATATGACTCAAGAGAACATAGATCTTATCATCAAGTTAGGAGATGGGATGATGAAGAGGCTCAGAGAACAGTTTACAGAGATAAAGACCACGATTCAAAGGAGATAGACACCTTTTTCCCTGTCTTATCTATGAACCTTGATTCCTCTGTATATCACAATCGTTTATATATAACAGCTTGTGAATGAAAATTCTTTTCTTACTTCTTTTTTGTTTTGTTGTTTATTGATTTATGATTGAGTTAGCCAGTATAACAAATTCACTTATTCATACACAGTTAATTATAGCATTTACTTATAGTTTAGTGCAATATTGAATGTGTTCAAATCCGTAATTTTTCATTCTTTTTGATATCACAAAAAGGGGGAGAATTTGGATAAACACAACATTTAAATTCATTTGTTTCCTATGAAGAAATTTGGATATATGGGAGAATTTGGATATATACGACATTTATCTTTTATCTATTTTTAGCTGAAAATTTATTTTTATGGGGGAGAAATTTTATTATAGTTAAATATTGTTTTAATCCTTTCAAAATTCTAAAATTTTATAAAACTAATTTTTCAATAAAGATTGCAATTAAATTAGTTCTATTATTTTATGGGTTTTGTGATCATCAAAAAGGGGGAGATTGTTGAGCAATGTATTGTTTTCAAACAATTCAAAATAATGTTTTTTTTAAAGGGGGAGATTATTTTAAATAATACTCTGTCTCTTTATGATGATTTTGATGCTCACAAATACCCTTAATTATTTACTAATTATTTCGTTGAGTATTTTGCAGGAATTTATTTTATTTATTTATTTCATATAACGAGATTTCATACTTCATTTATTCCGAAATCAATTTTAGCGCGTTCTGGAATCACTGTAGCGCGAGATCAATTTTAGCGCGTTCTGGAATCACTGTAGCGCGAGATCAGTTTTAGCGCGTACTGGAATCACTGTTCATACCCTACGTTGATGAACGTAACGTATGGATGAAAAGTTTACTTTTTATGTTAAAAGAAACGTATGGTTAAGGAACCTTACGTTATTTTGAAACGTATGGTTAATGAACCTTACGTTGTTGAAAAGTATGGAAGAAGAACATTACGTTTGGAAGGAACCTTATGTTTTTGTTGTTGGACAAGTATGGAAGAGAAACCGTACGTTAGTTTTCAGTGTTGAGTTTGTTTCTCAAAAGTATGGATCATCAACCTTACTTTTATAATCAACCGTACGTTCTTTGGAGAGTTGAAGCAAGACAAAGTATGGATGATCAACCCTACGTTTGAATGCTGAAGAGAAAGTATGTATGTTCAACCTTATGTTCTGAACCTTACGTTCTGAACCTTACGTTCTGAACCTTAGGTTTGTGAACCTTACGTTTGTGAACCCTACGTTTGGAGCCACGTCATCAACCCTACGTTTGGCGTCGGGATATTTTTGACAGACGATATTTCCTTTTGCATTGGTCAAACAGGCGGATTATTAAGCGGATTTCTAGCCGATTCTTAAATACGACTTTGACTGAATCAAAGACGATTTTCAACGGATTAATGATTGATTTAAACGGAGCTTTTTATGCCGATTCTTCAGGGGAGTTACAACGGCTCTGTTATTTCATTTTTTTTATATCGCGAATCTAAAGGAGATTTTCATGGATCTATTTATGCGGAAGATTTTCTCAGATTTGAAAATATATGTTCTATCTTGGAAACTTCGGATATATATATACACAGGAAAGTGTATGAAATATACAGATTGATCTTTTAACGAGAAAGAAACAGAGATTGTGTGAAGGCGTTCTTTTCTGGTGATCGAGAAGAAGTGTAAAACCTTTATTACCAAAGGAAGATCTTGATAGCAGATTCACGTGTTCTACATCGACTATCTGTTGTGAATCTGCTGCTGCTGAAGTTGTGAAGTTTCTTGTAATATCTATTGCAACTGGATCGACTCAGAACTGTTTTGATTACAGATCTTTATTTTCTGAAGACGACGATCTATCTACTGTCAATTGCATTCTGTTGCAATTGTGAAGAACAACTGGAGAAGTGTTTTCTTTATCGAAACTTTTTTTATTTTTGAGTGATCAGCTTCTCGTTCTAAGCTGTGTGGGTTCGTGTTTAAACCAGGAAGGCTGTGTTTGCCTGAAACTTGTAAAGGTGTCAACTGCCTGTACTCAGTTTTGAACAGGTCTGTGGAAACGAGGACCAGATAGTGAAAATCACCAAGCTCGTGGATTTGAGCGTTGGTGGAGTGGACTAGGGGCCTTCTATTCCCCGAACCACTATACATCCGTGTGTTCATGCTTTTACTTTTTCCGCTTCATATTTAATCGTGCTAAAGCATAGTGGACAGAATTTGTCTAAATTGAAGAGATTGTAATAATTTTGAAAAGACACAATTCACCCCCCTCTTGTGTGTAATCTGTAGATTCAGATCCAACACTAATATAATGTTTTTGAAATTTTTTTCTTAGGTTATAATGATGGAGATGATAAAAAAATATGTCAAAAATAATTTTATGAGGAAAAGAAATAATTTTATATTTTATATTTTTTATATTTTAGAAAAATTGGATATTGTTTTTGCAGTATCCTCTTGTATGATCATGGGATGTTATGTTCTAATTATGGCCTTATTCTATAAAACTATAAACCAGAAATGATAATCAATTTGAAAACATTTAAATACTTGGATAAACACATGATTATATAGTGTTTATGGTTGGGGCCTTATAATACTAGTTTCAATATATATACAGAGAGGTGACATTATTGGATAGAAATCAAGTTGATGACATTGTAGAGTAGTGAATTTACAAAACTAATGGGATTGGTCAAAATTCATTCAATGAACGTAGGGACTGCTAGGTGTGGTCATTAGATTGTACCAATAGAATGTAGAATTTGGGTTCCTCCAAACAACTGAGATAAGTTGGTTGGTTCTACTTCACTAACATCAAGGTTTTTTTTACTTTACCCCTTGGTACATAAGATATTTGTTTCCTATTTTTTTTACAATTATCAATAGAATTAATTCATAGGAATAGATTTTTTTCTAAATAAATTATATTAAATGGTATTTACCTTTTAGAGAATGGAAATAGTGATATTTCTATACAAAAATATTTGGATGGTTCATTTTAGTAAATTTATAATGTAATGGAGAAACCCAAATGGGGGATGGTTAGATGGAAATGATTTTTCATTGATCATTAGTTTTATTAATCATAATGTTTCATTCAACATCAGAGATAATAAAACTGAATATGATGTTATGAAAATATTGGTAGAAATGTATGAAAAGGAAACCGATATTTACAACAATTATATGAATAAAATTTTGTTTTACATAAGGTTATTAGACCAATGTACTATATATGATAATATAAATGGATTATATATGATATGAGCGAGTCATGAATATGTGGAGGAAAATTTGATATTTATTTTTTGGGAAATTTATAATCTTTTCCCACATTCATAGGGTTCTTTGTCTGTGGTAAAAAAATTGAAAAAATAATAATCTATTATTGATCTATCTTTATGAAATTAAAATGATGATATTTAATTACTATCTATGGTGTATGGAAGTTAAATCTCTATTTTGGAGTTCTCACAATTATATTATATTATGATGGTCACCACATCGGAAGAACCATTTAGAGGTTCATCGGTGATTTCTTCTCAGGAGAAGAATGATATTACTTTTGTAGAGAACTGCTTCCATGGTATGGCTAGTTCTGAGAATGATCGAATGATTTAATTAGTGATTTTTAGTGCATGATACTGGAGCTTGTGGAAAGCCTGGAACAAAGCAAGGTTTGAAATCTATGTTCCTACGGTTATGTCTATCTCGCGGACCCGTTTCCTTCTGATTGATCTGGTTATTCTCTACATAGACTTACAGGAGGCCCCCTCTTTCGATTTTATCCTAGTTAGTGATCCCTCGTCTCTACTTGCCAAGGTATAACGACATAGGAATTGGGTAATATGGAAACCCCTAGTTTCAGGTTTAAACTGAACACGAACGAGTCCAGCGCGATGGGTGCGATGAATGGAGGGGGTGGTTCGTGGCCCAGGGTTGAGGTAGTGGTGAATTTGAATTCATTCATTGTAAATGGGTTATCTATCTTGGTTTTGGCCTATTCTATGTTCATGGGGCTATCCATTTTCATTCAGGAGAAGTTGGAGATAACCCAATAGGAGACTGATTCCTAGATTCTCCATGACTCAATGCATGGTAAAGGATCCCCCTTGGTCTATTGCGTACACAGTCAAGAAATTTAGATCCATCCATGGGAACAATATCCATTTGAATCACACTTTACGCTAGGGTAATAAGGCCATGGATCACTTTTATTCCTTGGTGGCCATGTGATCCATCTTCACTAGTATCCTCCCTATCAATGGTTTCAAACCAGTCTGTGTTAAAATAATTAGATAGGACTCCCTCAGATTTCACTATTTCATACCGCCTTAAATTCTGGGGTCTTTTGGTAGTGCCTATGGTTTCTTTCATTGAAGAAAAATTTTACTTGGATGGATTGATATATGTCCCAGAGTTGATTTCAAGGAAAACATATTTGTCCAAGTACATTATTTTTTATTTTTGGTAAGTGGGGACATAACATAAGTGAATGTATGAATCAAACATAGTTTCTAACTTCCATATAGATGAACATAGTCAGTACAACAGACAAAGAGTCTAGTTTTATAATAAGAATGATCATTCCGGTGTTGTTGTAGGCCATTTTCTAATTTAAATATTTTCTATAAACTATTCTGGATAGTAATATAATTTATTATATACCCACAATCTTTGATAGAGTTCATATAAAAGTATATAAAGCTATAAATATAGTATAGGAAGGTTATAATAATATTTTATTATAAAATTGAGGTTTATTGACACATATAATTTTAGATATATTATAGGTCGCTAGGTGATCCTTATATTTGTTGGACAACATAAGGATGCAAGATTTAGAATAAACTTTTTGAATTGATAGTTAAAGATCATATGATGGCCCACAATGATTTATTATGGATTTATGAATTGAACCTCTTACTTGAATAGATAGAGTGATGATGTTACTATGATTGGAATGAAATTATTATATGGACTGATAATGTTTATCATTAGGACTTGTGACCGTATTGTAAATAATTATACAATTCTACAGGTGTAGAGAATCCAGATACTCAATCACATAGTTTATGGATGAACCAAGATTTATATGTTAGTAAAATATAATATAGTTTCCTTCATTATGATTTGTATAAATATATGGAATAAAAATTTTGAACATGTTTATTCTTATTTCTATGTTCTCTCGAATAGGGGATCATTTTACATTATAACCATCACTGATGATGTTACCCGAATGTTCTGGGTTTAATTATAAAAAAATAAATCTGGTATGTTTTAGTATTTTATTAAATTAAATATTTTAGTTGAAAAAATATGTGAATGAATGTTTAAATTTATCTGAAAATGTTGGGTTATATAATAGTCACAACATTCATAACTTTTATTAAATGAATTGTTTAATTTCTAAGAATACAATTAAAGTAACTCTACAATAAAAATTAATAGATGGGAAAATACCTAAATCTCATATATAGAATTCATAAATTTTGAGTATTAATATTGTAATGTGTAATGGAATTTAGTTTGACGTAATAAATCTAATAATTTATTTTGTAAATAGAATTATAGCTTCTTATGAGGGGAAATATCTAATGGGGAAAAATGTTTGGTTAGATTACAAATATAATATATCTCAATATTTATGAATGTGTCATATATTTTCAAATCGATGATAAAGATATAGATAAGAAAAAGTTAATATATACATTGTTTTTTCTTATCAAATATGGTGATGATAATTATATCATCCCAAAATTTTATAATTTAATTCTTTTAGAATAAATATTATTTCTTTGATATCTTATGTTACACACAATACTATGTTAAAAAATATCTCACTACACTAATAACAAATAAATATTTAATATGACACTCAACATATATCTATTTTATTTGAGGGTATGAATAGAAATAACTGATTTACCAAAACCTATATTGGATTAATATGTATAAATATAATTCATTTTTTAAAATTAATTATAAAATAAAATAACGATCATTTGAAAAAAAATATTTATGTTTTTTTCAAAAAACATTTATTATACATGTAATGTGTTATTATCATAATAAATAAATTTAACCAATAACAGAGGATTATTTTAATGAAAAATATATGTTATATATTAAATAAATGATTTAATATTTGTTTTCTTGGTGTGGAATAGTAATAAACCCACCTTTAATAAAAAAATATATATTTTAATAAAAAACGTTTTTCAAAATTATTTCACATATATTAAATTCAATTTCACCAACTTATAGAAATTGAATTTAAAATATTAGACACCATGTTTTTAATTAGGAGGGAAAAATTTGGAAAATATGGCCCTTTTATTTTTGGTCATTATAAACAGTAACCATTGTAAATTTTTGTCACATTGGTAATTGGAAAACTATTAAAATAGGGTTGATGCTTTCAAATAAAGATTTTAATTTTATTGAATGCTTTCTATTGTGATATTTTCTAAGTTTACCTAGTCCATATACATAAATTAATCGAATATATGATCACACAATGATAAATTTCTTTTATTTTTTTCTTTAATTTTAATTTATGTAAATACTAAATATAAAATTTTAATATCATGTATTTGATATATCTAAAAACATTTCACAAGTATAAAAATATTATTTGATTAATTTTACTTTTTTATTTGAAATATAAAACCATTTTTTAGTATAGTGTTTAATATAAAAGATTCTATACTTGAATAATTACCATAAATTCCTATGAAACTTTAACACCATATGTATTCAATTATAAGAAAAAAAAGCAAAATAGTTTCAAAAAATATTAAAAGTAATATTATTTATTTGTATTATAAATTTCTAGGAATTTATAGATAAATATTTTCAATTATGTATTTTTTAAAAGATTATATATGAATTACAATTTTTTTTGGTTTCAATAAGGGCATATAAAATGAATAGAGTCAAAATTGACGTTATTTATAATTATTAATAATTATTTTTAAAAATGATTTTATATTCATTTAAACCATAACATGTTACAATTGAGAGTAATATGATTGAATACATCACCCATTTTCCATTTATGAGTCACATAACCATTTACTATAATATTATAATCCTAGTTATATTGAAATATGTTTTACCACAGTTATGGTAAAAAATGATTAATGAAGTGTTTAATAAAAATGTTAAGGAGTAAAATAAAACAAAAACCTCAATAAATATAATTTTATGATTTAATTTCTACCCAATCATACTTTTTGTAAAATTATTTTCTCTTTGTGTTTTTTAGATTAATAACTACTAATACAATTTTATCATTTATTAAATTCTATATCTTACATACCACTCTAATATAAAAGGGCAGCCCACCATTCCCATCATTATAGAAAATTTTGAAATCTAACCTAACCAAAAAAAATTAATTATCTTCCAAAAATACCAATTGATGTTTTATAGTTACATGTATGATAAAAATAAAAACCATATTATCCTTAAGTGTATATCTATAGGAGTCCTATCAATTTAGTGGTAATCACCTTAACCGATCACTTTATTTTTATTTTTTATTTTAACTAATATATAAATATATATATTGAATTTATGAGAAATAATAAATAAAATTTCAAAAATACTCTAAAATTTTGATTTTTTATGAGTTAATCATTATCCATCACTTTTACCATTTAATGGGATATGAATGTACTACTCATTCCTATGTAATCCATACCCTCACCTTGTAATGATACAGTTCCCCCAAGACCCAAGAAAATTCCTTAATGTTTTTAGTGTGGTCCATTGAGTCACATGAACTGAAATTTTACCACCCCACCTAGAGGATTCCAGAACTGCAATCAGATGGGGGAACCTTCAGTGATATTGTCATGTTTCATTGGGGTCAGTCGATCGGTACACATCTCGAGTGTCAAAGGTATTTCATACTTCGATGGGATAAGGATAAAATAATACCTCCATTAAAAAGAACAATTATGTACTTGGTGAATCTATGAATTCAATTACTCCTTAGCAAGGGAAATCACTATACAGAAACAAGGAACAATGAGTGGAGAGAAAGCAATTATTTAAATACAAGCATGTAATTTTGGATGATATATATGGAATATCAATGGTGCGGGGTATGGTTATTTTTGAATTATACCATCATACATTCTTTTTTATAAGGGTTTTTTCTATTCCATTATTGATTCTCATGTTATTTATTTTCTATGTCTATAAGTTGAGATAATGAATTCAGTGTTAAAACATAAAAACCCTCTTGGTCAAAGAGAATGTAAATCATTTATGTGTCTAGAATATTCTATAACTATTTATTGAGCTAGGTTGATGTGATATTTCTCAGTACATCAAACGGATTCCTATGACATTATCATGGGTGTGGATTCATTAATGATGTTGAAGGCTCAGATCAACTATTATACATGAAGTGTCAGTATTATGATGGAGCATGGTTTCATGCGTCCATCTCGATGACACCGGAATATAGATCTTGGTGTAATTGGATTATGGGTCCCAGTAGTTGGAATGATAATCTACCGGTTGCAATCTTTGACTTTGTAATTTAATGAAAAGACCAAAGATATCATTTTTATTAGTGGTTGATCAGTTTATAGATTTTGTTCTTGAGAATTTAGTAGTGTTACTGACTATTTGGGGAGAAGAGTTTATGATTGATCACTAACCTTGACTAGTACTATTTCACTTCCATTTTATCAGATGTAACCAATAAAATTAATGAAATTAAAAGACCTGTTATAGGGGATTGAAAGTAATGGTTTTATTGGGCAGACCACATCTCCATGTCCAACACCAATTTTATTTGTCATAATGGTGGATGGAAATCTACTGTTGTGTGTGGATTTTCTTAAGCTTAAACACGTAATGATAAAGAAAATGAATCCACTTACATGTAATCGTGATATGTTCAATCGATTTAGGGGAGTTTAGTAGTTCCCTAAAATTGGCGTATGATCATGTTATCAAAAATTATAAGTATAGAAGGACGATAAACTAAAAAACCTTTATGAATAATATATGTCCTTTATTACTCTCTGAAATTTCCATTCATTCATATTAATATTGTAGTGCTATTTATAGAATTTATGAATAAATTATTTTAGTTTTATTAAGATTATTCTCTAGTGGTGTTTATGGATACATATTGGTGTATTTAAGGACAATGGATAAGTGTGAACAAAACATGCAGAAAATTTTTGGAATCACGAGGGTTCATCATCTGTATTCTAAATTATTAAAGTGTTTATTTTTTGATACATGCGGTATATTTTCAGGGACATTTTATTTTTTGAAATTGATGTTTCTAGGGATCCATAAAATAAAGACAATGCTATCTATTGGAAGCTACAAAGGTATTTCTTTGAGATATATATTTTCCATAGTCTTACTGGTCAATAATAATTAACTATTTGTGATTTTTAATGATTATCCTCACCTATTTCCTCATTAATAAAGAATAATATACCATTCCAATGGAATGAGAATGATTATATTACCATTAAATAGATTAATGTTTTCTTTAAATCGGCATTAATATTGATTTTTGTGGAATAAGTGGAAGTGTATGTGGTGTATTATTATGCTCAAAGATATGGTTTGGGATGTGTTATTCGGAATGAAAATAATGTTGTTGCATATGGATCATTTTAGTTGGTAGTTAATGAAAATAATTACACAAAACATGATTTGGATTTATCGTTCCTAGTACATGGTTTTTAAAAATTGCATCATTATCTCTTTAATGATAAATTTAATATGTTCATGGATCATTAAAATTTTATTCATATTTTATCACAATTAAATTTGAATAAGAGAAAAAGAATAAGAACATAGTATTTCCAAATGTTTTACGTTGATTTTTTGTATATAATTAGAGAAATCATTTTACTGTAGTAAACATAAAGTAGAAAGGAATAATCTCAGTTTGGAAAAAGAAGATTCTAAGGGGTCGTAGTTGATGCTAGAATTAATCGACATGCCCCTAGAATGTGATGGCCAAGGGGAAGTAATGGACATCTTGATAGTTTATTTTTTTTATTATTGTTCTGACGGTTAAATAAACACATACGTATGATGGAGAATTTTTGCAATTTACCTCAATACACAATTGTGGGGAGACCACTGAGGGATGTAATCTAGATGGGAGTTCATTGTCGTTTATCAGAAATAGGATAGTTGTACACATGGATTGTCTGGGAATATATTTTTAGGACTACCACCATTTAAGATGGGTTGTTCATCATGGAATAAAAAACATTTATAAGGAATTAAAATCACAGCTCTTGTGGGTTATTTTGAATGGGAAGGCAGTTGATTTTTTATCAAAATGGTTAACTTGTATTCTTGTTAAGGTTGAGCGTCATCAACCAATAAATATGTAGAAATATTTATCAATTCCAGTGTGAAAATGAGATAATTTAGTTATAGATTTTGTAATAGGTATCCCATGAATGGTCTGGAAAAAATATACCATATGTTTGATAGTAAATCAACTAACCAAGCCTACTTATTTCTTTGATATTTGTTAATGTCATATTATAGAGGGATTTTCAAATTCCTAAATCTAAGAAGTGGTAAATCATCATGACATTCGAGATTCAATAGTTTTAGAAATAGATCTGAGGTTCACATCTCATTATTGAATATACATACATAAATTCCATGGGAATCAGGTGATTATGATTACAACGTATCATCCTTATATTGATGGAAATTTCAAATAGACGATACAAATATTGGAAGGTATATTGTCAGATTGTGAAATGGATTTTGGTTGATCAGGAGTAGGGAACATTCCATTATTTTAGTACTCATATAACCAAAATTTTCAATCCTAGTTATATATGTCTCTGCTTGGGGAAATCTATGGGTGCCCTTATCAATCTCCACTTTATTTTGTGGAAACAGTTGTCACTTCAGAAGATGGGAAAGGCATTGTCCATGAAAAAAAGAAGATTCTTTTGATCTGAAAATGGATGGAGATGGAATAGAATCATAAAATATCATATGTCGATAATCTTAAATCGATGTTCTTATTCTAGGAGAGTGATCATGTTTTTTTAAATACCTATCTAATACATAGACACTTTTGTTTTGGGATGAAGGAAAGGTTATCTCTCTCATACATAGGCCCTTTTGAGGTACATGAAAGTGTTGGTAAGGTGGCCCATTCATTGTAATTGGAACTAGTATTTAATGATGTTCATAATGCGTTTCATGTATCTTAGTTGAAATTTTATCATCCTATTCATTACCATGTGATTTTATGGGGTCATGTTGATCTTGGGTTGGATGCTTCGTTGGTGCACATGCCAGTGGGAATTGCGGAGAGGTATGAAAAAATTGCATGTAGGAAAAATATTGGTCTAGAGTAGGTTTTGTGGAAACATGGTTATATTTTTTAGGATACATGGAAATAATAGAAGGAAATTAAAGAGAAATTGATTGAAATATTTTATATCAATTATAGTTTTGTACTTATGGGGATGAAATATTCAATGGTGGGGAGAATTTTGCACCCCACAGTTGCAAGTACGTAACCCATAATTTATGATTTTTAAGAATGTAACGTTATAGATAATTTTGTGTGGCCTTAAATGAAATTTGGAATGTTTTCATTCTTTTATAATGGTTCAAAATTGGTGTATAGTTACTAAAAACCACATATCTCCTACAAGCAATGTTCTACATCGATATATGGGCTATGGAGAAGACCCATGAAAATGCGTAGAATTTTTCCAAACCATGTAGTATCCTATAAGAAACCATGATTCTGGAGATAGTTGTCCTTTTCATGGTTGGCATATAGTTTTCTAATCATATGATCCATCTATGCGAGATCCCCATTACAGAAGTTGTTTTCACAGTGTTAGGGAAAAATTTGCCTAACCATTCATGTAACCATGAACGGTTGAAAAACAAGATCCAAAAAATGTAAATCTTTGATAGGATTGTGTTTTAACCCTTATTTTCCAAAAACTGACCCTAAATAGATATTTTATCATCCCAATGGAAATATAGGATTACCACATCCATGCTAAAGTGATACAAAGGCATATCTTTTTGTTTCAGAGCCCATTTTAAAATTAAGTCATTGTTTTTAGCAGTTTTGCATTGTTTTCCATAGAATATCCAACCCTCTCTCCCCATTTCATTGGCATATGTCCATTGATGGTAGATCTAATTTATTTGATGCCAATTATGTTGTAATTTTCATTTTATGATGAAAGTGGAATAGACCTAAGGTGATTTCTTAGAGTTTAAAACTGGTTTCATGTACTTTTATGTGATGCTTTTAATTTTCATGATGTTTTTTGAGTTTAGTTCTTTCACTCTTGAATCCTCTTGAAATAACTAGAAGGCATGGTTTCAAATAAATTAAATTAATTGATTTTTTTTGTGAAAGTGATCATAAAATCTGGGTAGACACCCTCCTTAGTTATGTTTGTGTATTTTTGTGTAATAATGAATTTTTTTTGCGAGAGATTTGAAAAATGGTTTTAAAATATTAGTTTATTTTTTTATTATTCGGAAAAGATATTCAAAAAGGATTTCAATAAAATGATTTTTTAATGGATTTATAATGATTACATTAGCATGGGGTTTAGGCATACATGGTGTTGTATGTTCATATTGCATATGGGGACTAGTTAAAATACGACATGGTTCTTGTATCCAAAGGTGTAATGGTATAGGTGATATCGATTACCCTTTGATGACTGGTAGATCGATGAGATACCAATCATGAGTATTGAAATGTTTCATATGTTTTCTTGGGTGGATGTGTGGATATGTGGACATGTGGATGTGTTAAAAGATATGGGTTATTCCCAATGTATTATGAAATTATTTGAAATAAATATATCCTTTATTTTGAAGGAAATAATTTTTGGTTTGGGAAAATATTTAGTTTATAAATAGTTTCGGTTTGGGATACACAATTTTAAATTTTTTCATTTTTTTATATAACTTTTTTTATATAAATGTTCTATCATGTTCTATCCCTATGGCGTGATTGGGTATGTTATTTGGGGAAAACCTACTGAGTATTATTACTTACCCATGATTTGGAACATTGGTATATTTGAAGATGTTGTTTATTGGGAAATGGGAAAAGTTACTGTCTTAAAAATCTATAGTTTTGTTTCATGATACATGGTCTATTTTGGGGATTTGGAGAATGTAACATGTTTGGAGATTTGGATTTGTTAGTGGAGTCATTATGTTTTATCTTACATTGTGTATCTTTATTTTATAGTATTCTAATATGGTACAAAATTTTAGCCTAAATTTAATATTAATTGTATTTCATTGAGTTGTCATCGGTTAATATCACCCATCATGTAGTGGGTTATTTGGTTATTACCTGTTTTGTTAGTTGTTTTATATTTAAATGGGAAATCAACACCAATTTTGTTGAATAAATATGCATGTATTTTAAGCCTTTGGCACATTGTTGATGTCTCTTAATGCCATGTAGAATTTTCACCTCATATCAAGACAATGAGGTGTGAGGGATATTATATCCACCATGAATGCCTATTTATGTAGTGGCAGTTACAAAATTATACAATTCTCCAACGGTTATGTCTTCAAATAATGGATATTTTGATCATATTATCCAACACATATTATGTTAGGGGAGGCCATTACCTTAATATTCTAAGGGAATATATCTATTAAAGTATCTTTTATAAATCTCCCTCAAATATTAATATAGAAAATATTTTATATTAAAGAGGATTAATATGACTATGGGTATGTGTCTAAGGACACCTCATATGCTTCATTACAAAACAAGGTGACTCACATGGTGTGGGATTATTTCAAATCTAGCATGAAAAATGAAAAAAAAGAATCTTCTGTAAATTGGGGGCATCTCACTAGCTTTAGGGATGATTTCTAGAAGCCACAAAAACTACACAAATTTTCTTTATTCCTATATTTACACGAAAAGAAGAAAATAATTTGATGTTGTTTATCATGAATATTGGTAAATGGTTGTTGATTATAATTCAATCTAGGAGGCCCCTCTCAACCTTTTTATTTATAAGGATTCTCTAGATAATACTATTTTCCACAGTTTGAATGACTCTCTATAAGGATATATTATCATGAACATTTAAATCATATCGTTTCACTAGAAAAATGAATAAAAACGATGATCAATTGAGTAGTTTTTCAGAATATGTTATTTTTGAGGCATAATCTTTTAATATAATCATGATTTTAGGGGAAAAACAAAAGATGAGAAACTGATCAAATCATCATGTGTTAAAGGAAAACATAAATGGTATGATAAAAGAGTAACATTATGATCTTTTGATAAGCTATCATGGAGAAAATTTTCATATGAGTATTTTTAGGAAATTATCATTTTTATAGGTAGTAATATTATAGGATACATTATTATCCTCTGTGACTATTACATTAATATTTTAACATGGGCATGTTGGGTCCTAAACAATGATTCAATCAGAATTCGAGTTGTTTGGTTAGGATCATGATGGGTTTGATTTATATATTATGGTTTGATCTCTCATAATTTATTAGAAAATGTTTTGAATATAGTGGAACCTAGATTTGAAAGGGGTTGTTTTGATGCCTCAATAATGGTGTAGATGTGGTGGAAATTTCTCTTTTTAGTAACATTGGTTTGTTGAAATATTATATGACTGTAAAAAAGTGATTATATATTTTTTTTAATCTATATTCTATTGAATTAATTTACAATGGAATGATGTTATTTGTTTAAGGGGTTTTCATGGATTAGTCACCATAGTGGATTTTAAGAAGGACTAGATCATTGGGTTTTAGAATCTAATAATTTTTGTTAAATGTTGGTTCCAAATTCATAAATAACATATGATGGAGATAAAATATTATAAGGTATCAATGGACCCAAATAGAGATCTAGTGGTCATAAATATTTTAACTTGTATTGGTATTCTATTTTATGTCACTTTTATTGATGATTTTTATTGTAATTTATAAATTTTTCTTTGATATTTTTTTCTCGACCTGATTATTTGATTTTTTATATACAGTTTTTGGTTGTTTGTTAGGAAGTGCTGTTGTGAGGGTCCAGACATGACTGAAAAAAATATTTACCAAAAAATATAATAAAAATAATGTTTCAGGAGGTTTTTTGTTTGATATTATTTATTATTGATTCTTTTAAAGAAAATTCTAATTGATGAAACATTAACAAATTAATTTACTCTAATTAAGAATAATAATTGTTCAATTAATAGTGAATTTATATAAAATTGAAATAACTATTCAGTAAATTTTTTATTTAATTCAAAATAAAATTTTTTGTAAGACAAAACAATACATGATAAGAGATATATGCCTTATTACATCAGGTAATGTTGGACTATCTATTTCCAGTCGAAAAATCCATTACCACTAAAATAAAATATCTTTAATTTAATATACCTATCAAATATAAATTGAAATATACTAATATTTTTTCCGACACCCAAGATGGTGATTCGCATAAAATATTAGTGTGAAAAATATATCAAATAGGGTTAATTCTATGATAATATTAATTTTCAAATTTAAATGAATATTAAAGTGATAATAGGGTATGTTGAATTGACAATTATAAAGTTATATATTATTAAAATTATAAAATAGTTAACATTGTTATATTATATTGGTTTGAATTAATTTTCTCCATCACCACTCACCACACACTATATTACTCTTCAAGATGTTTGGATAACATTAAGAATATATAGATTCTTTGAGGGGTTTGATAACATACTTGTTACATCCTTTAATACTGGAGGCTTAAACATAATATCACAATCTCTAGTTTCTGTAGAATGACTAAATAAAGTATACATGTATATGAGTAATAAAATATTATCGAATTGTTAATTTTCATGTTAATTAATTTACCAAATGAAACAAGTTATATCATTGTTTAATATAATTGATATGTTTAAATATATAATGGAAATAACATACTAAAAAATATTGGTATATCAATTCCCTGTTTACACATAAAATCTCATTTCTTGCTTCTATCATCAACGTATAAAAATTCGAATATTATTTTTTTATATTCGTTGTTATGAATACATATAAAATTATAAATACTATTGGATTTTTCCAAATAAAATGATTTATTATATTTTATAAATTTTCAATACCCTACTGTTTTTATAATGAATTACCCAATATTTATTTATTAAGTACATAACACACATTCTAAATTAGTTAAATGTTCTGTTAGCTTTTCTATATAATGGTGATTAAATATGCATTATTGGATTCATTATATTGCCTTATATTTCATCATTTTATTCCATAAATCATCAAAATAATCCATATATTTGTCAAAAAATACATATCTTGTTGGTATAAGCATACTTGTATGATACTCATATCCCTAAAATAAAAATTTCACTATAGTCTAGTGCTAAGTATATCATAACATCTTGAACCAGGTGACACACACTGGTTCCCTAAGCTAGCCAGTAATGTTACCTCATTAACATATTCTTATATGCTAGAAGTTTTTGACTAATAGAGAGGGTCAAATAAATGCTATTTTTGGACTATAGACTCTTTATCATAATAAAATGCTTGTAGGAAAAAATAAATAATAAAAAAATGTAATATATTTATAACAAAAAAATTCCAACATTACAAGATGGCCAAAACTGGAAATACAATATGAACAATAACTATAGATATGACACTCAAATGTAAAGGACATGTGTCATTATGAATAGAAAATGTAAAGACACGGATAACTCCCCAAGAAGATCTTGAACCACATCTGTTTCCATCATCCATGATCCATCCCAACTCACCCATCTAAGATAGGTCATTTGTCCTTATCTTATCACACCACCATGAAATCTATTCAGGGTCCAATCATGCCACCCATGTAGGTTGTGAGTAAAACTCAGTAGGCCACCACCTATGTGGTCTAAATCAATGTACAATAAAAATTAGTGTATATGGTATAAAAAATAATTAACTAAAATTCATATGTTAATACTTTTTAAATTAACAATTAATATTTATTTAACAAGATTAACCCCTAAGTTAACATGGACACCCATATGTCAGTACCTTCTTCATCCCCTGAAAGCAATAAAACTATTTCCAAGGGATATCAGAACTAAAAATTCTATTATTATAGTTCTTTGATTAATACATGAATTCCCCTATTACCATTCATATTTTAGACTTGAATGGCTAGGTCACTATTCATAATTTCACAACTGAATGATCATGATTCAATTAAAAATTTCACAGTCAAATGAACATGCTACCATTCATAATTTCTAAATTTAAGGACCCTGTTACCATTCATAATTTCATAATTTAATTACTATGTAACCATTCATAATTTGACAATTGAATGACCATGTTACAATTATTTATTTCACAATAAATGGCCAAAAGTCCATTTTTCCATTCACCAACGAATAATTAATTGAGCAATTATTTATCCACATAATTTTAATTAATAATTAATCATTTAGATAATAATATAATTCATATTTATTAATTTCCAAATTAATTAAGCACATCAATCCCATTAATTAATTAATCATTGAATTAATCAATATCCCCCAATTCAATATCCAGCAATTAAATCAATAATTAATAATCAACATTCCGAAATCCCTATATCTCATAATTAATTCCATAATAATTATTCATATAAAAACTCTGAATATATCATAATTAATTCAAAAAAAATTATTCAAATCAACAATCATAATATCACAATATTAGTTCCAAAATTAATTAACTCAAATCATATGTCTCAATATTTTTTAATTATTTCAAAAATTAATTATATCAACACATCTATATAAATATATAATTATTAATTAATAAATTAGTTATAACAACTAATAAATCTCAATATCTCACAATTAATTCTAAAATGAATTATATCAATCTCTCAAAATTAATTCAAAAATTAATTATCTCAAATCAATAATATCAATATATAATAAGTAATTCAGAAATTAATTACGTCAAATCATATATCCAAATAACACATAATTATTTCAAAAACAAATTATCGCAAATCAATAATCTCAATATCTTCTAAATAATTCAAAAATTAATTATCTAGATCTATATTCTCAAATTCCCTAATTTTATTTCTCCTAAATTAATTGAATAACTAAATTATTGTGTTCAATCATGAACACAATTTCAAAAAACCTAATAGAAGTTATAAAATTTCTTAAATATAATTTTAATTACGAGTTTTGGATTTGAATTATAAAACACATACCTCAATTCATTGATGAACGATCCCAAACTGAATTCTTTAATTTGAGATGAGTAATGTCGTAGCGTGAGTTCCCTTACTAAAACCTAAATTCATGATTGAAAATTTTAATATCCCTAAATTGTAGATCTACATCCATGATCCCTAGATCGAGATCCATTAATTGATCAATATACATCAAATAAAAGAAATAACATCTTTCAAAGGATGAAAGATGAATGAGAAAGAGATGAAAAACTACAGAGGATGGGAACTGCTTTCCATGAGGGTACATATCTTCAATATAGGTTTCTAATTTTGATGAAATTATTTTGGAATGGTTTTGAATCTATCATGAAGAATCAAAAATTGTGAAATTAATATTATGTTTAGATGGGGGTTCATTTGGTTTCAAATGGGAGCTTAAGAAATTTTAAAATACATTTTTGGGTGATTTAATAACACATATATGATTTTCTGTTTGGGCATTGGGATTCTGATAATCATGTTCCATAAGCATATGACTCTTCTTGGGGAAAGGGTGATTTATTTCCCTATTTAGGGTTCATGGTTTTTCAAACCATGATCCAACTATGAGAAACCTCTATATCCATTGTTGCACGATTTGTTTGGCCATGGCTCATGGTTCAGGAAAACTGTATGCCAACCATGTACTACCAACATTCTTCCATTTTTTTTAAAAAATCACACAAACCTACCACAAATAAAAACAAATGTGATATTTACTCAATAGAAGAAAGAAAAGTACATGTAAACAAGCTCAAGATGTCTCTCAAAATTTTAGTGGGTTTTAACACTCCCCACATTATAAGATCTCATCCTTGAGATGCACTCTGAATCATATATATGGTTCTGATTCAAAAATATTTGGCCACTGAGCCCTCATGTTTTATACTATCTCCCTTGTTTCCTCAAGAACACGACCATATTTACAAAGTAAATGAACTATCAAAATGGTCTTTCCTCGCCACACATTCTCACTGTGATCCAACACATGCATCAAATGCTCCTCCCACGACACATCTCTCATAATCTCACCATCATTCACATTGATCACATGAGAAGGGTCGGGGTGATACCACTAAAGTTGTGACACAAGGAAAACATCATGAATACCACTGTATCAATTTGAATGTGCTGATCATTATACCACCGACTTGATTCTCTCCACAGCCACAAATAATACAACCAACATGGGCACCAGATTTCCCTCTCTCTATATCCAATTGTGACGTAATATTTGGTGACACATGAATAAATTCATTATCACAATTTGAAAACTATAGTGTACTTCAATTTCTATCAGTATATGACTTTTTTCTACTCTGATCTATATCCATTCATTTCCAAATATGTTGACCATGATATGATGTCTACTACACGAGGCTCAATCCCAACAACTCTGAATCACCTTCCTATATCCAACAAAGTTTTGATCTACATAGCCTACCATAAAGATCCTCTTAGGGTTCCATCTAAATAGTTTCCTAATAAATGTTGTCATAAGAAAATACTGATAAATCCATTGTCTTCCCCCAATACACACTTTTTTCCTAAAAACACATTCACGTAATATCCCTAGGCACATGTATAATATTATCCCACTTCCAATCTATCTATGGGTGTAAATCCATACTCAAAAAAACATACATACCGAGACCCTTTTTGTAAACCTTTAACGAATCTAGAAGTAATACATGAGCTAAGATATTAAACAATAGTCAATGGATCCCCATGAAGATGTACTATCTACTGAATAAAAAAATTTCTTAGCTTCTCCACTTATAATTTTTACCATATGGGAAATAGGTGTGATATATTTGTCATTTTTTCCGCAACAACAAAAATAAAATGATTATTTTGCAGTGACCTCAATAGACCCACAAAAAAAAATCCAGAGTCACATCATTTAATTTTTAATCCATAATGGAAAAAAGTTCTATAAAACTACATTGTTGTTGATTCTCAACCTTTACATGTTGAAAGGTGTAGCCTCATGTCACGTGCCCTTGTATCTATTTTTACATGCTTTCCCATCAAAAAATATATGATTTCCATGATAAATTTAGGTCACATATGCATTTACCACCCACATCGATGAATTAAACACACACATTAGCTCCTATTGCATTCACCTAGGATAAATAACCTAATTCCCCATATAGATGATCTAATCCTAATCAATGGACCAATCGGAAGGTGTCTCCCCACATTCAATATTTTCACTTAAGGACATCCACTATGAAACACCATACTTCATATACTTGATCAGTCTCAAATGAATAGAATTTATTAAAAACAGAATGATAATCATCTTCTCTTAAAACTCTGGGACCACAATAAGTGTTTCAGAATGTGAATTCATCATCTTCTACTCATCACTATACTCTTGAACTTCCTGAGCCAGATATTTCCTTCTTAATGTATCAACCACATTATTTCCTGTCCTTGGAATATATTCTATCTGAAAACCAAATGAATTGATACAATCAACATGTATCCACTATCGGATATTCAAATCTCATTGGAAGAAGATATAATTTATGATATTGTAATTCATAGACACATTAATCTTCTAACCCAACAGATATTGATTCCATCAAATAAAATGATGAAAAATTGTTTCAAACTCTTGGTAATGATTATTGATGTTTTGTTAATGTGGACTGAACTACTGAGATATTCCCACCACACCTCATTCCCCACACATCTATACATCTCCATGTCCTATTCCAAATGCATCAAGATACAAAATATACTCTTCAACTGGATCTGATATGATCATAATTGGTGTTGTTTTCAATTGGTTATTTATCTCTTGGAAATAATTATCACATGGTCTTGACCTATCAAGCCTTATCCCTTTTTTTGGTCAATTATGAATGAGGAACTATCAAAAGTGAAATTTTTTGTTTGAGTAATTGATAATAAACTATTAACCTTTGAAATATATAGATATAAAATACATTCATTTTATGCTCCCAACAAACCAATGGAAAAACATTATGAGGGTCCACTAACACACCTTCCTCTGTGATTATGAGTCCCAATATTTGTACATGAAAAATCCAAAACATATTGTTAGATATCAAGTAATATATTCGATTCTCTCTTAATGAACTCTAAAGGATTTCAATATGTTAGGAAAGATCAGCATAAGTCTTGGAGTACACCATGAAATCATCCAAAATTGATGACATGAAATGATACAAGTATAGTTTAATGATCATGATCGTCAAGGACACAAACAATATTATTTCATTTATCAACACAAATGGAATTATGATTTACTCAAAAAGTATATACCTACATCAATCTATAGTCCTAGATATTTTATAAGTCTGAAATCCTAATCAATGATAGCCTAATATCAAGTAAAAATTGTAAAATAGAAAATATCATATCTACTAGTCAATCAATACATAGATACCTAGAAAATGAAAATAATCCTTCATTTTCATCCAATTTAACATCCAATAATTAAAAAATAAATCAATATACTCATCATAATTCATATAAAACAACACAAGTGAACCCCAACTTGACGTTATTAGATGGATAGATCCCTTCTCCTCAAACTCCATATTAGAGTCCTGATCTCTCGCCACTCGATAGGCTAAATTCTGTACGGTTGAATACAAATTGGCTCAACTCCTAAAATGATCTCAATAGTAAATTCCACATCTCTCTCCAGTGGAATCCCTGAGATATAATCAGGAAATACATCATAAATCTAGTCCACTATTGTTGGAAAGATATCATTTTATACACCCCCATCATCCATAAATAAACAAGAAATCTAGTTTATGAGCTCCCCTAGTTGATCAGTAATTGGCCCTACTCCGCCTTCCTATATATCCCACAATCTATATTAAATATAACTTAATCCCTTAGGATACCAAAAGGTCACTCTCCTTAGCTAACAGTCTATGTTGATTCATTATGCTACATTCCATTCCGTACCCAAAATGAGGTCATTTCACAACATTTTATGGATTTAATGAACCCATTAAAATCAATACTCTCCATCCTCGATAGAACAACACATTCAAAAGTTTATGTCCATCGATCATGTTCCGAAAAGTGGGATTATCTTAAAAACACCAATTCAAGAGAAACACATCCATGATCAAACCATTAACAAGTTGCGATGAAATAATAGAATGAGTGGAACTAGTATAAAAAAAAGAACTATAAAATATATAATCTATTAGAATAGTACTTTTCACTGTCAATGGTCTAGCCTCTCTATCAACATGTGTAGGTTACACTGCATGAAATTATATTTTCCCTCTTCCATGTGATGCAGTTTGAGTCCCTATAGGTACACCAACCAACTAGTAAGGGTTCTCTTACATAGAAAATCAATATCAATGGACTCTATCCCCACATCTAGTAAAACTATATCTACTATCCTAATAAGTTATAGAATATTCCATTCGAATACTTTGATTCTTCCTAGCTACACCCTCACTGAATGGTTATCACATGGTCTTACAGAACAAATATAGATGTCAAATCATTATGAAAGAATGATACTCTACTGGTGGTTGGGGAAAATATCTAAAATACTGGCCCTACCTACCACACTTGTGGATTGTATTAGGTTAAGTTCAAAAGTAATTAACCATTCCCCATGGCCATTGTACTTACTATCCCAATGGATAACACTCAGATAATGTTTCTTCCCACTATCAAAAGATATACATTCTATTTATCCATTTCCAACTTGATGTTCGACAAAAAAAGTATCCCTCACGTTCCCCTTAGTTTTGAGAGCCTGATCCACAACCATCAAAAATTTATTTACCCAAAAGAGGTTAAATTGGGACATGATCTCACATTTATTTTCATCCTAAAAATCTTTTCCATATCTATTGCGTCCTCTTCCAATGTTAGTGAAATTAATTACAAGTCTGTAAAAAATTCATCATATTCTACCACAAACATACTCCCTTGAGTCAACCTCATGAAATCAACATTACACTATGACCTCAACATTTCATGCCAAAATTCTCTAGTAACTTCTCTAATAAGTTATTCGATCACATAACATTAGCCTTTACAGTCTGAGCCTGAACATCAGCCACATGATTCCTTGATTCATGAAGCTTATATGTTTCCAACTTGACCCTCCTCTAGCCAAGATTATCAAAATGGTCATTTATTGTTTCTATGGACTAAATTAAGAACTCATCTCTATTATGTCCAATTTATATGGATCAATGTTAGATATTATTGTAACATAAACTCACATGTGAGGTCATACAAGCTCTAGAAAACCCACTTTGGGTCTCTATTCAATAATTTCATGATGTGATAAAATTTCCCTCTAACATCTCCCATTCTTCCTCACCCATCACTATTGATTCCTCAGGTTCCATTACTAGTACATCATCTCCATATATATCATCCTATTGTCCTCTAAACATGCATCATCATAGAGGTATATATCTACAATTACAAGCCTTTTCTTTATGACACATATCATAGGTTACAATATTTATGGGGAAAACAATAAGTTAACATATATATATTATCCAAACCCTACCATACTTTCAATAAAAAGTCTCAAATACTACCCTTAACCATCCTATAACAATGTGTTTGTTAATCACTGTGTAAAATGATTCTCATTATTCTATTTTATCATTTAGACACCCATTTAATATAATTTTTTATCATTTTAATATCATTATCAATTTCATTTTAGGAACCATCATTATTTTAGTGTTATATACTATGGAAAATATGTCATGTTTAATAACATATGCATTACACCATTTCCTATTTGTGCCTAAAATGATACATATCATAAAAAGAGTCATGATTTATTATAATCATGCATGCTAAAAGGACCCTAATCATATAATGGGACATGAGTCAAATATCAAAAAATCATTGAAAAAATAATCTCATCACACCACATGTGCATCACTCAATATGAAATAAAAATCACATATAATAGAAAATAACAATAACAACAATCCCAACCTAGGTAATTGGGTTCTCTTCGATAAATTGGTTTGAAACTCCCATGAATGATCTGATAAATATGTATCGACTCTTTATAGTGACCTATTATCAATTCCAAAATAGTATGAAAAAAACTCATCTTGTGAATCTTTTTAATGTACCGACCTGGGGGGCCACATGCCTATGACCTAATCGAGTCAGTCACATGTCCTCAAGCATTCCTCCATATATTCCAAATGTTTCGAACATTAATCAAGTGACTAATATCAATCATTGGGATTTTATAATCCCTTTATCAGAATAAAACAATGTTGGTAAAATATAAACAATCACAAAATGACATATTTTCCAAACCTGAACAATTCTGGGATCACAACATGACAAAATAACAGAAAACAATATAAAAAAATAGTAGATATGATATGCTAAATTATGTGTTATGTGTCAAAATGAAACTCAAAATTAAATACACAGGAAACTCCCCAATAGGGTCATGACCCATGTTAGGTTCCCTCATCCATGATCCAATCCATCTCATCTATCTAACTCCATCCCTTTTCCCTTGTCATGTCATGCAGCCACAAAATCTATTCAGGTACCGGGCAGGCCTCCCAAGTGGGGCGTCTTTTGAACTTAGTAGGACATAACCAATGGTGTATAAAATAATATCTAGCCATTAATTTTTTATGTATTTATATAAATAAGTAATTAAAATGCATAAGTAAATAGGAAACATATTTATAATTAGTCATTATTTAACCACATTAACCCTCAAGTTCACACATACACTAGTATCTCAATATCTACATTTTCTAGTGTCAGAGTTTAAACTATTTCCAAGGGATATTATAACTCATAATGACATTTTTACAATTCCTTAATTCAAAATCCAATTCCCATGTAACCATTAATACTTTAGAATTGAATTCCCATGATACAATTCATAATTTCACAACTGAATAACCTTTATACCATTCATATTTTCCAAACTATAAAAACATGTTAGCATTTAAAATTTCACTATTTAATAACTATGTTACCAATAATAATTTAATAATTGAATGACTATATTACAATTCATGATTTAACAATTGAATGGACATTTTACTATTTATATTTTCACAATATGTGACTAAATTTCATTGTTTCCATTCACCAATAAATAATAAATTAAACAATTAACAATCCACATAATTTTCATCAATTAAACAAATATTGGTCAATGATATCATTATCATTAATTATTTTCCCAATTTACTAAGAATATTGATCCCATTAATTATTAAATTAATTAATCAACATCCAAAAATTCATTATATCATTATTAATTATTTCAAAAATTATCTCAATTCCAAATTATGAATATCTAATAAATAATTTCATAAATAATAATAAAAATCATTAATATAAAACTATAATAATTAATTCTAAAATTAATTATTCAAACCAAAAATAAAAATATTTCATCATTAATTCCATTATTTATTATCATAAATCATCAATATAAATTTCTTATATTAAATTAAAAAATTAATTATCTCAAAACAACTATCTCAATATCTAATTATTAATATAATAATTAATTATAATAATAATACAATCTCAATATTTCATAATTAATTCTACAAATTGTTATCTCAAATACTATATCCCAATATCTCTAAATTAATTCAACAATTAATTATCTCAAATCAACAATCTCAATATCTCATAATTAATTTATCAAATAATTATCTGAAATCAACAATATCAATATCTTATAATTAATTGAATTATTAAATAGTTCAAACCAATAATATCAATATATCATAATTTATTCAACAATTTATTATTTAAATATGTAATCCCAAAACCCTAAATTTCACATCCCCCCAATTAATTAATTCACAAAATTAATTAATTCAATCAAGAACTCAATTTATAACCATATTATAGAAATAATACCATTACATAAATGTAACTAAAATCAATATATTGTGAATAAAATTATAGACTAACTACCATCATTCATGGAAGAATGATGGCCCACTATATGTCCCCAATTCATATAGAATAATGAAGTAGCATGAGATCCGGATCTAATATCTAAATCAATTATTTAAAAATTAATTATCTCATTATTATAAAACAAGATACATGATCCCTAGATCTAGATCTAAAAATCAATCAATATACACCAAAAAATAAGGATTAAGGACCTTAAAAAGATGGAAGAAGAACATTAGTATGAATGAAACAACACGGGATTAGATCCTCTTATAGGGAGTTGTGTTGATCATCAATATGTGCCTAAAATTGTAAAGAACATAGGTCAGAATGTCTTGGAATATATCTGGATGGATACAAAAAAACATAAATGAAATGTTATTATAGAATGGGGGTCAGTTTGGGATTAACATGGGGCTAAAGAAATTTTCAAATAAATTTTCTACTGAATTAAAAACATGCTCAAAATTTTATTGATCAGGGTTCGTGGTTTCCCCTAATAGTTAACCTTAACCATACACCACTTATAGGTTGTAAACAGTTTTCCAAACCATACTTCACCCATCAAAAACATATTTTTCTCATGTTACACGTTTTTCAGGGCCATGCCACACATTTAGGGAAAACCATGCACTTCTCCATTTCATCAATTTTACTAATATTTTTTTTACAAAAACAAAGTAGAAAGGAAATCCAGAGAAACAATTATTCAATATAATCAAATGGTGTACCTATAAATGATACTTAGATATATCTAGAAAACCTCATGTCGTTCTCCAATGATGGGGTTATATATGAAAAAATAATTAGTATGAATTATATATATTTTATATCATGAATATTAAACTATAATTTCTCATTGTGATTTTAATATTAACATTAATTACCCAAAGAATAATTGTGTATGTACTTCATTATTTTATGTTTAAATTCAATCATGCATGGTTTCCATAGGTGTTATATTTTACAAAAAATTAAACATAATAATTATTGTAATGGGGATTATATTTCTCTTTCATTATCTACAAAAATGAAAAATAAAAATATAAGAAAAACGATACAAAACATTGTTTCATGATTCATATGTAATAAATACGATGGGAATATTTACATTTTCTCTAAAATAAGGAAAAAATGAGGGTGGTTTTATTTTCTAGACTACATGCCTCTAGTACCCATCTGGAGAAAATAATAA
This sequence comes from Viscum album, assembly GCA_963277665.1. Taxonomy (NCBI): domain Eukaryota; kingdom Viridiplantae; phylum Streptophyta; class Magnoliopsida; order Santalales; family Viscaceae; genus Viscum; species Viscum album. Next base: position 2,108,073,326 of record OY728122.1, on the reverse strand, counting down.
AGGGTATTGACCCCCAAAATCCCAACAAAAATAGGCCTTGACATGGGGACTATAATTCATTATTAAAACACATAAGTGGAGGAATTACCCTTATTTTACATATGTCACAACCTAACCCAATGGGGCTCTCCTCACTAGTGATGAGATGAGGGTAACTGCCCTAATCCCACATCCAATAGGGAAAGAGATAAATACTAGGGCTAATAAGGAATCTGAAAGACATGTGAGTCATTACTCTAAAGTACCTGTACACACACAAACATCTATAATATCATAAAAAGAGGGAATGTAATGAAAAAATGAAACAAATAATTAATGAATAAAATCTATCTAACATTACCTTTTTACAAAGGTAATGTAAAACATAAAAAAGGAGACAAGTAAAATTCCCACAAAAAATATGGTCTAAAATTATTAGAAGGAGGGGATTACCGACAAATGAAATACCTAAATACACCTCGGTCTGATGAGCCCAAAATATGATCCACCTACTCAAAGTACTCCATGGTATACATATAATGATATATTACCTATAAAATATATGATATGTTTGGGTAGTTCCCATGCTGGGTTGAGTATAAAAAAGCCTAGAAGGACTCACTGAAATCACTAAACATAATTAATCATGTGTAGTAAGATCATCAAAAATAGGCATGTTAAAAAAGACATGAGGAATAAAGATATACAAGGATATATTCAGATATACTAAAAATGGCACTATACCCACATTTTCAGAATCATAATGCTTTCCAGTGGATTATGGTCGATGTTGAAAGGTATTGCAGTTTTAGATAAACCACTCCATGAGTTATACTACCACTAATGAAACTTTAATTCGAGGTTTTTCTTAATTTTCTTCACAACACTGATGGTGGTATTTTAGGAGGGCATTCACGTGGATTATATCCCAGGATAAGCATAAAGAAAACTAATAAGGGCCATCCATGAGTCAATGGTTATCAAACTAAGCCTCATTTGAAAGGAATATGGATCAGTACAAAGATTAGGGATCACACCTAGGTCCATGGGGTATACCAACAACTTCATCTTGATAAACCTTCTTTGTAGGGTATCAAACCCAGGTAATGTTGGTTATTCCGATTAAAAAAACAAATCATAGGAAACAAATCTCATATTGGATAAGACCGAGGTTCGTATAACAGACTATGAACTCTGTCTAAAAAAATCTCCATAGAGGGATCACAATCCTAGTTTGAGGACGTGATACTACATAATACCCTAATAGATACAGACTATGGGAACACACTAAACTGATAACAGTGTATAAATGATCACACAATATCACAAAAATGAGTAATTGAGAAGAATTATAACTACAATCATTCCTTAACGGAGTATATGGTATATCCCTTGTTGTATATGACATATCTCCCTAAGAATAGTGTAGACCATGTCCTTCAATTTTACGACATACATTTATCTAGGTATAGGGAATGTAGACTGTGGCTACATGGTGTGTAGGTGTGGATATAGAACTCATCATTTTATCTTATCATTCCCATGTATTCTGACCTGTTCCCTTGTATATCAACCAACATAGTGTGTAGGGGTCCATGATGGCACTTAGTGTGATGTCATCCCATTCCCATGTACTTACTATGTACAAGACATGGGGGTAAATTTTCATCTAGGAATGTACTAATTATACAAGCCAAATTGGCCAGATAAGGCACATTCCACATGTGAAACATGTCACAAAGTGTGTGATACTTATCTCTATGCTAATAAACTACTGTCGTACCCTGTGGACCACATTGTGTGTGTTTTTTTGGACTACATAGTGTGTTGTCATATTTATTTTTTAACAAGAATGATCATAATAGAGCTTCTTCAATTCCGTATTCCATTTACTCATCCATTACTCACACCCATAATTGTGGTTCAAAAATTGATTGCTACTTTATTCCTGTCGATAGCAAGATTCCGACCATACCAGGTACCAGAAATTGTTTTTCGCGCATCCAAGTTGCTATGACATGGTAAAATATAACCATGGGTCTCAAATATAATGATCATCACCCATCATCAACACCTAGATTGATCTCCTCACTACTCATAAATGTGGACCATAAGAAATGATCCGTTCCACCAAGAATAAAAAGGAACTGATATGTTTTCTAGTTTTTTCAATCCTCCATTCAAAAGAAATGAAGACAATGATAAAAACGTAATAAGGGAAAAAACCAAAAAACATTAGGAATGAACCTCACCCATTGAAAATGGTTTACTCAATCCATTTTCATTATAATGGATAATGTGGTTCCATTGAAAAAAAATTAATATTAATTCCCCAAATCCCATGTAAAATTACCTATACATTTTACACAATTGACTCGTAGATCAATAAATTTGTATAATTAATTTTCATTCTATGTGGGATAATAAAATGAATAATTCAATCATACAAATTTAATTATATACATCTAATTGGATAGATCTATCATGAATAATGATCATAAATCACTCTCATTGGCGAGATCTGCAAACATCATTGTTGTAGAAAAACCACAGTTATCAAATGAGATATGTAATTTTTACCAAAATCTATACCAACAGATCCTCTAGATATCATGGGTTATTAATATGGTCTCTATTATGTTTAATTAACACCTTATTTATAAGAAGTAATAATATCAATTCATAAAAAATAATATATAATTGTATTTTATTTATTTCATTTTTTTCCAATGATGAGTTTAACCAAACCCCAACCACCGAAATATAGTATGTCACACATAGAGTAAAAAAGATTTATAGTGTTGTCGACGGTCTCAGATTTATGATCTAATACTCATCAAAAGAGTTTTTCTACATTTTGTTGAAAAATGTGTGTAGATGATAGTAATATATTTTATACTTTTAAAAAAATTGAGGCTCACTAGGGTGTGAATTCTTATGGAATCTTAGTAGGGGATATGAAAATATCCCCAGATTGATTCTTATGTATAATATAGAAAAAAATTAGAAATTTAATTCTCCCAACATTAAATTATTTTCATCATACATTGTGAACAACATACATAAAAGTGAGAATACGGAGCTTTCAACGTGGTTTAACACTCCCACAAGCTACCCTAAAGGATTTCTATGCAGCCAAAAAAATTAACCCTAGGTAACACTAAACCATAATGGGGATTCTCATTCTGTTTCACAATGAAACTTAATCCATGAAATGTTATCAACACTGTTAATTTACAGCTCAACCTGGCTAATATATTTCAATTAGTGGTGCATATATCTCATTTTCTATGACATGTGAAAAATCACCAAGAATCCAAGATAACTATGGTAATGGGTCCATGCATTTTAGCCCACCATAATCACATTGTAGTAGCAAGAAAATGACATTATAATCAATAGATAAATACTAATACCTAGAATAATACTCTATATCTCATGATCTTTCAAGGACTACATTTTTGGTTTATAAAGTACATAGGATTCCAATGGAAATTCATCATCTACCTCTAGATTAACTAAACCATTTCAACCATTTACATCACTAAATTGAGATCCAAAAGTGCATTCACCCAAAAGATCCGACCAGTAAATAAATAATCTATATGGTCTCCCTCACATGGTATCAAATTTAGTTATACTAATATTTTAGATGAAAATATTGAGACAAAAAAATTCACCAATTTTATATGATCCTCCCTGTTATAGCTGATATCTATCATGGAAATCCCAAAACATCTCCAGCAGACTATGAGTCATTAAATTTTACCATGACCTATTATTTGGAGAAAAACTACGCTCAAATTCATCTAAGCCCCCATAAAATTACCTCATCCTCTCCCTAATCATGACATATCAAAATAATCATAGTTTTCATCAATCAATGATTGGTTTTTATGAATCCTGACTACCTCGTGAAAGTATAGGAAAACCAAACTATATAAAAATATTAGATAGTATTTAATTGAATTAATGTTATACACATAGATTTTAACTCAAAACATAATGCAAATATCATTTTTTCCCAAATAATGTTAATAGATCATGGTACATTCGCACCTCTACGAATTGTACTACTAAGGGAAAACAACTACATTAGGGCATCATCCCACAACATGAATTGTGTTGTAATCATTCCTCAAACAAGTATGAAATAGTCCCTATGTTTGTAAAATCCATCAAGAATAATTAAAATGGATCTATCTATGAATGATATAAAATTTGATATCCCATAGTTCTGCCACCTTGGCTTGTCGAAGATGTGGTGGTTAATTACCAATGACTTGAGGTAAATGCCACTATTCTAAGGAAATCATCATGATCAAACATAGAATATGAGAATATGTTTATTTAATTAATGATGACAAACATAACCTAATCCATGAATAGTTAATGTTATTTTCCATAGGTTTCATGTCTCTACATTATAATTAAACTCACAAAATGGGATTCCCATGGTAATCAAAACCACCATAGTGCATTTGTCAATACTCATTTGGTATATCCTACAGAAAAACAGGAGTTGGTGAAGACCTATCTTAAGGACAGCATATGATAACCAATGTTCCCTAAAAACACATCATATAATTCATCAATACTCATGAGTTAATACTCCTACTTGATAGTCACTAGGTTTTGTTGACGTTAATACACACCTATCCCCATCATCTTATTGGCCTCCTAGGTGATAATTATTAAACTACCCTGGGAAAAAAATGATTCTTATGAATCCACATCTCTCTAGACTCCCCTAATCATACCACCAGCTCTAAAAACTACACGGGGTTAACTAATAACCCAATAAATATATCAGGTCATACTTGGTGCATGTCGATGTAGAAAACAATCTATTGATTTGGATTTAATCTCAGAATTTACTCTAAATTGATGCCCTCATTCTCCCCCACCATCGTAGTAAATTAAAGGATCTTATAATTTGATACTCCAAGAAAAAATAACTAGTTAAATTATAAGAAAATGGTTTTACCATCATTCGAATGAGATCATCATAACCTTCTTATAGATCAATTCTTATCAATGATGGAACATATATCCTATCATAATTTATAAGGTTCTACACTCACTGGTGTTAGTCATATTTTCATGAAGGGTAAATAACCATCCCATAACAAGGAATAAAATAGGGAATCACCTAAAATATAGAATGATTCCAAAAGAGAATATTTATCCTCCCACAGTTAGGTCAAACCATATGAACAAGTGTGTAACCACTAATCATCCCAATAGAATCCTCAAACATAAATTATAACAAAAAAGGATATAATATCATCAAAATATATCGAATAGGTGTTACAATAATTGATAGGCAGACCTTAAATCCTTGTGAAAACTACAAATAGGGTAGTAAATGAACATGTTATAAATTAAACCATACTTGAAACCTTTATCACACATGATCCTACTTCATAGAATGAAACATCTCCATTTCCCACCCATTTGCCACAACAAGGGCATGCTCTGACACCTTAGTACAACTAACTGCCTGAAATACTAAATTCTATGGAACATGTATACCACACATCGACACTACAAAATTTGGGATGCCCTGACTCACTGGTATGGTTTTGGAATGAAATAAAAGAACATGTCTTGGTGGGGGAATCATTCATATTTCGTTGAAATAAGATTTTATGTAAAAATATACTGTCATAGGGCTCCACTAATGCTAGAATCATCAAGGAATAAAACGTGAAAAAGGTGTAAAAATAGTGGAGAACCACTATTTCTAATAGTACTAGATAAAATTTAGAAGGAACAAAAATTATAAATTGAATCATCCCAAAGACACTAAGTAAAAACCTCTAATTCCTACAAATATCCAAGTTCTTAACATTAAACAGCTCATTCATTTGGTGTACCACCTATTTGTAGTATTGTTAAAAGAATGATAAAGAGACTAAAACCCCTGTTTGTTCTCCCATTTCCTCCATAATTTCTGATTCCCTACAAACATCCATTGTCATATAATTTCTCTAACTATGCAGAAAATCAACTGCCTCTCTAATTTTAGCATGATGTGTTGGAAAACAAAACAGGATACGTATTCTTCCATAACAAGCATAACAATACATCATCATTGAATGAATGATCTGTCCCCAATAATGAAAAAACCTACTATTTCGTGACAAAGATCACACACATACTATCGATGGTTCCTAAAGAACCTAGATCCTAGAACATCCTTATCACATATGCTTACAATATGTGCTCGAACATCGTACATCATCCTCTATAACAAGCATAACCATCCATATATCAATATGACCATGTGCATACACAAAAATCAATGGAAGTGGTTCTACAAACTAATAAATGAGAGAAAGTTCCACTTATTGACCATCTTGAGAAAATACCACCTATAGACCAATCCCTATTTGGGATGCCTCATCACTAATCATGTCAGACATTCAACATTTCTATAGAATCTAATTTTTTTATCCTCAAAACTTCCTAAAATGAAACATGATATACCAAGGTTAGTGGTTATATCTTGTAATATGAATCATGAAGGTCATGGGAAGTACAACCCACACCTATATGATTCATGTACCAATATATTCCCTAACACTAGTGCCCAAATGTACTGAGTAAATTAGAAAGTTTAAAAATTAATTTTGAGTGGGTATGATGGTTGGATCATCAAATCTTTATCCCCTAGGATGAAAGATAAATTAAAAACATTTTCCCACTCTTTCACAAATTCCCAAATTGAACCTCATAGTTAGACAAATATCAAATCTCCGATCCAAAGATGAAAGTGTTCGACTCTGATACAAATCATTCATGACCTGACATAATGGGGCTAACCTGTCTGATGATTTTCCCAGTGTTACAAAAAAATCATTCCACCAATAGGCTAGGGGATAGAAACTTTCACAAATTAATCAGATCACACATGTGGGAGGCATTTGAAAAAAGCAACAATACACACTCACACATAGCAAAGCTCAAAGAATGCTGAAATGTAAGGAACATATGATCAAATAATGCATGTATAACATCCAACCCACATGAAAAAACAATAAAATGACTAGCAAATATGGAACCTAATACTAACCCACAAAAACTAATTAAAATGTTAAACCTGATCAGAATGAGGTGACTTCTAACAAATGAAACTCTAGTATAATCCTTTATCTATATATTCCAAACTAGTATTCACCTATTGTTAGTCCTCTAAGGGCCATGTAAATAGTTTTTTCACGTTTTTAAGACATTTCGAGTGAATTTAAATTCCATGTAGTGGATAGTATAACAATACCCAGCAGGAAAACCCTAATTCACAAAACATAATGCATCATTATATGTCAACTCAAATTATAATCATATATCAAAAAATATATAGAAGAAAATTATAAATAAGTAAAACTAAGATATTAACATAAATACACCACATACCATGTAGTCACAGCCATATTTCAATCCATATGATCCCACTCAATGATCCACAGTAATTCTCATCTTGTAGAAACTACTTCATGAGCTATAATTCCACTAATGACACTCAAATAAGAGGTCATTCTCAATAGTACACACTCCACTAATTGAACTCATCTGAAAGGTAGTTTGTATCATGTCTATTTAGGGATATTTCAAAAGGAAAGATGGTATAGCTCAACTATGACACATGAATTATAAGACTTCACCAAATCAGTAATGAATTTTTATTGATATATAAATTAGGGATCACACCCATGTCCATGGGGAATAATGACAACCTGATTTAGATTAATGATCTATGTCGGGGATCAAATCCATGGTAATGTTGATTAAAATTATTTCCATAACCCAAAATAGGGGGAAAAGATGACAGAGGATTACACTAAATTAAATGGGGGTAAACTACAAACTCTATTAGAGAATAATTCCATTGAGGGGTCATAATCCTAGGATGCAGATGTGATAACCCATACAACCCATATAAGAATATACTGTGGGATTACACTCAACCTATAATGGTTCATGGAATCTCAAAATAAATTATTTCAAAGATTACCTACCAATAAAAAGGACACTAACCAGTCCATAAACGAATACAGGATGTGACACAAGGGGTTGATGACTGGTCACCCTAATCCTAGAACTAAACATGAATTTTTCACAACAACATGCATTTCATAAGGATCCTAATATATCAACTGAGGTAACATAAAGTATAGGAGTTTATAAGTCTCTCAATTTTTCATTTTCCCTTACTCATGTACTCTGAATTTTTCTCTTTCATATCATGCCACATGGAATTTTGGGGTATTGTCTGACACTCAACCTGTTGTCTATCCATGCCCATGTACATTATATCAACATCACATTTGTGTCCACATAGACACATGCATGTGTAAAAAATATTTAATGTGATCTATTCGAATAAGGGTCACATGGAATGTGATGTAATTCTCTGTATAGAAGCCATCTATCCACATAGCGTGGACTACATGTTGTGTGTTCTTCTAGACAACATTCATTGCAGTTTTTTTCTACTAAACCCAAAGGTTCATAAAAATCATTTCCCTGATCCTACAAATAATAATTTATCCATTAAACACTCCCATATTCATGTGTCTAAAATTGACCCCATATTTATCTCCATTTAATGGTAGATAAATTCTATAATAACTCCTCTAGAAAATACATTTACATGCTTCATTATTGACGCACAATGAAAGAGAGCCACAAGTTTCAGATGTGACCAAGATCACCCACCATCTTCATGAGATTTCATCACGTTACTTATCCTGAATCTGTATCTGATTAAATTATCTATTATGCCAATTATAGAATGTCCAGTGAACAATTTCATGAGATTTATTAATCTGTTAAAAGAAGAAAATTTTCAAGATGAACATGAATAGAAGTGGGAGAAAACAAAAAATAGATAAGATAAGGATATTTTTTGGCTATTGTTCTGATTGGCCTTAATAAATTTCCATTACAATGATGAAATAATATACAATAACAAAAGAATCACTATATCCAAGGTAAAAGAACCATTACTCGCAATAAGATCTAATCAAAAATCAATTTGTTGTTAATTAGATTCATGTTTGTCATGGGAAAATTATTATGGGATTAAAATCATATAATAAAATGATCTAACATGATTTGGATAGACCAGTAGTGAAGAACTATTTCACTTCATTGTCATCGCTGAGATCGAACAACTATGTTTGTGAAGATAATCATCAGTAATCGATCCGGATCCATTCTGTTCACCATGCACTCCTCTAATGGTTCATATATATATATCCTAGGATATGTTTCTAATCCTTCATTTTTTCACATGAAAAATATTTATAATTAGGAATTAGGTTGTCAAATCAACGATTAAAAATATATTAATTTAAATAAAATTTTATTTCATTTCTATCATGATGGGTTTTTACAAAATGAAAAATTACGATAATGATTATGTCATATGAAGGGTAAAGACCTCATTCGTGACTCATTAGATTCTTATGATTTTGGATATAAGTCACTATTTTTGTGTTATTAAACTTTTTCTATAAATAGAATCCATATCATATTATTATTTTTAATAATTTAATAACATCAATTTTGTGTTTACTTGAACTCGTATTCTCACACCATCTGAGCCACTAGAAAAGAAAAACTTCGTACAAATATTCCAATGTCTATGATTGAAAAAAATCATTATAATGAGTTAAGGAATTGTGATAAGGGTAGAAAGATGGACCAAACAATGTCATAAAATAATACATACAATCCTATATAATGAAATACAATAATTCATGTCATGTTATAAAAAATAAAAGGTCAATGGAAAGGCCTAAACAAGTCATATGTAACATCACAGGTAAATTAAGAATATTAATTTTTCATATTTATTAAAATTTGTGAATAAAATATTAATATTAATTTAAAGGGAACTCTATGCTCGATGTCATACCCAATACGCAACAATGATAGTTTTTGAAATCTTACGTTGCATCTAATAATAAAATAATATTATTTTAAATGGTAGTTAACGCCTAGACGTTGTAATGGCGGGAATGAATAGAACTAACTAAAAAATGATTATATATTTTTGTCAAATATTTTTACTTTTATCCAATAAATGTTAGAGGCTTAAAATGTGAATAAATCCAATTTTAAGCGTAAATATTCTAATATTCTTTAAAGGATCGATTAACCGCCTTTTAATGGAGAACCCTTTTTAAATCAACTTTTTGAAAATTTTATATGTTATAATGGACCAAATAAAATCCTTCTTTACAATATGGACATATTAATTTACTTTGTGTAATTTTTTTTTATTTTTCTAATAAAGATCATTTTCAGTGAAAATGTTGTATTTGAATTCAAAACCTCATTTTAATTTGATTTATTTATATGGATAGATTTTCTTTTTAATCGAGTTGAAAGTTTATTTAGAATATAATTTTACTATTTAATCCAATTGTGGTCATTGGAATTAATTTCACTTTGAAATTGGACTTAAAACAGTGTCAATATTTAGATATATTTTGTATCTTAAAAACACGCTATTTGTTTTGACAACTAGAATTAATTATTAAATTGATTAATTCAACTTATATGGTTTTAATTTTTTAAAATAGACATCATTTTTGAATTTGTAATATCAAATATATCTTAGGGGGAATTTTTGGTATTTTTATGAAAAACTTCAATTTTTGATGAATAGTGAAACCACTAATTGGTAGTTAAAAAACTGATTTTTCGTTTAAATGAATTTTTACCACCTCTGTGATTTGAATATCAAAAATCTGACATACATTGATTCCATTAATATTTATAATGTGGTTCAATTGAATGAAAATAATTTTTGGTGAATAGTAACTTTTAAGTTTTATTAATCGTGATTAAAGGTAATTAGTGTAATTTAAGGTAAAGATAATGTTATAATAATATAAAATGACAATGAAACATGTCCTACCCTTATTGGATGAGCAATGGACGACGAAGAAAATCCATGGGTCAACTTGGGGACCCCATGGAGCCACTTGGGTAAGAAAATGACATTAATAACTTTTTATTTAAAGTTAAAATAAAAATTTCACAAACATGTATTGTTTTACTAAAACAATTTTTACATGGGTTTATAAAAGTCATAATTTTAACTATAAATATTCATTGGAAAGATAAAAATATTTCCTACATTATAGTGTTTTTTATAATTTTTATAAATTAAATAAATTTATTTATTTATGACATCATGATGATGCAGTGATTACCTCAGTAATGAAAGATTTTAATAAAATGAAAAGATAATGTAAAATTTAAGACATACACTTGTCAGAAACCTATTGGATGGTTGGATTTAGAACCCTTATCACCTCATCCTCAAAATATATAATTGAGGGACCTTTGATATCTGAAAATAATTTTATAATAAAGTAACTTTTCAAGACTTTCCAAGAGTGCCCCTCCTCCCTCTTATAAAAGGCCCCCAACTCTACCTCCTTACCCACAACTCTCAAGCCCTTGGATCGTCCAAAATCTGGTCATATTGTCTATAAAAATTCCTATCTTACTCCTAGAAATCTCAATTTGGGAAGATGTCTTTCCAAGGAAGCCTTTGAGCTCAAATAAAAAAGAGTTATCTGATTTGAAGGTAATGTCTTCTCTTATGTTCTTTTTTTTATTTTCCGTCTCCAACCCCCTAAACTATTTTTATTCCTTTATTTTGTAACAACACCAGTATCTTAAATATGCTAGGATTCTGTTATGATCATGATTTGAGCTACACTCATACCCACCTCCATCTAAGGGTTAAAGAACATACTATTTCTGTGGGTGGCGAATTCCTGCCACACGAAACGATGATTGTTCAATATTCTTTTAACACGTCTCATGGTGGCCATTAAGATGTCACTGTATTTATATATTATATATAAATTATGTTTATGTACTAATTAATATTATTTATTTTTCATTTATACCATACCTTTATGGTTTCCATAATGGGTAAACGCGATAATTTCATTTTAGGAAGTGCGGACTACCGCCCCCTCAAAGTGATTTGAATTGTTAATACCATATGCGGGATTTATAAAATATGGATTTAATGATGTTATATATTACATTATAATTTAATGATAATATAACTATGTATCATAATTTTTTTCATTCCATTAATGTATAAAATATAAATGAAAGTAGCGTTCATGCGTGTGTACGGCTTACCGTCTCCATGAACGATACATTTCATTTCTAATCTCCAAATGTTATGTACTATTATAAGTACATATATATAATATATATATATGTCATATATTACATCTATATTATGGATATCATTCGGAATTATAATATATATAAATATATATATCTCATTTAGTTTTAATTCAATTAATATGACAAATAAATGAAAATAGCATTCATGCGTACGTACGGCCTACCGTCTCCATGAACGGTGCATTTAATTTTTTATCTAAAAATGTTATGGAATAGTATAAACTGAATATATACTGGATATATATGATATTTATATCATTAATAATATTCTGGAGATTATTTACCTATAACTACATGGAAAATTCTTTTCCATCAAGTTCAATTACGACTCATGTACCGAATATCGACAAAAACGTCTGATATGAACTCAAATTATTAACCAATAATTATAACATTATAATATGTGATATGAACTAAATAATAATCTTTAAATTATGTTCTTAATCAATTATAAATTTACCATAGTTTATTGTTCAGTAATATAATGAAACAAAATAGGCATGTCAGACTCGAGGTAATGGATCTTACCTCTCTCTATCTTTTTAAGTACTCACTTTTATGTCATTTCTATTAAGATCACCATTATTATGTTGGGTTATTTTATTTTATATCCATATTAATGTAATTTTTATGTTTATTTGATGAGAGAACCTATTGGTTCTCATAAAACCATTTTTGGATGTTTTAAGTGGCATCGTTAGGCTGCCGAATTTTTATTAGGGATTTCTTATCTCACTTTTAATTATGTGAGATTTCCATTGTTTTCCACTTATTTATTTAGTGTGGTGTATTTTGAAATTCCCTTTCATATATATTATCAGGATTCTATTTATATTCATGGTATTATGTGATTCATTTGGTGTTTATTAACTTTTGGTCATATGACTCGATTGATCACAACGAGGTAAGGGGTTTTTATCTCACCTTTTGTTCCCGTGAGATTCATGCTACATTTTCCACTATTTCCTTTTGTGTGGTGTATGTAATTCCCATTATTGTATTCTTTGTGTAATAGGTTTTAATTAATGGGTATTTACATCTTCATTGTATGACCCTTATTTTATGGGGTGTACGTTTCGAAAGGTACCCAAATCGGTAAGGGAACCTTTCACCCTCCTCTTTTTAAAAGACTTATTTTTGTTGGGTCTTTTAATATACATATTTTTATGTTAGAATATGTTCTTCTATATCTTTATTGATTTAAATTTTATGTCCAAGTGATGACATATCATTTTCTCTCTCACCAACTAATTTTATGAATTTTAAAGTGATGTCGTTAGGCTGTCAAATTTTAGCAAGGGAACTTCTTAACTCAATTTAAATTTTTTGGGTTAAACTTGTACTCCTTGAATATGTCATTATATGAATATGTGTGAATGAATCTGATTGTTTTACACTTAATATCCACTTATATTGGGTATATTTATAGTTTTCACACATAAATAATTAATTGATTTGTCCTTAATCTAAGGATACTGTCTTTAAACGGGACTTCGTCTCAATCTCCTTTCATTGATGCATATTTTGTTCTAATACAAGAAATTATTTTATATGGTGTATAACCCCATTTGACTTCTACTTTTATTCAAAAGTAATCTTTTCTATATGATGTTTTTTACAAAATGACAAAAAGTATGTTTCTTTTTAACGTATGCGGTGACAACGTCCTTTCCACCGCTGCGAGTATTATTTGATCTTTGGCTTCCTCAACAAGCCATAATGTTTTTAAAAGTAAATAAATACCATATACTATTTTATGTATTTTGGTATTGAAAATGGTATTGATAATTTTTTTTATGTCAATATATTTAGGTGATATATTGTGATTGAAATGTGGAATTGTTCTCTTTCCTTTATAATTGTTTTATGTGTTATGATTTTATAATGGTACATAGACATTTAAAGGGTGGTTACGTGATAAAACAAATGACGGGTGGTCCCGTGAATACTAGGATGGGTGGTTACGTTATAACCTCCAATGCATTGGGTATGGAAGTCAGTCGTATTGCTATTCCATGTAGTGATATGTGTGGAAGTTGACCATATGGTTATTCCATTTAAGTATGTTTATATCCCAAGTATCCTTTATATGTTATGTGTTCTTTTTATGGGTTTATTGTAATCTTTTTGTTACAAAGGATATATAGTGATATTTTATTCAGTGAAGAGTATTTACTACTTAATAAAGGTGAAATGTATTACTTTGATAAATTATTCATGATTTACTTGTTGTTTTGAAAAGCTAATAGTTTTACTTCTTTGTGTATCATTTAATGGGATTTTTATTCTCATCCCAAGTTTTTTAAATGTTTTTCACAAGGCGTAAAGTGGAATACGATCAAGGATGGGATATAGGAAATGTCATGATGTCTAAAACATGGAACTAGACATGACTCTTTTGTTCAAGAGTGTATATTTTTTGAAAAAAATTGGAAACTGAGTTGATGTGTCTACCTAGTAATCATTGAGATATAATAGTTATATCCTAATTCAATAAAACTATAAACCTGAAGAGATCCTCAATGTGAATTATTCATTTAATTCATTATTATGTAATGTTTTAAGGATGTGACCATATAGTTGGTATCAAAGGTCGGTTTAGATAACTTTAGAGGTTAGGGTATTCTTTAAGCATAAGACACATTACCATAATGGTTAGGATTTTAGAAAGAGTCATAGATTTAGATAAATTGAATGAGTTTAGGATAAAACGAATAATTATATCATAGTATTATCTAGTGATTCTAATGATATACTCGCACTGGCCTTTTTTGGTTTTAGTAAATGGCTGGATCTAGCAGGTACCAAAGTGAAAGTGGATGTGAAGAAAACTATGACGGTTTTATTATGGAACAATTGAATGATATGGGAGCTACAATGAGAACTCTAGTGATTTTTCTCAACCAAATATTAGGATTCATGATTAACCACTTGAACCTTGGTGAGTTCTCTAATGCATCATGTACGATATAACCAACTCGATGTGGATGTTCAGGTAATAATTATAAAGGTAACCATCAAGGTTTATATGATCCTTACATTTGAGGTAATTATGGGTTATTACATGTTATGATGGAAAATGAAAGGCATGAGATAAACTTCAGTTTAAATTATGTTATGATTATTTTTGATGATTTTATCTCCTTTTGGAGAATGTTTTAAGAATTATATAATTTTGGAAGAAGGAAAACACACAGACCATGTGACAACCCGTCACGTCGGACAAAGCTGTGGGAATCAAACCAACAACAAAGTGCGACTGGTATTTATCACCTACCACTGGTCTACGTGAATTCCCTGGTTTTATGATAAATTCTTGTCAGTTAGAAGATCTTATGAATCCAGAATAAGTTTATTTTGGGTTATCTATGGAAATGATTATCCTATCATGGAGTATATGTGATTAGGTTGGTTACTTTTCAGTATGAGACATTAAGAGTAACTGATGTTATTTGGAGATAAATGTTAAAATTTATCGTGGAAGACTATGTGATTAAATCCTTCGGATATTTGGGTTTAATTATTAGTTTGGATTACTTGGAATAATTTTATGTATATATATTTATTGAATGGTCTTAGAAAGTTTTTGGGATTTGTTGGACAAATTTTGGAGATTAAGAGTAGTATTTCTTTTTAGAAAGGATTATCCTTTTTGGGTATTATCTAATCATGTACTAACAATTTTTGGTTTTGGATAAGGATTAAAGTCATGGGAAATATATAGTTCTCTTTTAAGGATTAGGTTATTCTCTAGAAGTTTATTATAGCGCTCTTAATGTGAACAAGTCATCCTAAATACTCGTCTTTTAGAGAAAATATCAGTTTGTGTAAGAAATATAGTAAGAGATGAAAGTCTACACGACAAGTAATAATGTTTCCTTATGATTTAGTTAAGTTCATAAATAAATTCCTCAATGAAAATTAACTTAAAACAAAAATGTTGTATATTAATTTTTCATACTGGGGAATCAAATACCGTTTAACCCATCACAAGTTTGTGATATTCTGGTGGTTAAGTTTCTCCTAATCATGTTTCTATCACTCTCCATCATAACATAACCCTTTTTTTTCTTCCATATCCATGTTTTCATGGAATCATATAACCTTTTGTCTTGGGTGTCCTTGGTACTTTTCTTTCTTTCTTTTAAAGTGATAGTTTAATTTACTCCTTTTCCAATGTGGGGCTTTCAATGATGTTTCCAAGCCCAATATTAAAATTTCATGGATGCAATTCCCAAAAGGGGGAGGATGTAACATCCCAGGTAAATAAAGAATATTAATTTTTCATATTTATTAATATTTATTAATAAAATATTAATATTACTTTAATGGGAACGCTATGCTCTATGGCATACCCAATACACAACAACGAGTTTCTTTAAAATCTTATGTTGCACTCTAATAATAAAATATTATTATTTTAAATGGTAGTTAACACCTAACCATTGTAATGGCAGGAATGGACATAACTAACTAAAAAATTATTATATATTTTTGTCAAATATTTTTACTTTTATCCAATAAATGTTAGAGGCTTAAAAT
Source organism: Viscum album (assembly GCA_963277665.1). Classification (NCBI taxonomy): domain Eukaryota; kingdom Viridiplantae; phylum Streptophyta; class Magnoliopsida; order Santalales; family Viscaceae; genus Viscum; species Viscum album. The sequence continues at coordinate 2,108,056,571 of OY728122.1, read as the reverse complement.
GCGAATGAATCATATTTTAAGCGTAAATATTCGAATATTCTTTAAAAGGTCGATTTACCGCCTTTTGATGGAGAACCCTTTTTAAATAATTTTTTTGAAAATTTGATATGTCATATTGGACAAAATAAAATCCCTCTTTATAATCTGGACATCAAAATTTATTTTGTGTAAATTTTTGTTATTTTTCTGATAAATATCATTTTTAGTGAAAATGTTGTATTTTAATTCAAAACCTCCTTTTCATTTGATTTATTTATATGGATATATTATCTTTTTTATTGGTTTTAAAGTGTATTTAGAATATATTTTTACCATTTAATCCAATGGTGGTCATTGGAATTGATTTCACATTGAAATTGGACTTAAACCAATGTCAATCTTTTTATATATTTTGTTTCTTAAAAACACGCTTTTTGTTTTGAAAACAAGAATCAATTATTAAATCTATTAATGAAACTTATATTTTTTGAATTTTTTAAAATAGACATAATTTTTTAATTTGGAATATCAAATATAGATTAGGGGGGATTTTTTTATTTTTCTGAAAAACATCAATTTTTGATGAATAGTGAAATCACTAAGTGGTAGTTAAAAAACTGATTTTTCCATTAAATGAAATTTTACCACCTCTGTGATTTGAATTTCAAAAATCTGACATACGTGGTTGTAATTAGGATGTAAAATGTGGTTCAATGGGATGAAAATATTTTTTGGTGAATAATAACTTTTATGTTTTATTAATCGCGATTAAAGGTAATTAGTGTAATTTAAGGTAAAGATAATGTTATAATAATATGAAAGGACCTTGACACATGTCCTACCTTTATTGTATGAGTCATAAAAGACCATGAAAATCCATGTGTCAACTTTGGGACCCCATGGAGCCACTTGGGTATGAAAATGACATTAATAACTTTCTATTTAAAGTTAAAAAACGTCACAAACATGTATTCTTTTACTAAAGAAATTTTTTCATGGGGTTATAAAAGTCATATTTTTTACTATAAATATTCGTTGTAAAGATAATAATATTTCCAACATCATAGTATTTTTTTATAATTTTTAGACATTAAATAAGTTAATTTATTTATGACACCATGATGATGGAGTGATTACCTCATTAATGAATGATTAAAATAAAATGAAAAGATAATGTAAAATCTAAGACATAAAATTGTCAAAATCATATTGGATGGGTGGATTTAGAACCCTTATCACCTTATACTATAAATATATAATTGTGGTATCTTTGATATCCTAAAATCATTTTATAATAAAGTAACATTTCAAGACTTTCCAAGAGTGCCCCTCCTCCCTCTTATAAAAGGCCCCCACCTCTACCTCATTACCTACACCACTCAAGACCTTGGATCATCCAACCTCTGCACATATTGTCCCTAAACATCCCTCTATTACTCCTAGAAGACTCAATTTGGGCAGAAGTCTTTCCAAGGAATCCATTGAGCTCAAATCAAAAAGAGTTATCTGATTTGAGGGTAATGTCTTATCTTGTGTTTTTTGTTTTATTTTGCTTCTCCAACCCCCTAAACTCTTTTTATTACATTCTTTTGTAACAAAAAAAGTATCTTAAATATACTAGGATGCTTTTATTAGGAGTATTCAAGCTACACTCATACACACCTCCATCTAATGGTTCAAGAACATACTGTTTCTGTGGGTGGAGAATTACTACCTCACGAAACAATGATTATTCAATCTTCTTTTAACACCTCTCATGGTGGCCATTAATATGTCACTATATTTATATATAATATATAAATTATGTTTATGTATTCTTTATGCTTCTGTATTTTTAATTTATGTCATACCTTTATGGGTTCCATAATGGCTAAATGCGATAATTTCATTTTAGGAAGTGCGGACTACAACCCCCTCAAAGTGATTTGAATCGTTAATACCCTATGCGGGATGTATAAAGGATGTATTCATTGATTTTATATATTATATTATACTATAATTATAATATAACTATGTATCATTATTTCTTTCATTACATTAATGTATGAAATAGAAATGAATGTTGCGTTCATCCGTACGTACGGCTTACCGTCTCCATGAACGGTACATTTCATTTCTTATCTCCAAATGGTATGTACTATTATAAGTTCATATATATAGTGGATATATATGTCATATATTACATCTCAATGAGTGTCACACCCGGACATTTAATTCTTTTTATTTATTTCATTCTTGGCCTTGAATTCTCTCACCAAGGACCGAGCGGGGTTCCAGGTCAAAATTTGTTGGTGTTTAACGTTTGCAGTGGGGTTCGGACCTGTGCGCGGTCACCGCACGGTTGGTGGTAGCCACGCACCTGGCCCCTATCATGAAATTTATCATTTATTTTATTATTATTTTTGTTATTATTATTATTATTATTATTATTACTGTTGTATTAAAGATATTATGATTAATTTATCACCCTCATTTTTATTTTATTATTATCGAAATAGTTATTATTTTTATTGTAGGTAATTTTAATTATTACTACATTGTTATTGTTAATTTTATTATTATTATTATTATTATTATGGTGTTAGTTATTATTATTATTGTTATTAATAAAAAAACAAAACAAATATAACCCTAATACTACCCAGGCGACCCCCCCCTCTTCTACCCCTTTCCCTGTCACGCTCCAGCCGCCCCCCTTTCCCTTTGCAGTGCCCCGGCAAGCCACAACCAGCCGCCTTCGGCCCTCTCCGCAAGATCCCGCTGCCTCCTCACCTCCTCTGCTTTCTCGCCGTCACAACCCCCCTAGGAACCCCGTAGTCCCTCCCTCGCCACCGTCGCGCCACCCCACCTCTCACCCTTCAGATCTCGGCTGCTGCCTCGCCTCCCGTTGCAGCCCATCGCCACCCCATGCACCCCCCCCTACCGGCCTCCTCCTCCAACTACATCCCGACCTCCTCCTCCCGCTGCATCCCGAACCGCGCCTCACCCTCTGACGCCCCTTCCAGCCTCCGTCCACCTTACTTATCCAGTACTAGTCAGCCAGCGGCGCATCGGCTCTCTGCACTTCATCTTCCGCGCCCGAGAAGTGTATCGTTCCTCGCCCCTCTTGATCTCGGTCCGTAACCCTCCCAGCACTGGCGGCGCACCCCTTGCTGGCTAGCGTGACCCCTGCTCATTGGTGCGAAACCCTCTCTATTTATAATTCGTCCCCTCTTCGGTAAGGGTTGTTGTTTTAGGGGTAAATCCTTTTTTAGTTGGTTTGATTTTATTTGCGTGTGGTGGTTTTGGTTTCCAGGGTGCGGTTGCGGTGCGAACGAGGGTTCGCACCATTTTTGGGTGGTCTGTCAACGTCCGAGATAGGTGTTTCCGTGTATAACTTTTGTTTAACGAATTAATCTGTGAGTTTAATTATTTTAGCAAGGTTATTTATTAGTTTCATAGTGCGAATCTTGTTTTGTTTTATATTTAATATGTATTTGATTTGCTAAGTAGCATGTTTATGCATTTAGCGATTGTTTATGAATTAATGTTTCTTCTTAAATTAGTTTAGCATTTGTATTAATTAGTTTGTTTGATTCATATAAAGTTTTAATTGAAGTTGATATGTATTTATGGTATATACGTTTTTTCTGTGAACAACCATGCAGAATTGTTTATTTGCATTTCAAAAACACTGTAGTTTGTGTTTTGGTTTAGCATCATTGTGTAGAGAGTCATAAAATATATATATATATATACATATACATATATATATATATACATATATATTTTTTAACAGGTTATGGTGTGTGTAAACTGAAAAATGGGTTTTTATAAAAAACGGTGATGTTTTGGTTGTGCAAATGGGTGCGTTGTTTATAAAAGGTTTTAGGGGTTGGTTGTTAGGTGTTGAGTCGTGTTTTGGTGTGATGATGTTATGTGTTTTATTTTAAAGTGTTTTCTTATGTGAAACTGAGTGTGTTTTGATGTGAACCTTGGTTTCACCGTCCGCGGATGTTCTATAAATTATTCAAAATGTTTTATTGCTTAAATCATGTGGTGTGTATGATGTTTGAAAAGTGATCAGTGTGTCTAAAGGTCGTAATTAGATTCAAATATAGAGTTTGGTTGTGTTTTGATATGTGTTTTGGATGTGGTTTTTTTTTCTTCTAAACGTGTCAAACTAGTTATTTTGCGTTGTTTGTTCATATGGATTGTTTATGTCCGTGTTTATGTATTTTATTTTGCGGTTGTAGCGTGTTGGCGGGGTATCCTCGCGTTACCACGATCATCGGTTTGTTCGTGCTTGTGCTCCTGCGCGAGGCATGCCGCGTCCTTGTGTTTGGACAACGAGCCGAGGTAAGTCCCCCATTTCACTCACCCTTAAATTTAGAATTTATTAATTTCTTGATGTTTTGTTAATTTTAATGAATGATAAACAATATTAGATAATAAAAATTTTAAATGAATATTCAGTGTGAAAAGAGCCGTTTTATTTTATACCGAACACTTGGAACATTTTCTTGACGGGCGGACACCCAATTTTGAAAGAATGCCCCATTGGCCTTTAAACATAATTCACAGAATTTCAATCGTACTTCTAGTTTTAAAGATAAGTGATTTTTCTGAACAATTGTTTTAGGTTTTTTTTTCAAGAAATGGGGTTTTGTTTTAAAATTTGTAAAGGCCCGTTTGGCACTTTAATAGAATAAATTATTTTGGAAAACCTATTTAGGGTTGATCTTTTGTGTGTGTTGATTGCATGAGCTGCATGTGATGTTAGTGCATTGTGACTGCTTGATTTACACTGTGGACGCACCCCCCTTGTATTGATTGTGTTGACATGGGAACCTGGCATATTGAGTGAATATTCTGAGAACGATTTCTGCACTAGTTTAGACCACGCACTGGGTAGTGGCCCCATAGCGGGGGAATACTGAGTTATTGCTGCTATGGGGATTGGGCCCCTCAGTTAGGCCATGCAGGGCTATGCCGGGTAGTATTATGGGAATTATGACGTCATCGAGTTATGGCATGCCTTCAGGATGAGTCACATGTATAGTACGTTCTGGTTTGTTCACGATCTCCTAGGTTCGACCCATGTTTCGTTTAGTGTTTATTTGTGTGTGGCGGATGATTGAGAGGTCGAGTTCGGTTGCTGACCCATGTGTTCCACTTTTACCATTGCCCTTGGTGTGTGTTGTGTGTGATTCTCCTTTTGACTAAAAACTAAAGTTTGGATTTCTAAATTGTTCGCAAAATGTTTTAAAAAGGTGATGCACATGTTTCTGTCAACATTAAACTTGTTCTAAATTAAAAAGGGAAATGGACTGTTACTTGTTTTAGAAATGAATGTGTGTGGAAACTATATTTTATATAATTTAGTTCAAACCTGGAATTGATAAATTCTTTATTTATTGGTATGTGCAATGGGAATTGAATTAGTCGGGCCTACCTACTGAGTTTTAATACTCATGCCTATAGTGTTTTTCTTGTTTTTAGTTTTGTTGCAGGATCCAGACTCTGTTGTTCGCCTTGAGCGATGTTAGTTGTGGTATTGGAAGGTGAACCAAGGGGTCACGTGGAGTTTTAGTCGTGGTCAGGTTAGTGGAGTTTTTTGGATGCTCTTTCTTTATTTGCATTTGTACCTTTTGTTTCTGCTGCTTAATTTTTTTTTGGGCTAAATCGTTCCCACCTGTTTACTTTTGATGCCCGGCACTAGTTGCCAGCCCGTGGGGATCGGGAACGCCCTTCGGGTCATGTTGCGGGCCGGCTCGGGTGACCGGTTCAGGGTCGACCTGGGTTGGTTCGTGACAAAATGGTATCAGAGCAGCCCTTGTTATTTGGGGTGTCAAGTAGCTTGGTGATTAGGTATGTCGGGACTCGAGAGGTAGGTGCGGGAAGGACGTCATGAACCCTTGCCTGTCCCGAGACTCAAGTTTCCATGGGTAGTCCGGGATTTGAATTTTCTTCTTTGGATTAGTATGTGTGGATGAGGGATGGCCAAGGAAGTGAGCCAGTGTTACGCGGTGGACTTGCATGGAGTAGCGACCCATGTACAACCTGAGTGCACGGTTCAAGATATTTCCTGCGGTGGATGCCCGCTCAGAGCATGGTCTGCTAAGCCATGTTACCGGGTTGACATAGCCACTAGCCCCTTATTTTTTGATGTTTTAATGTGATTTATGATTAACCTTCATTTTGGTTGGTGTGAGTACATCTAAAAAAATGAAAATGGATTTTTGTGAAGGTGTTTTCAAAAGAGAATATGGTCATTGGAGTGGAAAATGGTTTTTGAAATGGAAAATGTTTTGGAATTTTGTAATGTGTTTCTTTAATGATAAGTGACTTTCTCAAATTGTTTGGGAATTTGTGCTTCGTGCTTAATGGTCTATTTTGAAAATGAGAAGTGTCTTGAATTGACCGTTGGTATTCCTATGAGTGATCACATACATTGAGGTACACATGTGGAAAGTGGGGAATTGGTGATGTGAGTGGATGGGTGCTTGAGCTCGCACTGGATATGTGTGGGCAAGACTTCATGGGATACCAATGGTGGATATTTAAGTTGTTTTGTTTGCTGAAAAATGGTTTTCAAAAAGGGTTTTTTTCAAATGTTTAGAAAAGTGAGTGAGAAATTGTTTAGCGTTCCTTTTTTCATGTTGGGTATTCCTTTTCGTGAGCTCTTGGTTTTGACGTACTGAATTGTGATTGAAATAGTGATTTTAATTTGTGCTTTCGTTCGTGATTGAGGTGTGAAATTTTGATTTATGATGAGTTTTGATTCGGACCTGTGCCTCTTGTTTTTGAGTATGCTGCCCAGAAAAGTCCCAGATGTTTCTAGTGAGCCTCTTCTAGTTGTTGGTTCTACCCAAACTCATAGCGGAGTGGTAGAATTGGATTCTTTTTAGTTATTTTCCAGCATATGTAGTGATAGTGATCTATCGAAGGTAGCGGACTGGCTTGGTGAAATCGTTGGTGTTTCCAGATTATTGGAAACTCCCAAATCTATGAGAGTCCGTGTTGGTTTGGGTTCGTTTGAAGGTGCAACTTTGGATTGGTGGAGGAAATAATCCCAGCGTTGTTGCATGATGGTATGTCTGGGAAGGTGTTTAGGACCACTCTCATTAGTTGGATTATATTTTTGGAAGTGAAGGTGGTGGAAGCGACAAGGCTCGTGAGTGTCCAGCAATGCCAACGAATAGTGAAGGCCTACGTTGGGCATCTCAAGAAGTTGGTTCCATTTTCTCCAAAGATAATGTCTCAGAATCAGTTAATGTTTCTCTTGTGTGGGGTCTTCGTCTATTGTTCAAGGACTGGTTCCCTTTGGTGTTTGAGATGGTTCCCCATTCCGTGAGAGCAAACCAGAGGAGCCCATCTCAGACGAGTTTTCTTATCAATTCCATCTTCTATTAGTCGGGCCACTCTCTTGTTCACTTCTTGTGTGGTCGGTTTGGGTACTTTAGGACTCCTTATCATCATCCATTTAAGACTTTCCGTCGGTGTGGCTGTTTGGGAAACTTAGAGAGGTTCTACTAGCGGCTTCGTCAGGAGGAGTCTCGACAGGAGAATGACAGCTCCTGACTGCGGGGCAACAGATGCTTCAAGACATCAGAGCTCCAACCACAGGTCTCAGAGTGAAGCCTTTCACGCAGTCAGAAATCATTGGGTGTGGGGAACCTTGGTTTAATTTTTGTCTCCAATGCTGAAATGGGGACGGTATGAATTTCCTTGTTGTAGCTCTCCCTTCTTTGAAGGTTCTGTCCTGCTGTAAGTGGCGTAGAGGCCTCATTGCCTCGTTGTGGTCTTTGTTCCTTGAATACCCCACTTTGGCAGTAAGGAGGTGTGGTGGTATCATTTTCTTGTAATTTTAGTAGTTGCGCCTCCTCAAATATGAGCTTTGGAGTTGTATCTTTATGGTTGTGAGTCTCAAGATGATTATCTCTCTCATGTGTCTAGCTCCTTTGGTGACCCGTTCTTGTTTTAGGATGTTCTCATTTTGAAGACACTTGCGTCTTGGGAAATAATGAATAGGGGTTGGTCCACTACTCTGTTTGGGGTTTTTCATCGATGACCCCATGTGGTGGGGGGTCTAGTTTATGTGGACAGTACATGGGTTGGTTTGTGCTGGGTTTCTCGTACTGGTCTGTGATCACTGGTTGAAGCTGGTCAGTCCTTAAATGGTGGGAAGACCCACCATGAATCTTGAAGCGCCTTCTTCAAGGTTTGGTCTATGTGGCTGTTTTCTCTTGGATCAATTTGACAGTCCCAGAGTTAGCTCATGCTAAGAGGCTTCAATGTCAGTTGTGCTAGTCGGGTTCTTATGGTGGGGAGAACCCTCTTGTGTTCTCCTGTTCTCTCGTATTGTGGTTTCTTTTGGTCTCAGTCGGGCATGGACTCTTGTTTTGTCTATTTTTCTGACGGGTGACTTTCTGGGGGAAAAAAGTGTCTGTGGTGGGGATAATTGTCACACCCAGACATTTAATTCTTTTTATTTATTTTATTCTTGGCCTTGAGTTCTCTCACCAAGGTCCGAGCGGGGTTCCAGGTCAAAATTTTTTGGTGTTTAACATTTGCAGTGGGGTTCGGACCCGTGCGCGGTCACCGCACGGTTGGCGGTAGCCACGCACCTGGCCCGTGTCGTGAAATTTCTCATTTATTTTATTATTATTTTTATTATTATTATTATTATTATTATTACTATTGTATTAAAGATATTATGATTAATTTATCATCGTCATTGTTATTTTATTATTATCGAAATAGTTATTATTTTTATTGTAGGTAATTTTAATTATTACTACTTTGTTAATGTTAATTTTATTATTATTATTATTATTATTATGGTGTTAGTTATTATTATTATTGTTATTAATAAAAAAACAAATATAACCCTAATACTACCCAGGCGACCCCCCCTTCTACCCCTTTCCCTGTCGCGCTCCAGCCGCCCCCCTTTCCCTGTGTAGTGCCCCGGCAAGCCACGACCAGCCACCTTCGGCCCTCTCCGCAAGATCCCGCTGCCTCCTCACCTCCTCTGCTTTCTTGCCGTCACAACCCCCCTAGCACCCCCGTAGGCCCTCCCTCTCCACTGTCGCGCCACCCCACCTCTCGCCCTTCAGATCTCAGCTGTTGCCTCGCCTCCCGTTGTGGCCCATCGCCACCCCGTGCACCCCCCTACCGGCCTCCTCCTCCCACTGCATCCCGACCTCCTCCTCCCACTGCATCCCGGCCTGTGCCTCACCCTCTGACGCCCCTTCCAGCCTCCTTCCACCTGACTTAGCCAGTACTAGTCGTCCAACGGTGCATCGGCCCTCCACACTTCATCTTCCGCGCCCCAGAAGGGTATCGTTCCTCGCCCCTCTTGATCTCGGTCCGTAACCCTCCCAGCACTGGCGGCGCACCCCTTGCTGGCCGACGTGACCCCTGCTCATTGGTGCTAAACCCTCTCCATTTACAATTCGTCCCCTATTCGGTAAGGGTTGTTATTTTAGGGGTAAATCCTTATTTTAGTTGGTTTGATTTTATTTGCATGTGGTGGTTTTGGTCTCCAGGGTGCGGTTGCGGTGCGAACGAGGGTTCGCACCATTTTTGGGTGGTCTGTCAACGTCCGAGATAGGTGTTTCCGTGTATAACTTTTGTTTAATGAATTAATCTGTGAGTTTAATTATTTTAGCATGGTTATTTATTAGTTGCGTACTACGAATCTGGTTTTGTTTGATATTTAATATGTATTTGATTTGCTAAGTACCATGTTTATGCGTTTAGAGATTGTTTATGAATTAATTTTTCTTCTTAAATTAGTTTAGAATTTTTATTAATTAGTTTGTTTGATGCATATAAAGTTTTAATTGAATTTGATATGTATTTATGGTATGGACGTGTTTTCTGTGAACAACCATACAGAATTGTTTATTTGCATTTCACAAACATTTTAGTTTGTGTTTTGGTTTAGCGTCATTGTGCAGAGAGTCATAAAAGATATATATATACATATACACACACACATATATATACATATATATTTTTGAATAGTTTTTGGTGTGTGTAAACTAAAAAATGGGTTTTTATAAAAAACAGTGATGTTTTGGTTGTGCAAATGGGTGCGTTGTTTATAAAAGATTTTATGGGTTGGTTTTTAGGTGTTGAGTCATGTTTTGGTGTGATGATGTTGTGTGTTTTATTTTAAAGTATTTTCTTATGTGAAACTGAGTGTGTTTTGATGTGAACCTTGGTTTCACCGTCCGCGGATGTTCTATAAATTATTCAAATGGTTTATTGCTTAAATAATGTGGTGTGTATGATGTTTGAAAAGTGATCAGTGTGTCTAAAGGTCGTAATTAGATTCAAATATAGAGTTTGGTTGTGTTTTGATATGTGTTTTGGATGTGTCTTTTTTTCTAAATGTGTCGAACTAGTTATTTTTCATTGTTTGTTCATATTGATTGTTTTATGTCCGTGTTTATGTATATTATTTTGCGTTTGCAGCGTGCTGGCGGGGTATCCTCGCGTTACCGCGATCATCGGTTTGTTCATGCTTGTGCGCCTGCGCAAGGCATGTCGTGCCCTTGTGTTTGGACAGCGAGCCGAGGTAGGTCCCCCATTGCACTCACCCTTAAATTTAGAATTTATTAATTGCATGATGTTTTGTTAATTTTAATGAATGATAATCAATATTAGATAATAAAAATTTTAAATGAATATTCAGTGTGAAAAGAGTCGTTTATTTTATACCGAACACTTGGAATATTTTCTTGACGGCCGGACACCCAATTTTGAAAGAATGCCTGATTGGTCTTTAAACATAATTCACGGAATTTCAAACTTACTTCTAGTTTTAAAGATAAGTGATTTTTTCTGAACAAGTATTTTAGGTTTTTTTTTCAAGAAATGGGGTTTTGTTTTAAAATTTGTGAAGGCCCATTTGGCACTTTAATAGAATAAATTATTTTGGAAAACCTATTCAGGGGTGATCTTTTGTGTGTGTTGATTGCATGAGATGTATGTGATATTAGTTCATTGTGACTGCTTGATTTACACTGTGGACGCACCCCTCTTGTATTTCTTGTGTTGACATGGGAACCTGGCATATTGAGTTAATATTCTGAGAACGATTGCTGCACTAGTTTAGACCACGCACTGGATAGTGGCCCCATAGCGAGGGAATACTGAGTTATTGCTGCTTTGGGGATTGGGCCCCTCGGTTAGGCCATGCAGGGCTATGTCGGGTAGTATTATGGGCGTTATGACATCATCGAGTTATGGCATGCCTTCAGGAAGAGTCACATGTATAGTATGTTCTGGTTTGTTCACGATCTCCTAGGTTCGACCCATGTTTCTTTTAGTGTTTATTTGTGTGTGGCGGATGATTGAGAGGTCGAGTTCGGTTGCTGACCCATGTGTTCTACTTTTATCATTTCCCTTGGTGTGTGTTGTGTGTGATTCTCCTTTTGACTAAAAACTAAAGTTTGGATTTCTAAATTGTTCGCAAAATGTGTTAAAAATGTGATGCACCTGTTTCTTTCAACATTAAACTTGTTCTAAATTAAAAAGGGAAATGGACTATTACTTGTTTTAGAAATGAATGTGTGTGGAAACTATATTTTATATAATTTAGTTCAAACCTGGAATTGATAAATTCTTTATCTATTGGTATGTGCATTGGGAATAGAATTAGTCGGGCCTACCTACTGAGTTTTAATACTCACTCCTATAGTGTTTTTATTGTTTTTAGTTTTGTTGCAGGATCCAGACTCTGTTGCTCGCCTTGAGCGATGTTGGTTGTGGTATTGGAAGGTGACCCCAAGGGGTCACGTGGAGTTTTAGTCGTGGTCAGGTTAGTGGCGTTGTTGGATGCTCTTTCTTTATTTTTATTTGTACCTTTTGTTTCTGCTGCTTAATTTTTTTTTGGTCTAAATCGTTCCCACCTATTTACTTTTGATGCCTGGCACTAGTTGCCAGCCCGTGGGGATCGGGAACGCCCTTCGGGTCATGTCGCGGGCCGGCTCGGGTGACCGGTTCAGGGTCGACCCGGGTTGATTCGTGACAATGAGGGATATAATTCTGGAATTATAATATATATATATATATATCTAATTTATTTTTAATTCCATTAATATGACAATGAAATGAATGTAGCGTTCAAGCGTATGTACGACCTACTGTCTCCATGAACGATGCATTTCATTTTTTATCTCCAAATGTTATGGAATAGTATAAAATTAATATATAATAGATATATATGATATTTAAATAATACTATTCTGGAGATGATGTACATATAACTACATGGAAAATTATTTTCCAACAAGTTCAATCTTGACTCATGTACCGAACCTCGACAAAAACGTCTGATATGAACTCACATTATTAACCAATTATTATAAAATTATAATATGTGATGTGAACTGAATAATAATCATTAAAGGAGGACCTTAAGAAATTATAAATTGACCAAATTATATTATTCAGGAATATAAAGAAATGAACAAGACAAGTCGGACTTGAGGTAAGGGATCCTACCTATCTCTTTATTTTCAATTACTCTCTTTTATGTCATTCCTTTTAAGCTCGTCTTTATTATATTGGGGGATATTTTTTTATATACCTCTTACTTTACTTTTTATGTTCATTTGATGAGAGACCCTATTTGATCTCAACAAACCATTTTTGGAAGGTTTATGTGGTGCCGTTAGGCTGCTGAATTTTCGTAAGGGATTTCTTATCTCACTTTTAATTCTGTGAGATTTCCATTGTTTACCGCTTATTTATTGAATGTGGTGTATTGGTTACATCCCTTTCATATATATTATCATTATTTTATTTATATTCATGTTATTATTTGATTCATTTGGTGTTTATTATCTTTTGTTCATATGAGTCAATTGATCACAACGAGGTAAGGGGTTTTTATCTAACTTTTTGTTCCCGTTAGATTCATGATACATTTCTCACTATTTACTTTTTTTGTGGTGTATGTACTGCCCATGATTGTATTCATTGTGTAATATAATTTAATTTATGGGTATTTAAATCTTCATTGTATGACTGTTCTTTCATGGGGTGTACGTTTTGAAAGTTACCGAAATCGGTAAGGGAACCTTTCACCCTCCTCTTTTTAAAAGACTTCTTTTTGTTGGGTATTTTAATTTACATATTGTTATGTTGGGTTATGTTATTCTATATCCTTATTGATGTAAATTTTATGTCCAAGTTATGAGATACCATTTTATCTCTCATCAACTCATTTTATGAATTTTAAAGTGACACCGTTAGGTTGTCGAATTTTTGCAAGGGAACTTCTTAACTCAATTTCAATTCTTTGGGTTAAACTTGTACTCCTTGAATATGTCTTTATATGAATATGTGTGAATGAATATTATTGTTTTACATTTAATATACACATATATTGGGCGTATTTATATTTGTCACACATAAATAAGTAATTGATTTATCATTAATCTAAGGATATCGTCTTTGAACGAGACATCATCTCAATCTCCTTTCATTGAGGCATATTTTGTTCTAATAAAAGACTTTCTTTTATACGGTTTATTACCCCCTTTGACTTCTACTTTTATTCAAAAGGAATCTTTTCTTTACGAAGCATTTTAATAAATTACAATAAGTATGTTTCTTTTTAACGTTTGCGGTGACAACGACCATTCCGCCGCCACGAGTATTATTTGATCTTTGGCTTCCTCAACAAGATGTAATGTTTTTAAAAGGAAATAAATACTATATAATATTTTGTGTATTTTGGTATTGAAAATGGTTTTGATAATGGATTTGTTATGTCAATATATTTAGGTGATATATTGTGATTGAAATGTGGAAATGTTTTATTTCCTTTATAATTGTTTTATGTGTTTTGATTTTATAATGGTACTTGGACATTTCATGGGTGGTTACCTGATAAACCAAATGACGGGTAGTGTCGTGAATACCAGGATAGGTGGTTACATTATAACCTCCAATTCATTGGGTATGTAAGTCGGCCGTATGGCTATTCCATGTAGTGATATGTGTGGAAGTACACCGTATGGTTATTCCATTTACGTATGTTTATGTCCCAAGTTACCTTTATATGTTATGTGTTCTTTATATGGGTTTATGGTAATCTTTTTGTTACAAAGGATAAGTTGTGATCTTTTATTCAGTTAAGATTATTTACTACTTCATAAAGGTGAAAAGTATTAATTTGATAAATTATTCATGATTTACTTGTTGTTTTGAAAAACTAACAGTTTTCCTTCTTTGTGTATCCTTTACTGGGCTTTTTGTGCTCATCCCATGTTTTCCAAATGTTTTCTACAAGACATAAAGTGGAATACAGTCAAGGATGGGATCAAGGAAATGTCATGATGTCTAAAACATGTAACTAGACATGAATCTTTTGTTCAAGATTTTATATTTTGTGAAAAAAAATTGAATCTGAGTAGATGTGTTTACCTTGTAATCCTTGATATGCAATAGTTATGTCCTAATTCTCTAAAACTCTAAACCTGAAAAGATCCTCAATGTGAATTATTCATTTAATTCAAGATTATGTAATGTTTTAAGGTTGGGTCCTTATATCATATGTAGAAGATCCAATGAAAACTCTCCACTATAAGAAAGTATGGTTTTGTATTTTCACTAAATCCCTCCATCACACATAGAAATGAATTTATATTTACATAGGGTGATACAAATATCTATACCTAGAAGAATTATCCAAAAGACCACTCATGAAAATTTGATATAGTAATACTATTTATATAGTGACTAAAGAGAAGAATCAACAAAAAACTATTATGTAAACTACACATTCCCATCAAATGCATGGCTCACTCACCATGTATCAAATACAAAAAAAATATACAATAGAAGTAGAATGTAATTGAAGGAAATCCACAACCATTTCCCCAATTTTTTTCCACTCTCAAAACACAATAAACGGTTTGTCATGGAACCATATATTCCATGATGATATGGGTTTGGTTGAAATCCTTCATACCCCAACACTTCCATGGTCCAACTTTTCATGGTGGTATCATTGAAAACTAAAAACCATATCTCATCACATTCATCCCCCACAGAAACATCGTTGTATGGAATCATGGAAATGAAGGTCATAAAACTCATTCCCTCTAAAATGCATGAACCCCTACATAAAAATCATTCCATTATAACCTCCTCATTGGGCACAAAAACAATTATAATCCTATATGATTACTGATCATACCAACTTCAGGCCACCACAGTCCATCTACTATAAATGGGAGAGTGGGGAAGTGTGTATTGTCAATTATATGCCCTCAACAACATTGTTGTAAGGGAAAACACATAGAACCAGAAAGTTAAAAAAATAATCATATCATGAATGGTGATTTTTGAAATAACATGGATTATAAATTATATATTCACACACATATAAATAAAAAATCATAGTAGAAATCATTTATATTAATTGTTAACGAAACCTTTGTACTATCAATACAATACTAACATTGCTAAATGTTCCACTAATAATTCATATTATATATGTAAAAGACAAAAACACTACCACATATGGTCTACATTTCACATTAAAATGTTCACTAATTCCAAAATGTTCTAAATTATCACCATTCAGACCACCATTCATTAATTAACCAATTTCATTCACACAATTTTGAGAAAATAACTCTAACCATTTCCAAAAGTGATTATATTAATGAATAAACCATTGAATAACATTAAATAATTAATTCAATTATAAAACATTAATTTCAATCCCACATAATTTATTTCTAGAAAAAACTTCCATATGGACATTAAATTAATATCCTAGTGATTCATTGTCCCAGACTCATACCACAATATTGAGTTTTTATACAACCTTCATATAATTTATCACAGATACAAAAACCCGATAGTAGAAAAATATGTTTAATTTTCTGAATTAGATTAACTAAAATCATCATTGTTAAAATCATAATTATTAATGGAATTCATTTAGTTACTAACTTTATTTACCATTTTAATATTAGAATTAAATAAAACATTCATATGAAAAAATATTTCTCATGTACATTTCAGTTATCTATGTATAGAAATAAAAAACAATTTAATTGAAACATATTGAAAATAATAAATATTTTCACATCCCAATAACTAAACATTCATTATTATTCTTCAAATTAATATGGAACAATTATCTAAAAAATATAATATATTTTTTACCTTTATCTCAAAAAAACTATGTCTCAATTATTATTATATTTATCTTATTTAATTGTACCTTATATTTTAGATTAATAATTGAAGTGGAATCATAAGAATATGTGGCCGAAAAATAAAAAAATAACATAGCCAATACATATTAATTCATTCAAAAATATTCTTGTTTACTTTACCTTCATTATGTTGGATCTTCAGAAATAAATATAGAAAAAAAAATCTGGATAATGTCATTATTTACAACATTATAGTAGAGCTGTTCTGGAGTACCCTATATATGCAAGGATATTTTCAACTTGCAGAAACATGAAAATGGAAGGGAGAGATGGGATAACAAAATTAGACCAGGAATAATGTACTTGAAATAATAATATATATATATATATATATATATATATATATATATTATCATGAATGAAAATTTATTAATCATCCATAAGAAAAGGGAATATAATTATGACTCAAAAAATTAAAAAGTATAATTTTTATAATGAAAAAAACAATAATTTCCCTTGATAATATCTTCCTATAACTTGGTCAATAATTAAAATTTAATAAACGATAATATATTTATTATTTTCATTGTCCTCACATTCTACTTTTTAATACCATTTAAATTATAATTCTAATTATTTCATTCCAAAATATCATAATATACATAAACCTATCATTTTTATTCATTAATTCAACTTTTAATTTAATGGAACATAAGATAAATTGTTGTGGAAAAATATTCTACACCAAAATTAATCTATAGACACACAGGTGACTCACTATAAAAGAATATGATCAATGGCCATGATTTGAGTTTCTAAAACTAAGAATCATCACCCAATCCATGAGAACATAGACTTATCTACAAAGAACAATGGTGAAAACCACAATGAAAGATTCATGTCCTATAATGATGTGAGGAACATTCTTAATATAAGATTAACCACACTTAATAAAATATTACATCATGGATCCTATATATTTATATATATATTTTATGAGAAATATATAACTATTTGTTTTGATATCTCTAACTAACCTCTTGTGAGAGTCCAGATCAACTACACAGGAGCTAGAAAATACACACTATATGTTCATGAAATATTGAATAAAACCTTATTTGATAGAGGCCAGGGGAATTAAATTATATTGTTAATAAGAAACCATGGCTAACAATTATTTACTCCACTTTACCATATCGTGCCTTTAGAAATAATACATGATCACCACAGTGGCCTCCACTATGATATATGCCTATTTCCATTCCATTTTTGATCTTCCATGCCAATTAACATTGTGTAGATACCCCCAAAAGTTCATTTGATATATTTCCCATAATATCAAAATCACCATGCCCTCATATACTATCATCATCACTACCTTTGATATTTTCCCTTTCCTTTTTAAAACAGGTTAGTTAAACATGTAAAACTCATTTTGGTACAACCTATCTTGACATTTCACTACAAGAGGACCACAAAAAAAAATAAACTCCAAAAATGTACTCATTATATCATATCATAAATAAAAATTGAATTTCTTCACTCCCATACTTCTACATCACTCAAAATGTCCAATTCACCATATTCTAATACGACGTGGTTAACCTCTAGATGGCTAAAATTTTCTCCATCCTCTATAAATCCTCTAAATTCTTAGAATCACATTGGAATTTCCCAAAATGGTCTATATCATTACACCAGAATCCCCTAAATATATCATCATATATAATACTACAAATAAAAAAATCAAATATAATGGAATATCAAAACAAGAACAATACAGAACACTTTTATGAGATCTCTCTATAACATGAATGTGATAACTTAATACGAATAATGGGGAAATTATAATCATTAACATCAATATACACACGACGATCCCTAGGAAATAACCCTAATACATTTGTAATAATATTTTTTGAAACACAAAGTTTATTCATTGAATGAAAACCTCAACCATAAAAACCGATGAAACATCTAAAATTCTCTAACAAATAAAAAAAATCATAGGAAAACATTTCAATAAATAGACAAGATATATTATTAGAAAACTATATACCAAGAATATACAATGAGAAAGACTAACCATACATCTTATAAACTAACATCTTTACCAAAAACTGAGAACACCAAAATTCATAGGGCATTGGGACCATCGGTTTCCCCTTGCACTACTAGAAAAATACCATAACCCACCATGTGCTAAAAACCTAGATCAAAGTAAAAAATACACCTATTTTAAAACTCATGTAAAATGAGTATAAAAAGTTCATTTCCTCGTGATTTTGTAACAACCAAATCCTAATGT
Organism: Viscum album; assembly: GCA_963277665.1. Taxonomy (NCBI): domain Eukaryota; kingdom Viridiplantae; phylum Streptophyta; class Magnoliopsida; order Santalales; family Viscaceae; genus Viscum; species Viscum album. The sequence goes on along the minus strand of OY728122.1, from coordinate 2,108,038,106 downwards.
GACACCCCATCTTCTTCTGAGTGATTCCTCACTCAATTATCGAACTCCTCCATACAGAATACAAGGATGTAGTCACATGAGAATCATTTAGTATGATTTTGGTCTCTCTTCCACCTTGTCTGGGATACCTGATAATTAATAACTACATTTAATGAAACCTAGTATATTATAATAGACAACATTTTGGTGATCTCAACCTCTTAAAGACATTACATGACTCTAGTCCTTGATTCGACTCCATGGATGTTCAATAACTTTTTTGATTGACTGTGGAGCAACACCACATCCAATGAATCCCCATATTTCCATTCTAACCCAATGATTCATTGTTTTACATTCGAAATGACTTCAAAACAATAATTTGATGAACAATATTAGTTAAAATAATGTCTTCACAGGCACTTATTTGAAATAATATTGAGACATATTTGAAAAAACTTGTGTTCAACAAATTATTAAATTTAAAATTAATCATAACAAAAAATAATACTTTATATAAATTAACATTAAAATATATAATATGATTCCTAATTTTTTTTCTATATAAAATCAACATAATTATGAGCAAGTTTGTAGATTAATTGAGTCATTTACAAATAATTTTTTTTCATAACCAGTGTAATCTTTTAGATATTTCAACTAGAAACACCTTAAAAACATATTCATTTTAATTATAATTTATTTAAAATTATTCACATGTTTTTAAATTAAAATGTTTTTTCATTAAATTATACATTTCCATGAATATAATGAATAGATGAATAAATGTTAAATTATGTCAATAATTCAAATAAATTATATTTTTAATATGATGAATTAATTAAAAAAATAATACACATTTATAATCACTATTCTATAAATATTAAACCAATCCAAAAAAATTAATTTATTCAAATTCTATGGAAATGATACAAGAGTTATTACAATTTTTATTACTATAATAATTCATGAAAATTAATTTATAAATAATAATTTTCAGAATTATTTTTAAAATATCTTTTAATTAGTTTTCCATTGTATTTTTTTTGTAACACATGATTCAAAACATTTTATGCAACATAAAAACATTACTAATGTGTGACCTTTTTATCATCCATAATATAATTTTTTCATACAATCATAACTGTTATTTTAAATAATAATATTAATTAAGAGTTTCATTATAAACATTAAACTATTTCTATAAAAACCTTTAAAATTATTTCAACCCTTGATAAAATATAGTCTATAAATTATTAAAAATCTAGTTGCATTATGATCTAAATCATGTTAAATAAACAATTTTAAAAACCATATAACATAATAGTATGAAAAAAGTTATATTAACAATAGAAACCATAATAAAATTTTTATAAGCATATAATAAATTGAATTCTTTCAACATATAAGGATATTTTCTAAATTGGGAAGCCTTAAGTTTTCTTAAAAAAATTAAAATTAATCTGCAAATAATGCTTCATAATAGGATTTGTGTCCATACTCTTCATATACATGAATCCAAAATATTCATTTCATACACACAGAAAATAATTTTTCCCAATATTATGGAATTCATTTAAATTAAATTAATTTTATTAATTTTATTTATAAGGGAATCTGATAAAATGTCAATCATAAATATATATTATGCATGTCCCTTTCCATGGTCTCTAACAAGAAAGTAGAACCTCTTCACTTTATAATTCCATTAAATCAAAATTCTTGCATTAACCCATCGGGGGAAGCTCTAATATCTAACGTCCTTGCTGGTATCCACAGATAAAGTCATACACAATGATTATCTAATATTTTTCCCTAATATACCTATTAATATTAATAAATCTGAACTATAATATACCTCATATATCATTACTATAACAAAATTTATACTACTCTTTAACAGCCCATCCACTGGTTCTCATCCTTGGTCAATAACGAAAAGAAAGAGCGACCTCAAAATCCCTCCAACAATTGGATACAAATTGGAAACTAGAACCGAGGGTAAAAAGAGATTGGTATAACAAACATAATATAATTTATGGATTATAGATATGTATTGATGAAAGGATATATACCATATAATATAAATTAAACATTATCCCATATAATATAATATAATAATTCATCTTATTTTATTAGAAATAAAACTTCAATAAAAGTGAAAAGGTAATTGTGAAGAAATATCTCCAATGATAACGCTCCGCTCTAAGTTATTAATATCAATCATGGTCACAAAATCCCTCCTATAATCTTGAGAATTTTTTATTAATTAAATTGTGTTAATATAGCATGAATACTATGTAAGAACCTCCTATAATCCTCTAATTAAAATTTCATAAAATCATACTAATGGTCCAGTGAGTAAAGTGAAGAAGCAACATGCTCTTATTAGGTCAAAAACCCATTAAATTACTCTATATGTATCATATTCCAATTTATTCCTCTAGGTAAAATAAGACAATTTAACATGAAAATAATCATAATCCCCCAAAAATAACATCCATATTAGATTTTCCCTCTCACACCGAAACGTTATACATATTTCTATCATAATAGTTCCTACTAGATATGGGTCTAGTTATAACCCTTTATCCCTAATGCACCACAGTTTTAACATCTCAGGTTTCCATCCATTAAAATTACAAAAAACATCAGTTCCCCATCTATCAATCAAAATTAGAGTAGAAGGTATTAGTGAAGATGATGGAAATCCACCTCTTGTCCTCCTCCTACAATGCTTGACCACCACTCTATGACCATTATCCCATTATCACTACATAATCTTTAATATCGTATAAAAAAACCACTACTACCATGATTATACCAAACTTGAGCTATCAATTACACTATATTAATTATGGTTGAGTGGTAGAGAGAGGGGAGTAACATACACACTTGATAACATATGAATTGGAGAAAAAAACCTAAGAAAAAGTATTTGGGATCATTATAAAATACTCAACTCTTGTTGGGTGCGTTCAGAAATCACATGGAAAATACAATATATAAATCAACATGAATTATCATACATAATCCTATTCTAAATATGTAAACAAAATACTTCGTTATATACATATAGTATCTATAGAATACTAATGTTACCGCATAATTCGACTAACCATTTCCAAAACTAATCGAAACCGATAAGAAAAATGACAACACATAATCCATTATTCATTATCACTAATAAAAAATTGGGTTTTAACTATGACAATTATTTAACACCTCCATCTTAAAGCACAATTACTGACCAATTTTTTAGGGATAGAGAATGTTCGGTTAAAGGGGGAACTTTATCAACACTCATAAAAAATAAATCATGAAGGACCCCTCTGTATTAGTGCTAGTAAAAATGTTTGATAACATGTATATTAAAAAAACATATTTCAGTATAAATAAAATATTAATATCTAAAAATATTTATTTTTATATAAATATAATTTATATTTTGTAAATATGTTTTACATATTACTAAATAGGAATTTAATGTCAATAAAAAAGATATTTATTTGAAATCACTAATAAAATAGTTTAATTTTTTATTAATAATTTTATAAATAAAATGGAGTAATATTATTTTAATAAAAAAATTTCGAAAAAAATACAAAAATAAAAGATATAAAATAAGTTAAAAAAACCCAATATTCAAACGACCACAACATTTGATCCGAGTGTCATTTTGGGATCTACTACCTATCAAACTGAATCTTGTGACGATCTCTACAACAATGTGACTGGTGGATTCCACATTCAATTTTTAGAGTCCATAATAGCCCCAAATTACAACAAAAAATGTTTTTTATTTTTTCTACCCTAATGTTTTAAAATTCGATAGAATTTTAAAATCATTTAATGGGGTGTTTTTTCAATTATTATTGGGGACTAAATTTATTCATCGGTATTATATTCATATTGATATAATTGTTTTGAAATTTTATTATTTTATACAACATCGTTTTAATTATAATTTAATATATTAATTTTTTATTATATTTTTACATAATAAATATGTTCTATAAATACATATATAAAAACATTTATGTTGAAATATTTTTTATGATATAAAATAAATATTTATTATTCATTTTTAAGGTAAAACATTATTAGTACTATTTACCTTATAAAAAGTAATTACTCTTTTTATATATTCCTACACAATTAATGTTTTTTATAAACATTTGTGTGTAAATAATTAATATATATATATGTATATATTCACACATATATACATATACATATATATGTATATTATAATATGTGAAAATAAATACATATTTTGGAAATGTATTTGGAACATGCTCTGAAAGTTCATATATTATACTAATATATATATAATTATTATATATAAAGATACGTTTGTATTAATAAACAAATATATTTTTATATTATTATCAAATATATGTATAGAAAAATAAAATAATAAATATTTTTTATAAAATTATATAAATATATGTTGAAAAAATATATTTGAATATATATATATATAATTAGAAATATCTTTATACGTACAAAAAATCTATATATTGTAGTGGTAATGATTTCCCATCTGCAAAGGAGTGGTGAAAAGTTTGAATCCAAGCATGCGTCGAGGCTGTTAAATTTGAAAATCACTAATAAACGGGTGTCATGGCGAAAAATGTATAAGTAAGGGGGGAGAGTTGTTGAATGGGTTGTGGAAGTGATAACATTGTCGAGCTCATATAAGTCCAAAAAAATAACAATATTTATTATTTCTTTTTAGTTCTGATGATGGGGTACTTTATCGATGCTAAAAAAGAGATTTTAAAATGGTCCCCTAATTGTCATAAAAACTATGGTAAATATTACCTTTAACAACAGTTTTTTTACACTATTAAAGGACCCCTTTAATAGTGATTTTTATGTGTGCTATTAATGAATTCCCTTCAATAGGTTTGTCATAGATAGTTCTTTATAAAATTTTTAAAAGGCCCATTACTTATGTAGTTAAATCCCAATTTTGTAGGGGTGTATATTACATTCACAAATCAAATTAATTTATAATTTATCACATTAGAAACTTCAAATCCTTAATTCAACCATTTTAATCACATATTTAATGAGAACAGAGTATATACGTCTCCCACTTGTGATTCCATTAGGTTCAAAAAAATTGATTATCATTTTGGAAATTAATTCAATAATTACAAATAAATTTCTAAACTTGACAATTATATTTTATACCAGAATAACTTTTGAAAATTCAATTAAAAACCAATAATTTTTATCGCAACCTCATTCAAAACTAATAGGAATCCTGAACACCATCACATCTTTTATCAAAACTAAAAGCACACAAAATGAAAAAACAGAAAAATTTCTAGGAATCATTAATGCATATGCCAATATCAACCTCGTTCATGTCCCGACTATTCAAATGTCCAATTTAATTAATGACTATTCAATTATCTTATTATGTGAAGTGATTCTAGAATTCAATGACAGTAATATTTAGTAATATTATCTCAAAATAATTTAAAATGTCAATAACAATGTATTCAATAGAAATATGTTCATATACATACATAGGTCCTCATTTGAAAGACCAATCATGACGTAATTCTTTTAAAATTAATAAGTATTAACTATATGAGAAAAAATCATTCCCCATAAAAAATAATTATATCTAATTATTTAATTCCTTATTAATATTATATATTCATGCTATTTATTTTAAAATAATGACAAAAGTGTCCATATTTGGAAATAGTGAAAATGTTAATAAATCACATGCACAAAACTTCACAATTTATGATTATTCAATGTAGTTTATTTTATCATTCTTATGTACATTCATGATTATTACCAAATGAAAAAAATCATGATAAACTCTCAATTTACTCTTATATAAGAAATATGATCTTCAATCCCATACATATAAATGTTTCTTCCCAAATTACTATAGTAAAAAAGGCAATAAAATGAAGGAATAATTATCTTCTAACATGAAGAAGGGGAAAAAAATATCCAAATATTCTACAATCTACAGAATGGTGATATTTAGATAATAAATAATTAATGGAATGATCATGTTTTATATAATTAGGGGAATAAATATGGTTTTTATAGAAAAACAATATGCAACACCTCTTAAAGATATTACAATAATACTCGACCATGCCTTCCTTGCATATTAACAATCACTTATTTTTGTTTTTAATTATCCTCATATGTTAACATTTAGCCTCTTATAAGTTTTCAATCCAATGATTTAATAAAAAAATTTCTAAAATGATTTAAAACTGTGAATTTTCATTCATTATTTCCCATTTTCTTCATTAAAATTTCTTCCAGATCAATTTATGGTTGAAACCTGAATTTTTATTACAAAGAAAACTAGGTACACATATGTGGTGCTCATTACATAATGGTAAGATAAATGACCATAAAGTGAGATATGGAAACAAAGATACCTCCTGGATTCCAAGAGAATACTGTTATTATTAAATTTGTGGGACTTTATGATCCTTATACATTATTCAAGACCATCCTTAATGAGAGTCTCTACAATTATGTAATCTTAAATTGTTTTTAGGAAATATAGATACAAGTAGCACATGACTAACCATTACCTGAGAATAACCTATATTAATGTGCAGTTTCTTAATATCTAAATAAGGTCATATTATATTTTAGATAACTCACATGAAACATAAAAACTCTCCTTAACATTGTGAAAGTCTAAAAAAATACCCTTATATAATAAATACCAAGGGACCTAGCATAAGGTAGTTAATGTGAAATTATTTCTGAACCATACCTTACTCTACTTTACAATCATGTGGATTTAGAAAGAACACCCAACCCACACCATCACCTTGACTAAGGGATAGGGATAAATCCATCACTATTTAAAATAGCTATACTGATAACCCCAATATAGAAATACAATACTTACTATTTTTTCATTCAAAATCATACTCAACCTTTCAATACCCACACTCTTCGACACACCAAACTCCTTCAACATTTCGCTCTTCTTATTTTTCATCATTAGTTTCTATATGATAAATTCACTATGAGATGGCCACCATGGCAATTTTCTCCACATGGTACAACCAAAACAACTCCAAAATGCTCACCCCTATTCAAAATTCGTGTCCATATTACATCATCACATATTCAAATCTCTAATTACCTCAATATACTAAGTAAAATTTCATGTCATTCAAATTTTTGGTCTATAAGATGGTTAAAATATTCATTAATATAAGGAAATTATTTTATTCTTAAAAAGTAAAGGATTATCCTATAATGATCAAATATATTACAATAGTACACAAGAAATATAATGGTGTTCAACACATTAACCACATATATTATAATCAAGTACCAATATAGTTTATTAACAAATAAAATATTAAAAAAAATCAAAAATATCTTAAATAGTTATTTTTATAATTATCAAAGAATAAAAACGTTATCATGGATCTAATATAAATCAAAATTCACGATAGTAACATAAAAATCTAATATATGTTTCATAAATATAACCCTTTTAATTTTTTTGTTTCATGAATTAAACTAAAATACAATTCTTGTAGGTATGTATTTCTACTCAACATTGAAATATACCATTGATTACATTCCCCCCATTAAAAAACGAATTCTCATCCACGGCTAAACAAAATCTCAAATAACTCCCCCATCTTTAATAAATAAGGTGTAACAAAAGTTAAAAATTATTTACAATGTAATCGTAGTAAATTAGAAGATATTATTCACTCATAATAACTCTATAATCTATTATAATATGGCCATTATAAAGGCATCAGAAATAATTTTATAACATTATAATTTGATGAAAATTACAACAATATAATCACCCCTTTTTCCATATTCTCATGGATAATGTTGTATTTTTTGTTAATATATTTTTATGATTTATTTAGTATTAGGTTTTTTAAAATATTTATTTTACACTGGTTATCAAATTCAAAAATAAACCGACCATTGAATTCTATTCACATTTCACTAAGATTTAATTTAATAAAATGATCATTGAATTATAGTATCAGAGTACACAATATACTTAGCTATATTTGGGATTAATATTATTAAATTTTATATTTCAATGATCATAAAAACATATGTCTTCCAAAAAAAATATCCTCATCAATTTTGACTTATAACAACAATGTTACCTATATAATAAATTTCATAATAATAATAATTTCGATTAATTTTATATTTTCATTCATTAAACAATACATAATTGTTTATTGAAAAAAATAATTATTTAATTTTCAATAATTTGATGTGATTCCTTTGTATTTCATTGTATTCATTAATAAAAAATAATACGTTACACAATAAAAATTCGTGGAATCTTTTAATAGATAATAAAAATAAATCATCTAATCTAATGAACTTACAAACCCTTTATATGTTAATAAACTATTTAGTGTTTATGGATATATGAGTAGATACATATAAATATTTTTATATTTCAAATTTCTTTAACAAAATATGAGCATATCATTCAATTAAAAAAATAAAATATACTTTATATTTAATTTTCAAACCCAAAAAATAACTTCACCAATTATAGACATACCATAGTTGTTCATTATTATTTATGGAAAATCATGACCTATTTCGGGAAAATATCAGAAAATAATGTCATCATCACCAAGAAAAAAAATGAGTCGTATATTTTTGTTTTGTAATATGAATATGATATTCTACCATTCTATATTTTTTTATTCTCCTAAATAACAACTCTTAATTTGAATAAAATACTAATTATCCTTTTTTAATATGACATTGTTATTATTTTAACATTCACTAATACTATCAACATCATTAATTAATACTTAAATTTTTGTAAATGACACCAAATCATTATGATCAACATTAAATGATAAAGATTTAATAAGAATTTAAAAATCAATTAAATTGTAATGAGATATTTAAAAAAACATTCATAGAGTTTTAATTTATTAAACATTGAAAAAGTTATTATCAAAATCAATACTAAAAATTTTATAACAATATTTTCCAGAATATAGGCTTCTATATATGCTACATCACTATTATGGAAAAGGTTATTTTAAAAAACCAATTTTTATCACATGACATGATCATCCGGTCTATATAACAAAAACATAAAATTTTAATTCTTCTTTATTTTATTTTATTCATCCCAAATTACATTTAAAAAATATTAATTCTTCATTTCTTTTTCAATACATTTTGGTTATATATGAAAATTTAGTATTTTGTCATTTTATCTCTTCAATTTATATTGATAATGAACAACATGTTTAAAATAAATAAAAATATTTATTGGTCCCGTTGTTTTGAATTATAGAAAATGAATTTATACTTAATTAAGTGCCTCATTCATCATTAAAAAATTTATATTTATGTTATATTAAATGTAAACTTGTTTTCAATAATATTTCACTACCCAACTTGTGATTGTTGTCTTCACTAACGTCATTGTTTCCAGTATTAAAATATAATATTATTATTGAAATAAAATTTCCACCATTAAAATTAAGTGAATGAAATTAATGGAAATTGTGATACTATATTCATAACACATGTATATTCTTTCACATAAATTATATCAATGAAAAATTAATTCATTAACACTTTGTAATAATTGATATATATTCAATATATTAATAAAGATAATAAATGGGATTTCATAGTTTCTCAAGAAATATATATTGGTATTCTATTATTTCCAAATGTAATATAGTGTAGTTACTTAATTTGATGAAATCAAATACAAATATTGAATGATGATGTATGTTAGTTTTCTTTTTTTATTAAAGTATTTATACGTTATATGATCTTATAGTTTTTTTTCATGTTATCAATAAGGTGTTTTTGTTCATCTACTATATTTTTTGAGTAGTCATATATTGAGTAATATTCGTTGATTCCAAAGAAATATTAAAACTCTTGAATTCTTAATTAAAATCTCATGTAATAAAAAAAATTTCTTCAAAAAATCACTATTTTAATATCATAACTACATTGAAACCCATTATGTAACCTGTTTTAAATTTGTCTACACCAGGTGAATGAATCAAAATCTAAAAAATAGAAGTCAAAAAATATTTTATTATACACATGTCTCTATAACTCAATTTCAAACTCAATGAGTTATCAAGAAGTAAATGTATGAGTTTATGGGGCCCTAATTTTACCATCAACAATGATTTCAGAAATTTCAAAACCATATTTATATTGGGAAAATTTTCGAAATATGTGGATACTTTATCGATTAGTATCTGATTATTTATTATAACACTATAATTGACATGTTCCACTTATACATTTATCTTTAATGACCACTTGTGTGATAATATAAATAATACGCCACCTTAATCGTGGAATACAAAAATATTTTTCATCATTGATCTCAGATAAAATTATAGTTCCTTATATCTTCTATAAACATTAATTTTATAACTACATCATCTACTAGGATTCAAATTATTTTATATAATATAACTCATTATGAATATCACACAATTTAAATATATTTACAACATTTTTTTCACTCATGGATGTTGAGTAAATTTGTTGAATTGATTTTCATCTCACTAATTTGAGGGACTCCAGTGAAATTAGTATTCAAGAATATAAAAATCAAAAAAATTATAAAATCTTAAATATATTTTTAATTCCATAAAAATTATATTGTTTTCATAATTCTGTGTGCTGAGAATAGATTATTACAAATAAAATTATATTCCTTCCCATTTTTTATACAACCTTAATAGTTAATTCTTGTCATGGATCTCTAATCTAAATCCAGTGAGATTTAGAGATAAAATTATTTTATGTTGTCCAATATAATTAGGATTATATCATTAAAAAAAATATATTTTTTCATAATATCTTTAAATTTCTTTATTTAAATAAAAAATTAATTTATACTTTAACATCATCATTTTGATGTAATTTTTTTCTCTTATATGATTTTTTTTAATTTCCCAAAAAATTAATACTGTATTATATATTTAGGGTAAATCATGCTTTACTAAAAATTTAATTTTTTTTTATAATATAAACTACAGAAAAATTAAAACCGTGAAATATGAATCTAAATTTAAAATCAACATGTTCTTTTATCAAAATATTAATATTTAAATTTCATTAGTTATATACTATTTTATTTATAATCAACTAATCCATTTTAAATTAATATTATATTTATAATTTTTTTAAATTACTCTAAGGCTTTATCTAACTATTTTACTATAAACTATAATTATTTTAACTTTCATCGCAATCACTCATTGTATCAATTCATATTTAATAAAATTTATAAGATCCCTCTAATACCATCACTTTATTTTCATTATTTACATTAAATTATCATCAATATCATGTCCCATAATTTTATGTTTTCAACTTTTTATGATATTAAACAAATTTTCTAGAGTCAATTATCAATTCCATTGATGATTTTTGTAATCATAAAATTAAGTACATTGTTTTTTATGAAATAATTTAAATTTAATTAGATGAATATTTAATTTAGATTAACAAATACTTATTTAATAATACATAAAATATTCTTGACACACTAATAACTATCAAATCATCAAAAATTCTTTATCATTTAGCTATAATGTTAACGAGATCATTTTTTTCGGAAATAAACATCATTATAATAATATATTTTGAAATTTTATATATAAATAATTTCATTAAATGATGAATTTTTTTATAAGGTATTATTTATAGAGAACTACTTGATCCTTTTTCAAAACATATTATTTCTTTATCAAATATTTTTTTTTAACGACCAAGTATTTTTAAATGAAATTATTTTCATGAAAAAATGTGTGTTACATTACAAGTTATTAAACACATAAATATTAAATAGGAACCCATAAAAAAATCTCCAATTAAAAAATATAATTAAATTATTTATCTATTAATCCAATGAAATTATCAACCCATATAATTTGAAATAATATATAAAATATTAATCCTAAGATGAGAAAATATGAAATGACCCTATCTTATTAAATCATCACCCAATTACTAAAATATTGAAATTATACATAATATAATTGTAACATTACACTTCATAGAAAATTAAATATAAAATTAGGAAAAATTGAAGATAATTTTTAGTGAATGAATGAAGTGGTATTTATAGGGAGCAATGTGATTGTTGGAATAGTAATATGACTATTGGTCAAATATAACCCTTGGTTAATATGATTTTTTGTATATTTTACCACTAAAATCTATACAAATTGGTAATAATATTAACATTATAATTATATTTCATAATTATTAATATGAAAATTCATTCGAAAAGAAGAAATGATGGACCCAATAAGTATAATCGGGCAGTATGAAGACCACTTGTCAGAACATTTGTTGAGGTAGCATCACTAGGATTCTATGAGGGTAAATCCAAATAGTTCCCTCGAATAGTGGGGCTTAAATTAAATTTATTATGATAGATGTTATTGTTACTGTTGATTACTAATCAGTCATCGTTATCAAGTACACCACATAATACTACAAATACCACACACCTTACTATTAGGGTATATGCTTGTGTAATAAGGGGTTAAATATCTTGGAATAATTTAATTAATTTTTTTTCACACATATAAATAGATTGGTTATTACATTAATCCCATTTTTAGAATTAGTTTTCTAATAATATATATTATTTTTTAAGATATATCTAAAAAAAATCTTGTTGGACACATATAAAACACAATAATATTTTTATAACATATATAAAATTTAATAATGAACATATATATTCTGAAAAACAAATTCCTATTGAAATATAATTTTAAAACACTCTAATATAAAAATAATTTATAATATACTTTTTAAATTTTCTATGAATGTTTTATAAGTATCTAGAATTTTACTATGTCGGGAAAAAATTTATTTTTCAATAAATAGCGATGTTTATATTGTAAATGTAAAATTATGATATTTTGAGAATTATTTTGATAGAATAAAAAATATAATTTAAATTAGACTATCAAATTTAGGACTAGGAGAATTTTTTATAATTTTCTAAAATACATTAATTTTTTGTGAATGTTAATAATATAGGTTTTGGTGTTCGTTATATTTTATGTCATCATATTTATTTTATAATTATGTAACAATTAATTAACAAATATACATGACCTAAAATATGTTATATTATTTATATTATATATTTTAATAATAATTAAACAATTTTTCACCTAATATTCATCATTTCTATGTCTAAAATGGAGAATTTGGTTTAAAAACATTATTTTGTGGAAAATTTACATTTCGATGAACAATAAAGAATTAAAAAAATATTTCGGTTATTATATATTAAAATATACAAGAATGTGACACAAATTTATAAATAAAGGATAAAAAAATCTGGGATGAGCTAATTGTTTAAAATTTCTCCACACCCTAGATTTTAAACACCAATATTTTGAAATTATTAAACAATTCAACCACTTTTTTAATAAATACTTCCCAATTTCACATTTCCCCCTCACTCCCAAAAAAATATCTATTATGTTATATATCTCCCTCAAGATCCCCCCATGGTATCCGTAAGACCCCAAGGATACATTCTCAATACTAATGATAAATTATTCATGTTAGGCGAATTCTTCTCATCTTTATTTCCATTCATGTAATTATTTTTCTGTATTTATTATAAATGGTGTGTATTATTATTTTCATAGTATTTTCATAAAACAAATAATTATAAAATTATTTTTTATCAACATGATACAATTTATCCCCTTATATTATATTACCAATTTATAAATCCTTGTATTATAATAATAATGTTACAAATTTACATCTAAAATTTATCTATTTTACCTAATAAAATCATATATTGGAAATACCCAAATGATTTGTTTTTTAATGGATATTCACTTCAATTTTAATATATTTTAATTATTCATATATTTACATATGAAATCATAAATTTCTATTCCATAGGATAAAAATGTTGTTTTGGCCAATTCATAAAACAAATAATTATAAAATTATTTTTTATCAACATGATACAATTTATCCCCTTATATTATATTACCAATTTATAAATCCTTGTATAATAATAATAATGTTACAAATTTACATCTAAAATTTATCTATTTTACCTAATAAAATCATATATTGGAAATTCCAAAAAGATTTGTTTTTTAATGGATATTCACTTCATTTTTTATATATTTTAAATATTCATATATTTACATATGAAATCATAAATTTCTATTCCATGGGATAAACATGTTGTTTTGGTCAATTCATTTAGCTAATGTGCATCATGTGAAATTAATACATATAAATGGTGTTCACTAATTATTGTCTGATGCATTATGTGATAATTTTAATCTCTAGATTTGAAATGTTTCATAATACATTGTGTAATTACCTTAGTAAAATTCAATTGTGACAACTTTGTGATAAAACTTTGTGATATTATTATGAATGAATAAATATTATATTTTATACACATTTCAATGTTATGATAGATGTTATTGAAATTTTTATATTTAAAATTAATTTTATTTTTAATATATTTTTATTATCAATCGTCATATTTTTATTCTCCATGATAAAATGAAAAATATCTCTAATTAATAATCATTTAATATGTTTCATGATAAATAAATTCCACTAATGCATGTCCCTAGAATATGATATGAAATAAAATTATCTTTGTGAGAACTCCAGGGGATTTATTTAATGTGGATTATAATAATGTTTTTTGTTTTGTGATATTATTGTCATAATTTTCATGAAAATAAATTGATCGCGTGTTTTGTTCCATTTTAATAAAAATATTATGTAATAGAATCGTGGGATGTGATATTAATTTTACTCTTCATAATATTATTCATTATATGAATATTAATTATAATTTTTAGAATATTCCATTCATACTATAAAACATTCTTTCTCTGAGACTTAATCATCAACTTCGTTTTTTCTTATCACATGATAAAACATCATATCTTGATAATACAATTTACCATTTAGTCAATGTTTCATTCATTTATCTTTTGAATGAAATTATTATCCATTGATCAATACTCCCTATGTATCACTTCATTGATAATAGCTTCGGATGGTAATCCTTATAATCATCTAGATTCATATCTTTAAAATTAGAAAAAAATAAAACATTCCCTTAATATAAATATATCTATATTACATAGCCATTCAACTGTGATAACCAAAAAAGATATATTAAATAATCTTATTTTGATTATTGATATTCATTTAAAAATCAAATTCAACATGAGAATACATATTTTAATTCCTACAACTATATTTCATTTCAATGATTTAAAATATGTTTCCAATTAAAATATATATTTCTAAAAAAATTATCTTATCATCACACAAGAAATAAATTTATTATTAACTTTTAAAATTATAAATTAATTTGCATCATGAAGAAAAAAACATATTATTTTGTAATAAATTTATATGTTACTATTATAAATAATTTTATTAAAAATTTTGAAACATAATTTGATTATAAATTTGAACAAATTATGATAAAAATTATATCCAACCATGTAAAAACCATTTCCAAAGGATTCATAATATACAATAATTATGTATTTAAATTTATTATGAAAATGTTAATTTTAGAAAAATATCCAAGTAATGACCCGTCCCTTGGGGCCCGTATTGTGACCACCCCAAGCCCGCCTTCCATAGGCTAGGGGATGGCGACTAGCACCAAAGGCGTAATTCCCTAAAAACTGGGAATGCATTGCCTTTATAAAACCTAACACACACTACCAAAGTACAAGAGGAAGAAAACACTATGTAATTTAGTATAACAAGTGTGATGAAAGTGTAAAGGGGATGGAAATGAAGCCCAAAACAAGGTACCACTACAAGTGAAGAAAGTACAACTGAAAAAGAAAAGCAGTTGAATGGTGAAAGTAGCTCCTGGTTCATCCTTCGGGTTCCTACCAGATGGGTTGGTACAGATGTCCTCCTCAACATTCCACTTCTATCGGTCCGCTCCGTGTGCTGTCACGCCGAGTGGTCCACCTCCGGGAACCGTTCAGTCCTGGTGCTCTCAGCCTCCTTCAGCGTTGTCCGTCGTCCTCATCCAACACAACGAGGTTCGCGGATAGCCCATGCAGGGGTGAGTATAACGATACTCAGTAGAGACCCCGAGACCCTCAAGGTATCACAAAAATCCAACAAGTATAAACCAAAATGTATGATTTCAACGGGTAACCATTACTTAGGTATATGCCCATATATATACCTAAGTTATCATGTAACCCATCTCAATCATGAGGAAAACACAAAGGTCACTGACTCAGCTAAAACCAGGATTTTATTCATGATATTGAAACCACAGATTCTGGAGAACTCCTCCTCTGTCGAGCATAGTAGTCCTTTTGTGAATCTGATGTGCTACTCAGTAATCATAGATTGCTGAGGTACTCCTCTTGTCGAGTACCGTGGGTCTGTCGCCTCACACAGTAGTGCTCCCCGCCATGGTTCTTCCACCTCGAACAGTAGTGCTCCCCATAATAGCCTACAGAGGTACTCCTTCTGTCAAGTACCACGGGTCTTCCACCTCACACAGTAGCGCTCGTCCTCCATGGGTCTTCCACCTCACACAGTAGTGCTCCCCACTGGACTACTCAAGTCACTCCGAAACAAATCGGAGAAGCATTCATCAGGTCTCAACCAGCTACTAGGTCTCTGTACTCCGTATTCTCATCTCCGAGAGGATCCGCTCCACGAGCTATTGGTTTATACTCCATGTTTCATGAAGACCCATGAATAATTTTCTCAAAAGTCCGCCATGTCATAGGGGTCTCAATGCAACAGACAACGCGTCAATCAGACGCCCAGTTTGTGAGTTATTGTCCTTTTTGTCCAGGGGCCCAGTTGGTTTCGTGTACGAACCAACCCGAACGTATCTCAACTGTACCCCGAACTCCAGTGGGGTATACTCAAAGGTACTGTTTCTCAATGAGATTACCAATGCCATCGACGGTTCGACAAACGGACGTCCGGTCTGAGAGTTATTGGATTTTCCGTTCTAGGGGCCCGGTTGAAATTACGCTCGTTCTAAACATAGCCATTTTCCAAAGTTTTCCAATACTCACTTAGATTACCGCAAAATGACATCCTCTTCGTATGGGTCTCAGTGCCGCAAACGGTGCATCGATCAGACGTGCGGTCTTTCAGTTATTCACATTTAAGTGAAACGGGCACGGCTCGTCAAGCCCAGTCGGCAGGCTGGTCGGCCCGTCCTAGCTCGGTGGGTCCGACAGGGTTAAGGGGTTGGCCTGGCCAGTTAATTTGCGGCCTGGGCCGTTGAGGCATGGTCTGGCCCATTCCAGGTGGCTCGGCCCATGCAAGGGCATGGCGCCCACCCCGGGTGGCCGAGCGATGCGGGGGGGGGGGGGGGGGGGGTTCCTGAACTGGTGGTGTCGAGCGTTGCCGCCCTTATTTCCGGCCATCCAGTCTTCATGGCGTGAGTGGACCGTGCGGAATGCTCTCCTCCCGCGCAGCACCTTCGGGTGCCGCGACATCCTCCAACCCGGCCGGCCGACGAGCCGTCCGGTTCTCCCACCGAAGCGGCCCATGGAGCGCTGACCACAGTTCTCCGCAGCACGGCATCGTGGGGTGCCCGTATCCCCCAGCCCGGCCGTCTACTACCAGCCGGTTCTTCTTCGGCCGAGCAGCCCGCAAATGCGGGTCGCGGTTCCTCTACAGGCAGCCGGCATATGGCCGCCTCATTCTCTAGTCACTGCCACCCCTTCAGTCATCGTCGCCATAAAAAAATAACAAGGATCAACGGAGAGTCTTCAGGACGTGTTCATTCGGCCCACGCCCTCCGCGTAATGTGGAATGATATGGCCGAAGATAAAACATGGTTTCAATGAAGAATGAAGAAACATTTTTATTCCATTAAAATTGAAGAAAACCCCTACCTCGATTTCAAGAGTGGAGCACGTCAACGAGTTGCAGAAGACAAGCATCATGGAGGTTGGGTGTCGCGGATGAAGGACGTCGATTCTATTGACGTCAGAGTGCGCCCCATTAAGATGAATCGTTTGTGACTTTGAATTCTTCATTGGATATATTCTTCGTCGACAGAAGAATGAAGTTCCTCTATTTCTCAAGATCACTCCCAAAATTATTTCAACACAATGAGTTCCCACCTAAAATAATAGATCTAGCTATTATTTTATTCACACATGAATTTTCAGAATTCAAACACTTTAATTAATTAATTTTATGGTTAAATTCATTAATCGAATGTGTTATAAAATGTTAATGGTAGAGAGTGAGGTGAATTGATCACATTAATTAAGGGGAGAGTTATAAAATTAATTAAGGGGGAATTAATTGGGAGTTGAATGGTTAGGGGTTAGTGTGGCCCCACCTCACATTACCATCAAATGAGAGGTTATGTGGGTGTAGTCCCCACCTATAACTTCTCCATGTATAATATAACTAACATCTTTAAATAAAATTGTGCACTACAATTTTATTTATTTTACTCTAAATCCCAAAAAATTAACTCTCAACACGCATAAAACACAACTACGGTAAAGGTCACCTTAAGCGAATAACGGTGTTGCGAGTTCATCAGTGTCCTCACATTTCAATTATGAGAACCGGTTCAAAAGATATAAAAAACTCGCATGTATGTTTACTGAACGTACCTGAAGAAAACATCATAAATTTGTTCTGGGCACACCGAGCCTCAGAATCTAGTAATGTCAGAAACTTCAGACTCGTAAAATTTTAAAGAATATAAAAAAAATTCCTTTTAAATTTTTGGGTCTTTACATTACCCCCACCGTAGGTCATTATGTCCCCGTATAGCTAAAACACACACTAGGGAATATAAAAGAGGAATTGAGAACACATCTGAGCCTCCCACTCCCATGTTCTCTGCTGGAGGTTCCCATGCTTCCAGCGAATGTGCACCAGATAAATCGACCGTCCAAGCACGACCCGCTCCTGTCGATGCTCAATCTCCACTAGAACCTCTGTCAAAGTTGTCTCATCATTGATGTCCAGCTCCCCATGGTCGATGTTGTGGGACAGATCGTGCACGCATCTCCATAGCTGAGATACGTGGAAGACGTCATGCAACCAGTGTAACTGAGGTGGAAGGGCCATGCGGTAAGCCACCTTTCCTACTCTCATGAAGAAGAGGAGGAGTGACTGTAGATAGGCTGCATCATCCCTGTCCACAATGGATATCAGCAATGCACCCATCTGCTCCGTCGCCTCTCCTACCATCTGAATACCAGTCCTCCTGCTAAGCGCATCTGCAACAATGTTCCCCTTCTCAAGAGTATAGACTATCTCGAAGTCATAATCCCAGAAGAACTCCAGACATCGCAGCTGTCTTAGGTCCAGATTCTTCTCAATGAAGACACACCTGAGACTATTGAGATTGGAGTGAACCGTAAACCATTTTCTCAATGAACAATGGGTGAGACTAGCCAATTGTAAGAACTCATCTTACCCATCTTCGCCTACGTTCTACAAGATCTGCTAAGATTTCTCCTTTTCCAAAATGAGAAATCATGTCTCATCCCCTGGACGAACCATGTACTTTGCCTGGTACAGTCAATCCTGACATGAACGGTACTAATTCATTCCATGGACGACGTATTCAGGCCTCAATGCTACTAATAAGAGATCCAACCGTTACACTCACATCCAAGGGTTGAGTCACACTATTGGCCTCAGTGTGTGGTCACCGTGTATCCTCCATTAGAAATATCAAATGTGCGATTCAAGTCAATAGTTTTAACTGGAACCTCTTAGTATTAACCACACAAAAGGAAGGAATGAAAACGCCACATAGAAAAGTTTCTTTTATTACTGCATCTTAAAGTACCAAGACAGATAAAAACCACAAACAACAACAACAAGGAAACCAGAAGCACCAAGAACAAAGGCCTCCATGCATGTAACTAATCTATCTCATGTCCACCTACATCTGGAGATCCATAGTTGTTTGCTTTAGCTACCTGAAGGTGTGCTCTCCCATGTCCACCCATTCCCGGCAGTCGGGGTGGACCTCTAGGTGGTGGTGGAGGAAACACCTCGAAGCGTCGTCCACCACCAGCTACACGGCCAGCTCCTCTGCCTCTGTCTCATACTCCTTACAGTCCGCCTCGATCGAACATCTTCATCTTCCTAGGAGGTCCTTGAACTATTTGCTGATCGTCTGAGCAGTGGGTCGGATAGTCACGAGACAGGTGACCCTATCCACCACATGAGTAACACTTCCTGGAAGGTCTGGCTCTGTCTCCACCCTGGGTTCCCCACACTACCGACCTGGTGTTGTGCGGTTGACCACCTATAGGTCTGGTCCTTTTGGACCTCTACGTCATCGGTCTACTGCCATCGGTAGAAGACTCTACTGCATGTCGGCTAGTGGTGTGTCCCACTACTGAAGACTACTCAGCAAGAAAACTGTCCACTAACAGGGCTCGCTGCAACACCCCTATATGCGTCAGGATGCTGTACGAGATAACTAAAGCTCTGATCTCTTGCCTGAGCCTCTTCTCTAAGGTCCGAGCCCTGAAGAATGAGTCATCTACCATATCAGTGGAGTAGTGCGAGAGGTCAGTGAACTTCACGGAGTACTATTCCACCGTCATGCTACCCTGCTGTAGATGCAGTAGCTACTGTATCTGCACTGCTTGAATGGTTGCTGGTACAAACTCCACTTGGAACAGTCTCTCGAAGTCTGCCCATAGAAGTGTCACCTCGTCATGCATCTGGAGCATCAAGCTCCATCATCTGCCTACTACTGCCTGAATGAGGTTGGAAGCAAGGATCCCCATGAAGTCTGCTGGTGTCCCTACTAGCCTGAAAACACTCATGACAACTTCCTGCCAATCCTCACCCTCATGTGGGTCCGTCTCTCCTCGGAACCTGGGTGGCCTCTGGTGCTGGAACTTGTGTAGCTCGCTCAAGCGGCGTGCATCGCCTACTTATGGGGATGGTGGAATCAGTGGCCCAACAGAAAGTGGTACCGCTGGTGCCCCCACCGGTGCCTCAATTGGAAGAGGTCCATGTACTGAGGCATCGTTGCTCGACGGCCTATCAGAATGTACAACTCTCGGGGCCCCAGCTGGTCATCCGCGGGGAGGCATCCTAAATGACACAGATGCAACACGGTTAAAATACTATACCTGGTGAGATGACCTGGTTAGAGATGATTTAGAGAAATTTTTTTGAAAACACACACACAATCAGTGTTTTCCTACACTGAATCGGAAATCAGATATAAGGTTCTTGGTGTATAGATACATCGGCCACCCACACCAACATTGGACTCCCTGAACTGAAAACCACACATAGTTCCTTTAACACTATTGCTTCACAGAAAAGAAATATCAGATTCCAATGTTCTGCGGTAGAACCGACATCCTCTAATACCAATTTGTCACGACCCATCCCCCGGGGCCCGTATCGTGACTACCCCAAGCCCTCCTTCCATTGGCTAGGGGCTGGCGACTAGCACCAAAGGCATAAGTCCATAAAATCTGAGAAGGAATTACCTTTATAAAATGTAACACACACAACCAGAGTACAAGCCAAATAAAATACTATGTAAAGTAGTATAACATGTGTGCTGAAAGTACAAAGGGGATGGAAAGACAAGCCCAAAAAAAAGGTATAACTACAACTGAATAAAATACAACTGAAAAAGACAAACAACTGAATGGGGAAAGCAGCTCCTAGATCATCCTTTGGGTTCCTACCTGAAGTGTAGGTACATATGTCTTCCTCATCCCTCCACCTCTATCGGTCTGATCCGTGTGTCGTCACGTCGAGTGGTCCACCTCCGGGTACCATCGAGTCCTGGAACTCTCGGCCTCTATCAGCGTTGTTCGTCGTATGCATCCAACAAAATGAGGTGCGGTCATAGCCCGTGCAGGGGTGGGTATAACGATACTCAGTATGGACCCTGAGACCATCAAGGTCTCACAAATATCCAACAAGGATAAACCACAATGTATGATTTAAACGGATAACCAATACATAGGTATATGCCCATAAATATACCGAAGTTATCAAGTAACCCATCTCAATCATGAGGAAAACCCAAAGGTCACTAACTCATCTCAAACTAGGATTGTATTAATGATGTCAAAACCAAGGCTGCTGGAGAACTCCTCCTCTATCGAGCACAGTAGTATTCTCGCAACTCTGAGGTGCTACTCACTAACCTTAGACTGCTGAGATACTCTTCCTATCGAGTACCGTGGGTCTGCTGCCTCACAGAGTAGCACTCCCCACTATGTGTATGCCGCCTCACACAGTAGTTCTCCCCCTAATATCCTATAAAGTTACTCCTCATATCGAGTATCTTGGGTCTGCCACCTCACACAGTAGCGCTCCTCCACCATGGGTATGCCACCTCACACAGTAGTGTGCCCCACTCGGCTAGTCAAGTCACTCTGAAATGAATCGGACAAGCAGTCATCAGGACTTATCCAGCTACTAGGTCTCCGTACTCCGTATTCTCATCTCCGGGAGGATCCTCTCCATGAGCTACTAGTTGATACTCCAAGTGTCACTAAGTCCCACAAAGAAGTATCTCAAAGTTATGCCACGTCATAAGGGTCTCAACGCAATATATGGCGTGTCAATCGGATGCTCGGTCTGTGATTTATTATCCTTTTGTCCAGGGAGCCTGGTTGGTTTCATGTACGAACCAACCCGACCGTATCTCAACTGTAACACGAACTCCCATGGGGTATACTCAGAGGGACTGTTTCTCAATGAGATTACCAACACCGTTGATGGTTCGAAAAATGAATGTCCGGTCTGAGAGTTATTTTCTTTTCCGTTCTAGGGGCTCGGTTGGAATTACGCTCATTCCAAACCCGACCATTTTCCAAAGTTGTCCCAAAAACACTTCGAGTACCAAAAAATGATCGCCTATTCGTGAGGGTCTCAATGCCGCAGATGTTGCGTCGATCAACCATGATGTCTTTATTTTATTTAAATGTATGTGAAACAGGCTCGGCTCGTCAAGCCCAGTGGGCTGGCGGGTTGGCCCATCCTGGATAGGAGGGTCCGACTCGCCTAAGGGGTCGGCCTAGCCTGTTAATGTGTGGCCCAGCCTGGTGAGGCTCGGTTTTGCCCATTGAAGGTGGCATGACCCTCGCAAGGGCACGACCCAGCCCGGTGGGGTGCGGCGCGGCCCAGCTGGTGTGGCCCAGCCTGGCGGGCCGCGGCGCGGCCCGACGTGCCAAGCAATGTAGGGGGTGTCCCGGTTTCCCAAATAGGTGGCGCCGAGTGGAGGCGGCCTCCGGTCCCGCCAGCCGGTCGTCCTGGTGCTAGCGGACCCTACGGGCCGCTCTCCTCTAGTGCGGCACCTGCAGGTGCCGCGACCTTCTCCAACTCGGCCAGCCGACGAGCCGGCCAGTTCGCCTGCTGAAGCGGCCTGCAGAGCGTGGGCTGTGGTCCTTCACTACGCGGCGCCGTGGGGCACTGAGGTTCCCCCAACCCAGCCGGCTATGGCCAGCCGGTTCTTCTTTGGCTGAGCAGCCCGCGGATGCGGGCCGTGGTTCCTCTCCATGCGGTCATCATACGCCCACCGCTTTCTCAGGTCGCTGCTACCCCTTCAATCATTGTCGCCATCAAAAAAGAACAAGGATCAACAAAGGGTCGTCGGGCCATGTTTGTTTGGCTCGCACCCTCCACATTAGGCGGTATCATATGGCTGAAGATAAAACATGGTTTCAATGAAGAACAAAGATAAATTTTTATTTAATGAAAATTGAATCCAACCCCCTACCTCGATTTCAAGACCGGAGCATGTCAATGAGTCGTGGAAGACAAGCATTGCAGAGGTAGGGTGTCGCCAATGAAGGACGTCGATTCAGTATACATTGGAGTGTGCCCGAAGAAGAAGCGTCGTTGGTGACTTTTCATTCTTCATCGGAAATATTCTTCGTCGAGAGAAGAACTGTGTTCTTCTATTTCTCAAGAGATCTCCCAAAAATCTCTCAACACAACGAGTTCCCAACTAAAATAATAGCTATGGCTATTATTTTAATAACACATGATTTTTCAAAATTCAATCACATTAATTTATTAATTGTAGGGTTCAATTCATTAATCAAAAGTGTTTCCAAAAATTAATGGGAAAGAGGGAGGTGAATAGATCACATTAATTAAGGGGAGAGTTGTCAAATTAATTAAGGGGAAATTAATGGGGAGTTGAAAGGTTAGGGGTTCGTGTGTGACCCACCTCACATTATCCTCACATGGGAGGTTATGTGGGTGTGGGACCCACCTATAAATTCCCCTTGTAGGATATAACTATCATCTTTAAATAATATCTAGCACTACAATTTTATTTAGTTTATTATAAATCACCAAAAACTAACTCTCAACCCGCAAAAAACGCAACTGCGATAAAGGTCCCCTTAAGAATATAACGGCACTACGAGGTCATCAGTTTCCTCAGATTTCACTTCTAAGCAACGGTTCAAAAGATAGAAAAAACCCGCACGTACGATTATTGAACGTACCTGAACAAAACTTCAAAAATTAATTCCCGGAACACTGAGCCTCAGAATCAAGTGCCGCCAGAAACTGGGACTCATAAAATTCCAATGAATTTATGAAAAAAATTTACTTGATATTTCCAGGTCTTTACAATTCACTTGTTATATCTTTCTTAAATATCATATATTTTTTGCATAGGGAATTTTTAGATATGAAGGACGTTAACTTCGATTGTTATATCTCATAATAAGATGAATAATTGTTATTGAAATTTCATTTATTAACTTTAATATTAGTATCATATATCATCTTATAATTATATTTCATGAGGTTTATAAAATCAAAAAAATCTACTTATTAGCAAATTAATATAAAATGAATTAGGGACTCTGTAACGCCCCGACCCCAGCTACCCAGAGTCGGTGAATTAGTTCGTAACATTGGCATGATCACAAAAGATCAAGTCTCGAAAGACCGATTAGTTTAGTAGCCTTGGAAACACTAGATACATTCGTAAATGTTACATTACATCATAAAGTGAAAAACTACAATAACAAAGTCTCCATAGTCCACACTCATATCCTCTTCTGACTATCCCTGCAGGTCATTCATAAAATACTTCTTCACATCCTGGAAAATATTAAAACATTGAAAGGGGTGAGCTCATATTCTCAGTAAGGTTAACAATATAGCGGAAGCTTTCATAAATAAACATTAACATTTAAGGCAATGTATAACTAAAACAAAAGCCTTTTTAAACTTGAACTTCAACATAATATGGAAAAAGTAAATGAGATAATGCCATTCACTTATTCACATGGATATTCTACTGGTCGAATAATCACATGCAATATCAATAACCACTTTCATAATGAGGGAATGTATAATGCCGGACATTCTGAAACATTTTGTCAGGGCCTCGGCCAAGACGTCTAAAATGATTAAGGCCTCGGCCAAAATCATAAATCAAATTGGGAAAGGGCCTCGTACAATTCCACGTCTAGTTGTCTCATGAGACCTACCGATGCATCGAGGAGCTATAGTGGGATCCACCCATCACTTATTAAGTCCAATACATTCCTCATATGAATAGGTTTAAACATATCATAAACCATAACATAATAGTATCACATAAAATATGAATAAAGGAAACATAACATTTCCACATTTCAATCACAAGATATCAATACAACACATTGATTTTTCCCAAATATAATTATGGGGTAATCTTGAATAATAATCACAAATCAGTTAGTGATTTTCATTAAGGCCATTTAAATTAATTTAGGGGTAATTGTTTCATCATAAATGGAGAATTTTTTATTTACACTAGGACTTGGTGTAAACCATTATACTATGATATATATTCAGTAATCTCATTATTCACTATATCCAATCAGATTAGAAAAGTGACATATTTGTAAAAACATCAAGGGGAATAAGGAATGAAAATATATATTCACCATCAAACACATTTTTTATCACTAAAAAACAATAATACATACTTCTATAACAAACCATTTCTTTATCATTTAAGAACTCACACGTTTTTTATTTATTTAATTATTTATAATTATATCTATTCCCAATATCAATTTTTTTCACTATTAATATTCCATAAGAAATATGGTAAGTAATTCATTCATGGAAGGATGAATGTTGTACATAGGATTATGAATTCCATTCACAAAAATCATAATATTATGAATGTTAGACCACTATCAACCTCTTCATTAGATATATATATATACAATATCCTTTCAACTAAGGGTTTTCTCTTCTAAGATCATTTTTTATTTATTATAATGCAATGAGTAGTCATAATACGTTTTCATCTCTAATTACATAGATATGTTATTGTTATTTAAATATCTATGTGTATCTTATATAATATTTTATTATATATATATCATGCTTATATCTGTATTTATTATCCCCCAAGTTTTTCAATTCAGTGATTACTAATGGTAATTATGGATCAAATATTAGGAAATTTTTACTTGGATATTTAATTGATAAGGGGAGTAAATTACCATGTCATAATTATTTATTATGTAAAAAATTCCATCCCCATTTTGAAATGACATTGTATATTCATAAATCATTCCTTAGGTCAAATATATGAACAAGTGTAATAACATAAACACTTTTCAGCAATATTAACCTCTAATCACATTTCACTATTTATAAGATATTTAATCCCTTTATGTTATATACTATCTTTGGATTTGAAATGATTTAGAAAATAAATATAATACAATTATAATGACAAAATAACTCGAAAATGAAATGGATTAATGTTACATCAATAGTTATGGGAAATCCTTCAATTATCATTATCTTCATTGGAACAAAATGTATCTGTTTTCATGTAATCACATTCCCTTGAAATTTTTATTAGCATAGAGTGAAGTAACATTAATTTTATTAGATAAAAATTATCTAATTGGACAATGTTTTCCATGATATTAATAAATTATCATTAGGTCCATCTAATTATTTAGAATATATATTAATATTACTTTTAAAAACTATAAAAAATTAATGAGGAAGTATTCAAATAATGAAGCCAACAAATCTATATATATAACATATTAATTAATTAGAAATAAATCCATTAATATGAAGTTATTATGTACATATATTATAATGAATCATTTCAAGAAAATATAATCATTTTTTTCTTTATGTTTTGGATATCATAATAAATGATCTATTATTGATTTTTATTGATCTCACTGAAATTTATAGAAACATTTATCTACCTGAGGTAGAAGAAATAAGTCACTATGATTTTTTTAAATGAATAAATTATTGATTGTGTTCATGACAGACAACAATGAGAATAAACAACCCATAAAATATATGAATATAATAAACATGATGTAAAATTGTTGGTTTTGAATATTATTAAATAATGTATGAAATATATATAAATTTCCCAGTAAATGATATTTATAAATCCATTGTAATTAATTTACAAAATTTTTAATAGAGTAATTTTAATAATCCAAATACGACTTCTAAAAAAAATTATTTATTTATTTTTGTTAGAAAATACAATAATAACATTTTTAACTTTTTATAAATTGTATTTTATAAAATTAAATTCATTTTTGAAACCACCATATAAATATTAACTTAATGTGACATTTTTTTATTTTTTTTAAAATTTTGATTTATTGATGAATATTGAAATATACGGATTTTTATGAAAATGATTTAAATTGAATATTGTTTCTCATATTTAATTAATTTAAAATACCTTTTATGAGAAAGTATTTAAATGAGTATTTTAATATATGTATATAATGAATTTAAATTCTTTTAATTATTATTAATAGTCATAGAGTGAATATAGAATTATCTTATTTCTATTTGAAAAACTTCTTGAAATCATGAATTTTAATCACATATGTGGGTTTAATTTTGAATTATTTTATAGTAATAAAATGATATTAATTTTTTCAAATTAATTACATAATTGGAATAATATTTATTTATATTATCTAATATATTCATCATAATTTTGTTTCATAGTGAATATTGAAAAAACTAAAAATTGTTTTTCAGAAGTTAAGGTAAAAATAGATTTTCATGGGGATAAACTAAAATGAAAATGTTTAAAATGAACTAGAAAATATTATATAAATATATATTTTAGATACATTTATGAATTTTTATGTACAGGGATCTATAATAGTCCATTTTTATCCCTTTTTAATGAAAACATTTTGGGTATCAGTTTTTCTTCTAAATAATTACATGTGCACACTCAACACACATATAAAGGGACACCCTCTCTCTTATCCTATCAAAATTTTAAAATACCGTTTTATTGGAAAATATCTTCCAAAATTCAATTATTAATTACCTACACACATACAAGAAGTTTTTTTATCATCAATCTATCCTAATATGTTTTTAGTGCTAACATATGAAGAATGTTTAAAATAGATAAATTTTCCTTAAAAAATAATTTTAGATTATTTATTCCTCCACCACCGTTGAATATTATTATTTAATGATTATATTATAACAAAATTATAAAAAATATAATTATATGATGTTGTTTTAATGGTATAACCTAAAAACATATCATCTTCCCTATAAGGTGAAAGGAAACCATCGTTCTTTCGTACGAAAGACTACAAATTCATGGACCGAGGTATTTTGTTTCCCAACATCGCCACTCAAGGGTTTAAATTATAATGGATTTAAAGTATATGAATGATATTTAGAAAATTATATTACTCTAGGAAATATGATATCACATATAAATTATTACATTTTTCATGACCCGTCCCCCGGGGATCGTATCGGGAGTACCCCAAATCCTCCTTCCATAGGCTAGGTGCAACCGACTAGCACCAAAGGCATAAATCCCTAAGATTGAGATGGCATTGAATTTATAACTGTAAACAAACACAACCAGAGTGAAAGAAGAAGAAAAGTCTAAGTAAAAACTGTAAAAAGTATGCTAAAATTAAAGGGGCCGGAAATACATGCCCAACAATGAAGTACAAGGAAAGGAAAAACAGGTACAACTAAAAAGACTAACAGCTAGAAGGTTTCTAGAAGGTCCTGGATTTTCCACCACGAACCCTACCTTAAGGGAAGGTACAGATAGACTCATTAGTTCTCTACGTCCATCTGTCTCCTTCGGGTAACGACTCGTCGTGAGGTCCACCTCCGGGTACCATCCAGTCCTCGCACACTCCGCCTCAGTCAGTGTTGTCTGTCGTCTACATCCAACACAACGACATTTGGGCATAGCCCATGAAGTGGTGAGTATAACGATACTCATTTGGCACCCCGATACCCTCAATGCCTCACAAAATTCAACAAGGATAAACCAAAATGTTTTATTTCAATGGATAATCATTACTTAGGTATATGCCCATACATATACCTAAGTTATCAAGTAACCCATCTCAATCATGAGGAAAACAGACAGGTCATTGCCTCAGCTCAAACTTGGATTTTTCATTATCGAAACCATGAAAGCTGGAGAACTCCTCATCTGTTGAGTATAGTGGGATTGCCACGACACTGAGGACTCACTAACCTTAGAGTATTGAGGTACTTCTTCTGTCGAGTACCGCGGGTCTGCTGCCAACTACCAGGTGCTCCATCCATTATGGGTCTGCCACCAAATATCAGGGGCTCCCCCTAATAGCCTTTAGAGTTACATATCCCATTGAGTACCGCAGGTCTTCTTCTGACTACCAGGTGCTCCGTCTTCCATGGGTCTACTGCCAAATATCGAGCGTTTCCCACTGGGCTAGTCAAACCAATCTGAGTCGAGTCAGCCAAGCAGTCTTCAGGTCTGTCAACTACTAGGTCTACGCACTCTGTCTACTCATCCCCAGGAGGATCCACTCCATGGCCTACTGGTCAATAGTCCAAGTGTCTCGAAGTCTCACGTGGAAGTATCTCAAAGTACCTCCACGTCACAGGGGTCTCAATGCAACACACAACCTGTCAATCAGACGCCCAGTCTATGAGTTATAAGCCTTTTAGTCCCGGGGGCCCGGTTGGTTTTGTGTATGAACCAACCTGACCATATCTCAACTGTACCCCGAACTCCCATGGGTAATTCTCAAAGGGAGGACTTCGATTAAAGAATAACGACGCCGCTGAAGGTTCGTCAAACGGACGCCCGTAGCCCGACATATGGGCGAAAAGGGGTAAACAGGTCTGATGGGTTCGGGTCTGGTCCAACCCAATTGGACCGACCATGACCGGTCTGTGAATCTAACCCAGCCCAAAGGGGATTCTCAGTTCAAAGGTATGTCCCTACTTGAAGGTATAACCCGACCTGCGGGGGCGGCCCGACCCGAAGGGTGACTCGACCCGAAGGGGCTGCCCGAACCGGCGGCCCGCGTGGTCGGGTGGTGGCCCGTGTGGCCAGGTGGGGGCCCACATAGCATGGCTAGCTAGAGGCCTATGTGGCCTGGTTGGCCACGTGTGGGAGGGGGTGTCACCCCCCACCCCCTGTCCAAAACGGCCAGTGCAAGGCACCGTCCCCTGGTAACCACGGGACCCGAAGGGTCCCGCTTGTAGCATGCATCGGTGGCCGGCTCACCCAGCCGCCCTCCCTTGTACACCATAGCCTTAGGCCGCAAGTCTTATCCAGAACGGTGTGATGGCACCATGCCCCTGCTCTCCCATCGCAGTTAGCCCTGGCCGCGGTCCTGCACCACCTACGGGGCGCGGCGACGCCGCACCCCCCCACCACGACCTGCCTTGGTCGCAGCCTCATGCCGCCCTCCGCACAGCGCGTCGGCACCGCATGCCTCCACTGTGGCCCGACATGGCCATGGCTCTCCTCCACATATTTTGGTGGTTCTGTGCCCTATTGGTGACCCGATGTCCTTTGTACCGCTGGTTTCTTTCGCGGCCGGCCTATCGCCGGCCGACGTTGTTCGCCATGGTCTGTTCCTCTGTCATCGACAAACAAGATCAACCAAAGGGGGATGGTCAGCCATATTGGTGTGGTCCTAACCCCCCATATTATTTTTATGACATTTGGAATAATGAATACCAAAATATTATTGATGTAGAATGGTTACAAAACAACTCAAATCCCCCTACCTCGCTTGTCGTTGATCATTGACGATGTCGCGGGATGGCGGCGACATTTCGTCATGGTCGGAAGAGAAGATGAAGAAGTTGAGGAGAAGGATTTGGGAAAGACGCGTTGAGATGACATCGTCAGCATTCTTCGTGGGCGGTGGTGTTTCCTCTACTTGCTATGGTTTAAGAGAGAGAAGACGGGGCTCATCGTTATTCGGTGGTGACGGGAATTCATCGCGTTCTTCGCTGAGAGGATGATGTTCTCTCAATTATACAAACCCTCTCTCAAGATCCACCCAATGATTATGCAAACACCACATATAATAGACATAATATTATTTTAATAGTTGGAAATAATACAAAATAATTCAAAAATGAGTTAATAAATTCATTACAAGGGTTTAATTAATTAATTGTGAGATAATTGGCACATTAAAGTAATGTGGATAGTTTGAGTGTTTAACCCACATAAATGGGGGGTTAGAGGTGTTCCAAAATTAATGGGGAATTAGAAGTGTTAAGAAACTCATGTGGGCCCCACTAATTAAAATCCTCCCAAGGGAGGTTATGTGAGGGTGGCCCCCACCCATAACCTCCACATGGAGGTTTTAACCACCATAAAATAAAAATAAGGTGAACACATTATTTTTATTTAATTTAATTTGTAAAAAAAACCCCAAAAGTATCTTCTATTATCGTCAGAACGCAATTGTGGTGAATGTATTACTATGTAATCACCGACGTTGCAAGTTCAACAGTGCCCCCAAAATTTGATTTTGAACAACAGTTCAGAAGTTATAATAACCCGGTCATATGTCTACTGAATTTACCCAAATAAAACTTCAGAAATTGATTCTGGGAACACCGTGCCTCGGAATCAAGCACCTTAAGAATCTATGGATGCAAAAAATTCCCATGGATTTAAAAAAATACATTGTAATTCTAGGTATTTACATTCTCCCCACCTCAAGGATTTACGTCCCCGTAAGATACAACTCGAACTAAGGGAAAAAATGGTGGTACTGAGCACACATCTAAGCCTCAAGCTCCCATGTCCTCTTCTAGAGGTTCCCGTGCTGCTAGAGAACGTGAACCAGAGGTATCGACCATCCACATAGGACTCGCTCCTGTCGATCCTCAATCGTTACTGTATCCTCTATGAATGTCGCCCCATCATCGATGTCTAGCTCCTCATGGTCAATGATGTGGGATGGGTCATCCACGTATCTCCTCAGCTGAGATACGTGGAAGATATCATGCACTCGGTGCAATTGAGGTGTAAGATCCAAGAGGTATGCCACCACGCCTAATCTACTAAGGAACTGGAGAGGTCTGATGAACCGCGAAGATAACTTTATGCCTCAACCAAATCGTTTATGGCCTCATCGAGGTGAGACCTGTAGGAAAACGTGGTCACCATCCTCGAACTCCAGAGGTCTCTGTCTACTGTCAGTATATGACTTCTACCTTCTCTGTGCAGTCTTCATCTTTTCCATGATGATATGCACCTTCTCTGTGGTAGCTCATACCATCTCTAGTCCCACTAGTGTTGACTCCCCTGGGTCTATCTAGCACAGTGGCGATCTACATGTTCGGCCATACATGGCCTCAAAAGGTGCCATAACGATGGTGGAGTGATAGCTGTTGTTGTAGGAAAACTCCACCAAAGGTAAGTGATCATCCTGGATGCAATCTAAGTCAAGGATGCATGCACTATGCATTTCCTCGAGGGTCTAGATGGTCCTCTCGGTATGACCATCAGTCTGAGGATGGAAGGTGGTGCTTAAACGAAGATATGTCCCGAAAGCTTCCTACAACCCCTTCCATAACCGCGAAGTAAATCGCTCATCTTGATCGGAGACAATAGAAGAAGGTACTCCTTGAAAACACACTATCTCTGGTACATAGAGGCATCCCATTCTCTCTACTAAAACCTACTCCATAATAGGTAGGAAGTGGGATGACTTGGTGAGTCAGTCGACGATCACCCAAATCGAGTCATGACTCCAGGAAGTACATGGAAGACCGATCACGAAGTCCATGGATATCCCATCCTACTTCCACTCTGGGACCTCTAAGGGTTGAACCAAGCCTGCAAGTACATAGTGATCCACCTTCACTTTCTGACAAGTGAGTCATCGTCAAACAAACTCCACTACAGCCTTCTTCATACCTGGCCACCAGTGTTGTCGTCGAAGGTCCTGGTACATCTTCGCCACTCCTGGATATACCGCTAGAGGGGAAGTGTGAATCTCCCTCAACACATCCTCCTAAAGTGCAACTGTTACCATGGTACATCCTCTTAAGAGGATGAAGTGATCCCCACCTTCAGAAAATCCATCAGGTGCCTGCCCTTTGGATATTTGTGCATATCGTGTATCACAATCAACGTCTCCACACTATGCCTCCCCGACTCACTGATGAAGTGGAGGAGTGACTTTAAGAGACTGAAGATAGGATGTTCCATCCCAATCCACAATGGATATCTGTAAGGCAGCCAACTTCCACCTCTCTAAGAAACTGAATGCCAGTCCTCCTATTGAGCACATCAACAATAATGTTCCCCTTCCCTGGAGTATAGACTATCTCGAAGTCATTGTCCTGGAGGAACTCAATCCATCGTCATTGTCTCAGGTTCAGGTCCTTATGACAGAAGGTATACCTGAGACTCTTATGATCAGAGTACATGGTAAAATTTCCACCCATCAGATAGTGCCGCCACATATTCATGGAGAAGACCACTGCTGCAAACTCCAGGTCATGGGTAGTGTAGTTCTTCTCATACTATCTCAACTACCATGAACCAGAAAAGATCACTGACCGCTCCTACATCAGGACACAACCGAGTATGTTCCCTGATACATTGCAGTATACTACATACCCTAAACCTTCCTATTGAAGCCTCATGATGGGGGAACTAGTCATCCTCTACCTCAGCTCCGGAAAGCTCTGATGGTATCTCTTCGACCACACGAATGGTTTCCCCTTCTTCATCAAGGGTGAAAGTGGTGCTGCGACTCCGGGGAAGTCTGGAACGAATCTCTGATAGTATCCAGCGAAGCCTATGAAACTCAAAACCTTCTTCGCACTCCTTGGTGGATCCCAAGAAAGCACTGCCGCAATCTTCATTAAATCCACAATAACTCTAGCCTCCGTGATGACCTGTCCAAAGAAGTGAACCTCTCGAATCCAAAACTGGCACTTTGAAAGATTACCATAAAGCTAGTGCTCTCAGAGTGTGTCTAGTACAAATTGAAAATGGTTTGCATACTCCTCCTCAGTAGTCGAGTAGATCAAAATGTTGTCAATGAAGACCGTAACAAAGTGATCGAGGTAAGGATGGAAGATCATACTAATGAGACACATGAACACTATTGGAGAGTTGGTTATGCTGAAGGGAATATCCAAGAACTCTTATTGGTCATACCAACATCTGAAGGTCATCTTCCACACATCCTAGTATTGATCATTGAGCTCGTGATAGCCTGATCTGAGATCTATCTTTGAGAACCATCGTGCTCCCATGAGCTGATCAAAGAGATTTTTAATCCTCAGAAGTGGGTACTTTTTCATCATTGTCACCTGATTTAAGCGACAGTAGTAGAAATAGAGCCTCATGCTCCCATCCGCCTTCTTGGTGAATAGAATCGGTGCTTCCCAAGGAGAAACACTAGGCCGAATGAATCCCTTCCCACGTAAGTCCTCCAGTTATACCCTCAGCTTGCAAAGCTCACCAGGATCCATCCAATATACTGGGGTAGATATCAGTGTTGTCCCAGGGTACATGTCAATGTAGAAGTCCACCTCTCTGTGAGGTGGTAGTCCTAGAACATCTTCATGGAAAATATCCATGTACTGGTCCACAACTACATGATATGTTGGACTCTCCACATCAACTGCTCCGAGGGTAAGGCAAGCCAACTAGTGAGTGATCGGCGACACCCTCCTCCAAAAAATTATTTCATGTGCTGCAAAGGATCCCTTCTCTCTGGTGAAGGTAAACCCGGTACCATCCGTGCGGACACACCACACTTTTTTCATAATACTATTAATATGATCATGGACTATAGATAACCAGTCCATACCAAAGATGACGTCGTAAGGCCTCGATGCTGCTATGAGAAGATACCAGCTGAAGCTCTCACCTCCTAGAGTAAGCTCACACTTCTGGAACCAGTGCGTAATTGTCAAGTCTGCTCCCATAGGAGTCTCTAGCTGTAAGGATCGATCCAACGACTCCTTCGGAATCTTTGAGCTTCGAACGAGGGTAGTGGCAATGAAAGAGTGACTGGAACCTGTGTCTATAATAATTGCAAAAATGATGTTGTAGACATAGATCGTACCTCGAATCATCTCCAGAGCGTCGTGATCGTAGGCCTCACCTTCCTGAAGTTGTGCTCTTCCCTATCCACCCGCTCCCTACTGTCAGGGTGGACCTCCTAGTGGTGGTGGAGGTAGCACCTCAAATCATCATCCCCTGCAAGCTACATGTCTAGCTACTCTGCCACGTCTTCCTACGCCCTGTGGACCACCTCGATCGAACCTCTGCCTCTGCCTGGGAGGTCCCTAAAATGTCTGCTAATCATTAGAGTGGTGGGTCAGATAGTCATGAGCCATGTGACCAAGCCCACCACAGGAGTAACACTAGCTGCTCCTGGCATGACTGGCTCTGTCTCCACTCTGGGTGCCTAGAACAACCGAACCTGAGTCGTGCGGTCGACCACCTGTAGGTCTGGTCCTCTTGGAATTATGCATCATATGTCTACTACCAGCTGCAGAAGACTCCAATGCATGTTGTCTAGTGGTGGGTCTCACTGTTGGAGACTGCTCAACAAGGAAACTCTCCACTAAGAGGGCTCGTTCCAACACCCCCGTCTACGTAGAGATACTATGGGAGATAAATGAAGCTCTGATCTCTCCCATGAGTCCCTACACAAAGGTTCGGGACCTGAAAAACGGGTCTCATACCATATCAGTGGAGTAGCGCGAGAGGTCGGTGAACCTCACTGAATACTAAGCTACACTAATGATGCCTTGATGCAGATGAAGTATCTTCTGTATTCGCACCGGTCGAAGGGTTCTGGGTACAATCTTTGCCTAGAACAGGCTCTCGATGTCTTCCCATAGATGTGATGCCTCATCATGTATCTGGAGAATCTGGCTCCACTATCTGCCTGCTACTACCTGAAGGAGGCTGGCAGCAAGGATCACCATGAATTCCGCTGCTATCCCTATCAGTCTGAAGACTCTCACTATAGTCTCCAGCCAATCTCCAGCCTCCTGTGGGTCCATCTCTTACTGGAACATGGGTGGCCTCTGGCATTGGAACTCATGAAGCACGCTCAACCGGTGTTCACTCTCTACTGCTGGGGCTGGTGGAATCGGTGGCCAAATGGGAAGTAGTTCCACTGGTTCCTCCGCTGGTGCCTCAACTGGAAGAGGTTCTTGTACTGAGGCCTCATCGCTCCGTGGGTTGTCAGAACATACAACTCTCAGGGATCTAACTTGTCATCCGTGGGGAGGTAACCTGAAAGAAACAGATGTGACCCGGTCAAAATACTATACCTGATGATCTTACCTAGTTTTAGCTCACATAAAGATAACTTTTGAGAACATACATGCAATCTGTGTTTTCGTGTACTATGTCAAAAATTAGTATTCAGGGTCCGAGTGTATAGATACGTCGACTGGTGCACCAACACTGGACTTCCTGAACTGAAAACCACACTCAGTACTCTTAACAATATTGCTTCACATAATAGAAATATCATAGTCCTGTGTTCTGCGGTAGAACCGACTCCTTTGATAAACATTTTTCACGAACCATCCCCCGGGGCTCGTATCGTGACTACCCCAAGCCTGCCTTTCATAGGGTAGGGGCTGGCGACTAGCACCAAAAGAAAAAATCCATAATACTGGGAAAGCATTTCCTTTATAAATATTAACAAACACAACCAGAGTACAAGTGGATGAAAAATATAATTAAAAACCTTATAAAAAGTTTGTTGAATGTAAAGGGGCTGAAAATACATTCCCAAAAGTAAAGTACATGGAAAGGAAAAATAGGTACAACTAAAAAGGCAAACAACTGGAAGGTGTCTAGAACCTCCTAGATTGTCCAGTATGGATCCTACATGAAGGGTAGGAACAGATAGCCTCCTCAGTGCTCTACGTCTGTCCGTCTACTCTGGGTACCGAATCGTCATGAGGTCCACCTCCGAGTACCATCCGGTCCTCGTACACTCTACCTCAGTCATCAATATACATCATCTGCATCCAACCCAATGAGGTTTGGGCATAGCCCGTGTAGAGGTGAGTATACTGATACACAATAGGGACCTCGAGAACCTCAAGGTCTAAGAAAATCCAACAAGGATAAACCAAAAAGTCTGACTTCAATGGATAACCTTTACATAGGTATATTACCATACATATACCTAAGTTATCAAGTAACCCATCTCAATCATGAGGAACACACAAAGGTTATTGACTCAGCTCAAACAAGGATTTTTCATTATCGAAACCACGACTGCTAGAGAACTCCTCCACTGTCGAGTACAGTGGGCCTGACTTGACACTGAGGCACTTCCCACTAACCTTGGACTGCTGAGGTACTCCTCTTGTTGAGTACCTTGGGTCTGCTTCTAACTACAAGGTGCTTCGTCCGGTGTGGTTCTGCCACCAAATACCGGGTGCTCCCCCTTAATAGCCTACAAAGGTACTCCACCTGTCGAGTACCACAGGTTTGCTGCCAACTAACAGGAACTCCGTCCGCCATGGGTCTGCTGCCAAATACCAGGTTCTCCCCACTGGGCTAGTTGAATCACTCCGAGTCCAATCAGTCAAGCAGTCGTCAGGTCTCTCACATACTAGGTATCTGCACTCTATCTGATCATTTTCAAGAGGATTCATTCCACAAACTAGTTGTTGATACTTCATGTGTCAGGAAGTCGCATTTGGAAGTATCTCAAGGGACCACCATGTCATAGGCGTCTCAACGCATTAGACGGAACGTCTATCGGATGCCCGATATGTGAGTTATTAGCCTTTTAGTCCCAGGGGTCCGGTTGGTTTTGTGTATGAACCAATCTGTCCATATCTCAACTATATCCCAAACTCTTGTGGGGTATTCACAATCTAACAGCTTTTTTCCAAGAATAAAGGCGCCACTGACGGTTCGTCAAACGGATGCCCGTAGCCCGAGATATGGGCAAAACGGGGTAAAACGGTCTGGCGGGTTCGGGTCCGGTCCAACCTAGTTGGACCGACCCGACCCGGTCTGTGAATCTGACCCGGCTCGAAGGGGCTTCCAACCTGAAGGTAGGGCCCACCTTGAAGGTACATCCTGACCTATGGGGCGGCCCGACCCGGTGGCCCGCGCAGCATGGTGGCAGCCCGCGTGGCCAGGTGGCCACCAACGGGGCTTGGGTGGCCGGCCACGTGGCCTGTCTGTTCAGCCCGCGTGCCCTGGTAGGCCATGTGTGGGAGGGGTTCTCGTGCCCCCCTTTGTTCAAAATGGTCAGTGCGAGGTTCCGGCCCCTGGTAACTTCAGGACCTGAAGGGTCCCACCTATAGCGCGCACCGGCGGCTGGCTCAGTCGGCCGTCCTCCCCTGTCCACCGCAGCCTTGGGCCATAGGTCTTCTCCGGCATGGGATGATGGGGCCACACCCCTACTCTCATACTGTGGCCCTGACCTGGCCACGGTCCTGCACCACCGGCGTGGCACGCCTCTGCCACGCCCCTCCGCCGTGGCCCGCCTTGGCCACGACCTCTTACTGCCCTCCACGTGGCGTGATGTTGCCACAAGCCTCTGTCACAGCCCGACGTGTCTGTGGCTCTCCTCCACGTAGAGAGGAGGTGTCGAGCCCTCTTGGAGAC
Organism: Viscum album; assembly: GCA_963277665.1. Taxonomy (NCBI): domain Eukaryota; kingdom Viridiplantae; phylum Streptophyta; class Magnoliopsida; order Santalales; family Viscaceae; genus Viscum; species Viscum album. The sequence goes on along the minus strand of OY728122.1, from coordinate 2,107,999,144 downwards.
CCGACAGCCATTGCGCTGATAGTTTCATTGGCGGTTGGCCCGACACCGGGAGTCGCTGTTCACCACAGTCTGTTCCTCCGTCGTCGACAAACAAGATCAACCAAATGTGGAATGTCGGCCGTGTTGGTGTGGTAAGAAACCCCCATTTTCTGTTGATAACATTTGGAATAACGAATACCAAAATATTATCGATGTAGAACGGGAAGAAAACAACTCAAATATCCCTACCTCATTTATCATTGATCTTTGATGAAGTCGCAAGATGGTGGCATCGTTTCATCAATGTCAGAAGGGAAGATGAAGAATTCATGGAGAAAGGATTTAGGGAAGACGAGTCGGGATGACGTCATCGGCATTCTTCATGGGTGGCGGTGTTTCCTCTACTTTCTCAGGATGAAGTGGGATATGAGGAGGCTTGTCATTCTTCGGTGGGGACAGGCATTCTATGCGTTATTCATTGAGAGGATGAAGTTCACTCAATTCTCCAATCACACTATGATGCTCCACCCAAATATTATGACAAAAAAAACATACGATTATTTTAATGGTAAAAAAGAATTCGAAATAATTCAATAAGGAGCTAATTAATTAATTGCAAGGGTTTTATTAATTAATTGTGAGAGAGTTGTCACATTAAAGTAATGCGGAAAGGTGAAGAGTTTACCCCACATAAATGGGGGTTTAGAGGTGTTCCAAAATTAATGGGAAGTTAGAAAAGTTAAGAAACTCATGTGGGCCCCAATAAATAAAATCCTACCAAGGGAGGTTATGTGCGGGTGGCCCCAACCACAAGCCTCCACTTAGAGGTTGTAACCACCATAAAATAAAAATAAGGTGAACACGTTATTTTTATTTAATTTAATTTTAATGAAACCCCCAAAACTAACTTCTATTCTCATTAGAACACAACTACGGTGAAGGTCATACTCAGAAATCATTGATGCTGCGAGTTCAATGGTGCCCTCATAATTTGATTCCGAGATCCGGTTCAGAAGATATAAAAACCCTCTCGTACCTTTACTGAACGTACCTGAACAAAACATCCGAAATTGATTCTAGGAACACTAGGGCTCAGAATCAAGCGCCGTCAAAAACTGCGAACTCGTAAAATTCCCATGTATTTAAAAAAAATTCCATGGGAATTCTGGGTCCTTACAACATTCCATTCCAATGGGGATACAGAAACATTTATAGATGGTACATATGACTACTACCACACAATGAAATGGGATGTGTTTTCTCTAATGCTTTAAAATAAACATAGTAAGGAAAACTTTAGTTGATATGTGTAATATATAAGAAATTATTTTTATATTAACTGAATATGTATCACTCTAAAATTATATTATATAATCTTATATCTTACCTCTCCACTCACTAAATAATGATAACATCATTTGTGAGTATGTGTGGACTTCCACATCCATTGAGTGATGTGATTCAATTTTATCCACCAACTCAAATTGATGATTTAAATATTTATTTATCATTACTTTATTTTAAATTTATGATATGTTGATAATTATTTAAGTATAAAATAATATTAACCTTTTTTACATAATGATCAATTAAAAATTGAAACATTTCTTCTACATATGTACTACCTACCATTTTTATGACTATAATGTAGTTTATTTTTTGTTACCATATATTTTGATTGGTTTAAAAAAAATAAATTAATTATAAAAATTATATTATGAAATTATTATTTTTTATATTATTGAAAATTTAATCCCTTGACAATGTGATTCATAATGAATACATTTTGAAAATATGGACATAATTTCCTCCAAACACACAACATAGAAAAACTAATCAAGTATTTAAATATATAATGAAAATAAATTAAATAAATTATTCATTTATATGGTATAAACCACATAATAATTTATTAATAAATAATTCAACTTATATAATATTGTTACATTGGAATAAAAATACATACTGGAAAGAATACACTCAAGGTAATGGACTTCATCTCAACATTCCTTCATTGAGTTGTATTTTAATATTATGAGACTAATTTATTTTATATGGTGTACAAAATGAAACACATTATTTTTTAAATTGAATAATACATATTTTTTTAAATTTAATGATTCAATTTGAATTATTTCATCCAAGGGTATTTGACATGAAATTTACCAAGTGGTAGTGAATTTCATAACTCAATTTCTTTTAATTGGGTTGTATTACTTCTTCATTATTTAGATATTATAATATTATATATGAAATTAATTATTATTATATTATTTTTAATTTTTATTTTGACTATTTAGATTTATATTTCATATACATAATTGAATAATTGACTAATTCACATTTTGATGTTGTGGTCTTTATAAGGGCTTCTCATACCAAATTGTCTTTTTTTGGGAATATGTTATGTTATACATCTATATATTTTTATGAGCTATATATAAATCCCTAGGGATATGTTTTATCATGAATAAATTTATGTTCATGATATTTAATTTTTAGTATGATGTTATTATTTTAACTGTAATACTATTGAGGAATTGCTAATGTGGAAAAGGATTTATGCTAGAATCTACTTTCTTGTAGGATTGTTTTTAAGGTTCCATTGGTGGTAATATTATGATTTTATTTACTTTAACAACATATAATTCAACTCTTCTAGTTATAACGGTTTTTTAACATGTATTATTTTCATTTACGCCCTTACTTATTAAATAAAAATCATGAAATTATTTTTAAGTGATAATAATCATGTATTTTCAATTATATCAACTATCTTTATCATACATATACATTTATATAAATTGTATTAATAATGATATTCTATAAAAAATTATTTATTCCATAAATCAATTTTACATGATCTACGACATTCTTTTAAATGGTTATACGTTTAAATTTTTAATGGTTTTTAAATGCTCCATTTAGACTCCTTTAATAAATTTTTTGAAAATAATGTTAATTTTTAACATTCACAACATGATTGAATTTTCCTACCATGAATTCCATTTTTTAACATATTGAATAATTTATATTCTTTCATTTTTTTTCTTCAAAAATAATTTTCTCTCTATTTTTGAGTTTTGGATTTTTAAAATTTATATTTAACGAAAACTAATAATTTCTACACAAATGTTTTTTATGATATTATAATTTTATTTCCATAAATTATTATCAACATCCCTTTATGATTCTCACGATGATCCAGGTTTAATTTGTAATGATACCATCCTCATTATTTATCTGGATGTAACATTATTGTTTCAAATGGATTTTTTGGGAAAAACTTTCTTTCCATGTGATAATACAGTTACAAAAAGAATAAGGTTTTGTTATGAGTTTTATAATGATGTGAAAGACCAATATACATTATTCATATTTTGGTTCATGATATTTTCTAAGATTATTGGTTCTTCTGTTATATATAATGTTTTGGTGGTTAAGTTATAAACATAGGATGGGTGGTTAATTTATAAACCAATGATGTATAAGTATATGATCGCCTTATAGTGAATTGGATATGTATACTGAACACATAGATATACCATTTATATGATTTAATTTATGAGTGATAGGGAAAATGGTGTCTTATGTCACCAACATGATTTATCTACTATTATTATTGGTTTTTATAGAAATATTATGATTTCACATTGTATGATAATGTGTTTATGTTCAGATAAAATTATTTACTACTTCTTAAGGGTGAAAAGACGTGGGTTTATAAGGTGTTATTTCATCATTATTTAGATGACCATGTTCATGATTATAGAACCCTATGTATATTTTATTTATTTAATCCTTATTCTAGGTTTCATAGTTGATGATATAGGTTTTTACTGGAATTATTTCTCTAATTTTATACTCATTCACTAAGATTATGTCATCATAACATCCTAATATTTTTATAAACAACGATTAAATTGTATTTTAAATTATTATTTATTCCCTTATTAAAAATTTTAACTCACCCATTTTATGTTTCCTTTCCCAAATGTTTTGAAAAATGATGTGAAATTATTTTTTTCAAGGAAGGTGTCATATGTGAAGAATTTTGTGGGAGATAATAGTGAATTAATTTAAAATACTAAAGGATTGTTAAAGTGGGATATGATGTTGATATTTAAGGAAAAATTGTTATTGAGTCCACATTATTATGGTTTTTTCATAAATCTATAAAAATATAAACCAAAACATTATTCGGTATAAATGTGATACAATAATTATTTTTGATATTTTAATTTTTGTAAGGTGAAAATTATATCACATTAATCTGTATAAAATAAAAAAAATTATTGTTTGAGATTTAAACAATGTATTTAAGAGTGTGGGTTTAGGGATGTTATAGTTGCTATTAATTTTGGGATTAGATAAAGATGGTGATTAATATATTTTAATTTGAGGATATTTTGAGAATTATTGATAAAATCACATTTATATATGATTATTGATGTTTATAAGTTCAATTTCATATACGTTTGTTTGAGGTTTTATGTGATGATATTTTAATGTGATTAATGATATTTTAGGTGATGTGTGGTTATGTTAGATAAATTTGAATATATTTTTTATCATAGTGTACGAATCTACATTTTTTGTAAAAAAAAATTATGAAATTGATAACCTTTACTATTTTTATTGAGTTAATTTTGGGAACTAATGTTTTATCATATAGATAATATTGGTATTGAAAAGTGATATGCTGAATAATTTAATTTTTTTTCAAAATAATATCTCCACATTTTTTTGAATGAAATATGAATGAAATGATATTTAATTTTAGGTTATAACACTCATAAATTTTGATGTTTTTTATAAATTATTTAGCTTTATATTTTTATATTTCTATTCACCTTTTAACAAATAATGTATTATTTCATATTTATAATCTTTAATCATTTTGGGTGTTTTTTTAACATTATTTAAACATTTTTAATAGGTTAATATATAAACATAGGTTTAATAGATAAGTTTCCCTTATATGGTTATTATGTATTTTAAATGTAGATGTTTATTTCTTCAAGAATAAAAAAATCATCTTGACAACTCTGCGGTTGGAGGAAAATATGAGATTCTAGTGGAAATTGATCAAATGATGATATTAAACTTATCAAGAAAATAATTTATTTATTTTTTCTGTATGGATGGTAATTTAATTCTTAAAATCTAGTAATAGCAACCAAATTCAAAAATCATTATACTATTTCCTTCAAATCTGATGAATCAATGGGCCTATAACTCATCACCGATTTAGGTTTTCCCGGTCCTTAACATTCTATTGATCATTCAATTTATAAAGATCAATGATATTCATAACTGTATAATTATTTAGGGTTTTATTCTATTTAAATATCTTATCTTATATCTAATTTATCATATATGGAAACCTATTATGTGTTTTTAATATGACCATGTTACTTTCTTTTCTCTCTTATCAAGAGAGTGTTTTATTAAACCTTATTATGATGTCACATTCCAAAAAATGTATTATCAAATGTCCAACCATTAATTGCTAAGATAAATATCATCTTTATAGGACAAAATTTATTAATTGTGGGAGAATGTAGGAACTCATGTTTTTAGAAAAGGATGTTATGCTTGGTAGCCTAGAAGAAACATGACATTGTGCATAAACCCCAAGAAATATAAGGTCGTTATAACCTGGATATTAAAATGGAATGTATTGTTAGTAATAAATTATTTATGATATACATATATATAAATCCACATTATTGATTATATTTTAGTATTTAATAAATAAATTCATAGTAGATTTGTTTAATTCTTAAAAATATGATTTATACAATAACGATCTTAATTGTTTTCTATGTGAAAATATTATAATTGATTTTTATAACTTTTTGAAAATGTATTAAATTAAATGAAAATAATTTTTAAAATAATCATATCAATATTATTATATAGTGTAATTTTGGTATTTTTCCTTTAATGATTATTTTTAGTGAATTGTGAATATTATTTTTTTTTGTGAAAAAATCATATGATTTCAATAAGTTATGTAATTGGAAATTTATAGTTATTTTATTAATATTTATTGAAGAAAAATAAATAATATTTAGGTATATTTATTTAACATAACTATATTCAAATTTTATTTATATTTTATTTTAGTATAAGTTTATTTGTCGGTCTAAAAACAAAATTTTTAAGAAAAATGCTTTAAAGTGAAAAATGATCACCCAATTTAATTAATTAAATAGAATGAAAAAATGAAAACAATGAAAGATTTAAATGATATATATATAACATTAATAAATATGTATTAATTTAAATTCATATATGTAATGACCCGGACCTCTCCGGTCTATTTCTTTGTGAAATGTGGTGTTGGAGGTGTGCCAGTAGGTCAAGGTTATTTGGGTGTGTGTTTGGGTGGACTTTCATAGAGAGCTAAGGGCAATAGCTTTCACACGGTTAACGCACAGTTTGGCTAAACCGTGGGTCCAAACCGTGAAGGGTTGGTGTTGGAGGCAGTGGCTAACGCACGGTTAGTGCACGGTTTGGCTAACCGTGCAGACTAACAGTGCGCTGAGTGATTGGAAATGCAGAAGCTAACGAACAGTTAGCGCACAGTTTGCTAAACCGTGCGAACTAACCATGCTGGAACATAAAGGTAGATCCTAAAATTGTGGATCTGAACTCTTTTGCCTCTAAATGGTTCGTTTAAGCCCCTAAGTGGACATAACTCGGGATCACCCATCCTTAGAGGTAGAAGAACCTCTCCCATGCGTTTTGGAGGCGACCCGGAGGCTTTTCTTGGCGAATCGAAGCCGGTTCCATGAGGTATGTGATCGTTCTTTCTTGTTTTCTTAGATATACTCCTCCTACTCTCTCGGTTTGTTAGATCTACGCCCGTTATGGGTAGATCCAAGCGTGCAGATGTTGAATATGAAGATCTTTGGTCTTGGTTGTGTTATGAGAGTATATCTAAAGAAGATTCGTGGAGAATCGACCCGGTTTCTTGAGAATTCTTCGACCGTCATGGTTTCATAAAAAACCTTTGAAGTAGGGATTTTACCTTCTTCTCTCATGTTTGTGAATCGTGCGGGATGGGTGTCCTCTTTCTTTCACAAGACATAGTTGAACTAATTTAAATGAAGATAATAACTGGCTTAAAGAACAGGGATGGGGAAGTTGTTATGTTTATCATTGTTTATCCAATTCTTATGTTGTGAATTGTATAGGCTTATGCCTACTGAAAATCACAGTCGTTGGGGGACTTTTCTTGTGTAATTAAATGTTTCCCTATCCTTCTAGACCATTTTATGGAAGCTTTCTGGAATATGGAAATTGGTTAATGATGTAATGTCAGCTGATTAAATGAATAACTGGAACCTTGGTGTGATCACCCCGGTTGAACAAAATTGAATAATGAACATGTGGGTGTTGGTTTGGTTACATGGTGTGTGAAAGGGGGGGATCCTCAGTTATTACGAATAGGATGGGTATAGGGGCTACAATTAATGATATTAAAGGGGAAATGATGTTGCATGAGCCTTGATTTGTGATACGGTTGTGGAGATGTGGTTATAGTGGAAGCAGGGCTGCAGTAATGGGTTGTGATATTAAAAGAAAGTTGAAAGTTGATAAATGAACTGTTGGGAACAAAAATAAATTAAACGCAGGAATAATCAATGGGGATTGATTGATGATAAAAGGTTGGTATTGTGTTTCTTGTGTTCTATCTAACTTGATTTGTGGATGGTAGGGTTTTTCTAAGAAACACATGGTCTGGTTTGCTAATTTCCCAGTAGTTAAGGAACTAATAAACTAATACTGTTGAAACATGAAAACCTATATGGGGTTGGGATTGTTTGTTGTTTGCACGCTTCTTAGTAGCAGTGCCGAGGAACGTGATTAGTTTCTCTGTTTAGTTTCCATAGTTTAGGGAGTGTGTTTGATATATATATATATATATATATATGTATCTGTATCTTTGTGTTTTGTCTCACCCCACCCATGTTGATAACCTAGTGCTGAACACTCCCATTTCATTGGAGAGGGTGTTTTCCCCTTAGTTACTAGCTCTTTCTTCCTCCTTCTTCCTTAGGCTGTGATGGCTTGAGGCGATCTTACACCTAAGACTCTTCGGGTAGGTTTCTATTGGTGTGATTTTGGCCCAAGACTCTTCAGGATGGATTATAGTTCCGATGAATCTTCGGGATGAGGCCCAGTTGTGTTAGGTAGGGGATGTGATATGTGGTTTGTGAGGCCCAGGTGTGTGTGGGCGGGATATGTGGTTTATGAGGCCCATTTGTGTTCGGAAAGGGATGTGATATGTGGTTTGTGAGGCCCATGTGTGTGCGGGCGGGATATGTGGTTTGTGAGGCCCAAGTGTGTGCGGGCGAGATGTGTGGCTTTTGAGGCCTAGGTGTGTGCGGGCTGGAAGAGTGTGGTAGTGTGAGGATGTTCGCCATTAGGAATACTAGCTAACTAGTGGGGGGAAAAGGTGAGGGGTACCCAATACTCTTGTTCTTATATACTGCTACCTATTGTTTTGTGTTTTTGAGAGCGAGGCTAGTGATGTTGGGTGGATAGAATTCCTTGCTAGGTTTTGGTTCTTCTGTTGTTCCCACGGGACATTAGGAAGTCTCCCCACCTGTGCATGAGAGCTTTAGGTTTCCTTACTGAGTATACTTGTATGCTCACACTACGTTTACTTTCAGGTTTCCAGGAGGACTACCAGGGTTGTGCAGGACAGTACTAGTCGGGACAGTTGGAGTTATTGCAGTTTTTGTACTCTTGTTTCTTTTGGTATTGCACTTTTGAGTTTTCTTGTACTTGTACTTTTTTCCCAAATTGTTTAAACATGCATGTGCTATTGGTTTGAGTTTATTTTCATTTACTTGTTCCTTTTCTGTTTGGTATTTGACTCATCCTATTTCCTGATCTTAAATAATAAAAAGGGTAATGCCTCCCATATTTGTGAAAACTCATACCCTTGGTGCTAGTCGCCACTTCGGGGCCTACTGGAGGCGGGACTCAGGGGGTCATTATCTCCAATTCACCATTCTTAGCTCAGAAGGGGCATCTTAGGTGGGAGAGGGTCGTGACAGAATGGTATCAGAGATGATGGTTGAGAGATAGGATGGAGTCTGGAGTTAGGCACAGTGAGGACTGCATGGGGTGGTATGACAATAGTATTAGGTGATCCTGGTGCGTGACAAAGGCCATGGGATACTGGCTAGGACACGAGATTTTAGGGCCCCCCGTGATCTGATGCAAGGACTCTGAGCCTACCGAACGACTAAGTGAGACTACATTGATTACAGGGTAGAGACCATAGGTAAGGTACATGCATCATCATGTTTGTGTTTTACTTGATTTGGGTGTTCTGGGAAAGAAATTGAAATAAAGTGATAAAATGAAACCTTGAGAAATTTCATTAATAGTTGGGCTGAGGTGATCTTTTTTACCGTACAACTATGGCAGCTGGACGTCGCCCCTAGGATACTCAGACAATCGAGGCCCAGTAGATTTAGGCAGTCGAGCAGTTGAGGAATGACTGAGAGGAGGAAGATGATCAGTGGAAGAAGACTCTCTCTTCTTTCCAGTGACAAACCCTCAAGAAGTACGAGGGTAGTACTTCAGATATGGAGATGGGGGGTGGATTGAGGAGATAGGGATCGCTTTTACTTTGATCTGTGATTCGATGGTGTATTGGGTTCCCCTAGCAGTCAGCCAGCTGAGAGGTGAGGCGTGTCAGTGGTGGACGCTCTACCTCGGTGAGAGGTCATAGGCATAGTTTCTGTGGGCGGACTTTGGGAAGGTGTTCTGAGAGGAATTCATTTCATCCATGATCAAGGTAGAGAAGCGGCGGGAGTCACTCTCCCTCCATCATGGGATTATGTCAACATGAGAATTGGGGATCAAGTTCAAGGGTCTCCTACTCTTTGCTCCGGATCCCTTTCCGGATGAGGAGTCTCGGGCGAGACCTTTAGAGGAGGTGCTTCCTCCTTCGATCCAGTATGATGTCACCCCCTTCACCCTTCTGACGTACTTGGAAGTACAGAAGAAGGCAGAGGTTGTAGAGAGGATGCACACACATGGAGGTGCACCACGAGAGGGGATCCATCTAGGTTTTTGAAGGGGAAGGCAGTTAGTAGCAGGTCTCCTGTGATAGGGCCATCCAAATTCAGGCCAGTAGGGAGCAGACCCCAGCAGTTCCAGTTCAAATCTTTGGGTCCTCAACCCTTTTTCATGACCCCACGACCAAAGTGTTTCTCTTGTGGAGTTTTCGGGCACATTCAGAGTCGGTTCTCGATCTGGGCTCAGTATAGTGGAGGTGGGAAGGTTCAGCGCCCGCCTTAGCAACACTAGTTGCCGATGAGGCCCTTCCAGCAGCAGCAGGACCCTGCTCTTCTCAGGGCAGACTTTGCTAGAGGAGGCCTACCTTAGGGTTCCCCTTTGGGACCTCTACTAGGGTGTGGTCGGGGAGGTAGTCGACATCAAAGAGGAAGAGGAGCTGGGCGTGGACAGTTTCACGCAACATAGTTGTCAGATCCTGCAGGACCGGAGGTGGTGCGAGGTACGATTTTTTTGTTCAGCACTCTCGTTTCTGATTTGTTTGATTCGGGAGCTTCACACTCCTTTGTTGCACCCAGTCTAGCCCATGCTTTGTGTCTAGATATAGAGATACTTTCCATACCCATGGTGATGAGTATACCAGTTGCATGTCATACCAGCATATCTTGTGTTTTTCGGGGATGTGGGCTGACGTTTGGATGACATCAATCTAGTGAGGATCTTCTTTTGCTGCAGATGAATCCATAAGATGTCATCTTAGGCATTGACTGGTTGTTTTCTATTAGTGTCGTTATCGACTACTTCCGAAGAAGAGTCGTGTTCTCCAACGTGGATGGGAAACAAGTTTCATTTTTTACGAGAGGAGATATCAGGTTGGAATCCAACATGTGAGGCCTCCCCTTTCCTTGTTAGGAGGGTTATCAGTGGGTTCAGCTGATACAGGGGCGATAGATGTTCTAGAGGTTCTTGGGGAGATCCTCGATGTTTTTCTTGAGGAGGTTGTGAAAGTAACCCCTCCCCCCCAACGTGAAGTTGAGTCCGGGATAGACTTACAGCCTGGTGCCCATTCGATTTTGATGACCCCTTATCAGATGGCACCTTCGGAGTTGCAGGAGTTGCAGATTCAGATTGATGATCTCATGGAGAAGGGTTTTGTTCGACCCAGCGTGTCAGCATGGGGTGCTCTATTTTTGTTCATGAAAAGGCATATGGTGGTCTCCAGCTATACATAGACTACCGAAGGATGAATCAGGTAACATTCAAGAACCGTTACCCCCTTCCAAGGATACATGATCTCTTCGACCAGCTCAGGGGAGAAGGTTGGTCTTATAAGATTGATCTATGATCTGGATATCATCCACTGAGGGTAAAGGACAATGAAATCTCAATAACAGATTTAAGGTGTAGTTATGGGCACTTCGAGTTCGTAGTGATGCTATTTGGAGTTTCGAATGCACCAGCTGTGTTGATGGGACTTACGAAATTTACCTTACGAGTGTTTCTGGAACGGGTCATCGTTGTGTTTATCGATGACATCCTGATCCACTAAGGATCAGTGGAGGATCACGTTGAGAATCTTAGGGCAGTCTTGGAAGTCCTTCAACACCACCAGCTTTATGGGAAATTGTCGAAGTGTATGTTGGTGACGCAAGAAGTACACTACCTTGGAAACGTGGTGTCTCAACATGGAGTGTCAGTGGATCTGTCAAAGGTGGAGGTAGTTGTTTCTTGGGTGGCACGAAAGAGCGTGGCAGAAGTTCATAGTTTCCTAGGGTTAGCAGGTTATTATTGAAGGTTCTTTTCAAACTTCTCTCATGTTTCTGCTCCATTGATAGCTTTGACTAAGAAGGACCAGGTCTTCCTATGGAGCGAGCAGTTCCAGAAATCTTTTAACAACCTGAAGGTGAAGATGGTCAGTGCTCCAGTACTCAGATTTCCAGAAGAAGGGTTATTGTATGAGGTGTTTTCTGATTCTTCTGGCCTTCGTTAAGGGTGGTTACTAATTCATAAGTAGGGTGTGATCTGTTATGGGTCAAGGCAGTTGCACCCTCATGAGCGTAACTATGCCAACCATGACCTATATATTGCAGCAGTAGTGTTCGCACTGAAGTTGTGGTGAAATTACCTCTTTAGGGAGAGATTCATGGCCTTCTCAGATCACAAGAGTTTACGTTATATATTCTCCCATTTTGACCTGAACATACGGCAGCAGAGATGGGTTGAGTTTCTCTAAGACTATGACTTCGAGATCTCTTACACTGAAGGTAAGGGAAACGTTGTGGCTGATGCCCTGAGCAGTAAGTCACATAAGGAAGTGTTTCAGGAATCCGTTGATGCTTGGAAAGCGATGGGAGAGTTGGCTACATTTTACTTGGATGCACAGGTAGAGGGGGTTAGAGGTTGTTTGTTTCATATGACAGTATAGTCCTCCTTGTTGCAGCAGGTGGAAGAGTCTCAGTGGGGAGACTCTGAGGCGGAAGTAATGCAGGACCATATCGATCAAGGAAAAGCTCCAGAAGGATGGTCAAAGAACAGCCGACATCAGATGATTTTTCATGGAAGGTTGTTTGTTCCAGAGGGGATGGATGAGGGAGTTCTCCGTGAGTTCCATGGATCGACCTTGGTTGTACATTCAGGAGTTTCAAAAATGTACCGAGGCATGATGGAACAGTTTTGGTGGCCTGGGGTGAAATCGGCAGTGGAAGAGTTTGTGGCTAAGTTCCTAGTGTGTAAGCAAGTAAAGGCTGAACACCATGTTCCCAGTGGTTTGTTGCATCCTTTAGATATCCCTGATTAGAAGTGGGATGAGATCTCAATGGACTTCATGACATGACTACCCAGAGCTCAGGGTGGTTATGATGTTATCTGGGTAGTGGTGGATCGAGTGACGATGTCAGCTCAATTCATAGCAATTAAGGTGTCGGGCCCAGTGAATACCTTAGCATAGAGGTACGTAGATGAGGTGGTGCATTTTCATGGTGTTCTGAAGACTATCTTCTCAGATCGGGATACTCAGTTTACCTCACGAGTCTAGAGGGGGTTACAACATGATTTTGGCACCCAGCTATGCCTTAGCACTGCTTTTCATCCCCAGACCGATGGGCAGACAGAATGGACTATCCAGACATTGGAGGACATGCTGCGAGCATGCGTTCTGGATTTCATAGGATCATGGGTGCGACACTTGCCTTTAGTAGAGTTTCCTACAACAATAGCTTCCACTCTACTATTGGCATGGCACCATTTGAGGCTTTTTATGGATGACCATGTCGTTCACCCATTTTCTGGGTAGAGGTTTGTGAGACAGGTGCTTTTGGGACAGAGGTAGTATAGCGCACCACAGAGAAAGTTCAGCTTGTGCATGAGAGGATGAAAGTGGCTTAGGACCGACAGAAATCATATGCTGATCATCGGAGGAGGCCCTTGGAGTTAGATGTGGGAGATCATGTGTTCTTTAAGGTTTACCCTCGATGGGGGCATTAGAGGTTTGGGAAGGGGAGAAATCTCTCCCCTAGGTTCGTCGGACCTTTCGAGGTGCTGAGGCAAGTCGGTGAGGTGGCATATCAGCTGGCCCTGCCACCTTAGTGGGAGAAGGTTCAGGACATATTCCACGTCTCTCAGCTTCATCAGTACTTACACGAAGACTCTCACATTATAGACTGGGGAGAGCTAGATATGGGAGACGATGCAACCTTCAGGGAACGATAAGTCAGAATTGAGGATCATGAAGAGAAGGTGCTCTGTGGATGAACCATCACCTTGGTTCGTGTGTTATGGAGGCAAGGTGGACTCGAGGAGAGATCGTGGGAGAGGGAGGCTCAGATGCACGCTCAGTACCCAGAGTTGTATTGACTTGTGATTTGATTTGTTCTTCTAAGAATTGTTTTGATGTTATGCACTATACCTTTGATATATGGAATGCTTGGCTTGTCGGTTGTGAGACGTTTTGTTTCCTTGTTCTATGGAAGTGTGTAACATGTCCGGATGTGTGGGAAAAGGGAAAAAATCCTGATCCTTAATCGAGATGCATTAATGCGGATGTGATTGAACCTGTGTAGGCGAGTCAGTGCCGCCTAATGTGGATAATATCTCGACATGTGAGAAGGAATTGCCCATGCCATGTGTTCGGGCAGGGTGTTGGTTGTACGGTGTTGGGGGTAGTGTAAGTTGGAAAAAAATCCTAACATATAAAAGTGGGAAGACCCAATTCTTAATCGAGATGCATTAATACAGATGTGATTAAACTTGTGCAAGCGAGTCAGTGCCGCCTAAAGCGGATAATATCTCGACATAGGAGAAGGAATTCCTATCACCTATGATTAGGGTTGTTGGTTGGGTTCCTGTTATAACGAGAGCCCTAAGAGGTATTTTGTTGGGTTCCTATGGGTTGGTTTTGAATTCTTAGGGATGAGAATGTTTTAATAGGTATACGGTGTAATAGCTCGGACCCCTCTGGTCCATTCCTTTGTGAAATTTGGTGATGGATGTGTGCCAGGAGGTCAAGGTTCCATGGGGGTTCATTTGGGTGAACTTTTAAGGAGATCTATGGGAAACAGCTTTCGAACGGTTAGCGCATGGTTTGGCTAAACCGTGCGGCCAAACCGTGCAAGTTTGGTGTTGGAGGCATTGGTTAACGCACGTTTAGCACACAGTTTGTCTAGCCATGCGGACTAACCGTGCGTGGAGTGTTTGGAGAGGTAGAAGCTAACGCACGATTAGCGCATGGTTTGCTAAACCGTGCAGACTAACCGTGCATGCACATAAAGTTAGATCCTAAAATTGTGGATCCGAACTCTTTTTCTTCTAAATGGTTCTTTTAAGCCCCTAAGAGGCCATAACTCTGGATTACCCTTCCTTGGAGGTAGAAGAACCCCTCCCAAGAATTTTGGAGGCAACCCGTAGGCTTTTATTGGCGAATCGATGCCAGTTCCTTGAGGTATGTGATCGTTCTTGCTTGTTTTCTTAGATCTACTCCTCCTACTCGCTTGGTTTCTTAGATCTACACCCGTTATGGGTAGATCTAAGCGTGTAGATGTCAAATATGAAGATCTTTGGTCTTGGTTTTATTTGGAGAGGATATCTAAAGAAGATTCATGGATAATTGACCCAGTTTCTAAAGAGTTCTTCGACTATCATGGTTTCTTCAAAAACCTTTGAGGTAGGGATTTTACCTTTGTCTCTCTAATTTGTGCATCATGCGGGATGGGTGTCCTCTTGCTTTCAAGAGACATAGTTGAACCATTAGAAATGAAGATAATAACTTGCTTAATGAACGGCGATGGGGAAGATGTTATGTTTATCATTGTTTATCCTATTGTTATATTGTGAATTGAATAGGCTTATGCCTACAGAAAATCATGGTCGTTGGGGGCCTTTTCTTGAGAAATTAAATGTTTCCCTATCATTCTAGACCATTTTATTGAAACATTGGGTAATATGGAAATTGGTTGATCACGTAAAGTTGGATGATTAAATGAATATCTGGAACCCTGGTGTGATCACCCCGGTTGAACAAAATGGAATAATGAACTTGTGGGTGTTGGTTTGGTTACATGGTGTGTGAAAGGGGGGGATGAATCCTGGGTTATTATGAATAGGATGGGAAGCAGGGATGTATTAAATGATATTAAAGGGTAAATGATGTGGCACAAACCTTGTTTTGTGATATAGTTGTGGAGATGTGGTTATAGTGGCAGGATGGCTGTAGTAATGGGTTGTGATATTAAAATAAAGTGTAAATTTGATAAATGAACTATGGGGAACAATAATTAATTAAACATGGGAACAATAAATGGGAATTGATTGATGATAAAAAGGTTGGTTTTGTGTTTCTTGTGTTCTATCTAACTTGATTTGTGGTTGGTAGGTTTTTTCTATGAAACACTTGATCTAGTTTGATAATTTCCCAGTAATTAAGGAACTAATAATCTAATACTGTTGAAACATGAAAACCTAAATGGGGTTGGGATTGTTTTTCATATACAGGCATCACAGTAGCAGTGCCGAGGCACAAGCTCAGTTTCTTTGTTTAGAGGCCATAGGTTGGGATGTGTGTTTGGTATACATATATGTATCTGTATCGTTGTGTTTTGTCGCACCCCACCCATGTTGAGCACCTAGTTCTGAAAACATCCATTTCATGGGAGAGGGTGTTTTCCCCTTAGTTACTAGCTCTTTTCTTCTCTTTCTTCCATAGGTTGTGATGTGTGGAGGCGACCTTACACCTAATAATCTTTGGGTAGGTTTTTATTGGTGTGATTTTATCCCAAGACTCTTTGGGCAGGTTTAATGTTCCCAAAAATCTTCGGGATGAGGCCCAGGTGTGTTCGGGTGGGGATGTGATATGTGGTTCATGAGGACCAGGTGTGTGCGGGTGGGATATGTGGTTTCTGAGGCCTAGGTGTGTTTGAGAGGGGATGTGATAATTTGTTTTTGAGGCCCAGGTGTGGGTGGGTGGGATATGTGGTTTGTGAGGCACATGTGTGTGCGAGTGGGATGTGTGGCTTTTGAGGCCCAGGTGTGTGCGGGCAGGAATATTGTGGTAGTGTCAGGACGTTCTTCGTTATGAAGAGCAGCTAAGTAGTGGGAGAAAATGGTGCGGGTTACCCAATACTCATGTTCTTATATACTACTACCTGTTGTTTTGGGTTTTGGTGAGTGTGGCTGGTGAGGCTGGGCGGATAGAATTCCTTACTAGGTTTTGGTTTTTTGTTGTTCTCACGGGACATTAGGAAGACTCCCCAACTGTGCACAAGAGATTTAGGTTTCCTTACTGAGTATTCTTGTATTCTAACCCTATTTTTACATTCAGGTTTCTAGGAGGACTACCAGGTCCGTGCGGGACCCTACTAGTCGGGACAGTTGGAGTTGTTGCAGTTGTTGTACTCTTGTTTATTTTGGTATTGTAATTTTGAGTTTTCGTGTACTTATACATTGTTCTAGAATTGTTTAAACATGCATGTTGGATTGGTTTGGGTTTATTTTAATTTACTTGTTCATTTTCCTTTTAGTGTTTGAATCATCCTATTTCCCGATCTTAAATAATAATAAGGGTAATGCCTCCCATATTTGTGAAAACTCATACCCTTGGTGCTAGTCGCCACTCCGGGGCCTACTGGAGGCGGGACTCGGGGGTCATTATCTCCCTTTCACCATTTCCATATTAGAAGGGGCATCTTTTGTGGGAGGGGGTCGTGAAAATATAATTTCTATTAACAATCAATGAGTTAATATAGAATCATTTTTTAAAATGCAATCCTTCAAAACCAGTTTTTTTTCTTTGCATCTATGGGTTTAAAATAATATTATTTTTACACAATTTAGTGATTTTAAAAAGATAAAATGGAATTTGTATTTTGAATTATAAAAATATATGTCATTTATTGTGATAAAAGTAATAATTTTCATAATAAATAGTGAAAATAGTAAAAATCATTCACCTTAGTTAAGGTAAAAATTGATTTACCTGGGGTTTAAAAAAGAGATAGGGGTTACAATATCCTGAAAATTTTCAAAATTATTTTTTAAATGTATATTTATACTTAATAATATATATTGCATTATAATTTTCTATTTTGGATCATTTTTTAATGATCAAAATGTGGGTATCACGTTTAATTTTCAAATATTACAAGTGATCCATACAAATAAATTATAAACTCAACCTACTATCCGCTCCGCTTAAAAACATAGAATCAACATATCTCATTCAATAATTTTACAAATATCTTATTTAATTACCTAAAAAACCATGAAATCATTTTTTTCATAATTCGATCATATGAAGGAGTTTGTTTCTAGCGAATAGATCTTTTTTATGAAGATATATAGGGATTAATCAAGTATTTTTGTATCATATATTCTTGCACCTCCTTTAAATATTAATCAATTATAATAATATAATTAAATAATTATATCCAATATAATATTATTTATTTTGTTAATGGTATAAAGTAAATCCCTATCCTCCTCCATCAGATGGAGAACGAAACAATTATTTATGTATATGGTGGACTACCGCCTTGAAAAATGACGTAATTCATTATCATTAACCAAATATCAAAGATGTAAATAAATATGTATTTAATGTATATAGATTATAGTTATGATATAATATTACAATAAAAATTATTTTTTCAAATATTCCTCATTATTTTCAATTCATTGGGGGATATGATAATGTCACTTGTGTGTTCGGCGGACAATCGCCACTATATGTGTCCATTTTTCAATAACGAATTACATGGATGGTAATAAGGATATTTCTAATGAATATATAAGATATATATTAAAATTTTTTTAAATTAATATCTTATTTATAATTATTATAATATAATATATAATTTGTTATCCTACATTTCTACTCATTGAAATATGATACTAGTATTCGTGTATATGTGTGGACTAGCGCCTCCGCAAAGCGATGTGATCCTTCTTCCATATGAAAATCACACAGATGATATATATAATAGTATATGAACAAATATTATGTTATTAATAATAATAATATTATTCTATAATGATAAAATAATTATTTCTTCTATTCCAAAATGACCAATGAAAAATTTAAACATTACTCATCTGTATGTACGACCTATTGTCTACATGATTTTAACATATGTAGTTTTCTAAAAAAATATTTTTTTATTGGTTATAAATGTATAAAATATTTATAAAAATTAATATTTTTTATAAATAATAGTCTGGATATTATGTATGAATTACTCCTTTTACAATGATCAATTAATTGAGGTGATATCAAAATCTGGACTGAACATTCAAAAAACACGATGATTAATTAAAAGATTATGTACATAAATATGAAATTAATAAAAATAAAATATATTAATGTTTCATAAGAAATTAAATAGTTGATATAATTTTATTATATTGGGGTTAAAATAAATTCTTGGACTGTTTGGACTATAGGTTAGGGAATTCATATCTATTTTCATTCATTGAGACATATTTCAATATTATGAACATAATTTAATTTATATAGGGCATATAATAGCATTTTTAAGTGTAATATCTTGAATAATTTATATTTCATGGTATTTTAAACATCTATTATAATTATATAATACCACTGTAATTGACACGAATATTACAAATTTGTAATGAACTTTAAAACCCAATTTATTTTCATTAGGTTATATTGAATCTTCCTATTCATTGATATTCTATGATCATGTGTTTAATTAAATTTATTTATCAGTTTTCATATTTATAGTTTTTTTAGGGATTTAAATTTGATACATATAATCATTTCATTTATTTATTCTCACATAAATGTTATGATCCTTGTTTGGGTTTCTTGTCTCAAATGGTCTTATTAAGGACATAGGATATGTTATACATGTATTATTTTTTATGATTTATATCTATGTACCAAGGGATATGTTGTATATTTAATATGTTTATTTTTATGACATATAAATTTTCATTAAACATAATCATTCGTGAGGTATACTATTTATGTGTTACCAAACTAGATATGGAATTATGTTACAATCCTCTTTATTTATAGATTGTATTTGTTCAAGGATCCTCTAGACGAAATCACAGTCCATAAATTTAAGGAAACACTTGTTTTTATTATCAACTATCTAATAATGTGGTGAAATATTTTTTAATTCAATTTCCTCTAATATTAATTAATGAAATTTCATGAATGAAATATGTAAGTTATGCGAGTCTTGTATTTTCTTTCATCCATCTATCTATCTCTTCCATATCCATTCTTTATATGATTTTTTCAAAACTTATATTATTAAAAAATAAATTTTATCATTGTTATATTTTCCATGATCATGGAACTTTTTTTATATTTGGTTAAAAATTAAATTTCTTAATGTTTTCCAAATGGTTAACTTTCGACTCGTTTTACAATATGTTTGAAAATAACTTATTTTTTTATCATCTACAAGTTGAATGGATTTTAACACCACCATACCCAATATTTTACTTTAATTTTCTATTATATGTTTCTAGGGATGATTTCAAAAAAATATACATTTATATATATATTTAAATTTTTTAATTTTTTATAGTGATTTTCAAAGTGAAAAGGTAATTTTCCTCAAAATTGTATTAAGTGATATTTTAGTTGTATTTCCATTCATCAAAATCAATAAAACTTGTTTTTATCTATTCTCTAACAGTTATATCATTTAATTATTCCATATCAAATATTTCTCTATATAGATTATGATTGTTTCATATAGACTTTATTGGAACCCATTTCTTTTACATGGGATAATCATGTAATTAATTAATTATGGTTTTATAAGTATTGTGTTGAAATGAATGATATAAAAATGATATTAATAATATGGTTCTTTAAAATTGTTTATGATGATGTGTGGTTCTATAAAAATCCTATGAATTATGGTATCAAATGATTCCTGTGATGGGTGGTCAAATTTTAAACCAAGGAAGAGTGTGTTTGTGATATATCTATAATGTGTTGGGTATAGAATTCGTTTATATGGTTACTCCATTTGTAATAGTTATTTTATTCATGATTTGTAAAATTTTGTACCAATTCATTTACATGTTTTATAAACTGTTTCTATGGGTTTTATTGATATTATTTGGTTTATCTATGTATGATAATGATTTCTATTAAATAAATGTATTTACTACTTCTTTATGGTAATAATATTTTGCATTTTTATATTTCCCTTCATTAATATTGACACAAAATGGTTCATGTCTATTTAATCATATGAATCTTCTATCTATTAATGTTTTATACTCATGCATCATGATTATGTAATCATATCATAATACTCTTCTTATGCCTAGTTATGAAATTAAAATGTTAATGTTTATGTCTACCCATAATTATAATTTCAGTTCACAGTTCTTAAGTTTCATTTTCGATAGGATATGAATAATGATGTTAAATTATTTTTTTCAATGAAGTTTCTATATGTGAATATTTTTATGGGAGATATTGAGTAAATAATATTGAATATAAAAAGTTTTGTATAGTGGGAGATGATTTTGATCATTATGAACTAGTTTTTTATGAATCCATGATTTTAAGAGTATTTGTTAATTATATAATAATATAATTCTAAATGGTCTATCAGTGAGTCTATGATTAAACATTTCCTTTTGATGATTTATGTTTTGGATGATGTAATAAAGGTTCACCTTCATTGGTATCATAAATAGAAATGTAATGCTTATTATTTAAGCACATGATCTACAAGTGTGGGTTCAAGGCTATTATAGGGGGAAAATGGAATATATTTTGGAATTTTAAACAAATTAATAATCAAGATAAAGAATAATTTTACCACCCTTATTCAATATGATGAGTACAAATAAAACGTAATGAGATGTACATGTTTATATAAATCATTTTTAGATATTTTCAATGTCTCGTTTATTTAATTCATAAAATATCATTGATATTATTCTATATTATCATATAAATATTTTAATTTCACCAAAATGATATTCTATTTTTAACATCACAGTGCTACCATGGGATGATTATGAAACTATTTTAGTAATAGATCCTGATATCCCCTCACAAAAGGCATATATTGAGGATAAATGATATCAATTGTACTATATATATTTTTATAAATTTTTGCATAATTATTAATTATGGCATTTCATTATAATGTATTATTCAAATGAAGATAAAAATAATCCTTTCATTTCTATGTAATTTTTCAATTTGGTATATAGAATGATGATTACATTATCCTATTACAAAATTATACAAATAAAAGACATTTGTTATTTTATATATGAATCTTCTAAAAATTGTTATCCTTGAGGGACTTATATACAATAAATGAAATTATCACACCTATAAATTTTTTTCTAAAATAAACTAACCTCTATGTTATTTCTTCATTTTTCATATCCAAAAAATAAGAAAAATGTGATGGAATATTTTTAACTCATGTTAAATTAAATATCCTCTATTAAATAGTGGATAATGAGTGAAATTTTTTAAATAATTTTTCATTTACCAACCTTAGAAGTGATGATAGAATAAGTTATTCCATGATCCCTTGAATTTAGTGGTTGAATTTGTACATTTACATAAAATTAAATTTTTTAATTAATCAATCAAATATTGTGTGAATATATCACATACATGAATCACTAAACCATATATACTATATTTTTTTAACACTGAATTAATTGACCATATTTATTTAAATACCATAGAGAATGTATTTCTCTTTTGGTTTGAATTTTTTCACATTTGATGAATCTCTTAGTACATTTATGCTAATTCACTCAGTATATCCTCCCCCATTTTCATATTTTAGGCCCTTCTGTCCTTATTCCAAATATTTCCACCACTATTAAAATTCTATTATGAATCTCAATATTTTTAATTATCATTTGGTCTTTCATAACATTGAGACATACTAATATCCCTTTCATCATTGAGAGTTAATTTCAGCATGTATTTATATCTAGTAATTTCATAATATAAATATATTTTCGAAAA
The DNA here is from genome assembly GCA_963277665.1 of Viscum album. Classification (NCBI taxonomy): domain Eukaryota; kingdom Viridiplantae; phylum Streptophyta; class Magnoliopsida; order Santalales; family Viscaceae; genus Viscum; species Viscum album. Next base: position 2,107,976,628 of record OY728122.1, on the reverse strand, counting down.
TATAATTTTGAGCCGCAGAAAAATAATTTAATATATATTTCATGTCAATAAAAATCATAGTGGAATAATATTAATTAACCAAGATTCATCAATTATAATTATTCAAAAAAATGTCATCCCTAAATTTTTTATGTAAATCGCTCTCTACTCTTTTGTTTAATTGAGTGGTGAAAAATATATAGTAAAAATTATTTACCTGAATTCTACTAATTTAGTATAGTAAATTTCATTCCAATGTTTTGTGTTATTAAATTACATTCAACAATCAAAATTTTCCCCTTATCTATGGAAAATAGGGAATATGAGATTTCATGTAGCGACTCAGGTTTTTGGCCCTGTCAGACTTTGGAATATTTCTACGAATAATTCCAGAGCTAGGCGCGAAGACGGCGTGCGATTCCGAGGCCCGGTGTGCTCGGAATTAATTTTATAAAAATATTAAGTTTTTTTTGTACTATGCACGTGGCGGGGGTGTGATATCTCCTAAACAGTAGCTCAGAACGGGAATCTGAGGGCACGGTTGCGTCCGGAACGTGCCGTTTACCCTAGGCGGGGTGTAAACTTTGCGGGCGCGGGCCTGCGGTGAGAAACGCCACCTGGGGCGTTTCCGTAAATAAGTGACAAGTTTGTGTGCGAGCGTCGGCTCAAATAACTTCTGAACGGAGTCTCGGATGGAAAATATGAGACCGCCATTGCGTTCAGAACGGCGCGTTTACCCTAGGGGTGACCTTACTTTTGTTCGCATCGGGCGTCGGGTCCGAGGCGGGTTTGGTGCCGGCGGGCCGCTGGTATAAATATCAGCGCCCCCCCTTTTATCGTTCTTCGTCGTTCTTCGCCGTTCTTCGCCGCCACTCCGCCGAATCGAGCCAACGGAGCGCCCACGAGCTCAGAATTCGACGGCGGACGTTCCAGGAGCGCGCAGCGGAAGCTCGGGAGCGCGGATCTGAGGCAGAACGTCGGCGTTTCGCCCGCGAGGTAGGCGGTTTTGAGTTTTAACCCCCGATCCCGTTTTTGCTGCGTTTTTCTACAAATTGAAGCCGTAGCAGTGTAGATCGGGTCCCGAGGGTCGCGTAGACGCCTCCGGATCACAAAACGGACCACCGGGGTGCCCCCGGCTGTCCGCGGAAGGTCCGCCGGCGGATCCCGGTGGCCCAGCGCGGCGGCGCACGGCGGCCCGCGGTGGAGCGCCGCCGGCCAGGGCGGGCTGGCGGTGGCGGCGGCCGGTCGGGGCCGGTCCGACCATTTTTCGCATACGGGGGGTCTTTAAACCCCCGTATCTTGCACTTCGGGAGTCGGATTCGCGCGCCATTTGCGGAGACGTGACCCTAACGACGAGGAGAACCCTCCGGTGTGGGTTCGAGGGTTTAAAGGTTCGGGAACGTGGCCCGGGAGCTAGAAACGTCGTATAAAATAATATTATATTATTATTTTACGACTTCGGGCCGTTGTAACTTCTACCCGGAGCGTTCGTTTGACGTGCCGTCAGTGGCGTTGGGACCCTGATGGTATGACGAACATTTTGAGATGGTTTCCGGGTGTTGGGACTGCGAACGGGGTGCGGGCCCCACGAGGCCGGGTTTTGGCGTTTGCGGGGAAACACAGCTTTTACAACAGGAGTCCGATTTTGGCGGATGAATAGTCGATCCTGTGTGTTTTTCCGAGAGGATCGCAATGGCGCGATCCGTTCGACGAGTTTCGGAATCCAGGCGTGGGCCCCACCCGAGCCGGCCTTCGGTGAATAGTACCTTTTTCACCGGGTGTCCGTTTTGGGCGAGCGAGTAGTCGATTCCGCTTGTTTTTCCGAGGGGATCGCTGTGGTGTGATCCGCCCGATGGGTTTCGGGATCGTTGTGTGGGCCCCGCACGAGCTAGCTACGGTGAATAGTGTCATTTTCACCGGTGCTCCGTTTCGGGCGAGTAAACAGCCTATCCTGCATGTTTTTCCACGTGGAATGCGATGATGGCCTCAGTTTTGGCTTCGGAGGTGCGCAGTGTGGCTTTGGGGCGAGTCGCTCGGGTTAGCGACGTTTGGACCAACAGTGGTTGAGGGTTCTCCCTTGGTTCGTTCCTACGAGGGTTCGTGTGGTATCACAACCTTCGTATGGGTTTGTGATCCTCTTGATGGGATGTTTAAACTGTTAGAGTTGTGGTATCCCTCTGGTGGGCCCGGAGTGGATCCTCTAGCATCTTTACCCTAAATCGGGTTCTTGGTATCGCTGTGACCACTTATTCACGGGCAGCGATCCCCTATCTAGCAGGTTAACCCCGTAGGGTTTGTGGCATCATCGGGAATATGATCCCCTACGCGGTGGGTCGTGCATAGTAGGGTTGTGGCATCGTCGGGTTTACGATCCCCTACTCAGCATGATGTTTATAGTAGGGTTGTGGCATCGTTGGTTATACGATCCCCTACTCAGCGCTTGGTGTCGGTAGAGTTGCGGTATCGTTGGTTATGCGATCCCCTACTCAGCGCGTGGTTTCGGTAGGGTCTCGGCATCGTCAGTTCGATCCCCTACATCGCGAGTTATACCAGATAGGGTTCCGGTATCGTCGTGACCATCTTTATATGGACGATGATCCTCTATCTGAGTGTGGAGCTTCTGTCGAGCGCCAGATCAGGTTGTGGCATCCCCTAGCGAATCCTGGGTGTGATCCCCTATCTGTGAGAACTACGTATGCCAGATCGGGTCGTGGTATCCCCCAGCGGACCCTGGGAGTGATCCCCTATCTGTGAGCTACGTATACCGGAGTGGGTCTTGGTATCCCCTAGCGGACCCTAGCGGCGATCCCCTATCCGAGGAGTTTGGTGGTTATGGTGTTTCAGCGATGTTTCCTCAGTGATGTTATCCGACGAGCACGGTCTCACGGGTGAGCGTCTGAGATGTTTGCGAGTATCCCGATGGAGTGTATCTCTCGGATGAGTGTCATCTGGTATGACAGTGTTTGTGGTGTACTCTCTCCTGGTTGTGGACAGTTGCTGGTGATGAGGTCGGTACCTCTTGTGGCTTTGTGGCGTGAGCTGTGTATATCTGGATTGTTCAAGGTGTATGTATGGGCATACACCTGAGCTGAGCTGAGCTGACTTGATGTGTTTAGCTGAGGATGGTCACGAGATGGAGTTTCTCTCTCATCTGGGTTCCCTCTGGCTGGGTTGAGCGGACTGTTGCCTATCAGTTGCTCCCTTGGGTTTTGGGTTTTTGGGGTGCCTACTGAGTATGTTTATACTCACCCCTGCACGGGCTTTGCTCGCACATGTTTGTGTCTTGTGCAGACCACATGCCTTTTGACGGAGTCCCAGGAGGACCCGGAGCAGGCGAAGCTTAGTGAGCGAGTTGACCGGGGTGTTCACCGGAGCTGTGCCGAGGGAGCTTTCCGGCGGGTGATTGTGGCAGTGTTCCCCTTCTTCAGAGCAGGTTGGACGCGCTTTGTAGTTTTCTTTTGGTGGGCCCTGTTTTGCCCTTGTACTTTTGTTGTTGCTCTCTGGTTGTGGGATAGTGTATGCATGCATTTACTTTCCAGTTTCTATATCTCTGCACTGTTGCATGGAGGTGTTTGTGGGTGCGTGTGTACAAGTACCTTAGGCTAATGCCTCCCATGTGTGTGATAGCCTACTCGGCGCTGGTCGACAGCCCCTGGCCTATTGGAGGCGGGCTTGGGGAGTCGCGGCTCGAGCCCCGTTGGGTCGGGTCGTGACAGAGTGGTATCAGAGGAGGTTCCACCTTTGTGATCTCAGAGCGTAGCTGGTCTAGCTGTGAGCTTGGTTTGGGTTGCATAGTGGCAGTGTTAGGATGTTTCGAGTTCGACTTTCAGGCCGGGGACTCAAGTGTTGGTGCGGCGGCCGACGTATCCATACACCAGGACTCTGATAACCTGCCTTTTGACTCGGGACATTCGTACACTGGTCGCAGGGACATAATGGTGCATGCATCATATAGGACTGGGTTTTGGGTTTTCCTTGTCCTTCTTGAGTCAGCTCTCCAGATATACTCTTTGACTATGGTGTGTCTTGAATGTATTTCAGGATGCCTCCACGACGACAGCCAGCGAGGGTTCCGCAGCAGGATTGTGCTGATGACCCGCCCCGTGTAGTGGCTGTGGAGCAGGGCGCAGGTTCTGAGGTTGCACCTCCAGGTGGTCTTCCAGTTGAGCCACCACCTGTTGAGCAGCTGGTTGTGCCGGCGGTGCAGGACGAGGTTGCACGTAGGCTGTGTGCGCTACACGAGTTCCAGAGGCAGCGACCTCTGAGGTTCCGGGGTGATCCAGACCCCGAGGCAGCTGATGACTGGCTTGAGGCAGTCACCCGAGTTTTCCGCCTAGTGAGGACACCTCCAGATCAGATGGTGGTCCTAGCGGCGAGCCTTCTGCATGGTTCTGCCGGGCGATGGTGGAGTTTGGTGACGCAGTCCCATGACGAGGAGACGCTCACGTGGGTAGAGTTTGAGCAGCTCTTCAGGGAGGAGTTCTATCCTGTGACGCTGAGGTCAGTGCGGATCCAAGAGATTCTACAGCTTCGACAGGAGAGCCTGACTGTGACGGAGTACTCAGCGAGGTTTACAGACCTGTCGCGCTACTCCATGGATATGGTTTGAGACCCGTTCTTTAGGGATCGGACCTTCGAGCAGGGCTTACGCCGGGATATCCGAGAAGGTGTGGTTTCCCTGTGTCTGCCCACCTATGCTGGAGTGCTGGAGCGAGCGCTGGTGGTGGAGAGCTTTCTGGCTGAGCAGATCTCGCCTGTTAGTGCTGGGCACTCGAGAGCGGAGACTTCGTCGGTCGGATCAGCATCTGGTAGCCGATGTCAGACTCAGGGGTCTGGACGTGGCCGACGATACAAGAGGCGACCCCAGGATGGAGGGTCTGAGCCTCGGGGCTCACAGGGCTCGCAAGACAGTTTTGGTCAGCCGCAGGAGAGGCGGTGTTACGCTTGCGATGGTCGGGGACATCTTGCTAGAGATTGTCTGACCCGACGTGCTGCTGAGAGGGAGCCGGTCGATGGACCGGCTTGGCAGAGGCAGCGTCTTGAGCAAGGAGGTCCGCAGGGCGTCAGACGTGGCGTCGGAGCTGGTGCAGCGGGAGGCGGTGGTAGACAGTACCAGTTGCCACCACCCCCACCCCCAGGTGGTCCACGCCTAGCTCAGGGAGCTGGTGGTCGAGGGCGAGGACAACTGCATGCCCTGGAGGCTGTTGACCCAAAGGCACCACAGATGGATAGAGGTACGCCTTGTGTCTTTTCTACTTACTGCAGTAGTTTGTCAGACACTGTTTAGCGGTACTCTTTCCTTTCGTTGCTTGCTCGAGTTTTGTTCAGGGCGTTGGTAAGACCCTGAGTGGTTGTTGCTGGTGGGCTCGCTGGTGTGTGAGACCCAGTTGAGAGTTCAGTCGCTTTCCTTCTGCTTGGGGCTTTTCGGGGACGAAAATTTATAAGGGGGGAGGATGTAGCGACTTGGGTTTTTTGGCCCTGTCAGACTTTGGAATATTTCTACTAATAATTCTAGAGCTAGGCGCGAAGACGGCGTGCGATTCCGAGGCCCGGTGTGCTCAGAATTAATTTTATAAAAATATTAAGTTTTTTTTGTACTATGCACGTGGTGGGGGGTGTTATATCTCCTTAACGGTAGCTCAGAACGGGAATCTGAGGGCACGGTTGCGTCCGGAACGTGCCGTTTACCCTAGGCGGGGTGTAAACATTGCGGGCGCGAGCCTGCGGTGAGAAACGCCACCAGGGGCGTTTCCGTAAATAAGTGGCAAGTTTGTGTGCGAGCGTCGGCTCAAATAACTTCTGAACGGAGTCTCGGATGGAAAATCTGAGACCACCGTTGCGTTCAGAACGACGCGTTTACCTTAGGGGTGACCTTACTTTTGTTCGCATCGGGCGTCGGGTCCGAGGCGGGTTTGGTGCCGGCGGGCCGCTGATATAAATATCAGCGCCCCCCCCCCTTTATCGTTCTTCGTCGTTCTTCGCCGTTCTTCGCCGCCACTCCTCCGAATCGAGCCAACGGAGCGCCCACAAGCTCAGAATTCGACGGCGGACGTTCCAGGAGCGCGCAGCGGAAGCTCGGGAGCGCGGATCTGAGGCAGAACATCGGCGTTTCGCCCGCGAGGTAGGCGGTTTTGAGTTTTAACCCCCGATCCTGTTTTTGCTGCGTTTTTCTACAAATTGAAGCCGTAGCAGTGTAGATCGGGTCCCGAGGGTCGCGTAGACGCCTCCGGATCGCAAAACGGACCACCGGGGTGCCCCCGGCGATCCGCGGAAGGTCCGCCGGCGCGGCACCGGCGGCCCGCGGCGGCCGGCCGCCCAGCGCGGCGGCGCGCGGAGGAGCCGCGGCTGCCGGCCGCCCAGCGCGGCGGCGCACGGCGGCCCGCGGCGGAGCCGCGGTGGCGCGCCGCCGGCCAGGGCGGGCCGGCAGGGGCGGCCGGTCCGGCCATTTTTCGCATACGGGGGTCTTTAAACCCTCGTATCTTGCACTTCGGGAGTCGGATTCACGCGCCGTTTTTGGCGACGTGACCCTAACGACGAGGCAAACCCTCCAGTGTGGGTTCGAGGGTTTAAAGGTTCGGGAACATGGCCCGGGAGCTAGAAACGTCGTATAAAATAATATTATTTTATTATTTTACGACTTCGGGCCGTTGTAACTTCTACCCGGAGCGTCCGTTTGATGTGTCGTCAGTGGCGTTGGGACCCTGATGGTATGAAGGACTTTTTGAGGTGGTTTCCGGGTGTTGGGACTGCGAACGGGGTGCGGGCCCCACGAGGCCGGGTTTTGGCGTTTGCGGGGAAACGCAGCTTTTACACCAGGAGTCCGATTTTGGCGGATGAATAGTCGATCCTGTGTGTTTTTCCGAGAGGATCGCAATGGCGCGATCCGTTCGACGAGTTTCGGAATCCAGGCGTGGGCCCCACCCGAGCCGGCCTTCGGTGAATAGTACCTTTTTCACCGGGTGTCCGTTTTGGGCGAGCGAGTAGTCGATTCCGCTTGTTTTTCCGAGGGGATCGCTGTGGTGTGATCCTCCCGATGGGTTTCGGGATCGTTGTGTAGGCCCCGCACGAGCTAGCTACGGTGAATAGTGTCGTTTTCACCGGTGCTCCGTTTCGGGTGAGTAAACAGCCTATCCTGCATGTTTTTCCGTGTGGAACGCGATGATGGCCTCGGTTTTGGCTTCGGAGGTGCGCAGTGTGGCTTTGGGGCGAGTCGCTCGGGTTAGCGACGTTTGGACCAGCAGTGGTTGAGGGTTCTCCCTTGGTTCGTTCCTACGAGGGTTCGTGTGGTATCACAACCTTCGTATGGGTTTGTGATCCTCTCGATGGGATGTTTAAACTGTTAGAGTTGTGGTATCCCTCCGGTGGGCCCGGAGTGGATCCTCTAGCATCTTTACCCTAGATCGGGTTCTTGGTATCGCTGTGACCACTTATTCACGGGCAGCGATCCCCTATCTAGCAGGTTAACCCCATAGGGTTTGTGGCATCATCAGGAATATGATCCCCTACGCGGTGGGTCGTGCATAGTAGGGTTGTGGCATCGTCGGGTTTACGATACCCTACTCAGCATGATGTTTATAGTAGGGTTGCGGCATCGTTGGTTATACGATCCCCTACTCAGCGCTTGGTGTCGGTAGGGTTGCCGTATCGTTGGTTATGCGATCCTCTACTCAGCGCGTGGTTTTGGTAGGGTCGCGACATCGTCAGTTCGATCCCCTACATCGCGAGTTATACCAGATAGGGTTCCGGTATCGTCGTGACCATCTTTATATGGACGATGATCCTCTATCTGAGTGTGGAGCTTCTGTCGAGCGCCAGATCGGGTTGTGGCATCCCCTAGCGGATCCTGGGTGTGATCCCCTATCTGTGAGAACTACGTATGCCAGATCGGGTCGTGGTATCCCCCAGCGGACCCTGGGAGTGATCCCCTATCTGTGAGCTACGTATACCGGAGTGGGTCTTGGTATCCCCTAGCGGACCCTAGCGGCGATCCCCTATCCGAGGAGTTTGGTGGTTATAGTGTTTCAACGATGTTTCCTCAGTGATGTTATCCGACGAGCGCGGTCTCACGGGTGAGCGTCTGAGATGTTTGCGAGTATCCCGATGGAGTGTATCTCTCGGATGAGTGTCATCTGGTATGACAGTGTTCATGGTGTACTCTCTCCTGGTTGTGGACAGTTGCTGGTGATGAGGTCGGTACCTCTTGTGGCTTTGTGGCGTGAGCTGTGTATATCTGGATTGTTCAAGGTGTATGTATGGGCATACACCTGAGCTGAGCTGAGCTGACTTGATGTGTTTAGCCGAGGATGGTCACGAGATGGAGTTTCTCTCTCGTCTGGGTTCCCTCTGGCTGGGTTGAGCGGACTGTTGCCTATCAGTTGCTCCCTTGGGTTTTGGGTTTTTGGGGTGCCTACTGAGTATGTTTATACTCACCCCTGCACGGGCTTTGCCCGCACATGTTTGTGTCTTGTGCAGACCACATGCCTTTTGAAGGAGTCCCAGGAGGACCCGGAGCAGGCAGAGCTTAGTGAGCGAGTTGACCGGGGTGTTCACCGGAGCTGTGCCGAGGGAGCTTTCCGGCGGGTGATTGTGGCAGTGTTCCCCTTCTTCAGAGCAGGTTGGACGCGCTTTGTAGTTTTCTTTTGGTGGGCCCTGTTTTGCCCTTGTACTTTTGCTGTTGCTCTCTGGTTGTGGGATAGTGTATGCATGCATTTACTTTCCAGTTTCTATATCTCTGCACTGTTGCATGGAGGTGTTTGTGGGTGCGTGTGTACAAGTACCTTAGGCTAATGCCTCCCATGTGTGTGATAGCCTACTCGGCGCTGGTCGCCAGCCCCTGGCCTATTGGAGGCGGGCTTGGGGAGTCACGGCTCGAGCCCCGTTGGGTCGGGTCGTGACATTTCATTAATATAATATTAGAGGAAAAGTAATATTTTCAGAATTAATTTAATTTATTTTCACATATTTAACATATTAAAATTGTTAGCAAATTATTTGGGTTTATACCATGTATTGGGGAATATAATTATAGAAATTCATATAATTACCTTAGGAAATTCATCAAATAATGAAATAATTTTCAAACATAATTGTAATGAAAAATTGAACAAATAAAACAGAAAGAGTATAATCATTGACACTTTCATTAAAATATAAAGTATATCATATGATCACAATAAATGAGAAATAAATGTCAACATGTAAGGACATTATATTAAATTGTGGAAATCATAGTAATGGTGAAAAAATTAAAAAATTCAACATATGAATATGTTAATTATCAATTATATGATTCCGCCAAATAGAATTCTTTTCTCACTACTAATTCAACATACATTTATATAACACATTGATAGATAATAATTTATAAATTGAATATGTTAAAATAATAATAGAAATGTTGATTATATCAAACATATACATGAATATATATTCAATATTGTCAATTATAAAAATAAAAAAACCCAACATTATGGAATGTAAGGTTAATCCATTAAAATTAAATTGGATGGTAATTTCCTCATAGAAAATAATTGAATCATTGTTTAATTATCTTAAAAATAATAATATAATAAATTATAATATTAATTTTTGGGGCGGTGTAAAATATAATAAGACAATATATTTCAGTGATATTTAAATAAATGTTGAAAAAAAACCTAGTCATGGAGTTTTAAAAGAGTCCCAATACTGTAATCATAAGTTTTGAACTACGTATTGAATGGTTAAAACCTAATCAAGATAATATTGATATTAGTTCCCTCTTATCTCGAGTATATAAACACTATTAATGGAAAATTAATATCCCAAATTTTCAATGTAAATACATAAATTACTTAATAAAAAAACCATAATAGAATTTAATAAATTTATAATTATAGATATATTGAACATTTTTGTAAATATTTTTAAATTCAGTAGTGTGGAAGATAATCTTAATTACCATATAATGTAATGTCACTTATCGTTATGTATTTCCCTAATCACCATAGGAAAGTTACTATAATCATGGGATTAGTCATGTTTACTAGATATGATATTACGAAAGAAAATTTAGAATCCATAGGAAATGTTTTTTAATACAAATAAATATCATGTAAAAAGACTCCTGAAAAACAGACTAATGAAAAAACCAAAAAAACGTATCTCAAATAAAAAATTTAAAAATCAATACCTTTTACATTATAAATAGGTCAAATCCATAACCAACAATGTAGATAAACAATTAAAAAAATAAATTTTTTATGTGCACTCCTCTAATCCATTATTAATAGAAATAGTGTTACTAAACTTAATTATATTAAGAAATATAAGATATAAATGAATATTAATCTATCCATGATCTTGTTATTAGAAAAATACATTTAATTATTTTATACCACAACTCTAATGACATCCTTTGAATGAATTATCAAAAAGTATTTGTTTAGTTCAACATATAGATATTAGTATTACCTTTACATTGAAAAATAAAAAACCATTGGTTATTGATAATACATTATTCAAAACATTAATGATAAATTTTTTCAAAAATATTGGTAAACCTATATGAATAATCCCATATATAATATGACCCCTACCAACTATGTCACGAACCAACCCGGGTCGACCCTGAACCGGTCACCCGAGCCGGTCCGCGACAAGTCCCGAGGGGCGTTCCCGATCCCCCCCGGGATGGCAACAAGTGCCGGGCATTAAGACTTGATCGTTGGGAACGATTTCAGCCCAAAACAAAAGTAAATAGAACAGAATAAATAAACACTAACAGCAGAAAAGAAATAAAACCCACACAACCACGTACCTCCATGTGACCTCTCAGGTCACCACCCAACTAGAGAGCAACCTCGCTCCAACACTGAGCGACTCAAAACAGAAGACCTGCGACTGAAATGATAATATAGGCGTGAGCATTAAAAATGCCCAGTAGGTAAGCCAAAGTAAACCACTGAATCCAAAAGTTTCCTTTCCCAAGCAATCCGTTGACACAGGTTTGAAAAATACAATTATAAAAATAGATTTTTCACATTTAAAAATAAACAACATGTTTTACCGATTTGAAAACTCAACGCACACTATAAATCACTTTCAAAACCATTTCATGTTTTTATAATCAAAACCTAATACAGATGATACTACGACTGTGCTAAAAAAGAAACAGGTAAACAGTACAGGCTGAAAGTAAATCAGTGAAACAGAAAGTAACCAAGTGATGCAAGATGATAGAAGTGCAAAAGGACACAAGTAACACTATAAGCTGTAAAGAATAACTGAAAGTAAACAATCAAGGTGAACAAGTAACCATGGGTGATCCTAAACATCCCTAGAAAACCCCTGGACGTACTCGGGTTCAGACTACCTGCCGGCATGGTACTCCACAGTCAATAACCAACTGGCCGCCCTAATAGCCAACCAGTGGCACATCCCACCTGGCCTGTCCACAACTCCAGAGGGTACCAACCCGTCTAATCAGGGTTAGCAAGCAACCGTCACTCGATAATCTACAAGACGCCCAGGAACCCATGGTGGTTTTTTGTAACACTGTGTAAGTGGGAGGCCCACGCACGCGTGACTCATCTCACCGCACTTGCCAACCCCTTACACGGACATCGCTACACGACAACCCTCGAAGGGAAGTCCCCCTGTAGAGATTCCCTCACAAGTACGTATATGTATATATCCATATGTATAATCACTTCACATTCAATAAAGTGCCAACCAGGCCTTCACGTCATTTGATTATCAAAACAACTTTATAAAAATACCTGGAGTAGTCAAGCGAGCACTTGGTTTTTCAAAAACAAACGGTTTTACACGAATATTTCACCGTGCCATTTTAAATAACTCAAAACACTGTTTTTGTATTAAGGGCCAAACGGGCATATCTTCGTACATTTCTTTTAAAACAAGTTCGATGTGTCTCAAAAAGAGGCGAAAACATTTTGTAACCAAGAACCATTTAGAAAAGTCAAGATCTCGAGAAAATAAAAATAAATGGACATAAATGGTAACAATTTCAAACACCATCTTCATTTGAGGGCACATCCATGTGTGCACCTGGTGCACCCATGGATGTGTCAACATCCAATGGTGCGTCAAACCTGCAAAGGGGCACGACAACACTTCCAATTGATACTAAATTTCATAAAACCAACCAGCACAGGATAATAAGATCCAAGAGTGATTTTTACAAAAAGAACACCACTTAAAACAACCAATGATCGCATTAGAAAATATAGGCATTTAGTTCCAACCAAGCTGGCAAAGCATAAACAGGTGCACAAACAGGGAAGCATCCTAAAGTTTATTTTTAATCAAATCTTTCAGCACGAAAACACTACCGCAGGTCACTATATAAACAATAAAATGTGTGAAACAACATCTAGTGTACGACTACATAGGCGTAAAATATAATTGCTTCAAAACATAGTTTCGAACAAAAACTACCAATTCTAAAACACCAAAATAAGTCACGCAAGGATATAATAAACATGCGAATCAAGGAATAAAATTAATTTAAAATAATTCAAGTACCAGCAGAGTGCTTTGAAAAGGAAACAGGTGAATTCGCCTACCTCAAACATGGAGCGGACGCGACGGAACCCCAACAGAAAGTAGAACGATCCTTCGCGGACAACTGCGCTCGCTGAACAGTGGAAAAAGTGCACGTCACTCAACCCGCGACAGAAAAAGGATTATTATAAATTAAATATAAACACCAAGATTCCGCGAAGGAAAAATAAATAATTAAATAAATGAATAAATTAATTAATCAATTAATTAATAAACAAATAAGCAATTAAACAAATATATATATAGATAAATAACACTTACAAAAATAACCAAGAGGATAAATAAATAACAATAATAATTTAGCGCAATAATAATATGATAGCAATAACAATATTAATATAATACAATAATAATAATATAATGATAATAATAATAACTTAGCATAATTATAATATAATAGTATAATAATAATAATAATAATAATATAGTAATATAACAATAATATTAATAGAATAATATTAACATAATAATAATATGACAATTAAATAATAATAATTATTATAACAATAATGATAATAATAATAATAATAAGATGTTAATAATTAAAATGATAATAAATATAATAATAATGATAAAAGTATTAATCTTATAACATTATTAATAATAATATTAAAAGAACAAAACGTAATAAAATAAAAAAAATGAGAAAACCACTTACAGCGCAGGGGGAAAGGGAGCGCGCGGGAAGGGGGGAACGCCGGACGGCAGCGAGGGTGACGGCGGGCGTGCGGAGAGGCCGAGGCGGAGCCGGGAGGCCGGGACGGCTGTGAGAGGGGTGCGGTGGTCGGGGTCGGCGCAAGGCGGGGGAGCAGGGGGAAATGGTGCAGGGAGTTGCAGGGTGGTCGGGAGAAGGCTGAGGCGGGTGTGCAGTGGGGAGCTGGCCGAGAGAGGGTGAGGTGCAGGGCACCGGATCTGAGTGGCGCCGGAGGAGTATGGGGTGCCGGAGGCGGGGCGAGCAGGAGAGGGCCATGGCGGGGAGCCGACGGCGGGGAGGTCGAGAGATGGAGGAGGAAGACAGTGGTGATGGCCGGGACGGCGCGGCGGGCGCCGATGGGAGCAGGGCGCGCAGCCGGGTCAGGCCGAGGCAGAGCGAGGTCGGAGGGGAGGGGAGGTGAGGTCCGCCGGACGGGAGGAGAGGCTGGCTGCTGGGCGGGTTGCGCAGGGAAGGCCGGGACAGCGGGGGGTGAGCGCTGATGGAGGGGAGTCGACGCGGTGTGGGCTCGGTGCGGCGAAGGGCAGGGGTGAGCGGGACGGGAGGAAGGTGAGCGGCGAGGCGGAGCCGGGTGCAGCGGGGCGGCGGGGCTGGCCGGAGCGAGGCGGTGCAGCGGGGAGCAGGGAAACGGTACGGGTAGGGAAGAAGGAAGAAGAAAACGAGAAGAAGAAAGAAAAAGAAACGGGGAAGAGGGAGGTGGCGGCTGCGGGAGAAAGAGATGGCTAGGGTTAGGGTAGGTTCATATATATATATATATATAATAATAATAATAATAATAATAAAGTGTATAATAGTGATAAAACCTTTTAATATTAATATTAATAAAACTTATAATAATAATAATAACAATAAAACTAATAATAATAAAATAATAACAAAACTTATAATAAAATTAATGATAATAATATTAATATTAAAACTTTATAATAATAACAACAATGAAATTTTATAATGATAACGATAATAATAATGATAGAACTTATAATAATAATAGTAAATCTTATAATAATAATAAATAATAAATTAGTTAATTCCAACAATAATTATTTTGATCAAATATTTAAATTAATAAGACAATTCAAAGATAATACATATATACATATATAAGCATATATTATATATATACATTATTATACAAACATATGCAAGAATACAACAATAATGATAATACAAATTAAATGGTAATAATAATAAAAGGTCAATGTAAAAACTTAAATATTTAAAACGCCGGGTGGACACATCGTCCCCCGGGCCGAACGCACAACCATCGCTAGCGACGCGATGACCGCGCACCGGCGCGAAACCACCAATCACAATTAATCTTCGAAAAATTTAAACCGGGACCAAGAAAAGAGAAAAATTACGGACGTCCGCGGTCGGGGTGTGACAAACTAGTTCATAAGCATTATCATAATTCTGATGTAAACAATTATTCATCCACATTCAAAAACCCATTGTATATTTCATTCATATTTATTTTATTTATATCTCATATTATATCCCATTATCATACATTTTCCCCAAAATTATTTTCAATCCCTAAATTAATAAAAAATATATTAAAAAAAGTATTTTTTTTAAAATTATAATGTTATATAAAATGAGAATATTTTTTCATAAATCCATCTCCAATTTATTTCACATATATAAATTAATTTTGTGCAATAAAATACCTTCTCAAAAATGAAAAAAATATGATTTAAAACATACTTTAGAAAATTAGGTTATTTAATTAAAAAATCACATTAAATAATAAATCAATATATTACAACCCTTAAATGAATGAATAAAAAACAATGTTTGTATGATGTAATTTTATAAATTCATTATATATTTATATGAAAATAATTTTCTAGATCTGATATTACAATTCTAAAACATTAGTAAATTGATATTAGGAAATAATAATTAATGATCAATGTTCTATGGCATGAATGACCCAAATGCCTTCAATTAATATTTCCTTTTGATAATCCCCCTTTCAATGGATGAGGGGGAACCCTTATAAGTACCAAAGGCTTATGTGATATTACATGACCCATAAAACTTTTCAAATCAACCCAAATAATAAAACATGGAACTACCCCTACCTAGAAAATGTTATCATGTTAGTTGTCATCCTTCAATTCACTGGTCGTCATGTTGTCTTACATAGGGCTGCAAAGGCCCAAAACGAGGGAAATAACATATCCTCTCAATCATTTATGTCAGGTCTTCTGTGATATAGTTTATGCGATAACTATGAATCCCCATTTAGATCGTTTTACCCTATAATTTTTTTGGTACATCTGTATTTTCTATTGTCCTGAAGGCCATGAGGTGGAATGTAGTCCTTGAGGTGTCTTGAAGGCATTGTGGTGGCCTATAAACCTTGAGATGACCTGAAAGCCTCACTATTCCAAAGTCATTTATTGGCCCGAAGGGATTTAAAGTCTTGAAGAGAAAACTGGGGGCCTTAAGGCTCAAATAAATGAATAGTTCTTGCTTCTATAGTACCAAAAAAACCTACTACAGTAACTTAGAAATAAGCTTCCACCTAGATTTGATCTCATGTCACATGGATACAATTGATGAGTCCTCATCAACTGGGTTGAGGATCATGTGTATCTATATTCATTGATTCACTAATTCATGATGCACTCTATTTTGATAAGATTACCTTGAGGTAAAAAAACAAAAAAAGAAATATAATAATATAAAAAATAAAAAATTCCTCTTCCTTTTTATATTATTTAATTGTTCCCAATCAATAAGAGATACAATTTTTTATATTATGGAAGATTCTAAAAATCACTCTTGGAATGCCTCATATATGTTAAAAATAATTTTTTTCTATTTGAGGAGCTTATCAAAGATAAATATTTATTTTTAGAGAAAATTAAAATTGATTTTTCAAAAAAATTATAATTTTAATGATGAATAATTGAATTATTAAAATGTTATATATTCCTTATTGGATAAACATTATTAATAATGTCATTATAAAAATATAAAAGGAGAAGTAGATCATTTTATACATATATAATACATAATTGGATAGTTATAGGAACGGTTATTTAAATATATGTAGCACATTTATCATCAATATAAAAATTCTAACCACTAAATAAATACAAAATCAACCACAAAAAAATATACATAACTCTTTATTTGCTACATAATTTACCCTCCCAAATTAATTTCGTACCCCTAAAATTTAAACATTCTTATCATATATAAATACATATTATTTTTTATTTTTAGAAAATTTTATTTCTATATGTTATTTAATTTTCAACTCTATCATTCATAAAAAGCTCCTATATTATCTAGGTTCCCCATCATGTCAACAAAATATCAAAACAACAAATAACATGAACCTAATAGTCACACATGTACACATCTACCTCAAAATAATCTATCACCAATATGACCACATAAGACATATCTTTTAAATTATTTTTAAACTATGAAATATTGAAAATTTCAAAAAATATATCCTCATAAATAAATTGAAATATAGATAATATATATCCACACCATATACATTTTATTACTTGAAACAATCCTACAAACATGGATGAAATGATTCCAAACATGCAACATGATTTATGAACAAATATATGATACTCTCAAACAAATACCTAGTCTTTTAAAAATAACTACAACAACCATCATATATTATGATCTTATGAAATATTCCCACACTATGTTTTGACCACTATATTAATAAACAATTGAACATTAGTATTTATCTCCAATAAAATTTTAGATCATATTTGATTAATATTATATTTCTTTGTAAACAATATATGATTGAGTATGATTTATGGTATTAAATTTCAAAATTTCAACTAACTGAATTTATAAAAATTATTTTCATATGCGAATTCCAATAAAGGTACATGTTACTTAAATAATATTTGGAAATTTAGTTATGGTGTTAAATTGAGTTATCTATGTTTTTTATTTTTTCTACTCTTCATGTAGTTGTCATAAACTTACCATAAATTATGTTTGAATTCCCTTAATGATAAATTTGAGGTAAATAAGGATCTTAATATTATTTTATTTGAAACAAATTTTCATGAACCCAAATCAATTTAATTACCTAAATATTAACAAAGTAATAAGTATAGATATTTTTGGAATTTATTTTTAATTTTTTAAACTATAATTTTTATATGTACTTATAATCCTTTTATAAATACTATATTGTTTATATGAAATACTATGAAAAACCCCATCATGATATTATACCATTTATATATAAACAAACATATACGGTGAAAAATGAAGAATATTTTTTATGATTTATCTATTCCTTTTAAGAAGATGTTTTTTATTACAAAACTTTTAGGACAATAATTCCTTTAGTGAGTGGTACCCTGAGAGGAGGTAAATTAGTATTTATCATTAACACACCACATTTTTATAAAAAATTATATAATATTTAATTTAGATATATTGATGATAATCACTCAATGATGATATTATTATTATTATTTTTATATTCCCCCTTGCTAAATTTTTTCACTGATTACTTATCCCACACTAATAAATTTTAATCATGCAGAAAAAAATGCGATAAGAACATAAGATAAATGTGTTTTACTTTTTTACCTACATATGAATAATATAAGATGCATATAATGGAAATATACAAATGTAATTGAGTAATATAAACCCAATTTTTGATATTTATTCTATGATAAGGAATTATAATCCATGTCATATCCTCTAACGTGGTTTAGAGATGATTTAAATACCTCCCAAGGGAAAATTCTTTTACCGATTCCACTTCCTCACAACTATATAAATGTAAAATACATTGTCATGAAATATTACACATAACTAATTCACTTTTGTGGATCTCATTACTCATAGTTAGTGTTTCTTCATTTCACTGATACTCTTTCATTAACAAGATATAAAAAATATGATAAGGAGAATCATCTCATTTGCAATAGTGATTATGGAAGCTCTACCTTATTCTTGATATTTAGATATTGTCAATAATTATTCCTTATACGTCTCAATATTTCTATATACACAAATATAAATTCACTTAATCTCTTTATATATTCTATGTTGTATTGTTCAATGTTCCTCTTCTATTTCATTGTATGAATCATCGTTATTTATGTAGATAAAGCTCTAAAATTATTATAATTGTCCATGGTTTTATCAATGGAATTTATTTATTATAATAATTTCTTATAGTATAATTATATAATATTATTTATAGAACACATTAAAAATCATACAAATGAATAATGATTGAAATAAAACTTATCTCTATAAGATATGAAATAAATATAGATCAAATATTAACATTTCCATTATAATAGTAATGTAACCATTATAAATAGTAAACTGGAAAATGTAATAGTAACACCACCAATGAATGTATAAAAAAACATATCCATCTTATATGTGACACTATGATATAATTATATCATAATAATAGTATATATTTTTCCAAAATATTATTAATAAAGTGTACGTGTTTTTGTACATCTTGTATATTTAATTACAATTTTATGACTAATTTGTAAATATAGAATAATTTTTTTTTATAAAATTTATTCGTGATTATTTATTTTTATGACTTGTGATTATTATTTATTTTTTAAAAAGCCTTAATTAATATTTCATTGAGATAGAAAATCTGTTTTAATTTAAAACATTTTATTTTTCAAGTAAATTATGATTTTAATAAAAAAATTAATTCCACATATTTATAAAATAATATTCATAAAATGTAGTTCATTTTTGAATTATACCAAATGAAAAATAGATGGGGTGAATTTTTTTGACTACTCTAAAATACTTTAATTTTTTGTTATTAGTAAATATGATAATATACAATAAATGATAAGTAAATGAATTTCTATATCATGCATGAGTCGTAGATGATGTAAATGGCCATTGGTTCAAACTAACATTCTCTATCTACTTTTTTTGTCAAAAGATTCAATACTATTCATATTATTGTGAATAAATATGGAACTAATGATTAAAATAATGGGAAACCCCTCCTATCCTCCACTATAAATACCACCACTCTCTTTCTCTTCCCTTCAATCCACTAAAGCCTTGTTTCATGGTTAATATTTGCAAAAAAAACATCACCTCCCATGCCCCTCTCCAACGTCCAGAATCCTTATTTCTCTTCAAAAGGATATATCATCTTCCCAAAATAGGTTCTCATGGATTATATATTCAAGAGGTTAATTTGTCTTTTCATTTAATTTATTATCGTTCAAGATCCTTATTTTTTTATTTCCTCACATACTTTCAACAAAATGTAATGAAGAATCAAACAAATTTCATGTACTGGAATATTATTTTGATAATGGGTTAATTTATCATCCTCTCACATTTCCCAATATTTTACATTGGAAATGAAAACACGATCTAAGATGTGTTAATTTATCATAATAAAGGATGTTGGGTTTTCAATTTTATTTACCATCTTCAATTCTGGTCATGAAACAAATTTTCTCGTTGAACCATACTATAATATATGTATTATGTCTAATGTATGGTTTTGGAATATTTTGAAATAATTATATTAATTTATAATGAAAAATGTGTTCATTGGGAAAGAAACCTACCAAATAACCAAAACGATTATCATTTATGTCTTATATAATGATTCATATTACCTACAAAATAACCTAATAAATTTTGTATCCATGTAATTTTATGGATGTTCACTAATAACATTCAAATTGAATTATATTAAATTATTCTCATCTTACATTATTACCCTTACATGTATATAAGTAAACTAATCATGAATATCAAGCACACAAATGCTCACAAATGATGAAATTTAACCTCATGACCCACAAAAAAGGTCATGAATGAACATAATGGTAATAATGAATCAATAAAATTTAGAAGAATTTATGTAAATGTTAATTAATGAATGTAATTTGGTTTTCTATGACATCAATCTCAAGTGAAGGGAACCTTCAGAGTTGATGAAATGGATTTTTCCCTAACCTCCACTATTCCATCTGGTTGTTCAATATTTCATTTTTCCCAAATTAAGTGATCTTATATTTTTATGAAATTTTTCTAAATGGGGTTTACGTGATTCTAGATCATATATCATGTTATTTTCATTATTATTTGTTTGGTGCATTATTTTTAAAATGCTTCTCTCCTAAATACATCCTAAAAAGTAAAATCGTTTTAAGGGAACTTTTTGAATACTTACCCAAAGTCAAGTTCAATATTTAATGTTTTTTAATCCATTTTTTTTATGAAACCCATATTTGTATTATGAAAACAATATTGGTTCACATCAGGTTTTATATAAATTATTATTCCCTTTTCAATTTTTAATACTCTTTGGATTTTTCCTTAAACTGTGCTAAAATGTTTTAATGATAAAATTTTAAAATACTATTCTAACATGTGGTAATATGTTATTGACATAAAATAAAATTATATATTATTATTTTAACTTATTAATGTCAATATATATTTTAATTTCTTTCTCTCGTGGATATTTTTATGATTCACCCATTCATTATGCATTATAACATTATTATGATACCCATTTCGTTCCATGGATACCCTTATGTTTATGTATGATTGATTATGTGTGATTATTTATGTGGAATGAATATAAATGAGCATGTTTATTTTGGGGAACCTATATATAAATCTAATTCATTCCGTAATGATGAGTCTCATGTGACATTATGTGCATTGGTATTGGATACTATCCTTGACTTGTGCAACCTTGTGCAACAGTCTTAGTGGTTATCATTGACTTGTGATCCTCTTTGTTAAAGGAGACTCGACTCATGCTAAAGTCATGTTTTATTTTTTTCCTCATTATTAAGGATTCTTGTTTATATGATCCCAGGTTTATATGTTATGATTCTATATGTCCTTGATTTATTATTAAATTATTCCATTCCTTCTAATACATGTGATAATGCTTTATTATTAGTATTATTCCCTTACTGGGATTTTATATCAACCCTTGGATCATGTTATCACCAGGTTATCCTATAAGGATCGTTGAGCATAATGGATGTTTTGAGATCCATATGAATTGTAAACAAATAAATTTTTTATTATGTCCCATGTATTCAGTATTACGTACCTAGTATTCCAAGACACTAGACATCACGATCCTTTAATTTTAATATGAATTCTTTTTATGATAAAAATAATTTAATGACATCTGTAAAATTTTAGGGTCTCTATAGTTGGTTTTAGATGATGGTATATTTATTTTTTGGATGATAGGAATAGAGAAAGTTATTAAAAATTTTAGGGGTGAGGATAATAATTATAAAACAAACCAAAATTTTGGTATGTATAGTGTATGTGGGTTATCAAGAAAATAAATCCCTATTTGAATATAAACACTTGGATGTGGCTCTGGTAAAAATAAATCTCGGGATAAAACCCTAAACCCAATATTTTATCTAGACCCATATGGGGGCTGGTCCACAATAATAGGCCTTGATGCACTCATTTGTTGATACTATCGTGGGATATTATTTGGTAAATTAATAAGAATTGTATGAAACATTATCAGGGGAACAAAAAATTGAATCCCACAATAATATATTTTAGGAAAAATATCATGTAAAAAATTGATTTAATCATAGGTAATCACAGGTTAGGATATAATTTTCCATTAAGTGTTTATCCTTTTATGTTTAATGGTTCATTTTTTATGCTTAAAAACTATGTATTCAATCCCTCTAATGGTACATTATTTTTCATAGTTAATAGAAAGAAATAGAATAAGGTATTCCAACAATCAATGTGATATGGAATGTGATTATTACCCTAATGATATGAAAAATATGATGGGAATGGGTGCTCATGACATCATGATAGTACTTTATTAGATGGATATAGTTATGAATAAAAACATGATTCATGTAGAATTTTACCCTCCAATAGGGAAAGAACAAGTTGTTGTTGAATCCTTCATGAGTAATAATCCTCCCATGTTTAGTGGATATTATGATATCCTCCTCACAAAATAATGGGTTAACTCCATCAAAAATATATTATATTTCATCAATTGCTCAGAAGAAGAGTAAATCATACAAGGAGTCTATTATTTTAATGGGAAGGCAGATCAATGGTGGATACTGATTATTAAAATGATATACCAATTGGAAATTGATTCAATGTATTGGGAGGAATTCATGATAAAACAATTTCAATAAATATTTTTCCTAAACCCTCCACCTCTTGATGGAAAGAGAGTTCCTAATACTCAAGTTGATGTAAGATAAGTCGGCCATGGCGTATAAAGAAAACATCGCAATCCTTACTAGATATGACTCTAGCATTAACATGAACACTAAGATAAAGGTGGATAACTTATTTAGAGGAATAAATTTGAGTCTATGAAATTATTTTGCGATTCATGACTTGGACAATTATGAGGAGATTTGTTTTTGTTCCATCAATGTTGAAATATAGATTGAAAACTATTTTTGGTCGGATGGACCCTATGACAAAAAGCTGAAAATAGAGTCCAATATAGTATGTTCAGAAAATAAATCCCTTGATGTAATGAAGACCTAACATCTAACATGTCAATATTATGGGAAGAATTATCCTTGGAAGTGTATAAAGGGAACCAAAAATTGCTTCAAATGTTTAAGAGTGGGAAATCATTATAAAAACTGCCGAAGGGATATGAAGAATCCCAGTAATGTGGAAGAAGAATGGAAGGTTCAGATAAATTCTTAGTATATGGTGTTGTTTTCAAACTACAAGAAGCATGGTTATTATGAGATCAATTTCCCTAAGATGGGGGCTGTTAGAGGAAATCAACAACAACCACCAAGGAATTGGGAAAGGGATTATGATGTCCCTACTGTTAAGGTAGAATAGGAAAAAGATGTTGTAATAAGTAGTCTAGTTATTCATTAAATAATTTCCAACATAATAATTGGTTATAGTTATATGTATTCTTTCATATCATTCATGTTTAGTAGAAATATTCAAAAACCACCAAAAATTTTGGAGACCAATTTATCTATGAGAAAAAAAATGGGGAAATTAATGCATTCAATGTGTATAAATCATCCCTGGTTAGCATTTCTGTACTAAAACTTCCACAAAATCTCATTATACTTACTTTAGTGGAAATTTATGTATTCTTGGGAATGGATTGGTTATATTTATACAAATCCAACCTCAACATTCAAGAATGGGATATCACTCTTTAAATCCCAAAGCATCCTACAATTATTTAAACATGTAAGGAGGAAGATGAATCTCATTTAGAATCATTTTATCAATTGTGAATATTACAACTTTATGATAAATAATATCTAGATCAAATGATTAGGAAAAATGAGATGATACATCTCGAATATATGCCCATTGTGAGGGATTAGAGTGATGTATTTCTGTATTAATTGAATTGTATTCCTCCTAATTTAGAGGTTGAGTTCTCAATTAAAATTATTCATATATCTCTACCTATATCTATTGCATCTAATAGAATTACAATAATAGAGCTAGAAGTTATGAAGAAATAGTTACTGGAGAATCTAGATATGATTTTTATATTCTTGAGTGACTTTCCATGGGGTGGAGCAATCTACTTCTTCAACAAGATTTATAGAATAATGTGCCTCAGAAATTATTAGCATGATCTTAATAAAATCATGATAAAGAAAACGTATCCCCTTCCATGTATAAATTTCATGATTTATCAACATCATGGGGCCAGTTATTTATCTATAGTGGATCTTCAGTCCGGATATCGCCAATTAATTGTGTGAAAGTGTAAAGACCCGTAAATTTCAAGGAAATTTTTTTCTTAATTTTCTTTGGAATTTTACAAGAACGCAGTTTCTGACGGCACCTGATTCCGAGGACCGGTGTGCCCGTAATAATTTTCCGAAGTTTGGCTCGGGTACGTTCAGTGAACGGATGAGCGAGTCTTTCTAACTTTTGAACCAGTGCCGGGAATCGAATTCTGAGGGCACCGATGAAATCGCAGCGCCGGTATTCGCTTAGAAACACCTCTTCCGGAGTTGCGTTTTCTCGGGCGTGGTTTTTAATTTTCGGGCTTAAAGTTGAGAAATAAAATAATTTTTCGACAACTTTATTTTATTTCACTTAAGCCACTTAGAAGCCACTTGAAGCCACTTAAAAGCGGCTTAAACTGAGTTGAAACAGATAGGGGACTATCCAGAAATATCCTACCCCCTTGGTAGGATATTTGTGACGTGGGGCCCGCACGAGCCCCGCCGTTTCTTTCTGCTAAGTAATGTACCCGCGAAAACCCGTCATTATGAAAGTAAACTGGCGTGTTTCTTAAATTCTTA
Organism: Viscum album; assembly: GCA_963277665.1. Classification (NCBI taxonomy): domain Eukaryota; kingdom Viridiplantae; phylum Streptophyta; class Magnoliopsida; order Santalales; family Viscaceae; genus Viscum; species Viscum album. Next base: position 2,107,952,049 of record OY728122.1, on the reverse strand, counting down.
ACGCACCATTTAATTGGGCGGTTTATTTCGTTAATTAAATGGGCGGTTTCTTTCGTTGAATTAATTCAATGAATTGATGGGTCGTTACTTACCCTTTTTCGTTTGTTGGCGTATTAATAAAATAAGACCAACATGTCTTTTTGGAGGATTACTCGTTGGGAGGTTTGTTAGAGTTCTTGATCCTTCATCCTCCTTCACGAAGAATGCAAAGAACGCGAAAAACGCGAAGAACGCCGACCTCCGACGAAGAACGCCGAACCCGTGGAAGTCGACGACGCGACGCCGTGTTCCGCGACGCCGACGTTCCCTTCCTGCAATGTTCTTCTGCGACGTCTCTCCCTCCACAACGAATCTTCGATCAGCTGTTTGAGGTAAGAGACTTCGGGATTCTCTTAAATCTCCCTTGTGTTTTTTTAATAAAACATGGATTTAATTTTATATAATTAAATTAAATCTGTTGTTTCATGGTCCGTTGAGTTCGCCGACTCAACGCCGGATTCCGCGATGACGCGACGCCCTTCCTCAACGACGCGACAATCCCCCCCTTCTGCAATGAACAAATCCGCGAAGAACATGTGTTCGATGACGACTACGAGGTAGGGATTTTATTTTTTGGAAATGCCCTTTTTCCCGTGTTGTTTCCATTCAAGAATGAAGAACCCGATTCATAAAATAGTTTTATTTCTTTAAAAATTGTTTTCGGATATGTATTCATGTGTTGAATGTATTTCTCCCGTTGTTTATCTCAAACGCGGAGGGCGCGTGCCAAACGAACACGGCCCGACAACCCTCCACTGTTCTTCGTTGTTGTGCGGATTTGACGGGCGATGACGGAACATGCCGCAACTGAATTTTGAGGACTCCGCAGTGAAGAACGAGTCCCGGGAGGAGCAGTGGCGCAGACGGGAACAGAATCGGACCACCGGAGCGACTCTGTGGGCCCGCGGAAGCAGCCGGCAGTGTGGTGGCGCTGGTAGCCGGGAGCGGCGGCGCCCCGGCACGCCGCCGGACAAGGCCGCCGCGGAAGAAGCCGCGACGACGGCACTCGCGGACCCGTGGCCGCGCGGGTCCGGCGCACGCGGGACGCGGCTGAAGCCGCGTCCGGTTGTCCGGGGCGACACCCCGCGGGTGCCGCGGGGTTATCACGCGGGGGCGGCAGATCCCCCCCGCGTCGCTCGGGTTGTCCAGGGCGATGCCCCCTGGGTGCCGTGGGGGTGTCACGCAGGGGCGGCAGCTCCCCCCCCGCGTCGCTCGGCCTCTCGGCCGAGCCGGGCCGGGCGGGGCGAGCCAGGCCGGTCCGACCGGCTGGGCCGCGCCCCGGCCGGGCCGGACTGGGTCGGACCGGGTCAGACCAGGGCCGACTCGGTCGACCCGGTTCGGCCGACCCAGGGGGGGGGGGGGGGTTCGGGCCGGGTCGGCCAGGGCCCGGACCCCCCGTCTTCGGACCGTTTTTGGTCAAATGCTTGTATCATGAGCTACGGGATTCCAAACGACTCGCCGTCAGCGGAAACACGATCCTTGGATCGAGACGGTCGTTTCGGTATATCGCACTCAAGGTTTCAGAATACTTTGAGTTCGGCCGGGTTGGTTCGTACACGAAACCAACCGGGCCCTCGGAGCGGAAACACTCATATCTTGAGCTACAGACGTCCGATTGACGCGTCGTCAGCTTTGTTGAATTCCTCTAAGTGAGAAGGATATTTTGGAATACTATTCCCGAGGTTTGGACGCAGGTGGAGTATGGTCGGGTTGGTTTTGCCTTAAAAACCAACCGGGCCCCTGGGATGAAAAAGCCAATAACTCTCAGACCGGGCGTCCGATTGACGCGCCGTCTGCGACGTTGAGTTCATGTTGACGATACGGAACTTTTGGATACATCAACTTCGGACTTTGTGACAGTTGATGTATTGGCCTCTCGGCTCGTGGAGTGGACCCTCCCGAACGAGCTTGCTGTGTGTGGGAACCCTAGTGCTGGCTGCGACTGCTACTTCGACAGCAACGACCGTGCAGAGATCCTCAGTGGACTGCGGCGATGACCGGGCAGAGATCCTCAGTGGACTGCGACGACGACTGTGCAGAGATCCTCAGTGGACTGCGACGACTACAACACTCAGCGATCCTACGTGGATCAGTGCTACAGGTCCTGTGTGGGCCCGATCCTGTGTGGGTCCGATCCTGTGTGGGTCAGCGCTCAGCGGTTCTGTGTGAGCCAGCGCTTACAGGTCCTGTGTGGGCCCGATCCTGTGTGGGTCATTGCGGGGGTTAGTTACCTATCGATCCTTTGTTGGTCCGCCGACTTAGATGGATCAGTGATCATCTTTATCATCATCCGAAGAAGTATACCTGTGTGAGCTGAATCTTGAGTTACTCTCCTTTGTGGATTGTGTTGAGCTATCCTGTGTGGATTTACTGTTTACTCTCCTTTGTGGATTGTGTTGAGCTATCCTGTGTGGATTTACTGTTTACTCTCCTTTGTGGATTGTGTTGTGCGATCCTGTGTGGGTATACGTTTTTCTTTCCTGTGTGGACTGGGTTGTGCTTGGGCTCGGACGTTGGAGCCGAACAGGAATTGATGACTTAGGTATATGTATGGGCATATACCTAAGTAGTGTCGGTTGTTACTTCGTGATTGTATCTTTCCTTGTGGATTATCTGTTGTGGATTTCGGGAGAACTTTGGGGGTCTCGGGGCCCTACTGAGTAGCTTATACTCACCCCTGCACGGGCTATGCCCGCACTACATTGTGTTGGTTGCAGACGACGGACAACGCTGATCGTGGTGGAGGCTTGCGGAGCAGGACAGTACCTGGAGGTGGACCACTGGGCGGGACGTACTCGGAGCGGTCAGGTGGACCCGAGGAGCTGTGGAGGCTATCTGTACCCACCCTTCAGGTGGGACTTCCAGAGGACGGCTCGACGCTGCGGCTTTTCCTTTCAGTTGCTATTTTCCCTTCCAGTTGTACTTTACAGTTGGGCTTGTATTTCCGACCCCTTTTACTTTCAGCACAGCTTGTACAGTTTTTACTCAGTGATTACTTTTCTGCTTACTTACTCTGTGGTGCTTGTTTACTTTTCAAAGGCAATGCCTTACCTTTTGTTGGTATTTACTCCTTGGTGCTAGTCACCAGCCCCTGGCTTATGGAAGGCGGGCTTGGGGTAGTCATGGCACGGGCCCCGAGGACGGGTCATGACAAATTGGTATCAGAGGTGGTCGGTTCTACCGCAGACTCTGATCTTTCTTCTATGTGAAGCAATAGTGTTTAGCGTATTGGGTGTGGTTATCAGTCCAGGAAGTCCAGTGTTGGTGCGGCGGCCGACGTATCCATACACCAGGACCCTAAATTCTGATTTCCGACTTAATGCACGAAAACATTGATTGCATGTGTGTTTTAAGTTTTGTTTGTGATTACTTGTGTCAGCTCACCAGGTATACTGTTCTGACCGTGGCACACTTGTTTCCTTTTCAGGATGGCCCCACGATGGCAGCTAGCTAGGGTTCCAAGAGTAGAGCACGACGACAACCCGCCGAGCGACGAGGCCTCGGTACAGGGCCCGTTGACAGTAGAGGCACCGGCGGTACCTTTACCCGTCGAGCCCCCGATGCTTCCAGCGCCGACCGTTAACGATACACGACGCCTCAGAGCTCTGCACGAGTTCCAGCGCCAACGACCACGAAGGTTTCATGGGGTGACGGACCCCCAGGCAGCCGAGGACTGGCTGGAGGCGGTCGTCCGAGTTGTCAGGCTAGTGAGGACACCAGCAGACCTCATGGTGATCCTCGCGGCGAGCCTACTGCACGCAGCAGCAGGACGATGGTGGAGCCTGATGATCCAGGTACACGATGAGGCCTCCCTCATCTGGACGGACTTTGAGAGCCTCTTCCGCTCAGAGTTTGTCCTGGCCACCCTCCGTGCGGTGCGCATTCAGGAGCTTCTTCAGCTGCGGCAGGGCAGCTTGACGGTCGCCCAGTACGCGGTGAGGTTCACCGATCTTTCTCGCTACTCGACCGACATGGTACGGGACCCCTTCTTCTGGGCCCGGACCTTCGAGAAGGGTTTGAGACACGAGATCAGGGCATCTCTGATCTCCCTCAGCATCCCAACCCAGGCAGGAGTGCTAGAGAGAGCCCTTCTGATCGAGAGCTTTCTGGCTGAGTCCACAGCGAGACCTACCGCAAGGCGGAAGGTAGCAGAGTATTCGGCAGCGGGTAGCTGACGGATGACTCAGGGTTCCAGGTAGACCAGGCCTTCCGGCAGATGACCTCGGGACACTGGCTCAGCAGTGCGGGGTATACAGCGCGGGTCCAGTCTTCCGAGAGGCAGGCAGTGCTACTCCTACGGCGGACATGGCCACATGGCTCGTGACTGCCCGACCCGCCGTACCGAGGAGCAGCAGACGGTGGAGGGGCCACCCAGGCAGAGGCAGAGGGTTGACCGTGGCGGTCCGCAGGGAGGAGGCGGGCGAGGCAGAGGAGCTGGCCGAGCAGCAGGTGGTGGGCGACGCTTTGAGGCTCTGCCACCACCACCACTAGGAGGCCCGCCCCGACCACAGGGAGCTGGCGGGTAGAGACAGACACAGCTCCATGCAATGGAGGCCTACGACCACGGCGCACCAGAGATTATTAGAGGTACGATCTGTGTCTATTCCACCCTTGCTGCAGTTCTTATAGACACAGGAGCGAGTCACCCTTTCATAGCCACTGCCCTTGTTCGGAGCTCGGAGATTCCGACAGAGCCGTTGGCTCGATCCTTACGGCTAGAGACCCCTACGGGAGTAGACTCGACAATTACGCACTGGTGCCGGCAGTGTGAGCTTACTCTAGGAGGCGAGAACTTCGGCTGGGATCTTCTTGTAGCGGCGTCGAGGCCTTAAGACGTCATCTTCGGCATGGATTGGTTATCTACATTCCATGCTCATATTGACTGCATTAGGCGCAAGGTGCGATGTGTGCGCACCGATGGGAGTAGGTTCACCTTCACCGGCAAGAAGGTAGCCTTCACAGCAAAGGATGGACTCACGCAGAGAACAATACAACCCATCACTCATCAGTTGGCTAGCCTCATCCTTGGAGGAGTTGACGTGCAGAGTCCTAGTTTTCCTGTAGTGGTGGATCAGTATGCAGACGTATTTCCCGATGACGTTACAGGGCTACCTCCTCGCAGAGAGGTAGAATTTTACATTGATATGTACCTCAGGACAGCCCCGATATCCACTCCAGCATATCGGATGTCCCCCGCCGAGCTTCGAGAGCTACGGGTACAGTTCGAGGACTTTCAGGGCAAGGGGTTCATCTGACCCAGTGTTTCACCCTGGGCTTCGCCGATATTGTTCGCCAAGTAGGCGGACGGGAGCTTGCGAATGTGTGTCAATTATCGTTGCCTGAACCAGGTGACAATGAGGAAAAAGTATCCGCTACTGAGAATTGATGACATCTTCGATCAGCTCAAGGGAGCACGGTGGTTCTTGAAGATAGACCTCAGGTCAGGCTATCATCAGCTCAGAGTTCGAGACAAGGATGTGCAGAAGACGACCTTCTGGTGTCAGTATGGCCACTATGAGTTCTTGGTTATGCCTTTAGGCGTAACCAACACTCCAGCAGTGTTCATGAGCCTCATGAACAGGATCTTCCAGCCATACCTCGATCGATTTTTTGTGGTCTTCATCGAAGACATTTTGGTTTACTCAACCACGGAGGAGGAGCACGCCTACCACTTGCGGGTTGTACTAGACACAATCCGAGAGCACCAGCTTTATGGAAATCTCTCTAAGTGCAAGTTCTGGTTACGTGAGGTCCACTTCTTGGGGAACGTCATTTATGAGGCAGGAGTTGCAGTGGATCCCGCGAAGATCGAGGCAGTGCTAGCTTGGGAGCCACCCAGGAGCGTGACGGAGGTGCGGAGTTTCTTGGGCCTAGCCGGATACTATCATAGATTTGTGCCGGACTTCTCTAGAGTTGCGGTGCCACTCTCAGCTTTGATGAATATGGGGAAACCCTTTGTGTGGTCAGACAGATGTTAGTAGAGCTTTCAGGAGCTGAGGCAGAGATTGACCAGCGCACCTATCTTGAGGTTGCCTCAGGAGGGAGTTGGATACGTAGTCTACTGCGATGCATCAGGGACCGGACTCGAGTGTGTCCTGATGTAGGAGCGGGCCATGATTTCCTATGTATCACGTAAGTTGAGGCCGCATGAGCAGAACTACGCTACCCATGACCTGGAGTTAGCAGAAGTGGTCTTCGCTCTGAAGACATGACGGCACTATCTGATGGGCGAGCACTTTACAGTCTTTTCTGACCACTAGAGTCTCAGGTACAACTTCTCCCAGAAGGACCTGAACCTGAGACAGCGGCGATGGCTCGAGTTCCTCCAGGACTATGACTTTGAGATAGTCTATACTCCTGGGAAGGGGAACGTGGTAGCCGATGCCCTCAGCAGGAGGACGAGCATCCAGCTACTTGAGGAGGCGACAGAGCAGCTAGCCGCTTTGCAGATATCCTTCGTGGATAGAGACGGAGCAGCCTTCCTTCAGTCTCTCACCGTCTCTCTTCCACTTTTATAGTGTATCAGAGAGGCACAGTGCGAGGACACCGACTGTGAGGCACGACGTGTACATATATCCTCGTGACAGGCACCTGATGGTTTCTCCCTTGGAGAAGATCACGACGTCCTTTTCAAAGGACGTACCTTGGTACCAGTTGCTTTACGAGAGGAGGTGCTGAGAGAGTTTCACACTTCTCCTTTGGCGTTACATCCTGGAGTGGCGAAGATGTACTAGGACCTCAGACGACAGCACTGGTGGCCGGGCATGAAGAAGGTTGTGGAAGAGTTCGTTTCACAGTGCCTCACTTGCCAGCAGGTGAAGGCAGAGCACCAGGTACCAGCAGGCTTGGTACAGCCCTTGGAGGTCCCGGAGTGGAAGTGGGATGGGATATATATGGACTTAGTGACTGGAATTCCACGCACTTCCAGAGGTTACGACTCCATTTGGGTGATTGTTGACCGACTCACCAAGTCGGTACACTTGTTACCCATCAGAGAGCAGGGCTCAGTGGAGAGCTTGGGGTGTCTCTACGTTCAGGAGATTGTACGGCTTCACGGTGTTCCATCGACTATCATCTCCGATCGGGACGCTCGCTTTACTTCCCTTCTTTGGAAGGGGTTGCAGGAGGAGTTTGGGACGCGGCTATGTCTGAGCACCGCCTTTCACTCTCAGACGGATGGTCAGACAGAGAGGACCATTCAGACTCTCGAGGACATGCTCTGCGCATGTTTCCTCGACTTTGGTCGTAGCTGGGAAGACCACCTACCCTTGGTGGAGTTTGCGTACACAACAGCTACCACTCCACCATTGGGATGGCACGATACGAGGCGTTGTACGGCAGGCCTTGCAGATCTCCTTTGTGCTGGACAGACGCTGGGGAGTCAGCACTTGTGGGACCAGAGATGGTCCGGGCCATGCCAGAGAAGGTCCAGGTCATCTAGGAGCGGATGAGGACAGCTCAGAGCTGGAAGAAGTCTTATGCTGACAGGAGGCGGAGGCCATTAGAGTTCTAGGATGGCGACCACGTCTTCTTACGTGTCTCACCTCGACGTGGTTTGCGGAGATTTGGCCGAGGCGGCAAGTTGTCTCCACGCTTCAACGAACCCTTCCAGGTCCTCAGCAGGATTGGCGAGGTGGATTATCGCCTGGCTCTACCACCTCAGTTGCACCAGGTTCACGACGTCTTCCACGTATCTCAGCTGAGGAGATACGTGCACGACCCGACGCACATCATTGACCATGGGGAGCTAGACGTGGATGATGGGGCGACTTTTGCGGAGGTCCCAGTGGAGATAGAGGATCGACAGGAGCGGGTCCTACACGGGTGATCGATTCCTCTTGTGCGCATCAAATGGCAGCACGAGATCCTCCAGGAGAGCACATGGGAGCGGGAGGCTCATATGCATGCTCAGTACCCATATTTATTTCCCTAGTTTTTGTTGTATCTTTACGGGGATGTAAATCCCTGAGGTGGGAGTAATGTAAAGACCCGTAAATTTCAAGGGAATTTTTTTCTTAATTTTCTTTGTAATTTTACAAGAATGAAATTTCTGACGGCACCTGATTCCGAGGCCCGGTGTGCCCGGAATCATTTTCCGAAGTTTGGCTTGGGTACATTCAGTGAACGGACGAGCGGGTTTTTCTAACTTTTGAACTGGTGCCCGGAATCGAATTATCAGGGCACCGATGAAATCGCAGCGCCGGTATTCACTTAGAAACACCTCTTCCGGAGTTGTGTTTTCTCAAGTGTGGTTTTTAATTTTCAGGCATAAAGTTAAGAAATAAAATAATTTTTCGACAACTTTATTTTATTTCACTTAAGCCACTTGGAAGCCCCTTGAATCAACTTAAAAGCAGCTTAAACTGAGTTGAAACGGATAGGGGACTATCCAGAAATATCCTACCCCCTTGGTAGGATATTTGTGAGATGGGGCCCGCACGAGCCCCGCTGTTTCATTCCGCTAAGTAACGCACCCACGAAAACCCGTCATTATGAAAGTCAACTGACGCGTTTCTTAAATTCTTAACACACCATTTAATTGGGAGGTTTATTTCGTGAAATAAATGGGCAGTTTCTTTCGTTGAATTAATTCAACGAATTGATGGGTCGTTACTTACCCTTTTTCTTTTGTTGGTGTATTAATAAAATAAGACCAACATGTCTTTTTGGAGGATTACTCGTTGGGAGGTTTGTCAGAGTTCTTGAGCCTTCATCCTCCTTCGCGAAGAATGCGAAGAACGTGAAGAACGCGAAGAACGCCGACCTCTGACGAAGAACGCCGAACCCGTGGAAGTCGACGACGCGATGCCGTGTTCCGCGACGCCAACATTCCCTTCCTGCAACGTTCTTCTGAGACGTCTCTCCCTCCGCAACGAATCTTCGATCAGCTGTTTGAGGTAAGAGACTTCGGGATTCTCTTAAATCTCCATTGTGTTTTTTAATAAAACACAGATTTAACTTTATATAATTAAATTAAATCTGTTGTTTCGTGGTCCGTTGAGTTCGCCGACTCAACGCCGGATTCCGCGATGACGCGACGCCCTTCCGCGACGACGCGACGATACCCCCTTCTACGACGAACAAATCTGCGAAGAACGTGCGTTCGACGACGACTACGAGGTAGGGATTTTATTTTTTGGAAATGCCCTTTTTTCCCGTGTTGTTTCCGTTCAAGAATGAAGAAACCGATTCAAAAAACAATTTTATTTCATTAAAAATTGTTTTCGGATATGTATTCATGTGTTGAATGTATTTCTCCCTTTTTTTATCTCTAACGCGGAGGGTGCGGGCCAAACAAACACGGCCCGACAACCCTCCGTCGTTCTTCGTTGTTGTGTGGATTTGACGGGCGACGACGGAACGTGCCGCAACTTAATTTTGAGGATTCCGCAGTGAAGAACGAGTCCCGGGAGGAGCATCAGCACAGACGGGAACAGAATCGGACCACCAGAGCGACTCCGGCGGCGCGGGTCGCCAGCGCGGTGGCGCTGGCAGCCGGGAGCGGCGGCGCCCCGGCGCGCCGCCGGACAAGGCCGTCGCGGAAGAAGCCATGGCGGCGGCACTCGCGGACATACGGACGCGCGGGTCTGGAGCGCGCGGGACGCGGCTGATGCCGCGTCCGGTTGTCCGGGGTGAAACCCTGCGGGTGCCGCGGGGTTGTCACACGGGGGCGGCGGCTCCCCCCCCCCCCCCACGTCGCTCGGGTTGCCCAGGGCGACACCCCGCGAGTGCCGCAAGGGTGTCACGCGGGGGCGGCGGCTCCCCCCCGCATCGCTCGGCCGTGCGGCCGAGCCGAGCCGGACCGGGTCCGGACGGGTCGGACCGGGTCGACCCGGTTCGGCCGACCCAGGGGGGGGTCGGTCTGGGTCGGCCCGGGCCCGGACCCCCCGTCTTCGGACCGTTTTTGGTCAAATTCCCGTATCTTGAGCTAAGGGCCTCCAAACGACTTATCGTCAGCGGTAACATGATCCTTAGATCAAGACGGTCCTTTCGGTATATCTCACTCAAGGTTTCGGAATACTTTGAGTTCGGCCGGGTTGGTTCGTACACGAAACCAACCGGGCCCTCGGAGCGGAAACGCTCATATCTTGAGCTACGGACGTCCGATTGACACGCCGTCAGCTTTGTTGAATTCCTCTAAGTGAGACAGATCTTTTGGCATACTCTGCCCGAGGTTTGGACGCAGGTGGAGTATAGTCGGGTTGGTTTTGACTTAAAAACCAACCGGGCCCCTAGGACGAAAAAGCCAATAACTCTCAGATCGGGCGTCTGATTGATGCGCCGTCTGCAATGTTGAGTTCCTGTTGACGATACGGAACTTTTGCATACATCAAATTCGGACTTTGTGACAATTGATGTATCGGCCTCTCGGCTCATGGAGCGGACCCTCCCGAACGAGCTTGCTGTGTGCGGGAACCCTAGTGCTGGCTGTGACTGCTACTTCGACAGCAACGACTGTGCAGAGATCCTCAGTGGACTGCGGCGACGACCATGCAGAGATCCTCAGTGGACTTCGACGACGACTTTGCAGAGATCCTCAGTGGACTGCGACGACTACAGCACTCAGCGATCCTACGTGGATCAGTGCTACAGGTCCTGTGTGGGCCCGATCCTATGTGGGTCCGATCCTGTGTGGGTTAGCGCTCAGCGGTTCTGTGTGAGCCAGCGCCTACAGGTCCTGTGTGGGCCCGATCCTGTGTGGGTCATTGCGGGGGTTAGTTACCTATCAATCCTTTGTGGTTCCGATGAGTTAGATGGATCAGTGATCATCTTTATCATCATCTGAAGAAGTATACCTGTGTGAGTTGAATCTTGAGTTACTCTCCTTTGTGGATTGTGTTGAGCTATCCTGTGTGGATTTACTGTTTACTCTCCTTTGTGGATTGTGTTGAGCTATCCTGTGTGGATTTACTATTTACTCTCCTTTTTGGATTGTGTTGTGCTATCCTGTGTGGGTATACGTTTTGCTTTCCTGTGTGGACTGGGTTGTGCTTGGGCTCGGACGTTGGAGCCGAACAGGAATTGATGACTTAGATATATGTATGGGAATATACCTAAGCAGTGTCGGTTGTTACTTCGTGATTGTATCTTTCCTTGTGGATTATCCATTGTGGATTTCGGGAGACCTTCAGGGGTCTCAGGGTCCCTACTGAATAGCTTATACTCACCCCTGCACGGGCTATGCCCGCACTACGTTGTGTTGGTTGCAGACGACGGACAACGCTGATCGTGGTGGAGGCTTGCGGAGCAGGACGGTACCTGGAGGTGGACCACTGGGCGGGACGTACTCAGAGCGGTCATGTGGACCCGAGGAGCTGTGGAGGCTATCTGTACCCACCCTTCAGGTGGGACTTCCAGAGGACGGCTCGACGCTGCAGCTTTTCCTTTCAGTTGCTGTTTTTCCTTTCAGTTGTATTTTACAGTTGGTCTTGTATTTCCGGCCCCATTACTTTCAGCACATATTGTACAGTTTTTACTCAGTGTTTACTTTTTCTCTTGCTTACTCTGTGGTGCTTGTTTACTTTTCAAAGGCAATGCCTTCCCTTTTGTTGGGATTTACGCCTTGGTGCTAGTCACCAGCCCCTGGCCTATGGAAGGCAGGCATGGGGTAGTCACGACACGGGCCCCGAGGACGGGTCGTGACAGAAAGGAAGATATTCCCATGAATTTCAATCAAACAATCTATGGGAAATACAATTTCATAGGTATGACATTCAGACTCAATAATTGTCCAGAAATATTGATGGATATAATGAATAGGGACTTTAGATATTACATCAACAAAATTTTCATATTCCTTAACGATGATGTTATGATATACACCAATATTAAGGACGTACATGAGGATCATTTGAATATTGTGATAATGACACTGATAAGGGAGAAAATTTAAGCAATGTATAGTAAATGTGAGTTTCAGATGGAGGAGGTATCATTTTTGGGGAATTTTATCACCATCAAAAGAATATTTTTGGATCCTTTAAACATAATAGAAAATGAAGAGTTTCCTGGGAAAACATTTATAGTAGAGATCCATTGCATTCTGGATCCAACGTGGTATTATAAATAATTTTTTAATACAGTTTCATGATTTTAAAACCCATTTACAAAGAAAAAATGGAAGGGAGTGAAGTTTGATTGAACTCAAGAATGCGAGGAAAGATTTAATGAGATCCACAAGAGGAGTATCATTGAATAGGTACTCATACTCTTGATATGTGGATAAATCATTACGGTTATAGTGATGCTTCAATGAATGTTTAGGATTTTGCTGATAATAAATAATAAAGTGAATGCTTAATCCTTAAGAAAGTTCGAAATCCTTGAGAAAAACTATCCCACACATGATCTGGATTTGGGAGTTGTGATCATTTTATTGAAAATATGAGGGCATTATCTCTTGGGGAGGAGTGTGAGGTATATAATGAACAAGACAGTCTCAAATATATTTTCAAACTGAAGGAGATTAATACTCACTAGTGAATATGGTTAGATTTTATAATCGATTATGACTGCTCAATCCACTAATATCCTGGTAAGGAAAATAAGGCAGGTGATGCACATATTTGAATGGATCATGCATCTTTATCAATGATGATACTAGAGAAGGATACAATATTCATTTATTTTTAGAGAATGTACATGAGAATAATTAAGTGAGTAATATCATCAATAATTTCTCAGATGATTTCTCATCTAACCCCCTTTGAGCAAAATAAAGGATGGTCATAGAAAAGATGTCAAAAAGTTAGAAGCTATCCAAAATGAGAAATACTCTACGTTCAAGATTGAGTAGTGATGAGTCATAATATTTCATTCATGATAATGTGTACCATCCAATAAAGAGATAAATAAGGAGCTTTTTAATGATATACTTTTCTAAACTGTATCTATTAACTACGGGGGCACAAATTTTATTGAGATCTCTAAGAGAACATATTGGAGGGACAATAAGAAGAAGGAGATTGGTAAATATATATAAATTTCATAGGAATGTCATCCATTAAAGACTGAACAAATACCCTAAGGGGATGATACTACCACTACCAATACAAACATAGAAGTGGGAGAACATCACCATGGACATTGTTACTAGAATTCCATAGACATATAGAGGAAAAAAATTTATATACATCTTTATGTATTATCTTACAATGAAGGTTCACTTTATCAAAATTTGAGAGTATGTATAATTAGATCAACTTGTATATATATATATATATCAAAGAGGTTGAAAGGTAGAAATGAGTAACACTATCTAATGTATCTAACAGTGATCATAGATTCACCTCAATGTTCTCGAAAATCTCTAACACACTCTACGAACTGAACAAAACATCAATATGGCCAATCATACTCAAACTGAAATAAAATTTGACTAATCAATTCCGACACAAGAATTCATGTTGATAGCATGTTCTATGTACTTCAATGGAATATGGGACCAACATCATCCATGAGTTTTATTCTCCTATAACAAAAGTTTCCACTCTAGTGTTGAAATGACACCATATGAGGCCATTTTGGGAAAATGTGTAGAACATTGTAATATGGTGATGAAGTCGGTGAGAATAAGTGGTTAGGACCATAAATAATAGAATAAATGATAGATAATGTGAAAACCATTCATAATCAAATCGATGAATCCAAAATAGGAAAAAATAATTTTTTTGAGAAATTTTCAACATCACATTGAGTTCATTATTGGAGACATGGTATTCCTCTGCATATCATCATGGAAGAAGGACATGAGGTTTGGGAAGAATGGAAGGGTAAGTCCCCGGTACATCAGATACTTCAAGATTATTGATCATGTTTGAGATGTGGCCTATCGACTAACACATCCACCTACCATGTCTAAACAAACTGATGTCTTCCTTAGGTACCCCTTAAGGATGTATATACTAGATCCTTCAAATGTACTCTGTTTATAGGTTATACAGTTGAAGAATGATATTTCTTAGGAGGAGTAGAAAGTTATGATCCTGGTTCAAAGGGATAATATTCTAACCATGAATTCTACTCACCTAGTAAAAGAACTATGGTGCAACCATAAGTATAAAGTGGAAACATGGGAACCGGAGGAGGAATTGAAGGAAAAGTACCCACACCTGTTTGTAGCTTTCAATGTAAAATGAAATTTCAAGGGTGAAATTTCCTAAGGGGGGGATAATGTAACGAACCAATGTTTTATAAATTCATTTACCTTATTATAATTATTTCATACCATATAATCATATTATATTAAATAAGGAACAAAATTCAAAGATTATTAATTATAAATGAGTGAAATAAAATTTATCTATAAAAGTTAAGGAACACATTATGATAAAATAATAACACAAAAATTTGAATAGTAATCTAAACCTTATAAATACTAATATAGAAAATTTATTAGTAACACTTCCAATGCTGTTATAAATAAAATTTATCCATATTATATGTCACACTATGATATATTTATTTCATATTAAAAGTAAATATATTTTTGAAAATAATTATTAATAAAGTATTTGTATTTTTAATGTCTTCTATATTTAATTACAATTTTATTATTAATATAAAATTTCAAAATAAAATTTATTTTCTTATAATTTATTCAAAAGTATGTATCTTTATGACTTATGATTATAATATACTTTTAAGGGCACCATATCAATTTTTCAAGGTGTATGAAATGTAGTTTTAATTTTAAAATTATTATTTTTGAAGTAAATTATGATTTTAATTACAAATTAAATTTCACATGTTTTTAAATTTATTTGCATAAAATAGAGTTAATTTTTTAATTCTACGCAAAACAAAAACTTCGAGGTGAATTATTGGGATTTTTCTAAAATACCACAATTTTTAATGAATAGTTAAAAATTGTAATTTACTATAAATTATAAATAAATAAATTTTTCCACCATCCATGAGTTAGGGATGATGTAAATGGCCATTGGTTTTATTTAAAATTCACTATTTACAAATTTTGGTAAAAAAATTTAGGGCTATTCATTGTTAGGAGAAAAAATGATTATGTAATTATTAATATAATTGGTAACCCCTCCCCACCTCCACTATAAATACCACAACACTTTACCTATTATCTTCACAACTCTAAGGGGTTGTTCCTTGTTTAAATTCTACAATAATCTCCCACCAATACCCTATCCCAAATCTATAATCTTTTTTACTCTTCAAAAGACCAAATACTCTACCCAAAAGAGGTTCACAATGAATTTATATTCAAGAGGTAAATTCATCAATTCATTTCTTTTATTTCCTTTCAAGATCATTTATATTTATTTTTTCACCTCCTTTCTAAAAAAATTTAGTAAGTTTCTAATAAATTAAATATAACTGAATTTTGTTTTTATGAAGGAATAATTCATCATCATCTCTCATTTACCCTCTGTTATACTAGAAATGAAAACACCATCCTGGATGTGTAAATTTATCACATTCATGGATGATGTGTTTTCATTTTCTTTTACCATTTTAAATTCTTATCATGATACCAAATTTGACATTGATCAAATCTATAATATATATATTATGCCTAATTTAAGGTTATATAATCTTTTTAAAAGTTAATATTAATTTATAAAACAAAATTTGTTCGTTCTGATCAAAAACTGTCAATAATCCAAAAGTATTATCATTAAAGTTTTATTTAATGATTCATATTCAATCTAAGTATACAGATGAAATTTATATCCATGTAATATTATGGATGTTCACTAATAACATAAATCATCCATTCTCAAAAATCATTCTCATCTTACATGTTTATCCGTACATGTATATAAGTAAACCAATCATAAAAACTAAGAAATCAAACGCTCCCAAATGATGAATTTGATCATCTTAAGCCCTATAAAAGGTCATGAATGATCACAAAAAGGATATAATGAATCAATAAATTTTTTAATAGGTTATGGAAATAATAATTAATGAATTTTTTTTGTTATATATTACATTAATATCAGTTTAATGACACCTTCAGACTTATGTTAAGGGATTCTACCAAAACATCCTTTATACTTTTGGGATGTTCTATAATTATTTTTATCCAAATGAAGTTATCTATTATTTTTATGTAAATATAATAAATTATATTAAAATTTTCCAAATTCATGTGTCAAGGTCCATTCAACATTTTCTTTCGGAAATATATTTTTTTAAATGGCTCATTACTCAATACTTCTGGAAAATAAAACCCTTTTAAGGGATATTCCATAATTCTTATAAAATTTCTAGTTAACACTATCATATTTTTTAAGATGGAATTATTTTTAAAAAAATAATATGTTAATTATAAAAACATTCTTGGTTAAATTATGTTTTTATATAAAAAATTATTCCTTTTTTTAAAATTCCTTATCATATTTAACTAAAACCCGCGCAAATCTATTTTAAGGATAAACCTTTTTAAATACTCTTCATACATGTTGTAACATCTGTTTGAAATCACATACCATGATATATGATTATTTTGATTTATGAATGTCAATTTATGTTTTAAATCATCTCTTTCATTGACCCTTATATGATACACCCATTAATTATGCTTTTATGACATGATTATGATTCCCATTTCATTCCATGGGTACCCATATGATTATGTATGATTGATTATGTATGATTATTTAGGTGGAATGAATATACATGAACAATTTATTCTAGGTTTACATTGATAACAATCAAATACATTGGGTAAATTTGAGTCTAATAAGACTTTAGGTGTAGCAGTCTGGGGGGTTATCATTGAATCGTGCTACAATGTGGAACGATATCAAGGTAAACCATTACTTCTGATCCTATATGTGCAACGAGCATCAATGCATGTTGAAGTTATTTTTTATATTGCTATGAAAATATTATTAATCCATGTTTATATGATCCGGTATTTATATTCTATGAATCCATATGTCCTCACCTTTTTATATCAATATGCCATGCCTTCTAACCGTTGTGCTGAGGCTTTATTATTATGCTTACTCCCATACATGGATTTTTTCTCATACCTTTTTTCATGTTATCCCTAGGATATCCTATGATGATATATGAGCACAATGGAAGATATGATCTCTTTATGAATATTAAATAAATAAATTCTTTATTTAGTGCCATGTTTTAGTTTTTTGTAACTAGTCTTCCCGGATACCATCCTTCACGATCACTGGCTTATAATATGATGTTTTATAATTCCTAAAATCCAATAATGATATGTTTAAAAGGATATGGTCACTATAATTCTATCTTCCTTGAATTATATAAGATTTATTCAAGTTAAAATTATTAATGAATAAAAAACTAATGATCTAAAATTTTTAATGAGCGTGATGGGATATTACTTTCATCTATATAATTCACCTTTAATCCATGATTATCCCTAGAAATTGTAAACATTCATCCTCTTAGACAACATATTTGAATATGATATATATTTGAATAGGAATTTTCATGATGATTCCAGCAATATAAATGTTTGACTATTATCTCATTCTAATACCAAAAACCCATGATTATACCATTATATAAAATACAATGGAATTACCCAAGCCTTTATTAATAGAATGGTAAATTAAAAAATTCAATAGTCCTCACTCTAAAAAATATCTCATTTTGATGTCATTGAGATCCTCCACAACTATCAAACCATATTGTAACTCCATAATATCAAAAATGGGTCTTATATTCAAGGAATATTAAATCTTTCATATTTATTCCAAGTATTTTGATATATTTCTATGTCTTAGACACCATCAGATAGTCATAACTACTAAACTCTGTCTATATACACTCAGAAAATGGAAATCAATCCTGGGGTGTGAATGATTCTTTCCTAAAAAATTTTAATGGACAAATACATATTCCATACTCGTAAAAACAAAAGTATCATTACTCGATAATCCATACATTAGCTAAGATATTTAGGGATTTTTTATTTCACGTGAACTTGTTTAATGGAATAACCTAGAATATCCAAGATTAATAACCTATCATCTTTAAACATATTTAATACAAATATTAATAGGTTTCCCTTAACAACATAAATTGATCCCCACCACACCCACATAAAATGATGGGATTTACCCAACCCAACTGGCTAATGGGTTTACCATGTAAATCAAATAAGTACATAAGTGAAGAGATAAAACTAAAATATCTCATTCATCACTATTCTAAAACTCCCTTTAAATTTTTCAATATGTTATAGGCTACATTAAAAAAATATTATCCATGACTTCATTACATCATTGAAAAAACCAGAACACTAATAATTGAAAGTGATCAAAATTAATTTAATTGAAAACAACTACCTTGGGATGAAAAATCTTACGTAGACTGTATTCCATATTTGTGAGCTAAAAACTATTCCATTTTATATATTTTGGAATTATTGTAAATAACACAATAGAAAAAAACATCATGATATATATCTCAATTGGACCACTCATTATTTTTAAAAAATATTTATATTCATGATGCATTTTTCTGGGAAAAGTATTTTTATTAACTATTCTTTATCATCACCCATTGACATAAAATAAAAGTAAGAAAACATTTTCCTTAATCAATAAATTATTAATGTTTGAGAACCATCACCAATAGGGATAGTGAAAATATAATATTCTCTATTTTCAAATACCAAGTAAATTATTTAATATCAAATAAAATTATCACAACTTATTAAACCTCTTGTAAAGTTCAAATGGGAATGAATTATCAAGTTTTAAACAAAAACAAAATATTTTTACATTTAATAAAACAAGGTAAATTTAATACCAACATTTTCAGGGAAATAATATCATTTTGATTTTTCAAAAATGGAATTTTAAAAAAAATTCTCCCAATTTTTTAATATACTACCCTCAATATGTAAGACAGACATGGATCATTACATTTTAATATAATTTAATAGTCTAAAATTTTAATGCTCGATAAATTTTTTATACATTTGATATCTAGATCTATAGGTAAAATTTTCACTTTCATGAAAATAAATTATCTATGCTTTTACCCTAAAACACTTTGAATGTGTTATAATATATCATTTTAATTGTCCATAAACAAATAATAAACCAAATCAGACAAAACTCAGTATAGGGAAACATATTTTTTGTTAATGAAATAACTATTTTTATTTTCCACCCTCCTACTTTTATAAGATCCTAGAATTCAAAAAATCATCAATTACCATGGAATGTCTCCCATGATATCAATGATGAATATTACAATAAAACCACATTTAGGGAATTTTGATACATAATATTTATTTGATGTCAATGGATAATCAAAAATTGTCAGTAAATATAAATCGCCACACAAAACGTTTGATAAATAATAATGGAAAATTAAATAAAAAAACTACAAATTATTTTAGATGTTAAGAAATATAAAATTTTAAATACAAGATGATGTTATACCTAAATATTTAGTTCTATATTTTTTTCTAATGTGGATTGATTGAACATGAAAATTGGATCTTCATCACATCATGAGATCCCAATAAAGACCCCACAAGTACTGATGCAGACATTATCCTTTGATATCCAAACAACACTAATGAACATCCCATTGTTTTTTCATCCAATTGATTATCTTTCACTGTTCACCATTATTGCTTCACATTAAACTTGATTAATGTAATATCTTTTAATCTTATCAATATTTAGAGGAAATCATAAGGACAATGAAATTTAGAAGAATTTTGTCAACAAAAATTCACCTATTCTTAAATGAATTTAAAATATATTTAATATCATAGGGATAGAGTTTAGTAATTAATTAATTACACAATTACCACTATGAATATAATAATCCCTTAATTAACACAATTCCATATAATGTAATAATAATATTTTTTTATTAAATGCCACGTGAAAACTCACACAATAATCAATATTTTTTTACATAATGGAAAATAAATGTTTTCCCATAGACCCCAAGCTTATTAAAATAATATTTTTATTCTGTAATTTATTGAACAAATATTTAGAGAAATATTATTCATTCAATAATATATAAATATTTTATTCAGAGTCAGGTGAAAAAAAATTATTTTATAATTTTTTAATGAAAGAAATTATTTTTTGATGGAAAAATAAATATTTATTACTTAGTGAATAACAAGATAAAAGAAAGAAATTTATATTCAATTAACTAGAAAATTATATCGTGAATAAAAATTAATTTAATAATTATGATTCAGAAATAAATTTTGGATAAATTCTACTTCTCATCCTGGAGAATAATATTAATTTCAATTATTAAATATAAATAATATTTTATTATGTTCGATGGAAAAAAATATCTATTTCCCTCTAAGACTCTTCATTTGTGGAATTTGGTAGTCTTTTCAAAATACAATGATTATTTTTTAGAAATAGGTTAAGGAACCCAGATTGGAATCACCACATAAGAACACTCACAATGTAAACCCTTTGACATGATATCTCATCAAATATCATGAAGTACCCAATCATAAACCTATATTCGGGATATATGTTTCCTCAACGATCTGAAATTAAATCATTTATACACCATGCATAATGAATTTAGTATGATGATTCCATTTCAATTAATGGGTTGGGATTTCAGTATCTATAATGAAGGAAGAGAAAATTCCTCCCATAATTTATTCTATAATAACATATAACTTTTGATATACCAAATATACCAAAAATCATATATCATCACATTTTTTATTATAGGTATTTATATGTATGTGAGGCTTGTAATGTATTTATCATAATTCTTATAAAAAAGTATCTTTATTGTGTATCTCTGATAGGAATGTATAATGACCTAAAAACATATAAATTTCCTACTGGTGGGTCTGTTCTCATATTATCTCATTAGTGTGATTTTCATGTGTAAAAATAATTAGAAAATGATCTTTCCAAATTTGATTATGTTCAATAAGCAATAATCTTTTTCTATGTTTATTCAATTAATTTAATCCAGCTATCGAACAATATTTAAGAATGACATCATAGTACTTCAATGTTATCATCATAGTTGGGAACTATTATTACCTATTTAACAAGACATGTACACATGGGAAATATAAAATAACAATAAAATTGATCGATAAAAAACATATAAATAAATATTTTATTTATAATCACTTATTTGAATATACATTTGATTTAAATCACAAAAAGTTGTTTTTAAGACACCGATCCAAATGACACCCACATGTACAACAATCAACTACAAAAAACATTTAGGATACTATCTATCACATTATGATCATGAATCTACTCATATAGGTCCTTAGTAATTGGTTATGCCACATTTCATTCTATAAAAACTTTTTTTATTGTGTAATCACCTCTCCAAGAAAAATAATTCAAGAGGTAATATTTTACGAGTATTTTTATTGTGCAATGATGTGACCTTTGATAATTTTCAAGAGACACCTATGTAATATTTTTATAATTTAATGTGATAATATCCTTAATTATAGGAATCATTATAAGCAAATAGAATATTTTTTTATACAAAAATTGATTACTTTTTTGCATCCATAGTCACAATATAATCATACAACACTCTATAAAGGGAGATAACAGTTTCATTTTGGGACCTTTTTCTCAAAACACCACCATTTAGAGTAAATATTTAACATGTCTGTGATTTTAAATTTTCATGATATATTTGGAAACAACCATCTATATTACCCAGGATGAAATCTCCTCATATCCTCTGTATAATGACCTTGCATTTCGTTAAATTACAATTATTTCATTTTAAAGATAAATAATATATTTCTGAAACAAAAAAATGATACAAAGGTTTCGTTTTTTGGGATAATGAGAAGCAGACATAAAATTTACAGTGTTAAACATATAAATTATTTAATTCCTTCTTTTCTAGATTCTTCGTGGTGATAATATACTCCATAGTATTAGTAGTCACCTAATTCTTTTCCTCAAAAATTTGGCCCATCTAGAATCCCAATAAGTAAGTAGATAAGAATATGAGTCAATATAACATGGTTCAAGTGTGATAATATTCATAAAAACAAATAATAGTAACATAATAATAATCATGAGAGTAATCACTAAATAAAGTCATGAAATTCGATAATTCATACAAAAGAAACATCATGTCTTAGTGGTCAACTACAACAAAAAGTATTGAACAAAGATATCCTCATGATCATGCATAAAATATGTGAATTGTCATAAAATAATCATTTTGAACAATTTTTGAACCATGTTTATGCATATTTATCATTACCTAATTAGATACATCACATTACTCCAAGAATTGGAGTGTAATATAATTTTGGCCACACATGTCACATCATAATAGATACATAATCATGAATGACACATAGATTTTATGACAATATTATCAATAAAATTATACATGGAAAGAAAATGGGATTCATGATAATTTAATGAATCCTAATTTCATGAATAAACATTAGGTTTCCTAAAATAGAAGTGAATAATAAACCTTGTATAAGAATCATCAATATTTTGTGAGAAAGAAACAATCTCAGGATAAGTAAAATAAGTATTTTATAAAGGATGTTTTGTTTTGAAAAATCATTGAATAAGTCATAAAATAACATGGGAATAATTTATATCATATTAAATAATTGATAAATGATATTTATTAACATTATATGAACATTCAAATTGTGGAAGAGAGAATATCCCAAAGAAGGGAATTGGGTTTGTGAATCCCCTTACATTATGTTCGAATGCATTCTTCAAATTTTAATGTTGCATAAAAAAATTAGATTCATTCAGTAATAGATCAAGAACTTAATATATATGTATTTGAGTCATTATTATTTTATTATGTTCATTTTTGAACATTATTATTAGCTATAGAGTTCAATTTCATTGTTTGGGGATATTTATTTTCATGGATTTATTGATCAGTTCACTTTCATATTTGCATTGGAGATCATGTAACATAGAGATAACTATTAATATATGAAACTATATGTAAATAGTGAACATAAAGATGTTTAATTGTTGATATATATTATTTTTTTATCAGATTATAATAATTTTTATTAGATAAAATTTAAATGATATTAATTTTGATTAATATGGCAGTTTTCGATCACAAAAAAAAAACTCATTTTTATTATTATTTAACATTATGTATATTATTTATTTACATAACATTAATAATGATATAAAATAAATTTTAAAATATGATTAAAACTTTTAAATGTTCTTATTACTATCCCTGAATGTGTTGAAGGAAAATTAAGTCTTTTCATCGTTGAAGGAAACCAAACACTACCTCACGAATGACATCTCCATTTTTAGAATAATGGCTAGTGGAGAAGAGGTTTGATGATAGATTAGTCCCCTAAAAAAATAAAGTTACATTATATTTATTATCCCATAGTTTTCATTCAATATGTATAATAAGAGGTTAGGAGAGAATATTAGAGTGAAAATAAATTAAAGGAAAATTAAATAGGATTTTAACAACAGAATTCTTCTCTTGGCGGGACTCCTTAGGGAAATAATATTTGGTATCATATAGAGTCAAAATTATAATGGGTGTTGGGGAGGGTCTTGGGAATTGTATTTGGTAGAAATTAGATAATGATAAATTAATGGAAGTTGTGAGGATAAGAGGTGGTGAGTGGTGGTATTTATAGTAGAGGAGAGGGGGGGGGGGGTTTGATTATTTTATACATTAGTTTATTATTTAGGATCATGAATTTGAAAATTTTGAAACTTATACCTAAAAATATGAAAGTAATTATGGATATATTTTATATAATGTGTATACATCAAAAATAAAACATCTATAACTCAATACATCTTCAATATTTCAAATATAGTAAATTATTGAATTTAAATATTCACCAAAAAATTAAAAAATTTAGAAAAATCCATAAATTCACACTAACGATTTTTCAATGTGTATAATTAAAAAAATATTATTTATTTATTTTTTATAAATTTGAGAAAATATTTTTATTAATAAAATCATTATTTTTTTGAAAAAATGTAGTTTCTAAAATTTTATCAAATTTTATTCCACATTGAAAAAATAATTATGGCCTTATAAAATTATATTTTAATCATAAAACAAAAAAAACTATTTATTGAATAAATGTTATCAGAATACATTTACTTTTAAGTCATTATATTAATTATAATATTTATAATTTAATATTTATAACATAAAAAAATTCTGACACATAAATTATCAATTCTAAAGTGATTATTTATATAAACCATGTAATAACTATATAATATTTTCATTCAAAAGATTCATAAATTTTATTTATACTTTCATTGGTAGGGATTCAATTCTATGTACCTGATTACTTTTCATAATGGCCAAATTACTATTCCAATGGTCAAGTTACTATTTCATTGGTATAGTTCCCCTAACATATATAAATACCCATTATTTCATTAATTAAACATTGATAATGTTTTTATTGAATCCTATATGTCATATTATATTATTTAAACTATATAACATAGTTATAGGAATGAATATTTCATTAATTAAATTATGGGTTGTTACATTATTCCACATATTGAAATTTCTCCCTCGAAATTTCTTTTTACAAACTATTGAGAATTCAAGTGAGGGAACTTTTCCTTCATCGCTTCCACCAATTACAAATTTTCATCCACTTACCTATGGTTCTACTATAAAATAATGAGTAGGTGACTAGTCTTCTTTCATAGACCATTATATTTATAGTAAAAAAATTCATTTTTTTCTCCTCATAAGAGAGGGTGTTTTGAAACTATACTTTCTCTAGATTAAGTAAGTGTGAAGGAAATGTTATATACATCCCTAATAAGAATATACAACATACCACATGTACATTAAACATTCTATGTCGATGTGGTAGTCGATAGGCCCCATCTCTAAAAAATCAAGAATAACTAATGGTCAGGTGTACATGGAACACACATTTCATTTGTCCCCAAACCTCATCATCATCTTACATGGATATATATGGAGGAATAAAATGACTCTGAACTCAACCTATACATCCAATAAAATATTCTATGAAATGCTATTTGGTCAGTATTTGGAAGCCTTGATGTGCTACTGAATAGATTTCATAATCTCTACCAATTCTTCAACCATTGCAGGTCCTAACAGCTTACAATCACTGAATTAATCATATAATTTTGGTGATCTGCATCTTTTCCCATTAAGGGATTCATATTTATCTATTTGGATTCTCGAGTGTAAACTACTGTTTTAGGTGAAGTTGACTAGTGGTAGATATTGGTCACATCCTCCCTCGAAGTCCATAGAATATTATCTCAACATAACCTCTAGTGTCTAAAAATATTTCTCTAATTAGCCATCCGTTTGACAATTATAGGATGTTCTGAAGCATAGATTAGTGATTAGATCATATTTGAGACTATCAAGAACATGGAAATGAATATCAAATATCAATCAGATACTATTTTGAGTTTTACAACATGTTGCCTTACGAATTATCTGATATATATAAATTTAATTTAATCTATTGATAGGTCCTATCTTGTTGGGGTAATGTGAGTTTACTTTGTAATACTATCAATAATAACCCTAATAGAATTGTTTCATAAGGATTTTTACAGAATCCATTGAAAAATTCCTAGGGTGATGTTTTCCAATTTCTAAATTGGTATGCATACTGGTTTCAGGATACCCTTATTCTTTTTTCCATTAATACATCACTTTCAATCATTCTAGACAATTCGAAGTATATTTATATATCTCATTATTCATATAGTTCAACAAATAGATCTCTTATAAAACTCGATAAAACATTATTTCTCCCTAGGTTAATTGAGATGGTTGAGCTATGTTCATCCCTTAGAATCTCATTATTTATCTCTACATTAGATGGTACCCATATTTTAGAAAATTATAGTACAACTCTTCCCCTACAATATTTAACTATGAGGAATTAATCTTTCATATGGATTTCATATTCATCAGAATTTAATAATCATTTCTTTGAGCTTCCATATTTTATCTATGAGGGATTGTGGAAGATTCATTTTAGAAAATATTTATGATGATCCTTCTTTAATGATTCCCATGTCCATCCATTTAAAATCTATTATCATTGGGAACTTCTCAGTTCTTATATTTGATAATGATTCCGGATCTTCAATACCTAGATCATATTTAAATTTATTCTCTTTTCAATGATGGTAGCAAATTGAGGAGTCATAATCTTTGATAAGCTCTAACAATATTTTATGTATCATATTAATCCTATTATATAGGAATATATATTTGAGGCTATTATGACTAATATATATTTCACACATCTCTCTATAGACATAGTTCTGTATGTTTTAACATGTGAAGATCAGAACTTCCAAGTCTAGATCATTTGTGGGATAGTTTTTCTCATGAATTTTTAACTAGCAGCATAACCAATCACATTTTCATTTTTCCTCAGTAAAAATATTATTCCCTTCTTATAAGAATCTTTTTACAGCACAAAGTCTTCCAAAAATATCGTTAGTGTAAGTAATGGTATAGTGATAAGCCTCTTTTTCAACTATTTGAAATAGTCATCACATTTATTGGCTGAGAAAAACTTTTTTCCCTTTCGAGTCAGCTTGAATAGTGGGATTGAAAATCATGTTAATTTCATTACAAATAACCCAATATACCTATATATAACAGGGAAAAATTAAATAGTAATTAAAAATGTTTACCTAGGCCAGTATTCAATGTCTTTTATATTGGAAGGAAACACATATATTCTATTATTGGTGATACCATGCCCTATGAATGATACTTCCTCGTTCCAGAACACACAATTACTTTAATTTTCTTAAATTTTATGCCATCACAATTTCATCAGCATTGTATTCAAATGCACACAATGTTCCATCATTCTCATGGAGTATAATATAAAATAATTTAGAAATAATTCATCAAATTAATCATGGTAATATCTACATACACTATTCATTATGTACACGAATATTTCTGGAGTATTACTATTTCGGAATGGAATCACTACGAACATGTAGTTTCCAAACACCATTCGAAAGGCAATTTTGGGAATATATTCCTTCATAACTATTATTTGGTGATATCCTGACTGAAGGTTTTCCCTTGAGAAATCTGTTCAAACATAGAGTTGATCTAACATGTAATATATTTGTGGAAAGGAATAATTTTTCTGTAATGGTATTTTTTAGTTCAATATAATCAATTCATAGGTGAGTTGATCTATCCTTTATTATGAAGAAGAGTAATGACACACTCCATGATGAATTTATCAGGACTATGAAACCCTTTTAATGATTCTCTTGAAACCACTTATTCAGTTCCACTATCTCAATGGGGTCCATTCTATAAGTTTCATTTGATATTGTAATAGATCCAGAAATATGATTAATTTAGATCTCAACCTCTCAATCTAGAAGAAGACTAAAAAATTGTTCAAGGAACACATCAGTATAGTCACTCATAATTTGTATGTCTTCAATCATGATTATCCTATTTGTCTCAACTATTTGTGCTAGATAATTTTTATAATAATTAAAATTAGTTCCACAATTGTGTTAATTATTATATAGTATATACATCCTCATAGATGCACTAATGGACTGTAGGATACACTAGGATGTGAACATAAATCACCCTTTCTTAACAGTTGATGTTGGATTTTGATAAATATATCCATACATTCATAGTATAGTATTAAACTACACAAAAGTATGTAAAAAAATTCTAAGAGGTTCAATCAACAAAAATTTTCCAAGGAGGATATATATACGTTATAAGAAATAATTTCCCAATTAACTATTTTCACAGATAACTAAAATGTGATACTGAGGAGGTGTTTGAATGTTTCATCAAAACATGATTGATATTAAATAATTAGTAGAACCAAAATAAAATAGAAAATTTTCTATTATTCAATGAATAACTAGTGTAACAATCACTAAATCATTTTCGGGCGCCACAATTGTATTATTATAGAATGATCTTTTGTTTTTATCATTTTTATTTGGTGTTTCTTAGCAATTACTATCCTAAAGGGATATATTTTTTCTACATTTATTGTATATTTCTTTTTCATCCTACACTTTTAGCATTGTACCATGATTGGTTCTCTCAATTATTACATCAAATTTTCTACCTTCATCAATTATTTTCAGTATTCATGATCATGGTGACCTTCTATCCCATAGAAAAAATAATTACCCACTCCTTTGAGTCAATTACCATGATGTAAAATCCTACATTTGACTTGTTAGTGGTTCATTTTTCTATAAACCATTAACATTAGATACCCTAGCATGAAACGCCATCAATAAATTCATATAACTATAGTAGTAAGATCTTTCTCTAAACTCCACCTCCACATTGATAGCACATCAAAAAAATTATTCATAACACCCAATGTCATGAATATCTAGATCCTTTAGAATGTGTGGTTTTAAACCACTAAATAATCTATCTATTTTTCTAGCATAGTTGATATCAAAACCCAAGGTGTTATTTGTAATAATTTTAATAGACTCACCTTCCTATTGATTTAGTACTAAGAATTATCTCTCCTTATATATAAGATGAGTTCATGAGAAATACATGTTAAAAAATATTTTATTAAAGTCTTCCTACTCTTTTTATCAATATAATCCTTCGAAAAGATGTTCTTAATCATTAAACACCATTGATTAGCCTCCCTATAAAAATTATAAATAGTGTCACCTTCTCCGTATCAGAAAAATGAAGCATTGAAAAGATATTCTTTATTGACATAATCCATCATTACATGTCTTGTGTATGATAATATCCACTAAATGATAGTGGTAGTTTATGCATAATAGACTTGATATCTAGTGTCTCCCAACTATTTAAAAAAGGAAATTCAAAAAAATTATGTTATTATTCATATCCTAGGAATTATTGGTAAATGATTCCATGAAATTTTGAACTACACCATTAAGGGAATTGTTTAGTCATTTGGGAAATAATCGTATTGTCCGTCACTCTGATTTTTTTATGTTTCTTCTCATACCAAAAAAATTATAAAATATAATTTGTTAAAAAACATATGTAAAAAACCATGAATAAATAAATTATATCATTGTGCAACTAAAATTAATGGATTATCTTGTTGGATCCATACTTTATGCATTTTTCTAAAACAACGATTATTAGTCTCTTCCATATTCTTAGTCTCATACTGAGTTCTTTTGAATAATGTTATCTAATAATAATTCCAAAACTAACTGAACCATGATATTATACCAATTATAGTGACCTAGCTTTTTCATAGAATACTATTAAATTATTTTAAGAGTATATAATATAATAGTGATAAAAAAACCATGATCCAAAGTTTTAGTTTTATGGAATATTTAGTAGAAAACATAAAATTTAAATAAATTGCATTAAATATTATTTAATTCCATCTTCTATAGCTTTTTATTGTAGCTAATGTTCTCATTATTATAAGTATTCACCTTAAGATATACATCATAAACGGTTTGAGATAAAATCCAAGAAATAGGATAAATAATAATATTAATAAATATATCATGGTGTGACCATAATAATCACCATAAAAATATAATCATTGGATAATCATCCTAATCATTTGATGAATCATTATATAATTTCATTAAATGTGTCATTTCATAAAAATGAAGCACCGTGTATTAGTGGTAAACAACCACCCATAGTTGTGATCAAATATTGAATCAGGTTCATGAATAACATATGTGAATAATAATAAAATCATCATTGTAAAAAATATAGAATAATTTTCAATCATATTTCACATTATATAATGAGATGCATAAAATTAAGCAACTCATTGGTGTGATTTTCAATTTCTTGCACACTCATCATATCATATCATTTACATACTCTTCCATGAAACATCAAATGTGTAATAATATTATCAAAATAGTTACCATGTTTATGAAATTTGTTTCATTAGATGTTTATAAGTCATGTATTAAATAATAAACCTTAGGTTTCCCAATATAATATGTAATAAAATTCAGGTTATAAAATCATCAATCATGATTGTAGATGAAACCATCATACAATAAGAAAAATATGTATATATTTAAGGAATAATTATATTTAAAATATAATTACATTTTTTATAAAAATACAATGAAAAAAATTATATCATTGGAAAGATAAGGATCATTAAATTTTAGGAACACAATATGAATATTCCTTATGTGAAAGAGAGATTAACCTAAAAAATGAATTGGGTTCAAGAATCACCTAACCTAATCTACAAATTCGTTTTTCAATTTTATATCACAAATAATCAAATTTGATTCATTAATTAATAAATTTAGATCATATTATATATTTATTCTCTTAATTATAATTTTTTTAGGTTCATTAATGTTCATCATGACGATTTATAGATTTCAATTTCATCATTAGGGAGTTTTTATTTTCTTAGTTTTCATGATCGGTTCACTTATAAACATGTATGGAAGATCATCTAAAATGTTGATAATTATTCATTATTGCAAATATATGTAAATATTTAAATTATAATAGTTTCATTGATCATTAATATTATTTTATTTCCTGATATGGGCATGATTCATTTGATAAAATTTAAAGATAATTGTTGGTATTAATTTGGGAGTTTTCAATCACAATGAACTCATTTGGTTTTAGTATTTAATATTATCTATATAAGATATTATAAGAGCATAAAATTATTATAAAATATATTTCAATATAATTTTAAACCATTATTTTTTTTAATTCCATACTTTAAGGTGGATAAGGAAAATTAAAACAACTCACTATTAAAGGAAATAATACAACAGCTCACGGGCGACGTTTTTCGTTTTTTAGAATACAAGGAAATGGGGAAGTAGTTTGATGATAGACCATTAAATTAAAATAATATTATTATAGAATATATAAGATAATTTATTTATCATTCCACTTATTCATGGGTTGGTAAGGAGAGAATAATAAATTGGAATGAAATTAAAATAAAATGTGAGGCAATTTTATATCATTAATTATTCTCATTGAGGTAATTGTGATTTGTCTTTTTTTGGAAAAAAAGGCACCACGATTTGTGGGAAGGACTTGTGAAGACGATTGGGAATAAAATGGGAATGGGTTAAATCTTGGATGGTGTTATGTGAAGTGGGGGTGACATGTGATATTTATTATGGTGGATATACCTATATTATTATTATTTAATTAATTAGTTTATTATTTTGGTTCTAGACTATGAATAGATTGAACCTTGTAACTAATTATATTTATATAATTAGGGATTTTTTGATATTATGAGATTATATAATCCAAACATCATCTATGACTAAAAAGTTCATGTAGTTGTTAAAAACCATAAATTATCGTACTTCACTATTCAAAAAAATTCAACTATTTTTGAAATTTCTTATCGAAATATTCCTACACATTTTTCAAAATTATAAATTAAATAATGGAATCCATATCATAAATATATTGTTATAAATATGAAATTTTTAATTTTTAATTAAAACCATCATTATTTTCAAACAAATGAGTTTTTAAAGTCATAACTGATTTTATAACACTTTGAAAAATCAATTAAGTAGTCATAAAATTATCATATAATAATAAGAAAACAAAATAATAATTTTCGAAAACATTTTATAAAAATACAGTTTCTTTTCAATCATTATATTAATTATTAAACTTTTAATTAAATATTTATAACATACAAAAATAAAAACACTTAATTTATCACTTCTAGAATTTTTATTTACTTATTGTATGAAATAAATATATAATAATTTCATTAATAAGATAAATAAATTTTATATTTAAATTCATAGGAAAGGTTTATATTCTACTAGCAGGACTACTATTCTTATGGTTCCCATTACCATTCCAAAGGTTATGTTACTATTCCATTAGTATAGGTTTCATAACTTCTACAAATACCTCTCATTTCATTCATTCATAATTTATAATGTTTATATTGTGCATTTAATGTGATTTTATTTGATTTATACTATTAAAATAGTTATAAGAAGAAAAATTTCATTGACCTTATTATGGGTTGATACACTCTATTGACCAAAAAAATCCTTAGTATACCAGATATAATTAATGATAGTCTTAATAACTATCCAATGGAGGTCGCATGGGTTTTCCTTATATTTTCTTATAACTATTGAGTCATATGTGACATTTATACTTATAAAAATCACAATATACATGAATTACCAAATTACTGATGCATATAGAATCCTTTATATCCTATTTAACCCCACATGGGACTAGATACAAATTATTCATTGAATAATGAACGCTTTATAACACTGGAATCAATAAATTATTTGATTATTCCATAAAAAAATATACTCATGTATATATTGTTTTATATGTTAACATAGCTAAAGAAATATATTTTCTTTATAAATATAGATTATTTCACAAGGAATGTATTACAATTCACCTAAGTCCTTTATTGGGAAGAGCGTTCCAAACCAATCAATAAAATAATGAAGGAATATTATCTCTTTTCCAAAAAGTATATTTTCATTAATGAAAACTTTTAGTAAAAAGGAAAAACTTTTGCTAGGCTTCTTATATATATCATTCACATTCCTTCATTGTGAAAAAAGTATTCTACATGGCTTTATAAAAAAAAAATTATTTGAAATGAAAACATTTATTAATTTATAAGTACATCTATTCACCTTATAAAACATATTAGAATCCTTTGGATTTTAAAACTTTTTAGGATGTTATATATAATAATTTTTATGAATGTTCTCTTCATGAAAATATATTTTGACCTCCATATTCCAAATATTAGAGTAATGATAGTATTAAATGAAATGAATAATTTTGATATATATTTTTATAAAAGTTGAAGAATAATATATGTATTATCCTAATAAATAATTATTGGTGTCTCGATTATGATATTATACACCACATTCAGGGAATATTTTTTAATCATCCATTCAATATGATTCTCAACTTCATTCTTATATGTGATCAATCTATCAATGGGATCTAACTTATATCTAATTATATGAAAATATCCATATATATTAATGTCATCAATATTTATAATGATGTTTGAATATAAACCATTATTGATAAATAGATTGCTTCCATAGAAATTAGTATGAACAAACACTTGAATCGGTAAGGTCCATTTATCTTTTCCACAAAATGGGGTTTTTTTTCAATTTTCCATGAAATAATGCAATGAAAAACAAAATTGTTTTTTCCCTATTGAATCCAAATTTATATTATTGTGTAATATAGTCAATCACTATATATTTATATGAAATGCCTAGTGATGCTATAGTTTTTTTGTGGTATGATCCATGTGAACTATTTTCATTATAGAAATACATTACATAGTCCATAGAATATTTAATATAAAAACATTTATTCAAATATATCCTAATATAACATATTTTTATTTTGAAAATATTCAAAACATATTCAAAAATATAAAAATAAATCCATGGATTAAATTTCCTAACACATAGATAATGTTTTCGGTAAATAAAAGAATATAAAAAAATATTCAAAGGACTAGGTCAATCCAACTGGAAATGTGAAGTCTTATCCTCTAATATACATAATAGCAAGTATATATTTTTTAGATTCTTAATGAAATGAGTCTAACATGAAATAATTTCGAATATACTATTTTACTATATCTGAACACACATACATGAAAAAAATATGTCTCTAATAATAATTTTGTAGATACAGGTAGATTTCACGTAATAAAAAAGCATATAATGCTTTCCCAAATATATCTTTCCCGGTTTATTTAATATTATTCCGGCCCCTAATTCCACATGTCAAAAAAATTGCATCAAGTTCCCTTTATCACAAACTAATCCTCTACATCATGGATGATAATTTATATGAATATATAAAAATTTAGACTTCCTTTGATCTCTTAACCTATAATTTAATCTTATTATATATAAGGTCTGGATTATTTTCTAGAAACATGTCATTATGAATATGGCTATTTATAGTAATGTGATCTTTGAGAGACATATCTAAATTATATATATATATATATATTTACCAAAAAAACCATAAAATATCTATGATATCATGTATGTAATGAAATCAATGAAAAATTTATTAGATTTTGAAAACACATGATCCTCAAGGTGATCAATGAATAATTTTTTCATAATATGTATGGTATATATTTCACACCTTCTGCAAGTTATCTTCTTAAGGGATCCCTAGAGATATCATAAGATTCAGTTACAACTAACTTATGATATAGATTATGAAGATGTCTAAGAATTGTATTGTAATATGTATTATCATGTGACTTGTTTAGATCACTTGGGATTGAAGAATCAACAAAACATTAAACATATAGCATATCCTTATAGTGTAATTTGTTCAAAGAACCTTTATAATGACCCAAGCTTAATGTATATGGAAATTAAATTTTTTTAAATGAATATTCATTATATTACACAGACATATGAACATGGAATATAACAGTTTAGTGACTTTGGAGACTTCGAACACATTATTCTATTTAGGTTACAGTTCTTCAACAACCACAAAAAATATCCCCCCCTTTAGTATTCCAACTTAAAACATTTCATTATAACCTGGGGATAGGGAACATATGAAATGTGTGGGATCAGATGAATAGAATGTATTGAGATAATCATAAATCATAAGTATCTAAATAAAAATGCTTTGAATCATATACTATATTTCAAATATTAGTATATCATTACTTGGGAAAAATGATATAAGTCCATAGAAGAAAATAGTGAACATATTCAATGAGAGGAGAACATAAGAAAAGAAATTTTAGAATACACATAATCCAATAAAATAATTTCCATATTATTAAAATCTTGTTTTCATGACCATCATAGTAGAAAATGTCCATTACTGAACTAGTTTCACTACCCATTGCATCCTATAATGACTAAACAATTTTTACTCACGGTCAAGTCCTATATAGATAATTTGAGTTCACTCTCCATT
Organism: Viscum album; assembly: GCA_963277665.1. NCBI lineage: Eukaryota > Viridiplantae > Streptophyta > Magnoliopsida > Santalales > Viscaceae > Viscum > Viscum album. The sequence goes on along the minus strand of OY728122.1, from coordinate 2,107,917,024 downwards.
TCATTCATATATGTCTCATGAGACATATATATTTATCACATGAATTTGATAGGGGATATATTTCCCATCAATCATAAAATAAAAACAATAAATATTTCGGCCACTAGAACATATATCATATTAGAACCCATAAAATGAAATGGGTTTCATAAATATTTCATCATTACATAACTCAGGGAAAAGAAAATAAATTAATATATATAAATTTAACATAAACAAAAAAAAGAGAAATAATAATAATAATATAATTGGATAATTTACCTAATGAATCATAATTAACATTAAAAATATTTTCCATGATGGAAAATGATTTTGAAATATAACTGGAAATAATTTTTAAAGAAAATGTACATTATAATTTTTAAAACACATTTTAATTCATAAAATGAATAACAGAACATTTTCATTAAAAATTATCAGGTAAAATATTATAAGAATATTTTCAAAATATTTTAAACATCATTTAAATAATTTTTCCTAAAAACACTTAAAATTTATTTAAGTACAATTTTAGAAAATAAAATTAGAAAACACTATTCTAAAGGAACACATGTTTCTAAAAGAAGCGGGAATACCATCACATGAATATTATAGTATCCAAAAAAATAATATTTTAGAAAAAATAATTCAAATATCATTCTATACACCTAATAAAATAATATAGGTTTATATCATGATATGTGTCTCAAATGAGGAAAATTGAGACAAAATTACCTTACAAATTTGGTAATTTATCTACCATAAAACCCATGAAAGATAGATAATCAAATATATATGTAAATTATCATAAATTTAAAAATAATTAATATATAATAAATTCATATTATGTATATACACTACAAAAAATAAATATGTGTTGAATAAGGATTATATCTCACTTTAAATAAGTGTGATATAAAAATCCCTTACCTAAAGACATAACTTCCATCGTATATGTTCAAACATGATATATAATAAATAAAAGTATAATAAACATATAAAAATGAACCATATTCACATATATAATTCTATATATTATTTACTTATCACTTTATATTATTCGTATATTAACATTTTCATGTAAATGTTTTATTTTAGGTAATAACTATTTTGTTTTTCATTTATATCTGGACATGTAATCCATGGTCTAGTTACATAGATAAGGATTTCATAATTTATTGTATGATATTAATGATATAAATATGATATATATTTATATTCAATATTAATTTATTTATGGTGATTAACAAAATTTTGATATAGAATATAAAATACAACATTCATGGAGATGGTAAGCCATACAAACACTTGAATGCTTAATTCATTTTTTTCGTATTATAAAAATGAATATTATATGGTATAGTATCATTAAAGAATAATTTCTTTGTTATATACATCTTATATATTCAAAAACATCAACTTCATTACCATCCTTGTGAAATATATATGAAAAATGAATCACATTGCATCGTGGAGAGGGTAAGACATATGTATACATGGGGGAATTATCATTTCCCAAAATATTGGATGTTAAAAAGGTATATATAATAATTTCATTCCAAAGTATAATTATGTCATGAATATAATATATAATAATTAAACCCATAAAAATACCCACTCATAATATATGGGGATGGAAAAAGAATTTTATCACTATCTGTTGATGGTAATTCAAACATATATAGAAGTGATACAAACATTTCTTATTTGATTGTAAATGTGTTGTATATTTGTCTGTTCAAAATAAGAATGACATATCAGAATATTTAGGATACTTTAGATATTATTTTATGATATATATCATAAATTAACTGGAGTTATATAATATTACACAAAGGGATTGATCAGTTAGAGTGAATTCCTCTTCAACGAAATAACAAATTTAGATTCTCTCTACGGGACCCTAGAGTTGATGTGTTGGGAGGAATGTAACATCAATAATTTTTATATGGAAGTGGATAATAGGGTTTTTCATACATGGGTTGATAAATAAGGCTCAATTAGATGTGTTTCATTGAGGGAGGATATTCCTTTTTATATTTTATGTGTGGGGAACTATTTTAATCTCCAAAAAATATTACCTTAAAATAAATTAAATCTTAACACAAGAACCTCTTAAAGGAAATACATTAGAATGTAATATGATATATGTTTTTTATCAAATCAACATCTATATTTTAGACATATTCTAGTACAATTGTTTACAAAATAATTGTGATTATCCCTTAGTTAACCAATTTTATGTTTAACAAAGGTAACAAAATTTTCAATAATAAGTGTTTGTAATTTTTACTTATTTGATGTAAATTTGACCATAAACATATTTATAACATTTTATAATATATAATAATAATTTTTAAATTTTAAATATGTTTAATGATTTTTATGTAATTGAATAAAATATTTTTTTTATAAAATATCATTAGTGTAAATTTTAATAACATCTATTACATTGAATTTGAAAAACATGACTTCAACATGTTAAATTTGAACCAAATATTTTCTTATATATATAACAATTTAGTATAATATATAATTTTTTTATGAGATAAAATATCTCAAATTATGTTTATTTTAGTATTTCAAGATAAATTTATTTGTTATTTCCATTAATAAAATAATTAATAAACCATCATTGTGTAATTATTTAACATAATAATTTTATCTGTAAAAATTAAAAATAAATTTCAATGAGGCTAATAAATCCAATTTTTTCATAATAATATTTTAATTTCAATATATCATTTTTGTTACAATATATAAAAATTGATATAGTATTTAAAACATGAATGTGACATCTATAAATTTTTAATAAATAAAATAATATAAATACCATAATTTCATATAAGTGATGAAAAAATATAAAAAAATACATAAAAAATATGGTTATAATGTTAATAATCTAAATTTATATTCCTTCATAACCTATATTTTCCCCATGTTGACACATAAGAGATATTAAAAATAATGAAACTGACATTTTCTATCTTGCATTGATTTAAATATTATAGAAGTCATTTTCATGAATATTTACCCCTTAAACAAGTTAGATAAGATCCTTATATTTAAAGGTTTAAATTTTACTCATCTAATAAGTTTTTTTCATGAAATGGAGTCTTTTTATAGTCATGATGTATTTATTTTGTCATAAAACAGTCAATTTACCCTTTATTATTATATCAAATTTTATCATGGTTGCTATTTATATTGGAAAAAAATAAAAATAACCTTTTGAATAAATATGATCTTTATGAATAAAAAATTTGAATCCATTTTTATAAACTCCAAAAATAGTAATTTGAAAATTTAATATAAAATAAAACCTATAAAATGCCATAAAAAATAGTTTTCATGAAAATTCCCTCTGAATACATAATGATATTTTAATAAATTCATGTATAAAACAATTTTAAAAACAAAATACGATTATTTTTAATTTAAATTTAAAAAATTAAATTTAAAAATCTGTAAAAATATATTTTTACTCTATCAAGACTTTAATATAAAATACATTTTTTGAAATAAATTTGGTATTTTGGGTATTCATCAAAGACATAACTTTTCTGAGAAAACTAAAAAATTCCACAAAAGTAAATTTTAAAATTATGATTTCAAAAAAATATGCTTTTTAAATAAACTACTATTTATTAAAGTGTAAAATATTATATTTTTAACATGTTAATAATTAAAAGGATACAAAACATACTTTTTAGTGAATTACGACATTCATCAGTAAAATTGTATTTATTATTATATCATATATATAAAATAATTATGATAAATTTTAAAAATTAGATTTAAAATATTATATATATATATATATAGATTTCATTGTTATATTCTAGAAAATAGTGATTTTTTATTTATTATTATAAAACACAATAGTTAATATTTAAATCATATTTTAGAAAATCATTTCTATTTATTTTTTAGATTGGCATACAGCCATTTAGAATTAATATTTTATTGAATTATATATACCTATGTAAATTCTAATTTAATAATTTAATTAATCCCTTTCATTACCTCTATTCTTTTAGATATTCTATAATTATCTTGTTTAAATAATTATTAATATAAAATGACATTTCATAGAAACTAAATGTTTTATATAAAAAATAAATAACCTAGTGTAGTGTGTAACATAAGACAATAAAAAAAAATAAAATTATTCTTAAAATGATCTATTTTATAAAAATATCTGGGTGTTATAGTTTTTCTCTCATAAAATGATTTTCTCCCCCAAAACTCATCTAGTATATCAAAAGTTCAATACATGAAAGTTTCAGTCATAGAATCCCACATGATAATAATGATTACTAAGACAAACAATTAAAAATGAAATATCGAAAACATAACAGTTTCAAAAAGTAACTCATAAGTATTTTTATATATAATAGATCTTAGATGTAAAGTTGAAATATTGACTTGGAAGATAAATCTAACTATCATGCTCTAACGGAGGGTAATAGAGAACATGTTCACTGGAATGTTATTAATCACAAATTCAAAAATCAATGGTTATCGAAGGAACCATTTGATTTGTCAGAAAATAATGTACTTGGACAATATTTTATGGATTCAAGATCCCTTCCCTATAGTTGAATAATTTTCATGAGAAGAAATACATAATTCCTTAATTACATTTCAAAAGCACAATCTCAAAATTTCAATGTGCATTGATCAAATTAAAATTCATATCTTATTCCATTAAATGAAGGTGAGTTTATCTTTCATGAAGAATTATAAGTTCATGAGATCCATAAATATAATGATTGTTCATTATATTAGTCTTTAGTTAAAAATAAAAGGATGACATAATTTATCCAATATTCATAAATACTCATATAGAGAGAAAATAGATTAATGTCTAAAACATCATCCTAATTTCAAGGTAATCAATTTCATAAATGGTAAAAATTTTGATCAGTACAAAAGATGAAATTCCGAAATAGTAGAAATAAAGTCACTAACATTTGAAAAACATGTTTTCTCTATTCCACAAAACTACATGAAAAAGATCTTAATTTTCACACAACAGACATGTGACTACTATGATCATGTATTCTATTGAAACATAGTAATAGGATAAATTACCATAAAATCTTAGCAAAAGCATTCATTCCATAAAATGTTAACACTTTCCCTCACACGATAAATCAAAAAATTCTATAAACAAAATGCATTATGCCACAGACCAATTTTTCATCTAATTAGTTCTAAGTTCAAACAAAATATCCCAATAAGTTTATCATAATAAAAAATTCACTTTATCTCATTATTATCCGAACATTATGCACATATTAATGATTATATTTATCATAGTCAGATTTTCTATTGAAATATCACCTTACCACCTCATTCACATTTCATGGTTACCATTACCATCAAACATATAATTTCAAATACATTATGAAAATATATTGGTGAAAAATATATAGAGCATTCAATATTCCATAATACAACAAAATTTCTTCTATAGAATTAATTTTTATTTTTTGGGAAATAAATATATAATTATCAATCTATATTCCAAAACAATTATCCAATCATTTGTATTTTGTTCCTTAAAATTCTTTCCACCTCATTTTTCATTAATAGTATATTCATCATCAATAATATAATAATTACTCATAAAAACTTGCTGACAGGATTTCCACCTCGGGAATCGATTTATATAATGCCAATATATTCCAAATTTAAAACACTAATCAATAGTTATGGACTTAAGAATATGAATTTCATTTTCTGTTATATTAATTAAACATTTTTGTTTTCTATTACATTTGTTGAATCATGATTTTTACACCTAAATCATCTTGTATTTTCTTTGAAACATTCCCCTTAATGTCTCTTCCCACATTATTAACATGATGAATATTGAGCATTATATCTAATATGTTCAACATGAAAATGCATATTTCTCTAATTATATGGGTCATGAAACATACCAATGTTAATATTTTTTTATTACATTATGAGATTTATAAATATGAATAATAAAAATGTTTTGTAATGCAACTTGAATTAAATTTTTTTTCTCATGAGGAAGATCATTCAATTGTCCATACAATTTGTTGTCAACATGATTACCTTGTTATAATCAAGTGTCTAAAACCCAAAAAGATTAGTTATAGAAATAACAATCATTCTGGGGAATCCTCATAATCAATGCTAATGAGAAATGAAATTTACATATATGACACCTTAGGTTTACCATAGGTAATCCTTGGTTGTTTACAACACTCTAGGATTATAACCTGTACTTAGAAATATCCTCAGTAATCTTATAATGGTTTTCACATTCTAGTTTCCAATGGTGTATTAAACCTTTCTTTTGATATCAATGATAACGACCCATACTAAATTTCAATAAATTTGATATCTGATTAGATGAAAATTTATTATAGTACACAAACTCATTTCCAAGGACTGTAATAGTTTAGATCCTTTGGAAACAAGGGAAAAATATACTAATTTTGGGAAAGGGCATCAACATATCACATAAAGATATTCCCCTTAGTTATTAAATCCTAAAACCATTATTTATAACCTAAGAAAAGGAAATATAAGAAATATATGAGATCAAATTCTTAGTAAGGGTTAACATAATCATAATGTATAAGTAAATAAATAAAAAATTGAGAATAGTATCCTATATATTTAATATCATGATATTGTTTCATATAATAAATCATTGAAGTCTTTAAAAGGAAAAAATATATTATATTCCATGAGACCATTACATAGGACATAAAATAATAGAGTACACATATAAATAGAAAATCATTTCCATGTTTTAAAAATTTCATTACAACACCATCATAGTGGAAAAGTTCATTTTATGAACCCATTTTACTTCATATTCCATCTATGTTTTACTAAAAAAAAGTTTACTCACATTCTATTCATGTATTTAATATCTGAGATCACTCTATATATTAGTCATGTATATCTCATGAGATATAAATAATTACCTAATTCATTATATGGATACAGAGGTACCACCCATCCTATAATTAAAACCATACATTTTTGGGCCTCAGGAACTTTAATCATTTCATAACCCATAAAAATAAGTAGTTTCATAAATATTTCATCCTAAAAAAACTCATGGAAGAGAATCCAAATTCAAAATTATCAATACATCATAACCATATATATTTTTGATAAAAAATAAGAATGGAATCACTATATAAAATCCTATAAAAAACATAAGTTATATTGAATAATGTTATATTATATAGATAATGAATTTGAAATATCACTTATAATAATTCTTGAGGAAATTATACTATTCATTTGGAAAAATGGTTTTTAAATTTTCAAACATTTAAAAATAATTATTCACCAAAAAAAATTATACTTGTTAAATTATAATTGAAAACAATTTAAAAAATCATTGAAATCCAATTTCTACAAAAATTCAAAAATGTTCATTCGAACCACTTGATTTTTTTAGAGAACATTATTTTAAAGGAACATTACTATATGATAAAAGAGTTTATAATGTTAATTAAGTATTAAAATATTATTAAATTACATAAATTAATGTAAGAACACATCAATGAGATGTATATACACCTTTTAAAAAAAGGTAATGAAAACATTAGTCTATTAATACATACAAATCAATGAAATCATACTTTATTATCATTAACAGACCATTCAAATAATTGGTTTTATGAAAAAAATTTGGAAATAATAAATCATAAAGGTAACTTGTGGCATCCATATCATTCATAAATTATGTCTTTCACATCTATGTAGGGAGTTTCATTTGGCATAACCATCACAGTATATTCACTAAATCTCTTAGGAGAAACATTAACGTTTACCTCTATCACGTTACCTAATGAATTGGAGAGATATCTCGGGCTCACCCTCCCTAGTTTTAATAGGGAACCACCAATATAATTAAAAAAATAAAATTAACCATAACAAAATCATAAAATATACAATAATCATAATGGAATGATAACATTTCCACATTACATTCTGAAGATATCAGTTCGAGATATTGACATAATCAATCCAAATTAAAAGACACAATTAAAAATAATATTATTAAATAAAAGTTTCCCATACCACATTGAATATTTTAAATGAATTTATATTTTAAAACATTAATCTCCATTTATGTAATTCCTTAAAACTATTTTAAAAACATAGGCATTAATGAGAAAGATTTATAAGATTAAATATTTAAAACAACTAACACGATATTTTTGTTAAAGTGTTCCTAACTAAATGAGAGATGATTTAATACTAATAATAGAGGATCAACATTAATAATACCTTAAAATATCATGAGAATAATTTGATTCATGATATAATATGTCAAAGGGTAGTATATACATTATATAAAAGGGAATTCGTGTATAGCAAAAAAATGAATCAATGGAATATGAATTGAGATAAATTCCCTTGGAAAGATCATATCCTTAGATTAAGGACAAATAAATAAAATAATTATGTGTGAAAAATATGAATACACTTAATATAAGTCGATATTATGTGTAAAAGAATCAGTGGTCATTCACACATATTCATATCATGGCCTAATCAAGAAGTAAAAGTTTAACCCATAGAATGGAAATTGGCGTAAGAAGCTTCCTTACCGGTTTATTATCATACGAAACATAAAACCCAAGAAAAAAATATCATACAATGAAAATGTAAATACACCCAAATTAATTTATATTACACAAATAATAAAATCATGGGAATTACATAAGCCACCGAAAAAGAAATAGTGGAAAATTTTGAATGAATCTCACGTGAATAAGATGTGAGATGAAAATCCCATACCTTGTGTCTAAAATGGCTCGTTCATTCATTAATGAATAGAATAATAAAATAAAGCTTATTTATAATTTATTAATAATATTTTTCAATTTTATTATTCTTTTTATAACACTTATTACCATGTTATAAACACTAAGTAATCATTAATGTTAATAAAGGTTGTTTTGTCGAAATTTGGTACTTGAGTCAAAAATGAACTTCATATAATTAAAAGTTGTCCATGGGGTCATAAGTCCATTATCTCTGGAATAATATTCATGATTTAGATATCATAAATATTATATATATCCAATATATATATATGAGCGTTTATAATAGTAGATAACATTTGGAGATATGAAATGAAATGTACCATTCATGGAGATAGTTAGTCGTATGTACGCTTGAACGATACTTGCATTTCGATTTCATATTTAATTGAATTAAAACATAATGATACATTGGTATATTATAATTCTAGTTTAATATCATACATGATTTTTGTAACTCCATCTTTAATACGTTCCACATATAAAATGAATTGGGTATATCACTTTGAGGGGCGGTAGTTCGCACTTCGTCAAATTAAATTATCATATTTACCCATTATAAAAACCATAAAGGATTTATATTAATGAAAAATATATAATAATAGAAACTAATAAATATAATATATATCCTATATAAATATATTTTTATTATAATGGCCACCCTAAGAGGTGGTTGGAGATATTTGAACAATTATCGTTTCGTGAGGCTGTAGTTGGTCGTCCACAGAAACAGTATGTTCATAACCATTATTGTGAGGTGTGTGGAAGTGTAGTTCGAATAATTATCATAAATAAATCCTAGTATATTTAGGATAATTTTTTATAATTTAAAGGAATAATTATTGTTTAGGGGGTTTGAGAAGTAAAATAATAGAAAAGAACTTAATAGAAGATGTTACATTTAAATCAGATATCTTTCATTGGTTTGAATCCAAAGGTTTACTTAAATAACCTTCTGCTTATGGGACGACTTCTAGGATGAAGATAGGTATGTATGTAGAGTAATTTGTAAGAGGATTGATGAGCCAAGGGTCTTGATAAGTTAGAGTAATTGGTTAGAGGTTATGGCTTTTTATAAGTGGAGGAGGGGCTCTTTAGGAATGTTTGAAAACATTATTTTATTTTAAACTTCTATTTGTTTAAAAAAATTACAAAACTCATTAAATATAAAGATAATATGACTCTTTTTCGAAATAAAATCATCCAATAATAATTTGACATGTTATGGACAGTTTTTTAAATTTTATAATCTCATTTATTTTAATCATTTATTAATAAGGTAATCATTTCATCATCATTGTGTCAAAATAATTTTATTTATATGATGTCTAAAAATTATAAATAAAATACCATGATGTAGTAATTTTATTTAGATTTCATATGAGTATTTATAGTCTAAGAGATAACTTATATAACACCATGTAAAAATTTATTCAATAAAAGATATATGTTTATGTAATTTTTGTCTTTAAATTAAATTAATTAATATAAAGTGTCATTGTCACTCCTATGTGGCACCCTGGGGTCCCCAAATCGACCAAAGTATTCCCATGGTCAGAAATTTATAGGCCAATTGGATTAGGACATTTTTTAGGGTAATTTAAAATTATTATGATATTATTTATTTACCTAAATTTACTAGATTTTCCTTTTAACCCTGGTAAATAAAATATTTATTCAAGTAAATAATCACAATGTATACAAGTAAAATCTACCTATTCACACAATTTAGAAATACTGATTCCAAATATGGAATTACTTTTTCATAATTTAAGACAAAAAAGTGGAAAAAAATAATTTAAAATTAATTATCGTTGTAAGAAAAAAAACGCGTTTTTAAGAAATAATATCTATCAAAAGATTTAAACTTGTATATGTTTAGTTGAAGAGTGAAATTACTTCAATGACAAATATTTTATTAAATGCTAAAATTATAACCCAATTACACTTTAAAACTAAATAAAAGAAAATTGTATGTATATAAATAAATTAGTTTAAAATGCAGTTTTGAATTAAAATGCAGTATTTATCACTATTCATTACAAAATGAACATTATCAGAAAAAAAATTCATACCAATTAAATTTTGATATCCTAATTCTAAATTATAAAATTATTTTTTAAAATAGAACATATAAAATTGACAATAACTAGATTTAAAAAGGGTTCTCTATCAAAAGGCAGTAAATTGACCTTTTAAAAAATATTAGAGTGTTTATGCTTAAAATTTGATTCTTTCACATTTTGAGATTCAAAAATTTATTGTATAAATGTAAAAACATTTAACAAACATGTATAATAATATTTTAGTTAGTAATATTTATTCCCACAAATACAACGGCTATGCGTTAGCTACCATTTAAAATAATAATTACATAATATTATTTTTCTGTATAACTCAATGTTTTGTGAAACATAAGATTTCAAAGAAACCAATTGTTACATGTTGTATATGCTATCAGGAGTAGAATCCACTTTTAATGTTAAATTAAAATTTAATTCACAAATATTACTAAATATAAAAATGTCATTGTTTCTATTTACCCGAGATGTTACATCCCTTTTGGTCAATCTCCCCCATTCTTCTTTCCATAATTTCTACAAAAAGGAAAACTCATTTTCTTCACTCTGTGTTTTTTTATAATTTTCATTTCATTAAAATTTTATTTTAATTAAAAATCTATGGTATTTATGGGTATATTAATTATCTATCTCTACTATAATATCACATTAAAAAAATTCAACATTGAATCCTATGTGTCTTATGGTTATTTCCATTCATAGACATTGTTTTATGACTGAGAAGAATCATCCAACCTTACATTCAGATTGGATGACTATACCACAAGTGTACCAAACATGTGTGGTAAAATATTAATCATATATTCCAACATATTATTTTCCATTTTCATTAACTCATGTAACATTGTTTCCATTTTAACACTATGAATATGAGGAATGTAATTATAGAAAAATATGTTATTCATCTCATCTCATTCTTTGTAGTTAATTGCATCACATTGTATTGTATTCCTGAAAAGATTCCACCATTGATCCACTTCACATTCTTAATTATAGAAAAAAAATTAATTTCTCATGTTTTGAACATTATATAACCAAAAAATTAATTTAAGTTGTACTGATCCATTTCCCTACCACATGTATATCATCGGATCCACTAAAAGATGGTGGATTATTACTTATGGAGGATTAAATATATTTTATCCATTATTGATTCATTTGTATGTCCATCATGATTTATATATTGAGAAAGCTGTGTGAGTGTATGCGTAATATATTTCATTCATGCCATAATAACATTATGATTCACATGAGCACAATCGTTGAATTGCTCATCACATTCAGTACTAACTCAGTTTCATTAGGTAACATACATTGAATAAAACCATAATTTATAGTGTGTGAAACATTATTATAGTGGTTAAAATAGATAATATTTAGAGGGGACGTCTAAATCATGAGATCATGATTTATATAAATAAAAAATTTGGTTTATCGATTGTAATCATGATAGATTCCAAAACTCTAGGATTGTAACATTGAAATACACATGGATTTCCTACTATGCTTTTTTCATCCAAGTTTACAAAGGATGACTAAAGCTTTTATCTGATACCAACTATAATGACCCAAGGTTATCATACATTTATATCATATCGTTTAGGTTTATATTCATTATATTACATGAAATCAAATCTGAGGGCCTTTATAGTTAACAATATTTGGAAACATCGAACATAAATATCTAGTTGGGTGAAAGATCAACAATGTTTCCCAAAAATATCCGGTCCCTTAGTACTCCTACTTAAAAACATTCCTTTATTACATGGGGAATAGAAATATAATAAATTGGTGATCTCTGATTCTTAGTAAGGTATATAATTGGGATATCCTGACAAACCTTAGAACAAGAATATATATACATGAACATGACATTTAAAATACATACTCCACCGAACATATATCATAATCTAGATTCTTCTAATAAATGCTAATAGTCAATGAGACATAAATCGAAATAGAAAAAACATCGATGAGAAAATAACATTAATATAAAACAAATAATTAAATAAAAACACATAATTATAGAAAAAAATTTCCCTTGTATCTAAGGATATTTTCAACAATTTTTATAGTGTAATTTTTTCCCTCCCCAAACCATCATATTAGTCAATTTTCACTGTCATTGCTATCCTAGAAGAAAAAATCAATTATTGAAATGAGTTTTTCCCCTGTTATAATTCGATATAATTCTTAATATATAAATCATCACCAATTAATTCTTGGTAGATATAGGTAACATTATTCACATAATGAAATCCATAATCATTAGTCCACTATAATATAAAACATTCATAATATCTGAACCCATAAAATGAAATGGGTTTTATAAAAACATCATCATAATCGGACTCATTGAAAACAAAAAATATATATAAACATCATCCCATAGAAAACATAGAACATTTAGATAAATATAAAAATTGTATCCTTGGATAATATCCATGTATAGTGGAAGTAAAATCAAATTATGTTTTCTTTGAAGAAAAATTATTTTAAAGATAGTTCAAAATAAATATTGTGAATAATATAATTTTGATTTTGGAATATTTTTTTTAAAGCCACAAAATTACCAGGGATATAATTTTCATTGAAAATAAAATTGTACTATTCTAATTTATATTTCATGGAATTATGTTTCATTAATGTAGGGAAACATTTCTCTTTCAATACAAGTTAAAAAATATTCATTCAATAATTTTTTTTGGAAAAGTCATAATGTACCTTGTTTGGATAATATACAAAAATATTCTTTTTAACCACTTTTGTAAAATGTAAAACATTGTTAAATATTACAATTATAATTGAATGAATTATGTGAGAATCATTTTAAATCATTTTTAATAGTCAAGGTAATGGATTATATATAACCCCCTTTATATTTTTAAACTGAACAATATGAATAACGATGAGGTTATGAAATAAACCCTTAACACATTGTATTAAGTCAAATTGTATACCCCAAGTAAGAAAAAATTCCAGTTATATGTAAATATAATAATTATCATGAAAAAACTCATAAAACACATTCATGTGAATTATATACACCACAAAAAATAAGCATGATGTTTGTAAGGTATGTGTCTCATAGAAATAAATGTGAGAAAAAAATCACATAACTTAAGTCATGAATTACTTCATACAAATAAAAGACTCCTGCATAATAAATATATGTTTATTATAAATCATCTGAACAAAATATTCATGTATATAATACAATATTGTATTTACTTTAGATTTTTATTACAAATTTATTAAAAATTCCATTTTAATGTTATGTTGCTAATAATAACTTCTTTATTTTTCATACATGTTTCGATTTTTTATTAATGGTTTTATTAGATAGACATGGATTAATAATATATATAATTAATTCCATGAAATAAATATAATATATATTCCATACATATTTATTTATAGTGATTCATAAATTATATAGGTAGAATATAAAAAATATCGTTCAGGGAACCGGTAGGTCATATATACCCATGAATGATGTTTTAATTTTTTCATATTAAAAAAACCAATTATATGATATGTCATGATAAAAGTTAGATTTTCATTTTATATATGTCAAATTATTTGTTAAACCCATCTATAAAACATTCCATGTAATTTATGAATGAACAGAATTTCTTTGCGAGGCGATGGTCCATCGTACACATGAACACCATTATCGTATTCCAAAAAAATGGATTACATGAATTTAAGTTTGATATAAAAAAATTCATAATAAAATCATAAAAACAATATATATAATATTAAAACTATAAATATATTATTATTACCAACATTTAAATTTGATAATTTTAGAATGAATGACATGGGTATACGAGGTGGTTTTCCAACGTTCACACAAACAGTGATTTTGAATCCCATTTTATGGAAGTGTGGGATGTTTTACATTGAACCCTTAACATAAAAAACGACAATATATTTATGATATTTATGTTATTATAAAAAAAATGATATGAAACTAATTTAATGGGTTTAAGAATTAAATTAAACATAAACATTATTTGAAAATCCATACATATTATTTAAGTATCCTCTTTGGGATTTCACCATAGAACTATTGTGGTTGGATTTTTGAGTAACAGTAGGATGGTTGGAAGTTATGATAGTGTTTAGAGGACATTTCATTACTGTTTTTATGAATAAAATTGTTTTTGAGGTGTGAATAAAATATAATAATGGAATTATTTTTATAATTTAGTTGAGGGGAACATTTATAATTTATTAACAGAATATTTTATATTGAATTCATTGACTATCCAAATACATCCAAAATCAATGTATTAAAAGATAAGATACAATATTTTTAAACTCTAATAATGTCATAGATTTTTAATTTTTTTAATTATTTTAAACTTTATCAATTTGATTGACTCTTAATTCACTTATTTTAATTTTAACTATGTTAAAAAATATTTTGATTTTTTTTTATTTTTCCCTATTGGATGTCATTTAGACCACATGTGAGTTATTAGTATAAATTTATATCATATGATAAAAGAATTAATTTTAATTTTAATTTTTATTTTTAAATAACTTAGTATTATATTATTTTGATACAATATCGTAATTGTCGGTTTTGACATTATTCATAACATGGACCTTATGAAAATGATGAATATAAGATAACTTCAAAAATAATCATTTAATATCCTCAAATAAGTTATTATATTTTATAAAATATTTGAATAACCTTAATTAGATCATATTATTTTAATTTTATTATTATTTAACATCATTTGTTTTATTGTTTCATTAGTTAAAAAATAACTCCATTATTATCTTGTAATTGTATAAAATAATTATTTCATCACATGAAATTACAAACAAAATATAATTACTTTGGCCAAACAATAATTTTAAAAATAATAAATTTATTTGAATATATATTCTTAATTAAACCATGTAAAAAATGATATATTTATTAAAAACATGAATCTGACATCATTGTATTTTCATTAAATAGATTGTTAACAACATCATAATCTCATCTAAGTGGCCCCAAAATTCATAAATAAATTTATATCACGAACATAAGTAATTTAAGAAAAAATAGGGACTTATATAAATTTATAACCTAGATTTATTCCCATGTGTATAGTTATATGATATTTAAGAAAAATGATGTAACATTATTTTGACATTATTTAATTTAAATATTATATAATTCATTTTTGTGGACAAGGGTCTATCATGGAGCTAAATATAAATCCTTTGTTGTTATGTTTGGAATTAAAGGAATAAAATATATGTTAGGAATCAATTAGGGTAATATTATATTCCATAACATTTTTTACCCTAAATTTTATAATTTACCATTTATCGTGGCAACATATATTACAACAATTATTATTCATATTGGAATAAAATAATAGAAAATATTTTACAAAACTTTTTACCAATGATTCAATTTTTTTAACTAATTTTATAAATTCAAGACAGTGATAATGTATTATTTAATATAAAATAAAAACTAAATCCACAAAAAAATTACTCTGGAAAAACCACATTTTAAAACAAAATATTTTATTATAATAAATTCATGTATAAAATCATTTTCAAAAACCATAATTCGAATATTTTAAATTAAATAGAAAAATAAAAATGTAATTCTAATCCAAAACATTATTTTACCTTTAAAATTCTATTAAATAATAATCAAATTTAAAAAAATTATTTTCACTATTCCTTGAGAAATATATATTTTCATAAAATTTTCATAAATAAATATAATTCAATTTTTACATTTTTATTTCTAAATTGAAATTAATTTTTTAATATATTTTTTTAGTAAATAATGGAAATTAATATTCAATCATTAATAGATGGAAAACACATTTTTAATGAAAATATATTTTAGAAAATTAAAGTGAAAAACTTGTGTTCTCATTGTTTCTATAAACTAACCAATACATTCATATTAACTTATAACATTATATTTAATTCATATAATTCTTCAAAATTTAAGATCTATGTTATTATTAAAACACAATATATTAATAATATTACAAGGTTCGTCTAAACATGCTATTGTGTGCCACCCAAGATATCAAATAAATTAAAATGATTAAAAATATATTTCATAAAAATATCGATGTGTTATAGACATGATTTGTTCTATCCTATTATATTAAATACATTAGTTTATGAAACTAATCTGTCGATATTTATTTCAAGAAAACACATAGAGACTATGGTTAATCCTCATGAAATGTTTCAGGACACACAGTGTGCACTAAAGGGTTGCATACCATGCATTCATAAATTTTGGGAACATTTTTTTAGATCTTTTTGGTGAGAAAAAAAGATTTTCCATCTTATTTGTTACATAATTCTAAGATATATGAGTGAGAATCCAAGATTAGACGAAAATATCTCACTATGTTTATAAAAAAATGAATTAACTAGAATGAAAACAAATATTTAAACTCCTAATTGATAATTAAATAATAAATAAATTTAATTTGAATATAACCACATTGATTTAAATTGGTGTCCCCAGAAACAATTAATGTGTTAATACAGATAATTGGAAATTATTATTTTTTAGATTCAATTGATAATTAGAAATATACCAGACATGAACTTAATGTCCAAGGAAATTTTTTAATTAATATTGATTAAACATTCTGAAAAACAAAATTTTACTTTCTATATTATATAATTATTAATTTAAAACACAAGAAGATATTTTTTTCAAATTATAGTTCTTCCTTTCTTACTGGTGTTGATCATTCGAACCAAATCGTTGTACCTTTATTCAGTATTTAGGACCCAATGGAGTGCCCCCATATCAGTGACCCACATGTGATCATTTCATATTTGAAAAATTCATATTTAATGAGGTCTTCTAGAGTGGTTGATTGATTGTCTCTTATTGTTTCCCTTGATCAATTCAATTACCTAAATTAATGAAAGAATACCGCTTGTTTGTCATAAATTCAAAAGAGGATATGTGTAGGATTGTATTGAGAGGAATATTGTGCATAATAATTCAACACATGAAAAATAATATATTATTTTATTTAATAACCCAAGGATAATGTTTAAAAATTAATTATTTGTACATGGTCCATTAATAAAAAATTATATAAATAAATAAAACCATTCCATGTAATATAATAATATAATTATTTTATTCCACTTCATGCACAAAACAACACAATAATGAATATTTTTTTTCAATCATTAATGAATAAATATTAAGAAAATATTAATAGTTAAAGAAATAAATAATAAAATAATTCACAATCTAGTGAATACATATTTTTTTATTATTTTTATAATGGAATAAACTAATTATTAATAAATCAATAATTATTTTGTACCATGAAAATAAAAAGAGACAAATCAATAAAACATTATACTGAAATTAAAAAATTAAAATTCTAATTAATTTGTAGTTAATGTTATTGATCATTAAAAAGAAAACTAATAAATATTAATTATTCATCTATAGAAAAATATTTGTGCAAATTTTTTAATATAAAAAATATTTATCAATGATCAAGAGGATCACATTGTTTGAAAACCTCTTATCCTCTACCCTGGTGGTATTCAGTGATGGTACATAAATTATAGTATTCAAATATTTAAATAAATCAATGAACCAATAGAGGAATATGAAATGTAATTACAAAACTACTCACAAAATAAGGCTCAATATATAATATAATCCATTCACCGTCATTTCTCACCATGTAGGGTACACACCCGTGTCTTCCACATAGATACATGATTTCTCCTTCATAGATCTTATAAAATGAACTAATCCATACACAATAGAAATGGAATTTGTTATAGTGAAACCATTTGAATCAAAGGAATGACCTGTCATATTTTGTATGTATGGAAGTTATAAATCCTTGGTTAACTAATGCATTTTTTAATATAATTTCTGATTCACTAAAAAAACCCAAATATAATTGAATCAAATGTCAACTGGGTATTTTAAAATTCATATAGATGAAAAAGTCCTATAGTGAATTAAAAATAATCATAATGTATATTGTTCATTAGACATACTAATAAATAAAAGTATCCAATGAAACACAGACATGTATAATTTCAAGAATAGTGACGTTCTAATAATCAATCATTTTTAAGATTACGATATGTGAAATCCATGATAGAAAGTATCATACCCATATGATTATTCAAATGTGAAAATAAAAACCCTATTTTACCCTCACATAGTTCTATCTAACAGTGGAATTTTTTTTATTAATGTCATCATATCATATCAAGGTTCCAGTAATAGTCAAGAAGTTCCCTGGACCATTCAATGAAAAAAATGCGATAATATATTATTCAATTAATGTAAATAAGAATAAATAATGATATTTTTGAGATATTTAATTAATGTTGAAATTCATAAATTTAAATACAATGAAAATAATATAATGTGGTAATAGGACACAAAATACAATGACAGACTCATTCAAAGAAGCCATTACTGAATAAACAATTCATTCAATAATGTTCTATTTATATCAAATTTCTACATAAATTAAATTATTTGGACACAAATTATAATACCACTTTTTTAAAATAGTTATGTTCTTTGAACAAATAATTTAAATTATAATTTTATCTTTCATCCTATGGGTGACTCCGATTGGTGTATATGGTTATATTTAGTAATTCTTCACATAAAATGACGAACATAATTTCAAAATATCATTATCAAATTTGAAAATAATATATTACCTAAGAGTCAATAGCTAGTAGTAGAATATGGTCTGTTTCTACCTGTAAATTGATATCTCATGTTAAAAAAAATATAATATCAAAAAAAATAACATACATACAATTTTAAGCTTCTACTCCATCACATAATTGTCATCAATCCTAATGTTTATATATCAATGGATAAGATGTTCCAATTACACCAACACTTCTGTTGAACAGTAATATCAATTATGATTCAATTTTTTTTTGAATACTTCTTATTTCACATAAATATATAGAATTCCAAATTAAACAATATAAAAATTAATATAACCCAATAATAGATTTAACAATATAAAATATCACAATATTATTTTAAATAATTTTATTCTACTTCTAGATGTAATATATATCCACTAAAAATTGATTCAATAAAAAGGTTATAAAATTTAAAAAACCACTGTAGAAGTGGAACATATAATTTTCCTAAGTTATGGAAGATGGTGAGAAACTATAATCATGAATTTATCTATTTTCTATCATTTATTATTAAATCATATTATTTGAGATGATATTTACAGAGTTGAAAATAACATTTCTACCCTTAAGATTCATCTTTTCAGGATATACCATATAACAAAAAATTATTATTTGGGTAATCCAACTAAAAATACCTCTTTATAGGAAAATAATTATATTTTTTATTTCAATATATTATTTCAAAAAAATAATTTAAAAATAATTATAATTATTTACACTTAAATCTCCTTGGGATAATTATTTTGTGTAATATATTTTAGTTTCAACAGTTTGTGAAAATCATTCCCTCTTCCAAATATTATTATTCTCTTTCCAATATACTTTATTTTATGATTACAATTTAAAATATTATTTGATCTTTGTTCTATATAGTAATCTTCTATACCCATCACAAGAAATATATTTCAAAAAAAGAAAAAAATTCATTAAATGTGCATTATTTTTTTCTTTTTAATCCATCTGTGCTCCATGTGAGATCTCTATTAAAAACATGACTAGTATGGTTATAATAATTTGAATGATATCTATACCACATTATCTATGGTTGTAACATTGTCTTAAAAAATAAAATCAACTAGAAAGAAATAAATAATATCAAGTACTTCATATAAATTATCAAAATTATTTACATATATTCTAGAGTAAAAAAATATGTCCCTATACATTCTTATGGGACTCATCATTTTTCATTTTTTATGGGAATTATTTTTTCTGTTTCTAATACTTTATCTATTATCATTTTTCATTGGAATACTAATAGTAATATAAATCATGTTTATTGGTGGTGTTCTGTCGTGGATATGATCCAACATTTTCATAGTGCGTACTCTTTATAATGTAATGGGTTTTTAATGATTCCCATTTGATATAATATTTTAGTTATTTTTCCAACTATAACCTATTTTTTGATAACCAAATACCATTTCTAAATCCTCTTTTATAATATCATTACTCAAATAATTTTATTTCTTTAACTGATCTTACAACATGATTATCTCATTTTTAGGTCGTTTGAAAATTTTTATGTTTTACACAAGTTAAATATTAATTTATTCATTAATAATCATATTTAAAGAGATATAATCCACTAATTTCGGGGAATTATTCTCTATAATATCACTTTGAATCTCCACGTTATTGTTCTTCAATGGAATGGAATTACTATGGCTTACCTTCTCTATTGGAAGAATTATTTTCTACTAGACTTTTTTTCAAGTTTTTTAAGTAAATCAATGTTGGTCATCATGTTCATAAATTTTCATGAGCTCGTAAAATTCTAATTGGAATTTGATTTAATTTTCTCTAATTTTTTGACATATAGTTCACTTCATCAACAAGTGTGTAATTATTTTCACTTATAACAGTATAAATATCAAACTATATCATATTTAGACATTTAAAAAATTTTAACCTCAAGGTGATTCTTATAACATACTTTTCTTGAGAATTATTCGCTTCATTCAAATTCATATTTTCTTTTATCAACCACTGATATACATCCTCCGATTGGTTGAAATATTATACCATGGAATTTATTGATATTTACTCATCCCCAATGAATCATAATTCATTTTGTAAATACATATCATCAACTAATCTTGTGTCATAGTCAATATAATTAATATATTGTCAATAATTATTAATCAAACGTCTATCTTGGAAGAGGATAGAATCATCCATCTAAAACACACTTTCTCAATATTTCATTCTATAGCAATTAATTTTATTATAGTTCGTCACCCGCCAATTATATCCCTTTTCCATGTAATCACATATATTTATGGGTGCAATATAAATAAACTCCCAAATGAAATCAGAAAAAATCAATGAAAATATTTAATAAAGGAAACCTATACAATTATACAATTAATTACACGCACAAGTTTTATTTATTGAGATTTAACATGATATGGGGTGTCAATTATAGTACATAAGAAATTATATATTCAAAACAAATCTCGTATAATATCACTAACCAAAATATTCCCGACCACAAAAATTAGTAGGGTTTTTTATGCTCTTATCTCAATGATTCTCATTTTATTATATTATCTATTATAATACATTAGTAATGTTTTTCAATTATTTCTTTATTAACACTCGCCAATTAATTTTTGGTATAATAAAAAAATAATAAGCACCTAGGGAAAATTTATTTTATATTATCTAAGAATAATGTGGTAACACAAGGAGAACAAAAAATCATTATCATATTGTAATAGATTCAACTGAATTCTCTTTTGGGGTAGTATTTGTGTAGGGAACTACATAACTAGTTACACACCACATCAAAAGTTTATAGATTTTGTAAACACCTTCCAATGTAAAATCCCTTCATTCATATCTTTTTCTCACTTAAATAATAATTGAAATATATGGTATCATATATTCTAGGACAGAACTACTTCACTGTTGTTAATGCACCATATTAGTGAATGATATCCTTATTTTATACATTAATCCTTTAAATAAAACCATTAAATATATCAAAAAGACTCAACATATCTCTTTCATGACTATTCACGGATACTATAACATTCCCTATTGATATGATCATCATTGAGTTCTAATGATTCCTCTTTATACATATCCATATTTCCTACTTCTATAATTACAATCCTGATCTCTATCTCGCTCTCTATATTGATTAATATATTTGAATGTTTCCAAAAAATAAATATGTTAGTCCCCATTAACTACATTGATAAACCACTGAAATTATAACATTCATTGTTTATATCTCATTATTTATCAATATAATCATAATATTTTAATCATTAAAAATCATTAATTGTAAATGTTATGATTGGAAAATATTTTAATATGTATTAATCATATCCAACTCAAAAATTCTGATTAAATTCCTTAATTTCCTTCCAAAAAGATCACATATTTTATATATAGTGACAACTAACTCAATGTTTTCAAAGAGTTACCAAAATTTTCATGATTTCGCCTCTAACTTCATCTAAGACATAAACCCCTGATATTGCAGTCAAACAATTCTCTATCACCTCACACAAGCCATCATAATGTTAAACATAAATATATAATTCTAATTGTTCTCCATCTATAATTTTTGTTGTAGATAACATCATGGTAATATTATTACTACAACACTAAGGAATAAATCACCGTGATGCTTTTGTCGTAACCATTAATCTAGGGATATTATCTTATACATATAGAATCCATATGATTTGATCAACTACAATGTTATCATTCATTCAAAGAGGCAGATCCTTCAATAATTATTTATGTACACTCTTAGTATGGCCATAAATATCATGATATGAATGAATCCACAAATCTAAATGATAAAGCAGTGATCCTTATACCTTACTTGGAGACTATTATATATCAAGAGAAGAAAAAAATTATGTATACATGGAATTACCTACCTTTTAATTTTTTTATGAAACTTCATTCATGAAATGACCTACACACTCATGGTGTGAACACAAAATTTGATTCAAATAGCCCCAAATTCAATCCTTTTGGGGGATAACTTGAGCTGCATAAATCATTTCCTATGACACCAATCAGTGGAATAAATTCGTCCTCATAATACCTACTCCCAACATAAAAAAGGATTCCACATCATGAGTTAAATCTTGAATATATAAATCCTATATCTTATTTCAGAAAAACCAAAAGTCTAATAACATTATTCATTTCTTTATATATCATTTTTCAAAACTATATTCCCAAAAATTATTAATTTGGATATAATATAGTAAAATTTGATACCAACCATTATTGAAAATAAATCCATAAACCAAAAACACCATGTCTTGATTATGAATCCAATACAAACAAACATATTCCACAAGATTCTTCCAAAAATTATTTATCTTCTACTTTATTAAAAGCCAACAAATTTTATTATATTATAATTCAATATGATATCTCTTGGGTGAAATACCGAACATGTTTAATAAAATTAATTTATCATTTATATATTCAAAACTGAAGGAAGCAGCTCTGCATTCTTGAATTAAGACATTTTATCTTCTATTAATTAAAACTCATTAATGGTTTCCTACCCAATTTGGGATTCATATGTCCATAGGTAATTGTAAAATATATTTTAATTGCTCCTTTATAAAATGTTAATGTATATATGTAACATTGAAAATATGAATGTACATTCATCCCTTAATCACCACCAATATATCCTAATCCATTTATCATCATATCAATTACCATTAGCACAATTATTAATTTTTATACATGATTATACTAGATATAGGTCATGAAAACGAAACCAATATTTTCCCAATATATTATATAATATAATTCAATGGTATTCAGTCAAGAAATATATTTAATTACTTTTTCTCATTGTGAAAAAAATATATATGAAATTTTTATAACTTATGTACACTATTTTAATATCACTAAACATATAAATTCCTAAAAAAGAGTTATGTGGTATTTCATATCATTTGTTAATTAGAATCCTTCACCAATATTGATCGAATGAAATATTTACACCCCTTTGGGACAAACCCATTATTAGTGTTGCAGAAATTATAAAATTACTCCAAAATATTTACCAAATAAACAAGAATAGTATGTTACTAATTACTAGAACACACAAGGGTCTCTTTTGGGATATAAATAGATTTATTTTCATTCAATTAATGGATATTTATATATCCACTAATATATTCCCTATTGTCTATATTTCTCAAATAACAAAATTGAATTTATAATATAATAGAAATAATTGTAATTCCTACAATTCAACTAAAATAATATATTGTTTTATTTCATCATTTAATTATTCTCTAAAATAATTGTATAGTTTTTGTGAAAACACCATTAAATAAAAATAGTTAAATAGAATTGAAATATCCTAAAGCTCGAATTATATTAATAGAACATATAATGAATATAAAAATGTACATAATGCACAAATTATATTTTAAGGTCCAACTTCAGAATGTATCCCCGCCATATGTAGGAAATGTCATGATCTAAATTCAATTATAAAAAAAGCTAATTAGAACTCATCAAAATTTTTTTTAGTTGAGTGAAAATTTAGTTATTATTAATTATCTAGTATTTTAACTTAATATATTAATTTCATAGGGGAAAATAGGGATTCACCTGTTTGAAAAAACTAAATTTAGCAGCGCCAAATCAATGACATTAATAAATAAACCCATTATAATATAAATAACTGACTGAAAAGTCTTTTCTCTTTAATAATCATGAAATACACAGTATGATGAAAACCCATAAAAACTTATCAATAAATATATTTGTTATAAATTTCTATTTTCTATTTTTAATATTCACTAGACTTTATTTAGAAACACAGTTTATTTTTACTCCACATTCACCATTAAAAGGATATATATTGAAATTATTTTAATCCATGAACATAATAATGTCAGATGAAAAAAATATTATTTTTTAGAGACAAACAAATGATAAAAGTCTATTAATATCATATCATTATTTAACTATGTAAAAACTACCACTTTGTGAGGACACCGAAACATTATGAGCAAGAAATTTAGAATGATTCATTAATATTTCTATATAAATGGTTCTAATGATGAGGTTAAACATTTGAATCTCATTGAACAAATGTTTCCAATATATTTTGAAAACTCCTGTCATAATAGAATTATAAGGGAACATTTTTTTGTGATGTTATTTCCATAAGGAAATTTTAACTTATATATAATATAAGATTAACATCATATGAAGACCAAAATAAAAGACTACTATTATAAATTTATATGCATGAGATGAAACCAAAATTGACCATAAAATAATTGATGAATAATATTTTTCAATGGTATATCCTTCATTCAATGGAATGTACATTGATACTACAAATAAATTATTTATAGTACATAAAAAACATTATTCACTATCCACCTAACTGTGTAACTATTTTCCACTAATACACTATTAATATCTAACTCTTTATTTCTCATACGTCATAAATAAATAGTCAATCACATTATTTTGTATGAAACTACAAAATTGGATTGTTTTTCTATGAATTTGTTTAAACTCTTAAAATACCCATGCCTAAAGCTAATATTATACACTATAGGGTCAACTAGATAACATGAAGGCATGTTTATTATTAATCCATTAATATAATAAAGGATATAGGTCCTTCTATGAGAATTAAATAATGATATGGTATTATTATATAAAATTATATTCTAGATTTCATTACATATTATATTTTTGATACAACGAAATTTTCATATCTCTCGTATTGATAGATTAATGAAATCAATCTCAAAACAACATAAAATGTATCTTTTATTTATATATGGTATTCATGATTTCATCAATGCTTAGTGAATCAAATAAAATGACCATCAACTAAATCTCCTATCAAATTCCCACCTCAAAATATATAACTATATATAACATCATTTTATTCCTATCGATCATAATTTACATTGTAAAATATTTGATAATAGCATGAAGTATTATATGTGGGTCTCCAATTAATGTAAATAATGTGAATCAATACTCATAATATTTTTACAATCACAGATGACTATTCATTAGATATTGTATATATATTAATTATTTTTATAAGATCTCCCTTATGATTTCATTTATTTACCAACCCTTGTGAAAAAAATAATTTATGGATACTCACATACCCATGTAATAATATGTTTCCATATTCATTATTCAAGAAATATGGGTAATTCATTAGCATTAACATCTCCATTTAAAATATAATGACTTAAAAGTTTATAAAATCTATGTTGTAAAAAATATCAAACTCCATTTCAAAAAATTCTATATCCATATTAATGTCCATTTATGTGATTGAAATCTATTTTTTGGTAATATAGTATTCTTATTTGTTAAAGATAAGAATACACCCCATTAATAAACCATGAAATCACCCATGGAGGCAAATTAACAATGAAAAATAATATAAAAATTATTTTTAAATATGTTAATGAAAATAGTTGTGATGAGGATAAAAAATGTTTTAGTGATTTATAAAACTTTAAATTGATATAAATATATTAATTTAGAAAAAGAAATGATTTTATCTTTAGATGGTTCCCCATTATTATTTTACCATTCTAGAAAAATAAAATAACACATCTACTTAGATGTTGAATTTTTTTATCATATATTCAAAACCCTACATTGAGTAAATGGTTATGAATCAACATACAATGATCCTCATGTTAACTAACCAACATGCTTTCTATATAATTTTTTTATAATATCATTTGTCCTTCATAATTATAGTGAACTAGTGGTACCTTCAATTTCACAATTTAAATGATATCATACTATCAAGGGAATGGTATTATTAAGTAGTTAATAAAGAGAATACACCCCCAGTGGATGTAATAGTATTTTCACATCAATAAAACAATTTTTTTACATCACATCATTATAGTTGATTATTATAGGTATAAGGTATAAATGAAATTCTAATAATCGAAAGAATAAATAAAAAATATTTTAATGAACATGAGAATAATGTTTCACCTATTTCAAATATTTTAATAAACAATAGTCTGAGGATAATTTTTTTTTGGAAACTATAATTATGTGTAATAAATCCATGAATAATGTGGTTCTATCAATTTTTAGATTATCCCATACTTTATAATGATTCTGCGATGTAAAAAATGGAAGAAGTTAACAGTATTAATCATATTGAGAATTAAATAAAAATTATGACGTTTTGAATGAATAAAATGATTTTCCCTACAAAAATTCTCTTCTTTTTAATGCATTAGTTAAATCCATAGATTCGAGTAATATTATTTTAATATCATACCATATGTATTTTTATTTTAGTCTTTCATTTTGGAGTTTAAATGAGTCTCCAAGAACATTACATTGGCATTATTTCAATTATAATTACAAGAACCATGGAATAAATCTACTCTTTCAATATTTTGTCGAAAATACATCTTCATTCATTTCATTATAAATATAATTTTATTTTACTTAATTTTTTACATTCATATAATAGTCAACACCATGGAGGGAACTATTTTAATTATAGCGCATACCCAGAACACATATTCAATAATAATGGGTTGTATTAGTGATAAATAATATATTATTATTCTTCAATAATAAAAAATAATTATTCTTTAGTTTAACAGAAACTAACATTCCAGAACTTCTTTCTTCACCAATGAAACTATTTATGTAGTTCAGTTTCTTCTACGATTTCATTCTCACAATAAAAAAACAATAATATAATAGTTATACAAAATATCCCCCTTCCAAACAACTGCTTATATCATTAGTATTAATTTGTATCAACAACATCCATTATATCCACATGAGTAACAAAATAGATGACAATGAGAAGTGTTTATCACTTGGAATTGTGTGTGTACAAGCTTCTCTAACATTTTTGGTGATATTCCACAAAATATAAGATAAAACTTCAATGAAATATTAACATTAATTTTATATGTCTATTAACAATATTTTAATCTAGAGGAAATGGATTATCACATTATTTTTTTCCCATTCACAATCAAAGCTCTAAATTTTATAAATCATGTTCTAAATAAATAAAAATAAAAATAATAATTGTAAAATATTTAAATGAGATATTACTACGATTTAATGAATTTATGGTAAAAAATTAATATAAATAGACAAAATAAGGATGTTAAAAAATAAACATAGTCTCTATTTACATTATTGAAATCATAATATCTTTACTATATACCAGATCCTTGTCAAGAGTGCATGATAACTAATAGTATGAAATAATACAAGGAATATTTAATTAAATAATTTCACCCAGACCTTCTAAAAATCATTCAACTATTCAATTATACTGTTTAATTTTCATTTTTATAATAATTCGTGATTTTTAAATTTTTTAAATTTCAAATTTACATAATAAAAGAAACCTCATCTATGAACAACTATATCTTCAATATAAATAATTCAAATAATCATTTATATTTTGTAGACATTAAGGTGATTAAAGAGCATAATGGAAATATTTTTACTATTCACTAATTAATCCATCAGTCTATATAAATAAATAAAATTGAACATTGTTACAAATCATGATGTAACTGATTGGATCAGTGAATGACTATGACAATCATAGAATGATATGGTGTATCTGGAAAAAAACTATTTCAAAATAGTTAAAACCTACTTCCTATCTTAAATGTGAATTTTTATGTGAGATTAATGATAACTATGTTTAATCATAAAAATTCATAATGTAAAATAAAATCAAATTTTCAAATTATTAAAATAATTTTTGGAAATTAAACATCATGGATCATTCACATACCCTATAATGAAATATAAATATTCATTGAAAATACCCAAGTAAATATATCAAATCATATTGAATTTATTTTGAAGATTTTGTTTTCATAGATTAGATATAGCAACCTTAGATTATGGAAATAAATAAGAGAATGAGTTAAACTCATTAAAAATTCCAAAATATCAATATGTTTACCATAGAAAATGAAAAAAAAAATTTGGGGCTAATCAATGTAGAATAATTATAATAATATTACCTCCAACGCCAATAATATTTACTCTATATCTTTATCCATCATTCAACACATTAAAAATATCCAAATTAACATTACATCATTAAAAATATCTTATTTCATCTGTTTTAAAGTGATTAATATACTAATAATCTGTATGATTTTGAAAAAAAAATCCACATAGATTTGACACATCACATCCAATTCCTTTATTCAACTACCATCAAACCCGAACATTGGTAGAAACACCTTAAGGGGAACATTCCTTCACAAAACAATTCATAGACTTGATAATAATCGACATTAATGTTTAATATCAACCATCAATAATATATAACCCACAACCTTATTAATGAATCACCAGTCAAATAATTCAATCTATCATTAGAAAAAACCTTGTAGAAAACAAAAATAGTGAATAATATCCGAAATTATTTCCATAAGAATGATTTAAGTATTCCATAAATTTGAAACATAAACATTACATTATTTACTATATAAATTAATTTTAATGAAACCTATACAAATAAACACGTAAAACCCATTTAAAAAATATACACTTAATAACATGTTAGATTATTTTTAGAAAATCAATAATAATAAAAGAAAACAGTATACAGAAACTAAATTCATTTTTTTTACTTTGAGAAAAATCCAATATCCTCAAATTAATAATAAATTCATTTACTAAATTTATATTTTTATCTTAATAAATGATATATAAAATGATTGGGGATGAAACATCATCCATGACTATTTAAAGGTTAAGGATAAGTATTCATTTTCAACAACCATTGATTAGATCATAAAACCCACATAGAAACAAATATTTTTGATTAGTAAAATACTTATTCAACCATTATTTAATATTTGAAGTACACTTATCCAAATAAAATATAGTATCGTAGCTTGTCCATGATAGTTCTTTCATGCATTAAATTACATTGAATTATTTTTGAATAGTAACATAATTTTTCTAAAATTGTAGAACCATTATAAAGTCTTATTTTAATGAATATTATATGATATTTTATAATTTATAAAATCTATTTATTATTTTTCCTTATTAGAAACTTTTAATTATATATACATATATATTAGTTTTATTTATCATTAATGGATCTATAGATTATTTCATGAACATTTTAGAGAAATCACCATTATTTATTCAATGAAAATTCCTTGGATAATTTTATTTAACATTTTTTTTAATAGTTAGATACACAATCCAAAACAACTTGAATATAATTTTCAAGTCTTCTATAGATAACATTAAATTGATAAAATTTTTTATTAATCATGACATTCGGTTTTATAAAATAAATTCATAGCATTTTTCATTTATAAGAGTATCATCCTTCTACATTTGTTTTCATAATCTATTCTGATGGGATTAAATATAAAAAAATTCAAAAACATTTCGAAATGTTTTTATAGACTCTTAAAATTTTAAAAAGACCCTAAAATTATATTTTAGATACTGAATAATGAATCTATGAAAAATAATAACATTATAAAACTAATTGTTATCAAATATTTTATATCTCCTATTTGGAAAACATGAACTATATTTTATATTGTATTCAATGATTTCTAGTTAATATATTTTACTAAAAAATTTCTATATAGAAATGGAGGTATTTTTTCTTCGAAATTTTACTTTCTAAAAAAATTAAAATATGAATTAACTCATTTATATTTTATTCACCACTACATACTCTCTTTTTGTGAATTATTATTTTCAACAACAATATAAGGATATATTTAATTGGTTGGGATACATGTATTATTGAATAGTCTCTAAGAATAAATTGGTGACCACCATACTTATAATACATAATACTACTTGATATATAATTTTATGTGTATTTTATTTAAAATTGGTCACTCTTTCTACAACATCATCAAATCATGATAGGATTATAGATTAATTTATTCACTATATATCTAAATTTTTAATCTATTCCTTTACTTCCTCCATTAAAAAGATAAAATATGTTTACGATTTTTTCTATAAAACCATCACCTAAAAGAGTACTATACGATTTATCTTTACCTGTCCAATATTAATTGGGAATATCCTTTCATGTAATGTGGTTCAACACTAAAATATTTGACCGATCCTACTATTTAAATATCAAACCATTCACAATCCTTGAATCCCATATCATTTTTGATGGAAAATTTCAATCAAATAATAATGGGAAATTATTTTATTTTTTTCAATGAATATTCATCCATGAGTTATTTCTTATTTAATTACACGTTATTATACTTAAATTATTTATAATTATTCATATTTAATTTTTTGTGTCCCAAACTAGCCCGAATGCCAAGGTACATGAATACATTATCATGTTTTGAAATTTCT
Organism: Viscum album; assembly: GCA_963277665.1. NCBI lineage: Eukaryota > Viridiplantae > Streptophyta > Magnoliopsida > Santalales > Viscaceae > Viscum > Viscum album. The sequence continues at coordinate 2,107,885,019 of OY728122.1, read as the reverse complement.
ATAAGGGATTTCCCAGTCCCCCACGTGTTGGTCAATAGAACGTTCCATCATACAAGATTCATGTGAGACATCTTTTTCCACAAAACAAGGGATGGAAAAAGATACAATCTAGGGTTATTGACTACCTTTTAGGATAAATTACTAATATAAAAAACGTACACTAATCCCAAAATATAAAATCATCAAAGAAAAAATACCCCCAAAGATAAAATATTAGATATCCCATGTAATAGGTGGATCATATCTCCATCGGTCTCCCCTTCACTCTAGGTACAATGTTATAATAACATCCATTAAGTCTAATTAGATCGTCCCCTTTACTTATAAAATGAAAAATATAATCATTAGACTCTCGTTGGAAAAGGCTGGGGGTGATCTTAACAACATAGTAACATCTCACCGTGTTTTCATAGGAAGTTTATAAACAATAAATCATTTATTGTCTAAATTTTAAAAATTCAAGGTCTCCAATGGAACATACATATATTCAAAAACAAATCCAGTTAAAAAATATGATAATTTTTTTCAAAAAAATATAAAATGAATATTTATAAAAAAAATTATATTAAAAATTTGGTATGGGTAAGATGTTCATTAATCAGTATCATATATTCATCAAAAGAATCAAAATTATATCATGATGTAATTATCCCGATTATATGTTATTTTCAAATAATATGATCCAAAAAATTCTCAATCATTAACACCGTTAATGATATATATTCTCCCTAATGTCAAAACCTCATTGTGTGTGTTAATTATGAAAAATAATGAAAAACTTGTTTTAGTTAGTGGTTTCTCCATCATTCCATTAATTTAAAGTAAATGTTCATGATTTCTCAACCCAGTAACCTATTTAAAACCCATTCTATTATGTACTTAACAATTTCAATAATTATATCATGAGAAAAAAATAATTTAAAAGTATATAAAAATTAAAAATTTAACTTTTAGTTTTTAACATGCCATTAAAAATAACAAAACAATTCATTGGTTTTATTTTATTAATTCATTTTCATATCATCTATCAATTTAGTAAACTTTTCCAAAGAATACATATTTACTCATTTTTATTTATCAATCAATATATCAAATTAATTTCTAAAAACAATCCATCATTCTAAAATCCATCCCCCAATTTTAATATCATTGAAATTGGATTTTTTTCATTTTTCAAGACTTTTCAATCACATCTACTATCTTTTTGAATATATGATTTAAAAAAAACTATTTTAAAAAAATCAATAAATTTAAGGATTCAATTTTATTTAAAAACGTCTTATAAAACCACCTACAATTATTCCCAGAATAAATACATCACATCACCAACATGAGGGTCCAACAAAAAATAAAAAGGAAAAATAGATTTAAAAAACAATCATAGTGTCAATATCGTCAAAAATAGAGATAAAATCCATCAATAACATGAGTATTGTTTACCTCACCTATTTTGATAATCTCAATCATGTTTTAATATGTGTTTATAATCCTATATATATATGCTAAATTTTGTTGACAAGAATATAAAACAAATCATTGGAATATGTTATTAAATGTTTATCTATGTTTATACATGCTTTAAAATAATTCTAAATCAGTCTGGATATGATTTGAATATAACAGATAAGTGTTAAGCATGTGAGTCACTGATACAGAGCTACCGATAGAATAAGTCTACTGGTATGCACAAGTTGACTGATACAGACCTATCGGTACATAGTCTATCGATAAGTAAAGGTCACTGATAGACCATGCTTCATGTGACACAAGGTCACTAGTACACAACTACCGATATGAAGCCCACCGAAACAAATACACATCCACCTTTACAGACAGACAAAGTCCACTGATACAGACAGATACTGATAGACAGTAACTAATACCAGTCTGCTAATACATACAAACAGCTACCGCTACAAAGTTTACCGATACAAGAATGCCACAAGTACAAAAGCTCTACCTATAAAAGGAGCTACTGATGGAAATAGCTACCGATACATAGAGCTACTGTTATATAGAGTAACAACCACAGACACAAGACATACTAACTCAAGCCCACTGTAACAATCTCACTGATGGAGGGAGCTACCGATGGAAACCAGTCACAATTTCTCTAAACCCAAATTATGTTTCTTTATTAATAACCATCAATGTTTTTCCTTTTAATGGAATTTCTATTAATTAAATAATATGTGTGGAATGTTAGGAAGCCGTACTTCGTACCTTCAGAAGCAATCATGTTTTTTGTCGGAACACATGAGCTATAAAAGGAAAGAAAAAATCCATCCATATGTTTTTTGGAAAAGAAGTGAAAAATATGCTGAGTGTGGTGATATAAAAAGATACTCATATGATACAAAAAGAAAATATGCAGCAGATCTTAAAGAATAGAAGAATTTTTTCTGGAAACTGAGGTACATTTTTGTGCCACAAATCCTACTACATCCTTGAGAAAAACTTCGATACAAGGAATTCAAGGAACATAACTAGGGCACTCTGTTTCTTAGAAAAATTCAAAGAAGGACTCAAGCAAAATCTGCTCAATCCAAAAGGAGTCCAGAGTTGCATTGCAATCACACAAATCATTCTAAACCCATATCACATATTTTTAGCTCTGTTGTGATTTTCTTATTTACATTTTGAGTACTCTGCGTGATTTTGTTCATTTTAGGCACACACTAACTCAAGGGAATAACTAGAGGATATCTAAAATCCTCACTCAAACCTTCTGAAACGTTTTTTTCCCACTGTGGATAGTGGTAGAGGCCATGTGTGACCTGGATAGCCTGTGTACTATTGTTTTGGATTTTCGCACGTAGAATTCTGTTAGGGGTCTGAGGACTTTGACATAATGAGTACTATTATAAACCCCAATCCAGGGTGTGGATCATAGTTTATATAAAACTGTTTGATAGGACTATGTCTTGGATTGTGACTGGACCTCTTGGTTAAAACTGCAGTGCATGTTTATTTTAGTTAAAAATATATTGAATATTCCACGGCTAATTAGTTTAAATAAAAATCTATTTGAAAGATTACTCTGATAGTTAAACTAGAAATTGTTTATAATTTTTGTTAGACAATAAATTAGTTTCAAAAGCTAACATAATCTTCAGATAAAGTTAACTGAGAAATAATAAATCTTTGTGAAACTAACATAAACCTTTCAAGATTTATAAATTCACTGTAGTGTAATTTCTTATTTAATTTGGGGGATTTTAATTGAAATCTTTTTAACAGAAATTTTAATTGGAACTCAATTCACCCCCACCCCTCTGGAGTCTCCATTCTGACCAAAAAGTATATATCACTCTCTATATATGATATAAGGGGGTATTATAAGAAATCACATGGGAGGATATTTACACATCAAATGGAGTACCAAAAAGATCACTTGCGCTACAATTCAAAAAGGTAACAGTTCATTGATGTAAAACCAAAAATCTATGGAGCCCAAAAGGAATAATGTATCATGTCTAGGTTGAATGTGGTTGTTAAAATAATTAACCTAGGTATTAATATTTTTAATAATTATTTTTGTGAATTAGAATCCATTATAATGTTTTGTTAAACATATCACAGAATTAGGAGTATTTGTACACCTTAACCATTCACCCCTACTAAGATTCTAGAAGGGGTAAATGTTTTTGATGCATGGTTAAACTACCAAGGAACTAACTATGAAAATCCTCAATATCCTAGGGTATTTGGATTTTTGGTGTGATGAACTATTTGGAACTACCTTGTTCTCCCGTAATGTTGATTATCAAAGGGTTCATGGTTTGTGGGGACATACCACATGGTTTTACCAAATATGGTGCCCAAAATATAGATCACCATAAGAGTCTATAATTTTCCAAAAAATCATTAAATTAAACTAATGAAGTAACCTATCAAAGAATGATCAAAACATGTGTAATGAGACTCCTGAGTGAATATTATAGCATGTTACAACATCTATTCCATAAATAGTTTATCTCCTGATTAAATTTTTCATTATGATTATATATCATATAGACGAATCCACTTCTCTCTGATAAAATCCGGACAATCCCTAGCCTTAGTCGAATAATAACCATGGTTCCACAGCATAGAGACCAATGCTACCATCCTATAATGAATAAACTATATTTCAGGATCAAAAATCTGGGATAGATGTATAGTCACGAACAAATCGGGTTTAACCACAATATCCACCTAGACTAGGACATGAGAAGTGTTATAAGGATACATTATGTGAATCAATAAATGGAATATTATTTCTATAAATGTAAAACATGGTGGAAGTTCCAAATTTTACAACTCATACCAACCCTACTCATCAGTCTCTAATGGAACCGAATATCTCAACACATGTTTTCCCTGACTCCCAATATGTTAGTGACCCAACCTAGGTAAAACTATTAATAATACCTAGTTACCAATGTAAATATCCAACATTCATTGATTATGATCAACATATGATTAAAATTTTCTCTATATTTTCACCATTATTAGTTGAACTAAATGAATCATCTCTATCCTCTCTTAGAAAAAAATGGTCCAGATAAGGATGCATCAACAATATCCATCTAGAAAAATAAAGATTTAAATATCCAACTACACTTGGGCTCAAAAGGATCCAAGAAAATTTCAAACTATTATTAATTATAATAATAATACACAATAAGACACAATTAGTCATTACAAACCCCACTATATATGGGAATTAAAGAACAAAACATCATCTCATTTAGTTTTATAGCTCATTCTGTCAATCAATCAATATCTGGATAATCTTTCACACCAAAATTAACCTAGGATCCATGTTACATATGGATGAATCCCTAAAATAAAAAATTATATAGGTGATATCTATCCTAAAATATAATATGTGGAACTCTATAAAACCAAACATTCTCCCAGACATAGATCCATATAAATTCCCCCCAAAATGGTTGTATCTTGAATGGGTAAAAATATTCCCTATTTTTCCTTCCTAACGATCACAACTAATTCACATTCTTCCATATCGGGTTATATGGAAACCTAATACTAAATTACACGTAGATTTCATCCCCCATCCATGTTAGCATGGTAAGGGGATAAAGTAAACTTAAATGTCTATGGTTCTCAGCTTTAACCTATAGTTGTGTCTAACAGTGAGAAAAATTATAGTGTTGTCACATCTCATACCTAGACATTAGAATCATCACTGTATATCATCAAATATATTAATTTTTTTGTATTAACCACCTATTGGAATATATTATAACCCCTATCATTACAATATTAGTCGAAAAGGCACCATGTACTAGTTACAAAAAAACATGATACCTTCAGAAAAGAATGACCACCAACCAATATGCTCCCCACCATAAATAGAGTCCCTTATTTGAAAAACATAATCATAATGATTCTTATCCTAATGAACCACCTCATGAAGGGCCTACGTATACCATATGACTCACAACACACTATCAATAACATCCTCCCAGACTCCAAAATGAAACTATACAAAGAGATACAATCAGATTCCACTATTAAGATGATTCATTAAAATCATGGGTGATATGTTTATTAATCAATGAATAAGAGATGAAAATATCTGTTCCTGGTTGCAAGGAATGTAAAAATTAAAATACTATATGTACTCCACCAAATCCATCTATTATAAGTTAAAATATTTTTTCTTAGTACTTATGTGATGATTTTCTTATCTTAATAAACAATTAATCATTTTTGTGAAAATGTCATTATATCAACTATTGAGAGAGGCATCATATATGTGACTTCATGATTATTGGATAAGTAATTATTTTCAAGTGGATAAAGCTATTTATAACCATTGGATAACACATGAGGAATTTATATAGTTGACAACCCATACCCAAACCTAGTGAATCAAAAAAGTCTTTATATCATTATCTAGCCACTAGAAGGTTAAACCCTAGTGAATAAGTCATAAAAAATTTATTCTCATCAAATGAAAACTATCATTTTACATACCACAAAAACAACACTTAATTACTATTTAGAGTATTCATCTAAGAATCCAACATTGAAAAATCATTAATAGACATTTTGGAAATACACCAAGAAGTGAAATAATGTCTAAATAAAAAAAAATTACATTTCATTCTTATGTCATTAAAGCCATCATTGTCTTAGGAGATTCTAAAATAGCAAGTTCATATAACACATATCCAATGAAAATAACTTCTCCAATAAAAAATTATACATTTATGGTTTCAGGTAATGTCAATTATTTATTTGTATTTCTTGAACTCATCTCAAATAAAAGACAACATCCTCCTCATTTATAGAGTAATCTAGGATTTCATCCATTAATAAAACCACAATCGAGTAAAATTAATCCCAAAATATCATCTTTATTAGATTCATAAAACTATAGAAGCATTGGTCATACCAAATGGTATAAAAAATACTATCAATGCCCATACAAAATCTTAAAGGAGGTCTATAGAATGGTATAAACATTTATTCTAACTAGTGTTAACCATACTAAAGATAAATCATCATTAACCACTTTTCCCCTTTCATCTTGTAAAAAAATTCATATATCCTTGGAAATAGATAATTATTATTTTATATAATTTTATTATGTTTTTGGTAATTATTATATATGTGATGAGTTAATAATATTTCTCACAAAGAGAGTAGGTGTTTTCTATTGTAACACACTCGAGAAAATGAACCCCTTCACTAGTAGTTTATCCAACAGATTGTTCATCTAATTCAAATCAACTGGTTTTTTATTGTATTAGGTAATAGACCATAGATGAGTTCCATGTACTAAATCTATTTAGAACACCACATCCCATATTCATTTAAATCCATTTAAATGAAAACGAAAATAATAATAAAACTCAGTCAAAACTAGAGGTAGATCGTAAGTAAAAGATTCGATATCAAAGAAAATATAAAAAAATATTTTACCATACACTAATAATGAATGATGTTCTGACTTTTTTGGATCTCATCTCACAATCTCCATGAAAATAATTGAACACCCTAACCAATGTTGTAAAGGATATCCACTAAATATTACAAAAATAATAGGCCTAAGGAAAAGTCAACCATTCTATCTTGAAAATGAGATGACATGGTTTCATATCATGAATGATAAAAATTTAGGCATTTTTCGTATCTCATAGAGAGAAAACATAACATTGAACTAGGATACCTTGATAATTCATCAATCATTGGGAACTTATAATACCCATCTCAAACGACTAAATCTCAATTGGATGATTTGAAAAAATTATTTGATACGAGCGAGTGAGATACACCAGTATAAAAAAATATTTACTAATGATGAATCAATAGTGATGGTACTTATCATAGACATTAGACCCTCATAATATTCCATTATAGACTCTTACACTATTTAAAAATCATTTTTCAAAATTCTTGGGGCATTAACTACTTAGATCATTAACAATATGATATAATTACATTATATGTATGTTTTATGTGAGAGTATGGAACTATTTGTTTCATAAAAGAAATTCCATAACTTCTATAGGTGGCCTAAGTGACAAAACGAACTAAAAATCATGGGTGTTTTAGGAAAAAACTATTGACAAAGTACAATTATACTACACTTAAATAACATCAAACAACCAATTTCAGGCACTACAAGAGTTCTATAATAATAATTGTACTTATATCCAACACATTACTCTTTATTTTTCTATTTATATCAATGGATCTCAAAAACAATTCCTTGGGAGATAAGGGAACTCCTATAAACCCTAAATTACCTTCCAGATCATGTTATTCCATCAATGATCTATCCTGCACATTAATAATAGATGTGATATTCAGAATGTAATCATGGGATCAAATATCTTATTGAAGGCCCTTATAAAAGAATAACACATTCTTTTTCACATTTAACTCTACCTCTTTATAATAATAAAGATTCTCAGAATGATAGTTCACATACTGTGTCACAATCATGTCACTATGCTGGAGGATAAGAAACTCACTGGATTTTACTAAGACCATGTACAATGGTTATAATTGATTATTAGAAATAACAAAAATTTCGTCCCACTCTAAACCCTCATTCTTATTCTCAATTACCATAAAATCATACAATATTCATATAGTTATCTAAATATTAAATATAGAAAAAAATTATATAATTAGGAACTTCCAATAATATAAAAATATTCTCAATTATATTCAACAAATCTTTTTAAATTTGAAAAGATGATGGCTTCTTTGAATAAAAAATTTAAGCATGATCTCTTGATTCATCATTTCGAGGCTCTACTGTAGAAGCTAGAACATTAACAAGTGCACATATCGTTCCCAGAGCAGGGAAGACATACATCATTATGTCAAAAGGATTTTGGTCCGCATAATGATTTCCTTTTATGGTTCAATAATAAATTCCCCCTATTTCCTATTCAAATTTACCCTCATAGGAATAATGATGTAAAAATTAAAAAATTATAGTAAAACATAGTCAATAATATTTAGATCAAGGATACAGAAATCATCATTCTTGGAATAGAAAATTTCATCATTAATAATTCATGAATGGAATTTTAAAATTATATAATCATATATAGGTAAGAGATTATAATAAGATCATGTTACCCTTAAAAGATACTTTTCTCTAACATCCATGGTGACATAAGCATAATTATGATTAGATATGGCTATAAACATTCTCGAAAAAACATATTAATTATCGATAATATAACCTAGTATCTATTAGGAAACCCCAAATGGAAAAAAAAATTAATGAATTGTAAAAAACCATCAACTGATACAACCTATTAAAAAACAATCCTGAATACCTTGGTAGTTTGAGAACCAAACACGACATGACATAACCTGAATGGTGTTCCTAATCCCCAAGGTTTGGAGACCAGATCCATGAATCATACAAGAGTCATGTGGGAATATTTTTTTCCAGAAAACAATATAAGAAAAAAAGATACATGTCATTATGATCAACACTCCTCATAGGAAACGTACCCTAATAAAATAGGTAAATGAATCTGAAAACAATAAATCATCATGAAAAAATATCCTCCAATATACACTCATAGAAATCACATGTAACAATTCGATCAAAACTCCAATAATCCCCACCATCACTTCAGTTCCCAAGGGTCATGAACCTACACCAACACTAAGGGTAACATTCCTTTTTCATGGACCTAGAAAAATTTAATCTACAAATGCCTAATAGAATTGGAAGGGTGTGAACTTAATAGACCAGTATGGTATCCCCAAGTGTTCCATCGGAAATATAATAACAATAATTCATTAATGCATTAAATTTATATAAAATTAGATGTGGAATTACATTTTCATATTTTCAAAAAAACACACTTTCAATTCAAATAGATGATTGACTTATCATAAATGGATTAAACAAATAGTTTATGTAAAATACATTAAATAAAACAGTTTTCTTAAATAAAATAGTTCAATAATTAGTGGAATATAATAATAAAATCAAAACATGCTATAACACTATGTAATGATCATTATGGTACATTAGTTTCAATAAATTAGATCCTCTACCTTATCATTTATCAATATCTCAAGATAAGTCGGCACACTCATATCAAAACTCCATCAGGGTATCTCATTTTTGGAAATCATGAAAAACATGGTTCAATTAAAGTTTTCATCATCAATTCATTGAAAATTATTTAGCTTCCACCCATTAATTTTCTAATTACCTTCTTAGTATTAATCTCTACATATTATTCAATACATTTTTCCTTCAATCATGGAAAAATAAATAATTTGAAGTTAGCAAAAAATGAAATTTCCCAATTTCAGTTATTAACAAGAATACCTCATTTAAAAACCAAATCATAGATTTTTATTATTTTTAGCCTACTAAAATCAACATTAATTTTGGAGAATTTTTTTCAAGATTTAATAATCAATTATTTCAACTTATCAAATAAATTAATAAAAACTTTTTCCCAATTAATGTAATATTTCACTATCACATCCCATAATTTCAATATCATTTAAATTTGGTTTTTTAAAATATATTCCATTTAAGTAACCTATCAAATCAATATAATTATAGGAATTTTATTAAATTAAGTATTTACTTTTTAAAAAAATTAAATAATTTATGGTTTCAATTGTTGGAATAAATCATATGGAACCACCAAACATTATTCAAGAGATCAAGACAACAAAACAACCACAGTGGGATACAACAATGAATAATCATGGAATAATTGACTAATAGTAAAAATCTAGAATTTTGATCTATCATGATAACGATTATATCCATCATCAACATGATGATTTATCCCTACCTTAGGATGAGATAGGGTTAGATGAGATGAAATAACATTATACGATACATACTTACTGGAATGAGATCCCACGAGATCAGTAATTATTTTATTCAAAAATATTTGTGATTATATTTGTCATAACAACTCTTGAGAGCCTTCAAGAACCAATGAGTCCTATTGGGGTCGAATTTGGGTTTTTAGAATCTTAAATTATGGTCCTGGTAATTTTAAAAATGATTTATAAGTAATTAAAAACCATTCCCATGGTTTTTTGTAGAGGACACACTGTTTAGAGTAACCATGAGCCGTAAACCAGGGGAACTTGTAACGCCCCGACCCTACATTCCCAGAGTCAATGAATTATTTTAATACATTGGAATTATTACAAGGAATCATGTCTTGAAAGACCGATTAGTTTAGTAGCCTTGGATGTACTAGATATATTCATATGGTTTACGATACATCATAAAATAGAAAACTACAACAACATTGTTTCCATAGAAAACACTGAGATAACATAGACTATCCCTGTAGGTCAGTCATAATATACTTCTTCGCATCCTTGGAAAAATAAAACATAGAAAGGGGTGAGCTAAAATTATTAGTAAGGGTAGACAATACAGCAGAAGATAAGATAAATATTAATCATGGTGAATAACTGAAACCTCATGACTTTAACAATATTAAACATGAATACTTTTATGGAAGGAATATGAGATGAGTAAATAAATCCATAATAAAACATAATCCTGGGAATTCTACTTGTCTAATGTCAACATGAACCATCAATATTATTTTCATAAGGAGGGAATGTATAATGTCGGACATTCTGAAACATTTTGTCAGGACCTAGGCCAAGCCATATAAAAATTATTAAGGCCTCAGTCAAAACCATATATCAAATTGGGAAAGCCCTCAGCAAATTCCATGTCTAGTTTTATCATGAGACCAACTGATGCATCGAGGATATATAGTGGGCTCCACTGGTCACTTACTAAGTCCAATACATTCAACTTATAAAAAGGATAAAATATAACATAAACATTTGTAATAAAACTAGAATAAAAATTTCAAAAATTTTACCTTAAACCATGAATGGTATTAAAATAAAACATCCACAGTCAACCATATCACAAAAACATAAATACAATATAGAAGATTTGCATCATAATTAATTGAGTTCAAACAAGTATAAAATCCATCAGATGATGTTGATATTGATGAAATCAAAACTATCTTAGAGAAATATCTCTTTCTTTTTTTTGAAATAATTTAATGTTACATAATTATAAAGAAAATATTTATTTTGAAAATATTCTTATAAGCATGTAAAGGAAGATTCAATGATTTTATAATGGTGGAGAATAACTGCACCCGCTGTATAAGTTAAAAAACATTCTTACATTAATTTTGTCGAAAAGGTCATAAATTACCTTGTTTGGAAAATGACAGAAATATTCCTTTCAAAACATATATGTTCAAATAATGGTATATATGAATTTATCCAATTTTCTATTATATAGTAAAAATGTTATGAAATATATATTTAAGAAACATGTATGTGGATGATAAAGAGGTCCCAGTAGATACTTACTTAAAAACAACCTCGGATAATATTGAGATTGTGAAAATAACCCATACCATGAACTTTTCCTTGGTTTATGGTAGGTTAACCTTCTTTATAATCATAAAATAATAGTTATTAAATTAAAAAATAATCATATACATTAATATGATATCATATATGATCTTTAAATATTGCATTGTTAATAATATCTTAGTATTATCATCATTTTGTGTGTTAAAAAGATTCGTTTTCCTTTATATGCATTGATACGTAGAGTAAGGATTATTATGGATAGGATGTATCTTATTAATATTCATAATGATATTAAGTCTTTAAACATTATTTTTAATTATGAGGTGAAAATAAGCTTGAATGGATACGATGGGTGAATAAATCTTATCGTGTTCGTGGAGACAGTTATCCACACGTACGCACGAGTGACAATATCATTCTTTTGATATTAAAATAATATATAATTGGATGGTATATCATATATATAGAATCATTATCATTTATATTTATTATTTACATTAATTACACAACATTATTATACCCATCCAAATAATAATGTATTGAATAATAATTACAGCAGAATCTGAGGATGGTAAGTCGTACGTATGCATGTATGGTGACATTCCATTTAAAGGATGGATAGAATAATGAATATTTTTGTACCATATTTATAATAAAATCACATTATATAGAATATAATGGAGTTAATATTTTATAATGGAAATAACAAATAAAAAGGATGTTGAAGAAGAAAGTAAATTGAAAGATGTGATGGAATATTTACCTCTTCTTCGGGCTCTTCCTCTTAATTTGATCAAAAGGGCTCCATAGGCTCGATTTCCCACTAAATTAAGGCCTTTGGGATTATAGGAGGACAGTTGAGAGGGTATTTGGGTAGGGGATGGCCAAGCCAAATGGCTTTGATGGTGTGAATTAGAGAGAAGGGGGAATGCCCTTTAATAAGAGGGGTGAGGGGCACCTTAGGAAAAGCTAGAAATATTATTTTATAATAAACTCATTTTCGTTTCTAATGGCTTCAAAATGAATTATTTAAATGATATGGTGGGTATGGGTCGAACACCACTCAATAAATAGGTTTTAGATAGGTTTGGGTCACAATATTAACTTTTAACTGTCGTAAATAAAATAAAAATGTTACAATTCACCAAAAAATATTTTCATCTTATTTAACCACATTTTAATTACTGATATCAACCGTGCCTATTTGAATTTTGAAATTAAACTCACACAAGTGGTAAAACTATGTTTTATGAAAATTTAAAAATGCTCATAGGTGGTGGGTAAAAGATGGTAAAAAGTTCAATAAAATTTTTATATATCTAAAATTATTATAAACGGACTCCAATGAAATAAATTGAACTTATATAGATATTATATATCTATTATGACCTAAAATAAATTTAAATAAAATATATAATTTAAATAAAAATTCGGTTTTAAACTATAACTCAGTTTATTTTACTATTCATTAAAAATTGAATGTTTTCAAACAATTCCAAAAAATATCCCTAAGATAATTTTGATAGTTTGAATTAAAAAATGAAGTCTATTTTACTAAATTCAAACCATATAAGTTTCATATATTAATTTAAAATTAATTCCCATTGTGAAAACCAAAAGGCGTATTTTTATGAAATAATAACTATCAAAATATTGACACATGTTTATATCCAATTTCAAAGTGAAATTATGTACAATGACCAGCATTGGATTAGATTATAAAAATATAATCTATTTATAATTCCAAACCATTAAAATGTCTAATTTAACACTTTAAATTATTTTGATTAAAATGTATTTTCAGTTAAAATATAGTATTTTTCAATATTAACCCAAATATGAAAGTTATCAGAAAAACACCATAAATTTATTGAAACTAAATTCTTGTGTCCTGATTCTAAAGAATTTTATTTTGTCAAATTGAATATATAAAAGTTTCAAATGTTGGATTTAACAAGGGTTCCCCATTAAAAGGTGTTAAAAGTGCATGTTTTGGAAAAATACTTCTTATATCTTAAAAATGAATTAGTTCTTAAATTTTTTCTAAGAAACTCTTAATATGGATTCTAAAATTATAAGGATTATATAAAGTTTAAAATTTAGTTAATAGTATTCATAACAGCTTTTGAATGGATAGTTTTGTAAGTTGTGGTGCGCATGAACTTGGTGTTGCGTGTAGTGAATGTTATTGAATTATTTTGAAGAAATAACGTACTATGAAATCCGGATGTGTTAAATTCTTCCCTACTTCAATAAATTGTTTCCTCAAAATTTAAAATTGTTCTTTAAAAATAAAATGTTGAAAATAGAAAATACCTTTGTGGGAAACCCCATATCAGAAATTGGGTTCATAAAATATAATCTTAATAAGAGGAAAAGGGGAATGAAAAAGTCACCACCAAATTATGAGATCAATTAAGGGAACATTGATTCCAATTAGAGACACTTAATTGGAGGAAAAACGTAAATATTTATAAGGGTGATTGAGTTTATCAGTCACAAAAAATTTCAATATTGATGGCCTAAAATCTATTAATCTATGATGATTTAAAATATCATCAGTTGAAAAATAACATCGATATTAGGATAACACATTTTTACTGTTAAGATCCCTTACCTAAAGGTTATGAATTATTTTCTTCATAGAATAAGTGATGAAAAAATATACTTGGCATGTAATGTTCCATTCTTTAACTATTTTTTACCACAAACTCATCTTTTACTCTAAAAGATAATAAAAATTACATTTTTTATCCTATTCATATAGGGTTAAAAAAATGAATACATAATTCTTCTTCCAGACCATTTAAAAAAACTACATTATATTATCCAGGACATCACGTCAGCCAGTGGTAGGTGATACACCCTTGAAACCCTTCTGTTGTAGGTTCAAGTCTTGCGGCCTTGTCAGAAATGACTGGTTTCTGCCCAACCTCCAGGTTTCCCTTTTTATGGAAATCCGAAAATAATCTCAAACTATAAATATCCCAAATACTTATATCCAAACTCACTACACAAAAATTATAATGAAGGTAAACACAATGAATATCCTTTTTTCCATGTAATAACAATTGAACACCTTGATCTTTTATTCTTTTAAAACACTATAATATCCTGAATTACCATAAAATCTTATTGATTACATTCATTCTCCCTTATTCCTTATAGAATACTGGATATACTCATTTTATCCAAAAATGTTTTTAACTCCAGTAATGATATAATATACAAATCATTAATCAGTTTCAAGGTAGTAAAGAATATCCAATATAATTTTACCAAATCAATCATGTTGTATTTAAAAACTACTACCTCAGTATCAGAACAATATTACGGTTTATATTTCTCTCAACTATATATCATCCAAAAATTTAACCTTCTATTGAGTCACTTTTCTTGGTTCCAAACAATCTCAAGTACTTAATGAAATAGTACTCCAGTACAATCCTTATATACACTCTATGTCATAAAAAATGTACATCATTAATAAAATACTCAAATGACACAATACATTAATAAAAACGTAACTAATATAATCATTCCTCTTCAGCTTCAGTAGTATCATAACATCATTATTATCCAATTGCAGCATTTGGCATATACTTTGATGATTTGGACATTGATTCACGTAGTTTCCCAACTCCTTGCAGATGAAACATTATACATTTGAAACTTTTTTCTTACCCTTGCAATCACGTACATAGTGTCCTTTTTCTACACACTAATAGAAAACTCTCATTCCCTTCAAGCATTTACCAAGGTGATTCATTCCACAATTATCACATATCGGGAAATCCTTCTTTTCCCTCTTCACATTATACATCTTTTTCTCTTCCATCCTTTTCATCTCTTTCTTACCATAAAATCCATAGTAATCAGGGAATTATTTACTTATCTTATTAACACATAATATTATTTCTTCATATGTTGATATTACATTGGAGAATATTTTCCTTCTAAATGTTGGCTTAAAAACATGAATGATATAATCCTTCTTACTCTTTGGATCATACATATTGTTGGAGTTAAAATTCTTTATACTGGGCACCATTTCTATACAATGGGATACAATAAGTCAGTTTATGAATTGAAATGAATAATTCCAAAATTGTAAAATACGTAACGTAAATTGAACAGTTTGTGGATATAATCCATAATCATAAAAATATTTTCTTTGAGGAGGTTTAAACTTGAAAATCCTTCATAATGATTTGTAATGAAAATTATAATTATCCTAATAATATCCTACAGGAGTGTTGTAACCACGAGTGCAGCAAGGCCCGTTGTCACGCACCAGTTCTCGTCCGAGTCAAGCTCAAAGCCCTGTTTTTGGATTTTACCCCTAGGTACAACTATTCCAGAGCCTCCTCTACCTACTCGTATCCAGAAAGGGAATTATTGCTTGGAAGACTGACAAAATCTCTACAATATCAATATTTTAGTATGTTCTTCTAAACTAATCGTCAATGTCTATCTTAAGGTAATGTGATATAATCATAGTTTATCTAAATCTTGTTTCCAAGGCTTGTACTAAACATAATATGATACTATATGTAATTCCCCAACCCTATACTCCCAGACTTGGTGAATTAATACATTGGTATGATTACAAGGAATCAAGTCTCGAAAGACAGATTTGTTTAGTAGCCTTGGAATTAATAGATACATTCATAAGGATTACATTACAACATAAAATGTAAAACTACAACAACATTTTTTCTATAGAAAACATTGAGATACCATAGAAAATCCCTGCATTTCAGTCGTAATATATTTCATCGCATCTTGGAAAAAATAAAACATAGAAAGGTGTGAGCTCAAACACTCAGTAAGGGTATGCAATACAGTGGAAGATAACATAAATATTAAGCATGGTGAATAATTGAATCCACATACCTTTACCAATAATATACATGAATAATTTTATGGTAGGAATATGAGTTGAGTAAATGAATCCATAATAAAACATAATCATTGGTATTCTACTAGTCGAATGACCACATGAACCATCAATATTATTTTCATATTAAGGTAATGTATAATGCTAAACCTTCTGAAACATTTTTTCAAGGCCTCAAACAAGATGTCTTAAAATGATTAAGACCTCGACCAAACCCAAATATCAAATTGGTAAAGGCGTCATCCAATTCCACATCTAGTTATCTCATGAGACTGACCGATGCCTTGAAGAGATATAGTGGGCTCCACCCATCACTGACTAAGTCCAATACATTCCTCATATGAAAAGGTAGAAATATAACATAATCATTTGTCTTAAAACTAGCATACGAAATGTCAATACTTTAACCATTAACCATGAATGGTATAAAAATAACAGATCCATTGTCAAACATATCTCAAAACCTACAATACAATGTGGAAGATTTGTATCATGATGAATCAACTTCAAACAAGTATAATATCCATCAAATGGTTTTGACAGAGATGAAATCAAAACTATTTGAGAGAAATATCTCTTTTTTTAATTATTTAATGTTACATAATTATAAAAGAGAACATTTATTTTGAAAATATTATTATAATATTTTAATTAAATCTTCAGCGATGTTATAACGATGGAGAATAACTGCACCTACCGTATAAGTTAAAAAAACATTCTTACCTTACTTTTGTTGAAATGTTCGTAAAGTACGTTGTTTGGAAAATGACAGAAAGATTCCTTTCAAAACATATATGTTCAAATAAGGGTATAAATGAATTTAACCAATTGTCTAGTATATACTAAATATGTTTGAAATACATTTTTAAGAAACATTAATGTGGATGATAATGAGCTCCCAGTAGATATTTACGTAAAAACAACCTCGTATAATAAAGAGATTGTGAAATTTACCCTTACCTTGTACCTTTCCATGGCCAAGGGTAGGTTAACCTAATTTATAATAGTGTAATAATTGTTATTAAATTATAAAATAATCATATACATTAATATGATATCATATATGTTCTTTTAACATTTCATTGTAAATAATATCTGAGTATTATCATCATTTTGGTTGTTAACTCATTCATTTTACTTTTATGGTTTGTTATTTAAGTAATGTTTGTTATGTATTGGATGTAACATATTCATATTGAAAATGATATTAAGTATTTAAACACTATTTTTAATTACCAGGTGATAATTATTGTTGAATTGATACGATGGGGAATGAATCTCATCGTGTTCGTGGAGCCGTTAATCCGTGCATATGCACGATCGACAATATCATTCTTTTGATATTAAAATAATATATAATAGGATGATATATAATATATAAATGATTCATTTTCATGTTATATTTCTTATTTACATAAATTACACATCATTATTATAACCATCCAAATTATAATGTATTGAATAACAATTACATCACGACGTGGAGAAGTTAAGCCGTTCGTTCGCACGTATGGTGACATGTCATTAAAATGATGGATAAAATAATGATTATGGTTTTAACATATTTATAATAACATCAAAATATATATAAGATACTGGAATTATTATTTTAGAATAGAAATTACAAAGAAAGAGGATTTAGAAGAAGAAAGGAACTTGAACGAGGTGATGAAATATTTACCTCTTCTTCGGGTTCTTCCTTTGTATTTGATCAAAAAGGCTCTATAGGATGACTTTATGACCAAAGGAAGGCCTCTATGATTAAGGGAGGATAGTTGAGAGGGTATTTGGGCTGGGTTTGGCTATAAAAAATGGCATTGAATGTTTGAATTAGAGATAAGGGGGAGTGCCCTTTTATAAGAGAGGTGAGGGGAAACTTCGGAAAAGCTAGAAATAATATTTTATAATAAAATAATTTTTGGTTTTTAATGGCTCCAAAATGAATTATTTAAAGGATAAGGTGGGTATGGGTAGAAAACCACTCAACCAATAGGTTTTAGAAATTTTTGGTTCACTATATTAACTTTATCCTTTAGATTGAACTCTTAGTTAAATAGTTTGACATTTACCATGTCTCTTTAACTTTTTATATTATATGGTTAATAAACATACTCTATGCATCCAAGAAAACCCCAAGTGGTTCATTAATGGTACAACTATCATTATATATGTTGTTTGGCCTAAAATTATATTTTTAGGAATATAATATCAATTAATAATAAAATATTTGTTTTAAAAACACTTTTATGTCAATTTTGACACTATTTGGTATTTTGTTTTTCCTAAATTCATAACAGCATTATTACTTCGAACATAATTCATCTCACCAACCCTAACATGTCATATTAACCTCTAAAATTTGTGTAATTTATAAAAAGTCTCAAATTACATTTATTTGAATATTTATAATAACATTTATTTTAATATTTCATTTATTAGGTAATTACTGCATCATTATTGTGTCATAAATAAATAAAATTATTTAATGTCTAAAAATTTAAATAAAATACAATTATTTATTCAATCATTTTATCTTTATAGTTAATATTTATAGTTGAATTTATCTTATATGTAACCCTATATTAAACATGGTTTAGTTACTAAACATTGAATTTAACACTTTTAACTCTTATTGAATTAAATAATAATAAATGTTCTAATCTAATCCAAGTGGACCTAATGGGTCATATTTCATTTTTAAGGTTTTTTTATTTTCGAATTATACTTAGCCAATAGAATTAGGACATGTATTAGGGTAATAATAATATAGTTTTTACCTTTAATTACCCTATTTACTTTTAACAGTGGTAAATAAAAGTAAAAGGTCACTATTCACCAAAAATCATTTTCATTTTATTTAACAACATTTTACATACTGATATCAACTATGTCTCTCGGATTTTAAAAATTCAACTCATAGAAGCATTAAAATTATATTTTATACAAATTTAAAAATTCTCCTAGGAGGTGGGTAAACGACGGTAAAAAGTTCAGTAAAATTTTAATATATATATATATACAATTATTATAAACTAGCTCCAATGAATTACACTAAACCTATACAGGTTTTATGTATCTATTTTGACCTAAAATAAATATAAATAAAATAAATAATTTAAATAAAAATTCATGTTTAAACTATAACTCAGTGTTTTTCACTATTAATCAAAAATTGAATGTTTTTAGAAAAATACCAAAAACTCACCCAGAGCTAATTTTGATATTCTAAATACAAAAATTAAGTCTATTTTTATAAATTAAAAATATAGAAGTTTCATTTATTAATTTAAAATTAATTCCCATTGTCAAAACCAAAAGGCGTATTTTTTAAGAAATTATAACTGTCAACAGATTGAAACTTGTTTATATCCAATTTCAAATTGAAATTACTTACAATGACTAGAATTGGATTAAATAGTAAAAATATAATCTATTTATACATCTAAACCATTAAAATGTATAATTTAACACTATAAATTATTTTGATTTAAATTTTTTTTTTCAGTTAAAATATAGTATTTTTCACTATTCAACAAAATATGAAAGTTATCAAGAAAAATGCCAAAAATTTATTGAAACTAAATTCTTATGTCCCAATTCTAAAAAAGAATTTTATTTTGTCAAATTTAATATATAAAAGTTTCAAATATTGGATTTAACAAGGGTTCACCATTAAAAGGCAGTAAAAGTGCATTTTTTTTGAAAAATACATCTTTTATATGAAAAAATGAATTAGTTCTTACATTATGTCTAATAAACTCATTATATGGATTCTAAAATTATAAGGATTATATAATGTTTATAATTCAGTTAATAATATTCATAGCTGCTTTTGGATGGTTAGTTTGGTAATTCGTGGTGCGGTTGAACTCGGTGTTGCGTGTAGTGCAAGTTATTGAATTATTTTGAAGAAATAATGTACTTTGAAATCTTGGGGTGTTACAGCTCTACAAGACTTTTGGATGGAGTGAATAGTTTTCTATAACATTAAAAAAAATGTGATAAGAATTAAAACACTCATAATAAATATTTTCATTGTTTTTGATGGATGTCCACATGTTTGGAAGAAACCATGCACCGCTTTATGTGGTTTATCAAAGGGTGCACACTTTGCTTTTTCAAACCCCATTGTCTCACCTAAATGTGTTCAAATATTGTATAGCCACTTAAGGATCAAAAAATTTTCAAAATAACATGACTAACCCCAATATAATAACATATCAAATAACTATCAATAAATAGATCAATAAATACATGAAATATATAAAACCTTATTTTTTACATAGATATTATATTCAAATATATGAATATTATTTACATAACATGATAATGCATGCTGGAATTTTTTAGGTCTAGTATATTTTGATACATTGAACATAAATAATTGTTTCAAAAATTACCTACATCAACTCCCGCTTATTTATTCATAACTATCAATATTCGTAATCATATCATACTTAATACCTTTCTTCCAAACATAGTGAAAGGAATCATAAAAAAGGGAGATCTCAGAGGATTACCAAGGGTAAAAAAAGAATATTTCTATTACCCCATAAAAATACCATGAGAAAAAGTTTATTATAATTTGATCATGATATTTGAAAACCATTCCCTACATATCAAGGATAAAAATATTAATTCATCGTAAAATTCATGGTAGCTCGCAAGAAATGAATCAGAAATGAATCAAAGAACACGAATAATGAGATAAAAATGTAGGCATAAGAAATTCAATTTTATAATATAAGTAAGTATAGGAAATAATTTCCTTAGTATTCATTTCCCATTTTTAATGTTATAAACAGGTAATTTTTTCACTCTATAATAAATCCTATCAGTCAATGTTCAATCCCATGTCTATCATTGCAGGTATAGTAACTTGTTAATCTAGGTTCAATCTCCTTCTAATTATTGTTTGCCCACCCTATGATATAGTCTTTGTAGTTATACATGACACATATTTATGTCATATCAGATGTTACTTAAACTTTCATATACATCCATGATAATAATATTCCATGTTATATATAGCATGCTTGGTTTTTTTAATTCATGATCCATTCCTTTTATGTCATCATGTTATTCCTACTAACTCATGTGGTATGATTTATTCCCACTATATTCTCTTACTATGGTTTTATCTCAATAATTTGGTTCATGTATTCAACATCTTATCCTATGCTGATATACGATCTCAACGAAAGTTAGAATATCTTTATGAATAGTTATGAATGATGTTTAGTTCTCGTCTCATGTGTTTTAATTATATACCTAGTCTCCCAATGACTATATAAATTATGATCCTAGGTTTTTATATTATTTATAATTATTCATAAAATTATATAATGATTTGGTAAAAGGATTGGGTCACTATATTTCATTGATGATCATGGTCTATTTATTTTTGTGGATTAATACTCGAAAAAAAATTTCATACCCATAGGGATTATTTAATCACTAAATAAAACCTAGATTGAAACATAGGGAATAAAAATTTATGATATACTTTTCATCTATAGGATTGTCCTTCCAATCTCATAGTTTCATTTTTAATCTTATTATCATTGTACTCAAGCCCCCTAATTCTGGGGTTCATTTCTACATAAAGGGTTTAAATAAAATATCCCATGTAATCAACAAATGTGATAGTAAATGTAAGGATTGACCTAATGAAATTAAAAATCTAATGGAAACTAGAGATCATAACACCATGAATGTATTAGTTCAATTGGATCAAGAAAAAAATAATAAAATAAAACACGTGTAATTACATCCTTCTTCTAATGAGGATCAAGTTGTAGTCAAATCCTATATGTGATAATGGCCTCTTATATTTTGGGGGCTCTCAATCCCCTCATTGTGGAATAATATATTAAATTGTTTGAGAATATATTCTGTATTCTCTAATTACTGGAAGAGGATAAATTCATCTTAGTGGTTTATCAATTTGAAGGGGAAGCTGATCAATGGTAAAAACATATAAAGAACGTGATTAATAAAGAGTAAATTGATTCCATGGTATGAGAAGCATTAATAAAAAAACATTGAATAAATATTTCCCTCAAACTCTCTATCTTACGATGGAGGGGTAGTTCCTCAATCTCATGAAATGTGGTGTGGAGTCTATGAGAGCATATGAGGAAGACATAAAAAGACATTCATGGTATACTTCATGGTTTTAAATTATTAATGAAAGTATGTTGTATTGATTCTTTATTGCATTGAAAAAAAATCATTTAAAATACATAGAATTTAATGTCATTGATAATTATATATAGATTATTTTCTTGGCTGTTAAAGTTGATATGAATCATTGTGATTCTCAATAGTCTGGTGGGACTAAAGAAAACAAATAGAATATAGAATTATTATTAGTAGAACCAATAGAAAAATAACATAGTGGAAAGAAAACCCAACATCCAACATTTAAATTTTATGGGATGAAACCTTTTAGAAATGACCAAATGGGAAATAGATGGTGATTCAAGTGTAGAAAAAAGGGGCACCAAGGTAATAAACGTAATACTAAAATAGAGAAACCCACTAATGTGGAAGTGTAAATAAAGGTTCAGATGAATAATATGAAAAAATTATGGGTCATTTTACTATAAGGAACTCTGAAATATTACGATTCAATTCCATAAGACATGGGTTTTCTGTAATAATCAACAACAATAACCTCCAAGGAAGTAATGAAGGGAATATTTTAGAACTTATAATAAGGTAGAGATGAAAAATTATGTGGTGATAGGTATGTTGGTTAATAATTAAATAATATAAAATATACTATAATATTCGGGTTCTATAAATTATATTATATATTTCATCTTTATTGTAACTATTCTACCACCCCCAAAAAATTAAAATGGATGGGTTATCTTTGAGAATATAAAATAGGGAAATTATTTCATTTAAGGTATATAACACCTCCTCAGTCAATTTTTTTTAAATCTTCTAGAAAATATCAACTTACATATCTTGGTGGATATTTATTCAATATTGGGTAGGGATTGTTTATTTTTGTTCAAAGTCAATATCAACTATCACGAGTGAGATATTAATCTTCATATCCTCCAGAATCCTTACATTCATTAAAAATGAATAGAGGGGATGAATCTCATTCAAAATCCCTATATCGTGTATGGATATTATTTCCTTTTGATTAATATTATGTGTCTTAAATTATTGAAACAAATGAGAGGATCATGCTTGAAGGACATCATGTCGTGAGGTACTACACATACGTGTTACATGAATAATTTCCTTATCATCCTCTAGACAAAGAGGTTGACTTATCAATTAATCATATCGATTGATATCTACCAATATCAATGAAATGATGTATAGTAGACATCATTAAGTTAAAATAATTGACGAAACAATTAAAAGATAATATAGAGAATAGTTTTTTATGCCAGGGATCTTTTCTTTGGGGTGTCTCGTTCATCTTTTTAAAAATAAAGGATGGATAAGTGTGCATATTGATTTATTACCAATATCATACCAAATTAAAGATAAAGATCATGTTTCCTCTATCACTGATAGATGGATTGATTGATATACTTTGTTGGGATGTGTATTTCTTTAATTTTTACATGTGGTCATGATATCACTAATTAATTCTTAAGAAGTATTATACTCCCAAGTAATCCTTTTGAACAAGGTATGGACACAATGAGTTCATAGTGATGCCTTTTGGAATCTATAATGGTCCATTAATATTCATGGAATTAATGAATGGAGTATTTATTGACTACCTAGAAGATTTTTTTGTAGTCTTTATAGATTATATAATGATATAAAACAATAGAAAGGAGTAACATATGGAGGAATTCAATACTATGCTAAATAATTTTGATAGAGTTAAACTATACGAAATATATATTAAATGTGAGTTCTATATGGAGAATGAATCATCCAATGGACATGTTATCACTAGAAAAAAGATATATTTGGACCCTTTTATGAAAAATGTAACTGAGGAGTGGCCCATTCTAGCGTCTATAAAGAATATTTGTAGATTCCTGAGTATAGATGTGTAAAACACATGATTTAGGAAGAACATAAAATGATATTAGAACCCACTAACAATTCTAACTCATAAGGTAGTATATTTTTTTCTGGACTAATAAATATAAAAAAATATTCAATGAGTTGAAAAGGTGGCTTTTAACTACATGAGTACTCTCCCTACCCACTAGTAGAGAACTCATTATTGTATACAATAATGATTCAAAAAAGGTATTAGGTTTTTTGTTGGAGAAAAATGATAAATTGATATTCTATTCCTCAATATAGCAAAATGTTCATTGGAAAATCTATCTGACACATGATCAAGAGTTGGTATTTCCCACTTATGAATTGAAAATAAGGTGGCATTATCAATTTGGGGAGAGTTGTGAGATATATACTAATCAAAAGGGACTCAAATATATATTCAAACATAAGGATATTAACATGAAACAATGAATATGGTTAGATCTAATCATGGACTATGATTTCATTATTAACTACCATCCAGGAAAAGAGAATAAGGTTACTAATGCTCTTAGATTAAAATATATTGCAACATTATCCCTGATGTGGATAGAGAAAGACCCTATAATCATGGACATTTAAGGGATGGAATTGGAAATCAAAATTGAAGAGAATAAATATTAACTTCTAAAATTAGTTTTAAAAACCATAAATCCAATAGGTGATTAAGGAGACACAAGGGGATAATATGGAGCTACAAAAGAAGGATAAAGCAGTAAAGTGATAATTTCTATATTATTACCATATAGATGATGATTTTATGATTTAATTTTGAATGAAGATTTTTGTTCATTCTTTTTATGAGATAAAAAAGAAGTTATTGGAAAACACACATAGCTCAAATTTATCTATCCATCAGGGATGTTCTAAGATATACTATGATAATCAAGATACTTGATGGGGGGACAACATGAATTATGATATTCTGAACTATATATCACAATGTTTAATATGTAATAATGTTCAAGAAAAATTATAGAAGACCAAAGGGATGATTCAACCGCTGCCAATACATAAATATATATTAGAGACTATTACAGATTACATTTTCACTAGTCTCCCAAATACATCCAAAGGATATAACTTTATAATGGGTGTGGTGGATTGAGTCAACAATGTTTCCTACTTTATTACTATTTAGTAATTTATCTCACTTGAAAAACATTCCAATATATTTTTTATGGATGTAGTGGGGTTGCATGGGGTTCCACATTCAATTCCTTAAAATCATGACCCAAGGTTCATATATAAATTTAGTATATATATTCAACATTCCTTGAGTACTAAATTTAATTTTATCATGATCTATCACCCCAAATTGATGGCCAATATAAAAAGACTATTAGTACGCTTGATTTCATGATAAGATCTTACAAAATCGAAATTAATGGTGGGTGGGATCAACAACTTCCTATGATTGAGTTCTCATAAAACAGTAGCTTCTACTTTAGTAATAATACAGATCAATTTGACAATATATATTGAATTCAATATAGAACTCAAATATTTTGAGATATGGTTAGGGAATGAAAGATACATGGCCATTATCTTTTTCATGAAATAACATAAAATCTTATATCCATAAAAAAATATATAAATGCAACACATATTTTGAAAAAGAGTTATGCAGAAAACTATTTGAGTAAATGGGGTTTGATGTTTGAGATAAAGTTATCATCCTAATATCTCAATAGAAGTGAGTCATGTGACATGGAAATAAAGAAAATATTATCCCATGGTAAATTTTCCCTTTTGAGATCATAGATCAAATCCAAAAACTATTTTACTAGTTTTCCCTTCAACTATGTATGGATCATGTTCATGACATTTTTCACGTATCACTCTTGAGGGAAAAAAAGATCCCTCACGTGTACTGAATCCATTGATGGTTCCACTAGATAATGATCACTCTTTTGAAGAGAATCCGGAAAAGATATGGGACCATAAAGATAATGATATGGAAAATAATACAACTCACCTGGTTAAATTACTATCAAGGAGAAAAAAATATAATGAGGCAACCTGGGTAAAAGAGGATTCCCTGAAAGATATGTTCCCTCACATTATTCATGAAATTTTTAGTGGGTTGTTTCATAAGGTTGGAGAATTTACCAACCATATTTTTTAAGAAATATTTCTATCTATATAGTATAAATTCTATGGTATCATGTGTTTCAAGAAACATCAATATAAAAAACAAAATAAAAAATATTTTTTTAATTATATACTTATAAATTCGTTTTTATAATGGTGGTTATGAAAAAGATTAACTTAATTAAAAAAATATAGTTTACACATGTAACAAATGAAATATAAATGTGTATACAACCCTTTTTAAAATAAATAGAAATATTCGTTATGAAAAACTGCTTAAATACCCAAAATAGATTTTAAACCAATAAAATAAAAAATAACACTTGTTGGATAATATTAATAAAACTTGTATATATATACTATTCTACATGTATTGTCTTTAAAATACTCTATATTTTATGATGATTTTAATGCTCACAAATACCCTTATTTTCATTACTAATGATTTTACGTTAAGAGTATTTTGGGAAATTAATATTAATTATATTTATAATTTAGAAATTATTTTAAAGCTTATTAATTGAGTGGAATATTTTACAATGCATTCAGAATTCTTTTTATCATGTTACGAAAACACTATTCATATTGTACATTGAAGAACATAATATAAGGAATAAACCCTACATTCCTTTTATATCTGATGTCAGAGGATTGGCATGTATAGATAATTAACATTACACTGACAGAATATTATGATAAAAGAACCTTACATTTTGATGGAACCTTATGTTTGAAATATGAGAAAAAGATGGATGAAGAACCCAATGTAAGAATAGAACCTTATGATTGAGAAGAAAACATATGGATCATCAAACATAATTTATTTATGAATAGTACATTCTGAACATAAAAGTATGGATCATATACTTTACATTCTGATGTCAATGAAGTATGTATCATCAACCATACATTTGTGATAAATCTTACATTTTGATGTTTTATTAGCTTATGAAAAGATCCCAATGTTTGAAATCTTTATGCATTGGAGATTTGAATTTAAAACTTTATTAGAGATTTTGTTAAATGGTATTTTATAGAATATCGGGCTGATTTAAATCTTGGTTCAAGCCAATTATTAAAACTCATCTTTAACTGATTTAATGGATATATTATTCGATTCAAAGGTTCTATTTAAGAGGAGTAATTCTTGCCTATTATTAAGGAAAGTGACGACTACTCTATTTTCAAATTTGAATTCTCATGGACTTTCATGTGATATTTGTAGATTTAGATTTTAGTATTAGGAGCTCATAGTTTGTCTATATATATTTTATTATAATTTACAAATAGATACATACAGAACCTACCTACATACCAAGAACATAAAGGGTTCTAAAAATTTGTTTCCTGAGATGATCTTTTTCAGATTTGCTACAACAAAAATGTTCAGACTCTGTTCTCAATAGAAGAATAGAAACATTTATGATTTAATTGTTATAAATCAAAGATAATTGTAAGACTATGGATGATTTTTCACTATAAATATTTCAATATCTATTACAAATGGATCGTTTCAGATCTGAAACATCTTGAAGAACACCATTTCTGAAGGCGGGAATCAATACATTGTCAGATGCATGTTGCTGCAGCTGTATAGAACAATCGAAAGCATTATAAAACAATACCCTTTTCTTTTAAGGAGTGTTGGCTTCATGACCTATGATGTGATTGTACGGTTCTTGTTTTGAGAACCTGAAGGCTCTATTTTAAATCCTTACATTGTAAAGGTGTCAACTGCCTGCACTCGGTTGTGGATAATATTGTGATAAGTGGACTGGCTAATAAAAATCACCAAGCTCATGGAGAAGAGCATGGGTGGAGTGGACTAGGGGGTTTCCGTGCCTCAAACCACTATATATCCTCATGTCCTAGTCATTTTTTATTTCCACTTATTAATCATATTTAACAGAGTTAAATGATAGAATCGGTTCTATTCAAGATTCTCGATAAGTTTTTTAAAGTAACAATTCACCCTCAATTTTGGTTATCTCATATATACAACCTAAAAAATGGTATCAGATGAAAGATTTATAGAAAGCTACAAAACGATGAATGCATTAAGGCCTATATTAAGAGATATTAATGGATAATACGCAAGAATAAATATCAATGGTCTGGTATCCTTATATAAATGGTGAAAACAATGGATGCTCAAAATCAAGAATGGTTATCTAAATGAATAATCTTGGGTTTAGAGTCTTATGAAATATCACTTTTCCCTTTAATATTCCAGAAAACCAGAAACATGGGATACTATTATAGAAGCTTAATACGACTTGAATTCTAATGAAATGAATGTTATTATATGTTTCCTTACACATAATGAATTCAACCATGTTTCACAGAGCCCAACATACAATGAGATGTGACAATGTATAATAGTTTCTTATAAAGGAATGAAGATGAATGACAGATGATGTATGCAACAAAAAAAATTTCTATAGTTTTATAATTTTATATGGATACAAGATTACCCTAATGAACAGAAGGTTTACAAAAATTGTCAACAACATAACAACTTTAAGAGATAATATCAAACAAGGCGATCAAAATTTGATAGTACTGAGAGTAATCCCTAAAAAATGGAGTAGATTATCAGCTTCCATTATACAATCATCACCAATTAAGGATTAAAAATTTGTGAATTTATTGACAGAAAATGATATGTGAATAAGAAATGAAAGATGATACTAATTATCATAATGTATTGGTGAAAAGGGAGAACACTTCCATAAAGGCAACTTCCCATATGAAAATTACAATGATGAAACAAGAAATCATGAATGAAGAACATTAAGATTCATCTAATTCTGAAATAAAACATACATAGTTAACCAAAAAAATTCAGTAAGTATTATAATAAAAAGAAACGATTCAGAAATCCCATCAAAAAGGATGATAAATACTCAAGGGAAGTGAGATGCTCTGAGTGCATGAAAATTGGTCATTTAAGACCTGACTGTCCTCTGTTGAAAGGTGAAATGAAAAAGAGAGTTCTTAAAAATACTGAATATTATCACAAGGATAAACGAGCAATAAAATCTACATGGAGTGTTTTTGAATAATCCCACAAGTCATGCAAATATAAATCAGAAAACAAAGAATATATCATAAGAGAAAACATGTTCTCCGTGGTTGATGTTGATCAGGTGTAATCCTATTAATCCTCTAATTTTGATTGTGATTCTATATATTCAAATTACAATCTTTCAGCCTATTGAAAAATGATAGAATAAATATATGATTCTCTATTAAATAATTGTAATACACTAAATAATATTCACAATTTTGTTTTAGTAGAAATATACACTTTACTAAAATAGACCCAAGTGTTAATTGAGATATTTATATCCTTAACCACAAACAATGCATAACATGAAAACAATATTAAGACACTACAAAGTTAAGTAGAAACCTATTAGGGTGTTGATATATTCATTAAAAAAGGAGAAAACAAATTAAATTAAATTTTTTGTAATAATTTCATTAAAAAGGAAAGATATGGTATAGGAAGTAATGATGAAAAACATAAACAATATTAAAATAGTGTGGTTCCTAAATCAAAAAGAGTAACTTGTCATTACTATTGAACAGAAAGATATATAACCAAAAACTGTTTTCAATGAAATCCATAAAAAATTGTAATGTAAAAGTCTTTTTTTCAAAAAATTTATATGATCTATATGTTATGTGTTATAGAAAAAAATGAAATTATTAGTTCTCAGATTTTTTCTAGCAAACACTACTAGACCAAAGAAAATATGGGTATCAAAAGAAAATCTTGTTTAATCTATCTTTGTTGGATGTAGGTCATAGAAGAAGAAAACTTATAAAGTACATGGATAGTGGTTTCTCCAGGAACTTGAGTTAAAACTCATCCAACATCAAATCATTAACATAAAAGAGTGTTGGATTAGTTGTCTTTGGAGACAATGCAAAAGGAAATTTATTTTTGTCTTGGAATGGGAAGAGATCCAAAAACAGTCTCCATAAAAAAAGTATTATATGTACAAAGAATAAAACATAACAAGATATGTATTTTTCATCTATGTGATGATGGATTTTATGTTAATTTTTCTTACAATTCTGGTTCTATATTTAAAGGTAAACTGCTTAAATTTAGAGCACCCATAACTTACAATGTTCATACATTGGAACTAAATTCCTTGTATATGAAAAAGTGAATTTTTTTAAATGATAAGATAAATGAATATTGGATCTGGAATAAGATAATTGGACATTATAATATTTATTCTTTTCATAAGTTATCAAATAAAAAAAATTAGTTTCAGATTTATAGAGTCTTAAGATGAAAAGTGACAGATTTGGTGATGCATGTCAAATGGGAGAATAAAACAAATGTTCCTTCAAATATGTTAAAAAAATTGCTACATCCAGAAATTTAGAACATATCCACATGGATTTTTTAGGAACATCAAGATTTTCATGTTTTGATGGTAAATTATTTGTATTTGTTTTAGTTATTAACTATTCTATATTTACATGGATATATTTTTTAAAATATAAAAAGGAATATTTTGATGGATTTGAATGTTTTTCCTAAATTTTGTAAATTGAAAAAGGTTTGAATATAATTTCATTAAGAAGAGATCATAGAATAGAATTTGAAAAACAAGAATTTAATTACTTTTTATCAATATGGTTATTAAACACACCTTATCTAAACCAAGAGCACCTCAACAAAATGGAATTGTTGAAAGAAGAAACAAAATTATTCACAAAATAGATAAAATGATACTAAATGAATATAGTGTTCCAACCTATTTTTGGGAAGAATATGTAATAATATCTTTCTACATAATGAATAGATTTTTAATTTGAACAATTTTCAAAAGGACACCCAATTAACTTTAGAATAATTGAAAACCTAAAGTAATATAAATTAATGTTTTTTGGATGCAAGGTATATTTATTGAACCCCAAGGATAATATTGATAAGTTTGATCCAAAATATGAAGATGGAATATTCATTGGATATTCTTCTACCTCCAATGCATATAGAGCATTAAAAAATTTCAAGGATTGTTGAAAAATCAGTTCATGTGAAATTTGATGAATCTGAGGCTTTTTTCAGAATGAAAGATAAAAATGATGAAACTAACTCTTATGATATCATGAGACTTGTGAAATTGAATGATTATTTTGAAAATGATAAATAAAATTAAAATTGTTTAGAAGAACCAGACACTGATGAATGTAATGTTGTTTTACCTTGATAGTCTGGGACCCTAAAGAATCTTCCTGTAAAAACTGTTATAGGAGACCTTGACATAAGAATAAAAACTATATGAAATGTAGGAAATCGAGTTTTATTATCTTCTATTCTGTCCCAATTAAAATCTAATACTATATAAGAAGCATTAAATGATAGGAGTTTCATGATAACAATGCAAGAAGAACTCAACCAATTCAACAGAAATGATGTTTGGAAATTTATTTATAAACAAAAAACTATCCTATTATAGGTTCTAAATGGGTCATTTGAAATTAACAAGATGATCAAGGAATTATAACTATAAATAAAGCAATACAAGTAGCTAAAAAATAATTAGGAAGAAGGTATAGATTCTGAACAAGCCTTTCCCCAATATCTAGAGTAGAAACCATTATAATCCATTTATTAATTATATCTCAAATGAATATTAAATTTTAGCATATGGATGTGAAATATTCCTTTTTAAAAGGTTATATAATGTAGGAAGTCTATGTCGAACGACAAACTAGTTTTGAAAAATATCAAAAACCAGATTCTATTTTTAATCATACTAAAGCTCTATATGGCCATAAAAAGAATATAGACCAATTTTCTAAAGATTATGTTCTTTTCTTTAGAAAACGGATTTTACTGCTGGTATAGATGATCCAAAAATTTTCAAGAAAATTGTGAATTATAATATTTTATTAGTTCAAATTTATGTTGATGATTTAATTTTTGGGTTAACTTATAAAAATATGTTTCATGAGTTTTGAAATATAATTCCAAAATAATTTTAAATGAGCTTGATGGGAGAACTAAATTTGTTTTTAGGATATTAAATATATCAGAAAATTTGAAATGTTTTGAATCAAATAAAATACATTATTTATTTACTATGGAATTTCCAACATGAAAACTATAAGACATATGCAAATCATATGTGTATGAATATAAAACATGATTTGGATGAAACAAGGGAACCAGTGGACACCTATTAATAAAGAGGTTTTTTCGTAGTTTTATATATCATACTACTAGAAATTAAGACATTATGTATTCAGTATGAAATTGTGAAAGATTCTAATAAAATCCTAAAGAATCTCATCTTCCTCGTGTGAAAACAATTTTTAGATATTTAAAATGAAATGTTTCTAAACATCTTCGTTATCCAAATACTTCTAATATTAATTTAATTTCATACACTGATACTGATTTTAGAAGTTGTATAATATATAGAAAAATTATCTATGGATCCTTCCTCTTTTTAAGATAATCCTTAACAACTCACAGTTTCTCTATCAACAGCCTAGGCAGAACATATATCTGTAGGTAGTTGTTGTGCACATGTTCTATGGATGAAGATCATAGTTATAGACATTGAAGTAAATGTTGATACTACATCTATTTTATGTGATAATACAAGTTCTATGAATATAAAAAATAAATAAGTCTTGAACTAAGAATATGGATATAAGTCATCATTTTCTAAGAGATCATGATTAAAAAACATATTTTTAGAATTTTTAAATACATAATATCAATTAGATGATATTTTTACTAAACCACTCCCCACAACATGTTTTGAGATTATTAAGGGGGACCTATGTTTATTAAATTTTAAATAAGTTTTATTTAATTTTAATTATAATTTTATTTATTAAATTATTTATTACTATATTTTTATTTAATGATT
The DNA here is from genome assembly GCA_963277665.1 of Viscum album. Lineage (NCBI taxonomy): Eukaryota > Viridiplantae > Streptophyta > Magnoliopsida > Santalales > Viscaceae > Viscum > Viscum album. Next base: position 2,107,851,182 of record OY728122.1, on the reverse strand, counting down.
TAAAATACATTTACATTAATGTGTTATCTTTCACAATTAAACTAATTTCTCTACATATTTTACATAAATTAGTTTTATCAAATCGTATAATTTTATTTATTCAATATTAATTTTACAACAATATATATAGTTTTTTTATTTTATTTTGTGTAATTATTATCGTACGTAATGACATGAGAATCGAGGTTCTATTTGAACCAATTTCAAATTTCATACTAGCTCTTTTCTCAAGCCCTTTTTAATACCTAATCCATCATCTCTTTTTTCTACCTCTATTTTCCCTTCATAACCCTAGAAACCGTTTAGCCTCAAATTTTCATAGATTTTAAATCTACTTCAATAGGAATAGAAGAGACTAACATAGTCGAGGAGGGTCATGTACGTAATCACAAGAACCTGCACTCAATGGGAAGAAAAATACTTCAAGGAAAAGTGGTTGACAAGGACATAATTTAGTAGAAAAAACATTTTTTGAAGAAATTACATTCCTTTTAGGGTCTCAAGAAGACCTTCAATGAGGATTAAACTTATTTTTTTATGAGGAAGAATTGTGATGATTTTATAAAACTATTCAAATTATTTTGGGAGATACCAAAGATTCATTAATCACTGAAATAGAGGATAATAATTTCTCTATTTCATTAGTTGAGATTGCGAAGATTTGGAAGTATCCTCATTAGGGTGTTTTTCATTTCAACATGAAATCAATATGTGATCAGAACCACAAGTCAATTTTTTTTATATATTTTCAATTTGAATCAATGAACAATAGGGAATTTTTTTGAAATATTGGGATGCTAACTAGAAAATTTTAGTTAATTTCATTCAAACTACCAAAGCGCCCCCGATGAATGAAATGGGGAATGTCATATACCCCGAAATGTACATCATGTTTCTATTTCTGAGTAAAATTATGTTGAACTTCCCATAATATCTACTAAGATTTTTGAACTATTATTTTCAGCTTAAAGCAAGGATAAATTTTTATCCATATAGAGTGATAATTAAAAAATAGAAAAAAATATATGACTAGATTGACTAAATCAATGGTGAGATTTAATCACAAAAATGTCTTAAATGCTGGAAACCTTAGTATGTTATAATTTTTATGGAACATAGTCAAAGGTAATATTAATTCTGTTTGAGCATATGAGGGCCAAATCTCTACTCAGGGGGTGAAAGTTCCTCAATATAAAGAAGGATTTGAAAAATCCATGAACAGAGAAGATTTAAAACTCTCAATGAGATTACTTTTTGTATCTGAATATGTATATGATGAGTAATTATGTCATGAATTACTTCTAAGGACAAGGAATATATATGTTCCATAAGAACATGATCATGAAAATATTCTATGTCAGTGGATGCTATACGTTTATAAAATTTTGAATGATCCTGTTCAGGAGGATAGAATAGAGATACAAAAGGAATGGAAAGAATGTGTATTTCCCCAAGAAGAAATAACACCTCAAGAAGAAGTGATACCTCTAGAAGAAGTGCTTCCCAGAATAGAAGAATTAGTTCAAGAAAAATATCCAGTGACAGAAACAATATATCAGTCTATAGATCAAATTGGAAATTACTAGAAAGAAGAGTGGATTCAAGATGTTGTTTCTCCTAAGGATCAGTGGGATATTGAAAATTTGAATCAAGAAATAGAAAATTTTTTAGTGGTTTAAAAAGAAGTTTTAAATGAATCTTTTTCTGTTGAAAAAGTCATAAGAGAAGTCTGTTGAAAGATCAGTAGAGAAGGAAGATGAAAAGAAATGTGATGATCAATCTTTACCCTTGGAACAAGTACATAAACCTCTGTATCCATCACATGATTCCTCTGATTCACTATCATGTCATATGGAAGATCTAGTTATGAAATTTAACAGAACTCAAGAAGAAAATTCTTTTTTGAAAACTAAGCTGAAAAAAGACAGAAATTGGATGATTTGAATTGAATTACTCTTTCAAAAGGGATATTTGAAGCATTATAGAGGGGAGTGTTGAATGAAATTGGAAATCTGATGTTAGAAACTATTTAAATATCATATTTTGTGAATTTAAAAAGATACTTGGACCAAAAATTTGATTCTGTTGTACGAAATCAAGCAATTACATTTGGTACATAGCCTGATCAGGTAAAGAGTTCTCAGGCCATTACTTTTGTAATGAGCAATATGAATGACATACTACAAGATTTTCAATGTAATAGTTCTCCCTTGGGAGTCTTTTAGACAATCAAAAATATCTTTTTCAGAAAATAACTTCTAGTGAACTATGTATGAGAGTCTTACTCAAAAAATTTATAGAGAAGATGAATGTATTTATGTAAAAAGTGTAAATTCTGCATGATTTCGTCAAGAAATATCTAATCATATATATCCATGTGAGTCCAGATGAAAGATATTTATTTATCACTCTGGGAGATGCAGTAATGAAGAAGATGAGGTTGGAGTTGACAGAATTGAATGAAATGTTTCTGAATCACATAAATACCTTATCCAATCATTAATTTAAAAACCATGATTCATGATCACTATGTATCTATAAACTGTGCGATAAATGAAATATGATGGTTACATATTTGATGTGTATCGTTTATTATGATATCTATTATCTATACTAAAATTGGCTTCCTCCTTGCCTACTTTTCACCATTTCCATCTTTCACGTCACCCAATATTATAATTTCCTCTACTCCTAATTCCCCATCCCACGACACAATTCTGTCTCCCCCTCCCGCGCTCCACCTCCATTCCATCGGGTTTCTCCTAGGGTTCCCACCGGTGTCCGTCAATCCTGTCTGACAACCCTCTCCGCGAGTCCCCTCTCCCAGTCACCTTCCCGAACATCCACCGCCTCCACGCCTCTGTCTCCATGCCTCCACCTCTGCGTGGTCCACCTTCGGTCCTATCTGGATTTCTTCTAGGGTTCTTATAGCTCTCCGTGACTCCCGAATCTCAAACCTCTCCGCGATTCCCATCTCTCGGTCCCCTTCTCGATCATCCTCCGCCTCCACAACTCCGCCTCCATGCCTCCACCTCGGCGAGCTCTATTTGTAGTTGAGTTCAGTTGTCGGCAAGGAGTCTAAATAGGACCAAATGTTGGTGAAGTATATGTGAGCATCGTCGTCGTTGGGGTATGCTTGCAATTATGGTTTCAAAAGCAATCTATATCTAAGGGTTTGAATAATGTATATACTTCGATCTATGTAGTGTACGTTTTGTTGATTTTTCTTTTGAGCTGTCTGAATAGTAGGTTCTCATTTCTGGCCCATTGATTTGTTTAATATTTTGCTTCCTTCCATTAATTTATTTTTCTATAAACTCATGTTGTCGAGAAATCCTGCAATTGTATTTCTCCATTGATATATGAAAATATATTGTCCAATTTTTTATAGTGAAGAAGGTATGGATTTCTTATTTTATTCCAGATTTCCTTTCCTACAGCAGGTTTTCACTTATAGGAAAGTTCACATTAAGGATTACGATTCCATAAATTTATGCTTCCTTTTTCATAAAATAAAAGCATACCACTAATAGTACCTTTCCTTTAAATGCTACTAATATTAGAAAAATAATTTATATTACATCTGTATCTGGTTTGATGTGTTTGTTTTCAACATATATTAAAGTCACTTTACTGTCCACTGTGCATAATATAGTTAAAACTACAACCCATTTATGGGTACCTATTAATGCGTTATTTTATAATACATTCAGACTGCATATTATGTTGTCTAAGTTTAGTCTAATTTACACCAGTTTCTTTTATGTTTCTATGACTATACTTCATTGTATTAATAGGACAGTGCTTCATGAGGTATACAAAATATTCACTCCATCTCTTTCATCCGTCTTAACTGTTTAATGAATCATCAATAACCATCCAAGGAAATCATTTTTGTATACTATATCCCCTCTACCCAGCCCCCTCCCCCAGCCCCGGCCCAGCCCCCCCTCCCCCTGCCCAGCTCCCTCCCCCTGCCCCTGCCCAGCCCAATCCCCCTACCTAGCTCCCCCCTCCCCCTACCCAGCTCCCCCCTCCCCCTGCCCAGCCTCCCCTCCACCTGCCCAGCTCCCTGCCACCCCCTGCACCTGCACAGCCCCCTCCCACTACCCAGCTCCCCCCCTCCCCCTGCCCAGCCCCCCTCCCCTGCCCAGCTCCATCCCTCCCCCTGCCCCTACCCAGCCTGACCTCCCCCTGCCCATCTCCCCGCCTCCCCCTTCCCCTACCCAACTCCCTCCCCTCTAGACAATTTCAGTATAGCATATTTTTTATTTCAAAATTTTGTTTTCATGTAATTCATTTATGTATACTATATATATTCTTCGTTGTTAGAGGTATAAGTGTCGTTTATTAAATTTACATGACATTTCTTATATATGGGTACCTCTTACTACATTATGTGACATTTAATAATGAGATTTCGTTGATTTTTTTTTTCTATAATGTATATATGTATCTTTGATGTTGGTATAATTGTGGTTCATTGAAATCACAATAAAACAGAATACTTAGCCGCAGGAGCATCCTTCTTCACTCCTTAAATTAACCTCAATATCCATCCAAGGTATTCATTCAAACCATTTTGCAGATGTCTTCCCATAGTGCATTCTACTTATTTGAATATGCTGTTTTCAGATGTATGATATCTATATAAAATATATATTCTTTTTCGTGATGGAGTAACTATCGTTCAGTAAAACCACAGTACACTGCATGTTTGAATTACATTTACAACATACATTATATATAATTCAAACATGCATTCTTTGTCGATTGTCTAAAAAATATATTTTAAATTGACTATATGTACCAATCAACATCTTATCTTTGAATTCTAAAACTTGAAAATTAAACATAAAGACATCAAAACAAAGATGTAGACGCCATCAGCATCTCGAGATGCAAGGTTTCAAAGAAGATTTCGTATGAGAGAATGAAAAATCGGTAAAAAATTAGTGTATTCCCTTGGAAACATTACATGATCTAACTTACTGAATTACAGGTTCGTAACATTACAGGAAAATTACCGATGAGCTCCCACGAACTATTTTCTACTGCAACATTTGACACTATGCAATTGAATTCTGACTTGACCAGAGGAGCACACATACCTATTTCACCTATTCATACCAAGGGTCAGTACTTTTGATATTACTAACATTTTCAAATAGAGTAAAAAAATTAAATGTGAATAATCTCATATGATTTACCCATTTTATTGTTGAACTGACAGTGGCTCTATATTCTGGATCTTATTCGCCCAATACCATTCAAGCAAGCCTTAGAAATGATACTAATAACCGTATTAACTTTACATCAAGTAAGTATCTGAGCGTTTCAATCTAAAATTACATCTAATCGTTATACTTTTTTTGATATCCTGGCTATTCACCATAAGAGGTTCAGGAATTTCATTGTCACAAATGTCTTTGAACGGTTTGTTATATTAAGCTGTCAAAGAACATTGACTAAGTATTTTTTTGTTACTATGTTGTAACATTGTATAGTTTTTCAAATATTAACTATCATTGACAGCTCATCATGGATCTTCATCAACAAGATCCGCGCCTGGTAGCAAGAGAAAGCATATATCATCTTCTAATAAAGCAAATTATGACCCCTCTCGTATTTAATCCATCAGCGTATTTTTGTGAACTATTTCACATTTTGTCTCACATGTATTGAAAAAATAAACTATATTTATATTACTTCTTTTAGGTATAATGATTGAGGGACATATTCTCAGTTACCCTGCTCGTGACACATTATCAGAGTAAGCACAACTCACACTTTCAGATGATCTTCAAATATGACTTAGTGTAATATGTTTCATACTATGATTAAAACAGATACTGTTTTACTTTTTCAACTACCGGTAATGAAGCATATTTTTCCAACATAGGTGTGTTGTATATTATAATCATGGTGTATTCTATATATGAATCTATAGATATATATCTCCTATGAATCTGAATTTACCTGTACTTTTAATGAATTATTTAGACTTCAAAAATATGTGTCATCTAAATTGACTCATGTCATTTCAGAAAGAGATGTAACAACTGGTGAAATCAATGCTGCATTTAATCATCAGAGAGAGTTTTTAGGTTTGACCCAATACATAATCATTTGTTACTAAACTTGAATTTTGTATGAATTTTCTTACTTACTAAATGAAACAATTATTGCAGAAAGCATGCATCAACTTCAACTTGCCGAAGCTACAGGTCACCGTACAATTCATATCTTTAACTACTTTTATTCAGGTCCTGATGGTTTTACATAATTTATAATTCCAAATTTATTAACCCCATTCATTTAACCATAATTCACCTACAAAATATTTGAATAGTGGAGATCCCTCTAATGTTTGTCAACACTGTCGTTATATATTTTGGTTTGATGAGAGAAATATTAAATGCAGCACCAAAGATAACACATGATTTTCTATATGTTGCGCGGTTGGTAAAGTCTCTTTGCAATTACTACCGTCCTTCCCTCCATACCATCAAACATTGGTCTTTGATCAAAACTCTGTGGAGGCAAGAAGATTCCAGGAATATATGCATATTTACAAATATATTTTTGCATTCACATCAATGGGTGGTAAGGTTGACAGATCATTCAATGATGGAAGAGCTCCAACTATATTCAGATTGAATGGAAAAAACTACCATTGCATAGGTAGTTTGTGTCCTCCTGAGGGACTACTACCTAGGATTTCCCAATTATATGTTTACGATACTGCAAACGAGTCTCAAAACAGGATTCTGAACGTCAGGTAAAATTTAATATGTCGGTTACCACATTTATGTGATTTTCATATTTTCACTTCATTCGTAACATAATTCACTTTTCAGTTATGATGGAGCAAATTCAAACACAGCAGTCAATTATAATGTTGTTGTCAACTTACAAAATATGCTGCATGAAACAAATGTTTTAGCTCTTCAGTTCAGATGTGCAAAGGATGTTCTTGATCGTCAAGAACATGCAAACTTAAATTTTCTTCTTTTCAAGAGAAGACAAATAGATGCAAAGACATACCACTTGCCTACAGCTTCGGAGATTGCGATTCTTATTATCGGTGACATTGAAGATCTCAACTATGACAGAGATATTATTATTCAGAGCATAAGTGGTGATTTGCAGCGGATGGATGAGCATCGTCCCTTGTACCTGCCATTGCAATATCCACTTATTTTCACAAATGGTTAATATGGATACACTGACAACATTTTACATATATCTACATCTATGAGTACATGTACAAACGTTAGGAAAGTTACAATGCGTGAATACTTCTCCTATCACTTGCAGTGTCGTTCGAGTGATAGGTCAATATTACAATTTTTGAGAAGACTGTTGCAACAGTTTATTGTTGATGCATATATAATGATAGAGTCTCAGAGACTATCCTTCATTTGCTTCAATTAAAAATGATTGAGGGTTGAGTTGTACAATGGGTTGCAAGATTATTTTTTACGAGGTGACCGTGATGGGTCTGCATGTTGGAATCATATCATTTTACCATCTTCATTTACTGGTGGTCCCAAATATATGATTCAAAATTACCAAGATGCTATGTCAATATGCAATTGGGCAGGATATCCAGATTTGTTTTTAACATTTACATGCAATCCAATATGGCCTAAGATCACAATATTTGTATCATCTAACAATCTTAGGCCTTCAGATTGTCCGCACATTTTATCCAGAATTTTCAATATTAAGGTTTACCAGTTGATGAAAGATTTACGAGACAGATGTTTCTTTGGACTATCACGAGCAGGTACCTGCTTTAATATGGATTATTTTATGACACATACTTTATCTTAACTGATGAATATGTTGTTGAACTATTTCATTTATATCATTAATTTCTGTGAAGTTGTTCGTACATTGGAATTTCAGAAACGAGGACTGCCTCATGTACACATTTTGCTGTTTTTATGAAGAGAGAGCAAAGTAGGTACTCCTGCCTGCATTGAAAAATGTGTTTCTGCTGATGTTCCAAACAAATGTGACTTCCCAAAACATCATGAGGCTGTTAATAAGTTTATGATGCATGGACCTTGTGGTAATGCAAATCGCCGATCACCTTGTATGAAAAATGGAATGTGTACTAATTTTTTTCCAAAAAAAATTGATGAAAATACAACAGTTGATGATGATGGGTATGTTCTATACCGACGACGAAATTATGGAAACACGATCGTGAATAATGGGGTCCCATTGGATAATCGTTTTGTTGTACCGTATAATCCTTTCTTGATAACAAAGTATCAAGCTCGTCTGGATATAGAAATTTGCAATCAATCAACTTCCATAAAATATTTGTTTAAGTATATTAGAAAAGGTAATGATCGTGTCATAGTAGATTTGTATGAAACTAACAGTGCATCACAGTCAGGCAATAATTTTGAAGAGATTAAAATGTATTATGATTTCTGGTACATCTCTCCTTGTGAGGCTTCTTGGAGGATATGTTCATATGATATCCACTATAGATATCCTCCGGTTGAAAGGTTACATTTCCATTTACCAGGACAAAATATTGTTACATACACTGACACTAATCATATTGAGGATGTTCTAATTAAGAGTAATATTTATGATTCAATGCTTATGACTTGGTTTCAAGATAATATCGTTTACCCGGAAGGAAGGTGTCTCTCATTCGTAGAATATCCAACTAGATTTTTATTCCACCAATGAGAAAAAATATGGTGTCCATGAAAGCAGGGGTTCAGTATTGGTAGACTTTATTACGTGCCACCAACAACTGGAGAGCTTTATTACCTACTATTAATGCTAAAAAAGATCAAAGGTTCAACATCTTTTGAATGTATTAGAACTGCGAACAATAGTATCCATGGTCCTTTTCGTAAAGCATGTTATGCATTGGGACTTCTTGCTGATAACAGAGAATTTATTGAAGCAATAAAGGAGGTGTCAACTTGGGCTACAGGACAGTCTATGCACATACTATTTTCCAGCATTTTGTTCTCAAACAATATTTCCCGCCCCGACATTGTGTAGCATGAAACATGGGAGCTCCTCAGTGAAGACATCCTCGATGCGCAACAAAATATGATTCAAATGCCAGGTATGTGTTGTCAAATTTCTCGATCTATACTATGTGATCTATGTAGCTGTTGGTTCATTGAACTTTTACTTTTTTATGAATCCATTATACTACTTGAATAACAATATTTCATGATTCTATATAGATTTGACACTCACGGATCATCAAAAACAAATGTATGATTTGCATGAAATAGAGAATATACTTTAGAGGAATGGTCGATATCTTCATGATTTTCCACCAATGCCAGTTCTAGATTATGATATTGTCTCTCAATGAAATCATTTAGTAGCTGATGAACTAAATAATAACAGAGACAGTCATCAGAATGAGTATATTAATTTTCAAAGTCATCTTACTGATGAACAGAACGACGTGATGACTACAATTATGTCTTCGTTAACTGCATCCGCTGGTGGTTTCTTTTTCTTGCATGGTCATGGAGTCACATGTAAGACTTACATTTGGAAAGTATTGATATCTTTACTACTATTTGAAGGTAATATTGTTCTGGCAGTTGCATCCTGTGGAATTGCATCATTACTGCTACTTGGTGGAAGGACGACACATTCTAAATTTCAAATTCCTATATCTATTTCTGAAAATTCTGTTTGAAATATTCAACAAGGCAGTGATGTCGCAGATCTTCTACTGTTAACAAAGGTAATTATTTGGGATGAGGCACCAATGACTCATAAGAATTGCTTTGAAGCCCTTGATCGTACTTTAAAAGATATAATGTCAATAAAAAATGAGAATGCTTCAACCATGCCATTCGGTGGAATAACAGTTGTGTTGGGTGGGGATTTCTGGAAAATAATACCTATCGTACCAGGTGGAAATAGAAATGATATAGTTTGTTCAAGTATAGCTTCTTCATATTTATGGAAACATTTTCGTGTTCGGAAACTGACAAGGAAAATGTGATTGTTTTCCAATTCTTCTACAGTTTCAGATGAGCTTCATCAATTTTCCAAATGGACTTTAGATATTGGTGAAGGTCGCATTGCTGAACCAAATGATGGTGAAACTTTAATTCCAATCCCATCTTCATATCTTCTTGCTTGGACTACAGATCCTATTTGTGCTGTTGTTGAGCATACTTATCCCAAATTCATTAGTAACCAAGCTGATATTAATTTTCATAAAGACCATGCCATCTTAGCTCCAACTCGGGATATTGTGGAAGAAGTAAATGGGAACATGATGTCCCTCACCTATTCTGAATGGAAAGATTATTTCAGCTCATATTCAGTTTGTGATGCAAGTTTTGATACCGATAGGCCAGAAAACATTTACACTTCTGATATGTTAAATGGGATTAATGTTTCAGGGATGACTTCCCATAATATTACACTCAAAATTGGGGTACCTATCATGTGGCTTAAAAATGTAGATCATTCTATGGGATTATGTAATGGGACTCGCTGTATTGTCATGAATTTGTGAGATCATGTCATCAGAGAAAGAATATTGTGTGGTTGTAATTCGGGATATCTTGCTTTCATTCCAAGATTAAATATTACACACTCCGACTACCGATGTCCTTTCAAACTGTAAAGAAGACAATATCCTTTGACTGTTTCTTATGCTATGACTATTAACAAAATTCATGGAAAATCACTATATACCATTGGGCTATATCTTCAAAAACCTGTGTTTTGTCATGGTCAATTATATGTTGTTCTATCTAGAGTCACATCCCCATTATATTTGAAAATAGTAGTTAGTGATAATAATCCCAAAACTCTTGAATCAACAGAAAATATTGCGTATAATGAAATATTTGATATAATGTATTAGGTATTTGTCAAATTATATGTTAAATTGTCAATGTTTGGTTCTACTCAGCTTATTTCTATTTGATTTTATGAATCTCAATATATCTGATTATGATCTCTTTCTATAGAAAAAACATCACATTATTACCAAGATGTCACGATATATTACCCCTTTGAATGATATCCCACCTAATACCGATGAGACATTGAAGATACAAGTGCGTATTCTGAATTTTTGGTCCAACACAACATCTAGGTACTCCAATTATGTTGTTGCGATTGATATGATTCTTGGTGATTTACAGGTTAATTTTAAATTATTTCTAGACTGCATTTTATATTTCTATTGTTTCACTTATATTATAATTTCAAGTATAGAACAAATTTTTCAACTACATTGATATGTCTTTATATTTTTGATATTATTAGATCTTTATTTCTGCAGAAAACAAAGATACACTGTATAGTTACTGGGCTTCATATTCTATCTAAGTTCAGAAATATATTTCATGAAGGCATGTTCTATTTCATACAGAACTGTCACATTCTTGTTAATAAAGGTGCATACATAAGATGTAGACATGCATGTGGATTAGTATTCACATCAACAATGCATGTACGACCATGTGATGCACCGCTGCCACATTTCTGTTTCGATTTTACTTCCTTCAAAGACATAATTCAGAGAAGTGTTCTTGAGAAACATTTAATAGGTAGATGATTCTTATGATTCCTGACACCTACGTTTAATGCTTTTAAATATTTTGTATTGATCAATACAGAATATTATGGATTGATTTTATAAACTATTATCTAACATTATCGTGCTTTTTCTTTTTTGTAATCTATCTTAGAAATTATTGGATACTTACTTTGTTCACATCCTCCTTAGGTATTGGGTAGTTCCAATTCGAGGATGCAAATTGTCTTACAGGATTAAAGGTTAGTTATTATGGCCTTTTAATTTCTCTGCCCCTCAATTTATATTTAAGATCATGCATTACATATTTTTTGGGCAGTGGGTTACAACTTAAATGCAGTTTATGGGGTGACTATGCTAACCAGATGTTGTCATACTTGGAAGAAAATATCGGTTCACCAATTGTTTTAATATTGCAACTTGTCAGAGTTAAGAAATTGAATAGTATTCACTCTAATAACATAATTCCTTATTTCCCTTTCGTTTATTCAATTCTTTATGATTTTTAACCCAGTATTCCAACTAAGTTTGTTTTAAAACCATTTTTAGACTGTATCATACATAGAACTTCCATTAATGCGACGAAAATCATTTTCAATATTGATATCGAAGATGTAGAATCATTCAAAAAATAGTGCTCTGCATACTTTATTTAATTCTGAATTGTTTATATGATGTTCACTGATTACTATATGATAGATGTACATATTATTTTTGACATTTGAGTTTCATTTTTCAATATTCAGATGTATGTTTATAATTGCTTCAGAGAATTGAAGTCCAGCATCAACTAACCCATCTTCTTCCTCTACACCAGTTCTATTTTGGGAAAATAAAAAAACCCTTTCTAAAGTGAAGAATTGTGATCAGGTATGTAATATATGGAAAATTAACAATCAATTTCGTGCAGTTTCTTAATCTGGGTGTACCAATACAGTACTGTATTAATTCATAATCTACATTTTTCCCAATGTTGGATAGCCTACAAAGTGATTTATTTCTATTACCATAAAGAAAATTCAAACAACTCACAATTGGTTCTACGAATCATTCAATTCTTGCATGAAAAAAAGTGCATATTGATGATGGAAAAATTAAGTGTAACAACTGCAAAATATCTGTAACTTTCACCGTTCCCAGGTTATTATTTGTTCTTATCCTTAACATTTTATTAATTATTTTATATATCAATAGTAATTAATTTTAGTTATTTCATATTTACAAATCAACAGATTAAGAGTGCAGCTGCTTGTGACAGATACCACGGACTCCTTGTCAGTTGTCCTATTCGATAAACAAGTAATGCAATTTGTGAGAAAAAATGCTTCAGATCTGCAAGATTATTTGATTCAGGTAATACCACTTAATAAACTAGCATGATGACAAAATATGTTCGCTTCATTTAGACTAACAACTACTTTATTTTTTAAATAAGGCTGATGACGAGTATGATTTTCCTTCCGAATTGACTGTTTTCAAATCAAAAAAGGTTCTCCTGTCAATTGAAGAGTCGAATTTTAATATTCAAAATCATCACCGTTCAGTAGAAAAAAACTCATACAAGGTACTTTTCATTACCGAAAACAAAAACTACATCACCATGTTCATTGACAACTTCACAGATTTTCAGGTATATTCAATTACATTTTCCCGTTTTCATTAATATGGATATATTGCAAAAAGCTATTTCTATTATTATTTATATACAACATCATCAAATAATAGGTTGTACAAATTTATGTACTGTCGAAAAACATAATCAGGTATAATATAATCCATTATAACATTCCATACTTCCCTCCGTGTAAAGAACATGGTACTGGATTAATGCTATATTGTTCTATAATATTATCATCAGAGTGCCGATTCATTTCGACTCTGTGCAAAAGATGACTCAATATTTGAGAAATCTTCTGCGGTATCATCAGCTATTCAGATATATATATATTTTCTTCCTTATAATTTGCATTATGAGGCTTTATTTTAGGCCTACGTTGTTATTTCTACTTCATTTGATGCTTCTTTTAATTATGTTTTATATACAGAAAAACCTACTGACTGAATTTCTAAATGATGATCTTACTAAGAAATCTCATCATATCTCACCTGAAAGTGTCGGTTGAACAAGTCAGGCAAAAAATGTGGCAGCCCGAATGACTTTTAAATTAAAGGGCAAAACAGAAAATATTAACTGATATGTACAACATATATGAAAGGTAATACTAAATTTTGTACATGATTTAATAAATGTAGAATTTTCATTAGGTACTGAAATATTAACTATTTCATGAAAGTCTCATATTTTTAGAAATTATACTGAAGGCCTCTAGAATGATACCACAATAAAAGTTCATGTTTACATACAGTTGTTGTTATTCAACACCATGGTATTGATGGTACTACGGTCTTACAATTCTCCTGTGTTGTCTAAAAGTACATGATTTTTATGATATTATTTTCTGTTTACCCGCTACAGTTTAACATCAGTAATTTTAAGTGGGGGTAGGCAGGGGCGGGGCTTGGCAGGGGGGCTGGTAAGGGAGGGTTCTGGTGGGGGTGGCGGTGGGGGGCTGGGCAGGGGGAGGTGGCGGGGGGAGCTGGTCAGGGGGAGGGGGGAGCTGGGTAGGGGCTGGGGGAGGTGAGGGAGCAGGGAAGAGGGAGGGGGAAAGCCTGGCAAGGCCTGGGGGAGGGGGGAAGCTGGGAAGGGGGGACTGGGCAGGGGGAGGGGGATGGGTATGGGCAAGTGGAGGGAGGGAACTGGGCAGGGGGAGGGGGCTGGGTAGGGGAACGGGGAGGGGGCTGGGCATGGGAAGGGGGCTGGGCAGGGGGAGGGGGCTGGGCAGAGGGGAGGCGGAAGGGGAGGAGTTATATTTTTTCCTTTTCATTTAGTCATATAAGTTTCATACTGTTATAATGATTTCTTAGAAGTTTCTCTTTCTGTTTAAATATTACCAACCACTATCTTGTCTTTCTAACCTATCTTTCTATTCGGCCTGGGTTGGCTACTCAGTTGTGGAGGTGCTTCCCAGTTTTGGTCGTGGATGATTATTGAGCTATAAAAAATATTTACTCCTGCGCTTGCATCTGTCTTCATTGTTTAATGATTCATCAATAACCATCCTAGGAATTCATTATAGATGATTTTGATATCTCTTCTTGTGGTTTGTTTTTTTAAAACTTCAATAGCTTTCCACTTCTTTTCTAAGGGCACGTTTTAGTGGGGGTGGCCAGGGGGAGGGGCTGGGCAGGGGAAAGTGGGAGGGATGGAGCTGGGTCGGGGGAGGGTGGGGGGGAGCTAGGCAGGGGGAGGGTGGGGGAGCTGGGGAAGGGGCTGGGGAAATGGTAGGGGAAGGGGGAGGGGGAGTTGGGTAGGTGGAGGGGGGGAGCTGGGTAGGGGCTGGGGGGAGCTGGGAAGGGGCAGTGGGAGGGGGGGAGCTCAGCAGGGGCTGGGAATGGGGGAGGTAGGGGAGTTGGGAAGAGGGAGGGGGTGAGCTTTGCAGGGCCAGGGGGAGGGGAGGGGGGAAGCAGGGTAGTGGGAGGGGGTTTCTGGACAAAGGCAGAAGGAGGGGGGTGCTGGGCAGGGGGAGGGGGGCTGGGCAGTGGCCGGTGTAGGGAGGGAGCTGGGTAGTGGGAGGGGGATGGGCAGGGGGATGGGGAGGGGGCTGGGCATGGGAAGGGGGGCTGGGCAGGGGGAGAGGCTCTAGGCAGAGGGGAGGGGGAAGGGTAGGGGTTATATTTTATTCCTTTTCATTTAGTCATATAAGTTTCATGCTGTATAATGATTTCATAAAAGTTTCTCTTTCTATTTAAATATTACCTACCACTATCTTATCTATCTAACATATCATTCTGTTCGACCTGGGTTGGAAGCTTGGTTGTGGAGGTGCTTCTCAGTTTTGGCCCTGGCTGATTATTGAGGTATTCAAAATATTTACTCATATTCATGCATCTGTCTTCATTGTTTAAAGATTCGTCAATAACCAACCTAGGAATTCATTGTATCTGATTTGGATATCTCTTCATGTGGTTCTTTTGTTTAAATTTCAACATCTTTCCACTGCTTTTCTAAGGGCACGTTTTAGTGGGGGTGGCCACGGGGGAGGGGCTGGGCAGGGTCAAGGGGGAGGGATGGAGCTCGGCAGGGGGAGGGTGGGGGGAGCTGGGCAGGGGCTGGGGCAGGGGCTGGGGCAGGGGCTGGGGCTGGGGCTGGGGCTGGGGCTGGGGCAGGAGCAGGGGCAGGGGGTGGGGGGAGTTGGGAAGGTGGAGGGGGGAGCTGGGTAGGGGCTGGGGGGAGCTGGGCATGGGGAGGGAGGGAGCTGGGTAGGGGCAGTGGGAGGGGGGAGCTCAGCAGGGGCACGAGATGGGGGAGCTGGGGGAGCTGGGCAGAGGGAGGGGCGAGCTTTGCAGGGCCATGGGGAGGGGGGAAGCTGGGCAAGGGGATGGGGGTTGCTGGAGAGAGGTAGGAGGAGGGGGGAGCTGGGCAGGGGGAATGGGGTTGCTGGACAGAGGCAAGAGGAGGGGGGTGCTGGGCAGGGGGAGGGGGTTGGGCAGGGGCTAGTGGAGGGAGGGAGCTGGGCAGTGGAAGGGGGCTGGTCAGGGGGACGAGGAGGGGGCTAGGCATGGGAAGGGGGGCTGGGAGGGGGAGGGGGGCTGGGCAGAGGGGAGGTGGAAGGGGAGGGGTTATATTTTATTCCTTTTCATTTATTCATATAAGTTTCTTACTGTTATAATGATTTCATATAAGTTTCTCTTTCTGTTAAAATATTACCTACCACTATATTGTCCTTCTAACATATCATTCAGTTCAGCCTGGGTTTGCAGCTCGGTTGTGGAGGTGCTTCCCAGTTTTGGCCCAGGCTGATTATTTAGGTATAGAAAATATTTACTCATTCTCTTGCATCCTTCTTCACTGTTTAAAGATTCATCCATAACCATCCTAGGAATTCATTGTAACTGATTTGGATATCTCTTCCTGTGGTTCATTTTTTTTAAATTTGAATAGCTTTCCACTGCTTTTCTAAGGGCATGTTTTAGTGGGGGTGGGCAGGGGGAGGGGCTGGGCAGGGGCAAGGGGGGATGGAGCTGGGAAGGGGGAGGGGGGGAGCTAGTCATGGGGTTGGGCAGGGGGAGGGGGCAGAGTAGGGGGAGGGGGTGCTGTGCAGATGGGAAGGGGATGGGCAGGGCTATGAGAGGTTGTCATATTTATAGTAAGTAGTAATTTTTTAGTTCAATTTCTTCCAACAGATTTGTAAATTTCTCACCTTCTGAACTTCACCTCCCCCATTCCAGCATATTCTATTTTTATTTTCATTAGTCTTAACTCCATTTTCTTCCATCATGGGTAACACACTAACATCATTATGGTGTTAAATTTTTTAAAACATTTCATAATTTTATTTCCATTTTCAGGTGGCTATCTTCAAATCATGGTTTAGAGAAAGTCCGTGATTTCCAAATAGGATGACAACACCTCTACAGTTGAACTGCTCTTCAAAACAATGGCTGGAAAATCCATGTTTTCATTCTGGTCATTTTTTATTATTTTCATTTTGCTGGACTGATTTCCATTAGTTTTTTTTCTCTAGGTTTTCTAAACTTACCATATTTATTTTAGTCATTTTCACATTTGTCGGTTTTATTTTTACAATCACTATCTTATGTTGGATTTGACTTTCACTCTTTAGTCAGTATTTTTGTTTCTTCTCAACTTTTATAAATACAAATTCTTTTTAAAATTAAAACCATTAATCAAGCCCTTCACTTTTTAGTCATCATTATTGTTTCTTATCAAAAATTATAATTATTAATTCTTATTAAAAGAAAAACCATTAATCGAATACGTCGTGCTATTACATGGGCGAGTACTGGTTTATTTATATGTTAAACTTCCAGAAATCAAATTTTGATTATTAATAAATAGTTTATCATAACATTTACATACAATTATGTGACACCTTAAATGTGTTTTATTCATTATTCTATACTTTCTTGTTGATATCACAAAAGGGGACGAAAATTGGATAAAAATAGCATTTATTTTCTTCGATAATTCCTTATGATGAATTATATATTTGAAAAATTATTAGAGATATGGATATTTTTTTGGAATGAAATTTATTTTGAAAAATTTGTGAAAAATGGATAAATGAATAAACATATAATTTTATTATTTTTAGATATGTGATGGAGAAATAAAGATAAACATATTTTTCTAAAGGATTAAACTCACATTGAAATAATTTTTTAAAATGTATTTTTTTTACATTTGAAATATTATAATTTTATGAAATTAATTTTATGGGTATTGTGATCATAAAAAGGGTGAGATTATTATGCATGTATTTTCTCAAAAATACTCTATATTTTATGATTATTTTGATTCCCACAAATTTCCTTATTTGTTATAATAATGTTTTTAAGTTAACTCTATTTTAGGAAAATAATATTCTTTATATTCCTAATTTTTAAATTATTTAAAATCTTATTATTTTCATGGAATATTTTTCAAAGTGTTTGAAAATCTTTTTACCTTTTTATATATGCATTTTTCATATCGTATGTTGAATAACCTAATGTAAGGAATAAACACTAAATAGATTTTTTATCTGATGTCAAAGGATCGGCAAATATTGTTAATCTACCATACATTGGTAGGGAATTATAGTAAAAGAACCTTACGTTTGGATAGAAAATTATGTTGGACATTTTAAAAATGTAAGGATAATGAACCTATGTAAGTATGGAACCATATGTTTAAGAAGAAAACATATGGATTTTCAATATTACTTTTATAACAAACCTTTCATTCTGAATAGAATTGTATGGGTCACATACCTTATGCTCTAAAGACATTTAAGTATGGATCATCAACCCTACAATTGTGATCTATCTTACATTTTTATATTTTATTACCTTTTGAAAAGAACCCAATATTTGACTTCTTCAAGAATTGGAGATTGGTATTTTTGACATTATCAGAGATGTTGTGCAATGGTCTTCTACGAAAATTTGGATAATTTCATGCTCGATTCAAAACCAGATTTTAAAACTCATGTTTAACCAATTTAAATCCGATTTTATTTGATTAAAAGGATCGATTTAAGAGGATAAATTCATGCCATTTATTAAAGAATGTTATGACTTCTCAATTTTCAAATTTTAATTATCATGGTATTTCTAGAGGACATTATGGATTTAGATTTATAAAGTAGGATCTTGTATTCACTATAAATATATGTGATTATGATTTATAAATAAAACTATAAATACCTACATACCCCCACGTACATATATAATAACATATAGTGGTCTATAAAATTCGTTTCTTGAGAAGATCATTTCAGATGTGATGCGACGAAAACATTTCGACTTTGTTTTCTACAGAAGAAGATAAATACTGATGATTTAATTGATCTACATAGATGATATATTTTAAGACTACTACTGATTTTTATCTGACCATATTTCAAGATCTATTTGAACATGATCATTCAAAACATTACCTTCTTGAATAAATCCTTTTCGGAAGAGACCATCAATCTACTGTCAGATGCGTGTTGTTGCAATTTTGAAGAAAAATAAGAATCATTTTAAATCAATACTCTTTTATTTTAAGGATTACTGGATTCTTGATTTATGCTCTATTTGTATGGTTCATGGTTTGAGAACCAAAAGGATCAGTTTTTAGCCTCACATTCTAATGGTGTCAAATACATGCACTCACTTATGGATAGTCCCATGATAAAAGGGCTGGCTTCTGGAAATCTCCAAGCACGTAGAAAAGAGAATTGGTGGAGTGGTATAGGGTATTTTTTTCCCTAACCACTATATGTCCTTGTGTCCAATTCTCTGCTTATTTCCACTACTGAAGCATATTTAACAACGTCAAAGGAATGAATTGGGTTTGTTCATGATTCTCGTTATGTTTTTTAAAGTCGAAATTCACCCCCCCTCTTGAGGTTATCTCATATATTTTGACCTATCTTATAATATATTCAATATAATTATAATCATTAACACTATGTTATTTTTATACATAATATAAAAATAGATCCAATGCTATGAAGAAAATGGAGTTTTTCTAAAGGTAGTTTCTTTTCCTTCTTAGGGCACACTTGTAGTGACTCGACCCCAGATTGCCCGGTGCTATGTTTTTTTTACAAATACATTGGCCTGATTATCAGGAATATAATCATCAAGTACTGAAGAGTTAAATAGTTTTGGTAGAGAAGATGCATACATTATACTTTTATTAAAATTAATATACTTATTACAACATAATTATTTCTTCATCCTAGATTAATGGCTTTGAGGATATATATTATATCTTGTAAATCCCTTTATATATTTCATAATATTCATCATGGATTATTGGGGAAGTAAATATATTAAGGGTGATCTCAAATGTTCAGAATGGGTATAATATAGATGATTTAATCATTAATCAATGAGAACAATCAATAAGGCATGGTACATAACTAAACACACACTCCATGTAATTGATAAATTTAATAGATGTTTATAAAAAATATGGATGTTAATAAAAGGAATCACTTTCCATTCATATAACTAGATAAATAAAAATAAATATGTAATGGTAAGAAACTAAATCAAATTTCATTTAAATAAATTAAAATGAAATATATACATAGATATATTGAAATAAAATCTCATGGATGAATAATAATGAATCAAAAGAATGAAAATTATTTATTATTTGATATCATGTCTCAGGAACATGAAAAACTCTACTTTCATGATCCATCATCTGAACAGTTTATAACTACAGCTAGAATCTTCTTTAATTTTCACAATATATCAGTCTCATGACAACACGCTGATGAATCGAGGAGCTATATAATTTCTAATATACTTCCAACATTTCCTATAAATATCATTAATCATATCAAAAAATATAAATAAATAATATGCCTTTTCAAATATCTGTATTAAATAATTATTACATAATCATCAATATTTCTCAAATAATAAAATAACTGTCAATGTATACATTGTATGTAAAATGGTATAGAATTTCGTAAATAGTATTATCCATGATAAATAAAATAGATAATTTAGGGGAATTTCAATGTTAAATTATGAAAATACTTCAAATATTTCAATAAGAAAATGAAATCAATCATGGAAGTGAATGTGAATAATATCATTGGAAAAATTAATAATTAACTATCCAAAGGATGAATAATGATGGTATTAATAGAAAAATCCCGTGTAGACTTAAATAAAGGGTCGTATTAATTGATGAATGGAAATACTATAAAAAGATATTAAAATTTTTTTGGGGGAATATATCCTTTTTGAAAATCATTTTTAAAAACCATTTCATTGATAATAGCTTTTGTGAACATTTAATTTAAAAATTAAACTTTTATAAATGAAATACAATCTTAAATGAAATGATGAACATGTAATTTATACATGTCATATGATGTATAAGAGCATTCCTTTTACATGTTAGATTGATTTAAAAAACTATTTTTTAGGAAAGATTAATGCATATTAAATTTAATACATTTCTATAATAATGGTAAAATTATCTTTACCGTATCATTATAAAATGATTTTTAAAAATATTTTAATGAAACATTCTTTTTAGAATAAATAATGTTCTTTGACAAAATTATGAAATGAAGTCAAGAAATCTGAAAAACATTTTCTAAAACACCTTGTGTACCAACGAGTGTAAAAATACTACTAATAATTGAAATTTTCAAGGAATAACCAGAGAATAATGATAGGGTATATTGAAAATGGTTATATATTTTACTAAAATGAAAATTCCATTAAAAGATAATTATTATTATTCTTGAGGAAAATAAACATTAAACATCCCAAAGTGTCCCATACCATAATGGAACCTATTATATTATAAGCCTCATGAAGGAGTAATATTAATCCTAACTTATAATAACATGAGAGTAAATGGATTCATGATATAACATGAAAAAGGTAGTGTATCCACTATATAAAATAAACTAGGTGCATAACAACAAATATGTCTCAACGAGATGTAAATTGAGATGAAAATCTCTAACCCTGCTTTTTTTGGTGGAACGATATTTATATTCCTATATAGTAATCTTATTTTAATTGTCCACTTGGTTGAGAAAATTTCTCTTTTTTATCATTAATATATTTAACTTATTTTCAAATATTATACAACTACTTATCAACTATGTTTACGTCAGTTATTTGGACAATATTTGGTACATGAATAAAAAACAACACTTGTTTGACAACTATGGTCCAGGGGATCAATATATAACATCTCAAGAATAATAATAATGACATAAAAATCATATTCATACAACAAATTACTCTTTTAAAATCAATAATTAAATATATTCATGAGGATTATTCAATATTCAATCGTGGATAATGTTGGTCATACGTACACATGAGTAACGTTATCATTTTTCAATTATCATTATATTATGAATGTAAGTAATAACATATATTTCCATAATTATCATTATATCATAAATACCACATATTTTTCATATATACTAATATATTTTTTTTATACATCTCTTATTTGTAGCATGGATTTATGCTCTCATAGTTTGTTTGAAGAATTATGATGTGCATCTCTAAGTCAGGAAGGAGCATGCAAGTCTAGAATATGCTACTGGTTGCTGCAGCAGCTATTTGTCATGCCAACATGACATCCCAGAACAACCTTCTATGTGACGGAAAGGCTCCATCCATTCATGAAAGTGCAATGCTGGTTCATCGAGACATACATGCTGCCAATGCTATTCAGAATGGTTGCACGTATAATACATGTACAGATTTAACTGCATTACAGATTCATGAAATATCAGGTAAACTAAAGAATCCAGTTGTGGTTAAGTTTATTTGTTGGATCCCACCAATCATTCTATGTGTTATATTTAATGTTAAGCGAGATTCATCTAATGCACTGATTATATTGGGTTGTGGGGGTTTCTTTCACTTGAATATTGTCTTTGTCAATGGATGTTTTCATCAATTTATTGGGATGGGAATGTCTTATTAAGAAGAATAATGGGCCATCATCTCTGCCAATATGAATTCTATCTTTCCTTATAGAATACTCTTATGGATTGAATCAAAATCAGAACATGTGGTACATGCTCTCAAGATGAGAACAATTGATGTTCTATGGAGTATTCTTCCTCACTGGATTGGATGTCTTAACCAGGTAAAGCATCTCAACATAATGATCATGCATGCCTACTGTGAGGCCAATCAGGTGGATGATGCCTTTCACAAGAGGGAAGTCATATATGTTTCTACCATTATGTCCTTTCGAGCTTCTAATTTTTGTGGATCCTTTCTAGATTATTATATGAGCGGCGTTCCTTATTCTTGGATTTGTAAAACACCTTACTCTGCCTGACATTGTACATTTACTTTTTCATTAATATTTTATGGGATGTTTTAACCGGGCCCGATTTTCTGAATAAATACACAATAAGTATCATATATAAATTGATTTCCCATAACAATGACCATCTAGGAATTTTGGATAACGAAAAATGAATAATCATCATTTTGTGAGGCAATAGCTCAACAAACATAGAAACAATATGTTGTTACCAATAACATTGATGTGTGTGTTACTATGGGCTAAAATATTAATAAAACAACATCACAGTATATTGAGGATACATTTTTTTATATAATCATCAAATAAAGAGATTTTAGGGAATAAAGAATAGAAATGAAACATGATAGCTTGATATAAATGTTACCTTTAAATCGGGGAACTACTTTTGGTTTGTACCAAAAGGCTTCCTTGGAAGGATTTCCTTCCAAATGAAGGCTTCATGATTTAGGGTATTTGTGTTGTGATACTATATGGGTATTTATTTTCTGAAACTATGTATTTTGAGAATTTTGAGTTATGGGAAGAGATTTTTTTCATTTTATAATGGTGGAAAATGACTCATAAAGTATTTTTGAAATGAGATTAGGTGTACCCATATATTTTTCAAAAACATGTCTTAAAAAACAAACCAGTCTTAGGAAATAAAGGTTAATGGATGATTTATGTACATAAATGTTGTTTTAGATAACTTTACAGTTCATCTGTAACCTGAATATTGTGGTTTAGTCCATTATTATGCTTAATTTTACCTTAGTAATTGAAATTATTTTTATTAAAATTCACTAATATTTATTTTTTCCAAAAACATGGTTAGTATTTTTAAAAATATTAAATTATTATGATACCAAATATGGAACCCATGTTTTCTAATAACAATTAAATAAGTGGAATAAATTAATTTAAAACTCACCCTGTATGTGGGATGACAAAATTGGTTTTTAAAGTACAAACGTCTGAAAGGTTTGCATGTTTTTATAATTAATTTCAATTTGAAAATTATTAAAATGATACAAATTCAATATATATATATATAAACATTATCTAATTAAACTTTAAATCCAATTAAAAGTATTATTTAACCCTATTGATAAATTATATAAAAAATGATATTTGAAAAAAAATAGTGTATTTAACTATTCATTAAAAAGTTAAATGTCTATGAAAAATGTCAAAAAAACACCCAAAATTAATTATTACATTTATATATCACATATGTGGATTATTGTGACATATTAAATCAGTTATAATGTCATAATTTATATTTAAAATGGGTTATCTATTAAAAGGTTGTAAAATTACCTTTATAAAAATATATGTTTTTATATGCAAAATAGGGGTTGTTCTTATCTTATGCATATTAATAATTTTTAATGAATATCAAAAAACAATTATCGAATGTATAAAATATATATTTCATTAAAATCATTCAATTGTTTTAATTAATTGTGTTTATTAATATAAAACTCTTTTGGAATCATAAATATAAAAATATTTCTTTTTATATCCAATTGGTTCTTATTTTGGTTTCTCATTAATTATTATCCCATGATTTCATTTTATATTTATATAATGAGTAAATTTTAATAATTTTATTATTACGATTCATTTAAAATAACATAAGATCTAGGTTATATCATACTATATAAATAATAACATTTTAATAATACATTGTTATTTGGTGATACTCAATCTTGCATGTAATGCAAGCCCTCGATGTAGGTATATATTCAATGTAACAACTCCTAAAATGTTTTTTAATACATTTAATATATAGAATATATATTAAATATTAACAATATTATAGACTATCCATATATTATATTCCCTTAAATGTTTGGTGTCGTGCTTCATGCACACTATTGAATATAATGTTCGTACTTTTGAATTTTGGGGTGTTTCAACACTCATTTTATAATTAATTTTTTACCATTTTATAAAAATTATATTAAAAAATATAATTCATTTCTGAGTGTGGAATGTAATGTTTTTTATGGTTATGTTTTTCTATTTTTCCTTGATATGATTCATTTTTAATAGTGGAAATAACTAAATATTATTGAAACTGATATTTTATTTTAAATGTTTATAAAATGTAATATTAGGTTTTGAATTAGTTTTATTCTTTAATTAGTTAAGTTTTTTAAAAATAATACAATTATTGTTTTTTTTATTGATTTAATAGCTACATATAGTATAAAACCTTTTATATTTTACAATTAATTTCCTAGGAAAAGGTTGTTTCATGTTTTATTTTTTTTATATAAAAATAATTTAAATTTTTTGGCATTTCTGGTTTGAATTTTGAAAATCGAATTTGATATTTTGAGTCATGAGGTAAATATTTATTAAATATTCCCATTTTATTTTTTTCAATATGAATTGTAACCTTGGTAAATTTTGTTACCATGATTAAGGATATATCATGTAATTAAGGGTAAATAAATAATACATTAATGATATAAAAATTACACCAAAACATTTCGAAAACCATATTGGATGAATAATTGTCAACCCTTAATTCATATGATCCATAAATTAAGTATTTAATGGTAAATTTATCATGAAATTTCCATTGATTTTTTAATCAATTAAAGTCAAAACATGTCCCAATCAAATTTTTTATATATATAATAATTTTAATAATGGGATAAATAGAATATATAATCAATCAAAAATAGTATCTTGAAATATAATATAATTATCTACCTCAAGATAAGTATTTTTCAGTTTTTAGGGATGATATAATTTCTTTAAACCCTAACACAACACTACTGCAATAATTATTTTATTAATTAAAATATCAAATAAATGATATTAAAAATATAAAATGAACTATAATTTCATTTAATTAAGGTTCACCATGAACCTATTTGGCTTCTAAGACATAATAGGGTTGTATTAAAATATTTTTTTCCACGTTATAATGATTTATTGATTTTATTTAAAGTCATAGAAATGTATAGTGTAAAAAATGACACTCATGATATTTTATGAATATAATAATTTATAAAATTATATAAAAATTATAAGAGTAATTAAAATATACATAGGGATTATGATAATATCATAAATTATATTAATATTCCATTTACTAAAAATAAAAACCTTATATGTATGAATTATAACCATATAATATATAAATGTGTGTTACCACAGTTAAAATTACAATATTTTTATTAAGGTTTGATCAAAAGGATAAGCAGCAAAATAAAAATGAATTATGTATAAATATTAATTGTTGAAAATATTATAACCCTTTATTAACTTATGTTCAAATAAATTTCCAGTTTTAGTAATTTGGATATAAAATGAATTTATTATAATTTATTCCTTTGATAAATTTACAAAAACACCACACTCCACAATTATCAGTACCACCCCTTACAACCTCTTCCCCTCACACCTTCATAGACTCAAATATCTCTATAATATTTTCAAAACACTCTAAGAACCACCCTTCATATATTAATGTTATTTTTGTCTCATAAAAAGTCTAATTCCATGATTCTCATCTGATCCTTCACAGAGGATATATTTCCGAGTAACATTTATGAAACCATATCTTTCAATTTCATTTCATATTCTACCATATACTCACCTCCATCATCCATTACAGAATAAAAAACTCATTATCATGTATATGATGTAATTTTATATTTACAATTTAATAAATTTTATCCACTTCCATTCTCATCTCCTGAAATTCAATGAAATGAAACTATTTAAGGAATTATTGCAGTTTTACCCTCTTCATGGAAAATGAGTTTTTGTTTTCTATTACGGCTTTATTAGCTAGTCTTAAAATTATAACTATGTTAAAATAATATTTTAATATGTATATTATAATATCTTTCATGTTATGTAACAATAATATATACATAATATTAAATAATAAAACAAAACTTGTTTGTGACGATCAAAACTCATGAAAAAACTAAACATTTACCCTTAATGTTTAATTTAATGAATCATCCTAGGAAAGTAATATAAAATGAAATATTGGAAATTTTAATATTATATAATATAATTAATTCCATTTCATTTCACTTATGTAGTTTTATTCCCATTCATCAAGAAATTCCAAAATGATACAAATGTTAACAAATCAGAAAATCATAAAACATACACCCCCAGAATGAAAAAATTGATCTTTATAACTAATCCAAATTGACATAAATGAACTTAATAAAATACATATTTAAGAGTTAATAAATTGTGAAATTAATTAATCCAACATTATATTATAGGAATTTAGTTATAATTGAAGAACACATTCATATGTAATCTTTAGGATATCTCTGAACCTTCAAATTACCATTGGGTTACACTTTATCTTTCTTTAAAGAATTTATTTCGTAATTATTCATATATAATTTGCATATATTCTAATTTTATTAGTGATATATATTTATTTATCTCATTTCAAATTTATTTTTTGTTGAATAACACGTTTTTAAAAGGTTCCCTTCACAATTCCTCAAGATAAGAAAACCCGAATAATGGGAAATTCTCCCATTCCAAAAAAATTTCATGTACACTATATAAAATTAATTAATCCAAAAATATTTATATTAAATCAATCATTTAATAATGAAAAGATATCTTAGTACATTTTTGGTTATATGAAACTAATTATTCATTTTTCCTCTTTAACGACTATTTAATATTTTCCCTTAAAGCACACTAAAGTGTGTCATTTCAATTTTTAAAAAATCTATTTTTAAAAGATTTTACATTAGTTTTAAATCATTTCTCAGGATATATATCTAAATTATTGTATGAATTACAATGTATTATTTATGTCTATTTTTTCATGGACACCATTATAATACAATCAATTTTTATTCCATTTGACATGATTAAAATTCCTATTTCTTTTCATTGGTAACCCTTTTGTTTATTACTTATGTTTGAATATTTATGTGGAAAACATACTCATGAACTTATTTTGATGTGTGCACCCATATAACACTCCAATTCATTGGTTATTTTTATGTCTCATTATATTTCCGGTTTGGGATAGGGAGTAAACTTAATCCCTATCGGGTAATTTTTCCACCATGTGATATAGTCATGATAGTTAGCTTTTACTCAAGTTTATACCTTGTCATATGTTGCTACCAGGTTATTATATTTCTAGGATTGTATGTTCCCATGTTATATATTTCATAATTATTTATATTCACTCATATTCCTTTCTATTTACCTTATCATTTTATTCCTTATAACACTCGTGTTATACTTTATACCCATGATTATTATCTTCTGGGATATTTGTCACTTTCCTTTTGGATGTGTAATCCCTAGGTTATCCTATGATAATATAGGAGATCAATAGAATTTTTTTTAAGAATATGATGATTTATAAATGTAATTTAATTCTAGAAATTTTTATTCTAATAATGTTCCTAGCCTCCTGAAGACTCTAGACATTACTATCCTTGGTTTGTACAGTAAGGATAATTATGATTAAAATCAAGTAATAATATGTGAAAATTGATTGCGTCACTATACCCCAATTTTTTACTAAATCTAGATGGAAGTACCATCTATTATCCTATGTATGATGGTGGTTTATTATTATTGGATTTGAACCACCACATGTACATTTTCCCATCATATTCTTATTTATTCTTGATGATGAATGATCCCCAAGTAAAGTATACGAGATCCATCAAATTCAGAATCATGTAAAACATTAATGGAATTTGTAGGATTATGTATGAATCATCATAATCAATGGATTATACATGTAAAACTTCATCTTCCTTTTCCTTTGATTTATCAACATAGGTTTCAAGAATTATAATGTCACAATTTGTTTTAGAATGTATATTTAATTTGATAGAATTTAAACAAGAATAATTAAAATTAGAATTCCACTTTTCAATGTGATCATTCTACATCCCTATTTACTCATGCTCAAGAATATTATATTCCTCATTCATTTCCATAAATTAATTTTCTATGAATTTAAGGATCACCATGTGTTACTCAGTATATTCATGTTCAGTTTATTCTACTTCCCCTAAGGAAAAGCATGGATTGGTCATAAATGAAAATTCAAAACCATAAGGGGAGATAATCAAATAAGAATGATTGAAATTATAAAATTCTAAGTTTATTAAAGGATAATCTCCCTTTGTTGTTTCTTGTTTATTCACTTATTCAATGATATATTCCTCCAAAAGTTGAGTCTTTGTAGATGGAAGGAGGTCGTTGGGTTCTTCAATCATTTTGTCAGATTACCCTATATTTGTGGTGTCCTCCTTATACATGGATATAGTGAAACACAATTGTACTATCTCATCAATGTTATATGGATGAGGGAGATCATGTTTTACCTCATAATCATTGCAAAATTCGTTCATATCTTATTCATCTCCCACATATATCTTAGTAAAAAAGTATTCCTCATCATGATTCCACTCTATATTTTCATGGTCAACATGGATATGATCCTTTAAATGGTTTATCTATGGATACTCCTAATTTTTGGAATCATCTTATTAGATGTATATATAAATATCATGAATGGCCAATGTCTTATCTTTTGGGTTTTTCAGATTTCTCAAGGGATACATTTAAATTATCATTTATCAAATTCATTTCCCCATGTTGATAACCTAGTGTATAAATCAGAATTTTCAACCCATTATCCAGATAAATGTAATCATATTATTGTTTTTATTTCTCACGTACAAGTGAGAAATCTATAGATTCATACTAATATTACATTGAAGAGATCATGTGAATAAAATTTATGATTTTTTAAATTATGAGAATCTTTATATAATGTGAAAAGATAAAAATATATGAAATCACAGATGTGATCACTTCCAATAGAGACAGATTGATACATTCTTATCATGGGGAATGGAAAAAATAAATTTTATTTTCCTAGTGCAGCATAGAGGTTAACAAGGGTCATCTCACTTGACTATCTTTATCACATGATCACAGAAAAATTATAGTCAACCAAAACAACTTATTTTTTTATAATTTCATTATGAAATAAATATAATTTCATTAATAAATGAAATTATAAAATCTATACTAATATGTAATGATCTAATGAGTTTTGAAAATAAATAATTATCCCTTTGTGGGTTTCTTAATGGGTTCTATGTCCAAGTTGGTGTTCAAATTTATGTTGATAAATCAATTTTAATATCTCATTAATGTATTTATATTAATTTAATTATTGTTGTGAAATCAAAAATTACCTTAGCATTTTTAATTACACTGCCTCTTATAATCAATGTTGACGTCACATATCAATCGTGTGTGTCATCTCCCTAGACATAGCTCCATTATATTCCATTTCATCATTGTAATGGATCATCTACATCATATAAAGATCTTTTATCAAGTATTATGGAGGGAAATGATTTAATAAATGTATAGAAATGAGTATGAATTCGGTTTCATGGTGGAAATCTCAACACCCATGAAAATTACCCATTCTCAAAAAAAAACCAATATAAGAATTTATATGGAGAATGAATTTAGAACACCACATACCTCTCAGAAGAAAAGCCTTGTGTTATCCCACATTTTTAAGATAATATTTCACTGTGGAATGAAATAAGAATAAAATAAAATAATTGAAATAAATATAAATATAATTAAAATATAATAATAAGAAAAAATCACTCATAAAATCACAAAAGAAAAATATAAGAAGAAGAAGAAAAGAAGAATAAAAGAAGAAAATAAAGGGAAGAACATTGATATGATCATGAAGGGTGTATTAAAGAAATAATAAATATAATTTTTTTAAATTAATTAGATTTTATTTAAAAGAATAAAATTTTAAATTCAAATTGAAATTAAAATTATGTACAAAAATAAAAATTAAAATAAAATAATAAAAGATATTGGTGTAGCCGCTTCCCATGCAGTTTATTTCCTCCCCAATTTTTTCACGTTCTACCAGTATATTTAAGATTCTATCTATGGTTCCTTGTTATAAGTATTTCTGAAAACAATTTTCAATCAGCCCTTCAAATTTCAGATATATATGGATTGTATGAAAGTTTTTATGACAAAAATATTGAGTGACACTCTTTCTGTTTGAATTATTCCTAAATCATCATCCAATTTGGAGTGTCCCATTAAAACAATAATGATAGAATATCTCCATAAAATGCAATTTAAAAATGTGTAATATCGACCCCTATAAAATAAATTTGTAATAACCTCTTTTTTTGTACATTATCATGACATATGACTCCTTCAATAAATTTCATTGCACTATGTTAGCCAAAAAAATTAACATGATTGATTTTTCCAATTATGTGAATGTTTGAAATGGGTCTTGGTCATAAAGAAGAAAATTAATTCCAAAAGAAAATGAATCCTAAAAAATAATCACTCTAATCGGATTAATATTTTAAAAATGTTTCTAAAATTAATGAATTGATATAAATATGTTAACATTATAGAATTAAAAAGTTTTTAAATTTTATTCCAAAAGAAAAAAACATAAAATAGATTAAAATAAACTAAAATTGATATATATAGAGGGATTAAATCATTGAAATACATATGAAATGTATTTAAAATATTATATCTTTTAGAATTATGTAATGAAATCCAATCTATTGCAAAAATTATATTTAATTAGAGTACATGATGAAAAAAAATGATTTATAGGGAAACGATTTCCACAATCACCAACCAGAGAAAAATCATATGATTAGGATGTGATAATCAAACATTTAGTTGTCTTTAATGCTGTAAAAAAAACAAATTTCCAAGGCGCATCATTGATTCCCTCCTAAATTAATTTTGATATAAATGAGTTGGTAGATCTTAAATAAAATAGGACATTAGTATATATAAGGTGGATGGGAAGTGAACCTTTCACAACATCCCTATTATACCACAAAACATAAATATTTATCACTTGATATTAACCATTATCAAGGGTATGTAAAGGTTATTGAAATTTAGAGTCTTCATTGGCCTATGTATTTGGGTATTGGTGTGAAAAATTCCCAGTGTGCTCGTATTTAAATCACAAGACCGTGGGTGAATTATTCTAAGGTGCTTCGAATATATTCATATATTTATCTAATTTATTCCAATTACGCAATTATTTGATAACCTGATGACATTACTTCCACACCTAAAAAATTTATTGGTTCCCTTATGATAATTTACCTTTATTTTCATCAATACTTTGTGGATAAAGGAATGTTCATCTTTTTTTTGTCGATGGATTTTATAATTGTATTTTAATTCCATTCATCATTTGATATCAAATATATGGGATAAATTGGTAACACTAATCTTTATATCCATTATTATATAAGATAAAATAGGTTCTTCATAGACAATGAATTCTCATTAGAGACTTGGTTTTATGCCATTTAGGAATCTAACTACTTTACTTTAAGGATGGCTGATAATAATAGAACAATACCATTATTCTAATTTAAATGTTTCCTCATAAGTAACAACAAATTAATCATCATTCTAAATTAAACAAAATATTTGTTTTCATTTTTTTGAATAAGGCATCCATGGAATGTACTCTTTAAAAAAATTTCATTGAAATTCTACCCAAACCAAATAATAAATTTCATCCTTTTCTATCTTTTTCATGATAATATTGCTCTATTGATCTTATTATTCATCCAAACTATAGAATTCAAAAAAATATTTCCCATGTTATGAACACTAGAGAAATAAAATATATATTTTCTCAACTACTCATCCATTTCTCAGAAACTAGTGGATTATAAGCCACACAGAAAGAATGTGTCCATTTTCATAGAAGGACACAAAAAAACCAGTGTTCCCTCCTTTTAAAATTTGTAAGACTAGCATGATTCATATCTTAAGAAACATGTCTGATAATATCAATAATATGTTTTCTTAATTCTCCAAAATAATTTTTTTCTTAGGTGTGCAATCATTGAATAATCCTTTACATTCATAAATAACATGATTTATCTAGGTTCCATCAATTGAATAAAACCAAAACACATGCTGTGGGAAACAATAATCATAGGCAGAATCCATATAATCCAAAAAATTAATTTATAATATATATAAATAATGAATATTAATTCAAGGAAGACATACTTTTATCATAGGTCGATTAGGATTACTATGTGTAATAATATGATTTCTTCCTATTCTTAGACTATTCCATAGGGTTCTCACAAAAGTGTTCTGATCCATGTTTCCAATTGATAACTAAACTAATCGATGATACTGACTATCGAGACCAATACATTATATAAATATATATTAAATCTAAAAAAATTAATATTCCTTACATAACATGATAATACATGATGAAATCATTTAGCTCTAGTACTATTTGGAAATTGGAACATAAAAAACGTTTTTCATAAATTATCCATATCATATACCAATTATTAATTCATAAATAACACCCTTTTTAGAAATGTAATACTTAATAACATTACTCATAATTTAGTGATTGGAAACATAGGAAAATGGTGAGATTATATACTCATTTATAGTAAAAATGATGATATTAATGATTATATATAATATGATAATAAGGTTATAATAAAAGTATCTTATTGTTTGAAAACCATTCCCTATATATCAAATATAATAAATTTATGTTATAGAATAAATCATGTTAGATCATAAGACATGAATCATAGAGGAATCAATGATCATGAACTATGATATCATAATATATGTAGAATATAGGGAATTGTTACATTTATGTATGTATATAAATATTTTACATTGTTGTAAAGGATTATTTACAGTGTTATAATAGTGAATTGTACTCACTCCCAAAACCATAATAGTAGTCAAGGAACATTATCTAGACAATCACAGTGGAAAATGTTCCATGAATAACAGGTTTCACTACCCATTATAGTTCATGTTTTCTCATTAGATTTTAATCATTACTGGCTTAATTTAAATGAGTTTAGATCCCACACATCAAATAATGAAAATAATACATATGTGTGTCACAATATGATATATAATTCATTATATTATAACCGCTTAAATGAAATGGAGTTATTAAACATTTCATCATAACATAACCATGGGAAAAGAAGATGGTTTCATAGAAATTTCATCATTTCATCAATAATACAGATCATAAAAATAAATAATAAAGACAATATACTTAGATAATATCCCCAGTAATGAATAATTAAAAAAATATAATATCATTATATATGGAAAATGATATTTAATGAAAACTTGGAATAATTCTTTATGAAAATTAAATTTTATTAAAGTGATTATTTCATTACTAAAATATATTAAAATTATATTAAAAAATATTTTCAATCAAGAGAACCACGTAAAAAAATGCAGGATTCAAATAAAAATTTATTAATGATGGCCAGAAAATTTCATTCATTTAGTAATTTTTAAAACACATTCCTTGTTCGAGAAAATTAAAATAGAAAAAGTTCCATGTTCATAAAAATGATGTAGGATTACCAAAAAATATTAATAGTAACAAAAGTGTAAAAATGAAATTATAAAATAATTATATATTTATAATAATATTTTGTTACTATTTTTATGAAAACATGAAGATAGAAGAGATTTATTCATCAATTGAGCCTTAAAAATAAAGGATCCATAATAATGATGAAATTGTGAAATAAACGCATACCTCATCTCTAACATTTCATCCTTATTGTTAAAAGGTATTATATAATAAAATGGATTTATTATAAATTTATTCCATAACCATATTCATTTATATCATAAATTTTATTATTTAGTTATGATATATTATCATCATTTTTTTATTAATGTTTTATTAAAAACATAATTGTAGGTGATAATTGCTTTATTTTGCATGAATGTTTCAATGTGAAAGTCCCATTACATATACAATGATCATGGTTAAATTATTAATAGGATATTAATAATGGTATACACACAGTATATATTCATTATATCATTTTTATAAACATTCAAAAAAATAGAAATATAAAAATGAATTACCTCATTCAAGGAAACAACAGTTTGTAATTATTCATGAATGTTGATCCAATTTATGAATAGATTGAATGATAGAAAGGTAAATAATTATTCACCTTTAAAACCCTCATAATATCTATTTGATCATATTTATTTATAAAAATTATCCTTATTTCCATCCATGTAATATATATATTGAAAATAAATCACATAACGTCATGGATTATGTAGTCCACATGTATTCATGAATGAAAATTTCATTTCCAAAATGATTTGATGGTATGTTGGATGATGTGAAATTATAATTAAAGAAATATATATATATTCTAAAAATTATATATAAACATTAATCCCATTATATAAAATAAAAATAAATATGATGGTGATAAATTAATTGCATCACTATGTGGAAATGGTAAGACAATCATAGGAATGAGCAACACATTCACTTCTCATTTGACAAGAAAGTGGTGTATAATGGTGTTTTTTTAATGATAATAAGATTTACTAATATTAAGGATGCTTATGTTATTATTTTATTAAAAATAAAAAAGATTTATAATAGATAAATTATATATGAAAAATAATTTGATTGTTAATAGCGATTAATACATCTTCAGTGTGATTCTTTATATCTCCCATAAAGGGCTCCATAGTTGGTTTTTTAGGAAAACAATAACCCCTATAACAAGTATAGGTTTTTATATGATAAATTAGTATATTTCTAGGAGATATAATTCTTTGTTGGTGTGAATAAGTGATGGATGTTGTCAACATTTATAATTTAGGAGAGGGGTACTTTTCGAATTTCTTAAAAGATTGAAATATAATAAAATAATTATTTTGAAGAATATATCAAAAAATAATTTAATTAGTACATAACTTAAATTTCAGTTTTATTCCCATTATAAAATGAACTTTATACATTTTTCTGTGTAATTTTAAAACATTTATTTTTGTCTAAAATATTAGTTAACCTATTTTAAATATAACCATGGTAACAACTATTTCAATATTAAATGGTTTTAATTTTTAATTATATGATGTCAATTAGAAAATAAATGAACAACCAATAAAATTTTATGGTACTTGAAAAAAACCTCATATAATTTCATGTTTTTAATGCTTTTTAAATAATTTAATACACTATCCATGTGAT
Source organism: Viscum album (assembly GCA_963277665.1). Classification (NCBI taxonomy): domain Eukaryota; kingdom Viridiplantae; phylum Streptophyta; class Magnoliopsida; order Santalales; family Viscaceae; genus Viscum; species Viscum album. Next base: position 2,107,815,110 of record OY728122.1, on the reverse strand, counting down.
AATGTGTCGTTGTTGTTAAATTTTACATTATAAATATAATTTAACATTAAAAATATCATTAAAAATGGGAAATTAGAATATTATTATTTTAAACATAACTAATAAATCATATTGACCTAGAGAAATCCTGAGTCATATTAAATGATTCGAATTATATCATATTAAATATTTTTAAAAACAATTGATATATTTTTTTATTAAATGGATAAATTCTACATAGAGATTTCATATGAAATATAGACCATTATATAACATATGAAAATTAAAAATAAATATATATATTGAAATAAATTTTACTAATCTCAAAATAACCACATAGATTCGTTCGTCACATCATTTTGTCCCAATTTGGATACATTAATGTCATTAAAAACATATAGATTGACAATTTATATCATTATTTGTTTTAATGAACGTATATGTAATTTTCAAAGATATTTGTCCATGAAAGTAATCAAATTAAAGTCATTGGTGTTAATGGTTTATTTTATTTAAAACTATATTAATTTTTTATGGAATAATTATATCCATACCACATATTTTTAATTAAGATTAACATGATATTCCCTTTGGCGAGGCAATAAATTTTAGGAAAATTACTATTCATAATTTCAATAAAAAATTAAAGGGGTTTATTTACCACATTTTAATATCCTATTTCTAAATATTTAACTAATTTTATCTAGTACAGTAATTATAAATGTAAATTGTTTTTTTTGAATTTTCACACAATGAAACAAAAACTACTTTATTAAGAAAAATTATGAACAAAACATGATTTTTTCTGACTCTATGCCTAGAAAAAATAATTTTTCAAAACATTTCATCAATTATATAATATATATATATATATATATATATCATTTAAATTAGTCACCAATAGTGGTTAAATGAATTTATTAAGATCAAAATACATAAAATACATAAAAACTATTATTCAAAAAAATATTTCTTTTTTTATTTTCATTAATAATAAATTGATAACAAATAAAATAATTTTATAAATATATTAACATGAAAATATTCTTATTTAGTTATTCATATTAATGAAATCAAATGAAAAGGGTAGTCTATAACAACCATTTTATTTTCTTGTGTTTCAAAACTATATTGTGGTTCATTTAAACTATTTTTTTTCATGTACAGAGGCTATCAAATAAACTATAATATATATAGATAAATATTTTATATAAATATTGGGGTGTTAAATGAAATAAGGAAATGTTATATTTAATTATAATAAATATATTTTATAATCCTTTAGTCATATGACTCCACTGATCATGTCTCCCACTGACGACATTTACATCATGAATCTAACTCTCTACATAAAAATTATTATTTTTTGATTCCTTCAAAACTTCTCTACTTTTGTGGATAAAATCACCATATAGTCTTTAAATTCTAAAAATTTAATATTAAATAATTTTTTTTACAAAAATATATTGTACACATGTCAATTAACACCAAAACACTAATTGTAATCATTAAGTGAAAAATTTTATAAAACATTACTCACTATCAACAATATGAAAGTTAAATTTTATCAATTTTAGAAGAATTGGTTTTGGATTATTTTAGTATAGAATTTTTTTATATTCTAGCCATATTTGATTTCTTTTTTCTCCACTTTATTGAATTATTTTCCATTTTTGCATGAATTTACATTCATTTTATTACTCAATGATTGTTTGGAATTGTATAATCCCCTAATCACAATATATTCATCTACATCAATATATAAAAATTACAATTTTGTTTAATCTTATTACAATTATAAATATTTAATTTTTGAAATTTTGTTTTACAATTATTTTTTTGATCAAAACAACTCTTACCATTACTTATCTATATTACTTATACATTTACTATTTGCATGAATCGATTTATTATAATTGAAATTGATCATATTCAATAACTCTATAAAATAAACACATTTTTCTAAAAATAGATATATTCTTATTTGATGTTAATTAGTTTCTTTACTTAATCATTTAAATTCTTCCCTGTTACAACAATGAAATTAACCCTAGCAACAATTTTTTTAATATAAAGATCTCTTCTTCCTTGGGATTTATAATCTTAATGTTTTACATGAGATATCTTATGAATGTAATTTTTATCCTTCCCCTTTTTTTATATTTTTAATAGAATCTACAAAAACTATATTTTTTTGTGAAATTTATTTACATTTTTTCTTCATCAAATTTACTAGACATTCATTCAATTTATAAATCAATACTATCATTCCATTATTCCAAAATATCAAATCACCTTATCATTTTTTGTAATAATATTATATAATTTCAATTAATGATAAATAACATTTATTTTAAAATGTATATTATTTATTTTAATTTCCGTTCATTGGTTGATTTATCTCTATCATTTTTAAAGGCTTTTTCTTGTAGAAAATCCATGATGAAAAATTTTATTCTTACTTATCATTCTCCTTCTACAATGGATAATTTTATTTAATTCATATAATAACCATATAGAATAAACATGTAAATGTATTTTTTCATTGAATCTACAATTTTATAATCAAATAATCCATCAAAGTACTTATATAATATTGTAAATCATCAACAACTAATTTTTATCCCATATTGAATCATCATCTTCTTCAATCAAATCCTTAGATTTATTTTTGATCATAATGGATTTGATGTAAATTTCATGCTTATATTTACCTAGAATAACGGAAGATGTAAAACACCATATTTCATTCCCAAAAAAAATTCATTTAATTTCATTCAAGGGAAATGAATAGATATTATTATTATAAGGAGGTGAAAACATTGAATCAAGAATCTCAAGGAATTCATGAAGTAACATCATCATGTTTATTCAATTCTATAGAGTTTAAAAAAAATACAAGATTCAACTAAAAATGTTATTATTTATTCATTAAAATAATCATAGACTCTCTTTTAGTTATATGAATTTCATAAAAAATTTATTTCTACAGTTTTTTAGTTTTATTTATTTACTCTTGTGTTCACAAAATTAGTATTTTGTATTATCTCTTATTATTTATTTTCATTACTTCTACAAAATTTATTAACTATTTATCTGAAATAAATTCAACAGTATAATACTATTCATTCAAATAAATTATTATTTTATTTTTTATTAGTGGTAGTTGATTATACACCATCCATGAATATTGAAAAATTGTTATGTTATGAAGTCTACAACTTCTATACCTTTTGAGGGTAAGTATAAAAATATTTAATTCTTTATCGAATTGTTATATTTCTCATTTAAATTGGGAAATATTTTTAGTTAGATAATTTATTCTTATTTATGATGAAAAAATATTTATAATAGTAATAATATCTAGATAGTAGATCTTCTTTCAAATCCTTCAAATGTACTTATTTTTTTAAAGGAAAACTATTAATCTAATTCATATTTTAGAGACCTTGAAGAATAATATAAATGAATCTCCATGTTTATATTAATTAATAGATAATGAATCAATGAAAAATAAACTTTTAAAATTCATTAATAATCAACCTTGATAATTAGTTATTATTTTACCACACAATATTTTAAAAAATTTCCTTTTTAGCTAACAAACACTTTTTATGTTAATTAGTTTTGTTCCATGATGTCACTAAAAAAATATATACAACCAAATAGATATAAAACAATATAAAATTTCTAATATTAAAATTGAATATTTATATCAATGGAAGACGTTTTATGATCCTTTATCATATTATCCACTATAACCACAAATCATATTAAAATAATCAAGGATTTTCCATTAAATAATTTTTTTAAATAATTGTATCCAAATATATATGATGTTATTATAAACACATCAATGTAACCATTTCATGAAATAACATCAAGGATCCCATATATCCCAAAAGAATATGAAAATTCATTTTACCATATTTTCACCTATTCTTCTTAATTATAATATGTGGAAAAATAAATGTAAAGAATAATAAACATATTATATATCACCCAATTTATTTTTTATTCCAAACATATTAAAAAATTTAGTTATATAAATTTTATCAAAGAAAATAATGTTGTATATAAATCACTACCCCACTAAAAAAGGTATGTTTCCTTATCAAAGGACATATTTAGTCATCACAATTTAACAAATCCTCTTTAGTACCATGTAATTATTAGTAACACAATATCTTCATGGGTATCGCCCCTTAATCTCTCCCTCACAATTATTTTATATTTGTCATCATTTTTACTTAAAAACATAAATTCTCAACCAAAAAGTAATATGTCTTGATTTTTCTTTATAATTTTATATTCCATTTCTATTTCCAAAGGAAATATCCTCCTATAATTTATCATGTTTTTATAAAAACTATAAGATTAATAAAAACATTAGTCACACATTATTTGGTCTCATGACTTTATATAATGATTTTGAGTTGAATCTAATACATCTATATAATATCATTGGTAAAAAACATAAAACAACATTTTTAAACACGTTACAACAAATTAATATTAATTAAACTATGACATTGAAAATGAAATCATGAAAATGTCTCTCATGTATTTTAAATGTGAATCATATTAATGTTTCTATGAGATTATTTAATTGAAAAGTTATTGATTTATACTCATCCAAATATAAATAATAATGAATGAAACTATATCAGAAGAATGTTGGAATGAAATAATGTAATTTATAAAACAGATATTATGTTATTCAGGTATATCTAAATTTTTGAATAGAAATTATATAATAAATTATGGATCTCTAATGGTATTGTGAGAGTGTAACTCATAATATCGTATTGTGATAATGTTATTAATTGGTTTCAGTAATTCTTCCATAAAATGTTTGATGTGAATTTGTCTTCAAATGTCAATTCTGGTAAGCTTATTACTATAAGAATTCAATTTTTGTTTTCATCCATATATGGGGTTATGTGAAAATAAAATTTCTCTAAAACCTATTTATCAAAAATTAATTCTTTTATGTTTTTGATACCATGTAAATTTATTGTAAAATATAACGGGTGATTACAATTATTTATTGATTTGAATTGATCCAAATTCATCTAAAATAAAATGGAATGAAATAAAAAGGTTTCTCCAAAAATAAAGAAATTATTCTCTTATTAATATGAATATTATGTGTTATTTTTATTATTTTTATTTTATACTAATTGTTATTTGAGTTTGTGTATATTTATATGCCATGTATGTTGAGTATGGTGAGGTTAGACTTTATATCTTATTGCACAATGGTTATTAGAAATCATTATAGTAAGGGGGTTCTCACATTAATTTTTCTGCAATTTTTGATCTCCAGTAGGTCGTTCATTCATTTGAATTGGGTATGTGGCCTCATACGTTTTATTTGATCCCTATTCATGACATTGTAACATAAAATTGTCAAAAAAACTATCTTTGATCTCTCCCATTGATGTTAACTTCAATTTAGTGGTAGTTATTATATAATGTTTTTTGTAATCCAATGAAAGGATGTTCTATATAGATAAATTTTGTAGGGAAATTTTTTTATAGAATACAGGTTGAAAAATATATCATTTTGAAGGATCTAAGATAATGATTGATATGGGATATACATGATATCATTTAAAAATTTGATTCGTAATATTTTGATAGAATGTAACTGGGATTGGTTGTGATATTATTTGAAAAAATATGTCAACTGTCATCTAATAAGTGAATTCAATAGTTAGGGAAATGAATCATTTAATGGAAATATATTATAATATAGTATCTTTAAAAGAAGTGTTCATGATATGATAGTTATTCATTATGAAACTATTATAAAGTCAACATAAATATTATGTGAATGAATTGATCGTGGGTTTTTGGTAGGATGATTTAGTCAATGTCATGTATTAGGATAATGTGTTGGAACTAATTTTTTTATCATCTCATTCGAGTTCCAGGAAAGTGAAGATAACTACTATAAGAGACTCTTATCGGAAGGACATCATGATGATTGGTGATATTAAGAACCTTATAATAAATAATGATAATAGGTTGATTATTGTTTATAAACTATCTATAATAATTAATATTGATGAAGTTATATGATATTAACCACCTTAAACTAGATTTTAGTGAAAATGTGTTAATAATTAAAAAGATGGGATTCATAGTATATCAACCCAACTCAGTCCAACATGTCAGTAGTATAAGATGTTAGATTATGTTATGCAAGACAATGTGGATCAATGGATGAACACCATAAGGGATGATATAAGAATCTCAAATTCAATTAATCCTCTTGATGGATGATCTATTCGAATTCTAATTTTCATAATATTAGTGGAATCTTGAGTTAATGATTCAAGATCTTCAATCATTTTTATGGTAAAGAAATCATTCGTGATAAATTCTGTATCTATATTGTTCAAATTGTATATATAGATAATATTAAGTATCAATATGTTTTGTGGTCGGTAATTATTAATATTCTTTATTGAAATGGGAGAATTTTTAATTTGATGATTTATGGTGTATTCTAGGTCAATACAAAGACATAATATTCATTGGTTAGTTACTTGAAGATTATTACAAATGCATATTCACTATTAAAGTAAGAAAAGTTACATCGGGATCCATTTTTTGGGAATGTGCAGTAAGGATGGAATGATTTATTTGAACGAAATATTGGATGAGGTTATATTTATTGGACAAAATGACTTCCAAAATATTGGAGTTTTGGAATTTTCATCTTAAGCTCTTTAATGATAAGTACAAGAATGGTCTAGAAAATAGGGTATATTGAAGATTGATAATAATGGAATTTTCTTGTGAGTGTTTTATAATAATGATTCAGAGAAATGATTCATTCTATTTGAATAAAAGGAAGCAATTATCTCATAAGAAAAACCATTTTCCCAATAATGTTGGGATATATACCCTAACACATTCTCATTGAGAATACTTATCATTTAACCCATTAATTGATTATTCAACAAAAATTTTCGTGGATTACATCTGAAAAAATATCATAGGTTTATATAGTATTTTTTCACTATAAATACAGCTTAGAAAAGGAAAGAAAATATAATAATAAAATTTTTATGTTCTACTAATGTATTGGAGTATATTGAAAGATATTTAATTTACTTTTTCCAATAAAATGTATTCAATATTGTAAAGACTATACCTAGGTTTAAAGACAACATTTGTATTGATGAATAATATAATGAGAGGTAAAAAATAATTGATCTTATGGTTAGATTTCATAATTTAAATGGGAACCATAATTCGATTTCAATGTGTACATAGTAAATAGAAGTACTTTAGTAGTGAAAAAGAATGAAATTATAGAATATTTGTTTTCTGTGAAACTGTTGGATATTAAGAACCATATGATTTTCAAAATTTATCAAATATCCATGTGGATGAAAATGAAAAATGAAAATAGAAATATATATGCTCATGAAAGTTTCACTATTTTATAGAATAATGAAAACGTTAAATCCAATATTATGGATGAAAAAAAGATGATATAGATGAGAAACAATATTCAATTTAGTTGGAATATCATATGTGAAGATAGAAAAATGAATAAAATGATATTTAAATCAATGAATCATAAAACCATGTTCATGTTAGGATTTTTTTGGAAGGATGAAATTATCAAAGTTCTCATGGGGAACACATAATCAGAAACATTATGTAGTTGATGATATACAAGAGTGAGTTAGGATTCAATTAGATCATGTTATAGTATCATTTGGTGATGTTATGAAAATATTTATACTAAGATGACTAAACCCATAATAAGTAATGTAGAGGTCCAATATTGAAATTTTTTTAGTATAAATGTTTTTTATGAATATCATTTCTATTTTTGATAGATGGATGGGAATATGAGAGTCCAAATAAAGTGAATATTCTCACTAATAATGAATTTTTTGATTTTTTAAATAATGTGTATTTGGATTTGATGACATAATTTTGTGTTCCCTATACCCATATTTATTATAAATTGTAATTATGATACCATTTGTAAATAGATCTATTCCGGATGTACACTTACCATTAGAGAGTATAAATTCATACATGCACTATTTAAATAATGATATCCATAGATTATTTTTTTATCATAACGTTATAATATCTCCCATGATGTAATGAGAATCACAAGATACTCTGACCTTAATCTTAATAGTATTTTTTATAGTCTAAAAACATCATTTTTACTAGATATAGTCGATGTCTAAATATTTGGTGTCGGTGGATCCAATGAATTGATTCATCTTCTCCTAATTTTCAGAACTTGCGATATCTGGTACTTTATATTAGGAGAAAATTCCCTCTAATCGGAATGCTACTTGTTTTGGGTGTTATTGGATGTTATTATCTACATACTTATGTATTGTTCCCCTGACAAGATATCATTATCAATTATTAATATTTGATCATGTACTTTGACACGTGAAGAAAATAATGAAAATGGGGTCATTGAGAAGTAGATAACTTTGTGTTTGTCATTGTTTGTATGGAATTGGTTGAATGATCATTAAAGAATATGTTTATTTCAAGATAACGATATAATATATGGGGTATGATTTATTAGAATGGTAGTACCTTTATAATCCTGTTTCCACAGTAGACTATAAGAAATAAATTCAGTTAGATCTAAAAACAATAAAGAAGGGAAGGATGATGATACGAGTTCCTCTTTGGAATTAAAAGATATATTCTTCTAAATATATTCTATTTTACCAATCATGTTAATAGGAAACTTTTCTTTTCAATCATTATTCCTAGTCTCATTATGAGACTTGGTTGGTTACTAAACTCAACTATTGGAATTGGAATAAAATTAACCACTATCGAGATAATGTCTTAAAGGGTCACAAATGTATCATATTCAAAAGTCATCCTTATTCTGATGAATAGTTGTTTAGGACATGGTGACCCCCCCATATGGATTTGGGAAATGACCTAGGATATATGATCCTACAAAAATATGTACATACTTTTTATGTTTATAATAATTAGTATTGAATTTATTTATTAATTTAACATATTTACACACGTTAAAGGGAAAACATGGAAAATATTATATAAAATAATATTATTTCAATAGTCAAAGTTCATTTAATATTTGATGGAATGATGGGTCGTGTTAGTGAATCACATATATCATGAAATATATTTATAACATTAGAAGTAAGTGATAAATGTATAAACATCCTTTTTTTACGTAGTCATTTAATCATAATATATCATTTAGAGTTTATATTGTGAGTAAATAATAATTAGCTGGGGGAATAGCATTTTCTTAGAAATTTCATAACACAATATATAAGAGGATATATTCTCTATTATTGTGACTATTCATTTTTTTATTGAGGTATTATCTATCATCTCCCACATTCTAGAGATATTAGATCTAGATTAAACTGACTAAATCAATGTATCCATCATGCATCACAACAATTAAGATGTGTTGATTGCCGGGAACTTAAAGACCTCATCAAATCTCCTAGTTATAACTGAGAATACGATGATTGAAACATAAAAATACACTTATAGAACATTTTTAACATCTAGAGGAATTCAAATTCAGATTATTTGATGTATAGTATTTGTTGATGAATTTATTTTGATCTCTTGGATTTAGTTAAAATTGGGTATTTATTATTTATTTTTGTTGCCTAATTTAAACATCTATGATCCTCATGCTTTAACTGTGGAATTGCTTCACTGATCATAACATAATTACATCACTTGTTGGTGGAAAATTTTAGGTCTCTAGGCCATTGGATTTCATTGGTGACCCTGGTATCCACACTCAGTATCAGATTGATTCGTGATATTATAAGCCAATTCAAAAAAAATTCAATGAAATTTTAATAGGATATCATTAAAGTCCCAATACCGCATTGGATATTTCAATATGAAATAGGATGATTTATTTTTTGTTATCCAATTTTTTATATTATATTTAAATAAAATTTTGATGTGTACTAAGTGAAATAAAATTTATAATTACTAATATTTTTAAGAGAACAATGACATTCAGTGTAATAAAATCCCGTGATCTCATTTGATGGATTAAAATCCATTTCACAATGTAATATAAATTCCAAAATACAAAAATTTATTCCACTGGTGTCAAATTTAATAATAAATAAAATTTATAATTCCTACATATATATTCATTGGAAGCATAAAAAAATTGGAACAGAATAAATGGGGGGTCTCATAGTCAACTAGTGGAAAAATAAAAAATTTATCATTGGGGGAATAGATCTAATAAGTCAAAAGAGAAAAATGGTTTTTTTTCATGTGGTGGGACACCCCAATCACCACATCTCCAACTCAGTTATCCTCTCATCCACATGGTTTAGTGGATTCCTAATAGAAAACCTCTGTTAACATTGAATGACACCGAGTTGTGAATGTATCCATGAAACCCTACTGCTTATAGAACCCATTTCACAACCAACTAGTTCCTCACATATTCCCAGCACCACTATAATCCTTCTCTATAGAACCCTAGAATAGGCTTCTTGATCTGTTAAACCGACATGTCATTCCCTCACATAAATTCCACCAATTTTAGTCTTCCTACATTTAACCACCTAGAATTAGTGTATGCCATCAACAATGCCTCTTAGAAAAACTACATAGATGGCCTCCTAACCACTACACCCTAATTGTGAGTGTCTAACTCTCAATTACCCACAACACACCAACCACAAATTCTCATGGCCTTATTTGTATCATAAATTTCTCTCAATTATAACCTCTTATCAACACACAGTTATCTTTAGTGGCTTCCATATGGGCCACAATTCTGAAGCCCCTTCCTCTAACGTGACCTCCTACCCTTATCACCCTAGATCCAACCCCCATTGATTCTAAAAAACCCCTACCAAGAGTGTCTGGGGATTGAGTATATAATGATATATATATATAAATATATGATACATTTCTAAATATTAATATCATTTTGAAAAATAATTTTTTTAACAAGTAGTATTTAGAATTTATTTTACATTTCAAAATATAATTAAATTAATTTCAATGTCTGAATGACAAAGAAAATGATTAAAAATAATAATTTAGTTTTAATTAATTAAAACATCAAAAGAAATATTTTATTTCTTGTTTGTTTTTATGTTTATTCAATTAATTAAAATATGGAAATTTAATGTGTATCAACTGATTATAATTCATTGACCATCCAATTTATTTATGGTATAAAATTATTTATTTTGTTATTGTAATTCTTGATTGTAAGAAATATTATAATAAATGATGATTTTCATGTTGTCATTGTATCAATAGATTTAAAAAGTCATACACACCTAGATAATTGTATATATATATATATTTATATATATTCTGCACTTCTAAGACCCCATGTCTTATGTGTTATTACTGTTCTATAATGATGAGTACGATAATTGACTTACTTCACTTCATGATTTGGTGATTCACAAAATATCTGTTTAACACATTTTTGAGGAGAGTGTTGTAACTTGAGTCTCTAGAGACGGGCCTCAAGGAGTTACCCATAGGGTATAGGTTGATCAATTTTTCACTCAAAGTATCGATACTTATTATTGTCTATTGATCATACAATCTATTTTTATTTATATGTTGTTTATTATATTATTTATGTGTAGTTTTACAAGTGATCACATAAAAAATTGAAATCATGCACATATAAAATGAACATGTGATGTGAATGATTTCTATTTAATTATTTGTTAACTATGAGTAAGATAACAAATTAAATTCTTACCAATAGAAAATGGTTTCTTTTTTTCATGTAATGATAAAACACTAAATGAAATATTACATTGAAAAAATCTTCCATATTTTGAATTTGATAAAAAAAAGGTGTACAGGGTGCTTGATCATCCGAATTTGCGAGATCCCCATACAACAAAGGAGTTATTTTTAAAAGAATGGGTTGAAGTAACTGATGTTGGCCGCAAATGAGTTTGAAAATAAATAATTATGAATCTTTATTAACAATTATTAGGTAAATCAAATTTTATATTTTAGTATAATGAAGATCCTTAAATAGGTCAAGGAACTGGGAGTTAATGTGGTTGGGTATTCAAATTACTTCCTAGAAGATCTCTATGTAGTGGTGTATCTAAATCACGTAGACAACAAATATAGGTTTCAATGATTTTTTCCACCCAAATAATCTTGTCAATATGAAATTTTATTCTATTATAGAGGTTTTTAAGAGTTAGATAATATAGTGGGAGACACTTAATTATTTTAATAATTGGTAATGTATAATTTATAATCTAGATAATAGTATAAATCTTTTATATATTTTTATAAAATCAATTCTAATACAAAAACAATAGATTAATTTTACTGGAAAATTTATATTTTCATCCGGAATGTGTTCTAATGATTGGTACAGGCACATGGGCAATGTACTATGATAACAAAAATTCAAGGTGTTCTTGACCCCAATCTCTATTAATTCACCTCATGATGCGATAGTGATAATATTGATTATAGAAGACTCATGTTTGAAGCACATGATGGTTATTTCATAGTTTTATAAACAATGTTCAATGTGAGATGTGGATAAAACATCAATACATGGATGAATTTACATGTTGCATCATCTATAAGATGCATACTTTGAGAAGCTGAAGTATCATATGAGTTGTTATTGATCACATTAAATATGTGAAAATTTTAATGTTGGATAATTATAATTCATCAAATATTTTTCCTATATATCTTTCTCCCACATACTCCAACGTCATTTAAGATTTCAAGAATGAACACAATGGATTGAACTGCATCCTTAAATGTTAGGTATGGTTAATAGTATCCATGAGAAAAAATTTAAGGTACTATTTTTTATGGTGAAAAATATGAAAGGAAATGAGAAAAGGACAATAGAAAACAAAATACCAATGGAACCATCACAATGTAATTCATGGAAAAGTGGTGTTAAAAATGTGGTTATTTCCCTCATGTTCTATGAAGTAAATCTATAAATGTTTAAATAAAATGATCTAAATTGATGAAGAAAGTGGTTGTTTTTTCATTAGGTATATTAATTAATAATAATCAATTATTTAATTATTATTTTTGGATATTAAATACAATATTCATAATAAATATGTTTATATAAATATTCTAACCAATTAAGTAAATAAACTATTACTAGAAGTATGATTTTTCTTTTAAGTGGATGAGAAAGGGTGGATCTTATGTTAGTGGTGAGAAAAACAAAAAATATAAATGATATGTAAATAATTCTAGTTTAATTTTTCTATGTATTATGAAAATATTCATCAACCATTTCCTTTAGACATAATGCGACATTATTCCATTCTATAATAAATTTTTTATAGGGTGTTTAATGCTTAAATAATAGTTCTATATTGATGGAATCGATGGAAATATGTGATGAATATAAAATGTATGACTTGTATATCAAGTTTGGGATAGAAAATAAAATATAAAGAAATACAATGTAGTTTTCAAGGATATAAATTGTATATTTTTAGACTCTTATGATTTAATGGACTTAGGTATTATCAACACATTACTGTACTTAGTTTTTGACAATGATACCTTTTGAAATAATGGTAAAACACAAAGAAATAAGAATTAGTTCAGATAGAGATGTGGAATATTACAAGGATAAACTAGTTTTGTGTATAAATCATTAGATTAATTTAGGTGTTTATGAGATTTCATAGTGATTATTTTTATAGTCATGATCAGATGATATGAAATTCATTGGCCTAGTTTTTTTATGAATATCTTCAGCAAGAAATCATGGATCAATATAATAAACTGTAGAGTAATTCCAAAATTATGTTTACATTACCCACATAATAGCTATTTTATTAATACAGAGGATTTATAATGAGTCTTAAATGATATCATTTTATTGTGAAGAAATTTTATAATGCAGATTTCATTTTTCACACATGTTAATTGATGTATGTAAAAGTATAATCATCGTAAAAATTATTTCCATTGAAGATACTAACATTATTTTAAAAAATACTATTAAAATATAGATTTTATACTAAATACACATGAAAACTATGATTAAAAATGTATATAATATGTGTTATAGTTTGATGAAAATCCATTATGTCATAGGATAATGTTTATGGATGAAACTTTTTTATGGACATAGTGAAACTAATATCCTGAAAAACATATAGTGCATCTGAAATTAATATCCTATTGTTTTCTGAGGATACAATAGAAATAAATAGGATAACAAAATATTTTCATGATAAATACTATTTTCCTATAAAATTTCTGGAATGTATATATTAAATATAGTGGAAGATATATTGACATGGGATTAGTCAATTCCATAGATGTATAAAAACCTTACACATGAATGAGTTAAAAAAGAGGTGTAGAACAATAATGATCAAGAGGAACATAAAATGATGGAATGATAAAACCATGTTGATGGTTTTATATTCACCATATCTTGTGATGCATTATTCCATCGGAATATTAATTCTTAAAATTATGGAGTATATTGAAATTAGCTAATATTTACATGGTAAATTAGAATTAAATAATGGATTATGAATCTCAATGTTTAGGAGTTTATTATTTTAAATACTATGTTTTCTATTCATGTGATACTACACCTGGATGGTAGAAACATGGTACCCATAAGGCTTGATGGTAACTACAAATATTTATGCCAAAATCCATTAGAATTTTAATTTTTCATAGATTATTTCTATTATCATATTATTGTCCATTGGATGTGAAGGCTAAAAGTTTAGTAACATGTCTATCTGACACAACCATAAAAGTATAGTTACACCACATATTTCTTATAAGGGATTGAAGTTAGAAAAAAAACAATTTAGGATAATAGTATGAATCAAGATTATAGAATTTTCACTTTGAATGAATGTTTTTTGTGTTTAATAGAGTTTAGTGGGAGAGATGTTGTATTCCTAGTAAAATTTGTTTGATAAAATGTGGTTACAAACTATTGATCTTATAGTTAGTTATGTTTATGAAAAACATAACTCAAAAGAGATTGACTTCATGTAGTAACAAAAGATCTTGGGAATATGTTCTAATAAGGTAGATCTAGTGGTTTCTTTTAAAAATGAAAATAGTATTTATACTAGAAAAGTATTCAAAATAAAAAATGGAAAAGATTGATAGTGAATCATTTCCAATGTTGTATGGAATAAATCTCACCAAGAAGACATGTATGGGACATAAGAGGTGGTTTATGTTGTTAGTTAAATTCCATATGATTTTCTAATGGACCAATCATGTATTAAATGATATTTAAAGGATATTAATTTTTATATATAACTTATTGTATAAAAATATTAGTTATATCTATAAGAACTTTAAGGGATGATGTAAAAAATATGTGATTTTACTTCGACAAGTGCAAGAGATATATACCTAGTACGAGGAGTGGAGTGGCTAATAGTTAAAAGGGGACAGTAAAATTTATTATTATTAGGTAGATATAATATAATATAATCATTGGTATAAGTTATTTTGAATTAAAATCACATCAAATACCATAGAATCCATGTATAATAAAACCAAGTGTTATGTGTATTTTGAGGAAGAAAATGAATCGATGTAAGATGAACAACGATTTATTCATGTTCATTGAATCTCACATAGTAATAATGTTACCATAATATAAATTATAATAAATTTACAATTCTTATTAGACAATATATACTATATTGATAGTGGATAGAAGGACATACACTAAGGGATCACATCTCTTTAGTTGTCGTACTCATTGAGGTGAGCTCATTAATAGAAGAATAGTGATGCAATGGATATGTTTTAGAGCTAGTAACTAAAGAGTTGAGTCTTAAAAACCATGATCATAATCATTTAGGGGATAAACTGTATTATTTTTAGTCACCTCTAGTGAATGTGTGATTTCATTTAATTTGGTTTCCTGAAACCAAACATTATTAGTACTTTTGATTACAATAACATGTGTTTAGTGGTTTATACGTAATATAAAAATACCATTATAGTATATATATATCTGCATTATGTATTTAAATAGTAATATACATTGAATATTTTTTGTTTCAAAGGGTAATAATAGTTTCCAGTCTATGATGAGAAACTCATGATATTGTGAAATTAATCTTATAAATATGTCATATGGTGTTGATATATCATACTAATTGGAAATAGTTGAGTTCTGACTATCACGTGATAATTGAGGATTATTCTCAATAACATGTCACTTGGTTATATTTGGTGGGTGATATCATGTGGGCATACCCTCCAATAGGATCACAAAAACTTTTGTGGTTCATTTGATGTTGATGTGTATGGATATGTGTATTTTTCTCCTAATATGAGATCATTATCAATGTGTGTAATTGGATCACAAACTATGATGCATGATGAACACCATTAAAATGAATTCATGGAAATGTATCTTATGTTGGGTGTCTCAATTGTGGTATGAAATTGGTTGAATGATAAAGATATAATTTGACTCTTCTTTGTTGAGGAAGTAATATCTCATGCCAATTTGATCAGGACGACAGTACCATTATAAATCTGTTTCTAAGGTAGTCGAAGTTAAATCCTTCATGTTAAGTAAAAAAAAACCACATGAAAGGATGATGACACAAGATTGAATCTTTCTTTATATATTTTCTAAAAAATGGATTTTATTACATAGTATATGCTCATAAGAGTGTTGTAATTTTTGTGACTATTCCATGTCTCTTTATGAGCCGTTATGGGTTTCTAGACTCTAATCATTGACAATGGATACTATTCACTTCGATCAAGATAATGTCGTAGTTTGTCACAAACAATAGAATATTTAAAAGGCTTCAATATTATGATGGATATGTGTTTATGACATGGTGGGTCCAACTATTAAGGTTTGGGAGAAGCCCAAGGATTTATGATCAACTAAATGAACAAGAAAATTTTTATTATTAGAGTTTACAATTGTTAATATTAAATATTTTAATATAACTTATTTACCAATATTAATGTAAATACATGGAAAATATTATATTAATTAATATTATTTTTTAAATTCAAGGATATTTTAATATTTGTGGGAGTAACATGTCTAGTTATTGACTTTCTTTTTAAAGATAATAAATTTGTTATATTACAATTATGTTAATAATATATTAATTATATTTATAAATTAGTAATTCAGCCATAATATTTAATTTATTTTCTATGTAATGAATAATAAATATTCAAGTGTTGGGGATCATTTTTTGTGCAATTTTATAACTCAGTATATATTGGATGTGAGAACCAATCAACTAATTATTATCACCAATTATTTCTTGAGTTCTTCCTTCAACCCTACCATTTTATAGAGATAGAATCTCTTGGTCTAGGTGGTCAGATCAATCTCTCCATCATATAATGCAACAACATAAAATGTAGTGATCATTGAGAAGTAGATGGAATCATCAGATATCTACACTAGCATCCATAACTCTTCGATCAATTCCCCCACTTAATTTTTATGTGTTTCTAGACGATCTAGATGACATTAACTACTGATTTTTTGAGCAGTGATCCTCTTTTATGAATGGAAAATAAATCCATATACTTTGATTAAAGTAGTTATTTATGTTTTATATTTCTACTTAAAATTCATCACGTATGAGCCATAAGAATTAACTAGGGGAATTATTCAACATTGAAGAAATAATTATGTCGATCATTGGTGAAGAATATTAAATATCTGGACAACCAGCTACAGTTGTAAAAATTGTTACCTCCATTAAAGACCTGGGATCAATATATAAAATTATTAGGGTATAAATAACATGAAAATAAAAGGATAATCATGTTTAAAGAATAATGGAATTATATCGAGAGGTAAAAGTATTGGGTAGTTATCAATAGATTATATTAGAATTAATTAATTGAGTTTTTTGAAATATTATTTATAATAGTTATGAACATTGTAATAAATGTTTTATATTTCATGTATTATTTTCCTTTTTTACACAAAATGACAATAGATGAATAGAGGGAATATGACCAACATGATTTCAAAGAAGAAATTTATTGGATAAAAATACATTATTTGGATGATAATCAGAATGGGGACATGGTGTGTATGATGAAGATTGTAATGTATTAGAATTTCTTGTAATATTTTTTTAATTATATGGAATTATTTTAAGACCAACGGCTTAGAAATTAATTTATTCCATTGTTGGGTGAGCCTGGAACAATTGTTTGAAATTTGTTATGTTTTTAAATGTTACACATAAGAATGTTTCTTGAAAATATGGAATAACTCTTAAATGGGTACTAAAAATAGAAATATTAGGGAACTGTTTCATTCAGAGTAGTGGGTTTACATGAGGGATGACTTATTCTTAGTCTATGTGCGTCTGTAGTGATAATACCCAAAAATGGAATAACCGTAAATAAAATAATTAAATTATTTTATTTTTTTAAGTCCTTATTACAAATGAATGGTGACTATGAATGAAAATTAGAAACCATTATTGAGCTTATGAGGGCATTATTTTCTTAGGCATAGCCTAACATCGACTGTAGCTAGCCTTATATGAAAGTAAGTTTTTAGGACATACCCGTAAATAATATAATTTAAATATAAGAAATTATATTATTTCAGAATACTCATAACTTACAAAATGTAACATAGATTTAAGATATGAGACCATTGTTGAGTTTATAATGATATATTTTCTTTATTATGTACGTAACCTTGACTCGAGGTGGGTTGAGGGAAATAGTTGTTTTTTTCAGGCTTTCTAAAATAAATATAGTTAACATATATAAAATAATTATGATATGTTTATTTTATTAAAATTTTAGTTTCACTAAAAAACAACAATGATGAAACCTAAATGTTACAGAAACATTATTTCATAAATGAAGCCACATAACGATGATACAACGCAATGTCTCAATAACATTGTTTCATTAATGAAACAACGTAACATCGGATATTAATCTTAATGGAAATGATGAATCACATTATCCACTAAATTACTTACCAAGTATGCAAGGAGATAAAAAACATCTTAGTGATTCTTTCTCTGATTTCTTGGATAAAATCATTTGATGTATGATGAATGATTACTAATGAATGATGATGGATCAATGAATAGGTTTAGACCAAACATCGACTGCTTGAAGAACGAAGAACGTTGTGGTTTCTATTTTCTAAAGAATGATCCAACCTTGAGGTAGGTTATCCTGATAAATTTTATTTCACCACTATTAAATATCCATTAGGAACAAAATCTTTTCAAAATATAAATGATTCAAGGATCATACATGCATTTTGGGGAGGGTTTTTATCTTGGAAATTCGAATTGGTTTTATCCACATTAGAATTCACAAAAATAACCTCCCCAATTGTTTCTAATTATAACGCGGATTGTCTTGCAATACATGAGAAAGGATTGGATTCCTCTATTATGGGATTTCTTGGGTTATTTTTTACTGAAGACTAGTTTTTTGGTAAAGAAACATTGAACAAATAGCAAGGATGGTGACGAACTGAGAATTCCAAAGGTGCTTACAGATTGGAAAACAAACCACCAAAGTGGACCCAGTGATCGAAAAAATATACCGTTAATGATGTATAATGTGGCATGCTACAGAGGCTACATGTGGGAGGAGTCGGGCATTGGAAGCATGCCACGGTAGTGGAGGGCCTCGTGACATCAGTCATGGGTCAATGAATGTGGATTCCACAAACGGTCGGAGGTGGGGTCTCCAGCGATGTGACACCATGTTCCGTCACGTGGTAGGAGGACCATGGAATATCGGGACCACTATAGTAGGTCCCTATGGTGACCCATGGGGCCTTCACCTGGTGAACACACCACATTTATTGGAAGTGGATGCATCGACCACTGTCGCATCTGGGAGAGACATGTCTTGCTGCTAGGAGTGGGTTGGGCATGAGATGGCAGACATGGATGCCCAGTGGGTTGTACTGGAAACCCAGCGGGTCTCATATATACGTAGAACATGTCATATCAGGGTAGGTTCAGACCCGGGTGAGATAAGTGGACCCTGGGCTAGGTCAGGACTGGTATGTTCGACCGAGTCAGACCAGACCAATACCCCACTAGCCCAATTCAGTAAAATGGTCTAAATATTCATATCATAAGTCTGATTAATGTGTTATTTGTATAATTGGGACCCATACGATGACGCAGTCCTTTTAAAATACTCTAGTTTATTTTCTGTGGAGTTTCTAAATGATTGATTGATTGAGGTGTAGATTCTACTAGAATAAAGTGTGCTATGAGCAGGAATCCTATGAATACCTCCGACGAGAAGAAAGTGTCAAGCAGATCTTAGTGTTCCACTAGAAGAGTAGAAATTTAGACCTGTGTGTCCCGATAGATGAGTAGTCAAGAGAAACTCAGTATCCTGGCAGATGAATAGACATGCAGACCTATGTTTCCTGGTAGATGACTAGAAATGCAGACCTGTGTGGCCCCGTAGATGAATAGTCATTCAGACCTGTGTGTCCCGACAAATAAGCAGTTTTCCGGACCTCAAAAGCTTAGTAGACAATCATTTTCAGAGTGGACATCTGTGGCTCGGAAAAAAAGTAGTAGTCGAGTGGATCTCAGTGGCCCGACAGATGAGCAGTAGCCGAGCAGAGTTATATGGCCCGACAAAAGAGCAGTAGGTGAGTGGACCTCAGTGGCCAGAGGATGATCCAACCTCAGTGACTCATCACAATTGAGTGACTCATTAGTTCAAGAATTTCAGTGTTACAACTAAAGTAGTGCACTTTGAGTAGTCCTCAGTGTGTTCTCTTTGGGCGGGGCCCCAGGAAGAGAGACCTCTTAGTGAAGGTCTCTGATGACATTATGGCTCATGGAGTGAGTCCTCCTAGGGAGGGCATGCCTCGAGCTTAATCCCATGAAAAATGATTGGACATGAAATAGAGACTCATTATCTCAATGTTACAAGACATCTTAGGGAAGCCTTCGGATATATCGATGTCATAGGTTCACATGTATATATTTGGTAGACTTACACCATGTGGTTACTAACATAGAGCTATAGGAGTGGGAACTCTATGAATTGATAATGATACACATGGGACCATATGTTTGGTAGTGGTGGAGATGTTCCATCTTGAAATCCGTTATGATTATACCCTAATGTACTAGTTATATTTTTTGATGACATATACTTTTGTTGACATGATTATACCTTCTTGGTGGTGATTTCATTTTGGTGATTTCATTTTGGTTTGGGGTCCCTACTAAGTATTTAGTCACTCACACCAGCACAATATTTTCACACAAATGTCGTTTCTTTAGGAAGATGATGGATGTCGTGATAGATACCATGGTGGTCTAGGACCTGGTGGTGCGCAGTGAGATCGGATTGTTGAGGCATACTCTAATTGATTCTGGTAGCTACTATACACCTACCCTTCAGGTACTGTTTTATGTGAATGGATTATTAGAGGCCTTGTATTCCATTATTTACATCTTATCTTTGGTTGGGATTGTCTTCTTGACCATTTTTACATACTACATATACATCTTCTATCACTGTTTTTTTAGTGGTATGAATGTTCTCCTTCTCATCTTTTATGGTGTGTGAGTGTGCATGTGTTCATGTACTCATAAACAGCCTCCCATTTGTAGGATAATTCTATGGGTTCTAGTCACCATCCCTCGGAATTTGGGAGGCTTCCTTTGGGTAGTCCCATCATGGGCCCGAAGGGACGATTCATCACAAATTGGAATCAGAGGAGGTAGGTTATACCTTATAAACCCAAAATCATTGATTTTGGTATCGTGAAATAGTGTTAAGTGTTTCAAGATAATATTTCTGTCTAGAGATTCAAGTTTTGGTGTGGAATCCAATGTATCCATACCCTAGTACCCTAAGTTCTTCTTTTTGACTCAGTACATGAAAATTCCAGTTGTTGGGAAAAACTATTGTACATGAATTCTTTAGGAATGGGTTAAGATTTCGATACCCTTATTGAGTCATCTCACTTGGTATACTCTACTGATTTTGGTACATCATTATTAATTTAAAGGTTCTTCAATGTAGGTAGCTAGTCCGAATTCCACTGCAAGATCACGAGGATGATATGTCAGGTGACATGATGGGTACATGGGTTTATACCAGATATAGCACCACCTGGTGGTTTACCAGCTCTACCACCACCTTTGGAGTAGCATATGAACCTCATAGTACCGGCGGATGATATGTGCAATCTAACCACACTTCATGACTTTTAGCAATAGAGGTCCATCAGGTTGGGAGGCAAGAAAGACTCATAGGCAGCTAAGGACTAGCTGGAGGTGGTGAGAGAGGTTTCTCTCTAGTCATGGCACCATTGGATCATATGGTTGTCCAGGTAGTGAGCCTTCATTGGGGCTCAACAAGGTGATAGTGTGTATTAGATTACCCAACCTAATGGTGAGGTGACTTTTCAATGGGTAGATCTTGAGAACCTTACTCAGGGAAGGGGATGATTCCATAAATGTTAAGTGATATGAATTCCCAAGAGCTTCCACAACTTCCACAGAATGAGATGTTTGTAGATGAGTATTCTTCGAGGCATACTTAACATTCCATGAAATTAGTGAATATGATATGACTAGAGCTGCAGGTCTCAGACATTCAAGTGAGGAGTGTTTAGGGAAATCCTTCATAGAACTATTCCTATGACCATTCATAATTATTCTAGGGTTCTAGGTAAAATCATTGTGGTTGAAAGTCTTTTGGATAAGTAGATATAGCCAGTGGATGTCAGCAGTGGGAAAGAGGGAAGACGCCGTTAGTATCAGATACTTTGATGTGTGATATGTTCTGAGAAGAGGTCTCAAGAAAGGGGATCTATAGATCAGGGCTTATAGGATGAGTGCAGCCGGCCTAGAAAGAGATAATGATTTTCAAAAGATGGAATGATACATCTCGCTAAGAGATTTTCAATCCTATCTACTGACTATGGAATGATGGACTGGCCACCAGGGTAGAGTTAATGATAGGAAAATATTCAGCTGTTGGGTGGCATACGTGGCATAGGAAATGAGAGATTAGAAGAATGTGGTATACAATTTGACATGTTACAACCACCACCCCAATGTGGTACAAACCTGGCTCAGGGAACTGGAGAATAGAGGAAGGGGGTAGCTACATGTGGTCATCCTTACCCATGTGGAAATGGATATTTTTTGTTTTCAGTTCCCACCAAAAGTTGATGTGTGTGAGGATGTATTTTGAGAAGATGATTCTTGGAATACCTAATCGTATGGATATAAACTTATGTAAAATTCTACACCCCAGGATGGAACTAATATCATCAATATAATATATAATGGCTTTCATAAATATTTGTGATCTGAGGGTGTAAGAGGGGGACATGCAGAGTATAGGATTAGTAAGTCCCATTGTTTGAGGTTAAGTCGGGATTACTTTCCCTTTAACCAAGAGGATATGGATAATGTGTACCCACTACAAAAATATAAAAAGACAATCGATCAGTTGAATGAGTATGCCATTCGCATGGACGAAAATGTTCCTAGTGGATTTTCAGCAATTGAGATAGAGTTTGACGAGTTCCCCAATCCTGAGTTTGTAGCAGTAGTCTACGCATTGATGATGTGGTGAGACTACCCTAATGGTAGAATGATTTACCATCTACTCAACCACACGTTTCTCAATTATATATTCACTCAGAATGAAGTTAACATGATAACAAGATGATTACTGGAGATCCCCAAGGACTTTGACCTTTATGTATTCTATAATCTTGTAAAGGGATACATGGTAGAGAATTATATAAATAAGAGATCAAATTCATAGTTGTTGAACAAGAAAACATAAAAGTGGGACTCATTACAGTTATCCTTCATGTATGGGGATGAAGAATCATATCAAGAATCATTGGTTGTTACCCATCCAATCATAAATGATTATGGGAGGAAGATATCAGTGAAACCAAATGTGATACTTTGCATTCTCTATTTTCAATAAGGAATAACCCTGATGGAAATTCATATGATGCATATAATATTGTTATTTTAAGAGGATGTGTAGTTGTACCCATGATTCCTTGATTGGATGGATTCCTTGGGGATCATGTGAAAGTCAAGGAAATCACTAGGGATGATAGAATGGGTTAAAGCTGGGATTACCTATTGTGATAAAAAGTTGAACACTTGTATGAAACTATTTCTTGGGTTGTTTTTTCTCTTTTTGGGCATACCAGAAAGAATGTGATGAGGGATATTGATTGGTTTTATGATGGGTTTACCACATACATCTAGAAGACATTATACCATATGGGTGATCGTTGAACAAATCATAAAGTAGAACCACTTTCAAACTATATAGGATCAGAGTTTAGTAGATGTATCGGGATGCCTATACATGACAGATATTTGATGTGGGAATGTTGGACGTTGACGACAGGCCGACCATTGTTAAGTTTCTGGTATAGATAGTTGAACAAATGGAGGGAAACCATGATGGGTGATCAATTAATATAGAATGTTTTTGGTGGTAGCATAGGAATCTCTATGAAAGCATGTGGAGAGGGAGGCTCAGATCTGAGCTCAGTACCCCCATTTTTTTGTTTAGCCCTTATTTTTGCTTATATGGATGTAAGAAAATATGGTTTGGGTATTGTAATATCCAGGAATACAATGTAATTTTTTTAAAATTACATGGGATTATTTCAAGACCAGGCACTTAGATGACACATAATTTTGTGGCCTGGTGAGCCTGAAAAAATTGTTTGAACATGGTAAATTTTTTAAACAGTTCATGTAATCATTTTTTAAAGTGTAAAAAATCTTCAAAAGGTACACAGATAAAAAATCCTTTTGCATTATTTTGTTCATATTAGTGGGTTTTCCCTAGGCTCAAATTAATTTTAGTCGGCGCAGGTCTCCAGTGAGAAACCCAAAAATGGCATAACTGTAAGTAACATAATTAAATAAAATTAGTTTATTTTTCATGACCTTATACCTCATGAATGGTGACTCAAATTGAAAATCCAATACTACCGTTGATCTCATGAGGATATTATTTCCTTAGGTATAGCCTAATATCATATGGCGAAGTCCGTCTATGAATTTTCATTTTTGGGATGTACACATAAATACAATGATTTAAAAACAATTGATTGTCCATTGATTCCTCATAACTCAAAAATGGTAACATGGATTGAAATATAAGGCCACCATTATGGTATTAAGGAGATGTTCTCCTTAAGTAGGACATCATATCGACTGTCACAAGTTGAGGGAAAAATTTATTTTTTAGGCCTTTAAAAATAATGTTACATGAAGAAAATAAATAAACATGAGATGTTTATTTTATTCAAATTTGAGTTTTTGTACAATGATACAACATTTCAACCTAAGAATAATAGAAACCATATTTCATAAATTAAGTCACTTAATATAACTACAAAGAAACATAACAAAAATTCTATTTCATAAATGAAAAAACATAACATTAGTGTCTCGGGATAATAGATACGATGAATCACATTCCCCAGTTAATTACAACGACATGATACAAGGTGGTGGAAATCATCCAGTATATTCTGCCTCTGATGTCTTGTAGAGAATTCGTTGATGATTGATTAATGACGAACGATGAAGGATCAACAAACGGGTTTTGAAAAAATGTTGATAGCTTTACGAAAAATTAATATGATATTCACTCTTCACCAACGGTCAATATCACCTCGATGTATGGTGACTTTATTAATTTTCTTCCCCCATTTTGATATATCCATGACCAATGTGAATAATTTTATTAATGGAATGATTTAGGGATCGTGCATGTGTTTTTTCGATGGTTTTTGATCTTGGGGGTTGGAATTGGGTTTATCTAAGTTCAAATTATCAAAAATATACTCCCCACTTGTTCTGAATTCTAATGTGGACGGTTCTGGATAACACAAAGAAGGCTCAGATTCCTCCATTATGGTTTTTAATGTGTTATTTGAGAAAGAACAACCATATTGATGGAAATCCAACTTTGAGCCCATAGCCGAGATGAAAACAACTCGAGAATTCCAAATACATTATGGGACTGAAAAATGGACCATCACATCAGACCTGATGGCCTATAGAAGTGTCCTCTAGAAGCGGTCGAGGGCAAGAGGTGTCTCGAACCAACATTATGTTGTAGTGGTGGAGGTCCATATGGCATCAGATGCTGGGTGCAGATATGGTTTTCCTACAACGGGTGGAAATTGGGTCTCCAGGGATGTGGCATCGAGCTGCGTCGCATGGCAGGAAGACTGTGGTCCAATGGTAAAATGAAAGTAGGACCCTACATCAAACATTCTGTATTTACTAGGGGAAAATGCGGCGACCACCTCCATGTCAGGCAAGACATTCCAACCTACTCATAATGGGTTAGGTGGGAGATGGCGGGCCAAGAAACCCAAATAGGATAGACATGTGGCTCAACGGGTCCAGGCCTGATCCATGCTAGGTCGGATCTATGTCAGGTCAGACCAGGGTCATGTTGGTGGTCCTTGGTCCTAGTCGGGTTAGTTCATTCTGAACTGGTTGGACTAGAAACAGTTCCAAATGGCCCATTTTCAGTAAAATGTGATTTCTATGGGAATTATAAATCCGATTGAAGAGCCATTTACCAAATTAGGACCCTTATGATGAGGAGGTCCTATTTACAAACTACATGTCAGTTTCCATGAAGTTTAACATAGAAATGTTGGCTTCAGAGGTGAATCTCTCATAATCAAGTGTGATATGAGTGGGAATCCTGTGACTGGTTAAGACGAGAAGAAACTATTGATCGGACAATAGTGTCCTGAATGATGAGTATACATGTAGATAGATGTGACCCAACAGATGAGTTTCTGAGCATACCTCGCTAGTCTGGTTGACAAATAGTAATGCAGACCTATGTGGCCTAACATATGAGCATCCATGAAGAAATGTGTGTGCCGATATACGAATAGTCATGCAGACCTATATAGCCTAGAAGACTAGTATCTGAGAATACATCAGTGTACTTGAAAATGAACTATAGAAAATCGGACAATAGTTTCTCCAAAGACGAGAAGTATCCAAGCATACCACAGTGGCCTAGCAGACAAGCAGTAGCTGAGGGGACCTCAGTGTCCCTGCAGACGAGCAGTATTCAAGTGATCCTCAGTGGCCTATATAACAAGGATTCCACAGTGACTCATCAGAAATGAGTCCATCACTAGTTCAAGATTGTCAGAATTATGAATGATGATGTGTACATCGGGTAGTTCTCAATGTGTTCTCTTTGGGTGGTGTCCAAGGAAGTAGGACCTATTAAGGAAGTTATATGATGACTTCATGGCTCAAGGAGTGAGTCCTCTTAGGGCGTGCATGCCTTTAGAATAATCCCAAGAAAAATTATTTTCCATGACATATAAACTCCTTTTCACAATGAGATGGGATGTATCAGGATAAATTCATTGATTTATTGATACTATAGTTTCTTTATGTTACTTTTGGTAGACTTACTCCATGTGCTTGCTACCTGATTCCTCGAGGAGTGGGACCTCCTAGAATCAAACATTATATGCACACAACCATATGGCTGGCAGTGGAAAATTCATTGTATCGTGGAATCATTTATGAGTATACCCTAATTTTCTTGTTATATATGTTGATGTAAAATACCTATGATGTGCTGACAATACCTTATTTGTAGTGTTTTCATTGTGGTCATTTCATTGTGGTTGGGGGGTCCTTATTATGTATTGTGTTACTCACCTCAGAAAAGGCTTTACTGGCATGTGTCGTGTCATATGAAGGCGACTGATGCTTGGATAGAGACCTTAGTGGTCCTCGACCAGGTGGTGCCTAATGAGATCAGTATGGTTTTGTGTAATCCTATTGATTTTGGCAGCTAATCTACCGCTACCCTTCAGGATTGGTTTTTTTGGATGGAATATAAGAGACTTTTTACACCCTTGTTTATTACCTGTCTTTTGTTGGGTTTGTAGTGTAGCCAATTTTTACTTACAGCTTGTACCTATACTCTTAGTGTTTGTTTTAGTGGTATGAATGTTCTTTTTTCATCTTAATAGGTTAGGGTTGTGAGTTTTCATGTGTACATGAACCTGAAAATTTCGTCACACTTGCCGGATAATGCCTTCAGTGCTAGTTGCCAGCACCTGGCCTTTGGGAGGAGGACATGGGGTAGTTGTGGCATAGACCCCAAGGGATGGGTCATGAAAAAAATAAAAGTTTATATGGTTTGAATAAATAATCATTATAGTAAAAAATTAATTTTAATTTATTAATGGGTTATGGTGGAATGTTTTGGACAAATATAGAACATTTTTTTAGCTAATAGTGTTTGATGGTTACAGCTTCATCCTCTTATTCTAGTATAAATATTATTAGAACCTTGTGATTCATTAAAAAGGATGTATTTAGTATTTTAAATGTAATGTTTCATGAATAATCATCATAGGAAATATAGGAATGGAATTTAAAATATTTTCAGGGTATGGATTAAATATTTTATGAATTCTGTACTATTGGTTTCTTCTATAGAGGATTACATTAGGTAGACGACTAAATAGTTTATAATGTCTTGATTAAATCACAAATAAAATAAACATACCATGAAAATCATATTTTATAAAAAATAAATAAATGGAAATATAGATTATATAAATTTTTTAGTAAATGTTCCATTTTCTCCAGTAAATGGAAATATAATTTTTCCATGTTTTGTTCCCTTCAAGGAATTTCAATTATTATGGGGAAAATCACTTGATTCATATATAATCATTGAAATGAGAATTTATATTCCATGAAAAATATTATCTAATAACAAAAATTACCCTAAGATACAACCCTATGTCATGGGATATATGATCTATAATTGGGGTAGGTAGATACTCACTTAAGAGATATATATTTATATAATCATAAAAATATAGAATGATATGTTCTCAAATTTATTTGAATTTTAGTTAGATAGATCTGAAGGAAAAATATACCGGTACATTTCTCTATTACCAAATAAGAAATTGTAGCTAGAAAAGAATCATTGAATAATAAATATGGTTGAGATGCGTGTTATAGAAATCTAGAAGGAAAATTGAAGGATGATTTCTCAAATGTGACAGTTAGAGAATATAGTATTTTTTATAGAACTTTTTGTTTCATTCTTAGATGAAACTCATTAACCCAAAAACATCATCCTGATCAATATTTTGGATATAAATATTGATCTAGGGATAGTATAATAAAAATAAAATACTATATATATATTCACTATGGTGTAAGATAACAAAATTTTGGGGAAAATTTATTCCATAATTAGAATTTGTCTGTGGAAGGAGAATGAAGAAATATTTTTCTACTTAAGTGGGTGGAATGTTTTGGAACTATTTTGATGATTTTATATTATTTCCCTTAATAGTGTGTTCAAGTGGGTAACTTTTAGGAATTTAATTTTCTTATCATCGGATTATATGACATAAAATTGAGTCTTTAGACGCTAATGCTTCCTGGTATATAAAATAGTAATAAAAACTCAAATAAAAGAAACTGATAAAATAATTAGGTGATTTTGGAAATCCAAGGGTGAGAGGTTTATTTTTATAAAATATATAAAATGGATGTGGTAGTTGAGTTCAGGATCAATGGTTGCATTACTTGAGATTCAATCTTGTAATGGTTGAAATAAAATTAATTCATATGATCGAGTCATTAAGAGGAATATAGGTGTAAAATAACAATTCACCTACTATCGATAGTAAAATTTTAATTTCTATAGGAAATCAATGGATACTGAGACAAGAAACTGAATTCTATGAATTTTATATCATGGACATTACTATGTAAAATTTTGATCCAACTATATGTGGAATGACCACATCGACATATGTGGTTAATGTGATAGGGTCATTGAATGTAATTATTGATCTCAAGTGATTATAATTCATATAAACATTGATGATGTAGAATCATATAATTGTTCTTTCATAAGTATAAGAAATTATTTTTGAACCATATTAATCATGTGAATCCAATAAATTTGGGTTCATTCTATTGAATGTTTATTTGAGATTGTATTTCAAGTTTGACTCAGTGTGGTGAGTAGGGTGATGATCCTCTTAATAGCTTTTAAAAAAATAATTTCACTAGATCCTTCTATAATTGGAGATTTTTTGTAATTTTTTTCAATATGAATCATGTTTTGGACATTGTATCATTCAATGATTGGTGGTGGAAACACCAATGTAATGGTGTAAAAGAAATTCAAATTCTGGATTTTTAACTCCCCTGTTCATCTTTTCATAAAATAATGTTGTAACATATATCATAGAGGCTTGTTCTAAAAAATCACAATAAAATATAATTCTGAATCTCTAATATGATCAATATTTATCCTAAAGAAGAAATTCTATAAATTATAATATTATTAGTTATATACTATCTTAAGCGCAACCAATTATTTGTCGAAACCAAATATTATTTAAACCACTTTTAAAATTGTTATTGTGATTCATTCAATATTAATTATGAAATTTCATCTAAATTTGATATAAATAATTATTTGGAAAAGTGTTGAAAATATATAGATATTAAATACATCATCAACTTGATAAAATAATTATAATTATAATATAAAATAAATAAAAATATCTCTTGTTGTCAAATAACCTTTAATGAAACCACTAATCTCAATTAACATCTTAGTGAGAACAAAAAAATCATTATTTATAACAATTTCTTTGTATTAATGAATTTATTTTATATTTACTGATAGTATTAAATTAAAATTTTAGGTTAAAAAGTAATTCTGATTTTTTGAAATCATTTTTATTTATGATTTAGATGAATTTTTTGGTTATAGATGTATACCATCATGTTTTATTGTTCAATGAATACATATTGTACTTACAACAGTTAATAATATATTATCCCATATGATCATAAAAGTTTCACCCAAAATACATTTAGATAAGAATACATATGATATCTATATTTATAATTATTATTTCTTTTCTATGGAATAAGATGTCTATGTATCACTATATGGGACTTCATTATAACATGAAAATCCCATTAACATAATAATTCTATTTCCATTATTCTTATAAACTATATCTGGGGCCTCGAATGATACTTCATTTTTTAGACATATAATTTCAGAAATGATGATTTCATTCAATTCCATAAGTGATGAAAAACATGATTCTATGGAATATATTTTTTCAATTCTTTATATAACAAATGATTTCACATTACATTTAAAAAAAGAGGAATAATATTTTTATGCCATCTTAAAAATAATGATATATGAAAATAAATTATAATTTCATATGAAATATTTTCTATGTTTATTAATTGTTTATATTTAATTTTTAATAATTGAAGAAAATAAATTCATCATTATTGGAAAGTAAAACACTTCCATTGAAAAATCCATTTTACTATGTTTGGTAAAAGATTCTTATTCATATATCTTGGGGACATTTTATTAAATTTTTGGTTTCTTTTGATGATTTAATAAAACTCTAAATATGTATAACCATATTCTTATGTAATTTGTCACATGTTATCTAATTTTGGAAAAAACATATACAACTTTAAAAAAAAAATTTCCTACCATAATCCTCTAATAGGACTTCACCGAAAAAGAAGAGCTAACCCATACTCCATTAATAGATTTAGTTTCAAATAACTCATATAAAAAATATGAAAAATATATCAACATAAATGATAAATACAAAATGAAACATTTCATTAACAAAAATCCCACCTATTGATTAGAAACCATTGAAAAATATAATTATAATTTGAAAACCAGTTAATAATATAGACATAACACATTAGGATCACCAAAAATTTCATGAACACATTTTAAAAATAAATGATCATAAATTAATAAATTTTTATAAAAAAAACTTAATATAATTATGAAGTATATCTAAAGGTAATATCATTAAATACTATATTATATTTACTCAATTCCTATTGAACATAAATCAATTTAATAAATTATATTAAAAATAAGATAAAATTATTTGATATCAAAACTTACATCATAGAAGAATGGATATTCGAAATATACATTGGAAAACATATATAATTTAAAATTTATTCATATTTAAGACATTAAAAGTATTGAAATTAGAAAAAACATCATTAAATTTTAATAACTACCATGCTCATTTTTAACAGTTTTAGTGGGGAAAACAAGACAAATTATTGAAACCATGACCCCAATAACCCATAGTTAGTGTCCTCTTTTTTACATTGTAATTAGTTAAAAGGGATCGCGTCACCAAGGATCAATCTGTTTACTAATCATGAAGAAAAAGAATCTTATGATATTACCATATTACATTGGATATATAAATATATAGGATAAGAAACAATCTTACATCCTTGATATCTTTTGTAATATCCTAATTCATATATTGGGGAAAGGAAAACAAATAATGGGTGATCTTTGATTCTTAGTAAATGTCATGAATAATTATACTTATCATGAGCAGTTATGGAATAATCGAAATTGTTTATTGGATAATCGAAACACATTATATTTACTAAAAACATGATTTAAATGAGAATCCATGAATAATATAAATATATCAAAACCATGGATAATGGGATCAAAATAAATTAAAATTTTTATTATGAACATTCATGATCATTGATTCTCAACCAAGATATTATCAATCCAACCATTATTGTAACTCAACAAAGATATCATTCTAAATAAATGAGTAAATAAAAAAAATACTCATCTAATATTGAATTCTTATTTTTTTCACATGAGACCTGTTGATGCTTCATGGGGCTCTACATAATCAGTCCCACCCATTACATTCACATCCTATGCAATCCTTATATTTTTAATGATCAGTACAATTTCTTTTAAAAATATCATTATAAATAGATAATTATCTATTTCAAAATAGGAATATGGAATATCATTTGATAATAGTCATTTAACTTTGAGTATAAAAATTGGTAAGGAATTCATGGATAATATCCCTCTGATTCAATGATTTTTTCATTCACGAGAATAAATTTGAAATATCACTAGATCCTTTATTTATTAAAATTAAAAATTTCACATTGAAAAGGTATGTTGAAATAAAAAAACAACAAAATTAAACAAAAAAATTCATTATAAAATATAAATTGAAATATTTAACTGATTCATGAAAACATTGAGTGGTCGTTATGGTGTGAAATTCGATTCATGTCCTCGATGTTATAAAATTGATTCCTTTCACATTTTGTGTAAAAATTAAATTGTTCCTCATTGATAAAATTACCAATGATTACATTTAATCCATTTATTAAAATGTATATCATAAGTTAAAATGAATTAAAAAATCCTAGGATAATATTAAAAACATTCTTGAGAACATTTTTAGAAACATTGACATACGAAAAAATTTATTTTCAATCGATGAGAGCATTAAATTTAGATTCCATTAAAAATATTATTTTGGTCTCTTAAGAACATAAAAAAATTAAAATTGAAATGAAAACATAAAATATAAATTAATAAAAATTGGAAATAAATGTTCATGGTTTTCTTGTGAGATAGATAATAATATTTCACCCTTAAGGACACAATCATAAATTATAATTTCAAGTAAAGACATTGAAATATAATCCCCTTTAAAATACCTTATAGTTGAATTCAGTAACATTCAATGAATTTATTATGTTTTAAAATGGAAGAATCACACAAGATAATTGAAAAAATCTAAAAAAATCAATAATAGGTAATTTCACACAAAATCATTTCATAACATAGAAAATAATTTAGAAGTATAACCCAGTGAATGGAAATTGAGTTAAGAAACATGTTACCTCACATTTCTACTTTGTTTTATTTTCATTAAAATTAAATATATTTTTTATAAATAAAATTTATTAAATAACAAAAGAACTTTTTTAATTTTTATAAGGTTACATTTTATCCTCAAATAATATCTTATCAATCCTTTTTCAATAATCAATCATTATTATCATTGTTTCTGGTGCAAGAATCTTTGTTTTATCATGTATGTTTCATCATGGATTTTCTGGTACATATGCATTGATTATGGTTTAGTCATATAAATTTTTTATTAATGATATAAATATAATATATATTCAATACATTGGAATTTAGAAACATTCATTAATGGTGGAGATCAAAAAATTTAATAACATTTTTCATTGAGATGGTAAGCCATAAGTACGCATTAATGTTTTTTATGTTTTTATGTATGAAATAATAAATGATCAATAATTAATCAACTTAATATTTTTTTAAAACTCAATAAATATCATATATATTAATTGAATTTATCTTTATTACCATCTATATAATGTGTAAATGAAAAACGAACCACATCGCCTCTATTAGGTTGTAGTACACGCCTACACGTGATCAAGGTAATAATTTTCTAATGGTTTAAATGTTATCAAGGATAATGATATATTATACATCTAGATATAAAATTGTGTCATAAATAGGTTTTGAAATAAACAATTCCATATTTATAAATGAATTAGTAAAATAGGGATGAAAAATGTCTTAGACTGGTCTATATAGAGTGTATAACAAAAGTACGCATGAGTGATGTTTTTACCTTCTATGTGATAGAAAAGGGGTGAAAAGTTATTTTCAAATAAACATTATAACATGTAAAAATATTTGTGATACTATATTTATATTTTTTATGGGATTAATAGATTTATATTTTGTAGAAGAATAAATAAATTGAAAAAGTAGATAAAGATGATTTCCACTTCTTCTACAGGCTTCCTTTAGATCTCTTTGTACGGACCCTTGTAATGACATTTTAATAACATCACAACATAAATTTCATTTATAGGATAACTTAAAATTGAATTTTTCAAGTTTAGGTCAAGATATGATGCTAATCATTGTGTAAATAATATAGGGTATTCATGTCATTTTGAAAATAAGGTGGGTGGGATACATTTAATATTTAATTGTTTTAAAATATTATTAAGTTTCA
This sequence comes from Viscum album, assembly GCA_963277665.1. NCBI lineage: Eukaryota > Viridiplantae > Streptophyta > Magnoliopsida > Santalales > Viscaceae > Viscum > Viscum album. Next base: position 2,107,780,108 of record OY728122.1, on the reverse strand, counting down.
ACATTTTAAAAAGATATATAAAACATCACATATTTGAATTTAATATGGGTAAGGTATAAATCCATAAAAACCATGGGGTTATGTATTTTTAGAACATTTTAACCCTATTCTTTTGTTTTAACCCTTTAGTTAACAATTTTGAAGCACAACCATCATAATAACATTCTTAAAAAAGGGTATAATTTGATATATAAGGTAAAACTATATTATAAAATTTCATGTGATGTTACTTTATACCATATCACTTCCCCTTTTCCAAATCCATGATTTTATTTATTTTTAATTATTTCTTCAAAATATTATATTTCCTAAAATTTCATTATTGTTATTTTTGAGATTATTCCTCTTATTTGACTTTAAAGTTAAAATATAATGATGGAATTTAAATCTAATAATTTAAAAAATAATTAATAACTATCAATTAAATATAAAATTTATCTAATAACGTAACATTTATATTATTAAAAATAATTATTTTATTTTTGTATTACTTAAACAAATACAGTTTTTGCCTTACGTTATAATAAATCGTAATTAAACCATTACTATTATTTATATTTAAAATAAAATTCTGGATTAATTAATTACTATTTATAAACCATGCGTGATAATTTAATTTAAATTAAAATCATGACAGATAGATTTTGGAATTTTCTTCACCTAAAATAATAAAAATGACGGTATCAATATCAAATGGAAGTATAATTCCATGCATTATAATTTTGGATATATTTGGTATAATTAAAACCCTAAGAGGAAATTAATATCTGTTTTGGGTTGATTTTGTGGCTTTATATCACAGTTTTAAGCATTTTTTTACCAATTTTATCCTTACCAAGTGAAAAATATTTACCTGGGGTATGATATAAAATGATCAAAACTAATAGAGATATATTTACTAAATTTTAGCCCCATTATTACAAATGTGTTATATATTTTTCATGATAAAATATCTATAAGTGTATCAAATTATTTTTAATATATAATCTTAAAAACCAATGAGAATGAGTTTTAGAAAGATGTCTCTTAAGAATAAAAATGTTCTTCTATCAAAAAAAGGGTTATTTTTTATTATAATGGAAATAATAATATTAGTATAAATAAAATGTATCTATTTTCACTTTAATATAAAATTAAAAATAATTTTGAACTCTTTAATTACTTAATTTAATGAAAATATATCATATTATGTCAAAAATAGTTATCTTTTAATATCGAATAAAAGATCAATCATTTTCAAAGAATCCCAAAAAATTCATCAAACGTCATTTTTAATTTTCTATTTTATAAAATTTAATTTTTTGAAAAAAATAAATATTTTAAAATTAGAAGAAATTCATTATAATATTCTCCCATTAAATGACATAAAAACCTCTTTTAACGAAATCATATTATAGAACCCTAGAATAGAATATCCTAAAATTGAATAATTATTTCATAATAATTAGTAAATGTATTCGAATTAAAAAAATGTACATAGTATCCATAATTTGGATAATAAAACTCATACTATATAATATAATTTCTATGTGATACCAATCTTTAAATAATATTTCAATATTATTTTGTGGTTTATATAATTTCTATGTTGTTAATATTGTAAGATATGAAGATTATTATTCATTAAAAATAAATTTTCATGCTATTAAATTCTCACCCCATATATAGATTTTTCCCACTCAATTTTATCTCAATCATGAAATGTTAAATAGTTTAAAATACCTTTATTAAAAACCCACATCATATAGAAAATATATGAATAATTCATTTACAAAATGAGAAGTGGGATGGGAAAATTGATACCTTAAATAACTCATAAAGATCCCATATAAGGAGAACATTACTGGACTGCTAAAATATAGTCATAGTGGAGAGAAATACCATATATAGATTAATTAAATGTTATAGATAAATTTTTTATGAGAATGTTAATGAAAAAAACCATAAATCTAGTTAGGGAGATAAGATCCTAATTTATTTGGAAATGATGTAAAGAGGATAAAATTTTTATTTCAAGATATTTATACATATGATATGGAATTCATTCTCTATAAATATATAGAAAGTGAGAAAATTTAATGACATGATTTATTTACATTTCATATTATCAATTTCATCATATGTTTACGATTCAATTAATATTAACTTTTTCCCTTTTTCCTATAAACGAATACTCCGTATGATTTTTTTGTTACAAAAAACTGAAATTAAATTTGTATTGATCATAATATCCGTAAAAAATTATAAATCATTAATTATATTTATAAATGTTTCATAAATTGATATTTTTTATTAAAATTAATCCACTATGGATAAATGAAATAAATAAATATATATAACCTAAAAAATTACCCCAAATGTTCAGCTTAATCTATTCCAATGTAGTTATACATAAGATTCCAATAAAATATTTCTACCAAATTTCCATTAATAAAAATATGAAATTTATTATAAACATTCCTTAAAAAAATATAATATTTAAATATATTTAACAAAATGTAATTCCCAATGTAACATTGCAAATATGTCAAAAAAAATTGATCATATATTCTTAAGAATATACTATGCATTTCCCTAAGTAACCTCAATCACTACAAAACCACTAAGAACATATATGATTATATAAATTAACTCAATTAAATATATTAAATGAAAATTAATCTTTAAATATAATATTACCCATAATATATAGTGAAATTCTTCACTACTCACTTAGAAAAAAATCGATTTCCTTTCCCATGATTATTTATATGAAAAAACATACGTTCTTGAGTTATAATAACCCTTAATTACCTCAACATCAATCACCATATTATATATAATGGTTATATATAAAATTCAACATACATTACCTAAATGAAATATTTCAATCCCATCCATAAAAATTAATTTTTCTCAATATCATAAGAATAGTCAATATATTTCAAAATACTAACAATAAATAATAATACATGATTATTTTAATAACCTAGGTACATCATCCATTCGACATCAATAATAAAATTCTTTGAATTAATTTTTATTATATTATGAATAAATTATTAAATTATAAATATGATTCATATCTCTAATTGTTTCCAATGATATTTCAGATTGGATGTTTATTGCTCAATTCCTTATATTACCACATGTAAAACATCTACTTCTTCCATCAATAAATTTCCCAATGTTCCTCTTCTGACATTCTTGACAGGTTAGTTGTTGAATACCTTTAATCCCATAGTTCTTATTAAATTAAAAACCATGAAACGTTATAATACACTTAATTTATTTTTCTATAAATAAGTTCAGGTTGATATTGTTTATCATAAAGAAAGATATATGATTATTCATATTCACAATGTTTTTCCTTCATGAAAGTTATCGACAATATTATCATTAATATTTTCATTCTAATTAAATAAAAATTAGTTTCAACTTGTTTTTTATCATTTAACATTGACTAAAACCAAAATACATAATTTAAGAAACAAAAATAACTACGGGGATTAACATAATTTTGAAAATTGGTCAATATATGTATAAATTCAGCACCTTGTTTTCAATATTTGACATCTTATGTTTATTATATGTAATTCATGGTAATCATACATACAATTCCATAATAATTTTTCATGAATAAAATATGATTTACAATAAAAATTTCTTATATGAGGGTCAAAATTACTGCATATTAAGGGAACACTAAACATGCACTAAAATGAGGGCCGATATATATTTGAAAAACTCTTTTTCGAGATATTTCACTAGATGTAAATGTACCAAAACCGTGTCAAAATTTCATATAAAAACATTATTTTTTGGTAGGTAAACCAAATAATATATAACTTACTAAAATGTTTGGATTTTATTTTATACATATATGTATAATGAAATTCTTATATTGGGTTTTAAGTAAGATTTTTTCCCAAAGTCTAGTTCCTATTATTTCAAGAAAAAATACAATTATAAATATTGAACAACCCAATAAATAGTAACATTGAGCTATATTATGAATTATTACAATATAATAAGACACAAGGGATCACATAACCATAGATTGATCATTTATTAATTATTTAAAAAAGAGTAAAATAATTCCCATAACACATTGTAAATATAAAAATTGAATGAGAAACATTAATGTATCCTAAATATGAATGTTTATATATTTCCTCAAATCTTGGTGAAAATAAAAAATTAAATGGTTATCATATATGATTTGTAAGTGTTACATATAATAGATTTTTTCATTTGTAAATAATGAATTATAAATGAGGATGTTTGGATAATCTGAATACATTCCATTCAAACAAAACTGGAGTCTAATGAGTTTATATGGATAATATAAAAATATATAAGAAATTTATATTTAAACTAAATTATTAATCAAGGAAGTTTAATATTTTAGATATTTATAATAAAGGTCTCTCAACAAATATATCATGAATATTACCATTATAACATATCATCCAAGAAATAATTCAAAATAAATTCTTAATTTTAAACCAAATACGCATCTAATTATCATAAATGATTTTTTCTCATGACAACTATTAATGAATCATGGGGATATCTATAATTGTGCCCCACCAGTCACATGATCATCCTACGAATTCAATATATTTTAAATTATTAATAAATTCCATTTAAAAAATTCCAATTAAGTAAATATTTATCCACATTGAATCCAAAATAAAAAACGTCCATACGTTATCATAATCCAATTACATAATGTGGTATGGTATCATTGTATCATATCTCTAGTAACATAAATGTGTGTTTACAGAGTTTAGATTCACATTAAGAGATAAGTGGTATATGTCAGCAAAAGAAATTCACATTGAAATCATATAATAAAATCCAAAAACCGAAATATTTAATAAAACTTTTCATATATAATAACCAAGTAATCATTTAAAGGAATATTAAAAATATTGACTAGTCATGAACATGGGAAATTTTATTTGTACTATGTACATTAAAACAATGATTCCATTATAATTATTGGTAAAATGTCGAAATTATGTCATTCAGAAATCGAAAGGAATATTATTTTAGAGACATTTTTTAAATTTTAATCATTAAGTAAAATGGATTTAAAAATCATAAGAGAATATTAGATACATTCATAGAATAATTTTTAGAAAGATTGGGTATGAAATAAAACATTTATTTGAACAAATAAAGAAATAATGTTGGGTTTTATTAAAAATATTATTTATAAATCTTGATTAATTAAATATACTAAACTAAAATAAAAACATGTAATCTATAGAAATAAATATAGAATTCGAAAATTATTTTGTTTATTGAGAGATATAGAATAAATATCATCATTATAAAAATAATGATATACAATCATGACCAATAAAGATATTGTAACAGAAATCACATTAAAATATTTTATCATCAATGTTAGAATTAATAAAATATGTGATTATATGTCATATATTTTAAAAAATAAAAAAAAATTGAAACACTATAAAATATAATCAATCATCATTTAAAACATAATCATAGAATAACATAGTCTGTGAAGTAGAATAATAACCCCATGATTGGATTGTTTTTTAAGTAACCCATTTTCTTATTCATACACTATGTTTATTATTATCCAAAATCCATTATGGTGGATTTAAATATGTACTGAATTTATACCATAACAATATTAATGTTTATAATAAAAAATATGAAACACTTATAACATTTTATCACTCATTAATCGATAATGGTTCATTATTACAATTTGTTATAGGGTTAACTCCATTTAATATCTTATATATCTCATCATAGATATTCTAGTTGTTATTAATAGGTTATAATTTCATAATCTTAATAATTTTATTAATTATATAAATATAATATTAATTTATTTGATATATTTCTCAAATCATTCATTACTACTAGAGATGGAAAAATGTAGTACAATATTCAAAGAGATAGTAGGTCGTACGTATGAAAGAAAAGTATTGTTGCATTTTGATAGATTTAATTTGTTACACAATGATATTTTTAAGGAATAACACTATGTTTGATTGTATTTATGAAAGAAGACAACAAGCATATATGAATTGAGATAAATTATTAAAATTTTATATTTTTAAAATGACCTTTAAAATTGGTGTTATAAATATGAAAAAAATAATTTTATGAACAATATATCAAAGGTAATATATAATATAATTATATTGATTAATTAGTTACAGAATGAGTAATTTTATTTCATAAAACTAATTCTATGCGTTAAAAAATCATTTTCATTAAAAAATACTTTCAGTTTTATTTTTTTGTAGATAATATAATTATTTTCTATAACTTTAAGTATTGTTTTTTAGAAAAAAGGATATATTATATGAAATGATCATATAAAAATTATCCTTGTTCATAATTTTTTTTCTTATTTTTTAATTCATTATTTTTTTGAATAGTCAAAATAATTATTGTTATATAATGTCATTACTATACATTAGATAAATTAATTTAGACATCAACTTATAATTTTTTTTAATAATGGAGTGATATATTAACAATTTTATATATATTTACATAGTTAATTTCAATTGAATCACCAATCATCGTGATTTTAGAATTACATTATTTTTGTTCTCAAAATGGGATTTTCTGCTAACTGCTTTTATAGTCATAATTTTAATACATTTTAATTAATTAGAATAACATGTCACAACCCATCGCATAGAGACCATGTCGTGACTACACCAAGCCTACCCTCTATAGGCCAGGAGGAATTGAATTGCCCTGAAAATGCATGTACCTATAATGGGAAGGCATTTCCTTTAAACCTTTATGAACACACAATCCAAGAACACAACTAGAAGCAACCACGAATTACAATTCTGTAGTAAAAAAAGATTAATGAAAGTAAAAGGGGCCTGAACACAAGCCCAACTAGAAAGTACAAGTACATCTGAAAAGAGTAACCAACTCCTGGATTATCCACCGATGATCCTAGCTGGAGGGTAGGTACAGCTCCCGATCAGTAGTCACTGCGACACGTCACATCAAATGGTCTACCTCTGAGCATCGTCCGGTCCTGGCTCCCTCAGCCTCGATCAATGTTGTTTGTCGTTTGCACAAGAAATAGCAAGGTGCAGGCGTAGCCCATGTAGGGGTGATTATAACAATACTCAGTAGGGACTACAAGACCCTCGATGGTGTCCTTGTGTTCCAAAAAGGAAAACCCACAAATCAAGAATTCAATCACAAAGCATGAAGCAATCCTAACCTTTACTTAGGTATATGCCCATACATATACCTATGTTATCAAAATATACTCTTCTAATTCATGAGGAAACATAATTCCCCAAATTTTAATCCATTTTCATAAATAATCTACAAAGGATGAATACCACAAAGGTAACTCCATGAAGGTAACACCACCAAGGTAAAAGTACCACAAAGGGAACACCATGAAGGTAACACCACAAAGGTAACACCACAAAGTTAAAAGTACCACAAATGTAACACCAAGTAGGTAAAATTACCACAAAGGTAAATAATCAGATCACAACTGGTATAGAACATAAGTACAAAAGTATATATCACATGTCGTAAATCTAGATCATCATATTCTGTAGAGAGGCACTATTGCTGACCCACACAGGATCACTAGGCATAGACCCACAAAGGATCGATAGATGCTGACCTACACAAGATTTATAGGCGCTGAACCAAATAGGATCATCAGATGATGACCCACATAGGATCTATATATGATTACCTTCATAGGATCTATGGGTGCTTACCAACACATGATCAATGTTCTTTCATCACGTTACTGTCTACCACTGGATTCCCGCACTTAGCATGCCTGATTTTGGGAGGATCATCTCCTCAAGACATCGGTCATATCTCAACAACCATGAAGTTCCACGATGTAGTATCCCAAAGGAAATCCATCTCGTAAGGGTTCCAATGCAACTGATGGCGCATAAATCAGACACCCGGTCAGTAAGTTATAAGCATTTTAGTATCAGGGTCCCGGAAGGATTCGGGTTCGATCCAACGAGTTCGTACTACAACATTATCCAAAACTCATGTGGATTATACCAAAAGGATTGTCTGGATCTAAGGGTCCTAGAACCATAGAGGGTTTTTCAAACAGATGCCCGGATTTTATGTTATGTCTCTTTTAGCGCAATTGGGCCTGGAAGGGTCCGAGTCCAGTCCGACCCGGTAGGGCTGGGTCACGACGGGCTCGGCTCGTTGGGCTGCGAACCGGCCCGGCCTGCCAAGACAGCACGACCCACTGGACCTGTGTGGATAGGCCCATGAAGGGGCATGACCCACTAGTGCTCGTGCGACCATGCCGAAGGAGGGGCGCAGACTGCTAGAGGCGCGGCCTGCTAGGGCTCGCGCGGCACGGCCCACCAGGGGTGCAGCTTGCTGGAGGCGTGGCCTGCAGAAGCGGGGCCCTCCCATGCTAGCATGGGGGGGGGGGGGGGTTCTCCCATCCTTTACACCCAAATGAATAATACATTTGGGTGACGGAGCGGCGGTGCAATGTGGCACCGCCTGATCGTCGCAGAACCCACAGGGGTGGGTCAATCCCCTGCTGCGACATCATGTCGCTACCCTCTCCATTGGAGAATGATGGCATGCTGCTCTGCCTCCACCTTCCATGGCATGCCCGAGCTAGACGCCATCATCAAATACTGTGGTTACGGCCAGAGCCTTCTACTCCGACGAAGCACGGTGATGCGCCGCCATCCCTTCCGCGACCAACCATTGTCGGCCGCCTCCATCACCCTCTGGCGCCGGACGTTGGTGTTGTCGTCCCGACACAACAGCGGTGTTCTTCCACGGGTCATCGGGTGAGCTCATATGGACTGTTTTTTCAGCCGTAGATACCAACGGCCTCCCTGGGACATCATCATTGCTGCTTGTCCCATTTTTCAGGGTTCCATCCAATCCGAATAAAGAGGACTGCGAAGAACCCATAGGTTGAAAAAGTAGTGGAGGGTCTGAGCATTGTTCATTTTTACCTTGCCCTCTGTGTCAGCATCTTAACAAGGTAGGAAGGAAACATGATTCAACAATATATTCAAATTAAAACAAGATAAATCCCAACCTCAATATAGTTGGAGTTTGTCGGAATTTGAAGAAGTGTCGGTGTTCATCGTTCCGTGGCACTAGTCACCGCCTGCTGGAACCGGTCTCGTCTTCCTTGTGATTGGTGCCATGGTACTTTTTTAGAGGTTCGTCTCTTGGTGAATTTTTGAATACACTCCTCCCAAAATTCCATATAAATTGGAGTGGCGGAGGGTGAGTAACACACATGAAATTATTGGGGGTTCATTTATTTATAGAACCTTCCTAATGCCAATGGTGCTGTTACAAAAAATTGAGGAGTCAATCCATTTAATATCTTGACTCGTCGTTGGTCTTTCCACCACCACTTTTCCTTTGGAGAAAAATAAATGAACGAAATAAAATAACATTTTTATTTTATTATTCCATTTGAAATTCAAAAAATCTATCTTTTTTCTCCTGACCTACTAAGGTCGTAGTGAAGCCTCCCATAAATGACTCCCAGCGCTGCGAATTCAATGGTGCCCTTGGATTTTTAATTCGAGCATGGGTTCAAAATTTAGAAAACACTACTCACACATTTACTGAACATTCCTAAAAAAACATCATAAATTCATTCCGGTCACATCAGGCCTCAGAAATACACGTCGTTATTTTTCGTAGACTAGTTATAATTCAATATAATTTAAAAAACTTTACATGGAATATCCATGTATTTACATGACATATATTAATGAAATATTTAAATTAAATTTATATATTTTATATCCATTTTTATGTATTTTAATTCATATAATGATTATATAAATTCATATAGTTGAAAAATATCATTTATTTCTTAAAAAATAAAATTTCCAGAAACCCACCTTTTTCTCATTAGGGGGATTTAGTTTCAAATAAATTATTTCCAATTATGTTAATTGAATTTTAAATTATTGGATATATATTTTGAATCCTAACAGTAAATATTAAATTTCATCATCAACTATTTTTTCATAATGAATATTAAAAATAAGAAAATTGAATAACTACTGTTAAATATAAAATGGGTGTTTCCAGGTTACATGCACTGGTGGTAAAATTAATTTTCCACTGACTAGTATTTTCATTTTATTAATTATATTTAATATTTTAAATAATTGGGTCATAATTAACTAATAATCCTCATTTTGTTTTTCATTTTAATTTATAAATTTTGATGTCCAACATCGGGATTCCATGAGGACAACTAAAATTATAAAAGGAAGAATAATGGTAAAAAATTTAAATAAAATTTTTAATTAATTAAATTTGAATGAAATTTTTGATATTATCCACCACTAAATACATTAATTATCAATTTTATGGAACTTCAATTGAGAGTGTCATTCCATTGTATAATTGTTTTGGGTATGAAAAAAATTTCAACTCTATCTAACTTATAAACGGGGGATTACTGGGTAATTATCTTCAAACATCAATATAATTTTGGTTTCTAAAATACCTACCTAAGTAAAATTCTTCTCTTACAAAATTATATAACAAAGGGATTGATTAGAAACCCCTCCAAGGAAGGCTTATAGTCAAACATGAAAATTGAGTTTGATGAAAAGGTATCATTCCTAACATGGATTTTTTTTTTATTTCTTCTCCAACAAAATTCAAATATTATAAAACCATGAGGATATTTTATGTTATATATCTACATTATACAATTATTATTTAATGTTTGTTTCATAACCTAAATCCATCACCTATTCCATCAAATGGAAAAAGAAACTATCATTCATGTGTACAACATTCTATTTCCTTGCAAACCAATATAATTCATTTTCCATCATCACATATTTTATATGTTTATGAATATATATAAATATTAATATATTAATAAAATATTTATCATTCTAAAAAATAAATACATCAAATATGTTATAACAAATCATTTCATAAAAACTAATAGCCTCTTTTGTGTGTATGTGTGGACCACCACCTCCATGAAGAGATATGATTTACATTTCATCACTACATCATGTGGATGGTATATATATATTTTTATTTATATTTATAATATGATATTTATTAAATAATTATCATTATTTAATGATAAAATCATATTTACCTTACTTCTACCAATATCGTTTAAAATTGGAAATGTTACATATGAGTACTTAAGACATTCCCTCTCCATGATTGTACTGTAGTTCATTTTTGATAACTATAGTTCATGTTCGTTACAAAAATTAAAATTTATGTATAAAATGATAATCTTATCTAGATTATTATTTTGGAGATGATTGAAAAATGGCTTATTTTACTATTGTAAATCAACCAAGGTCCTTTTGGGAGTATGAATTGAATACAATCCAAAAGTTTAAAATGAATTTAATTAAATAAATAAATAAATATAAAATGGGAAAAAGTAATATAAAATTAATAATAAAAGTTAAAATGTTTATTAATAATGAAAATAATTAAATTTTCTTTATTATTGAGGATGATAATGATTATACTTGTTGATTTGAACTTGAGCTATGAGATTTCTCCACAATATCCCTGAATTGAGAAAAAATTTAATATTATTATCCAAATATATTTTATATGGATTATATGCTTCCATTCTTATATATTATATCATGAATCATGATTAATGGTTGTTTATGCGACAATTAATTTTAATTTATCAAGGATATTGGATTTGAATCTTTCAAAATGAGAAAATTTCTTCTATTGAAATATATATTCCTTTTGAGAGGGATTATATTCAAGGATCCATTATGGGAAATCAGACATAAAACATTTCATGAACCTAATCTATTTTTCAAACCTATACTCATGAATTTTCTTTAATAATTACAGTTTTTTCCTTCCTTATTAGATTAAGAAACTTCAATATTATTGATTATATGTATTAATGATCCCCTATCTCATTTTTTAAAAACAATTCTCTTACATGTATATATTTTACATGAAAAATATTAAAATAATGTTTTATATATTATCTAATGTTATAAAAATTTCATATTTTCCTATATTCAAAATTTTGGAAAAAAATTATAGTGGATCTTTTTGTCACTCTCCAAACATTATACTTTTTCACTTATTTTTAAAAAGTGGTAATGTAATTTTTTCTTTTCAGTTATTCAATATTAATTGAATATTATTTAATCATTAATGTGAAATTCATTGAATAAAAATTTAAACATTTCAATGATTATTTTCAAATATAATGAATTTAATATTATTTATAATATTATTTATTTTCTGAAGAATATATTATAAGGCTTTTAGGGTACGTCCTCATGAAATTTTCCACATGATTTTAAATTAAGTTTAAATCAATTATGACAACTTTTTATGCTATGGATATCCCAAAAATTAAATATATATATTTATAATAAATAAATACTCATATCATTATCCCTCCCACTTATCGGATATTGCAAATAAGTAGTGTATTTTTTGAATGCCTGCATTAGGAAATCTCCTTTTATTATAACAGTATGCCAGATTAGGAAACTCATATAATTCATTGTTTAATTGTTATATGAATTCATTGTGATTTATTTTGTTTACGTGGAACACCCATACATGTATATGTATTGATTGGAACACCATGATAATCCTACCATGAATTGGGCAATGTTCTTGGTGTCATCATTCTGTATGTGTGGGATTTAGGAGAAAACCTAAACCATTATGGGACTTTCTCTGCTATGTAATGTTGTGTTGAAATTTATCAATTAAAAATTATTATGTAATTCTTTAGAAAACTTTTAAAATTATTATGTTTCTATTATCTTATGATGCGATTTTCTTTACGGTGTGAACCCATGTAATTACTCATATGGATATCGTTAAAGGAATGTGTTTGTTACCACATATGGGTGAAATGTATATATTTTTTTTAAAAATCCTATGTTCCTCATTATTCTAAAGGAAAAAAATATGATTCTTAATTTTTCCATTATGATTTATTATGAAATCTTTTTGAAAATTATTTGTGATTTAATGTTTATTTTTTAGGTTCTAAAATTATTATTTTGAGAAAAAAGTTTAATCTGGAAAACAAAAATCTCATATATGTATTGAGGAATGAAATTTTTTATTTCATTCTTTTTATATTTTCCTTAGTAAGATTTTTTTCTTCATACCACATTCATCAATGTTTCTAATATGGTTTAATGATGGTAATGAATAATGACGATGTCATGCTGAATGTTATGGAGATTATTCATGATAATAAAAACTTTTTTAATTTTAAATGATTTATATGGTTGGAAAAATGGATACTGAGTAAAAGTGTACTCATTTTAATTTATGAGATATTTATTTAAATTAATGTATTAATTATCTAAAACTATAAAACTAAAAATTATATGGGTCTGAAAGAATTTTAATTCTTATATGAATAGGATTGATTATTTAATGACTAAGGTGGGGTCCTTAGAGTTTTCATCATAGTTGGGTTTAGATAAAATTAGACATTATGATGTTTTCAATAGTGGGTAAATATAGAGATATAGACATCATAACATATTTTTATATCCATGTTTTATCAAAAGATAAAATATCTTATACACATATTTTACGGTTTTATGTCATGTTATATCAATTTGGTAAGTGATTAATGTTATTTACATAACAAAATATGATTAAGGTAAATATAATAATATGGGATTATAAATGTGGAATAATAGTTAAATTATCCTTTGGGATCATAAATTATTTTAATGTGAATTTATATATACACATGATATTTATGTAAATTATAAGCATATTTAGGGGATTACAGGATTAGGGTATTTACATTTTTTGGTATATGAATTTATTAGTGACAAATTCTTATTGGATAAAAATAATAATTTAATATCAAAAGAATATATGATCAAATCCTATGGTGTTTTTGGGATATGAACATCATTGATAATTTTTTGAAGAATGTTTTGCTTTATTTTTTTCATTTTATCTATATTAAAAAATTATTGATACTTTATAGGATTAGTGATCAATGCCTTATTTCATTATATTAATTTTTTACATTTTTAAAATTATCTTGTCTTCACCATTTTTGTTGTGGATAATTTATAATGAATGGAGGATGGGATTTATATCCTTTTGTGTATTATTTCATCCATTAGAAATTGATTTCATAGCCTTTTGAATATTAAAAATCATCTTGAATACACATAATTTTGAGAGATTGATGTGATTGGGGTGTAAATTGATTAAAATATGCCATTACCCATTTTAAGATATTACATTTCCATATTATCATAGTCTAAATTGTAAATAAATGTTTCAAATCTATTAAAAGGATCATGAAAAAAAAATTATAAATTTTACGTAATTTCTTATGAATTGTTGGTCTTCTAACCCATCACATGTTTATGGATTTTTAGTTGTCAAATCAATCATAACCATGTTTTTTATCCCTCTCTATTATTCCTTCAGAAAGTGGGTTCTCTACCATGTGAATATTTTTTCAACCCATTAATGATATCCTTTTTTTGAATCATGGTTATGTGTTATTATTGATTAACATCATTCTTTCTATTTCACTCTATTCAAAAGGATGTTTTGTTATCACTTTTTAGTGTGTGGAATTTTTATTAATGTATTTTGAAATGTGAAAACATAATTAAAAAGATCAAATTATAATTCCATGGCTGAAATTTATTAAATGTAGGGGGAGAAAAGAAACCCCAAATATATAAAAATAAGAAAACATTTTCTATACTGTGTATAACACTCAACACATAGATTAAATGAACGACAATGTACTATTAAATTATTATTATTAAAACAATACTATTAAAATTTATAGTATGAATAAGAATGATCGTATTGTGAAATATTTCAGTAATGGTTTTATATAATTAATGTGAATTGATTTATTTATAAATCATATGTTCAAAATCCACATTAAAGTAATTTTATGCCTCAAAAATATTTTTTTATTTTTTTATTTCTCTTAGGAATAGAAAATATAGTCAATTTATTTCACATTATTTAATGGTATTAATAATTATTTTTATAAATTTTTATATATTTATATAAAAAAATTTCTATTGTAAACTTTTGTGGTGTTTTTTTAAATCATTTATTTTCTAATAAATACTGAATAATAACGATTTATCAATATTGTCCTTTGTTATCATTAAGTTAACTATTTACCATTTATTTTATACATTGTATTTTATATTAATGTGAAATATAAATTCATTGAATTATAATAATATGAATGAAAATTTGTATATCTTATTTTCAAATTTTTTATAAATTTAGTTTTGTCCATAAAAATATGGTTTTCTACATAATTTTTTAAGTGAAAAAAGCTTTTCAATTTTGATTATTTTGAATAACATATAGTAATGTTATAGTTATATTAAATTATGAAATTATATATATATATATCACAATTGTAATTCAAATAATAATTATTTCAAGTCATACAGTTAATATAAGATCATCTTTTTCTTGATTAGCTAATTTTCCTGAAAACAAAACTTGCCTCCATGTTTTATAGGTTTGATTTTCAAATAAATTATAACAATTCCATGAATTAGGTTTTTTAAAATAGATTAAAAAATTTAATTCATCATAATTACTTTTAGGTAACAATGACTTATTTTATGCCATAATGAATTGAAAACAAGTAAAAATTAATTATCAAGATTAGGGATTAAATTGAGTTTTACATTTTACACGCACTTGTGACAAAATTAATTTTGGAAAAATATAGTATAATTTTTCAATTGGGTTAAATATTTAAAATAAGATGGTATAAATTATATAATAAGGCCCATTTTGGTTTTTCTCATATAAGATAAATTTTGGAGTTAGAAAACATTTTACTATATAGAAACCTAAATTGGTAAAGGTGAGTAACCATAAAGGTAAAGATACAAAATGATAAGAAAATGTTTATTTTGTAAAATTGAATATGATTCTTGACATTACATTCCTTCAAATAAATAATTTATCATCGTTCAAGGCACATGGTGTCACACCACAAAATTTTAAAATAAGAACATTTAATGTCATATCATGTATGACATACAACAACATATTTAGATAAATATATAACACAATGAAACATTTTGATATATTTATTTTTAAATAAATTTAATCACTTAAATAGATTGATATATATTAAACTATATGTTTAGACTATGGTACATGAATCATTGAGTTTATTTTGTGATATATGCAACACCGAGTTTAAAAGAAACGTGACATATTATTTAATAATAATTAAATATGATAATTATCACTTATCCATTAAAATTTAAGTTATGAATTGTAGTAACTCAAATTCTATAATTATAGAAAACTACTTATTATAATTAAAAATAATAATAGTCTAAATAAAAAAGAAATGTTTGGTGAAACAAAAAATTATTTTTTTCTAAAAATAATTGTGGTCAATATTTTAATGAATACTTTAAAATAAATTTTTAGGGATTTTTTAAAATATATGTCAAAAAATAAATTTCATTTCTTAAATAACAATACCTAAATAATATTTGGGTTAATATTTGTTATTTTTCTGAAAGGTTCATTTTTTATGAATACTAAAAATGCTAAATATTTATTGAATATTTATTATTCATTTAAATAATTTATAAGGATAAATTATACTATGATTTTGTTATAAATTAAAACTATATCAATTTTATATCAATTAATCCAAATTAGATTATTGGAATCATTTTCATATTATATTTTGATATAAAAACAATTTAAACTTTGGATCATTTTTCTCTTCAAAAACATGCTTTCACATCACATTGGTGGAATTAATTTTAATCTAAATTCATCCAATTTTGTGAGTTTAATTTTTAAAAATGGATTATATATTTAATGTTAGAATAATTTACTATTCTTAATCAGATAAACCTATTTTATGGAATAAACTAGATGTGATAATAGTAAACATTCTTCATTGAGGTTAATGTAAATATTGATTTATAGGTGGCTAAACTATGAATGCAAGGGTTAAAAATTATTGGTCGGAGTGGATACACAAGAGGGGGGTGAATTGAGTTACAATTAAAATTTCTGTAAAAATATTGTCTATATAAAATTCCCCAATTAATAAAACATGTTAAACATTAGTGAATTTATACAGATTGTAGATGTTCACTTAGCTTCTAATAAATCGATTAGGTCTTAGTTAATTTAACAACAAGATTAAACTAACTTTTGAAACTAATCTATTTATTTAAAATAAGTATAAACACTTTCTAATTTAACTATCAAAGTAGCTTTAAAATAGTTTTTTATTTCAAAGTAATAGCAGTGGAGTATAAAAGATATATATAGTATACTTTAAACATAAACTAAAGATGCAGAATATATATAACAAGAGTTTCAGTCTCAAGCCGAGACATAGTCCTCTCAAATATATATATAAATTTGATCCACACCCTGAATCGGGCTTAATAACAGTTTACAAAACTGTCCAGCCCTCGCAGGGACCTCTACCACAGTTATTCATGGGAAACAAAACAAAGACCAGGCCACACAAGGACCTCTTCCACAGTTGACGTGGGTAAACAAGAGTTAAGAGTTTAGGAGTGAGGATTTTGATATCCTCCAGTTCAGCGCAGGAGACAGTGTGTATGTGTATGATATATAGAGTACACCACACTGCTCAAAAGTAAATAAACAAATCACTTAGAGAGAACAGATAAGTGTTTAGAAAGCTCTAGTGATAAGAAATGCAGCTCTGGACTCGTTAGATTAAGTAGAATTTCTTCTTAGTCCTTCTCTGGTTTTTCTGTTAAAAAACAGAGTGTCGTAGTTCAGCCTGTGTTCTACAAATGTGAAAGATGATCTCTTGATTCATCATGTGTTCTTTAGTGGTGTTGGATAATACTCATGATATTTCTTTGAAAGTCTTGCAATCTCTTTCTTGCTCAGGATTGGTCTCCTAGTTTATCATAGTGCTCTCGGGCGTATGTAAGTACTTCATGTTGTGTCGTCACACTTCCACATGTGTAATGCATCTCAATCTTTCTTATATTCCATGAGTTATGGAAGTAGGAATGATTACCTTTTTATAGGTACGATATATAGTTTCCTGACATGCCAACAACTATTATTAAATAACTTTAATTGCATTAAAACCATCAAATATGACTGTTATCATTATTTAAATATTATTGACAAAAAGTTGAGAAATGGTGTCACAATGATTATGTAAACGGTGTATTCTTCATGGTTTGGCCTTTACGGTATGCGTTTCACGGTGTCTCCATGTCACGGTGTCTAGCTCATGGTGTTTGGGTCACGGTTTGTCCTTCACGGTTTGTTCTTCACGGTTTTTCCTTCACGGTTTGTCCTTCATGGTTTAACCTTCACGGTTTTTCCTTCACGATTTGTCCTTCACGGGTTATCCTTCACGGTGTCTGGGTCACGGTTTGTCCTTCACGGTTTTTCTTTCACAGTGTGTCCTTCACAGTTTGTCCTTTATGGTGTGTCCTTCACGATTTTTCCTTCAAGGTTTGTCCTTCACAGTTTGTCCTTCACGGTGTCTCTATACTTAGACAAATATATGTATTTAAACTTAGACAGTGATATGCAGAATAAGAATTATGATTAACCAGTAGAGAGTAAGAGAACATGAATCATAAATATAAAGGCATGGTAATATAATTGAGATTTGTTATCATGCATAAGACTTGTAAATAATAAAGAGAGTAATTAACATCAATATGATTTGTTGTCATTGAAACATGATGTGTAGTTAAGATTGAGATTAATTAACAGTAATAGGATTCGTGATCATTAAAACATGATTAATACATGAGGAGTCCAACAATCTCCCCCTTTTTTATGATCAGAAATCATATATTGTGAAAATATAAATGAAATGTAACATTAAAGAAACTAGCATATTAGAATAGAAAAAATTAGAGAATAATAGATTCGATAATAACATACCTTATTATAGTACTGATACTTGTAATTGTAGTTGTTCTCCCCCTTTTGGGATTATCAAAAAGTAGTTAAAATGAAATGAAACACTGCATTTTTCATTAAAAAGGGTTCAGAATATAACATACAAGATAAATACAAACAGTAAACAACAAATGACATCCCATCAAAAAGAAAAAATTCCCTGGAGTATTCAGGGATCCACCTTTTCCTTGGCTTTATCAGCAGCAGGAGCTGGTGCTGAAGTAGAAGAAGTGATAGATGTGGTAGATAATGATTGTAAGGGTAGACCTTCAAAAACGGATGAAGCCAAAGTAGGAGCAGTCGAATATCTAGGCTGCGGTTGGTCAAGAATGACTGTCCGGATCTGAGAAAGAGCTTGGATTACTGACATGGTAGTTGAGGCTAAGGCAGGTATATCAGGTCTAAGGGGTGCAGTAGCTAGAGCAACTGTAGCAGTACTCTGCACATGAAGATACAACTTCAAAAGATTTATGAAATCAGTAATGATCTCACCACCATATTGCATAGCCTTTTCAAAATCTTCCTTATTCTCCAAAAACTTTCAGATCATCTTTAGTTACAAAGGAGTGTTTCTTAGGTAAGAGTGCAGGTAGAGGCAGTAGAGTAGGTTCTGGTTGCGGTTCATAGTCATATTCAGACTCATATTCTGATTCAGATTGAGGCTCTGGTTCTGGTACTGGTTCTGGATGAGCTACAGACTTTAGTTGAAACACAGAAGAGAGATCCATTTTAGTTGTAGTCACTTTCTTTGAATCATTCACATGATAAAATCTTGGGAAAACATAACGGGTGTAAACAGAATATGTGACAGTAGGTTGAGAAGCATCAGAAGATTCATCTTCTATAATCTCAAGGTTTTGAGGTTCCTCCCCCTCAAATTGTGCTTCCATTTCAGATACTATAGGCTCAGCAACTTGGTCAAGATCCTCAGGATCATCTCTAATCTCTTTAGCAAAATCTTTCCTTTCCATCTGAAAGGCAATTTCCATCCCCTCTTCACCAGAGGAAATTATCTCTATAACCGATTGTTCCACTAGTTGTGCTTCCAGACATGCTTCTTTTTGAACAGGGAGATCCTCTTCAACAGGATGTGTGTAACGCCCTGACCCTAGTTACCTAGAGTTGGTGCATTATTACATAACATTGGAATGATCACAAGAAAGATCAAATCTCGAAAGACAGATTGGTTTAGTATCCTTGGAAACACTAGATATATTCATAATGTTTTACATTACATCATAAAGTGAAAAACTGCTACAACAACATAATGTCTCCATAGTCCACACTATTATCCCTCATAATATCCCTACAGGTCATTCATAACTTACTTCTTCACATCTTGGGAAAAATAAAACATAGAAAAGGGGTGAGCTCAAATGCCCAGTAAGGATAACAATATAGCGAAAACTTTCAAAAATAAGCATAAAAATTTAAGGCAATGCATTTCTAAAACAAAATCCTTTTAAACATGAACTTCAACATAGTATGGCAAAAGTAAAATGAAATAATGACATTTACTTATTCACATTGATATTCTACTAATCGAATAATCACATGCAATATCAATAACCACTTTCATAATGATGGAATGCAAAATGCCAGACTATTATAACCACATAGCCAAGGCCTCGTGCCAAGACTACAAATAATATTTTTCCAAGGCCTTGTTCCAAGAAACTAGTTTGTCTAATGAGACCTACCGATGCATCGAGGAGCTATAGCGGGCTCCACCCGTCACATATTAAGTCCAATGCAATCCCATATGAAAAGGTTTAAACATAACATAAACATTCGTATTAAAACTAGAATAAGAAATGTCAATACTTTCATCATAAACTATGAATGGTATAAAAATAGCACATCCATAGTCAAACATATCAAAAAACCTTCAATACAATATAGAAGTTTTGTATCATAATAAATAAACATAAAATAAGCGTAAAATCCATCAAAGGATGTTGACATAAATGAAATCAAAACTCTTTTTAGAGAAATATCTCTTTCTATTTTTGAAATCATTTAATAAAAAATTTTCTTTGAAAATATTCTCATAAGCTTTTAATGGAAGCTTCGACGATTTTATAACAGTGGAAAATTACCGCACCCGCCGTATAAGTTAAAAAAACATTCTTACCTTAATTCTATCGAAGAGGTTAAAAAGGGCCTTGTTTTGAAAACGACGGAAAGATTACTTAATAAACCACTTATAAAAGTCAAAAAGGGTATAAATGACTTTAACTCATCTTCTAGTAAATAGTAAAAATGTTTTGAAAAACATTTTTAAGAAACATGGATGTGGATGAAAAAGAGATCCCAGTAGATAATTACGTATAAACAACCTCGGATGATGAAGAGATTGTGAAATAACCCTTACCATTGTACTTTTCCTTGGTTGGGGTAGGTTAACCTCCTGTATAATAGTGAAATAATTGTTATTAAATTATACAAGAATCATATACATTCATATGATATCATATATGATCTTTTAACATTGCTTTGTTAATAATATCTTAGTATTATCATTGTTTCGGGTGTTAACTTACATGTTTTCTTTTATATGTTTTGTTATGTACGCCATGTTTTTAATGGATAGGTTGTATCTAAATCATATATGGAATGATATAAAGTACTTAGATACTATTATAAACCATCAAATGAGACTTATACTTGAATGGATACGATGGAGAATGAATCTCATCGCGTTTGTGGAGACGGTAGTCCGTACGTACGTACGAGCGACAATATCATTCTATTGATATTAAAATAACATATAAATGGATGTTATATCATATATACAGAATAATTAACATGTTATATTTATTATTTACATGAGTTACACATCATTATTATACCCATCCAAATAATATTATATTGAATAACAATTACACCACGACGTGGAGACGGTAAGCCGTACGTATGCACGTATGGTGACATGTCATTCAAAGGGTGGATAGAATACTGATTATGGTTGTACCATATTTATAATAACATCACGGTATATATATATGATACTGGAGTTATTATTTTACAATGGTAACAACAAAGGAAGAAGAAGTGGAAGAAGAAAGGAACTTGGAAAATGGTGGTGAAATCATTACGTCTTCTTCGGGTTCTTCCTTTTGATTTGATCAAAAGGGCTCTTTAGGTTGGCATAATGAACAAACTAAGGCCTCTAGGTTGTATTGAGGGAAGTTGGGAGAGTATTTGGGTAGAGTTTGGCCGAACCAAAAGGCTTTTAATGTGTGAATAAATGAGAAGGAGGAGTTCCCTTTTATAAGAGGTGTGAGGGGCACCTTTGGAAAAGCTAGAAATATTAATTTATAATAAATTCATATTCGGTTTCTAATGGCTCCAAAGTTTATTATTTAAATGTTAAGGTGGGTATGGGTCTAAAACCACTAAACCAATAGAATTTATACAGGTTTGGGTACTCATATTAACATTATCTTTAAGTATTAAATCTTAGTTAATTAGTTTCACTTTTACAATGTCTCTTTATATTTTTATATAATATGGTTAATAAACTTATTATATACATACAAGAGACCCCAAAGTGGTCCATTAATGATACACCTATCATGATATAAGTCTCTTGGCGGATCCTTAGATTTTTAGGAATTTAATATAAATTAATAATATAATATTTGTTTTAAAAACTCTTTTATGTCAATTTTGACACTATTCAATAGTTGATTTTTTTGAAACTCATAACCGAATGATTAATTAGACCAAATTGAATTAAATAATTCCTAACATGTTATATTAACTTATAAAATTAGTTTAATTAATAAAACGGCTCAAATTCTATTTATTTGTGTATTTATAATATCAATTATTTTAATTTTTCACTATTATGGTAATTACTGCATCATCATTGTTTCATAAATAAATTAAATTATTTAATGTATAAAAATTATAAATAAAATATAATTATGTAGTAAATCTTTTTATATTTGTAATGAATATTTATAGTCGAAATTACAACATATATAACCCTATGTAACAATTGTTTTGCTAAAAGAAATATGCTTGTGTCATTTTTGTATTCATTTTAACTTAATTAAAATAAAGTGTCCCTATCACCTAAAAGTGTCTCCATGGGGTCCCAAAATCGACCCAAAGATTCATATGGTCGAACATTTATCAACCAATAAGGTTATGACACGTTTTAGGGTAATTTAGTATTATTATAATATTATTTTATAACCCTTATTTACCGGATTTACCCTTAACCATGGTAAATAAAATATTTACCACAGTAATTATTCAAAATGTCTAAAAATAAAAGTTACCTATTTACACAATTTGAACATCCTGATTCCAAATATGGAATCCATTTTTTCACATTCAAAACACAGAAGTGGCAGAAATTAATTTAAAATTAATTCCTGTTGTTAAAACAAAAAGCGTGTTTTTAAGAGATAATAACTATCAAAAGATTGACACTTGTTTATGTACGGTTTAATTGTAAAATTATCTCCAATGACCAACATTGTATTAAATGGTAAAAATATATTCTAAATATACTTTAAAACCTCTCAAATTCATAATTTATCACTATTAATTATTTTTATTAAAAAAGTTTTTTAAATTAAAATTTAGTAATTTTCACTAATCATCAAAATATTATAGTTATCCGAAAAGTACCAAAATTTCACCTTAGGATAAATTCGATATTCCGAATCCAAAAATGAAGTCCATTTTGAAATATAAAATATATATTATTTCAAAAAGTAGGTATTACTATTCATAACGGCTTGTTTGATTGGTTATGGTGTGTTAGAACTCGGTGTTGCGTACAACACACGCTAGCGTACCATGGAAGCTTGGTATGTTTCATTTTAAATTTTTGATGTCCTCATTTAGTCAAATAGTTTAAAATATTGTATTTAAAAAGGGTTCACTATTAAAAGTTGGTAAAAGTGCAATACTGAAAATAAATTTTTTCTTACATTATATCTAAGAAACTCATAATATGGATTCTAAAATTATAAGGTTTATATAAATATTAAAATTTAGCTAATACTATTCATAACCTCTTTTGAATGGATTTTTTTTTGGTAAGTCATGGTGAGATTGAACTCGGTGTTGCGTGTAGTGCACATTATTGAATTATTTTGAAGAAATAACACACTATGAAATCTTGGGGTGTTACATTCTCCCCTTCTTCAATAAATTGCATCCTCACAATTTGAATTTGTTCTTAGAAAATAAAAGGTTGAAAATAGAAAATATCTTTGTGGGAAAACCCACATTGGAAATTAGGTTACTAAAATTTAGTCTTAATACGAGGAAAAGAGAAATTAAACGGTTACCATCAAATTATGATCTCTATTAGGAGAACATTGGTGGAAATTAGAGACATATAATTGGAGGAAAAACTTAAATATTTATAGGTAGTGATTGAGGTCATCAATCACAAACAAGTATAAAATTGAGGTCCCTAAATTCATCAATATATGATGATTTGAAATACCATCAGTTCAACAAAACATAGGGTATTGGGATAACACATTTTTGACGTTTCAAAATATCTTAGTTGAAATCCCACATCAAAAAATGAATTAATGAGACCTATATTTAAAATAAAGAGTGGAAAGTATGAAGATTACCGAGAATAACACATACTAGGGTTCCATGTAGGAGAATATGGATATGGAAGAGAAATCTAACCATCAATTATCTGATGGAGAGTGGTAGAGAACATGGCTATGAAAAGGCCAACAATCCCAAAGCCATAAATTAGTGATGATTTAAAGTACCATCTAGGACAACATTTTTTTTCTAAGTTCCTTTTCTTAATGTTGAGGAATTTATTTATTAGATTGGCTAAGATCATAAGGAGATATAATTACTTTATAATTAGAGTTTTATCCATTAATAAATTTCTACCACAAACTCATCTTTCACTCTAAAAGATAATAGAACGAAAAAAATATATTCTATTTATCCTATTCGTATAGGGTTCCAAAAAAACGAATTTATAATTCATCTACCAGATCTTTTAAAAAAACTACATTATTTAATCTCGGACATCACGTGGGTAAGTGGTAGGTGATACACCCTTGTCGCCCTTCGGTTGTGGGTTCAAGTCTCGCGGCCTTGCCGGACGCGACAGGTTGCCGCCCGACCTCCGGGTTTTCCTTTTATGGAAATCCAAAATAATCCAAACTAGAACTATCCAAAATACTTCAGTGAAAAATTTATAAGGTAAACACAATGAAGATCCTTTTTTCACGTAATAACATGTGAATACCTTCATCATGTATTCTTTAAAAAAACTGCAACATCCTGAATTACCATAAAACCTTATTGATTACATTCATGAACCCTTATTCCTTAAAGAAAAATAGATATACTCCTTCAATCCAAAAATGTTTTAAAACACATCAATGATGGAATGTACAAATCATTAATCAATTTCAAGGTAGTCAAGAAAATCCAATATAATTTATCCAAAACAATAATGTATTATTCTAAAATCACTACCTCATTATCAGAACCATATTATGGTTTATCCTTCTCTCAACAATATATTTTCCAAAAATTTAACTTGCTATTGAGTTGCTTTTCTTTGTTCCATAAAATCTCAAGTCCATAATGAAATAGTACTACAGTACAATCATTATATACTCCATAATTATTATAACAAGTACATTATTGATACAACACTCAAATGACATAATCAACATAAGAACTCTAATCATTCCTCTTCATCTGTGGTGGTATCATAACTTGATTATTATCCAATAGCATCATTTGCGGCATAGTCTGATGACTGGTAAATAGATTCGCGTAGTGTCCAAACTCCTTACAAATGAAGCATTGTACATTTGAAACCATTTTCTTACCCTTGTTGTCGTGTACTTTGTGCCCTTTTCCTCAACACTTATAACAAACTCCCATTCCTTTCAGGCAAGTTCCAGGGTGTTTCTTTCCACAGTTATCACATATGGGAAAATTCTTCTTTTCCCTCTTCCCTTTATCCCTGTTTCTCTCTTCCATCCTTTTCTTCTCTTGCTTCGCTTCAAAGCCATAGGACTCAGTAAACTCTTTACTTA
The DNA here is from genome assembly GCA_963277665.1 of Viscum album. Classification (NCBI taxonomy): domain Eukaryota; kingdom Viridiplantae; phylum Streptophyta; class Magnoliopsida; order Santalales; family Viscaceae; genus Viscum; species Viscum album. The sequence goes on along the minus strand of OY728122.1, from coordinate 2,107,754,072 downwards.
TCTTATCAACACATGATATTATTTCTTTATAAGATGATAATACATGGGAGACTATTTATCTTATAAATTCTAGCTTAAGACCATGAAAGATATGATTCTTCCTTGTCTTTGGATCATGTGCATTGCTGGAAGTCTCATTCCTTCTACTGGGCGCCATTTCTAAACAATGGCATACACTAGATTAGTTTATGAATAACAATACCTAATCCCAAACTTTTGAAACACATAACATAAATTAAATAGTTTATGGATATAATCCATAATCATAAAAATGTCTCTTTTGAGGAAGTATATACTCATAAACCCCTCATAATGGTTTGTATTGAAAATGAGAATTATCCCAAGCATATCCCCCGGGAGTGTCATAACCAAGAGTGCAGCAAGGCCCGTTGTCATGCACCAGTTCCCGTTCGAGTCTAGCTCAAAGCGGCGTTTTCGGGTTTTACCCCTAGGTACATCTGTGCCAGAGCCGCCTCTACCTGCTCGTATCCAGACAGGGATGTATTGCTCAGAAAACTCACAAAATCTCTACAATACCAAAATTTTATGAAGTTCTTCTATACTAATCCTCAAAGTCCATCTTAAATCTATGTGGTCTAATCAGAGTTTGTCTAAATCTAGCTTCTAAGGTTTGTACTAAACTTCCTCTGATACCAACTGTAACGCCCCGACCCCAGTTACCTAGAGTCGGTGCATTATTATATAACATTGGCATGATCATAAGAAAGATCAAATCTCGAATGACCGATTGGTTTATTAGCTTTGGAAACACTAGATATATTCATAAAGTTTTACATTACATCATAAAGTGAAAAACTACTACAACAACATAATGTATCCATAGTCCACACTATTATCCCCTCATAATATCCCGGCAGGTCATTCATAACTTAATTCTTCACATCCTGAGAAAAATAAAACATAGAAAAGGGGTGAGCTCAAATGCCCAGTAACGATAACAATATAGCGGAAACATTCAAAAATAAGCATAAACATTTAAGGCAATGCATTTCTAAAACAAAAGCCTTTTAAACTTGAACTTCAACATAGTATAGAAAATGTAAAATGAAATAATGCCATTTACTTATTCACAGGGATATTCTACTAATCTAATAATCACATGCAATATCAATAACCACGTTCATAATGATGGAATGCATAATGCCAGACTATCATAACCACATAGCCAAGGCCTCGTGTCAAGACTACAAATAAGATTGTTCCAAGGCCTTGTGCCAAGACACTAGTTTGTCTCATCAGACCTACCGATGCATCGAGGAGCTATAGCGGGCTCCACCCGTCACATATTAAGTCCAATGCATTCCCATATGAAAAGGTTTAACCATAACATAAACATTCGTATTAAAACTAGCATATGAAATGTCAATACTTTCATCATAAACAATGAATGGTATAAAAATAGCACATCCATAGTCAAATATATCACAAAACCTTAAATACAATATAGATGTTTTGTATCATAATAAATCAACTTCAAATAAGCATAAAATCCATTAAAGGATGTTGACATAAATGAAATCAAAACTGTTTTTAGAGAAATATCTCTTTCTATTTTTGAAATCATTTAATAAAACATTTTATTTGAAAATATTCTTATAAGCTTGTAATGGAATCTTCGACGATTTTATAACAACGAAAAATTACCTCACCCACCGTATAAGTTAAAGAAACATTCTTACCTTAATTCTGTTGAAAAAGTTAAAAAGGACCTTGTTTTGAAAATGACGGAAAGATTTCTTAATAAACCACTTATAAAATTAAAAAAGGGTATAAATGAATTTAACTCATATTCTAGTAAATAGTAAAAATGTTTTGAAAAACATTTTTAAGAAACATGGATGTGGATGATAAAGAGATCCCAGTAGATTATTACGTATAAACAACCTCAGATAATGAATAGATTGTGAAATAACCATTACCTTAGTACTTTTCCTTGGTTGAGTTAGGTTAACCTCCTGTATAATAGTGAAATAATTGTTATTAAATTATACAAGAATCATATACATTCATATGATATCATATATGATCTTTTACCATTGCTTTGTTAATAATATCTTAGTATTATCATTGTTTCGGGTGTTAACTTACTTGTTTTCATTTATATGTTTTGTTACGTAAGCCATGTTTGTAATGGATAGGTTATATAATAATCATATATAGAATGATATCAAGTCCCTATATACTATTATTAACCATCAAATGAGACTTATACTTGAATGGATACGATGGAGAATGAATCTCATCGCGTTCGTGGAGACGGTAGTCCGTACGTACGCACGTGGGACAAGATCATTCTTTTGATATTAAAATAATATATAAATGGATGTTATATAATATATAAAGAATAATTAACATGATATATTTATTATTTACATGAGTTACACATCATTATTATACCCATCCAAATAATAATATATTGAATAATAATTACACCACGACGTGGAGACGGTAAGCCATACGTACGCACGTATGGTGACATGTTATTCAAAGGGTGGATAGAATACTAATTATGGTTGTACCATATTTATAATAACATCACAATATATATATGATACTGGAGTTATTATTTTACAATGGTAACAACAAAGGAAGAAGAAGTGGAAGAAGAAAGGAACTTGGAAAAGGGTGGTGAAATCATTACCTCTTCTTCGGGTTCTTCCCTTTGATTTGATCAAAAGGCCTCTATAGGTTGGCTTTCTGATCAAACTAAGTCCTCTAGGTTGTAGTGAGGGAAGTTGGGGGAGTATTGGGGAAGAGTTTGGCCGAAACAAAAGACTTTGAAGGTGTGAAGAAATGAGAATGAGGAGTTCCCTTTTATAAGAGGGGTGAGGGGCACCTTTGGAAAAGCTAGAAATATTAATTTTTAATAAATTCATATTAGGTTTATAATGGCTCCAAAGTTGATTATTTATATTTTAAGGTGGGGATGGGTCGAAAACCACTCAACCAATAGAATTTAGACGGGTTTGGGTACTTATATTAACCTTATCTTTAAGTATTAACTCTTTGTTAATTAGTTTCACTTTTACAATGTCTCTTTGTATTTTTATATAATATGGTTAATAAACTTACTATATACATCCAAGAGACCCCATAGTGGTACATTAATGATACGCCTATCATGATATAAGTTTCTTGGCCAAACCTTAGATTTTTTTGAATTTAATATCAATTAATAATATAATATTTGTTTTAAAAACACTTTTATGTCAATTTTGAAACTATTCAATAGTTGATTTTTTTGAAACTTATAACAGAATGATTACTTCGAAAAAATTTAATTAAATCATTCCTAAAATGTCATATTAACTTATTAAATTAGTGTAATTCAAAAAAAGTCTCAAATTATATTTATTTGTGTATTTATAATATCAATTATTTTAATTTTTCACTATTATGGTAATTACTTCATCATCATTGTGTCATAAATAAATTAAATTATTTAATGTCTAAAATTTTTAAATAAACTCTAATTATGTATTAAATCTTGTTATCTTTCTAATTAATATTTATAGTCAAAAATAAAACATATATAACCCTATGTAACAATTGTTTTGCTAAAAGATATATGCTTGTGTCATTTTTGTATTCATTTTAACTTAATTAAAATAAAGTGTCCCTATCACCTACAAGTGGATCCATGGGGTCCCAAAATCGACCCAAAGATGCCTATGGTCGAACATGTATCAACAAATAAGGTTAGGACACGTTTTAGGTCAATTTAGAATTATTATAATATTATTTCTTAACCATTATTTACTGGATTTACCCTTAACCATGGTAAATAAAATATTTTCCACAGTAATTATTCAAAATGTCTAAAAATAAAAGTTACCTATTTAAACAATTTTAACATCCTGATTCCAAATATGGAATCTATTTTTCCGAATTTGAAACACATAAGTGGAAGAAATTAATTTAAAATTAATTCATGTTGTTAAAACAAAAAGCGTGTTTTTAAGAGATAATAACTATCAAAAGATTGACACTTTTTTATGTCCGGTTTAATTGTAAAATTATCTCCAATGACCAAAATTGTATTAAATGGTAAAAATATATTCTAAATATACTTTAAAACCTCTCAAATTCATAATTTATCACTATTAATTATTTTGACTAAAAAAGTTGTTTTTAATTAAAATTTAGTAATTTTCACTATTCATCAAAATATTAAAGTTATCCGAAAAGTACCAAAATTTCACCTTAGGATAAATTCGATATTCCGAATCCAAAAATGAAGTCCATTTTGAAATATAAAATACATATTATTTCAAAAATTAGGTATTACTATTCATAACGGCTAGTTTGATTGGTTATGGTGTGTTAGAACTCGGTGTTGCGTACAACACACGCTAGCGTACCATGGAAGCTTGGGATGTTTCATTTTAAATTTTTGATGTCCCCATTTAGTCAAAAAGTTTAAAATATTTTATTTAAAAAGGGTTCACTATTAAAAGTTGGTAAAATTACAATACAGAAAATGAATTTGTTCTTACATTATATCTAAGAAACTCATAATATGGATTATAAAATTATAAGAATTATATAAAGTTTAAAATTTAGCTAATACTATTCATAACCTCTTTTGAATGGCTTTTTTTTATAAGTCGTGGTGCGATTGAACTCGGTGTTGCGTGTAGTGCAATTTATTGAATTATTTTGAAGAAATAACACACTATGAAATCTTGGGGTGTTATATTCTCCCCTCCTTCAATAAATTGCATCCTCGCAATTTGAAATTGTTCTTAGAAAATAAAAGGTTGAAAATAGAAAATATCTTTGTGGGAAAACCCACATCGGAAATTAGGTTACTAAAATTTAGTATTAATATGAGGAAGAGAGAAATTAAAGGGTTACCGCCAAATTATGATCTCTATTAGGAGAACATTGGTGGCAATTAGAGACATATAATTGGAGGAAAAACGTAAATATTTATAGGTAGTGATTGAGGTCATAAATCACAAACAAGTATAAAATTGAAGTCCTTAAATTCATCAATCTATGATGATTTAAAATACCATCGGTTCAACAAAACATAGGGTATTGGGATAACACATTTTTGACGTTTCAAAATATCTTAGTTGAAATCCCACATCAAAAAATGAATTAATAAGGCCTCTATTTAAAATAAAGAGTAGAAAGTATGAAGATTACCGAGAATAACACATACTAGGGTTCCATGTAGGAAAATATGGATATGGAAGAGAAATCTAACCATCAATTATCTGAGGGAGAGTGGTACAGAACATGGCTATGAAAAGGCCAACAATCCCAAAGCCATAAATTAGTGATGATTTAAGGTACCATCTAGGACAACATTTTTGTTCTAAGTTCCTTTTCTTAATGTTGAGGAATTTATTTATGAGATTGGCTAAGATCATAAGGAGATATACTTACTTTATAATTAGAGTTTTATCCATTAATAAATTTCTACCAAAAACTCATCTTTCACTCTAAAAGATAATAGAACAAAAAAAATATATTCTATTTATCCTATTCATATAGGGTTCAAAAAAAACTAATTTATAATTCATCTACCAGATCTTTTAAAAAACTACATTATTTAATCTCGGACATCACGTGGGTCAGTGGTAGGTGAACACCCTTGTCGCCCTTCGGTTGTGGGTTCAAGTCTCGCGGCCTTGCCGGACGCGACGGGTTGCCGCCCGACCTCCAGGTTGTCCTTTTATGGCAATCCAAAACAATCCAAACTAGAAATATCCAAAATACTTCAGTCCAAAATTTATAAGGAAGGTAAACACAATGAAGATCCTTTTTTCATGTAATAACATGTGAATACCTTCATCATGTATTCTTTTAAAAAACTGCAACATCCTAAATTACCATAAAACATTATTGATTACATTCATGAACCCTTATTCCTTAAAGAATAATAGATATACTCCTTTAATCCAAATTTTTTTTAAAACCCAACAATGATGGAATATACAAATCATTAATCAGTTTCAAGGTAGTCAAGAATATCCAATATAATTTATCCTAAACAATAATGTATTATTCTAAAATCACTACCTCGGTATCAGAACCATATTATGGTTTATCTTTCTCTCAACCATATATTTTACAAATATTTAACCTGCTATTGAGTTACTTTTCTTTGTTCTACACAATCTCAAGTCCATAATGAAATAGTACTGTAGTACAATCATTATATACTCCATAATTATTATAACAAGTACATTGTTGATACAACACTCAAATTACATAATCAACATAAGAACTCTAATCATTCCTCTTCATCTGTGGTAGTATCATAACATGATTATTATCCAATAGCATCATTTGCGGCATAGTCTGATGACTGGGACATAGGTTCGCATAGTGTCCAAACTCCTTGCAAATGAAGCATTGTACATTTGAAACCATTTTCTTACCTTTGCAGTCACGTACTTTGTGCCCTTTTCCACCACACTTATAACAAACTCCCATTCCTTTCAGGCAAGTTCCAGGGTGTTTCTTTCCACAGTTATCACATATGGGAAAATTCTTCTTTTCCCTCTTCCCTTTATCCATCATTATCTCTTCCATCCTTTTCTTCTCTTGCTTCCCTTCAAAGCAATAGGACTCAGTAAACTCTTTACTTATCTTATCAACACATGATATTATTTATTCATAAGATGATAATACATGGGAGAATATTTCTCTTATAAATTCTAGCTTAAGACCATGAAAGATATGATTCTTCCTTCTCTTTTGATCATGTTCATTGCTGGAGTTCTCATTCCTTCTACTGGGCGCCATTTCTAAACAATGGAATACAATAGATTAGTTTATGAATAACAATACCTAATCCCAAACTTGTGAAACACATAACATAAATTACATAGTTTATGGATATAATCCATAATCATAAAAATGTCTCTTTTGATGAAGTATATACTCATAAACCCTTCATAATGGTTTGTAAAGAAAATGAGAATTATCCTAAGCATATCCCCAGGGAGTGTCGTAACCAATAGTGCAGCAAGGCCCGTTGTCGTGCACCAGTTCCCATTTGAGTCTAGCTCAAAGCGGTGTTTTCGGGTTTTACCCCTAGGTACATCTGTGCCAGAGCCGCCTCTACCTGCTCATATCCAGACAGGGATGTATTGCTCGGAAAACTCACAAAATCTCTACAATACCAAAATTTTAGGAAGTTCTTCTATACTAATCCTCAAAGTCCATCTTAAATCTATGTTCTCTAATCAGAGTTTATCTAAATCTATATTCCAAGGTTTGTACTAAACTTCCTCTGATACCAACTGTAATGCCCCGAACCCAGTTACCTAGAGTCGGTTCATTATTACATAACATTGGCATGATCACAAGAAAGATCAAATCTCGAAAGACCGATTGGTTTAGTAGCCTTGGAAACACTAGATATATTAATAAAGTTTTACATTACATCATAAAGTGAAAAACTACTACAACAACATAATGTCTCCATAGTCCACACTATTATCCCCTCATAATATCCCTACAGGTCATTCATAACTTACTTCTTCACATCTTGGGAAAAATAAAACATATAAAAGGGGTGAGCTCAAATGCCCAGTAAGGATAACAATATAGCGGAAACTTTCAAAAATAAGCATAAACATTTAAGGCAATGCATTTCTAAAACAAAATCCTTTTAAACGTGAACTTCAACATAGTATGGAAAAAGTAAAATGAAATAATTCCTTTTACTTATTCAAATGGATATTCTACTAATCGAATAATCACATGAAATATCAATAACTACTTTCATAATGATGGAATGCATAATGTCAGACTATCATAACCACATAGCCAAGGCCTCATGCCAAGACTACAAATAAGATTTTTCCAAGGCCTTGTGCCAAGACACTAGTTTGTCTCATGAGACCTACCGATGCATCGAGGAGCTATAGCGGGCTCCACCCGTCACATATTAAGTCCAATGCATTCCCATATGAAAAGGTTTAAACATAACATAAACATTCGTATTAAAACTAGCATACGAAATGTCAATACTTTCATCATAAACTATTAATGGTATAAAAATAGCACATCCATAGTCAAACATATCACAAAACCTTCATACAATATAGAAGTTTTGTATCATAATAAATCAACCTCAAATAAGCTTAAAATCCATCAAAGGATGTTGACATAAATGAAATCAAAACTCTTTTTAGAGAAATATCTGTTTCTATTTTTGAAATCATTTAATAAAAAATTTTCTTTGAAAATATTATTATAAGCTTGTAATGGAAGCTTCGACGATTTTATAACAGCGGAAAATTACCGCACCTGCCGTATAAGTTAAAAAAAACATTCTTACCTTAATTCTGTCGAAAAGGTTAAAAAGGACCTTGTTTTGAAAATGACGGAAAGATTCCTTAATAAACCACTTATAAAAGTCAAAAAGGGTATAAATTACTTTAACTAATATTCTAGTAAATAGTAAAAATGTTTTGAAAAACATTTTTAATAAACATGGATGTGGATGATAAAGAGATCCCAGTAGATTATTACGTATAAACATCCTCGGATGATGAAGAGATTGTGAAATAACCCTTACCTTTGTAATTTTCCTTGGTTGGGGTAGGTTAACCTCCTGTATAATAGTGAAATAATTGTTATTAAATTATACAATAATCATATACATTCATATGATATCATATATGATCTTTTTACATTTCTTTGTTAATAATATCTTAGTATTATCGTTGTTTCGGGTGTTAACTTACTTGTTTTCTTTTATATGTTTTGTTACGTAAGCCATGTTTGTAATGGATAGGTTGTATCTTAATCATATATATAATGATATCAAGTCCTTATATACCATTATTAACCATCAAAAGAGACTTATACTTGAATGGATACGATGGAGAATGAATCTCATCGCGTTCGTGGAGACGGTAGTCCGTACGTACGCACGAGCAACAATATCACTCTTTTGATATTAAAATAATATATAAATGGATGTTATATCATATATAAATAATCATTAACATGTTATATTTATTATTTACATGATTTACACATCATTTTTATACCTATCCAAATAATAATATATTGTATAACAATTACACCACGACGTGGAGACGGTAAGCCGTACGTACGCACGTATGGTGAGATGTTATTCAAAGGGTGGGTAGAATACTGATTATGGTTGTACCATATTTATAATAACATCACAGAATATATATGATACTGGAGTTATTATTTTACAATGGTAACAACAAAGGAAAAAGAATTGAAAGAAGAAAGGAACTTGGAAAAGGGTGGTGAAATCATTACCTCTTCTTCGGGTTCTTCCTTTTGATTTGATCAAAAGGGCTCCTTAGGATGGCTTTATGATCAAACTAAGGCCTCTAGGATGTAGTGAGAGAAGTTGGGAGAGTATTTGGGCAGAGTTTGGCCGAACCAAAAGGCTTTGAAGGTTTGAAGATATGAGAAGGAGGAGTGCCCTTTTATAAGAGGGGTGAGGGGCACCTTTGGAAAAGCTAGAAATATTAATTTATAATAAATTCATATTCGGTTTCTAATGGCTCCAAAGTTTATTATTTAAATGTTAAGGTGGGTATGGGTCTAAAATCACTCAACCAATAGAATTTAGATAGGTTTGGGTACTTATATTAAACTTATCTTTAAGTATTAACTCTTAGTTAATTAGTTTCACTTTTACAATGTCTCTTTGTAATTTTATATAATATGGTTAATAAACTTACTATATACATCCAAGAGACCCCCAGGTCGTGAATTAATGATACACCTATCATGATATAAGTCTCTTGGCCGAACCTTAGATTTTTAAGAATTTAATATCAATTAATAATATAATATTTGTTTTAAAAACGTTTTTATGTCAATTTTGACACTATTCAATAGTTGATTTTTTTGAAACTCATAACAGAATGATTACTTAGAAAAAATTTAATTAAATCATTCCTAACATGTCATATTGACTTATAAAATTAGTTTAATTTATAAAAAGTCTCAAATTATATTTATTTGTGTATTTATAATATCAATTATTTTAATTTTTCACTATTATGGTAATTACTGCATCATCATTGTGTCATAAATAAATTAAATTATTTAATGTCTAAAAATTATAAATAAAATATAATTATGTAGTAAATCGTTTTATATTTTTAATGAATATTTTCAGTCGAAAATAAAACATATATAACCCTATGTAACAATTGTTTTTCTAAAAGATATATGCTTGTGTCATTTTTGTATTCATTTTAACTTAATTAAAATAAAGTGTCCCTATCACCTACAAGTGGCTCCATGGGGTCCCAAAATCTTCCCAAAGATGCCTATTGTCGAACATGTATCAACCAATAAGGTTAGGACACGTTTTAGTGTAATTTAGTATTATTATAATATTATTTTTAACCCTTATTTACCGGATTTACCCTTAACCATGGTAAATAAAATATTTACCACAGTAATTATTCAAAATGTCTAAAAATAAAAGTTACCTATTTACACAATTTGAACATCCTGATTCCAAATATGGAATCCATTTTTCCAAATTCAAAACACAGAAGTGGCAGAAATTAATTTAAAATTAATTCCTGTTGTTGAAACAAAAAGCGTGTTTTTAAGAGATAATAACTATCAAAAGATTGACACTTGTTTATGTCCGGTTTAAATGTAAAATTATCTCCAATGACCAACATTGTATTAAATGGTAAAAATATATTCTAAATGTACTTTAAAACCTCTCAAATTCATAATTTATCACTATTAATTATTTTGATTAAAAAAGTTGTTTTTAATTAAAATTTAGTAATTTTCACTATTCCTCAAAATATTAAAGTTATCCGAAAAGTACCAAAATTTCACCTTAAGATAAATTTGATATTCCGAATCCAAAAATGAAGTCCATTTTGAAATATAAAATATATATAATATCAAAAAGTAGGTATTACTATTCATAACAGCTAGTTTGATTGGTTATGGTGTGTTAGAACTCAGTGTTGCGTATAACACACCTTAGCGTACCGTGGAAGCTTGAGATGTTTCATTTTAAATTTTTGATGTCCCCATTTAGTCAAAAAGTTTAAAATATTGTATTTAAAAAGGGTTATCTATTAAAAGTTGGTAAAAGTGCAATACTGAAAATGAATTTGTTCTTACATTATATCTAAGAAACTCATAATATGGATTCTAAAATTATAAGGATTATATAAAGTTTAAAATTTAGCTAATACTATTCATAACCTCTTTTCAATGGCTTTTTTTTGGAAAGTAATGGTGCGATTGAACTCGGTGTTGCGTGTAGTGAAAGTTATTGAATTATTTTGAAGAAATAACACACTATGAAATCTTGGGGTGTTACAATGTGTCTCCACCACTTCTTGCTTCTCTAAATCAGAAAAAACCAATTTTCTTGCAGTAGTAGGATGAGATTCTGGATTTACATCCTCACGAGAAGCAAGAGATTCCTCTTCTCTCAAACCAACAACAATTTCCTCTCCTTGAGGTGTTTCAGCAGGGACAATAGTCCTTTCTTTTTCAACATGATATGTTTCCATTGGAGGTCTTCTAGCTTCATCTCTAGGTGATACTACAACTGCCACTTCCCCTTTTTCTTCTTCTTCTTCTGAATACTCAGCTACTTTATCTGGTTCCAAACCAGGATCTGCTAGGTTCTTAGGTCTTCTTGGATATTCCATAGGATTAAACTTCTTATACAATTGATCATTATCCTCAACCGATTTCTTCTTCCAATGGTTCCATCTAATATTCATCCTTCTGATGATAGGCTTGGATAAGTAGAAATCAAAGCCCTCTAACTTTTCTTCATTCAGTCCAACCATCCATTTGGAAACTAGTATGGCTGAAATCATCCTTTAGTAAAACAAGGAGGTGGATTTGGAAGTGACTTTAATCGGCTCACAGATATGGTTAATAACATACATGCATAGGTTGATCTTATGGCCATTCTTCAATAGGTGAATCAGGAACACATCCTGATATTTCATTACAGCAAAATCCCCTTTTCATGGACTGATCAAATTATGAACAAATTTGAAAAGCAGGCTAGTTTCTCCAAATAGCTTTGCATCAATATCCCTTTGCTTGGTTCCATTTCAAGTTATAATTTCAAAGGAATTTTTTAGATCGAAGATATCAGATGATGGAGGAGGGTCTCTCTGGTAGTCTTCATAAACTCCTTCATGTGTAATTCTTAGGCATGTAGCCCAGAACCTCGAAGAGAATGAACACTTTTGTCCATTTATCCAGCTTGTCACCAAAAAGCTTTCTCCAAAATCGAAGTAAAACTTCACATATTGGTAGAATTGAGATACGAATATTAGGTAAATCGGTCTATCTTGTCTAGAAAACAACTCAAACCAACCTTGTTCGCTAAATATTTTCAGGACCAAATATCTGCTAGACCATAGCTATTCAGGGCAAATTTCTTTTTCAGGAACAACGGTACGGTTTACCAGGTTTGGGTTTAGAGGTCCTTCGGGAGCTATCTTTGATATTCTCTTCAGTTTCATAGAGCGGCGCATCTCAGACGAGGGTGAAGACGGACGCTTCATCCTTGGCATCCACTGAATGTTTGGGCGAGAGGGAAGAGAAGGTTTTCATGAATGAGAAGGTTCAGGAAAGAGTTCGGTTAAGGAATCAAAATATACCCTTATGTTTTATCATTTGGGAATTTCAAATGTCATAAAAACAAAAATGCGAGAAATCAAATAGTGGTAAAATAAAAATTACCACGATATGGGTTAAAATAAGAGTATAAATAATCTTCCCGATGTGACCGTGAGTAGGAATCACAGTGTGAATGAAAACAATCATCACGGTGAGATAGTTGGTGATCGTCGCGGTAAGATAGTGACCATCCTGTGCAGTCACAGTGAGACAGTGAGTTGACAGACTGTGAGCACATGGTCTTAACGGTGAGACCGTAAGCATAAAACAGTAACTGTAAAACAGTGAGCATGAACCGTAATGTAAAATACAGTAAATTATTAAATATTAAGATTATTAAGATATATATTTATGATTAATCATACCAAGATCATGTATGATGTAGTCTAATCTTTCAGAATTTAATGGTTTAGTGAATATATCAGTAAGTTGATATTCAGTACCAATGAATTCCAAAGTGGTATCACCTTTTTGATAATGATCTCTCAAAAAGTGATGTCTTACATCAATATGTTTTTTCCTAGAATGAGAAACAAGATTCTTAGAAATGTTAATATCACTTGTGTTATCACAATATATTGGGACATGTCTGAATTTATATCCATAGTCTAGTAATGTGTGTTTTATCAAAAAAATTTGTGCACATCAACTTCCAGTAGCTATGTATTCAGCTTCTACAGTAGATAATGCAACAGAATTTTGTTTCTTACTACACCATGATATAGTGACTAGCCTAAAAGGCGACATGTTCTAGAGGTTATTTTTCTATATATATTACATCCAGCAAAATTAGCATCATAATAACTAACTAATTCAAATGATTGTCCTTTGTAATAGAACAGTCATTAATTGGGAGTATGCTTGAGGTATTTGAAAATTATTTTTACAGCATTTAAATGTGACTCTTTAGGGTTTTCTTGAAAACGAGCACACATACACAGAATAAACATAATATCAGGACGAATAGCAGTCGGGTAGAGTAGACTTCCAATCATTCCTCTATAAGTGGTTTGATCAACAGATTTACCATATTCATCAAGATCCAACTTATAGGTGGTACTCATAGGAGTGTCACTACTTTTTGTTCTATCCAATCCAAAACTTTTTAAAAGATCTCTATTATATTTACTTTGAGTTAAAATAATTCCACCATCATTTTGAAAGATTTTAAATCCAAGAATGAATTTTAGTTCACCCATTAAACTCATTTCAAATTCATTTTTCATATTTTTAGAAAAGTCCGTACATAGGGAATTCCTTGAAGATCCAAAAATAATATCATCTATATAAATTTGTACAACTAAAACATCTTTATAAATTCGTTTTATAAAAAGAGTAGGATTATCTATAACTTTTATAAAACCTTTAGAAATTATAAAAGTACTTAATTTGTCATACCAAGATCTTGGAGCTTGCTTTAAACCATATAAAACTTTTTATAAGTTGAAAATATGATTTGGAAAATGAGGGTTTGAAAATCCAGGTTGTTGTTCAAAAATAACATCCTCAGCAATATATCCATTTAAGAATGCACTCTTGACATCCATTTGATGTAGTTTTAAATTTAGATGTCTAGCATAATCAAGTAAAATCCTAATGGAATCTAATCTTGCTATTGGAGAAAAAGTCTCCTCATAGTCAATTCCTTCCTCTTGAATATAGCCTTGTGCAACTAGCCTAGCTTTGTTTCTAACTATGTTTCCAGATTCATCTACATTATTTCTAAATACCCATTTAGTGGCTATGGTGAAAGTTTCCTTGGATCTTTCAAAAAGATTCCAAACATTATTTATTTCAAACTGATTGAGTTCTTCTTGCAAAGAAATTACCCAAAATTCATCATTAATAGCATCATCAATGTTTTTAGGTTCATGTTGTGACAAGAAGGCTTGATGTTCAACCTGATTTCTAAGAGAATCTCTAGTCTGTGTCCCTCTATCCAGATTTCCAACAACAGAATCTAAAGATGATTCTTCAGAATATTAGTTTCTCTAGTAAAGGTAGGGCTAGAAATTTCAGGCTCATCTATAGGTTTGGGTTCAACAGAAGCAGATTCTGGAATATGTCCAGAATTGGATGTCTCTATAATAGGATGTTTAGATTTGTCATTAAGGTCCAAAACAGATAAATACTCTTCATGATTTTCAAGAGAGGTTTTAGACTCATGTGGATCAGTTTCATAAAATGAGATGTGAACATATTCTTCCACACTCTTTGTTCTCTTATTGAAAACTCTGTAGGCTTTGCTAGTTATAGAATATCCAAAAACTATTCCTTCATCACTCTTAGAAGAAAACTTATCAAGATTATCCTTAGTATTAAGAATAAATACATTACAGCCAAAGACTCTAAAGTAAAAAACTATAGGTTTTCTATTATTCCACAGTTCATAAGGAGTCTCCTTAAGAACCGGTCTAATCCAGACTCTATTGATGATATAGCAAGCTGTATTTACAGCTTCAACCCAAAAGTAAATAGGCAGGTCATATTCATTAAGAATGGTTCTAGCTATTTCTTGAAGGGTTTTATTTCATCGTTCTACTACACCATTTTGCTGAGGTGTCCTAGGAGCAGAAAAGTTATGACTATAGCCATTGTCTAAGCAATAAGATTCAAATTCATGATTTTCAAACTCACGGCCACGATCACTTCTTAGGGTTTTAATCTTAAGTCCACTAAGGTTTTCTAAAGACGTGGAGTATTTAATAAAGTAAGATAAAGCTTCTATTTTGTGAGAAAATAATTATACCCAAGTATATCTAAAAAAGTCATCTACTAAGACATAGACATAGTGCTTCCGATTTAAGCTAGAAACTCTAGATGGTCCAAAAAAATCCATGTGAACCAACTCGAGAGGTTGAGAAGTTGAGACTTCTTTCTTTGTTTTGAAAGAGATTTTGTGTTGCATTCCCTTTTGATAGGGATTACACACCTTGTCATTTGGAAACTCAAGATTGGGTAGGTATATAACCAAGTTGTTCCTAGTTATTTTCCTAAGTGAGTGTATATTGCAGTGTCCTAATCTTCTATTCCATAACCAAGACTCTTTATGAAAGGCATTTAAACAGTTAACATTTTTCTTAGCTAAAGATTTTAAATCAATAGCATAATCATTTCCATTTCTTAATGAAATGAATACTAAAACATTTTTATAATTAAAAACATTAGAAGAATCATTTTCGAACATGACATTAAAACCATCATCACACAATTGAGAAATAATTAACAGATTATATTTCAGTTCATCAACAAATAAAACTTTGGAAATTAAAACTGAATCAGTGTTACCAATTTGGCCAAGGCTGATGATCTTTCCTTTAGAATTATCTCAAAAGGTGACATACCCACCATCAACCATTATTAAACTCTTGAAGCATGAGTAATACCCAGACATATGTCTTGAACATCCACTGTCCAAATACCATGTCTTCTTGTGGGAACACTTTAAGATGGTTTCCTACAAAATAGTTTTAGATAGAATATGATTTTGGTACCCAAATCCTCTTGGGTCCATACAGGTTAGCAATCAAGGATTTTGGTACCCAAATTTGTCTTCTGGGTCTCATATAATTTGCAGAATCAAAATATTTTGAGACATAAACATTAGTTGTTCTATAACCATATGAATAACTAGTTGAATCATAGGGATTTCCAGAACTTGAACTAGCGGTATTTTGTCCATATTTAGGAATAAATATATTCTTAGTAATCTGTCTCTGTCCAGGTTTGTAGCCTATTCCCGTAGTGTATTTTGGTGGAAAATGCTTTCCTAGAATTTGAGTTAGTGTATCCTTTCCATTTTTGAACTTCTCTATGTTCTTTATAAGTTTCTCATTTGACATTTTTAGTTCAGTGTTCTCTTTTAACAGTTGAGCATTCTTCTCTTTTTCAATAGTAAGTTTAGTTTTAATAGTTGTAGGGAGAGCATGCTATTTCATCATCGATTTTTATTTATCCTTATACTCATTGCATGTTTCTTCTAGAATATTATAGTATTCAAATAATTACTCACTTGTCATGTTTTCATAATCTGAATCAGATTCTGCATCATCTCCAGAATAATAAGAATTTAGAACATGAGTTTCTAAGGTTACCTAAGATGTGTTTGTCATGAAACAAAAGTTGGCACAATTCTTTTTAGAATCAAACATTTCAGATTCACTTGTGTTGTCTTCAGAATCACTCCAGGTAGCCATCAAAGCATTCTTGTACTTATTTTCCTTGTAATCATATTTCTTCTTGAATTTTAGCATTGGGAAGTCATCTTTAATGTGTCCTTTTCTTTTGAACTTGTAGCAAACAACTTCCTCACTTTTATCTGAATGTTTCCAATCCTTCTTCCAATGTCCCTTATTGTCATACTTTCCTTTGTAATTTTATTTTCTGACGAATTTCTTATTCATATAAAATTTCTTAAACCTTCTGGCTATCTGAGCCATTTCAGCATCACTGTCAGAGTCTGAGCTTTCACTTGTTGAACTGTCAGTTTGTATTTGAGATTTTTATATGTCCTTGTTCTTTAAAGAAGTAGTCTTGAAAGCCACTGATTTCCTTTTTGGTTCATCCTCTTCCTCTCTATTCACCTTGATTTCATCCTCATACATCATAAGCTTACGAGTGAGTTCTTTGATAGGTAGAGCAACAATGTCACATAACTCTCTGATTGAAACAGATGTGCACCTCCATCAGTCTGGTAGACACCTCAATATCCTCATAATTTGTTCCTTTGAAGGAACATCCTTTCTAAGTTAATTTATTGTATTGACTCTCTCATTGAACATGAGAGAAATATCAGAAATTGGTTCATCAGCCTTCATTTTAAAATTATCATATTTAATAGTATAAGTATTTAATCTCATTTTTTTGACATTGGTTGTTCCCTTAAGAGAAACACCCAAAGTATCCCAAATTTCAAAAGCAGTTTTACAGGCATAAATTCTGTTAAACTCTTCATCTCCTAAAGTACAGTACATGGAATTCATGGAATTATAATTATTATTGTAATTAGTCTTTGTAGGTTCATCCTAGGTTGTTATTTCAATTTCTGGAATTTTATATTGAGATTCTATAGCAGTCCAGATATCAAAACCCATACTTTCCAAATGAATTTTCATTTTAAGTTTCAACTGGGTATAGTTTGTACCATTAATGAAAGGTGGCATGTTAGTAGCAGCACCCTATGGTCTATTATCCATAACTAGATTTTATATAATAGTTTTAAAGAGATAAAATTTAGAACTAACAGAAATTAATGATCATTAAAGATGCAACTAAAATCATAGTCGAAAAACAGAGTATAAAAAAAAGTCTTTAACAAAAAACAAACATCCGATACCAAATTTTGGTCGGAGTGGATACTCAAGAGGTGGGTGAATTGACTTCCAATTAAAATTTCTGTTAAAATATTGTCTATTTAAAATCACCCAATTTATAAAAAAAGTTAAATTGTAGTGAATTTATACAGATTGTAGATGTTCACTTAGATTCTCAAATATTTATTAGGTCTTAGTTAATTTAACCACAAGATTAAACTAACTTTTAAATCTAACCTACTTATTTACAGTATGTATAAAAACTTTCTAATTTAACTATCAAAGTTGCTTTAAAATATTTTTGTATTTCAAAGTAACAGTAGCAGAGTATAAAAAATAAATGTAGTATACTTTAAACATAAACTAAAGATGCACAGCAGATATAACAAGAGGTTTAGTGTCAAGCCGAGACTTAGTCCTCTCAAATATATATATAAATTTTATCCACACCCTGGATTGGGGTTAACAACAGATTACAAAACTATCCAGTCCACATAGGGACCTCTACCACAGTTCCTCGTGGGAAACAAAACAAATACCATGCCACACAAGGACCTCTTCCACAGTTGACGTGGGTAAACATGAGTTAAGAGATTAGGAGTGAGGATTTTGATATCCTCCAGTTCAGTGTAGTAGACAGTGTGTATGTGTATGATATACAGAGTACACCACACGGATCTAAATTAAATAAACCAATCACTTAGAGAGAATAGATAAGAGTTTAGAAAGCTCTTGTGATTAGCAATGAATCTCTAGACTCGTTGGATTTAGTTGAATTGCTTCTTAGTCCTTCTCTCCTTTTTCTGTTGAAAAACAGAGTGTCGTAGTTCCGCTTGTGTTCTACAAGAGTGAAAGATGATCTATTGATTCATCATGTGTTCTTCAGTGGTGTTGGATTTTACTCATGAGAGTTCTTTTAAAGTCTTGTAATCTCCTTCTTGCTCAGTGTTGTTCTCCTAGTTTAGCACGGTGCTCTCAGGCATATGTAAGTTCTTCTTTTTGTGTCGTCACACTTCCACATGTGTACTGCAGCTCAATCTTCATTATATTCCACGAGTTCTGGTGGTAGGAATGCTTCCCTTTTCATAGTTATGAGATATTGTTTCCTGACATGCCAACAACTATCATTAAATAACATTAATTACATTAAAACCATAAAATATGACTATTATCATTATTTAAATAATATTGAAAAAAAGTTAAGAAATGGTGTCACAATGATTATGTAAATGGTGTCTTCTTCACAGTATGGTCTTCACGGTATGTGGTTCACGGTGTCTCCATGTCACGGTGTGTAGCTCATGGCGTCTGGGTCACGGTTTGTCCCTCACGGTTTTTCCTTCACGGGTTGTCCTTTACGATTTTTCCTTCACGGGTTGACCATCACTATATCTGAGTCACGGTTTGTCCTTCACGGTTTTTCCGTCACAGTGTGTCCTTCACGGTTTGTCCTTCACTATGTGTCCTTAAAGTTTTTTCCTTCATGGTTTGTCCTTCACGATTTGTCCTTCACGGTGTCTCTATACTTAGACAAATATCTGTATTTAGACTTAGACAGTGATATGCAGAATATGAATTAAGTTTAACCAGTAGAGAGTAAGAGAACATGAATCATAAATATAAATGCTTGATAATATAAGTGAGATTTGTGATCAAGCATAAGACTTGTAAATAAAAAAGAGAGAAATTAACATTAATAAGATTTGTTGGCATTGAAACATGATGTGTAGTTAAGATTGATATTAATTAACAGTAATAAGATTTGTGATCCTTAAAACATGATTAATACATGAGGAGTCCAACAAAAATGATATTAAGAAATTTCTAATAACCATTATATGAATCTTGGAGGAACTTATATCTTATTATTCTTAAAATTTCCCATTTTTTTCTTCGATTCATTCAAATTTTGTTATGATTCAATCTTTTCAGAAAAATTACAAATGTGTCACTCATTTCACTTATAAAAATCCACCCTCACATATCTTATTCACACAACTATAATCGTTTTGTTCAGACAATACCAAAAAAACTACTTCAAAAAATTCCATCACTAATTTTTTATGGCTTTGGTTGTGCTTAAATATTCCCAAGGAAGTTTTTTAGTGCAAACCTATATAATACACCCAAAGACGATGAAACATTCCTCAACCAGAATTATTATTTTATTACTCCCCTAAAATCCTTAAATTATTATCAAAACAAGTTTATATAATAAAACATATATCTTATATATATTTATATGTTATTTTGTTATTTCAATCCCCTAAAACCACCTCCACTTCCATCAAATTGGTTATGAATCGATCGTCTATTTGTGTGACAGACAATTGCCTCACGAATCAATGTCGTTCAACATGCCATTTCCACCTTCAAAATTTTGGAATTAGGAAGTATATAAATAATATATATGATATATATTTAATAAATTTACTTTTTCAATAACTATATCATATTTATAATTTTTTACATTGCATTCTATAGGGGATATGTTAATGTCGTACACGTCTAAGGTGAACTATCCCTCCGCAAAGTGATGTGATTTGTTTTTCACTAATGCTTTACAAGGAATTTCATTTAGAAAATTTTAATTATTATTTTTTGTATTAAATATGTAATTATGATTTTAATTTCATATTTATAATGTTGAAAATATAATTTTATTTTCTAATGTTTCACTCAATAAAATAACATAGTGTCGTTCATTTAACTGTATACTGTCGCCTTCATGAAATGATGTCACTCTCTTTAAATCAGCACCCCACATTGATGAAATATAAATATATTATAATATATATATGATATTAATATAATTATTTTTATATAAATTACCTATATTATTTCTATAAGGATCATTAGAAAAAGGAAATTTTACTCATTCATATGAATGACCTGCAGTCCCATTGATTATAATGTAATTTATTTTCCATAACCATCATACATGATTGGTTTTGAATGTAAAATTTATATTAAAGTGTGATAATTATTTCATGATTATTATAAGGGATTTTATTATACCGTAAAATATTCCAAATAATAGGAACATTCAATGAATGAGATAACATGAAAATTAACACCCAAAATAGTGAAATTACAGAATGTTTTTAACAAAAGGGAGATAGAATGTTCTCAAAGGATCATATATGATATTATAAATATTAAGATGGTTTTTAAATGACTAAATAAAAAGATTAAAATCACTATAAAATTGGTTAAATCACATTCAACAATAATCAATCTTGAGGTTATGGACTTCATCTGAACTTCTCTTCATCAAGGAATACTATAGTGTCATGCACTACATTCCTTTTATATGGTTTACATACTACCCATTGGATATTTAATATACTAATTCCATAATAAGGCATGGTATTTTATTTTCAAATTAAAGTAATTCAACCAATTGGATTTTTTTTAGAATTTAACATGTTGAAAATAATTTAATAACTCAATTTCTTTTTATTGGGTTATTTTACTTATTTGTTGTAGCTTCATATATGAGGTTTTTTTTCAAATTAATTCTTATTATTTTATGTTGTATATACATTATTTATGTGTATTTAATTTTTATACACATTATTTATTCATTAATTAATTCCCACATCAATTTTATAATCATTATAATGTATTATTTTATAATCTCATTCAAATTGAGATCAATTATTCATGAATTTTTATTGAAGGAAATTATAGGACCAATTAATAATTTTACAATTTAATTTTATTCTAATATAATTATTATTTAAATTTTATATTAATATTACTATTTCCTTACACTTTCGTAAATAAAATAACTTTGAAAAATATTTATTTGAAAATTTAACTTCATTTTTCTCTTTAGTCGGAATCATATTTTATTCCAAATACATGTTTTATAAAAATTTCATAAATCTTTTTTTAACCATTTCAAAATTATTTATTTAATATATTTTTATCCATTTTTTATTTTTTATTTTTTATTTTCAAAGGATTCTTCTTTTTGGTGCCTGAAAAATTAACTTTTAAAACCTTTTTACACTTCCAAAGGATTGGTGTATTAGAATGTAAGGAAAATACATAATTACCCAATGATAGGACCATTATTTCATTGAAGAATTATTTTCAAGTTTAAAATTATATTTTAAAAGAAATTTTTCCACTATTATAATGATGATAAAAATATTTTAAAAGTTATTTTCAATGAAAAGGATTTTCAAAATGTAATATGTTTTAAAAATTAATTTTCAAAACAAAAAAAATTAATTTTCATATTGTTGTTTTAATTAACTCTATATTTTATTTATATTAATCATATAAAAACATTATTCTTACTCTGTTGGGGGTATGTTGTATTAATACCATACATATCCATCATCTAGATGGTTTAGGATCATTTTGAATAAGGATAGTAATAATACTTACATCCATATTTCTTTTTTGTAGTCATTATAATTCTCTTGAAATATTCACATTCCTCGGATCATTAGACAATAAATTTTCTCTAAATATCAATATTATTTATCATGGTTAATCTTATTTCATAAACCATAGCGCTTTTCAAAATATGGTTTATTACATTGACAATTATTTTATGAGAGTGTGTAATACAAATAAATCTATATTCAATACTCAATTTGGATATTTTACCTTAATAATTATCAATTCATTAATTAATTTTTTTCGATATATAAGAAATTATTTGGACATGAAATGATGTGTGGGGAATTGAAATTATATATCCCTTTGATGCAGAAGTATTATCATGAGAAAAATTTTTAATGTAGAATTAAATGAGCTTTTACCTGTAGTTTAAATCGTCGTGTGAAAGGTATTGATGGTAGAGGTATCATGTTTCTGAGACATGAACTCAAATCATTAAACATTGAATTAATTAAGACTTGTTATTATCAATGATATTTTTACAGTGATAGTTAATATGGATGCATTTAATTCTCAATAATTAATTAAATGGAATGTTTTTTTATCTATTTTTCATTCCATAATGTTTCTAATTTATCAAATTATTATGTGCAATTGATTGACGAAATTGAATGGGTTCTCAGTTATTTTAATTCCCATATTGATTGGCCATTATTGATTCATTATATCTTCTGCTATAAATAACCCTTATTGTGCATCTGATATCACTGTTAAATTTTTTTCATTTCATAATAATTTAAGAAAGGTATTATGTTTGATATTTTGGGATATTCTAGTTGAATTAATTATATTTCATAAAAACATTTTTGTAATATTTTTATCAAATGAAATATAACAATCATATATTTAACAAGTACACCGAGTCTAATAAACTATTATATCCTTCATAATGTGATTCCTTGTACCATATTTTAATGTATTAAATTACAAACCAGCTCCGTGGTACTAAGTAAATGATCTCTATAGTTTCTATTAGAGGATTTTTAGTAGAAGACATGAGGACTGTAATTAAAAAAACACAGATTATGAATCATAAAACCTTGAAAAAAATTTATTATATGTATCCTAAATTATTGATAATGTAAAAGGTATATGATTTTTCTTAGACATATGTAATACCGCATCCCCAGTTACCCAGAGTCAGTGCTTTATTACCAAACATTGGCATTATCACATGAGATCAAGTCTTGAAATGATGATTAGTTTGTAGCCTTGTAAGTTCTAGATATATATAAGTTTTACATTACATAATGAAATAAAAACAACAAAAACTTTTTTCCCCTTTGATCATACTTATATCCCTTATCATATTCATACAGGTCAACCATAATGTACTTCTTCACATCCTGACAAAAATAAAACATAGAATGGAGTGAGATTAGATGCTCAATAAGGATAACAATATTTTTGAAACATTCATAAATAAGCATAAAATTTAAGGAAATGTATATGATGAAAACAAAATCCATTTTAAAATAAACATCAGTGTAATATAAAAATGATAAATCATATAATTCCATTTACATATTCACATGGATATTCAACCAATCGAATAATCACATGAAATATAAATAGCCAATTTCTTATTGATGGAATGCATAATGTCGGACATCACAACCATATTTTCAAGGCCTCATGCTAAGACTATAAATATGATTTTTCAAGCCCTTATGCAGAGACACTAGTTTGTTTCATGAGACATACCTATGCATCGATGATATATAGTGGGATCCAGCCATTGCTTACTAAGTCTAATTCATTCATCATATGAAAAAGATTAAACATGACATAAATATCCATATTAAAACTAGCATACAAATGTAAATACCTTATTCATAAACCATGAATGGTATAAAAATAACCTATCTATAGTCAAACATATTACAAAACCTTCAATACAATATGGAAGATTTGAATCATAATAGGTTAACAACAAATAAGTTTAAAATCTATCAAAGGATGATTACATAAATGAAATGAAAAATATTTGGAAAAATAACTCTTTCTATAATGAAACCCTTTAAAAGTGAAATAAATAAAAAAGAAACTTTTATTTTTTAAATATTATTATAATATTTGTATGGTAAGCTTAGATGGTGTTATAATGGTGGAAAATAGTCACACCCACTATATATGTTTAAAACACATTCTTTCATAAATTTTGTAAAAAAAGTCTTAAAGGACCTTGTTTAGAAAATGATGAAATGATTCATTTATAGACATATTATAAAAAGTCAAAAAAGGGTATAAATGAAATTAAACAATATTCTATAAAACTGTACAATTTTTTTTAAATACCTTTTTAAGAAACACAGATGTGGATGATAAATAGGTCCTAGTAGATACTCACGTATAAACAACCTCATATAATGAAGAGATTCTAGAATTGAACATTACATTGTACATTTCCTTATTCGAGGGTATTTTAGCCCCATTTATAATAGTAAAATAACTATTATTAAATTATAAAATAACAACATACAAAAATAATATATCATATATGATCTTCTAATATTGCTTTGTTAAAAATATTTCGGTAGTATCATTGTTTTGTGTGTTAACTGATTTGTTTTCCTTTATATAATTGGTCCCGTAAGCCATGTTTTTTATGGATAATATGTATTTGAATAATATCCGGAATGATATTATGTTCTTAAAAATTATTTTTTTAATCATAAAATGAAATTTATCCTTGAATGGTTAGGATGGGGAATGAATCTCATCACGTTGATGGAGATGGTAATCTGTACCTACGCACGAGCCACAATACCATTCCATTGATGGTGAAATAATATTTAAATGGATGTTATATCATATATAAAGAATCCTCAACACGTTATATTTATTATTTACATCACTTATACTAATTATTAAACTAATCCAAATAATTAAGTCTTTGAATAACAAACTACACCACAACATGGAGACAGTAAGTCGTACATACGCATGTATTGTGTCTTATAATTCATAGGATTGATAGAATAATGAATATGGATGTACCATATTTATAATAACATAAAAGTATGTATAAGGTATTGGATTTATTATTTTGTTATTGTAATACCAATGAAAGAGGAAGTGGTAGAAGAAATGAACGTTGAAAGAGGTGGTGAATTTATTACCTATTCTTTTGGTGTTTCCTTTTGATTTGATCAAAACAAAACCTTAGGATGGATTTATGATCAAAGAAATGACTCATGGTCAAAGGGAGGGTAGTTGGGAGGATATTCGGTTAGGAATTAGCTAAGAGAAATAGATTTGGTAGAGTTATTTTTAGAGAAGGGGAAGCACATTTTTATAAGAGAGATGAGGGGAACCTTAGGAAAAGATTGAAATATTATTTTATTATACAATCATATTCGGTTTATAATGGATCCAAATTGATTTTTTATAGGATAATGTGGTGATGGGTTTAAAAACATTCAACTAATAGGTTTTATATAGATTTAGGTCACCATATTAACCTTATCTTTTATATTTATCGATTAGTTAAATAGTTTAACTTTTACCATGTATTCTTGTATTATTATATTATATGGTTAATAATATTACTATAAAATTCCAAGATAACACCAAGTGTTTCTTTAATGATTTATCTATTATTATATAAGTAATATGGCTGAACAATAGATTTTTAGGACTATTATAACATTTAATAATATAGTATATGTTTTAAAAACTCATTAATTTCACTTTTGACACTATTTCGTAATTGATTTTTTGTGGAAGTCATAACAGCATGATTACATCGAAAACAACTAATTGAATCAACCCTAACAAGCTATATTATTCTAGATAATTATTTTAAATTCAATAAAAGTCTCAAATTACATTTATTTGGATATTTATAGCATCAATTATTTTTACCTTTCATTAAAAAGGTAATTATTGCATCATTATTGTGTAATAAATAAATTTAATTATTTAAGGTTGAAAATTTACATATAGAATACCAATATATTGGAATTCTTCTTATATTAATAATTAGTATTTATTATCTAATTTATATTTTGTATAACTCAATATTAAAAATGTTTTAGGTATTATAATTTGAATTTAACACATTTAACTCTTCTTTAAATAAAATAATAATAAATGTCTTAATCTAATCCAATTGAACAAAAAGGATCAAATTTTATTCCTACAGTTGATTTTGGTCGAAATAAACTTATCATGTAATTTCCTGGACCTCTCTGGTCCATCACTTTGTGAAAATGTGTTGTTGGAGGTGTTCTGGGAGGTCAAGGTGACTTATACCCAACACTTTTCCAAATTTCCAGTTCTGTGAACAGTGTTTCCAGTTTTATGAATAATATCAGTAGGTGAATAGTGTTTCTATCAGTGAGGTTCAATGAACAGTTTTTCTATCAGTGTGGTCTATCGGTAGACTTCTACAGTGTTTCCAGTTTTATGAACAGTATCAGTAGGTGAATAGTGTTTCTATCGGTGAGGTTCAGTGAACATGGTTTCAATTGGTGAGGTCTATCAGTGAGGTATATCAGTAGACTTGTACAGTGTTTCCAGTTTTATGAATAGTATCAGTAGGTGAACAGTGTTTCAATCAGTGAGGTTCAGTGAATAGTGTTTCTATCACTGAGGTCTATCGGTAGACTTGTATAGTGTTTCTAGTTTTATGAACAGTATCGGTTGGTGAACAGTGTCTCTGTCGGTGAGGTTCATTGAACAGTGTTTCTATCGGTGAGGTCTATCGGTAGACTTGTAGAGTGTTTCCACTTTTTTGAACAATATCGGTAGGTGAACAATGTTTCTATAGGTGAGGTTTATCGGTAGACTTGTTCAGTGTTTCCAGATCGAAAGGTGTACAGTGTTTCTAGATCGGTAGACTTGTACAGTGTTTCCAGAACTATAGGTGTACAGTGTTTCCAGAACGGGGAAGTCTATCGGTAACCTCTAATGGTGAGTTCTATTGGTAACCTCTAACGGTGAGAAGTACCTGCAGCCTCTAACGGTGAGGTCTATCGGTAACCTCTAATGGGGAGGTCTATCGATAACCTCTAACGGTGAGGTCTATCGGCAACCACTAACGGTGTGGTCTAAAGGTGACATTTTCTTTCCTTTGCAGAATTTTAAGTATGTGAACAGTGTTTCCAGCTTCCTACAGTTTCGCCCCTTTGACTTATCTTTTGACATAAAATAAATTTAAAGCCTTATTTTAAGGACTCTTAAGGCCGATTAAAATGCCATAAATCATAAATTAATTATCCTTATAGCTCGTGATCTTTTTAATTGGTCAAACCGTGTGGGATAATGCGATTCACTTTTAATGGAGAATTAAGAGAATCGTAAAACCGTCGCCCCATTAAATCTTCAAAAGGGACAAGATATCATCCTCCGTTGTTCTTCCTCTTTGTTCTTGGCTATGAGATGCCTGTAGGAGATTCACAATCAAAACCTACTCCTCCGATTGGTTCCGCTCTATTTTGGATGCAATTGAGCTGTATCAGTCAATCTTCTATATAAGGTATGTCTTATCGTCGTTCCTTTGGGGATCATTTTCTCTGGTTTCTCCCTTCGATATTATACCATGTAATCTCCATGATTCTAATGAGTTTTTCTTGGGGTTTTTTTGGTTCTTTCGTACCGTGGCATCCTCTGGAGGATGTAGTTGTCGCGAGAGGAGGATTGTCACCTGTTGTTTGGATAAAGAACGTTAATAATTATTGAGGTAGGCAATTTGATGCTTCTCTTTTCTTTTACGTGGAACTGTATCATTAGGATATTTTATCCCAGTGGATCACAATGGAATTGAAATAATAAATATTTGAATAGGATAAATAAATTGATATCTATCATATGTTATTGCCTCTTATTCTTCTTGATAGTGTGATATCTAGGATTTCTTTGTTTAGCTATTTGTTCTCAATGGAAATCGGTAAGGAACATAAACAAGGATTAATTAATAACTGTTGGCTAAAGATATAGAGTCATGAAAAAGAATATGGTTCTTATTATAATTTGATGTTAATAAAAATAGTACTGTAAGCATGATTATTTATCTGTGATAGCTTACTGATTAGGTTTCCCAAATTTGGAACCTATGTTTAATAAATCTGTTAGTTCATGATGGATTAATGAACCGCTTGATTGATAATTTCTAAAAGGGTTCTGAGTTAACCTCTTGATTGTTAAAGGGCCAAGAGCCCATTTTATGTGATTATCTTTTTCATGCTACATGTGATGTGATGTGATCCTGGATGGCTGCTGAGATATGTGTAGGCATGGATACTTTTGGTGGTGGTGGAAGATGAAGACTAGAGTTGCGAGATGCATCGGTTTATGCATGTGCGTGTCAGGGAGGACTCCAGAGATGATGGAATGGGATGGATGTGATTGTTGGATGCTTGTTGATTATTTGGTTGATTATCTCCTTTAATTTCCCCCACTACTAAAGGAAACTGGTCTTTCTTACCCTTCTTCCGAAAGAGGTGAAGAAACGTTTGGTATGCCATGTGCATTCCGTGTATAGCCTATGAAGGGAGAATGGGTATACACTCTTGTTATAGGCGGCAAAGACTCGACGAGTAGTACAACTACTCACCGTGTTGATCCCCTTTGTGTTTAGTATCATATAATTATTTTCTAGAATTCCTGGGAATATGTGAAAGTAATTTTGTATTGAATAATTTAATAAATGGTGTTAACTCATGGGGTTGGAGTTGTTGGAAACCAATGAAAAGGTTATAATTTATAAGGTACAATGGATATTGGTTGTGATGCTAATGATGTTTAATGTAAAATTTTTCATGGTTAATTAATGTTTAAATAATTAATTAACTTACTGCGGAACTGATAAAAATGGAATGAAGTAATCTAATAAAGCTCTTCAATTGGTTGTGTGCTTATATGATACCTAGTCTTAGAAATAGCAGCCCGGAGTCCGAGAGACATTAGCTTTAGTTAAAAATAAGACTATTTTATTCCCATAGTTTGGTTGTGAGTTATATATATTCTGTACTTTTTATGTTTCTATACACTACTCCACCCTTTCAGTAAGGGAAACTGACACCCCGAGGATTCTGAGCCCTGGGGGTGTTTCCCATACATTCCAGTGGGAGGACGAATGGATGACTACCCCCATTGGCCCTGCTCTCTTCTCTTGGTAGATACTTGTGCCAACATGCACAACGGTTAGTTTCTCCATATATTTGTGTAGTGGTCTATAATGGCTTGTGGTTATTTCACACACATATATTCTGTATATAGTATCCTATGCACTACTATAGGTGTAACGTGTATAGGCTGTGATGGCTTGAGGATCCCTACTCGGTGTATGGGCAGTAATGGCTTGAGGAATAATACTCGACATATGATACACATTATGCGGGATGTGGTGGATGTGGTGGATCCCAGAAACATACCTAGTTACTTTTGGTTGTGAGGATGGTGTGGTGCTTTTCCCAGGTGTCTAAGGGAAAGCCTTCGTGGTGCACAAGGTGTAGATTGTGGAGCATAGCCTAGGTGTCTACGGGAAAGCCTCTAGAGAGAGATTCACAGGACGTATGTCATTGGGGAAAAGCGTCATCCCAGTGGGGAAGTAGTAACGGTGTACCCTTGATATTCTTTACTATATTCCATATTCTTGTATGTGTTACTTGGTGAGAGTAGTTATGGTGCGGTTGGGAACATAGTATACCTATTTAGGTGACGAGTTGGTTTCACTTGTTTTTCACTGTGTTTTAGCATGCTTTATTTACTTTTTCATGATAGGAATCGAGGAGGATCCTACTGAGTATACTATTATACTCACCCTACGTATATATAAACGTTTTTTCAGGTCACTTGGAGTAGGTTGGAGATCAGGCAGGTTACTACTAGCTTGTGGTTGCAGGAGCTGTTCGGGCTTGTGCTCGCTGCTGTTTTTAATTTATTTTGGGTACTTTCGGTATTCCCTTTCAGTTTTTGTACTTTTGCATGACATTACATATGTGAACATTGTTTTCTTTTATACTTCTGTTCTGAGTTGGAATTGTTTGGTGTCTATCTTATAGCTCTCTTCTGCATGTGTTATCTTATAGGGTAATGCCTCCCACTTATATGTTTATTATACCCTTGGTGCTAGTCACCATCCCGGTGCCTACTGGAGGTGGGACTCGAGGGTCATTATCTCCCTTCTCACATTTCCGGCCCAGGAGGGGTACACTTTGTGGGGAGGGGGACGTGACAGAGTGGTATCAGAGCTATGGCTGAGGGATATGATGGAGTTTTGAGTTAGGAATAGGTGAGGTTGCATGGGTTGGTAGGGAAATGGTTTCATTCATGTTTAGCAAGTGAGGTAAACAATGGAGACCGACTGAGACCTAGGCGTTTAGGGCCCCCTATGATCTGATGTACTGATGTTTAAGTTTAAAATGGATACAAAACAAGGTAATACTAGTTGCATGGTAGAGACCTAGGAAAGTATCATGCATCATTCATCTTGTGATTGTGTTTGAATGGGTAGACCCTGGGATAGGTTAACCTAAAATTAATGAAAGAAAATAATAAATTAATTAATATTGATTCTTCCATATTCCAGGTTTAGGAGCTCTGACAGTTTTTTATTTTACCGTTATGGATCCAGGTGGACGTCCTCGTTAGGTTTGCGTAGAAAATTTCCAATAGGCTATTCTAGCAGAATGTCATAGGGTAGAGGTTGACGATGATGAAACAAGGAGGAAGACACTTCGAGAGTTTCAGTGCCAGAGTCTGCAGAAGTATGAGGGCTCTGTTTCAGATGCAGTAACGAAAGGCTGGTTAAAGGATGTTGAGATCAGCGTGAGTTCGATTCATGCTCGTAAGGAGCACTGGGTGTCCATCGATGTGACAATGCTATATGGAGATGAGAGGCAGTGGTGGTTCTTGTTCGTCGAGAATTGTGAGGATTCAGCGATCTCATGGGAGGAGTTCTGATACAGGTTTAGAGTCGAGTTTCTTTCCTCGACTATGAATGCATCCAGTCCCCAGGAGCTTCTTACCCTCGACAGGGGAGCTCTAGTATTGGAGAGTTCAGAATCCATTTTAGAAACATTTTACGATTTGCTTCAGACCTGTTACCAGATGAGGAGGCTAGGGTGAGGCATTTTGAGGAGGATTTGCGCCCAGAGATCCACTTCCAGGTCACCCTATTTATGTTGAGGACATATCTTTAGGTGCTGGAGAGGGAAGAGGTTGTCAAGAGGAGTTTGTCCTGGACCAGATCATCACAAGAGGGGAATCAGCATGATTTCCCACGAAGTAGAGATGTGGTCCAGGGTTCTCGGTTTTCAAGGCAAAAGAGTTTTCATTCACCTGGGGGTAGGTCCCAACCATTCACATCTCGTTTCACTAGAGGTATAAACTCTCAGGCATATTCCAAGGTATCAGGTTATTGTTTTTCCTATGGTGGTTGTGGTCATCAGCAACGGGAGTGTCCATCCTTTCAGAGCAGCCATAGTGCTCCAGGAACTCCGCTCCAGGTTCCTCCATTGAGGCAGTTCCAGCCGAGGCAACAGAACCCAGTTGCACCAGCTTTAGATCAGCAGAGGGTAGATGGGGTTGGCAGAGGAGATCCCCATGACTCTCCTCCTCCTCCGAGAGAAGATCGTGGTCGAGGTGTTGGTCGTCATCAGGGTCAGAGAGGTTGTGGAGGAGGTCGTGGTCCACTTCATGCTCTAGCGTTGCCAGCTCCAGGCGAGCCAGACGTTGTCCGAGGTACCCTTTTCTTGTTTTCTACCTTGGTGTATGCCTTGTTTGATTCAGGAGCGACACACTCTATCGTATCTCCTACCCTTGTCCATGCTTTCGGACTTGAGGTAGAGAGGCTTCCAGTGCCCTTGGCATTGACTACGCCAGTTGGAGGTTGAGCTTACTTGTTTTAAGTATGTAGATACTGTGAGCTAGTGTTGGAGCAACACTTCTCTTGGGGATATTTCCTATGTTTGCGAATACAACCATATGATATCATCCTCGGCATGGATTGATTGTATTTGGTGCAGGATATCATGGATTTCTTCAAGAAAAATGTAATCTTCATAGGTGAAGATGGAGAGAAAGTTGTTTTTTATGGTGAGCGAGATCCTCAGATGGGTCGTAGGTGCATTCCATCCTTATCATCCATCATGGCTAAGTAGAAGCTAAGTTCTTCAGAGGTTCAGTAGATGGCGTTTCCTAGGGTCGTAGAGGAGTATCCTGATGTCTTTACAAAAGAGTTTGTAGCATTACCCCATTGACGAGAGATCGATTTTGGGATCGAGCTAAATCTAGGAGTGTGTCCTATCTCCATGTCTCCATATAGGATGACCCCTTCTGAGTTACGAGAACTACGTATGTAGCTTGATGTTCTCTTATAGTGTGGTTTTGTTCATCCAAGTGTGTCACCATGGGGTGCACCAGTTTTGTTCGTGAAGAAGTCTGATGGTAGTTTGCGGTTTTGTGTCGATTATCTTCACATAAACAAAGTGACAATAAATAATCACTATCCTCTTCCGAAGATTGATGATTTATTTGATCAATTTAAGGGTGAAAGCTGGTTCTCAAAGACCGACTTGCAGTCAAGATATCATCAGATGCATGTAAAGGATGAGGATATCCCGAAGAATGCATTATGTTGTTATCATGGCCATTATGAGTACGTTGTAATTCCTTTTAGCATGATGAATGCTCTGGTTGTGTTCATGGGATTGATGAATGTTGTGTTCTCCTAGACAAAGATTGTGGTGGTTTTCATCGATCACATCCTTGTGTACACCACATCTGAAGAGGAGAATGAAGAGCATCTACATGTTGTTTTGGGAGTTCTTCGTAAACATAATCTATTTGGGAAGTTGTCGAAGTGTGAGTTTTGGGCTCAAGAAGTCCATTTAATGGGGCATGTTGTGTCCTAGCAGGGATTAGTTGTGGATCCATCAACGATAGAAGTAGTTCTATCTTGGCCAGCCCCCAAGACAATTTTAGAGGTGCGCAGTTCCTTGGGCTCGCAAGATACTATAAGAGGTTCTTAGCCAATTTCTCACGAGTTCTAACTTCTCTAACAGCTTTGATTAGAAAGGATTAGGCATTCATATGGACTAATCAGTGTCTGGAAGCTTTCGAGTATCTAAAGGAGAAGTTAGTATGTTCTCTAATTCTATGTCTTCTGGCTGAGGGAGTTCAGTTTGTTGTTTTCTGCGATGCTTCACATCCGGGGTTTGGTTGTGTCCTCATGCAGCAGAGGTCAATTGTTTCTTATGGGTATCAGAATTTACGTCCCCATGAACGTAACTATTCCACTCACGATCTTGATTTGGCATCAATGTTTTTTGCTCTGAAGTTGTGGAGACATTACCTCATTGGTGGGCGCTTTGTGGTTTTCACTGATCATAAGAGCTTGAGGTATGTTTTCATTCAGCAAGACTTGAACTTGCGACTGCGTCGGTGGATGGAGTTATTTTAGGAATACAACTTCAAAATATCTTATACACTTGGAAAAGAGAATGTTGTAGCTGATGCACTGAGTCAAAAGTCACGTACTGATATTGTGCATGAATCCGGTGATTTCTAGAGAGTAATGGAAGAACTTAAAGAATTACATCTTGATATGGGAGAAGTTTGGGGTAGAGGTTGTCTTCTTCAGATGACAGTACATTCATCCCTGGTGCAGAAGGTGGAAGAGTCACATATGGGTGATCTTGAGGTGGAGGTTTAGAGTGACCGAGTTGTTTGTGGTGAGGCCCCTGATGGTTGGTATGGGGATGAACAAAATCGAGTGTTGTACCAAGGAAGGCTTTTTATTCCCTTGATGATGCGCGAGACATTTCTCAGAGAGTTCCACCGTTCACCTTTAGCAGTACATCCTGATGTGACAAAGATGTACCGATCCTTATGGAGTTAGTTTTGGTGGCCGGGGCTAAAGCATGCGGTTGTGGATTTTGTGTCTCGATGTTTAGTCTGCCAGAGGGTGAAGGCTGAACACTGTGTTCCTGGTGGTCTTATCCAGCCATTTGAGATTCCTTATTGGAAGTGGGATGACATGTCAATGTACTTTGTTACAGGTTTAACTCGAGCTTCAGGAGGATATGATGCTATATGGGTGGTAGTGGATCGTTTAACAAAATCGGCCCACTTCATAGTGATTAAGGAGTCGAGCTCGGTGGAATATTTGTCGAGGAAGTATCTGGAGGAGGTGGTGAGACTTCATGGAGTCCCTAGGACGTTCATTTCTGATCGAGATCCACATTTTACCTCTAGTGTGTGGAGGGGTCTGCAACATTCTTTCAGTTCTCAACTATGCCTTAGCACTTCTTTTCATCATCAAACGGATTTTCAGACAGAGCGAACCATCCATACTCTTGAATAAATGTTGTGCTCTTGTGTTATTGACTTTGGAGGTTCATGGATGAGGCAACTACCCTTGACGGAGTTCACATAGAATAATATTTTCCACTCCTCCATTTGTATGGCGCCGTTTGAAGCCTTGTATGGTCGGCCTTGCCGTTATCCATTGTGCTAGACTGGGGTCGGAGAATCAGCAATTCTCAGACTGGAACTAGTTCAGAATAAAACAGAGATGCTTTAGGTGATTCATGAGAGGATGAAGACAACATAAGATTGTTAGAAATCATATACTGATCAAATAAGGATACCCTTAGAGTTTAATGTTAGGGATCATGTGTTTCTGAAGGTGACTCCCCGTCGTCGGAAGCGATGGTTTGGTCGTGGAAGTAAGCTTTCTCCCTGGTTTGTTGGGCCTTTTGAGGTGTTAGCTCATGTTGGAGCTGTGGCGTATCGAGTAGCACTTCCCCCTCAGATGAGTCGGATACATGATTTTTCCATGTATCACAGCTCCGTTGTTATCTTCTTGATGACTCTCACGTTATCAATAAAGGAGATATCGATGTTGATGATGATGGAACCTTGCAGGAGCGACCTGTGGAGATATAAAACCGCAAGGAGAAGGTGTTGCATGGGCGTTCTATCCCCTTAGTTCGTGTCTTGTGGCGACATGGTGGCATGGAGGACAGTACCTGGGAACGTGAGTCACAAATATGTGCTCAGTACCCAGAGTTGTTTAATGTTTAACACTTTTCATGTAATGATGTTTCCATTGTGGTTAAACAATTCATGTTTTATTTATGAACTTCTTTTGTTCCTTTTGTGGCTTGCTATCTTTTGAGAGGTATCTCGATGGGTGGTTGTTTGGACCCTGTTTATTTTTTTGTCTCCTTCGGTTGGTTTTGAATTCTCGAGGATGAGAATGTTTTGAGAGGTATCTGATGTAATGTCTTGGACTACTTCGGTCAATTACTTTGTGAAAATGTGGTGTTGGAGGTGTTCCGGGAGGTCAAGGTGACTTATACCCAACACTTTGCCACATTTCAAGTTCTGTGAACAGTGTTTCCAGTTTTATGAACAGTATCGGTAGGTGAACACTGTTTCTATCGGTGAGGTTCAGTGAACAATGTTTCTATCGATGAGGCCTATCGGTAGACTTGTACAGTGTTTCCAGTTTTATGAACAGTATCAGTAGGTGAACAGTGCTTATATTGGTGAGGTTCAGTGAATAGTGTTTCTATTGGTGAGGTCTATCGGTAAGGTCTATCGGTAGACTTGTATAGTGTTTCCAATTTTATGAACAGTATCGTTAGGTGAATAGTGTTTCAATCGGCGAGGTTCATTGAACAGTGTTTCTATCAGTGAGGTCTATCGATAGACTTGTACAGTGTTTCCAGTTTTACGAACAGTATCGGTAGGTGAACAGTGTCTCTGTCGGTGAGGTTCAGTGAATAGTGTTTCTATCGATGAGGTCTATCGGTGAGGTCTATCAGTCGACTTGTACATTGTTTCTAGTTTTATGAACAGTAACAGTAGGTGAACAGTGTTTCTATCGGTGAGGTCTATCGGTAGACATGTACTGTTTTTATAGATCGGTAGGTGTACAGTGTTTCCAGATCGGTAGACTTGTACAGTGTTTCCAGAATGGTAGGTGTACAATGTTTCCAGAATGGTGAGTTCTATCGGTAACCTCTAACGCTGAGGTCTATCAGTAACCTCTAATAGTGACGTGTATCAGTAGCCTCTAACGGCGAGGTCTATCGGTAACCTCTAACAGTGAGGTCTATCAGTAACCTCTAAGGGTGAGGTTTAAAGGTGACCTTTTCTTCCCTTTTCCAAATTTTGAGTATGCGAACAGTGTTTCCAGCTTTTTACAGTTTCGACCCTTTGACGTTTCCTTTAACGTAAAATACATTTCAAGTCTTATTTTAAGGACTCTTAAGTCCGATTCAAATGCCATAAATCCTATATTAATTATCCCTATAGCTCGGGATGTTTTTACTTGGTCAAACCGCATGGGATAATTTGATCATCTTTTAATGGAAAATTAAACGTATCTTAAAATCGTCACCCCATTAAATCTTCAAAAGGGAAAAATATCATCCTCCCTTGTTCTTCCTCTTTGTTCTCGGCTATGAGATGCCCGTAGTAGTTTCACAATCAAATCCTACTCCTACGATTAGTTCTCCACTATTTTGGATGTAACCGAGTTGTGTCAGTCAATCATCCATATAAGGTATATTTTATCGTCATTCCTTTGGGGATCATATTATCACGTTTCTCCATTCCATATTATACCATGTAATCTCCATGATTCTAATGGGTTTTTCTAGCAGTTTGGTTTGTGTTGTTCTACCGTGGCATCCTCTGGTGGATGCAGTTGTTGCGAGAGGAGGATTGTGACCCGTTGTTTGGATAAATAACGTCAAGAATTGTAGAGGTAGGGGATTCGGTGATTCTCTTTTATTTTATGTGAAATTGTATCATTATAATATTTAATCCTAGTGGATCACAATGGAATTGAAATAATAAACATTTGAACTGGATAAAAAATTGATATCTGGTGTATGTTATTTCCTCTTCAATTGCTTGATAGTGTGATATCTTTTCTTTCTTTGTTTAGTTGTTTGTTCTCAATGGAAATTGGTAAGGAAGGTAAAGCAGGATTAATTAATAATTGTTGGCTAAAGATAAAGAGGTATGAAAACGAATATGGTTCTTATTATAATTTGATGTTAATAAAATTAGTGCAGTAAGCATGATTATTTATCTGTGATAGCTTACTGATTAGGTTTCCCAAATTTGGAACCTACATTTAATAAATCTATTAATTCATGATGGATTAAAGAACCGCTTGATTGATAATTTCTAAAAGGGTTTTGAGTTACCCTCTTGATTGTTAAAGGGCCAAGATCCCCTATTATGTGATTGTTGCTTTCATGATACTTGTGTTGTGATGTGAGCATGGATGGCTGTTGAGATATGTGGAGGCATGGAGACTTTTGGTGGTGGCAGCAGATGAAGCCTAGAGTGTCAAGATGCATCGGTTTATCCATGTGGGTGTCAGGGAGGACACCAAAGATGATGGAATGGTATGGATGTGATTGTTAGATGCTTGTTGATTATTTGGATGATTATCTGCTTTACTTTTCCCCACTACTCAAGGTAGCCAGTCTTTCTTACCCTTCTTCTGAAAGAGGCAAAGACATGTGGGGTATGCCATGTGCTTTCCTTGTTTATCCTCTCAAAGGACAATGGGTCTACACTATTTCTATAGGCGGAAAAGACTCGACAAGTAGAACAACTACTCACCATGTTTATCCCCTTTGTGTTTAGTAGCATAGAATTATTTTCTAGAATGCCTGGGAATATGGGAAAGTAATTCTGTAATGAATAATTGAATAAATGGTGTTAACTCATGGGGTTGGAGTTGCTGGAACATAATGA
Organism: Viscum album; assembly: GCA_963277665.1. NCBI lineage: Eukaryota > Viridiplantae > Streptophyta > Magnoliopsida > Santalales > Viscaceae > Viscum > Viscum album. The sequence goes on along the minus strand of OY728122.1, from coordinate 2,107,715,934 downwards.
AAAGGTTGTAATTTGGAAGGTACATTGGATAATGGGTGTGATTCTAATGATGTTTAATGTTAAATTATTCATGGTTAATTAATGTTTAATGAATTAATTAACGTACAAATGAACTGATAAAAAGGGAATAAAGTAATCTTATAAAGCTCTTCAAATGGTTGTGTTCTTATAGGATACCTAGTCTTAGAAATAGTATCCTGGAGTCTGAGAGACGTTAGCTATAGTTGAGACTAAGACTAGGTTATGCCCATAGTGTTGTTGTGAGTTATATATATTCTCTACTTTTTATGTTTCTATACACTACTCTTCCCTATTAGTAAGGGAAACTGACACCCCGAGGATTCTATGCCCTGGGGGGTGTTTCCCTAACATTCCCATGGGAGGACGATTGGCTAACTACCCCCTTTGGCCCCACTCTCTTCTCTTGGTAGATACTTGTGCCAACAGGCACAATGGTTAGTTTCTCCATATATATGTGTAGAGGGCTGTAACGGCATGTGGTTATTTCACACACATATATTCTAGATATAGTATCCTATGGGCTGTTATAGGTGTAACGTGTATAATCTGTGATGGATTGAGGATCCCTACTCGGTGTATGAGATGTAATGGCTTGAGTTATAATACCCAATGTATGATACACGTTATGTGGGATGTGGTGGCTCCAAGAAACTTACCACGTTACTTTTGGTTGTGAGGATGGTGTGCTGCTTTGTTCAGGTGTCTGTGGGAAATCCTTTATGGTGCATGAGGTGCATATTGTGGAGCTTAACCTAGGTGTCTGCGGTCAAGCCTTTAGAGAGAGATTCACAGAATGTATGTTGTTGGGGAAAACCGGCAACCCAGTGGGAAAGTAGTAGAAGAGTACCCTTTATATTCATTACTATATGCGATATTCTTGTATGTGTTACTTTGTTAGAGTATCCATGGTGAGGTTGGGAACTTAGTATTCAGGTTTAGGTGACGAGTTAGTTTCACTTGATGTTTACTATTCTTTAGCATGCTTTCTTTACTTTTTCATGAGAGGCTTCGGGGAGGATCCTACTGAGTATACTATTATACACACCCTACGTATATATAAGCTATTTTTCATGTCACTTGGAGTAGGTTGGAGATCAAGCTGGTTACTACTAGATTGTGGTTTCAGGAGTTGTTCCGGCTTTTGGTCGCTGCTGTTTTTACATTCTTTGGGGTACTTGTGGTTTTACCTTTCAGTTGTAGTACTTTTTAATGACATTACATATATGCACTTTGGTTTTATTTTATACTTCATTTTTGAGTTTGATTTGGTTGGTGTCTAACTTATCTCTCTCTTCTACATGTGTTCTCTTAGAGGATAATGCCTCCCATTTGTGTGTTTATTATACCCTCGGTGCTAGTCGCCCACCCGGGGCCTACTAGAGGCGGGACTCAGGGGTCATTATCTCCCTTCTCACATTGCCGGCCCAAGAGGGTTACACTTTGTGGGGAGGGGTTTGTAACATATCCAATAGAATTAGGTCATGTGTTAGGGTAATAATAATATCATTTTTACCTTAATTTCCATATTTACTTTTAAAAATGGTAAATAAAATTCAAAAGTTACTTGTCACCAAAATTTAATTTAATCTGATTAAACCACAATTTTCATAGTTATATCATCTATGTCCCTCGGATTTTTGTAATTAAATTCATAGAAATGGTAAAATTATGTTTTATGAAAACTTTCTAATGTGCCTAGAAGGTCTGTAATAGATATTAAATAGTTAAACAAAATTTTATATATCTAATTTTATTATAAAATGACTCCAATTAATTATATTGAACTAATATAGGAATTATGTATCTATTTTTACATAAAATAAATTCAATATTAAATAAATAATTATTTAAATAAACAATAATCTTTAAATAACAACATAGTGTTTTTCACAATACATCCAAAATTAAAAGTTTTCAGACAAATACCAAAAATTCACCCTAAACTAATTTTGATATTTTGAATCTAAAAATGTAGTCCATTTTGAATAATAAAATTTATAAATTTCAAAAAGTGGGTATCGATATTCATAATGGGTAGTTTGATTGGTCATGGTGTTCTAGAACATGACGTTTCGTACAACACAAGCTATTGTATTATTCCATGGGAAACGTATCGTGGTAGTATGTGGTGTTACATTATCCCATCCTTAAAATAATTTCACCCTTGAAATTTTAAGAATATTTCTCTGTAAAAATATTAAGGTGGTTCTTCATTATATATTCCTTGGGTTCCCACATTTCCTCTTCAATCTTATTGTTTCACCATAGAAATTTTGCCATAAGAGTCATCCAATTTCTCAACACTTGTTCTCTGGTATCAAGAATTCTGGTAGGCTCTTCACAATAAGACTGGGTAGGTTCAAGTTATATTTCTTCATAGGTGAGTACATTTGTTGGGTCAGACATGTATTTTCTCGAAATTGATAAATGGAACGCATGATTGGCTTTTTAGATAGTTGTAGGATTTTCCAAACGATTTTTTAAAAATCCAATTAATTTTAGAATTTTGAAAGGTTTGATGTACCTAGGACATAATTTACACTTCTTAACAAAACATATATCACCCTTCCATAGAGGTACCTTCAAGAAAAAATGATCTCCTATGTCAAATTACATACCCTTCCTTTGGTTATCGGCATAGCACTTTTTTTTACTCATAGCCGAATTAATGCGGGCTTAGATAAACATCACCTTTTACATTGTTTTGTCAACTTGTTTTCGGTCTTTGAGTTTTCTTTCACCAACATCATCCCAACCAGTTGGTTTGTGACATATCTTTCCATATAACGCTTGATATGGTGCCATCTGAATACTTGAATGAAAGCTATTGGTATATGAAAATTCTTCCAGAGGTAAATACTGATCCCACATAACCTGAAAGTCATTTGATCAAGATTTCAACATGTCTTTTAAAGATTAAATAGTTAGTTTTGGTTGTCTGTCAGTTTCAAGGTAGTCGAAAGTTCTCAAACAATGTTCTGTATCCAAGGACATGTGAAAACATTTCCAGAATCTTGATGTAGAATGGGGATCAACATCAGAAACCATCGATAGGGGTACTACATGAAGTCTTATAACTTCATTAATATATAGTCTTTCTAAACGTTCAACTTTTTAATCTTCTCTTATAGAAAGAAAATGTGTTGACTTCGTAAAACAATCAACAAAGATCCATATTGCATCATTCCTTCTAGGAGTATTTGGTAGTCCCATGACAGATTCCATCATAATATCATCTCATTCCCATTAAGGTATTTGAAGAGGTTGCATGACTCCTCTAGGATGTTTTCTTCCAGCATTCACTTGTTGAAAAACAATACATCATGACACATAATCAGTAATCTCTCACTTCATGATTTTCCACCAAAAAGTTTCCATCAAATATATATACATCATAGTGATACCAGGTGTATAGAAAAATTTTAGCTATGATCATCATCCAATGATTCCCTTTTTAGATCAGGTATATTTGGAACACAAAGTCTTCCCCAAAATTTAAAAACTCCATATGGACTTATGATGACTATCAATCTCCCATCGTTCACAGATTCAATTTTCTTTTGAAACTCCTCATCATCAGTCTGAGAGCTCTTTATCCTTTCTAGTAATGATGTTTTGGAAACTATTTGAAAAATTAATGACATTTCACCTTACATGATTATTCCCCTTTCCATCTTTACTAGATCAAGGAACATAGAATCCCTTTCAACTCTCATATTGTTCGATACTCCATGATCCTTCCTACTCAAAGCATCTTCCACCTTATTTTCCTTCACTAGGTGGTAGTTTATAGTTCAATCATAATCCATGATTAGATCAAGCCATTATATTTCCCTCATGTTGAGTTATTTATGTGAGAAAATATACTTCAAACGTCGGTATATATCTAACAATTTTCACCATAGTGATAGTGTATCAATATCATCAAAGGAAATATTATAGATGCTAACTCAGGATCATGAGTATGATAGTTTTGATCTTAAATTTTTAGATACCGTGATGCATAGGGACTAACTCTATCATTCCGCATAAGCACACAACCTTGTCTTTTCTTAGAAGCATCACTATAAATAACAAACACATCATTCCTCGATGGTAGATTACATATAAGTGCATTTAATAATATTCTCTTCAGTTCTTAAAAAAACAATAATACTCTTTTTTCTAAAAAAAATAACCCCTTCACTTATTATATTTGTTAATGGGATAGTAAATCATGAAAAATTATATATGTAATGCCAATAATAACCTATTAAACCAATAAAACTACGTACCACAGTTTTACCTGTTGGTGTTGGACATTGATAGATTTCCTTGGTCCAGGAAGGAACAACAGAGATTCCATATTTATAGAAAATATGACCAAGAAAAGAAGTCAGCTAAAGCCATAATTCAGACTAGCTAAACATCCCATGTAATTCATTACTTCAGAGGGTTTTCATAATATTGCACAAGTGATTTTCATGATCTTTGTTTCTTTTTATGTTAACTAAGATATCATCAATAAATACCACTACAAAGTCATCAATATATTCCATGAAAACTCTATTCATTAGATCCATGCAAACCGAGGTTTCATTAGTCATTCCAAAAGGCATTACTGTAAACTCGTAGTTCCTGTACTTGGTTCGAAATGCTATTTTTTGAATGTATTCCTTCTTCACACACAACTAATGATATCCAGATTAAAGTTTAATCTTTGAAAAATATTGAGTTCAATGAATTTGGTTGAAGAAATCATCAATGTGATGTAGGGGATACATGTTCGTTATTATTATAGAATTCACCTCCTTGTTGTCAATGAACACCCTCATAGATCCATATTTTTTATTAACAAAAATAACAGGGGATACCCATTGAGAAACACTGGGGAAACTAAATCCTTTATTACTCAATTAATCTAGTTTATTCATTAGTTCCAATAATTCTATAGTGGCCATTTTATAATGGGTCTTCGATATGGGCCTTGAACAAGGAATTAAATAAAATAAAAACTAAATTTCTCATTCTGGAGGATGACTAGGTAAATCATCTAGAAACACATCAACATATTCTTTCAAAATAGGTACATCCTCTATTTGAACATTAATTTCCTCACCCATAGTTATTTCACTCTCTTAGTCCCCGATAATTTAATTTAGTAGAACTACTAGGGTGGATCTAAATAAGAATCGACTGGTGACATTTCTTCCCTAATGATAAGGTACTCTTTATCATCATCGACAATTTAATCCTCCATATTCTTATTATAAATTTTCTCGTCATGGTCTGAAAGAAAATCCATTCCTATGATTATAACAAATTCAAACATGTGTTTGATGATGAGATCAGCATACAGAGAACATTTATATGCCCTAATGGGAACTGATTCACAAAACATTGTTACAATGATACTTTCCATAGGAGTTTGGATTGAAAAATACCTAATTAAATTATATTGGAAATATCTACTATTCTTATCATACTGGGAAGATAGGAAACAATGGATTTATCCGAAATCAAATAAATAATTTTCTAAAAATGAAGAAACCATTAAATTACCAACCACCATGTCTTTCAGAGCTTCAACCTTGTCATTAGTGATCGTATAAGCTTGGCATTTCTCCCATGACATTTTCTGAGGTATGTTTCCACTGTTCTTAGGAAATTTCTTTGAAAATTTCCCCTTTTATCCTCAATTGAAGAATTTTACATTGAAAACCTCTTTTTCCCTTGAAATCACAGGCCTGATAGAATTTCTCACCACACCGGTAAAAGACTCCCATTACATTCAGGCAATTACCGAGGTGCTTCTTCCCACATTTACAGCATGATGGATCTTCAAATTTTCCCATCTTCTCATTATTTCTATTTCCAGAGTGTCCATCTGATCTCTTCTTCTCTTTCATTTCTATAATGTCAAAAGACATAGAAAATTCCTTTTCTGTATGGATAGCTCATGAGACAGTATCTTTGTATAATGATACTGATTGTGAGACTAATGCTTTATAGAGAAATGGTTTTAACCCATCCAATAATCAATCAATCTTACTACTTAGGTTACATATATAATATGTTTCATACCTTGATATCCTTTTGAAGTTATCCTCATACTTTGCGACATTCTCTGCCTCTTTTTTCCTCGAACTCATAAATTGTCTTTCTAAATTCGGTTGATGGTCATGAGGAAGGTATTATTCTATGAAAATCTTTTCAACCTCCCTCCACTCCATATTTGATACTTCTTCATCCTCTTTTTTGTTTGGAATTAATTACCACCATTGATCTGCATCTCCTGTGAGGCGATAAACTACCATGAATTTTTTCCCTTTCGCTACTCCCCAAAGCATATAATATTTTCTCTAAGGAACTTATCCATTTCTCATCTACAAATGGATTTCTATTCCCATTGAATGATGGTGTTTGTTTCCTCATGAATTTTTCTAACATTGATCATACGCGTTGTGGATCAGGGTGCTCCATATGGGTAAGGTTATTATTCATAGCATGAGTGAGTTATCCCAGCATGGTGATAAGATAATCAGCTCCAGTTTCATCACCAGCTCCACTATAATTATCTTGAGTATGAGGTATATCCCTATATAGATTATTTGCATTGATATAGTTTCAATTACTTCTACTAGGCGCCATTTCTAAACAATGGCATACATTAGATTATTTTATGAATCGAAATACATTATTCTAAACTTGTAAAACAGTTAACATATTTTGTATAGTTTATGGATAAAATCCATAATAATAATAATTTTTTCATTGAATATGTATATGCATATAAATCTTTCATAATTGTTAATAATGAAAATTTTAATTTTCCTAAGAATATCCCTCGGGAGTGTCGTAACAAAGAGTGTAGGAATTCCCATTTTCGTGTACCAGGATATCCCAGGTCAATCCCAAAACTCCTTGTCCGAGTTTTCACTCCTATGTACATCTTTTCCAGAGCCACCTCTACCTTATTTTATCCATAAATGGATTCATTTCTTGTAAAATACACAAAATTTATACATTTCCTAAATTCTAGGATGTTCTTCTATACTGATCCTCAAATTTTATCTTAGGGTAATGTTATCTAATCAGAGTTTTCTTAATCTAGCTTCAATGGTTTGTACTAAACATCCTCTCAAACAAACTGTAATGCCTCGAGCCTTGTTACCCTGTGTCAGTGCATTATTTCATAACAATGGCATGATCACAAGAGATCATGTCTCAAATGATTGATTAAATTAGTAGACTTGTAAGTACTAGATACATAAATAATTTTTACATTACATGATGAAATAAAAACAACAGAATCATTTTATCCCCATTGAACATACTTATATCCCTTATCCTATCGCTATAGGTCAATGATAAAATATTTCTTCACATCCAAGGAAAAATTAAATACATATAGGGGTTATCTTAGATGCTTGGTAAGGATAACAATATAGAGGAAACATTCATAAATAAGCATAAAAATTTAAGGAGGCTTACAAGACTAAAACATAAGCCTTTTAAACATAAACGTCCGAATAATATGGTAAAGATAAATAAAATAATGCCATTTACTTATTCACATGTATATTCTACCAGTCATATAAGAACACGCTTTATCAATAACCTATTTCATAATAATGGAATGCATAATGCTGGACATAATAACCACATAGTCAAGGCCTCATGCCATGAATATAAATAAGATTTTGTCAAATCCTTGTGCCAAGACACTATTTTTTCTCATTAAACCTTCAAATGCATGAGATTTTATAGAAGGCTCCACCCATCACTTACTAACTCCAATTCATTCCTCATATGAAAATGTTTAAACATAATATAAACATTTGTATTAAAACTAGCATATAAAATGTAAATACTTTATACATAAACCATGAATTGTTTAAAAATAAATCATACACAGTCAAACATATCACAAAAATTTCAATTCAATATAGTAGATTTGTATCATAATATGTCAACTTCAAACAAGTTTAAAATCCATCAATGTATGTTGACAAATATGAAATGAAAACTATTGGAAAGAAATACCTCTTTCAATTTTGAAACCATTTAAAAGTAACATAATTATTGAAGAAAACATTTATTTTGGGAATACTTCCATAATAATTGTAACAGAAGATTCTAAGGTGTTATAATGGTAGAAAATATATGCACCCACCGTATATGTTAAAAAATAGTCTATCCATAATTTTGTTGAAAATGTTGTAAAGGACCTTGTTTGGAAAACAACCAAAAGATTCCATTATAAAAATCATATAAAAACTGAAAAAATGATATAAATTAATTTAATACATAGTATAAAAAAAATTAATAATGTTTTGAAATACATTTTTATGAAAAATAGATGTGGATGATAAAGAGGTCACAATAGATACCGACATATAAACGACCTCAGATAAGGATGATATTATTGAGTTAATCCTTACCTTGTACTTTTTCTAGATCGAGGTTATGTTAAAGTATTTTATAATAGTTAAATCATTGTTATTAAATTATACAAGAACCACATACATAAATATGATATCGTATATGATCTTCTAATATTGATTTTTTATAATATTTCAGTAGTATTGTTGTTTTGGGTGTTAACAGATTTGTTTTCCTTTATATTCATGGTTATGTAAGCCACATTTTTTATAGATAAGATATATTGGATTCATATATAGTATGATATTATGTTATTAAAAATTATTTTTTAAATTATAAAATGAAATTTATTCTCGAATGGTTACGATGGGGAATGAATCTCATCACGTTCGTGGAGACGGTAATCCATACGTATGCACGAGCGACAATGCCATTTTATTGACGGTGAAATCAATTATAATTGGATGATATATCATATATACAGAATCATTAATATTTTATATTTATTATTTTCATCATTTATACTCATTATTATACCCATCCAAATAATGAAGTGTTTGAATAACAAACTACACCACGACGTGGAGACGGAAAGTCGTACGTACGCACATGTGGTGACTTGTCATTCATAGTATGGGTAGAATAATGGATATTGTTGTCCCATATTTATAATAAAATAAAATATGTATAAGGAATTTGAGTTATTATTTTGTTATGGGAATAAAAAATAATGAGGTAGTGTATGAAGAAAAGAACTTTGAAAGAGGTGGTGAAATTGTTAGCTCTTCTTCAGGTGATTTCTTTTTATTTGATCTAAAGGGCTCCTTAGGATGTATTTCGGATCAAATTAAGGCCTCTAGGTCGAAGGGAGGGTCTTTAGGAGGATATTTGGGTGGGGTTTGTCCGAGCCAAATGGCTTTGGAGGAGTGATTTTCTGATAACGGGAAGTATCTTTTTATAAGAGAGTTGAGGGGCACCTTAGGAAATAGATTGAAATATTATTTTGTAATACAATAATATTCAGTTTCTAATGTCTCAAAAATTATTTAATATTATGATAAGGTGGGTATGGGTCGAAAACTTATCAACCAATTGGTTTTAGGTAGGTTTATGTCACCATATTAACCTTATCATCTAGATTTAACTCTTTGTTAAATAGTTTAACTTTAACCATGGATTATTTTATTATTATATTATACAGTTAACCATCTTACAAAAAATATACAATAAATCCCCAGTTGGTTCATAAATGATATATCTATTATTATATATTTCCTTTGGCCGAACCATAGATTTTTAGGACTATTTTATCATTTAAAAATATAGTATTTGGATTAAAAACTCATTTACCTAAATTTTGATACTATTTAGTAATTGATTTTTGTATAAGTAAAAACAACATAATTACTTCAAAAAAATTCATTGAATCAACCCTAATATGTCATATTAAAATATAAAATTATTGGAATCATCAAAATTCTTAATTTACATTTACATAGATATTTATAACATTGATTAATTTAAACTTTCATTAAAAAAGAAATTATTGCATCATCATTGTGTCAGAAATAAATTTTATTATTTCATGTCTAAAAATAATAAATAAAATATTATTTTGTAATAAATATTTTTATCTTTAAATTGAATATGTATAGTCTAATTTATCATTTGTATAACCCTATAATAAAAATGTTTTAGTTATGAAACATTTAATTTAACCCTTCTAACTCTTCTTTAAATAAAATAATAATATATGTCTTAATATAATCTAGGTTGACCAAAAGGATAATATTTTATGTCTATGGTTGTTTTTGGTATAAATAAACTTATCAAATAGAATTAGTACATCTGTTTGGGTAATAATAATATCATTTTTACCTTTAGTTACCCTATCTACTGTTTCCATGGTAAATAAAATTCAAAAGTTACTATTCAAAAAAAATATTTTAAAGTTATTGAACCATATTTTACATACTAATATCTGTCGTGTCCCTCATATTTTTGAAATTCAATTCACAAAAGTGATAAAATAACATTTTATACAAATTTTCTAACGTGCTTAGAAGGTGGGTAAAAGTTGGTAAAAGGTACAATAAAATTTTATATATCAAATTTTATTATAAAATTACTCCAGAGAATTACATTGAATGTATTTAAGTATTATGTATCTATTTTGAATTAAAATAAATTAAAATAAAATAAATAATTATTTAAATAAAAATTTTATTTTTAAAAATAACGTGGTGTTTTTCCCTATTCCTCAAAAATTGAATGTATTCAAAAAACTAATAAAAATTCACCCTTAGCAAATTTTGATATTCTGAATCCCAAAATGAAGGTAATTTTGAAAAATAAAATATATAAAGTTTCTAAAAGTGGGTATTAAATTTCATAACAGCTTGTTTTATTGGTCGTGGGGTGCTTGAACTCGGTGTTGCATACAACAAATGCTATTGTATTAATCAAAGTGAAATGTATCATGGATACTTGGGGTGTTACAAAATAAATAATTTTCATTAGTCTATATGTGAGAATGGTCCTACAATAGAGTTACATATGGTTAATAACACAAAAATGGATTCATTGGGATTGACCCAAACATCACCTGGTGCACAATAATGGGCCTTACTACGCACCTTTTTTACACTCTCAAGGGATATTATTTGGATAATTCACATTTTATTTAAAACCCATTATGAATTATATGATTAAATAATGAAATATTATGAGCTAGGTCATACCTATGTTGTCTTATATATAATATAATGTTTCATAATCCATAAATCCTATAAATAATTATATTTTTTTTCTACGATGATTATTGTTTCTCACATGATTCTTTTTCGTTAGGGTCAATGCTTGGATCCAAAAGGAGTTATGAAAACATATAACATGGTTGAAAATTTCATGACTATGAGTTTCCAACTAGGATGACGATATAACTGAAATATATCATGATTACTCATACATATTTTTTCAGAAATATTTCTAACGACCTATACATTAACCAACTATGGGACTAAAAAAAGATGATATGGATGGATATTTCTAATATCTCACATGGTGCACACCATGAAGGAATGAAAGACTGATTTTCATCATGTCAAAACATTGGAAATGGATACCTAGTAATGTTTCTTAAAATAATGGAAGGTTTCATTATGCATGGAAAAGTATAGAATAATGAAAATAATTTCTACGGAAATACGAAGTGTTTGATGGAATGAAATAATTTATATCCTAAGAATAAATTATTAGTTCATTGTATACTATGTCATGAACCATGGAATTGTCTGTGTTAATTCCCTCTTATAAAGGAATATCCCTAGTCAAGGGAAAGAACTATATGGAATTAAAATAGAATAAGTATTTACATTGAAGGATTATGTTGTCGTTGAATTTTTACAAATGGTTTTTTGGAGATAAGAAATTTGATTCATATATGGATTTTGTTAAATATTAAAAGAATTTGTGTCTTTGTTTATGTGAGAGTTATGGATGCCAACATGTCTTTTTTGATTTTAATATTGATCATATGTTTAATGTCTCAAAATCCAATTGGTCATCTTTTGATATTAAAGAGAAAGTACCTTATTGAAGGGTGAATTTGAAATGTTTTAATGTAGTGTGTGGTGTTGTTAAGGATCTCAAAATGTTTTAGGTGGTTTTTTTGAGATTTCAAAAATAGGGGTTGGACCCCAATGAGGAATGAATGGTATTTAGGTCTATTGTTATCCTTGTAAATTATTAATGACCAAGGGTAAATGGTTCATTATAGATAATTTTATAATGGGAAAAATGTAATAATTTTTGTCGATGGTCATACATGAGGTTCTGAATCTAGATTTGATTCATGTACTGATGGTCTTTGTTTTCCAACCCATGACAAACGGTTTTGGATGTGGGACTGACTATCCACTTCCATGTTTTAGTGGTATATACTTATTCTTCAAGGGCATTAGTGAACTATAGTTATTAGGGAATGGATTGATGCTCCATAATAACTGGGAATGAACATGGAGTTCCATATCAATGTTGTGAGGGTTGTACATGGTTTTTCATATACCGTCAAAATTCTTGGAAAAATTCATCTTTTTTGTAGACTTGTCTGCAAGTAGTTTGGATGGTCAGACAAGATTTAGGAGATCTTGGATGGATTCCCAAACTGAGGATCCTTGATTTCCAACTCCTGACCCTTGAAATATATGGTATGTGTACCCAAAAAAATTTCAATCATACATTCTATTAATGTTAAGAATAAATGAATTCCCTTGTGAAATAAAAATGTAGATTAACAATATGATCATAGGATGTAACATAATGGAACATGGGTACCCGTGATGATGGTATTTGTTTTATATCATAAGTTTTGGGTAGGGAACTAGTGTTTAGTTTATAAATGGGATGATGGGTTGTATCATTGTATGACAGGACTGATTTTGTATTTGAGGAAATGGTTGATATATTTTATGGTTTTGGTATTTTGGATTTTAAAATTTTGATTATATTACATGTATTGTTTTAATCCTATTGTCATAGAATGTGTTTCATTTTTAATTATTATTCTTTTTCATATGTTGACCACTTATATTTCTCTATGGTTATTACAATTATTGTTATTATTTATACCATTGTTTTACTATAATTAGTGGGTATAGTCTACACAATGAACCTATATAGAACCAATCTTCTATTTAGAAAACTCTAGCATATGGGGATGTGCTCTCAAGGATATTTGGTGATCCATCATGATGAACTGGTTTTAGAAGGAACGAAGTTGGGATGTTATAAAGTAGTATTAGAGTCTGTATTTTTTTATATAGCTTTAGGCATAATATACATGAGACTACCACTATATTTGGTCTTGGTAATGATCTCCTTCTTGGGTGCATGTATCCCCATGTGTGAGACAAACCCAAATTTTCATTGTGTGGGGATTTGAGTCTCTATTTTTTCTTTTATAGTTGAATAATACTTCCATATTGATTGGTTCATATTGATGAGATTTTATTTATTTATGAGGTTTTTTCTTTTTTGATAGTATGGAGAGAGGTATAGTGGGGGTTCATGCATCATTCTTGGTATTTTGGATTTATAGTTCATATTTATGTTTCATGTGTTTGACTTGTAAATGACAAGATGATTAAAAATATGGTAATAAAAAATGAAATATTAAAAATCTATGAATTTTATAACCTGGTTAAAAATGTTTTCTTTTTTTTCAATTGTATGTCCTTTGGATTTAGAAAAATATAGTTTTGAAATGTTAATTATTAGGTTTTTAAAATGAAATGATAAATTTTATAATATTGTCTAATTTTCAAACATTAGAGACACCAATAATTAGTATCCCTTGTGTTGTTTTTCCAATGTATGGGTGTGACAAGAAGTGATAGTGCCCTAGTTTTGGGAACATGATGGGTTTGGATGTTCCTAATAGTGGAGTTTTTCCCCACAATCTATTGGTTAGGTTCTTACAATGAGGTATTGAAATGTCATCTGTTAATGTAGATGTTGGGACCCTTGTGGGTTGAGACCCTGTGAGTTGTGTTTGGACCCTAGATTGAGTATTTGTCTCGTAGTTTTGATGCATTGTTTTGGGTATATTTTATGTGGGACCAACATTTATTGGTCCCATTTTGCATTAGATGAAGTTTGTTTCAAAATGATGGAAGGAGTTTTGGCTATTAGTAGTGATTTGATTTACTTCCATGGTTATGGATCATGTGGATAACTACTGGATTTGGTAATAAATCTCTAGTTTTTCTCATGTTTAGGTGGAATGATTAATAAATGGTAACCATATTGGATGTTATATTAGTATTGTAGATTTTAAGGAATGTGGATTGTTGGTAAATTATTTGAAGGTGGATTCGAGGCGTGGTGGGTCCCATCATATTTTGGTAATATGAATGTTTTTTCTTTAGTTTCATTCTTCTATAAGTACATGATTCATTTAGTTGTTTATAAGGGTGGTTTTGGAAGGTAAAATCATTTGAGTGTATAACATGGATGTTTTGGAAACTTTCAATGTAGGGAGTGATATTAAATCTATATATATTCATTGATATATAAGTTACATCATTGGAAGGTGTGGTCATGTAGTGGGGTGTTTTTTTAGAATTTGTTATGTTGGATAGATCTATCACTAATTCCATTACACATATGAGGATAACATAATAGGTTGCATGGATGGTTGAGTGAGTGGTCACTTGATCCTGGAAAGTGTAATGATGTAACTCATGTTCTTTTGAGTTAGGTCTAGTGAATGGTGTCTCTAATTCTAGTGAACTCAAGGATTCTAGTGAGTTTAGAATGTTATACATATTCCAGGGACGTGTAATTCAATTGGGATTGGAAAAACATGTGTCTCTAGATAATGAAACAGTAATTTTCTGTCAAAATTAATTTGATGTGAATATGTGGAGTATGAAACCATTTGAATTTAGACCATTTGTTCATTCCTTGACTTTTTTGTGGTAGTGGTACTCACTGATTAAATCACAGTGTTCTATTTGAATGAAGGTGGTTATTCCAAATAACATTGAATCATCCTATGTAAACTAATGTGGTTGGAATTAGCTATATAGTGAGAAACCAAAATGAATTTCTAGGTTGATAATAGTTGGATTCATATATGGTTTTACATGTTGGATAGTTCTGATTAAGTTGTGTGCTATGAGAAGATCCCCCAACCATTTCTGGGCGAGGACCTTTTGAAGAACTAGATGTTGTAAAATTAAATGTGTTTTGTTCTATGTAGAAATGAACGATAAATGATTAATGTTTTGTTTGTCACTCATCTGAGTTAGAGATGGTTTTACCTACTTTTTGAGCTGTGTCAGGATGGGACGGTGAGTGGTGGTGGATAGTATTCTTGAGGAAGGTGGTCGGATCAATATTCATAAGGTGGGGTGTGTCATGTTAGTCAAGGGAGTATGACCCTTAAGCCTGAGTTTTTTAAATCATGCGGGGATGGCCATGGGATTTCAAGGTAACACTAGAGTATAAATGTGGAAATAGAGAGATTTGAGTTTGATGTTTGTGGGGAATTCTAATATAGAATCATATGTGGTTGAGGTTGAGCCATGTTTTACATCAGGGATTGAGGTGGTGTTAATTAAACTTTAAGGTGACTGGGTTGGAAATTTTTATGGGGATAGTAATTCATTACGATATATCATGGTAAATAAAGGTTTGGTGATGAAATATCATTATAAGTGAAGGATAGTAATTCATTATGATATATCATGGTAAATAAAGGTTTGGTGATGAAATATCATTAGAAGATAAGGATAGAATCTGGTATGTTCGTTTGGAAAGTATTGGTATGACCTAAGTGGGTAGTAATCACAGCAATGTATAGTGTAATCCTTCCTAAAATTGTAAATTGGTGTTTTCTAGGAAATTAAAAAGGTGATGGAATGACTAATGGTATTGATAGAGAATTTGTGTCCTATTAAAAACCACCTTCATATTAACATTTTGGAAACCGGGAATGTGTTTTGGGAATGGAAACATGATCATATGGGAAATCGTTGTTGTTCATGGTTGAGGGGTGGATGGGGAGTATGAATCAATTTTTATTGGATTCAATGGTAATGAAAGATACCTGATTTTGTTTGATCTCTTGTAGATGTTTCAGTTGGGATAATTGGGAAATGAATCAGGTGTGTTTTGAAGCTTGTGATTGATGTATTAGAGGTCCTTCTCTGATGACAGAGGTTCTAAATACCACGATATTGTTGTTATATTCCATAGTGTGTTTTGCTGAAATCCATAGTAGAGAAGTGGTTATTTTATAATATACAATTGGTTTCATGGTTGGATGGGTTGGAGAAATCTATCTTAGTGTTTAATTTTGTACATAGTCATTGGATTGGGTTTTGAGCAGTTGATTACTCAAGTTGGAAGTTATGCCATTGTTGTGTTTTTGGTATCTATATTTTGGAAGAGGATATTTGGATGTAAATCATGGACATGTATATGATGTATAATGATATTTATGATCATTATTTCCTTCAGGTGATTCTAATCTAGGGTCATAGTTAGAATTTTGAAAATAGGGTAGTTTGGCGCCTTGTGTATAGATCTGAGAGTTCTAGAGAGAATATGTATGCTATAGGGATGATTAGATCTTCCTTATGGGAATGATTATTTTTTTGAATTATACATGTGTTATTGATTATGTGGTGTTATATTGGTTTCCTTATGGTTTTTATGGTTGATTTTGGAGTTGAGGTGGATGCGTCTATTGAGGAGCATCGGGTTCATGTTGTGGATCATAGTGTGAAAATTCATTCATGTAAAAATGTTCCATAGTATGTTTGTTATTGTAGCATGCACGTGTTTCGGTGGAACTACGCAAGAAGGAGGATTATAGGTGGGCCCCATGTATCAATGTTTTTTATTGGAGTCATGATGGTACTTGGGGATGTATCTTGAGGATAAAATATTCTATGACAGGGAGATTTTAGGATCCAATCCATGATGCAGAGTATGTAAAAGGTTAACATTTTAGATTGTGGATTTTTTCATGGGAAAAAGATAAGCCTTGGTGGTTACATGGGGGCTTAGTAATTGGAAAATAAGTAACATATTCCAACATGTACTAATATCATGTTTGTAGGATGGTTACTATTAACAGTATCCATAACAGTGTGGCCTACAGAAGAGGGTTCATGGTAAGGGAACCGTGTAGGGTAGTCTAGGGTATTGTATAGCTTGAGCTCCATACAAATAGTGGTGAGTACACACCACCATATGGGTTTTTTCAACTATCTGTGTGACTAGGTAAACAATTCATCATAGTTTTCTCTTGGATAGTGATAATCACTTAGTTGGCACATGGTTTGGAAAATTGTGTGGCCCAACCTTATTCCACATTAAATATTTATTTTTTAAAACATTTCCCACCCTTTAATATTTCACTTTACCATGTTTTTATCCCCCATTATACCACTGTTAGCTTTTGGGATAGTCTAGGATATCTCCCCTCCACCTTGAGAAACTCTCCTAAGATTAAAAGGTGTTTTAATCATTGTTTTTTGAAAACATATTCTATGGGTAAGTCTATAACTATGTTTCATTCCATTTTCTAGAAGAGTTGTGGTCAATTGTTTCCTCTACATGCAATTATATAAACCCTTATTTTACAAGTTTCTCATTGTTTTAGTGTTTGAGGTTGTCTTAGTTAAAATCATGTGTTTCTTTTGGATGAATGGTTATCTAATAGCATTAGGTACGAGGTCATTAAGATTTTTCCCATAAAAATGATGTTATAATATGTGTATTTATTTGTACAGAGTTTCTTCCTTAAGGTGTTTCTATATATTTTCCTAACAAATTTATTTTGGGAATTAATGTGAATTGTGAAACCCTTTATGGACCGTGTTGGGTTTCATAATGATTTCAATCAAGACATAGGTTTACCCATGCAGTATTTTGAACCCATAAAAAATGGTGAAATGAAATTTTAAAATTTTAGATAGGGTAAATATGTAGCTGAATGGGTTGTAATTTGAAATTGGTATCTGGGAAAGGTTAAAGTGATCTTTTAATTGTTTATATTTTACATTTTTTTGATACCTATGAGTTATTTGAAATTATTTAAATGATTTGTTAGGGATTTTAATCTATCCCTTCTTTTCAATGAGGGAAAATTATGTCTTGAAAGTGGGTAACCATTGGATAGGTGGTATTGACCACCAAATTATAACTAAAAAGTATTCCTTGTTCGATTTAAAATGATAGTTTGAATTTTATGTATGGGTTTACACTGGTGAAAATTGATATGGTGGTTTCTTTTAATGAATTGAAAGGAATGAATGTTCATTTTTCGTGTTTTAATGTCTATGTTAAAGGTCATTATTGAAGGGTAGTTTTTAATTTTTTTAATGAAGAAAGTTGTCTTTTAAGGCTCTATAAATGTCTTTAGTGGTGTTTTATTGGATTATGAAAAACAGAGTTAGGGAGAAATGAAGAATGTATGAATTAATGGTCTGTTGGGATCTTGGTAAATGATAAATTTTCAAGGGTGACAGGTTTTTTGTAAATGATTTGGGAATGATCATTATGGTTTATAAAGGAAAGGTTAGGGATGGTATGACATGATGTGATGAATATATGTTATATTCAAAGAATAATTATCTTTGTTTTCTGACCTATGAATAATGGATTAAGATATTGTAATAAATCTCAACTCCTAAATTATGGGTCAGCCAACTAATTCTTGAGGTTCCTGATGCACCATAATTTTACAATGGAATTTATTTAATCTCCTAAAAACAATGTTATATACATGGAATTGAATATAATGGATGGGATGGTCATACGAGGAGCTTAGAGTCCCAATTGGATTGATGTAATAATTCATTATGTTTTCTAACTTATGGTATAGTGGTTGGGATGGATAGACATGATGTATTGGATGCCTGTTTGATTCGTCGAATGGGGCTCTATGATTGCTAACATGTGACCCATGTGTTATATGTTATGCATTCCCTACGTGACGTTCTTTTTTACATTTTCTTAATGTAGTGGATGAATGAATATCCTAGTGAAATTAAATAGTAGATTCCCATGGTGATAATAAGAAAAAACATAATTATGTAAATGTTTAATTAATAAATGGTCAATTTAAAACATTTTCACTTGATAATTATTTATTTTTTCAACTTTTATAAACTTCATAAACTATTTTACAAAATGAATATTTTTTAGAAACCATTGTCCTTGGCCGAGAATTCTTTACTCTAACCCTAATTGGGCCTATATGGAAAATTTATACCATAATTGGGCCTAAATGAAACTCTAATTCAACCCAAATTTATTCCTCCATGGTAGTTCCCCTCAAACTATTTACTTTCATGATATCATTAAATATTAAAAATTTCTTAAATTTCAACATTACCTTTCATTGATATATAGATTAACTAATGTTTATCACATGTCTACATATGATATTTTAAATTTGAGGACATTTCATTACTGGGGAAATATTTATAAATCCATATACATTACTAAAAATGTTTATTTTAATTTAATGAATATTCATTCTTGAACTAAATCATTTATTAGATATATGATGAATGATTTGAACCTGTAGTGATGGGTGGAGCCTAAAATTATATAACCCCTTGACTCATTAGTATGTATCATTGGACAATATTTATAATACCATGAAATGGTTTTTTACCTATTGTTTAAACAATGTTATGAAATGTCATGATGGTAGTATTATCATGTAACATATACATGATTCTCAATAATAAATCGTTTCAATCATTAAGAGTTATTATTATTCGTTATAATTTTATAATGATATTATATGTGGCCTCATTCCATTTTACAATATTCGTTAAATGGAATCTATTTTTATATATTTTAATTAATTGTTTTTTATGCCTAATATAATTATAATGGCCATGTTATTCATTAAATGTAATTTGGGTACATTTATTTACCATTCCATGTTAATTAGGAATCATTAATTCATTATAGATTCCACACAACTTAATCCTTAATTAGAATTTTAGCTCATCCTTAATTTGATTCCACTCTCAGCAATCCATGATTTTTACCATAGTTGATATGTACGGATATTATTAATGGAATAAATTTATTCTTGATAAAGAATTATATTGTAATTTGGGATTTCAAATCTAATATAGGAATCACATATTTATCTAGTTTATCAAGAAAACTAAACTATTTGGTCTATTAGGATGAGATTCCATGTACCTTATTCTAATGTATTAATTTATACACTATATCTGGGATACTAGGGTCAATGTTCCAATACTTGACTTGGGAGTGACTTCCCAATATTTAATAGTTTTGGTTATTTTCCAAAATTCAACCACTTATCACCTATAAATGGGAACCTCCTATCAAATTTTCATCACACATAAAAATAAAATTATAATATAAATTCAGTAACCATAACCAAATCATACATTTGATCCCATATCCTAGAAGAATTGGTTTGATTAAAAACCCCTTATAGAAAGGGTTTTTCTTCAAGCATAATGATTTTGTCCAAATAAGAGGTATCCTTCATAGCTAAGCATTTTGGTATATTTCATCCTCCACCTATATAAAATAGTAATCAACAATGATGATGTAATAAAATTATTATATAACATATATAGATTTGTAATCACATTAATGGAAGAACTTAAATCCATACATATTCTTCAAATGGGAAATGTAACCATTGTTCGTGTGTATAACAAAACTATTGCATCACAAACCGATGTAATTTGATTTTCCATAATCTCTACTCGAGAGATATTTTAATTATTGAGTTAATATATATATATATATATATATATATATATATATATATATTTGATATTCATGATATATATATTATTTTGGAAAATCATGATATCATATATTTTATTACCTTATAATTCATTGGAAAATGATAGTGTCATTCGTGCATACTTGTGGACTATCTCCTAGATGAAGTGATGAGATTCATTCTTCATCACTTCATTACATAGATGACACATATAAATTTCTTTAATGAAATAATATATTTATATTTATATAATTAAGATTCATGATATATAAAACAATATTAAACATTGTTCTATCATGATTTTTAAAAAATTGAATGGTTACTCTTGGGAACGTAAATTCTACCGTCTGAACAATTGAAACATAGTTCATTTTTCATATCAATATTTCATAGAATATTTTAAATGTATAAATTATTTAAAAAAATTATAAATATTTACTTATTATTTTAGTGGATATGATGGAACCATGATTTCTTTTACCATAGTAAACAATCTATTTCATATTACAAATATGAACCAAATATCCTCAAAACATCTAAATAGAAAATAATATATTAAATAAATAAATATGACATGGTGATAAATAAACTAAAATCAGTAATAAACATAAAAAAGTTTATTTTGAAAAATAATATTTAATTTTATTTTATTATTCTAGGATAAAAACCATGTATGTTGTATTTCGAACTCGGGGTATGAGATTTCAACACAATTCCATTCAATGAGGAATATTTTAATGTTATAGGAACTAATTTACTTTATATGAGGTATATTTTTTATATTTAGTAATATATTAATAAATAATTCAAAATTAATTTTACTTTATGTTCCAATTAATTTAACATCATCCATCAGGATTTCATTTTAACGTTACAAAAGAGGTAATAGCCTTATATTATAGTGTCTTTTGTTTTTATGACTGATTATGTTCAAGATTACTTTGGGGTAAATCATAAAAAATTAATTCCTTGAAATTTATAACTTTTATTCTTCTCTATAATGAATTTGGTTCAAATTTTTAGTATCTATTTCCTCCCATATTTAATAATGAAATGTCATTAATGTTGTGTATAGATAAAAATGGTCTTGTATATTCTTTTAAATATTTAATATTTCTCATCATTGAATTTATTTTCCATAAAAATTATTTAAATAATGTTTATAATATTCCTAAATGTTTTTATAAATAAATTTTTAGCCATTTTTTATTTTTTCACCGAATAGTGTAAATGGAATCATTATGTTTTCTAAACATGGTACTTTTTTGTCCTTTTTTTACAAAAGGGTAAAAAATGTTTAAATTTTACTTTTGTGGAATGAATTTAATTTCAAACCATCATGAATGTTAATTTATTTGAAGAATAAATTACATGATTCTTGGTTATTTTGATAGAAAATGTTTTCTATAATATTTTGTAATTATTGAAATTTATATGATGTTATTCCAATGTGAAAAGTGTATTTTCTTCAAAACATAAGAAATTTTATCTTTTAAATATTTTATCATAAAAAATTACAACCTATATTTTAATGGATTACATAAAAATAA
Organism: Viscum album; assembly: GCA_963277665.1. Lineage (NCBI taxonomy): Eukaryota > Viridiplantae > Streptophyta > Magnoliopsida > Santalales > Viscaceae > Viscum > Viscum album. The sequence goes on along the minus strand of OY728122.1, from coordinate 2,107,693,692 downwards.
TATATATATATATAAGTGAATATTACATATAAACCTATCTAATTCATCCTTTATATGATGGGGTAACAAATTCCATATGTTAATTTATCAAATTCCTTCATTATAAAATTTTATTTCATTACAACATGAGAAAATATTGTAAAACCTATTCATTCAATGTGAATTTTTATGTTTTCAAATTATTATTTATTTACATTATGTGGTACAAATAATTATATACATGGTAGGATGGGATCTACCATATAGTAAACCAATGCATTGGGTAATGTTTTTTGTCTCAAAAGACTTTATATATGGGTTCACAGAGTAATCCAAATATAGTATACGAAATTTTCCACATTATGATTTCATCTCAGATGTCATCCACAACATATTCTTATTTATGTTATACTTTTTGGAAACATTATCTATGTTTCTAGGATTGCATGATACCATGATCTTTATTTTATTCTCTCCTGTGATTAATCATGAGATTTTGTTCAAAAGAACATATATACTACTTTGTCAGGTTGAAATTTATAACCATGTATAAAAACGGTTTCCCAAAATATTAACATATTGTATATAAATGTTTATGGCCTTTATTTTTCATTTTATATTTTTAATAAAATGTTTTATGAAAATTCTTGGGAAGAATATTTTTTATCGTGGATTTTAAAATGATTATTTTTAGGCCAATTTTTAATATTGAAATGTAAAATGATGTGAATATATTAATGAAATAAATTTTTTATTTGTGTAATTTTTTATGTTCCGTAGCAATATTTTTTTTCTCATCCATATGTTTTAATAATTTTTATCACAGTGATTAAATATTGGAAACACGGATGAATAAGTTATGTTATAAGTCACAAAGATTGATCATGACAAGAAAAAAATTTAATTTTAAAAGATTTTTTCATTGGAAATATTGGAAACTAAGATAATGTATCTAATTATTAATTTATTATTTCCTTAAGTAAGATATTATTATAATTAATTAAAACACTAATCCAAATAGATTGTTATAATTATAGAGTATGAATTATTCTCTAAAAATAATATATTATGTAATGTTTAAGGCTATGCGCTTATAGAATGAAATAATTGTTAACAATATTTCACCTTCACATAATTATTTTTATGAAATATATATCATATTTAATATTTCAATTTTTTGTTTTTACCATCCATGTAAATATTAAATAAAAAATCAATCACACCCCTTCATTGAGGTGGTAGTCCATACATACAGAATAGGGAAATTTTCATTTTCCAATGAATGTAAAAGTAACAAGTTAAATGAAATATTTTATTTATTGTAATGTAATTTTTTTATAAATATAATATATAATCATTATTTACATATTAAAAACCATTTAATTGATATTTAAATAAAAATTAGTTGACACCACTATGTGGAATTAAAAATAATCACATAGACCCGAGCGATGGTTTTTTACCTTCTATAAGTGAAGAAGAAATGGAAAATGGATATAAAATAATTATAATAAAATATAATTATTTTCTATATGTAGGTAATTTTTTAGAATTTTGAAATAATAATTATATGATTTATAATAAAACTAAAATCTTTAAAGAGTCGGTAAATATGATAATCTTTTATTCAGTAGAAGTCCTTTGGATCCCATATCAAGGAACCGTACAACGATATTTTAATAACATAATAATCATTGTATCATGTATAGAGATTTCGAGATGAAGATTTATTTTTTTGTGATATATTTCACAATGTAGTTTAACGAAGATAGGTGATGAGTTTCATTCTATTATTGAGATATGTATCACACTTGCAATTTGTAAATGTTTCAAAATACTATAAGTCACATTAATGGAAAACAAGAACCCAAATGAATAGTATTATATAGTGGGATGGTTATGGTATAAATACTTCTAATAATTGGGGTTTATTAATTTTTATAGGTAATTTGAAGGATTATCCTGTGTTTTAAAACCTCTGTTACCCATTTGTAACCCAACCTGCTAAAACAATGTTTTTATTATTAAAGGTTTATGAATAAAATTATATACTCAAACTTTCATCATAAATGAAACATTTATGAAATTATAGACTCTATCCTATACAAATTTTCATATTTCATTATTATTATTAATTTTTTACAATTAAATAAAATATTTTTTCGTTAAATATAATCATATTCATTTTTTCAATATTAATTTAATTTGAAATTAATATATTTAGGAACTAATTTAAATTGAATATAATACCCAAAATGAGCACTAGTATTTAATTTTTATCTATAAAATTCATATAATATAATAATTCATCACAATTATATAAATTTTAATATTTTTACCCTTAATTATTTAATTTTTCTATTAATTTGAAAAATCTTATGTTCATTTTGAGTAAGAATTAAAGGTGACTATAAAATTAATCAAAATTAAACATAGATTAATTATATTAATAATGAAAATTCAAATTACACAATAAAATTTATTTATCCATATATGAACATAGAAAATAAATAATCCCATTACAGTGACACTTTGAAATTTTCATTTCCTAAAATAAAATAAATATCATTATCAAGGTCAAATAGAACCAGAACTCTGTATAATTGATTTTGGGATATATCTCATATAATTCCTACAATAAAATGAAATAAATAACTTTTTTAGTTGGTTTTGTGACCATATCTTATGTTTTTAACCCTGTTTACAACTTTTTCACTTATATATGTGACAAATATTTACCATGATTAATAATAATAATGACTAAAAAAATGGAAATATTTAATAAATTTTACCCTAATGATTAAAAATATTATTTTAATTTTTTATGAATCAATATACATAAACGATTCTAAATAAAATTTTATAATAAATTTAAAAAATATCAAAAATTAGTTTTTAGAAAATTTTATTTTTCACATAAAAATTAACTTATATAAATATTGTAAATATTGCTATTTAGAATTATTTTATGCATTATTTTATAAATAAAGTGGATTTTATGACATAATATGATCAAATTTTATATATTATGTGGACCTAAAATGACATAATTCAGTTATAAGATATGTGTTATGTGAATATTTGGTATTTTTTACTTCTCACTAAAAATACAATTTCATAAAAAAGTATAAAATTAATTATATGATACTGTGGTTATTCTAATTATAAAAATAATGTCCATTTTATAAAATTATATTTATAAAATTGGATGAATGTTTTTATAATATCCCCACAGAGAATGTAATAATAACCACTTATTAGGAAAACAAATTATTGAATAATAAATGAATTTTCTAATAATTGAGTAACTATTTCCAATAAATTAATCAAAATATTTTTATTAAATAAAATATTTACATATATTGTTCATAATGGGGATAATGCTATTTATAACAAGCAATCCATCATCCTGATGATGTTTATCACATAATAATATTTCAACAGTATGTTTCGGTTCATTTAAAATTAGGGTTGTGTGTAATGAAATATATCAAGATTATTACTCTATTTAACTAAACCTTTTGGGTGTTACACCATTGATATGAAAACAGTTATCTAATATAATTTTCAACATGATATATACATTAGGTAGAAATTTTCGTAATACATAATGAACTAATTCCTATTATTTGTCAGTTGGGTCTTATCAATGTGTTCCACATATAAATTAAAATTATTATATATAATTAGCTAATGGAAAACATTCTTCTTATATATCCACTGTATTTTGTATCTCACAATAATTTGGAAGGTTGTAATTTTTCTTATTCTATACAATATCTATTTTTTATTATGTTAACACTAAATATGTCTATACTAATAAGATTATAAATCTTATAGAGATGTAATGAAGTTACAAGATTTATAGATACGTTAATTTATTATATTAATAATAATAAATTAATTTTAGTTTAAGAAATCATGTTAATCAGAATACAATTTATCCTTTAAAATCACTCAATTGGGAAATTTTAGAATACCATTAACTCTAGAATGGTGTGATTACCCAAAGAGCACTAAATTTTAACTACAATTCAATAATATTTCGGTTAAATCAATTTGTATGGTGGTTTAATAAAAAAATGAATCTTATGGAGTGCCTATGTAATACATTGTTTTATTATTGTTCAGTAAGATTATTTAGCAACTAAAAATAAAAAATGGAATATCATGAGATATATTGTTACATTAAAGATCAGAATAATTTTTGAGGTATATGAATGGAATACTTCAACGACATCATAAATGGGATCTATTATTGATTTGATATTCTTTATTTATAGATCCAAATTAAATACATGTAAATATTTTTATTCTGGTTTTTGATTTTGAAATTTATAAATTGAAACTATTATTATTCATGAATAATTAAGGGTGATTTATTTTTCCCCCTATAAACTCTATTCATGAAATCCTGAATAATTAACAATGAACCCTATAGGGTAAATAACATCTCTCCTGACCTTATTATTTTTTTTATCATTGGTTTTTTGAAAATAATTGAAGAAGGGATCCAATTTAAGTTATTTTATCTCTTATCTTCCCTAAAACTCTATTATATCTCTATATCCTGTGATATTATATTCTTTTCATACAAAAAATATAGGAGGTCTTCAGTACCATGGATAAATCATTGAAGTAATGTGGGGGATGTATTACTAGTGGTGGGAAAGTGGTGGATGAATGCCGACATCAGTTCTTAAGGGAATATTATGGGAAGGTGGTGAAAGGGTTGAAGATAATATGAGTAATTGAGTTCTATGTGGATTATAATTAGGAAACTCTCTTAATGGTTTGATAAGGGTATCACCATATTAACCGAGTTAGTTCATATTTTTTTGGTTGTGTTGATGAGTGTCAGCTAAAGGGATATGCCCAATATAATAGCAGTTTCTATTTAAGGGTACTTCTATTCTGTTTAATCATCAATAAGTTTGGGAAGGCAGACTCCATCAATTTAATTTAGACTAATCATAGGTTTCATGCTTCACAATATAAATATGGATTGTCCAACCCAAAAATTGATCTATACATCACATGGGATAATTGTATGAGCCATCATAATAAGGCCAACCAAGGGATCCCGCTCAAACCATGATTGGGTTGTCCTTTTTTTGATTATGTCCTTCGTGATCGCAATTTAACAGATTAAAATAATTATCCCAATGTTCCTACATGCCATTAAATTCATAGGGCTCACTAATGTGACCCAAATTCGTGTATACGAAATGGTGTGTCATGATGTTTCCATGGGGCCCTCTTTTCTTCAGTGTGGCATTATTTTATGAAAATCCTCATATGTAAATTTTTGGAAAATTAATAATCTATTTTGATAAATATATAACATAAATAATAATGGTTTTTTATATTCAACCACATAATATATTTTTTAGGTGAAATAGGTAGTTTAGGAATAATCTTAATATGGTTGTTAAGTAGTTTCCAGCCTCATGATCAAAGAATTCTAAAATTTGGTAACCCCCCAGCAGTGAGGTTATGTCATAATATTTGTGGCAAACATAAAATAAATAGGGCCAATATACAACCTTTATCCTAGTTAATGGGTCTGATGTCAACAAAATTTGTTTCCCTCGGTTTATGTTATCAGTTGAGGATCATGCAGACTACTAGGGCCGGTTTAAAATTGACTGGGGATTTTCATATAATCAAACATGGGTCCCCTACTATATTTATATAGAGGATATGTCGGATTATATCAGGGTTGTAGGGTTTAGATTATGAAACATGTTAATTTTATAATTGATGAGTGGTAAACAAAGTGTCCTTTACAAATACCACTAATTATCTCATTCAAAAAATAACTTGTTTTTTTTGTTAATGGTTACCTTTAACATCATGTTGTGGTTGATTTGAGTTAAACATTTTTAAATTAATAGTTAATAGTGGATATTTAATAATCCTACTAGGTATGTATATACTAAAACCTACATTATAATTTTTTCATTCATGCATCATGTTTTATGTAGATTATGGGATTTTGGTGGTGATATTAGTGGACATGACATTGGGGGGATTAGTGGTGTCAATAGGTGATAATATATGTTAGTGTTTAAATCTGGATAATATTCATCGTAGGGAAATCATCCCTAATACTATTTAGTATAGTGGTTGTCGTTTTTTTGGCATTTATTTTTTATGTTTTACATTATGGTTTTACAGTGTATATATATTTGTGAATCAGAGAGGTAGTTTTATGAATTATATATGATAAATTGTATATTTTACATATCCTTGATTATTATTATATATCACATATTTTTTTATATTATACTAGTGAATGATTTTATGGTATTTCATCCATGTGTGATGAAATATCAGTGATAGCCAATAGTCCTTATATTATTAACCCATATCAATTAAAGAACCCATATATTACAACCATGAGAGGTCCTTTTGAGTTAGGTTATTTTATATTGGTATAAGAGTGACGTTTTTCATAAGGATAGAGTTTGTACATTGGTGTCTATTGAGGATTGGTTTGGTTGGTTATGTAAATAGTTTTCAAGTGTATTAAATATAGTTTTATGGATATGGAACTAAATTACATGGTGTTGCAGACAAATCCATTCACAAAACCTCTAATAATTTTTTCTCGATTTGGTATAATAAATCATATGTTATGTAAAAAAAGAATCTATTCATACATTATATAGTAATTTCTAATTTTTATTATATGTCCCTCACATATCACCTAACTATGAATACTTTTTTGAAAATATATTATCGTACTAATCTATATGATTCCTCATCAACAAACTGTTATCCATGATTTCATTGTAGGGTCTTATAGTGACCCAAATAAAATATTTATAAATATTACATCATATTCAATCAGTATTCACTAAATAACATAAGGATCCTCTGAAGAATATAATTTTTATATTATTTTTGGAAATATTTATGTATAAATAGATGGTTTATATGTGAACTGAATCATCTCTCACTAAGATATTCATAACTATCACCCTTCTTAGATATATCAAACATAACAACTATTTCATAACCTGGGGAATAGAAACATCAGAATGGGGGAGCTTTGATGATCCATAAAGGAGAAAAATAGAGGTATAAATGATCACATAAATATATCATTAGAATAAGTGTATCACCCATAGTATTAGGTATGTGATGATTTTTTATGTATTTAATGATTATATAATGATCGTAATATGTTTCAAAAATTTCATTGAATATTTGGCATGCATAAGAGTCCTCTATAATGGATATCAATTTGAGTATATTTTTTACAAATAGTGCACACCATATAAGAAACATTGTGTCCTATGGTATAACAGATAGTAGTGGTACAAAATTTGGGAATGGTATGCCCAAACATTGTAGGTAATTAGGGGAAATTTATCAGGCCTACTGACATTGGGAATGTATCTCATTAAATGATATGACAGTATTTGATTAATTGTGTAGATGGAAAGGAGAACCAATTAAATATTGGATATAGGGTAAATCATGATTGGCACATATTTTATATAACCATGAAAGCCAATAATTACAAGTGCTCCACAAAAAGTAGTAAGCACCTCCTAGGTTTTTCATGGTCTACCAAACTGTTTGACCTAACCAGGGGGTGTATAGTTTTTGATAAAACAATTGTGGATATAACTCGGTTTAAGTCTCAATAATCAATATAATTACCTAATATTACAAAATCATAAATTAATTTTCCACCTAAGGAATGAGAGGTTATCCCTTCAATATAAGAGCATGTTTTGGAAATTTAAATCCCATTGTTGATCCAGTTTCCACAATATGTATTTTTTCATGGTTGTTCTTCTTAGATAACTTTCCCTTCTCATTAATCAGACCATAAATCTAATCCTCTAGGGACTGATCTATCATTATTGATGGGAATTGAAATGTTTTATGAATGTATATTGGTAAGAATGGATGGTTGATGATCATATATATATAATATTTGTGTTGTTCATTGTTTTTCCCATGTTTGTGTGGTGGGTGGATTTTTTCTTTACTCAACATGATTAGAATATGAAAGAATATCTTCAAATGAATGTTTTTATTGAATTTATTGTTAAATAATTTTTTTATATATGGTGGAAACCTTATGTGTATGATATTTTCACTTAAGCTAGCATGTATTAATGTATGGAAGTGTGGATTCATAAATCATGGAATTGGTATTCCAAATGGAATAGAGAAATAATTTTGAAGTATTTTTTTATTTAATTTCGTGGAAAACTGTTTGGGATTTGATATAAACTATTTTCACATTTTAAAACAACTTTATATGAATTTAATAAAAACAATTCCTACTGGAATGATTTGGGAAGTATTTGGGGGAAATCCTACAAATTTTAGGATCACCCCAAACATTATAAATATTGTGAAATTACCGATATAATCATTCAATACATAAGTAGAGGAAATGTATCTCAATTATAGAGGAAATCTTATAGATAATGTGGTCTTGTCTCATCACGTTGAATTTAGGGCGATATGGAAGTATCTAGATTTATTTTATTACTGTATTTGTGTTTTTTCTTTGGTTTTTCATTTATGTTTTATCTTGTTTTTTCACTTGTAATTAGATATGGTTGTTGGCATGTTTATGTTCTGATTTTTGTATTTGTACTCATGAATCATATAATGGTTTTTTATTCTTATTTTTGGGGATTTTATGTTCTATATTCAAATGTAAAATCATCCAAAATATATTTTTAGGACCCTATAATTTATTACCAGGCTTTAGTGTCTGGGGGATGTCACCAAAGGTTAATAAACCACTTCTATTTCCCAAGACAACATGTAATGGTTGGGATGTTTCACCTAGAATATTTTCTTTTGATAATTGGTTATTAGATATATTCAGTCCTATATTTGTAAATGGTATCATTATTAATAAGTGTTTCACTCCATTTGGATGGTGGAAAGGAGATAGGATTTTCAAAACGTGAAATGTTGATCATAAAATGGAATAACTAACATCGTAATGATGAATATCAAGTAACTAGGGGGATTAGGTACATGGTTATTTTAAGACACTTTTAGGTATGTTTTCACTTCATCATTATGGGTTTATCTAGGAGAGTTGGAAGACATTCGTTGGTAGTAAGACTTCTAACTAGGAATGCAATTTTGTTTTTTCAGTTAACTATTTATTTGAATTGTAAAAAGAATATACTATGCAATTCTTTTGAAGGTGTATTCAAAATGTGATATTTTGAATAGATTGATGATGGTATTTTTGATATTTTTAAAATGAATTATTGTAGAATACATTTTTTATGGAACATGTAAAAATTTTAATTGAAAATAGCTAATCCTTTAATTTATAGATATTGAGACTGAATTGTGTTTCTTTTGGTTAATGGAAATAGAAATAGTTAGGTGAAATAAGGACCAAATCGAAGAGTGTACTGAGAATTTGGTTGCACCTAATCCACATGTGAACCAATAATTGTTCTAGTAAATTTTCCATTATTTACATGCCATTGATGATGTAAATAGAAAAGACGAACCAATTAAAGTGCATCATTCAGTTTATTTTCGAATAACTAATCCAACTAGTATACAGGGAGATTCAGAGTAAGAAAAATAGAACTATAGCTGAATATAATGCATCAAATCTATAATTTCATTAGTGCACTAACAAAGTTGAATGTGATGTTTGTAGTGGTTATATTAGAGGATATTTTCTACCAGTGGAGGGATTCAGTATTTCTGGATAAATTTGGAAGAGGCATAACATGTGATGATTTGGAATAAATTTTTTAGAGTAAATTCTATCTTCACATGTTAATAATTTTTATAAAAATAGCCTTATTGATTTTGAAGTTGGAAAATATCATGCTATAAGGTATTACATCTAAATTAACCAATTTAGTTCATTTTACATTGGAAGTTGTTATATTTGAATCATAAAAAGAATGTATATTTTATTTGGGTCTAAAACAATATAATTTCTCAAATATTTCCATAATAATGGTAAAAATGATACATATATAGTAAATATTGTGATTTTTGTTGAATGATATATCTCTAGAAATCCATTTGTAGGAAGAAAGTTTATTTCTATGGGAACATGTGTGAACATCAATACTAGAAACATGAGAAGGATGGAAATTGATTCACAATGGGTGGTATATCTCTGAATCAGACTAACGGATCATTTAACAATCTGTTTTAAATGAAGGGTTTGGCATGATTTTTTTCAAAATAGTTCATTTGATCATGTCACATTATATTTAATGGAACCACCTAGAGCTAGTAAGAATTTCAATTAGATTAGACATCTTAATCACTATCATCACAATGCTCTAAAGTCATGTTTTAGGGATAAATATGACTTTTTCAGACATTTATACTTCAACGGGATGAGTACAATAGAATTGATCTCATTAGAAGAACTGAGAAATCCCTTTTCATTATTGAAACACCATAACACCTCATCCTATGAAATCTCAACATGGTAACAAAGATCAAAGTACAAAGAGTAAGAAATTTTATAGAGATGAGTATGTAATCACGGATGATTAATCATGACCTTCAATGGTTCGAGACCTGATTATTTTGGATTCTACCCAGATGGCATATTTTTTTATACTATCACATTAGATATTATTATTTATTCTCATGTTTTTTATCATATGAGTTTACTTAAGTAGATGATTCCTTCTATTTTAAAACTCCAAACACATTTTTTATAAGGATAGTGTGATGTTTAGAAACATGAACTTGGTTTAATATTAATAGATTAGACTGAGTTACTATAGTAATGTTCTATGATGTAGATGGATGTGTTTGACTTGATTCTATTAATGGACTGGAGTATGAACATTGATGTCCATTTCAACTTGTATTCATGATAGGTGAGTTTCAAATATTCATATCACATTAGGTATCTCTTTAAAGGAGATTGGGAAGTTGATCTGTGTAGAGAAGGGACATTGGTATGCATCATTCAAAGTATCTTTGACCCATTGATATTAGTTCCTTTGGCATTAGTTGATTAGATTGGGAATATTAATATTACAACCATAGAGGACGAGACCAATTTTTCTTTTAATGAAAACATTTTGGAGTTTCCACATAATAGAGAATATGACTCTATGATTGATCTCATAAATTTGACAATCCATATTTATCGTACATATTAGAGAATGGATCCAACATAATTTAGGTAATTGAAAGATTATTTTTAATAGTTAGAATGTTAAGGCTTCATGAGAACGAGGACATATATGGGGTAAGAACCATTTATTTTTTCCACAAAGGATAGTGGTATCATTATGATTTGTGTATATTATCGTTTGTTTACCAATGTAATGATAAGGAATTGGAATCTTATTCCACGTAATAATAACCAATTTGATCAATTAATGGGATCCCATTGGTTATTTAATATTTAATTAAGTTCATGATATCACCAACCTAATGTTATAATGAATGATATAATTTGGATTGTATTTATAGTAAGATATGGCCATTATGAGTATATTTTTACTGCTTTTGGTCTTCTGAATACACCATAAATCATTATAAAATTAATAAATCAGATATTTCCATGGTATATATATTCCTTTGTGGTGATGTTTTTTGTTTTAATATTTTTGTAATCTAGGAGAAAACCATACCATAAGATACACTCGTAAATAGTATTAGGTATCATTTGGGGGCATTGTATGTATTCCATGTTATCTAGATGTTATTTCAATATACAATTGGTAGTTTTCCATGGCCATATAATTTTTAGAAAAAAATTATTTGTAGATCTATAAAATATTAAAGTTTTTGTATCTTATAAAACAATAGAGAAGGTCATTGATATACATATTTTAATTTCTTTGAATTCATATTATAAATTTTTTCATTGAAATTTTTAACAATGACATCACCAATGATAGTATTGATAAAAAAGGTGATCCTCTTCAATGGAATGATAAATTTTATAAATACTTCCAAGATTATAATATTAGATTAAAATCAAAAAACATTCACATATTTCAAGAATCTAGGAAGGGATATGTAGTCTATTTTGATGAATTGGTATTTGGGATGTGATGTTTTTCCAATAATGGATATCAGGTTGTTGCTTCTATTTAATGGATGATACTACTTCATGAGAAGAACTATACAATTCACGATTTAGAATTAGGTATTTTTCTCAATGATAAAAATAAAATGTATCATTATATTTTTTGTGTGAAATTTATGGTTTTTATAGATCCTATGTTTTTGAAACACATTTTCTCAAAATGATATTTGAATATAATCAAAGGATATGGATGTAATACCATCAAATGTTAAACATAAACATGATGTATACACAAGTAAATGGACATTCGGGGGTGGAAACATTATGAATTTTTTAATATAACAATTTTGATAAGGAAGCATCAGATAAGTGGTTGGATATTTTCATTTTATAATGTGTGCTTCAAAATTGAAATGATCATGGTGATGTCATAGTTTTCATCCAAGATATGGTTTTTCTGAATTTAGTTAAGTAACTTATAAAGTATTAGATTTACAATTCATAATGTGTTTCAATGTGGTAAAACTCAATGGTGGGGAGACCATTGAGGGATGGAATCTAGATCATTGTTCAATTTTCTAGTTCGTATAACAGATAATGGTACCATTCGAATATAAAGAAAAAATTACAAACTCTTACCAAAAATATAAATTGGATATTAATATAGGAATTCAAAAATAAGTGATGTTAATTAAATTCACATTTTTGGTGTGTTGGCATGAAAACAGAATTGGTAGAATTTGATTCGAGATGCCTCACCTATTAGTAGGTTAAGGAGGAATACCATTTTCCAACATGAATGTAGTAATATTTACTAAATCCCATGTGGAAATGGGAGTAGATTGTAATGAGGTTTATTGAATAGTTTACAATGTAAGTTTAGGAAACCAAATTTTATGTGGGTGACAGTGGATTGGATCAAATATTCTTCTCATTTCATCTATATTTGTGAATGAATTTTGGTGGAGTACAAGTCCAAAATCTATATTTAAGATTTTTTAATGTTATATGGGGTTCCATTATCGATTGTATCATTATAGGATCCAAATATTATGTATTTTTTAATAAATCCATATATTATGTCCTTGGAAATCAGTTGACTATGACCATGTTGTATCATCCTCAACCAGATGAAAAGTAAAAAATTGCAATCCAGTCATTAGAGGATGTGATTAGGGATTTTGTTATGGATTTTAGTGGATCAGGGTAGGAGAAAATTCCATTATGGGCATTCTTTAATAATAAATTTATCATATACCAATATATATGGATCTTATTGAGGACTTTCATGGGTGTCCTTTTAATTTCCACTTTTTAGTGTAGAAAAAGGTGAGACATCGTAGGTTAGACCAAGCCTTGGGAATGAGATAACATTGAATATTTAGTTGAAAATAATGTGTGTGGAGATGGATAATAGTCATAAAAATAATATGCAGATCATCATAGATTACCATGTCAATTTGAAGTGAGTGATCATGTGTATATGATAATCTATCCGTGGCTTCGAAATTTCCATTTTGGTGTGAAGGGAATTCCATATCGTTGATATATATTCCATTTTGGTATCCTTGAATGATTATCTGTTTGGGAATATTAGTTTATTTTCCTCTAAGGTTCATTTCTATGCACAATCTATTTATTGTTTCTATGTTGAAGAATTATTAACCTAATCCTGACCATCTGATTCATTGGGATCACATTTATCTTGAGCCAAATGCAATGTCGATTCATGTGATTGTTCAGTTTGTGGATAGGAATTAAAATGAATTTCATGGGAAATGCATTGGTATACTATATGTTTCGTGATAAAAATAATCATATTCAATTAAAACATGGATGAATGTAAAGTAAATGATAGTGAAAAAGTTTGATATCTTCCCAGATGACTCAATTTTACTACGTTTTAGAGATATTAAGACCAATCATGGAGAGATTGTATCACCCACATTGTATGGTACCTGATACTTTATTTATGTATTTAATTTATTTATATTTATTAAGTTATGTTTTTGAAGGTTAATTGGTGTTTTGGAATTCATTGGAGGATTTTATAAAGGCACACAGTTTGAGCATGGTTAGTAAAAATCATACACCCCATCTAGGATACCATGTGGCTTGTGTCTAGAGAGATAGTATCTCCACACTATTTGTTCATGGTTTGGACAAAACTTTAGGGTGAACATAAGAAACCATGTGATCCTACTATCATTGAGAAATATTCCCATGCACAATTAGAATATAATTTTATTAACCCTGTGAATGGATAGGGGAAACCATGTACTGATGGATAGACAAAAAGAACAGTTGGCACATAATTTTTCTAACCCATTGATCACACTATGTGAGTGGGTGGCTAATGGACGTATTCACTACATGGTTGATGCATGATATACCAAATTAGGAATAGTATTAGTGTAGAATGTTCTTATAGATCTAAAATTTGTGGATCTAACTCATTTTAAGTCTCTGAACCCCATTTAATTTTTTTAATATTTCCTATTCTCAAATTTTATTTCCTCTCAATCATTTTGTGCATATACCTTTAATTCTGATTCAATGTTTTCTATGATTCACACACTATTATGGATCTTGTTTCTTTGATAAGTCTCTATTAGTCAATGTTTGTCCTAGATCTCATGTGGTTCACTTTCTTGAAACCATTTAACTTATTTGTTGGGGAAGGATAACTGTTTCATGGTGGTAATTGTGAGATTTTAGCATTAGATCTATGGATGTTTTGGGGTTTCATGATTAGATCTAGGGAATCATTGTGTCATTATACATTTTCTCCATTGTTAGTTAGGTAGGTGGATTTTATCTTGAAATCACATGATTAGAACAAAAATAATTATCTTATAATGATTTTTTTCTTGACATTATTTTAAAATCCTTGTGTGATAAATTATTGAAAACTATTTATTGGTCGTGTTAGATATTTTTTAAATTGGATAGTTTTGTGAAAAATAAACATCATTAATAATTTTAAAATTTTGATTTTTGAAATTATGGTTTTGATTTTATAAATGGGAAAATGGACGATGAAATATTTTAAAGAATTAATGGTTTTACTTCAAATGGAATGGAATGGGTTTTTGGATTACATTGTTGGTGTGGGTTTATTGGCTTTATAAATGACATATTTCAAGGGTATGGTGAAATGGGGTCACTTGGTATTGGTTACCTTGTGATTAATTTTTAGGTCAAGTAGATACCTTTAATTTGTATTTAATTATTCCCTAACCATGAATATTTTGAGGTGTGGATATATGGATGTGTCGAATGACGGAATTGGTGTTCCAAATGGAATTGAGAAAATTTCTTAATAGATTTTGATGATTTAATTTCATGAAATACTATTTTCAATTTGATATAAATTTTATAGTATTTTAAACTATTTTATAAATGTCCCAACATATTTTTCCTAGTTGTTTGAGTGAGGATATAATTTGAGAAAAATATATTATGTTTATTATCACACCCTAAATGGGAACTATTGTGCCTTTACATATTTCATCAATCGATAATCATGTGTAAGTAGGTATATTAGGTCTTCAGTGAAGAAAATTTATACTATGGGTGTGGTTCATATTGTCAGATAATGGATGAAGATGTGAGATATTGGATTGATGAATTTTGTGTCACTGGTTTTTTTTCTATAGTTTTATTTAGATTTTTTCTCCTGGTTTCAACTTTTACTCTATTAAGGTTTTTGGATTTGGTATGGTTTGAGTTTTATATTTGTAATCATGAATGATATAGATATTTTTTCTTAATTTTAGGTTTTTTATTTTTCATATTAAAGGGTGAAATATTCCCCATAATTCATTGAGGTTGTTGGAAATTATTTCTATAATTTAGTGTCTGTTGGATGTTACCAAAGCCCAGTAACACCCATCGCCATTTTCCAATCTAATGGATGAGGGGTGGGATGTTATATTAATGGTATATTAACATGGGATTAATATTTTAAAACCATAAATTTTATATCATGTATCATAATATTTAGTCATAGATTAATGCTTCCAAGATCATAAGACATGATTCATAATTGAATCAATGAAAATGTTCCATGATATATAATTCATATATTTTTGGCTTAAATATATGCATAGAAAATTAATTTTATATTAGTAATAGAGAAATAATAAGAATATCATTGTTCTTTGGGTTCATCCCCAATCTATTTTAGATGTCAAGGTTCACACAGATGGCTATCATAGTGGACATAGTCTATTACTAAACTAGGTTCACTCACCATTCCAGTTCATTATATCTCATGAGATATCCATCCTTACCCAATATATTTGGGAGCTATAAAATATTTATAACTCACATAACATAATGAAAACCATACATAAGTGTTCCAAAATATAGTTAAATAATAATTATATCAGAACCCGTATGAAACAAATAATTTTCATAATCATTTCATCAAAGAAAAACTCGATTAAAATAAATGGGTATCATAAATATTTCATTATTTCATCATAGAACAACCCAAGGGAAATGACTGAATTTCATAAAAACTCTGTCATATTAATCATAAAAAATCCATATATAGAAAAATTATTGTATCATTGATTCATATCTATATAATATTTTAGAAAACATCAACATATCTCATCTAATGTGGAAAACTATTTTAATATTCCAATTCAAACATTACTAGTGGAAAATAAAATTTTCCCTTTGAATTCAGATATTTAATATATAAAAATTTACCAAATATTATATAAAATAATTTCATTTAAAATAAAATTTTATACTTTTAAAGTGATATTGATATAATTGAGTGGTCATAATAGCAATAATTTGTTTTCATGTTGTATACATTAAAATAATTACTCTATACACATTTTGCGTAAAACTTAAACAATCCATCATTTAAATATGAAAAGAAACATAATTTTAAACAACATTTAAATAATTAAAACATGGGTAAAATTTACATTAAACATACATTTTTATAGTGGTAAAAACATTCTTAATACCCATTTTAGAATACATAGACACATAAGACAATGCAGTTTCAACTGAAGGGAGAAATAATGTGTCATTTCTATAAAAACATTATTTCATTATCATGATTCCCTAAATAAATGAAAATTAAAACAAACCAAATAATTAAAAATAATAATAATAGATAATAATATTGATTATTTTATAGATATATCGTCTCCCTGATTTCATCTATAGAACATAATCATAAACAATTTTGATAAACATTTAGATTATAACAAAAAATATTTACCCTAGGTTAAACATTATCCATACATGATTTAACATCCTGTATAATAAATATCAGTTTATTATAAATATATTATCTAACTAGAATACAATATACCATTCCCAAAATTATTAACTTATAACCATTTATTAATTTTTTATGCAATTTTTTTATGAAAATAATTATTCCATAGATAACTACATCATTTCTCATAAATGATTGGGTTCATTAGTTTAGGTCTATGTATATTGATTATGGTGACATCATATTAAAAATTTATTGATGATATAAATTTCATATTTATGTATAATATATATATATATATATATATACAATTCCATAAATGTATAGATTGAAAAAATAAATTAAACCATTCATAAAGATGGTAGGATGTACATATGCATAAATGATGTTTTCAATTTTAGATATATGGAAAGAGTCATTGTTAAATAATAATTCACCTATCATGATTAATTATTATATAAAATAAATCATATCTATTCCTCAAATAATTTCATATTCTCATCTCTGTATGGTGTAAATAAAAAAATTTCATCGCATCGCGTTGGTCGTAGTGCACACGAATGAATGAGGGTCATTATAATTTTCTGACATATTGGATAGTTAGAAGGTATGTATGATATTATATTTATATATTAATTATTATTCCATAGATAAAAAATATAAAAATTAGAACCAACATAATACCCATTAATAAATTATCCTAAAAAAATAAAATTAATCACTATGTTTATACAGTATTTCATATATAAATAGTAGTGATACTTTAAATTATCATTTAACTGTAAAGGGGGTACCTAATCATTATTTTATAATAATATTAATATTTTTGTTTATTTTTTATAAAAAATGTTTTATTTTATGAAAAATACTACTTATTTAGGAGAGATGAATTAGGATTTGAAACAAATAATCAGATAAAGAAATTAATTATTCTATAATGAAATAATGTTAAAAGTTATCTTAAAGACTATAATATTGGTATTATAGGGATACCAAAACTACAATAATGTGGATAGGGATGTTTAGAAGTTATTGTTTTTGGGTTTGGTTGAGATATAATTTGAAATGTGTTGTAAATAATTGAATTTAGTGTGGTCCTTTTATAAGGGGGGAGAGGACACACACGATGATTCATAAATTTTTAAAATATAATAATGTAATTATAATGAAAAATTCATCCCAAATCCCATTATTTAGAAGTATAAAAAACTTTAGGGTCTAAATAGAATCATCCAACGAAATTTAGATATATTTTTGTGTCACTTTAAAAATTAACATTTTTACTATCACCTTTGTTAGGAATTCTTGACCTTAACCATGGTATCAAATATTTTATTTTTAGATAGTTATGAATCCTACCATAAATAGACAAGTGACCGATAATATAATAAGACATCCCTTTATTACACATTTAAACATTATATATTACTTAAACATGCACTTAAGACAACTTTTAGGATATAGAGTTCTAGTTTTGTGGGAAAATTAGGAACATTACATTTCAACGTATAACATGAAACACAACATATTTATTGAAAACTACTTGTACATAAGCACTACATTCCTTCATAGTTTACATTGAATGGGATAACCTGAAGACATGAATAAGAAAAGGGAGTTCTATAAAGCCCAATAAGGGAGTATGAAAGGCATTAAATATAGAATATATTACATGATTGGAAATAGTTATATCAATGGAGCAGAAGAGAAACTTTAACATAACAGAATGACAGAACATGATTAGCATAACTTGTAAATGTGGAACCAACATTTGACATAATATTAGGATGAGCCAAGGCGTATTGAACTTGTAGAATGATTAGACACTAATTTCACTAGAATTATCTTGATTAAACCCTTTTTGGACATGACATATCGTGATATTAATATTTACCCAAGGCATTGGAGCACTATCTAGGCGCACCCTAAATCATTTCATTTCATGCATTAGTGTGCCACAAGGATCCTATGACAAGGAATCATTCAATAGAATAATTTATTCCATGTTAAGGCATTTGGATTACATATAATAAACTATATAATCAAAATGTAAATGTGTCTAATGGTTAATAGTTATGATAGAGAAATGGTCATGGTATTCACTACATAATAAATTTGGCTAGGAAAATCAAAGTTCAATTTTGGCAGCAAAACGACGTGACATAATAATTCGTAAAAATTGATGATGAGAGTGAAATGGGTATCACATCATACATACTTGAAATTGAAAATAAGGGGTTAATATATATACATTTCCCAAAATATTTAATTGAATTTAGATGCATAATATAGAATAATAGCTTGAATGTAAATGATAAGAGGGAAAATCCTTACGAAATTTCAGCATAGTGACAGGCATACATGGGAGGAATTAATGAGAGATTAATAGGATTTCATCATTAAAACATTAGTATTTAATTATTTTGAGGTGAGAAATAATACCCCAACATTTTTAAATGAAAAGATAAGTGTATAAAAACAAAATGAAATTTGGACAAAATGAGAATGGTTGAAATCCCTTACATGGAAGTGTGACCCCAAAGGCTTGTGAGGGGATTGAGAGAGGAATATTGGGTGCTTGGAGCACCTTTGGATGGTTCTAGAGAGATAAATTATGGTTTGGTCAAGCTACAAATGGTTTTAGTGAATAGGAATTGGGGATTGAGTGGGGTTATATAGAGAAGAAGAGGGAATTATTTATTATTTTGGTTTTGGACACCACTTATTAAACTAATCAAAACCACAAAACATACCATGGTTTTTTCACTTAGTCTCCTTCAAAGTGGAGTGGAAAAAATTATTTTATAAGTCTAATGTCTGAACCTATTAAAATATTGTGCTTTTTTATGTGGAGGTGAGTCACACTCTCAAGGAAATCATTTTAAAATGTTAAAGAGTTTTATAAGTCTGGGAGGGTCCACTAAGGCTTTTTAAAATAAATCAAAAAAACCTAAAATCACATTGTTTTAAATTTAAAACATATAGAAAATGAAAAAACCGTTTATATTATTATTCTACATCTCTATTGGGTCATTATAATGTAATAAAACACACTATATATTTAAACGGTATTTAATTATTACCCAAAAATTCGACTATCTCGGAAAATTATGAATAAATAATCGTGGGATAATTTTAAAATCTTTATTCCAAAAATAATATTCATTTATCTAATTTTTTTTAAATCTGTGAAGTTTTACTTTTAAAATAAAAGCATACATTTATCACAAATTCATGGGTTTTGACTAAAACAGCATTCAAACCATAATAAAATTTAGAATTGTATTAATAAAAATTATACAATCATTTATCATACATAAAAATAGATTCAGTAATAATATTTTATTAAAATATTTTTTATAGAAAAAATACATTATTTTATCAAAATATATTTCATAATTGAATATTACCTAAAAATATTTTTTTTCTTTAAAAACTATTTTGAAAGTAAAAATAAAAAAATTAATGTATATTATTTATCCTATAAAAAAATAATTCACATAATCACAATGCTAGGTTCTTGATATATAACCCCTTATAACACCCGCATAATACCTAATGGTAAGGTGTGAGATGATGATAAACTCTTGGGGAGGCTCAGATAACATCGCTCGGGTGGTAACCTCTATGAACATCAACTTCTCCCGTAGGTGGTTTTCTTCAAGATTAACGTGTTAAATATCAGCTTGGTCTTGGTCAACAGTGAAACCCGGTGAAACTACCAGCATTTCGTGATCAGAAAAATGGTCTTCATATGGGGAAAATCTACTTGATGAGGCTATCACATCCTTTTTCTGAGTAAATTGTATTTTCTAAAGTCCTATATTCATACTAATAATGTGGTCATTGTACAATGACTATATTATAAATAGTAAGAATTCTTAATAGTATTTATATATACAAAAGTAGAAAACAAAATAAGTGAATATGTTTGATATAACCATTTTACATAATAAGATATTTATTTAGATCAAGAGAAATTTTAATTAATAAATGTTTGAGTCGTTAAAATGTTCCCCCTCAAGAAATTTCACCTTTAATTTTTTTTCCCACTCTAAAACAGACGTGGGTAACTCTTCTTTATAACTTCCTCTGATTCCAACTTTTCTTCTCCAAACATGTGGTTTCGCCACAACACCATGACGAGGGGCATTGTCTTATTTCGTAGATCTTTTTCTCTACAATCTATAATACTCACTAGCTTTGCTTCATATGAGAGGTTATTCTCTAATGGTACCACCTCTATATTGAGTATATGTGATGGCTCTTGTATGTACTTCCTCAAGATTGATACATGTAATACATCTTGTACGTGACATAGGTTCGGTCGGAGAGCTAGTCAATAGGAAACTAGTCCAATGCGATCAAGGATCTCAAAAGGGATAATGTACCTTGTACTAAGTATTCTCTTCTTCCCAAATCCACAACTTTCTTCAATGGAAATGTGAGGATTAATACCATGTCTCTAACATCAAACTATAGTTCTCATAGATGATTATCAACACAGCTCTATTGTCAACTCTAGGAAGCTTTAATGTGATGTCGAATGGTTGTAACCTTCTCCACCATTTCATTGACCATTTCTAGACCTAGGAAATTTCGCTCCCCAACATCATCCAAACATTCTGGTGTTCTGTACCACTTATAATACATGGATTCATAAGGTTCTATTGGGATTCTTGAGTAAAAAATGTTATTATAAGAGAACTCAACCTGAGGAATATATTTATCCCATTCCCCTTTTAAGAAAATTGATCGTTCTATCATCATGTCTTAAAGTGTATGGATAGTCCACATAGATTGGTCATCAGTTTGAGGATGATAAGACCTACTTATGTTTTGCTCAATATTCAGAGCATGTGGAAGTCTCCTCTAGAACCTAGAGGTGAATCCTGGATCTTGGTCGGATACAATAGATAGTGGAATTCAATGTAGCCGTACCACTTCTCTAATATATATATGTTCCACTTGATCTAATGATAAATCCACTCGAATTGAAATGAAGTGTGTAGTCTTTGAATGACGATCCAGAACAACCCATATAGCATTTTTGCCTTTGGTTCTATTCCAAAGTCCAGTGGCAATGTCTATAGTGATGTTCTCCAATTTCCATGTCGGTGTGGGTAATTGTTTCATCATCCCATTGGAATTCTGGATCATAGTCTTCACCAACTAACATACTAGGTACATTGATGAATACTGAATGATATGCTTATTTATGGTATCCATACAATAATTTTCTCAATGATCTGTAGACATCTTTGTGTTTTCAAGTTTAATGGGGAAATTTGAACTATTTGAATCATCCAAAAGTTCATTCTTCAACTCTAAACTTGATGGAACATATAGTATTTTCCCAAATCCCACAATTCTTTCTTTATTGTCATTAAACTATGAGGATTTCAAACTTCTGATGGTTTCCACTTTCTTTTGAATTCTCACATCATCCTTTTGAGCATCCTTCAACCTTTCCATAATAGACGGTTGAGAAATAATTTGTGAAAGGATTGATAATGTTCCCTTATTTATAATTCCAATGTCCATCTTCATAAAATTCAAGAGGATTGGATCCTTTTCAATTCTCATCAATGAAAGAATGGATGGGTCCTTTCAACATAGAGAATCTTCCACCTTGTTAGCTTTTCTTGTTCGGTAATTGATTGAGAATTCATAATCTTTGATCAGATCTAACCATCACTGTTGGCACATATTCATCTTGTTCTGTGTGAATATATACTTGGGGATTTGGGGATCTGTATATATTTTACACATCTCTACAAGGTGGTAATGTCACAAAATTTTTAAATATAATATTACAACATCCAAATCCAGATCATGTGTTGGATAGTTTTTCTCACAAAATTTCAATTTCCATGAATAATTGTCAATGAATTTCTCATTTTTCATCAACACATAGCTCATGCCCTTCTTCAAAGAATCACTAAATACAACTAAAATTTCACCACTCTTGGGTAGTGTGATAATAGGTTCAATGATAATCCTTCTTTTCAAATCCTTGAAGCACTCATTAAATTAATCACACAAGGAAATCTTGACTCCATTCTGGGATAGCTTGGTATGAGGGTGTGACAATCGGGAGAAATTTCTCACAAATCGGCAATAATATCCAGCTAACCCAGGGAAGCTATAGACATCTATCACTGATTTTGGCATTGACCATCCCTCAATTCCAACTGTCTTAGAGGGATCAATAGATATCCCATTTCATGGGATGATATGACCCATGAATTATACCTCCTTCAAACAGAACTCACACTTATTATAAATTACTTAGAGCTTCTCCTTCGCAAGGTCTCACGTACAGTGCTTAGATGCTCCTCATGTTTGTCTCTGGTTTTGTAGTCTATTAGACTATTGTCTCTAAAAGATAAAACATATTTTTTGAGGTAATATATAAAGACTATATTCATCCTTTGGGACATGATTACTTGTATCATTCCACTGTTATCTAATAAAGCACCGACTCTACATAACTGGAGTTGGGGCATTACAATATTACCATGTAAGGGTGAAGAAGAAGGATATTCGCAAGATGGATTTTTTTACATGGTACAAGCACTAGGAATTGTATATAATGCCTCCTAGACTCACTCATAACATACTTCTTCAAATCCTTGGAAAAATAAACAAAAGGAAGGGGGACCTTAAACACTCTATAAGTGGAAGAAACACAATGAAAGATAACATAAACATTAGGCATGACGAATAATTCAAAATACATGCCTTTAAAAATAATAAACATTAACACTTTATGGCTAGAATATGAGATGAGTAAATAATTCCATAATAAAATATTATCAGGGGTATTCTACTAGTCGAATAAACACATGAACCATTATTATTATTTTCATACTGAGGGAATTTATAAAGTCGGACATTCTAAAACATCTTTTCAAGGCCTCGGCCAAGACGTCTAAAAATGATTTAGGCCTTGGCCAAAAACCATATATCAAATTTTTAAAGACCATATACAATTCCACATCTAATTTTCTCATGGGACCTACCGATGCATAGAGGATCTATAGAAGGCCACACTCGTCATATACTAAGTCAAATACATTCATAATATGAAAGTTATAAAATATAATATAACAATTCATATTAAAACTAGCATATGAAATTTAAATAATTTAACCCTAAACCATTAATGGTATAAAATAAAACATCCATAGTCAAACATATCACAAAACCTTCAATACAATATAGATGATTTGTATCCAAATAAATCAACTTCAATCAAGTTTAAAATCCATCAAATGATGTTGACATAGAGGAAGTGAAAACTATTTGAAAGAAATACCTCTTTTTATTTTGAAACCATTTACGAGTCCCATAATTATCAAAGAAAACATTTATTTTCAATATATTTTCATGATATTATAAGTGAATATTCGATGATGTTATAATGGTGGAAAATATCCACACTTTCCATATAAGTAAATAAACATTCTTACCTAAATTTTGTCGAAAAGGTCATAAAGTACCTTGTTTAGAAAATGACAGAAATATTCCTTTCAAAACATATAAGACCAAACAATGGTATAAATGAATTTAACCCATAGTCTAGTAAATAGTAAAAATGTTTTGAAATACCTTTTTATGAAAATAGGTATGTGGATGAGGAAGAGGCCTCAGTCTATACTTACGTAAAAACTATCTTGGATAATAAAAAGATTGTGGAATTAACCCTTAACTTGTAATTTTCCTTAGTATATGGTGTGTAAACCCCCCGTTTAATTGTTAAAAAAATATTTTTATTAAATTATACAATAACTGTATACAAAAATTAGATATCATATATGATCCTATAAATATTTCTTTGTTAATAATATTTCAGTAGTATCATCGTTTCGGGTGTTAACTGATTCACATTCCTTTATATTCTTGGTTACGTAAGCCATTTTTGTTATGGATAGGATATATTTCATTCATATAAATAATTATATTATGTTCATAAAACATTATTTTTAGCCATAAAATGAAAATTACTTTTGAATGATTACGATGGGAAATGAATCGCATCGTGTTCGTTGAGATGGTAATTCGTATGTATGCATGGGAAAAAATATCATTATATTGAAGATGAAATCATATGTAATCGGATGGTATATCATATATAAATAATCATTAAAATGTTATACTTATTATTTACATTTGTTCTACTCATTATTGTACCCATCCAAATAATAATGTTTTAGAACAACAACTACACCACGGCATGGAGACGGTAAGCCCTTCATATGCTGGAATGGTGACATTATCATTCATATGACGGATATAATAATGAATATGGTTGTAAAATTTTTATAATAGAATAAAAATATATAGAATATATTGGTGTTATTATTTTATGATGGAATCCACAATGAAAGAGGAAATGGAAGAAGAATAAAACATGAAAGAGGTGATGAAATATTTACCTCTTCTTCGTGTTCTTATTTTTGATTTGATAAAAATGTCTCCATGGGTTAGTTTAACGATCAAATTAAGGCCTCTAGGATCAAGGTACGAAATTTGGTAGGATATTTGGGAAGGGTTTGGCCTATCACAATGGCTTTTTAAGTGTGAAATTAAGATAAGGGGAAGTACCCTTTTATAATAGAGGTGAGGGTCACATTAGGAAAAGCTTGAAATGGTTTTTTATAATAAAAATATGATAGGTTTATAATGGCTCCAAAAAGATTTATTTATAGGCTAAGGTAGGGATGGGTAGAAAACCTCTTAGAAAATAGGTTTTATATAGTTTTAGATCACCATATTAACCCTTTTTTTTAGATTTAACTCTTAGTTAAATAGTTTGAACTTTACCATGTCTCTTTGTATTTTTATATTATATGGTTAATAAACATACTATAAACTACCAATAGAACACCAAGTGGTTCATTATAAATATATATAACCTTATATATGTCCTTTGGTAGAACAATATATTTTTATGAATATTATATCAATTTATAATATATTATTTGTTTTAAAAACTCAATTATGTCATTTTTATCACTATTTTGCATTTGATTTTGTTGAAAGCCATAAAAACTTTATCACTTCGAATAAAATTTATTTAACTAATAATATCATGTCATATTAACGTATAAAATTATTTTAATTCATCATAAGTCTCAATTTTCATTTATTTGGATATTTATAATATCAATTATTTTAAAATATCATTAATAAGGTAATTATTGTATCATCATTGTGTCAAAAATAAATTATATTATTTAATGTCAAAAAATTATAAATAAAATAAAATTATATAGGAAATTTTTTTATCTTTATAATGAATATTTATAGTTGAATTTATATTGGTTTTAACCCTATATTAAAAATGGTTTAGTTACTAAACTTTGAATTTAACTCTTTTAATTCTTCTTTAAATTTTATAATAATAAATGTCCTAATCTAATCCATGTAGACCATAGAGGGTCATATTTTATTTCTAAGGTTGTTCTTGGTCGAATTAAATTTATCCAATATAATTAGGACAAGTGTTAGTGTAATTATTATAACATTATTACACTTAATTACCCTATTTACTTTTAATTGCGGTAAATAAAAATCAAAATTTACTATTCACCAAAAATTATTTTCATCTTTTTGAATCTCATTTTACTTACTGATATTAACCATTTCCCTCATATTTTTGAAATTCAACTCACCAAAGTGGTAAAAATAAGTTTTATGCAAATTTGAAAATGCTCCTAGGAGATGGGTAAAAGACAGTAAAAAGTTCAATAAAATTTTTATATATCTAAACATTTTATAAAATGACTCCAATGAATTACATTGAAATTATATTGGTATTATGTATCTATTTTGACCTAAAATAAATTTAAATAAAATAAATAATTATTTAAATAAAAAGACGGTTTTGACCAATAATGTAGTGTTTTTCATTATTAAAAAATTGAACGTTTTAAAAAATACCCAAAATTCACTCTAAGTTAATTTCAATATTCAGAATTCAAAAATTAAGATCATTTTGAAAAATAAAATTTATAAAATTTCAAAAAGTGGGTGTTACTATTCATAAAGGCTAGTTTGATTGGTCACGGTGTGTTAGAATCTCAAAGTTGAGTATAATGAAAGCTATTTCATTATTCAAAGGAAAAGATATCATGGAAGATCGGGGTGTTACATTCTTTCCTCCTTCAAATAATTTCATCCCCGAAATTTCTAGAATACTACTGAAAAAAGAGATTTGGGTGGTTTTCATCATAAGTTCCTCTGGTTCCCACGTTGCCCCTTCCATCTTATGGTTTCTCCATAGTACTTTTACCAGATGAGTTGTCAGGTTTTTCAACACATGTGCTCTAGTATTAAGAATCTTGACAGGATTTTCACAATAAGACTAATCAGGTTCTAGTTCAATTTCTTCATAGCTGAGTACATGCATTGGTCATGCATTTATTTTCTCAACAGTGATACATTGAACACAACGTGAACATTGGAGAGACTTGGTGGCATTAAAAATGGTATGCTACAACCCCAATTCATTCTAAATTTAGAATGTGCTGATGTATATGGGACTTAATTTACCCTTCTTTCCATATCGTATAACTCCCATCCATAGAGATACATTCACGAATACATGACCTCCTCCTTGAAATTCCAAATCCTTCCTTCAGTTATTTTCTTAGATCTGCTGCCTACTTTGAGCTGCTTTGATGTGGGTTTGGATAAACTTCACCTTTTCCATAATTTCCTCAACAATTTTTGGGCCTTCGAGTTTTCTATCACCAACATCATCCCAACAAGTTGGTGTGTGACATCTCCTTTCATATGACACTTCATATGGTGCCATCCAAATACTTTAATGGAAGCTATTGTTATAGGAAAATTATACCAGAGGTAAATATTGATCCCACATACCGTGAAAGTAAATTGATCATGATCTCAACATGTATTCTATGGTTTGAATAGTCCATTTTGATTGTCCATCAGTTTGAGTTTGGAAGGCAGTTCTCAAAAGATATTTTGTTTCCATGACTTTCTAATGACTTTTCTAGAATCTTGATATAAAATAGGGATCACGATAACAAAAAATTGATAGGGTACTCCATGCAGTCTTAGTACTTTATTAGTATATAGTCCTACTAAACATTCAGGTGGTAAATCTTCTCTTATTATATGAAAATGTGTTGACTTGGTAAGATGATCAAAAATGACCCATATTGCATCATCCCTTCTTGGAGTCTTTGTTAGCCCCATGACAAAGTCCATTGTAATATCATCCCATTTCCACTCAGGCATGGGAAGAGGTTTCATTACTCGTCTAGGATGTTGTCTTCCAGCTTTAACTTGTATGAAAACCATACATCTTGACATAAAATCAGTAATATCCCTTTTCATGTCGTCCCACCAAAAATGTCCCTTCAAATCTATATACATCTTCATACTCCTAGGGTGTATAGTGAAATTGGTGCTATGAGCATCATCCAACAATTCCCTATTTAGATCAGGTATATCGGGAACACAAAGTATCTTCCCAAATTTCAAAATTCTATCTTCATATACAAAGTCACTCAATATCCCATCATTTAGTACTTTAATCTTCTTTTGAAACTCCACATCAACAGTGTGAGAATTTTTTATCCTTCCTATTAAAGATGGTTAGGCAACCATTTGAAAAAATATTGATGTTTCACCTTCCATGGTTATTCCCATATCCATCATTACTAGATCCATGAAAACCTGATCCCTTTAAAATCTCATCTTCTTCAAAACTCCTTGATCCTTTTGGCTCAAAGCATCTTCAACCTTATTTGAGTTACCTAGGTGGTACTATATTGTGCAATCAGAATCCTTTAATTGTTCAAACCATATCCTTTGCCACAAGTTTAGTTCTTTTTGTGAGAAAATATACGTCAAACTCTTGTGATCATTATAAATCTCACATTTTTCACCATAGAGATAGTGTCTCAATATCTTCAGAGAAAATATTGTAGCTGATAACTCAAGATCATGAGTAAGATAGTTTTAATCATTAATTTTTAGCTGTCTTGATATGTATCCAATAACACTATCATTATTCATAAGGAAACAACCAACTCATTTCTTTGAATCATCTCTATAAATAACAAACCCATAATTACCTGATGCTAGAGTGAAGATTGGAGTGTTGACTAATCCTCTATTCAGTTCTTCAAAACATTATTGACACTCTTTTGTCCAAAATAATTTAACCCCTTTACATGTGAGCATGGTTAATGGGTTAGCCAACCAGAGAAAATGCTGGATGAAACATTGATATTTACCTGCTAAACCAATATAACTGCATACCTCTGTTATACATGTCAGTGATGCCCATTCATGGGTTGCCTTGGTCTTCGAAGGATCAACAAATATTCCATCCTTAGAGACAATATGGCCTAGAAAAGAAATCTCCTGAAGCCAGAATTCATACTTTCTAAATTTCCCATATAATTTATTTCTTCTATGAGTCCTTAGGATAATGCGCAAGTGATTTTCATGATCTTTATAGATTTTTGAGTATACTAAAATATCATCAATAAATACCACTACAATGTCATCAAAATATTCATTAAAAACACTATACATTATATCTATGAAGATAGAGGGTGCATTAGTCAAACAAAAAGGCATTACTATAAACCTGTAATTCCCGTACCTGGTTCGAAATGCCCTTTTCATAATGACATCCTTCTTCAAAAACAACAGATGATATCTGAATCACACATCAATCTTTGAAAAATTTTGAGCTCCATTAAGTGGTTTGAATATATCATCAATGCGAGGTATGGGATAATTTTTCTGTATTGTTACAGCATTGATCTCTCTATAGTCAATGCACAACCTCATAGATCTATCTTTATTATTAACAAAAAGGACAAGGGCTCCCCATGGAGAAACACTAGGGACAATAAATCCATTATTACTTAATTCATCTAGTTGTTTCATTAGTTCCACTAATCCAACAGTGGATATTCTATAAGGGGACATCAACATGGGTCTTGAACTAGGAATTGAATCAATTGAAAACTCAATTTCTCATTCTAGAGGATGTCCAGGTAAATCCTCTAGAAAGAAATCAATATATTCTTTCACAATATGTATGTATGATATTCGAACATTCTTTTCCTCACCCATAATTATTTCATTGTCATCCTCCCCAATTATTGAATTTAGTGGAGCTACTGTGGGTGGATCTAGATAAGAATCAGATGGTGACATTTCTGCTCTAAATTAATGGTACTCATTATCATCATAGAGAATAGTAACCTCATTCTTCTTACAATAAATTTTCGCATCATGGTCTGAAAGCCAATCCCTACCAAGTATTATTTCAAATTAAATCATGGTTATGATGAATAGATCAACATATAAATATCATTTATATACCTTAATGGGGACTGATTCAGAAAACAATGTTGCAATGATACTTCTCTTAGGAGTTTTGACTGACATCTCCCTTGTTAAATAAAATTGGAAATATCAAATTTTCTAAAAAAAATAGCAAGATATTAAACAATGTGATGATCTAGAATAAAATAAATCATTTTATAAACATGAGGAAACAATTAAATTACCTATCACCACATCTTTCGGAGCATCAACCTTAGCAGGAATGATCACATATGCTTGGCCTTAATCCCTTGTCCTTTTATGAGCTAAGTTTCCCTGACACTTAGCACACTGATTTTCATAATGTCCCATATCCCTACAATTTTAGCATTGAACATTGGTGGCTTCATTCATCCCCTTACAATCAGTAGCAAAGATGGACATTCTTTCCACATTTTTAACATACTCATTTTCCTTTTAGACATGAACCAGGGTGCTTGATCCACAATTATCACAAAGTGGAAATTCAACACTTCCCTTCTTACATTTTTCCTTATTTCCTTTCCCAGTGTGTTCGGTAGATCTCTTTTTCTCTTTCATTGCTTTAATGTCATAAGATATAGAGAATTCCTTTTCTGTCTAGATAACAGATGAGAAAATATATTCATTTGATGAGAATGATTACGAGACTAATTATCGATGGAGAAATGGATTTTACCCATAAAAAAATGATAAATACTACTTCATGGTGTATGTATATAATCTGTAGCATGCCATGCTTACATTTTAAAGTCATCTTTACACTTTTCAACATTATCATCCCCTTTTTTTCTCAGATTCAGAAATTTCCTTTCCATATCAACTCAATGGTCACGAGGAAAGTATTTTTCTATGAAAATCCCTTTAAACTCCCTCGATTACATACATGATACTACTATATCTACCATTATGTTTTTAATTAATTACCACCATTGATATACATCTTTGGTGAGGCGATAAACTGCCATGAAAAATTTTTCCATTTCGCTACTCCACAATGATTGAAATATTTTCTCTATGGAACTTGTCCATAGTTTAGGTACAAATGGATTTTTAGAACAATTTAATTTTTGTTTTTTGTTGCATCATGAAGAAATATAACATTGATCCTCCACATTGTAGATCAGGGTGCTCCATACGGTGTATGGTTTTTATTCATAACTTGTGTGAGTTGTCCCAGTATGGTGATAATCTAATCAGAACCAGTTGCATCACTAGCTCTGCTATAATTATCATGAGCAGGAGGTAATTCCCTATTGAGAATATATGTGTTGATACAGTTTCCATTCTATCCACTAGGCACCATTTCTATACAATGACATACATTATATTAGTTTATGAACCACCATATATAATTCTGAACATGTTAAACACTTAACTTAAATTGAACAGTTTATGGATACAATCTTTAATCATAAAAAATTAATTTAGGAGGTATATAATCATAAATCCTTCATAATGGTCTGTAAATAAAATGATAATTATCTTAATCATATCTCTCGGGAGTGTCATAACCAAGAGTGCAGCAAGGCCCATTTTCGTGCACCAGTTCCCATTCGAGTCTAGCTCAAAGTTGTGTTTTCGGGTTATACCCCTAGGTACATCTGATCCAGAGCCACCTATACCTGATCATATCCAGACAGGGATGTATTGATTGGAAAACTCACAAAATATCTACAGTACCAAAATTCTATGATGCTCTTTTATACTAATCATCAAAGTCTATCTTAGGGTAATGTTCTCTAATCAGAGTTTTTCTAAATCTAGTTTCCAAGGTTTGTACTAAACATCCTCTAATACCAACTGTAACACCCTGAATCTAGTCAGTGAGAGTTGGTTCTTTAATACAAAACATTAGAATGATACAAGGAATCATGTTCCCAAATAAGAATCAGTTTCGTGTTACTAGAAACAGGATAGATACATAATTTCAACATTACAACATGAAGGGAAATACAACACTAATTTGTTCCATTGGAAACTTCCAAGTCTCCTAGATTATGCCTACAATTCACTCATAACTAACTTATTCATATCCTAGTAAAATTAATCCTAATAATGGGGTGATATCAAACACTTCGTAAGGGTAAGCAATACAACGGAATATAACATAACCATTAGGCATGATGAATAATTCAAAATGCTTGCCTTTACAAATAAAAAACATGAACACTATATGGGAATAATATGCGTTGAGTAAATATTGCCATAATAAATCATAATCATGGGTATTCTACTAGTCGAATGACCACATGAACCATTATTATTATTTTCATAATGAGGAAATGTATAATGCTGGAAATTCTGAAACATCTTTTCAAGGCCTCGGCCAAGATGTCTAAAAATAATTTAGGCCTTGGCCAAAAACAATATATCGAATTGGGAAAGGCCTCAGATAATTCCTCGTATAATTGTCTCATGGGACCTACCAATGTGTCAAGGAGCTATAGTGGGCTCCAACCATCACATACTAAGTCCAATACATTCCTCATATGAAAAGGTTGAAACATAACATAAACATTCGTATTAAAACTAGCATATGAAATATCAATACTTTAACCATAAACCATTAATGGTATAAAAATAACACATCCATAGTCAAACATATCACAAAAAACATCAATACAGTATGGAATATTTGTATCATAATAATTCAATTTCAAACAAGTTTGAAATCCATCAAAAGATGTTGACATAGATGAAATGAAACCATTTGAAAGAAATTCCTCTTTCAATTTTGAGACCATTTAGGAGTCACATAATTATAAAATAAAAAATTTATTTTGAAAATATTCTTATAATATGGTGAGGGAAGATTCGATGATGTTATAATGACAGAAAATAGAATCACCCTCCATATATGTAAAAAAACATTCTTACCTTAATTTTGTCGAAAAGGTCCTAAAGTACATTGTTTGGAAAACAATGGAAAGACTCCATTAAAAACATATAAGAACAAATAAGGGTATAAATTACATTAACCCATAGTCCAGTAAATATTAAAAAAAATTGAAATACATTTTTAAGAATATACGGATGTGGATGATAAAGAGGTCCTAGTAGATACTTACGTAAAAACAACCTCGGATAATAAGGAGATTCTGAAATTAACACATACCTTGTACTTTTACTTAGTCGATGGTATGTTTACCTCCTAAATAATAGTTATAACATTTTAATTAAAATATACAGTAACTATATACATAAATAAAACATCATATATTATCCTATAATGTTGCTTTGTTAATAATATTTTAGTAGTGTCATCATTTCGGGTGCCAAACTGATTAATTTTCCACTATATGCTTGGTTACGTAAGCCATGTTTATTATGGATAAGTTGTATTTGATTCATATACATAATGATATTATGTTAATAAACATTATTTTTAACCATAAAATGAAAATTATTCTTGAATTATTACGATGGGGAATGAATCTCATAGTGTTCATGGAGACGGTAATCCATATGTATGTACGAGCAACAATATCATTATATTACTAATGAAATCGTATGTAATCGGATGGTATATAATATATAAAAAATAATTAACATGTTATATTTATTATTTACATTAGTTATACTCATTATTATACCCATCAAAATAATGATGTTTTTTAACAACAACTACAACACGATCTGGAGGCGGTAAGCTGTGCGTACGCACGAATGGTGACTTTTTCATTCATATGATGGATTGAATAATGAATACGGTTGTACCATTTTTATAATAACATCACAGTATATATAAGATACTGGAGTTATTATTTTAGAATGGAAACCACAATGAAAGTGGAAGGGAATGAAAAAAATCTAGAAAGAGGCGATGAAATGTTTACCTCTTCTTCGGGTTCTTCCTTTGGATTTGATCAAAAGGGATCCATAGGTTTTATTTATGGCCAAAGGAAGGCCTATAGGATGAAGGTAGGAATTTCAGGAGGATATTTGTTCTGGGGATGGCCGATCCAAATGGCTTTGGAGGTGTGATATTAAGGGAAGAAGAAGTACCCTTTTATAAGAGAGGTGAGGGTCACTTTAGAAAAATCATGAAATAATATTTTATAATAAATTCATTTTCGATTTTTATGGGATATAAATTAATTATTTCTAGGATAAGGTGGGAATGGGTCGAAACCTTTCAACCAATAGTTTTTATATAGGCTTTGTTCACCCTATTAACCTTATCTTTTGGATTTAACTCTTTGTTATATATTTTGACATTTACCATTATTCATTGTATTTTTATATTATATGATTAATAACCATATTATAATCTACCCAGAGAGCCCCAAGTGTTTCATTATTAATATATATAAACTTATCAAAGTGTTTTTTCTGAACCATATATTTTTAGTAATATAATATCAATTAATTAAATATTATCTGTTTTAAGAACTCAATAATGTCAATTTTGTCACTATTTAGCATTTGATTTTTTTGAAAT
Organism: Viscum album; assembly: GCA_963277665.1. Lineage (NCBI taxonomy): Eukaryota > Viridiplantae > Streptophyta > Magnoliopsida > Santalales > Viscaceae > Viscum > Viscum album. Next base: position 2,107,658,622 of record OY728122.1, on the reverse strand, counting down.
CCATAAAAATATTATCACATCAAATAAAATTTATTTACCCAATACTAACATGTCATATTAACCTATAAAATTAGATTAATTCATCAGAAGTCTCAATTTACATTTATTTGGATATTTATAATATCAATTATTTTATTAATTCATTAATAAGGTAATTACTGCATCATCAATGTGTCATAAATAGATTAAATTATTTAATTTATAAAAATTATTAATAAAATACCACTATGTAGGAAATAGTTTTATATTTCTATTAAATATTTATAGTTGAATTTATATTTTTTTATCCCAGTATTAAAAATGGTTTAGTTATTAAACATTGAATTTTACTCTTTTAACTCTACTTTAAATTTAATAATAATAAATGTCCTAATCAAATCCATGTTGTCCAAATAGGATCATATTTTATTAATAAGGTTTTTTTGGTCAAATTACACATATCCAATAGAATTAGGATATCTGTTAGGGTAATTTTGAAAATATTTTTACACTTAATTTCCCTATTTACTTTTAATTGTGTTAAATAAAAGTCAACAGTTACTATTCACCAAAAATTATTTTTAACTTATTGAACCACATTTTACTTACTGATATTAACCATTTCCCTAGATGTTTTTAATTTCAACTCACAGAAGCGGTAAAATTAGGTTTTATGCAAATTTGCAAATACTCCTAGGGGGTGGGTAAAAGACGGTAAAAGTTCAATAATTTTTTTATATATCTTAACTTATTATAAAATTCCTCCAATGAATTACATTGAACATATATAGGTATTATGTATCTATTTTGACCAAAAATAAATTTAGATAAAATAAATAATAATTTACATAGAAAGGCAGTTTTAACCAATAACGCGGTGTTTTCACTATTCAAAAATTGAACATTTTCAAAAAAATACCCAAAATTCATCCTAAGCTAATTTAGATATTCCGAATTCAAAAATAAAGACCATTTTGAAAAATAAAATTTGTAAAATTTCATAAATTATGTGTTACTATTCATAACGGCTAGATTGATTGGTTGCGGTGTGTTAGAATTTCAAAGTTGCGTACAATGCAAGCTATTGCATTATTCAAAGGAAACTTATCGTGGAATAATGGGGTGTTACAAATATCCTAACTGAAATTCCACATTGGAGAATTGTTTTTCTCCACATAGATGATCGAATAAGTCATCAATTTGTGTAAAATGATACTTGTTCTTTATCATGATTTTTTTGAGCTCACAATAATCAATGAAAATGCACATTGACCCATCCTTATTCATGAAGAAGATGATTGATGAACCCCCTGGGGAAGCACTTGGGAATATAAAACATTTATCTTGATTCTCTTAAAGTTTTTTCTTCATCTCCCCACACTCCACAACATCCATTTGATATGGTGTCCTGGATATTGACAATGCCCTAGGTATAAGATTAATTGAGAATTCAACATCTCTTCTTGGAGAAAAAATATGTAATTCCTTGGAAAAAACATCAATGAATTCCCACACAATAGGAATGTATTAAAGGATTTTTTCTTCCTTATACTCGATCATCTGAAGAATATACACATTCTAATTGGGCAGTATTTTCCATTGTTGAGAAAAGCGTGCTAAAAAAGATTCATCCACCAACTTTCACATGTAAAAAATCAGGGGTCGATTTTCCCTATATAGAGTGATTTCCCTCTCATGGGAATTTATGTTGAATCTATATAGTAAAATCCAATCCAAGAAAAAAATTCCATCAAATTGCGCTAGAGGAAGTATGAAGAGGTTTTCCAGGAAGTTCAGTCCACAAATAATGACTAGGGAGGAGTTATATTCATCGGATGCAATAATTTCCCCATTTTCTATTCTCACTAACATCTTTACTTCCATGAATTGTGGTGGTTTTGGTTCAGTTCTACAAAACTTTTGAGATATAAAATAATGTGTAAAACCATAATCAAGAAGTATTTTTTCTATTATTTTATGATTAATTAACATAAATGTCGCCACTTTGTTTTCAGGATACAATTCTGTGACAGTAATTGTAAAAGCTCTCTCTTACTACCTTGGAATTTGTTGGTTCCCCCCAAAAACCCTTTTCTTAGCGAACTGGTTTGAAATGTTTCCTAGTTATCTAAAGTTGAAGAAATGAACAATGTGTTCAGTGTCGAATGGATCATTCCTCCCCTCTATCTTACCAATGGATTTTTCTTGTCAGTAGTTAATGTCCAGGTGCCCTTCTCTTCCAAACCTAAAGCATTTCCTCTTCCCCTTCAGGAAATTTTTGGGGTGCTTCTTTCCACACCTTTATAAAGTGGGGTACCGGGATGTATTAGCACTATTGGAATTTTCCATCAAACTACTATAATTAATTTACACCTTAAGCTTCATATCCCCATGATACCCCTGAGATTTTCCAAACACTATTTCAGCTTTGAGGGTACATCAGGCAATTTCCATATAGCTCTTCAAGTCACAGATCACTAGCGATTTCCATAGGCTAGGTTTTAGCCCACCCAAGAAGCAGTCATCCTTGCATTGGGGGTAAAGAAAAAATTCAGAACCATATCATGAAATACTTTTGAATTTTTACAAGTATGGTCCAATGAATTCATTTTCTTTCTTATTGAGGGAAAGAAATTCCCTTTACATATTAAGATGGAGGGTGCGAGAAAAATATTTATTGAAAATCATTTTTCATAAATCCTTCTGTTCCAATTCCACGATATCCTCCTCAGGCTTCATATCTTATATCAATTTCCACCATTGATCTGCTTCACCCTCCACAAGATAAGCAGTCAAAAGTACTTTGTCTTTTTCAAAACATTGAAGGGTGGATAAGATCTTATTAATGGAGATTATCCATTGTTCGACTATGGATAGATTAGATGATCCATTAAATTTAGGATGCCTTTGTGTCATTAATATCTCAATTGTGGCTTTTTCTTTCTTAGGGGGGTTGAACTTTCCTCTTGACCAATGTTTCTATTCAAAACGTGAGTTAACTAACCGATTATTGTGACATATTTTGTGATTCCATCTCCCATCGGATTGGGAATCTCATTAGATCAGTCATCACATTGATATTCACATTAGTTGTTAGCTTGAGTCCTCCTATTACCATCCATTGGATGAAATAAAAGAATGTTAGGGGTAACACAAAAAGGGTATTCCAATTGAAATGGGATAATTTATAAATTGAATATATTTCCTTAATTTATCTATGTTATCCATGATCTATTTCCCAATATATATTTTTAGGGGAATTGTTTTAATTCACTAAATAATTGTTCATACTAATCTTTTGAATTTACCAATGTATATCTCACATGAGTTTCATAACCAAGAGTGCTGCAAGGTTTGTTATCTTGCAACATTTCCCATTTGAGTCTAGCTCAAAGCGGTGTTTTTCGGGTTTTACCCTTAGATTCATATGTACCATAAGTGCCTCTACCTGCTCGTATCGATATAGGGGTGTATTTTATATATAAATTACCTACTCAATACTCACCAATATTTAGGGATGTTTTTATTATACATAGTCTTATCCATAAGGATTTTAATAGTGTTTTCAAATCATAATCCCAAAAATAACTAAACATGCCCTCTGATACCGACTATAACAATCATGATCTTTATTACACACTTATACAATATTTATTACATAAACATGAACTTAATACAACAATGAGGATCGAGAGGACTAGTGTCTCAGGAAAATTAGGAATTAATTTTATTGGTTTAGAGATTTTAATTATCTTATATGACTCACGTGAATACTTTTGACAAAACTTCATAAAAAATTACTCTTATTTGGATTGTAGTCACATTGGATCCTATTAGTAATACACATTTAAACATATTTGGATAATAATGATGATATGTTTAGTTACTTCCAATAAGTAATAATGTTTCCATTTTTTTTTGAAAAACACACTCAAACCACACCTTTTGATTCTCTTCCCCTTCACCCTAGATAAATATAAAAGGGTTCTAGTTGGACCCTCGAAGGTACTCCTCCCACAAGGAGAAAATATTTCCATAACTTTTATTTGCTTTATCTCTATGATATATTCTCTTAGTAGATTATAGAAGTGTTCGGATGTTAATATACCCCATCCACCTCACACCAATATCATCACATGTCTGTATCTCCTCTAATTCCCACCAGAAAAAGAAACATTTTAGAAGATATTCCAAATAATAAATGTTCTTGAGTTAGAGTAAATGACCGTGAGCTGAAGTCATGTGTATTTTAATGTTCATTACATCACTGTTTTAATGTAAAATATTAGGGGACATAATTAAAATTTCTTTTTAGTTATTTTGGAACCATACTGGAAAGTTGAATTTCATCTCTCAAAGAGTTGTTATTTCATTTTATTACATGAGACTCATCCCCATCACTCATCCCCCCATCTCTTATATGTTCTTGAACTACTCAATGTAGTCTTCATCCAAAATGATCCCTAGTACATGTTATGTGACTAATTTTGCTAATAGTAGTTCATGAATAATTTCATTATACCATTGAACGATGTGTGATAAATTAAAAAAACAAATATGAACTATTTGGGAGGTATTTCATCAATGAACTTCAAAACCACAATGATGGGAAAAAGGTCAGATTAGATGAGGGAGTCTCATCCATCATTACGAGATAGAAGGAAATAAATATATGAGGATGGATTAAATAAATGTAGTGAATGTAAGATGTGCTATATTATTTAATTATTATATCATTTTTCAAGATAGTAACAATATTCATGTAAGAATTGGGAAATTGTTGTCATTTATGCATGATGTGTATTGTATTGTTGTTATTCAAGATAAATTAAATGTTTGACTACTCTTGAAGAAATTTTATTCTGAACTTGATGTTGTTATCAATCCAATAGAATATCATACTACAAATGATGAAGCTATTGAATTATTTGGGGATCAATAACATTTTGATAAAAAAACACCTCATCAATATTTTGAATAAAATTAATAAGCCATGAATATTGGATATAAAATTGGTGGTTCGTTGGAAAAAAATTTCCAACCTATTGAATCCAACTAGTCAATGTTCTTTAGTTATCTTGGGGTCACAAGGAGGACGAATGTGCAATTGATATTGACTCATGGTGCCAAATCCAACTTGTAATGAATGAAATCCTTCAAAAATATTTCACAATAATTTTACAATATAATTCCTCTATTTTACTACAAAATTATATAATGAAATGTTGATTAAATTTTCATTATTCCTTGTAAGAATTAGTTATTTTAGAACATTTCCATTTGAATTGTGTCTTAATATATTCTGGAAAATTACATCGAGGATTTTGGACTCTTCATAAAATGTTACATTGTAGGGATACTGAGGGTAAAAGAAAGGTCCACCCACTACTTAATTATGAATACATTATAACGTATAAAACACATACTGCATTCATCAATCATGACAATGAGAAATAATTTATAGTGCATTTTGTTAAATAATATATTATTTGACATTATTTATTATATCCAACATGATTCAAAATTATTAATATATGAAATAGCAATAGAGTAGTAAAAATAAAGAACATGCATCAAAACTACTGTACCTCTATCATAAATGAATGATGGGGTACACTTAATTAGTGATGAATTTTTGATATATTTTAAGTAAAAAATAAATGTTTAATAATGTGATATGGCACAATGGATGTTATTTTTTTTATATTAAGACTGATTAATCCAAATCTAATGCCACTTCATACATTATGAAGGTATGAACTGGTCACCTAGTCTAAAATGATTTTTTTTAAAGTATAGTGATATATTTGGATACATTAATTCCATCCATAAATATTACATTGATGATGACTATTATTCACTCATCCATTTGGTGGAAATACTTTTCCCATAATGTGAATATATTACTTTTTTGAAATGTATTCATTATATAAAATAAGTGGGGTTTCCCACACCTCATTATGAAATAGTTACCAATTGTTGATTTCATGAGATATTATAATTTTTCTTGATGGGGATGGATTTCTATATATCGACATGAAATCCCTATCCCCCATGGTATGTCAGTCAAATCTACCCTAATGGATTTTATGTAAGACAACCATTAATTCATGAGTATTGATTTACAAACATTTTTCATATATAATATATTACCTTCATTTTAATGTAAGGTAATGGATGAATTCATAAAAAGGGTATCAAATGGTTCTCCATTGGATTGAATATGGAGTGTACATCAACCCTTATGTTGTTGATGTTTTGCGTCTCTATATATTATCTTCTTTCCTCATATTACTAAGGATGTGTTGGTGGAGGTGAACCGAGTAGTTTAGTATTTTTGTGGTGATTTGAATTCATTGTAAGAGGAATCTATTTTATAGAAATATATGAAGTATGTAATAAATTTTCCCGGAGATGTAGATTACTAATTGAAAAGGGAGTTATTACTTCCCTTTTATTGATGGTGGTGTTCTCATTACATTCATTTCTGTAGAGGAAGTTACACTGGTGATGTCAATAAAATACCATTATAAGAATAAGGACCCAACCATAAAACAAACATAATATTGAATTAAGTTAATAATTAACATTGATGATTTTTTCAGGTTTAAAGTTTTAGAGAAATAGGACATAACTATTACCTCTCCAAATATTACAAAGTAGACACTTCTACCCAGTATCTATTTTTTTCATAAAATAAAAAACTATTGAAAAGAAGAGTAATGTCTTGTTCCATGATTAATATAGCATAACTTGTCCTTGATCCCATCCTTGACCCTATTCCACATTATGTCCTGTGAAAAACCTTTGAAAAACTTGGGATGAGCGTAAAAAGCTCAATAAGGTATACACAAAGAAGGAAAACTGTTAGTTTTTCAAAACAACAAGTAAACAATGAATACATTAACATAAGTAATATTTTTCACCTTTATGAAGTAGTAAATACTCTTCACTGAATAAAAGATCATTACTTACCCTTTTTAACCAAAATATTACCATAAAACCCATATAAAGAACACATAACATATAAAGGTAACTTAGGATATAAACATACATAAATGGAATAACCATACTGTTGACTTCCACACATATCACTAAAAGGAATAGCTATACGACTGACTTCCATACCCAATACATTGGAGGTTATAATGTAACCACCCATCCTGGATTATAACGGAACCACCCGTTATTTGGTTAATCACATAATCCACCCATCAAATGTCCATGTACCATTATAAAATCATAACACATAGAAAAAATATAAAGGAAAGAAAACATTTCCACATTTCAATCACAATATATCACATAAATATATTGACATAAAAAAACCATTATCAAAACCATTTTCAATATCAAAATACATAATAGAGTATATGGTATTTATTTTTTCTTTTAAAAACATTACATCTTGTTATGGAAGCCAAAGATCACGTAATACTCGCGATGGCGGAAAGGTCATTTTCACCGCTTACATTAAAAGAAACATTCCTTTTTTTCATTTAGTAAAATGATTTATAGAAAAATATTTCCATGGAATGAAATGTAATGTGGAAGTATTTTATAGAGTGTATAAAATAAATTCTTGTATTAAAAAAAATATGCCTCAATGAAAGGAGACTAAGATGAGGTCCCTTACAAAGACGGTATCCTTAGATTAAGGATAAATCAATTACATAATTATGTCTGAAAAATATAAATACACTCAATATAATTTGATATTGAGTGTAAAAAAATTATAGGTCATCCACACATATTCTTATCACGACATAATCAAGAAGTAGAGGTTGAACCCAATGAATTGAAATTGGGTTAAGAAGTTCCCTTATAGAAATTCAACAGCCTAATGACATCACTTTAAAATTCAAAAAATGAGTTGATGAGAGATAAAAATGGTATCTCATCACATTGAAATTAAATTTATAGAAATAAATATATATAATAACATATCCAAACATAAGAATATGTAAATTAAAAGACCTAACATAAAGAAGTCTTTTAAAAAGAGGAGGGTGAAAGGTTCCCTTACCGATTTGGGTAACATTCGAAATGTACACCCCATGAAAGAAGGGTCATGAAATGAAGATTTAAATACCAATAAATTAAATTATATTACACAAAGAATACAATCATGGGCAGTACAAACATCAGACAAAAGGAAATAGTGGAAAATGTATCATGAATCTCACAGGAATAAAAAGTGCGAAAGAAACTCATTACCTCATTGTAATCAATCAAGTCATATGAATAAAATATAATAAGAACCAAATGAATCATAGAATAACATGAATATAAATATAATCATGATAATATATATCAAATTTCAGTACACAATACACCACATTCAATAAATAAGTGGAAAACAATAGAAATCTCACGGAATTAAAAGTGAGATAAGAAATCCCCCTACCTCGTGACCGTCTTAACTCGATCGTTCTTTAATCTCAAGAATAATAAAATAAAGTTAATTTATAATTGATTAAGAACCTTTTTCATGTTCATTATCCCTTTTATATCACTTATTACCATGTTATGAACATTATTTAATCATTTAAGTTAATAATGGTCGTTTTGTCAATATTTGGTACTTGAATCAAAAATAAAATTCTTATCATTACAAGTTGTTCATGTGGTAAAATATCCATTATCCCCAGAATGATATTCATGATGTAGATATCATATATATCATATATTTCCATTATATATATGTATTTATACCAGTACATAACATTTGAAGGTAAGAAATGAAATGCACCGTTCATGGAGACGGTAAGTCGTACGTACGCATGAACGCTACTTTCATTTCTATTTCGCATTTAATGGAATGAAAACATTATGATATAAAGGTATATTATAATTAAAGTACATTATCATATATAATATGTAAGAACCCAGTTTTCGCTGTGAAAGAATTTGGAATATTCTTGATGATATTCCAGAGCAGCGCCTTCAGACGGCGTGCGATTCCGAGCCCCGGAGTGGCCGGAATTAAATTTTCAGTGCGGTCACACTAGAAATGCCAAATAAATGGGATAACTCCTAAATGGTGATCCGGATCAGGGATCCGAGTGTACGCATGGGTCCGGAATGAGGTGTTTACCCAAGGAACGACATAAAACTTGTCGGCGCAGGATGTTTGGACCCCTCACTCACTTTCGGAACGTTAAACGGATAAATTAGTTAATTAATTAATTCGTTTAATGTTGAAATGCAGATATATCTTAAACAGTAGCTTGTATTGGAAAAATGAGGGCACCGTTGAGTTTGGAGTGTGCCTTTTACCCTAGGAGGGATATAATTTTCGCGGGCGCGGGCCGTCTGTGGAAAATGGCCCTAGGGGCGTTTTCGTAATTTGGAGACCTCAGGCACTAAGTTTAATAACTTTTGAACGGGGTCTCGGAATAAAATTCTGAGACCGCCGTTGCGCTCAGAGCATGGTTCTTAGCCTAGGGGAGGCTAAATCCTGACCCCGTTGGGAGTTCGGGTATGGGGTCGTGGGAAGGTGTTTAAGTTTATTAATTTATTTAATTAACCTAACCCCCCCTCTCTTCTCCCTCATTTCCCCCTCCCCTGAAAATCCCCTCCCCTCTCCCCTGCCATCTCCGGCGAGGCGACTCCGGCGAAGCGGTCCGGTGAGGCGCGGCCACCCCGGCGGGTTGACGACGAAGCGATGGGTTAGTCCCAAGAGGTAGGTGGTATTCGTTTGAGTTTTAAATCCCGAACCCCCATTTGAACCAAAATTTTAGCATTTATCTATTATTTAATCTTAGAAAAAATTCCATGGCCGTGTAGTATGCATTTTACTCTTTCCATCGCTTCATTCGGAATTGAAATCGGAGTTCGGAGGAACCCGCAGCCCCTCGTCGAAGTTTGCGGGTTTTTAATTTTGTTCCGCCCGGTTTTGGGTTGATCCGGCGGGTTCCGGCGGTCCGGCGATTTCCTAGGGCGGAGCGGCTTCGGTGGCTGGTGGCGGCGCTCATCGGCGGTGGTGGCTGGCAGCGGCGCTCATCGGCGGGGGCGGCTGGCGACGGCGCTCCTCAGCGCGGTGGCGCGGCGGCCAAGCGCACCGGAACGGGACGGCGACCCGGGGTCGCGGTGCGACCTCGGCGGACAGAGACCCGCGAACCACGGGTCTTCGCGTGGGGGCAGTGAGACCAGCCATCCGGGCCGGTCGCATGGCGCCAGGCCGCGGCAAATTGATCCGAGCTCGTGGCCGGGCCGCGTGCCGGCTGTGGGCGGACCGGCCGGACCGGTCCGGTCCAGCCCAAGAGGGTCCCCCCTTCTCATGTAAAATTTTCGGACGCCCGTATTTCGGGCTACAGACGTCCGTTTTGTGCGCCATCAGCGGCAGTGCAGACATTGCGTTGAGGGGAATGTTTTGAGCTGGTTTGGGGAATTTTTAATTCCCGAAACGAGGGGCCTTGGAGGCGCGACGTGTCTTTAAGCGAATTGTCGTTTTTCTAGGGGAAATTGTTTTGGACGGTGCAGACGCGTCCGACGTCCGATTTAAGCGCTGTTAGCAGCGTTGGAACCCTGGCGTCGAGGTGGAGCTTTACAGGGTGGTTCCGGGCATTGAAGCCGGAGTTGAGGCATAGGCCCCCTGGCCCGTCTTTTGAGCGGCGTGCAGCTTTTAGCGGAATTTTTATTGGACGTCCATTCGGGGCGTGGGAATAGTCGATGTTGGGTGTTTTTTTGAGGGCATCATGTGGGCGCAGTCTGCCCGATGTAATTTCGCATGCTGGTGCGGGGCCCACGAGAGCCTTTTGGGCGTCAACAATGATTTTCCAACTTCATCACCGGGCGACCGTTATGGACAAGTGAATAGTCCATCTCGTGTGCTTTTTCGAGAGGATCGCAACGGTGCGATCCATTTGTTGAGTTTCTGGACTGGGTTGTGGGTCCCACGAAGCACCGCTCATGTGCGGTGCGCCGGAACGTATCTTTTTCTCTGGATATCCATTGAACTCATTTGAGTAGTGCTTTTGAAGTGTTTTCCCAAGGGGATCGCAATGGTGCGATGCGCCTGACTGTTTTCAGGGCCGAGGATTGGGATCCCGGGGCGCCGTTCGGGCATGAGGCGGTGTTGGTGACTTTTCCATCGGATATCTGTTGGAGGCGAGTAATTAGTCGATATCTCATGTTTTTTCACGAGGATTACAACGGTGTGAACCGTTTGGTTGTGTAGAGCCTCTTACGCGATCTTGTTAAATGTGGAAGCATGGAAGGTGCTCCAGTGGTGGTTCACCCTACCTTGTTTGTAGTGGACCCTTGGCGTGTGATCGCGCACTCTTGGGAGAGTGATATAAATGATTCACGAGATGTGGTTGGTTGTGCCTGAGCCTTTGAGGTGGAGTTGTTACATCACGCCTTCGTGTTGACGCTGGGTGCCATGTGCACGATAACCTTTGGGTTAGAACGAGGTATACTCTGGGAGTATACGGCAGTGCTTGGAGGTACGTGTGGTTTGTACCTGAGAACGTTTGTGTGCTCAGTTGAGGTTGACGTGGGGCCACACGTCATGTGGGCCCCATCTGCGTGTCGTGTTCTACTTTGCGTACCTTGACCTCTCGTGATGTAGAGGGTCCCACTGTGCTCGTTTGTTTGACCAACAGGGTGGAGCTTTTCCCCTGGATCAGTGCTCGTTTGTTTGACCAACAGGGTTGAGTGGTCTCCCCCTAGTTTCGTTCTCGATGGATCGGCCAGTAGCGGTGCTAGTGGCACCCCGTGATCGAACAGGCGCTGAACCACTTTTGGGAGAGTTGTTCTAGAGTTGGGTGGTTGTGCAATACCCACTCCGTGTTCGGTTGTCCAGTGGTGTACCCTCCAGTAGAGATGGCCAGAGCAGTTCTGAGTTTTAACATCCAGCGAGGCTGGGTAGTGGGTTACTCATCGACTTCTTCGGGTTTACCCTCCAGTGGGGCTGGGCAGTGGGTTGATCCCTGACATTTAGGGTTTACCCTCAAGTAGAGACTGGGCAGTGGGTCACCCGACGCTCTTAGGATCTACCCTCCAGCAGAGACTGGGCAGTGGGTCACCCGACGTACTTATGGTCTACCCTTCAGCAGAGACTGGGCAGTGGGTCGCCCGACTACCTCTTAGGGTCTACCCTCTAGCAAGGCTGGACAGTGGGTTTCCCGTCGTCTAGTTCCTGGTCTACCCTCTAGCAAAGCTAGGCAGTGGGTCGCCTGTCGACTTATTCCAGGTCTACCCTCCAGCGGGGCTGGGAAGTGGGTCTCCTAATGATGTATTGAGGTCTACCCTCTAGTGGGGCTGGGAAGTGGGTTGCATGATGATGTATTATGGTTTTCCCTCCAATGGGACTGGGCAGTGGGTCGCCTGATGATGTATTAGGGTTTACCCTCCAGCAGGGCTTGGCAGTGGGTCTCCCGATATCTGGTTATGAATTACCCTCCAACAGGGCTGGGTAGTGGGACACCTATTGGCATTCCAGAATCAGTCCTTTCTACTAGGCTAGTCTATGCCTTTTCTCCATGAATACCGGAGCGGGACCCTTGGTTGTACGGGTCAGTGATGGAACAGCTTTGACTTTGACAATACTTCTCGACTACGGGGCAGTGACGATTTGTGATTGACGTTCCCCCAGAACTATCAAGTAAGAGGATATTTTCCCCCACCGAGAAGCATCCTTGTGACGCAAACCAAAACCGTGCAGGCGAGTCAGTGCCACCAAAAGAGGATAGTGTTTAGGTGAAGTGGTTTGAGCCCCTTGGATTTCGGTTCAGGGCAGACGTGTGGGATACTGGGCATCGATGGTGTTTCTTCTGGGACTGTTGGCGACTCATTTTCTTGGGCTGAGCTACGGGACGGAGATCCCCTTATGACGTTGTCCGAGCTTCTTGTAGAGCATATATATATGTATATACCTTGTTCGAGTACCCACTTCTTGGGCTTGGTTACTCTCCCTCCAGGAGAGGCGAAGTCACGCGGGGAATGCCACGTGCTTTCCGTGTCTAGCTTCTCAGGGTGAGATTAGTCTACTCTCCTGCTATATGTAGCGAAGACTCGACGGGAAGTTCATCTTCTCACCGTTTCCAGCTCCTAGTGCCTGGATGAGTCTACTTCCTTTCTCTTGTTGGGTTGAGCTGGACTCGTTACAGCACTTTCAGTTGCACTCCTCTACTTTTCCTGTTCTCTCTACTACTCATCCTTCGGTACCTCCTTTGTTGCTCCCTCAAGCCTTCGGGGTATCCTAATGAGTATTTTTATACTCACCCTTGCTTGGGATTTTCCCGCACTTGGTGTGCCCTTGCAGACGACTGACAGGTGGAGCGTGACATCAATGGAGCATAGGAATTCAGGAGCTTGGACCACGTGCGGTGGTCATAGCCGGGTTCCAAGTAGGAGACCCATCAGCTGTTTGTTTTGTTTACCTGCTGCCGGGTTGTGGCACTTTTCGGTTGGGCACTTTTTTTCCCCATTCCTTTTCAGTTTTCCATCATCTTGTACTTTGTACTGTTTAGAGGTCGATGCACATTTGTGGTTTATACATAGTAGTTCCCCTTTTTCTTTACTTGTCTTTTCTTTTAATCTTCACTGTTGCATTGAGTGTGCTACATTTCTGCGTACAGGTACTTAGGCAAAGGCATCCCCGAGTTGTTGTGCCTTCAGTGCTGGTCGCCAGCCCCTGGCCTATGGAGGCGGGCTTGGTGTAGTTACGGCTTGATCCCGGGTAGGGTCGGGTCGTGACAAAGTGGTATCAGAGCTGATCCGTTCCTTGGGACGTTGTGTGGATGTCCCTAAAAGAGGAATTGGTTGGGATATAGGGCAACAATGTTAATGTGTCTCGAGAGCGGCTCTCAGGCTAGGGAGTCCAGTGATGGTGCGGCGGCCGACGTATCCATTCACCAGGACCATGATAACCTCCGTGTCGACTCGGCATGCTGAGACACTTGTTGTAGGGAAGAATGGGTTTGTGCATAACATAGGATTGAGTCTTTGATTGTCCTTCTTGAGTTAGCTCCCCATCATTGTTGTTGTTATATACATTATGCTCATCTGACCGCGGCACTCCTTGATAATATTCAGGATGTCTCCGCGAAGACAGCTAGCCAGGATACCAGCTTTGGCTCGTGATGACGACCCTGTGAGCTACGAGGCCACAGTCTAGGACACATCATGCGAGCCCCTTTTCTCCAGGTGGGCTGGTAGCAGCACCCCCACCTGTTGAGAAACAGCCAGTTTCTTCAGAGTAGGCTGAGCACGAGCGCAGGTTGAGCATGCTCTGCGAGTTCTAGTGGTAGAGACCGCTGAGGTTTAGTGGTTAGCCAGACCCTCAGGTATTAGAGGGTTGGCTAGAGATAGTGGTTAGCCTTTTCAGGCTTGTACAGACGCTGACAGATCAGATAGTGGATTTGGCAGCCATCCTTTTTCTTGGATCAGCATGGCGTTGCTGGAGTCGGGTAACTCAGCTTCTTGACGAGTCATCGCTTTCGTGGGGAGACTTACAATTGTTGTTTCAAGAGGAGTTGTTCCCCTCCTTCTTGCACTCCGTTCGGATTCGGGAGCTCCTGAAATTTCAGCAAGGAGGGATGACGGTGGCCGAGTACGTGGCTAGTTTTGCAGACCGTGCACGCTTTTACCCATACTTGGTGCATGACGACAACCTCCGAGCGCAGAAGATTGAGCAGGGTCTCTGCTGAGAGATTCGTGTTGTCATAGTACCTTTGGGAATTTCCACATATGTTGGGAGTGCTAGAGAAGGCGCTAGTGACAGAGGGATTCCGGTCATGTATTAGTGTTGGTGGTGGAAGCAGGCACGTCGGAGCCGAGATGTCTACCGTAGCTAGCAGGCGTCGGCAAGCGGAACCTTGACGCTGGTGGCTTTCTGACAACCGGACTTAGGGGCGTGGTCGTACACCACAGTGGCTCCGGAGGGCACCAGTACAGAATAGAGAGAGTCAGTGCTATGCTTATGACGGGCGAGGACACTTGGCATGAGACTGCCCGACCCGAGTTACAGAGAGCTTCAGGCAGGCAGCAGGTGCACCACCATGACAGGGGTAGCGCCGTGATCGGAGTATTACCCAGAGAGGTGGTGCTAGCAGAGGAGTGGGAGGATTAGGTTGTGGGGGACGACACTATGATGTCTTCCCATCACCACTAGGTGGTCCACGTCATGCTCCGGGAGCTGATAGTTGGGACCACGGGCAGCCGTGGGCTTTGGATGTCTACTATCCTGCAGAGCATGAGGTGATAGGGGGTACACTCTATAGCTCTTCTACCATTTTGCAGTAGAGTTGGTAGACGCTATGTGTGAAAGTCTTTTCTCCTTGCTCCTTGTTTGAGGTGTTACTAGGGTGACGCAGGGCGTCGGGTGTAACCCTGTGTTGGTAAGGAAAAGGCGTGACACCTTTTCCTTTAGTCGATGGTGTGGACTCCGTCACTTTTCAAGAGTGTAAGAGAATCTTGGTTGCGAGACATCGACTATGAAATCTTGCATGACCAGATATCCTTGGGTGCTTTACCATATGAATATTCTAAAGGAGGGAATCACCTGGCCTTGTCCCATGCCCAAGCAGTGATTCCTATCGCAACGTGCGTTGTAGAGGCTTGACCGGGGAGGTGAGCTACCCCCGAGAGCCTTCGGGCCGTTTGAGACCGTGCAGAGGGATGGCGAGGTTCCCTACCGCCTTTCCCTAACCCCAAAGTCTGGAGTGGGTGCACCACATCATCAAGGTCTGACCTCACATGAACAGATCAATCCTTTGGTCTGTGTGCGGTGATGCAGAGTTGTGCGTGGGTTCTTCTGGGTATGGGAAATCCAGGTGTGGGTTAGTACCCTGTGTTGCTCCCTAGTTTTGCTTTTCGGGGACGAAAATCTTGAAGGAGGGAATGATGTAAGAACCCGGTTTTTTCTGTGAAATACTGTGGAGTATTTTTGAAGATATTCCAGAGTAGCGCCTTCAGACGGCGTGCGATTCTGAGCCCCGGAGTGTTCGGAATTAAATTTTCAGTGCGGTCACACTGGAAACGCAAAATAGTTGGGATAAATCCTAAACGGTGATCCGGATCAGGGATCCGAGTGTATTAATGGGTCCGGAATGGGGTGTTTACCCTAGGAATGAAATAAAACTTTTCGGCGCGGGATGTTTGGACCACTCGCTCGCTTTCAGAACGTTAAATGGATAAATTAGTTAATTAATTAATTATTTTAATGTTGAAACGCAAGTATCTCTTAAAAGGTGGCTCGGATTGGAAAACTGAGGGAACCGTTGAGTTCGGAGCGTGCCGTTTACCCTAGGAGGGGTATAAGTTTCGCGGGCGCGGGCCGTCTGTGAAAAATGGCCCCAGGGGCTTTTTCGTAATTTGGCGACCTCGGCCGCTATGTTTAATAAATTTTGAATGGGGTCTCGGAATAAAATTCCGAGACCTCCATTGCACACAGATTGTGGTTCTTAGCCTAGGCCAGGCTAAATCCTGACCCCGTCGGGAGTTCGGGTACGGGGCCGCGGGAGGGTGTTTAAGTTAATTAATTTATTTAATTAACATAACCCCCCCTATCTTCTCCCTCATTTCCCCCTCCCCTGGAAAGCCTCTCCCCTATCATCCTTCATCTCCGGCGAGGCGACTCCGGCGAAGCGGACCGGCGAGGCGCGGCCACCCTGGCGGGTTGACGGTGAAGCGACAGATTAGTCCCAAGAGGTAGGTGGTATTCGTTTGAATTTTAAATCCCGAACCCCCTTTGAAACCCAATTTTAGCATCTATTTGTTGTTTAATCATCGGAAAAATTTCATGGCCATGTATTACGCATTTTAATCTTTCCATCGCTTCTTTCGGAATTGAAATCGGAGTTTGGAGGAACCCGCAACCCCTCGTCGAAGTTTGAGGGTTTTTAATTTTGTTCCGGCCGGTTTTGGGTTGATCCGGCGGGTTCCGGCGGTCCGGCGATTTCCTAGGTCATAGGGGCTTCGATGGAGATCGGCTGGAAGCAGCGCTCATCAGCAGTGGCAGCTGGTGGTGGCGGTCATCGGCGGTGGCGGCGCTCCTCAGCGCGGCGGCGCGGCGGCCGAGCTCGCCGGAACAGGACGACGACCCGGGGTCGCGGCGTGACATCGGCGGACAGAGACCCGCAAAACACGGGTCTCCACGTGGGGTCAGTGAGACCGGCCGTCCGGGCCGGTCGGGTGGCGCCAGGACGCGGCCAGCGGGCCGCGGTGAAGTGATCCAGGCCCACGACCGGGCCGGGCCGGCCCAAGAGGGCCCCCCCTTCTCTTGTAAAATCTTCGGATGCCCGTATTTCGGGCTACAGAAGTCCGTTTTGCGCGCCGTTAGTGGCAGCGCGGACCTTGCGTCGAGCAAAATGTTTTTGAGATGGTTTTGGGAATTTTTAATTCCCGAAACGAGGGGCCTCAGAGTCGCGACGCGTCATTAACCGAATTGTCGTTTTTCCGGGGGAACTTGTTTTGGACGGTGCAGACGCGTCCGATGTCCAATTTAAGTGCCGTCAGCGGTGTTGGAACCCTAGCGTCGAGGCGGAGGATTCCATGGTGGTTCCGGCCGGTGAATCTAGTGTTGAGGCATGGGCCCCACGACCCGTCTTTTGAGCTACGTGCAGCTTTTAGCGGCATTTTCATCGGACGTCCGTTCGGGGCGTGCGAGCAATCGATGTTGGGTGTTTTCCGAGGGCATCGCGTGGGCGCGGTCTGCCCGCTGTAATTCCGCACGCTGGTGCGGGGCCCGTGAGGGCCGTTTGGGCGTCGACAGTGATTTTCCATCTTCATCACCGGGAGACCGTTATGGACAAGTTAATAGTCCATCTCGTGTGCTTTTTTGAGGGGATCGCAACAGTGTGATCAATTCGTTGAGTTTCTGGACTGGGTTGCGGGTCCCACGAAGCACCGCTCGTGTGCAGTGCGCCGGAACGTATATTTTTCTCCGAATATCCGTTGCACTCATATGAGTAGTGCTTTTGACATTTTTTCTCGAGGGGATCGCAATAGTGCGATGCGCCCGACTGTTTTTGGGGACGAGGCTTGGGATCACGGGACGCCGTTCGGGCGTGATGCGGTGTTAGTGAATTTTCCATCGGATATTAGTTGGAGGCAAGTAATTAGTCGATCTCGCATGTTTTTCCATGAGGATTACAACGGTGTGAACCATTTGGTTGTGTGGAGGATCTTGTGTGATCTTTTTAAATGTGGAAGCATGGAAGGTGCTCCAGTGGTGGTTTGCCCTACCTTGTTTATAGCAGACCCTTGGCGCGTGATCGCGCACTCTTGGGAGAGTGATATAAATGATTCAAGAGATGTGGTTGGCTGTTCCTGGGCCTTTCAGGCGGATTTGTTACGTCACACCTTCATGTTGACGCTGGGTGTCGTGTGCACGATAGACTTTGGGTTAGAAAGAGGTATACTCTGGGAGTATACGAGAGCGCTTGGAGGTACGTGTGGTTTGTACCTGTGAACGTTTGTGCACTCAGTTGGGGTTGACATGGGGCCACATGTCTTGTGGTCCCCATGTGCATGTCATGTTCTTCTTTGTGTACTTTGACCTCTCACGACGTAGAGGGTCCCTCTGTGCTCGTTTGTTTGAACAGCAGGGTGGAGCTTTTAACCTAGCTCTGTGCTCATTTTTTTGACCAGCAGGGTTGAGTGGTCTCCCCTTGGTTTCGTTCTCGATGGATCGGCCAGTAGCGGTTCTAGTGGCACCCCGTGACGGAACAGGAGCTGAACCTATTTTGGGAGAGTTGTTCTGGTGTTTGGTGGTTGTGTGATACCCACTCCGTGTTCGGTTGGCCAGTGGTGTACCCTCTAGTAGAGATGGACAGAGTAGTTCTGATTTTCACCCTCCAGTGAGGCTGGGCAGTGGGTTACTCATCGACTTCTTCGGGTTTACCCTCTAGTGGGGCTGGGCAGTGGGTTGCTCACTGACTTTTAGTGTTTACCATCTAGTAGAGACTGGGTAGTGGGTCACCCGACGCTCTTAGGG
Organism: Viscum album; assembly: GCA_963277665.1. NCBI lineage: Eukaryota > Viridiplantae > Streptophyta > Magnoliopsida > Santalales > Viscaceae > Viscum > Viscum album. The sequence continues at coordinate 2,107,639,697 of OY728122.1, read as the reverse complement.
TCTACCCTCCAGCAGAGACTGGGTAGTGGGTCACGTGACGCACTTAGGGTCTACGCTCCAGCAGAGACTGGGCAGTGGGTCGCCCGACGACCTCTTACGGTCTACCCTCCAGCAGGGCTGGGCACTAGGTCACCCGTCATCTAGTTCCAGGTCTACCCTCCAGTAAGGCTGGGCAGTGGGTTGCATGTCGACTTATTCAAGGTCTACCATCCAGCGGGGCTGGGCAGTGGGTCACCTGATGATGTATTGAGGTCTACCCTCTAGCGGGGCTGGGAAGTGGGTCACCTGATGATGTATTATGGTTTACCCTCCAGTGGGGCTGGGCAGTGGGTCGCCTGATGATGTATTAGGGTTTACCCTCCAGCAGGGCTGGGTAGTGGGACACTTGTTGGCATTCCAGACTCATTCCTTTCTACTAGTCTAGTTTGTGGCTTTCCTCCATGACTACCGGAGCAGGACCCTTAGTTGTACGGGTCGATGATGGATCGACTTTGACTTTGAGAATACTTCTCAACTACAGGGCAGTGACGATTTGTGGTTGAAGTTCCCCCAGAACTCTCAAGTATGAGGAGATTTTCCCCCACCGAGACACATCCTTGTGAAGCAACCTAAAACCGTGCGGGCGAGTCAGTGCCGCCCAAAGCGGATAGTGTCGAGGTGTGGTGGTTTGAGCCCCTTGGCTTGAGGTTCGGGGCAGACATGCGGGATGCTGGGCATCGATGGAGTTTCTTCTGGGACTGTTGGTGAATCATTTTCTTGGGCTGAGCTACGGGATGGAGATGACCTTATGACATTGTTTAGGCTTCTTGTAGAGCATATATATATGTATATACCTTGTTCGAGTACCCACTTCTTGGGCTTTGTTACTCTCCCTCCAAGAGAGGCGAAGATGCATGGGCTATGCCAGGTGCTTTCCGTGTCTAGATTCTCAGGGTGGGATGAGTCTACTCTCCTCCTATAGGTAGTGAAGACTCGATGGGAAGTTCATCTTCTCACCGTTTCCAGCTCCAAGTTCCTGGACGAGTCTACTTCCTTTCTCTTGTTAAATTGAGCTAGACACTTTATTGCACTCCTCTACTTTTCATGTTCGCTCTACTGCTCACCCTTTGGTACCTCATTTGTTGCTCCCTTGAGCCTCCGAGGTATCCTACTAAGTATTTTTATACTCACCCCTGCTTGGGCTTTTCCCTTACTTGGTGTGACCTTGCAGACGATGGAAAGGTGGAGTGTGACTTCAGTGGAGCATAGGAGTTCGGGAGCTTGGACCGCGTACGGTGGTCGTAGCCGGGTTCCAGGTGAGAGACCCATCAGCTATTTTTTTTCTTTACCTATTGTCGGGTTGTGGCACTTTTTGATTGGTCACTTGTTTTTCCCCTTTCCTTTTCATTTTTCCTTCAGCTTGTACTTTGTACTGTTTAGAGGTCGATGCACATTTGTGGTTTATACATAGAAGTCCCCCTTTTTCTTTACTTGTCTTTTCTTTTACTCTACACTGTTGCATTGAGTGTGCTGTGTGCGTGCGTACAACTACTTAGGCAAAGGCCACCCCGAGTTTTTGTGCCTTCGGCACTGGTCGCAAGCCCCTGGCCTATGGAGGCGGGCTTGGGGTAGTTGCGGATCGAGCCCGGGTAGGGTCGGGTCGTGACATAATATCATTAACTACATCCTTTATACATCCCACATATGGCATTAACGATTCAAATAACTTTGAGGGGGTGGTAGTCCGCACTTCCTAAAATGAAATTATCACATTTACCCATTATGGAAAACATAAAGTTATGGAATAAATGAAAAAAAATAATCAAAAGGAAAACATAAACATAATATATATCATATATAAATATATTGGCATCTTAATGGCCACCATGGGAGGATGTAGGAGATAATTGAACAATCATCGTTTCGTGAGGCAGTAGTTCGCCGTCCACAGAAACAATATGTTCTTCACCCATTAGATGGAGGTGTGTGTATGTGTAGTGCGAATCCATCTCATAACAACATCCTAGTATATTGAAGATATTTTTGTTGTTACAAAAGAACATAAGAGAAGACATTACCTTTAAATCGGGTAACTCCCCTTGGTTTGAACCAAAAGGGTTCCTTGAAGTGCTTTTTGCCTAAGTTAAGGCTTCTAGGATGAAGAGAGGGATATTGGGAGATTATTTGAGTAGAGGTTGGTCGATCCGAAGTGCTTGGGAAGTGTGAGAAATGGGTTGGAAGTGGGTTGTTTTTATAAGGGAGTGAAGGGTCTCTTTTGAAAAGCATGAAAATAGTATTTTATTATATAATGTTTTTTCAGTTTCTAAAGGTCCAAAAATAAATAATGTCGAAGATAAGGTGTCCCGTGTTCGAAATAAAATCATCCAATAAAAATTGGACAAGTGTTGGATATTATTTCAAACATTATCTACTTATTTATTTAAATCATTCATTAATGACGTAAACACTGCATCATCATTATGTCATAAATAATTTTATTCATTTGATGTCTAAAAATTATAAAAAAATTATCATGATGTAGGATCTCTTTTTAGATTTATAAAGAATGTTTATAGTTAAAAATATAACTTATATAACCCCGTGTAAAAATTGTTTTAGTAAAACAATACATGTTTGTGATATTTTTATTTTTACTTTAAATAAAAAGGTATTAATGTCATTATCATACCCAAGTGGCTCCATGGGGTCCCCAAATTGACCCATGGATTGTCTTGGTCATCCATGACTCATCAAATAAGGTTAGGAATGTGTCAAGGTAACTTTATATTATTATAACATTATTTCTACCCTAAATTACCCTAATTACCTCTAATTGTGTTTAATAATACTCAAAATATACTATTCACCAAAAACTATTTTCATTCCATTGAACCACATTTTACATACTAATGAAACCCATGTTTATCGGATTTTTGAAATTCGATTCACAGAAGTGGTAGAGTTTCGTTTAAACGACAAATTCAGTTGTTTTAACTACCACTTAGTGGATTCACTATTCATCCAAAATTGATGTTTTTTAGAAAAATACCAAAAATTCACCCTAAGATATACTTGATATTCCAAATTCAAAAATGATGTCTATTTTACAAAATTAAAAACATATATGTTTCATTAATTAATTTTATAATTAATTTCCGTTGTAAAATCAAATAGTGTGTTTTTAAGAAACTATATTTATCAAAATATTGACACTTGTTTATGTCCAATTTCAAAGTGAAATTAATTCCAATGACCAATATTGGAATAAAAGGTAAAAATATATTCTAATTTCACTTTAAAACCAATTAAAAAAAATAATGTAACAATCTAAATATATTAGATTAAAAGGAGATTCTGAATTAAAATATAACATTTTCACTATTCATTAAAAATGAACATTATCGAAAAAATAACAAAAACATACGCAACATAAATTTTTATTTCCCGATTCTAAAGAAGGATTTTATTTGGTCCAATAGAATATATAAGAGTGACCAAAAATATTTTTAAAGAGGTTTTTCCATCAAAAGGCGATAAATTGACCTTTTAGTGAATATTAGAGTATTTACGCCTAAAATTGAATTCTTTTCTTATTTTAAGCATTTATATTTTATTGAAAAAATGTAAAAACATTTAAAAAACATATATAATCATATTTTAGTTATTTATATTCATTCCTGCAAATACAACGGCTAGGTGCTATCTACCATTTAAAATATTGTTATTATATTATTAGTGTGCAACGTAAGGTTTCAAAGAAACTCGTTATTGCGTATCAGGTATGCCATCAAACATAGAAAACCCTTTTAAGTAAAATTAATATTTAATCCAAAAATATTAATTAATATGAATATATCATATTCTTTATTTACCTGAGATGTTACATCTTTCCCCGCTTTTGGGAAATTGCGTCCTCACAATTTTATAATGGGGCTCAGAAACTTCATTGAATGCCCCACATCAGAAAAGGAGTAAATTAAACTATAACTTTAAAATAAAGAATGAAAATTACAAAGGTCACTCAAGAAAACTGATACTAGGATTCCATGAAAACATGGATATTGAAGAGAAAACAAAGGGTCGAGTTCTGATGGAGAGTGATAGAAAACATGTTTAGGATAATGTTATCCACAAGGAAATCACAAACTTATGATGTGTGTAAACGGTTGTTGATTACCCAGTAGGAAAAGTAAACCAACAAAGTTTTTGTTTTATGTTCCTTTTCATAATTTTGAGGAATTAATTTACTACATAGAATAAAAACATAAGGAAATACACTTACCTTCAAGTAGAGTTTCAACCTTTAATAAGTTTCTACCAAAACTAATTTTTTCTCCAAACGATGAGCATTCAAAAAGACTTGTTTACATCAAAAGCACAATAATCATTTTATAGAGAATAACATAATCCAAAAAAGGAGAAATATATATTTCCCTTGTATTTAGACATCAAATAAACCAAAATTGTCAGTACAACATCAGATAATCCCAAAAAAGTATAATCTTTCACAAAAAGAAAAACTACTCTTAATCTGCGAAATTTTTCCAATAAAACCCAAAGTTCATCAAAGACCATTCAAAAAACATCCATCCATAAAATTCTTCAAATTAAACCAAAATAAGATTGAAAACCAAATCTCTGAAGGATTTAATCACATAGTCTTCCAAGGTAAATCTTAACATTTATCTCTAAATAACATCAGTTACTCTTAAAGTATCATACTGAAAAGTAATTAACCTAATCACATATCCTCCATGATACGTTAATCATTCCCATAGATAACCCAAAATCAACTTATTCTTGATTCATAAAATCATCTAACTAAAAATAATAAGTCATACTAACCAGGGACATCACATAGTCCAGTGGTAGGCGATAAGTACCTGTCGCAATTTGGTTGTGGGTTCAATTCCTACAGCTTCGTCCGATGTGACGGGTTACACACTGTTTGTGTGTTGTCCCTTTTCAAAAACTACATAATTTTATAACATTCCCAAAAAGTGGTAAATTCATCAAAAATAACCATATGATATTTTAACCACAAAGGTTATCTAATAACTTTCGTTTTGCAGCCCAAAATGTATTAACCGGTAATTACCTCAAATTAAAGGATCATATAAACCAAAATGGTTCTTTATAACTATATCCACAAAAGAAAAGATAATTATTCCTCGAATAAAATTATCCTATACCAAACATCAGGGTTACACAAACATTAAAATGTCTTCTATTGTGATCTCATCATCAAAAGAGCCTTAATACATTTAATAATTTCACCATTCTAAAGTCTACCATAACTCTCGAATCCCTTATATGTTTACTTCTTACTAATTCAACATTATTCATGATTTATTAACCATTTCATTGAAACTTATTATGAAATAATTCTTTCCTAAAAACAAAATCGTGAATCATATGCTATGATTCAATAATTGGAAACCATATGTTAAGAAATAATCCATACCTTTCATTGGTCATTGTTAGTTGCTTTATCCCCAATCGGAATGGAATTAGGTATTTGTAAATGAATATTTGTACCATCCTAGTGATCCCATTCCCAAAACTTCTTCATGGGACATGTGTTTTTATAATGAACATGCACACCACATTTAAAACATTCAATTGATCCATCAGAAAGGACTTATTTCCCTTTCCTAGATCCAACTAGATTCTTCCTCTTTCCATGGTAGGTTCTTACTTTATGACCTTCATTTCCATATCTATATCATCTTTCTATCCCTTTGAAACATTTTCCCAGGTGTTTCTTCCACATCATTGACATGTAGGTTTTTTAACACAGTTACCTTTACGATTATTACCTGAACTTCCGTAGGGGTTTGTTTCTCGCATATATGATACCTTATAAATATCAATATAGTTTAGGTGGTCTATCATGACTCCAGATAGTTGGTTGATAATTAACGTAAGTGTTCTCATGGCATATCCCATATCATTCAGTTGCTCGTTCGGAAAACCATCACAGTTTTCTTCACATCCACTATTACATTGGTGCCTGCTAGATCCAGCCATTTACTAAAACCAAAAAGGTCATTGTGAGTATATTAGTAAAATCATCATATAATATCTTATGAGGAGGTTAAATGCTAAGATATACTTATTCATGTTGTCTTAAACTCATTAAATTTATACAAATAACTATGAATCTTTCTAAAATCCTTACCATTATGGTAATGTCACTTGTGAATAAAGAATACCCTATCCTCTAAAGCTCTCTTAACAGACCTCTGATACCAACTATAAGGACTTTTCCTTAAATCATTAATAATATTTAATTAAGTTAATAATTCACATTGAGGATATTTTCAGGTTTAGAGTTTTAGAGAATTAGGATAAAAATATTACATCTCAAAAGATTACAAAGTAGACACTTCTACCCAGTATCTCTATTTTTATAAAATAAAAACTATTGAAAAAAATAGTCATGTCTAGTTCCATGTTTAAGATAGCATGAATTTTCGAGGATCCCATCCTTGACCCTATTCCACATTATATCCTATGAAAAAAAATTCAAAAACTTGGGATGAGCCTGAAATTCTCAGTAAGGGATACACAAAGAAAGAAAACTATTAGTTTTTCAAAACAACAAGTAAACCATGAATACTTTATCATAAATAATACTTTTCACCTTTATGAAGTAGTAAATACTCATCACTGAATAATAGATCATTACTTATCCTTTTTAACCAAAATATTACTATAAAACCAATATAAAGAACACATAACATATAAAGGTAACTTGGGATATAATCATACATAAATGGAATAACCATACAGTCGACTTCAACACATATCAATAAATGGAATAGCCATACAACCGACTTCTATACCCAATGAATTGGAGGTTATAATGTAACCACCCATCCTGGTTTATCACGGCACCACCCGTCATTTGGTTAATCACATAATCCACCCATAAAATGTCCAAGTACCATTATAAAATCGTAACACATACAACAAATATAATGGAACGAAAACATTTCCACATTTCAATTAAAATATATCACTTAAATATATTGACATAACAAATCCATTATCAAAACCATTTTCAATATCAAAATATATAAAAGATTATATGGTATTTATTTTTTCATTTAAAAACATTATGGCTTGTTAAGGAAGCCAATGTTCAAGTAATACTCGCGGTGGCAGAATGGTCGTTGTCACCACGTACTTTAAAAGAAACATTACTTTTTTGTCATTTAGTAAAACAATTCATAGAAAAAGATTCCCTTTTAATGAAATGTAAATTCAAAGGTGTTTATATAGTGTATTAAAGAAGGTCTTGTATTAAAACAAAATATGACTCAATGAATGGAGACTGAGACGATGTCCCTTACAAAAATGGTATACTTAGATTAAGGATAAATCAATTACATAATTATGTTTGAAAAATATAAATACACTCAATATAAGTGGATATTGAGTTTAAAAAATTCAAAGGTCATCCACACATATTCCTAGAACGATATAATCAATAAGTAGAGGTTTGACCCAAAGAATTGAAATTTGGTTAAGAAGTTCCTTTACAGAAATTCGACAGCCTAACAACCTCACTTGAAAATTCTGAAAATGGGTTGATGAGAGATAAAAAGGGTATCTCATCACATGGACATAAAATTTACAGCAATAAGTATATATAATAACATATCCTAACATAAGAAGATGTAAATTAAAAGTCCTAACAAAAAGAAGTCTTTTAAAAATAAGAGGGTGAAAGGTTCCCTTGCTGATTTGGGTATCTTTCGAAACGTACACCCCATGAAAGAAGGGTCATACAATGAAGATGTAAATACCCATTAATTAAATTATATTACACAAATAATACAATCATGGGCAGTAAAAACACCTCACAAAACGAAATACTGTCAAATGTAGCATTAATCTCACAAGATTAAAAAGTGAGATAAAAAACCCTTACGTAGTTGTTATCAATCAAGTCGTATGACCAAATGATAATAAAAACCAAATGAATCACAGAATACCATGAATATAAAAAGAATCATGATAATATATATCAAATGTAAGTACACAATAAACCACATGAAATAAATAAGTGGCGAACAATAGATATCTCATGGAATTAAAAGTGAGATAAGAAATCCCCTTACCTCATGTCCGACTTGACTTGATCGTTCTTTAATGTCCTGAATAATAAAATAAAGTTAATTTTTAATTGATTAAGAACATTTTTCATGTTCATTGTACCTTTTATATCACTTATTAACATGTTATGAACATTATGTAATCATTTAAGTTAATAACGGTATTTTTGTCGATATTTGGTACTTGTGTAAAAAATAAAATTATTTTAATTACAAGTTGTTCATGTGGTAAAATATCCATTATCTCCAGAATTATATTCATGATGTAGATATCATATATATAATATATATCCATTTTATATATGTATTTATACCAGTTCATAACATATGAAGGTAAGAAATGAAATGCACCGTTCATGGAGACAGTAAGCCATACGTATGCATGAACGCTACTTTCATTTCTATTTCGCATTTAATGGAATGAAAACATTTTGATATAAAGGTATATTGTAATTCCAGTATAATATCATATATAATATCATTAACTACATCCTTTATACATCCCACATATGGTATTAAGGATTCAAATCACTTTGAGGGGGCGGTAGTCCGCACTTCCTAAAATGGAATTATCGCATTTACCCAATATGGAAACCATAACGTTATGGAATAAATGGGAAATACAGAATCATAAGGAAAAAATAAACATAATATATATCATATATAAATAAAGTGACATCTTAATGGCCCCCATGAGAGGTGGTAGGAGATAATCGAACAATCATCATTTCGTGAGGTAGTAGTTCAACGTCCATAGAAACAGTATGTTTTTCACCTATTAGATGGAGGTGTGTGTAAGTGTAGCTCGAATCCTTCTCTTGAAAACATACTAGTATATTAAAGATATAGTTTTTGTTACAAAATAAAGGAATAAAAATAGTTTAAGGGGTTGGAGAAGTAAAATAAAACAAAAGAACATAAGAGAAGACATTACCTTTAAATCGGGTAACTCCCCTTGGTTTGAACCAAAAGGGTTCCTTGAAGTACATTCTGCCTAAGGTAAGGTTTCTAAGATGAAGAGAGGGATCTTGGGAGATTATTTTAGTAGAGGTTGGACAAGCCAAAAGTCTTGATAAGTGTGAGAAATGGGTAAGAAGTGGGGTATTTTTTAAGGGAGAGGAGGGGATCTTTTGGAAAGCTTGAAAATATTATTAAATTATATCATGTTTTTCGGTTAATAAAGGTCCAAAAATCATTACAGACGATGATATGGTGTCCCATTTTCGAAATAAAAAAATTCAATAAAAATTGGACAAGTTTTGGATATTATTTTAAACTTTATATTCTTATTTATTTAAATCATTCATTAATGACGTAAACACTGCATCATCATTGTGTCATAAATAATTTTATTTATTTGATGTCTAAAAATTATAAAATAAGTATGATGATGTAGGAAATCCTTTTATATTTCTAATTAATATTTAGAGTTAAAAATATAATTTATATAACCCCTTGTAAAAATTGTTTTAGTTAAACAATACATGTTTGTGACATTTATATTTTTACTTTAAATCAAAAGGTATTAACGTGATTATCATACCCAAGTGGCTCCATGGGGTCCCCAAATTGACCCATGGTTTTTCTTGGTCGGCCATGACTCATAAAATAAGGTTTGGACATGTTTCAAGGTAATTTAATATTATTATAACATTATTTTTACCTTAAATTACCCTAATTATTTCTAATCGTGTTTAATAAAACTCAAAAGTTACTATTCACCAGAAAATATTTTCAACCCATTGAACCACATTTTACATACTAATGACAACCATGTATGTTGGATTTTTCAAATTCGATTCACAAAACTGGTAAAGTTTCATTTAAACGAAAAAAACCTTTTTTTTAACTAGTACATAGTGGTTTCACTATTCATCAAAAATTGACGTTTTTTAGAAAAATACCAAAAATTCACCCTAAGCTATACATGATATTCTGAATTAAAAAATGATGTCTATTTTACAAAATTCAAAACAAATAAGGTGAATTAATTAATTTTATAATTAATTCTCGTTGTAAAAACAAATAGCGTGTTTTTAAGATACAATATATATCAAAAGATTGAAACTTTTTTATGTCCAACTTCAAAGTGAAATTAATTCCAATGTCCACCATTGGATTAAATTGTAAAAATATATTCTAATTGCACATTAAAAAAAATTAAAATGATAATCTAACCATATAAATAAATTAGATTAAAAGGTTCTTTTGTATTAAAATACAACATTTTTCACTATTCATTAAAAATGAACTTTATCGGAAAAATAACAAAAACATACACAAATTAAATTTTGAAGTCCTGATTCTAAATAAGGATTTTATTTGGTCGAATAGAATGTATATATATGTCCCTAGCCTTAAAACTTACTTAATATTGATTTAAATGAATAATTCACATTGAGGATCTTTTCATGATTTAGAGTTTTAGAGAATTATGACATAACTATTACATCTCAAAAGATTAAAAAGTATACACTTCTACTAAGTTTCCATAAAATAAAAACTCTTAAAAAGAAACATGTCTAGTTCCATGTTTTAGATAGCATGAATTTCCCTTGATCCCATCCTTGACCCTATTCCACATTAAGTCCAGTGAAAAACATTTAAAAAAACATGGGGTGAGCATAAAAATCTCAGTAAGGGATACAAAAAGAATGAAAACTATTAGTTTTTCAAAAAAACAAGTAAACCATGTATACTTTATCAAAGTAATACTTTTTACCTTTATGAATTAGTAAAAAACACTTCACTGAATAAAAGATCATTACTTACCCTTTTGTAACCAAAAGATTACCATAAAACCCATATTAAGAACACATAACATATAAAGGTAACTTGGGACATAAACATACTTAAATGGAATAACGATACAGTCAACTTCCACACATACTTAATAGAATATCCATATGGCCGACTTCCACACATACTTAATTGAATAGCCATATGACTGACTTCCATACCCAATGCATTGGACGTTATAATGTAACCACCCGTCCTGGTATTCACGGCACCACCCGTCATATGGTTTATCACGTAACCACCCGTAAAATTTCTTAGTACCATCATTACACATAAAATATTGTAAATATAAACATTTCAATAACAATATTTCATTTGCAATCACAATAAGTAATTCAAAGATATTGAATTAATCAATCCATTTTCAAAAACCATTTAAAATAGATTTTTGAATCAAAGTGTCCCATACCACTTTGAAGCTTATAATGGAATTATAATTTTAAAACATTAATGTCCATATAAATAAATACTGAAAACCATTTTGAAAACATGGAAATTAAAGATAATGATTTAGAATAATGAATCTTTAAAACATTTAAAATGATATTTTTGTTAAAGAGTTTTTAACAAAATGGGAGACTATTAAATACAAATAATTGAAGAATAACAGTTAATACGAGCTTTATTATATAATGAGAATAAATGGATTCATGATATAATATTTCAAAGGATAGTATACACAGCATATAAGAGTTAATTGGTGCATAACAACAATTAAGTCTCAACGGAAATGTAAATTGAGATGAAATCCATTATAATGATGGTATCCTTAAATTAAGGATAAATATATCATAGAATTATGTGTGATAAATATAAATACACCCAATATAATTGGATATTAAGTGTGAAACAATCATAGGTAATTCACAAATAATCATGGAAAAACAAAACCAATGACATAGATATTTATCTCAAGGAAATGACATTCAGTAATGATTTCCCATACAAGTTCGTAAGAATTTATCAATGAGATGATTATGTGTAGAAATAGCATATCTACACAATGGTTGGTGGAAATTACAACCTATATATTCCACACATAATCTTGGCATAATAAAATAATGAAGTATAGGTTTAACCCAAAGAATTGAAAGCGGGTTAAGAAGTTCCCTTACAGAAATCCGACAGCCTAACGGCGTCACTTTAAAATTCATAAAATTAGTTTATGAGAGAGAAAATTGTATATAATCACTTGGAAATGAAATTTACATAAATAATGATATAGAAGAACATATCCCAAAATAATAGTATGTGAATTTAAAGACATAACAAAATAAGTCTTTTAAAAATAGGTGGGTGAAAGGTCCCCTTACCGAGTTGGGTAACTTTCGAAACGTACACCCCATGGAAGAGGGGTCATACAATGAAGATGTAAATACCCAGAAATTAAATTATACTACAAAAAGTGTATAATAATTGGAATTACATACACTACTCAAAGGAAATAGTGGAAAACGTAGCATAAATGTCACGGGAATAAAAGTGGGATGAAAAATCCCTTACGAAAACACGGTAGCCTAACGGCGCCACTTAAAACATCCAAAAATGGATTTATGAGATCAAATGGTGTCTATCATAATATGAAAATAAAAAGTACATTATGAGAAATATAAAAGAACATCACCAAACATAATAAAGTTGAGCTTAAAATAAATTACATAAAAGAGAGTACTTAAAAAGAAAGAGAGAGGTTGGATCCCTTAAGAAAATTCGGCAGCATAACAGCGCCACTCAAAACATCCAAAATGGATTGATTAAAGAAAATAGGGTCTCTCATAATATGAACATAAAAATTACTGTAATATTAATATAAAATAACATCCCAATCATAAGAAATATGTGCTTAAAAGGAATGACATAAAAGAGTGTATTTAAAAAGAAAGAGAGGGGTAGGATCCCTTACCTCATGTCTGACTTGTCTTGTTCGTTTCTTTATATTACAGAAGAATAAACATAGGTCAATTTATAATTTATTAAGGAAATATTTTAAATATTATTATTCATTTCATATCACATATTATAATGTTATAATAATTGGTTAATAATGTGAGTTCATATCAGACGTTTTTGCCGATGTTTGGTACATGAGTCAAAAATGAACTTGTTTGAAAATTATTGTCCATGTAGTTTTAAGTAAATCATATCCAGAATATTATTAATGATTTAAATATCATATATATCCATTACATATTCATTTAATACTAATCCATAACATTTGGAGATAAAAAGAAATGAAATGCTCCGTTCATGGAGATGGTAGGCCGTACGTACGCATGACCGCTACTTTCATTTCTTTGTAATATTAATGGAATTAAAAATAATTGAGATATATATATATATATATATATATATTATAATTCCAGTATAATATATCTGTTATATAGGTCACATATTTTCATTAATTTCATTCTTTATACATTTTATATATTGCATGAACGAGTCGCATCACTTGAGGGGGCGGTAGCCCACACTTCCTCGTATGAAATTATCGCATTTTCACAACATGAAAAGAATAAAGGAATGTTTTAAATTTAAAATTAAGAAGAATATAGAAAAAATAAATACCATATATATCATATATAAAATATAGTGACATCATAATGGCCACCATTAAAGGAGTTAAAAGAAAATTGAACAATCATCATTTCGTGAGGCAGAAATTCGCCAACCACAAAAACAGTATGTTCTAAAACCATTAGACGAAGGTGTGTGTAAGTGTAGCTATAATACTTCACATAAAAACATACTAGTATATTGAAGAGACAGTTTTTGTGACAAAATAAAGGAATAAAAATATTTTAGAGGGTTGGAGATGTAAAATAAAACAAAAGAACACAAGTGAAGACATTACCTTAAATCGGGTAACTCTTCTTGATTTGAGCTCAAAGGCGTCCTTGGAAAGGATTATTCCCAAAGGTGAGGCTTCAATGATTAAGATAGGGATGTGGAGAAATGAAATGGGGAGGGTTTGGCCGAGCCAAAGGCTTGAGAGTTGTGGGTAAGGTGGTAGAGGTGGGGGCCTTTTATAAGAGAAAAGGAGGGGCACTCTTGGAATGTTATAAAATATTACTTTATTATAAAATGTTTTTATGATTTCAAAGGTCCAAAAAGGAATTATTTCGAGGCTAAAATGATAAGGTTTCTAGATCCACCCATCCAATTGGTTTGTGACAGGTTTAGGTCTTATATGTTACATTATCTTTTCATTTTATTTAAATAGCTAAATAATGAGGTAATCGCTGCATCATCATGGTGTCATAAATAATTAAATTTATTTAGTGTCTAAAAATTATAAAAAAAAATATCATGATGTATGAAATAATTATATCTTTCTATTGAATATTTATTGTTGAAAATATGACTTGTATAACCCCATGTAAAAATTGTTTTAGTAAAACAACACATGTTTGTGACATTTTAATTTTAACATTAAATAAAAAGATATTAATATCATTTTCCTACCAAAGTGGCTCCATGGGGTCCCCAAGTTGACCCATGTATTTTCTTGGTCGACCATGACACATCCAATAAGGGTATGACATGTGTAAAGTTCATTTCATATTATTAGAACATTATTTTTTCCTTAAATTACACTAATTACCTTTAATCGAGATTAATAAAACTTAAAAGTTACTATTCAACAAAAATTATTTTAATCACAATGAACAACATTTTTCTTCCTAATGAAAACCATGTATGTTAGATTTTTGAAAATAAAATCACAGAAGTGGTAAAGATTCATTTAAATGAAAAATCAGTTTCTTTAACTACCACTTAGTGGTTTCACTATTCATCAAAAATTGAAGTTTTTCAGAAAAATACCAAACATTCACCCTAAGCTATATTTGATATTCTGAATTAAAAAATGATGTATATTTTACAAAATTCAAAACATATAAGTTACATTAATTAATTTAATAATTAATTCCCACTGTCAGAATAAATAGTGTGTTTTTATGAAACAATATATATCCAAAGATTGACACTAGTTTAAGTCTAATTTCAAAGTGAAATTAATTCCAATGACCACTATTGGATTAAATGGAAACGATATATTCTAATTTCACTTTAAAACCAATTCAAAAGATAATATAATCATATAAATAAATTATATTAAAAAGAGGTTTTGAGTTAAAACACAACATTTTTCACTATTCATTAAAAATGAACTTTATCGGAAAAATAACAAAAATATACACAAAGTAAATTTTGATGTCCCAATTCTAAAGAAGAATTTTATTTGGACCAATAGAATGTATATGAGTGACCAAAACTATATTTAAAGAGGGTTCTCCACCAAAAGGTGATAGTTCGACCTTTTAGTGAATATGAGAAGATTTATGCTTAAAATTGGATTCATTTGCATTTTACGACTCTAACATTTATTTGATGAAAGTAAAAATATTTGACAAAAATATATAATCATTTTTTATTTAGTTGCATTATTTCTCTCCATTACAATGGCTAGGAATTAACTACCATTTAAAATAATATTATTTTATTATTAGAGTGCAACGTAAGACTTCAAAGGAACTCGTTGTCATGTACTGGCTACGCCATCAAGCATAGCGTTCCCTTTAAAGTAATATTAATATATTATTCACAAATATGGAAAAATATAAAAATTCCATATTCTTTATTTACCTGGGGTGTTACATCCTTCTCCCCTTTTGGGAATTGCGTCCTTGAAATTTTACAATTTGGCACAGAAACTTCATTGAAAGCTCCACATCAGAAAAGGAGTAAATTAAACTATCACTTTAAAAGAAAGAAATGGAAGTACAAAGGTCACCCTAGTTAACCCATACTAGGATTCCATGTATGAAAACATGGATATGGAAGAAAAAACAAAGGGTCATGTTCTGAGGGAGTGTGATAGAAAACATGTTTAGGAGAAATTTAACCCCCAGAAAATCACAAACATGTGATGGGTTAAATGGTATTGGATCCCCAGTAGGAAAAGATAACGGACAACGTTTTTTTAGTTACTTTTCATTGAGGAATATATTTTTTATCTTAACTAAAACATAAGGAAACATACTTACTTTTCATGTTGACTTTCAACTTTTACTAGATTTCTTACATGAACTCATATTTTCTCCAAAAGATGAGTATTTAGGATGACTTGTTTACATTAATAGATCTATAATCAACTTCTAGAGAATCACATAATCCAAAAAAGAGAACTATATACTTCCCATGTCTTTAGACGTTAACCAAAACCAAAACCAAAAATGTTAGTACAAGATCAGATAATCCAAAAATGGATAACCCTTTATAAAAAGAAAATCTACTCTTAATCTCCAAAATTTGTCCAATAAAACCCAAAGTTCAACGAAGACCATTCGATAAACAATTTGTCCATAAAATTATTCAAAGTAAACAAAACTAAGATTGAAACCCAATTATTTGAAGTATTTAATCACATAGTCTTCCAAGGAACAAATTAACACTTATCTCCAAATAACATCAGTTGCTCTTAAAGTCTCATATTGAAAAGTAATTAACCTAATCACATATCCTCTATGATAGGTTAATAATTTCCATAGATAACCCCAAAATCAACTTACTCTTAATTCATAAAATCATCTAACTAAAAAGAATAATTCAAACAACCCAGGGACTTCAGGTAGTTCAGTGGTAGGTGATAAATACCAGTCGCACTTTGGTTGTGGGTTCTATTCCCACAGCTTTTTCTGACGCGATGGGTTGTCACACGGTCTGTGTGTTTTCCTTTATATAAAACTCCAAAAATAACCCTAATATGTTTTAACATCAATAGTTTCTTTATACCTCTCATTTTCATCCAAATTCATTACGATCTCAACCTCATAATTCTTGATGTCTTATTTCACCACCATAAGATAAAACGATTCCCAAAATGAATAACAGCATACGTTGATCATGGCATCCACTTGGTTTCGTCGTCATATTGTCCACATAGGTAGAAGTCCCATGCATTACAACAATTATTTATAGATACTTCAAAATCATTTTCTTCCTCCATCCAAATACACCTTGTACAACATGGGTCATATGGGTGTTCACAGATAAATGGTTTTGGAAAATAATCATGTATGACATATAATTCCAAAAAATCTGATAAAAAATGATTTCTATAAAATAGTTAGATAGAATTCGAGTTGAAACTTTCTATTATTGGTCCTTTTAAAATATGATAAGTATGTGCTGAGAGACTATATTTTAAAATCAAATATAAATAGGTTTCATAGGGGTCTCCTTCCTCAGAACCATTTTTAAAATCATAATATGCTTCAAATTCTTGTGATAAGGTAAAATATTTGAAAATACCTTGATAATATTTACCATTCATGAAAATATGAGAATATTGTGAAAATAGTATTTTTCAAAATACAACCCATGATCCACAATGATAACGAGGTATAGTGGAGGTGTTTGATATCTCAAACAACTGCTTGCAAGTGAGTTGTATGCTAGAAAAAGTTTCACAATCATCCGAACATGACTTTTCAATAATTATTGCAAGCATGTCATCAGGAAGAGATAGGAATGTCGTTTGAGATCCTCCTCCTTCCATTCGTAACTGACTTTACTTGACCTGAAAAAAGTTATAAAACAAGGAATTAACTAAAATAATATATATAGGGACTAACCATTTGTCTAACAAAAACTTCTAATCCCAAAAGTTGTCTAAACTGACCTCTGATACCAACTATAAGGCTCCAGCCTTAAACCATACTTAATATTGAATTAAATTAATAATTCACATTGAGGATCTTTTCATGGGTTAGAGTTTTAGAGAATTAGGACATAACTACTATATCTAAAAAGATTACAAAGTAGACACTTATACTAAGTTTCCATAAAATAAAAACTCTTAAAAAGAAACATGTCTAGTTCCATGTTTTAGATAGCATGACTTTCCCTTGATCCCATCCTTGACCCTATTCAAAATTTTGTGCTGTAAAAAAAATTCAAAAGAAACATGGGGTGAGCATAAAAAGCTCAGTAAGGGATACACAAAGAATGAAAACTGTTATTTTTTCAAAACAACAAGTAAACCATGTATACTTTATCAAAGTAATACTTTTCACCTTTATGAAGTAGTAAAAAACTCTTCACTGAATAAAAGATCATTACTTACCCTTTTGTAACCAAAATATTTCCATAAAACCCATATAAAGAACACATAACATATAAAGGTAACTTGGGAAATAATCATACTTAAATAGAATAATCATACGGTCGACTTCCATACATAATTAATGGAATATCATTACGGCCGACTTCCACACATACTTAATGGAATATCCATACGGCCGACTTCCATACCCAATGCATTGGAGGTTATAACATAACCACCCGTCCTGGTATTCACGACACCACCCGTCATATGGTTTATCACATAACCACCCGTAAAATGTCCAAGTACCATCATTACACATAAAATATTTAAAACATAAACATTTCAATAACAACATTTTATTTGCAATCACAATAAGTAATTCCAAGATATTGAATTAATCAATCGATTTTCAAAAACCATTTAAAATAGATTTTTGAATCAAAGTGTCCCAAACCATTTTGAAGCTTTTAATGGAATTATAGTTTTAAAGCATTAATTTCCATATAAATAAATACTAAAAACCATTTTGAAAACATGGAAATTAAATATAGAGATTTAGAATAATGAATCATTAAAACATTTAAAACAATATTTTTGTTAAAGAGTATTTAACAAAATGAGAGACTCTTGAATACATATAATTGTGGAATTACATTTAATCCGAGCTTTATTATTTCATTAGGATAAAGGGATTCATGATATAATATGTCAAAGGACAGTATACACACCATATAAGAGTGAATTGGTGAATAACAACAATGAAGTCTCAATAGAAATGAAAATTGAAATGAAATCCATTATAAAGATGGTATCTTAAAATTGAGGATAAATCTCTCCATAATTATGTGTGAGAAATATAAATACACCCAATATAAGTGGATATTAATTGTGAAACAATCAGCGGTCATTCACACATAATCATGGAAAAACAAAACCAATGACATAGATATTTAACTCAATGAAATGAGATTGAGTTATGATTTCCCATACACGTTCATAAGAATTTATCAATGAGATGATTATGTGTATAAATAGAATATCTACACATTGGTTTTTGGAAATTACAGCACAGAGATTCCACACATAATCTTGGCATAATAAAATCAATAAGTAGAGGTTTAACCAAAAGAATTGAAAGAGGGTTAAGATGTTCCCGTACAGAAATCCGACAGCCTAATGGCGTCAATTTAATATTCAGAAAATGAGTTGATGAGAGAGAAAATGGTATCTCATCACTTAGACATAAAATTTACATAAATAAGGATATAGAAGAAAATATCCCAACATAATATTATGTGAATTAAAAGACATAACAAAATAAGTCTTTTAAAAAGAGTAGGGTGAAAGGTCCCCTTACTGAGTTGGGTAACTCTCGAAATGTACACCCCATGGAAGAGGGGTCATACAATAAGGATGTAAATAACAATAAATTAATTTATACTACACAAAGTGTATAATAATGGGCATTACATACACCACTCAAAGTAAATAGTGGCAAACGTAGCATAAATGTCACAGGAATAAAAGTGAGATGACAAATCCCTTACGAAAACTCGACAACCTAATGACGCCACTTAAAACTTCCAAAAATGGATTTATGAGATCAAATAGGGTCTCTCATAATATGAACATAAAAATTACAGTATAAGTAATATAAAATAACATCCCCAAACATATGAAATATGAGCTTAAAATAAATGACATAAAAGAGTGTACTTAAAAAGAAAGAGAGAGGTTGGATCCCTTACGAAAATTCGGCAGCCTAACGACGCCACTAAAAAACTTCCAAAATGGATTGATGAAAGAAAATAGGGTCTCTAATAATATGAACATAAAAAGTATAGTAAGAGTAATATAAAATATAATCCCAATAATATGAAATATGAGCTTAAACGTAATGACATAAAAGAGTGTATTTAAAAAGAAAGAGAGGGGTAGGATCCCTTACCTCATGTCTGACTTGTCTTATTCGTTTCTTTATATTACTGAATAATAAACTTTGGTAAATTTATAATTTCTAAAGGAAATATTTTAAATATTATTATTCAGTTCATATCACATATTATAATGTTATAATAATTGGCTAATAATGTTAGTTCATATCAGACGTTTTTGTCGATGTTTGGTACATGAGTCAAAAATGAATTTGTATGAAAATTATTGTCCATGTAGTTATAAGAAAATCATCTCCAGAATATTATTAATGATTTAACTATAATATATATCCAGTACATATTCATTTTACACTACTCCATAACATTTTTAGATAAAAATAAATGAAATTCACCGTTCATGGAGACGGTAGGCCGTACGTACGCATGAACGCTACTTTCATTTCTTTGTCATATTAATGGAATTAAAAATAATTGAGATATATATATATATATATTATAATTACAGTATAATATATATGTTATATAGGTCAAATATGTTTATTAATTTCATTCTTTATACATTCCATGTATTGCATGAATGTGTCACATCACTTGAGGGGGCGGTAGTCCACACTTTCTCGTATGAAATTATCGCATTTGCACAACATGAAAAGAAAAAATAAATGTTTTAAAAATAAAAATAAGAAGCATATATAAAACATAAATACCATATATATCATATATAAAATATATTGACATCATAATGGCCACCATTAAATATGTTAAAAGAAGATTTAACAATCATCATTTCGTGAGACAGAAATTCGCCAACCATAGAAACAATATGTTCTTTAACCATTAGACGAAGGTGTGTGTAAGTGTAGATCGAATCCTTCACATAAAAACATCCTAGTATATTTAAGATACTGGTGGTGTTACAAAATAAAGGAATAAAAAGTGTTTATATCATTGTAGAAGCAAAATAAAACAAAAGAACACAAGTGAAGAAATTACCTTAAAATCGGGTAACTCTTCTTGATTTGAGCTCAAAGGATTCCTTGAAAAGGATTATGCCCAAAGGTGAGGCTTCAATGATGAAGAGAGGGATGTGTAGACATGAAATGGTAAGGGTTTGTCCAAGAAAAAGGATTTAGAGGTGTGAGTAAGGTGGTAGAGGTGGGGGCCTTTTATAACAGAAAAGGAGGGGCACTCTTGGAAAGTTATAAAATATTACTTTATTATAAAATGATTTTCGGATTTTAAAGGTCCAAAAAGGATATATTTCGAGTATAAGGTGATAAGGTTTAGAAATACACCCATACAATAGGTTTTTGACAAGTTTAGGTCTTATATTTTACATTATCTTTTCATTTTATTTGAATCGTTAAATAATGAGGTAATCGCTGCATCATCATGGTGTCATAAATAATATAATTTATTTAGTCTCTAAAATTTATAAAAATAAATATCATGATGTAGGAAATATTTTTTATATTTATAATGAATATTTATAGTCAAAACTATGACTTGTATAACCCCGTGTAAAAAATGTTTTAGTAAAACAACACATGTTTGTGACATTTTAATTTTAACATTAAATAAAAAATATTAATGTCATTTTCCTACCAAAGTGGCTCCATGGGGTCCCCAAGTTGACCCATGGATTGTCTTGGTCAGCCATGACACATAAAATAAGGTTAGGACATGTTTAAGGTTCATTTCATATTATTAAAACATTATTTTAACCTTAAATTACACTAATTACCTTTAATCGCGATTAATAAAACTTAAAAGTTACTATTTACCAAAAATTATTTTAATCTCATTGAACCACATTTTACTTCCTAATGATAACCATGTATGTCAGATTTTTGAAAATCAAATCACATAAGTGGTAAAGTTTCATTTAAACGAAAAATCAGTTTCTTTAACTACCACTTAGTGGTTTCACTATTCATCAAAAATTGAAGTTTTTTAGAAAAATACCAAAAATTCACCCTAAGCTATATTTGATTTTCCGAATTCAAAAATGATGCCTATTTTAAAAAATTCAAAACATATAAGTTACATTAATTAATATAATAATTAATTCCCGCTGTCAGAATAAATAGCGTGTTTTTATGAAACAATATATATCAAAATATTGACACTAGTTTAAGTCCAATTTCAAAGTGAAATTAATTCCAATGACCACTATTGGATTAAATGGTAAAAATATATTCTAATATCAATTTAAAATCAATTCAAAAGATAATCTAATCATATAAATAAATTAGATTAAAAAGCGGTTTTGAGTTAAAATACAACATTTTTCACTATTCATTAAACAATGATCTTTATCGGAAAAATACCAAAAATTTACACAAAGTAAATTTTGATGTCCTGATTATAAGGAAGAATTTTATTTGGTCCAATATAATGTATAAGAGTGACTAAAACTATATTTGAAGTGGGTTCACCATCAAAAGGTGATAGTTCGACCTTTTATTGAATATTAGAAGATTTATGCTTAAAATTGGATTCATTTGTATTTTACGCCTCTAACATTTATTGGATGAAAGTAAAAATATTTGAAAAACATATGTAATCATTTTTTAGTTAGTTCCGTTATTTCCCGCCATAACAATGGCTAGGCGTTAACTACCATTTAAAATAATATTATTTTATTATTAGAGTGCAACGTAAGATTTCAAAGGAACTCGTTGTCACGAATTGGGTACGCCATCGAGCATAGCATTCCCTTTAAAGTAATATTAATATTTTATTCACAAAAATGGATAAATAGAAAAATGTCATATTCTTTATTTACCTGGGGTGTTACAGTATAAGAGTGACCAAACTATTTTTAAAGAGGGTTCTCCATCAAAAGGAGATAAATCGACCTCTTAGGGAATATTAGAGTATTTATGCATAAAATCGAATTATTTTCTTATTTTATGCCTTTATAATTTATTGGGTAAATGTAAAAATATTAAACAAACATATATATTCATATCTTCATTCTATATATTCCTTCCCTCAAATAAAATAGCTAGGTGTTAACTACTATTTAAAATAATGTTATTATATTATTAGTGTGCAACATAAGGTTTCAAAGAAACTCGTTGTTGCGTATCGGGTACGCCATCGAACATAGAAACCCCTTTAAAGTAAAATAAATATTTAATCTAAAAATATTAATAAAAATGAAATTTTCATATTCTTTATTTACCTGGGATGTTATAATAAGACTAGAAGGTTATCATTAAGGTTAAGATCGCCATATCCACTACTTGTAGTTGATTGATTTTATCCCATATTAAATGTCATATTTTTTGTTATTATCTTCCTAATGTAATAAATCTCCAGTAAATCGTGGTCCTCTGTTTGACATACCCTATGTTTTTTATTATGTGTACCCATATGTTGAAGAATCATTTAACATGATTTTTATAGTGGTCTTATTGAAATATTTCTTATTATAGTCACTCGATTATTTCATTTATTGGTTTCATGATTTAAAGGTCTAGGGTATTATAATGTTTATGACCATTTTCATAGAAATGTATTGGATTAGGGAACCATATTAAAAGTATTGTGGTGTGAAATAGTTGGACGAGGTTTTTTTAATATTAACATTCTAAAATCATAAATGATTATTGAATTGGTTTTTATTTACCCTTAAGTATAGTTATATCAGAGATTGTTATCCAATCTAAATATTATTTGGGGGGGTGGTGGTGACGATTAGACTGAAGATCCTTACTTATATTGTGAAATAATTTAGTAATTATGAAGAATGTGTCTTTTTATAAGGGAAGTAGTTGATAATTTGAATTATTTCATATCATATAGATTTTCTTCTCATTTAGGGAAATCATTTAAAATTGATTTATTTACTAGTGTAGTTTTGGGGTTTTATGGATTTATCTCTATAACTACCATATGAAATTATATTTAATGGTGTGGAGAGAATCACTCTGGTAAGGGTAAAACTATTCAATGAATCACTTATGTGACATGTATACATAATTATATTATTTTTTCATCCATGATGTTCGGGTGAATCTCAATTGGGGATGGTATTCGAGTGGAGATGTGATGTTAGACATGACTTTGGAGGAAGCATTTTTTCACATATTCATTTCTTCATTGTGGCTAGAGTCTGTACCTTGTCCTGTGATAAGGTTTACTAATTTATATCTAGGTATGCATTGTTTTGGGTTGGATATTTTATCTCTAATGATTAATCATGTGATTTAGACATTGTATTGTATTTTGTAAAATCACAGGTAATCATTGAAAAAGGGTATTACATATTTATTAATATTTATGAATAAGATATTATTTTTACTTATAAAGGGTCATTATATCCAAAAGAATACCTGATACAGTACAATGGGTTCCTCCAAAATCATACAATGCATAGAAGACTATGTTATACTAATAAAATAATATGTTATTATTTTTTTAAGTTAAAGGTATAAAATAATAATTATAATTGAGGGAATGAATAATATAAAATAAATTATGAATCTATGTTCTAAACATGTTCATATAATTATTCATTGGTTAGAAAATTTATTATAAATGAAAATAAAAACCAATTGAATATAAATGATTTGTTTTAATAAAAACTATTTAGTGTGAATAATAATGTTTATAAAATATTAAAATCAACCTTTTGTATTATATTAATGAAATATAAAATCAATATGTTGTTAAAAATTAACCATATATGTTTTTTATAAATTATATAATAAGAAATTCAATTTTATGTATAAAATTTGTATTTTTCAAAAAACAGTTACCTACTTATGATGGTGAAACCATTTTTAATATGATTTTTTCTATTTTATATATTTTATTAGAAAACAATAAATGTATAATTTTGAAATGGGATATAAAAATTAATGTTGGGTTCATTTTATGTATTTATCTTCTAAGTTTAATATTTTTAAGAATAGTGAAAATTAATGCATTTTAATTCCAAACATCTCAATCATCTAATTTATTTATATAGATATGATATCAATTTAATTGGTATTAAATTTTAATAAGAGTAATTTATTACCTATTAATTCAATTTATTTCATTTTAATCAATTTACCATTGAACTTCGATATAAAAACATTGTAAACTTTTGATCTTTTTTACTTCAAAACCCTACTTTCATAATCCATCAATGATGTTAACATCAAATTAAAATTTTCACTTATGTGAATTGAATTTTAAAAAATATAAAAATATGGTTGTAATAAGTAATAGAAATCAGATCTAATAGGATCAGAATATTTTTTTGAATAGTAACATTAGTATTTTATTTACAACAGTTAAAGGTAAATCTGGAAATTGAATGCAGAAATAATATTATAAAAATTTAAAACCGTCCTAAAACTTGTAATAATTTTAATGTATGTGAATTTTTAGACCAATACAGTACTTGGGACGAAATTTTTGGCTTTTAGATATCAGTTAGGTATGATTAGGACACAAATAACATTTTATTTAAAGTAAAAACCAACATGTCATAAACATTTCTCTTATTATTAAACAAATAATAAGTGCTCATATAACTGATATCTTTGACAATAAATATTAATTATAAATCTAAATTTTTTTGCTACATCATAAAAATTTATTAATAATATTTTGACAATAATAATTAAATTTAAATATGACACAATGATGTTGTTGTAATAGATTTATTAAAGGTTGATGAAAATAGAAGATATTAATAATATTAAAATAAATATAAATTGAAATATTTGATGCCATACACAATTTTTTTGGCATAATTTGACATGTTATTGATGATTTAAAGTAGTTTTTTCAATTGAATCATATTTTTATAATTTTTTAAAAAACTTCATTTAATGAAATGTGTCAAAATTGACATAATCCATATATTAAAATACAAATTATTTAATTAAATAATATAAAATTCCTAAATTGTCAATATTAAGAAAAAGTGTTAAGATAAGCCTAAAAATTTCATTAATAACTCACTAATTTGTTGTTTAACATGTTATGATAATTATTTTATCTCTAAAATTCTAAATTACTTAACAAAATAGTAAGAGTTAAAAGGTGTAAAACAAAAATATAAAGATAATAAATTTAATCAAAACTTATAAATTTTTTATTGGATGAGTTTATTTCAACCCATATTTATCATAACATCGAACTAAATCATCTTGGACCCATTTTCAATAATAAATTAATTTTTATTAATATAATACATTTTATGATTTCCATTAGTGCCCCTCCCCACTCTTATAAAATTATATTCATGTTCTCTATTCCTCAAACTTCAGAGACCTTTTGGTTCTATCAAGATCTTCCCAAAAACCTTATTATATATCTTCCACAAATTCCATAGGTCATACTTTTTAAAAAAAACCCTTCTTAAAGGTGTTAATGTGTAAATAAATTTGATCATCCAAAGGAAGGGTAATGTTTTAATTTAAGTGTTCATATTTTATTTCTTCTTGAAATTCCATTAAATATATTAAATCAATTATGAATTAATAACTATATTATAATGAATTTACAAAGATATTTTTTTTAATAGCATCACATAAATCTATGTCTAATATTAACAAATGTGAAATTAACATTTAGTTTGTTTTTTTGTCCGACAACTGCCTCGGTAACCGATATAGTTCATTTTGGAATACCATCACTAAATATTTTTCATAATGATTGAATTAATTTTCATATATGATTTTAATGACTTATTAATCATTATAATAAAATTATATATCAACTATGTTATTACATTCCATGTACATAAAAATGATAGCGTCATTCAAGCATACATGTGAACTATCACCACCACCAAGAGATGTCGTTCTTTTTTATTCACCACATAACATGTATAATATTTATATGTATATGTAAATGATAATAATTATGTTAATAATAATATGATAATTATGGAAAGATAAAATTATACTTACCTTGTTTCCTTAATGGTCAATGAAAAATAGACACGCTACTTGTACGTACATACGATTTACAATCTTTAAGATTATTAAGTTGTTCTTTTTTCATTCCATAAATGAATGGTTTCATTTAAAAGTATAATTGATATATAAAAGTGATTATTATTTCATGGATATTATTCAATAAATGACTTACTTATGAACACATGGAAAATTTATATCATACCATGTTTAGTTTTTAACCTAATTACCGAATATTGACAAAACACCAAACATTATATTAAATAATTAAGTAATTGTAACAAGATTTTAAATAAGTGATATAAAGGAAAAAATAAAATTGAAAATGGTTTTCATGCATGTATAAATTAAAATAAGAATTTTATTTTGGAATATGAAGAACATATAGGACAAGTCGTAATCGAGGTAAGGAACATTGTCTCAATCACCTTTCATTATGTTATATTATAATAATAAACCCCATGTTCTATTATATAGTGTATAATCAAACCCATGGAATTTTAATTTCATTCAATGTTGTTTAAAGGAATATCTCAATATGATTATTTTTACTAAATTGAAAAATGAATATTTCTTAGCATATAAGGATTCAATGAATTGTCTTCTTTCGTGACTATTATTTGATATTTTGATTCTTATACAAGATATAATTTTTGAAAAAAATATAGTACTCACATTTCAGTTATTTTGGTGTTGAAAATGGTTTTGCGGAATGATTGATTATATTAATATCTTAAAACTAAATCTATTTATTTCATAGTGGGAGTGTAATTCTATTATGGTTGTTTTATGTGTTATGATTATGTTATGTTTATTGGGAATTATTTATGTATACAGGTGGTTCCATAATAAACATGTGGTGGGAGAGATAGTGATATCACTCTAATGCACCGAGTAATTAGATGGATTTAATAGATACATATTATCCTTAGAGATTTAGGGAATATACTATGATGGTTATTACAAATGTAACCATGAAGGTTATTCTCTATATAGTTGTGAAAGTTGCAATATAAGTATGATTTGGATGAAACAAGTTAAATTTGTGATTTTTGATTTCTAATAAGTTTTTTATGAATATTTTTATTATATGATGTATGTTAGTGAACTAATGTTTTTTGGGTGAAATGTAAGATTTATTGAAAAAAAATTCATGGGATTAAATATTTGTGGATTAACAGTTTGATTCCATATCATATGGCCATTAGTTAGATTTTTGTTCTCATCCGACATTTTTGAAATGTTTTACCTAAGATAAAAGGATGGGTAAGAGAAAGGAATAAGTCTAGATGATTTTTATGAAGTTTTTTGTCAATAAAAATAATTCATGTTTTATTCTAAAATGATTTAAATTATGAAAAAGTTTATAGTGAGAAGAAGTTTCTACATTGTAACATTGTAGCTGTTATGTAGTAGTTATGTCCTAATTCATTAAAATTCAAAGCATTAAAATATTATCAATGTGAATTTATTCAATTAACTAAAGATTATGTAATGTTTAAAGTTGGGGCCTTATATTTGGTATCATAGGTGAGTTTAGAAAACTTTAGAGGTAATGGTGTAATTTAATTATAGGATTGAAGATGTATATAACCACAATGGTTATATTGGTAGGATTAGTTATATATATTTTATAGAAATTGATGAAATTGAGACAAAATGAATAAGAACATTTTTTTATCATAATCATAAGATATTATTTGATTATTTTATTAATATACTCAGACTAAACATTTGGTTTTAATAAATGGCTAGATCCAACAGGCACACAAGTAAAAATGGAAGTGAAGGAAAATGTTCTGGTTCACTGAATAAAAATTCAAATGAAAAGGGAGATATAATTATAACTCTAATGTATATTCAATACCATGTTTCTGGAGTTATTATTAACCACTTTATCCTTGGTTATTTTTCTGATACATCATATATGAGATAAAAAAATCCTTGTGGAAGATCTATTAATAATGATCATAAAGATAAGTAAATTCAATGAAATATCTATCATGGATGTGGAAATAAACACATAGGAAAAAATTTTAATGGGATGATAATATGTTATATATGAGGTAATGGAGGCCCCAACGAAATCACCTTCCAAAGAAAAAGGAATGCATTTAGTTGACTCAAGGAAAGGGAAAAAAGTTCTTTCTGAGTAATCCATTGAATGTTTTAAATGTGGGGAGTATGGTCAATATGAATATCGATATCATATGAATAAGGATAAATAATGGGTTAACAATTACCAAAAAAATATAGGTTTATTAAAACCTAAATCCATTATAATTATTGATGATGAAACTTAAAATGGCATATGATTTTTATGGATTATTTCTAGACTCATGTTTTACCCTTATTGAATATTAAGAGATCATTCGTGTTTTTGTTTTTAGGAAATCAAAATTAACAAATAATAGGGAAAATCATGGTTAAAAGATCATTAATAATTCTAAATGATTTTTATGTCTACATTTTAGGAATTCTAGTGATATGTTTGATGAGTGGATGTTGAAAAATTTAAAATCTTTAATTATCTTTTTATGATGGGATTACTTTGGATGAATTTATTTTTAGTATGTTTAACCATGAATTTTGTTATCTAAAAATGTTATTCTTGGAATAATTATATTTTATCATGTGAATATAATTATTAAGTAATAAGTACCCTATAGGTTTTATGTGATCCTTTATTTTTATATAATTATGGGATATTACATTTCATTATAAAAAATGAAAGGCGTCAAATAAAATTTCAGATTAAAATATGTTATGGTTATTTTTGATTATTTTATATCATTTTGGGAATGTTATAATAATTATATTGTTTTAGAAAAAGGAAACCCACAAGAAGGGTTATAAGACTCTCACATCAGACAAAGCTGTGGGGATCAAACCCACCACTGAAGGGAGACAAGGCTTTATCACTTATCGTTGGACGACACGAATTCCCTAGTTAGTATGAATTTTTTTTAAGTTAAGAAAGTTAATATAATAATAATAATTTGATTTTGGGAAATTATTTATTATAAAATCAATATACATTTTAATGGAAAATTATTTGGAGATTCAGTGATATTTGTTATTTTTGGAGGATGTACAATATTTTGGTAAATTTTTATCACTATGGTAAATAAAATACTTTGGTATTTTAACTTAGGAGTAATTATTGAATTATATTTTGGAATAATGATTGATTTTAATTGGTTAATTATAGTGAATTAGGTTATTAATAGAAAATATTAACCTATCATAGAGAATATGTTTTTAGTTTGGTTACATTTTTGTATTAGACATTAGGAGTAGTTGTTGTAAATTGGAGGTAAATTTCTAAAAAAATTCTAGGAATATTATGTGATCAAATTCATCTAAGTTTTTAGTTTAAAATTTGTTTCAGATTATTTTGATGTATTTTGAGGATAGTTATTTGTTTAGTTACATCTATTGAACTTTTTAATTACTGTAGACTTTAGAGATTAAAAGTATTTTTTCTTCATCCAATGGTTTATTATTTTTAAAGAATTTTTTATCGTATCCAACCCATACTGGTTTATGTTAATTCTTTGAGATTAGGTTAGTAGATAGTTAATATTTTGTGTATTATTTGAAACTCTAGAGGTTTATTCTAGTGCTTTAGTCATAAAAAAATTATTCTCTAATCGTCATTAGGGAAAAGAATATTTTGTGGTGGAATTTGACTAAAGGATGAATCTCAACATTTCAAGTAATTATATTTCATTATATTATTTTTCTATTTTGTAAAATAAATACTCGCCAATATGAAAAATATTATAAAAAAGTTATGTTCCCCTTTCCAACCACTAAATCAATGAACGTTTAACCAATCAAAAATTTGTGATTTTGAGATTGTTAACTTTCTCCAAACCATGTTTCCTATCGCTATACATTAGAACACGATTTCTATTTATATCCTTAATATACATGTCTTCCAAAATAGAAAACTAGTTTTTTATCTTGGTTATTATATTTACTTCAATTTATCTATTTTAAAGTGGAAGTTTTGTGGAGTCTTTTTCCGATGTGGTATTTCAGTAATGTGTTTTTGAAAAATAAACATTTGTTACCAAACCCAAATTAAAAATTGTGTGGTTTTAATTTCTAAATGGGGGGAAGTTTGTAACATCATAAGTGATTATAGAATAAAAATATTACATATTAATTTATATTTATGAAATAGATTTTAATTTTCCAAAAAAATGGATTCAATGTTTGATATCGTACCTAACACGCAACAACGGGTTTCTCTGAAATCTAACGTTGCAAAAACGACTATGCTATACCAAAAAAATAATATATTATAAATATTATTTGTTTTAGTTATCACATAGAAGATAGAATAAAATGAATTAAAGATCATAGCTGAATTAAGAAAATAGTTTCTACACGTATTTATATAATGATTCATTGGTTTTAAAATTAATTAGAAATGAAAATAAAAACCAACTAAATATAAAGGATGTGTTTTTATTAAAAAACTGTTTATGATTGAATAATTGTCATTATAAAATAATAAAATCACTCCTTTTGGATTTTATTAATGAAATATAAATTCAATATTCTATTTAAAATTCATCTTATATGTTTTCTAGATATGATATATGATTAGATTAATTTTTATGCATAAAAGGATCAATTTTCCCAAAAGTATTTTTTACATACATTTGATTGAGAAACAATTTTAAATCTTATTTTTTACAACTTTTAAAAATTTTATTTCAAAAAAAGAAACATCTTCATTGTAATTGGGATATAAAAATTTAATTTTGTTGAATTTTTGATATTTTTCCCATAAATTTCATCTTTGATGAATAGTGAAAAATAATACATTTTAATTCAAAACTAATTTTTAGTCTAATTTATTTATATATTTATGTGTACAATTTAATTGTTTTCAATGTTTAATTAGATATATTTTTTATTATTTGACAAAATATAGGTCATTGGAATCAATTTCTCATTGAAATTTGATATAAAATTATTGTGAACATTTGAATGTATTTACTTCAAAAACTTGTTTTCTCGATCCATAAAAATGATTATCATTAAATTAATTTTTCAACATATGTTAGTTATATTTTAAAAATATAAATACAAGGTTTTAATAAGTATTAAAGTATTAATCTATAGGTTCCAAATAATATTTTGTGAATTGTATGTTTATTATTTTATTTTCAACAATTAAAGGTAAGTCATGTAATTTAAGGTAAAAATGATATAACAAAGCTATAAAACTACATTAAAACTAGTATTAATATTATTCGATGAGTAATTTTCATCTAGTAATACATGGGCAGAAATATTTTCCTTTTGATTCCAATTGGTTTTGATTATGACTTTTAAAACATTTTCATTGATGTAAATATAAAAATGTCATAAGCATGTCTCTTATTACATAAAATATTTTAACATGTGGTAATATAAGTGATGCCTTTGACTATAAATAGTAATTATAAATTAAAAAACAATAAAAAATAATGATTATTTATTTATAATTTGTATACATTAAAAATTTATATTTAAATATGAATAAATGATGATGTAGAAATATATTCATTAAAGGATGAATCAAATAAATGATATTAATAATATTAAAATACATGTAAATTGAAATATTTCATAATATAAATGAATTTTATGTTTGAAATTGACATGTTAGTGATGATTTAATTTATTTTTTTATATCTAATAACGTTTTGATGAGTTTTCAATAATTCAAGAAATGAATAGTATCAGGATTGACATATTTCATATTTAAAAATATAAAATAGTTAATTAAAAGATATAAAATTTCTAAAAATATAATATTTAGTAAAAATGTATAGATATGTATAAAAAATTCATTAATAACTCATTATTTTGTCTATAAAATTGTTATGGTAAATATTTTTTCTCTCAAATTGTGAATTACATAATGAAATGTTAAGACTGAAAATGGGTAAAACATAAAGATAAGGATAAAAAAATATCGACCACATCTCTACATTTAAATTTAGGAATTTATTTCAAACATTACACATACCATCATTGATGTGAATTAGCTTCGATCTTTTTTTAATATAAAATAAATTTATATTAATGTAATACTTTTAATAATTCCAAGTGTTTCTCTCCACTTTCCAATAAAAAGACACTTTTTTCTCTATTACATACACATAAATTTCTTTGGATTATCTAGGACCTTCCCAAAAACATCTCTAGATTCGATACCTATATTATTAAAGCCTTATATTAGGAAAAACACCATTTTTAGAGGTGTAATGTTGTAAATAATTGTGATCATATGTTGGAAAGGTTATGTTTTCATTTATGTGTTTCTATTTTATTTTTTAATCCAATTCCATTAAAAATCATTCATTCGGGATGAACTAATAAATCATGTATCCTCAAAATTCTAAGATTTTTTTTGATAATATCTTCACATAAATCCATATCCAATTTTAAAGAATAGTAAATGAACATTTTGTTAGTGAGTACGGCAGACAACGGCCTCGCTAACCGACATAGTTCAATTTTCATTACTATCTCTCACGACATGTCATAATGATGGAATTAATGTTTATATATGATTTTAATGACATGGTTATCACTATCAAAGAATATTATATCAATTATGTTCTTACTTACCATGAACATAAAAATGTTAACATCGTTCATGCGTACGTGTGAACTATCACCTCCACAAAGAGATGTTAATCATTTTTATTGACCAAATCACTTGTATGTTTTTTATGTATATTTAAAGGATTATTATTATGTTACAAATATGATGATCAATATGGAAATATTAAATAATAAATATAGTATTTCCCTAATTTTCTATGAAAAATTGAAACGTTACTCAAGCATTTGTACGACCTACCATCTCTAGGATTATAACATTGTTAATTTTGCATAACATAATGAAAATGATTGATTTAAAAGAATAATTTATGCTTAGAAGTTATTATTATGTCCTAAATATTTTTATATAGACAATTTTTGTATGACCACATTCAACATTTACATCAAACCATGTTTATTTTTGAACTCACTTTTCGAATACTAATAAAACGTCGGATGTGAACTAAAATACTAAATTAGTTGTTAAGAAATTTTAAGTAAGTTATATATATAGAATAATAAACTTGAAAAATGTTCTATATAAAGTATAAATTATCCTATATTAATTATTTATTAATATAATGAACAAACGATGCACGTTAGGATTGAGTTAATGGACTTCATCTCAATATCCATTCATTGAGGAATATTTTGATAATATACACCACCTTCTTTAATACGGTGTATAATAAAACCCTTTAAAAAATAATTTCATTAATTGGTTTCCAAATGTAATCTTTTTATATGAAGTTTATTTCTAAATTAATAAAATAATAATTTTTCAACAAATACAATGATAATGACTTTTCGTCGTCGTTACCAATATTTGATATTTGTCTTCCTCTATTAGTTGTAATGTTTTTAAAATTAAAAAAATACCATATTCTATTTTTAGATATTTTGGTATTTAATGTGGTTTTATAATGAATTTATTATATTAATATCTTGAAATCATATCTTTTGATTGAAAATTGGAAATATTATTCTTATATACTTGTTTTATGTGTTATGATTATGTTATGGTTCTTGAGAATTATTCATGTATAAAGGTGGTTCCATGATAAACTAAAGAAGGATGAGCCCATCATATCTGTCCAATTCATTGTGAAATAAGATAGATCAGAACTATAAGGTTTATCCAAAAATATTTAGGTAATATATTGTTATGGGTATTCCCAGTCTAACCATGAATATTACTCCCTATATAGCAATGAAAGCTACAATGTATGTATGATATGGATGATACAACATACCTTTATGGTTTTTGATTTCAAAGTAGTTTTTATGGAGTCTTATTATTTAATTTGTTATGTTAATGTACTTATGTTTGATGGGTTGAAAGATTGATTTGGAGAAAATGTTTTCATGAGTTTAAATATTCATGGAATATGGGTTTCATTACTTCTTTTTTATAGCTTACTAATATTTTTGTTTCCATCCAATGCTTTTTAAATGTGTTCCCTAGGGAATAATTGTAGGTGATAAGAAGGAAGAAGTCAAGATGAATGTTATGAGGATTTTTTTCAAGAAAAAGAATACCTATTTTATATTAATTTTTTTAGATTATGAAAAAATGGATAGTAAGTAGAAGTGTCTATATTGTAACATTTTAGTTGTTATGTAATAGTTATGGCCTATTTCTCTATAACTCGGTGACTGAAAATATCCATAATTTTATTTCTTGATATTAAAAAATATTGTTTAATGTTTATGGTTGAGGAATTAAAAGTTCTATATGGTATATTCATTAATCATTTATGGCGTGTAGATACTACCATATTCATTATAAGGATGAATGTTTTTATGGTGGGTAGAGTGTAGTTCCAAATAATTTCATCTCTGATACATATAAAAAAATTTAAATATCAATACCTCATAAATACCAAGGTTACATTTATTTGTTAATCTGATATGAAATCATTATAAAGTTTCCAATGTTTATTTTTGGATTTAGACTTGAATTTCAAACCTTAGGAAAAGTTGTTGTGGGAAAGTGAGTACTTGGTTTCAAGATAGATATTATAATAAAAATATTTTAGTGATTTGAGTTTCATGAAATTTGTTATTATTAAATCATTATATCAATTGAAAAGAGGCTTCCATTTCAAAATTGAGACAATTTTGGAGTTAGAAACTATGGTTTTACTTGATGTTCAATTTAATTTTACTTCATTCTAGATTATGCGGTGTTTAGTAGTTCTATGGGAATTAATAATTTAAATTTAATTAATATAAAAAATTTATAAATTTTTTTAAAACATTGGAATATCTCAATATAATTCATTTTATGGATATTATAATGGCTTCATCATTGTTGAAAATATAAACACTATAAAAAGGGAGATAAGTAGGTGATGTAAGATTGGATCCAAAAATGGCATCGATGATCACATTATTCAATGATGATGAATTGAATCATTTTGTGACAATATAAAAAAGTGATAAACATTATTTAATGAGATAATCCATTGTTATTATGTTTTATTATAACTCTTTCATGATGATTTCTTAAAATATTGATTAATAACCCTATGTCAGATTACTGTTCCAAAGTATTATCGAAGGTTAATTAATGATTTATATACTATTATATTTTTTAGATGTAATCAATCAAGGAATCATTTTATGTAATGTTATTTTGTTGATCAATTTCATTAAATCAATATCCAAACCACACATGGTAATCGAGGATTATAATATTTATAGGTTTCCACAACCATTTTCCATCCTTCCACATATTGAATTACTTTTAGAAGGACTCTATATTAATACATGGTTTTATTCCCATGATGATGGAATACAAGAAGTATATTTTATCTATTTTTGATCAGTGTTAAGGACGGTAACGGAATGATAAAACAATTACCAAGATAACAACCAATTAAATAAAGGGAACATGTTTTTAGCAGAATTGAAATGTCACACGACTAGGTGGATGGTATTACATGTAATACTTCAACCCTAGTTTCCCAAATTCGGTGCATTGTTACATAACATTGGAATGATCATAAGACATCATGTCTTGAAATACTGGTTCTTTTACTATCCTTGGAAGTACTAGAAACATAAATAAATATTATATTAAATTATGAAATGATAAAAAAACCACAATTGTGTCCCCTTTTAACACACTCATATATGATATCCTATAACTACAGGTCAATCATAATATACTTCTTCACATCTTGGGAAAAATAAAACATAAAAAAATGGTGATCTCAGATACTCAATAAGGATAACAATATAGCAGAAACAATCATAAATAAGAATAAAAATTTAAGGAAATGTAAAAGAATAAAAGAAAAGGATTTTAAATATAAAATTCAGTATAATATCGAAAAGATTAATCAAATAATTCCATTTACATATTTACATGGATATTCTATAAGTCGAATAATCACATGTAAAATCAATACCTAATTTCATAATGACAGAATACATAATGCTAGACATCAAAACCACATAGTCAAGGCCTCATGCCGAGAATACAAATATGATTTTGTCAACAACGTGTTCAAGAAACAAGTTCACTCATTAGACCCACTGATTCA
Source organism: Viscum album (assembly GCA_963277665.1). Lineage (NCBI taxonomy): Eukaryota > Viridiplantae > Streptophyta > Magnoliopsida > Santalales > Viscaceae > Viscum > Viscum album. The sequence continues at coordinate 2,107,602,701 of OY728122.1, read as the reverse complement.
TCAAGGAGCTATAGTGGGCTCCACCTGTCACTTAATATGTCCAATGCATTGCTCATATGAAAAGGTTGAAAAATAACATAAACATTCATATTAAAACTAGAATAAGAAATATTAATACTTTGACGATAATCCATGAATGGTATAAAAATAATATATCCATATTCAAACATATCACAAAACCTTGAATACAGTATGAAATATTTTATCATAATAAATCAACTTCAAACAAGTGTAAAATCCATCAAAGGATGTTGACATAGATGAAATCAAAACAATTTGAGAGAAATATCTATTTCTATTTTGAAATCATTTAAAAGCAATGAAATAATAAAATAATACATTTATTTTGAAAATATTCTTATAATATTTTAAGGGAATATTTGAAGGTTTTATAATAGTAGAAAATAGCTGCACCCGCCGTATAAGTTAAAAAACATTCATTCCTTAATTTGTTGAAAAGGACATAAAGTACCTTGTCTTGAAACTGATGGAACGATTATATTCTAAACATTTTATAAATTTTAAAATGACGGTATTAATGACTTTAAACCATAGTCTAGTAAATTTTAAAAAAAAATTAAATATATTTTGTTGAAACACAGATGTCGTTGATAAATAAGTTCCAGTAGATACTTACGTAAAAACAATCTTAGATAATAACAAGATTGTGAAATTAATCCTTAAATTGATCTTTTCCTTAGAGAGGTTGATTTATCCACCATTATAATATTTAAATAATTTTAATTAAAGAATAAAAACCCACATACAAAAAATATTATATCATATATTATCTTCTGATATTGCTTTGCTAATGATATTTCAGTAGTATCATTGTTTCAGGTGTTAACAGATTCATTTTCCTTTATATGTTTTGTTATGTAAGTCATGTTTTTATGGATATGTTGTATTTGATTCATATCCAGAATTATATTAAGATCTTAATCATTATAATAAATCATAAATTTAAAATTAGTATTTAATGGTTATGATGGCGAATAAATCTTATTGCGTTCATGGAGACGGTAATCTGTACATACGCACGAGCGACAATATCATTCTATTGAAAGTGAAATTGTATGTAATTTTATGGTATATAATATATAAATAACATTTAACATGTTATATTTACTATATTAATCAATTATATTAATTATTATACCCATCCAAATAATGAATTTTGGAATAAAAAACCGCACCATGATGTGGAGACGGTTAGTCGTACGTACGCACGTATATTGACTTTTTCATTCAAAATATGGAAAGAATAATGAATATGGTAGTAGCATATTTATAATAACACCATAGTATGTATATGGTATTGGAGTTTTTATTTTGGTATGTATACAACAAAGGAATATGAAGTGGGAGAAGATAAGAACATTGAAATATATGATGCAATTATTACCTCTTCTTTGGGTGCTTTCTTTTGATTTTATCAAAAGGGCTCCATTGGTAGGAATTAAAATCAATGTAAGGCCTCAAGTATGATGTGAGGGTAGTTGGAAAGATATTTGAGTAGGTTTTGGCCGATCCAAACGGCATTGGTGGTGTGATTTATAGAGAAGGGGATGCACCCTTTTATTAAAGAGGTGAGGGTCACTTTAGGAAAGCATGAAATATTAATTTATTATACTATCATATCCAGTTTATAATGGATCTATAAATATTTATGTAGAGTATAATATGGAATTGGGTCAAAAACATCTCATCCAATAGGTTTTAGATAGGTTCAGGTCCCCATAATAACATTATCTTTTATATTTGACAGTTAGTTAAATAGTTTAACTTATATCATGTATTCTTGTATTATTATAAAAAATGGTCAATAATATAACTATAAACAGCTAATTGAACCCCAAGTAGTTCATTATTGATATATCTATCCTTATCTTGGTCCTTTGGTTGATCTTTATATTTTTAGGAATATTAAATCAATTAATAATATAGTATTGGTTTTAAAAACTCATTTATGTCAATTTTTACAGTATTTGGTATTTTGATTTTGTGAAATACATAACAACCTTATCACTTAAAATAAATTATTTAATCAACCCTAACATGTCATATTATCCTAGAAATATAGTATAATGCATCAAATGTATAAATTTAAATTAATTTAGATATTTATAATTATAGTTATTTTAATCGTTCATTAATAAGGTAATTACCGCACCATCATAGTGTAATAAATAAATTTAATTATTTAATGTTTAAAAAATTATTAATAAAATACCATTATATAGGATAATCTTTTACCTTTCTAATTAATATTTATAGTCTATTTTATCTTTTGTATAACCCTATATTTAAAAAAATTTGTAATTAAACTTTGGATTTATCACTTTTAACTCTTCTTTAAATAAAATAATAATTAATGTCCTCATCTAATCCCAGTAGATCAAAATGGTCATATTTTATTCCTAATGTGGATTTTGGTCTATATAAACTTATCTAATTGAATTAGGAAACATGTTAGATAAATTATAATATCATTTTTACATATAATTACCCTATTTACTTTTAACCATTGTAAATAAAATTCCAAACAAACTATTTACCCAAAATTATTTTAATCCTAGTGAACGACATTTTACATACTGCTGTCAACCATGTCTCTTAGAATTTTAAAATTTAATTCATAGATGTGGTAAAATTATGTTTTATTCAAATTTTAAAATCTACCTAGAAGTTGGGTAAAATACTTTAAAAAAATTATTTAAAATTTTATACATATAACCATATTATAAAATGACTCAAATGAACTACATTGAACTAATATTGGTATTACATATCTATTTAGACATTAAAATAAATTCATATAGAAATAATAATTAATTAAATAAAATTCTATTAAAAACAATAACGATTTATTTTCACTATTCATCAAAAATTGAATGTTTTAAGAAAAATACCAAAAATTCACCCAAAGATAATTTTGATATTCCGAATCCAAAAATGAAGTACATTTTAAAAAATAAAATTTATAAAATATCAAAAAGTGTGTATTACTATTCATAACAGCTCAATTGATTGGTCCTGTTGTACTAGAACACGGATTTGTGTACAACGCAAGCTATTGCATTTTTTAAAAGATAAGCATACAGTGAAAGCTTGGGGTGTTACATTCTTCCATCCATAAAATAATTTCAACCTCAAAATTTATAGAATATTACTGAATAAAATGATTCTAGTGGTTCTTCATCATATTTTACTCTAGTTCCCATGCTGCCTCTTCCATATTATGGATTCTCTATAGAAAATTTCCCAAATTAGTCGTCTGGTTTTTCAACCCTTTTTCTCTTATATCAAGAATCTTGACAGACTCTTCACCATAAGACCGATCGGGTTCTAGTTCTATTTCATCCTAGGTGTGTACATGCATTGGGTCAGAAAAGTATTTTTTTCAATAGAGATATGTGTAACACATCAAAAACTTTGGAGAGACTTGGCGCCTTGGCCAAATGATAATCTAGAACTCCAATTCGGTAAAAAAAATTATCAGTTCGATGTACCTTGGACTTAATTTACCCTTATTACTGAATCGTAAAACACCCTTCCATGGAGATAACTTCACGAAAACATGATCTCCTACATTAAATTCGAAATCCTTCCTTCAGTTATCGACATAGTCCTTTTTCTTACATTGAGCTGCTTTGATGTGGGTTTGGATAATCATCACCTTCTCCATTGTTTCCTCAACAAATTATGGGCCTACATGTTTTTTGTCAACAATATCATCCCAACAAGTTGGTGTGCGACATTGTTTTCTATATAACTCTTCATATGGTGACTTATGAATACTTCATTGGAAGATATTGTAGTAATAAAATTATAAAAAAGGTAAATATTTATCCCTAATACATTGAATGTCAAGTGAGCAAGATCTCAACATTTCTTCTATGGTTAGAATAGTCTGTTATGATTTTCCATCAGTTTAAGGGTGGTAGGTAGTGCTCAAGAAATGTTCTGTATCTAGGTCCTTCTGAATACTTTTATAGAATCTTGATGTAAAATGGGGATCATGATTAGAAACAACTGAATGGGGTACACCATGAAGTCTTACAACATCATTAATATATAGTCTTGCTAAACATTCAAGTTGTAAATCTTCCCTTATATAAAGAAAATGTGCTAACTTGGTAACATGATCTACAATGACCCATATTGCATCATTCCTTCTATGAGTCAATGGTATCCCCATGAAATATTCCATCATAATATACTCCTATTTCCACTCAAATATGGGAAGAGGTTGCATGACTCATACAAGATGTTGTCTTCCAGCCTTCACTTATTGAAAAACCATACATCTAGACATATAATCAGCAATCTCTCTCTTCTTGTTGTCCCATAAACATTTATACAAAAAATATCTATACATATTAGTGTTACCATGTTGTATAGAGAAATTTGATCTATGAGCATCATCCAAGAGTTCCCTTTTTAGATCTGGTATCTTAGGAACACAAAGTATCTTGTCAAATTGAAAAATTTCATCTTCATATACAAAGTCAATCAATCTCCCATCATTAACAGCTTTAATATTTTTTTGAAACTCCATATCATCAGGGTGAGAAAATTTTATCCTTTCTAGTAAATATTGTTTGGAAACCATTTGAGGAATTATTGATGTTTCACCTTCCATGATTATTCCCATATCCATCTTTACTATATCAATGAACATAGGTTCCCTTTCAAATCTCATCTTGTTCGAAACTCCATGATCCTTTCTTCTCAATTCATAAGCCACCTTATTTTTCATCCCTAGGCGGTAGTGTATAGTGAAATCATAATATTTGAGTAGTTAAAGCCATATTCATTCCAGCATGTTTGGTCTTTTATGTGAGAAAATATACTGTAAACATTGGTGATCAGTATATATCTCACATTTTTCACCATAGAGATATTGTCTTCGTATCTTCAATGAAAAATTACAGCTTCTAACTCAATATATTGAGTAGGGTAGTTTTGTTGATGAATTTTTAGCTTTTGTGATGCGAAGGAAATAACTCTACCATTATTCATAATGACATAACTAAGTCCTTTATTTGTAGCATCAATATAAATAACAAACCCATAATTCCTCGATGGTTGAGTAAAGATAGGAGCATTGACAAATATATTTTCTTACTTTTTCCAAACATTTTTCACACTCTTTTGTCCAAAAAAATTTAACCCCTTTACATGTGATTTTGGTTAATGTGTAAGCCAATTGGGAAAAACTCTGGACGAAACACTGATAATATCCTACTAAAACTATAAAACGGTGTAGCTCAATTATACTCTTTGGTGATGGCCATTTTTTGGAAGGAATTTGTCTTTGAATGATCAACATAGATTCCATCCATAGAGATAATATGGCCACGAATAGAATTTTTCTAAAGCTAGAATTCACATTTTCTAAACATCCCATATAATTCATTTATTATAATAGTCCTTAGAATAGTTCTCAAATGATTTTCAAGATCTTTGTAGCTTTTGGAGTATACCAAGATATCATCAATAAATAAAACTAAAAATTCATAAAGATATTCCTTGAAATATATGTTCATTAGATCCATGAATATAAATGGTGCAATGGTTAGTCCAAAAGGCATTAATGTATAATCGTAATACCCATAATTGGTTCCAAATGTTGTCTTTGTAATTTATTCTTTCTTCACACACAACTGATGATATCCAGATCGATGGTCAATCATTGAAAAATATTGAGATACATGAAGTTCATCAAATAAATCATTAATGTGAGGTAGGGGATACTTTATATTTAATGGTATAACATTGATCTACATTATGAAATTCACAACCTCATAGATTCATCATTCATCTTAACAAAAAAAAATTGGGCTCCCCAATGAGAAACACTAGGGTGAATAAATCCTTTCTTACTCAATTTGTCTAGTTGTTTCTTTAGTTACACTAATTCCACAGTGTCCATTCTATAAGGGGTCTTCAATATAGGCCTTGAACAAAGAATTAAGTCAATGGAAAACTCAATTTATCATTCTAGAGGGTGTTTATGTGATTCCTCCTGAAACACATCAACATATTCTAACATAGTAGTTACATCCACTATTTGAACATTCCTTACCTCACCCATAGTTATTTTATTATCTTCCTCCCCAATAACTGAATTTATTAGAGCTACTAGGGGTAATGTAGATAAAAATCAGATGGCGACATTTTTTCTCTAACGATAATGAATTACTTATCATCATCGAAAATTGTAACCTCCATCTTCTTACAATATATTTTCGCATCATGGTCTGAAATCCAATCCATACCAAGTATTATATCAAATTCAATCATCGGTGTAACGATGAGATCAGCAGATAAAGTAGTTTTATATTCCCTAATGGGGACTGATTTACCAAACATTGTTGTAATGATACATCCTGTAGAAATTTATATTGACAACTAATTTGTTAAATAATATTGGAAATATCTAATTTTCTTAGAAAACTGGGAAGATATTAAACAATGCGATGATCCAGAATCAAATAAAGCAATGGATAAATTTGAGGAAACCATTAAATTACCTAACACCATATAATTCATAGCATTAACATTAGCAGTAGTGATCGCATAAATTGGGCCTTTCTCCCATGGCCTTTTTTATGTATGTTTCCTTGGATATTAGGACATTCATCTGCCTAATTCCCCATTTCTCTACAATTGTAGAATTCCACATTGACAACCTATTTCTTTCCCTTACAATCAATATATCGGTGGAATTCTTCACCACAATTTTAATAGACTCATATTCCCTCCAGGAAAGTATCAGGGTGTTTCTTACCACATTTACTACAGCATGAAAATTCTACTTTTCCCTTCTTCCCCTTATTTCCATTTCCATAGTGTTTAAAAGATCACTTATTCTCTTTAAATGCTTTAAATTCATAAGACTAAATGAATTCCTTTCCTTTCTTGATAGTACATGAGACAATATTTTTCATGATGAGAAATATTTTGAGACTAATTCTGGATGGAGAAATGTTTTTAACCAATTGAAGAATCAATCAATCATACTCCTTGGGTTACGTATAAAATATGATGTATTTCTTTATAACCTTGTAAACTTAGCCTCATACTTTGTGACATTCTCATCTTTCATTGGTCTCAGACAAAAAATATGTCTTTCCATATCTAGTACATGGTCTTAAGGAAAGTAATTTTCTAATAAAATATCTTTAAACACCCTCCATTCCATATTTTATACTTCTTCATCCGCCATTGTGTTTGGAATTAATGACTACCACTGATCTTCATCTCCCGTGAGGTGATAAACATCCATGAAAACTTTTTTCCTTTCACTACTACCCAAAGTAATAAATATTTTCTCTATGGAACAAATCCATTTTTCAGATACAAATGGATTTGTAGTCCCATTTAATTTTAGTGGTTTTTTCTTCATGAAGTAGTCTAACATTGATCCTCCAAGTTGGGGATCAGGGTACTCTATACGGGTAAGGTTATTATTCATAACCTGAGTGAGTGTTCCCAGTATGGTAATAATTTGTTCAGCATAGGCTGTATCACCAGCTCCACTATAATTATCTTGAGTCGGAGGGAAATCCCTAAATGGATTGCGTGCATTGATATTGTTTACATTCCTTCCACTAGGAACCATTTCTAAACAATTTCATACACTAGATTAGTTTATGAATCGCAATACATAATTCCAAACTAGTAAAAAAATTAACATACATAGAACAATTTATCCATATAATCTATAATCAAAAAAAATTCATTGAGAAAGTATTTAATCCAAAATCCGTCATAAAGGTTTGTAAATAATATTTGAATTATCCTAAGAATATCCCTTGGGAGTGTCATAACCAAGAGTGCATCAAGGCCTGTTTTCGTGTACTAGGATACCCCAGGTCAAGCCCAAATCTCCTTATCATAGTTTTCACACCTAAGTACATCTCTGGGAGAGCCACCTCTACCTGCTCGTATCCAAATAGGAATGTATTGCTTGGAAAAGTCCCAAAATATTTACATTACCAAAATTCTCGGAAGTTCATATACACTAATCCTAAAATTCTATCTTAGGGTAATGTTCTATAATAGTATATTATCTGAACATAGTTTCCAAGGATTTTACTAAACTTTCTATGATTCCAACTATAACGTTGTGATCCTAGTTACCTAGAGTCAGTTCATTATTACATAACATTGGCATGATCACATGAGATCAAGTCTTGAAATATCGATTAGTTTAGTATCCTTAGAAGTACTAGATACAAACATCAATTTCACATTATATTTTGAAATGAAAAAAAACATTGTGTCCCCTTTAAACACAATCATATACCATAGCTTATCCCTATAGGTCAATCATAATATACTTCTTCACATCCAGGGAAAAATAAAACATTATAAGGGGGTGACCTCAGATGCTTAGTAAGGATAACAATATAGCGGAAACTATCACAAATAAGAAAAAACATTTAAGGCAATGTATAAGAATAAAACACAATCTATTTAAACAAAATATTTAGCATAATATTGAAAATATAAATCAAATAATTCCATTTAAATATTTACATGGATATTGTACTATTTGAATAATCACATGTAAAATCAATTTAAAATTTCATAATAATAGAATGCATAATTCCAAACATCATAACCACAGAGTCAAGGCCTTGTGCCAAGACTATAAATAAGATTTTTTCAAACCCTTGTGCCAAAACACTATTTTATCTCATGAGACCTATCGATGAATCATGGAGCTATAGAGGGACCCAACTATCAAATTGTATGTCCAATGCATTCAACATTTGAAAATATTGAAACATAAAATAAACATTCATATTAAATATAGAATACGAAATGTAAATACTTTAACAAAACACAATGAATGTTATAAAAATAACACATCCACATTAAAAAAATATCACAAAAAATTCAATAAAATAAGGAATATTTTATCAAAATAAATCAACATCGAACAAGTGAAGAATCCATCAAAGGATGTTGACATAGATCAAATAAAAACTGTTTAAGGGAAATATCTCTTTTATTTGGAAATTATTTAAAATTCATTTAATTATAAAAGAAAACATTTACCTTCAAAATATTATTATAATTTAGTAAGGGAAGATTTGATGATTTTATAATGGCTGAAAATAACTGCAACTGCCGTATAAGTTAGAAAAACATTCTTTCCATAATTTGTTGAAAATGTCATAAAGTACAGTCTTTGGAATGTGATATAAGGATTCTATTCAAACCATTTTATAAAATGTCAAATGGGGGAATATATGAATGTAAAAAATATTTGAGTAAAGAGTAAAAATTATTTTAAACACAGTTTTAATAAACATGGATGTGGATGATACAGAAGTCCCAGTAGACACTAACGTATAAACAACCCCAGATAATAAAGAGATTGTAAAATTAACCCTTAAATTGAACATTTAATTAGTAGAGGGTACTTTTAAATCATGAATAATATTTAATTAATTGTTATTAAATTATACAAGAACCACATAAAAAAATATGATACCATATATGATCTTCAAATATTTCTTTGTTAATGATATTTCTATAGTATCATTGTTTCGGGTGTTAACTAAAGCATTTTCTTTTATATGTTTTGTTATGTAAGTCAATTTTGTTATGGATATGATGTATTTGATTCATATCCAAAATAATATTAAGTTATTAGTTATTATTTTAAATCATAAAATGAAAATTATTCTTGAATAGTTGCAATGAGGAATTAATCTCATCGAGTTCGTGGAGACAGCAATCTGTATGTACACACGAGAAAAAATATCATTATATGGATGGTGAAATAGAATGAAATTGAATAGTATATAATATATACCAAATAATTTAGATGTTATGTTTTTCATTTACATCAATTATACTCATTATTATACCCCTCCAAATAATGATATGTTTATTAAAAAACTACACCCCAACGTGGAGACGGTAAGCTGTATGTATGCACATATGGTGACTTTGTAATTCATAGGATGGATAGAATAATGAATATGGTTTTAGAATATTTATAATAACTTCAAAGTTTGTATAAGGTACTGGAGTTATTATTTTGGTTTTGAAACAACAAAAAATATGAAGTGGAATAAGAAAAACAACTTTGAAAGAGGTGATGAAATTATTACCTCTTCTTCGGGAGCTTCCTTTAGATTTGATCAAAAGGGGACCTTATGTCAACATTCTAATAAATGTAAGGCTGCTAGGTTTAATTGAGTGTAGTTGAGAAGATATTTTAGTAGGTTTTGGCCGAAACAAATTGCTTTGTAGGTGTTATTTTGAGAGAAGGTGAAGTACCCTTTTATAAGAGAGGTTAGGGTCACTTTAGGAAAACGTTTGAAATATTACTTTATTATACAATCATATTCATCATATAATGGACCAAAAAAGATTAATTTAGAGGAAAAGTTGGGGCTGGGTCGAAAACATCTCATGAAATAAGTTTCATACAAGTTTTGGTCACCATATTAACCTTATGTTTTATATTCAACTCTTAGTTAAAAAGTTTAACTTTTACCATGTATTCTTGTGTAATTATAATAAGTGGTTAATAAATATACTATAAAAATCCAAGAGAACCCCACGTGGTTCATTATTGATATATATAACCTTATCTAAGTCTTTTGGCCAATCCTTATATTTTTATGAATATTATATTATTTAATAATATGGTATTTATTTTAAATACTGATTTATGTCAATTTTGACATTCATTGGTATTTTTTTTGGGAAAGTCATAAAAACTTTATAACATAGAAAAAAAAAATTTAATCAACCCTGTATTTTAATAACATCCTATAAAATTATTTTAGTTCATCGATAGTCTCAATTTACATTTATTTGGATATTTATAATATCAATTATTTTAATCTTTCATTAATAAGGTAATTAATGCATCATCATTGTGTAATAAATAAATTTAATTAATTAATGTATAAAAATTATAAATAAACATCCATTATGTATGAAATATTTTTAGCTTTCTAATGAATATTTATAGTCTAATTTATTTTATGTATAACCCTATATTAAAAATTTTATAGTTATTAAACAATGAATTTAATACTTTTAACTCTAATTTAAATAAAATAATAATTAATGTCATAATCTAATCGATGTGGAACCAAAGGATCATATTTTATTCCAAAGGTTTATTAAGGTGTAAATAGACATATCAAATAGAATTAGGAAATGTGTTAAGGTAATTATAATATCATTTTTACCTATAATTTCTCTATTCACTTTTAACTGTGGTAAATAAAATTCAAAAGTTACTATTTAAAAAATTATTTTCATCATATTGAACCACATTTTACTCAATAATTTCAAAAGTGTGTCTTGGTTTTTCTAAATTCAATTCATAGAAGCAGTAAAAATTATGTTTTATGAAAATTGGAAAATGATTCTAGACGGTGGGTAAATGACGTTGAAAAAATTTAATAAATGTTTATAAATCTAATATTATTATAAAATGACTCCAATTAATTAAATTGAACTAATATTGGTATTATGTGTATATTTTTACTTTAAAATAAATTTAAATAAAAATAAATATTATTTAAATAAATGTTAGTTTTAGACAATAACGTGGTGTTTTTCACTATTCATCAAAAATTGAATGTTTTCAGAAGAATACCAAAAGTTCACCGTATGATAATTTTGATATTCCTAATCCAAAAATGATGACCATTTTGAAATATGAAATTTAAAAAATTTCAAAAAAGTGTGTATTACTATTCATAACGTCTAGTTTGATTTTTCGTGGTGTGCTAGAACACGAAGTTGCGTACCATGCAAGCTATTTACTTATTCAAAGAGAAGGGTACAGTTGAAGCTTAGGGTCTTATATTACAAATAAATTGACCCTAGAGTTACATATTGACATGTACAGGAGCTACATATATATGAATCATATGGGACTACACAACATATACCCTAATAATATGTTGTTATCATTGATTTAATATCCCAAGATCTGTTTTCCCATTATATAAATATCAGTTCCGGAATTCAAATTGATTAAAAAATGGTTAGTATTGAGAGTTTTCTTACCTCCATCATATGGGGTAGGTTATCACACCCTATTACTCAAGCTATGTAGTACTTTATCAGCAGGACAATTATATATGGGTTCTATCATAACTCTATAGGTCTGGGGATATATCCTCTATTAATTTCCCATTATTGAGATATGTATTGTTTGAAATTTAATAGGTCAAGTTATTCCCTACTTGTAGTTAATTATAGATATGTTCTTTTAGCCTCCTAGAACATAATGTTTGACATTATACCAATCTGTTGAAATATCTATTTTTGTGGTGGTATCAATCAAGGTTCACTTCTCAATAAAAATATTATCTGAGAAGCCTCATGGTTTTTATTTTGGATTATTATGATTTTATTTAATAATTTACTCTTTATGTGATGGATTATAAAGTGATCTCCCTTCTGATGAGCACAATTTGTTGATGACCATCCTCCACATCATAGACTCAAGTTAAAGTGTAGCTGCCTCATGGATGATTAGTATTAACCATTATGAGATTGTGATTCATTGATACCCTGATGGGATACATCTAAATTTTCTTTTGTGGCTAGATATGTAATTATTTTTCAATATTTTTTGGACACCTGAAGAAAATTTTTGTACTTTGGAGAGGTTTATTTGAGGATTAGAGTTCTAATAACTTGGATATTTCAACATCACTATTACTTATATTAATTAATAAATTATTTCTTATTCTTATATAGTTATATCCAAATTCTCCTTAGTGTTGGGATAATTGACATAAAGTTATTCATTTTGATTATTTGTAGATTTTATGGTGCCATACTGAGTATGTTCACAGTCACCCATGAAATGGACTTTGGCCCACGCATGGTGTCTTTATATAAATTACTCAATGTTTAGATATGATATTGTGCGTATAGAGTTAGTTTGAAATTTTAAGAGAAAACATCGAGAGAAAATGTGAGATTCAATGCAAACAGAACTAGATGGTACTAGGAGATGATGGTTTCAGGGGATGTTTATGTTTGGATCTAATTGTTGGTGAGTGCCTCTTCATCATGAATGGTTGTTAGTTTTCCTATGGGGTATCAGGAATTTATTTTCCCATTTATATGCTATTTTATTGCTTCCATTTCTCTATTTAGATAATATTATTCATCTCAAACAGGATTCTTATTCAATTTGGATGAATTATTTATGATATCATATTATTGTTGTTTCAAACCATTAGAATCAATGATATATGTTTTTATTAGTTCTATAATGAATAATTCCTCCCATATTTTGAGATACACCAACTTTGTTTTAGTTAATTGATATTGTCCAATTTGAAGTGGTCATATAGTGTTACTCTCAGTATACTCTAGCCACAGGTGGGAGCCTATTAGGTCATGTCATTTGGATGCGCTGGGATATCCCCATCATTAAGAGGACATCTTCAAAATCGATATTCACCGTAAGAAAACATTGATGTCTTATATAGAATATCATATGGAATCAGTTGTGCTCATATAGTGGAAGGTTTAGGTGGTGGACCACAATGATAATGGTTCCAATAGACTAGTTTGTACCTTTGAGAATTTCTATTATTTTTTTAAAAATACTAAAGACCAGTTATTGTTGAATCGTATAGATTATCAATACCTAAATCATTTTATAGTCTAGATAAATTCAACAATATAGAGATTTGATTCCCTGTTATACAAAAAGAAAATAGAAATATTGTTCTCAAATAACATTATTTTGTTCATTTATCTTCATTATATAGTTGGTGAGGAGGATATTTTAAAGTTACAATTATTATTATAATAAAACAATTATGGATCTCCAGTGATTCCATTCATTATAAAAAAAAAGCTATATTTTTTTCATGGAAATTATAAACCAGGTTGTTAATCTATTTTTTTGGTTTTATTCACTAATGAAACAATTAATTCTTTTACATTAGAGGATTGGAATTTGGATCATTTAAGGATATTTCAATAATTTCTTCTAGATCTCTATATTTATGAAATGATCACATGGTTTGATATGTAATATTTATAGATAATATTTATAGATCATTCTATTAAAAATGTTTGAGTAATGGTGGGACATGAAAAGATAAAGAAATTGATTTCTCTTGAGAAATCCAATATAATTTTTGATGTCTAGAGTTTCCTCAGTTTAGTGGGCCACATTTAATGATTCATCAAAGTTTTCTAGAGGACTTTAGACCCCATGAATGGCCTTACTAGTTAGCGGGTTTCCATTTTGTTGGTTCTTAATGTTCTATAAGATTTTGGTATGATGAAAAATAGATTAAAGGGTACTTTAATATTTAGATTTCTAGAGGTGATATTTGATAATTTTATGTTTTATGGTTTCTTTTGGAGATAGAAATAGTTTTCTACTGGTGATCATCAAGGATTGTATTTATTATGGGTCAATGACTTTTTTACCCCATCCGAAAAAATAAATGATCTATTTCATTTTCAGGGATTTTTTATTCTTCATCATACTGAAAGAAATTCACCCTCTTCATAGAGAGTATTTCATTTACTATAATGACTCAAAAAATCACTTACATATTTACTTCTAGGTAATTTAACTAAATTTAGAGGTATTGGCTATATTTTCATTAGTATTTAAATTTATAGATATTGTATAATCATGGTAAGGGAAAAGTTTGTATGATACCCTCATAAGAAATTCTCACAACTAGTCTTTAGGTAGAGGTATCAATATACTAGGCCTTTTTACATCTATCCTTTGTGGACTAGGGGGAAGTTTCTTACCACTAACGGATAGTCATGTACCCTCTTCTTATTCATCATTGGAGGGTGCCCCATTGTAGAGAAATTAGTTGAATGGTTCTTCGTGAGCATATATTCTTATTTTATTCAAAAAAATATTGTTGGTATGTATCACTTTATCCCCATTTAAGGATGGACAATTCTTCCATTGATGCTACATAAATAGGTTTTATTGGATTTTGTACCTCACAAATAGAAGTACATCATTGTTATAATGAAAAACTATGATATTAAACATTAGTTTTAGTGGGTAGTTATGAAGATATGTGTCATTAAGTTTATATAATGATGATAAATATTATAACTTTAGAAAGTGGGGAATCATGGTAAAATAGGTTTACACAACCCACATGAGTTTCTAGAGTTAATGTGTGATGGAATATTGAGGGACTTCATTTATGGGTGTCCATGATCAGTGAGAGGTCACAATGTTATTGTGGTGAAAATAAACTCACTAAAAAAGAAAGAACACAATTTTTTTGAGAGTAGAGTTCAGTTGAGAGATTGGGGTACTTATATGTAGAGAATATCCTCACGCATAGTGGGTTACACTTGATGATATTTTATTACCATGAGGGCCAATTTATCTCTCAGTTATAGAAAGGAATTAAGAAAGCTATTGGGAACCATAACAGATGATTACATCATTCCACCCATAGATTGACGGTTAAAACATTTTAACCTTTCCTGTTCGTGAGTATATTTGGAGTTCACATATTCTATAATATTATGAGACCAGCAAAGATAACATTAGTTTACTTTTTGTATAACTAGTGACATCACACGACTAGCATCACAAAATATTTAGAGTCCCTTTATGGGAGGCCCTATAGTCTAACCCAATGTTCGATTAGTTGTGGAGACACATCACTGATTAGTTTGAAGTTAGTATAGGTGTTGGAATTGATTTTTTTGTTTATCTAAGAGAATGTGAAGACCATTCAGGGTCCTTTAATGTTACACATGCACTATTGATAAATTTCGTTTTAGTTTAATGTGTAATGACATGTATTCCAGAAGGAATCAACATTGAGTAGGTTATGGGGATTTTTTGAATTATGAAAAAACTTCATGAGTTTTAACGTTCCATTCAAGAGACTTCACATAGAAAGAGTGGATTTATAATAGATGTTTATTATTCAGATATTGGGTCTTAAGGATTCATTAATCAATATATTACAAATAATAAGTTATCTATAATATCCATCACATACAATTTAAAAAGGAAATATGAACATCAATGTCAATGTATCATTCTTAGAATACCAGTGGTGAGAAAATACTAGTAGGATAGGATTCATCATGGATAGTCTATTTCATCGATGAACATAAAATAGAAGGGTGAGATCCCTTGATATATCCATAAGGAGTGTAATCCCTAGATATGGGATAAATAACATATAATATTTGAGTAGTTGAATAATTTTTTTAAAAAAATAATTGAAAGTCGGAATGATGTACTGATTGTGATTTTATTATTTTAACACATAATATATATTAAATATTATATTTTGGTTTATTTAAAAATTTGGTGCTGAGTTATTGGTATTATAGGGAATCGATAATTAAATGTTAATAATAATTTATTAATTTTAGAGGATTCTAATGTGTTTATATAAAAAATGAATTTCTATTAATTAAGAGCATGGGAAGGGAAATCTAAGACATCCATTATGTATGGAATTTTTTTCTTACCAAATGAGTGTTATAATCTATGTCTGCATTAATGATTTTAGGGTTTGAACATGGGGTCCAAAGTTTTCATCAAATACTATAAAATATAGGTTTTTTATATTTAATCATAATATTATATAACACTAAGACTAGCCACCATAGTAACTAGAAATATATTAGGATATATTTATATAGATATGGACATTTTGGAGATCCATACAATCCACTATATTGATAAATTGAATCCTTCTATTGAATATATAACGAAATTTGATGCAAATACGATTTTCATCAAAGAACACATAAAACATGAGGAAGAGATCTATGTTATCAATTTACAATTTTATTATCTTTTTGTATTTAACTTTTTTAATTGAATCCCTCATCCTTCATATTTGAATTGGGATTATTTATTTTTTAATTTCCTGTAAAAAAATTTTTTTTGATCCCTACACCATAGTATCTCTAGTGTATGACAATTTTTCCATAATGTTATTCTTTGTTTAATCATGGTTGATTATTTTAATCGATATGGATGTAGATAAAATTATATTTTATCCATTATTTCTACCCCACTATATACAATGTCCATCTCTCTCCCTCATCAAGTTTTGTGTAAATTATTGGTGAGTTTTGATCTTTGGATTGGTTTGCGACAAATTCATGATGGACTATTTCTTGGGAGTAGAAATAAATATTGGGCATGACAGCCAGATCCAGAGTAAGTGCTCTGAGATTTATATAGTGTGATATGTGGAAGATGGTGTTTTAGGAAATGGTAAATGTGAGGAGATCAATGAGGGTATTTCATAAAGGATATGGTTAAACAAGGATACTGGCATGGTAAGAGAAGCTTACCATGACTCAGTTGAAGGTGGGAAGTGTATGAATGAGGCCATCTACAATAGTAGCCAATGTTGATGGGAAGAAGCTTATTACTAGGGTCAACATAGTTAGGGTAATTTTCTATCTATTTAGCCAAATCTGACAGGATGTGTATATAGGTTTCATCCCATTAATGTGTTGTGGTCTATCCATTACATTATTCCATTTAGTTCCCAATACCTAATATATAATCCATCTCAAATTGTAGTTATTGAATTCTATGATCTATGGATCATACTAACAGTCATATTAGTGTTGTTATACATGAACAATACTAACATATTTCATTCTATCACAACATAATAGGATCAATGAAAATAAACGCACTTGTTGTTTGTGGCCCTTTTGTTCATTGTGCACCATTAATGCTAAGAGGGTTCCACATGGACCTATTTTTCCTAAATATAATAATTTCAAATATTTTCCCCTATTAATCTTATTTAATTAATTAAATATTATATCATTATCATTTATACATTAACATCATAATGTTGTGGTATATTCATCCATCATATGTTGTTTTTGATGAAAACTATTGTCCTATAAGATCTACCATTTTAGGATTCATGATTCGTATTGAGAGTGATGATAAATTTATTATTAGGGTATGAAACAGCCCGGGTGTCATTGTAATGTTGTGATGTATTCCATCAACTATCATTTAAGTGTTTGTGTCACCCAAAATACCTAGGGATTCAGTCCCCTATCTACGTATAATGTATCCCCATTCTTGATATCCTAAACAAGTCTTAGGTCCTGCACCAAGGAATATATTCCATTTACCTAAAAACTTCATTTAGTGAGTAATGAGTAACATATGACAGTTTAATAGTGTAAATGATGGGTGGGATGTAGGATTTTCATTGGGATTTCTTATGGTTAATCCTATAGTTGATCTATGATGAATGTGATGTTCTCCTTTGTCTTATATTTTCTCCATTAAATATCTTATTGAAATCATTTTTGATGAGTTATCATTATCTTCAAACTATATTAAATTTTTAATGGATATTTTTTATTATTATTCTATTTTGGTTTTGGGGGTTTCGTATTGGCCCTATAAATACTCACTATTGAATATACCACTTTTCCTGCCAAGGCATTTTCTATTATAGATGACATAGAATTCAGGGTTTATTTTTTCTAGAAGTAAAATTGGAGAATATTATTGATACATATTGGTTTTATTAGTGTTATAAGTTCTTAAATGTGGATTTCTTCTCTAGGGGACTAATTCCCTACAAATATTTATTATCATAGTTTCCATTTGTTTTTATCAACATGTATCATGATCATTTCAATTTATTATTTTCACTAGATATGGTATTGTGGATCACTGATTTTTTATGAATTATCTTTTATATATGGTCTCATTTACATAAAATACATTACTTTTATCTCATATGTAGTGATCCATGTTATATACTTGAGCAATTGGATAAGGCCTCCCATCAGGTGTGTTATTCCTACATAGTGTTATTAACTAGCCTCAAGCATATTTAATGAGGTATTTGGTTAGCACACTCAGATAAAAAATCCATAATGGGGTTTTAGTGATATGATACATGTCATATGCTCTTGAATAACCATTTTTTATATAGAGATGTTTTAGAGCTAGTGATTTAGACATGGAGTTTCAATGATAATAATTCTTAACCCATTTCATGGTTTTAATGTTAATTTAAAGGACTCTATGTCAGCCATTGAATATCTAAAAAATCAATTGGATTTAGACTCTCAGTGGTCCCATTTTGGTTTCTATGAGTCCCACATGGCTCTCCTTATTGTAAAAAGATCATGGCTTCTTGATCATCTACAGTTATGATGCTATCACATTTTTTCATATGAGAGGAAGGAAGTTTAGATCGTCACATAAGGTTCATTATTTATTATATTATGATTATATTACATATATAATTTATATTTTTTAATCTTCCTAAATAATAATATAGAATTCCGTATGAAAATGGTCGACCAACAAAATTCATTTTAGTTGACACATAACATAGTGTATATAATTTATACAATTTGATACATGTACTTGGTCATCATGTAATATTGAGAAATATCATCCATAATTCATAAGTTTACCTTCATCTAAGGATCCATTTAGTTTATCTAAAAAATTTTCATCAATGTTCTGAATTTGGGATCAATAATATGAAAAGATAATTCTATGTAATCATGACAAAGGAATCAAAATACACATAGTTCTCTCCACATAATTAGACATATCTATAAATTTATGGTTATATGTGAAGCACCACATCGGTTCCATTTATGTTCATAAATGTAAAAATTCATTAGGTTTACATAATGTCATGTTGAACAGATTGAGATCCTCGTACCCAACAATATCTACCTCATGTTACGGTGTATGGGATTCATATTCTCATTATATAAGGACAAGTTAGATGGGTATATATATTAGTCATGTTATAATAGGATTTAATATTATTACAATCACATATAAAATTATTGGGAGTCATATTAAAATCAAATAGGGTATATAATACTCCTAATAAATAGAGTAATGGGTTATCCTGTGATCATCACATATAGAATCTCATGCATGTAACATAAAACACATTTTTTATATGATCATATCATAAAAAGGGTGGTTATGTTTGAGAATACCTCCTTTAATGTGGAATAAGGGACTGTAATGGTGTTTGGATTCAATGTTAGGGAGGTATACTTTTTATACAGGGGGAATATGAGTTAAATCACTAAGATTAAGGCTTATATAGTTTATGGACATGTTTAAGTTCTTGATCATTCTAGAGATGCCTTTTCACCATTTTCATGTTTTCATTTTTCACATTTTTAGTATACTTTCATTGAGTATTTTCTTGTGTGTGTTTGGGTGAGTATTGGATGTTTTCTATTGTTTTGGGGTAGCACATGGTTGGCACACTATTTATCAAAACCTTGCACCCACAAAATAATGCATCGTAGATAGGGGAAATGAATATATGGTGCAAAGTTTGAAAAACTTTTCACCATTTAAAAGAAATTCTAAAACCTATATAGTTGGAGAGAATATTTATGAAGCATGGTTTTAAAATCCATGCACCTATTCCCATGAAACTAATCACATGGAATATTCAACAACCTAATTTTTATTTTAAATTTCATAAACACTGTTTTTTATTCCCATTCACCCCCACTCAACCTACAATGTTTTTCAAAAATTATTGAGGATCTTAAGAGGATTAAATCTCTTTTAAAACCTCATTTCAGGTGAATTGAATATCCAATGGAATAAATATTAACCTATATGGTATTTATTCTCTTAATTAGTTTTATTCCTATATTTGTCATCCATCATTACATTTGGAAAGGAATGATATTATGGCATCATTGATGGTTTAAATCTTAGTTATGATTGATCTAGTTTCATTGGATATTAATCTTTGGTCTTGGTCAAAGATCTCCTCCACCATTTTGGTTTTGATCATTCCACACAAATCAAGGATTGTAATTTGGTTAGAAAATGTAAATGATCATGGGTTTGGTGATATAACATCCAATTACCACACCTTGATTTTTATTGTGTGTATGTAATTATGAAATTTCATTCACAACTTATGTAAATTTCATTTGAAATTGATTTGATTAATTTAATCCCTTTATATTGTAAATCCCATCGTGGATCATGTTGAACCCATTTTTGTTTCAAGATCAGACATGATTTCAACCCATGGTGTGTGAAAATATAATTTAAATTATATTTTATTAATTATTCATAGGATATAAATAAATTATTAAATATAGATGATAAAAGTGATTAGGAAATTTGTTGAATTAGGGGTTATGAACATTTTTGAGAAATTATTTGTGAATATGAATCCATGGTGTTTAATAGTAGGGAATGGTATGAACAATGATTTAGGGGATATGGATTACTACTAAAAATACCAATATGGTTCCAGTATACTACTATAGGTAGCCATGTTATATATATATATTTCATGTGACAAAAATTAACTGAGAACTTTTTGTTGCTCAAAATACCAACAGGGTTCCAAACTACTTATCTAGGCCTCAATTTAGATATAGTTATAGGAGGTGATCATAGAAATTTGGGACATGGACTGCTTACCTAAATTCCCATGGTGTACCAAAAATATATTTAGGCCCCCAATGTATGATTATGAAATTTAAATTAAATTGATAATGAAATCCCTTAAGGGAATGGATTATTGTATTCCTATGGTGCATAGTTCAGAATCTAGCATGGGCCAAAAATGGTATGATTGGTTCTAGTGTCACCATGAACTCGGGGTCCAATGTGGATAATTATGGAAAAAAATATGAAAACTCTATAGTTTATTATTTGTACATTATTCTTTATACAATTGGAAGCACTATTAAAAATTGGATATTAATTTATAATCTATTGGTTTTTTCATACTATGTTGTACTCAATCACTATTAATTAATTCTCATCTATAACATAATGAAATTAATTTTGGTGGGATATTATAATGGAAATATCCCAATATTATATGGATAAGTAGTGATTCAATATGAATCATTTATGAGGGAACCATAAAAGTTACCAGACACATTTGGTAGTTGTCCAAGTTTCGTCATTTTTAGTTTTCATTTGACACATGACACTTATATAGAATGTTATAAATATTACACTGGATTATTGTCATATTTTCCAATTTTTGGATTCACTATGTGATGATGAATGATTATTGATTATAGAATTATCATTGTTATTATTTATATTGATTATTACTTACTGATTTTAGCAATTCTACTACTTTAATAAAGTGGTATAATATCCCCACATCACATATTAAATCTTCCCTACTAGTTAGTATCCTCTTGAATATGGAGAGGAAATCCTTTGGTAGTGTAGAAAATGGTCTCTGGGAACCGGCATGTGGCACCTAGGTAAGGACATAAAAAATATGTATAAGATGATTTTTCTTTTGTTTTTAGTTTTCTTACTATTGAGGAATGGTAAAATTGGTACTAGTTTGAGTCAAACATTGTTAAAGAGTTTATTAATGGAAGTATCTATCCCTTGTTTATGGTAAAACTGATGTACCCAAGGTGGGACTATTGTTATTGATTATTGAAGTTATAGTTGGACATTATATCACCTTTCATGATACTCAAGTTGTGTGATGTTTTTTTATATTTTACTCATGGGCTGGTATGTCCCATGTTTTCAGTACACATTTATCATTCTAGTAACTCATGATTTTATGTGACATGCGTCATATTATTCTTTCATGGAAATGCTGGTTTTTTGTTTGTGATGGAAATTAAAATATGTTCTATTATTTGAGCATTCTAAAAAAACATATGGTGTCTTATTAAGAGTTGATCATTTTAAATGATGAAAAATTAGTAATTATAAATACATAAATAAAGATTTATCATGAGAAACATGAAATATAGAAGTGTTTTAACCTATGTTTGACATGACCGGGGTGATCTATGGATGAGTGTAGTGAAATTGTGACAGTTATGATCATGTAGAAAGGTATGGGTAATGACTTGTTATATAATTATGTTAATCCCTATTATTTAATTGTGATGATGATGTGGTATGTGTGCTAAGATATCTGTTTGGAACTATAGGGAAAAATCTCCATTATGATGCTTGTTGGTAGGATTATAGTGGGAAATGAAAAGACATGTTCCACCAGAAGTGGAATATGGGGATCCAATAGTTCCTGGTGAATCAGGAATATAGTAGTGGCATTAAAAATTCTCTCACATTATGTTATTTAGGGATAGATATCAATGGATAGTTTCATGAAATATTTTAGACCTAACATTAGAATTCCAAATATAGAACCCTACATCCTTTACTAGAGAGGGTGGTGTTAAGGAAGTTGAGTTCTTGATTTAGTCAATCCTGATGATCCTTCACCCTTTTTAGACTCTGATGGATATGAGATTAAAATTTTCTCATAATATATTGTGGTGATCTATAAAGCACTGGTGGGATATTCAGACTTGGGATGAGAAGCTGGAAAATAAAACTTTTACCCAGAGACACTCTGTTAGAAGTGGGAAGGTGAGTTTATATGGTTTAGCTAATTGATTATGTCTATCATAGACTATGCCAGATACATTTCTGACAAGAAACACTTTGTCCAACATTGATCATTGATGAGAAAAATATAGAAAAATAGATTCAGGGTGGACTTCAATTGGTGATTATGTAACAGGTTTACATCTTTTAGTAGAAGACGTTTTCTTGAGGGGGAGAATCTGGATCACATTTCTGAGGCGTACCAAAAAGATCTTTCTAGTAAAAATTAGGTGGTTTCGACTAGATTCCATGTAATTACACATTACTATATTTAACAAGATAATTTAAACAAAGGAAATGAAAAATATAATGGTCATAGGGATGGATTAGTTTCTTATAGTTGTAACAGAGTAATCTACTATTTGTGACGTTGGATAAGTCACATGAATAACCTTTTTCAACGACCACCAATGGATTATATAGCCTATTGAAATATGTGTCACATGAAATGTTATTATAGAAACCTTTTACCTATAGTAGTGATATTTGAGAGAGGATGATTCAGAGTACTACAAAGGCGTCTTCCAATCCATATCAGGCAGGTAGATGGAGTTCTTATGGCCATGGTCGCTGAGCTGGGGTAGGTGTTATGTTTGGGAATGGGCATCTGTACCACCATATTTGTTCAGCTCGGAAGAATCAGACTATATACTAGGGAATAGGTAAAATAAAATTACTTACAATTCAACTGAATCATGTGGATACAATGGTTGGACCATCGAGAGTGATTTGTACTAATCTAGTTGATTCTTTTCTTTTTAAAGGTTTTCTATTAAACATGACTGTCACATTATTTTATATCTATTGATCTTGTGAATTATTTGATTCTGAAAGAGTATTTTTTGAGAGGGGTTATGATGATCGAAACACCATTGGGAGTAGAGTGGGGAGATATCCATTTTTTAAGGGGCATTCTCTATAGTATTGTTTGTTTTGACTTTGATGAGATCATTATATAATTTACATGATAGGTTTTGAGTAGCTTTTGGGTCTGGAATGGACAGTTTTGAACTAAAAACAACAATTTTACTATAACAGTGTGACTTTTACACCTCATGGGGGTAATAGTGATGTTAATCATGGGGAATGGGATATCCATGTGGGCTATGTAGTGCAAGTTCATCAACAATCAGGGGATCCCATTGACCATGTTGCATGTATTTTTCCCAATTATGGGGGTGTCAAACAAAATGTATTTACAACTGTAGTTGAATTTTTTCCTTTGAGGGATTCTTATGAATGACACCTGAGAGGCATGTTGTGTTCATTATTGAGCTAATTCTTGGAGCTGAACTTTAATAGCCCAAGTTTCCACGATACGCTTCTCTTTCAATAACGCAATAGCTTGTATTGTACGCAAGTTTGAGATTCTAACACACCGCGACCAATAAAAATATCCGTTATGAATAGTAATACCCACTTTTTGAAATTATATAAATTTTATATTTCAAAATGGACTTCATTTTTTGATTCAGAATATCGAAATTATCCTATTTTGAATTTTTGGTATTTTTCTGAGAACTTCCAATTTTCGATAAATAGTGAAAAATACATAGAAACAACTTTTTTAAACAAAATAATTTATAGTGATAAATTATACGATTGAGTGGTTTTAAAGTATAATTATAATATATTTTAAATGTTTTATCCAATGGTGGTCATTAGAATTAATTTCACTTTGAAATTGGACATAAACAATTGTCAATCTTTTGATATATATTGTTTCTTAAAAACGCGATATTTGTTGTGATAGCGGAAATTAATTATTAAATTAATTAATTCAACTTATATTTTTTAAATTTTGTAAAATAGACATCATTTTTCAATTAGGAATATCAAATATCACTTAGGGTTAATTTTTTGTATTTTTCTGAAAAACTTCATTTTTTGATGAATAGTGAAACAACTAAGTGGTAGTTAAAAAACTAATGTTTCGATTAAATGAAACTTTACCGCTTTTGTGAATTGATTTTTAAAAATATGACATACATGGTTATCATTAGTAATTAAAATGTGGTTCATTGGGATGAAAATATTTTTTGTTGAATAGTAACTGTTATGTTTTATTAATCGAGATTAAAGGTAATTAGTGTAATTTAAGGTAAATATAATGTTATAATATTATGAAATTAACTTTAAACTTGTCCTACCCTTATTTGGTAAGTCATGGCCGACCAAGACAATCCATGGGTCATCTTGGGGACCCCATGGAGCTGCATGGGTATGAAAATGACATTAATAACGTTTTATTTAATGTAAAAATAAAAGTGTCACAAACATGTGTTGTTTTACTAAAACAATTATTACATGGGGTTATATAAGTTAAAGTTTTGACTATAAATAGTCATTGGAAATATAAAAATATTTCTTACATCAAGATATTTTTTTTATAATTTTTAGACATTAAATAAAATAAAGTTTTTATGACACCATGATGATGCAACGATTACCTCATTAATTTATGACTTAAATAAAATGAAAAGATAATGTAAAATCTAAGACATAAACTTGTCAAAAACCTATTGGATGAGTATATTTCGAACCCTTATCACCTTATACTAGAAATATATAATTGTGGGACCTTTAATATCCGAAACTCATTATATAATAAAGTATCATTTCTTGACATTCCAAGAGTGTCCCTCCTCTGCTATTATAAAAGGCCCCCACCTCTTCCACCTTATTCACACCATAAAAGCCTTTTTTTCTCTGAAAAACTCTTCCAAATTCCCTCTCAACATTCCTACCTTCATCCTAGAAGCCTTACCTTATGCAGGAATCTCTTCAAGAAAACATTTTGGTTCAAACCGAGGGGAGTTATCCTATTTTAAGTTAATGTCTTCTCTTATATTATTTTGTTTAATTTTCCTCTCCAACCCCTTAAATTCTTTTTATTCCTTTATTTTGTAACAACACAAGTATATTCAATATAATAGGATGTTTTTATGATATTTATATGATTTAAACTTACACACACCTTCGTCTAATGGTTAAAGAACATATTGTTTCTGTGGGTGGTGAATTACTGCATCACGAAACGATGATTGTTCAATCTTATTTTAACACCTCTCCTGGTGGCCATTAAGATGTCACTATATTTATATATGATATATATTATGTTTATGTTTTCCTTATTCTTTTGTATTTTTCAATTATGTAATACCTTTATGGTTTCCATTATGGGTAAACGCGATAATTTCATTTTAGGAAGTGTGGACTACAGCCCCTCAAAGTGATTTGAATCGTTAATGCCATATGTGAGACATATAAAAGATGGATTAAATGATATTATATATGATATTATACTGGAATTATAATATACCTTTATATCATTATTATTTCATTCCATTAAATATGAAATAGAAATGAAAGTAGCGTTCATGCGTACATACGGCTTACCGTCTCCATGAATGGTACATTTCATTTCTTACCTCTAAATGTTATGTAAAATTATAAATGCATGTATTTTCAGGATATATATGATATATATGATATCTACATCATGAATATGATTCTATAGATAATGGATATTTTACCACATGAACAACATGTAATTATAAGAAGTTTATTTTTGACTCAAGTACCAAAGATCGACAAAACGACCGTTATTAACTTAAATAATTACATAATGTTCATAACATGGTAATAAGTGATATAAAAGGAATTATTAACTTGAAAAAGTTCTTAAGAAAGTAAAAATTAACTATAGTTTATTATTCAAGATATTAAAGAACAATCGAGTCATGTCGGACATGAGGTAAGGGAACTTCTTAACCCAATTTCCGTTCTTTGGGTTAATCTCCTACTTTCATATTATGTCATGATATTATTATGTCCTATCTTGAATTTGTACATTATATATGTGTGATTATAGTAAATACCCATAATAGATCTATTTTATTTAAAAAATGATCTTTGTAAGGGACTTCATCTCAATCTCCTTTCATTGAGGCATATTTTGTTTTATACACAACGTTCTTTTATATGGTGTATAAACCCCTTTGAATTTTACGTTTATTCAAAAAGAATATTTTTTATATGAAGCGTTTTACTAAACGAAAAAAGGGAATGTTTTTGTCATACGTATGAGGTGAAAAGGACTTCCCCACCACCGTGACCATTATTTGAGTTTCGGCTTCCTCTAGAAGCCATAATTTTTTTTAAATGAAAAATAAATACCATGTTTTAATTTTCTTTTATTTCAGTATTGAAAATGGCTTTGATAGTGTTTTTATTATATCAACGTGTTTTATTAATATATTATGATTGAAATGTGGAAATTTTATGTTTCCTTTATGCATGTTTTATGTTATACGATTATGTTATGGTTTATGATATGTTTAAACCTTTTCATAAAAAGAATGAATTAGACTTAATAAGTGACGGGTGGAGCCCGCTATAGCTCCTCGATGCATCGGTAGGTCTAATGAGACAAACTGCTATCTTGGAATGAGGCCTTGACAAAATCTTATTTGTAGTCTTGGCATGAGGCCTTGTTTACTTGGTTATGATAGTCTGGCATTATGCATTCCATCATTATGAAAGTGGTTATTGATATTGCACGGGATTATTAGACTAGTCGAATATCCATGTGAGTAAGTAAATGGAATTATTTCATTTTATTTTTGCCATATTATGCTGAAGTTCATGTTTAAAAGGATTTTGTTTTAGTTATACATTGCCTTAAATGTTTATGTTTATTTAGGAAAGTTTCTGCTGTATTGTTATCCTTAATGAGCATCTGAGCTCACCCGTTTCTATGTTTTATTTTCCCAGAATGTGAAGAAATATTTTATGACTAACCTACAGGGATAGTCTGAAGGGGATAAGAGTGCGGACAACGGAGACTATGTTATTGTGATTTTTCACTTTATGATGTAATGTAACATTTATGAATGTATCTAGTGTTTCCAGGGCTACAAAACTAATCGGTCCTTCGAGACATGATCTTTTGTGATCATGCCAATGTTACGTAATAATGCACTGACTCTGGGTAACTGGGGTCGGGGCGTTATAGTTGGTATCAGAGGCAGTTTAGTACTAACATTGGAAGCTAGATTTAGAAAAAATCTGATTAGAGCACCTATCCCTAAGATGGACTTTGAAGATTAGTATAGAAGAACTTCCAAGAATTTTGGTATTATTGTAATTTTGTCAATTTTCCGAGCAATACATCCCTGTCTGGATACGAAGAGGAAGAGGCAACTCTGGCACAGATGTACCTAGGGGTAAAACCCGAAAACACCGCTTTGAGCTAGAATTGAACAAGAAATGGTGCACGACAATGGGCCTTGCTGCACTCTTGGTTACGACACTCCCGGGGGATATGCTTAGGATAATTCTCATTTTCATTACAAATCATTATAAAGAGTTTATGAGTATATACTTCCTCAAAAAAACGCTTTTATGATTATGGATTATATCCATAAACCATTCAATTTATGTTAAATATTTTACAAGTATGGAATTATATATTTCGATTCATAAACTAATCTTGTTTATGACATTGATTATAAATGGTGCCTAGTGGAATGAATGGAAACCATATCAATGCACAAACTCCATGTAGGGATTTCCCTCCTGCCCAAGATAATTCTAATGGAGCTAGGGATACAATTGGTGCTAATCAGCTTAACGCCATACTGGGACAACTCACTCAGGTTATGAATAATAACCTTACTCGTATGGAGCACCCTGATCCACAACGTGGAGGATCAATGTTATATTGCTTCATGAGGAAACAACCACCAACATTAAATGGGAGTACAATTCCCTTATTAGCTGAGAAATGGATAAATTCCTTAGAGAAAATATCCCATGCCTTGGGGAGTAGTGAAATGGAAAAGGATATCATGGTAGTTTACCGCCTCACTGGAGATGCTTATAAATGGTGGTAATTGATTCAAAACACAAAAGAAGATGAAGAAGTATCAAATATGGAATGGAGGAAGTTCAAAGAGCTTTTCTTAGAAAAATACTATCCTCGTGACCATCGAGCAGATATGGAAAGGCAATTTCTGAGTCTGAGGAAAAAAGAAGATGAGAATGTCGCAAAGTATGAGTCTAAATTTATAAGGTTAGCGAGGCATGCTGTAGATTATATATGTAACTCAAGAAGTAAGATTGATCGTTTCTTTCATGGGTTAAAACCATTTCTGCATTGATCATTGGTCTCAAAATCCTTCTCATTATACGAAGACATTGTCTCATATGCTATTAATATGGAAAATGAATTCTCTAAATCTTATGACAAAAAAGTAAAGTAAGATAATAAGAGAACGATAGAACAAGAGACAGATAAAAGGAAAAAGGGAAAGAAGGATTTTCCATTATGCGATAATTGTGGGAAGAATCACCCTGGTACTTGTCTAAAGGGAATGGGAGTTTGTTACAAATGTGGATAAAAGGTCACCAGGCTCGTGATTGTAAGGGAAAGAAATAGGCTATCAATGTTGAATGCTAGAATTGTAGAGAAATGGGGAATTATGAAAATAAATTCCTTAAGCACCAAGGAAATATACCTCAGAAAAGGCCAAAGGAACAAATCCAAGTTTATATTGTTACTACAAATGAAATTGAATAATTATTGTATTTGTGTTTTGGGACTCAAGAACTATATTATGGTTATAATAATAATGTGATATATATAAGGATTTTACTACAGTACTTTTTGTTTTCATTAAGGTTTTAATATGATGAAGGTAATCATATTCTTAGTATGTGAAAATAAGATAAACTTTACGTTGTTTGGGGAATCTGCTGTTACAATTGATTTTGGAATTTGAATACCTTTTAGAGAAAGTCTGGATAGTGGTATTTTGGATAAATATAAAGGTTGGAATGGATTAAGTTTAACTTTGGATAGTATTGTTTA
This sequence comes from Viscum album, assembly GCA_963277665.1. Lineage (NCBI taxonomy): Eukaryota > Viridiplantae > Streptophyta > Magnoliopsida > Santalales > Viscaceae > Viscum > Viscum album. The sequence goes on along the minus strand of OY728122.1, from coordinate 2,107,572,384 downwards.
GGTTTAAAACATTTCTGAAGATTATTTTTTGAATATTATAATACTATAGTTTTAGGAAAAGGACAACCTTTAGGTTGGGGGATAACCTGTCATGTCGGACAAAGCTGCAGGAATCAAACCCACAACCATAGTTCGAAAGGCCTTTATTACCTACCACTATCCTACAGGAAGACTCTGGTTATTACAAAATAGTTTTTCTAATCTAAATGGTATGTGATAATATTTGTAACCTTGTACGATTAGGATAAATATAATATTTTTGAGTTCTATTAACTTTTGGAGTGAAAGATGGGTTTGTGGTAAAAATTTATTAAAGAATTAAAGTCTAAATGACAAGTATGTATATTTCCTTATGTTCTTAGTAAATCTCCTAAATAAATTCCTCAACTTTATAAAAGTTAACTTAAAACAAAAACGTTGTCGGTTAACTTTTCCTACTGGGGAATCAATGATCGTTTAAATAATCACAAGTTTGTAATTTTCTTATAGTTAACTTTCTCCTAATCCTATTTTCTACAACTCTCCATCAGACCTTGATGGTTTTTTTCTCCTCTATATCTGTGTTTTCATAGAATCCTAGTATGGGCTATCTCGGGTGACCTTTGTACTTCTCTTTCTTTCTTTTAAAGTTATATGTTTATTAACCCTATTTCTGATATAGGTTTTACACAAAGATATTTTATAATTTGAACCTTTTATTTTAGAAGAACAATTTCAAATTGTGAGGACGCAATTTATTAAAGGAGGGGAGAATGTAACACCACAAGTTTTCACCATATGCTTCTCTTTTAACAATGCAATAGCTTGCATTGTACGCAAGTTCGAGATTCTAACACACCGCGACCAATCAAAATAGCCATTATGAATAGTAATACTCACTTTTTGAAATTATATAAATTTTATATTTCAAAATGGACTTCATTTTTGGATTTGGAATATCGAAATTAGCCTATGTTTAATTTTTGGTATTTTTCTGAGAACTTCCAGTTTTCAATGAGTAGTGAAAAATACTTAAAAACATCTTTTTTAATAAAAATAATTTATAGTGATAAATTATACAATTGAGTGGTTTTAAATTATAATTATAATATATTTTAACCGTTTTATCCAATGGTGGTCATTAGAATTAATTTGACTTTGAAATTGGACATAAACAATTGTCAATCTTTTGATATATATTGTTTCTTAAAAACACACTATTTGTTCTGACAATGGGAATTAATTATTAAATTAATTAATTCAACCTATATGTTTTTAATTTTTTAAAATAGTCATCATTTTTTAATTAGGAATATCAAATATAGCTTAGGGTTAATTTTTAATATTTTTCTGAAAAACTTCAATTTATGATGAATAGTTAAACCACTAAGTGGTAGTTAAAAAACTAATTTTTCATTTAAATGAATCTTTACCACTTATGTGAATTGAATTTCAAAAATCCGACATACATTTTTATCATTATTAAGTAAAATGTGGTTCAATGGGATGAAAATGTTTTTGGTGAATAGTAACTTTTATGTTTTATTAATCGCGATTAAAGGTAATTTGTGTAATTTAAGGTAAATATAATGTTATAAAATTATAAAATTAACTTTACACTTGTCTTACCATTATTTGGTAAGTCATGGCCGTCCAAAAAACTCCATGGGTCAACTTGGGGACCCCATGGAGCCTCTTGGGTATGAAAATGACATTAATAACTTTTTAAAAAAAAGTAAGAATAAGTGTCACAAACCTGTGTTTTTTTAAAAAAACAATTATTACATGGTGTTATATAAGTTAACATTTTGACAATAAATATTAATTATAAAGCTAAAAAGATTTCTTACCTCATGATTTTTTTTATAATTTTTAGACATTAAATAAATTAAATTTTTTCTAACACCATGATGATTCAACGATTACCTCATTAATTAACAACATAAATAAAATTAAATGATAATGTAAAATCTAAGACATAAACATTTCAAAAACCTATTGGATGAATATATTTCGAACCCTTATCACCTTATCCTCGAAATAAATAATCGTGGGAACTTTAAAATCCAAAACTCATTAAATAATAAAGTATCATTTGTTGACATTCCAATAGTGCCCCTCCTCTCCTCTTATAAAATGCCCTCACATCTACCACCTTATTCACACCATAAAAGCCTTTTGGATCGTCCAACCTCTGCCAAAATACACTCTCAACATTCCTCCCTTCATCCTAGAAGCCTTACCTTAGGAAGAATGCTCTTCAAGAAACCATTTTGGTTCAAACCGAGGGGAGTTACCCGATTTTAAGGCAATTTCTTCTCTAATGTTATTTTGTTTGATTTTTCTCCTCCAACCTCTTAAAATATTTTTATTCATTTATTTTGTAAAAAAAACAAATATATTCAATATACTAGGATTTTTTTATGACAATTATTTTATTTACACTTACACACACCTTCGTCTAATGGTTAAAGAACATACTGTTTCTGTGGGTGGCGAATTACTGCCTCATGAAACGATGATTGTTCAATCTTCTTTTAACACATCTCATGGTGGCCATTAAGATGTCACTATATTTATATATGATATATATTATGTTTATGATTCCCTTATGCTTTTGTATTTTTCATTTCTTTCATACCTTTATCATTTCCATTATGGGTAAACGTGATAATTTCATTTTAGGAAGTGCGGACTACCGCCCCCTCAAAGTGATTTGAGTCGTTAATGTCATATGTGGGATGTATAAAGGATGGAGTAAATGATATTATATTTTATATTATACTGGAATTATAATATACCTTTATATAATTTTGATTTCATTCCATTAAATAAGAAATAGAAATGAAAGTAGTGTTCATGCGTACGTACGGCTTACCGTCTCCATGAACGGTACATTTAATTTCTTAGCTCTAAATGTTATGTAATTTTATAAATGAATGTATATACTGAATATATATGATATATATGATATCTATATCTTGAATATGATTCTAGAGATAATATATATTTTACCACATGAACAACTTGTAATTATAAGAAGTTTATTTTTAACCCAAGTACCAAAGATCGACAAAACTACCGTTATTAACATAAATAATTACATAATGTTCATAACATGGTAATAAGTGATATAAAAGGAATAATTAACTTGAAAAAAGTTCTTAATAAAGTATAAATTAACTCTAGTTAATTATGAAGGAGATTAATTAACGATCGAGTCAAGTCGGACACGAGGTAAGGGAACTTTTTAACCCAATTTCTGTTCTTTGGGTTAATCTCCTACAATCAAATTATGTCATGATATTATTATGTCCTATATTGTATTTGTACATTCTTTATGTTTACTTATAGTGAATACACATAATAGATCTATTTTATTTAAAAAATGACCATTGTAAGGGACTTCGTCTCAATATCCTTTCATTGGGGCATATTTTATTTTATACACAACTTTCATTTCTATGGTGTATAAACCCCTTTGAATTTTACGTTTATTCAAAAGGAATATTTGTTATACAAGTGTTTTAATAAATGAAAAATGGGAATGTTTTTGTCGTACATATGCGGCGACAATGACTTCTCTGCCGCTGTGACCATTATTTGAGTTTCGGCTTCCTCTACGTGCCATAATTTTTTTTAAATGAAAAATAAATACCATGTTTTAATTTAATTTTATTATGGTATTGATAATGGTTTGGATAATTTTTTTATTATATCAATGTGTTGTATTGAAATCTTGTGATTGAAATGTGGAAATTTTATGTTTCCTTTATGCATCTTTTATGTGATTCGATTATGTTATGGTTTATAATATGTTTAAACCTTTTCATATAAGGAATTAATTTGACTTAATAAGGGATGGGTGGAGCCCGCTATAGCTCCTCGATGCATTGGTAGGTCTCATGAGACAAACTATTGTCTTGGCATGAGGCCTTGACAAAATCTCATTTGTAGTCTTGGAATTAGGCCTTGGCTACGTGGTTATGATAGTCTGGAATTATGCATTACATCATTATGAAAGTGGTTATTGATATTGCATGTGATTATTCGACTAGTAGAATATCCATGTGAATAAGTAAATGGAATTATTTCATTTTATTTTTCCCATATTATTATGACGTTCATGTTTAAAAGGCTTTTGTTTTAGTTATACATTGCCTTAAATGTTAATGATTATTTATGAATGTTTTTTCTATATTGTTATCCTTACTGAGCATCTGAGCTCACCCCTTTCTTTGTTTTATTTTCCCAGGATGTGAAAAAATATTTTATGACTGACCTACAGGGACAGTCTGAAGGGGATAGGAGTGTGGACTATGGAGAATATGTTATTGTGAATTTTCAATTTATGATGTAGTGTAACAATTATGAATGTATCTAGTTTTTCCAAGGCTACTAAAATAATCAGTATTTCAAGACTTTATCTTTTGTGATCATGCCAATGTTACATAATAATTCACCGACTCTGGGTAACTGGGACTAGGGTGTTACATGAACTGGTTTCAATTCCACCATATAGTATGGAATAAAAAATGTGATAGGAACATAATTCTTAGCTAGAAGTATTGATGGGTGTGGTATTCATCTCTCTGAGCATGTTACCTTATAGTTCTCTTTATTTACTTTTTAAAAATGATGATAAGAAGTTACATTTGTTGTGGGTTCCCAAAAGTTTAATTGGATGATGGTAAAGTAACGACATCCTATTCATAATATCGATGATATCTTTGGATTGTTTAGAGGATATTGTATTTTTTTCAATATGGAATCAATATTTGGGTATCATATAATGAGATTTAGATGTTATAATATACAATTAACTTCTTTATGATATAGGTGTGTTATGTACGAGTCGGTTTTGATTCCGTTCAGGGTGACGAATGCTCCATCTATGTTTACTCTCTTCATAAATTAAATATTTCAACCATTCATGGATTAATTTGTGATTGTTTTTTTATTACATCTTCTGTTTCGCTAATACTATTGACGATAATTCCCATAATCATGACATCATCATGAGTACAATGAGAGTGCATGATCTATAAACTATTACATCTATATGTAAATTCTAGTTCATCATCATACATTTCATTGGTCACATAATTTTTTATAATGTTTTTTTAGTGGAATTAGGGAAGGTGGAGGTAGTGGTTCCTTATGATCATCCTAACAATGTATTTCATATTCAAATGTTTTTGGGATTTTTGGGATATTGTCATAGGTTTATTTGAGACATTTCCCACTCATCAGCCGCACATTTTGTATTATTAAAAAGGAAATTAAGTTATAAATTGACTAAATCATGTGAGAATGCTTTCCAAGAGCGAAATATGTGTTTGAATACAAGATCTATCATGATCCAACATGACCTAGGGAAGGATTTTTCAATTTTTTGTGATTTTTTTGAGATTTTACATGAACTAGTGTTGATGTAGGGAGATTGAATTGTGGTATATGTGTTATGATAGTTGAGTACACATGAATGTAATTACATTACACAAGATCTTATGATACATGTATCTGTTTATGCTTTAATATTTTTGGGGAAATACTTGTTGGGAATAAACTAACTATGTATATTGAAAAAAAATGATGGAGTAAATTCTTTGTGAATATATTTGATCCTTTAGAAGTATATATGGGGGAGTATGTTATGATATTTTATTTTGATCTATCCAATACATCAGGTATGGGGAATACTATTGAAGTATCTTTTAGCAGGAATACATAGGCTCCAGTAGTTCTAGATTTCAGTTAATAGTGGTAAATGGTGACATTGATGGATATGATGCATATATTAGTTCTAGAGGGTCATAAAAATATGACCATTGTATCCTTATTTGTTGAGTCCATACATCTTATCGAATTCAAGGATATGTATTGTGATGAGTTTTTTCCTTGAGGGAAATCCTTGACGGTGGGGAGTCACATTCCGATTAGACTATATATGTGGATGAGATTCTATGTCTATAACCATGTTCGTTTACCTATGTGTATTTATGAGGAGAAGTGTAATTTATTCCGCCAAATGTGTGGTTTATCATTTTTTACCAAAATTAACCATGAAATATGTCTAAATTATTGGTGTTTGGGCTTGAAATGGGATATTTCAGGTCTCATTACATGATGCTACACCGGTCAACGAGTGAAAGATTAGCATCAAAAATGGTTTCCTAAAACGATTTCTCATTCATAAATAGTGGTGGGAAGAGATTACCATGGAATTTATTTAGGGTATTCAAATGATCCCATAAAATAATGACGTGATTTGGGTGATTATGGATTCGTTAAAAATAGTAGATCTAATATAGTATATATGGGATACATTTATCGTGGAATAGTTGTGTGAGATGTATGTCCGGGATATTATTTAATTGTTTGGGGTATAATGGAGAATAGTTTCATAACATGACTCATGTTTTTATTATCACTTCATTAAAAGAATATATATGTTATTGGGAACCCAGTTGTTTCTGATTATACATTCCTACCCACAGATAGATATCAAATCATAGGAAAGAATCTAGGTGAGAGAGTATATGATCAGTGAATGTCTCCTAGATAATTGTGGGCCTTGTGAAAAGTAACTATCACTCATTAACCATTCCTATAAAATTTTTTATCATGTGAATATTTAGATTCCACCATATGAGTTTCTTTATGGTAGTCCTTGTTTAACACCATTTGTTTGGGTGGAGGAATGTCATTTTGGGTTATTGGGACCAAGTCTCTTGAATGATGCGTCTGATAAGGTCGATTTGATTCAAAAACAAATGGTTACAACATGGAGTGGGAATAAGTAATATGTTGATTGATGTCTATGATGTCTTGGTTTTACAGTTGGTTATTTTTTATTCTTTCAAGTGTCTCATAGATTGGGTCCCCATAGGATTTAGTGGCAGTGAATGTTAGTGCCCAAGCATGTTGTATCTTTTGATTTTGTATAGAGGATTGGACTATTGGCATACTTATTGGCTCTTACACTACTATATATTTCTATTAATTATTTTTTAATGTTTCTCATATTCAATATTATCACCGCTAACCTTCTCATGATTTCTATGTCACTGATGGTGAGCTTCCTGAGGATGGGTCCTCTGTAGAAGATATAAATCATGTTGTGGATCATATTGAGAAACGTCTTTAGTGAATGGTCATTCTGATTGTCTGATTACATTGGAAGCATTGTTTTTTTTTCTTGATGAAACATTTTAGAGGGATTTAAATATTTGAATCAATGTCCTGAACTTTTTACCTCATAATCATAGATATCTTTGGGAGTACAACTTGAGAATGAGCTGTTATAATGTTGGGAGATTTTATGGTCCTTACTTTTTTCAAGATTCCCTGTAATATGTTTTAGGTATTCTATACCTTTTTGAATATTCTTGGGTTTAGGATTATTTATTTTTAGTTTAGATTATTTTTTTAGGTTTTTGAGGGGTTTAGTTCATTTATGTTTCGTGCACAGTTTTCCAAAACCATTCACCCACCCTAGGAAATCTGTTCATCCTAGATAGTGGAGAGTTTCATTATTGGTTAAATATTTTTCAACCTGTGTTGCAATTTAGAGAAAATTTGGACCCTATATAGTATGGGTGTATGGTTTTTAAAATTTTTCACCTCCACCCAAGAAACTATGCACATCGAAAAATAATCCCATGAAATGTTATATTAAAAATCATGAACAAATGAGTTTTTTCCAATTCATCCCCACTAGACCTAAAACATATTACATCATTTTTGGAGAATCATGGGATGATTCCAAGGATCCTCAAACCACTTTCAATATGAATCAAATATCTTGTGTAACAAATATAAACCTATAAAATATGTATTCTATTTCTCATTTTGATTTCACTCTGTCTCATCTCTCATTCCCTTTGGAGAGGAATTATTATATAGAATTTTCAATTCTTTATATCTAGTGTTTTACGGATTTAGTTTAAATGGATCATATTCCTAGGTTTTTATCCAGGATATCCCCCTCCATTGTAATTATTTTCATTCTACTTAAAATTGATGGAACAAGTTTGGAAAGCATTCATCAACGATATTGAGGGAGTTGGTCTACTTTCTAATGCACGTAGTCTTGATTATAATTATGTGTGTATAATTATTAAATTGAAATTTCAACATCGGTCAGTTTAACTTCAAATTCATTATATTAAATGATCTCCTTAATGATGTAAAACACATATCGGATCCCATTGGACCTATTGGAATTTTGAGGTCGAACATGATGACAACCAATGGCATGTGCCAAAATAATTGAAATGAACATTTCTGAATTGTAAAAGCTTCATAAATGAGATTATATAAATGCATGGTATGGTGGATTATAAAATTGGTTGAATAATGGGTTATATAAATGGTTGATAAATGATTTATTATTGTGGAAACATGATGTGTGATATTTGAGAATGAGGGGAACATTGATATATGGGATAATCTATACTTCTCTAAATACCAACGCGGTAAAAAACATCTTCTGTAGGTCCCCATGTTATATAAATTTGTTGCATGTTATCACTAGGTTTTGGGATAGGGACTATAGCTCCAAATACCCAAGGGGTTCCAGATTACTTCTCCAGGATCGAAAGTTATTTATAATTATTTCATTTGATAAATGAGTTTTGGGATGGGAAATACAACTCAAAAAAACAATGGTGTTCTAGATAGCTTCTATATGACCCTATTTATGAAAATTAAATTTAAATTAAATGATTAAAGAAAGGACATGAATGAATGGATTGCAGTATTCATATGGTGTATGGTTCATAATCATGTGTGGGTCTAAGCAGGTATGATTGGTTCTAGTGTCATTGTAAATGCTAGGGCCTATATTCATAATTAAATAATATTTAATGTAAAAATAGTTTAATTTTTTAATCTTACATTATTCTTTATATAGATGTATACAATTTTATACACTTGATATTTCATTAGACACAATTATTGGTGGCTTACTTATTTCTACTGTCACCCTACTCGGGCATCCTAATCCAAACAAGAATTGACTTCATGTTTGTGGGATAGGATAATGGAATGATCCTAATGTTAAATAGCTCAGTTGGGATTCAGGATGGATCATTGATGAGGGAACAATATATTATGTCAGGACCTATTTGGGAGTTTCTAGATTATTTATATTTTGTTTTAAATTGATAGTTGACACTTATATTGCATGAAATATCTACATCTATGGTTTATGGTTATCACTTCCTATTTTCAGATTCATCATGTGATGATGTATGATTATTGATTACGGTATTATCAAGGTTCTTTCTTATTTTAATTTTGATAAATTTTTTATTGATTTCCCCATTTTAAGGCTTTTATAATGATGGTATCATCTCCAACACATTACGTATTAGTCACTCACTAATATTTGGGAACCTCTTGTGTGTGGGGAGATGTGCAAGTCGTCATCTTGAAAACTGGCTCGGGGAAATGACATGTGGAACCTGATCTGGAACCTCGTATTATCAAATAGGACTAGCCTATGATGTATCGTGTCTTGTGGTAAGGACTATAAGATACATAGTTTAATGTTAGGGATAAATGAATTCATGGTGAACAACATAAAGATATAGATTATTATGCAACTTACTTGAGTGACCATTTCATGTTTATTCAGGAAAAAGAGTGAGATGATGGAATATTTTGATGTAATTTGGTTGATGATTACATAATTAATTTAAGGTAACCAAGAGGAGTATCTCATATCACAAAATTATATGAAACTAATATGTTTATCTTATCTCAAGTCTTAGTATGAAAATATAAAATGTATCTTTACTCATGAATGATTAGAAATACAAGATGGTATCATTTATATGTGTAATTTTAAAAATAAATAGGAGTACCTAATATTAAGGATTCATTTTGATAAAGGTGGGGTGTTTGAGTACCAAAACCCAAATAGAGTTTTTCCCAGCTTGAAAATTTCTTGGAAAAATGATTCTTTTTTAGGTCATTATGTAATGGATGTGGAGGGTAAGGATGAATCCATTATAATTTATTAAATCCTTGATCCAAATCAATGTTTTGGGAGTATAACATCCATGGAATGGGATTATATATTAGGGTTGGATTCCAACCATGAAATCCTCATAAATATTGGTTCCCATAAAGGGTTATTTGGTGAAATGGAACCAAATTTAGTGGACTAAGATAATTAGACAATATAGAAGATACCAAGGATAAGTGGTGATCGATTATAGAGTAAATGGTATATTTGTTCCCAGATAGAAGTGTTGAGTGAGTGAGAACATAGGTTTTATAAATCATTAGTATCCTCAACCTCAATTGGAATGGTTCTCCAATAGCTTTTTATCAATGTTGTCTAGCACATTAGGAATAGTTCTAGTTATAAAATTATCGTCATAGCCTTTTTATCTCCTCCCCATAGGGTTTTATTTGAATATAATTAGGATGAGAATTATGTATAAGTCATTGGATTTAGATTAGTACATAACATTATTTGGTTATCTCTATCAAGATCATGTAATTCTTCATGTAACAAATAAATTGAAATATTTTACTTTTATTGAAAAACCATGGCATGATCTTCCAAATATGGGAAATGACCACTTCGTGAAACATGGCGTCACTATTGGATGCTTACATGGTGCACATGTGGAATGATCTATACATGAGTAGTAGGGAATGTGTAGTATGGAATTCATGGTTTATGCTTCATGACTCTAGACACCTAAATTTTGGGTGAGCTATCTTTGATCCTACACATAGTGGTGGATAGCATGCTAAAAAATATACTTCATCTGTCAGTTTTTTATATTAAAAATGAGTGGTTCATATGTATTTAGATAATAAAAACCTAACTTAGGCATCCAATTCTGGGAATAAGGAATGGTGGGTATAGCTACGAATAAGGATATAGGAATGAAGAGATTAAAAATAACTATTTTCACATTATTTTAATAGTAAAACGTTAAATATTCATATCCTTCAAATTTATTTTTGTTTTTGATCCTTAACTTATCAAAAATAATCCAATGAAATAAGTCACATCACTGAATTACATGATGGTCAATAGTGGTTATTTTTAAAGGTATGAATAGATATTATTTTGTTTAATATTTTATATAATGACTATGGTAATGTTTCTTCTTAAGAAAATGAAATTTTTTGCCTAATCCAAGATTAATGTTCTCACCCTTATGTCGCCAGATTTGGTGACATTTCAAAATGAACTCTATGAATTGTTTCATTATATGTCATGAAGAAAATTGATATTATTCTATAATATTATTAAGCAACAGATATATTTTCTATGAACATATTATTTTTATTTATTTGGGAGGGGAATATATAGCTACATCAATAATATTGAGTTTGAAACAGATTTTTTAGTCCATAATAAATCCTTCCCTTATTTTTTGATTTTTCTCATACGAGACAGAATATGAGTCTAAAGTGTTCTATATAATTTTTTTCAATTCCTAACAATATTATAGTATTATATAGAAAACACACAGATGATGTGATTTTTACCATTAAGGTTTTCTCATCCCGAGGATTTTTTTTCGATCCAATTGGTGAATATCAACTCCTGATTTTTGGTTGTTGAAGAGGTAGATCACAACACATAGAAATAATATATATGAGAGGAGGATCTCAACTAATATATATTTTATTTACATTATGAGAAACATAACTCTAGGATTCATGAAATCCTATGATAGGGTAATAAAAGAAATCCAAACATGAATTTTTTGTCAAAATTAAATGGATTTTATGGTGGATGTATTGAAAGTTAAAATTTTCTAATTGATAAAGGAAAGGAAATATGATCATAAATACATAGCTATTGACAACATGAATTGAGCCATATATATTTCATTATAGGAAAATTTTCATTTTTTAGGGGATTAAAGAATGAAGAAATTCAATTGCTACCCCCAGATTCGAATATTGTCTATTTTTATACTATCTCGGTTTATGTTGGAGGTCTGAAACTGTAATTAAATTGGTTGTTAATTAAATTAAGATCTCTTAAATAGATCTAGATCCTATATAATGTAATTTAGTCATATATAATTTGACCCCTTTGTATTTTTATGTCATTCGGGTTGGAATATTGTTCGAGGAGGTATATGTTCACATGATAAGGACCATGTACATAATGATGATTTTATATGTTGAGAATATCAACACATGTACATAGGGTTTCAAAGATAAGTATCTGAACATAATGAATTAGGCTTCCAAAATGATCATGCTATCTCAAATAATATTGTATTCCAATATTAATATCTTGAAAAATGAAATTTTGTATAACATAATGAAGTACATTTAGACATTAATTTTCATGATAAGTAGAATATAATAATAGTTTTTATAATAATGGGTTTGATTCATGAATTTTTAGCATTAACAATATTTAAATCACTATGAATATTTGGTTTATGTATTTTCTATATCACAACATTATATTATAAAATTTAATGGGATATGTCAATTGTTGAGAATTGATCAACCATTATTAATTGTGGGACAACCCTCAGATAAATTATAAAATTTAATTTGAGGTTATGGGGAACATTTATCAAGTAATTTATTTTTTGATGCAGTTATATAGTATGTTTATGTAATTTATATTTTTCAATATATATTCCCCAATAATAGGATAACAATACAAACATATTATTACATTATTTTAAGATCAATTAATAAAAAAAATTTCAATTGGTTGGAATTCATGAATCCAATGTCATACACTAATATTTTGGGGATAGTAAGAGGTTTATCTTAACTATACTAAAAGGTATAGTTTCAATTAAAACATCAATAGTATGAATTTTTATTATTAAAAATTTTATAACAATAAACTTTTTGGTTTTCCTAATGATTATGGCCTTATGTATCGAATAAATTATCATTGGAAAGAGGTTTAAAAAAGTATTATGTATAGGGTTCTATAATATTTAGTTCTTATCGTATAGATTTTTGTGAATGTACTGATGGAAAATATAACATTGACATATATTTAATAATCTATTTGGGTTGGGAATATTAAAAAATCCTATGTTAGTGGGCTCAGTGAGATGCGTACGAGTTTTTCATGGGACAATTTTGCTCCATAAAATCATTTTATCTTTTATAAACTTTTCATATCATTTTAGAATACCATGTATTAGAGGATGAATACTGGGATTAAAATCACCATTCCTTATGTAAATTATTTATTTTTACCCAAAAAATATTTATTCCCTTTAATTTATTCTAAATGCTCCACATTTTTATAGGTTGTTTAAGGTACATGACTAGTGAGCACGCATTAAATGTTTCTCACTAGGATTCCCTTTATGAGGTTTTATGCTACTGAGATATGTTTCTCTTTTAATATGTGTTTACATTAATAGAAATATAACTAGTTAAGGTAATGTTTGATGTAAAAAATATTTCACCAAGTATTTCTGACATTAATGGTCAAATAGTTTTTAATAGAAGAGGGAGTATACAAGGTGAAAAATATAATGAAAGAAACTTGAATTGAAAACTAGATGCCATTATTAAAATACTCAAGGAATGGTGTAAATTATATAAGGACATGAATAATGGATCTAAGGTACTCAGGTAAGTGGAATAGAGATCATAACTACTTTTAATCTTTCAGATCTAAAAAAATATTGATAATTGGGAATTAGTAAGTTGATATTTTTGTAAGGATTAAGATATGGAATCAAAGAATCAATATCTATTGCAAGATAATTTATTTCATTTCATATATACATCTAGAAATTTTGCGGTGCTTCCATATTTTATATAGAATAGGATATTTGGGAAATTATTCATTTCTATAACCATAAAAATATACTTCAATATAGAAATATTAAAAACATTGATTACTTATATTTGATTTAATTTTTTTAGAAAGAGGTATGATGGAAAAGAAAACTATAATTGTCTTAAGACTATGATTGATAGACCTATATATTTTTTTTAACATCATCACATATGGAATAGGTAATGACTCGATCTTTTATTATTGAATATGCCACTTGTTCAAATTAATTTTTTTATTATGTAAAATGGTTATATAAAACATATGCAATTCTTTGCTTTTATGTTTTTAGATTTTAAAATACCATTAAAGTTTTTTCCTGTTGAAAACATAGTCATTGAACAGTGATCACATGATTAATCTAAATATAGGGCTTTAAAAATCCAATTTACTCAGGAAAAGAAAGAAATTGCCTCATGTAATAGAATTGCTCTATACGAATCCCATTTGTCAGAGCTCAAAAAGGTTGTAGTGTCACTAGGTTTCACTCTTGATCAAGCCCAAGAAAAATTTCAACATGTTCATCTTGAAAAGAACCGCCTATGAGAGAAGTGTATGTTAATAGAGATTACCACCCGATGGATATAATCCAATCCACCCCAATAGTCGGTCACCATTTCACACCATTACTTTATGTCATATGTAGGTGTTATAAAGGGTTATGTTACAAGACCCTTTCACAATAATTATGTTCATTAATTTCTATAGAATAATGAATATACATTCATTTTATTATTCTTATTTTTAAAATAATTTTTAATGAAAAAATAGTATTTTTAGGTAATATTCAATTTAGAAATATATTTTAATGAATTAATTTATTTTTTAATTAAATAACATTACAACACTACTAATTATTAATTATAAATGATCGTATAATTTTTAGTAATAAAATTTTAATTTTTCTTAAGGTTTGAAAGCTCTATTTGTCAAAACCAGTTAATTTTCAATAAATATAGGTTTTTATTTTTAAACTAAAAATTCACATATTTAGTAAATTATTTATAAAAAAAATTAATATTATTTTTTAATCAGTATTTATAAATTATACAATGTTGAATTTTTCTTAATTTTTAGAGATATTTGAATTTTTGGGTAAAAAATTAAATACTTTTTAAATATATAATGTTTTTTATAACATCATAATGACCCAAAAGTGATGTAATAAATACAATAGATGAGATTTTCGACCAATATATAATTTACCTTTAAAATGGTGTGAATTTAGGTTTGTTTGATTTGATTTACAAAGGAATAGTGAAACTCCAATAATTATTTAATATTTTATCATTTTGAAATGATTTACTTGAGAGTGTGACTCACCTCCACATAAGAAAGCATAATATTTTAATACGTTCAGACATGGGCCTTACAAAATATTTTTTTCCACTCAACATTGGAAAAAACTCTTACAAAAACCATGGTATGGATTTTGGTCATGATTATTTTATTGTGTGGTGTCCAAACCCTAATTAAAAAATAATTCTATCTCCTTTCCTATATAAAACTACTCAATCTCCCATTCCAATTCCATGTAAGGGACTTATTACTTTCTCATTTTTGGCCGAATTTATTTATATTGTTATAACTTTTGTTTTCAATTAGAAATTTTGGGGTATGATTTTTTACCTCCCTAATACTACCCTACTTATGTTTTAATGATGAGAAAATTATTTCACTCTCTTTAATTCCACCCATTCACACCGGTTACCATGAAGAAATTTCATATCTATTTTTTCTCTTCTTATTTACATTCAATAAATTAGTTTAAATTATGCATCTAAATTCAATTAAATATGTTGGGATATTATGTTCAATGACCCCATTAATCTCCATTTCATGTATAAATGATGAGATACCCCTTTCTCTCTCATCAACAAATTTTATGATTTCTATTTGATGTCTTTATAAAATCAGAGTTACACCAAAATTTCCAAACCAAAATCATTGTGTAAGGGAATACCACACACATTTCCCAATCACAGGTATTCATCATTATGAAAATTTACTTATTGATTACATATTTTCCTCTATGTTTCCACATTCCGTAATCTATGAATAAAGGATGATTTTTTAATGATTCCATGTTCTATGATACATGGGGCACACATATGCACTAAATGAAATGATTAAGAAGTGTGCGCCCTGATAGCACTCCAATGCATTGGACAAAGATTGGTATCCAGATACATCAAGTGAAATGACCTTTTACTCATTAAAATTAAATTCCAATGATATTTTACTCATAATTGATGTGAAATTACGATTCACTCATACTAATATCTTGTTAAATATTGTTGCCACATTCCATGTTATGATAGTCATACTATATCATGCCTTTTTGTTCATGTTTCTCTTGCACTCCATTAATATTCCTATCGCATAACATGTACTATATTTTTCATGTTATGACTTTCTTACTCTTATAATGGGATTCATAGCTCACCCTTTTCTTATGCATGCCTTTAGGTTATCCCATTTAATATTATGTACAACAGAATTTTGTGGTCAGGTAAAAGAAGTTTTCAATAAAGATGGTGTGTTTTATGTTATATGTTGTTAGGAAATGTTTTTAAGTTCCCAATACACTAGACCTCTTGATCCTCATAGTTGTATTAGCTTCATTTTTATGTAATCACTACTGGAAAAATGACCTATACCCACGGTTCAAAACCGTGGGTATAGCCTATACCCACGGTTTTGGGAACCGTGGGCTGGAATGGCGTCAGTATAGGGGTCTCAAACTATACCCACGGTTGCAGCAAACTGTGGGTATAGGAGGGTCAAATGTGCTGCACGCTGTAACAGTGTGGCACACAACACCCCCCATGGTTTTCAAACCGTGGGGTTTTTATTTTTTTCAAAAAAACTGACTTGAGGAGTTTCGAACCCGGCACCTCGGGATGTTAATTGCGGCTATTCCCCACCATCACACCAACCAAGCTGTAATTTTAATTTTCTATATATACATATATCTGTGATTTTATATTAATATTATGTATTTAAATTCTTAAAAAAACACTGGATTCGAACCCGCGTCTTGGGGTAGGCATCACGGTCGTGCCCCACAAACACACCAACCAAGCCATGACTTTTATTTGCAATAAATTCATATATCTTTCTATATATATTAATATACTGTATTGAAATTCAAAAAAATGGTGACAGATGGATTCAAACTCACGCTTCATGCTTAACATTGTAGTCACGTGGCACCAACCGAGCTACGGGCTTTTCGAAGTAAATTTTTTATATTTACGTAAATATATTAATCTAAACGTTGAATAAATGACTTCTCGCCAAAAAAATTTCATGTCCCGCCTAATTTTATTCCCCCGCCATAATGCGGGAAAGCTATACCCACGGTTCTGGAGAACCATGGGTATAGGTCTTAAAAAAAACGCAATACCTACAGTTTTCAAGAACCGTTGGTATAGGTATTCGGAAAATACTCTATACCCACGGTTTTCTCCAAAACCGTGGGTATAGGTCTTAAAACAAAACTATACCCACATTTTTTGGCACAACCGTGGGTATAGGTTCACATACTATCCCTATACCCACGGGTTTTTGCAAAATCGTGGGTATAGATCTATTTTCCAGTAGTGAATAAATCATGTTTATGTGAGTAATAAAAATAAGGGTTTGTATAGTTTTTATCAGAATATAGGTGTAGTTATTATTAGGATTAGTATTAGAAAACCCTAGTGAAATCCTTACGGATAAGACTATGTATTATAAAAACATCCCAAAATTTTTGGGAGTATTGAGTAAGTGGATTATCAAGAAAATTCATCCCTATCTGGATACGATCATGTAGAGGCAGCATTGGCATAGATGTTTCTAGGGGTAAAACCCAAAAATACCACTTTGAGCGAGACTCCAAGGGGAACTAGTGAACAACAACGATCCTTGCTACACAAATGGTTAGACTCCACAGGGTGATATGATTGGGTAAATTCATCTGCTTATTTTGAACCATTATTAAGGGAATAAAAAAATTCCCCTCACAATATATAATGTGATGTAGATCATGTATAACATATATTGAAGCCTATAAATTCATATGTTAAGGAAATAAATTTATTTTTTAAGTTATCCCTTTTTTTAATTGGATTCCCCTTCATGTGTTACCCCTAACATTACTTTTATTCCAGTCAATGGCTGGTTATAGGATGACATAGACTAACAACCGATGTGAAGATCAATGTGATGACTATTATAAAGAGATTCCCAATATTATGGAAGCGGGAATTGATGAATTTGTCACTAAACTCTCCCATTTAACTCATGTTTTGAATAGAAAAATGGTTTAAGAGGAACATTCAACCCCCCCTCCCCAAGAAAGAAGAAACAACAATAGAGTGGTTCATGATCCAAATTCCTCATACTATTAATGGATCATTTGATCCCTCAATCGCTGAACAATGGATCAACTCCATTGAAAGGACCATCTATATCCTTCAATGTTAAGAAATATAGAAGGTTCTTTTGTATGCTTATCATATGGAGGGTGAAGACGATCAATGGTGGGCATTGATAAAAAATATGAATCCTAAGGAAGATATAGAGGTATTGGAATGGAATGATTTGCAGAAAATGCATTTTAATAAATATTATCTGTGCACCCTCTAACTTAAGATGGAAAGGGACCTCCTTTCCGTCAAGAAAAAAGATGATGAATCCCACATAGCATAAGAGGGAAACACCACAAAGCGTGAAAATATTCCTTCGGATTTGACGTTACCCCCAAATTCATGTCTGACTACTTCTTAGGTGGGATAAAACCTCACCAATGGAAATCCCTAACGATCTGTGAATTTGTAAGAAATGAGGGAATTGTCTAAGGTGCACTCAAATTTAAACTAGATATTGGAAAATATCAGGGGTATCATGAGGATAATAAGAATCAGTCATACTTCAATTCTCTAGGTATGATGGATAAATCCAATTTTTCTATGAAATTAAAATACCCCACTTGCCAAAGGTGTAGAAAGAAGCACCCCAGAAATTTACAGATAGGGATGGAGAAATTCTTTAGGTGTGAAAGAGAAGGAAACATAGCTATTAACTTCCAAATAGAATAACTTGAGACTACGATAGAGGATAGGAATGCTCAATTCGACCCTCAATGTGTTGTCCATTTCTTTAACTGCAAAGAACCAGAGCACTTTTCAAACCAGTTCCCTAAGACAATCATTTTCATAGGTAACCAAGAACCTCCAAGGCAGCAAGGGTGCACTTTTCCATCACTACTGCTGAAGAAAACCCTAACAATGAAATGGTGAATGGTACTCTAGTAATTCATTCAAAAATGGAGAACATACTTTTTTATTCTGTTTCTAAACATTCTTTTATATCCCAAATGTTTGGTAAAATAATCCAAACACCACCACACATCATGGAAGTAATGATGTTGGTGAGAAGGTAAAATGGGGAAATCATTTCATCCCAAGAATTTAACTCCTCCCCTGTTATAATTTGTGGATTGAACTTCCTGTAAAACCTCATAAAACTACCTAGGGTGAAATTTGATGCAATTCCTGGCATGGATTGTCTTTCCTTAAATAGAGACAATAGAAATTGATGTGCATGGGATATCACTCCCCATATGGAAAATCGAACCCTGATTCTATAAAAATGAAAGGAGGAGGATGAATATTCATTATCACCATCATCTCAAGGGTGGATATTACATCCCTATGATAATGTGTAACTTACATAGATGATTGAGTCTAAGTATGCAACCTTCCTTGAAGAAATTCCGATTGTGAGAGAATTCGATGAAGTATATCTGGAGGTATTTCCTAGTCTTACTCCTAGAGTATATGTTCAATTCGTGATTGATCTTATACCAAGTGTGTATCCAATATACGAACTCTATATATATTGGATGTTGTGGAGATTTAGGATCTGAAGAAACAAATAAAGAATAATATGGATAATGGGTTTATACGACCAGGTGATTTACCATGGGCTGCACCTGTGCTCTTCGTCAAGAAGACAAATCGGTCAATGAGCCTTTGCATTGATTGTAATGAGATCAACAAATCACGATGAAGAACAAGTATCCTCTTACCCAAATTAATGACTTGTTTGATCATCTACTTGGATAATAATACTTCTCCAAGGTGCATCTGTGTTCGTTGCATTACCAAATAAGGGTGATGATGGAGGATAACCTCAAGACTAATTTTCGTATAAGGTGCGGGCACTATGAATTTATAGTAATGCCTTTCGGACTCACTAATGCTCAGGAAATATTCATAGACATGATAAATAGAGTCTCTATAGATTACCTCGACAATTTTTTTGTAGTCTTTATAGATGATATCATAATACACTCTGAAACCAAGGAGAAGAATGAGGAAAATCTTATCATTGTACTCGAGACACTGAGAAAGGATATGGTCTATGAAAATCACATCAAGTGTGAGTTTGAGTTTAAGGAAGTCTCATTATTTGGTTATATCATCATAATAAATGTGATATCTGTGAATCCTTCTAATATAGATTCAATTGAGGGATGGGAGATGCCAAAATAGGTGATGTATATCTGTATTTACCTAGGGTTAGCAGGATATTATCACATATTTGTGAGAAATTTCTCATCATATTCCAACCCTCTTAACTAGATAACTTGGAAGGGAGTAATGTTTTCATGGAATGATGAAGGTGAGGATAACTTCATGGAGTTAAAGATGATTCTTAACACTATGCTTATTCACACATTACCCATAAGTGGATAAATTTTTGTGGTATTTAGTGATGATTCAAAGAGGGGCATGGTATGTGTGTAAATGAGAAATGAAAAACTTCATTGCCTATACTTCAAAGCAATTGAATGTTCATGATAAAAACTATCCAACACATGATCTACAGATTGGTGTAGTAGTCTTCACTTTGAAAAATTTACAGCATTTCCTCTTTGGGGAGAACTGTGAAATATATATGTATCACAAAATCCTAAATTATATATTAACAGAGAAGGAGATGAAAAAATGCCAACGAAGATGGTTTGAGCTAATTAATGACTACGGCCACTCAATCCATTACAACCATGGGAAAACGAACTAGGTGGAAGACCCTCTAAGTAGAAAGGACCCAGTGATTCTATCATTGATGAGATCTGAAAAGGATCCAATAAAATTAGATTTTATGAAGATGGACTTTGGAATCATAATAAAGGGTACATCATCAATCCATTCACAAAGTATTGATCAACCATCTCTTTTGTAAAGGTTAATGAATGCTCAAAATTATGATATGGGAATTCTGATGAAAGTGGAAACTATAAGAAAAGGTAAATCCTCACATTTCAATGTTAATGAATAAGGAATATTGATATTTGGGTCTATACTATGTGTTTATAAAATCTAGAGCTAATTTAAGAACTTTTGGATGATGCACATAGTTTGAATTTATCCATTCACCCAAGAAACACAAATATGTATTGATATCTCTGAGAGAATTTTTGGTTGGATTACATGAAGAATGTGATTGTAGAGTATACATCAAAGTGACTAGTATGTCAGCACGTTAAGGATGATTAGAAGAAGTCTAAGGGGATGATACAACCTTTACCCATACCTGCATGGAAATGGGAGAACATCACCAAAGACTTTTTCACTGTACTTCTGTTGAAATTCAAAGGAAACTATGTTATCAGGGTTGTTTTAGATTGTCTTAAAAAGACTTCACACTTCATTGAAATTAGACAGGATCTCTCATTGAATCAACAGGCACAGATATACATCAAATAACTAGAATGGTTTCATGGAGTACCACAATCGATTGTTTCTGATCAAGATCCAAGATTCAACTATATGTTTTGGAAGATTCTCCATAACACTCTGAATATAGAGCTGAACATTAGTAGAAATTATCTTCCTCAAATTGATGGCCAATCTGATCAAACAATCCAAACACTTGAGGATATGTTGAGATCATGCTCAATGGACATCAATGGAGTATGGGATCAACATCTTCCTCTGGTTGAGTTCTCTAACAATAATTGTTTCCACTCCAGAATATATATGGATCATTATGAAACCCGTTATGGGAAGAGGTGTAGAACACCGGTATGTTAGGAAGTGAAAACTCTTAGGTCCAAAAATGGTTGCAGAAATAGTGGAGAAGGTTAATACTATCATGCAGCACATTAAATCTGCTGAAAGTCGACAAAAGTGATATGCCAATAATCAACAACAATACATAGAGTTTGATGTTGGAGACATGGTAATCCTCTATATATCACTGTGGAATATTTTTATTAGATTTTGGAAGAAGGGAATGTTTAGTACAAGGTACGTTGGCCCTTTTGAGATCCTTGATCACATTTGAGAAGTGGACTTTCGACTAGCACTCCCACCCAACCTATCTCAAGTACATGATATATTCCATATATCACTCTTGAGGAAGTACATACCTGATCCATCACATATACTAAATCCATAGGTGGTACCATTTGTTAATGACCTATCTTATGAAAAGAATATAGTGAAGATCATAGATCGTAAGGAAAAGGTTATATGAAATAAGACAATGCCCCTCGTCAAGGTGTTGTGGAGAAACCACATGTATGAAGAAGAAATGTGGGAATATGAGTAAGTGATGAAGTAGTGTTACCCTAATCTATTTTAGTGAGGTAAAAGGACATTTCGAGGTAGAAATTTCATAAGGGGGAAGATTGTAATGACCCAATAATTTCATAATGAAAATTCATTTGGATCCAATTAAAATTAAAATTTTGTAAATTTTTTATATTAAACTTGTTTAACTATTTGTGTTTATGTTTTGGGATTTTAAAATATCATTTAAAATTGTTACAGTTTCTAATACAATCTTTGAACTCTGATCCCGTGATTTGTATAAATAAAAGGCAGTAAAAATCCAATTTACTTAGATAAAGGAACCAATGGCCCCATATTGTATAATTGGTTCATTAAAATTCTATTCCTCAGAGCTCGTAAAAGAGTTAGTGTCATTGGTCTTCTCTCTTAACCAAGCCCATACTGAGCATTAATACATTAAGCTTGAACGGAACCGCCTACAGGAGAAGTGGAAGTTAATAGATATTACCACTCAAGCGATGATATCCCGGCCACCCCAAGTGTCTATCCCCATCGCACACCTTAACCTTATGTCCTATGTGGGTCTTATAAGGTGTTATGTAACAAAACCCTAGCATTATGATTACATTAATTATTTTAGTATTGAATAATTAATATACATTCATTTTATTTTTGTTACACTGTAAATAATTTTTAATAAAAAATAGTATTTTTAGTAAATATTTAATTAAGAAATATCTTTTAATGAATTAATGTATTTTTTAATTAAATATTATTACAAAATTACATTTTATTAAATAAAAATGATCGTATAATTTATATGAATTCAATTGTAATTTTTAATATGGTTTGAAAGCTGTTTTGGTCAAAACCCATGAATTTTAGATAAATGTCAGTTATTATTCTAAAAGAAAAAAGTCACATATTTATAAAATTATTTATAAAATATGAAAATCATTTTTGGAATCACGATGTCAAAATTATTAAACTGCAAATTTATCATAATTTTCAGAGACTGTCAAATTTTTGGGTAAAATTTTAAATATGGTTTAAATATATAATTTTTTTATGACATAATATAGACCCAATAATGATGAAATAAAATACTATAAATGATTTTTCCAACAATATATGTTTTAAATTTAACATATTGTGATTTTTTGTTTTTTTTTATTTCTATTAAAAAGCCTTAGTGGACCCGGGAAGACTTATAAAACATTTTAACATTTTAAAACGATTTCCTTGAGTGTCTGACTCACCTACACATAACCAAGACTAATATTTTGATATGATCGTCCATTGGCCTTATAAAATAGAGTTATTCACTATAATTTGTCATAATATTTTCGGAAAACCCATGGTATAGTTTGTGGTTTTGATTAGTTTAATGTGTGGTGTCCAAAACCTAAATAATAAATAATTCCCTCTCCACTCATATATAAACCCACTAAATCTCACATTTCTCTTCTCTAAATTCAGTTTTATCTCTTCCAAAACATACCCTACTCTCGATATAATCCTCCCAAGGTTCCCTAATCTATGATTATGCCTCTCTCAATCCTCTCTCAAGCCTTTGGGATCACACTTCCATGTAAAGGATTTCTTCCTATCTCATTTGGGTCCAAATTTCATTATATTGTTATACAATTTTTTCATTTCAAAAATTTGGGGTATGATATAGAACCCCTCCAATACATCCCTCCTAATTTTTTAATGATTAGATTCCTCTTTCTCTCCCATCAATGCCTCCTACTCACACCCATTACCATAATGAAATTCTGCAAGGAATTTCACTCTTCTCATTTTCATTCAAACAATTAATTTAAATTATGCATCATAATTCCATTACACATGTTGGGATATTATGTTCCATGAACCCATTACTGTCCATTTGAAATATAAATTATGAGATAAACCTTTATCTCTCATTAACACATTTTATAACTTCTATTTGACATCGTTATACTGCCAGAGTGACACCAAAATTTCCCTGCCAGAATCATAGAGTAAGTGAATTTCATACCCATTTCCCTATCAAGGATATTCACATATATGAACATACTTATTTGTTATATAGTCTAATTTATGTATTACATTCTAATTTATCATGGGATAAATAATGATTTTGAATGATTCTATCTTGAATGATCCTTGTGGCACACTTATGCATGGAATAAAATGATTAGGAAAGGTGCACCCTGATAGCAGTCCAATGCATTTAGAAAAGATTAGTATCATTGTATGTAAAGTAATATGAAGTTTTACTCATTATAACTAAAGGTAAATTAGGGTTTACTCATGCTCCATGTTCAATGGTCCGTTGATCATGCTAAAATCATGATAAACATTGCTGTCACATTTCCATGTTATGATAGTAATGTTATATCTTGACTTTATGTTCATGTTTCTATTTCACTCCATTGATATGACTATTTACTAAAATGTACTATATTCATCATGCTATGCCTTTCTTACTCTCTGACTGGGATTTATATCTCACCCTTTTCTTATGTATGTTATCAAGTTATCATATGTTATTCTATGTACAAAGGAGTGTTGTGGTCATATGAAAAATGTTTTCAATAAAGATGTTACGTTTATGTTAAAAGTTGATATGTAATGTGCCTAATTTCCCATGAAACTAGACCTATTAATCCTTATAGTTTTATTAAGTGATTTTTTATGTAATTAGTCATGTTAATGTGTGTAATAAAGAGAGCGGTTGTTATAGAATACATGTGATTTATATTTTGGCCTTATGACTAGGTCTATCATGTCATTTTTATTAGGTTATACAACTAATACCATCTATAATAAGATTAATTTAATACTATAAAGACTATAGATACATGTTTATTATAGTTATAAAACATTGATAAATTTCCTTCAAATTTATGATCTTTAGACATAAATCCTTCTTAATAGTCTATGAAATATATAAAGGAAAATAATTAATTGATTATTTTTTCCTCCTGAACATGGATGATGAAAGGGATGAAAATAATTTTATGAAATGGAAGAAAAATTGAAAATAAAATTTCAATTATTAAGAATATTTTATCCAATAGTGATGTTGAAAAAAATAATATACCATCATAAATTATCACATGTGTTCATAGGATCTTCTCTATATAAATAGAACATCCTCTACATGGTATATCTGACACCCAGTATAAATTAAATTACCATAAGGAGGTTATAGTTTAATGTGAGATGATGTTATAAAAATATGTTTCAAAATAATAATCCAACAGGATATACTCAATATTCTTAGTATACTATGAGGATAATTGAAACTAAATTTCCGAATAGATAATTTAAGATAAAATATTTTTGGTTTAAGGTGATTTAGAACTCATATAAATAAAGAAGTTTGGTAGGAGAGTATTTGTCATATATGGATTTTAATAATATAATCCTTTAAAAAAAATCAATACATTCATTTAGAGTAAATGGAATAGATATTAATTAAATAAGTGTTTATTTTAAATATCATAATAAATATTCTCAGTAATCATTACATAGTGGGGAAATATTGGGAATTAGTTATATAAAACATATAATTTAAGAAAAACATAGTATTTCATCATGGTTTTCTTTCCTCACAATGAAAAAAAGGATGCTTTGAAGAATGATACATTCTATAATATATGACTCATGGAATTTAATGTTATATATAATTTAACACTCTACATAGTTTAGAGTTTTATGAGATTTTCTAAGAATAACACAGTTAATGGTCCTGTTGTAAGGACATCATGTCAAATATTTATGGTTATGAAAACATTGAATCTACATTATGTATTAAATATTTAAAATATATTTTCAATTTCGTTGTTGTTTATGGTCATGTAGATTAGACATTATGCTATACAATTTAATGATAGGTAGTAATGACTAGATGTTATATTATTTAACATGATACTTTGATGAATTAATTTATCATGAATATTTCTTCAGGAATGATACTTCTATGTTGGATTTAGAATGACCCATGTTAGTGTTTCAATTATCCTAGGATTAATTATGTATATTAGGACTTAATATATTTAATTCTATTTCTAATCCCCAAAAATATTTCACCTTACAATTTTATATCACATTATTTAGTGGTGTTGATGATAATTTCTATAATAAGTAATAATGAATTATTAATTTTTTTAATCATTGGATGCTCAAGAATGATATCAACTTATTAATCGATTATGTATGAAACCACAAATTAAATCTTATTGAAATTAACCATATTTTTTCTATCATCATGAGAAAAATTACCCTAATTATTTTGTACACAATTTTTATTATTCATTGTTTGTTCAAATTGATCGTGAAGATATTGGGGTGTTAAAAACTACATTATCCACTTATATATGTATATATATATATATATATATAATTTTTTTTCAAATCCTTCAGGATGATTAAATTTTAGAATTTATACAATCAAGATAGATTTTATGGGTAGTAATTGGATTGTTCTCTTAAGTATTTCTCCTAATGTCTCCCGGTCGATTCAAGATTAAAAAAATATTATATATATAAAGGCCGAGGTACCTGAAAACTCACTCCATATTGATGATATATTCCTCAGTTCACAAAATCATGTAAGTTTAACAACATCAATACTCATGCATGGAATACATGCCTCCAGAATTATGTAAACATGGATGGATTTTACAATAGGATGGTGGCGTATTTATTTTGATAAATTTGGGGATGATGTAGAAGTTATATTTACGAATTAATCTACAATAAAATCAATAAAAATCAGGAATAATAAATTTATTGGGGAATACATCATATTACCAATATTAAATTATTTCTTATTTTATCATAATTATCTGGTGAATAATATGAATCTTTTCCCACCATGTGGAATGGGGTAATTCAATAAAATAACTATAACTATAATAATATAACGGATAATAACAATATGGAAAATAAAAATTAATCAACTCAATAAATATATAACTGATATTTTTATTCACTCACTATAAGAGAGTTATCTATTGTTTAGTAGTGGTGGAAAATATTTATTTATGAGGATAAGAGGTAGAATAAAAAAGAAAAATAAACCCTTTCCAATATAAATTGCACATTATGTGGTAGATTTTGTTTTCCTAGTTTTTTACCCCATAAATCTATTAATATTGTTCACTTTTTATATAAATAATTTATGTTGAGTCTTCAATAGGTCTAAAAATTCCTTTTTTTAATATCAGGTGAGAAATCACCATGATCTTTATAAATAATTCTAGGATAATAGAATGATAAAATAATGTGTGTATCAAATAATGGTGTCTATATTTTATCCACTCTAAAAATATTTCATATGTACCAACAAGGTGGAAAATCATTAGACCCAATTATACCATGTTGATGGAAAATAATATACAAAATTCAAAAAAAGTAATTTTAATATGATTCATTATATTGCCTAAAATAAATTAATTGTGTAAAAACATTATTCCCCTAAAAAGAGTTTCTCATTTTGTTTGAAGGTTACCATTATTATTTTTGGAGGGAAGGTGGTTATTCTCCGAATTATGAGGCATAGAGTCCATATGAGTCTATATTATATTTTAAGTCCAGGGATAATCCTTATTCAAATTTCCTTTAATGTGATGATTGTAGGGGACCTTTGAATTATCATAAGTAGAATGATATCTCCCCAAATTAACAATTGAAATTTAAGTAATAACTAGTTCTTTAATTCATGGATGAATAATGACATACAAATGTTTCAAAACATTTTAGAATACCAGTTATCCAAAAAAAATTAATTTCAATGTGGGGGATTTTATCATTCCACTCCTCTATTATATAGAATATTTGAAAACCATGTCTCATGTTATTTGGGACATTCCAATGATACATGACCATATTTTACATTTTATTGCAGTAAATTATTAATGACAATGATTTCTTCAATCTAGTGGCCCAATATATAAAGTTCATAGTTGTACTTGTCGTGATCATTCCTACTTATTTGATATATATTTATTATTTCTAAAAAAATAGGTTCTTCCCTATGGTAGAGAAATTCACCCTGGAACCTGGTCATTATGGAAGTTGTACACATTTTTCATCTAATAATCAATGTCCCATAAATTTAACACTATTTTCATTAGTGGGAAAACATTATATTTTAATTTAATAAAATATTTATATATAATGTTAGTTCTTTATAAACATCTCACAGTGTTCTCTTAGTAAATAAAGATATGTTTTTCTATAATTTCAACCTCATATGACCATTTTTTGTACATTATGGGGATGATCATTGTTAATAACTCCTCTTGTAGAATCCATACAAAAAAATCACGAATTTGTTCCCATTGAAGCTATATTTTCCATGAGTATGATGAAACGGTCAATTTTCTAAAGTAATATGTGATAGTCTCTTCCTTAGACTGCTTAAAAAGATATAGGTTATTTATAGTAGTTTTCAATAATGCAGTGATGTAATTCAGGATGGGTTACCAATGAATATATCCCTATATAATAATATACCTAGATACAATATTAATTCACTAAAAAAGTGGGGCCATATAAATATTGTTTAATTATTAATATTTTACTATCATATTACTTATTGGGGTTCAATATATTAGAACACGCCCAAAAGTTCGTTGGGTGCGATTCTTATCAATATCTATCATTCCATTAATCATTTAGATGTTCGGATTCCAATAGATGTATGTAATAGAATTATAATATACCAGAATGGGATATGACTTCCTCAATGGTTATATAATTGCATGTTGGTATTCCACAAGATATGTATAATCTATAACAAAATAATGTAATTTCATGGGTGCCATATCCATAAATATCCTAGAGAAACTTACATGAACTAGTAATAAATTAGGCCACCATGTTTGGATCTCTTGATATCCAACTCGTGATATATTCCAATGGGATAATTAATTTGATATGAAGTTGATGGATTGGTTTTATTCTATCTTTTTTTGATTAGTAAAACTTCTACCATCTAATGTGATCAGGTGGAAAGGAAAAATTATCTTTAGAAAAAATATTATACTATGTCTATCTTATCACCATTAGAAAATAATTATATATTTTATAAATGACTTATACTATGGATTTGATGTGTGAAATCCATGGATTTACCATTTAAGGGTAGTGGTTGGGTTATGGATGTGATCACATGTTTTCCTTTTCCTATTAAAAAATAAAATTAAATTTATAATAGTGGAATATTCTTTGGGGATCTCAAAAAAATATTTCTATTGATTATGGGAATATTATTCATCCTCAAATAGATGTTTTTGACGGAATTCTCAATGTATGTATTTTTACTATCACACTATTCCTTATTATCACATTCATCATCATCATTTTGGACAAATGTGATCACAATTAATAATTTAAAACCTATATAAGTAAACGTAGAAATTTTTACAAGAGGTATTTTCAAAATATATTCTTCTTTATCATTGATTGATTCTATTGGTGATTGTGGGGTAAAAATACCCCCATCCCTATTGTCTAAGGATACACTTTTAATGATATATATTTAGCTAAAAATCATGTTACTTATTAATCCCATTATCTATAAATTGTCAAATGTGGTGAAGTAACACTATGCATACCTTCATGTGTTTTAAAACTCTCCGAAATTAATGAGCGGGTTTTTAATTTAGTCATTGTGTCTATATTGTATGACGTATATTGATTCTAGATATTGGTGATATTGGATATACAATGTGGCATTATTAAGATATGAAAATAGTCCTCATAGATGTTTCTAGTTGCATGGAAAAATACCTACACTCGAGTTATCATGATTTTCTATGCCCCAGTGGGATCTCAATATAGGAAATATAGTATAAATTATTGAGACTAACATATAATTTTGTAAAAAAAAATCTTAAAAACTTTATGTCACACATTAGTGTGAATGACCATAATGAATAAAATCCATTATATATAACTAAATGTGTATTTCCTAAATGTGTTAGATGTCTTCCAATATGTCCCTATAGTATGGATGGTTATCATTAGATTACTATGGAAGGGACTCATGAGGTTATATAATATTGGGATGGGTGTATGACTTACCCTACTAATTTATCTACATCATTTCATCCTTTGGGAATTAAACAAATTTAATTCAACATGAGTAATTTTAAAGGATCTAAATATCCCCTCATGGAGGTACACTTTTTCAATTACATTAATATATAGTTTTATAAGGGATTAGTTTGTGTATGTATGCATTCCTTCATGTATTTGAGGTATATTTTCTACAATAATATAATTGGATAAATATTTCATTGGTTAGTGGTACGTATAATCCCAAACAATTTAGATATTATCCCCAAACTTGCAGAAGCGATAGATTTCATGGTGTAATTTCATTGTAAATTTCATTAAGAAACCATGGGAGAAGTTGAAATATATTGGTGTAATATTAATAACATGATTGAATTGTTAAACAAAATTTTCCTATATATAGATTCATTTAGGGATTACCATTCAGTTTCAAAAAAATATTCCTCTCATCATGGTCACATTTTTTCTAAAGTCACACATAAGCCACCCTCTTTCTTGAGTAGGGTTCTCCCTTGATCACATTAATTAATGGATATCGAATATTGTAATGGATGGTATGATTGGAGGTCATATCATCTCTTAATGAAAATTATTCCCTAGTCTATGTCTATGTTTTATATTTATTTAATTTTCATGAATCTGACCCAATAAAAAAATGCATTCAATTATGAAATTTCTTATATATAAACAAATATATATGAGAGCACTAAATTTTGGGATTATATTTTCTCTCATTATTTGAAATTTTTTATTCACCATATTGTTTCGGAGGAATATAAGTATCTTCTATGGAGTTTATCACCTTCCATGGAGAACATAGATTCTAGAAAAGGATGGTAAGAGGTATTATGTATTTATGATAAATCCCTAGAAAGGGGATTCCTATGAATCCATATGTAGTGAGTAATAACACATATAGTTCAATTCAATCAAATGTGACATGTCAATACTTTTAGAGTCATTTGAAAAAGAAATTCATGGGGTCCTTTTTGCGTTATGCATATATGACATCTTCTTAGAATATTAATGTCATTATCTATGGAATAGTGTTATTAGATGATGTTGTAGACTTAATATGTAATTGGATAAGGAAATATTATTCTAATAGTATATGGAATTGATTTATTGTTATGTATGTTCTCAGTTTTATTTCATAATGTCATCTTATACACCTCATATTTGGAAAAAAAATTTCTCAATTATCATCGGAGGGGGTATATATATCTTATAATTTCATGTTTTTGGATGAAATTTAGTTTAATATAAGAAGGTTTCTAATGTTTTTGGGATTCCACCACTTAAGGGAGATATAATATAGTAATAGTCTTGTGATTGTACCATAGGGAGGAATCCATTATATCCTATATGAATAAGAATTAAAACCATTATTGTTTGAGTTTCATTGATTAAGGATGTGTGATATGACAGACCCATGATGTTTAATATCATGATATCAATACAATATTCTAGGTTGTATTTATTAAAATATAATGGATTCAAGGTGAATGGAATTGAAAAAAAAAATTTGTGTGACTTACACATGATCAACCGTTTTACATTTA
The DNA here is from genome assembly GCA_963277665.1 of Viscum album. Classification (NCBI taxonomy): domain Eukaryota; kingdom Viridiplantae; phylum Streptophyta; class Magnoliopsida; order Santalales; family Viscaceae; genus Viscum; species Viscum album. The sequence goes on along the minus strand of OY728122.1, from coordinate 2,107,540,375 downwards.
TTTTGGGAGGTGATTAGAATGATGGTTTTTTGGAAACAATATTGAGGATATAACCAAAATTGATTTAAGAAATATAATAGGAATACATCAAATAAGATATAATTAGAAAAAATAGAGTTCCTAATTTCATGGTATATTTGTGATTTGAATATTTTCCTAACATGAAATTTTTATTTGGATAATAATGTGGGATTTAATATTGGATGACAAATCATGTTCAAATGGGAAAAAATGATCACAGGGAAAATATAAAATTTTTGGGGTCCAGTGATGGAAAAAACGTGTCACAACCCCCTCCCCGCAAATTTTACACCTATAGGGATGAAAATGTGAGAATTAAGATGGTGAAACCCAAGTCACACCTCTAGTAGATCATGGGTTAGTGACTAGCACGGTGGGCATAGTGAATACACAAATGGGATGAATTACCCTCTAATAGAACCAATGAGAAATCTAAAGATAATCTAGACACAAATAAACTCAAAATCAGAATGAAATATAAAATAAATCACAAATTCACATATGTAATTTCATTAAAGAACTACTCTAACTGTAATGGAAAATTGAATGTTCCAGAGGAAACTAAAACAACAGCTACCGCGAAGCCGAGACAGCTCCTCCAACTCCAAGATTGTAGTAACAATCCCGATCTCCTAACCAATCCATGTGGCCTGAAAAATAATATATATATATATATACACACACACATAGGGTGAGTATAATAATATACTAAGTAGGATCCTCCGTGGATCCTCTCAATCAAATGTAATGAAATCATACTAAAGAACAATGAACAAAAACGGAAACTAACAAATCACCTAAATAGGTATACTATTTCCCCAGCCTCACCATGGATAATCTCACAAAGTATCACATAAAATAGTATATAATAAATAAAAATATCGAGGGTATCCCACTACCATATCCCCACTAGTTTTATACTTCCCACCCTATGTCACATGTCCTAAACATCTCTCTCTAAAAAGACTTTCCCACAAACACCCTGGCATAGAACCAAAATATGAACCTTGTGTAACACAACCACTACACCCCCATATTCAATATACCTAGGTAGTCCCATGGATCCACCACAAATTTCATAACATGTATCATATGTCAGGTAATATACCTTAAGGCATTATAGACCATACCTTGAGTAAGGATCCTCAATCCATCACAACCAATATAGGTTACAACTATAGTAGTCAATATGAAACTATATCAAAAATATATGTGTCTGAATAAAAATAAGACATTAATTCTCTATACACAAATATATGGGGAAAACTACCACACATGTATACTCTCACAAAAAAAATACCATGAAAAGTGGGCGGAGCCAAAGGGGGTAGTCATCCATCCATCCTGCCAATGGAATATTGTGGAAGACATGCCCCGAGCACAGAATCCTTATGGTGCCAGTTTCCCTAAATGATTTGGGGGAGTAGAATTTAGAAACACAAAACGTACATAATATAATATAGTCCACAACCACACTATGGGAATAACCTTTTCTTATACTCATCTAGACCTAACTTATCTCGGACTCCTAGCTTTCACTGTTAATGATGAGTATCTGATAAGCACACAACCATTTAAAGTGCTAAATTAATTTACTTTATCTCATTTTCATTAGTTTCACATTATGTTACATAATTATTTTACAATTATTTATACAATATCATTTAACATTACCTTTCATGAGAAATCCAATCATGAAAAAAAGTTCTGTTAAATTGTATCATCATCATTACATTTCAATAATCACCAACCCCATCGGTTTACATCATTTATTCCACCATTTATTTAATATAATTATCACTTTTCCATAATTCATGGTATTCCTGAAAAACATTCAATGCTACCATACATGAGGGGATCAACATGGTTAGTATATGAACAAACCATTGAGTCTTTTCCACCTATAATAAAAGAATAGACCCATCTGACCTCGATAAGATAAACATGGAAAGAATTTGGTACACCTCATGCTTATTCATCTATTTTTTGAAGGAGGGTTAGCATGGAAATTTACATAGAGGATTGGGGACGATATTGTAGATAAACAAACAACAATATTCAATAGGCATCTGACATTCACATCCAACATGTTTCATCATATCTAGTGTCCTCCTAGACACCCACAAGCATAAATTGATGCATCTGACCACACTAGGCATCATCATGATCCACCACCACCACTGGGCCTCCCTGTCCCCACACACCATAACATCCCTCAAGGCTCATCCATCCCTGCCTAACACCACAACACAATATGCAGGAAACAAAAAACAAAAACTAGGATCTTCACCCAAAATATGGGATTCAACCATCTTGTAGAACGAGCACTCACTACTCCAAATAATAAGGTGCGTGAACATTAAAAAGAAAATGGTAAGTCAAAACCCAACGAGGATTTTTTTTATCACTCAACTAGTTATTTAATCCATCTTGAATTAACTGATTCATTATTTTTAGGTTCTAACTATGGGAAACCTAAACAATAAGCTATCAAAATTCAATTAAACTATTAATTTGACTTTCCTTTAATCAACAAGAGTCAAAATGCTTCAGGTTTGTCAATCATTTTAGGTAAATGTTCACATCTTCATCAATTTTATTAACATAAAATTTACAAAAACTACTAGATTCATTTACATGGCTCTTTATCTTTGACTAATTAATTTATAATTAATCTCGACTTTACATTCATTACCAATTTCTATCATGAACTACAAGTTAAACAAGAAAAGCAAAGATGTCACACTATCTAGAAAATTTCATTAGGTAACACCATATGATCAGAACAAATTCTTTAATCTATTTCAAATATTAAGTATGTCAATTTATTTGTGATTCAATGGTCTAAATCATGATAACTCTAATTTTTCTCTTAAATAGAATGGATAACCGACGAATCACCTACCTCTAAAGGTTTCCTACATTATATTCATGAGAATAAGATATCATGGAAGATCATGATATCCTCTTGAGGAAGACTGCATGCACCCAAGGATGCAAAGACACCACCAAAATAACCAATATCCTAGGAAGCTCCAATAGGAACATTAATAACACTTTCCATAACATGGAAATAGAGAAAAGGGATGAAACCTATCCATGAACACAATAGAAAAATGGTCAAAAATACCTTATATAAAAGAGGTATCTACAATTCATGATTGAAATAAAACTGGGGGTGTGCATGTAGTATGAAGAAACTCCAAGGAAGAGATGATCAACGGCTACGTCAATACGCATGATTCCTATGGGAAGCAAGGAAAGGTTCAAGAATCTTTCACTAGGGAACAATAAGGAAGAATAAGGGAGAAATATATCTCATCTCTTTATAATATTTAATAGAGAAGTGGTTTAGGAAATGATAGATTTTCCATTAAGATTATATCTATTAATGACCATGTGCTTTGACTAATAAAAGGCTTCTCAACCATTAAGAATATTAATATAGGAGTTATGGGATTTGAATCATCCACAACTACATTAAACGAAGGGTTTAAATTCATTTTATGTCAATGAATGACGTCAAAATGGAAAAAATAGAAAATATGGAAAAAATAGAAATTTCAAAAATGAAATAGTACCATTCTGGAATCACTGTTCATGACACCATTCTAGAAATTTGGAAAAGGAAATGACATCATTTCTGAATCCCCAATTCTGACTCACTATTTCTGAATCAAATTTTTTGACTCACATTTTTGGATATTTTGAAAAGGAATTACCACCGATTCTGATTCACCATTTTGGAAATTTGTCAAAGGAAATGACAATGTTTCTCTCTCACCATTATCAAAATTTTACAATGGAAATGGCACCATTTCTCACTCACCATTTTGGAAATTTAGAAAAGGAAATGACAATGTTTTTGACTCACCATTTTTAATGTTGGTAAATGGAAATGGCACCATTTCTAACTCACCATTTTTGAGATTTTATGGGAAATGAAAATGTTTCTAACTCAACATTTTAGAAAGTAGGCAAAGGAAATGACACAGTTTTTGAATCACTGTTTTAGAAATTTGGAAGAGGAATGGAAACCAATTTAGAATCACTATTTTGGAATTTTGGCAATGGAAATGACACTGTCTCTTACTCACTCTTTTTGAAATTTGGAAATGTGTTTGGGATAGGTCAACTTGGCCTCCCAGAACACCCCAAACACCGTATTTCAGCATAGGAATTAATCAGAATAGTCTAGTTCATTACCTTAGACACCCATCAAAACATTATAATCCTCAAGAATCCAAAAACAACCCATATCAAAAAAAATGGTTCTTATCAACCATTCATCAAAACACATCTCAAGGATCTTGCCACCAATGGAGCTCAACTACATCAAAACGGAAAACACAAAACCACCTGAAAACCAAAACCAGATTGTAAAAACTATTTGGGGGGAGATACCTATCAAAAGAGAGAAATCAAAAACAATAAAAAAATAATGTTATTTCAAAATAAGAAAATATTTCAAAACACAAAACAAACATCTTTATAAGAAAGGATATAAACATCAAACCACTCAGGTTACTAATCATATATCTATGACTCTCATTCCCATGTACTCTCCTCCACCCCACCATGCTTCCACAAGACATTATCCAAGGGGAATCATGCACACACACCACCTTCAACTAGTAGTCCTGGATATCTAATGGTCTCTTCTCAAAGGTATCATCATCATCAATTTTGATCTCACTGAAATCCATGATGTTAGAGTTTCCATGAAGATAACTATAGATCATTGAAAAATAAAAAAATATCTTTCACCTTGATCATCTATGGGTAATGATCCTCCTGATTTTCCATATGCCTAACATGATCCAAAAATTGAAAAGGCCCAAAAAACTATAGAGAAATATTACACCCACATTCAACCCTTCATTTCCAAACATCTCCCATATTGATACATAATTCTTAATGTTCTTCCATAACACTCCTAGAATCATCTGATTCACTTGTTGTATCACTACATGACATTATAATCAATGAATCAGCCTCAAAATTACCTTTTCTATGTGTATAGAATATTTTTAAGTCATAACCTTATAAGTACTTCATCCACAGATGCTATCAAATGATCAAGTTATGCTGGGAAAAAAATTCCTCATTCTCTAATGATTGTTGAAAACCACAAATCACTCACCAATGAGGTAATGTATCCTCATATTTATTGAAAACAGTGCTTACATTAACTCAAGATCATGGGTTTCATTGTTACTTTCACGGTGGGGAAAATGCAGAGTCCCATAAGAAATGACTGATCTCTACTCCATCATAACATACCCTAACCCTAGACATGAAGCATCAAAGAAAACATCAAAATGAACTTCTTTCGTATCATAAAATGTACCAGTGAACTAAAAAACTTCTCCTTTAGATATTAAATATCTTCCCAACACTGATTAGTTCACTTGAATTCATGGTCATTATTGGCCAACTATGTCAAAGGAGTCGCAACCCAAGAGAAATTGGATATGAACCTTCTGTAATATCCTATGAGACCAAGGAATCTTTTCTCCTTGACTACATACATTGGGACTACCCAAGACACAAGTAATTCTATGTTTAATAGATCTAGAGATACTCCCTTCTACGATACAACATTCCCCATGAAATGTACTTCTCGAGCACCAATATTATCCTTCAACAATATCGAAAATTATGGTTGTCGACGAAGGATGACTGAAACTACATGAAAATGCTCTGTATGTTCCTCATTATATGAATTTTACTAAAGGATGTATTCAAGGAAAACTACCAAAAACATATCTAGGAACTCATGGAACACAGCTTTCATCAACCCCATGAACACAGAAGGAGTTTTGGTCCCACAAAACAGCATCACCAAAAACTCATTATTCCTATTATAAAAATGAAAAGTAGTCGTTGGATATCCTCATCATTCACTCACATATGATGATACCCAAACCACATAACAATCCTTGATAAACTATTTTCACCATTTAGTTGTTAGAAAAAATCTTATATCTGCAGAAGGGGATAGAGGTTCTTCACTGTCACTAGGTTCTAGCGATGATAATCAACACACCACTGCAAACTTTCGCCAGACTTCTTTATGAACAAAAATGGTGCACCACATACTGACTCACTTGGTTGAACAAAACTACACTAAAATAGAACATCAATAAATATTTCTAGCTCCCACAACTCATAAGGCACCATCCTCTATGGGGTCATCGAGATAGGAGACCCACCCACCAATAGCTTGATCCCAAACTATATATTTTATCTATTGTATAAGGCTACAACCTATTCTGGAAAGACATAAGGTACTCATTATTGACCATCATAAATTAAAATAGCTGAAACATTGTTGAACCCATATTCTGATCTTCCATCAATGATGATAATGACTGAATACTCCTCTAACACATCTGAGTGTCTCACTCACCAAAAAACAACATTTCCTCACCAACAACATCGAAAAACCCCAATTGCCTCCTAAATAAATCCACAATAGCCTACGATGGATACAACCAATCCATGCAATATAGGAAATCATATCGTTTTATTCATAAAAATAGGAAATTTCCCCAAGAGTGGTGATGCTCGAATACTGGCTCATAGTCTCTACATAATTCTAACATGAAATATCGACCTCAAACTAGTGTAGTCAATGCTAGGGGATCTTTGTGCCTCTCTACCTCATGTCTAGGGGCATAGAAAATGGTATGTGATAAGAAGGATTGTGTTTATCCTGAATAAATCAAGACATACACCCATGTAGAAAATAATAAATGGTAACCTCAAATGATGTCTCGCTCGCCCAACACTAGAAATTATAAACCTTGAATGTAACATCCCTGACCCGGAAGCCACTAAACCAATGCTCCGAGCCAGGTGGTTACATGACCTTAAGCGCGCCTCCTCGTACTCCAAAGTGGGGAGACTATACCCAATATTTATTAGAGTAAGTGATAACAGAATAAATAAATAGCAGAAACAGAAACCAACAACAATCAACATGTATAACAACCAATTCCAACTAAAAATAAATATGTCATGTCATACTACAAGTTCATGAGTGAACAAAAGCCCAAAAAAATAAAGACACCGCCAAAATCCCCAAAATGGTCCGGAAACCATGTTTGGATCCTCCACTAAGTGCTACCCATGCCCACTCACTATCTAGCAAGGACATTTTCCCTTCTCCTAACCTGGAAACAAGAATTCTACTTGGGTACCCAACATGAGCCTGAGCAGGCTGTGAGTACGACTCAGTAGGCCACCACCAATGGTGTCTACAAAATATCCAGTATAAATAGGTAGTCCATGAAAAAGGAATATGAACATTAATACCAAGTAATTAATTAAGGTGACATTATATAGTTCAAAGCCCAGCCATTACCACATTCATTACCATTCATTTCCCAACAATTACCACAACTTAACATTTCATCACATTTCTATGGGTTAATCACATTCATCATGTTACATGGGTCTAAGGACAACAATATTAAGAAAGAGGGTAAAAACAATGTTATCCTATCTCACTAGGAATAACCCCTCATAGAAACCATAACATCACCTTAATGCCTCAGTCTGGGTGGATGTAACCGATAGGGAAACAGAGCATCCGTCCTATCCCTAACCTGTGCATTTAGGGTGGAGTTCAGAGCATCAGTCTTCAATCGACCTATGGATGTAGATCCTCAGTCATAACCCACACTACCAAGACATGTTCACATTCTTATATATTTATATGTAACCATCAACCATTCAAACCATTTCCCCTTGGGCATCACAATCCACACCAACCCACATGGGAATCCACATCATGACTTAACCCATTAACACATCACGTTTAATATCATTTACCCATTTAGTCAATTACCATGTGTTATGCCTATCTCACTAAGCATTCAACACTAGACCCATAATCTATCTCATTATGGTCTTTAATCATTTTACACATTAACCCATTTAACATGTTCATCATTTCATGAATAAACAATTTAACCCAATCCAAATAACCCTTCGGTTGTCTAGGTGCATCACATATATTCTATTCCAAATTCAACCAATCATGACATCATGTTTATCAATGGCTACACATTTCATTTCAACAAAGTCACTTGTTTAATATCAATCCCTAAATCCAGGAAATGCTGGTACATCCCATGGATGGCCCCAATTAGGTCAAGTCTATCCCAACACATCCCACAGGGATCGTGAGGGTTCCCATTTTCCATTTTAAACATCATTATTACCATACAAACCAAGTTTATCCAAAACATAACCAAAGGAAAGAAAGAACACAACTAAAAATGCACAAAACCCTAAATAACCCTGGGATATAACTTGTAGACCACCTACCTCAAAATCGTGGTTGAACGCTCCCTCAATGACGTCCTTACACCTCGATCCGACTAACCTTTGAAGCTTGAATCTAAAACTATCCAAAAATATAGGGTTTTAGAGATTCGGAACAAGAGACGGTGAAGATACAAACCCTAAACCAAAAAGAAAAGCAAGGATGGGGTTATCCATACCTAGAGCTTCGATCTGTAACCAACAGTGCTCTAAACGCCTTAGAATCGAAGGAGTTTGATCTCTTGGAGTTCTTGGGAGGCTTGGTCCGCACCTGGGGTGAAGAGGAAAATATGGGAGGAAAATATTGAGTTGGGGTTATAAATCTCAGAGTGGAAATTGTGTAAATTTTCCAACTTTATGTGGCCACACGGTTTGGAAAACCGTGCGCAAACCATGCGCACTCCACAGCCTGGAAAAGGGGGATTCCCACTATTTGACCGCACGGTTTGGAAAACCTTGCACAAACCGTGCGCTCACTTCTGTCTAGAGGAGGTAGGGTCAGACGGCTTAGTCTGGGCAGGCTGCACGGTTTGGCTGACCGTGCGCAGGCCGCACGCCTTGGTCTGCTTTTCCCAGACTTCCCTTCTTCCATGCCCCGAGCCCTCAGAACACCCTCAAGGCCTCTCACACATCCCAGAAACCTTTCAATGCCCCAAAAGAAAAGGGTTCAACCTAAAACACAACAAAACACACCTTTCAAAAAACTGGGATCTTACAACCTCCCCACCTTATAAAGGATCATCCTCGAGCTGAGATTCCAAGCTTCATTTCTCCACCGAAGAGAAGAGTTCGGGCCACTGAGCCCGCATATCCGATTCACACTCCCAAGTTTCTTCTTGAACTTTCACATGGTACCATAGTACTCATACTAATGGAAAAACATTTCCTCATAAGACCTTTTCACTACGATCCACCACATGAACCGGATGCTCCTCAAAGGATGCATCGACATCAAGTTCCACATCCTCAACATCAACAACATTAGATGGCTTAGGGTGATATTGTCAAAGCTGCGACACATGAAACACATCATGCCTCCCCCCATACAGCTATAGAAGAGCCAATCGGTAAGACACTGGTCTGATCATGTCCACAATCTCAAAAGGTCCCATATACCTAGGGCCAACTTATCATGCATCTGAATCCGACGGTGTCCCAACCTTGGCGACACCCAAAGGAATACTTTATCAACCACCCCAAACTCAAGAGGTCTACACCTCCGATTTGTATACAACTTCTGCCAACTCCAAGTCATATCCTTTCACTTCCTGATCAACTTCACTCTCTATGTAGTCTTCTGTATGAGACGTGGCCCCAACAACTCATATTCACCGGCCTCTAGCCAACACAACAGAGATCTACATGGTCTCCCATAAAGTGCCTCAAATGGTTCCATCTGAATTGTAGCCTGAAAACTGTTATTGTAGGAAAACTCAACCAATGATAGGTGCCTCTCCCAAGAACCACCAAAGCCCATGAAACAAGCTCTAAACATGTCTTCCAACACTTGGATCATACGCTCCGACTGCCCGTCCGTCTGCGGGTGGAAATCCGTACTCAAAAACACATGCATACCAAGTGCCTTCCACATCCCTTTCTAGAAGAACGATGTGAAAAGCGGATCTCGGTCTGAAACTATGGTCCATGACACCCCATGTAACCACATGATCTCCCGAACGTATAGCTTACCCAACTGGTCGACTGTATAGGTCTCACGAATCGGTAAGAAATAATCCACTTTCATTAACCAATCCATGACCACCCAGATTGCATTATTCTTTTGTGGAATCCTAAGAATACCCACGACAAAATTCATCGTTACATCATCCCACTTCCATTTCAGAATGGGAAAAGGATGCAACAAACCACCTGGGCATTGATGCTCATCCTTCACCTGTTGACAGGTAAGACACCATGCCACAAAGCCCAAAAGTTCCTTCTTCATTCCAGGCCACCAAAACTGCCTTCGAAGATCACGGTACATCTTGGTCAATCCAAGGTTATCTTCCCACTTTGACCCATGGAACTCACACATCAACTCTTCCCGCACAAACATTGTCACAACCACATGATCACGAACGCAAACAACACCTTCCACGTCGACGACCCATCCAGAAGGTAGCTCCCCACATTTATGATTTACCTTCATGGACAAACACTCTAGATCATCAAGCTGACCTTCCCTAACTCGACCCAAACCCATCGACTCCATCGTTATGGAAGCAAGAGTGACCTGACCACTTTCCTCCTACACCTCCAGGTGCATCTCTGCAATCAAAGCCATCACCTTCCACTCGGTGCTAGACTCCTGGACTGCCTGATTCTGAACCTTCCTGCTCAGAGCATCAGTAACACTGTTTCACATTCCCGGCATGTACACCAACTCAAAGTCAAAATACTGGAGATATTCAACCCATCTTTACTGCAGATGATTCATATCACACTGTGAGAAGATGTACTTTAAGCTCTTATGGTCCGTAAACATGGTAAAGTGTTCACCCAATAGATAGTTCCTCCAGCACTTCAAGGCGTACACTACTATAGCCAACTCAAGATAATGAGTGGGATAGCTCCTCTCATGGGGTCTCAACTGCCTTGACCAATAAGCCACAACCTGCTCATCCTACATCAACACAGCCCCATGTCTGACTCCGGACACATCACAAAACACGACGTATTTCATACCCGATTCAGGTAAGATCATGATAGGTGCTATCGTCAACCACTTATTCAACTCTTGGAAGGCATCCTCACAAGACCCCAACCACTAAAACTTGATTCCATTCTTGGTCAAGCCCGAGAGTGGTTCTTCCAAGCGAGAGAAATCCTGAATGAACCTTCGGTAATACCCGGCCAAGCCCAGAAAACTCTGAATATCATAAACTCTCTTGGGCTGCTCCCAAGATGCCACTGCCTTCACTTTCTCTAGATCCACGGACACATCGACCTCCGAGATGATGTGACCCAGAAAATGTACCTCACCTATCCAAAATTGACACTTTGATAGCTTGGCGTATAGCCGATTTTCTCTAAGCGTACCCTAGACGATGTAAAGATGTTCGGCATGATCGTCGTGAGTTTTGGAGTACACTAAGATGTCGTCAAAAAATACAACCACAAACTGATCTAGATAGGGATGAAAGATCTATTTCATCAAAGACATAAACACCGCGGGTGCATTGGTCAAGCCGAAAGGCATTACCACAAACTCAAACAACCTGTACCGACTCTAGAAAGTTGTCTACGGTATGCCAGAAGGCCTCACCCTCAACTGGTGATAACCCAACCTCAGATCGATCTTGGAATAAACTGATGCACCCCTCAACTTGTCAAACTGGTCATCTATTCTTGGAAGAGAGTACCGGTTTTCACTGTCATCTGATTCAACTTATGATAATCAACACAGAGCCTCAATGACCCATCAGCCTTCATTGCATAAACCACAGGAGATCCCCAAGGAGATTAACTAGGGTGGATACACACCTTATGCTACAACTCCTCAAGCTGAACCATTAGTTCCTGGAGTTTTTTCAGTGCCATTTGGTATGGAATAATAGAAACTGGCTCCGCTCCCGGCAACAACTCGATCGTGAAATCAACATCCCTCTCGGATGGTAACCCTGAGAAATCCTCAGGAAACACATCCTGAAATCGATCCACCATAGGAGGAAAATAAGGTTGTTCCCCTCCCTCACCATAATCAAGCATGAGACATCCCACGTGAGCTGTGAGTCCACTCATCTGTTGACAAAACGGCCCCACGCACCCTGCTCGAACATCCCATTCGCCATGGTGGACATAAGTGTCACCCTCAAGCGACCTGAATGATACTCTGTGGTGATAACAGTCTATGTGTGCCTGATACAACACCAACCAATCCACTACCATGATTAGTTCAAACCCTTAAATCTCAAGAACGAACAAGTTCCATACAAAATGATACCCTCCAACTTCTAAGGAACATTCCTTGCACTACTTGATATCCTCAACCCACACTCTCAACGGGGTGTCAATTGACATCAATCCACACACTCCCTCTACATGTAAACCCAACACTACCACAAGTTGAGAAGAGATAAAAGATTGTGTGGCACATGTGTCAAACAACACCCTTGCAAACATAGAAGCTACAAGGATCTTACCTCGAACAGTCGATGGTCTATCCTCACCATCACCAGGCGCAAATTGAACTGCTTGAAGCTGACCTGCCCTCTACCATGGGCCTCACCCTGAGTACACTATGCTACACTACCTTGCTGGCGTGAGCGATCTTGTCCCAGAGTTCCATGTCCACCGCCCCTACTAGTACGGCCCGTGGAGCTCCAACTGCCTTCCTGATATGGGGCAACTGATCCCCTTCCCATATCCGGTATCTTCTTTCCACTATCATGCTCCCCTGCCTGCCGAGGATTCCTGCAGAACCTCTGCACATTTCCCATCCTTCCACAGGAACGACACTCAACTTGAGGTTAAGGACACTGACAACGCACATGCCCGGGCCTACTGCATTGATAACAAAGGACCCGGTTCCCAATCTGAGAGGTTGACCCTCTCTTCCAGCCACTTTGCATGCTACCTCCATGTTGTGAGCTATCCTGGCATCACTTCCGAACCTCAGAAGCTGCTCCGCTCATCTACCACACTAGCACTACAAGCCCACTACCCGAAGCTCCCTTCAGGTTTCCTTCAGAGATTATTGCATGATACATCACCTCTGCAAACCTATTCAACCGAAAGATATTTACTTGAGACCTTATCTCATGTCTCAACCCATCCTCGAAATTCCTTGCTACTGCTGCCTCATCCACTGCTAACACTGGGAAGAAGTGTCACATATCGTTGAAGCAACTAGCATAGTCCATCACCGACAGCGATCCTTGAGTCGGGCTCATAAACTCTGCAGCCCACTCCAACCTCAAAGTCTCTGGGTAAAAATGCTCCAAAAAATTCTCCTAAAAAACCTTCCATGACATCCCCTCAGCCAGCTCGGTCTGAGCTTGATTGTCCCACCAACGCCTTGCCTGGCCCCGCAACATGTAAATGGCCAGCTTTACTCACTTTTCAACAGGGGTCTCCAGATGATCCAGTAACGTCTGGAAGGACTCTAACCAAACCTCCGCTGCCTCTAGCCCACCCTCTCTGGTGAAGGTCGGAGGGTGCTGCAGCTGGAATTCCCTGGCCAGCTCAAACATGCTCGGTGCACCCCACCCTGGGTCCCGACCCATCATCTGCATAATGCGAGCCAAGTTCCCTCAGAACTGGTCTTCTCCACCTTCATTGATCACCACATTTTCTTGCTCCTCTACTGGAGGAGTGTTATCAGCAACATCCTCCTGTGACCCAACTAGAAATCGACTTCGTGGTGGAATCTCTCTACAATGTTAAGCACGAGATTTAGAATGTGTACCATAAACATTCATGACTCCATGAAAAGCTCTTTACTAGCTACAACAACCCATTTTTAACAATGTTAACACCTCAAATTCCCTACCCCGACCATCCCTACCGCGGGCCATGGTCCACATGGGGTAAACAATCATGCACTACCACAAACTCACAAAACAATTTTCAAGACATTTTCTACTTAATTTCAAACCCTTAGGTTTAATTAAACATCATTTACCCACTAGTTTCATTTCATTCTTCTCATTATTTCTTGGTTTCATGAAATGCACAATGCACCCTACTTTCCTGCATCACACACCCCTCTTGTGAATGATCCTAATAAAATGCATGTCACCTACCTCCTTAGGTTCCTACAATGATGCATGAGTACAAATCCTCATTCCATTAAGGCCACGAGCAAAATATTGTAAAAAAATCACATCAAACCACATGTGCATCACCCAGTGGTGAAATATCATCAACTGTAACAACACACAAACAAGAACTCCATTTCCCACCCAAGGTGACGTGGGTTTCCCCCCGTACCTAGGTTAGATACTCCCAAGCACGATCTCATTACCAAGGCCCTACACATCTTAACCCTTGGCCACCAATCCCAAATAACAAGAACTCATAGAAAGAGAATAAAGGCCTCCTCTGATACCACTTTGTAATGTCCCCGACCCGGAAGCCACTAAACCAATGCTATGAGCCGGGTGGTTACATGACCTTAAGCGTGCCTCCCCATACGCCAAAGGTTGCCGACTAGCAGTGGGGGTCTATGTAGTCAAGTTAGGAGAATATATCCAGTTTTTTTCAGAGTAAGAAACAACATAATAACCAAATAGCAGAAACAAAAACCAACAACAAGGAACATGTATAACAACCCATTTTAACTAACAATAAATATTCCATGTCATACTACAAGTGCATGAGTGAAAAAAGCCCAAAAAAATAAAGACACGTCCAAAATCTCCAAAATGGTCTCGACTCCAAGTCCAGATCCTCCACCAAGTGCTACCCATGTCCACTCACTATCTAGAAAGGACCTTTGCCCTTCTCTTGACCTGCAAACATGAATTCTGCTCAGATACCCAACAGCAGCCCAAGCAGGGTGTGAGTAAAACACAGTAGGCCACCACCAATGGTGTCTACAAAATATCCAGTATAAATAGGTAGTGCATGAAAACCGAATATGAATGATAATGCCAAGTAATTAATTAAGGTGCCATTATCTAGTTCAAATCCCAGCCATTACCACATTCATTACCATTCATTTCCCAACAATTTCCATCACTTACCATTTCATCACATTTCCATGGGTAAATCACATTCATTATGTTACATGGGTCTAAGGACAACAATCACATGAAAGAGGGTAAACACAATGTAATCCTATCTCACTAGTTCTAACCCCTCATAGCAACCATAACCTCACATCAAAGCCTCAGTCCAGGTGGATGCAACCGATATGGAAACAGAGCATCAGTCCTATCCCTACGCTATGCATTTAGGGTGGAGTTCAGAGCATCAGACTTCACTCGAACCGTGGGCGTAGATCCTCAGTCATACCCCACACTACCAAGTCATGTGCACATTCTTATATATATATATATAACCATCAACCATTCAAACCATTGCCCCTTGGGCATCACAATCCAAAACAACCCACATGGGAATCCACATCATGCCTTAGCCCATTAACACATCACGTTTAACATCATTTAGCCATTTAATCAATTCCCATGTGTTATGCCTATATCACTAAGCATTGAATACTAGACCCATAACCTATCCCACTATGGTCTTTATCATTTTACACATTAACCCATTTAACCCGTTCATCATTCCAGGAATCAACCATTTAACCAAATCCAAATAACCCTTCGGATATTGCCAAGTCTAGGTGAATCACCTATCTTCTATTACAAATTCAACCAATCATGCCAACATGTTTATCAAGGTTTTCACATTTCATTTCAACAAAGTCACTTGTTTAATATCAATCCCTAAATCAGGGAAATGTCGGCATATCCCATGGAAGGCCACAATTAGGTCAAGTTTATCCCAACACATCCCACGGGGATGACGAGGGTTCCCATTTTCCATTTTAAACACCATTATTACCAAACATACCAAGTTTATGAAAAAAATAACCAAAGGAAAGCAAGAACCCAACTAAACATGCACAAATCCCTAAATAACCATGGGATATAACTTATAGACCACCTACCTCGAAATCGCGGTTGAACGCACCCTCAATCGAGTCCTTAGAGCTCGATCCGACCATCCTTTGAAGCTTAAACCTAGAACTCTCCCAAAAGGTAGGTTTTTATAGCTTCGGAACAAGATTGGGAGAAGATACAAACCCTAAACCAAAATGAGAAGCAAGGATGAGGTTAGCCTTACCCGAAGCTTTGATCTGCAACCAACGACACTCTAAATGACTTCAAAACTAAGGAGTTTCATCTCTTGGAGTTATTGGGAGGCTTGGTCCGCACCTAGGGTGAAGAGGAGAAGATGGGAAAAAAATCCTGAGTTGGGGTTATAAAGCCCGAAGTGGCAATTTTATAAATTTTCCAACTTTATGTGGTCGCACGGTTTAGCTGCATGGTTTGGAAAACTGTGCGCAAACCGTGTGCACGCCACTGCCCGGAGGAGGGGGGGTTGCACGATTTAACCACACAGTTTGGAAAACCGTACGCAAACCATGCACTCTCTTCTGTCCGGAGGAGGGAGGGTCGCACGACTTAGTCTGGGCAAGCCGCACGGTTTAGCTGACAGTGCGTAGGCTGTGCGCCTTGGTCTGCTTTGCCCAGACTTCCCTTCTTCTGTTCCCCGAGCCCCCAGAACACCCCCAAGGCCTCTCAAACTTCCACGAAACCATTTAAATCCCCAAAACCAAAGGGTTAAACTCAAAACACAACAAAACAAACCTTTCCAAAAACCGGGATCTTACATTGAATCTTTACAAGACCTGCTCCACGACCTACCAAACCGTGATGATGACCACCACCATGGTCATGCTCTACTATCTGAGGATGTAAATCATCCCAGGGTTTTCCCTTACCCACCCAATCTTTTCTCTGCAAATCCCAATATAGTGAAATGTGTTGCTACTGCCTCAACTGGATCAGATACAATGGAGGAACCTTGAGTGGAACCATTGGTGCATGCTGACTATTAAATAGTCTGTCACACACAATGCTGATGAAATTGACCTCTTTATAAAACATTCATCTGGTCCCTTGAAATAGTACTGATAAGAAAAACCCCCAAATAAATGATATGCTGAGTACTGCGACCTACCATTGGCCGAATGGAAACTCTTGTACCCTGAAAATAGGTATCCCTAGACCATAGCTCTAAATCATGATTTATACAAATGACACCCCTCTAAAAATGATCTAGTTCTAGATAACTTCCTCTCATTGTCCTCTTCCCCCACCAACACTTTTATATAAGTCTTTAGCATAAATTAGGTGACATGGAATTGGATCTCTATATGAAAAACATCATTAAAATGCCTGGCTTGGGCTCCCTCATCTAGAAATAGGTCTGAAGAATATTGTACGAGTTTCCTAAGTAGGATCAAAACTATATAGCAATAGAGCACCCCTATCAAAGGATAATAATTTCCTAGAAAGTGGGAACATTTGCGATTGATGAAAGAAACTTTACTCTTAACTAGTCTCAGAACTCCTCCCATAATATTTCAAACTCCTTGTGATCCCCAATAAACAAGAACCACCACTACCTTGCTTCCCCTCGCAACATCATCACAAAAAAACACCCTATACAACATCTGAGAATGGATGGAACTGAAGGCTATCTCGACCACCTACAACTAGTGATTATTGAAATATTTTGAAATGGATCCCTCATACTTCTGTAGATTATGGCATAGAAATTCTCATAGTTTCCTCCTCCAGGTGTTGTCATCATCAACCTCAACCCTACATAGATCTGTTGGCATAGCCTACTGGGCATCTTCTACGTGAACCTGATGAAGACATTGAAATCGATCCATACATGTAAAATGAAAAAAATTTACCTCCTAAAATTTGAATGTGGAAGACATTAACACTAATAAATTATTTTTTTCTTTGTTTTCATTTTAGGTTAACCTATCCAATAGTCCCTCCTTCAAACACCTGAAAAATGAAGAATGGTGGATGATCCTTTACTAGGTATCTACCCAAAAACTCAAACCACTTATTTTAGTATCCACTATAATGTTAAAGATCCGCTCATCAGATCACTCGGGTCCCTAAATGCATGTGTCTCAGCTAGTCTCCATTGTTTACATCACATTATAAACATGATTGACATTGTTTTCCTGACAACCATGAAACCTATCCTATTACTCACACAAAACACTTTCATATCCCTCAAAAAAACCTCTAATTCCACTCTGTCATGACCCCCTCCCCACAATGAGTATCCCTCTTCGTTCGAAAATGTGAGAACATAGATAGTGACACCTAAGTCCCTCCTCTAGTAGGCCCCGAGTTGGTGACATGCACTGAGGGTATAATTAACAGAAAATTGGGAGGCATTAACCTATAAGAGGAAAATTCAAAAGAGAGAGATAAGGTAGACACCGAAAAACTCCAACTCATACTACAATATAAAATAAATCCCATGTTCACATATGTAATGTCATGAAATAACCACTAGAACTAAAAGGGAAAACTCCATGTACCAAAAGAAAGTAAAATAGCACTGACCCCGAAGCCGAAACAGCTCCCCCAGCTCCAAGCTAGTAGTAATTAGCATGATATAAGAACTTGACCAAGTGACCTGAAAATAGTATATATATATATATATATATATATATATATATACATAGTTTGAGTATAACTGTATACTCAGTTGGATCCTTCCTAGAGCCTCTCATAAAAAATTAAAGTAATCTTACAAAAGCACTGTGAACAACAAGTGAAACAAACTCATCACCTAGACAGGTATACTAAGTCCCCACCCTCACCATGGATACTATCACTATGTACATAATACAAGATAATACAATATATTAATAATATTACGGATAACATGCTACCACATCCCTGTTGTTTTTTTTCACTTTTCCCCATCAACAAACTTCTTATGCATCTCTCTCAAAAAAGGATTTCTTGCATTAACCTAGGCATAGAACATGAACATGAATTTCCAGAAATAAAAACACTACAACCATGTAATAAAAGTAACCATGTAGTTTCTAGGAGACGTCACAATTTTCATAACATGTATCATATGTCAGAAATTATACCTTAATCCATTATAGCCTAAACGCTGAGTAAGGATCCTTAATCCATTATATCATTTACATGTTACACATATAGTAGTACATATAAAACTATATAAATAATGTATTTGTGTGAATAACCACAATCCATTACAACCCACTACACATATATGTGGTGAAAAATTATCAATTTTCCTACTAGTACAAAAACTACTAAGAGAATAGAGTGGGGAAAATGGGTAGCTAGCCATCCATCCTCTCACTGGAATATTTGGTAAAACACCCCCTAGGAATTGAATCCCCAATGTGTTGGTTTCCCTAACCGACTGGGTGGAGTAGCCTATAGAAACAAAAAAATTATAGTATATACTATCACTCAAAATCACACTATGGTCATAACCTATCCGTAGACTCAACTATAGCTAACGTCTCTCAGACTCCTGGATATCACCGCTGAGCCTAGGTATCCAATAAGAAACCAACCATTTAAAGAGATATATTATACTACTTTATCCCTTTTTCATAAATATCAGTTTATTTTTATTATTTATTTAACCATTAATTCCACTTTATAATTCCACATTACATTTAATTAGCTTTCCATCCATGATCTGAAAAACCTTTAAATTGTAACCTCGTTATTATATTCCCCTGAGAACTAAGACCATGGGTTAATATAATATATTTAATAACTTTTTTAACAAAATTAGCAGTTTTCCATAATTCCAGGTTTCTTATGACAACATTCTAAGATACCTAAGAGGATGGGATCAACATAGTGAGAACCTGAACTACTCATTGAGACGCTGACGAGGATAGACCCATCGGTCCTCAGGAAGCTAAATACAGAAAGCATGTGGCATAACCCGTGTGTCTTCACCTATTTTGAAATGAGGGAAAGAAATATCATATTCCTCAAGAAGTGGGTAAGGTAAATTAGTTAATAAAAAAAGATTCTAAAAGAATCCAAAATTCAAACCCAACCCATTTCATTATCTCTGGTTTCCTCCCCAACAACCAAATGCATAAATTGATGCATCTCGCAGCTCTTAGTATCAAATATGGCACCACAACCATTGGGCCATCCTACACCCACATACCACAACAACCCTGCCGGATTAGACATCCCTATCTCACACCATAATATAAGAAGCAAAAAAAAACAACTACAACTGTGATCCTGGTCCTCAGCATGGGATATATACTTCACACACAATAAGCACACAATACTCCAATGATTAATTGGCATGGACCTTAAAAGAAAATGGTAACATTGAACCATACTAGGCATTGTCTTTTATCACAAAATAAGTGATTTAATCCATCTTTAATCAATATATTCATTACATATATGTTTCAAATATGGGAATCCTGAGAAAATAAAACTATTAAAAATTAATTAAAAACATAATTTTATATTCTATTAATAAACAAGAATAAATATACATCAGGTTTAAAAATAAATTTAGTTATACTTTCACATCTGAATCAATTTCATTAACAAAAAATTTAGAATAACAATAGTATTCATTTACATGAATCTTTGTCTTTGTCCATTTAAGTTACAATTAATCCCAGATTTATGTTCCTTACCAATTTCCATCAAGAATTTCATGCTTCAGAAGAACAGAATAAATGTAATACTTTCAAGAAAAAATTATTAGGAAACTACATATGATCAAAACCAAATATTTAATTTCGTTCAAATATTTATTATATAAATTCCATTAGGATCTAATGGGATAAAACAAGCTAACTATACCATATAATGAAAATAGAACTGAGAGACCCTGAATCCCCTACCTTAAAAGGCTTCCAACATTATTTGCATGAGAATAAGACAACACAATATACCATGATCACCTCTCTTGGAAGACTACATCCACCTGATGAGGGTGAGACACCACTACAATAACCAAAAACATTGGAAGCTCCATAAGGAACATATAGAACACATTCCATTACAAGGAATCCGAGAAACTAGAAGAAACACATTCATGAAACCAGAAAAATAGTGGAAAAATATTCCTTATATTAAAGATTGATTGGAAATTTATTATTGCACCAAAAAAAGGGGCGCATTTGTTGTAGGAAGAAACTCCCTCGAAGACATTATTGAATGTTATAACATGACGTAATACTCCAATGGGAAGGATGTTAAGGTTTGACAATCATCCAATGGGTAACAAGAAGGAATGACTAGGGAGAAAGATATCTCATCCCTTTAAAACATTTAATGGATCAGTGGTTTAAGTTATATTAGATTTTCTATTAATATCATATATATCAAAGATCATGTATTTTGACTGGGTAATGGACTCACGACCATTATGAAAATTATGATAGGTGTTATGGACTTTGAATCGGTTTTAAATCCCTTAAAAAAGGCATCAATTGCGTTTTATGTCAAGGAAACAAGTTAAAAGGGAGAAACTAGGAAATCTAGAAAAACAAAAAAATTTACAAAAGTAAATGAAACCGTTATGAAAATATTATTAATGAAACCGTATTAGAAATTTGAATAAGGAAATGACCCCATTTTTTACTCACCTTTTCTGACTTAAAATTTTGAAAATTTGGAAATGGAGATGACACTATTTCTGATTCACTGTATCCAATATTTGGAAAAGTAAATGAAACTATTTCTGACTCATCGTTTTAGAATGATTTCAATGAAAATGAAAATGTTTCTAAAACAACATTTTTAAAATATGGAAAAGTAAATCGAACCATTTCTACCACACCATATTTTAAATTTCAAATGGAAATGACACCATATCAAACTCACTATATTAGAAATTTAGAAAATAGAATGGCATTGTTTTTAACTCAACGTTTTTGGAAACTTGGATAACGAAATGACATTGTTTCTAACTCACCATTTTGGAAATTTAGAAAATTAATAGACACTATTTATGACTCACTATTATTGAAATTTGAAAATGTGTTAGGGATATGTCATCCTGGACTCCCAGAACACCTCAAACACCATATTTTAGCAATTGAATGGACTAGAGAGGTTCATGCCATTACCCAAAGGGATTCATGAATAATCCTAATACTATGATAATTTATTGATCTTAATGGGACATTTGGGAAGACTCGTCTTTGTTCAGACTTGTATTTTAGTGTAGGGTAGTCATGTAGGAGGCCTAGGAAAAGTGGGATCCCAAGCTGGTAGAATATGGGAATTATTTCCCAAGTGGGAGGTCATGGCATATTGACTCTCAATGTGGAGGCATATGTGAAGTGATTCCTTAGTAGAGTGTCCTATGAATATGATCAATTAGGTGGGTGACTTGGGTGAGTATGAAATTAGATATCTAATCACTCAGATTTTCCTAATCTCATGTATCATAACACCTAGTTAGTCAAGTGCTAATGTATTTTTGTGAGAAGGTTTTATGATTCATATTGCACAAGAATAATTAGGAGGTCCAAATATATTTCATTTTATATAGAATAATTGGAGTTTTTTGGAAAATCTATAGAAATATGATTATGCAAAACACTTTCTTCTTATTTGAGAACATTGTGTGATAATGTTTTCTTAATCATGAAACTATTTTTAAATGTGTTGAAAATCAAATGTTGGAGGGGACTTCTAAAGGAAAACCCTAGTATGGGATACTTTTTATCCTTGGATACAACATTTGGATCTCTTGGGTGTCTTATGGGTGAATCAGTGGAGCATACAATTAATCAACTAGCTATGTGAAATGTGGAATATTAAATAGGGAATGTAAATAGTACACCATAAAAATTAGGGTGCCCGAAGAACGGTATGGGTTGTCTATGAATTTTTATAATGATATGGAAATGAGTATTGTAATTCATACATCCTCCATTGTTTTACATAATAAATAATTGGGGTTAGTGGTTTAGTTTATAAAAAAACATAACATATAATCCCATGGAAGAGAACGAGGTATAGTCTGTGAAGCATAACAGAAAGAGATAGGAACTCAGGGTAGGGCATGTGGTGTTAAGTAAAATAATAAAAATAATCAATTATGAAGGTATAAAATGAAATGATTTCAGGTTTTCAGTCACAAGGCGCTTTTATTTCTATGAAAAAAATTAAATCCTAAAAATTATTTTAGATCATGGAATATATACCATTAATATAGGAGATTGAGTCCAAGGCCGAATGATGATTCAAGATTTTCTCACAGTGTATCAGATTTCTAGAATAATATTTCATCCTAAAATGTATATTTTACATTGCATACTCTACGTGCATTGTTCTCAGCACCACATCACTAGAAAGGGGTGTAACACCCCAACCCTAGTTACCCAGAGTCGGTGCATTATTTTAATACATTGGCATGATTAAAAGGAATCAATTCCTGAAGGACCGATTAGTTTAACAGTCTTGGAAAATATATTACATACATGAATGTTACATTACACTTTATAACATACAAAAAACATAAATAATCTTTTATGAACGCCATTATTCCCTTAGCTTACCCCTGCATATCAATCACAATACACTTCTAGGAATCCTGGGAAAAATAAAACATAGAAAGGGGTAAGATAAAACACTCAGTAAGGGTAAGAAATATAGCGGAAGATAACATAAATATTAAGCATGGTGAATAATTGAAACCACATGCCTTTACCAATAATAAACATGAATACTATTATTGTAGGAATGTGAGCAGTGTAAATAATTCCATAATAAAACATAATCATGGGTATACTACTAGTCAAATGACCACACGAACCATCAATATTATTTTCATAATGAGGGAATGTATAATAATAGACTTTAATTTTTTGTCAAGGCCTTATGCTAGGACCAATTGGCTAACTGTAACCTGACCCAAACCTAGACAGCCTCTGTAACCGGACAACATCCCAGAGAGCCTCTGTAACCAGACTCCATCCCGGAGAGCCTCTGTTACTGGACTCCAACCCAGAGGGTCTGTTGTAACCGGACCCCAACCAGGAGGGCTTTCTTTTATCTATCCCCAACCCGGAACATAATAGTCCAGTACATTCATCATATGAAAATGTTGAAATATATCATAACATTCATATTAGAACTAGAATAAGAAATGTCAATACTTTATCCATAAACCATGAATGGTATAAAAATAAAACATTCACAGTCAAACATATCACAAAACATTCAATACAATAATGAAGATTTGTATCATAATAAATCAACTTCAAACAAGTTTGAAATCCATTAATGGATGTTGACATGGATGAAAATGATCAGTATAATTCTTTGAGAGAAATAACCTTTTTTCATGAAATCGTTTAAATTAATCACAATTTATAAAGGTAGTCCTTTAAAATGGATTTTTGAATCAAACTTTCCCATGCCACTTTGAAACTTTTGAAAATAATTTTCATTTCAAAACATTCATGTCCATATAAATAAATCCTTAAAACCATTGTGAAAACATGGAAATTAATGAGAATGATTTAGAACAAAATTTAAACCATTTAAAATGATGATCTAGTTAAAGATTCCCTTAAAATATTCCTTTTGAAAATATTTTAATTAAACATGGATGTGGATGATAAAGAGGTCCCATTATATACTCACATAAAAACAACCTCAGATAATGAAGAGATTGTAGAATTAACCCTTACCTCTTTGTAATTAATCGAGTCATATGAACAATAGTCAATAAAAACCAAATTAATCACATAATTTATTGAATATAAATAGAATCATGTTAATATATATCAAACTACAGTACACAATACACCACATGAAAAAAATAATTTGTGAACAATTGAAATCTCACAGAATTAAAAATGAGATAAGAAACCCCTTACCTCGTGTCCGACTTGACCCGTCTGTTCTTTAATATCCTTTAATTTGGGTAACTTCCTTTTGTTTGAACACAAAGGACTTCTTAAAGTGCCTTATTCCTATGGTCTATCTTCTAGGGGGGGAGGGATGTAGGGAGCTTAATTTAGAATATTTTTAACGATCCTAAAGGCTTTAGAGGTGTGAGGAATTGGATAGAAGTGGTCTCCTTTTATATGGGGGGGGAGGGGCTCCTTAGGAAAGTGTGAAAATATTATTTTATTATATAATGATATTCGGTATCCAAAGGTCCAAAATTCATTAAGGTCAAAGATAAGATGACTCATGGTTGAAATAAAATTATCCAATAAAAATTGGACATGTTTTACATATTATTTTAATATTTGCAATCTAATTTATTTAAATCATTTATTAATGAGGTAAATACAACATCATTATTGTGTCATAAATAATTTAATTTATTTGATGTCTAAAAATAAAAAAAAATACCATGATGTAGGAAATATTTTTAGATTTCCAATTAATATTTATAATCAAGAATATTACTTACATAACACCATATAAAAATTAATTAATAAAAGATTTTTGTTTATGTCAATTTTGCCTTTACATTAAATTAATTAATCTAAAGGGTCGTTATTATTCATAAGTGGCTCAATTGGGTCCCAAAATCTGCCCTTGGATGCCCATGGTGATCCATTACTCATCAAATAAGGTTAGGACATGTGTTAAGGTAATTTTGAATTATTACAATATTCTTTTTACCTTGAATTACCATATTTACCATTAAGCGCGGTAAATAAGTGTCAAAATTTACTATTCCCCGAAAAAGAAATTAATCTTATTGAACCACATTTTACATATTGAGGTTAACTGTGTCTCTCAGATTTTTGAAATTCCACTCACAGAAGCGGTAAATTTATGTTTTCTGAAAATTTTCAAATACTCCTAGGAGGTGGGTAAAAGACGGTAAAAAGTTCAATAAAATTTTTATATATCTAAACGTTTTTTAAAATGACTCAATTGAATTATTTTGAAAATATATAGGTATTATGTATTTATTTTGACCTAAAATAAATTTAAATAAAATAAAAAATTATTTAAATAAAAAGCCAGTTTTAACCAATAACTCAATGTTTTTCACTATTCATCAAAAATTGATTTTTCTCAGAAAAATACAAAAAATTCTGCCAAATAAATATTTGAAATTCCGAATTGAAAAATGATTTCTATTTTAACAAATTCAAATTATATAAGTTTCATTAATTAATTTAAAATTAATTCCCGTTGTCAAAACAAATAGCGTGTTTTTAAGTAACAATATCAATCAAAAGATTGACACTATTTTATGATTAATTTCAAAGTGAAATTGATTATAATGATATAAATATTATTAAATGATAAAAATATAATCTAATTATACTCCAAAACCAATAAAATTCATAATTTAACACTATAAATTATTTTGATTAAAATAGTTGTCTTTAATTAAAATTTAGTATTTTCACTATTCACCAAAATATGAAAGTTATCAAACGAAATTCCAAAAATTTAAAAAAACTAAATATTTATCTCCTGGTTCTAAAGAAGAAGTTTGTTTTGTCAAATTGAATATATAAAAGTGTCAAATATTATATTTAAAAGGGTTCACCCTCAAAAGACAGTAAAAATGCATTTTCTTAATAATACTTCCTTTATCTAAAAAATTTAATTTGTTCTTATATTATGTATATGGAATACATAATATGGATGTTAAAAATATATGGAGTATATAAAATTCAAAATGAATTTAATACTATTCATAACCTCTTTTGAACGTCTAGATTGGTAAGTCGTGGTGCGATTGAACTCGGTGTTGCGTGTAGTGCAAGTTATCGAATTACTTTGAAGAAATAACGTACTATGAAAACTTGGGGTGTTACATTCTTACCTACTTCAATAAATTGCATCCTCACAATTTTAAATTGTTCTTCAAATATAGAAGGTTGAAAATATAGAATACCTTTGTGGGAAAACCCTCTTCGAAAATTGGGTTAATAAAATTTAGTCTTAATAAGAAGAAAGGGAGAATGAAAAGGTCACCCCCAAATTATGATCTCGATTAAGAGAACATTGGTGGAAATTAGAGACACATAATTAGAGGGAAAACGTAAATATTTATAGGGATTGATTGAGGTAATCAGTCACAAACAATTTTATAATTGAGGTCTTTGAAGCCATCAATCTATGATGATTTAAAATATCATCAGTTCAACAAAATATTAGGTATTAGGATAACACATTTTTAGTTTAAAGATACCTTACCTAAAGTTTAAGAATTAATTATTTCATAGAATAAGAGAAGAAAAAAATATATAAACTTGACAAATAGAGTTCAATACTTTAATTAATTTCTACCACAAACTCATCTTTCACTCTAAAAGATAATAGAATATAAAAAATATATTCTATTTATCTTATTCCTATAGGGTTAAAAAAATACGAATTTATAATTCACCTATCATAACCTTTAAAAAATTACATTATACAATCCAGGGACTTCACGTAGTCCAGTGGTAGGCGATAAATCCCAATCGCACTATGGGTGTGTGTTCGATTCTCGCAGCTTTGTCCGACGCGACATGCTTTCACACGGTCTACGTGTTGTCCTTTTTATAAAAATCCAAATATAACATTAACAATAGTATCATAATTCATTCCAAAATTTAGAATTATCCAAAATAAATCTATCCAAAATCACAGTCCAAAATTTATAAGGAAGTTAAACACAATGAAGATCCTTTTTTCCATGTAATAACATGTGAACACCTTCATCATGTATTATTTTAAAACATGGTGACACCCTGAATTACTATAAAACCTTATTGATTACATTCATTCTTCCTTATCCTTTATATAATTCTAGATATATTCCTTATATCCAAAAATATTGAATATTCCAATAGTGATGAAATAAACAGTCAATTAATCAGTTCCATGTAAGTCAAGAATATCCAATATAATTTATCCAAATCAACAATTTCTTATTCCAGAATCACTACCTCGGTATCAGATTCATATTATGGTTTATCTTTCTCTCAACCATATATTTTCCAAACATTTAAGCTAAAATTGAGTCACTTTTCTTGGTTCCACACAATCTCAAGTCTTTCATGAAATAGTACTGCAGTACAATCCTTATATACTCTATAATACTTATAACATGAATATCATTAATATAATACTCAAATGACACAATACTTTAATAACAAAGTTAGAATGTACTCAAATGACACAATACTTTAATAACAAAGTAAGAAATCTAATCATTCCTCTTCATCTTCGGTAGTATCATAACATTATAATTTTCCAATAGCCGCATTTGTGGTATACTCTGATGATTTGGACTTTGATTTGCGTTGTGTCCCAACTCCTTTAAGATGATGCATTGTACGTTGGAAACTTTTTTCTTACCCTTGAAATCACGTACTTGGTATCCATTTTCTCCACACATATAACAAACACCCATTCCCTTCAAGCCTTTACCTAGGTGATTCTTTCCACTATTATCACATATGGGAAAATCCTTCTTTTCCCTCTTCCCTGTATCCATCTTTCTATCTTCCATCCTTTTTTTCTCTTGATTCCATTCAAATCCATTTGACTTAGAGAATTCTTTACTTATATTATTAACACATGATAGTATTTATTCATATGTTGAGAATACATGGGAGGCTATTTCCCTTCTAAATGTTGTATTAATACTATGAAAGACACGATATTTCTTAATCTTTTGATTATACGTATTGCTGGAGTTCACATTCCTTATACTAGGTTCCATTTCTATACAATGGAATAAACTAGATTAGATTATGATTAGAAATACATAATTCCAAACATGTAAAACACATAACATAAATTGAATATTTTATGGATATAATCCATAATCATAAAAAAATAAGTTTCCTTTGAGAAATTATATACTCATAAACCATACATAATGGTTTGTAAAGAAAATGAGAATTATCCTAAGAATATCCCACGGGAGTGTCATAACCAAGAGTGCATCAAGGCCCATTGTCGTGCACTATTTCCTATTAGATTCTAGCTCAAAGATATGTTTTTAGGTTTTACCCCTAGGTACGTCTGTGCTAGAGCCGCCTCTACCTGCTCATATCTAGACAGGGATGTATTTACTGGAAAACTCAGAAAATCTCTACAATACCAAAATTTCTGGGAAATTATTCTATACTAATCCTCAAAGTCTATCTTAGGTATATGTGATCTAATTAGAGTTTATCTAAATCTAGCTTCCAAGGTTTGTATTAAAATTCATCTGATACCAACTGTAATTCCCCGACCCCAGTTACCTAGAGTCGGTAGATTATTTTAATACATTGGCACGATTACAAAGAATCATGTCCCGAAAGACAGATAAATTTAGTAGTCTTGGAAAATAGATTTCAAACATCAATGTTACATTACACTTTATAACATACAACACAACATAAATAATACATTATGAATGCCATTATTCCCTTAGCTAAACCCTACATATCAATCACTATACACTTCTTGGAATCCTGAGAACAATAAAACATAGAAAGGGGTGTGCTCAAATGCTCAGTAAGGGTAAGAAATATAGTGGAAGAGAACATAAATATTAAGCATGTTGAATAATTGAAACCTCATGCCTTTAAAAAATAATAAACATGAATACTTTTATGGAAGGAATATGTCCTGAGAAAATAATTCGATAATAAAACATAATCATGGGTATTATAATAGTCAAAGGACCACATGAACCATCAATATTATTTTCATAATGAGGGAATGTATAATACCAGACTTTAATTTCATCATCAAGGCCTCGTGCCAGGACCTATGGGATAACTGTAACCGGACCCAAACCCACAGAGCCTCTGTAGCCGGACTCTATCCCAAAGAGCCTTTGTAACCAGACTCCATCCCAGAGAGCCTCTATAACCAGACTCCATCCCGAAGAGCCTCTAAAACCAAACTCCAACCCGGAGAGTCTTCTGTAACCGGACCCCAACTTGAAGGGCTTACTTTTACCAGTCCCCAACCTAGAACACACTAGTCCAATACATTCATCATAATAAAAGGTTGAAATATAACATAACATTCATATTAAAACTATCATACAAAATGCCAATACTTTATCCATAAACCATGAACGGTATAAAAATAACCCATCCACAGTCAAACATATCACAAAACATTCAATACAATATGGAAGATTTCTATCATAATAAATCAACAACAAAAAAGTTTAAAATCCATTAATGGATGTTGACTTGGATGAAAATGATCATTAAAATGCTTTGAGATAAATACCCTTTTTTCATGAAATCGATTAAAAATTCTCACAATTTATAAAGGTATTAATTTAAAAGGTATTTTTGAATCAAAGTGTCCCACACCACTTTGCAACATTTTGAAATAATCATCATTTAAAAACATTCATGTCCATATAAATAAATCCTTCAAAACCATTCAGAAAACATTTACAATAATGCGAATGATTAAGAAATAAAATATTTAACCATTTAAAATTATGATCTAGTTAAAGAGTCCCTTAAAATATTCCTTTTGAAAATATTTTTATGAAACATGGATGTGAATGATAAAGAATTCCCAGTAGATACTCTCATAAAAACAACCTCGGATAATGAAGAGATTTTAAAATTAACCCTTACCTCATTGTAATCAATCGAGTCGTATGAACAATAGTCAAAAACAACAAAATGAGTCACATAATATCATGAATATAAATAGAATCATGATAATATATATCAAATGGCAGTACACAAAACACCACATGAAATTAATAAGTGGTGGGAAATGGAAATATCATGGTATTAAAAGTGAGATAAGAAACCCCTTACCTCGTGTTCAACTTGACCCATCCATTCTTTAATATCCTTTAATTTGGGTAACATCCTTTGGTATGAACCCAAAGGACTTCTTGAAGTTCCTTCTACCTAACGTAAGGATTCTAAGAGGATGAGAGGCATATAGGGAGCTTAATTTGATGGAATATGGATGAGCCTAAAGGCTTGAGAGGTGTGAGGAATTGGTTAGAAGTGGTCTCCTTTTATAGGGGGGGCTCCTTAGGAAAGTATGAAAATATTATTTTTTTTATATAATGATATTCAGTTTCTAAAGGTCCAAAAATAATTTGGGTCAAAGATATGATTACTCATGGTCGAAATAAAATCATCCAATAATAATTGAACATGTTTTGGAAATTATTTTAATATTTATAATCTAATATATTTAAATCATTTATTAATGAGGTAAATACTGCATCATTATTGTGTCATAAATAATTTAATTTATTCGATGTCTAAAAATTATAAAACAAATACCATGATGTCGGAATTATTTTTATATTTCCAATGAATATTTTTAGTCAAAAGGATTACATATATTACACTATATAAAAATTAATTACTAAATGCTTTCTATTTATGTCAATATTGCCTTTACTTTAAGTTAATTAATCTAAAGGGTCATTATCATTCATAAGTGGCTCCATGGGGTCCCAAAATCGACCCAAGGATGCCCATGGACAGCCATTACTCATAAAATAAGGTTAGGACATTTGTTAAGGTAATTTTAATTATTAAAATATTTTTTTATCTTAAATTATCCTATTTACCTTTAACAACGGTAAATAAAAGTCAAAAGTTACTATTCACCAAAAAAATATTTTCATCTTTTTGAACCATATTTTACTTGCTAAGGTTAACTGTGTCTCTCGGATTTTAGAAATTCAACTCACAGAAGTGGTAAAATTATGTTTTATGGAAATTTGAAAATACTCCTGGGAGGTGGGTAAAAGACGATAAATAGGCCAATAAAAATATTATATATCTAAAAATATTATAAAATGACTCCAATTAAGTATTTTTAACATATATAGGTATTATGTATATATTTTTACCTAAAATAAATTTAAATAAAATAAATAATTATTTAAATAAAAAGACGGTTTTAACCAATAACTTAGTGTTTTTCAATATTCATCAAAAATTGATGTTTCTCAGAAAAATTCCAAAAATTTAGCCTCAGCTGTATTTGATATTCCGAATTCAAAAATGATGCCTAAATTTACAAAATTTAAAACATATAAGTTGCATTAATTAATTTAAAATTTATTCCCGTTGTCAAAACAAATAGTGTGTTTTTAAGTAACAATATATATCAAAAGATTGACACTAGTTTATGTCCAATTTATAAGTGAAATTAATAATAATGACCTAAATAGTATTAAATGATAAAAATATAATCTAATTATACTTAAAAACTAATAATATTAATAATTTAACACCGTTATTTAATTTCATTAAAAAAGTTGTTTTTAATTAAACTTTCATATTTTTCACTATTCACGTAAATATGATTATTATCAGAGAAATACCAAACATTTATCAAAATAGAATTTTTGTCTCCCAATTTTAAGGAAATTTATTTTGTCAAATTGTACATATAAAAGTGTCAAATATTATATTTTAAAAGGCTTCTCCCTCAAAAAATGATAAAATTGCATTTTCTGAAAAATACTTCCATTATCTAAAAAATTGAATTTGTTCATATTTTATGTCTAAGAAACACATAATATGGATGTTAAAATTATTTGGATTATATAAAATTTAAAATTCAGTTATTACAATTCATAAACTCTTTTGAATGATGAGATTGGTAAGTCGTGGTGCGCTTGAACTCGGTGGTGCGTGTAGTGCATGTTATTGAATTACTTTGAAAAAATAATGTACTATGAAATCTTGGTGTGTTACATGGGGTATATTTCAAAATGGACTTTAGCCTGCAATATGTGTGCACTCAAACAATTCATAGTGATCCCATTAGTGTCTTATTCATGAAAAAAGGTACATTTCATCCCCCACATGACTATTTTTATTTTAGATAAGAAAATATCATGATATCCATGATAATTTATATGGGGGATATTGTCCATTAATAATAAAATTTCTTGAACATTCATTGATTATAATTAAGAAATTGAAAAATAATTCATCGTTGTAAAATGTTATAATCTAATTGTTTTACTCTTAAAAAAATGAATCATATTTTAAAATCATTTAATTATCCATATTTTTTCATTAAATCTCCAAAAAATATCATTAAATGATATTCCATTCATGTAATTATATATATTTTTAGTATAATGTAACTAACAGACATGCATTAATATAACATATATATTTTGATGAACTAATCATATTGAAGTGAACCTCACTATATAATGTTTTTACTAAAAACAATGAGTTTTTTTATTATTTCCTAACATGGTTTGAGAATTTTCAAATATTTGTGACACAATTAACTGATAAAATAAGGATGAATTACCTACTAAACCAATTGGACAAACCAAAACACTCATTCATCAACCACTACAATCAATCATATAACAATCAACAATTAAAAATTCATTGATTTAATATTGGTCCCATAATATTGATAAACCTGTCAATAATATTATCATTATAAATAAACTTCTCTATATAATTAATTTTATAAATTATAAGATTCTATTATTTTATCCAAAACAATTAATTCACTACAATGTTTCTTTGTAAAACATAATCAAATTAAAAGAATCCAGTGGATGTTTTCATTTGTCAATATGGTCAAATAAAATCCTTGTATAGCATATAAAGTCATTTTTAATGAAGGTTTATTTATGTCCTTATTTTTAATATTGTTGCTATATGATATATATAATATGATATATTTTATTATGTAAATATCATTCACCCTCATTTTTTACACTATATTCATCAATTGTTCTTCCCAAAATTTCTGACCATATGTCCTCTTAAAAAACAAACTATCGCAATATTTATAAACATATTAATATTCCAGGATAACATATGTATTTAATGAATAATGTCTCTTTATTAATGAATTCAATAATATAAAATGAATGTTGAACAAACTAATGTGTCTAAATAATTAAATACCAATAACACTAATATTGTCCCCAACACATGTAATAACTTCCAAATATCATTCCACTTGCTTCATCCAAGTTCC
Organism: Viscum album; assembly: GCA_963277665.1. Lineage (NCBI taxonomy): Eukaryota > Viridiplantae > Streptophyta > Magnoliopsida > Santalales > Viscaceae > Viscum > Viscum album. The sequence continues at coordinate 2,107,506,530 of OY728122.1, read as the reverse complement.
CATTAAACTATGATATAGAAAAATGTTTCAAAAAAATTAATTTCAGAGGAGAAATTTTATACCATCTCAAAATTTCTCAATCATTTTATGATGATGATCAAATCAATAATGTTACATTTTATTTCCTAGTTATATCTTTTTTCTATCAATATCCTAAAACGGTACATGTACGTTTTATCTGATGCAACACTTATATAGTAAAATACCATCAATGAGATACCATATCATCAATATATTTTTTTTAGTCAAAACTAATACCTGAAATCGATATTGTTACTTATCAGTTAATGAATTCTATTTCTTTTCTTTAATTTTCAACTTATAAATAAAATATAGAACTCATAAATTTGATGTTCACCCATTTCATTAATTTTTCCAAAATATGAATTGAAATTATTTTAGTTCATTTATCATCTAGTTTACATTGAGCACTAATACCCCAATTTCACTAAATTTTGATAAATTAATTATTAAAAAAATTATAGTGGATTATAATCCTATTAAATATTAATATAAATACATAAATGTATAGATCAACTAATTACCTTTTAAATAGTATTTGAAATCATAATAATGTATCCTTGTTTAATTTGAGAATATTATTTTTCCAAATAGAATAGAAAAAACAATTTCATTAGTGAAGAAATGTACACAATCTGTTCACCCATTTTTTATCACTACTCCTATATAAATTCATTATTCTAAATAATTTTAATGCTAATAAATTTTTTTATTACTCCTTTTTTACATCTATAAAATATTTAGAAACTCTTCTTATAATGTTACAATCTTCACCCTATAGTAAATTATATACCTTATTTGTCCATCTTATAATTATTGATTTATAACATAAACTTATTTTCATTATCACATAACAACTCATTATGAAAATAATAATTTAACATTCTTTCAGGATATGAATGGATTACTCATTTGATTAAATGTTTACTAGGAATTGATAAATAAATTTAAAGAATTGATGATGGCATATTTCTTATATAGTTTATATTTTTATTAAAAATTGATATTGTAATGAAAATTACCCTCTTATTCCCTTTATATAGTGGATCAATTAAAAAATAATGTTACAAATTTTATATATGGTTCATAACCAAATCTGTTAAAATATTTATTTTAAAATTTTTTGTTCTTAATTGTTTCTGCTTTTTTACATTTAAATAATTTATTATGATTTTTTTCATTTTTATATGCTAGTTTTTATTACATAATTAAACAAATATTGAGAATTATAATGATAATTGAAAAATCGTTTTTACTAAAAACTAATTACCATAACTCACACTCTATAAATTACATTTAATTTTTATTAAAAAGAAATCATGAAATTAGCCTATTATTCACACATAAAATGGTTTGTGATAATTAAAATACTTAAGATATTCACATGTAAATAATTTTAATTTTTTTAATAATGCATAAAAACAATGATTTCCAAGGTTTTTGATAGATTAAAAATGGGTAATATTTTCAACATATCCTTAGTGAATTATATAGGCATCAAATAAAAAAATTATTCTCTTTTTAACAACTATTTTTTATTATAGATAATATATTTCACCACAATTGTGACCAATCATAGTCTTTGTGAACCGTATACACACCTATACATTTTCAATATGATACCAAAAGTTTGTGATGGTCAACATAAATTTTTTTTAAACAAATAAAATTAGGTAAATATAACCATGAATTAAAATCTAATAAATATTGAAGAAAAAATCAACACAATATTAATTAATCATAAGTTATAAATAATTTATAAATTCCAAAAAAATTAAATATACACCATTATTGAATATCTAAATGACTACTATAAATGTAATATTAGTTAGGGTATATTTTTAGGATTCTTAATTTGAAAATTATAAAAAGTTGAGTCCAAATGTAATGAAAAAGTAAGTTGGAAATTAAAAAGAGTCTCGAGTCCTTTCATGGACATGTCTCGCAACACATACTTTTTATCCAATCTCATTCATCTTAATAAGCATGGACTATGGCCTTTCTAGGGTCATGAAACATATAGTATGTTCTAGTCTCTGGTTTCCTATGATGTCTATGAGTACAGCCCAGTAGACCAACACTAATTATGGAACAACCTCGACCATTACACATAGATTGGGTGGATAAAACATACACTTTATATGTTTGGATATTATACCAATAAATTCCAATTTATGTTAGTCATATATAATTAAATTTTAATCTAGAAACATTCAAAAATAAAATTAGATTTTCCTGTAATGAATATTTACTTCAATATCCTCTTCCACTATAAAAAAATCTTACAAATATTTAATATGTTTAAATAAAATTCATACATTATAATATAGCTCCCAAATTTACATGTATAAATGAAATTAAATGTATTATGAAATATATGATGGAAAAAATAAAATATGTTAGTTTAACTCTCCATTATGAAGCATATCTAACAAAAAATTCAAAGGGCGTAGCGTCCATTTGGTTTTGTCAATACCAATCCCAAGATAGAGTCAAACTATTATCATTTGTACTAAATTGTATGCATGAGAACATCAACCATGTTGAAACTTACACAAGATCCATACTATTACAATCACCTCACTCAGATAATCCGAAATGTTATCTATTTGTTAAGAAATAAATGGAGATTATAATGAGTTTTTTAATTATATTTTATTATTATATTAAATAGTAATTAATTTCTATGTATACATATACAAAAAATTTATATATTTTCAAAATTGTTTTTTTATTCACATTAAGTTTCAAAATATATTTTCTATAAAATTTGGAATTGTATAAAAATTATATAATCTCATTTATATTGAATAATAATAATATATATTTATACAATTCAAAATTTTAATTTAAAATAAATAGTTCATATAACTAAAGAAAATTTTCTTTAAAAACGAATTTTCATAATATTTTATGTCATTAAATAATTGGTTTGAAAGACAATTATATTTGTAATTTTAAACATATATACTTTTTTGTATTTATCTTACCAATTTTTTTTTTGATAAATTTTTTATATTTTTCCATGAAATGATCATTTTTCAGGTGAATATTGTTAAAAATTGTTTTTCAAAATAATATGTCATTATAACATTATTTATATATAATAATGAATTTTACATTTATTAAACCTATTTATAATATAAAAAATATATATTTTATCTGAATTTATAATGTTAAAAATTCTATTTTAAATTATAAATCCATAATTAAATTTTTATTCTTCTTGTTTTTTTAAAAAAAAATAGTTTAAATTTAATTATTAAAATAATTTTTTATCAAATATAAAAAATAATAAAAAATATGTGAAAATTTTAAAATCATGGGATCCAAATTACATATTATTTACAATTTAAATTTTTCTATTAAATGTTTAATTACCTTTGTTAATACTTATTTCTGTTGTGAAAATTATATTTTTAAAATTCAATATCCTTAGTGGTAATGGGACAAAAAACTAAAATATTTTACTATATAAATAGTGTAGGTGTGGATTTAATTTATATCCGTTCCACTCTATTATTACTCATTTTTTAATACAAGACCCTTGAGAGTTACTTACCTTTATTTATAGTTTTTGGGTATTTACAAAAATGATACAACTTTCCAATTATAAATGGAGGAATCCTCTCCTAACATTACCTCACACAAAAGGAAATTAAATTCTAAAAAATCATCCCAAAACTCTCCTAAAAAATATTATACCCAATTATATTGTTTTTTTATTCTCAAAATACTATTTATAAATGCATCATTCCTCTTCACCAAAGACATAATCAAGTTAGTGATGTGTATGACCCTAACCTCTCTTTCATTTATCTATTTTGTTATGTTCATCACCCTAATTAAAATGTAATTTAAATACTATAAAATGATTACATTGTTTCATTTTTATATAGTTATGTTTTTATATTTATTTTTTTTGCATTATCCACCCTACCCTTTTCATTTTAATGAAACAAAAAACATGAATCATTTGTTGGGGGGACTCCAAAATCCTAGAAACAATATTTTATATTTTCCTTAACCATTATAAAATTATGGTCATAAGAGAAAATTAACATATATAATTTATATATTATGTAAATATTCTATATTTTGAAACTATAAAAAATTTTACTTCATTTCGACATTTTATAGAAAATGATATCAGTAATCATGCGTACATGTGCACTTACCACTCTATAACATAATAATTTTATGTTTTTCATTTCACCACCACCATAGATGGATAGTATATAGACTGGGTTTAAATGAGAAATAATATGTTCATTTTTTCATTAATTGTTTTATGAAAAAATACATATCCTATTAATGATATGATAAACAAATGATTGTACAAAATTAAATCTGTTAAAACAAACGTACTAAGAGGGAAAAATTAAATTCAAATTATATAATATTTTTATAGAAATTACTAAATCTACTAATATTTTTATAATTATAACATATCACACTAAAGATAATTAAATTATATCATTATGATACTTGTTTAGTTATATTACACAAAAATTGTCTAATAATAATCGATTAACATAGTATGTTCATATCTCAGTCGGTTTGACAATGTTCCAGAACAATGCTATGAAATTATATAAAGATAAGTTTTAAAAAATAATTAATATTATAATATGAAATCAAAATTTAGATAATAAATTATATTATTGGGGTAAAAGTTACTCCACTAATTAACTCATTAACTAAGAAAACAATATATATTGAGTCTAAATCAATGAATAATGTTTGTTATCAATTTACAATCTGAAATATTGAATAAATTTCTCTGTAAAGGATCTTTAAACTCCATAAATAAATATATATCATCAATTGTTGTAAATTTTTTAAAATTTGAATGATTCAATTTCTATAATAAATGAATATCAACACTTCACCTATAAAACTACAACGAATAGTCAAAACTATAATAACCAGATCTTGAAATTTAGGATAAAACGAATTAATATACACATACATAATGATTCCAAATGTTAATTATTAATATTTTTAGGGATAAATATGATTTTCAAATATTTTTCTACTATATTAATGGTTTTTAAATGTTGTTAATGAGTGAATTCCAATTAGAAGGTAATCATGGTTTGGGTTTCTTTGTCTCAAATTTGAATCCATTGAGATATATTTATGCTATACATTGTATTTCCATTTACATTGTGTAAATAAAAACATATTGTAATACATGTCTTGATTTTTCTATATTTCAGGATATTCAATGTTCTTCATAATGTTAAACTACTCATGGGTTTTATTGAATTGTTAAAAAGGATGTGAGGAGATTCATGACTAGAATCATTCTGTTGTGTTCAAATCACTATTCATTGAATATTTTACATTAAGATTGAAATATTAAAATATATGATGATGTTATTCAAGGTATGACACATCTTTTATGGATAAATAATGTTTCACCAAAATTTATTCTTTCTTGATTATTTTATTATTTCATCAAAATGAATTTTTGTTCACAATAATAATTAATTTTTAATAGACTTTTATTCTATATTTATTTTTTGGTTCCCTTAAATTTTTTACAATTATTAATGAAAAAAATTAATTTTTTTAATTAAACATCTATTCACCATAATTATATTTAAAAAAATTATGAAAATATCTTTTCAGTGATTTGGGTTTTCAAAAAATGAATTTCAAAAAAAATAAAAACATTTCCTTTACATGATTTTATATACATCCCTTATACATCAAATTTTGAAATATGTTTTATTTTTACCAATGTCACATTATTGTAATTTTTTATATGAAATTTTATATGAAATATCCTCTTTATCATAATAAAATTGTTTACTAATTTTTTTCGAAATCAAATCATTTATATGATGATAATAATATATTTTTTATCTAAAAAACAACTTTTTGATTTCTATTCCAGTTTCATTGGGATCTTCTTCATCAAGGTTATGATTCTAGTTTCACCCTATATATGATATATTAAATGATAATTTTGGGTAATAATGCTTTTATTATCAAAATATTTTATTCATGATAATATTTTTCACCATTTTAAAGTTTTATTAATCTAATTTTACAATCATGGATTCTATATGAAAGGGGAATTATTTTCATTCAGATTTTAATGAAACCCCTTAATTTTTAATTGAGTTTTTTAAAAAAAAATTGTTGATGAATTTATGTTCGAAATACATATATGTATTTTGATGGGTGGTTCCTATATATCCATAAAATTAATTGGTTTAGTCATATATATCATGATATTATTAGGTATGGAAAAATGTGATTTTTTCACTTATGAGTGGTGATAATAGGTTTTCCTAAAAGGTCAGAAGCATTTGCTTCTGACTTGTCCTTTTAAAAAAATGAGTTTTATCACATTTTATTCCCTATGATTGTGGATTTTTCATATTTTCTTATTTTATAACGTTATGTTATATTTACAATAATTTTTTCATTTCTATTCAATTTCAAATTTTTATTATTACAACATATTTTTAATAGTATTCCACATTTTTTTGACTTCCTCAAAAGTTATAAGACTATTGAGATGGGATTTTATCTATATAATATCTTACATTATTCCTTAATGAAAAAATTATGATATCTGTTTCTCTAACATGATATAGGATTATCATCTAGGCTTACAATCCTTTGTAATGAAATTTATGTCTCCCTCACATCTCACATTATGTTATTATAATTTTTTCTTCCTTAAAAAGAATATTTTCTCACTTGTTACATATATTTCCAATCCCCATGATGTGAAGGTTATTATATTATGTTAGATATCTATAAAATGTTCTATAGGAGAAAAATTATTTAAAGGATCATACAAGTGTCATAAAACAAGATGACATTATAGATAATATCTATGACACTTAACCTTTAAGTAGTGGTGTTTTGTGATTATTTCTCAGATATATTTTTTAAATCATATGATTAATTTTTTAGTTTTTTAATTTTTAGAATGGGTTTATTTATTTTGTATCCTATCAATGTTTGTTTATATTTTTATATTTGTTTAGTTACATTTGTTGTTAGTGTTGGAGAACCATTGTGAAACCCCTTGGGATGTGTCTATGTATATGATGATATCATGAAATATTAGTAATGTCTTAATTAAATTTTTTACCTATAAATACATTCCATATGTTTACAATAAGTGGATTAATACTATAGAAAGATTTACCTTGGTGCAGTATCCGTGAAAATGGATTATTTTATATTAAACTATTAATCACCAGTTGAAACATAAAGAGGTCTAAATACACAACATATTAGGAAATCTTAGGGGGTATGATTTGATTTATCATATTCTATTTACAAATTCCTATGGAGGTTTTTTCCTAGTTACCGTAAGGGGTTACGTTTTCAAATTTAAGATAAAACATCATAATTTTATCTATGTTAATCTAAGATTCATGTATGAGGAACTTATAGAACCAAATACAATTATGATAATGTAAATGAACAAGATAGTTTAGGGATGAATTAAATTATTAATTAAGATACTTTTATATATTGTTATTTGTTTTCTCTCATGTAAAATTGTTATGGTTTTATTAATGAAAATAATTATATATTAAACAACTAGTTTTATGGACATTGAGAAACTTAAACCAACTAACATCTTATTATAATGTTATATGGAATGAGAAGCCATATAATTATGTCATACTAGCTATGAAAAAATATTTCTAGCACTTTAAATATAGTTGAAGTCACAAAAACAGAAAACAATAAAAAGATGTGATCTCATGGACACTCAAGTAATGATGGTTATGGAGAAAAAATATTCAATTGATTTTTTGTAAAATATTTATGAATAATCTCCCTATTATTTTCATAAATGAGACATGAAGATTCATTAGTTGTGGTAAAGGATGACATAGAGAATAAAGATATCAAAAGAAAATGAAGTGATTGGTAAATAAAGGGTAAAATATTAAAATCATTAAATTGATCCACTAACAATTAAATGTTTAATTGGAGGATAACTCAATCCTTATACAAGGTAATTCCAAAATGATTAGAATGTATAGGATAATATAGACTAGAAACCTCATATACCTGTGGAGTATGGAATAACTAATATAATGACTATCTATGAAGAGGGTAGTAGTAATTATATTTCACATACCCTATATCCCAAATTAGTTAATGTATTTTATATCTATCAATTGTATTATAGATAATATACTTTCTATCTCCATAATGTCACTAACCTCTCATATTTTAATTTTCTGGAAAAAATCAGTGGTTTTGGTTTTTTTGTTTAGAAATAATATTTGTGAAAATTATAACATAATTCTTAAAAAAGTTATTTTATTTGCAATATAGAATGTATATCATCTATTTGTCTCCACATTAATTTTTGAAATTATAGAAGTCATAATATACATAAACTATGACCATCTATTAGTGGAAGACCTATAATGAATTATCAATGTAGAAAATTTTTCATTCTTAAGGATCTTCATACATTTTTACGATATAAATTTCGTTTATCATTTTCTAGAAAATAATTTTTTTCTAGAAAACTATATGATATTGAGGTTCATATTTCATTATAGATAATATCACAAGGAATTTCAATCTTTTAACAATAATTATTTATTTATACTAATAATTATAGTTAAAATTGAAAGGATGAAATTTATTTAATGGGGAAGAATGTTATTAATCAATATTTCACTATAAATGGATATTTTTATAAGAGAATTTATAATAGTAAAAACCACACGTAAATGAAAAAGTAAATCCTCAAAATAGAATTCTACTATTTAAATATATATATTAAATTATATTGTATAAACTTAAGCATCCATATTAAATAATCTTTAAAGGAATGCAATGATTTCAAGTAGAATAAGTCCCTATTATAATGCCCATATATAATATGATTGGAAGGTTTTGCCCTCAATATGGTTTTATCTAGGCCAAGATCATGACAAACTAAATGAATTATGGTTTTAATGAATTCATATGTAAAACAAATTCATTTTTGTTGAAAATAGCCTCATGATTTTTCTAGCAGAATCACCACCCTCTACTATAAGTAGAATTTCTCTAATTATTAGATATTACAAGAAGACCATAATAGTATTATACTATTAATTAAAAAATATCAAAATTTAATAATATAGATATCCTGGATTTATATACTTTTTAATAGTTTTTTTCCTAAATACCATTTTAAATTAAGAAATGTATTTTAAATTGTTTATTTGTTTCATGGAAATTAGATTGTTTTCTTTTAATAATATTAATAAATATTAATAATAGATTATTTTGAAATTTATTAATATTATATGAAATACAAAAAAATAATTTTTATAAAAAAAATATATCACTATATTTTTATTTTTTTATAATAGAAAAATTTAAAACTTTTATGACATAAATTTGAAAAAATTACATTTTTTTCGGATTTATCATCATCATATCATATTAATTTTGTGCTCAGATCCATGTGATATTACATAGCAGTGGAGTATAGAATCCATTATCACATTTAATTTTAGAAATTATTCTTTTTAAATTCAACCTCAAGTCCTAGTTAATGCCTCTATCCACTGTTCTTGTGTTAGTCAGCCTCACCACGATTGATGTTGTAAATCAAAAGCACCAACCACTAGGATTTACAAGTTTTGGTACAATAACGTACTCAAGTTCATGTTGGTTATTAACAAACAACAACTATTATACACTATACTATAATTCAATGAGAAATAGTAATTGGTTATACCATCAATTGAATATTTTTTATACTACTAACTTCAATCCTCTCTCACCAATTAGTTTTACCCCCATCTAAAATTGTCTACTGTTTATGGCTTCATCACCTCTATAAATATATTTTAATGATATTCCCCCCAAATCATGCCATATCAAACTATATTTTGTAAAACATCCAGATCAACAAAAATCATCATAGAATAACCATGTTGGCCTTGAAACCCATTCACAATAGATATAGAATGATCTAGTTTTACTCATTTTTTGGAATACTCGGACTGACTATCCTTCCCTATATGTACATTATTGGATTATTCTCTCAACCTTCTATTATCAATTAATTCTCAAATATTTTTAGACAACTACTCAGGAAAGAAATCCTCCTTCTTTTCATGAAGTCACAACCAAAATAAAATTTGTGAATGCAGTGCACACAACATATTTCTATTTATTTAATAAAATTAATACTTTTTTAGTTATCATAGTCTTTTTTCTTAAAATATAATATCATAGTAATCATATAATATCTCATATATTATTCTTCTTTCATAGAAGTATAAGAATATGAATCATCAACTTCCCTAGTGTAACATGATATGTGTACCTTTAATATTCTTTAGGTGTGAACATCTTGAATCTCTACACAACACACTATATATAAATAAAAATGTGTGGATCATTTCTTAACCTTTTAATATAAACTTCTTGTGAATTCATCACATTGACATTTTTACTTAAAATTGAAAAATTATTCATATGGATCACAAATAATTTTTTATCATTCATATGACTATAAATAGTGGGGTAGTCTCTCCCATGTGAATAAGTCACTTGGTATAACTTCTACATCACATGAAAGAAGAATGTGAATGCTCTATTATTCATAGAGTTTATTCCTCTTCAATGTCCTGAATTATAGTAAACCCTACCTTATACAGACAGTCACAATTTGATATTAATATATATTTCCCAAATTATCCTCCATTATTTATATGATGTTATTTCTTACTAAATATCTTCAGATTACATTAACTAATGAAACTCTGGGTATCTAAATGCGCAATAATCATTATAAAAATTTTGTGATCACTCATCCCATTGGCTTTATATAACTTTCATCAAATTTATACAGTATATTAAAAACCATGACAACTACTCCTTTAAAAATATAAATGATAATAACAAATAATAATGTTTAATTATGTGGTATCCAAAATCCCATAACTTCTATAGATCCTCATTTCCTATTGTATAATCAGTACACTACACATCCAAAATGGATACATGAATTTTCCTAAAAATAAATTTACAACATGATATATTCTCAAAACTAAAACATAGAAAAGTTATAAAGGAAAATATTATGAAAATTGATACATAAAAATAATGGATATGTGAAAAAAAATTGGTATGTGGTCCTCTTTAAAAATTGGTTATGTTAAACTTCACATAAAACTGCTCTGTGAGGTATTCATTTTCAATGAATGTGAGATATGTGGACAGATCAATAATATTCTATTATGTGAGAGAATACTTAACTTCATATATATTGTTATTCCCTATAATTGGGTACATTAACTCTCTCAATTCTTTATATGACACATAATTTCATGAATAATACATACACTTGTTTTTTAGTTTTTTCACACTATATACCTTTTATCATTCAAGTTATATTCCAGCAAAGTGAATCATTTTAAAAATTCTGTTTAATCACATGTGTTCATTGAATCCATGGTTATTAACTTGTAAAAAAATTAATATGTGATACTATAACTTGTTATAGAAATAATTTTTGGAGTTGTTTTATAGGAATGATTATGTACATGAATCACATCTATTTGTTCCGACTAGTGAATAGATTTTCATTATAGAATAACAGTTCAATCATGGATTAAATAATAATCAAGTCATTTTTCTATACATGATTACCATATCTCATTAATAGTGGATAACATAATAGCATTGAACTATTGAGTGAAGGATGAAGTAGATGTAAATCAACTAGTTTGATTAAATAGATTGAACAAGCAATGTAGTGTTTTATCTCCTCAAATAAAGATACAATGGAATCACGTTTTCATCCCATAATTATTTGCTGTATATTTTTTTTGTTCATTATTAATTAATCTCTTATAGTAGTTGGTTGGTTGAAGGCATCATGGGATCGGCAACCACATACATACTCAAACACATGTTCTGAACCATATGGCCTTGTTTCCCTATCCACATATTCCTAATAGAATAGGAAATCATTAATCTAGTCAAAAAAATTTCCTAATATTAATCTAGTCTCATGTGGGTTGTCAAGGTCTACCTCCCCCATATGGTTATCCCCCATGCTTTAACATTTTCGGTTGAGGGGTCGTTAGTTGGCCAATGTGTTGTCTAATTTTTTTTGGTAACTCATCAATATAAAATCATCAATATAATATGTTTCTAAATATTACCCTAGAAATTCATTTATGAGAAACATATATGTATCCATATTTTATCCTGTTCTTAGTTTCATCGAGTTATTTTCATGAATATTAATATTTTCATGGTTTTCAATGGGAATAATTAAATGATGAGATCTAATGAAATTAAATGAATCTATAAAAATTATTGAGGCATCACCCCTTATTCGACTATCACATATTGAATCATTATCGTTTAGAAATTTTATATAATGAAATCCAATGTAATTAATTAAATTTGTAACAAAACTCTATGAATCGTGCCTTAATCCAAGATCAGAAAAAAAAAATTAATTATTAATTAATAAAAAATAAATCCCATAGGTAAAAAACCTCTAAATTTGTATTTTTATTTCAATGAGAACACAAATATAAATTCTAAATATATAAGGAAATCAATTTATCCATATTGTAAATCAAATTAAAAGGGTGTCTGGTGTCCTCTCATATGTTCATTCTTCTTAAAATATTTTCTTTCCTCTATTCTGATTATTAAATGGTATCTTATAGGATATGTATGATATCACATGGTAATCTAAGAAAATAGACATTTGTTAATACACTCTATGTCTACATGGACTAATCATATTTAGAGAAATGATAAAAATAACTATCGATGCTAAATATTTCCATAGACTACCAAGCATAGGAAATAGTGATGAAAATTATTAATGAAATGTTAAATTGCCAACAAATTCCCAAAAATACATAAAATGTTAATGTGAAAACATTTATAGAACCCATTTCCTCCAATATCTTCACAAACCATAAACTCCAACTTAATTGATATTATAAATTCAATTAAGAATGAGGGATAAATTTTTTATTAAAATACCACATCTTCATTATTTATAAACCTATTTACAAGATCCATATTCACAATGTTGTAAATAATTAAAAGCATCATATTATAAATTCTACCCCAACGAGATGCATTCATATACTTAAATTCAATGATTATTAGTACAAAATAATCAATATATATATTATGGAATAAGTATGGGCTATTTCTTTAGATACAAAATAAAGTTTGGAATGAGAGATTTATCTCAATCTCAAATTATTGTTTTTTTAAGAGTTGTTAGGATATATTTCATGATTCTTATTTTTTGAAAATGTGCGATTTATTATTCATTACTAACCAAATTGTTTTTTGTAGAAGTATTTTCCTCTAAGGTATTATAATACTTCCTTTATTATTTACACGTAATCTTTAGTCTTTCTTCTTAGGTTGGTATAATATTCATTCATTCATTTGTATCATGGTAATTTATTTTACCCAATTTAAAAATCATATTTTTCAAGTAATAATTTTTTAGGAAATCACATAAACTATAACATCCTTAAAAATCACATCTTCAGTCCTTTTTCTATATTATTATTTTGATAATTTTCTTTTTTTTCTTGCTAGTTGGTTAGGACAAATAACTATACATTTTATACTAATTTTATTATGTTTTTTGGGTTTCTAACATAATTCCTTAGTGACAATAAATTTTTTCATTATACAACATCTATATATATTTACTTTTTCAAGAATATCACTTGGTGGGATAACTATACATTTCATATCTTTTTGTACTTCACCACATCTATGATAGGATTTTTTCTAGCATTCAATTCTATTCAATTTTGATATTTGAAATGATTTCTTCCTCACAATATTCCCTTTCTTATAATCTGAACTCATTGTTTTATCATTCACCACCATGATTTATGTGCCTCATTATTTATAGTGAAACGTTCTTCTATAATTAATATTCTTTATAACAACAAATCCCAAAAACCAATATTATTTTTGATTCCATGAAATTTTGTACAAATATAAGTTCTCTTATGAATATTTTTATGCAGTCTTTTCACATATTTTGATTTTTTCTACATGAGAAGAAACAATATGGCCGAATTAGTCCAATATTCTATTGTGGATGATGTATTCATATTTACTTCATTGGTTCAGGATTTTTTATTCATTTCCCCCTAACATAAAATGTTAGAGATAAAAAATATGAATTGAGATTGATTTAGAGTAGAAGAAACTAGTCTTAGTAAACCCTTCTTCTTGGAATCTTGTGATGATTACCATTTAAGCTCAACTACCATTGTAAAGTCTTTTATAATTTTCATTAAAATATTTTTATTTATTATAAATAATTATTATTTCATAGATAGTTATTCAAATTTTAAATTCTGTTTCAATTGGATCTTGTACTATATTCTAATATTTATCTATCTTCAATATGAATTGTATATTTTCATACATATATTTTGATTCTCCCGGGTCATTCTCACCATTTTCAAATAGTTTTAATTATAATGATTTCAGAATTACTTATAACTTATTCATTAACCTATATTTGACCTTATTTAGTATTAAATTTATCCTCCATTTTTACATGTTTTTGATTCCCCAACAATATCTTATCAGTTTCATTCATTAGCCTTTTTTTCCTTATTTATTTTCATATAGTTTATAAGATAATCATAATGAGTTCATTTTATCATCCATTATAGTTTAGTAATGTCATTAAATTTCACACCCTAAAATGATCTTCTATATTCCAGGTCATTCGCCACAAAACACTTATTTTTCCAAAAATATCTTATGTATTCTAATTAACTAATGTTTTATGGAGAAAAATTCATTTCTCTAATCATCATATTTCTCTTCATGGAAGTAAACGTATTCCATGGAATCTTCCACTTTTTTTTTGATATCCTTTTACATAATCCTTTAGTTCAGGGTCAAAAACATTCTTCTTTGGAACGTCATGAGAAAATTACCAATATTTTTACAATTATTTAATTTGAGTGATTTATTTACATTATGTTTCAGTTTTTCCCTTTTTAATATTCTTATGAACAATTCCCACATTTGGTTAAATTCATCATTACATTCCTCATCCACATAGTCACCTGATTTTTGTTCTTCACTAAATATATCTTTTCCTTTTAACATTTCCTCAAAGTAAATATAATCGTGTACCTTATTTATAAATTGTACTGATTTTATCATTTAATATTATATTATACTATTATGAAGTTCATCCAATGATAGATATTCATCGTATTCAAATAATAAAACTTAAGAATCATAACTATCTAGAATGTTTCTCATCAACTTAATCATAATGGTTGAATTATCCAATATTTTTTAAAAACCTCTGATTCCAAAAACAATTTCATTTACTATTGTAATTTAATCATCAATACATTCATCATATACCACTCTGATATCTCAAAATCTTATTACCCATAATTTTATTTTATCATTAATAACATTTTTATTACTAACATAACTAAATATCTATTTATCCTAAATATATAGATTAGTGTGATGCCTAGTGAATTTATCATATAATTTTTTATAGAGTGCCATCAATGGAGTATTATGAGCTTTTCCATCCATTCCAGGATTTCACTTTTTTGAAAAATTCATATAATATTTCTCATCGTAGTGTAAAAATATAAATCTTGATTCCTTATCACCATTACACCATATTATAGATAATATGGTATCATCCTCTTTCCATGTTCATTATTAATGTCACCATGTACTGTAGGAAAACCCCTAATATTTAATAAGTTCAATTTCACCATCCCCGGTAGTAAGTTAGATTTTTAGATGTGACCTTCTACAATACAACATATAGGGTCCAAACTAGGCTGGCATTACTAAGAGGGGAAAGGGATGGATCTGTGAACCCATTTATTTTTAAAATTTTTCATTTTAAAATAATCCTATGTGGCCAGTCAAATCCTAGATCTACTCTTATTTTGTCCCAAATCCCTGACATGATTGACACAATAAATTAAAATAACAGAGAAAAATGATTTTTGAGGTTTAGTTAAAAGTGATACTCCTTCTTTTGTTACTAATTCCCCAAAACATTTATTCTCTATTATATCAGAGGGTATATAAAAAATTTATTTTTTTATACCCACAAATTAAAATCCGGTTATACTCCCAACTAACATCCACTATCACTAGTTGGTTATACCCACTAATTAAAACCTTTTTATTTAAATGGATCGACTTGATGTAGAAATTTCTTTTGAAGATATTCATCCACAAGATTATTGGATCATACATTCCCGTGTTCAACTTCATGATCTAGAACAACATCTTGGAATTTTCATGTTGTCCATGAATCACACTCACACCAAACCTAGAATGATTTGGTTCTACTCAGTTTACTGAATGCACAGACCGAAAATAATCTCATGTATGTATATTCTAGATTTTTTATCTCATTCTTTTGATATTAAATTAATTATTAGAAATTCCTCATAAAACTAATAGGAAATTAAGTATTTTTTTAATGAAATGCCTTAATTATATTTTTTTCATGTGGTTCACATAACTTATTTTTGATTATTTTGTTCATGGTAAAAAATTCATCATCCTCTCAGTCATCCTTATAGAATTCTCAAGTCAAAGTAAGAATGTAATATCTCATGTATTTATCACCTACCATAAAAGTATTAACATATGAAGCATAAGCTACCATTTTATAATATGATATTAATTATTTCAATATTCTTTATGTCTGACAATATAAAATCTGAACACAACGCAATGTATTTCAATAAAAAGATGTTCACCAAACCATCACCTTTTCTTATATATTCCATATGAATTAATGAAATAGAACATTTTTATTCTTCCTTGTGATATGTATGTATGGATCATGGATACATAATATTCCTTCACCGGAATGATGATAGTACACAATTCTCCCTTATAGAAATAAATCACCTAGGTTTCTTCTACTTCACAAGATCAATGAACCTGACCACTTTGTTTCTCTATGTGATTCATTTCTCTCTAATATCACAAAACAATGACACCCCTACATTATGTGAGAAGCCACTATTTTGTTTTAATGGTTATTTCAACTCTTATCCTCCATTATCTAAAATGTGACATGTCTCCATGAAGACCTCATGATCATAATGAATGCCCATACTCTCTAAATCTAAATGAAATAGAGTGGTTCTAAATATCATGTGATAAATCTACATGTCATATTTATATGATCTCCTTCAAAATTATATTTTATTTAAAAATCCATGATTTATTCTAATTGAAAATTTTTTATAATACATTGATATCTCTATGATTATTTACATAGTATATAAAAACATAGAACTTCTGTTGTTCCTTTTTTCATGTTGTATAAAAATTGACATAATAATTATGGATGGATTCATTGGTTTTACTATAAATAATTGGAATATGTGAGATATTATCAAAAACAATATGTATAAAATGGATTCATGGAACTCTTATAAAATATGATAAATAACAATACCCTTGTTTGAGTGAATTGGGCACATGGTTTTCTTTCGAAGATGACTACATCACTCCTTAATGAAATCATATAGGATACATAACCTCTAAACATTATTTATTTGGACATTTTTTAATGAAGAATATATATTCATATCTTTCAGGTGTAGCTCAATATATACCTTTTGTCATTTGATCTATATTTGTGCATTGTGGAATATCATGATTATGTTGTTTTGATCACACCCAATAATTACATTAAAGCATTATCATTAGAAAAAATATCAATATTACCTAGTGTATCTCTTCATTTAAAACAAATTTATACATGTTTTGATTGCATTCCATGAGGTGTGAATATTTTCAATATAGTTATCCATAATAGTATAATTTCATTAGAGGATAATAGACCAATAATGGATGAATATACACTCAACGAAGAGGCTGCTCATTATCATGTTAACTCATTAATGGAGGATAAAAGTTTGTTTCTGAAATACTAAGCATATGATGAATATGATTATGATCATACATATATGATTAAATAGATCTAATTGGTAGTTTTATGTCTGTGTCTCATTAAATGGAGAAACATTCAATGTATGTATGTGTCCCATTTAGATATAGTTCATGGTTTAATTGTGATATATTAATCAATTGATTCCATAAATAGTTCCTTCCATTGAAATAGGGTATTGATACTCTAATACACAGTGTCACATATGTTGTTTTCCAATTGACATGGATGGCCCATCATCATATATAAGATTGAACTAGATTTCCCCCACTATTCCTATAATTAGAGGAATGACATGCAGTATTTTGTGGGTTGTACAGGATGACCCCTACCATGTGGTTGGCCCCTAGGAAACTTATTTTTGGTTGATGGGTCCTTGGTAAGACAATGGATTGGACAATATTTTTTATGAATCCCCTATATAATATGTTTATAAATAAACACATTTTAATTTTTTCATGATAATTATATACGATTCCATATTTTTTCATGTCTTCTAATTATTATTCATCAACCCTTCACTAAAATAAATCATTACATGGTATTCATGGATAATGTTCCATGAATGATATGTAATGTCATTAAATGAATCTATAACAATTCTCTAGGAATCACATTGTAATAAACTAACACATATTGACTCATTAACAATAAAAATTATCCAAGCATGAAATCCAATGCCATAAATAGAACCCAAAAAATACTCAATGCATCCCGATGGAATTCTAACTCACAATATCAATATTGAAACATAATTAAAATAACTTTCATCTGTTAGGTTTGTTGAGTCAATAAGGTTTTCCTTATGAATTTTCCATTCCTTCATGTAAGGGTAAGATTGTTGAGTCATTATGGTTTCTTTATGACTTTACCATTCCTCTTGTTTTGAAAATAACAAAAACCTTATTTTAAGGAAAATCTTATTTTACCTATTTTTTAATTCTATAAGGAAAATTTCCTTCCCCAAGGAAATTTACCCTTTCCTATATTTCATTATTCATTCCATAATTTGTCTAAGTATAAAAATCGGTTTGTAACCCAAATCCTCATAATCATAGAATACTTAGATATGAGGTATTCTATTTAAGACTCTGATTTCCGGATACGAACTCTAATGAAGTTCAACTCTGAATTATGAATAAGAACACTCATGAAGTTCAACTACGAATTCCAGATACGAACTCTCATGAAGTTCAACTCCGAATTATGGATATGAACTCTCATGAAGTTCAACCTTGAATTCTGGATATGAACTCTCATGATGTTCAACTCTGAATTCTGGATACAAACTCTCGTGAAGATCGACTTTGAATTCTAATTATGATCTTATGTAAAGTTCAGCTACGAATTCTAATTTCGAAATCTGGTTACAATCTTCTCTATGTTTTGACTCTGAGTTCTCTGAATTCAGACTCCTAACTCTTATGAGTTCTGACTCTGAATTACCATGAACCATGACTCCGAACTTTGTAAGTTCTGGTTCTGAATTTTTATGAATCCAGAATCCGAATTTCCATGAAATTCAGACTCTGGAATTCTACAGAATCCAGGTTCTGAATTCCTAAAAAACAGAATCCTAATATCTTATTACTACAAACTCTGAATTAATTTTTTTATACAATCCAAACTTTAACTTTCTCCACTACGAACATTAATTTACCTCATTCTGAATATCAGTTTTTTGTTATGCTTATACTTGTTCTATTATAAAACGATGACGTGCTTTCAATTATTAACTAACCGTTGTTTGAGTGACACATGTACAGGTCCCTCTGATGTTCAAGGAAAAATGTGCCCGTTCAAGGAGGGAGTCGACCGTTGAAGCCTTGCCTATAAATAGGAGCTGATTTGAAAAGGCTGAGACACAACATTGAAAATTGTGCCTACATACTTTTGAAGTGATTTCTAGAGAGATAGACTCTTATCAACTCTCATGCTTCATGCAAAAAGTTTGAACGGCTTGTTCAAACTTTTCCTTGTGCATATTTGATTCATGCGACTCTGATTTTTATTTTGTACAATCGAGGGCTTCCGGGGATAGGAAGACAAAGGTTCCAACACCTTGAAGTTGAGGGCTTCCTTGCTGAGGATGATAGAGGTTCCGACTACCTGATAGTTGAGGGCTTGCAGGTATAGCAAGATAGACTCCAATATTCGTATCGAGGGCTTACCCTAGTGTGGGTAAGACAGACTTTCTTGAAGGTATAAATCAATGGACCTTTATCCAATGTTTTTGGATACCCTTCTATTTGGGTTAAAAGACTTATTACTTATTACATTTTTTTTTAAAAGTTTTTCCATTGTATTGGTATTGTTAATGGAAGTATAATTATCTTATACTTCATTACTCTTGTACTCTGACATAGTTAGATTCTATACACTTTAAGGTAGAATCTTCATCTTTGTATTATTTTATTAAGTTTCATTTCTGGAATCACATTTCTAGAATTTAGCATGTGATTAGAATTTATAGAGGTCTTGTGAATTATATTTTATAACCCTGTTAAACATAACCATCATTAAAAGATCCAAAGGAATTTTTAAAAGTTAAAATTTACCCCCCTCTTGTATCTGAGAATATTGTTCTTATTTCAATCCTACATTTGTTATTATAGAGTATATCATAATCAAACATACCATAAAAACAATTGGTATCAGAGGATTGTTTCAATCTAAATTATTCTCACAATTAGATTCAAGAAATAATACTCGGAATTGATTTCTTGGAATCTGTTTTTCAGATTTACATAGTTCGGATTCAGTTTTTCATAGAGATAATCTTGCTCTATATTTTACTTGCTTAGGAATATTTTCCTTGTTTACAAAATTTTACTACTAAAAAGTTTTTGTGTGCCAAATAAATTTCTTAAAGATGGTGGGAATCAATATTGGTTCCATAGACAATCTCAATCCAACCAGACCACCTATCATCGATGGTAATGATTACGAATATTGGATAGATCTCATGAAGACTTTCATTATCAACACAGGGGTTGAAAATTGTGTTATGATTACTGGTGGATAAAAAATTCCTGATAAAGAAGTAAGTGCCTTTATAAATCAAAAAAATCATGAATATAAATTGAATTATAAGGTACACAATACTCTACATTGTTCAATGACTGGAAATATATATAGCTAAATTTCATCTTTGGAAGCATCAAATTCTATATGGAAAAACTAGAATTCACTCACTTTGGAACTTCCAATGTAATTGAGACTTGAATAGCCATTCTTAGAGATGAATATCATGGATTTAGTTTCCTTAAGGTGAAACCATATGCAATGTGCAACAATGATTCATGACTATTATGAATAGTTTACAATAAATGGGTGAAAAAGGATTAGATGATGAATCTCTTGATGACAAGATCATCGACATCATGCCAAATGAGTGGGAATCTAAAAGGACTTCAATTGGTGATAATAGAAAGGATACTCAGATTACCCTTGATGAGTTTTTTGGAACTCTTCTTTAGTATGAGACTATAATGAAGAGAGATGTGGATATTGTGAAGAAGAGGAATGGAACTGGCTGTGTAGATTTTACTACTACTTCCAATAATATGAAATCCAAGACTTCTGAGAGAGTTACTAGATCTAGATCTATGAAATTTGTTATCCATTCCAAATATAGTGGAATTGAATCCTCTAAAAATGAATTATAAAATCTTTCTCAAAGGATGATCAAGATAGCTCGATAGAGGAACTTTCAATTCAGATATAAGAAGAAGGAAAGGAAGGACAAGAATGATTCTGAAGTTACATGTTATGAATGCAAGAGAGATGTACACATAAGACCTCATTTCCCTTTTCTCAAAATATAATAAATAAAGGAAAGGCATTCTGAGAAAAATAAAAAGAAGTATTACAAGTCTAAAACTAAGAAAGTGTTGAATGCTAATGATACATGGACTACCAGTGGTGGAGACTCTTCACTTGAATCTTCAGATTATGAATCTTCTAGATAGAAGAATCTTGGTCTAATACCTAGGATACCTATTGATAATCATTGTTTGATGGCTAAGGTGCACAATGCTGAATCAATGACCAATGTTTCTTTAAATGGTAATCATAGTAAATTTTATAACTCTTCATTTGAAGAATCTTCTTCTGATGAAGATAATACTTTACCTACCTATGAATTTGTTTCTAGGTTTTCCAAACTTCTTGAGAATGAGAATTAAAAACTCCTAAAAAACATGATAAGGAAAATTCTAGGAATATTATTCTTACTAAGGAAATATCATATTTTTCTAAATATCATGATAAGAAAAATGTTATTTTTGAAAGTATTTCAAAAAAATCATGAGGAATTAAGTTTTGGGAAGAATAAACTTTCTAAAAATATAGAAAATGTAATTTCTATGAAAAATGTTTTTGAGCATAGCTCTAGTTCAAAATCAAATGTTTTTGAAGATAGGAACATAGTTATGAAACTCAAATCCGAAATATTTTCCTTGAGGAAGTGTTTGTCAAATTTTACCCTAGGTAAAGAAAATTTTGATAAAACGTATTCACAAATCCTTCCTCAAATTAATACTTCTGGTTTTGGTTATACTGGTTCTAAACCAACTTTTAATAACAATTACATTGTTCCTCAAAGTGCCCCATTCATCACAAAGTGTCAATGTGATGGTCACTGGGAAAAGAATTTTTCTCTAAACAAAACCCAATCATTAGGATTTCATAAAGCTTATTTTTCTAAGAATATGTGGTTCCTAAAATTTTACATTCTGAGATTTCTGGATCCAAGAAAGTATGGATTCTGAAAACCAAACTTTTTCTTATTTTCTAGAAAATAAGGAAAGTACCAACAACAATACTTAGTATATGGATAGTGGATGTTCCTGACATATGACTGGTAACAAAAACAATTTTGAAAAGATTATCAAGATGAAAGGAGGAAAAGTAACATTCAGAGATAATTCTAAGGGAGAAATTAGTGGTATAGGTAACATAGTTAGTCGTGGAAAAACATTGATTTCAAATGTTTTATTTGTTAAGGGTCTTAAGAACAACCAAATCAGCATAATCCAATTATGTGATGAAGGATACCTTGTGAATTTTAGGAATGATAAGTGATTAGTACATAATACCAATGTAGATTTTATTCGTTATACCCAGAGTCAAGAGAATGTTTACACACTAAACTTAGAAGACCTTAAGAGCCAAGACATACCTTTCCTAAGTGCATTAGAAGATCATTATTGGTTATGTCATAGAAGGCTAAGACACTGTAACCTTGTGAACTTATGAAAACTTTCTAAGAAGATATTAGTTAAGGATATATTGGAGCTTAGATTCGATTCTTCAATAGTTTGTGACCCTTTTCCATATGGAAAGCAACACAAATAAAGTTTTAAATAAGTCGGTGAAGTCTCAACTACTGATTCATTATAGTTAGTGCATATGGATCTCTTTGGTCCTACACAAACAGGAAGCTTTCCGGGAAAATATTATGTATTTGTCTTGGTTGTTGATTACACTAGATTTACATGGGTCTATTTTCTAGCAAATATTTCTGAAGATTTCTCTTATTTCAAAAGTTTTAGATCCCAAGTTAAAAATTAGAAAATCCTTACATTGATAACACCTCAATAGAATGGTGTTGTTGAAAGAAGAATTAGAATTATTCAAGATATAACTAGAACCATGTTGAGTGAGAAATCTGTAGCTAAACATTTATGGGCTGAAGCTGTAAGTACTGCTTGTTATACTATAAAACTTGTTTGGATTAGACCCTTTCATCATAAAAATCCTTATGAATTATAGAATGGTAGAAAACCTAGACTTTCCTACTTTAAGGTTTTTGGATTCATGTTATTCATTGTGGATACTAAAGATAATATATATAAATTTGTAACAAAATATGATGAAGGAATTTTCTTAGGCTACTCCACAACTTCTAAGGAATATAGTGTTTTCAATAAAAACACTTTTACTGTTGAAGAGATAGTACATGTCAAATTTGATGAAACTCGTCCTTTTGTTTTTAAACAAACCCAATCTACATCCTCGGATGTGTTTTCAAAAACTGATTATTAACCTTTGATAGAAAATCCTTTTGATAAGGAAAATGTTAAAGAAGATACTACTGAAACATTTATCGCAGAATATTTTCTACCCTATGTTGATGAACAGGTTTTACAAAACCCAAATTAGTAGTTTCTTAAGAATCATCCCAGTGATAGTATCATTGGTGATGCGAATCAACCTTTAAGGACTAGAAGTTCCTTCGGAAATGAAGTAGAACATCTAGTATTCCTTTCCAAATTAGAACAAAAAAGAACTGATGAAGCTTTAGGTGATGATGATTGGATAAAATCCATGCAAGATAAAATAAATTAATTCGAAAGGAATAATGTCTGGACCTTGGTTGAAAGACCTAAGGATACTTCTGTTATTGGACTAAAATGGGTCTTCAGAAATAAGTGTGATGAAAATGGAATCATAGTAAAAAAATAAAGATAGACTGGTTACTAAAGGTTATAATAAACAAGAAGGAATAGACTATGAAGAAAACTATGCTCCAATATCTAGACTTGAATCTATTCATATTTTACTTGCCTTTACTGCATTCTTCAATTTCAAACTTTTTCAAATGGATGTGAAATGTGCTTTCCATAATTGTTATGTTCAATAGGAAGTTTTTGTTGAACATCCTCCTGGCTTTGAAGATACAAAACATCATGATCATGTTTTTAGACTTACCAAAGCATTGTATGGCCTTAAACAAGCCCCTAAATCTTGGTATAATTGATTTACATGATTGTTTCTTAAAAATAACTATGTTAAGGGAAATGAAAATCCAACCCTTCTTATAAATAAAGATAGGAAAAATGTTTTGATTGTTCAAATTTATGTTTATTGCATTATATTTGGTTCAACTCAGTAATCTTTAACTGATTCCTTTGCGGATGCAATGAAATCTATGTATGAAATGAGTATGATGGGTGAGTGAAAATTTTTGCTTGGTTTTCAAATTTCTTAAAAACCAGAAGGAATATAGATATCCCAACATAATTATATTAAAGATATTCTTAAAAATTATGGATATGACAACAGTAATAGTATAAATACTACCATCGATTCCTCAAACACACTTGATCTTGATGAAGCTGGGAAACTAGTAGATCAAACATATTATAGAGGTATGATACGAAGTCTACATTACATGATAGGTAGTCATCCAAACTTAATGCTTTCAGTATGCTTGTGTGCGAGATATATATCCAATCCTAAGGAATCTCATTTAAAGGTAGTGAAATTAATTTTTTTACTTAAAGGGAACTATGGATTTAGGACTATTTTACAATTCTGTAAATGATTTTGTTTTAAAGAGTTTTTCGGATGAAGACTTTGGTGGAAGTGGAATAGATATAAAAAGTACATCTGGAACTTTTCATTTCCTAGGAGATTCATTAGTTTCTTTTTCTTGTAAGAAGCAACATTCAGTAGCACTCTCCACTGCTGAAGCTGAATATGTAGCAGCTCGAAGTTATTGTGCTCAAGTGTTGTGGATGCAGCACACACTCACAGACTATGGCTTGAGTCTTAATATGACTCAAATTATCTGTGATAAGACAAGTTTCATTGACCATAGTAAAAACCATGCACATCACTCTCATGCAAATAACATAGACATTACGTATCACTTTCTTAGGAATCACACACGTAAAAGAGATATCATTCTTCAATTTATCAGAGCACAAGATCACCATGCTGATATTTTCACAAAATAATTATCCTATGATAGATGTGAATACATTAAATAGAAGTTATGAATGATAACCATGAGGTAATATTCCTTCAATAACATTTTGTTCAACCAATATCCTTATAGTAATAAACTTCTTTTCAAAGGGGGAGTACATCTGTTATTGATGTTTTTCAAAAAAAAATTTAATGGCAATTTTCATAGTTAGTTTTTCAAAATTTTCATCAAGGAAATTTTCGTAATGGAAATTTTCTTAAAAAAAATTTCATAATGGAAATTTTCATAATGGGAATTTTCGTACTCATAATTTTTATAATCGAGTTTTGGTACTCAACGTTTTTGTAATAAAACATTTAGATCTTTATTTCTTCGTAGTAAGTTTTTCATATTGTGTTTTTCATAGTCAAATTTTTTTCAAGAAGAATATCACCTATTACGAATAATCATCCTAGCCAATCTGAAAGGTATGATTTCATTACTCAAGTTTTCATAATCATTTTTACTTGCTGGTATTTTCTTTTAATATTTTGGATTCGTTTCTCCTTAAATCCAAATGTTTTTCTTAAAACCTCAAAAGATCGGATTCAAGATTTCCTTACAGTCATGTTATAAACCGTCAGATCAGATCAGATCGTTTCTAAACCATTAGATTGATTTTGGAAGTCGAAAGGTCACCACAATGCCTATAAAAAGGGGACCCCCGATGGTTGTCCCACATTGATTATCAAGCTTGTGTGTGATGAACCTATGATCCTCTACAAAATCCCATACGGAATTCTTCAGAAGTGATCTAGTTCGAATGTCTGTAGAAGTCCCTTCTCAAGAGATGTCGTCAGTTAAGCCGATTGCAGAATGGAAAATATATATGGAAAGGTGGGTTCATCTAAACTTTTTCAATAAGTACAACTCTATAATTTCCAATAATATCAGGCTCAGTGGATGGGAAAGTGTATCTATATCTAAGACTTGAGCTCATGTTGTGGTGTATCCGGATTTACTCATAGTGTTTTATGAGTCAGTTTGTTTTTTCAAGGGAGATGGAAGGGAGAAGTTCTCCTTCAGGAGCGTTGGGAAGACGTATGCTCTATCTTATTCCTAGGCGGCTAGCTTGGTTGGCATACCTTACAAAGGAGAGGCTGAATTTTTCTCTCACAAGTTTCCTGAGGTTGAGGGAAGTTTCATTGAGGTAAAGTCTATGGAATTCCTTGGTATTTCAGATATCAACATTTCAAAGATGACCTCTCGTCTTTCAACCAACAATTGGATTCTACAGCTTTGGGTGCAAGGTTTTATCGTACCAAGGAAGGGTGATAAGGATACCCTTAATAAGAGCGACATGTATACTCTAGATTTTTTGGTAAATCTAAGGAAGGTGAATCTCATGAGACACATCCTCCTTATGATTCCGAACATCAAGAATAGAAATCATAGAGCTCAGATCATTATGTATCCGGAACTGCTTTAAAATTTGATAGTTCAGTGTCTTGAGTCCTTCAAGATCCCATGTAGCTTCATGCCGAGAAATTGCAAGGTGTTGTTGATTAGTGATGACACCTTAAAGAGGATGAAGGTCGGTTTTTCCAAGGAGACAGAAGATTTTTATGATTTTTGAGAGGAGGAGGCAGAACCCATTTCGGAAAATGTGGAAAAGGCTGAACCCTCAAAGAACGCTGGTACGAAAAGGAAGTTGAAGGAAGTGCAAGTTGAATATAAAACCCCAAAATCTAAGGACGTAAAATCCGTACCTCATAAGCCAAATAAGCAAAAGGCCTACTTGGATGAGGTGGTAGAAAATTTGTTAGAGGACAAGATGAATTGAAAATAAGGGGAGACACAGTTTGGTTTCAATCCTACTGAGGCTAAGGAAATAAAAGAAACAACTGTTGAAGAGCTTGAGAGGTAAGCAAAGGAGAGAAAGAAAAACAAGAAAATGTCTGAGGCCGAGAATATTCAATCTCTCTTGAAGGCTACTAAGGTTACTTCAGAAAACATCCCTGTTCAGAAATCTTTCCTTGTGGAACAATTGCCCGAGACTCTAGGAAAGAAGTTTATGTCACCAAAAAAGAAACAAGAGATAACTCTAGAAGAAAATAAAGCTGAAGAAGAAGTAAAGAAAGGTGAGAGTAGTGGTGGCTCTGATGATGTAATCAAGAAAGTTTAAGACTATCAGGAGAATGATAGTGCTTCCGAGAAATTTTCACCCCAGACTTCTCAAGCCGGATCTTCAAATCTTGTTACACCCACGGATATTGAATAGTATTAAGAAGAAGTAAATAAGATATCTGAAGAAGTAAGTCATAATCATGACTTTATCATTATAACGACCCATACTTTACATACATTGTTAATAATTAAAAATTGAAGTACACTTATTACAACATATAACAAAACCATGAAAGGACCGTATAGGTATTGTGTCTTTAGAAACTGGGAAACATAAACAACTGGTTCATAAATCATCTACAATTTCTCCCTTTTATTTTATCATATCTAGAGTCCCATTTGGCATATCTTACTTAATAACCTTCTTCCTGATCTGGGGAAAGAAAACATACAAACGGGTGAGCTCAAATTCCCATTAAGGGTAAACAAAAGAAATATCAATCACATCATATTCATAAGAACATAACATTTTTGGAAATCTTAACCTGCGAAAGAGATCATAATTTCATAACATGGGATAAATCATAGTAGTGAAATGTAATCTCAATAATAATAACTTAAAACATGAAACTTTGTGTCATACACACATAATCATAGAGAATAATTTCTTAGTAGTCAAGACTTATAGCCAAGACCATCTTAGCGGACAAAGTCCATTTCTGAACCGAGTTCACTCCTCGTTTCAGTCCTATTTCACTGAACCGGTTTAACCTGTCGTTCCAGCCATGTTTATCTCATGAGATATAAATCTTTACCCAATGAATTGTAGAGATATATAGGTCCCACCCATCTCATATTGAAACCATTCTTATGTGTGACACAAAATCATAAATCATACATCATAGCATGACCCATGTAATAAAAATGGGATTATTAAACATCACGCCAACAGAACATAATCCATATAAGATAAAATGACTTCATAAAATTAAGTCCATCATAACATAATCAAATCAATGTAAAAATAGGGATAGAAATAGAACCCTATATTATCTTAGATGGAAAATAATTTTGATAAAACTCTTGATCTCCATTTTTGAGAAAAATATCATTTCTACTTCAAAAACACTTTTCCTTTCTTAACATGTCATACAATTTTAAACTAAAATAAGTTGATTAAAAATAAACATGAAAACTTAAAAATTAAGCTTCTTGGAAATAATGTTTTAAAAATCCATTCATGTCGTATAAGTTTAAAAAAACATTCTTCTCGTACTTGTGTCAGAAAAGTCCAAAAGTACCTCGTATGAAAAACGACAAAAGATTCCTTTCAAATCTTTTACTAAAGACTCACTGAAGGGTAAAATTGGATTTAAAAAAATGTAGGTGGATGGAAATAATATTACATATTGAGGAAACATGTATGTGGATGATAAATATTCCCCAGTCAATTCGGAAGTATAAACAAACTCGGATAAAAATGAGATTGTGAGATTTTCTCTTACCTTAGGTCCGATTTGCTTCGTAAGTGTCTGAACCTCCTGTATAATGATTTAAATAATTTCATTGACTTATTCCAGAATCATACTCATTGTTATGATATCATATATGGTCATATTCTTAGCTTTTTATATTTCATTGCTACTTGTTATTTGGGTGTTTATTACTTTTGTTCTTTTGCTTGTTTTGTCGAATAAATTCTCATTATTATTTTTAGGTTATAGATACCTCATTTACAGAATGGTATTATTGTAATATATATCATATTTATTGATTCAATTCATTTATACAATCATTATGCAATTAATATCATGTAGAACGAGTCGCATCACATCGTGGAGACGGTATTCCGTACGTACGCACGAGCGATGATATCCTTCCCATGATCGTGGAATTGTATTGGAGTGTATGTATACTATTTCAGAATAAATATCAATTTACAATAATCATATATAGTCATTATTTACACCATTATACCCATCCAAGTAAGGTGGTGGTGGAAAATAGATTACACCACGGCGTGGAGACGGTATTCCGTACGTACGCACGCACGGTGATTTCATTTTTCGTAGGATGGATAGATGGTGAAATCGGGTTGTTTCAAACATATAATAACATATAATTATATGAGTGATACTGATGTTATTACTTCATAATTAAACAACTAAAGAAGAAGAAGTGGAAGAAGAAATAAAGTTGAAAGAATCGGCAACGGACATTACCTCTTCTTTGAAGCGCCTCTTTGAGACCTCCACTTAGGGCACTAAAATTGGTCTTTGAAGAAGACCTGGACCTCTAGGATGTTTCTAGGGAAGTGGAGAAGATAATTTTATAGGGTTTGGCCGAGCATGAAGGCTCAAAGGGGTGTGAGGAAGAGAGGGAGGAGGTTCCCTTTTATAAGGGAGGAGAGGGGCACCTTTGGAAAAAATAAAAATATTATTTTATTATAAAGTCATATTCGGTTTTTAATAGCTCCAAATTGATTTATTTCGACGATAAGGTGGGGATGGGTCTCAATCCTCTCAACCAATAGAATTGAGACATGTTTAGGTCATTATATTAACCTTATCTTTTAGTTTTAACTCTTAGTTAATTACATTGACATTTACCATGTCACTTTGTATTTTTTATTATATGGTTAATAAACTTACCATATACATCCAAGAGAACCCCAAGTGGTCCATTAATGATACACCTATAATTATATAAGTATCTTGGCCAAACCTTCGATTTTTAGGAATAAAATAACAATTAATAATATAATATATTTTTTAAAAACTATTTTATGTCAATTTTGAAACTATTTGGTAATTGATTTTTGTGAAAATCATAACAGAATGATTAGTTTGAAAAACGTTAATTAAATCAATACTAAAATTTCATATTAAAATATAAAATTATTTTAATTCATAAAATGTCTCAAATTACATTTATTTGGGTATTTATAAGATCAATTAGGTCAATATTTCATTAATTAGATAATTACTGCATCATCATTGTGTCATAAATAAATTAAATTATTTATTGTCTAAAAATTACAAATAAAATATCATTATGTAGGAAATCTTTTTAGCTTTCTAATGAGTATTTATAGTAGAATTTATCATTTGTATAACCCTATATTAAAAATGATTTAGTTATTAAACTTTGATTTTAGCGATTTTAACCCTTCTTTAAATAAATTAATAATAAATGTCCTAATCTAATAGAAGTGGGCCTAAATGGTCATATTTTATTCCTAAGGTTGTTTTTGGTCGAATTACACTTATCCAATAGAATTTGGACATGTGTTAGGGTAATAATAATAACACTTTTACCCTTAATTACCCTATTTACTTTTAACCGTGGTAAAAAAAGTAAAAAGTTACTATTCACAAAAAATTATTTTCATCTCATTGAACCACATTTTAGTCCTTGATATTAACCGTGTATCTCGTATTTTAAAAATTCCACTCATAGAAGTGGTAAAATTAAGTTTTATGTAAATTTGAAAATTCTCCTAGGAGGTGGGTAAAAGACGGTGAAAAGTTCAATAAAATTTTGATATATCTAAAATTATTATAAAATGACTCCAATGAATTGAATTGAACTTATATAGGTATTATGTATCAATTTTGACCTAAAATAAATTTAAATAAAATAAATAATTATTTAAATAAAAAGTCGCTTTTTAAATAGTAACCCGGTGTTTTCACTATTCATCAAAAATTGAATATTTTCAGAAAAATACCAAAATTTCACCCTAGGCTAATTTCGATATTCCGAATCCAAAAATGAAGCCCATTTTGAAAAATAAAATTTAAAAAATTTCAAAAAGTGGGTATTACTATTCATAATGGCTAGTTTTAATAATATTTTAATAGCATATCATTGTTTAGTGAAACTCGGTATTGCGTACGACGCAAGCTATCGAGAAAGGCCACAGTTGTGTGTAAAGAAAGAAAATCTAGTGTTGTTTGTAGTGAAAGATTCCTTTGATGATTTATATAACATAAAAACAAAATATTTCTCATAAAAATCTCGGGTGTTACATTATACCCCCCTTAAAATGAATTTTCCCTCGAAATTCATCACTTTGTTACAAACAGATGAGGATACCTCTCCCTCATCATATCCTCAAGCTCCCATGTAGCTTCTTCTAATTGGTGGTTCCTCCATAAAACATTCACCAAGCGAGTGGTCTTGTTCCATAGGACTTTTTCACTACGATCGAGAATCTCTATCGGCTGTTCTTCATAAGAAAGATCTTGTTCCAGCGGTACAACTTCTGAGCTGAGTATATGTGAAGGATCAGGTATGTACTTTCTCAGGAGAGATACATGGAACACATCCTGATCTTGAGAGAGATTCGGTGGAAGTGCCAATCGGTAAGAAACCTTCCCAATACGATCCAGTATTTCGAAAGGACCAATATACCTAGGGCTCAGCTTTCCCTTCTTTCCAAATCTCTTTACTCTCTTCCAAGGAGATATTCGTAAGAACACATTATCACCCACTTCAAACTCTAGGTCTTTTCTTTGGTTATCAACATAAATTTTTTGTCGACTCTTAGTTGCTCTTATGTATTGTTGAATATATCTGACCTTTTCTACCATCTCGTCAACAAGATCAGGTCCTAATAGCTTTCTTTCCCCAACTTCATCCCAGAAAGTTGGAGTCCTGAATTTCTTTCCATAGATAGCTTCATAAAGAACCATCTGAATACTAGAGTGAAAGCTATTATTATAATAAAATTCCACCAAAGGTAGGTGTTGATCCCTACCAGCTTTAAAATCCATAGAGCAAGCTCTCAACATATCTTCAAGAGTTTGAATTGTTCTCTCAGACTGACCGTCTATCTGAGGATGATAAGAAGTGCTGAAACTCAACTTTGTATCTAGAGTATGCTGAAGACTTCACCATAACTTTGAGGTAAACCTTTGATCCCGATCAGATATAATAGAAAGTGGCACTCCATGAAATCTAACCACTTCCTTTACATATATAATGGAAATATGATCTAGAGATAAATCCTCTCTAATAGCAATGAAGTGTGTAGACTTTGTAAGACGGTCAACTATGACCCAGATAGAATTATTGAATTTGGATGTTTTAGGTAGTCTGGTGATAGAGTCCATAGTGATGTTTTCCCATTTCCATTCTGGTATGGGTAATGGTTGTAACATCCCCTTAGACTTTTGTCTCTCAGTATTAACTTGCTGACAAACCAAGCATTGAGAGACATATTCAGAAACATCTCTTTTCATTCCATCCCACCAGATGTACTCTTTTGGGTCCCTATACATCTTCGTGCTTCCAGGATGAATAGAGAATGAAGAACTATGATCCTCATCCAGTAACTCCTTCTTTAATTCGGGGATGGGAGGAACACAAACCCGATTCCTGAACTTTATTATCCCGTCACAATCAAGGTTGAATTCAGAAAAATTTCCCACCTTCTTTTGTAACTCTACATCTTCTTTCTATGCCTCTTTAATATTCACATGTATAGATGGTTGAACATTCATTTGAAAAATATGATTTTTCCCCTTCCATTATAATTCCAAGATCCATCCTTTGTAAATCCATAAATATTGGATCTTTTGTGATCCTCATCATGGATAAGATAGCATGGTCTTGTCGAATTAATGGATCTTCCACCTTGTTTGCTTTCTCCAGGTGGTAATGAATTGAACGGTCATAATCTTTAATCAGCTCCAACCATCTTCTTTGGCACATATTCAGATCCTTTTGTGTGAAAATATACTTTAATATTTTATGATCAGTATTAATGTCACGCCTTTCTCCATAAAGATAATTCCACCAAATCTTTAATGCAAAGATTACCGTAGCTAACTCCAAATCATGAGTTGGGTAATTTTTCTCAGGCATTTTCAACTGTCGTGAGGCATAAGCTATCACCATATCATTTTTCATGAGAACACACCCTAATCCCTTCATGGATGCATCACTGTAGATCACAAACCTTTCTCCACTACAAGGCAGTGTGAGCACAAGTGCACTGGATAACCTTCTTTTCAACTCCATGAAATTCTCTTCACATTCCTCCGTCCAAACAAACTTAACTCCTTTATGAGTCAACTTGGTGAGTGGATTAGATAATCATGAAAAATATTTCACAAAACATCGATAATATCCAGCCAAACCAAGAAAACATCAGATCTCGGTTACTGTTGTTGCTCTCAACCATCTTTCGATAACCTCTGTTTTTGCTGGATCCATAGATATCCCCTGTTTTGAGATTATGTGACCCAAAAATGAAACTTTTTTAAGCCAAAATTCACACTTGGTAAATCTGGCATAAAGCGTCTCCTTTCTCAGGGTCTTCAATATAATTCTAAAGTGATCTTCATGTTCTTCCTTGCTCATTGAATATACAAGAATATCGTCTATAAAGACTACCACAAACTGATCAAGATAGTCTCTAAAGACTCTATTCATCAGATCCATGAAGATAGCAGGGGCATTAGTAAGACCAAATGGAATCACTATAAATTCATAGTGTCCATACCTTGTTTGGAAAGCCGTCTTTGGTATATCCTCCCTTTTGACCCTTAATTGATGATACCCTGAATGAAGATCAATCTTGGAAAATTATTGAGCTCCATGTAGTTGGTCAAATAAGTCATCAATGTGTGGGAGAGGATATTTGTTCTTGATAGTGATCTTGTTAAGTTCTCGATAATCAATGCAGAGTCTCATTGATCCATCTTTCTTCTTAACAAATAGAATAGGTGCTCCCCAAGGTGATGCACTAGGGTGTATGAATCCCTTATCAAGATTCTCTTGGAGTTGCTTCTTCAATTCCTGCAACTCAATTGGGGCCATTCTATAAGGTGTCTTTGAAATAGTTAAAGCACCCGGTATGAGTTCTATTGAAAACTCGACTTCACGATTTGGTGGAAGACCTGGAAATTCCTCCGGAAAGACATCGTCAAACTCCTGTACAATGGGAATATTCTTAATCATGAGTTTCTCACCAACCATTTGAGATAAATAACCTTCATTTAGTGAAATCAATACCCATGTGATGGAAGAAATTTCCACTGGAAGGTTATGTTCATCCTTGCATTGATAGACGATCATAGATTGATCTAGAATATGAAATGTGACTTCCCTTCTTTGGAAATTGATATGAGCTCCATATAAAGAAAGCCAATCCATGCCAAGAATCACATCAAATTCCACTATAGGAAGGACCACAAGATTTTTAGGAAGCACTTTCCCACAAACATCATTCGGAGAAGAATTATAAACTTTTGATGCGACTGTTGTTCCATTAGGGGTTGTCACAACTAACTCAACACCTAATTATTGATGTAATACAGTGAAACCTTTAGAAAATTCTTCAGAAATAAAAGAGTGGTTGGATCCAGAATCAAATAAAACATTTGTTACTTTATATTTGATGGTAAGTGTACCTTTCAACACTTCGTTATCATACTCCACATCGCAGATAGAAATTGCATGTGCCTTTCCTTTGTCTTTAGCCTTAAGAATTTGTTGACGTCGATCATCATCAACAACCCTTGGATTAGAGCATTTATTTGAATAATGCCCCATTTCCTTGCACTTGTAAAATTTAAGTGTAGGAGGTGCACCCTGTGTAGCCTTTTCGTTGTTCGCATCACTAGACATATTCTTCCCATCATTGTGGCATTCAAATGCCCGATGACCATCCTTTCCATATTTGAAACATTTACTTGTCCCTTTAAGACAACTCCCTCCTTGTTTCTTTCCACACATTGAGCATAAGGGAAAACTCAAATTCTTTTCAGTGTGATCTTTAGATTTTCCTTTGAATTCCATTTTCCTCTTCTTATCAAACCCATATGACTGATGGGTTACTCTAATCTCCATCTCAACTTTGAGAGCACATCGAACTATTTCCTCACAGATATTGAAGTCCATTATGTCTAACACCCTTCGAAGACTTGGTTTTAAGCCACTAAGGAATTGATCGATCTTACTCTCAGGTTGGATAGTAATTCTAGAAGCGTACCTTGGAATTCTTGTAAAATTTTCTTCGTAGGTACCAACAGATTCATCATCCTTTTGTTTTAGATCAAGAAACTCCTTCTCCATCTTTGTTCGAAGAATACGAGGTATGTACTTATTGTAAAATAAGTTCTTGAACTCGTCCCATTCCATGGACTAAATTTCATCTCTTTGCCTTGTATTCTTAATAAGATTCCACCATTTATTAGCACCTCATTCCAAACGATATACTACTAAGATGACTTTATCATGTTCAGATCATTAAAGAACTGAAAATATCTTTTCAGTGGTACTGATCCATTGTTCATCCACTAATGGATCAGTAGACCTTCTTAATGAGGGTGGACGCTGCCTCATGAAGGATTCAACAGAATGTTGCTCCTTCCTTTTCTCGTTTGGAAGTTCTGCATGATTCATAGCTTGAGAATGTTGTGTGAGCATGGCTAATAGATTATACATTCCATCTCCCATAACGTTTGGTTTCTCAGGGGGATAATCGTTGCATTGCCCGTCGTATTCCGCATTAACACGGTTCCTTCGGGTTCCAGCCATTGACTAAAACAAAGAAGCATAGTGTGAACAACCCTAATTATAATAGGAAAAACACATAATCAAGAATAAAATTTTACACTTAAGGTCTTATCATAGGTTTTTCATGGCCATTATTAAAACACTAAGATCATGTTCTAGGCTTAGACTTATCCTTAGGGTTATTACTAAGGTTCTCAAATCCTAGTTTCCAAAGGTTGACTATACCTTTCCTCTGATACCAACTATAACGACCCATACTTTACATACATTTTTAATACTTCAAAATTGAAGTACACTTATTACAGCATATAAAAAAACCCTGAAAGGACCGTATAGGTATAGTGTCTTTAGAAACTGGGAAACATAAACAACGGGTTCATAAATTATCTACATTGTCTCCCTATTATTTTATCATATCTAGAGTCCCATTTGGCATATCTTACTTAATAACCTTCTTCCTGACCTGGGGAAAGAAAACATACAAAAGGGTGAGCTCAAATGCTCATTAAGGGTAAACAAAAGAAATATCAATCACATCATATTCATAATAACATATCATTTTGGAAATCTTAACCTGCAAAAGAGATCGTAATTTCATAACATGGGATAAATCATAGTAGTGAAATATAATCCCAATAATCATAACATAAAACATAAAACTTTTTGGAATACACACATAATCATAGAGAATCATTTATTAGTAGTCAAGACTTATATCCAAGACCATCTTAGCGGACAAAGTCCATTTCTGAACCGAGTTCACTCCTCGTTTCAGTCATGTTTCACTGAACCGGTTTAACCTTCCGTTCTAGCCATGTCTATCTCATGAGATATAAATCTTTACCCAATGTATTGGAGGGAGATATAGGTCCAACCCATCTCATATTGAAACCATTCTTATGTGTTCCACAAAATCATAAATCATACATCATAGCATAACCCACGTAATAAGAATGTGATTCTTAAACATCATGCCAACATAACATAATATATATAAGATAAAACAACTTCATAAAAATAATTCATCAGAACATAATAAAATCAATGTAAAAATAGGGATATAAATAGAAACCTATATTATCTTATATGGAAAATAATTTTGATAAAACGCTTGAACTCCATTCTTGAGGAAAATATCCTTTCTACATCAAAAACATTTTTCCTTTCTTAACATGTCATACAATTTTAAACTAAAAGATGTTGATTAAAAATAAACTTAAAAACATGTAATGGAATCTTTTTGGAAATAATGTTTTAAAAATCCATTCATGCCGTATATGTTAAAAAAACATTCTTCTCGTACTTATGTCGGAAAAGTCATAAATTTCCTCGTACGAAAAACAATAAAAGATTCCTTTCAAATAATTTACTAAAAACTCACTGAAGGGTAAAATTGGATTTAAAAAAATGTAGGTGGATGGAAATAATATTACATATTGAGGAAACATGGATGTGGATGATAAATATTCCCCAGTAAATTCTGAAGTATAAACAATCTCGGATAAAAATGAAATTGTGAGATTTTCCCTCACCTTAGGTCCGATTTGCTTTGTAAGTGTCTGAACCTCCTGTATAAACATTTAAATAATGTCATTTACATATTTCAGAATCATACTCATTGATATGATATCATATATGGTCATATTCTTAGCTTCTTATTAGTAATATTTCATTGGTACTTGTTATTCAGGTGTTTATTACTTTTTGTTCTTATGCGTGTTTTGTCAAATAAATTCCCATTATTAATTTTAGGTTATAGATACCTCATTTACATAATTTTATTAGTGTAATATATATCATATTTATTCATTCAATTCATTTAAACAATCATTATGCAATTAAAATCATGTATAACGAGTCACATCACATCGTGGAGACGGTTATTCCGTACGTACACACGAGCGATGATATCGTTCCCATGATCGTGTAATTGTATTGGAGTGTATTTTTACTATTTCAGAATCAATATCAATTTACAATAATCATATATAGTCATTATTTACACCATTATACCCATCCAAGTAAGGTGGTGGTGGAAAATAGATTACACCACGGAGTGGAGACGGTATTCCGTACGTACGCACGCGCGGTGATTTCTTTTTCCGTAGGATGGATAGATGGTGAAATAGAATTCTTTCATACTTATAATAACATATCCGTATATGAGTGATTATTACTTCATAATGAAACAACTAAAGAATAAGAAGTGGAAGAAGAAATAATGTTGATAGAATCGGTAACGGACATTACCTCTTCTTTGCAGCGCCTCTTTGACACCTCCTCTTAGGGAACTAAAATTGGTCTTTGAAGAAGACCAGGACCTCTAGGATGTTTCTAGGGAAGTGGAGAATAGAATTTGGCAGTGGTCTTCCAAGCTTGAAGTCTCAAAGTGGTGTGAGGAAGAGAGGGAGGAGGTGCCCTTTTATAAGGGAGGAGAGTGGCACCTTTGGAAAAACTAAAAATATTATTTTATTATAAAGTCATATTCAGTTTCTAATAGCTCCAAATTAATTTATTTCGAAGCTAAGGTGGGTATGGGTCGAAATCCTCTCATCCAATAGAATTTAGACATGTTTATCTCATTATATTAACCTTATCTTTTAGGTTTAACTCTTAGTTAATTAGACTGACATTTACCATGTCACTTTGTATGTTTATATTATATAGTTAATAAACATACCATATACATCCAAGAGACCCCCAAGTGGTCCATTAATGAAACACCTATCATGATATAAGTATCTTCACAGAACCTTATATTTTTATGAATAAAATAAAAATTAATAATATATTATTTTTTAAAAAACTATTTTATGTCAATTTTGACACTATTTGGTAAATGATTTTTGTGAAAATCATAATAGAATGATTAGTTCGAAAATATTTAATTAAATCAATACTAACATGTCATATTAACACATAAAATTATTGTAATTCATAAAAAGTCTCAAATAACATTTATTTGGGTATTTATAACATCAATTAGGTCAATCTTTCATTAATTAGATAATTACTGCATCATCATTGTGTCATAAATAAATTAAATTATTTATTGTATAAAAATTACAAATAAAATACCATTTTGTAGGAAATATTTTTAGATTTATAATGATTATTTATAGTCTAATTTATCTTTTGTATGACACTATATTAAAAATGATTTATTTATTAAACATTGATTCTAACTATTTTAACACTTCTTTAAATAAATTAATAATAATAGTCCTAATCTAATCCAAGTGGGCCTAAATGGTCATATTTTATTCCTAAGGTTGTTTTTTGTCGAATTACACTTATCCAATAGAATTAGGACATGTGTTAGGGTAATAATAATAACACTTTTACCCTTAATTACCCTATTTACTTTTAACCGTGGTAAAAAAAGTAAAAAGTTACTATTCACCAAAAATTATTTTCATCTCATTGAACCACATTTTAGTCCTTGATATTAACCATGTTTATTGGATTTTATAAATTCCACTCATAGAAGCGGTAAAATTAAGTTTTATGTGAATTTGAAAATTCTCCTAGGAGGTGGGTAAAAGACGGTGAAACGTTCAATAAAATTTTTATATATCTAAAATTATTATAAAATTACTCCAATGAATTGCATTGAACATATATAGGTATTATGTATCAATTATGACCTAAAATAAATTTAAATAAAATAAATAATTATTTAAATAAAAAGTCAGTTTTTAAATAGTAACCCGGTGTTTTCACTATTCATCAAAAATTGAAAGTTTTTAGAAAAATACCAAAATTTCACCCTAGGATAATTTTGATATTCCGAATCCAAAAATGAAGTCCATTTTGAAAAAAAAATTACAAAATACTCTAAAAGTATTTATTACTATTCATAACAACAAGTTTTAATAATATTTTAATAGCATATCATTGTTTAGTGAAACTCGGTATTGCGTACGACGCAAGCTATCGAGGAAGGTCGCAGTTGCGTGTAAAGCAAGCCAAGCTTGTGATGTGTGTAGTGAAGGATTCCTTTGAAGATTTATATAACATAAAAACAAATTATTTATCATAAATATCTCGATTGTTACAATCATCCCTAAGGATTTTGAAGATGGAAGACGAAAATAGAAAGTGGATGAAGATAAGGTTGTTCAACTTTCCAGAAGTGAACATGAATCCCCTGATGAAGAGGCCATTCCAAAAATTAGTAAGGGAAAACAAGTGGTTTTTGACACCCCAACAAAAGATATTATCCGAACGAAAGAAGCTGGAGGAACTTCTAAGAGGAAGTTGGAAGAGATAGAGGAAGATCCATCTGAATGAATAATGTCTTATTCAAAGTCATCTGCCCTGGGAAATGATTTTTTTTATTCAGTCCCTGAAGAATGTGGTGGATACTATACCAATATTTCTAGCAATTGAATCCCGATGTCAGATGCTTCAACACAGTATAAATCCAAAGATAGACTCCATATCCATAGTGATGTGTATATGTGTTATGATAGAGGTTGATCACATGAATTTCCTGATCAACTATGAATCCAATATGAAATCATGCAAGAATATGACTAAATAGTCTAATAAAATTATTGATGATATGGAAGATCTTGATTAGTTCCAAGAATAAGTCAAGGAATACATTGGTACCGAAGATGTCCAAATCAAAAATATTTCAGATATCTTTTAGGAAAAGATAAACCTTGAACAAAATAATCAGATTCAGTATGTAAAATATCTGAATGCGATGTTGAGCTATATTTTTCAAACTTTGAAAATAGAGAAGGATTTCTTGAGCGAGTTGCAAGAAAATATTTTGAAGAAAGACGAATTTCTAAAGGCTCAAGAAGAGGCCATGAAGGCTCAGGCAGAGGTCCTGAAGGCCTAAGAAGAAAAGATCACAGCCTTGGAGAAGCAAGTAGAAGAGGACCACAAAGACATGAAGAAGCTGAATACCATCGTCAAGAAGATTATACCCAAGGAAAAAGAGGAAAAATAGATAAATCCGATCTTTTGTTGTATTTTTTTCCTTGTACTAATATTTCCATTCATAATGAAATTGTCGATGCTTTTCTTGTTTGTATTTTACACTAATATTTCAGGTAACATATTGTTTTCCATTCCCTTAAGCGCTTTTTGAAAATCAAAAAGGGGGAGAAAAGAAAAATAATTCTAAAAGAGAGATGAAAAATATAAAGGAGAAGACTTCTAAGTATAAGAAGATACATCCCTAAGGGGGAGTGATTATTATGAAGATTTCCACATTCAAATGAAAATTCTCATTCCTTAAATCTAGAATATGATCCTTAGAGTTTCAATGCCTAAGGGGGAGTTAGACGTATTCACCATTGTCCATAAAAAAAGGGAGATAAGCATTAATTTAAATGTCTAGAAATTTATTCTAAGTCCTTACATTCTTTTTCATAAGGATGTTTATGCTTTCCAAAAAGGGGGAGATTGTTGAGTCAATAAGGTTTTCCTTATGACATTTCCATTCATTCATTTAAGGGGATGATTGTTGAGTCATTAAGGTTTCCTTATGACTTTACCATTCATCTTGTTTTGAAAATCACAAACACCTAATTTTAAGGAAAATATTATTTTACCCTTGTTTTACTTTTATATGGAAAATTTCCTTTCCCAGGGAAATTTATCCATTCCTATATTTCATTATTCATATCATAATTTTTCTAACTATAAAAATATGTTTGTAACCAAAATCCTCAGAATCATAGAATACATAGATATGAGGTATTATGTTTCAGGCACCGAATTATGGATACGAACTCTCATGAAGTTCAACTCCGAATTCCAGATATGAACTCTCATGAAGTTCGACTCTAAATTCCATATACGAACTCTCATGAAGGTCAACTCCGAATTATGTATACAAAATCTCATGAAGTTCAACTCCAAATTATGGATACGAACTCTCATGAGGTTCATCTCCGAATTCTGGATACGAACTCTCATGAAGTTCAACTCTGAATTCTAGATACGAACTCTCATGGAGTTTGACTTTGAATTCTGATTACAAAATTATGTAAAGTTAAACTATAGGTTCTGATTGTAAATTCTAGTTACGAACTTCTCTAAGTTCTGTCTCTGAGTTCTCTAAATTAAGACTCCAAACTCTTATGAGTTCTGACTCTAAATTCCCATGAACTATGACTCTGAACATTTTATGTTCTGGTTCTGAATTCTTATGAATCTAGAATCCAAAGTTCCTTGAAATTTAGACTCCAGAATTCTACATAATTCAGGTTCTGAATTCCCACAAAATAGGATATGAATATCTTAGTACTACAGACTCTAAATTAATTTTTTTTCTACACTCAAAACTTTATCTTTCCTCACTCTGAACATTCATTTACCTCATTCTGAATATCTATTTTTAGTTATTCTTATACTTGTTCTATTATAAAACGATTTCATTCTTTGAGTTATTAACTAACCATTGTTTGAGTGACACATGTATAGGTCCCTTCGAAATTCAAGTAAAAATATGACCGTTGGTGGAGGGAGCCGACCATTGAAGCCTTGCCTATAAATAGGAGCTGTTTTGAAAAGGCTAAGAAACAACTTTGACAATTGTGCCAACATGCTATTGAAGTGATTTCTAGAGACATAGATTATTATCAACATTCAAGCTTCGTGCAGAAAGATTGAAGGAATTTTTAAAACTTTTCCTTGTGCAGATTTGCTTCTTGTGACTCCGATTGTTGTTGTGTACAAT
The DNA here is from genome assembly GCA_963277665.1 of Viscum album. Taxonomy (NCBI): domain Eukaryota; kingdom Viridiplantae; phylum Streptophyta; class Magnoliopsida; order Santalales; family Viscaceae; genus Viscum; species Viscum album. The sequence goes on along the minus strand of OY728122.1, from coordinate 2,107,463,459 downwards.
TGAGGGCTTTCATTGATAGGAAGAGAGATGTTCCAACACCTTGAAGTTTTGGGCTTCCTTTCTGAGAAATACATAAGTGCCAACTACCTAATAGTTGAGGGATTGTTGGGATAGCAAGACAAACTCTGATCTTCGTATCGAGGGCTAACCCTAGTGTGGGTAAGACAGAATTTCTTGAAATTATAAATCAAGGGACCTTTATCCAAGGTTGTTGGATACCCTTATCTTTGGGTTAAAAGACTTATTACTTATTTCATGTTTTTTACAAGTTTTTCCGATGTATTTGTACTGTTAAGGAATGTATAACTATCTTATACTTCCTTACTCTTGTACTCTGACATAGTTAGATTCTATACGCTTTAAGGTAGAATCTTCATCTTTGTAAACTTTTGGTATATTTCATTTGCAGAATCACTTTTCGAGAATTTTGCAAGTGATTTGAATTTATAGAGGTCTTGTGAATTATCTTGTTAAACCTTGTTAAACATAACCATCTTTAAAAGTTCCAAAGGAATTTTTAAAAGAAACAATTCACCCCCCCCCCTCTTGTATCTGAGAATCTCATTCTTATTTCGATCCTACATTTGGTATTATAGAGTATATCATACTCAGACATACCATCCTAACAAGGTCAAATAGTAATTTTAAATTATTGATATTTCTCTAAAAAGGTCTATTTTTATGTGAATATTGTAAAATGAAAATTTTCAAAAAATATGGCTAAATGAAATTATTAGTTTATAATTAAAAAATTATTCATTTATAAAACCATTAACCAATATATAATATTTATATTATATATGAATTTTTAAAAATTAGAAACTAAAATTTTACATTTTTGAATATATGTTAATTTAAAAAATATGTTTTCATAAATTATATAATTAATATTTAAAAATTAACATTTATCAATTTTAAAAAATGATTCAAAAATTTGATTTCCAATTTGGAATTATTATTTCCAAATTATAAAATAACTATCATTTTTTTGTCTTAGTTAATTAATTACCTCAGTAAAAACTATTTACCATTCTGAGAAAGAATTTGTAAATGTGAGTAACCATAGAGGCAAACAGACTAAAATGTTTAAAGAATTACTCTTTTTAATTTAGGATTGGTTTTTTCAATTTATATTCTATACAGTCCATTAATCATCAATTTTTATCATCATTATCTCAAAATGAACTTCCATTATTGAAATGTTTGGGGTATTTACAAAATGCCAATCCATTTCACTTATAAATAGAAAACCCATATCCTCAACTCACCTCACACCAAAACCTATTTTTTAAAAATAAAACCCTACAAAAACCTATCATGAAAAATATTTTACACTTATGGATGTTCTATTACTCACAAATGAAAATTCCAAAATGGTTTAATGCTCTTCATATTGAGTGTAATCCATGAAATAACGAATAAGTTCCTAACCTCTATTTTTTTATTTTATTTATTTATCTTCTTTCCTTCTTCCATAAATTTTATATCTCTATATTAAAATTATAATATCCATATCATTATAAATATTTATTCTTTTATAATGATTCTACAATAATTAAAACCCTCCCCTCTTCCATTAAGAATAATAAAAACATTAATCGGTTATTGTGGGGACTACCATCACCAAGATAAAACATTTTCCATTTTCCTTCACCACATTAAAAGGATGGTAAAAATAGAAAAATATTTTACTAATTATGACATTAACGATATATTTATGTTTATTAAATGTTTAACATTTTTCACTTATATCCAGTTCAATAGAAAAAAAGTCTTTAACCATTCTAATGTGTCAACTACTGCCTACATGGGATGACTGATTTGCAATTTTCATTTCTACACATCCTAAAATGGTCAATAATTGGAATGATTATAAAAGATAAATGAGATTTTTATTTTATTATTAATATTCTGGGTCAAAATATTAAAGAACATATTAATGATATAAACCAAAAATTATTATCCTAAATTGAATCATTAAAACAACCGTACTATGTGGAAAAAATTTAATTCATAATTTTTATATTATCAAAACCATTTGTTGAACATATAATCAATCCATTTTTTATAGATCTAACAAATTAACAATAAATTATATAATTTCTCATTTTGGTTGATTATATTAAAACTATATCATCTCATAATCATAAATAATTCAGGTATGTTCAAGTTTAGATCAGTTTGACCACCTACAAGAACTATGCTGTGAAATTATATTTTTTAAGATTATGGATAAAATAATTACTAGTATAATATGATAAAATTATATAAAAAAATAATTATTTTTGTTTATGGAAGATATACTTCATTATTTCACTCATTAATTTAGAAACCTCTATCTATAGATGAAAATACAAAAACATCAGTGTTGATTTCATCTTCTAGTATAATGGCAATGAAACTAACGAAAGGAAATTTATGGCTTATAATTCATTAAAAGTATTTCATTATACTAACTCTAATGAATTTTAAATGATTTATTCCTTTTTTGGAATAATTATCTACATCTTACCAATTAAATTACTACAAATAATCAAAATAATGGACACCAGATATTGGAGAACATTAAAAAACAACTAATATAAGTATGTATAGTGATAATAAATAGAAATTTGAAATACTTTCTAGATGAATATTATTCTAAAATTTTTTATTAATATATTTAGGTCTTTTATTCAGGAGCATAGAGTGTATTAGACTATGTAGGGAGTATTGATAAAGGATTGTCTAAAATTTTAATTCCTCAGTACATGATTAATATATAAACCATATTTCTTATTCCAAGGTTGAAATAACACTTTATTGTAATTATTATTGTAATACTTTTATATTTAATTATATTCAACGTTCTACTTCATATAACACCTTCCATGGGGTTTTTATTCAATAGTTTGAATGTCTACAAGGGGTTGTCAAGACTCAAATATTTTCAATTAGATATAATCACTCTTCTATGACAATTATATTACATGATAGATCTATTATAACCTATTTTTATGTAATATTGCTTTTAAAACATCATTTCTAATGAAATCATGTTGACATAAAATTCTTATTAATTTATTATTCTACTATTTCATTAACAATAATATTTTATACGAAAAAGTCCATTTTTATTAGAATTTTCATCTATATCAATATTTGTACTTACCATTAATGTTTTACATTCAAAAATTGATAATATATTTGTTTCTATTCTCAAAATTACATTTATTTTAATTTATTAATATTAATGTGTTGGTTTCTTCATCCTTTTAATTTTGTGGGGTTTCAATAATAGTGTTATAAAATCATTAATAGATATTCATTTCATTGATTTTATATAGATATATTCAACTTGAAATTTTAATATATTTTTTATTTATTTTAAAGGGCTATTTATGATAATTTTATTTGAATAAATATTTTATGATGTATTCTATTTATATATAAAAAAATTGATGGTGACTTTAAAATATAATCCTTTTTAAGATGATATTAAAAAACGAATTTTATGAATAATCCCTTTTGTGTTTTCAATTCAAATTTTAAAAGAATTATTCAAAAAAGTGGTGATGTTTTATGTTTCATACTATTTCATGTTTTATAATGTCATTGTTTTTGGTGATCTGGTTTTATGTATCAATTAATTTAATTCATTGAATTCTTTTATACAATTTTTTTATGAATCATATTTTACATTCATAGGTTTATCATGAAAAGTTAATGGTTTTTATTTGGATAAAAATAAACGAATTTTTCATCATTTGGTTATTTAAGATATTATAAAGATTTAAATTATTTGGCACACATAGGTAAATATATTGATTTTTGGGGTCCTATATCACCCAAAAAATTCATTTCATTGTGTGTATATATATATATATATCTAATTATTTAGTTGTGTGTAAAAAATTATTTTTTCCCCAAGGTAATGGCATAGGGACTCCTCTATCATTTCTGGCATGGAAATAAGTTGTTTGTCTAGATCGGTAAGGTAATAATGGTTTTTATCACTCATGTATTCATCTTTTACTAATGTTACATATTTTTATGTTTTTATCAAGTTATTAAAAATTTTAATGATGCATTTCATATCTTAAAAATTGCATTTTTCATTCATAAATTTTTTTCTAAAAGTTATTCCACACACTATATAATAATCACTAGTTAAAATATTATTTATATGGATTTTTTACCTTGTCATGTTGTTTATTATTCTTTAATGATATTCATATGATCTATGTTTCTTTAACATGTTTTATGATTATCATTTTTCGTGTTTTATATTTAATTATTATATTTATACCTCTATCATTTCATCATTAAAGTTATGACGTGTTTTTTCCTTTCTGAGAGTTCTCGATCACCCCGTAGATATATTTTCGATCCCTATGATATAAAGATGATATTATAATATGATTTATCCAGAAAATTTTATACATGAGATAAATTATCGGGAAATTTATTTTAGTGTTATAAATGATGATGTATATATAATTAATATCCAAGCCACTACACCATTCGATACTTGTGTTATGTGACTGTTTTTTGGATACATTATTGAAATAATCAGATTAATATATTATTTATTTCATGATTAATATGTTTATAATTATTTTATGTGACTCACAAACTCTAGATCATGAAGATTATGTGTTTTAGAGAATTAGGGAAACCCGATTACGAAACTAAACACGTGACTTTCTCATCAAAGGTTATTTTTCCCATAGTAATAAAAATTAATTATTCTATAATAGGTCTCTAATATCTCATATAAAATTATCTATACATGAAACCATTCATGTATTATCATAAATAACATAAATATCATAACATGAGGATACGGAAAGGTCAGAATGGTGAGACCAAATGCTCTGTTATAGTAATCAGTTGAATTAATAGTTCAATTTTATCTATTAAGAAAATATGAGAACAATTATATAACTAAATAATCAAACTAATTTTCTTATAATTGGATAACATATAGAAATAAATTCCTAGATGATAGATCTTGAGTCATGAAATAATGATTTAGAATAATAAATGATAATAATGAGACAACAATTAAGAGAAATGTGAAATGAATCCTTTTCCAGTGAATCATTAAAATAGTTTATAATCATAGAGGAAACTTATATGTAACATGGAAAAGTATATTCATTTAACCCATACAAGAACACTAATAAAGGATTTAAATTTTTAGTTTATTCAAATATTTTCTTTAGAGAAACACACTATGTAATTCTCTATTACATTACATAATTTATAAAAAATATATACTAAGGTCATCTACCCTCATGTGATATTTCTATATCACCATAATTATTGACAATATAAAGAAATCATTACGTGGTTAATTTCATCTATTGCTCATTTTATCATAAAAATAATATATATAAACCTAATTTTATAAATAATAGGATTAATCTGTAAAAAGGATATGGGTTTTATAAAAATATAAATAAAAATCCCTTACATTCCATAAGATAAAATATATTGATAGAATAATAATGGTATGTCATCAGTGAAAAATTGGAATAATCAGAAATATTTATAAACATATGAAAACTCTATTATAAAATAATTTATATATATACTTTTGAAACAAATAATATTATCCTTTTCTTTTGTTAACCATTAAAAACTATGAAATAAAAAAATAAATGGGGGAAGGTTTTACTTTTAAAAACCATATCATCATTCAAAACGATATTTAATATTAATAATATATGGTAAAAATGTAAAATATATTCATGTTCTAAACATTAAAAACATTATTTTCAATGTTTAATAGAGTAATAAGTGATTAATGTAGAAAATTTTAGGAAATTTGTTTTCTATAATTTTAAGAAGAAGGTCATAGACTACTAGAAATAACAATAGGAATTCACTTTCCTTTTTAAAGGAATATTTTTTAATCAATATAATTTAATGGTGGAAAAAAATTAGTAAATGACATAGAAACATTTGAACCAAATTGTTTAAATAAAACCCATTAATGAATGAAAAAAACACTCCATTAAAATAAAACCAAATATTTATTCATAAAATATCATTATTTTCAATACATTTTTTAATAAAGAAATACATTTGTAATATATAGATTATGAAATGTAATGAATATGATGATTGTAGAATGCATATTAATGGTGGTAAATTGATATTATAAAATCCTATTTTGTTCAGTAAAATTCAGTATAAAAATTCATTGATAGCTAACAAAAAGAATGAATCTATAAATTTTATAAAATAAATAAAATTTAATGCCAAAAAATATTCCTAGGGTAGTATTTACACCAGATAAATGAAATTTTGGATCATTACATTAAACATGCTTCACAAAATTAAAATTAAGACATACAAATCATTTAACTTTATAAAATTTTAATAAATCTCACATGAAAGGAAGAAATTCAAAAAAAAAATTAAACTTCATGAGAAAAGAGTTATTAATGATATAATATTTCTAATGGAATAAATACACTATATTAATCAAAGTAACTGCACAATATTACACCTTTCCATAAAATGGATGTTTTAGATGACAAAACATTACATTGATTGTATCATTATAGTGAGAATTAATCAATGAATTGATTATGTGTAAAAAAACAATCTCTACATAAATATGTATAATTAAAATGTAAATAATTTAGAGTTCATCAGATATATAGTCTTACGATAATATAGTCTCTGAAGATGTGACATAACCCATTGAAATAAATTGAATTAGTAAACCCCTTACCTTGATCCATAACATGACACATACATCCAATACCATCCTAAATAATAATTTTATATTAATTTTATACATTATTTAAAAACATTATGATTTTTCCTTATAATGATCCGTTATATTAATTTTTTAATCATTCAATAATTCATTATAGTTCACCTTGTTCATTCTGATATTGTTATGTACATAATCTCCATAAATGTTCACTATATTTGTTATAGTCAGAAGTCTTAGATCATTGGATCCTAAAAATCATGATGATATAGTGCATAGGGTACATTTAATCCTATGATTGTGGTAATTCAATATATTTTCAAAAAACATTCCCAAAATCCATCATTGAAAATCCACATTTATTGTCAAAAATAACCCTAATAGTTTACATTTACAATCTTTGATATAATACATAATGTATCAATCCAAATTAATTATAATAAAAATATGTAAATATTTATATTATATTAAAACATAATATCAAATTTTAGTAATACCCATGATAGTTTTAAATTCAGGGAAATACCAATGTTCACATAGCTTGTGAAAACCCACTATGGTCAATTGCGTTTTTTAAGTCTTTAAAGGAAGGGTAGTGTTAGTAAATATGTATGTATTATAAAATAAATTTTATAATACATAAAAACTGAATTATGTTAAATTATCATTTTTATATTTTTTATTGTAAGTATTTAAATTTATATTTAATGTTAATCTTCAAAAAACTCTCATTTGGACATAATAATTACTTGTTAAAAGAGTTTTATGAAATGGAATTTTTAATAAATTATCAATTTAATGTAAAAATAATGACAGTATCCTCATAATGAAATCTAGTCTGTATATTAAACTATTCTCTTACTAATTTTTATCATAAAATCCCTTATATAAAATCAAAAATACAAAATAATAATAACTGTTATTTCATTATAAAAAAGGGTCATCAAGAGTTTTTGATAAGATGGAATTAATATAATATCCTGAAAAAATACCAAATGGGTGGTAATATTTTTATATATGATTTAAATAGTGTAAAATTATTTTTTAAATGATTCCATGATAAAATAATATCAACATAGAGTTTATATTTTTTGGATTGAAAACCAATATTTTCCTCTTGGTATGCAGTCATTTCATTGAGCTGAACACCGTCAGTGGAGGGGTTTTTGTAATTTCTTTAAGCTACACTAATTAGATATAAAAGGTAAAAAATTGTTTTTAAGATTTATATAATTGTAAAATAGTTTTAGAGTTAGGATAAAGTGGTGAATGAAGGGTGCATATATTGTCATTGGGGGTGGATATTTTGAATAATGTACCTTTTTATCATTAGAGCCTAAGAATTTTGAGGTGTGATAATTCTAAATAATTTTATGGGCTTTTAGTAAACCAATGAATTTTATTTTTATTATTTCTATTCCAAAATATAATTTCATCCTTCAAAAAATATATTAAATTTAATGAGAAAAATAATTTTTTATTCGAATATATTATACCATATGATTGAAAATTCCCAAATAATGATTATAAATTCATATATGTATATTTAAGTTTATTACAATACTTATTATATACAAATTTTTTCTAAAAAATGGTCTTAAATTTTTTTATAATATTCTTAAATAATAATTTTTTCAAAAAATTTGTTGAGTATTTATTAACCACTATTTTCAATTAACACCAATTTTTTATTAGCAAATTCAGAAAAACTCAGTATAAGTTAATTAGGTTGTTCATAATATACAATTGTTGTTAGTTTTATTAAATTATATTTATATAATTTTGATGTCAAAATATTTAACAAAATCATTTAATTCATGGGATAAAATTTAAATTAAATATATCAATTTTTTATTTTTAGATTTCATTAAATTACTATCATGACTATAACACTATAAAATATATTCATAAATATTAATAAAACAAGATATTTTATTATTTTTATCATTATCTATGTTTTTAAAATTATTCCACCATTTTTAAAATGTTTTCCTCATAATATTATCATTATTTTAGTAATGACTGATTTTATATGTGAAAATATTTACAAACCATATTGGAAAACAATTTTAATAGGTGAAACATGAATTAAAAATAATAATTTATTATATAAAATCAATTCCATCGATCCTGAAAATGAAATAATGTGTATATTTGGGAAATATGGAGGGGATGAGAAAACATTAAAAAAATAAGGAAGGAAATTTTTATTTCTAAATATACCATTGTAGAAATAAAACCTTAAAAAAGTGATAATAAAAAATACTTTTTAAATAAGGAAAAGTTAAATATTAATTTGAACTAATATATAACATAATGAGTCTCCCAAATATATATAATAGTTGTGGGATTTAAAAATGTGAACCTAAAAATTAAATCTATACTAATTTGGTGGGTATTATTTTCCACAGTGTTATACATTCCTAAAAAATAATATCACTATAGATGAATCATTGAATGAAAATTTCATTTTACCCAAATAGGGATGAGACCATTATTTTATCATAAATGATTCATAATAAGAAAATTTTCATTTACAGATCCTTTTTAACTTTTTTTAGATTATTTTACTGTTTCTGTATACAATACAAGTGAGAAAATATATACATACATGAATTTTTTAAATCCATAAAAATAATTTCATTATTTTCATTATTCTTTAAAATATATTCCACCACTATTTCACGGCATCTATTAAATGATATCATTACTTGATAAATAATTCATAAGACTAATGAAAGAAAATAAAAAACTATTAGTTCATGAGATCTATAAATGTATAAAATTTTATTCTTCTTATATTTAATAAAATAAAAATATTTATTGTATGTTACGTTAATAACCAAAATAAAAAAACCATCATATTATGAAAAATTACACTAATACTCCAAATTTAAACAATAATACCCAAATTTATAGTCAAATAATTTAATGAGTATTTCAATATACATCACAATTAACCATAGTTACACTAATATTAAAGGATGTATTGAACTCAAAGATTATCCTATAACTTTCCGCTGATAACTCAAAAATGTAACCACATTTATAAAAAATAACACTTATGAAAGGAAATTTGTTAATTTTTGGTGTTACATATACCAAAATAATATTTTATAACCAATAAAACAACTCTAAAAATGACATTAATTTCCTTAAAATTTTAGTCAATTTAATCCTTTATAAGGTATTTATTCAATTAATATTCCAATCGACCATAGACACTTTTACCCATGATCATATCCATAACCCTAAAATTATCCAATAAAAATAACATCCTATATTTTATCTTATCTAGATCATTTCATAAACTCTAACTACAATGATCATGAATTTTAAACCAGGATCCAGTGTTAAAAATGAACTCTTAATCGTTTTTTCATTAACACAAATAGGCGTGCTTCAATTTTACCCAATTATAATGAAAACATTAAAAAGTAAAAATTTAGTATCCTTCATTACCTATAAAAATTAGTCTTATATATTTTGAGAATTCAGAAGAAACCTCTACATAACCATACTAATGTCATTATTTTTAGATGGTATTTTTTATATTATACCTATATTTTCATAATTTATGACAATTCTTCAATATATATAACAAAATTCACAATATAAAAAACCCATCAAGGAAAAAAAACCTAGTACAAATCATGATATAAATTGGAAATAGAAACATTATAACCGATAAAAGATTAGTATAGGTAGATATCATAATATACAATAAAATTTCATCAGATGAAATTAGATTATCATATTTTTGTTTTCATGAACCGGCATAGATACCCTAGTACCTTGATATTCGAGGTGGATCTAACATAGACTCAAGGGTGTTTCCAATACCCATGTATAATGAATAAAACATGTATCCATAAAAGATAAAATAGGGATTTATTTTTCTAAAAACAATAATTGATAATATATGATAGATATAAAAATTTTGAACATTCCAAATAGTGAAAGTAAAAAACCGATAAAATAGTTCCCAAAGAGATAGATAAAAATACCAATTAATGTACAAGGTAAACTAGAAAAATGATATATAAACTCATGTTCACTGAGTTCACAACATCTCCATCATTCACCATCTTTACTCCATGGTCCAATGGATTAAAAACACCCACCACCTCCATGTGGGGATTTCCCTTTTCTCAAATCGTGAATAATAATGTCAGTAAATGAAAAAAGGTAAAATTAGGTTTGGAGCTATAAATATAGTAGGGTCTCACTAATTGTTCATAATAAATACCTTAATTATTTACTATCTATGAAACTAGTTTAAATTAAATGATTAATGGTTTTTAATTATTCAACATTCAATCCAAAATGTTTTTTAAAAATAAAATGATTGTGGATATATTAAAATACCCTACAATATTCATAAATGGACTTTTTATATAAGAAGATTAAATAAATCAGTAGGAATTAATAAATCAATTTAATAAATTGAAGTCATGAATGTAGTACCATATTATAATTCCCTAATGTATGATTGTTACTAGAAATATGATCCTCACACATCTCTTTAGTGATCAATGATCATAAATATTGGCTATAAACAATAAACACCTTATTAGGGGATCTCATTATGGGAAATCAATCTATACCCCAATATGGGAACTCATCATGAGATTCCTAACCTGATTTGGTTTATCTATTATTTTAATAGTTAATATAGTTTGTGGGGATCAATATCATTGTGAGCTTGTCCCAAACACTCAATAACCACCTAGAATACAATGTTATCCAATAAATAAAATTATAAATGGTCATTTTATATCATTTTAAAATAAAATATCCCTGTTTTAGTTTACATCGTTACTTCTAAATTCAAAATCAAATCATATGTTTTCATCATTTAATTCTATATCAAATAACATTTAAATTTAATCTATTTTATAAGGATCAACACAAAATCATTCCATCAAAATTATTTCCAAATCAAGACATCATTTATGATAAATTCCCCCCAACAATTTTAATTCTATTGACTTTTTTGTTTTTCTCAATTCTCATTCCCATTTCAAATAAGTGATCAAATAAAAACAAACCAATTTTTTAAAATAAATAATTATTCATTTCTATTTAATCAAGAAATTCAGAGTTTTAATCAATGGAATAATAATTATAAACCAAGTACCTTTAAATGAGGGAATCAAAATTCATGACACCAGCAATGTAGAGCTACATTAAAGAATGAGGGGGGAAATATCTTGGAATTAGACCATGAATCATGATCCATCCAAAAGGATTTTAAATCCATAAATTTTTTTTTGTTTTATCAAACTCTATGTTTGATAAAAATTGGGATCAGAATAAACCGTATGGGTGGAAATCCACTTACCCGGAAGAGATTGATGGAGATCAATGCATGTTAGATCCATTATGAAATTTGTTTGGAAGAGTCAATTCCTTATCTTGAGATCCTCTTTGATCCAAAAATATGGATTTAGGGTTCAATTAGAGGAATATGAATCTTAAATGAGGTTTATATATTGTAAAAATAATTTCCTAATGAATTAAAAACTATTTGAATGTCTATATTAGTAGGCCCACATGGTTAGAAAAACCACATTCCGTAATAATTCTCCCCTAAAGGACTTATTATTGGTGTGCAAGTCTTGACCCCATAGTTAAACTCACCAAGAGAAAAACATTAATTTACCATGTTCTGTGGGTTATATAATTTAAAGGGGTGGGTTCACTATTTGATAAAACATTGTTCCCCTTCTAGTTTCTCTCTTCATGGTATCCAGTTTGATGGTAAAAACTGAAAAGTTACCCATAACCATTCACTAGCCATGTATAGCCCCTTGGAAATATAAAACTCTCAAAATTCACCTAGAATAATCTGAAAACTAAACAAGAAAAACGGAGATCAAATTAAGGGTTAGGGAGTACTAGAAAATGAGTAAAGGGACGTTGCAACTGCCCTTGCCAAAAAAAATAAAATTTCCCCAACAAAATATTAAGAAGATTATATATCAATAATATGATACCACATATATATTTTCAGTGACTCGCACTCCCATGTATCTTTAAAATCATGGAAATAGTACCATATCACATGGATGAAATTTATTTTCCTCCTCTGATGTTCTTTTTCCATAGAATAACCAATCCTGAATGGATTTATAGTCCGGAATAAATCAGGATCAACTAAAGGATCACTCGGGACCATGGATTTTAATGGGTTAGTGATATAACTTTGAACATTAGATATATGAAACACATTTTGGATCAAATTAAATTTTGGAGGAATTTCTAAATATTAACATATTTTCCCCACTCAGTCATAAATATCAAAAATCCTTAAGATGTGAGGCCCATGCTTCCCTTTCCTACTAAGAAATAGGTGACAAAAATTGGGGTAAAACTTCTAGTCTGAAATAGAATAATCTATTTGGCTATTCATATGATCCACAAAATATTTATATCACCCCAATTCTATAAAAATTCTCTGATGAATCAACTAAATCTTTTTTATTGTTTCTTAGTCTATGATCAGTCCAAACAATGAGCATTCTAAAATCACTTAACAAGATAATTGATATTTAGAGGGATTCCATAAAATTCATCAAATAATTCCATAAAAATTTAATATTGGAAAAAGTTATTATATAAAAAAATCCACCATTTCCAAATTGACATCCCTAAATAACATAATTCATATAATGATTTATTTTAAGGTATCCTAAAGATACTATATATATCATTCTATCTGGAAATCCATCTGTAGATGGAATGATCCACTCAAATGGACCTGATTTCCCATCAACAACTGAATCTCTATCTATAAATGATAGGTAAAACATATTTTTCTATTATAGAATATGGTATATTGAACTACAACAAAATACCCAAAAAAATATAGATATTTTTTATCCTCATAACATTGGTTGTATCATTAATGAATATAAATTGACCTAATTTGGTCAACCTATAATGAAATATCCATATCAAATTCATTAATGAGTGGGTACATGGAAACCCAACCAAAGAGTCCATTAAAATTTCATCCATATTCCATGATAGATGTGAAAGTGTGGGAAGTAAACCTAAATATATCTGGGAATCTTCATTTACCTATTGTAACGTATAACAATGAGAAACAAAATCAGAAATGTTTTATCTCGTACATAGGCACCAAAATCATCCCCTCATGTCAGAAATAATTATTTTACTTCCAGTTTGAAATTCACACTTTGATTTATTGAAATTCACCATCATAGATGATCTAATTTACAATGGAACAATGAAAAAGTTCAAAAAACACAAGATACCCATAGAAGAGAATGACCCATAACCAATGGTCTCCCCACAAAATATAGAACACCAAATGTAATATAATTTAATTTCAAGCTGTTGTTACTAATGAATCACCAATAATAGAGATGAGTTCAACTGAACACTTACTAGAAAAAATCTCAAATCCTTCTTTTGGGAATCATAACTGCAAATGTGAAAAAAGGATCCATTATGTTCCACAATTCAAATAATTTTTTCATGGATTGTGTCTTAAGTTTCCAGCTCTTATCATCAAAAAGGATATATAATTTACCAATATGTATGAAATTTTGAAATAGTATCATTGTATGTACTCTACCCAACACCTATTTAGAAAGGAAAAATATATTTTAGAGATAATATATTATAGGATCATTCTGTCAAAAAACAAGGAGATCCTTTATCATTAAATTAATTTCTCCCACTCTTGTGTTCAGGAATAATGGTTGTGTGTTCATGGTCATGGGTCAGATAATTAATCTCATGAAGCCTAATGTTTTGGGAACTATAGGTAACATCTGACCACTGTATATAAAATGTTTCTTGAAACATAAAATTGAAGCATCACGAAAGATGGCATTGCCATGACTGGAATGTGGAATAGTCAACACATACTGAAAAAGTAAAAAAATCTTTTTAGATCCACAAAAAATGAATTTTAACATCAAAATCATACAAGAAGGAATTCTAAATGAGCATGGTCATCATTGAATACAACTTCCTTAAATCCTTTAAAACCTTGTAACAAAATTCCGCTAAAACCATGAATCTCCATACCTAAATAAATATTCTCAATTTTTACCATGTTATAACAACATTAATATTCTCATAATCTACTAAAATAACATTTTATGAGTCCATGTGTCCCAATAAAAACACTACCTAAATCCAAAAACACAGATTTTGATAACTTGTAACAGATTTGGTTATTTCTCTACATTTATATAACTTCTATCAAATGAAAGAGTATTATCCTCCACAGACTGATATTAAACTAGGATTCTATCCAAAAAGGTCATGATAAACATATTAGGTTACTCATGGAAGACCCTATATGTCACATCTTTAAAGATTTTATGAGTACTATATATTTTAAATGGTGTGAAAATATACTCATAATGTGCATACATGCTCTAAAAAAATTCTTTCAATTGTTATATAATTTTTTTATCAGCTATTAATAACCATATCGGTTATCAATCATTGTGAATGAATTACCCTCTTTGACATTGGAAATATGATCATCATTCTATGGTAATAGATACTTTTTTTCATTGTAACTTGATTTAGTTTCTAGTAATCCAAACATAGAAGAACAATTATATATATATTCTTAGAAAATTGAATAGTTGTCACTAAAAATAACAAACTGTTTGTAATGAATAATTTTCCCCATGAGGTCATCCAACAAAATATTCAACTCTTTATGTTCAGCAGGTTCCATTTAGCATGTTGAAATATACAACTATTATGTACCTTGAACTAAATTAAAAGAAAACTCTACCCATATCATTGATGGGAAACCAATGAAATTTGATGTAAAGAGGTCAGTAAACTCAATGAAAATAGGAGGGATGTTTGGGGTTATATTAGCATGGATCGACCCTTTGCATGTTTCTAAAGACCGGGTTTCTCAGATGAAGCTCAGAGTAATTCTGGAGGATTTATATTGCTAGATGCTAGAAGAAATGTGGTTTCATGATGTTTAATAATTTTCGAAGATGTGAAAGTAGGATTCATGACTTGAAATTAATTTATTGTAGATAAATAATAAATTTGATATGTGATGTGTTTTTATGTGAAAACTGATCTTTGAGGACTACACAATGTGAAAGGGGATTAAAGGACATGAAATTACATGTTTTGAAGAAATTTAAAGTACTTTCTATTGATCATGTCCCCCAAAACTCTATAGTTTCAGTAGATCTCCCGCTCATTATAAGAACCCTGGAAACCCCCTCTTCAATGTTTCATAGATTCATTCATCATGGATCTATTCATAGCTACCCCCTAGGATCTAAAGTGATCCATCTTCTATATAAGGTATGTTCAACCTCCATTATTATGTTTTATTAGCTATTTTTCCTGTCATTCTTATTTTCCATGTGATGTAACATGATATCCATGTTTCTAATGTTTTTTTGTAGGTTTTTTTGTTGGTGAGATTGTGGCACAATGTCCTAAGGTGGATGCAGTTCTTGCAGGGAGGTGATCGGGATATGTTATGTTATTATATCATAGTGTGAAGAAAGTCAACACCCTTTTGATTTAGGGGATTTTATTCATATGTTTTTATTTATTTCTAAATGTATATGTATAATGTTTTATCCCCTTAGGACATAAGGAAGTTAACATATTACTTATTTGAACTGGATAAAATAATTTGTATAGATCTCATCGTAGTGTAGCTTTTTTGTACCGTGAAAATAGTTTCCCTATTGATTTTCCAGATAATGTTATATATATCCTTGTTTGGAGAATAATATGAAATTGGTAATGAACATAATGTTGAAATAAATTTATAATTAATTAGATAATTTTTTTAAATAGGCTAGTTTCATGAATATGATTGTCATTGTAATTTTATGATAATCAAATTGATGAAATTTTCATATTTAAATGATTTGGTTAAGGATCCAATTGTATTTCAGTGACTATTGATAAAATAATTAACGGCTTGGTAAACTAATTAATTCATTCATGTTTGATATCTTGAGATATCTTGTTTACTAGGATTCCAATAGTCGAAACCTATAATTAATGAATCAGTTAATTCAAGAAGGAATAAGAAGACTTTCTTTGATAAAATATAATTCTTTCTAAGGGTATATGTTTCTTGCTTCTTTGTAAATGACTAAGGCCTTGTGATTTTTATCCATGTGAGCGCATTCTATGATAAATTTGAATGGCTTATTTTAGGGCAAAGATCATGGTTACGGTGATTTGTTCCGTGCTACGGGTGATGTGATGAGGTCCTGGGATGGATAATCCTAGAGGGTTATTGTGGTATGAAGGGCCAGGAGACCCGGTTGTTGTGGTAGTAGGTTATTCTTGTAGTGGAAAGATGTATCGGGATATGCATGTGTGTATCATGGAGGATATCAGAGTTGATTAAATACGCTGAATTTGTGATTACCCATTGATATGAAGTTGGATTCTTTTTTGAATCTATTTTCTGTTTGATGGATATGTTGTTTGTTTATCTACGTTTCGTTCCCCGCAACATAAAGAAGATGGGTGTTCATGGTTGAATTCCATGTATGGTAGCTTAGGATGTTTCCTAATAGGACCTTCGAAGATGTAATGTAATTTTTTTAAATAAATGAATATGTGTTCTACCCATGGGGTAGATGATTGTTGGTATTCAATAATGAGGATATAATTTAGAGAATTTGTGAACATGGTTTTTTATTCCTAGAGGGCTTAGTAATTTGATTTAATGTAATTTCAATGTAATCTAGAAACTATTAATGTTTAATTAATTGGTAAATAATTAATTCAAATAATGTGAACATGATGAAAATGAATAATTTATTTTAACGTGGCACTTTAAATGGATGTGTGATTATAGAATTTATGGTCTTATCAGAGGCATTCGGGAGTCTAAGATAAGTTAGATAAAGACTATTTTATGACATGTTTTTTTCCAAAGAGTTTTCTTATATTTTATCATGTAATATTTGTGTTTTCAAATTCTTCCCAACCATATTGTTAGGGCGACTAAAACCCCATGGATTATGATCCCTGATGGGGTCCCCACATCCATGTGTGAGGAAAGATGGATGACAACTACCTTTGGCCCTATAATATTCTCTAGGATGTTAATTGTGTGGGTATTCATGAGTGATTGTTGTCCCCATATATGTGTATAAAGGGATGTAATTTCACGTGGTTATTTCACACATATGTGTTTTGCATGTAGTTTCCCAAGGAATACAATGGGTATAACCTGTATAGGCTGTGATTGATTGAGGTTCCTTAGTTGTTGTATGGGCTATTATGGCTTGAAGTATAATACCGTATTTTTGATACCTGTTAAATGGAAATTACTGGATTCTGGACACCATCGAGTTACATTAGGTTATATGCATGTGGTGGTGTGTTTCATGAGGTTTGTGTTTTGGTTCTTCACCTAGGTGTTTGTGGGCAAGCATTTTTATAGAGAGATGCTCAGGATGTGTGACATTGGGGTAGAGTAGCAAACCAATTGATGAATTATTATAGGGTAAACATGATATTAGTTACTATATTATATTCTATTTTATGTGATACTTGGTGAGACTATCCATGGTGAGTTAGAGAACATAGTGTACATGTTTACTAGTGGAGTTAGTTTCACTTTTTGTTTTCTAGGGTTTACCATTATTTAATTATCATTTGAATGAGTGTATTTTGGGAGGAAAATAATGAGTATACTATTATACTCACCATTTATATATATATAAATTTATGTTTAGGTCAATTGGGTTTGGCTTGATATTAGACTATTTACTACAGCCATGGGGTTTTTTCGAATCTGTTTGGGCTTCATTTTCCATGCCTTCGTTACTTTTCTTTTGGTACTAGTAGTTTTTCCAATCATATTTAGTTATTTTATAAAGTCATTAAATATTTTAAAATGGATTTTATTTTATATTTTATTCCATGTAGTGGTTTGTTAGTGTATGTCTTATCTCTCTCTTTTACATGTGTTCTCTTATAAGGAAATTTCTCCCATCGGTGTGTTTATCATGCCCTTATTTCATGTCACCAACCTGGGGCCTATTGGAGGTGGGACTCAGGTGTCACTATCTCTCTTATCTAATTTCAATCTACGGAGGGGTACAACTTGTAGGGACGAGGTCATAATAGAGTGCTATCAAAGGGTGTTTGAGAGATATGTTGGATTTTGTAGTTAGTCATAGGTGAAGTTGTGTTGGTCGATATGAAAATGGTATTAGATCAGTTTAAAAATTGTTGTAAACATAGGATGCAGACATAGAAAAGGGCATTAAGGACCCCCTATAGCTTGTAACATTGTGTTTCTAAATTACAGTTTCTTCTAAACTAGGTGATACTAGTTTCAGGATATATGCCTAGGAAAGTATCATGCATAATTCAATATTGTTCTTGTGTTTTAATGGGTAAACAATAGGATTTGTTAGCCTAAAAATGAATAAAATAAAAGAAATATTAAATTTTAAGATCATAAATATTCTTTTTTTTTGGGTTAAATTGTTTTTTCTTTTTCAGGTATGGCTCTAGGTCAGAGTCCACATCAGGTTTCAGTAAAAGGTGTTCAGAAGGATGTGTAAGTAGTTCACCACAAGGTAGTGGTGGATGAAAACAGATACAGGATGACACTCTGAGAGTTTTAGTGCAAGATTATGCCTAGGTATGAGGGATCTTTTTCAGATTCATTCATGTAAGACTATTTGGGGAAGGTTGAGAAAGCCTTTAATTCTATATGTTCTTAGATATAGTATTGGGTATCATTTTCTATGATGATTCCATGTGGGGTAACAAGGAATTTTTTTTATTTTTCCTCAAATATCTCGATGATTTGAAAGTTGTAACATCTTCTATATTCCCATGTATTATCATTATAAATTTAATGGATTAATTTCGAAACTAGGTGATGAGACGACATGCGATTTTGAGGCCTAATTTTTTCAAAACAATTGTTTGGAAAATATTATTCATTAAATAGAAAAGATATTTAGTTTTCCTAAAAAATGAAAATAAATATTAAATGGGTGGCTAGATCAGAAATTTGAGGGCACCATTGAGTTCAGTGTAGTGAATTTACCATAGGTGTGACATAAATTTTTTCATCATGGGTTGTTTGTTGAAAAATTCACTGAGTGCTTATCCATAAATAAAATAATATCATAAAAATTATTTTGATGTATGGAAACTCCTTTTTATTATATACTGTCACAAATTTATTGTTTTCCTCATAGATCTAAATTTTCTCTTGATATGTGGAGAAGAAACTCTGGGGAAACTGTTGGAGAATGGAAACAGATCGATCGAAAAATGCCCCTCAGATTTGAAAAATCAAGGATCAATTGAGATGCAGATACCATTTAGTGTTAGTGACTGATAAAAATTTATGTTGGTGTATTATCAATTTAGATTTTCTTAATTATTAATTTACAAGATGAATTCTGGTCAATCCACAAACAGATTGATCACTGATTTAATCATTGTTGTCTGATGGGATAATATAAGTGAAATTATTCAGATGATTATTTTAATTCCTCTTCATTTTTCCTTACAATATAAAAAGATTGAGGAATACATAAAAAAGGATGAGGTTCATTACTTAAGGTATTCCTTGTCCTTTTCTCTCCTCTTTTCTTCGTGTTCTTTGTTGTTGGACCCATTTGTCCATGGTTTGACTTTTCAGGTAGCTATAAACATGATCAGTCTCCCTGATTCACAGAAAACTGACAACAGAGGATTGATCTGGGTAGATTGGGACTTGAGGAGCACATCTCTCTAACCAAATAAAATAATGGGCCTCATAGGTGTCTTGGTGGTCTATAGAAGGTACAACCAATGTGGTTCTGGCATGGATAACTGGCATAGTGATGTGGTGGAATCAATATCCTAGGGGATGTAGTGATCAGAGGTGGAGGTGATTAGGGAAACGATAGTGACTGAGGGACACGGAGACAGGGGAGTCGGGGATGGGAAGGTGGCATAGTCTGGGATACGGAGGTGGCCCGATGCAGGGAAGAGGGAGGTGGTAGAGCCCTAGGAGGTGGAATTAGAAACAACCAGATGTGATGTTTTGGGAGACCATATAAGCCATTTCTGGGCAGGTGCCCCACACACCAGGGGTTTCTGGTTAGGTGACCATTACACCCGAGGGTCAGGCTAGTCAGCCCCTGTGCTAGAATGCTAGGATGAGTGAATGATTTGGGCCCATTGTTCCAGATCCCGGCATGGAAAACAGTGGTGGTCGACTATGAGCAGTAGTCTCTCTACCTATCACATGGCCACAATTTCTGGTGAAACGATCGACTGTGGGGGTTAACTGCGGCGGTTGTGGGGCAGTTGGTAGGGGTGGTCGACATCCAAATCCAGTGGACGAACCATGCAGTCAGACCAAGTCACCATTGACCTACCTTTTAAATTTCGAACTTCCATAAAATTCAAAAGATATGTTTTTTTGGAAAGTATTCTAGAAATTTGGACATTTTCAATGAAATAGACCTTTTGAGATAATTTGGTGAGTTTAAATCATGGAATATTATAGTTTGAGATCATTCCCTATATCATTTATTTGATGGTTTAGTATGACATTACATCGAAATTTCTGGATGTAGTCCACTCTATAGGGAGAGTCCTAGATAGAGTTATGGTGTACCTCTATGGAACTAGATAAGGATCCTCTATAACCCCAAGTGGAGATTTTTTTAATCAATTTAGCCTACATGATAATGGTTTTTTTCATCTGTCAAGTGGGCTGCATTAGTTGGGTTAGTTATATTCTCTGAGCAGGTTCTACTACATTGTGGGTTGATCGATATTGGGTTTGTGGTATTCCCCAATGTGTTGGGAAGGATCCCCTCTCTTTATATCACCATAATCCTCTTACATTGAGTTCAAATTTGGGTAGGTAAAAATGGTTTAGACCTCTCTGTGAAGGTATCAGATGATATCAAGCCTCAAGGAGTAAGTTCTCTCGAAACAAGCTTGCATAAGGCTGAATCATGTTGTTGGTAGTTGGTTATGACAACCTAATGGCATGGTGTCTCTCTTGAGTATATCTGGATATTTGGTTATAACTATTTCATATAAATATACCTATATGGAGCTTATTATACTTTATTTTGTGGTATCTCCTTTTTTTATTTCATTTTTTTGTTTTGAGGTTTCCTTATGGGTATAGTAATTCCCACCCATTCCTGGGATTTTTGCACATGTGTCATTTCTTATGAAGATGATCAACCCTTTAATGAAGTCCTAGGTGGACCAGGACAAGGATGTTTTTAGAAAGACTAGCTAGATGAGGTGTGTTCCTGAGAATCATAAAGCTGTCCCCGTATATATTTTCTTATAGGTTGGACTTCTAGTTATAGTAAAATTATGGTGGTATTATTTTTTCCCTATTTACATTCCAATAATTTTCCTACTATACTCTAGTTCTCAGATATAGTGGTTTTCATTCCTTGATTTCTAGTATTTTTACATTTTAGCATTTGTGTCTTGGAGATGAGTGTGTGGATTTAGGAACATTAGGCTAATTCCTCCAATTTGAGAGATATGCCTACTTGGTGCTTGTCACTAGCCTGTGTCCTATTAGTGGTGGGAATTGGGTAGTCACGTCATGTTCCCCTCTAGTATGGGTCGTGATAGAGAGTTTTCAGATCAGTTAGTTTCTAATTCAGTATCAGGAATATGTTTTTTTGTTTTGTGGAAACAATGTTATGTGTTTTGAGAAAAACATTTTGTATTGGGGCTCCAGTGTGGGTGCAGCAGCCAATGTGTCCATACACCAGGACTCTGACTACCTATTTTTTTGACTCGGTACATGAAAATATTTGTTTCAAGGAGAAACAATAGTGTATGAATCATGTAATAATAGTTTTTTTTCATCTCATTCATGAGTCAACACTTTATATATATTCTATTGATATTGGAAAAAATTATTTTATTTTAGGATATATCTAAGGAGACAACTAACTTGGATTCTACTATGTGATCATTCAGATGATCCACCTACTGAAAAAATAGGTACAGGGGTATGTACCATAGATAACCCCTCATGGTGGTTTACCAGCTATACCACCACTCATTAAGTAGTATCTCTTACTGAAACTACTAGATGAGGATGCACATAGACTGAGTATGGTTTAGAAGCTTCAGAGGAAAAAAATTCCCATGTTTTGTTGAGAACTAGACCACTAGTTATTTGAGTATTGGCTAGAGGCATTCACCCATGTTATCTACCTTTTGAGGATGTTTTTGGACCAAAAGGAAGTCATCACCATGAGTCTTCTTCAAGGCTCCACTGGGTGTTGGTGGTTCTGGATGACATGGCATCATGATGAGATAGCTCTCCCCTGGATAGATAGTGAGCGTCTCTTTAGAGATTAGATATATACATCCATGTTTCAATTGGTATACATACACGCAGTTCCAAAATATGCAGTAGGGTTGTATGACTATTAAATAGTATACATTGAGGTTTATTGATATTTTTTTCTACTCTATATTTGTGGCATGAGATCAGTTCTTTTGGAATTAGACCTTCAAGAAGGTATTGATATGGGACATCAGGGCGTCATTATTATCCCTTATAATTCCCACTTATGATGGGGTACATGAGTTGGCCCTGTTATTGGAGAGTTTTCAAGAGGATAAGAAATTACTAGTGGGAGCTAGTAGTGGGAACTTTTTTGTGACATTTGTAGTAGAAAGCTAAAGACAATCACAATGATCGAAGTGGGATAGGAACATCCGATGATGATCCCAGGACTCAGGGTCCAGGGTATAGAGCTCCAAGGGATTTTCAGGTCATCCTAGGGATAGATGATATTACACATGCGGTGGTTGAGGATATATGTAATGATATTGACCAACTCGTTTTATAGACGATCAAGGTATTGTAAAGGGACCTCCTAGGTATAGATAGATATACGAAGTGGGTGATCTGCAGGGTGGGAGATGAGGTAGAGGATTAGGTAGGGAAACATTAGGTGATTTTAGGTTTAACCTATTACCACCCCCACCCCCATTTGTTCCACTACTGTCTAAGGGAGTAGGTATACATGGATGAGTCCAGTTGGAGGAAATGGAGGATTATGACCCCAAGGCTCAATGGATAAATTGTGAAGTGACCTATGTCTTTTCCACAGTAGTTGTAGCAGTGATAGAAAATGGTTCTAGTAATTAAATTCTTTCCATTAACCTTATTCGGGACTCGAAGACTCCGGTTGAACCGTTGACATGACCCTTACACATAAAGACACATACGAAAGTAGATTTGATGATTATAGACTAATGATAATAGTGGTCTATGACTATTAGAGGATAGTGTTTTAGTTAGGATCATGTGGTACAAGCGTTTGGTCCTTACGATGTCATTCCATGAATGGACTGGTTATCCACTGTATTTGGTCATATTGACTATTTTAGGTTTAGAGTGTTTTGTTTTCAGAGTGATGGAATTAGGTTTTCCATTTTTGGTGGAAATAAAACACATGGAGAACGGTATGGAATCACACATTGGAGGGTACAGTCGATTACACATTAGTTGGTTAGCCTCACCCTCAATATAGGGAATTACATGAGTCCTCAAACTCCAGAAGTGGTGGAGAATTATGATGATATATTTCTTGGAGATGTTCCATGTTAACTAACTCTCATGGATATGTTATTATTTAATGATCCACACATTGGGATGAATCTAATATCTTCACCTACTTGTCGTATGGCTCTCACATAGATTCGGGGGATGAGGGTGCTGTTAGAGGACTTTCAGAGGAAGGGCTTCGTGAGACCTAGTGCTCACCATAGGTAGACCTGTTTTTTCATGAAGGTAAAAGATATCCTGAGGCTTAGTGTAGATTATCGGGGATTTAATCAAGTAACTGTGAGGAACATGTCTGCACTACTGTAGTTCGATGACCACTTTGATCGGTTGAAAGGGGTATTAGGGTTCCTGATGATTGACCTCATTTCAGGTAATCCCCAGTTGCATGTACAAGGTGAGTATATATTTAATATGGTCTTCAAATTTCATTATGGTCACTATGATCACATGGTTATGCCATTTGGCATGATTATCACCCTAGAAGTTTCCATGGGGCTCATGAACTAGATCATTTATCCTTACATAGAGCAGTTTATGGAAGCCTTCATTATTGACATCCTAGTATTATCAACATCTGAGGGGGATCACACGACACACTTGGGGATACTCCTGGATACACTCTAAGAAAAATAACAATAATTGAATCTATCTTAATTTGAGTTCTGGATTAAAGAAGACCATTTTCTTGGACACTTCCTCTCAAATACTGAAGTAGTTATGGATCCAGAAAAGGTTCAAGTAGTTCATTCTTGGGGGCCACCCAAGTGTTTTACTAAGGTGCAGAGTTTCCTAAGGTAGGAAGGGTAATTTTGATGGTTTTTACCAAACATATCCAGTGTATAAGTACCCTTAACATCATTAACATAAATGGTAAACCCTTCATGTTGGAAACGAAATTCCAGCAGTTTATTCCAAAGTGGAGGTAGAGGATGATGAGTACTCCCATGCTGAAGTTACTGGAGGAAGGCTTTGAGTACGTTGAGTTCTTCAGTGATTTACAAAGTGATCATAGTTGCATCATTTTGTCTTGTAAATTACTGATTAACTATAGTTCACACTAGTTGATACTGCATGAGAAGAATTACGTGACCCATAATCTTAATCTAGTATTGGTAGTCTTCTCATTGAAGATGTGTAAATACTACATGATGCACTAGTAGTTCGTTGTCTACCCTTGTCACTGGAATCTCAAGTATATATTCTCTCAGAAGGACATAAAATTTATATAGAGGATATGGATTTATTTCCTCAAGTATTATGACATTGATATTGTCTATAATTCAGGAAATTGGAAAGTGGTCACATATACTCTGAGTATAAGATATCGTTTGTAGTTGTTGAATGATGTGTCAAATAATTTAGCCTCAATGTAGATATCATTTATTGATAGAGATAGAGAATCATACATGTAGTGGATGTTCTTATGACCTCCTCTCTTATAATGAGTAAGGGAGGAAAATCATGGGGACACCTACTAAGATACCTTATGTGAAAAGATTTCAAAAATGCATTATACTTATAGAAAATAAAATGTGCGGAGGAAGTCGATCTTTTTTGAGGGTGCATAGTTGAACCTTTGGAAATGTAGGTGGAGGTTTTGAGGGACTTCCACACATCCCCTTTAACTGTACATATAGGTGTGGAAAATATTTACCAAGGACTCTAGAAATAGTATTTGTGGCCATGATGAAAAATGGGGTTATAGAGCTTATCTATCAATTACTCACTTATCATCAAGTGATGGGTGAGAACTAGGTTCCATGAAGTTTATTTTAACCC
Source organism: Viscum album (assembly GCA_963277665.1). Lineage (NCBI taxonomy): Eukaryota > Viridiplantae > Streptophyta > Magnoliopsida > Santalales > Viscaceae > Viscum > Viscum album. The sequence goes on along the minus strand of OY728122.1, from coordinate 2,107,437,372 downwards.
CTTGAGGTTCTATAGTTGACGTGGGATATAATATAGATAGAAATTGTGATATATTTACCATATATGTTGAAGGGACATGATGTCATCTATGTGATCATTGACCTACTCACCCAGTTGACCCACTTCATGAATTTTAATGTCCAGAGTTTAGTAGAGAGACTGTGATGCCTCGATGTGAAGTTGATAGACTAAAATAGGGATTCCCATTAATTATTGTTTCACTTAGTGAGGATCACATCACATACTGATTATGCAATGGATTGCAGGAGATGCTTGGGACGCGATTATGCTTCTGAAGAGCATTCCACCCACCTGCGTAAGGCAAGACTTAGTGGATCATTCAAGTTCTACTGTATATGTTATGCGAATTCATGTTAGACATTTTACATTGTTGGGAGGATAACCTTTCATTGTTGGTGTATTTTTACAATAACATCTATCGTTCTATCATTCTTATGGAACCATTCGAGGACTTATACGAGCAACTATACATGTAACCCCTTTATTGGACTGACCTTGGAGAGTCACCACACACATGGTTCTAGAGATGGTTTTATATACTATGGAGAAGGATAATATGATTCAAGAGTGGAACAACAATACATAACCATATGAAGTCTTATGTTGATAGGTGACATAGGACATTCGAGATTGAGGAAGGATACCATGTGTTCTTTTGGGTTTCACCTCGATTGGGATTGCAGATATTTGGTTGGGGAATAATGTTATCTCTATGGTTCATCATCCCTTTCCAGTTATGGAGAAATATAGGTGAGGTGGAATAATTCATGGATCTTCCACCACTATAAGATCGAGAAAACATAATCTTCTGTTTGTTCCAGCTATATAGGTATGTGCATAACCCATCACACATCATTGATTAGGGTGATATGGAAATCAATGATGGAGAATCATTTACTAAGTACCTGATGAAGATTGAGGATCTGGAGGAGAGGATCCATTATTGGTGGTTGATTTCATTGGTTGGTGTCCGGTGAAAGCATGAATGTCTCAAGGAATCACAAGGGAGTGGGAGGATCATATTAGTGCTCAGTAGTGTCATTTTATTGAGTATCCATTGGTTTAGAATTTATGCATGTAAATCCCTTTGGTTGGGAGAATATAACATCTCAGATATCCCATGTATTATTTTTATAAATTGTATATGTTCATTTGAAGAATAGGAACTGAGACGGATTACAATTCTAACACGTGGTTTTCGCAGAACAATCATTTGAACAATATTAATCATTTAATAACAGGAGCATGCAGTTTTCTAGAAACATTCGAAGAAAAAATAAATGGGTGAACTGATCAAAAATCTGAGGGATTCATTGAGTTTAGAGTAAATAATTTACTATATATGCAACATAACATTTTTTGTGTGGTTCATCTATAGAAAAAGTCAAAGAGGGTGTAATCATAAAAAAATAATTTTATAAAAACATTTTTGACACATAGACTCTCATTGTTATTAAATAATTTCAATAATTTTGGATTATCCTCATAAATGAAAATATCCTCTAGAGATTTGGAGAATAACCCTTTGAAAAACCATATGATAATGATGATGGATTGATCTAGTGATGTTCCTTCTATCCGATGAATCAATGATCAATGATGACATAATGATATATCATCGTGAGCAACCAATCTAGATTGAGGTGGGGTGGTTGTTTGTTTTTGGTATCTCTATGCATGATTTCCATGAATAATGATGGTCATTCCAAAAATAGATGAATCCACTGTTTGATTTTTGTTTTGAGGTGGGATATTATCTTCAGGACTATTGGGATATTTATTTTAATTCAATTTCATTTATCCATCATACATAAATAGATTGAGTCCAACAAGAACAATGGAAGAAGTTTATTTCTTATTGTGTTCATTTTGTTTTCTTCTTGTTCTTTACATTATTTTTAAATAGACCCCATACCCCCTATGGCCATGTATAAACTTCTCAGGTGGCTACAAATCTAATCGGGCCATTAGATTAGAGGGAAAAAATAACATTGATTAGATCTATGTAGATCGAGACTCGAGGAGGCCCAAACTATGTCCATTTCAAATTCAAAGCATAGGTGGTGAATGAGTGGTCTGTGGAAGGGACCAATGATGTGGGTCTTGTATAGCAGCCTAATATGGTGGGGTGGTGGAATTGGCTTCCTAGGGCAATAGAGGTAATCGGGGAAGCGACAATAGAAGGTGGAAACATTGGCTGTGGGGCGTGGATATAAAAGAGTTAGGGTCATGGAGGCAGTGGTCATGTGGGATACGGCTGGTGATAGTTTGGACAAAGTTGGGCCAGGTGGCCAATGTTCCAACTGTTTAGGCCTTTTGAACTATCTAGGCCTATAGGGCCAGTTTGGGCCCCACCAGCTGGGTCGGACTATGGGAATTTGAGTTGATGTCAAGCCATTTTTAACCATGGCGATCAACCCCCATATTAAGTGGACTGACCGTGTGGGTGGTATAAAATCCATATGACACCTCTTTGAAATTTAAATGTGATATAACATTTAAATGGTTCATATGTTTAATGATCCACCTAAAGCTTTGAGATCTTGACAAGTATTTTTTAGAAAATGTGCTGATTTTTCAGCATGGACCAGTATAGGTTGAAATCATTCCATTGGTCGTTTCCTCGAGGGTTTTGTATATCATTACATCCACATTATTGGATATTAGTCCTTTCTAGAGGACAAGTACTAGATAGAGTTATGATATTCCATTGGGGGACTGGAGTAGGATCCTACAACACCCCTAGTGGAGTTTTGCGTAATCGACATAAGCATCACTATCTGGGTGTTTGTTCTCCATGTTGATGTGGAAATCAATAGGGTTAGTGGTTTTCTATGGGAAATATCCTCTACAATGCGGGTTTATCTAGATTGGGCTCATTTTATTCTCTAGTGCGTTGGAAAGGATCCCCTCTCAATTTATTATAATCATCATTGGCCAATGCGTTCAAATTTTGGCATGGCCCAAATGAGCTTTAAATCATTATGAGTGTCTATGATGATATTATGGATCAAGGAGCGAGTTATCCTTGAATGAGCATGCTTCGAGAAGAATCTTGTGGCATCCAGTTGGTTATAACCACCAGATGGTGTGGTGTCTCTCCTTAGTATATTTTTATATTCTTTTACCTATGTTGTAGACATATATCTCTATGGAGCTGACTGTATTTTCCTTTATGGTATCTCCTTTTTGATATTTTATTTTTGGTAATAGGGTTTCCTAGTGGGTATTGTTATACTCACCCTGGCATGGGATATTACAACATGTGTCATTTCTTGTGTATATTATTTAACCATTGATGGACTCCTAGGTGGATGTGTACTAGGTGGTGGTTAGTGAGGGTAGAGAGATATGGTGCAATCCAACAATCTATATTGTAGTCTCAGTCATATTTTCGTACATGTTGGACTTGTGGTTACAAACTCTTTGTGGTGGGATAGTTTTGGTCCTATATACTTTCCAGTACATTCTCTTTTGCACACTATTTGTCGAATATAATGGTTTTCATGCATTCATTTCTTGGAGTTATTACATTTTAGAATTTGATTTTTTGGTATGTGTGTGTGTGTATTGATACTTTTGTCCAATGCCTCCAATTTGTGGGATATGTATAATCGGTGCTAGTCACCAACCCATACCATATTGGAGGCGGGCTTGGGGTAGTAACTGCATGGTCCCATCTAGGATAGGTCGGGACAATAATCCCCTAGGATCATTTCTCTAACCAGTCCAGAAATGATTATCTTTTTGTGACCATGAAAGAAATGAAGATCTTCTTACTATTAATCTTGGGTGCTCTAGTGGTTGAGAGTTTGGGATCCATTTCTGGAACCTTTTGCGATATGATTCAGAACTACTCCTATATAAGGATACCTTAGTGAGTCATTTTGATGAGGCTTTGAATCCATATACCCAGCACCATGTCACACTTAATTTTCTGATGATGTATCTCAAGGAGCTAGTGAAGGAATAAATCATTGAGTGGGTGTTATACTGAACATGATCCCCATGAGTGGGGAGTCATTAGGATTCCTCATGAAGTGTAACTATGGAATGGGGTTCCCAGTTTTTAGGATAGAAAAGATGTTTATCAGCTTGTAGTAGGTCCCAACCCTTACTGTCTTGTTTCTCAATGGGAGGAGTCTCTTGGTCCTGTTATAAGGGATCACATTGGTTTTTTTATTATGGAGGTAGAGCTTATCAGTTGTGAGAGTTCTTAGCCTTCCAGATCGATCCGTGTGTGCCAGTTTTTCTACTTTGGGTTCCTCCATTATTGAAGATCCTACTGAGGAAACTACATAATGTTTCTCTACTTTGGGATCAAAAAAGATTTAATGGGGTAGGATGAGGGTATCCCCTATATTCTCACCATTATTATAGATCATAGAATGACCATGGAGGTGGTCATTGGAATGGTCATATAGGATTTGGAGAAGGTCATGGTCAGTTCCATGCATTTCCAATTCCAACACCAGCTGAGATAAATGCTATACCAGTTACACATTAAATATTTTATACTTGGGTGAGTAACATTTCTCATCCAATATTGAAACAGTTTTTAATATTACCTACCAATTTCCATGCTTCAGAACATGTGGTAGTGAGACATCCAGTTCTCTTGGCACTGACTACTCCATTTGGAGGACGAGATGATAATTTTGACGTGGGTATATAATGTGAGCTAGTTTTGAGGTAGTACCACTCTTGGGTAGATTTTATATGTTTATGGATAAAACCATATTACATCATCCTCAACATGAATTTATTGTATTCTGTGAAAATGTTTTTATATTTAACAAGATACAGGTTGTGTTCTCTGATTTTGATGGAGAGACAACATTTTTTTGCAAGAGAGACTCTCAGATTGGATTGTGGCGTGTTCCATCTATGTCATCCTTGATGGATGGGATGGTGGTCAGTTTATTATATGTTAAATAGTCTTTTATTCCCATTGTTGTAGAGGAGTACCATGATGTCAATCGATAAGAGGTTCTAGAGTTTCCCCCTTCAAGAGAGATCATGATTTCAATTGATCTATATCTTGGAATGTCTCCTATCTCTATGGATCCAATAGGATACTACCTTATAATTTGTGAGATATGTGTGTATGGCTTTATGGTTTTTTTTGTGTTGTTTTGTTTAGTTGAGTGTTTCACCATGGGGTTCACTATTTTTGTTCATAATGATGGCTTATGAAATCTTATGGTTTTGTATAGTTTATTTTCAATTAAACCATGTGAAATTTTAGTTTGTAATCTCATTCCATGGATTGATGATTTTTATGATCAACTAAATGATCCATGTTGGTTCTTGAAGCTCGATTTGGGGCGATGATATCATCAGATGCATTTAAAGAATGAGGTAATTCAGAATACTACATTCTCATATCTTATTCAGAATTACATGTTTTTTGTGACTCCATTCAATACGAAGAATGATGGATCTATGTCCATGGTGTTAATAAACACTATTTTTTGGGAGTTCCAATATATTTTCATGGTGGTTTTTATTAATGACATCCTTGTGTACAATATATCTGAGGAGGAGCATGTAGAGCATTTAAGTTCCACTTTTGGGAACTCTTCATCATGAGAGAATGTTTGGGAAGTTTTCGAAGTGTATGTTTTTGCCTAGGGAACTCTGTTTCATATGTAATGTTTTTTCTAGTAGGAAGTATTTGTGCATCCTTTATATATAGAATCATTTTCATCTTGGGTATCCCCCTTGATATTGGCATATGTTTAACTTTTACATGATCATGCAATCTATTACCGATGTTTTGAATCAAATTTAGCTCACAAGTGGACTCCACTGATAATGTCGAAAAAAAAGGATGTGGTGTTCTTGTGGACTAATTACAGAAATATTTTGAGTAACTGATGGAGAATTTTTTCAGTGATTTTGTTTATTTTCTACCAACAGAATAATTTCTGTTTGTGATTTTCTGTGATTATTCACATTTGGGGATGGGATGCATTTTGATGATTCATAGATGAGTCATTTCATATGGGTCTCAGTATTTACAACACCAAGAGTGTAACTATATAACGCATGTTCCTTACTTGGTTGATGTGGTGTTTCTCTAAATTTGTAGAGACATTAACTCGTCAGTGAGAGTTTTTGGGTATTGCTCAATCATAAGGGCCCATGGGATGTTTTCTCCCAACGTGACATGAACATGCACCAACATCATTTGACAGAGTTCTTATAGGACTAAGGATTTTTAATTTTGTATACACCTATAATGGGGAACATTGTAGCTGATGATCTGATCAGGAAGTCAGGTAGTGGTGTAGTGCGTGCATCTGGGGATTCCTAGAGAGTGATGGAAGAACATTCAGTATTTCTTCAAGATATGGGAGAAGATTGGGGAAGAGGTTGTATTTCTTATATGATGATGCAGTCATCTCTACTGCATCACATAGAGGAATCCCAGTTAGGGAATCTATATGTAGAGGTATAGAGTGACCAAGTTGTTTATGGTGATGTTGTTGATGGTTAGTCCGATGATTAACAACATCGAGTGTTGTTTTAAGGATGTCATTTGATTCCTTTGATGATGTGTGATATGGTTCGTAGAGAGTTCCATAGTAAGACATTGGTGGTGCATCCTAGCACGAGAAATATCTATTGATCTGTGATGGGTTGATTTTGGTGGCCTGGGATTAAGAATGTAGTTGAAGGGTTTGTATCATGATTTTTTTTCTTCTAGAAGATTAATGTCTAGAACTATGAGCACAATGGTTTTCTTCATCGATTATATTTTCCTAATTGGAAGTACCAGGAAATCTCGATGGACTATGATACCAGTTTACATCCTAGTTAGGGAGTCTTTGATGATATATATGTGATAGTGTATTATTTAATGAAATTTGATACATCATTAAGATCAACGAGTCGATCTTCATTCATGTTTTTTCGAGAAAGTATCTGGAGGAGGTGTTGAGACTCCACTGGATCCTGAGGATGATCATTTTTGATCAAGAACTTCATTTTACCTCCATGGGTGGAGAGGTCTGTAGCATGATTTTGGTTCTCAAATATTCCTTAACACTTATTTTGATCCACACATGGAAGTCCAAATAGAGCTTAGCACCCAGAATCATGAATACATTATGTTCTCTTATGTCATGGATTTTGGATGTTTGTGGACGAGGCATCTACCATTGGTTGATTTTTCTTATAACAATAGATTTTACTCATCTATTGGAATGTCTCCATAGGAATCCTAGTATTTCCAACCATTATTTTCTCCGTTGTTCTAGACTAGGGTCATAGATTCATTAATTATTGGTCCTAAACTCATACAAAATATGATAGAGATGTATCAGGTTATTCATGAGTTGACGAATACATCACTAGGTCATCAGTAATCCTTTGATGGTCATTGGAGGAGACTTCTGGATTTCTACAATGGGGGTTATTTTTCCCTCAAGGTGACTCCCCATCATGTAATGTGATGTTTTTCTTGTTGGATCATGAATTATCCCTAGTTTGTTCGGCCTTTTGAGGTGTTATATCCTGTGGGATCAATAATGTATCAGATAGTGCTTCCCACATAGATGAACTTGATGCGTGATATTTTTCATGTGTTGCATCTCCATCATTATCTCCCCAGTGAATCTCAAATCACTTATTGGGGGGATATCGATGTTGATTATGATGCTACATTCATGGAGTGTTCTATAGAGATCATTGACTATAAGGAGAAGGTGTTTCTCTAGAATTATATCCCATTGGTTTGTGTATTGTAGTGGAAATGTGGTGGGGAGGAGAGTACATGGGAATGTGAGTCGTAGGCATTTTCTATGTACCATGAGCTATTTGATGTTTAGATTTTCTCATATAATTATGTTCCTTTTGTTGTTGTAGACCGCTTTTGGGATTATGAGACGACTTTCTCTCTTTTTAATTTTTTTTACTTACTCTCTTTCCAAGGGAGGTGAAGGCGTGTGGGGTATGCCACAAATATAATGTTTTTATATTAATGAGGTTAAATGTTTCTAATATCCTGTTTTACTTTTGAAATATTTGACAATTAGTTTATCAATGCACCATGTTGATCCCCTTGTTCATGGATGGGGTGGTTGAGATTCTATAGTGCTGAGATATTTTGAGAGGTATCTCATGGGGTGGATATTCAGACATCCCTCTTTTTTGTTTCCTCTCAATGATGGTTTTTGATTTTAGAGGAAAATAATTTTTGGAGAGGTATATAATGTAAAGGCCTAGATTCGTGAAGATTGGCCCTTTTCATGTTTCAAATGATTAAGATTCTCGATGGAGGCTTAGAGGAATTATAAAGGATTTCAGTTTCTAGAAGATGGATTAAGGGAGGTTTAACACCATGTAATAATTTTACATGACAATAATGTAGGTTTCACAACATGTAATTATTCTTGGTTTGAAAAATAATAAAATATATAGGTCTCACAATTATTATAGGAAACCATACCTTGAGGATTTCATGATAATAAATGGGATTACAAGTCATGTAATTCCCAATTGGAGTGTTGTTTTAAGAGTTGTCATCTACTTGGTTCATTCATAACCCTAAGGTATCAAGCTCTCTTCCACTCATTCTCATCAACCCTACAACCCCTCATTGATTTTTTTGGGATACCTTCATTAAGGATTGATTACTAGATTCCATCCTTTGATCTATATCATTCTATATTCTATATAAGGTATGTTATTTCTCCATTATTGTGGTTTCTACAATCAATTTCTTCCAACTAATCTTTCATAGGTGATATAACATGATTCAGATGATTCTAATTATTTTTTGGTTGTTTGTTGGTGCGATTGTGGCATGGTGTCCTTGGGTGGATACAGTTCTTGTAAGAGATGAGATCGGGATCTGTTATGTTAGTCCATTCCTGTGTGAAGAATGTGGACACCCTTTTTGAGGATCGGGATTCAATGCTTATAATTTATTTACAAGAAATTTTAGATTGGACATTTTGTATCCCCTTAGATCAAAATGAAAATATCCTAATAATTATTTGAATCCTATTGATGAATTGGTATCCATTTCATGGAAATGATGTAGCTTTTTTCGGGATAATTATTTGGCTCTTGATTTTATAAGAAGTTATATATTTATTAAATTCACTACACTATAATTTTAAATTGTAAAATAATTTAAATCTATATGTAATTGATCATTAATTGGATAATAGTTTTAAAGAGGTATTTTTAATGAATGCATTTGATGTTGAAATTCAATGATAACAAAATTAATGAAATTTTGAATGTTAAATTTATTTTTTTAATGAAAAATAAGAATGTTAATTCGTGAGGATAAAATAATGAAAGGCGTGTTATATAAATTTTTTCATTAATTTTTGATAGCTTGATAAATCATGTTTCTTGAGTTTACTATATTTGGAACATGTGACTAATGAATCGGTTAAATCAAGAAGAAATATGAAGTGGTTGTGTGAAAAAAATATAATTCCTTCGTATGCCATGAGTATCCCATTTTCTTGTAAATGTTTAGTGAAATGTTATTTGGATCCTTCATTTATCATCAGGTGTGAAAAATTAATGCCTTCTTTAAGGGACAATATCTCTGTTACAATGATTTGTTTCCTTATATAGGTGATGTGTTGTGAATCTTAGATGGATGGTCATGCTAGGATGTTGTGGTATGATGGATGGGGAGCCCTAGTTGTTGTGTTAGTAATTTATGCATGGAGTGGCAGGATGAAGCAGGGTATTCATGTGGGTGTTGAGGAGGACATTAGAGATGTGGAAACAGGATAAAGATAGGAATACCCATTGATATGAATTAGGATTATTATTTGAGTCTATTATTTGGTTGATGGATAAGTTTTTTGTTTATATAACTTCCATTCTCCATTTCATGAGGTTAATGGATGTTCATGTTTTATGAATTCTTTGGTATATTATGATTGATTCCTACAGTACCAAGAAATATGGAAGTAATTTCTTTAACTAAATGAATAAATTTTTAGCCCATGGTGTTTGATCATTCTAGTATGAAATGCTATAGTTATAATTCTTAGAAGAGTTGTACTAAATTTTATTATAATTGGATGTCAGGTAATTTTTTTGTGAAGATAATGTAATGTAATGTGGAAAATGTAAATGGTCAATTAATGGTTAAATAATTAATTAACATAATGTGAAACTGATGGAATAGAATTATGTAATTTAATGTACCTCTACAAATGGTTGTGTTATTATAGGATATCTAGTCATAGTATAGTCATCCAGGAGTCTAAGAGAATTTAGTTTTAGTTTAATTTGAGACTATTTTATGCCCATAGTGTGGTTGTGAGAAATAATATATCCTGTACTTTTGAATTTTTATATGCTACTCCACATGTCTGTTAAGGTGATTGACACCCGAGGGATTCTAAGCAAGGGGGTGTTTTCTATTATATCACGGTGGGAGGATGGATGGTTTTGTATCCCCTTTGTCTCTACTCTCTTCCCCTGTTAGTTACACGTGTTGGTATAAAAAATGGTTAGTTTTACCCATATATGTGGGTATAGGGTTGTAATAGATTGTGATTATATTACACACCTCTATTATGGATATAGTATCCTAAGTAGAAATATAGGTATAACATGTATTGTAAAACAACCCAATCTGGGCAAACATTAACAGTGCATAACATATAATGATCACATAAACCATTATATAAAGAAACACTCAAAGTATGTACTGTCTAGAGCCTTTAGAAATAGGGAAACACAAAAACTGGTACAAAAGTGAGCTACATTAGATCCCACTATGTTCCACTTTAATATCACCCATCTATGAAAAATAAAAGATATTATGTATCTTCATAACCTCAGATAAAGGAAACATAAAAAGGGGTGATATAAGATAATCAGTAATGGTAAACAATGGAAATATGTTACCAAAAATATGAGAATAGAGGTATAAGAATGTGATCAAACATTAAAATATCATACCCAACATATCAAAGATCATAAAAAAATGGATCATTGGATAATGGTTGATAGTTCATAAGTTGTGAATCATATGGAAATAAGCTACATAATCCATGAAATCATAACCAATGAATAAAACATGGAATTTTGGTACACTCATAAGAATATATAATATAACTTCTATAATAGTCAAATAATCGCATCCAAGACAATCTTAGTATTATAGTTTCACTTTCCATACTATATTTGTAGTTATGGTTCAATCTCATGGACATATTAGTAGCTTGAGTTACAACCTCAAACCGTCTAGGTAGTAATGGTTCACTCTCCTGGCCATCTTAGTAGTCAAGTTTCACTCCCAAGACCATCATAATGTATCTCTTGAGCTATAAATCATTACCTAAAGCATTGGAAGGAGATATAGGTCCCAAAAATTATTTAATAAAATCATACATACACATGGAACAAAATAATAAACAATCATATCATAACCTATGGAAAAAGATACAACTTTCATAATCATTTTATCAAAAATATAACCTGTGAATGAAAAAATGGATTTCATAATCATATAACACGTGAAATAGAAATTAGTTTCATAAACACCATTATATCGACAATAATGTATACAAATATGGAATATGAAGGTAAATTTTTTATCATTTCCATTAATTTCATGCGTAGAATTTATGAATTTCATCTTTAATGGGAAATAATATTGAAATATCTTTTAAAAACATTCCTTTAGGAAAATATCATTTTTTATTTGACAAAAGGATTTTTATGAAAATAAAACCATTTGAAAATAATTTTTCATGAGAATAAAACTATTTAATAAATTTTGAAAGAATTTTTACAACCACTTTACATGAAAACATAAAAAATAATCTTGATGATATTTTGAAACAAAATCCTTAAAACATATAAAAAATCTTGAAAATGTTTTCAAAACCCTTTTCATTGAAAATTCATTGAAACAGTGAATTTATAGTATATTAGGAAAACATTTTATGAATGAAAATAACATATTAGTATTGTATATGAATACTCAAGGTAATGTATTCCATTATAGATAATAAATTTGAATATGCCTAACAATACTTTTTCACTATAGAATATTTAGAATGGTTCCTCAACACGGAAACAATAAGAAGATTCCTTATTAAAAACCACTTTCTGATTAAAAAGTTATAAAATGGGGAAAATATTATTTTAAATATCATATAAGAATAATAGAACATTTTTAGAATAATTTTTAAATACATGATTTTGAATAAACACATATTTATGACTAAAGAGAGAGGTAACAACATAATTTATTAAAAACACTTTCTTAACTATCTTATGTACCAATGATTGGGAAAATGATAATAAGAACTTAATATATCACAAATTACCATAGGATATTAAAATTCACTTGTGTTATTTAGATATGTTTTATAATATTTCATCAAATAAATCATAACCATAAACAATCTCAAAAAGGGATGAGATAATTTTAATAAATTATTATAACTTGACAACTTTGAACCATTCTACCCATAGAAGAAAATTAAGTTAAATGAAGCTTAAAATGTCATGAAGGTTATGAGATTCTTGAAATATGATATCAATGTTATTATATATCATTTATATAAAAATATAGGTGCATGACATGTCTTGTGTCTCAAGGAAGTAAAATTGAGACAAAAATTACATTATCGATTTGGTAACTTTTGGAACATAAACACCATTCATAAAATAACTATGTAAATACCCATATATATAAGTATAAGTGGTATGGAATACATTTATTTTCAGTATAAACACCACATAAAATAATTGATTGGTGGATAAATCATGTATCTTATGAAATAAGGAGTGAGATTAAATTCTCATACCTTACGTCTTGAAACTGTTTATACTCGTACAAAGCTCCTATATAATAAATATTAATTTTTTATAAATATATCACGAAACCATATTATTATATCCAATAACATATATTATTTCATTATGACATTATATTACCCTATCATTACCAATTTTATGTTAAGTATTCACTTCGGGTAATATCCACTTTGTTTATCACATGTGTCTTCATTTATTATATATTTGGTCTGTATATTTATAACACGATTTCAATAATATAAACCATTATATCTATATAATTTATACTATTTATATGTTTATTATTATAAGACATATAATATTGAGGAATCAAATAGAATACACCATTCATGGAGACGGCATGTCGTACGTACATGTGAATGCTATTTACATTTAATAGTCGCGTTGAAAGAAAGAAATTAAAAGTCACACACGAATTACACACACTCAATCATATATAAATATCATAATTAGTTTTTATTTATTATATAATATGTACCATATATATTCTGTAAACCCATTATTAATTGATTCCATGTAGTGTACGAATGAATAAAATCACTTTGATGGTGCGGTAGTACACACCTCCTCAAACGATATTATTGTATTAACAAAAAATTGGAACTATTAAAAAATATTTTGGGAAAGAAATAAAAAATATTAAATTCATAATAAATATTATATATTATATGTATAAATATATTTTCCTTCATAATATCCACTATTAGAAATGATAAAGGGAAAACTAACAATCATTATTTAGTTAGGCGGTAGTCCGTTGTACACGTAAACACTATGTTCGTTACCCACTGGATGGGTGTGACTATATGTTTAGGATGAAACCACTGCATAAAAAAATTCCAGAATATTTAAGAAATTATTTTTTTAATTAAATCATGGAATAATAATATTTCAGGGAGTGGAGAATGAAAATAAAATAAAGGATTTTGAGGGTGGGTGGTACCACTTAATTGGGTAACTACTTTTAGTTATCACCAATGGGATATCTTTGAAAGCTTTATAACCAAAAAAATCAACAAAGAATAGAGAGATTTTTGGGAGATATTTAAGTGGTTTTTTCTCATGAAAAAGTGTCTTGAAAGGTGTGATGATGTGGGAAGAGATGTGGAAATTTCTAATGGAGGGGTGCCACTTTTCTACTGTTTTAAAAGAAAAGAACCCCATCCATGTCTTTTTAATTAAAGTGGATAAATAATGATAAAATGCTGAGAAACATGAGTATAGGGTTGAGATATTACCATAAATTGGATTTAGGACTTGTGTATAGGTCATTTTTGGTCTTAGGGTTGTGGATTAGTCCCTTATTAAGCATAATTTAACCTTAATCATTGAAATTAACTTTAATTACATGACTAATTTTTTGTTCCAAAACAAAGTTGACCATATTATACATTATAAACTATTTAAATTCCAAATAATTAATCCTTTTTTTAAATTAGAAACATAGAAGTGTCAGAAAATAATTTAAATATAATCACATAGTTGGGTCGACAATATGGGGTTTTAATGTAAAAACCTTCATAAGATTGCTATATTTTTATATTGACTTCTGAAGTGAAAATTATTCTAATGAGATAAATTAGATTATTTATTAAAAAAATTAACTTATTTAACTTTCAAAGAATATTTAAATACAATTTATTCTTATAAATAAATTAAATTAAAAATTAGTTTTGAATTAAAATCCACAAATTTTAACTATTCATTAAATAGGGAAACCTTACTAAAAAATAAAAAATAATAATCCTAACTAATTCGTTAGGTTTTTCATCCAAATATTAATATTATTTTGAAATATTAAATTGATAAAAGTTCAAAAAAAATTATTTAAAATGGGGTTTCTATAAAAAGGTTCTAAATTTACATTATGAAAATTATAGGTTTATATGCATTAAATTGGTTTTATTTTTATCTTATACTTGTAAAATATGTTGGATGAATATGAAGTATATTTACATGAATAAAAATAAATATTACATATAAATTACTTACTAATTTTAATAAATATAATTTATTTGGATTAAAAGAACTTTGTGAGTATAATAATAGTTTTCTATAAAAATACATCCTTTACATTCAATTTAGTTCTGAAATTATTTTATAAATAATTTGTAAATAATTAACTCATTTTATATTCTATGAAATCAATATATTTACATACGTCACATAATACTAGTAATAACCATTAATTTAAATATATGATATATCATATTAAATTAAATAATCATATTTTAATATTATATTATTGTTTGGTAAACCTCGATCATGCATGTTATGAAATAAATCATGTAAATGATTTTTTTCATTTAATACAAGATAAATTTAGTGAGCAATGTAGAGAAATCCAAAATTTATGTTGTGTGTATCTCTCGTAAGCCTAAAAATTGTGTTTTAATATAAAATAAAAAAATTTAATGTTTCACGAAAAAAAATATCAAAAAGAATATATTAATTCAAAAAATATATTTCACAAAATTCAGAGGTGAATCATTTTCCCCATCTAAAATGATTTTCTTTCATAGAAATTCATCTGGTTTTTAAAAGGATTAATACATTAGAGTTTGTTTCAAGGAAACCCACTTTGTTAAAATTAATACTTTGACATCAAATAAAACATAATGTTGGAACTATAATAGTTACCCAATATTACTTATAACTAGATTCCCAAAAAAGAGAGCATAGATGGGAAGTGAGAACATGGACATCGATGAGAAATATAAATATCAAGTTATGAATTATACTGATAGAGAATAAGGTCATGAGAATTTTAAAAAACACAAGGCCATAAATCTTCGATGACCTAAAGGAATTTATGATCCATAAAAAACAAAGGTACTATGGCCACATTTGAGTTACATATTGTTTTCCAAAAGTACAACAATTATCGTGAAAAAATATAATTTCATTATTTCAGGACAATATCTTCCTTTTTGGTTACCTTACACACTTAAAATGATTCTCCCAAAATGATGTTTAATTAATCATTCCTGAATCACTAACAGACATTGAGAGCCCTGATAATTCATTTGAAATATCTTCTGTTTCCATCAACACAAAATTGTTAAATGATCTTATCCAATATGCATTATTCCTCATGTGTTGAGATAATACGTTAATCTCAAAAATATCATGCTATAGTTAAATTAAACATCCCATAAATATTTAACCTTATAACCCACATGAATGATGAAAATTCAAAACACTAGAAATAATTTTCCAAAATCATCATCACATTAATCCCCCGTATATCACAATGTAGATAATGATTTTCACATTACAACATGTTAATACCATCATCATTTATTCTCATAAAGCATTGTAATTACTTGAATTACCATAAATAGATTTGGAAAATATCCATGCTTCCATATTCCATAAGTCACTGGATATACTCCAAGAAATTTTAAACAATATTATTGATTCTATATACAACTTTTTATCCAATCAAAAATCAGATATATGGTAATCAACACCGTCGAATTCACGTATTTATATCCCACATTTATTTTATCAAAAAATCATTCTCTTAACATAAGGAACACATTAAGGGATATCATTACCTTTATCTTTAGTATCCCATTAATATCAACATGCCATTAAATCAGTTTTATTATACTTTATAACTATTCATAATATTCTTGAAAATCTATAGAGAAAAACATAAACTCAAAAATCTATATATAATTCCCCATTGATAATTCTTGGATCCGTATACATAAATATTTAAATCCTTAAAATTTAATGGTTGGCATGGAATATTTCATTACTTGGTTATGAATTATATTCTTATATCTAGGCAATGAGTTGGGTAATTCCAATTTTTTCCATAGTTGAATCATTCAACTCCATGAAAATTGGTCACCCTGTAACCCTTTTTTCAATAATGATTACATCTTCCCCTCCATTTGAGATATTTGGAAATGTTCTTATTCCCTTATTCTTGACATGTAGGAAGCTGAATCTTATTTCCGTTATGATCCATATAATTTTAACATTAATAAATTCCACATTCCTCTAGTGTAAAGTGATAATAATATGAAAAAAATTCACCTTGTTAGTCATATGTTGTGAAAGTTGATTCGGTATAATTGGAATATCATTCTCTCCAATAATTATCCAATTTCATTTCTTTTAATTCCCATATATTCCACTAGACCAAATGTTTACCGTATTCCTTTTAATTTATTCTATCAACTAAAACCAACTTTCATGATGTGAGAAACACAAACAATAGAATCAAACCACATAATCGTGAAAAATACTAATAGGATGTCTAAATCATGACACCTACCTTTTAATTGAGGACACCTTAGGATAATACAATGTTATTTATAGGAGTATTATATTAAAATACTTCATAATGGTATATTAATAGTTTATTATATTTCAATACAAATCTCCCAGAACTATCTAACCAGTAGTATAGCATTGCTTATTTTCGTGTGACGTATTACCTCGAGTCAGGACCAAAACATATTGTTACATTTTTTTACTCCAAGTTGCATTTGTTCAAAATCCACATCCACTTGTACTATCCAATAAAGGTTGTATTTTATAGAAACCACTCAATATATCATATACCAAAATTACCTAACATTTTTCTAAATGTTAACACATATATATACATTCTATTAGAGACATCCCTTGGCATATACATATAAATATACAAATGGGTCTCACAGATGTTATCTAAACCATGTTTTCAATGATTTATTAAACTATTTCACTAATACCAACAAAAAATACCATTAATTACATAAAGTAATGTTACATATCATTTTCATAATACATAAAACATTAAAAAAAACACACAAGGATTTTACTAATCTAATGCCTTTGGAAACATGGAAGTATAATCACCCAAACATACGTGAGATACATTAGCTCCCAATGGGTTATTCTTTACTTGAACCTGTCTTAGTCTAATTAAAAATAATACATATCTTCATAACCTTCATTAAATGAAACATAAAAATGGGTGAGCTCAGATGAATAGTTAGGGTAAACAAATGAAACCTGTAAGCATAATCATGAGAATTGGGGTGTGAGAATGTGATAATAACATTAGAATATCATACCCTACATATCAAAGATCATAGATAGGAATAATGACATAAAGATTTAATTTTTATAAGAAATTAATCATAAGTAAATAAACAATATAGGAAATGAGAGCATAACATTGGAATAAAACATGGAATTGTAGAGGACACATAAGTATATATAATTTTATTTTTTTATAATTTAAGTCATAACTAGAAGGTCCATTATAGTAGTTTGGGTTCAATCCACATACTATCTTGGTAATTGTGGTTCACTCCAATGGCCATCTTAATAGAATTATTTCACTCCTCATACAATCATTGGAGTCTTGGTTCGCTCCCATGGCCATCTTAGTAGTCGAGCTTCACTCCCAAGAATATATTATTCCAAAACATGAAATATAAGTCATTTCCCAATGAATTGGAGGGAGAAATTGTTCTCACCCATCTTAGAATGAAATCATACATATATGTGTCATGAAATCATAAACAATAATATCATAACCCATGATAAAAATGGGTATCATAAATAAGTAATCATATAATAACCTATAGAAAAAAGATATATTTCTCATAATAATTTCTTCAAAAGCATAACCTGTGATAGGAAAATAGATTTCATAAACATATAACCCTTGAAAGAGAAGTGAGTTTCATAATTTCCATTGCATCAAGAATAAAGAATAGAGAGAAATAATTTAAATAGAACCATTATAATTTCACCAAGAAAGGCATGGGTAACATAAATTGATGTCATCTTAAGTGGTATATAATATTGAATGATCCTTAAAAAAATTTCTTTAGGAAAATATTGTTTATTCTTCGAAAAATGATTTTTATAAACATTAAAACTTTTCAAAACCAATTTCTTGGGAATAAAACTTATAACAAAATATTGTAAATATTTTGAAAACCATTGTACATGAAATTTTATAATATAATTGTGAAAAAAATTTAAAAACCATTTTCAATTAAAACATAAAAAATAGCATAAAATGTTTAGATTATGTTTTTCATTCGAAATTATTTGAATCAATGAATTTCTAGAATATTTAAAAAAAATAATTTTTTAAAATAATATAAAATTTTCTGTAGTGTAAAAGGAATGTTCGGTGTGTTCGTCTTCATGACCCATCATGTCCACCATTCCCTTAAAAAATTTAATATTTTTATGCAATTTTTAAGGGAATGGTGGACATGATGGCTCATGAAGACGAACACACCGAACATTCCTTTTACACTACAGAAAGTGTAAAAAGGAGCCTTAACATAAATAAGATTAGAATATTCATCATTTAAAAATATTTTTATTTAAAAAGTTAAAACACTGGAAAAAAGTATTTTAATGATCATAAGAGAAAATATACAATTTATGGAATCCTTATAGAAGATATGGTTTTGAATTAACACCAATTTCTGACCGAAGAGAGAGGTAAAGTCAGACTTTGTTAAAAACACATTCTTCAATATATTAAGTACCAAAGTGTTGGAAAATTGTAAAAATAAATAACTATATCAATAATAAACATATTATAATGAAAAACATGAGTTCTTTTGAGATATGAATAAAAATATTTCATCAATTGTAGAAAAATCATAAATATTCTCGAAAACTGATGACATTATTTCAATAAATTTTTATAGCATGATAACATCGATCCATAATCTATATTTAAAAAAATGAAATTAAATAAATTTAAAAATATCACCAAAGGTGTTATATTCATTATATAAAATTTCAGAGGTTGTTTATACCCCTCAAATAAAAATATAGGTGTATAACATGGTATGTGGCTCATAGAAGGCCATTTGAGACAAAAATTGCATTACTGATTTTCTAACTGTTGAAACAGAAACCCCAAGATAGGAATATCATAAAATGGTTATGAAAATACCCAAATATTTAGTTGTGTTGAAAGAAGGAAATTAAAAGACACACAAACACACACACATATATATATATATATCATTATTAATGTGTATTTATTATATCATATATATCATATATATTTAGTAAAACCAACCTTAATACATTCCATTTACTATATGAATGAATCACATCACTTTGAGTGGGAATTAGTCCACACATTCTTGAACAAAATTAACAAATTAATAAAAAATAGAAAATATAAATAAATGAGTTGTAAAATAATTTAATAAGATTAAACACATAATAAATAATTTATATAAACTATATCAACATAGTTTCCATCATAATTTCCTCTATTTTATGTGTAAATTAAAAATAGAGAATCATTGTTTTGTAAGGAATTAGTCCATTTTACACGTAAACAATACTTTTTTACCGATTAGATGGATGTTTGTGTAAGTGTAGGACGAACCCTTTTTATAAATTAATCATAGTTTATTTATGATACTATTTTTCTTATAAAACCATGATATATGAATTTTTTATGATGTAGATAAAGAAAATATTATAATGGAGTTTTAGGGAGGGAGGTATCGCTTATTTGGGTAACTCCATTAGGTTTGCACCAAAGCGATTTCAGGGAATGCTTTCTACACAAATAAGAAATCAAGGAATAATTTATCTTTTTTTGGAGCTATCTGGGTATATTATTGTCAAGAATATGTGTCTTGAGTAGTGTGGTTATGTGGGAGGAGATTAGGCCTTTTATAATGGAGGAGGGTGGAACTCTTGAAATATTATAAAACAAAGGAACCCCATGAACATTTTTTATTGAATGTGGATAAATAAGGGTAAAAGTTTTATAAAATTGAAGATAGGGTCTAAATATGGTTTTCCAATGGATTGAGGAGACATGTATAGATCCTTTTGGTCCTTAAGGTTATGGTTTACTCCCTTATTATGATTAATTTTACATTAATCATTGTAATTATTTTTTATTACATCAATAATATTTTTGGTCAAAAACTATGTTGAAACTATCGGTGATTATAATCTATAATTATTTTAAATATGAATCCATTTTTCAAAATTCTAATCACAGAAGCGGTAGAAATTATTTAAAATATAATCCCATAGTTTCTTCCACAATAAGGGTTTTCAAAGTAAAAACACTCAAATGTTTTCTATTTTTTTATATTCAATATAAAATTTATATTGATTATAATAACATAAATGGTATTAATCTATAAAAATATTCTCTAAATAAACTTTTAAACCAATTTTAAATTTAATTTTCCTTTATAAATAAATTAGATGAAAAAGTATTCTTAAATTAACATCCATAATCATTAACTATTCATTCCAAAATGAAATCTTACACAAAATTACCAAAAAATTTATCCTAATATTATATTAATGTTTTTCATACAAATATGATGTTTATTTTGACATATTAAATCTATAAATTTTTTAAAAACTGGATATAAAATTTTTTCTCCATTAAGAGGTAATAAAAGTACATTAATAAGAATATTGGTTTTTATGTTTTAAATTTGTTTCATTCTTATATTAGGCTTATAAAATCTACTAGATGAATGTCAAAAATATTTACTTGAATATATGAAATATCTATATATTACTTAAAAATTACATAGTAATTTTATTTAATCTAATTTATTCTGGTTAAAACATCTCTGTGAGCATAATAATATTTTTCTATAAAAACGCTTCCATTATATTCATTTTGGTTCTTATATTCATTCCAAAAAACATTTTAGCTTATTAATTAATTTTATATTTTTTTAAATCCATATATTTAAATAATTTAGTTAATACTATTAACAAACTCTAATTTATGTATATGATTTACCTTATTATACTAAATAATCATATTTTAATAATATATTATTCTTCAGTAAACCTTAGTCAAGCGTGTTATGAAATCCATTGTTGAAAGACATTGTTGTGTGAAATTCCTGGTAACCTCATTTTTCTATATAGAGTGAGCGAAATTTTATGTTGTGTGTAGTCCAAGGAAGACAAAAAATGTTCTTTAATTTAATATAAATTATTTTTAGTGTTTCATTAAAATGAAATTATCAAAATGATTAAATTAATTCAAAAAAACATATTTTCAAAAATCTCTGGGTGTTATATAAAGGATGTCATGGATTGAGTCTCATTACATGTTTTATGGGCTATAATGGATTAATGTACAATACCTGATGTATGATACAAATTATATAGGCTATGGTGACTCTTGAAAACTACCTACTTACTTTGGGCAATGAGGATGTGGTGCTGTGTTACATGAAGTGTGTATTGTGGTTCTTCACCCCGGGTGTCTACAGGTGAGCCTTTTTTTGGATAGATTCCCAGGATTTACGACATTACGATAAATAGAAATACAAATAGGGAAGATGTAGAGGGGTACCATTGATAATATTTACTATATTATATGATAGTTTATGCGATACTTGGTGAGATTAGCCATGGTGAGGTTGGGAACACAGTTTACCTGTTTAGGTGACGAGTTACTGTCACTTCTTGGTCACTGTGCATTATATTGATTTTGTTATCTTCTATATGAGAGGATATACTAAGGATCATAATGATTATATATTTTTACTAAATCTACATGTACATATAAACTATTTTTCTGGTTAGTTGAAGATGTTTAGAGATAAGGTTTCTTACAACTAGCCATTGGTTTTTCAGGAGCTGTTTGGGCTTCATGTTCTCTTTCGTAATTACTTTTCATTGGGTACTTGATGTTTTTACATTTTATTGTAATAGTTCCTTCATGTCATATAATATCTATACATGTGATTTTTTTATATAATAGTCCAATAGAAATTTGGATGGTTTCATCCATTTCTCTCTATTTCGCATGTGTTCCTTGATATGCTAATGCCTCCCTTATCTGTGTTAACTATACCCGTGTTACTCATAATGAACACAGGTCCTAATAGAGGCAGGAAATAGGTATCATTATTTATCTTATCTAATTTCCATTTTATTAGGATTATACCTTGTTGGGATGGGTTCATGACAAGGTAGTTCAAAAAAAATATTCCCACATCATTTTGAAAAGAAAATAGTGATAATAAATTCCCAAAACTTGGATAACAAGTTCCATATCTACTTCTTTTCAGGTCCAATTCTCCCCTGAAAACACTATGAACCTAATCAGTTATAGTAATGGAGACTCTGCATATATATAATTCAATTTTAGACTTATTAGAGATGAGAAAATCCTTCCCATGAATTATGTAAAGAGTTTTAATATCACGCACAAAAAATCATCAGAATGCTCTATATCTGATAAAGAGAATAAAAAAGTTGAAAAATAAAGACCTTTCTATAACATAAATATGAGTGGCATAGTATTTTCCATAACATAATATAAATAAACCATTTTAATATTTTGAAGGATCATAATATAGTATGATATAAATTATTGAGATATACTATTATAAAATAAATTATTTACTAAAGATTAATCTATAGTGATGTTACCTCTCACAGTCTCTAGATATGTATTATCATTATCTTGACACTCTCCCACTATGTGATGAAATTTTAATCTAGATTCCTAGGTTTATAAAAAATTAAATCTAGAATCATTCGATTAAATGATATTAATTTTTGGAATTGATTATCCCATACCAATGGGAAGAGTTGAAAACAAATATAACAACTTCTGTAGGTGTCCTATGTGATTTCTTGTACTATAGATCCTGATTTCCTATGGGAAAATAATTTTGGAATTCCTAAATATTCTATACATGAAACATGAAAAATTGCATCCACTAGGAATTTTAGCAACTCTATAGGACGCCTATTTTCAGGAACCACCACGATACTCATAAATATTTTTGTTTCCTTAAAAGGAACTCATTGAGCATCGAGAGGAAGAAAAAGGATATCTAATCAAACCTGACATACCTTCTAAGATAACCTCAAAAATTAGTGTCATATCTAGTATGTAAGAATAAAAAAATATCTTTAGTAGGATAATATTTTAATGGATATTATTCTAGAGACACATTTCAATCTATCTAGACATAATTATCTCATTCAATACAATGTTTGGTTAAAACTACCCAAGCTCAGCAAAGTGGTTCCCAAACTGTGTCACGATCCTATCAGACTAATGGATGTTGAAAAAACTCATACCTCAACCATTACAATATATACTTGATAGATCTTATCAATGAAAATAAATTTAACTTCCTTCAACTCTAAACCCTCTTCATTCTTCAACATTAACATTGAATCCCACCATATCCTACGAGGCACATCTAACATGATGGGAACACATTTACAATTATTATTATCATGAACTCAAAGGAAATAAAAGGTTCTCCATTAAAATTAACCCATCCAAAACCTCTTTATGATTTTGGTTCTATGGAATGTTGGAGACAACTGGTGAAGAAACACATTGGAATGATTATCAGATTCATCCCATCGAGGGTCCATAATTGGAACCTAAACAAGAATAGTTTTAGTTGCATGACCCATGTATTGGATAAACTAAACGACAATATCAATAATATTCTACATCACTAAAAGATCATTTCACTGTGCTTCACTAGAAATTTCTTCCTGAGGCCTATTCAAATTCATTCATAGAGACATGATGCTAAAAAACATTAATATACAACACCAAAGCATTAAATTATTTCTCAGGTCAGAAACACTATCAAGATAAATAAGAATCTAAATTACATCAGATAAAATATCAGGATATATAATTAGACATACCAAAATAATATGAATTCAAAAAACTAGAAGTGTTGAGTCCATAATGGTTCCTTGTGACTTTTCCATTACTCTATGTTTTTAAAATCACGAACACTCTATCTTAATGAAAAATTTATTTTAACATAATAAGGAAAATTTTCTCCTTACCCATATTTATCTTAATAAGGAAGATTTTCTTTCCTCGAGGAAATTTTCTCTTTACCAAGATTTATCTTAATAAAGAAGATGTTCCATCTTAAAGGAAATTTTCACTCTTACCCAAATTTATCTTAATAAGGAAAATTTTCCTTCCTCAACGAAATTTTCTCCTTACCCACATTTATCATAACAAGGAAAATTTTATTTCCTCAAGGAAATTTTCTCCTTACCCAGATATATCTAAATAAGGAAAATTTTCTTTCATTAAGGAAATTTTCTCCTTAACCAAATTTATCATAATAAATAAGATTTTCCTTCCTCAAGGAAATTATCACCTTACCCAGATTTATCTTAATCAGGATGATTCTTCTTCCTCAAGAAACTTTTCCCCTTTCCCAAATTTATCTAAATAAGTAAAATTTTCCTTCCATTTGGAAATTTTCTCCTTACCATTTTTTTCATTGTTCATATTTTAGTTACTCTAAATCTAACTAATTTTATTTCTAAGTGTAAAATTTGATTTCATTTCTATAAACCACAAAATACTATAAATTATTAGGTATAGAGTATTCTGTTTTTAGGTTCTGAATTCAGATTCTGAATTCAATGTATTTCAGACACTGAATTCCTCAAAATTCCAGTTCGAATTCCGTAGAATTCAGATATTGAATTCTCTTAGAATTCAGGTTACGAATACCTCAGAATTTAGGTTCTGAAATATTTAGAATTTAGACTCAGAAGTGTATTGAATTCTGATTCTAAAATCCTTGAAAAATAGTATTTGAATATCAATATAATAATGACTCCAAAGGTTTCTTTTCTTAGATTCTGAGAATTATTTTTCCTTAGAATCCAAAAAATAGATTTGGTTGAGAAACCATATTTTACTAACCCTTGTTGTAGTTATGAAAAGATTTCGTGCATTCTGTTTCTAACTAACCATTTTTTGAGTGACACATGTACAGGTCCCTTTGAGATTCAAGGAAAAATATGGCCGTTGGAGGAGGGAGCCGACTATAAGAGAAGTGCCTATAAATAGAAACTCATTTGAACAATCTCAATACAGATCTAAAAATTTAGAGATTACATACTATTGAATTGATTTATAGAGAGATACTCGCAAGATTTATGTGTACTAAATATCATGGTTAGCTAGCTTCATGAGACTCTGATTGTTGTTGTGTACAATCGAGGGCTTCCATTGATAGAAAGATAGAGGTGCTCACTACCTTAAAGTTCAAGGACTTCCTTGATAAGGAAGACAGAGGTGCTGACTACATATAAGTTTGAGCTTTGGCAGGAATAGCAAGACAAACTCTGATATTCTTATCGTGGGCTTACCCTAGTGTGTGTATGATGGACTATATTTAAAGTATACATCAAGGGACCTTTATCCAAGGTTGGTGGATAACCTACTCTTTGGGTTAAACGATTTCATAATTGTTACTTCTATTGTTTAATGTTTGTTTTTGGATGTATTTTTATTAATAATTAAAGTATATCTATCTTATACTTTCTTGTTCCTGTATACTCTGATTATTAATATTTTATATGCTTTAAGGTAGATACTTTTTCCTTGTAAACTTTTCTTATTATTCATTTCGGGAACCATATTTTAGGAACCTAGCATGTTTTTTGAACTAAGAGGTCTTGTGAATTGACCATGTTTAACTATGTTAAACATAGAAAGTTTTATATCAACATTAAAGGTTCCAAATTTTTTAAAGGATACAATTCACCCCCTATTTTATATTGTGCATCTACATTCATTTTTTGATCCTACAATTGGTATCAGAGTAAGATTTCTGAAATACTTATATTCACATATATGTTTTTTTACTCAAGTTTTCATTGTTCTATATTTTCTATGATTAGGATTTTTATCCCTGTTTACATACATGTATTATTAAAAAGTTTCTATAGAAGGATATTTTATATTAGATGGAAGGAATTAATGTTGGTTAGATTGAAAATCTTAATCCTACTAGACCACCTGTATTTGACTGAAATGATTATTAGTATTGGAGAGATTTTATGAAGACTATTGTTATTAATATTGGTGTGGACAACTTTGTTATTGTTATTGGAGATTACAATATTATTGATAAGTAAGTCTGAACATTTACTAATCCAAAAAAGTCAGAATGTTAACTAAACTAGAAGGTACGCAATACATTGTTTTGTTCCATGACCCGGAATATATACAGTCAGGTTTCATATTGCTAAGGTACAAATTTTATTAGGAACAAATTGGAGGATACTCATTTTGTTACATCCAAAGTTATAAAAACTATAAGAGGTATTTTTAGAAAAGAATATCATGGATTCCAATTTCCTTATGGAGAACCAGTGTGCAAGGTACAAAAAAGGTTTATCATAATTTTTAACAGTTTACAATCCATGGGTGTGAAGGGCTTAGATGATGGGGAACTTGTGGACTAGATTGTAGATATCATGCCAAGTGAGTGTGAATTCTAAGAGAACAGTTAGTGATGATAATAGGAAAGTATCTTAGATTACACTTGATGAGATTTTGGGAGATCTTCTTCAATATGAGACAATAATGAAGAGATGCTAATATGAACAAAAAGAAGAATTGAAATGGAAGTGTAGCCTTTACTACAACTAAATCCAAGACTCCTAAAAGTGATAGAAGATCCTATTTAAATAAATTCACTATTTTATCTAAATCAAGTGAAAGTGAAAATTATGGGAATGAACTTGATAATATGCTCAAAGAATGAACAAGATAGTTGGAAAGAAATAAATTCAGTATAGATTTAAGAAGAAAGAATGAATAGACAAGAAATACATTGAAATTAGTTGTTGAGAATGCAAAAGAGAAGGCCATATAAGGCTAGATTGTCCTATGATTCAGAGAATGTAAAGAAAGGAAAAGAATTCTGGGAAGGTTAGAAAGAATTACTACAAAGATAAAGTTAATAATTTTTTGAAATCTAATGACCACTATAGTGCTAGTGGCGGAGAATCTTCTGATGAATCCCTTGAGTACGAATCTTCTCATTAATAAAATCTAGTTTCAGTTTACAATTTACCCATGGAAAATCATTTTTTAATGGCCAACGTACACAATGCTAAATCTATAAACAATATATCCTTGAATACTAATTATTGTGATAATAAATATTATGAATATTCTGATGAAGAATCTTCTTATAATGAAGATAATAGTTTACCTACTTATGAATAAGTTTCAAGGTTTTCTAAGCTTGTTGAGAATAAAAATTCTAAAGTCAACAAAAATCTTGATAAGGAAAATTCTAGAATTTTGATTCTTACTAATGATGTATGAGATATTTCTAAAGATTTTGATAAGAAAATTTATTATTTTGAAAGTATTTCAAAAACCCTTGAGGAAGTTGATTCTTAAAAGGATAAACATTCTATGGATATAGAAAAAGTAATTTCTAAGAAAAATGTTTCAATGACTAACTCTAGTGCTAAAACTAATGTTTTTTAGGATAAAAACATTGCTATTTGACTGAATTCAGAAATATTTTCCTTGAGGATGTGTTTTTAAAACATTACCTTCGGTAAGTAAATCTTTGGTAAGATTTATTACTAAATACGACCTCTAAAAAATAATTCTAGATTTGGTTATACTCATTCAAAACCAGTTTTTAGTAATAGTTATTTTGTTGCTCAAAGTGCTCCATTCTGCACTAAGTGTCAGTGTGGTGGCCATTGGGAAAAAATTGTTCCTTAAACAAAACATAGTCTTTAGTGTTTTATAAATCTTATTTTTCCAAAAAAATGAGGATACCTAAAAATTTTCATTCTGAAGTATTTGGATCCATGAATGTTTGATTTCTGAAAGTCTGACACTCTTCTTTTTATTAAATTAAGGACAATACCAATAGAAATACATGTTACATGGATAGATGATGTTTCCGGGACATGACTGGTAATAAAAACTTCTTTGAAAAGATTATCAAGATGAAAGGAGGAAAATTTACTTTCATAGAAAATGATCAGGGAGAAATTTATGGTATAGAAAACATTTTTATTCTTGGAAAAACATTGATTTCAAATGGTTTATTTGATAAGGATCTTATGCAAAACCTTATTAGCATAAGTCAACTTTTTGGTGGAGGTTAACTTGTAAATTTTTGGAATGACAAGTGCTTAGTACACAGTTCCAAGGAAGGGTTTATTCTTTCTTTCCATATCCAAGATAATGTTTATACACTAAACATAGAAGACCATAAGATCTAAGATCTCCCTTGTCTTAGTGGAATGGAATATCATTCTTGGTTATGGCATAGAATGTTAGGACACTGTAACCTTAAGAACCTATGAAAAATCTCTAAGAAAAGACTAGTTAAGGATCTACCAGAGCATATATGTGATTCTTAAAAAGTTTCTGATCCTTGTAAATATGGAAAGAAACCTAAATCATGTTTTAAATAAGTTGGTGAAGTCTCAACTACTGATGCATTACAGCTGGTGCATATAGATCTTTTTTGGCCAATACAAACTAAAAGAATTAGAGGGAAATATTATGTATTTGTCTTAGTTGATGATTATAGTAGAATTACAAGGGTTTATTTTCTAGAAAATAAATCTAATGTTTTTTCTTATTTCAGAATTTTTAGATCCCATTTTAAAAATGAGAAAAACCTTCCATTGATAACTATTCATAGTGATCATGGAAGAGAATTTAAAAATTCTGATTTTGAATCATTTTTTAGTAGAAAAGGCATTACTAATAACTTCTCAGCACCAAGAATTACTCAACAAAATGGTGTTGTTGAAAGAAGAAACTAAATTTTTCAAGAGGTAACTATAACAATGTTGAGTGAATATTCAGTAGCCAAACATTTTTTGGCAGAATCTGATAGTACTTCTTGTTATACAATAAATCGTGTTATGATTAGACCATTTCTTAATAAAACCACTTATGAGTTATGGAATGGTAGAAAACCTAGACTTTCATACTTCAACATATTTGGTTGAAAATTATTCATTCCAAATACTAAATATAATCTACACCAATTTGCACCAAAATATGTTGAAGGAATTTTTTTAGGCTACTCCACAACTTCTAAGGCTTATAAGGTTTTCAATAAAATTGCATGTACTATTGAATAAATAGTACATGTTAAGTTTAATGAAACAAGTACCTTTATTTTTACACTACCCCAATCAATATCATCCAATGTTTTTTCAAAAAATTATTATCAAACCCTGATAGAAAATACTTTTGATAAGGAAAATATTCATGAAATTTTTTCTGAAGCATTTTTTCCCAGAAAACATCCTACCATATGTTGATGAATAGGTTTTAAAAAACCCAAATCAGCTATTTCTTAGGAATCTTCCTAGTGATAGCATCATTGGTGATGTAAATCATCTTGTAAATACTATATGTTCTTTAAGAAATGAAGTAGAAAATCTAGAATTCCTTTCCCAATTAGAACCCAAAATCACTGATGAAGCTTTAGGTGATAATGATTGGATAAAAGCTATGTAAGATGAGTTAAATGAATTGTAATGGAAGAAAATATGTACCTTGGTAGAAAAACCAAAGGAAACTTATGTTATTGGAGTAAAATGCTTTTTCAAAAATAAGTTTGATGAAAATGGAATCATAGTATGAAATAAATCTAGATTGGATGCTAAAGACTATAATCAACAAGATGGAATAGACTATGAAGAATCATATCCTCTAGTATCTAGACTTGAATATATTCATTTCTACTTGCCTTTTCATAATTTCCCGATTTTAATGTTTTTCAAATGGATGTTAAATGTGCTTTCCTTAATAGTTATGTTCATGAGGATGTTTTTTTAACAACCTCCCAGTTTTGAAGATACAATACATCATGAACATTTTTTTAAACTTAGCAAATCATTATATGGACTTAAACAAGTCCCTAGAGCTTGGTATGATTGACTTAAAAGGTTTTTTCTTCAATACAATTACATTAAGGAAAATGTTGATCCATCCATTTTTATAATGAAAGATAAAAAAATGTTTTTAATATTCAAATTTATGTTTATGACATTATATTTGGTTCAGCTCAGCAATATTAAACTGATTCCTTTACGAATCTAATGAAATCTATGTTTGAAATGAGTATGATGGGTGAGTTAACATTTTTTCCTTGGTTTTCTAATTTCTCAAAAATGGGAAATAATTTATATATCCCAATATATGCATATTAATTATCATCATAAAATGTATGGATATGAAAACTCTAAATATATAAGTACTCCCATTAGGACCTTAAATTTACTTGATGTTGATGAAGCTGGAAAACCAGTATACCAAACTTATTTTAAAGGTATGATAGGAAGTCTACTTTACTTGATAGTTAGTCATCTATAAATAATGTTTTTAGTATGCTTATGTGAATGATATCAATCCAATACTAAAGAATCTCATTTAAAGGCAGTGATAAGTATTTTTTGCTATATAAAGGGAACCATGGATTTAGGACTCTTTTATACCTCTGGAAATGAATTTTCTTTAAATTTTTTTCAGATGCTGACATTGGTGGATGTACAATGGATTGGAAAAGTATATATGGAACTTCTCCTTTCGTAAAATATTCATTAGTTTCTTGGTCATTCAAAAAACAATACTCAGTAGCACTTTCCACCACTAAATATGAATATGTAATAGCTTGAAGTAGTTGTGCTCAAGTGTTGTGGATAAAACACACACTCATAGACTATGGAATGAGTTTTACCGAAACAAAAATAATGTGTGATAATACCAGTGTCATTGCCTTAAGTAAAAACCATGCATATCACTCTCCTAAAAAACACATAGATATTAGGCTTCACATTCTTGGGGATCACACACAAAAAGGAGATAACTTTCATCAATTTCTCAGAACGCAAGATCAAATTGCTGATATTTTCAGAAAATCATTACCCTTTAATAGATTTTAATATGTAAAACAGAATTTAGGAAGTATAACCATAAGTTAATCATCTATATTAACATCTTGTTGAAACATATCACCTTAGAGTGAGAAACTTCTTTTCATATGGGGTTATATTTTCTTATTAATCAAATTTTCCATAATTTAATTTTTTTTATAATAAAAGTTTTTCTTAATCAAAATTTTTTATAATAAAAAATTATAGTAATCAACATTTTTCCTAGTCCAAATTTTTCGTAATCAAAATATTTCATAGGTAAAACTTATCGTAGTAAAATTTTTCGTAACCAAGAAGAATTTTCCTCATTATGAATAATTTTTTTATCCATCTAGAAGATATGATTTATTTTCTATGTTTTTGTAATCATCTTTTTATTTGTTTGTATTTTTATCTTGTTTTTGAAACTCTTTTAGATTCAATTTTTCTTAAATCTGAATGATTATATTAAAAACCTCAAAATTTTGGAACCTATAAAAATCCTTCTTCGGTTATAATCTCAATAGTCAGATTTGTTCGAAACTTCTTCAACTGTTGGATCATCAATGGAAGTTGAATCGTCACTTCAATCGCAAATATAAAGCCCTACCAATGGATGTCCCGCATCTTTTTATCAATCTCTTATGTGTTGAAGCTATGCCCTAATATTTTAAGGCTATTCTGAATCTCAAAATCTTCCTCAGTTTTGGATGTCTGCTGATGCCTCAACTCAAAAAGAAATATCGATTGTTATGGAAATCTCCGAGTAGAAGATATATAGAGAAAGTTTGGCTGGTCCATTTTTCTATGATAAATTTGAATCTATCATATCTAAAAATGGTAATGTCAATGGTTGGAAGAGATTATTTGTATCGAAACCAAGAGCACAGGATTCGGTCTATCTGTACTTGTCGATTGAGTCTTATGAGAGAGCATGTTTCTTCAAGGAAGAAGTAAGAGGAAAGTTTTCTTTTAAGTGTTATAGAAAGACCTACTCTCTTTCATACAACAAGGCTACAAGTCTTATTGTAATTCCTTATGGAGAGTCAGAGTTTTGTACTCACAAATTACCTGATGAATCCTGATCTTTTGATAAATAAAAAGAAATAGAGTGTCATGTCTTAAAAGTAGTGAAAACTACGAAGATCATTAAAATCTCTAGAAATTTGTGGATTCTCAAATTATGGGTTAAATTATTTATAATTCCAATGAAAGTGGATAAATATATTTTGAATAAGAGTGATAATGATATATTGGATTTCTTGGTGAACCTCATGGAGATAAACTTGGTTACACATATCCTGGTTACAAATGAGAATATCACAAATGGAAATATGGAGTCTCAGATTATGATGTGTTCAGCAATCCTTTAAAAGATTGTTGTTATTTTCCTTCAGTCATTCAAAATTCCATGTAGTTCTAAGATGAGAAATTACAAAGTGATGTTTCTGAGTGATTACACTCTAAGGAGAATGAAAATTGCTTTTTCTAGTGAATCTGGAAAATTTTACAATCTTTCTGATGAAGTAGAAGCATTGTCAAAGAAGTCGGAAGTGGATGAAACCTCTGAGAAAGGTGGATGGAAGAGAAAGACTAAGGATCCGGAAGGGAAAAGAAAAACTCATGTGGCCATGGAAACTCAGTCAGCACCTCCAAAGCCAAAGAAGAAAAAAGTGTATCATGATGATGTGCTGGATATGTGGAGAGAAGATAAGAATAATTGGAAGGAAGGGGAGCCTAAATTTGGTTTGGACCCTACTGAGGAAAAAGCATTAATGGAAAAGGATACTAAAAATCTTTCAAAGGAAGAAAAATAAAATAAGTAGAGGAAGAAATTGTCGGAAGTTGAAACCGTTCAATATCTTCTCGTGGCTGCTGAAAAATCTTCTAAGAAAATTCTGGTACCAGAATCATTTTTATTAGAACCATTACCAGAGTCACTATGAAAGAATGTGGTGATTACATAATCACATTCTCAAGAAGAAATAGTTAAATAAGAAGAAGTGGAAGAAAAAATAGAAGAACTAGGTGGAAGATCAAGGGAATGAAACTGATAATATCATAAAGCATGTTGAAGATTACCATGATATGGAAAGCCCCTATGTAAAATTATCGATCGAGACCTCCCATGTTGAATACTAAAAAATTTCTACACCAGGAAAAGTTGAGAAGGGTGAATAAGAAGTGAATAAGCCAATAGATGATGAAAGAAGTAATCATGATTTCATTCATCCAGAAGATCTAATGGCTGATGGAGTGAAATAGAAGGTTGAGGAAGATAAAATTGCTCAGTTATCAGACAGTGAGCATGAATCTCCCAAAGAACAAGACACAATTCCGAGAGCTGACAAGGGAATGTAGGTGGTACTAGATACAACTAGTAAATATTTTTTGAACAAGAATGTTGTTGGCACTTCCTCCATGAGGAAAGATGATAATATAGAAAAGGAATCCCCACCAACCCAACCCTCGGATTCAGAATCATCTTCCCTCGAACATGATTTTGTTTTTCAGTTATCGAAAAAGCTAGTTGGTACTACACCGTTATTTCCATGTATAGATTCAAGATTCTAGATGCTTCAAAATCTGATAAATCGTAATTTAGATTTAGTTTCCATGGTGATAGAAAAATGTTTCACACTAGATGAAGATTTCAAGACCTTCCGCATTGGTTATGAGGTTCATAAAATATCATCCATGAAAATTAAAAGATTTTCAAAGAATACAATTGTAGAAATGATAATCTTTGATGAATTTTATGATATGGTCATTGATTCATTTTATACTGAAGATGGGAAGATCATGGATCAAACAAATAGTTTTGGGGGAAATTAAGCCTAGAATAGACTACTCAGAAGCATGAGGTTAATGATATGAATGGAAAGATTAACCTGGTGGCCATAAATTGGATGAGGGAAATGGATCTCAAAATTTAGATTTAAGAGAAGCTTGTTAAGCAAGAAGAAGTGTTGAAACCTCATACAAAATGTCTTAGGGATCCGAAAGAGAAATTGAAGCCTTAAAGAATAAAACTGAAGACCAGAATATGTTTTTTAAGAGTGGAGAAGAGGACCACAAGGAGCTCAAGAAGCTAAAAACCATTGTGAAGAAACTAATGCCGAAGTATAATGAAGGATAAATTATTTCCATTCTGATCATTTTTAGTATTTTCATCATTGTACAAATTCTTTAAAAATTAATGAAATTTTGGTTGTTATTCATATATTTAGTTGTTTAGTACTAATATTTCAGGTTCCAATTTTTTTTCATTCCCTATTATTCCTTTTTTAAAATCACCAAGGGGGAGAAAGGTATGATAAAAAGAATACAAATTAAAGAAGAGATTTCCATAAGTAAAGAGAGTTCATCTAGAAGAATTTTTTTATCAATGATGTTATCCTAATGCAACGAAATGAAAAATCACAATTCGTAAATCAATAATATGATCCTTAGTGATTCCAAAGACTAAGGGGGAGTTAGTCGTATTTACTATGATCCAAACGTAATTGGAGATATGTATTTATTTTCCAGTTCATAAACATTCTAAGTCCTTATATTCTTTTCTGTAAGGATGTTTGTGCTTTCAAAAAAGGGGGAGATTGATGAGTCAATAAGGTTTCCTTATGACTTTTCCATTCCTCTATGTTTTGGAAATCACAAACACTCTTTCTTAAGGAAAAATTTATTTTAACTTAATAAGGGATATTTTCTCCTTACCCAGATTTATCTTAATATGGAAGATTTTCATTCTTCAAGAAAATTTTCTCCTTTCCTAGATTTATCATAATAAGGATGATTTTCCATTCACAATGAAATTTTCTCCATACATAGATTTATCTTAATAAGGAAAATTTTCTTTCCTCAAGGAAATTTTCTCCTTACACATATTTATTTTAATAAGGAAAAGTTTCCTTAATCAAGGAAATTTTATCCTTACCTAGATTTATCTAAATAAAAAATATTTTCTTTACTCAAGGAAATTTTTTCCTTACCCATTTTTTTATTATGGAGGAAGATTTTCCTTCATGAAGGAAGTTTTCTCCTTACCTAGATTTATCGTAATAAGGAAAATATTCCTTCCTCAAGTAAATTTTCTCCTTAACTTTTTTTCCATGTTCATGATTTTGTTTCTCTAAATCAAACTCATTTTATTTCTACGATTAAAATTCGGTTTCATTTCTAAAAACCATGGAATTATATAAATACATAGTTATAGAGTATTCAGTTTTCTGGTTCTGAATTTGGATTCTAAATTCACTATATTTCGGACTCCAAATTAGAATTTTGGTTCCGAATTCCTTAGAATTTAGAATCCTAATTCTCTCAGAATTGAGGTTCTGAATTCCTCAAAATTCAGGTTCCGAATTCTTTAGAATTCCGACTCTGAAGCCTATAGAATTTTGATTTTGGATACCTTGAAAAGTAGAATCTGAACATCCATGTAATAAAGTCTCTGAATGTTTATTTCCTCATATTCCAAACATTATTTTTCCTTTGACTCAAAAAAATAGATTTGGTTGAGAATCCATATTTTACATACCCTTGTTATAGTTATGAAACGATGTCGTGCATTCTGTTTCTTAACTAATCGATGTTTGAGAGACACGTGTACAAGTCCCTCTGAGATTCAAGGAAAATATGACCTTTTCAGGAGGGAGCTGACCATTGGAGAATTGGAGAAGTTCCTATAAATTGAAGTTCATTTGATGGAGCTCAATACTGATCTAGAAATATAGATATTATATGCTATTGAAGAGATTTCCAAATAGAGACTCTGATGATTTGTACATACAAAACATCTTGTTCAACATGCTTTGTGCGACTCTTATTGTTGTTGTGTACAATCGAGGTCTTTCGGGGATAGGAAGACAGAGGTTCCGACTACCTTAAAGTTTGAGGACTTCCTTGATAAGGAAGACAAAGGTGTCGACTACCTTGAACATAGAGGGCTTGTGGGGATAGCAAGACAGACTCTGATATTCTTAGTGATGGCTTACCCTTGTGTGGGTAAGATATACTTCCTTGAAAATAAAAATCAAGGGACCTTTATCTAAGGTTTTTGAATACCCTACTCTTTGGGTTAAAATATTTAACACTTGTTACTTGTATTGTTTCATGTTTATTTTCCGTTGCATTTTGATTAACAAGGAAAGTATAACTATCTTATACTTTCTTGTTCATGTATACTCTCATTAGTATGATTCGATATGCTTTAAGGTATAATATTTTTCCATGTAAACTTTTCATAAGATTCATTTATGGAACCATATTTCTGGAACCTAGAAACTTTTTATTTCTAAGAGGTCTTGTGAAATCACCTTGTTTACTTTATTAAACATAGAAATTTTATGTCATCTTTAATGGTTCCAAGGGAATTTTAAAGGATACAATTCACCCTCTTATTGTTTATTAAGAATCTATATTCATATTTCGATCCAACAAGAATCATATCAAACCATTCATTAAGAAATCATTTCCCAGACAACCATGGCGTCCTACAGCACATTATTCTATGTGATGGCTAGAAAATCACTCACAACACCCCCACCAATTTCCATTAAGACATCCCAAATTCCACACAAAAGTCAATGAAATCATTTATAACCTACTTCATTGATACATCTTTTTCATGAACCATCATGGATATCCTTGTACACTATTTCCTAAGCCATCTCTGACATAGACCAAATGGAAGTCCAAATCCCGTTGATTTGGAAAATAGATCCAAGAATCATAAAATATAATGGAGGGATTTTGTTTCAAAAAATAGTGGAATATATTAGATATATGTTAGTACCATTAGTAAAAAAAATTTATAAAAAATGTACCCAAATATATAGGTGAATATCTTAGGGAAATTATAAAATCATCAAGAAAAAAGTCTCATACGTCTTATGTATTGGGTGAACAACAAATCCACCATTCACAATCATCCCATTATGATATAAAGGATAAATAACACCTGCCACCACCAAATGGTTCCTTCCTTTTACTGGGACCTGGAATAATATTTTCCAAAAATACCTAAAGGCAATGATATGGTGTGATTTATACATCCCATTAGGGTCTCTCCAAGTGTACTATATTCAATTCCACAACAAATTAGTAGTAATTATTTATATTTCAATAATATAAGGCCAATAATTATTTTTTTCACCTTTTAAACCAAAACCAACATTCATAGTCAATGGATGGCTGATATACCAAAACAAATTTCAAATAGTATTAAATGAACAATTTATATAAAACAATTTATGTTAATTAGTTAGTATGGATAATGGAGTTCAATAACTCAATAAAATTCATGTCTAATACAAAAAAGATGTATCTCCATGGTCAAAAACCCTATATTATATTAGTTATTAGCTATAGGATCCATACACATCTCATTAGGGATAATTGCTTTCAAATAGTTTGTATACACAATCAACACCCCAATCGTGGAACTTATTATGTTCAATCAATTTGAATCCCAATAGGGGTACTGACCATGAGAATCCTAATACGTCTTCTTTTTTAAGTGTTTTCATCACAAATTTAGTGCTATGGGATCATAATCCAAGCCTACTTATCCCAAACCCCATCTAACTACCCTGAATCCCATGTTCATGAATTAATTAATCAGCCAATCGAATCAGCAATCAATCATTTTAATTAATTTTAAAATGGAATTTCCTAATTTCAATTATAATTATACATTATCATTTCCAAAAATATCAAAACAATTCATTATTTCATGACATTTAATGATACTTTTCAATTTAATAATCATTTTTAGGATCAATATCCAATCTTTTCATCAAAAACATTTTCAAAATCATTCTACCATTTTTCCTAAATTCAAACAATAATTTCAATTCCATTGAAATTTTTATTTTTCTAAATTGTCATTCTCATTTATAATTAATGGTAAATTATTAACAAATCACTATTTTTAAATCAATTAAAAACTAATTTAAATTTAACCAATTAATTCATAGTTTCAATTATAAGGAAATAATTAATGGGAGCACAATGCTTTATATTAGTGGGTCACAATGCACAACACCTGTAATGGGGAATGAAAATGAAGATCCACAACACAT
Source organism: Viscum album (assembly GCA_963277665.1). Taxonomy (NCBI): domain Eukaryota; kingdom Viridiplantae; phylum Streptophyta; class Magnoliopsida; order Santalales; family Viscaceae; genus Viscum; species Viscum album. The sequence goes on along the minus strand of OY728122.1, from coordinate 2,107,398,736 downwards.
AAGAAATTGGAATAAAACCTAGAATCCTGATTTGAAAAAACAAATATTTTATCTATCAATGAAATGATGATAAATCAAAATAAATTCAAAGTAAAAGGATGGATCATAAGAAACAATATTGGATGTGATCAATGTACCCAGAGGATATCAAAAAAGATCAACGCTGCTAAAATATGTCATGTAATGGGATTTGAGGAGTCAATTATACTACAAGAGATCCAAAAAGTGTCAAAAATTGAGTTAGGGATGGCTATTGGAAGTAGGCATCTTAAATATGTGTTTGGGATTATTAAATTTATTTCTATGGGACTTAAAACCCATCCACGCTGATTTTTTGGTAGGGATACTTGGTAAGACATACCATGCTCTATAACTATGTTCCATAACCTTACACCCCTACTCATATTCTTTTTGGGATGAATGGTTTAACCGCAAAGTTAAACCACCCATACTCCAACCATGAATTTTCCAATTACCATAGGGATCAGGGATTGGAAGGGTGGCTCCAAAGATAGTAAAAACACTGTCCCCCATTCCCGTGGCTCTCAATATGGTAAATGGATTTCAAGGAAAAATACTATAGTTTTACCTAACCATGCACCAACCATGAATATACCCTTATTCTTCCAAAATTATCCTATTTCTCTTAGAAGAAGACCAAAAAATTTACACAAGTTAAATATGATAAAAAAAGGGTCAAAGAGTACCTGATAACAAGTAATGGGTTGTTACAGTTATGATTACTCAATACTGTGTATGACTCAGTACTGTGTATGAAAAAAATTATATAATTCTTACCCATCCACACCTATATCATAATTCATGATTTTTTTGGAATGTAAATTAAGAATTATAAAAACATACATTCAATTCGACAATCATGATCCATGTGAAATCAATCAAAATAAAAAAAATTAGGTTTCATTGTAAACTGGTTGAAAACCTATTGTTATCTTGGGTAATTTCATTTATATCCCTCTTAAAATTAATCTTATTTAATAATAACCATAATACTTAATTAAAATATTTTATTAATAGTATATTATGATTGTTAAATACATCGCATTACCCAGTGTGTTGGAAATCAATATTAGTTCCATCAATAAAAATGATCTATATTAGTCTCATCCATCAGAATCAATTATCCCCATAAAACATAACATAAATAATTTACACATATCATTTATTACATCGTAATAATCATAATAAAAAACTACACTCTTTTTTTAAATAGATTAAGCTATTAAAAATAAACATGACTTTTGATAATATATTTAAAAAAATTATGATAATAAATATTGAAAAAGAATGTGTAAATTAAAATTAGGGAATATACCTAGTAAAGAGATTCAATCATTTAAAGTATTTATAAATAGATGTATTTTTTTTGTAAAATTATATAAAAATACACTTTTAAAAAATGATATAACAGACATTAATTTTGATAACCATAAAAACATGAAATTTAAAAAAAATGGTAAATTGTATTACATTAACAAAAATAGATAATTATAAATTATTCCTTATAAATTACAATGGAAATTATATTGGAAAAATATTTTCATGGTGTAAATGTTAAAAAATTAATTCTTTTCAATAATTTATTAAGGGACTCAAATGTAAACCATCTATAAAATATTATGAAATTTCCATTATAATCTATTTCAAATAAGGTCATAGAAAAACTAAAATAAAATTTTGAAATCATTTATTTCTAGGAATGAATAGTTTTTATACATGATAAATAAATAGAGCATAATGAGTTTTCCAAACACACATTAAAACTTTTGAACCAATTACATTAAATTAAATTGATACATAGCTTTTAAAAATAATAAATACATCAAAGTGAAAGCATATATTTATTTTTTAAAAGTATTTATTTTCATGAAAATATTATTGAATGGGATTTTTTGAATGTATATTACTAACACAATTTAAAAATATTGGATAAAATTTAACGTATCTTAATAAAATAATATCAATATTGAATAACCTATTCATCTTCAATAACGTTTTCAATAAAAATACACTAAATGTGGTAGAATGAAATTTACTCATAAATATAATAATTTTCAAAAAAATATATATATAAAAATACATTCAAAGGGTATTCAGTACATCATATAAAACAAATCATAGCTTATCACACGAATCATGCGTCATTAAATTCGAATTGAGACCAAGATACGCTTAAAATATTTTATAATTGTTTAATAAATTCCAATCAAAATGAAAAACATAAAAATAAAATTAAAATATCAAGTTGAATAATTTTCACATGATACAAAATTATAATTGGAATCATGTACACAATATAAATTAAAATAAGTTGTTAATGTAAAACAATTCTCAAAAAAAGGAATTTTGGTACACAAAACCCTTACAATGATCATAACATTTAAATTACAATTTATCAATGATGGTATAAGGTATAAAAATTTAAATCCATATACAAAAAGTGAAAAACTACCCTAAAATATCAAAAGATCATTACACACACAATATTTTCATAAATAATCAATGGAGAATTTATATAATTAAATTAATTGAAATCGAGTAAAGAAATAATTTTATTCTTGTATGTAATTCCCTCTTGCATCCAATAACAACCTAAATAAAAAAGAAAATATATTTTTTATAGTTTATTCATAATATTTTTATATATATTCCCTTGTTATTATCCTCTATTAAATTTTTTATTCATTAACTAAATTATTATAATAAACATTGGTTTTTTTCAGTTCATAATCTCTATCTAATTGTTTTATTTTCAATGGACGAAGAAATTAGTTAATATTTTTACTCTAAGAGTCAATGGATGTGTTCTATATTATCCATTAATTATTTAAATTCAAATGGATATCACATTACTAAAATATATAAATCCTTCCAAAAACATCCATTTAATTTTTTTAATAAATAACCACATATGTTTACATTTAATTTAATTATTTTAAATGATAATTTAATTTATTCTAAATATGAATGAAAAATTTAATTAGATATTAATGTTATCTTTAATAATAAACCAATTTTTATGAATACACAGTATATTATTAAAATATTGAAAATAGTGTCACACACGAAGGTTGTGTAAAACCAACATAGTGAAGGATGTTTTTGAAAAAATTTTAAAATGTGTTTAAAAATATTAAACAAGTATGTTTTGTAAAATATGTAAGATAATAAAAACATTATTAATGAAAAATAATGATTTACTCTTTTTATTATTAGTAAAAGTAAAACGGTAATCTTTTAGGAAAAAATTCACCAGTGAAATTTCTTCCCTCTGAAATAATAATAACTTATAAATTGGGTTTTATGAACGGAAATTGTAAATATATATTAAAAATATTTATAAATTATGATAAAAAATGAATATAAAATCATTTAAGTATATTAAATTGATATTTTATGGAGTTTAAACAAAAAAAACAACATATAGAATTAAAAATATAGAATTATGAAAACTATTATTTCAACATTAAAATAGGTGTTGAGTAGTGTCTGATGTGAATGAATTAGTAGAGTATCTTCAAAATAATGGATCAAACACATGATAATAAAATTTATATAAAAGATTTTAAATATATTAAATTGGTTTTAAAAGGATTGTTGATTCTCAGAAAATGGAAATTGAAAATCCACAAAGGAAGAAATACTATAATATGGGTATTATTTTCCCCCTCAAAGCAATGAAAGAAGTATTTGGGTATGATCACATAGATCATGAAAACCTATAGTGGAATCCTGATCGCATGTTCTAGCTAGGTTCATTTGGATAGTCACAAGCAGTGCATATCCTATATAAGATATACCATATCCCCTTTTAACATGTCCTCATACTCTTACAAATTTATCTCAAACACTCGTTGATCAAGGATTGGCAGCCAAACATGCACTATCAGCTCACACGAATTTCCATCTGATAGGTTCCTAATAATGCATACAAAAATCATTGTAAAATAATATGTAGATATCCAAAATGTTTGAGGCTCATGCAATAGTATATATCCCATGAAACATCATTAATATGTCGAGTTATTCTATTCAACTACACTAATACAACATCGTGAGATCCCACAAAATTTATAAAATATAAAAAGGAAATTAAAAGATAAAATATGGGATCATCTTGTGGATATAAATATAATGAAATGTTCCCTTAGGAATATGTATAATACAAAAAAGACTCGGGTGGCATGTCTGCCTCGCTGTATGAGAGCCCGCTGGCATGTCACCCTCTTACGTGAAGTGCATCAAACATTCCCACAGAGTCCCACACTCCCCCTTTGGATCAAAAAATGATAATAATGAATCTTCCATTATAATTATAACTAATAAATTTAAGAAATTTTTTATCCATACGAAACATCATGTCACGACCCGTCCTCGGGACCCATGTCGTGACTACCCGAAGTCCGCCTTCAATAGGCCAGGGGCTGGAAACTAGCACCAAAGGCGTAAATCCCGATAAAAAGGGGAAGGCATTGCCTTATAAAGTAAATAAACATCATACAGTAAGCCAGCAGAGGTAAACAATAAGTAAACCTGGGTACAATAGTAAGTGTAGAAAGTAAATGGGCGAGAATACAAACCCAAACTGAAATTAAAGTAAAACTAGAAAGAAAGTACAAAAAACTGAAAGTAAAGTAGCAATGTCGAGCCATCCACTGGAAGTCAAGACTCAGATCGCACAGGTATACTTCTTCGTAAGATAATAGAGATGATCAGATGTTCCCACTGATTCATCTAAGCTGGGACCCACGTAGGATACTAAACTAGCTAAGATGTCATACCCACATAGGATACAGACCAGCTACACTGCCAGTCCCACGTAGGATACAAGAACCGATTCAAACACTATCAGACCCACGTAGGATACAAGAACAGTAGTACTTCCATACCCACGTAGGATACAAGAACATTAGTCATCGTCGTCGAACACATAGAGGATTTCAGTACGGTCTTCATTGCTGCTGAACCCATGGAGGATTATAGTGTAGTCTTCATTGCTGTCGAACCCACGGAGGATTTTAGGGTTGTCATCGTCGCTGCCGAACCCACGGAGGATTTCAGTGGAGTCATCATCATCGTCGCAGTCACATTCAGCTCTAGGGTTCCCGCACACAGCATGCTCATTTCCAGGAGGGTCTTCTCCACAAGCCAAGGGGTCGATACATCAACTGACACGTAGTCCATAGTTGATGTATCCCAAAGTTCCCTCTCAACAAAGGGAACTCAACGTGACAGACGGCGCATCAATCAGACGGTCGGTCTGAGAGTTATTGGATTTTTCGTTACAGGGGCCCGGTTGGTTTTTAAGTCAAAACAAACCCGACCCTACTCCAGCTGCATCCAAACCTTGAGCGGAGTAAGGCAAAAGGTCCATATCACTGAGAAGAATCCAACAAAGTTTATGGCACGTCAATCGGACGTCCGGAGCTCAAGTTATATGTGTTTCCACTCCGAGGGCCGGGTTGGTTTTGTGTTCGAACCAACTCGGCCGTACCCAATGTTTTCTGAAACCCTGAGTGTAATATACCAAAACGACCTTCTCGATACAAGGATCACATCGCAATAGACGGTTCATCAATCGGAGGTCTGTATCCCAAGATACCGGCATTTGAACGGAACTGTCCGGAAATAGGGGGTTTTGGGCCCGGGCCGACCCGACCCAAGACCCCCTGGGTTCGCCCAAACCGGGTCGACCCGAACCGGGTCCGGTTCCGGCCCATTAGGGCTCATCCCAGCCCCGCTGGGATGGCCCGGCCTGGCCAGCGCAGCCCGGCCCGGCCAGGGCGGCCGGTTGGCATGGCGCGGGTGCAGCCCGCATGGCCAGATAGCTCGGCTCGGCCGAGTATTCGCGGAAAGGGGGGGGGGGGGGGCGCTGCCCCCCTGTTTGAGAAACCGCGGCCCCCACTAGGGGCTGCTCCTTTCTAGCCATGGGTTATGACCCCTGGGTTTTCTCGGAACCGGCCGGCCGGTTTGGTCGGCCGGTGTGCCGTCGCGGGACCCCCGTGGGTCCCGCCCTCCTTGCGCTGGCGACTGGCGGTTCCGGCCGCCGCTCCCCGCACCACCGCGGCCTTAAGCCGTGGCCTTGTCCGACTGGCGCGGCGTGACGGTGTCGTGCCCCTCCATTGCGGCCTCGATCTGGGCGTGGTCTTTCGTGGTTCTCCGGCACGGCGCAACAGCACCGCGGCTTCGTTCAGCCTCAACGATGCTACGTAACGGCGCCACGCATCTTCGCTCGTTCCTCTTGCTTCCGCGCGGTGTCGTTGCACCGCGCTGACTTTACTCATGCAGCAACAAGTACAACATCAAAGGGGGAGGACGGTCGGCTATATTCGTGCGGTCTGACCTCCTCCGGTTATTACGATAATAGGCGGCCCAATATTAAATTCGATGAACGGCAAAGAAAACATGAACAAAAATTAACCCCAACCTCGATGAAGTCGTCTAACGTGGTTCGTTGTGGAAATAAGACGTCGCGAAATACGGCGTCGTGGAAGGAGGCCCCTTAAGCATCATCGACGTCATGGTACATGGCGTCACGGTGAAGAGGATTTTCAGCGTCGTGGTACATGGAATTGCGTCGTCGATCTCTGAGGAATTAGCGTTCTTCATCGGTGTCGGTGCATTCTTCGCATTCTTCAAGGAGGAAGATGAAGTTCTTCGTGGAACTCTCCATATCAACAAAATGAAGAAACCCCTAATTAAATAAGACTTTTCGTATTTAATTAACACACTCAAGCCAACATTCCATTTGAAATTCAAAATAATTCATTCAATTAATTGAATTAATTGAAGAGTCTTAATAGTCCAATAAATGTGAGAGTTGACTTGGCATTTAATAAGGGGGTGCAGGTGTGTTAAAAAAAATGTGGGTTTGAGGAAGTTGAATAGGTGGGGCTCGTGTGGGGACCACCTCACTAATATCCTATCAAGAGGGGTTAGGATATAGTGGGTCCCACCTAAACTTCCAAAAGTAGGTTTAAACTACTTAGAACAGAAAATAAAAATTGTTACACAACTTTTATTTTATTCATTAGTTAAACACTTTTTTTTAAAACCACAACCGAACAAACGCAACTCTAGAAAAGGTGTTCCTAAGCAATTACTGGTGCTGCGGTTTCATTGGTTCCCTCAGATTTCTATTTCGAGCACCAGTTCAAAAGTTAGGAAAACTCGCTCGTTCGTTCACTGAACATACCCGAGCTAAACTTCAGAAATTGATTCCGGGCACACCGGGCCTTGGAATCAGGTGCCTTTAGAAACTGAGTTCTTGTATAATCCAAAAGAAAATTAATAAAAAAAATTCACTTGAATTTTACGGGTCTTTACATTACTCCCACATCAGGGCTTTAGGTCCCCGTAAAGATACATCATAAACTAGGGGGAACAAATGTAGGTACTGTGCATGCATCTGAGCCTCCCACTCCCAAGTTCTCTCTTGGAGGTTCCCGTTCTGCCACATGATTTGCACTAAAGGAATCGACCACCCACGTAGGACCCGCTCCTGTCGATCCTCGATCTCCACTAGGACCTCTACAAAAGTCGGATCATCGTCAATGTCCATCTCCCCATGGTCGATGATATGTGTTGGGTCGTGCACGTATCTCCTCAGCTGAGATACGTGGAAGACGCCGTGCACCCTGTGCAACTGAGATGGTATAGCCAGGCGATAATCCACCTCGCCTATCCTGCTAAGTACCTGAAGCGGTTCGATGAATCGCGGAGACAACTTGCCACCTCGGCCAAATCTTTGTAATCCACGTCGAGGTGAGACCTATAAGAAGACGTGGTCGCCATCCTCGAACTCTAGTGGTCTCCGCCTCCTGTCATCATAAGACTTCTGCAGGCTATGAGTTGTCCTCATCCTTTCCTGGATGACCAGGACCTTCTCTGTCGTGGCCTGGACCATCTTCGGTCCCACAAGTGCTGAATCCCTAGGGTCTGTACAGTACAGAGGTGATCTGCAAGGTCGGCTGTACAATTCCTCGTCAGGCACCATCTTGATGGTGGAGTGCTAGCTGTTGTTGTATGTGAAATCCACCAAGGGCATGTGGTCCTCCCAACTATGATCAAAGTCGAGGACACATGCACGGAGCATGTCCTCAAGAGTCTGAATGGTTTTCTCCGTCTGACCATCCGTCTGAGGGTGAAAGGCGGTGCTCAGATGTAACTACGTTCCGAATGCCTTTTACAACCTCGTCCATAGCCTTAAAGTAAAGAGATCATCTCGATTGGATACTATAGATGATGTCACACCATGAAGTCGTACGATCTCCTGAACGTAGAGACGTCATAAGCTCTCTACTGATCCCTGCTCTCAGATGGGTAAGAAGTGGGCCGACTTGGTGAGTTGGTCGACAATCACCCAAATGGAGTCGTGACCTCTGGAAGTACGTGGAAGTCCAGTCATGAAATCCTTAGATATCCCATCCTACATCCACTCCAGGACCTCCATGTGTTGTACCAATCCTGTTGGTACCAGGTGCTCTGCCTTCACCTACTGGCAGGTGAGGCATCGAGGAACGAACTCTACTACAACCTTCTTCATACCCAGCCACCAGTGCTCTCGTCTAAGATCCCGGTACATCTTCGCCACTCCTCGATCTACCGCTAAAGGGGAAGTGTGAGAATCCCTTATAAAATCCTCCTGAAAAGCAGCTGGTACCATGGTACATCCTCTGAAAAGGACAACATGCTCTCCTCCTATAGAGAATCCATCAGGTGCCTGTCTTGAGGATATCTATGCACACCGTGTCTCACAGTCAACATCCCCACGTTGTGCCTCTATGACCCGCTGTAGTAGTGGAGGAGTGATTGTGAGTGACTGAAGAAAGGCTGGTCCATCTCTATCCATGAAGGATATCTGCAAAGTGGCTAGTTACTTCATCGCCTATCCAAGTAGCTGAATGTCTATCCTCCTACTAAGAGAATCGGCTACTACATTCCCCTTTCCAGGAGTATAGACTATCTCAAAGTCATAGTCCTGGAGGAACTCGAGCCATCGCCATTGTCTCAGGTTTATGTCCTTCTGCGAGAAAATGTACCTGAGAATCTGGTGGTCAGAATAGACTGTAAAGCGCTTGCCCATCAGATAGTGTCACCACATCTTCAGAGCGAAGCCCACTGCTGCTAACTCCAGGTCATGGGTAGCGTAGCTCTACTCATGCTGCCTCAACTGTCATGATCCATAGGCGATCACTGCCTGCTCCTGCATCAGGGCACATACAAGCCAAGTCCCTGATGCATCGCAGTAGACTACATACCCTACTCCCTCTTCCGGTAGCCTCATGATAGGTGCGCTGGTCAAACCCTGTCTCAGCTCCTGGAAGCTATGCTGACATCTATCTGACCACACGAAGGGTATCCCCTTCTTCGTCAAAGCTAAAAGTGGTGCCGAAACTCTGGAGAATTCTAGCACAAACCTCTGGTTGTACCCAGCTAGACCCAAGAAACTCCACACCTCCATCACGCTCCTAGTGGCTCCCAAGCTAGAAATACCTCGATCTTCGCAGGATCCCCCACAACTCCCACCTCAGAGATGACGTGTCCCAAGAAGTGGACCTCACATAATCATAACTTACACTTCGAGAGCTTTACATAAATCTGGTGCTCTCTGAGTGTGTCTAGTACAACCCGCAAGTAGTAGGCGTGCAACTCCTTAGTAGTCGAGTATATCAAAATATCATCAATGAAGACCACGACAAATCGTCCAAGGTACGGCTGAATGATCCTGTTCATGAGACCCATGAACACCGCTGGAGAATTGGTTACACCGAACGGCATAACGAAGAACTCATAGTGGCCATACCGACATCTGAAGGTCGTCATTTGGACGTCCTCATCCCGAACTCTGAGCTGATGATAGCCTGATCTGAGTTCTATCTTCGAGAACCACCGTGCTCCCTTGAACTGATCAAAGAGGTCGTCAATCCTCGGTAGTAGATACTTGTTCCTCACAGTCACCTAGTGAAAGCGACGATAGTTGACACCCAGTAGCAAGCTCTCATCCGCCTTCTTAGTGACCAAAATCGAGGAAGCCCAGGGTGAAACACTGGGTCGGATGAATCCCTTGCCCTGCAAGTCCTCCAACTGTACCCGTAGCTCTTGTAGCTCAGTGGGGGCCATCCGATATGCTGGAGTGGATATCAAGGCTGTCCTGGGGTACATGTCAATATAAAAGTATACCTCTCTATGAGGAGGTAGTCCTAAAATGTCATCCGGGAAAACGTCCACATACTGATCTACCACTACAGGAAAACTCAGACTCCACACGTCAACTCCTCCTAGGATGAGGTTAGCCAACTGATGAGTGATCGGTTGTCCTCTCCTCTGTGTGAGTCCATCCTGCGCAGCTAAGGCTCCCTTATCGCTGGTGAAGGTGAACCTGCTCCAATCGGTGCGAACACATCGCACCTTGAGCCTAATACAGTCAATATGTGCATGGACTATAGATAACCAATCCATGCCCAAGATGACGTCGTAAGGCCTTGACGCCGCTACAGGAAGATCCCAACTGAAGATATCGCCTCCTAGAGTAAGCTCCCACTGCCGGAACCAGTGCGTAATCATCGAGTGTGCTCTCGTAAGAGTCTCTAGCTGTAAGGATTGAGCCAAAAGCTCCGTCGGAATCTCCGAACTCCGAACAAGGGCAGCGGCAATGAAAGAATGACTCGCCCCTGTGTCTATAAGAACTGCAGAAAGGGTGGAGTAGACACAAATAGTACCTCGAATCATCTCTGGAATGACATGGTCGTAGGCCTCCGCTTCCTGAATCTGAGCATGTCTCTGCCTACAAGCTCCATGTGGTCGGGGTGGACCTCCTAGTGGTGGTGGTGGTAAATCCTCAAAGCGTTTCCCACCACCCGCTGCTCGGCCAGCTCCTCTGCCTCGTCTGCCTGCTCCCTGCGAACCGCCACAGTCAACCCTCTGCCTCTGCCTGGGTGTCCCCTCAACCTTCTGCTACTCCTCTTCATGGTGGGTCGGGCACTCACGAGCCATGTGGACCTGCCCGCCACATGCGTAGCACTGTCTGCTCCTCAGAAGGCTGGCTCTGCGCCGGGTGCCCCACACCTCTGAGCCAGTGTCCTGAGGTCATCCGCCTGATGGTTTGGTCTGCCTGGACCCATGTGAAATACGTCGACTGCCAGATACAGATGACTCTACTACATGCCACCCTGCAGTAGGTCTCTCTACTAGTTTAGGCTCCGCAATAATGCTCTCTATGAGAAGGGATTGCTCCAGTACTCCTGCCTATGTCGGAATGCTAAGGAAGATTATTGATCCCCTGATCTCGTGTCTTAGTCCCTGTTTGAATGTCCGGGCCTAGAAGAATGGGTCTCATACCATGTCTGCCAAATAGCGCGAGAGATCGGTAAATCTCACCGAGTACTGGGCGACCGTCATGCTGCCCTGCTGCAGCTATAGTATCTCCTGGATGTGCACCGCACTGAGGGTGGCTGGGACGAACTCCGAGCGGAAAAGGCACTCAAAGTCCATCTAGAGGAGAGATTCCTCATCGTGCACCTGGAGCATGAAGCTCTACCATCTTCCTGATTCTGCGTGCAGGAGGCTCGCTACAAGGATCACCATGAGGTCAGCTGGTTTCCCCACTAACCTCAAAACTCGCACAACCACCTCTAGCCAATCCTCGGAAGCCTGAGGGTCTGTCTCCCTGCGGAACCTAGGCGGTCTCTAACGCTGAAACTCGTGCAGTGCACTAAGGTGACGTGCACTCTCAATGGCTGGGGCTGGTAGCATCGGTGGCTCGGTGGGTAGAGGTACCGTTGGTGCCTCCGCTGTAAGAGGGCCCTGCATCGAGGCCTCATCGCTCAGTGGACTGTCGTCTCGCAAAAGCTCGGATCCCTAGCTGGCTGCCGTCATGGGGCCATCCTGAAAAGAAACAGGTGTGCCATGGTAAAACAGTATACCTGGTGAGCTGACACAATGTAATCACAAAGAAAACTTTTGAAACACACATGCAATCAATGTTTTCATGCATTGAGTCGGAAATCAGAATTTAGGGTCCTACTGTACGGATACGTCGGCTGCCGCAGCAACACTGGACTCCATGGACTGATAACCACACTCAATACCCTTAACACTATTGCTTCACATAGAAGAAAGATCGGAGTCCTGAGTTCTGCGGTAGAACTGAACTCCTTTGATACCAATTAGTCACTACCCGTCCTCAGGACCCGTGCCGTGACTACCCCAAGCCCTTCTTCCATAGGCCAGGGGATGGTGACTAGCACCAAAGGCGTAAATCCCGATAAAAAGGGGAAGACATTGCCTTATAAAGTAATCAAACATCATAGAGTCAGCTAGCAGGAGTAAACACTATGTAAAACTGGGTACAATAGTAAGTGCGGAAAGTAAATGGGTCAGAATACAAACCTAAACTGAAAGTAAAGTACAACTGGAAAGAAAGTACATCAACTGAAAGTTAAGTAGCAACGTTGAGCCATCCACTGGAAGTCCCACCTGAAGGGTGGGTATAGATAGCCTCCTTAGCTCCATGGATCCAGCCATCCGCTCCGTGTACGTCCCGCCCAGTGGTCCACCTCCAGGTACCGACCTGCTCTACAAACCACAACCACGTTCAACGTTGTCTGTTGTCTGCATCCAACACAACGTAGTGCGGGCATAGCCCGTGCAGGGGTGAGTATACACTACTCAGTAGGGACCCCGAGTCCCTCAAAGGTCTCCCAGAATCCACAAAGGATGGTCCACAAAGGAAAGATACAATCACGAAGTAACATCCAACACTACTTAGGTATATGCTCATACATATACCTAAGTCATCAATTCCAGTTCGGCTCAAACATCTGAGACCAAGTTCGATCACGTCCACACAGGATAGTACAACCCAATCCACGCAGGAAAGCACAACACAATCCACATAGGAAATCAAGTCAATCATATCGAAGATAATGATTGAAATTCAAGACTCATCTCGCACAGGTATACCTCTTCGTAAGATAATAGAGATGATCAGATGTTTCCACTGATTCATCTAAGCTGGGACCCACGTAGGATACTAAACTAGCTAAGTTGTCGAACCCACATAGGATACAGATGATCTACTCTGCAAGACCCGCGTAGGATACAAGAACAGAGTCAAACACTGCCGGACCCACGTAGGATACAAGAATAGTATTACTGCCGGACCCACGTAGGATACAAGAACAGTAGTCATCGCCGTCGAACCCACGGAGGATTTCAGTACGTTCTTCATTTCTGCCGAACCCACGGAGGATTACAGTGTAGTATTCATTGCTGCCGAAACCGCGGAGGATTTCAGTGCATTCATCGTCGCTGCCGAACCAACGGAGGATTTTAGTGCAGTCATCATCGTCGTTGAAGTCACAGTAAGCTCTAGGGTTCCCACACACAGCAAGCTCGTTTCCAGGAGGGTCCGCTCCACGATCCACGGGGTTGATACATCAAATGACACGTAGTCCAAAGTTGATGTATCCCAAAGATCCGTCTCGACAAAGGGAACTCAACGTGAAAGACGGCGCGTCAATCGGACGCCCGGTCTGAGAGTTATTGGCTTTTTCGTTCCTGGGGCCCGGTTGGTTTTTAAGTCAAAACCAACCCGAACGTACTCCAACTATGTCCAAACCTCAATCTGAGTAATCCAGAAGGTCTGTCTCACTGAGAGGAATCCAACATAGTCGATGGCACGTCAATCAGACGTCTGAAGCTCATGTTATAATTGTTTCCGCTCTGAGGGCCCGGTTGGTTTCGTGTTCGAACCAACCCGGCCATACGCAAAGTTATCCTAAACCTTGAGTGTAATATACCAAAATGACCATCTCAATCCAAGGATCGCATCGCAACGGATGGTGCGTCGATCAGAGGTCCTTAGCCCAAGATACAGGCGTTTGAACGGAACTGTCTGGAAATAGGGGTTGGGCCCGGACCGACCCGGACCAAGACCCCATGGGTCGGCCCGAACTAGGGCGACCCGAACCGAGTCCAGGTCTGGCCCATTAGGGAGCGGCCCAGATCGGCCCGCGTGGCCAGACAGCTCAGCTAGGCCGAGCTGTCGCGGAAAAGGGGGGGCGGGCGCTGCCCCCTGTTTGAGAAACCGCGACCCCCAATTGGGGGCCGCTCCTTACCAGCTAGGGGTTACGACCCATGGGTTTTCTCAGAACCGACCAGCCGGTTTGGTCGGCCGATGTGCCGCTGCGGGACCCCCGTGGATCCCGCCCTCCTTGCGCCGGTAACCAGTGGTTCCGACCGTCGCTCCCCGCACCACCGCGGCCTTCTCCGACCGGTGCTTCGTGACGGCGCTGCGCCCCTCCGTCGTGGCCCGGCTCCGGACGCGGCCTTTTGTGGTTCTCCGGCATGGCGCGACGGCACCGCAGCTTCGTTCGGCCTCAATGGCGCTGCATGATGTCTCCCCACCTCTTCGCCTGTTCCTCTTGCTTCCGTGCGGTGTCGTTGCACCGCGCTGCCTTTGCTCGTGCCGCAACAAGTACAGCATCAAAGGGGGAGGAGGGTCGGTTGTATTCGTGCGGTCTGACCTCCTCCCGTTATTACGATAACAGGTGGCCCAATATTAAAGTCAATGAACGACAAAGAAAACATGAACAAAAAATAACCCCTACCTCGATGAAGTCGTCGAACGATGTTCGTCGTGGAAAAAAGAAGTCGCGGTAGACGGTGTCACAAAAGGAGGCTCTGTAAGCGTCGTCGATGACGCGGTACATGGCGTCACAGTGAAGAGGATCGTCAGCGTCGCAGTACATGGCATCGTGTCATTGATCTCTTAAGAATTAGTGTTCATCATTGGTGTCGGTGCGTTCTTTGCGTTCTTCAAGGAGGAAGATGAAGTTCTTTGTGGAACTCTCCCTCTCAACACAATGAAGCAACCCCTAATGAAATAAGACTTGTCTTATTTAATTAACACACACAAGAAAACATTCCATTTGAAATTCAAAATAATTCAATCAATTAATTGAATTAATTGAAGAGTCTTAACAGTCCAATAAATGTGAGAGTTGACTTAGCCTTTAATAAGGGGGTGCTGGTGTGTTACAAAAAAATGGGTGTTTGAGGAAGTTGAATAGGTGGGGCTCATGTGGGGCCCACCTCACTAATATCCTATCAAGAGGGGTTAGGATATAGTGGGTCCCACCTCAACTTCCATAAGTAGGTTTAAACTACTTAGAACATAAAATAAAAATTGTTACACAACTCTTATTTTATTCATTAGTTAACCCCTTTTTTTTAAACCACACCCAATCAAACACAACTCCAGAAAAGGTGTTCCTAAGCAATTACCAGCACTGCGGTGTCATTGGTGCCCTCAGATTTCGATTTCGAGCACCGGTTAAAAATTTAGTAAAACCCTCTCGTTCGTTCACAGAACGTACTCGATCTAAACCTTGGAAATGGATTTCGGGCACACTGGACCTCGGAATCTGGTGCAATCAGAAACTGTGTTCTTGTAAAATCCCAAAGAAAATTAAGAAAAAATTTCCCTTGAATTTTACGGGTCTTTAAACATCATCTGTGTGGAAATTAATTTTCTATTACAACACCCACACAAGCTCATAAAATTATGTATCTGTTGAAAAATAAAAGGTGGAAATAAATGAACAAATTTGGTAGCCTCTTGAAATCATAAACTTCATGTTACATGATAGTTAACTACCTAATTATTCACAAAATTCCCCGAGAATATCCACACTTTTCTCAAAAAATTTCATAAGAATGTTGTGTCAATTCACTTGAAATCCTTTTAGAAAATATCCTGATCTCAAGAAAGTCCTAGGGCTTCTCAACCTGAAAAAATAAAAGTCACATAAAATGTATGCATGATTCTAAAACACCCATTTAATTAGTTATAAACTAGTGTATGATTTGTTGAAGGTATGGTCTTATGGTTTCTAAAAAACAGGTGACACCACTAAGATGAACTATTGTAGGATCTCATGAATTTCATGACATGAAATCCATCCACCAACACCATCTTGTATTTCCACGATATCTTCCTTGAAATGTGGTAAATAATTGAGGAGGAAATAAACATAAATCCCCCACCATAGCAAGAAAATTTCATGTTCTGTTACATCAAACCTCGCACCAACGCACCGAGACATCAGAATGTTTTTTAGATCCATTTTTCTCACAACTAAAAATGGTTTCTATCTAGTAAGATCATGTGAACCAACAGAGCGGTCATGAAACGTCCATTATCACTTCAAATTATCATTCATAGACGAAAAGATGTAATTTTGGAGGTCACATGAAGAAAATATTGCATACCTGGTAGATCATTCAATACGTGAAACAAGATAGAATTGAAAAATTCTGGGGCATATATAATTATTGTCAAGAAAAAATACTAAAAATTGGCAGACTTTTGTGAGGAACATACAAGATGATCCCCATATGCTTCGTGTGAACCACCATGGTCTTGTGAAAACACCAATACATGTCACCTAAATATCATAAGAAATATTTATAATACTATTTAGATACAAAAAATTCCATCATACATGTTAGAGAAAGTCACATGTTACCCCTACATAAATCTCTAAATTACCACGAATTTCTTTTGGGCTCACCATACAGAACTTGTGTTTCCTCTCATTCATGTATCATTAATCATATAATTGAAGCAATACATGTCAGATGAGTCCTGTTATAGAACTGATTAATGTCAATTAGATCGCATGACATACTTTGGGAATGGTACGTAGATCTCGTGATGTCCTCCATGTATTTTAGCTTGCTTTTATATCCCCCTATAGAAATGTCGACCTAGATAATGTATCACCCTCCATAGATGTCACATTGACTCTCATGCCTCTCTATAAAAGTGTAATTCATCTTTCATGATGATACAAGTTAATTTTAGCTGGATCATGTGACGACCATAAAGCATGTCATTCGAGATCATATGATGGAATCCTATGTCAACCAACCAAGTCATCTAATGTCCTCATGAAAATTTATCGTTTTTTAAATGTGATGTCTCTTTGAAAAACCAACAGGATGATGTATTTTTTATTTTTACATGTTAGGAAAACATCCTATGACATGTCTAGAAGATGTTAAAGACATGTTCAGTAGACAATCAATACATGCCAGAAAAATAATAAGGCCAGGTCAAGTCGATATCCTAGGACCTGATAAACATTTCCATCCACCAAAAGGGTAACCTCAGTATGTAATCTTTTATTAGTAGTATAAAATGATATGTCCTACATATAATTGTAGGATCATTGTGTAAGTCCCAATCAGTGGTATAATATGATATTTACTTCATATTAGGGACAACTAAAGTGTCATCCCTTACCAATTGAACTACGATGTCTATGATTCCTTATATAATTAGGATATATATGATTCATTCGTAAGTCTTGAGATCTATATAAAATCATACTATGGTCATTCCCAACACATATGTAATGAATACAAAAATAGTGAGATTGGTTATATTCTATCTCTTGTTTCCCACACATAGCATAGTTCACATAGTCATAGTATAATGAAGTTATTATATATTATTTACTAAGGGAATCCTCATTCTGTAACCCTCGATCAAGGGAATAATAGTATATTTACTCCATATAAGGGAAACATCATTGTGTATTGCTCAGCCAATTGAACTAAAATGAATCTGATTACTATAAATTACTAGGATATGTTGGACATCTTTCTATGTCCCAAGATCTATATTAAATCTTCCAAATAAATGTCTTAGTACATAAGTCATGCATTCAAAAATAGTGATGCTGGTTATTTTCCATAACTTGTTTCCCAAACTTATCATAGATCACATGGGAATAGGAAACTGTAATGATCATATATCATTAAAAATGGGAAACCTCAATGTGTAATCCCCAATGAATTGAAATATCATAACTTTGATTCTAAAAATAACCAGGATATGTATGAATCCTTCTTAAGACCCAATCACAAATAAGAATTCACTTTGGTGTAATTACCCTAGTATCTTTGAAATTTGAACCATTGTGACCTAATCATTTCAATGGGATAATCATTCAACTTAATCCATTAGGAGACAGTATATCCAATTTTACAATGATGAATCTAATTCCTTCTATAACTAGAATATGTTGGACGCCTTCCTATGCCCTGAGCACCATATTAAAGTATCATAAGAAGATTCCTAGTAAATATTTCATATATCCACAAACATTTATACTGTTTATTTTCTATCCCTTTTCTACCACACTAAGAATATAACAAATGGGATTAGGAAATTTTAATGATCATATATCAATCACAAAGGGAAACCATAGTGTGTTTTACCTGATAAATTGAACTGTAATGAAATTGATTCCTGCAATAACTAGAATACGTAGGATTCCATCCCAAAGACAATGTCAAAATAGAGATCCACTGCAATGTAATTCCCCTATTGTCTCTAACATTTCAATAATCAGGGCCTCATCATTCCCATGGGTTGATCATTCCACCACATCTATTGGCAGACTGAGAAGCTAGCTACACTATCATAACTATGATTCCTACTATAACTAGATTATGTAAGATGCATTCCAAAGGCTCTAAATCTAAATTTAACATCTGAAGGGTTGTACTAGTAAATAATTCCCAGATATATAAATAGTGGGACTAGTTGAATATTTTCCCTTGTTTATCACATCATGTATCGTTCATGTGGGATTAGGGAGTTGTAATTATCATATAATTCAATTCCCAAATAACATAACTATATGGAAACCTCAATGTTCGAGTACCAATAAGTTGAATGAAATGATTACCTTCATATAAGGGTTTCTCCTTTAGGGAAACCCCATGGGAATAAAAAACTACCATAACTCTGATACATTCAATTACCAAGACACATAGGATGCCACCTTGAGGTTTCAGATCAAATATATATTTCCCCAATTCCCCCATATATTTCATTTCCCTATTATATCAAACATCATATTTTAAAGAAACTACTTTTGTTTTTATTAATATTATAAAATGGGATATGTAGAACAACTCATAGTGGATATATCCCATCCCCAAAATATTATCTCCCTACATAGATAGTAATGAGCTCCATAGTTCCTAATTATATAGTCTCAACATATAATAAGATTCCAATTAATATAAAATTTATGAAGAACCATGGATATATACATATGAATTAACCAACAATACCTCTCTCACCCAACAAATAAATATACTTGTAATAATATCTATTTCATAGAGTAGTAATTCATACATATGGATTAGGAGGAGATTATATAAAAATATCATAAATCTATTTGATAGCCCCATAGTAGGAAACAAGACCCCCCTCCCAAATATTTTGATGAGCCTTACCTCTCATCCTCTCAACGATGATGAGTTCCTAAGCGTCATGTGGTCTAAAACCCATACTGACTACCTACATTTTGATTGTAGGTCCACACATAGTTATTGATGGGGGAAACCTTATGTTTTTCCTAAAATGGAAAAGAAATTATGTGCTCAATGCAAATGATTATTTCTAACATTGATTCCCCCACAATCAGATAGCCTAAAAAAATCCACCAACATATTTCTGAGGAAACAAAAATGGTGAATCTGATGCGAATATATCAAATAACAACATGATTAGGATATTATCCTTCTTCCATTTTTCCCTTTACTATGAAAAAATGGTTAACCCAATGTCAAACTCTCAAATAACAAAATTATTGTGTTATAATCGATTGGGTCATCTTGTTTTCAATTACTATCCATAACAAAATGATGGACCCTTAGTGAAACTCTAAATAGAAAGATGATTGGTTGAACATGAAATAGATCTTATGGATGATCCATTGTAGTCATGGTTCTCATGAAACAAGATGATCATCACTTTTAGAATTCCATTTGAGTTGAATGGCCATATTGGGAATAAAAGGAAAATTATTTTACCAATTCATATCTGATTGACCACATATAATAGCTAAAATGGTCCACGTATAGGTGAACATGTTTCTCATTGTCTCTATGATTACAAATACATATATTATCCACAACAAACTAATGTGAGATAATATCCTCATGTAGAGACCATTCCTAAAAATCAGCTGCAACTTCAACCCATGCGGGCCTCAGAATGACCTCACATGATCGATATCTTCAACCTAGGGTGAAAAATTCTATGGTTCGAGAATACCATCTACAAGGTATGATAAAAAATAAAGGCTTACCATAAGAATGTCCCTTTACTAAAACATATGATTCTTCTTCATCTAAATAATGATTTTTAAAATCTTGTGGCCGACATCACTATAGACAACCGCTTTATATGTTCATCCCTGGAGAGTGAAAATAACCACATTCAGTTTCATGTGAAGGTGGATTAAGGATTAAACTATGGATCCATTTAGATTCATCGGCTAATTAGGAGGGATAATATCAACATTTATCTCTATATCCATGCCATTAGTATCCATTAATCATCTATTAAATTACCACCGACACACTACCACCTCTTAGACCCATGCATGAGAAAGAAGGAAGACACATCGAAAGTGGAAGGATCTAGATAACGAAATGTGGGATCATATCCCCACTCCAGAAAATGATGTCTTACAGAATATTTTAGATGTATCCAATGAGAAATATCATATCAATACTCACTTGAAACATGTCTAAGGGGATATTCCAACACTAGGCATGGGGGAGGTGCATATCCCTACCCCTATTCATGTAGTCCATCAACATATTCTGGTGAAACAAGGAAAAAAAATTACACTCATATCCCTGATTCAATCAATGATATATAGTTGAATATAGTGGAGACAGAAAATATGATTGTTTATATCTGTGTTCACACTTTCCTGAAACACCATTATATCTAAAAATTAGTTAAATTTATACACCGGCGTATTCCAGAACTAGTACAAATATATGTACAAGAACATATTTCTATCCATAAAACTAGGGCATCTCGACACAAAGATCATTATAAACAAGTTGTTAATCTAGAGGAAGTAGAAAATTTTTCTCTCATCCAAGAGGATTATACTAATACTCAATTAATGGAAAATTCATCTGAACAGGATCATTTTCCCATTCAAACTAGGTCTCACAATTTTAGAGCAACTAATGTCTCGATATAGGTACCCATTCCAATTGAAAATTTTTAGAAATATATTCCAAAGGTAAGAATCAAAATCATATCATCCATCTAGATAGAGCACAAAATTTTATAGGGGCACATGCATTAGGACATGATCATATTCCCTTTGAAAAAGACCAGTGACATACACCAAAGTTCCATGATTGGGATCATATCCTTGTTCAAGATAGGGTTCACCATGTGATAAAGGAACATGCCTCATGATAGGCACATATTCTTGTTATTGAATATTCCATTCATCTTCAAATATATCATGGAATCCATGTTCATATTCTTACTTCCTCTGATGAAAAAATAAACTAGCATCCTTATGAGGAAATATAAGAGGAGGCTCATATTCCTTCTCAAATACTGGAGGTCTATTAGCATATTCTTGTGTGGAATGAATATTCAGACTAGGGTTACAATCTTATTCCAAGTAGGGATCTCTATGTGAGAGTGACACATGCCTTGGGGTAAGATTATATCCCTACCATACAAGACCCATGGTGTGACGACCCACACTTTTAATAATGAAAATTCCTCTTCATCTAATTAAATTTCTTATTATGTAAAATGGTAATATAAAAAAATGCACTTCCTTGGTTTTATGGTGTTAGATTTTAAAATACCATTACGAATTGTGATTATTGATAATATAGTCGTTGAATTGTGATCACAAGATTAGTATAAATATAATCCTTTAACAAATCCAATTTACTTATATAAAGGAAGTGATGGCCTCATATAGAATAGTTTCTCCATACAAATACCATTTTCAGATCTTGGAAAAGATGTATCATCACTGGGCTTTTCTCTTGACCAAGCCCAAGTCGAGCAGCAACAAATTAAGCTTGAATAGAACTGCCTACGGGGGAAGTGGAAGTTAATAGAGATTACCACGTGAGTGATCTTATCTGAGCTCCCACAAGAGTTTGTCTCCATTGCACACCTTACACTTAGTTATTATGTGGTTTTTATAAGGGGTTATGTTACAAAACCCTAACACTATTATTTTGTGAATTATTTTTATATTTAATATAAAATATACATTCATTTAATTATTGTTAAGATGTAAATAGTTTTTAAAGAACAAATAATATTTTTAGTTAATATTCAGTAAAGAAATATATCTGGATGAATTAATGGATTTTTTAATTAAACAATATTTTAATAAAATATTACTCATAAATTAATTTTTATTAAATATAAATGATCATATAAGTTTTATGAATACAATTTATATTTTTATTAATGTTAGAAAGCCATTTTTTGTGAAAACCCATGAATTTTCAATAAATATCATTTTTTATTTTAAAATTAAAAATTAAATTATTAATCTAATTATTTAGATAAAATGAATACTATTTTTGGAATCTGAACATCAAAATTATACAACAATGAATTTTTTAAAATTTTCTAGGATAGTCGAATTTTTGGGTAAAAATTAAATATCGTTTAAAAATATAATGTGTTTTATGACATCATAATGACCAAATAGTGATATAATAAAATATAATAAAATGGATTTTCAAAAAATATATGTTTTAACTTTAAAAAAATTGATTTTATATTTGTTTTATTAATTTTACGGTTCCTTAATGGACCATCCAAGACTTATAAAACATTTTAAAACATTAAAATGATTTCCTTGAGAGTGTGACTCACTTCCACATAATAAATCATAATATTTTTATAATTTCGACCATTGGCCTAATAAAATAATATTCTATAATCATATTTAGCAAAAAACATTGGCAAAAACTATGTTTTGGTTTGAGGTTTTGATTTGTATAATAGGTAGTGTCCAAAACCTAAATAATAATGAATTCCCACTCTTTTCTTATATAAACCCACCCAAACTCCCACATCTCTTCACTCAAAACACAAGAAGAACGTACCTACTCATCCCTCCTCTCTCTAAAATCCTCACAAGGTTACCAATTCTCCCATAAATCCTCTATAAATCCCCTCACAAGCCTTTGGAATCACACTTCCAAGTAAGGGATTTTTTCCTTTCTCATTTTTCTCCATGTTTATTTATATTTCTATACATTTTTCTTTTCCATTAAAAATACGGGGGTATAATTTATCAAATCCCCTATACATACCTACTTATTTTTTAATGATGATATACCCCTTTATCACTCATTAATTCTCCCCATGTACACATATTACCATGCTAAAATTCATTAACGGATTTCACTCTCTCCATTTACATTCATGCCATTCTATTTTATTATAAATCTAAATTCCATTAAAAATATTGGGACATGAATATATATTACACCGTTACAATCCATTTCATTTAAATATTATAAGATAAGAATTTCTCTCTCATCAACCATTTTTATGAATTCTTATGTCACCATGTTATGCTGAATAAATCGCACCATGATTTTCTAATCCAAAGTAATTGTGTAGTGAATACCATGTCAATTTCTCTATCAAGTGTATTCACCTTTATTCACATTTACTTATTGATTATATATTTTCATGTATGTATTAAAAATTTATTTATTGTGGAATAAATGATGATGTTGAATGATTCCATGTTGTATGATCCATGTGGCACACTTATTCCTGAAATGAAATGATTAAGAAGGGTAAACCATGATAGGGATCCAATACATTGGGTAAAGATTTGTATCATGATACGTCAAGTAAAATGAGGGTTCACTCATGCTAATTCATGTTCAATGAAGGTTTAATCATGCTCCATGTGCAATGAGCCTTCTCTCTTGCTAATATCTTGTTATGTATTGATGCCACATTTCAATGTTATGATAATCATGCTATTTCATGCCTTTTTGTTCATGTTTATGTTATCCTCTATTTATATATCTATTGAAAAACATGTACTATATTCTTCATGTTATGATTTTCTTACACCCATAAAAGGCTTTATAGCTCACCCTTTTCTTATAAATGTCCTCAGGTTATCCCATACAATGCTAAGTACAAAAAAAAAGTTGTGGTCATGTAAAAGACGTTTTCAATAATTATGTATATTTCATGTTATAAGTTGTTATGTAATGATCCAAAGAACCAAAGAAACTATAAAACATTATCATCGATGTCATATCATGTTAATATTTTATGTAATAAATTATGTTTAAGTGAGAAATAAAGAGCATGGTTGTTATAGTTGGTATCAGTGGATAGGTTTAGTTACTTTTGGGATTAGGATTAGAAAACCCTAGTTAAAGACTTAGTGATAAGACAAATTATAGTAAAAACATCCCAAAATTTTGGTGAGTATTGAGTATGTTGTTTATCATGAAAATACATCCCTGTCTAGATATGTGCAGGAAGAGGTGGCTCTGACCCATATGTATCTTGGGGTAAAACCCGAAAACACCGCTTTGAGCTAGACTTAAACCGGAACTGGTGCTCTACAATGGGACTTGCTACATTCTTTGTTATGAAACACCTGGGGGATATGTTTTGGTAAATTAATAAGCTTATTATGAACCATTATTTAGGTAATTAAAAAATATCCCCTAAGAATATATGTAGGGATGTAGATCATGGATAACATAGATTGCAGCCTAGAAATTCAAATTTAAGGAAAAAAAGTAATTTATAAGTTATAACTTTTTCTCTTTATATTCCCATATTATGTATTACCCCTAACGTTTCATTTATTCCAAAAAATAGACAATAATAAGAGGACTAAGGCTAAAAATTGATGTGAAGATCATTGTGATGACTGTTCTAATGAGATCCCAATCTAATGGGAGAAATAATTGCAAACATTGTCATGATACTCTCTTAGTTAACACAAGATTTGAATAGAAACTTGGGTCAAGAGAAATTTCCCCCTAAAAAAGTAAAATCCATAATCGAGATCTAACTGAGATAAAGTCCTCCAACTTTTAATGGGTCGTATTATCCCTCATTCACCGAAAAAATTTATCAAATCCATTGAAAAGATTTTCTACATCCTTCAATGTTTCGAACAAGAGATGGTTCTTCTAGCATCTTATTGTATGGAGGGTGAAGCTGATCAATAGTGGACATTGATCAAAAATATGAAGCCTGAAGAAAATATGAAAGAACTGGAATGGATGAATTTCAATAAAATATTTTTTGATAAATATTTTCCACGCACACTCTAGATTAATATTGAACGGGACTTCCTTGCCCTCAAGAAAAAAAGACAATGTGTCCATTGGATCGTATGAGGAAAACTTCACAAGGCATGCACGATATGCCTCCATCTTTGTCATTACCCCAGAATAAAAGGTTGACCGCTTCATTGGTGGACTAAAATAGTAGCCTATATAAATTCTTAGTTATTCATGACTTTAATAGATATTAAGAAAGTGTCCGATGTTCCCTCAAAGTTGAAATGGATATCGGAGAATCATTGTGGTATCTTGTGGATATGAAGCTTAAGGTGTAATTTAATCCTGGAAGTCCAATGTATAAATCCAATGGTGATACGAAAATCCATCACCCCACTTGCCAAAGGTGCAGAAATAAGAACCCTAGAAATTTATGAAAGATGGAATGGAAAGGCTTTAGGTGTGGAAGAGGTTTTCCCCTGACCATTAACTACCAAAAATAAAAACTCATAGTTGCGACAGAGGAGAGGCATTCTCCTTTAAACCCTCAACATGTTTTTCATTGCATCAACTACAAATAACCAGGGCACATTGAAAACCAGTTCCATAAAAACAAAGTGGTGATAGGTACAATAGTAATTCATTTAGGAATAGAGAATGTACTTTTTTATTATGGTTCTACGAATTCATTTATGTCAGGAAATTTTAGTAGATTAATCCCAACACCACCACAAATCATGGATGTAAAGTTGTCAATGAGAATGGAAAATGGGTCAATCATTGCATCCCATGATTATAAATCCCCCCTTTTCATAATTTGAGTATTGAACGTCCTGGTGACCCTTGTCATACTCCCTCTAGTGGAATATTTTGTAATTCTTGGAATGTATTGGATTTCATTATATTAAGCCAACATAAATTTCTGTGAGTTGGAAATCACTCTCCATATAGTGAATCAACCCCTGATTCTGTAAATGTTCATGGAGTAGGATGAATCTTCTTTATCAACACCATATCAAGTATGGATATTACTACCATATGAGAATGGGTATCTTGCTCAGATGATTGAGTTTAAGGAAGCAACAATACTTGAAGACAAGCCTATTGTGAGGGAATTCGTCGAAGTTTTTCCCAGGGAATTGTCCGGTATTCCTCCTATAAGAGATATTTAATTCTAAATTGATCTTATACCTGGGTCATTTCCAATATCCAAGACTTTGTATAGAATGGTTGTTGTAGAGCTTGAGTATCTAAATAAATAACTACAAAAGAATATAGATAATGGTTTTATACACCCAAGTGCTTCACTATGGGGTGCACCAGTCCTCTTCATCAAGAAGAATGATGGGTCAATACACCATTGAATTGATTAGCATGAGCTCAAAAAAATCATGATAAATACCAAGTATCCCAACACTGAATTGATGAATCGTTCGACTAGCTACGTGGATAATAATAATTTTCTAAGGTGGATTTGCAGTTGAGATAATACCATATAAGGGTGAAAATGGAGAATATTCACAAGACTACTTTTCCTAGAAGGTATGGGCACTATGAATTCATAGTAATGCCTTCCGGACTCACTAATGCTCCATAAATCTTAATTGACTTGATGAATAGGGTCTTTAAATACTACCTTGAAAAATTTGCGGCAGACTTTATCAAATATATTATAATATACTCCAAAACAAAGGAGGAGCATGAGGAGCATCTAAGCATTGTACTAGAGACCTTGTGAAATGATAAGATCAATGCGAAGTACATCATGTGTGAGTTCTGGTTGAAGGAAGTCTCGTTCATGGGTCATATCATCATACGAAATGGGATATATGTGGATCTCTCTAAGACATCTACAATGAGGGATGGTCGAGGAAAACATTGATGATAGATATCAATAGTTTTCTGGGGTTAGCAGGATATTATCTCCAATTTCTGAGAAATTTCCCATGAATTTCCAACCCTCTTACTGAGCTAACTCGTATGGGAGTAAATTTTTTATGGGGTGATTAATGTCAATAGATCATCTAGAAGTTGAAAATAAGGCTTATCACTGCACCCATTCTCATACTACCCACAAGTGGAGAACTATTTATGGAATTTAGTGATGATTTGAATAAGGGAATGGGCTATGTGTTGATGAAAAATTACATAGTTATTTCCTATAATTCAAGGAAATTGAATTTTCATGAGAAAAACTATCCAACACATGATCTCGAGTTGGATCCAGTAATCTTCTCTTTAAAAATTTGGAAACATTAAATATTTGGGGAGAAGTGTAAAATATATATTGATCACAAAAACCTAAAGTATATATTTACATAGAAATAGTGGAACATGCACCAATGATGATGGTTATAGATGATCAAATACTATAAATGTGAAATCCATACCACTCTGGGAAAGCGAACAAGGTGGCGGATGCTCTAAGTAGGAAGGACCATGAAATTTTATCATTGATGGGAATTGAAAAGGATCCAATATTCTTTGATTTTATGAAGATGGAAATCGGAATAAAAAATAATGGAACATCATCAATCCTTTCAGAAATAATTTCTCAACCATCTCTTTTGGAAAGGCTAAAGGATTCTAAAAAAGATGATGTGG
Organism: Viscum album; assembly: GCA_963277665.1. NCBI lineage: Eukaryota > Viridiplantae > Streptophyta > Magnoliopsida > Santalales > Viscaceae > Viscum > Viscum album. Next base: position 2,107,370,950 of record OY728122.1, on the reverse strand, counting down.
GAATTCAAATGAAAGTGGAAACTAGCAGAAAAGGTAAATCCTCAAAGTTCAATCTTAATGAAGATGGAATTGTGATATTGGTGTCAAGACTATGTGTTCTATCAATCATGGAGTTAAAGAAAGAACTTTTGGATGATGCACATAGTTCGAATTTCTCCATTCACCATGGAAACACAAAGATGTATTCAGATCTATGAGAGCTTTATTAGTGGGATCATATGATGAAGGAGATCGCTGAGTATACATAAAAGTGCCTTATATGTCAACCAATGAAGGATTAGAGGCATAATTCTACAAGTATTATGCAACCAATACCCATACCACCTGGTAATGGGGTAAAATCACAACGGACTTTGGAAGCGGACTTCCGAAGACACCCAAAAGAATCAATGTTATCAAGGTTGTTGTGGATCTTCTTACGAAGACTTCACACTTCATTTCAATTAAAGAGGGCTTTTCATTGGATTAACTAAAAGGATATATACAAGAAAATTGTTAAGGTTACATAGAGTAACACTATCTATTGTATCTGATAATGATCCAAAATTCACCACTATGTTCTATAAGAGTCTTCAACATGATCTGAATATTGTGCTGAACATCAGTATAGTCTATCATCCTCAAACTGATGCCCAATCTAAGGAGACAATCCCAAAACATGAGTACATGTTGATATCATGCTTAATGCACTTTAAAGGAGGATGTTATCAAAATATTCCTCTGGTTGAGTTCCTTAAAATAATAGTTTCACCTCAATAATCTAAATGGATCTTTATGAATCCCATTATTTGAAGTGGTGCAGAACACCATCATGTTGGGATGAAGTTGGGGTGTGAAAACTCCTAGGTCCAAAAATTGTTAATGAAATGTTGGTGATGGTTGAGACCATCCATCATTCCATTAAAGAAGTTCAGATTCGAAAAAAGAGATATGTTGATAATTGTCGATGAGACCTATATTTTGATGTTGGAGACACGGTATTCCTCTGAATATCATTATGGATGCTATTTATGATATTTGGGATGAAGTGAAATCTTAGTCTAAGATACATCATCCCTTTTGGATCCTAGATCGAATTGAAGATGTGGCCTATCAACTATCACTCCCACAGAACATATCCCAAGTACATGATGTATTCCATGTATCACTCTTGTGGAAGTATATACTTGACCCATTGCAAATACTCAATCCAGAGGTGGTACCATTTTTGAATGACCACTCCTATGAAGAGAAGTCGGTGAAGTTCTTAGATCGTAGGAAAAAATTTCTATGAAATAAGGAAATGCCCCTCATCAAGGTGTTTTGGTGAAACCAAAAGTTTGAATATACAACATGGGAATTAGAGGAAGTGATGAAGCAGAGTTACCCTCATCTGTTTTATTGTGGGAAAAGAAAATTTCAAGGGTGAAATTTTTAAGGGGGAAGATTGTGACAACCCAAACTATTATTAATGAAAGATCCTCTTGATGTAATTAAATGTCCTATTAGGTAAAATTTTTATATAAAACATATTCATTTAATTTGTCTTATGTTTTTTGATTTTAAAATACCATTATTAATTTTTACCCTTCATAATGTAGCCATTGAATAGTGATCACATGATTAGTATAAATATAATGCCTTAACAAATCTAATTTACTTAGACAAAGAAAGTGATTACCTCATCCAGTAGAATTTATCTATATAAATCCCATTTTTCGAAGCTTGGAAAAGAGGTAGCGTCGTAGGGATTTTCTCTTGAATAAGACCAAGATGAGCTTCAACAAGTTAAACATGAATTAAACCGCCTATGAGAGAAGTGAATTTTAATAAGGATTTCCATATGAGGGATGTTATCTGAGCCCCCCAAGAGTCTGTCACCATTGCATAAATTACCCTTAAATATTAAGTTGGATTTATAAGAGTTTATGCAACAAGACACAAAAACTATGATTATGTGCATTATTTGTTTATATAATAATGAAAATACATTCATTTTATTATTTTTTCTGTGCAAATAGTTTTTGAAGCACAAATAGATTTTTTGTTAATATTAAATTTAGTAATATATATTGATGAATTAGTGGATTTTATAATTAAATAATATATTAATAAAATATTATTACTAAATTTCTTTTTATTAAATATAAATGATCATATAAGTTTTTTGAATAAAATTGTAATTTTTATTAAGGTTTGATAGCCTTTTTTGTCAAAACCCATGAATTTTTTATAAATGGTGGTTTATATATTACTAGTTAAAATTAACATATTTAGAAAAATATTTAGATAAAATTAAATTTATTTTTTGTAATCCATACATTGAAATTGCCAACAGTGAATTTTTCATAATTGTTTGAGACAGTCGAATTTTTGGGTCAAAATTTAACATTGTTGGGAAAATATAATGTGTTTTATGACATCAAAATGACCTAATAATTATATAACAAATTATTTTCAATGGTTTTTCTAAAAATATATGTTTTAACATTAAAAATGTGATTTTATATTTGTTTGATTAATTTTAGGGTGCCTTAGTGGATCCTTCAAGACTTATAAAACATTTTAACTATTTAAAATGATTTCCTTGAGAGTGTGACTCACCTCCACATAGGAAATCCTAATATTTTAACATGATAGGACATTGGACATCTAAAATAATTTTTTACACTCCCCTTTATCAACAACCATTGTATAAAACCATATTTGGATTGTTCTTTTGATTAGTTTAATTTGTGTTTTCCAAAACCTAAATAATAAAGAATTTCCTCTCCTTTACCTTATAATCCCACCCAAGCTCCCACTTATCTTCACTAAAATCCCATTTAACACGTCACTAATCATCCCAAATCTCTCTAGAAGCCTCCCAAGGCTCCGTAATCTCCCAATAAGCATCTCGAAATCCCCTTCTAACCCTTTGGGATCACACTTCAAAGTAAAGCATTTCTTCCTTTCTCATTTTTTCTAAGTTTCATTATGTTACTATACCATTGTATTTTCAATTAAAAATGATGGGGAATTTTTTTGAACATCCCCTATACATCCCTAATTATGTTATACTGATTATATAACCCTTTATTTCTCATTAATTCATCCCATGTAAACCTGTTACCATGCTGAAATTCTATAAGTGATTTTCTCATCTCATTTACATTCAAGCAATTCTTTTTTATTATAAATCTAAATTCCATTAGAAATGTTGGGACATTTATCTATATGAAACCAATACTATAAATTTCATGTAAATATTAGTACATGAACCATTATATCTCATTAACAATTTTTATTAATTCTTGTGTCAAGTCTTTATGATGCCGAAATTGCAATGCAATTTTCCAAGCCAAAGTAATTTTGTAGTGAATACAGTGCCCATTTCTCTATCAGGGGTATTCACCTTTTAAAACATTTACTTATAGATTATATAGTATAATTTATTTATTAAACATTCATTTATTTTGGAATAAGTGATTATGTTTAATTATTCCATGTTGTGTGATCCATGTGGAACACTTACGCCTGAAATGAAATGATTAAGAAGGGTGTGCCCTAATAGCGCTCCAATACATTGGGTAAAGATTAGTATCATCATATGTTAATTTATATGAGTATTTACTCATGATAATTCATGTTAAATAAGAGTTTAATCATGTTCTTTGTTCAATGAGCCTTGTCTCTTTCTAATACCATGTTAAATGTTGATGCCATATTTCAATATTATTATAATCATGTTATATCAAACCTTTATGTTCATGTTTCTCTTATGATCCATTGATATTCCTATTCCATAACTTGTACTATATTATTCATTTTATGCTCTAACTACTCCCTTTATGGTCTTTATATCTATCCATTTCTCTTATGCATATCCTCAGGTTATCCCAAGCAATGCTAAGTACGAAGGAATGTTGTGGTCATTTAAATATGTTTTCAACAAAGATGTGTATTTCACATATTAAGTTGATATATAACGTTCATAAAAACCAAAGATAGTATACCTATTGATATTATATGTTGTATCAAGAGAATATTTAATGTAATAAGTTATCATTAATTTTGAAATAAAGAGTAGGGTTGATATAAGTGGAATATCCCAAAGGCAAATAATGAGGATCATATTATCATTATGACCTAGGAACACCAAGTGAGAATGGAAAATTCCTTTTGGATAGCCTATATTTTTTCAGACATGTATATTCTCATCAGCATGTTATAAACGATTCTCATTAATGGTTTCATACTCCCACAAATCTAGAAGGTTATAAATAAGGTCTATACACTATCATACAATAGGCTCATATCCATATACAATTCATGACGACTACATCATCATATTCTAGCCAAGATCTGGAATGAGGCTCATATCCCTAATCATGTCGATGTTAGTGTCTTGTAGTTTGTTAAAGATACATTATGAAACCCCATGGGTCTGTTAAATATTCAAAGTATGTATAATAAAATCCTTACCACGATAGTCATCATAGTATTATTGAGATGGATCGCAGGGACTCATCTCTTAGAATTTTTCTTGGTCAACCTTCCAATGGTGATATATCACAAGGAAAAGGAAATAAACCCTTCCACATACATAAATCTATAAAGATTTGTTCAAAACATTGATATATTCTTATAGAGAGGTACTAAAAACATTGGGGTAATTTGAATATGGTTCCCCCATCAACTTCCTGTAGCACTCCAATCCAGTCATCATGCAACCCCATGAAGCATATTCTTTGGTCTGATCATATATAGGTGTGTATGTTTGATAAATTTGATGTCATAATTGATATATGGTGTGTTTTAGAAATAAAAAACCACCCCATATTGTGTTTTCCTCTTGAAACATCTGAATATAAGATCCCAAATTAGTTGGAAGAGGATTGGATTCCTTTTCTATGACAAAATATGTCTCCAAAAATCATTGAATTAAGAATATAAACATACCTTATCTAGGATATGAGCGTATTCTATATAGATTCAATATATAATGTTGTCACCAAGGCGTGGTTTCTGTCTCCATGACCTAGGATCCAAAAGTGGAAAATAACCACACAAATATGAATCATGCATAAAAACACTACCTCACAACCCCTCATAAGCTAATATCTAATGCCACATCACATATACTTATTTAGTAATGGGGAATGTATGGTGTGTTACAGATCGATGAAACCCTAGAACAACATAACCCATCAAATATATTGACATGTAATGTCATAGACTTTCTCTAATTTCTGGGATCATGTAATTGTAGGGTAGATTCATCATGAAAATAGAATTCCCCTGTATCAATGGTACCCATAAATCATGAATGGAGGAAGAGGATAGCCAAAAGGTATTTGAACTGATTCATCAAAGTAATCAAAATTCATTTTAGACATGGAAGCCAATGTTTCAACAAACCTAATGGCATACTATAAAAATTGTCTATCTTATTAAGCTACAATTTCACCCATCTCCTACATGAGAAAAATTGATCCACATCAAACATGTCATTGTAGCAACTATCATGGAATCTTTATAAGAGTGTACACAACTCACTAGGCAGAGAGAATATATACCATGAACTCTACCTCTTAGATCATCAATTATCAAGTATTTTTTGAAAATATCATCACCATCTAAAAAAACCACATCCCATTGAGATGGAGGAATTTTTATCTCATTCTCTATCACCAGGTTACTCAACCTCTTATGGAGTCCTAGAAAAATAAATGTAAATTCTTGATCAACCCCATCCCACTAGGCTATGGGAATTCATACCTCAAAGACCATCCACAGAATCATCAAATCCTTGTATTGAAGTATCGTATCATCAACAACAGGATCAGTCAATGCCAAATATGGCCCTATATAAACCCCATCCTATATGGATGAAGGAAATTTCATCATTATCATCATCACCATCGAGAGAATCGATCATCTACAGGTGGAGATGTAAATATTGATGCTTGGAAGCCCATTTATTCCTCCTTCCACAAGACAATCCTATGATATTCAGGGATCATTTAGATACCATTTCTAGAAACACACTCAAGGTAATTTCTAATAGGCCAGGAGAAGAGTATCATACAACGAAGGAAATCATACCCCATCGGAGTCACAAGACAAAATATCCCAATATGGTAAAGTGTTTAAGGATTGACCCTTATATAGGAAGAAACGAATTATATTTTATGTTTACTATAATTTGCGACCCAACGTTTCTTGATATACAACTGTTAATTTCATCATATTCAATAAAATAGATATGATGTATCAAGAAACAAATGTAGACATCTACAACATGTAAAACATACCATGGTATGAGGGTAAATTGGATACCCCAAATGCGATTTCATGCACTTGAAACAAAAAATGGATCCATAATTTTGACCCCTAAATATCTACTTGGCACCACTCTTGTAAAACACTGCATGAGATAATGGGAATTGTGTGTCTACTTCCAAATCACTACCATGGTCAATCAAAGTGCCTTCCATGGAGGAATAGTTGTCATAATATGGTAATGAGAATCATAATATTAGAAAAATTAATGAGGGGAAACTCTGGGGAAACATTCCTACTAGGTATCATCTTCAGAAAGGGACAAATATTCTTCCAGCGAATGATGATCCAACAATAAAAGTGGAATCTATGCATCTGATCATATCTCAACCCTAGAATCTAATCAATAATAATGAGGATGTCAAAAATGATATTGAATTCCCACCATTATGGAAAATGTGTCTCCATCATCATGGTACTCATTCCTTCTATGCACTGGTGAAGAACTAGCAGGAGACGAAGATTAGGCCACCATAACATGCCTTGTCCACTCCCTATAGATGGGATGTTTCTCAACAATAATTATGTCTAGAACATCTATATTCCATAGAGTCTTTGGATACTCTAATGGAATCCATGTAAGGCTGATGTGCACCTATGAATCTTGAGAGAAATCAATATCCTGAATGGGTGATGACAGTTTCCCACCACCCATATTCAAAAATACTACCTTTTATACCTTTGATGGTGGGGAGACCCTAAGCAGTATCTCACACACATTATTCCTTGATTGGGGTCCATTATGTTCCCTCTTGATCAACATGAGGCAAAATATTTTAGGTATTTGTATAAACTATTATACAAACATCATTTTTCGGTACAATATCTTTCTAGAAAAGTCAATTGTAGGATGGGATGACCTTCATCATCAATTCCATGATATGTTCATCCCCTTGCTATAACAAATTAACATTTTCCACCTATATACCCGTATGAAATGAAACAATAATAGGTTGTTTGATTTCATGGATAGATAGAACGGTTTAACATATTTGATCACCAGGCCTCTCTCACAGGAACAATTATGGGAACTCTATGATAATAATATATGGGATTATTTGAGGACACCAATGATCAAATAAATTATCAAATAAGGTTCTTTGAGTTTTTATAAATTTTGAAACTCTTTGAGGACACCATTCAATGATCATGAGATAAATATGGAGTCACACCTTTAGCATAGAAGAAAAGGAGTGGTGAGGGAAAAATTTCCACTTTTTTCCTTCAAAACATTAACAATGACCATTAAAACACATAAGAAGGTACAAAACAACCCACTAGAAACTATAAATTGGAGAAAACCACAAAATCACCCTCAACCAGAGGAATAGAGAATTCAAGGTCTCCAGGGATTTGAGGAGTGATTTGTAACTTCCCGGTTCCAGAAGCCACCCAGAGGCGCCCTGTACCCGGTTGGTCACATGGCCACAAGCGCATTTGTAGAGACCCGAAGCCTAAAGTACATGGACATTACATTACTTTTTCGGAATACTTATTACATTACAAAAACACACACACAAGGACAGTAATAGTTTAGTGTCTTTGGAAACTCGGAATAGAATCTCCTAATCGTGGTAAAAGATCTTCAACATCTCCCATAAAGATCGTCCCTTTTTTTCCTTACCTAAAACCTTTATTTATATCCTGTGGAAAAGAAAACATAAAAGGGTGAGCTCAAATTCTCAGTAAGGGTAAACAAAATAAATATCAATCACATCATATTCATAAGAACATAACATTTTGGAAATCTTAACCTGCAAAACAGATCATAATATCATAACATTGGATAAATCATAGTAGTGAAATGTAATCCCAATAATCTTAACATAAAACTTTAAACAATGTTGCATACACACATAATCATAGATAATCATTTCTTATTAGTCAAGACTCATTGCCAAGACTATCTTAGTGGACAAAGTCCATTTCTGAACCGAGTTCACTCCTCGTTTCAGTCCTGTTTCACTGAACCGGTATAACCTACCGTTCCAGCCATGTCTATCTCATGAGATATAAAATCTTTACCCAATGCATTGGAGGGAGATATAGGTCCCACACATCTCATAATGAAACCATTCTTATGTGTGCCACAAAAATCATAAATCATACATCATTGCATAACCCATGTAATAAAAATGGGAATCTTAAACATCGTGACATCATCAAACAATTCATGTAAGATAAAGTAATTCATAAAAATAATTCCATCACAACATAATCAAATCAATGTAATAATAGGGATATAAACAGAACCCTATATTATCTTAGATGGAAAATAATTTTGATAAAACACTTGAACTCCATTCTTGAAGAAAATATCCTTTCAAATTCAAAAACATTTTCCTTTCTTAACATGTCATACAATTTTAAACTAAAAGAAGTTTATTAAAAATAAACTTGAAAACTTTTAAAGGAAGCTTCTTGGAAATTATGTTTTAAAAATCCATTCATTCCATATAAGTTTTAAAAAAACATTCTTCTCATACTTTTGTCGGAAAAGTCAAAAAGTACCTCGTACGAAAAACGACAAAATATTCTTTTCATATTTTTTACTAAAAACTCACCGAAGGGTAAAATTGGATATAAACTATTGTAGAAGGATATAAATATTACATATTGAGTAAACATGTATGTGGATGATAAAATACACCCCAGTAAATACCAAAGTATAAACAATCTCGGATAAAAATGAGATTGTGATATTTCCCTTACCTTAGGTCTGATTGCCTTGTAAGTGTCCGAACCTCTTGTATAATGATTTAAATAATGTTATTGACTTATTCCAGAATCATACTCATTATTATGATATCATATATGGTTCACTTATGACATTATATTAACCGTTCTTTTGTAAATTCCATGTTAAAGAAGCGTTTTGGGTAAAATCGTTTCATTTATCGTAGGTGTTTGGACTTGTTGTTATTGAAATTATTATTACTTATATCATGATTTACATACTTCCCGAATATAAAACATGATTTATATATCATATATATTCAGTATATATATATAATAGATAGATAAATGAAATGAAACACACCGTTCATGGAGACGGTTGTCCGTACGTACGCATGAACGTTGTTTTCCTTTCCTTATTGTCTTGAATGGAAGTAAGTAGATGACATACATATATACATAAATCCAGTAGCTTTATAATGTCATATATTTCATTATTATTTCTTATATATACTTTATAATCATTCTTAAATGGTTAACATTTAGAATGAATCTCATCGCGTCGTGGAGATGGTAGTCCGTACGTACGCACGAGCGATGATATCATTCTCATGATCGTGAACTTGTGTTGAAGTGTATGTATACTATTTCAGTATCAAAATAACTTTATAATAATCATATATAGTTACTAATTACACCATTATACCCATCCAATTAAGGTGGTGGCAGAAAATAGATTACACCACGGCATGGAGACGGTATTTTGTACGTACGCACACGCGGTGATTTCCTTTTTCTGTAGGATGGATAGAAGGTTAATTAGAGTTGTTTCATATTTATAATAACATATCAGTATATAATAAATACTTATGTTATTACTTTATCATGAAACAACTAAAGAAGAAGAAGTTGAAGAAGAAATAAATTGAAAAAGATCGGTAATGGATATTACCTCTTTTTGACGCGCCTTTTCTTAACCTCCTCTTAAAGAATTAAGGATGGTCTTTGAAGAATACCAGGACCTCTAGGATGATACAATGGAAGTAGAGAAGAGATTTCGGCAGGGGTTGGCCGAGCTTGAATGCTCAAATTGGTGTGAGGAGGAGAGGGAGGAGGTTCCCTTTTATAAGGGAGGAGAGGGGCACCTTTGGAATAACTAAAAATATTATTTTATTATAAAGCCAAATTCGGTTTTAAATAGATCCAAATTGAGTTATTTATAAGCTAAGGTGGGGATGGGTCTAAATAATCTTATACAATATAATTTGGTCATGTTTAGTTCACTATTTTAACTTTATCATTTAGTTTTAACTTTAAGTTAGATAATTTTTCTTTTACCATGTCTTTTTCTGTTCTTACACTATAAGGTTAATAAACTTACTATAAGAAGCCAAAAGAACACCAAGTTGTTTATTATTAATATATATAACCTTATCTAATTAATTTGGCCGAACCTTATATTTTTATGAATAAAATAACAATTAATAATATAAATATTTGTTTTAAAAACTATTTTATGTCAATTTTGACACTATTTAATAATTGTTTTTTGTGAAAATATTAAAAGAATTATTAGTTCGAAAAATGTTAATTAAATCAATACTAACATGTCATATTAACCTAGAAAATTTGTGGATTTCATAAAAAGTCACAAATTACATTTATTTTGGTATTTATAACATCAATTATGTCAATATTTCATTAATAAGATAATTAGTCCATCATCTTTGTGTCATAAAAAATTAAATTATTTAATGTCTAAAAATTAAAAATAAAATACAATTATGTAGGAAATCTTTTTATCTTTCTAATTAATATTTATAGTCGAATTTATCTTATGTATAACCCTATATTAAAAATGATATACTTATTAAACTTTGATTTTAACTATTTTAACCCTTCTTTAAATAAATTAATAATAAATGTCCTAATCTAATCCAAGTGGGCCTAAATGGTCATATTTTATTCCTAAGGTTTTTTTTGGTCGAATTAAACTTATCCAATAGAATTAGGACATGTGTTAGGGTAATAATAATATCATTTTTACCCTTAATTACCCTATTTACTTTTTCACCGTGGTAAAAATAAGTAAAAAGTTACTATTCACCAAAACTTATTTTCATCTCATTGAACCACATTTTAATTACTGACATTAACCGTGTGTCTCGGATTTTTGAAATTCCACTCACAGAAGCGGTAAAATTAAGTTTTATGAAAAATTCATTTTTTTTAACTACCACTTAGTGGTTTCACTAATCATCAAAAAATGAAAGTTTCCAGAAAAATACAAAACATTAGGCCTAAGATATATTTGATATTATGAATTCAAAAATAATTTCTATTTTACCAAATTCAAAACATATCAATTTCATTAATTAATTTAAAAATTTACTCCTGTCGTCAAAACAAATAGCGTGTTTTTAAGAGATAACAACTATCAAAAGATTGACACTTGTTTATGTCTGGTTTAAATGTGAAATTACATTCAGTGACCAAAATTGAATTAAATTGTAAAAATATATTTTAAATATATTTTAAAACCACTCAAATTAATAATTTATCACTATTAATTATTTCGATTGAAAAAGTTGTTTTTAATTTCAATTTAGTAAATTTCACTATTCATCAAAATATGAAAGTTATCCGAAAAGTACCAAAATTTCTCCCTAAGATAATTTTGATATTCTGAATCCAAAAATGAAGTCCATTTTGAAAAATAAAATTTAAAAAATTTAAAAAATTGGTTATTACTATTCATAACGGCTAGTTTTAATAATATTTTAATAGCATATCGTTGTTTAGTGAAACTCAGTATTGTGTACTATACGCGCTATCGAGGAAGGTCGTGAATGCGTATAATGCAAGGACAGTCAAGAATGCGTGTTGTGAAAGCTCCTTTTGTTTTAGCGTACAACACAAGACATTAAAGAAATTAAAAAGAATATTTCTCATAAAATCTCGGGGTGTTACAACATTTCCCCAAACGCTGGAGGCTGCCGACTAGCTGCGAGGGCCTTGGGTGTGATAGTGGGGAAACTATGCCCTCATTGGAAGAGTAAACAGCGAAAATAGATAAACATGAAATAGCGGAAGCCGTAAATAACCAAAAATGATAAACAACAGAAGACTAAATCAACAAACTGGAGCACATATGTATATATGGAATGATGCAAGATATAACTCTAGGAAAGCAGCCAAATAAGTCACAATGCTGAAAACACCACAGTACCAAAATAAGTACAAAAAAAATGTAAACAGCTCCTCAGCATCATAATCCAAATCTTGGTCCCATTCTCTCCTCCTCTAAGAAATCAAGTACCATAAGTTGAAGGGTGCTTTCTCTTGTCTATACCTGCAACAACATAGTCTGCTTGGGCCCAAAATCAAGGCCCAAACAGGGTGTGAGATAAAATACCATTAGGAAACCACCCGAAGATTTGTGCCTAATAGTCAGTGAGTATATGGTAGGTAATAGTACAGTAAGCAGCAACAGTAGTTGTAAACAAGATGATACACTACATAAATCAACCACAACAACAACAGCAGTAAAGCAAAACAGCTAACACAAACATGAAACCCTCTGGGAAGCACCTGAAACCATCCCCTCTGGTCCTAACCACGATGTACCCCAACCTTCTGGGCAGTTCACTCATCCAACCCCTCTGTCTTTGTCATAAAAATTTATGAGACTCTCTGGGGAAGCTCACTTTTTCAATTCCCTTTATAGTCTAGGGTAGTCAGGGACTCTTTGAGGAAGATCACGCGGTCTAACCCTCTAATCCCCAAGGTCTAGAGCCTCTATATGGAAGATATATCGGTCAATTACTCTTATAGCCTCAGCTATACCACAGACTCTCTAAGGAAACTCACTTTTTCAATTCCTCCGCTAGCCTGGGAAGGTTCTTAAAGAGAAATCAAACAAGGTAAGACTCTCTGAAGAAGCTCACTCGGTCTACCCTCCTGTAGTCTATAAAATTTGAAGGCACTCTGGGAAGCTTGCTCGGTCTATCTCATGTGGCCTATAATGTCTAAGACTCATTGAGGAAGCTCACTCGGTCTACCCTCCTATAGTCTATAATGTCAAGGACTCTCTGGGAAGCTCACTCAGTCTATCCCTTATAGTCTATAGCACAGGTTCTCACAGCCCCGTGCCAGTCAGTGCATGAAAATTCTATAAGGCCAAAGTACACCTATAGAGCTACTTGGATAACAATCTAGAGGACAACAAGCATGTTATACAAAACACTCCATCCTATAGACACAAGGCATAGAAACAGTTATAATGGCCAAATGCTAACAAGACCCAAAGGTCGTAAACAGAGCAAAGCATGGGAAAAACATCCAATCACAACAAACTATCCTCTAACATGATTAATTTACCTCTACACAAGCATACAGGCAAGGCAGGAAAACAACAAGGAAAAAAAGGTAAACACACAACACCCCGTTCATGGGTATTGGTGTATTTTTTCACATAAAACTCAATGACTTTTAACGGTAAGGCACAAACCACCTACCTCGATCCTAGGAGATCGATATACTTGACCCATGACGATTGATTCTCCCTTGAATGTTGTAGATCTGAGAAAACATCCAAAATACTCAAACCATGATAACATGAGAAAGAGGAAGAATCAAGGAATGAAACACAAGAAGAAGGGAGAACTCACCGTTGTGGTTCAAAGGCAATCGACGGTGGTCGAATCGGAAAACATATGGAGGCTCGGGAATTCGGAGAAGTTTCGTGGTTGTATGACATCTCTCGATCGAACTAGACCTAGAAGAAGACGTTTAGGGCGATCAGTCCCAACCCCAGCCTGTTTAATGAAAAAAAAAGAAAGTACAATGCGTGTACTTTTAGAGTACATGGGGTGTACTAGGTCTTTCCGTAATCCGCCAAAATCCTCCTCCACGTCACCCATACACACCGTGTGTGTGGACCAGACATGGCCAGCACACGGCTTTGAGCGGGAAATAGTACATGGCATCTACTCAAAACGTACATGGCGTGTACTTCAAAAATTTCTAGAAACTTAATTTTTCTCGAAAACTCCAGAAAAAGGAAAGGAATACCTTAAATGAATATCCGGGTTCTTACAAACATTCCCCCTTAAAAAAATGTGTCCCCAAATTTCCCTAGAGAGGCGTAGAAGAAGAAACGTTGAACAGCTCTGGCCACTGCGATCGTACATTGGCCACCCTCTCCTAGGTCTTGTCCTGTACTTGTCCATGCTGCCAAATCACCCATACTAAAGGAATAGACCGCCCATGGAGAAACTTCTTACTACGATGGACAATCCGGATGGGATTCTCCTCAAACAATGCATCCGCTTCGAGCTCAAACTCCTTGGGTATAAAGCCATGAGATGAGTCTGAAAATTATCGTCAGAGCTAAGAGACGTGGAAGACGTTGTGCATGGCCCAGTACCTCTGAGGTACCTTCAACCGATAGGCAACCAGACCAACTCTCTCGAAAACCTCAAACGGCCCGACGTACCGCGGTGAAAGCTTACCCTGTCACGGAATCCTCTTGTCTCCCAACCTCAGTGCGACACGCAAGAAATCCTGATCCCTGGCCTCGAACTCCAAAGGTCGTCTCTGTTGATCAGCATAAGACTTATGTCGAGACGTTTTTGTAGTCATCCTCTTTCGAGTCAACTCTATCTGCTCTGAGGTCTCCTGAACAAGACGAGGTCCCAGCAAAGCTGCCTCTCCTGCCTCCAGCCAACATAAGGGTGATTGTCGTGGCCTACCGTACAAAGCCTCGTAAGGTGCCATCTGAATGGTCGCCTAAAAGCTGTTTTTGTAGGTGAACTCGACAAGAGTAATATGCTTCTCCCAAGAACTGCTAAAGTCTATAATTAAAGCTTGGAGCATATCCTAAAGCACCTGGATCGTGCACTCAGATTGGCCATATGTCTAGGGATGGTATGCTGTACTCAAGAGAACCCGTGTACCCAAATCCTTTTGAAGTCCCTGCTAGAACCAAGAAGTAAAGCGTGCATCCCTGTCTGATAAAATGGAGTGTGGAAATCTAAGTAGTCATATGATCTCCCGGATGTACATTCGTCCCAGATCATTAAAACTAAAGGTCTTCTTTTATCGGAAAGAAGTGTGCGACAAGCGTGAGTCTGTCGATGACAACCCAAATAGCATCATTCCCTCGAGGCGAACTCGGCAACCCAGTCATGAATTCCATCGCGACATTGTTCCACATCCACTCGGGAATGGGTAACTGCTGAAAAAGACCTTCTGGTCGCTGATGCTCTGTTGTCACCTTATGACAAGTATAACATATCACGACAAAACCAGTGACATATTTTTTCATACTTGGCCACCAGTACTGGCGATGTTGATCACGATACATCTTGGTGACACCAGGATGAACTACCCAAATTGAGGAATGAAAATCCTGTATCAGCTCCTCGCGTATGTCTACTGGCACCCATACGCATCCCTAGAAACTCAAGGTCTCATCCTCACCCACTATCCATCCAGGAAGAGGGTCCCTTCCTGACACACTCTCCTGCAGAACTAAGGACTCCGAATCTAATAGTTTCATCATCCGCACCAAATGAAGAAGTGTAGAGGTAACCGCTACAGAAGATAGGATTGTCTTCCCCTGCCCGTCGTTCACTTCTAAGTGCATCTCAGAGAACAGAGCCATAAGATGCCACTCACTACTGGCCTACTGAACTGCCTGAATCTGAGTTATTCTGCAAAACGCATATTCCACTGCATTTCCCATTCCCAGTGTATAGGTGAGCTTGAATTCAAAGGACTGAAGATACTCAACCCACCTATGTTGTCTCAGATTCAGATCATGTTGAGTGAAGATATACTTGATGCTCTTGTGGTCGGTGAAAACCACAAAGTGCTCTCCCAGAATTTAGTGTCTCCAACAGCGTAAGGCAAGAACAACAGCTGCCAACTCCAGATCGTGTGTAGGGTAATTCCTCTCATGTGGCCTCAACTACCAAGACCCATACGCAATGACTCCATCTCCCTGCATAAGCACAGCACCCAGCCGTATACCTGAAGCATTATAGAAAACAGTGTAGCCCTTGCCCGGCTCTGGCAAGACTAGTATCGGTGCTGACGTCAACCTCCCCTTTGGCTCTTGAAAGGTTGACTCACAAGAATCTGACCATAAAAACTTTTCCCCTTTGTTGGTCAGACCTGTCAACAGTGCTGCTAGGCACGAGAATTATTGTATGAAGCATCTGTAGTACACTTCCAACCCTAGGAAACTCTATACCTCCAAGATGTTCTTCAACTTCTCCTAGGAAACTACAGCTCTCACTTTCTCTGGGTCCACAGATACTCCAGCCTCTGAGATAACGTGACCCATGAAGTGAATCAGATCCATCCAAAAGTGGTACTTCGAGAGTTTGGCATACAGACGATGCTCTCTCAGTGTACTCAGAACGATCTTAAGATGTATGGCATGGTCATGTCGAGTGTGAGAGTACACCAAGATGTCATCCACGAAGACCATGATGAAGGAGTCCAAATAAGGATGGAACACTCGGTTCATCAGTGCCATGAAAACTACTAGCACGTTCGTGGGACAGAACGACATGACTGTATACTCGTATAGACCATACATGCTCCTGAAGGCTGTCAGAGGTATATCTGATGTTCTAACGCACAACTGATGATAACCGGACCTCAAGTCGATCTTCGAGAACACCCAAGATCCTCTAAGCTGATCAAAGAGGTAATCAATCCTCAGAAAAGGATATCGGTTCTTGACCGTCAACTGGTTCAGCTTCCGATAATCCACACAAAGCTGAAGGGTGTCGTCTGCCTTTTTCGCAAACAGGACCGGAGAACCCCAAGGAGAAGTAATGGGTCGGATTAAACCCTTTGCCTGCAACTCCTCCAATTGCTTCTTGAGCTCCCGCAATTCAGTTGTAGCCATCCTATAAGGAGGACTGAACATCGGTGCTGCTCCTGGTACCAACTCAATCAAGAATTCAACCTCACGCTCTGGAGGAAAACCTGAAAATTCCTACGGAAAGACATCCCTGAAACTATCAACCACTGGGGGAAAGTCTAACTGTGAAGTCCCCTGGTAATCCAGATAAAGACAAGAAATCTCGATTGTAACTCCTCCTAGACTATGATGCTTGGGTCCAACTCTACCCACCTAGACATCCCACTCACCTCTATGAAGAATAGATCTTCCCTCTAGTGATACGAAACTCACCCTTCGACGATAGAAATCGACGACTTCCAAGAAAGGAACCTACTAGTCCATCCTGAGAGTGACGTCATAGCCCGAAATCTCTAGCACATAGAGGTCCCATAAGAAGTGACACCCCACAACCTCAATAGGGAACTCTCTGCACTGATGTAGGCTAGATGTCCTCATTCCCAACGGTGTGTCTAGTGTCAACATATCGGCAGAAGAAAAGATACAGAGCCCAAGGCTCTCCACAACAAAAATAGAGATAAAACTATGTGAAGCACCAGTATCGAAATGAGCTGAAGATAAAACTGAGGCTACTAAGATTGTACCTCGAACTGTTGAAGGCCTGGGATCCTGCTCCTGATAGGTCTTCTCCATGGCGAAAGACTGTCCGGCACCGCGGCCCAACGCCCCTGGCTGACTGCTCTGAGATGATCCAATCTGTTTTCACTGATGAACTGGTGACTGACCACCACAGCCGCGACCTCCACCTCGTCCTGAACGGCCGGAAGAACACCAGTTCCCAGACTGGTGGGAAACTGATGAAGCATCTCCAGAATGCGGGGTCATAGAGGAACCCCTATACCCAACTGAAGGTGATAAGATCTTACAAAACCGATGAATATGGCCCATCTTTCCACAAGATCGGCACTCCATCGGATCCCTCTGGAACTAAGGCCTAGTATGCCCACTCCTACCGCACTGGTAGCATAAAAACTGGCAGCTAGAAGACGCACCCCGTGAATACTTATTTCCTCGAGAAGACTCTCTGCAATGGTTCCTACTATCTGTAGGAGGAACACCAGCTCTGGAAGATGAACTGCCCTGGCTCACTGCTCCAGAATCCCTCAGATTGCGCTCAGTGATCAGCGACTGCTTGAAGATAGAAGATATCAAAGTCAACTGGATGATATTCACCTGGGAATAGATCTCCTGCCTGAGACCATCCTCAAACTTCCTAGAAAGGAACAACTCATCACCTGCTGGGATCGGTGTGAAATGCTGCAACTTAGTGAAGCGAGACGAGTACTCCATAACAAAAAGAGTGTCATGTTGCAGGCTCATAAACTCCCCGGCTCGATCAGCCCTCGGGGTCTCCTGATAGAAGTAGTCATATAAAGTACGTCGAAACTCATCCCATGACATACCCTGCTGGAACCCTGACTGTGAGATCACCTCCCACCACCTCTTGGCAGTGTCCCGGAGTATATAAGTAGCAAGCTTTACCCTTTTCTCTAGAGGAATCTCTAGGTGCTCGAAGATATTCAGGGTGGCCTCAAACTATGACTCTGTATCCTAGGGTCCTCCATCCCCTGATAAAGTAAGAGGATGCTACTACTGAAAACCCCTCGTCAACTCATTCATCGATGGGGCTAGAGCCGGCGCTCCCTGAAAAGTCTGCATCATCCTCAGGAAATCCTCCCTGAACTGCGCATTGGTTCCTGATACGAGTATAACTGCTGGTTCCAAGTCTGGAAAAGCAGGAGGATCTGGAGGAGGATCAACAGGAGGTCCCTGATCGGCCATATCCGATGTCTGATCACCGTCTGGAAACTGACGTACAACTGGAGGACGTCTTGGAGGCATAGCTCTGAAAGATCAAAAGCAGAGCTTAGATCAAAAACGACAAGGACTGAAAACACAAGAGTACAAGATTGGAACAGGGGAAAGAAACTATCATGTTTTACGAAACACGACTACACACCGTGTAAAAAAACTACACAGCATGTCTTCTTTAGCCATAAACATGGGCATGTACCCCTGCCTGACAGGGCGTGTAACACCCCAAACTACACGCTGGGTCGTCCCCACACACGACATGTACTTGAACTCTAAACCCATGCTCGAGTATCCTTACATGGAAAACCCACATGGTCCAAGCTAACCCCGGACTACATGGTGTGTTACCTAGGGACACGGCGTGTACTAGACAAGGTCTCGGCGGCCCGTGTTGTTATTTACACTATCGTCTACATGATTTCCCTTACATGGCATGTTCCAAACAAACACTGCATGTATAGGAGAAGATAGCACTGAACTATGTTGTTCATGACACGGTTGGGTACCTGGGACAAAACAACACGGCGTGTTCTTTATCAACACGGCATGTTCTACTGAAGCTTCACCGGCCCGTGCTGTTAGTGACACGGCTGGGTACATGGCTCTAAACTACATATCATGCACCTACCGTACATGGCGTGTTCCTGAAGTTATTTTCACGAGACCAAGTTTCTGCTCACATGGCCTGAAAAATACACGGCGTGTATCCAGAAAGTACACACCGTGTATTCTGAGTTTTTATGGGCAGTAGCTCAGAAACTGCACAGAATCCTAGAAAACACAGAAAAAAAGGCAACGGGGTGCCAAATTCCGACCCGCGAGGGCCCATAATCCCCGCGAATCAAGGCATTGCATCTCTTACAGGCATAGACAATCAAAACCAGGATTATAATCCACAAATTTCCGATTTAAGAGGTCCCATAACACCTCAAGGATAAAAATTTGGCATTCATTTAAGGAAAGTAGAGTACAAACAATCCTCTAACAAAGCAGTAGATATTCTATCAATAATATATCACAACAACATGCATAATCTACACAAATTTTATCACAATAGCATGCAATCGCTAATTCACCCTAGATGGCATGGAAAGAATGCATGGCATGTGATATCTGCAAGTGCTTATATAATGCATGATATGGAATAACCTCATCTCATCGAGTTGCGATAGAAATATAACCACAATAGTCAAAACAATAACAACACAAAGCATGTGAATCACTCTAGGTGAAATCATATCAACCGTAAAATATCAAAACCAGAAAACTACAATAAAAGAGGTAGTATGGATTTTCCCTGTACATGGGTTAGCTACTCCTGAGAACAGCTTAATACCAAGTACCGAATCCATCCTATCCCTAGATAAAGGCTCCAAACAGTAAATCAAGAGAAAATAATTCCTCTGATACCAATTGGTAACATCATGGTTCTGGAAGCCACCCAGAGGCACCCCGTACCTAGTTGGTCACATGGCCTCAACTGCATTTCCCCAAATGCCAGAGGCTACTGACTAGGAGCAAGGGCCTTGGGTGTGATAGTGGGGAAACTATTCCCTCATTGGTAGAGTACACAGCAGAAATAGATAAACATGCAATAGCAAAAGCAGTGAATAACCAAAAATGATAAACAGCAGAAGACTAAATCAACAAACTAGAGCACATGTGTATATACGGAATGATGCAAGATAAAAATCTAGGAAAGCAGCCAAACAAGTCACAATTCTGAAAAAACCATAGTACCAAAATAAGTACAGACAAAAAGTAAACAGCTCCTCAGCATTGCAAGCCAAATCTTGGTCCCAAGCTCTCCTTCTCCAAGAAATCAAGTACCAGAAGTTGAAGGGCGCTTTCCCTTGTCTATACCTGCAACAACATAGTATTCTTGGGCCCAAAAGCATGGACCACATAGGGTGTGAGATAAAATCCTAGTAGGCAACCACCCGAAGATCTGTGTCTAATAGTTAGTGAGTATATGGTAGGTAATAGTATAGTAAGCAGTAATAGTAGCAGTAAACAAGATGATACACAATAGCAATCAACCAAAACAACAACAGTAGTAAAGAAAAACTGCTAACACAAACAGAAAACCCTATGGGAAGTACCCACATCCATCCCCTTTGGTACTAACCACGAAGTACCACAACCCTCTGGGAAGTTCACTCATCCTTACCCCTCTAGCTTGGTCATAGGAATTTATGAGACTCTTTGAGGAAGTTCACTCGGTCAATTCCCCTTATAGTCTAGGGTAGTCTGGGACTCTCTGAGGAAGATCACGTGGTCTAACCCTCTTATCCCCAAGGTCTAGAGACTCTATAAGGTAGCTATCTCGGTCAATTCCTCCTATATCCTTAGGTATACCACAGAATCTCTGAGGAATCTCACTCGGTCAATTCCTCCTCTAGCCGGGGAAGGTTCTTAAAGAGAAATCAAACAAGGTAAGACTCTCTGAGGAAGCTCACTCAGTCTACCCTCCTATACTCTATAAAATCTGAAGGCACTCTGGGAAGCTTGCTCGGTCTATCCCCTGTGGCCAATAATATCTAAGACTCACTGATGAAGCTCACTCATTCTACCCTCCTATAGTCTATAATGTCAAGGACTCTCTGGGAAGCTCACTCGGTCTATCCCTTATATTCTATAGTACCACGTTCTCACATCCCTGTGCCAGTTAGTGCCTGATAATGCTATAAGGCCAAAGTACACCTATATAGCTACTTGGATAACATTGTATAGGACAACAAGCATGTTATACAAAACACTCCATCCTATAGACACAAGGCATGGAAACAGTTATAACGGACAAAGGCTAACAAGACCCATGGGTCATAAACAGAGAAAAGCATGGGAAAAACATCCAAGCACAAAAAATTATCCTCTAACATGATTAATTTACCTCTACACAATCATACAAGAAAGGAAGGAAGACAAAAAGGGAAAAAGGGTAAACACACAATACCCTGTTTAAGGGTATTGGTGGAATTTTTCACATAAACCTCAAATACATTGAACGGTAAGGCACAAAACACCTACCTCGATCCTAGGAGATCGATATACTTGAACCATGGTGACTGATTCTCCCTTGAATGTCATAGATCTGAGAAAACGTCCAAAATGATAAAACAACGATAACATGAGAAAGAGGAAGAATCAAGGAATGAAACTCAAGAAGAAGGAAGAACTCACTGTTGTAGTTCCAACACAATCAATGGCGGTCGAATCGGCCAATACATGGAGGCTCGGGAATCCGGAGAAGATTCACTACCGTAGGATGTCTCTCGGTCGAACCAGGCCTAGAAGAAGATGTTTATGGAGATCAGGCGCGACCCCAGTACATTTAATGAAAAAGAAAGAAAGTACACAGCGTGTACTTTTAGAGTACACAACATGTACTAGGTCTTTTCATAATCCGTCAAAATCATCCTCAACGTCACCCCTACACACCATGTGTGTGGACCAGACATGGCCAACACACGGATTCGAGCAGGAATAGAGTACACGGCGTGTACTCAGAAAGTACACGGCGTGTACTTCAAATATTTCCAGAAACTTCAATTTTCTTAAAAACTACAGAAAAAGGAAATACATACCTTAAACGAAGCTTCAGGTTCTTACATGGTTGAATAAATCCTAATACTTCCAAAAATAGCTAGTCCCATGTTTTATCTTTGAGTCCATAGACAATAACCTACTAAAATTACAATAGACCAAGAATCCCAATGAGGTCAACCTCATTGACATTTTGAACTAATACCCTATCCATATATGTATGGGTCATAATATCTAGGACATCTTCATCTTCAAAATGACCTTAAAGTAATGGTCGACTCAAGACTGGTGGGGTTAGGTAAATCCTTATAGAATATGGCATGCATGACCATTACCTACCCATACGAAGGTATTGAATGGTGGAATGTTCTATCTATGTGTGTACAAAATTTGAACAACTATATGAATAGGGAAACTGTTGAAAGAGATATTTCACCCTATCATCACAGATGTCCATAGCCATAATATCTCCAACACCAATGAAGGTGACAACGAATATGTCTTATTAAGGAGGATGTGACTATCTGATATATTAAAAGACATAAGATAATGAGTTGAAATCATTTTTGACAGTAGCTCTAAATCATTCATATATCTTCCCTGTTACCTCTGAAAATTTAGTACTACCCCACAAAATAGATAAATCTTCTGGAAAAGTGCTCATATTTGGGTCTATCGAACAGATAGACATTGAATTCCACTATGATGATGATGATTAGGTCTATATGTATGATTAACCCACACCATTACAGAGAACAAGAGGACTCATACACAATAACTGAAGACATAGGGGACAACATAGGTAGGGTCGAGAATACAATTATGGTGACATCTCCACAATGAACCCATATACAACTAAGACTCATGGAAAAGCCCTCCATTAATAATAAAAACTACTCAGAGTAGTATCAGAACCCTATAACGGTCATCTATACAATGTTGTCTTAGATGATCGCCTAGCAGGGGTTCAATTACAAGATCATCTGATTAAATGAAGAAGGCCATAATGAACCACAACACAGGAAGAAGATGAAACTTCATCCTATACACAAGGAATATGCTCATTCAACTCAAATTCCACGAATCCTAATCCACATTTAAATGAGAAAAACCACCTTACAAACTGTCAAATTCTTGGAAAAATATCAATACATTATAAAATGGTTGGGGGATGTCCTAGAAAAGATCTCAATATTCAATGCACTCTATCTTTCAAAACATCTCTGAGAGGAACTAATTAAATCACTCCAAATCCCATAGAATTTAATGATAAAAGTTTCCACATCCAATTTTAATTTAATGGAGGCCATGTTAGTAGAATTCCATGTTGGCATCTCAATAACATCTCATTATATGGAAGAGGTCATCCATGGAAAAATTAGACCACCATATGTTTAGGGTAGAATCGATAATGTTAATATCCAAATGGATTTCATTAGTAATGGATTCGGGATCAATATCATCCTTATTGGAACCATATAATGTTTGTGATATAGTGAAGGTTATTTTTCACCAACATAGTAGACCATTCGATTTTATGGTAAATATAAGAAGAGAATTATCATGAAGATCAAACTTAAGGATCAGTTTGGGAATCACACATCTGACATTGTTATTATGTTTATTAAATAATACACTACATAAAATGTCATGATTTTAAGGCCCTAGATCCATTGGCACTATTAGGTATAATAAATATTCCATCCATGTAAAAAGTACCTCCATCGATGGAGTATGATCAACCTAAACTATGTTTTAATAAATCTAGTTAATGTAATAGATCATGTCCCAATGTTCCAAGACCCTATTGTCCCTACTGAGAGTGTTAAAAATAATAATCTCGGGAATATCTCTACAATGAATCTAGTTATAGGGCATGATATTGTCTCCTCTCATGGCTTCTCTCACCTCAACATCGAAATAGATGACCCCATATTTCAATATTTGTCTGATAATGCCTCCACAGACTCATAGGTGGAATAAGAAATGGGTGAACTTAAGAACACCCCTCCCACATTCGATGAAGGTTTCTCAACCACCATCATTGAGATCATGATGTTAAATTTAAAAAAAAAATACCCCTAAACTATATTAATTAGTGCCTACATTCCCCTTGATGATTAAGATATGTACATTCAATTTCTAAATAAATACTTATATGTGTTTTCCTAAAACTAATTATAAATGCTCAAAATAAATAAAAATTTAGTTACACCCTATATATTAATTCCCAATAACCATAGAGGATTAAATTGGCTAACTTGGTGGCTGAACTCTTCTCAGGATACCAATGTAGAGCTTGATGTTGAGAAATTGATTAAATACAAATTTTTCCAAAAAATGATATACACAAGGTGGATTTCCAATTTTTTCATCATCAAGAATAATAATTGGAAGATTAGGTTCTACATCGATATAATGGACCATAATCAACATTTCCCTAAGGAATAATTCCCCTTTATAATCACAATAATCTTTACAGATAAAACTATTGGCTTTCAAGATCTTCCCGTCTTAGATAGTTATTCATGTTATGATCAGACATATATTTCCCCTTAATTTGAAGAATCCAATGCCTTCGGAGCACCATAAGGGATATTTTTCAATTAGTTCACTCTCTACGTCTTGATGAATGATGGTTCCACATATCAAGGATCCATGAATCATATCATAAATCCATTCATTGAATGGAATGATGAATGTTATGTCAACAGAATAGTGGTCAAATCATGATAGTGGTGTGATCAAACTGTGGATCTTCAAACTGTCTTTGGCATGCTATGGCTATATAGAATGAAGTTGAATCTATTGAAGTGAACATTGTTGTTAAAATCAATGATGTTCCATGGATTTTGGTATTACACTATAGCATTAAGGATGACCTTGAGGTGCATAATGCTAATATTGCATGTTCCCCCCAATCTCAGCAAACTGAGGGGACTCCATAGGATTCTCTTTAGATTCAGTGATTTTTAGCCATCATGGAAAATTAATCTACCCCATTAACCATGATAATGAAGAATGTGATCTTCTACATATGGGACAAGGAATACTTGGAATCCTACAATAGTCTCAAGCAGTATCTATTGATCCAAATAGTCATGATGCCACTTGTGGAGGGAAAACCACTGATCTTATATGTGGCCTCCAAGGAATACTCACATGGCTCCCTCCTCGCAATAAAGAATGATTTTAAGAGTTATAATGGACTCTATAAACCTCATATTACAAATTATATGTACTAATAACTGACACTCAGTTATCGATATGTACTTCCACACATTAATATTTGTTATGAAAAAGTTCAAGCATTACATTCAACACCATAAAGTCCATCTTGTCTCTGTAATTGATCTACTCAATTACATCCTTGGCCTCCTCAAGATAAATATCTACTGGGATATATGGGTTTTCATTTTTCATCAACATGGAATCCAATTCATGTCCCAAAAAGGAAGTGATAGGGAAATCCTTGGCTGAAATCATTATGGAACATATGACTCCGAAAATTACACTAGTAGACATTGAACTCTTAGATGAGAATTTTTCTAAGAACATGAAACTCCTCCAACGTGTGAGATGTACTTTGCTGGCGCCACCTAATGTCTTATTGGAAAAAAATTGAAAATAAAAAGCTCTATTAGGTTACCTTATGTGTTTTATTTTTTCTCTAGACAATGAGAGTATTTACTAATCTTTATGACTATCCTAAGGTTGTACAAATAGTGAGGTATAATTACATTCCCACATCATTGTCTTAAAACTATCCCCTTAGGTGCTGATATCCATCCTAATTATCAAAGGGTATTATGAACTAATGAAAAATAATATCCATATAGAATATTACATTAAAAGGAATGTATTGTCCCATCTCACTGGACATGTTAGGGGACTAATGAAAAAATCCATTTTAATCCCACATTGCATAATATTCACCACTCATAGAATTCCCGCACCAACACATTGGATAATGCATCCATAGTCTTGTATATACCTGGTCATGAGGAAGCAATATTCTATATGATGCACTGAAGAATGATCTCATCGATCATCTTCTTCTATATGGAAGAAATAAATTTGGTCAACACCACCTTAGATCATGAAGATCCAATATCAACCCCAAGATGGATGGATCATGTGTTCAGTTATCTCCAAATTGGAAATCTCTTGATAGACCGAGTAAGTCAGTGACAGATTTGATGCCATGTAGAGATTTTTACACTATATAATCTCCCAAATGAGAAAATAACCATCTATATTGATTAATTTTAAATAATCCTTCCTGTATTCATAATAGAAATATAGGTCTATATTCTTGTGAAATAAGTCCATGCTAGCTTAAATGGCACTCATTAGTCAACTACTGACTTCTCCCACAAAATCAGGAGGCTAGGATATTACTTCCAAACCATGATAAGAGATGATGTGGAATTAAAAATAATATTCAATGCATTCAATATCTATGAAAACATAATCCATTATCCCCTGTAATTGAAACATGTAGCTAAACATCCTTGGAAAGTCACTACTTGGGGGATGGATATTTTGTTGCCATATCCCCAAGCCATATATAATAAGTTCAAGTACATCATTATTAATACTTACATCTTCTCAAAATAGGATGAGGTAACACCCCTCAAAGAGGATAGGATAATGAATATAATCAACTTTGTAATGTCTCATGTCATTACTAAGTACATGGTCCCTCAAAAAATATTTATATATAATGATAAAAAAATATTTTCATTTGAATTGAAGGAAATTTACATGGAGTAAAACATTGATTCCAATCACTCATCCCAATATCATGTAGAAGAAAATGCACAAATATAGTACTTCAAAAAGAACTTTTCAAACTTACTCTAGAAGATAGTGAATATATACAAGAATCCATGTCTAGATAATATCCTCCAGGATTTATGGTAATACCATAAAACAATAGTTACCACCACACAGGTAACACTATACTTACTGGTTTATAGGACTAATTCTATATTTCCCATAGATGTCCATTTTCCCTCACCTTGTTTAGTCATATGAAGAAAACACTTTAATTATGAGAAATCAAAAATGATGATTGATTCGTAGGAATGACTCAATGAGGACAAGTTTCATACATTTCACAAATATGAACTCAATTAAAATTGGATTTTATGATCAATCAATAAAATGGTGTTCTGTTATTCATTCCTTCAATTAGAATTGGTATTTTCTCCCATAACCCTACTGATACTATGAAGAATTCTCCAGATCAAGAACCCAAATTTGAAAGCCCTTATATCATACACATGGTCTATCATGATGGAGCCGACGTATTTTACAAATGGATGGGTAACATGAAACATCTCCCACCAATGAATGGTTTCTCAAGAAATTATTTTCATAGATATCATCAAGTGGAATGTCATGGAATATTGAATTTATACTACATAATTCTTAATGTCCTAGCCACATGACTATAAACTGTATAGATAATTTCCTCGTAGCAAGATCAAAAATTCCAAGGATCTCCCAATGCTTCACCATTATTCATAACAGATGACAAAATACCTAGAAGAATGTAATAAAAAACACAATCTCGTATCTTAACCACATGATGGTATACTATATAGTAATGGTATTTACAACATGTCTTAAAACTACATGGAAGATATCCTCACTGCATGACATTAAAATTCATGGGAAGCACCATCTTTCTTACAAATCACCACACACTAGCTAGATCTGTGTTAAAGAAGGGTGAAACAAAATCTTTCTCATGTGATAGTCATCTCTGTAATGGGAGTCTCTCACTAGAATAATGTGTGTCTTGGTTCCATCCATCATAAGAAAAGTAGTGATTATATAACCTCTAATATTTGTTATAGGAATATTATTACTTCACATTTACATTGGGTGACTCTCTTCCTTATTGAAAGAAATTAAACTACATGGCTAATATCCCTAAAACACAATATTAAACTGCATGGGTTTCTAGAACTATATATGGTTTCATTCAAATATTAATGATATATGTACTGACTCCTTGATCATATATCATGGTCTAGCCATTACATGATATTAAATTACCTCATTATGTCTTTAATCACCTCTTCATTGTGATAGGGATCCTTTCCAATCCTTATTTCTCACTACGAGCATAGCTTACATGAGCATAATAATTTCAATAAGGGTTTCCCCACATGAACAAGGAATTTCATCTCATTATATGGTTATCGTGGTCCTAAATGCAAGACCATTAATGTAATACTATGATTTATCTCTACATGATATTAAACTACATGTTTGATTTCATATGGAAGACATAAAATTGTGCATTCTTATGTACCTCACTCGAGAGGAGAACTATTTTTGTGTTGGTATCCTAAAACACCTCCATTCAAGATCTATGTGTGAATTGTTTCCTAGAATCACCGAATACATAGTGACTACCAAATATCTAGAAATGTTTAGAAAGAATCTATTTCGAGAATTATATAAGGATCAATTCCTAATTCCATAGGATACATAGTGATTCTAAGATTTTTATAGTTGGGTATAGTTGTAATACCAATTTTTTACATTGGGAAGCCTACATCCTTACCACATGACATAATATTTCATGGTTCCTTGAGGAATACATTTGGTATGATTCTGTCATCATAGAATATGATGTAATTCTCAGATCCCCATTTCTGGGACCATAAAAAATTAACAATGGAACCAACTCGCACAACTATTTTTGGGTTTAACCAACATATATAGATTCACATTAAAGAACTATATGTGGATTTATTTCTATCATAACAAGATATGTAGTGAAATTGATAATTATATCATTGGTTACTGATTCAATACCCCTTTTTTCAAGAAGACTTAATCCTTTCCACATGATGTTAAACTGTATAGTTCTTGGAGAACTACATTTTTCATGAGTACTAAAATAGTTGGAAATGTAGTGATTCCAATATCACCAATCATGTTAAAGCTACAAAAATCAATGGAGATAAATCCCACCACTATGTATGGGTCAGACTAGTGTTAGGGAGTATCCCATTTGGGATCTATGTGAGGCATGAATTCTATTATCATAGGATACATTTTGACATCCAACTTTCCATGCATGTTTCCAGCCATAATACCACGTATTTATGACAAGAAGGTTATTCCCTTTCTACATTAAGTTAAACAACATGGTTCCTTGATTACTATGTATGGCTTGACTCACGTCATCATAGGATATGTAGTGATGACCAGATCTCAAATCATGGTCCCAACTACATCAATAAATATAAAAAATTATAATCTCTGTGTATGGGTCTGACTTGCGTACAGAGTTTCCCATTAAAGAACATCAATTGGCTTGATTTTAATCATCACATGATACATAGTAACTCTTGGATCTCCAATATTAGGGTCTAGCTACAAAAAATGATAATAAAAAACCCAAAATCATAAGGGTTGATCCATTGAAGATCATTTTTTGTATGTATGAGTGTGATCCAAATGTGTCCAATTTATTCATTTATTATTTCTTTCACAACTTTTCACATTTTTTCACATGTCCTTTGTACATGACTATTATGATACAACTTGAACGAACTTTTTTAATTACATTAGAACGTTACAATAAATACATCCTTAATTCATGAAATAAAATTTCATAACTGCATGATGTTAAACTACACAGATTTATGTATGTCCATTATACATAATGATTGACTATATAGCCCATCATCCATTATTATTCATCACCAAGGAACTAAAAGTTCCTTAACCCGATCATCTAGAGTAAGGAGTTCATACATAGTACTTTAAGAATTTCTATTAATAAAAAAATCCTTATCACTTGAGCACCTCATGTTTCCACAATCCATTCATATTTCATGGAATGGAAAAAGGATCTCTATTTTTTAACCATGCTATTGATTATTAAGGGCTTAGGCGTACCAACCTAATAAATTTGTACTCTATAAATAGGGATTTCTGGTCCTTGTGAGATGGATGTCACCATAGAAGAACTCAACAATATAGGGTGTTCTAGGCCATCCCTAATATGATTCTCCAATTCAAATTTTCAAGACCAGGGAAACTCAATCTATGATTTACCACATTTTAATTTTCCTTTTTGAAGGATGTTGGAGTGATCTTTACCCCAGTTTCCCTAATTAGGATATTTTGTAAAATACCTAATATATGATCCATGTCTTTCTTGACCATAAACTACCTTCACCTTTTCCAATTCTATAATTACATAAACTCTATCCCATTGGCATTTAAATCCAAAGACCTAAAACTACTATTAAAAGTGATTAAAAAGTAATTAGTTCAGAATCCTGCAAAGGGAATCCTAAGAAAAAGTCAATTCTTCACTCTCTAAACACATAAATAATAGAGTTTAAGAAAAAAATTGTACAGAAATAAATAATTCATATTATTCAATAGGACTAAACTACAGACCTAGTAAAATCCATGATTTGCTCAATGTACCTCCTAGTTCAGCAAAATACTAGAGTAATGATCAGTCACATATCCTCATCGCAATAATATGATTTCTATGAGTTGACTCAACTTTTAGGGTGTTCAAACCCATAATTGATATTATATTTTCCACAAATCAAACATCATTACATGAGTACCTCTGATCATCTTAAACATTATATGCATATTATGAAGGTATACAGGGCTTCAAGGGACCCTTTGTTTGACTATTCATGTATTCCAAAGGCTCATGTATATGAACATATCGTCGTAATATAAGTTTTTCATATAGAAAAAGTGCACTTAGATTATTATGAGCCTTGACATCCCCATAATAAAACATAGCACCTCAGTGTGTTTTGAGCCATTCTTGGTATGATTTTCCCATATCATCCTCCGGGTCTGAGAAATATGGACCCTGATTTAAAATCCCCATAATAGACTATCCATGAGGATTCTAGATCCAAAATATTACATCACCATGTTTTTAACATTTTCCCAAATAATTAATGTGACATGCCATTCTCAAAAAATCGATGTCCCACACATTGTGATATGAATCCACAAGGAATAGGGATTGAGCTTCACAATTAAGAGTTGAAATGCCCTAGAATGCAAGCACCTTTCTTGGATAGGTTTCCCCCATAAGCAGCATCTTTATTTAGACATTTGAGTCGTCCCAAATCTATCATCACCACTAGAAATGAGTGGAGATCATATTTTCTTGACCGTGTTATCAACACATATGGGATTTGACCTACCAACTAAAGGTCTATCCTCCTTGCAAGAAAGTAATTTCATAATATGTGATCCCTAAAAACACTATGGAGGGACTTGGATCCTTAGGTTGTTATGGGTGATCTTTGACATGTATTCCTTATCACATTATCACATACACAAACATTGGGATTATGACTTATATCACACATATTCCAACAATCCATGTGGGCCTTGCGGCCTTAATATTTCTCCCTCAAACAATATTACAACCGTAATGTGTCCATGAGCATTAGAAAATACTGGATACACCACTTTTTTAAAATTTTACTAACAAATATGGGATTTTTCCTACCAACAATAGGAATCTCCCCCTTATAAAAAAGGGGATCTAATACACATGACACTTAACAATGCCATAGAAAAACCCATCACCTGAGTTTGGTTTGAGTCATTCCTGTCATTTCTGCGCCATATTCCAGGATCATCATAAAATAATTTGTAGTAATACTTTAAATTTCTTAGAATCCTATGGTCAATGATAAAAGAACCTAAGCTATAATGATAGTATGTCAACTCTAATAGATACTAAACTACAATGATAGATGTTTTGAGATAAAAGCCCATAAAAATTAGTGATATAATGATTGAGCTAAAAGAGCATAAATGAAATTGATAAAATGTCTGAGATAAAATACCCTAAACTATAGACAAAAAGGTCAAATCTAAATTAACATAAACTATAAAAATAGAATATTCATGTTATATAACCATAAAATATAGCAATTGAATGTCCATGCTAAATGACCCTAAACAACAATGATATAAGGTTAGACCTAAAATTCAAAAAAAATAACGTGATTGAAGGTTTGAGATAAAATTCCCTAAACTATATAGATAGAAGTTACGAGACAATTTAAAATAAACAACAATGATGGAAGGACATATATTGAAGCCCCTAAACAATAGTAATAGAAGCAATGAGTTAAAATATCCTAAAATATAGTAATATAATATCCAATCATAAAGACCCTAAACTCTAGTAAATCATTATTTTAGATTGAATGAAGGGAAGAATCTTTTTTAGTATAGAATAATCAAAATACACACGATATCAAGGGTCAGTATTATAGTTTCATGAAATGATATCCCTTTGATTAGTAATAGAAGAGAAATGATAACTAGGTCTAAAATCCATATGAACAATATTTAATGGAATATTTCAGGAAAATAAAAATAAAATATTGTCAAATTATATACATAAAAATTTCAATAGCTTCATGTAAATCATATAAATTAGTTTGGAATTCACGAATCCCATAAAGGACTCATGAATCACCCGACTTCTGAAGATCTCACCGATTGAATAAACATGAAATGAACCATGTAACTATATAAAAACACAAAATTCATGCAAGAACATGTCTTGTACGTGGTTATGGGATCTACATTATAGTCATAGGATCATGTTATTAACCCTGAAAATCCCACAAATTCCTCTATATAATCATGAATCCTCATGGAAAATGTCAAAGAAATTTCCAAAGTGAAGTCTATGGATTTATTTGAGAAGGTTCAGAGGAAATGTAATTCATGTGATGAATTTTTTGAAACAAGAACTTTCAAAAAGGTCCAATGACGGGTTCTTTGGGAAGGTTTTACAATGAGGATACACAATGGGTGTAAGGTGTAACAGATCTGAGAATTGATTATCCAATAAATGAACCAATCACCAATACTATTTTTATCAATAATTCCTTAAAATTACAAATATTTCTAGGTACAAAAAATTTCTCCCAGGACACTGATTTCTGAGGGATCCAATTCCTCAGGTGAGAATTTACATTCCTCAAAACTGATCACTTCTTCCAAAAGACACTATTACTATTGGGGGAATTTTTTTACACCCTCCAAATTATAATCGTAAAATCAAAAAAGAAATAAGTACTTGAATATGGGAATTCATTACCCTACAAAACAAAGGAAGAATAATATATACATGATCATGTGGATCGTATGATCCTCCCAAAGACACATGATTTTTTGGACTATATAAGTTCATGTGGACATTCTAGAGAAAAACATAGCTTAAGAAAGATCTCCTATTTCCCATTTTGACATTTCCATATACTCTTGTGAATTCATTATTTACACTCATTAATCAAGTGGATGAAGACAAACAACCAGCTCAGGTTATGTGAATTTTCAGGTAGTAGTTTCCTAACAAGCCATCTGAGAATCATTGTAAATAAGAGGGAAATATCCAAAAGGTGGGAACCACATGGGGTCATAAATATCATGCAACACATCAGTGATAGGTAGACTTATTTTTTCTGAATCCCTGATAAACCCTCAAAAGGTACCCTCACAATTGTAAACTAAACCAAGGAATGGAAGCCTCTTGTGGCTGTAAAAATCATTGGAATGCAACCCCAGGACATTTGCAAGACACGATAAGCCCTTTGTGACATGTACTCCTTTCCATGAGAGATCATTATAGAATATCACACTCACCATGTGAAGGGAATCTGACTTTTCTAAGTTTTCTAATGCACCCCATTTTGGCACAAAAAATATGTAGAAATGTTCCCCAATGATAATGATCATCAATTACAATAAGTCCTTTTTTGGTCATGCGGAACATCACTGGGGAGGAATGTGATTGTCTTCGATAACTCTCATGATAGATACAAAATTCCACACACCTTTAATAAATAAAATAACAAAATAAAATGGAAAAGGTATGATCCTCATTTATCATAAATTTCATCAGACATGCTCATGATCTCTACATGACTTTGTGAAAAATCCTTCATAGGTTATCCTTTTCCTATGATGGGCCCTAGACATGTTGTTGTAGATTACGCAAAATACCTTTAGCAGGAAACCTAATCTCAAAAATGTCCTCAAACATGATGGTATAACCATATGAAATCCCATAGTAATGTCCACATGATTCGAAAAGTAAGATTTAATTGGATATAAACCAATATATGAGGTGTATAAGGGTGGGCCTCATAGTCAATGAAAATCATGTTACAGCATCGAAATTTTGTATAATAGGATCTCACAAAACACATTACACCAAATCCCTCCACTAATTATAGTGTAGATATTCACGATACACACCACACAAAGTGGAAAATAATCAGGATGGAATGGCCCATAAATCCACCACACTAGCATGAATAATGCACAGAATGTTTCATTGAACATCACAAGGACATACCTAGGAATCAGAGCAGATTTCTCAGAGTTGGTGATCTCCCAACCGGGAATGATTTCCATAAGTAATGATCTAGAGAAAAACCAAAGCGAACATGAATCATGTATAATAACATCACATGATCACTCATAGATCACATTAAAGACATATAATGTGTCACATGAAAAATATCCTACATACTTGGTAGATCATGTAAGACTTAAAACAAGATAACACTGAAAAAATATAAGGAATATAAAATAAAAGGTTGGAATAAATAATAAAAATATGAGGGACTTTTGTGAATAAATACATGTTGATCCTCATATGATTTGTTTGAACCACCCAAGTTATGATGCTACACCATGACATGTCCCATAGACCATTATAAGCTCCTTTTTCATAATATTTTTGTCATTTTTTCCCTTCAGAAATGTCCGAGCGTGTAACATGGTTATCCAAAGGTATTAATGTTGTGACCATGTTGGATGGATAAGGAAGTAAGAAATTTTTTCTGTTATAGAGTGTTGTATTTTTTTGTCAAAGAAGCTAAATCAATTCACTTTGTAAAGGACTTGAAAACCAGACGATGCTTTACTGATGTGTATTTCACATATATAATAAGTTAAGAGAACTTGTGATGGAAGCCTTATGAAGGAATGGTGGAGAAATGATGATGCCAGTCATATATAGTTTTGATTGGAAAATAATGATGATTCTAGAAGATATGGAAGGTTCAGTACTTTCCATTATAACTCTAACGATGCTAAAGCTGATCTATCAAACGATATATATCAAGATAGTGGAGTTCATGATGAAAGCTGAAGAATTGATATGGGAAGTAGTGATGAGAGAAATGACAAAGAAATGGACAATCTGGGGCAGCACAAAAGCACAATTTAAGGTGGCGCCATTTTCCAGTGTTTTCCAAATTTTAGGGCCTGAAAATTAGGAGATGAAGATGTGTTTTTGTAAATGGATGTTGCATGAAAGATTGAAGGTGACTAAGAATTTTTCATTCAAGGCATGATTTAAGGTTAGAACATCAAATAATGGCAAAGTCATGGAGTTCATGGAAATTTAGGTAGGTTGAACGAAAAAATAAAGTGGTGCGTGAAATAGTAGCGGGTTGCGCGAAATATTAGCAGGATGCGCGAAATAGAGGAATGAAGATTTTCCCGCAAAAAGGTGTTTCAAGATCAAAAGCTCAGAAATTGGAAAAGGCATGAGGTGCAAGAAATACTGGAGCATTGTGCGAAATATAAAGTTGCGTGAAAGAGTTTTTACACACACGAAGGGGGTTTTACACACAGATTAGTGTTTTTCGCGCGGGGTAAAAAATGCCTATAAATATGAGGTGAACCCCCCTCATTTGTTAATGCTTGACACATAGAAAAAATCATGAGCTCTGGTGTGCATAAAATTATTCTCTATGTGAGTTGCGTGAAAACAAATGAGTTTGCGTGAAAATAGGACAGCTGCGCGAAAAGAGAAAAAGTTGTGTGAAAAGGGAAGTTGCGCGAAAAAGTTCATTCGCACCAAAACAGAATTTTTACATGCAAGAAATTTGAATTGCGCATAAGGTATTCTAAAGGATGTGCAAAATAATTGGGTTTTGTGCACATATTCAATTGTGAGTATGGGAGTTATTACCATCTTCTAGGTAGGAAAGTTAAGATCTTGTACTTTAGAGAATACAACTGATCAATTGTAAAGAAGCACTGAAATACTGTAATTCTCTATTTGTGCTAAGAGGGTGCACACACGCTTGAGAATTATTTTCCATGTTCTACACAAGTGTAAGGGTATATCCTAATCATTGTATTACACATCAAAGGATAGTTTTCTAGTGGATTGTGTGGTACTGGATTATTTCTACACCATACCAAGGGCATAGCTACTCTTATTGGGTAGTGAACCTTGTAATTCTTGTGTTCCTATGGTTGTGTGTGTTCAGCAGAGAAGAAAATATTTAACAGGAGGTTTAGTTTGTTTCAATTTTAAGGAAACATAAAAAGATAAAGATATCACTGATTCACCCCCTCCCCCTCTCAGTGATACTTGGATCCTCACTGGTAACTTCAATTAATCCAATGTCTCATGAAGCCCCCTAGGATATCCATCCAGGATTTACAATTCCACTCAGAAATGTCACTTTAATCATGTGGTAGCATCAATACAAATCAATTGAATCTGATGATAACCCCCGATAATGTCAACTAGATATCATGATTTCCTCCAAGAACTCCAGCTAGATCTCATGATGTACACAATATATGTTATCTAGATTTCTCAGAGCCCTACATAAATGTTATCCTAGATCATGAATTACCCTCTAAACATGTCAAAATAACTCTCATGATTCTTTAATATCATTTCACCCATCTATCATGATGAAACCAAGACAAGTCATCCAGATAATGAGTGACCCTCCAAACATGTTTGCTGAGATCATACCATGGATTCCATGATCAACCAACCAAGTCTTGTAATTTCCTTTGGATAAGTCATCCATTGTCATGTGATGACCTTCAAACATGCCATCCATATTATGTGATTCCCCTCATATAAGACATCTAGATCATCTTATTTTATATTAAAATTTTAGGAATAGATCCTCTAACATGACAAGCATATAATAAAGTCATGTCGAGTAGACAATCAATGCATGTCACGCTGACAAGAAGGTCGTACCAAGTGGGTATCCTTTGATTTGATAACCTTGCCTTGAAACCATAAGTGAATATATAGTGTGTAATCCCTGATTAGAAACCTAATATGATATATCCCACATATAATGGAAACCTCAGTGTGTAATTCCCAATCAAGAGAATAAAGTGATATTCCTTCATACAAGGGAAATGTCAGTGTGTTAGTGAAACCATATGGAACTTTGATGACTATAATTCCTACTATAACTATGATATGTAGGATTCCATCCTATGTTCAGAGCTCCATATTAAATCATCCAAATTTTAGTCACAATAAATAAGACCCACATCCTCAAATAGTTATACTTTTCATTCTATATACCCTATTTCTTTCACTCAGAACATCCCATGTGGTATTAGTTAATTGAAATGAACATATATCATTTAGAAAGGTATGCCTCAGTGTGTAAGCCATGTTAAATTGAACTATGATGAATCTAATTCTTGTAATAAATAGGAAATTTAGTACACCATCCTAAGGCGCTATATAAAATAGGATCCACTTCAGTTTATGTCACCTCAAGTCTCATACATTTCAACCATTGGGACATAATAAATCTCATGGGTTGATCGTTCTCCCTATCAATTAGTAGACATAGAATCCAATTGAACTATGATGGATCTGATTATTGATATTACCTAAGATACATAAGAGGCCTTCCTAATTCCTAAGGTCCATATTAAAGCATCTAAATGGAAGTTCCAGTACATAAGGCAACATCCAAATATAGCGAAACTCGTCATTTTTCATCCCTTATTTCCCACACTTAGTGAATCTCACATGGAATTAGGAAATTAAAATGATCATATATCATTCACAATGGGAAACCATAGTGTGTAATCCATAATCAATTAAACTATGTTAAATTTGATTCCTATAATAACTAGGATTTATAATATACATTTCTAAGTCTGTGTACAAATATGAATCCACATTTGTGTAATTCTTATCATCATTTTTACATTTTAACCATCATAACCTAATAATTTTAATGGGTTAATCATTCTACCTCATCAATAAGTGGAATTTGAAGACAACTGATATTTAATAAATCTGATTCCTATAAAAACTAGCATAAATTGGATTCCTCCCTATGGTTTGAGCACCATGATTTAAATTCTAAGAGATTTCCCAATACATATTTCTTTCATCCTTATATACAGATAATGATTAAGAATTATCCCTACTTTCTCCCACCAAGCATGGATCATGTGGTCATAGGGAGTTTAAATTGTAATATCATTCACATAATCAATCTCCACTAGCTATGGAAACCATAGCATGTTTGAAAATATGAGTGGAATTAAATGATCACCTCCATATATGTGTATCAAACATGAGGGATGTACAATGGTAATAAAGGAACTATTATAACTCTAACTACTTCTTTAACCAAGATAAATAGTATTCCTTGTTGAGGTTATAGATCAAATATCTAGTTCCAAAGAGTTCCTAATAATTCCATTTCCATATGACGTTAAAATGATTTTGTAAAATAAACTATTTGTGGCTTGATTTCTATTATAATATAGGATTGTTAGGATCCCACCTAATGGATTAATCTGATCCAAAAAAATAACTTCCTCCACAAAAAACAACAAACACCGAAGTTCTGGGTTATACTTATTCAACATTTAAGTAGTTACCCATCAAATGTAAATACATTAATAACCTAAGACTCATATATTTGGATTCAAAAATAAGATCGCCCCTTCTCTATGCATATAAATAGATATAACCTATGATTATTTTTTGGGGTAGATAGACCTATATTAAGATTAGTATGAGATTATGTAACATGTATAAAATCTATAACTGAGTGCCATAGTAAGAAAAAATATACCCCAAATGTTGTGATATGGTTTCCCTCCCATCCTCTTAACCACTATTAATTCCAAATAATCATTGGCTTTAAAACACCAATTGACCATTTGGCTTTGGAATATAGGTTCAAACCCAATTATGGATGAGATAATCATTAGGAGTTTCTATATAAGGAAGAAAACTTGTTAGGTAATTTCAAATGATAGTTTAGAACATTGAATCCCCAAAAATCAGAACACCTAAGAAAAGAAACCAATATATATCCAAGGAAATAAGGATATCATGAAAATAAAATCTAAATTGAATGTGGAATATTAGTATTGTGATACTTTATTTTTCTCCTAAGTCTCCTTCCTTTAATTGATATTTACTGATTCAAATATTGAGATTTTGTCAATTCTATAAGTGTAGGGATGTGGGGAAGTATATGTAGAGAGGTATTTCGGTATATCATTTTTATTTTAAAGGATTTTTATAGTGTGGAGAATGGGGTTAATTTGGAGTTATTAAATATTAAAAGGGGTTGGTCACTTTGATAAATGTATTTTATTATTCAATCATTTAGTCTTAATACGTTTATGGATTGATGATTCATATTAATTTTCTAAATTATCATTAAAAAATGAATCTTATTTATTGTTATAACCATTTAAAATTAATAGTAAT
This sequence comes from Viscum album, assembly GCA_963277665.1. NCBI lineage: Eukaryota > Viridiplantae > Streptophyta > Magnoliopsida > Santalales > Viscaceae > Viscum > Viscum album. The sequence continues at coordinate 2,107,331,087 of OY728122.1, read as the reverse complement.
CATTGAAATTCCTTTTTAAAATTCAATAATCCAACATATTGTTTTCAAATAAAATAAAACATTGGATAAAAAATTTCAAACATAGGGTTATATTTTCAAATTAATACATTTAAAATCATTATTTTATTCCTAAATTAAATATTTTAGGAGATACCTCATTTTATATAAATTTAATACATCATTAAATAATAAATATTTTGGTTTAGGTAAAAAATATATTTACAAAATTTAAAATATAATAAAAGTTTTCTAAAAGTTAAAAAATCACTATAATCTATCATTAACATGATGAATCCACGAATGAAGCTCGTTTTATAAAATAAAAAATCATGAACAATTGATTTTTTCTTATAAAAAACATTATAATTTAAGGAAAAATATTTATTTAGAATGAATCAATTTCATTTTTGATTGTTGACATAAATAAATTTATTATAATTAATATTTATCCAAGAAATATTATCATGAATATCAAGAAAACATTAAATTATCTTATTATTATGATTATCTTGGTTTAAAAAAATATATTCCATATAATATCTAGTTAATTTATTTAAATTATTAAAAAGGGATTCAAATATATAAATAAATACATAACTCCTCATATCATTATATGCTCAGTTGAAAAACCACTTATGCCCCTATCTACATTGGTTAATTCCAAAATGGGATTATACATCCAATATTTTAACACACATAAAAAATAAATGTTTTATCACTCCTTTAATTACAACTATGATTACTGAAATATATCTATAATTTAAACGAGTTAAACACCATGTCACCATCACAATCCATCCATGTGAATGTCCTAAAACTATTCTAATATAGATTGAGAATAAATTATTTTTTAGTGAATGAGTCATCACCAACTCCAGTTAGATTATATACCACTACTTCCAATACTAAACTAGATGATCTACCATAGATACCTTTCTCATACGGATTATATATCCCCAATACAAAACATTAGGGGTTGATTATGAACTGTGAACATCGATTCTTTATCTACATGATATAACACCACTTCCAATATTTATTCTCTATAAAGAAACATGAAAATTAAATCTGAGATTGTTTATTCATCGATAATATATATTCATTGATGGATGGGGGGCCATTAATTATGTTCTCTATGTGTATTATATAACCCCATAACATTTCTTCAGGGAAGAAATAGACTTTTATGACTTCTCATATATGTGGATGATATACCACTATCAAAAATCCATAGGTGATTGATGTACTCTTTACAATATTTGAATGATAAATTGGATTAAAGAAGAGTAATGAAACACTATCTCAATTCATGTGGATGAGAAAAAACTAACATAATCTAGGTGGAAGAGGTACCACTAATACACTATGTGGTTATTTATGTAAACAATTTATCATTTTTAAAAATGTATAGCATTAAATACTTATTTAACAAATAAAGGGTAAGACAATCAAGCCACTAGAATCTTAATGTCTCAATACATGGATATTCACCCCTTTCCTATTAAATTCTCAATTCATTCCTCGCTAATAATTTTTTATGAGACCAAATTTGGATCTTAGTGTCATGTTTTAGGAGTTGTTCACTATTCCTTGGTCTAAATTTAGGGTTCCCTAAAAATCCCACCTTATAATGACACATCAAGGACTATAGTGTTAATATATACAACATAAAGAAAACCACTACGGAGAAATATATTATTCAAAAATTAATAAATGTTATTAATTTAATTTAAATAAATTAATAATGTATCCTCAAAATGTTATTCTTCCCAGATTTATTATGATTCATGCGACATGGGTAAATAATAATCGGAATACAATGGACCATCAACCTAGGTCATATACTGCCTTTTAAATTTAATAACTCTAACTGATTCGTACATAAATATTAAATCACTCAAAATCTAACAATGATATATAATTAGTAATAACCAATGATAAATTTTTTACCATCAAGTGAGATCTAAATAGAACACAATTTTATGGGTAGCCTTTCCATAGAAAACCTCTTACAGTATATGAAACTAAAAACAAATGATAGAATGAATAGATCCACCATCCATAAGATGTGGTGATAAAAATATTGGTCAACCCTAAATCTATGTGGAACAAGATGTGGTCTCAAATAAATTAAATTATGTAATAAATTTGTAAGAAAATTAAATATATTAAATGAGAAAATAATTTATGTACCCACTAAGATACCACTACATACATGGTACCTCATCTGATACATACTCTAGGTCCACTAGGTTGTTTATGGACCTTACAAAGACACATTTTTTCACCTAGTCCATATGTGACCTGGTATGTGAAAATTTGGTATTGAATGTCTCCTTGCATCATGATAGAATTTCATGAACCTAGTATATCCATCAAAAATGGATCCTTGAGCCAACACTAAGACCTCAAATGCCTATAATTCATTGAAATACAATACATTTTTTTATTATTTTGATTAAAAAATAATCTAAAAATATATGTGGTATTATATATTAGATTTAAAAATTTTGAAATTTTTTTATCAAAAATTAAATACATTCCACAAATTATAACTCACAAATAAGAGAAAAATATTATAGGAACTTCTCAATGGGATTTTAATACCTGATGAAAATTTTGTATTAAACAATCTATTGTGGGAAAATAATTCCATAATTATTAATAAATCATTTAATTTATTGAAAGTTTAAATAATATAATATAAAATTGTGAGAAAAATTTAATAATGTTTCATTTAAATAAAATGGTTCAATAAAATTTTCATAATTCTTAATCATACTATTGAATACTAATATATTTTTGTTTTATAATAAATGAAAAATAAAAAAAATTAACTGGTCGAGTGTATGATCGTTTTTTCGTTCAGAATCATATAAAAAATTTAATATATGGGTTATTTGATTGATTCTATATCTAAGAACACATTCCTATTTCCGGAAATAGTACATATCATAGCGTCAGTTATTTACTTTCATTGATATTTAAATCCGAATATCCATTATGGTGATGAATACTTCAAAATTATATGGTGATGTTATATCAACATTTTTTAAATTATAAGTTTGATTAAAAAATTAGTCACATATTCAACGAAATATTGAATCATCAGTTTTGTTACATATGATTTTTATATTGATTCACATCAAATTTGAAAGGTAAAAAACTAGTTCATTTGTAAAAGACACCCGATGATATTTTTGATACACTTAATCACATAATGATCACGATATGGTAGATTAAATTTCATTGGATGTATTTATATAGGGATGTTAAATTTATAATTTAATGTTAAATTATGTTAGATATTATATATGAACAACCACTCAAATATAATCCCACACATTTTAAATAGGTCATTTTAATGTATATTGAAGAATTTTTTATAAGATCTTATAGTGCATCATCTAATTTCCATGTTTTACTACCTATATAATTTCATCAATAAATTTATATGGGATATCACTTTCATTTTCAAGTATTTGTTGTCATTATTTTGAAATTTGTCTTATCATATCATAGGGAATAGTATACACTTAAGCTATATATTCAATAAGATAATCTATTTAATCATTTTATCTCATAAATTAATGTTTTCGAATTGTGGCTTACTTCTTACTTAGAATCAACCTCAACATATATTTAATGCTTTGTTTTTTATATTTTTTGGAATAGGGGTGGGTGAGGTCCATAGTTGAATCTTGATCAATATTCTCAACTATGATATCACACTTTATTTTATCGACGTTATCTCAATCAATAAATTACACTGCAAATATCATCTTTCAAAAATTATGAAATAAAATTTCAAAAAATATATTAATTCATATTAACTAATTGAATAGTGGTAATAATTTCCTCAAATTATGTTTATAATTTTCTTGTCAAATATATTATATTTTTTTGATAATATTATATTAAATAAAATAGAGGATAAAAAATTAATTAACAATAAAATTGAAAAAACAATTATTTTCTTCAAATTAAACTACACAATGATTTTTATATAAAGACTCCATAGGTTACTAAAAATAGTATTCATGATAAATTTTGAATCTTTTATACTATAAAACACAGTAAACTATTCATATGGTGAAGGTTTTTATTGAGTAATTCCCATATTCAAAAGCAGATGATATAAAAAATAAAACCTATTTTTCTATAAGCTCCATCAAAATGATAAAATATAAGAAAATAAAAATATATATATTTAATGAGACCATCTATCCATGATTCATACCCACATTTTTTATATGCTCCCTTGAGATATAGAAAATGTACTCCTTATTTCTTTTGTATCTATTGGATATGTGAATCTCACAATTCCTTTATAGGATATCCTTTATGAAAATGTATATTATAAGAATTGGTAATATTTTTTATAATAATAAAAAATGATAAGATATTTCACACATAAGTTGTTTTATGAAATTAATGATAAATATCCAAATAATGATATTTATCTTCATATATTATTTCTAAGGGTGTTCATAAAAAAACTTTTATCACTATAAAAATGTCATAAATTCATTAGACTAAAATACCCAATAAAATCCATTCATAACAAATAACCCACAATAATAAAAAAATAACTATTTAAATGTCTCATATTACACCATAAAAATGCCCTAAAATAACCATCAATTAATAATATAAATAATAAATGTTAGACCACATGAAGAACCATAAATGTAAAACCATATCCTATAATGCATATATTTTCATGAAAAAGATATTGTCGTTGTGAATCTCCAAATTATTTGTTTGAAAAATTATCAAATAAATTGTGTTTTAAACCAATATATTTTCTTTTCATGTTATTTTGATATTTATAACAGTATCCCACATACATAATACTCTCATAGACGTAGCATGTTTTCACTATATTTCCTATTTTATTTAAGGAAATGTGAAACTATTTCCAATACTCCTTCTAGACATCTTCAAAAAAATAAATATTTTCCATTAATTTTTTCTAATTAAAATATATAGTATAAATTTTGGTCAGAATATATATATATTAAATCATTTAAATTTCATCTAAAATATACATGAGGATGATCTATATTTTTACAAAACTTATTTACAATAAATAAAATTCATTAATTACCCAAAACTTTTATCACCCTGAAGGGATTTATAGGATTGATAATAATTATGAATTATCTATTACACAATTTAATGTGAATGTATTCCTATAAAATGGTGTCATTTGTTCTTTATTTACTAGTAAATTTATTATGACCTCTATCAAAAACATGTATCTTCATACTTTATCCGCCTAATATTCAATTTAAATTTCTATAATACTATATGTTAAATTTTCCCAGACATTTATGTCAAATTAATACACAAAGTATTCTTATCCTAAACAACCTACTCATATATACTCAATTCCTTAAGTATATAAAAAAAATTAATAATGAAAAAATCTAGTTTCATCTAACCAAATATGATTATGAAATCACAATACCATCACATATAATTAAATGAAGATCACATGTCACTTATCTTTCTATATCAAATTTCCTCTATAGCTAATAATGTAACTCCCTGACCCCAGTTACTCAGAATCAGTGCTTTATTAAATAACATAGGCATGATTACAAGTAATCATGTCCAAAAAGAATGTTAGTTTAGCAGTCTTGGAAAATAGATTACATACCTGAATGTTACATTACACATTAGAAAATAAAACACGCCATAAATTGTCTTTTGGAAATTCCATTAATCTCATTGCATAACACTTCTTACCAGTCATAATACACTTCTTGGAATACTTGGAAAATAAAACATAAGAAAAGGGTGGTCTCAAACGATCTGTAAGGGTAAAAAATACAACAAAAGGTAACATAAACATTAGGCATGGTGAATAATTTAAAAAAAAATGCCTTTACATATTATAAAAATGAACACTTTCTGGCCGGAATATGAGATGTGTAAATAATTCTATAATAAAAGATAGCCATGGGTATTCAACTTGTCGAATAACCACATGAACCATCAATAATATTTTTATAATGATGGAATGTATAGCGACGGACATTCTGAAACATTTTTTCAAGGCCTCGGCCAAGAATTCTAAAAATGATTAAGGCCCAGGCCAAAACCATATATCAAATTTGGGAAAGGCCTCGACCAATTCCACGACTAATTGTCTCATGAGACCTACCAATTCATCGAGGAGCTATATCGGGATCCACCCATCACTTACTAAGTCCAATACATTCCTCATACGAAAAGGTTGAAACCTAACATAAACATTCTTATGAAAACTAGTATATGAAATGTCAATACATTAACCCTAAATGATGAATGGAATAAAAATAACACATCCACAGTCAAATATATCACAAAACATTCAATACAATATGGATTATTTGTATCATAAGAAATCATCCTCGATCAAGAATATTATCCCGTAAAGGATGTTGACATAGTTGAAAATGATCAGAAAAAATCTTTGAGAGAAATAACCTTTTTCATGAAATCATTTAAAAGTCACATAATTTATAAAGGAATTAATTTAAAAGATATTTTTGAATCAAAGTGTCCCATACCACTTATAAACTTTTGAATGGAATTATCATTTTAAAACATTCATGTTCATATAAATAAATCCTTAAACCAATTTTGAAAACATGGACATTAATGAGAACCGTTTAGATAAATAAATATTCAAAATATTTAAAATTATGTCTTAGTTAAAATGTACCTTAAAAATAAACCCTTTTAAAACTCTTTTTTGAAACATGGACATGGATAATAAATATGTCCTTGTATATTCTTACATAAAAACAACCTCGGATAACAATGTGATTGTGAAATTAACCCTTACCTTGCACTTTCCTTTGGTCGAGGGTACGTTTAACCTCTTATATAATGACCATATTATGTTATTAAATTATAACAGAACCATATTTAGATTTATTATATCATACATTATTTATTTATGACTATATAATACCAATTTAATAATGATTTCCATGTAAAATTAAAATTTCTTGTAATAATCGCTTTCTTTATCGTATGTGTTTTAACTTGTTATTCTTGATTGTATTTATTTAGATCATGATTTAAATACTTCCAGAATATAAGCTTTTATTTATATATCATATATATTTAGAATATAAATATTTATAATAGAAAGATATATTAAATTGGAGGCGTCGTTTATGGAGACGGTAGGCTGTACGTACGCATAAGCTATGTTTCTGTTTTCATATCATATTGAACTGAAGTAAGTGAATAAGTTATATGTAAATATATAAATATATACATATTTATATCCAGAATAATTATTGTACTTATTAAATATATATATTTTTATAATCATCATTCAATGGTGAACACGGTAATGAATCTTATCACGTCGTGGAGACGGTAATCCGTACGTATGCACGAGTGACAATATCATTATATTGATGGTGTAATAATATGTAATTGGAAGGTATATCATATATAAAAAATCATTAAAATGTTATATTTATTATTTTCATCAGTTATACTCATTATTATACCCATCCAAATAATGATGTGTTTGAATAACAAACTACACCACGACGTGGAGAAGGTAAGTCGTACGTACGCACGTATGCTAACTTTGTCATTATAGAACGGATTTAATGACGAATATGGTTGTAAAATATTTATAATAACATCATAGTATATATAATTTACTGGATTTATTATTTTATTATGGAAACAACATAGAAAGAGGAAGTGGAAAAAGAAAAGAACTTGAAATAGGGTGGTGAAATTATTACCCCTTCATCGGGTGTTACCTATTGATTTGATCGAAATGGATCCATAGGTTGAATTTATGGTCAAAGTAAGGTCTCTAGGTTTAAGGGAGGATAGTTGAGAAGGTATTTGGGAAGGTTTAGGCCGAGCCAAAAGGATTTGGAGGGGCGAAATTATTAGAAGGGGAAGTGCCCTTTTATAAGAGTGGTGAGGGTCACTTTAAAAAAAGATTGAAATATTATTTTATAATAAAATCATTTTCTCTTTAAAATGGAACAAAAATGAAGTATGTATAGGCTAAGGTGGGTTTGGGTCGAAATACATTCAAGCAATATGTTTTAGACAGGTTTAGGTCATCATACTAACCATATCTTTTAGTTTTAACTCTTAGTTAAATAGTTTGACATTTACCATGCCTCTTTGTATTTTTATATTATATTGTTAATAAACTTACTATAACAATCCAAAATAACCCAACGTGGTTAATTATTAATATATATATTACCTTATCTATGTAATTTTGCCAAAACATAGATTTTTAGGAATATTATATCTATTAATAATATAGTACTTGTTTTAAAAACTCAATTATGTCAATTCTGAGACAATTTAGTATTTGATTTTTTTGAATGACATAAAGACTTTATTACTTCGAATAAAATTTATTTAACAACCCTAACATGTCATATTTACCTAGAAAATTAGTTTAATTCATCAGAATTCAAAATTTACATTTATTTGGATATTTATAATATAAATTATTTTAATATTTCATTAATAATGTAATTAATGCATCATCATTGTGTCATAAATAAATTAAATTATTAAATTTATAAAAATTATAAATAAAATACCACTATGTAGGAAATATTTTTATTTTATAATGAATATTTATCGTCGAATTTAAATTTTGTGTAACCCTATATTAAAAATGTTTTATTTATTAAACATTGAATTTAACTCTTTTAACTCTTCTTTAAATAAAATATTAATAAATGTACTAATCTAATCCAAGTGGATCAAAGAGGATCATATTTTATTTATAAGGTTGTTTTTGGTCGAATTATACTTATCCAATAGAATTAGGACACGTTTTAGGGTAAATATGATATCATTTTTACCCTTATTTACCGAATTTACTTTTAACCGTGGTAAATAAAAGTCAAAAGTTGTTATTCACCAAAAATTATTTTCATCATATTGAACCAAATTTTACTTACTGATATAAACTGTTTCTCTCATATTTTTGAAATTCAACTCATAGAAGCGGTAAAATTAATTTTTATGCAAATTTGAAAATGCTCCTCGAAGGTGGGTAAAACAGGTTAAAAAGTTCAATAAAATTTAATACATCTAATTTTATTTATAAAATGAATCCAGTGAGTTACATTGAACATATATAGGTATGATATACCTATTTTTACTTAAAATAAATTTAAATGAAACAAATATTTATTTAAATAAAATGTTTGGTTGAAATCATAACGTAGTGTTTTACACTATTCATCAAAAATTGAATAGTTTCAGAAAAATACAAAAAATTAACCCAAATATAATTTTGATATTCCGAATTCAAAAATGAAGTCTATTTAACAAATTTAAAAAATTGACGTTTCATTTAATAATTTAAAATTAACTCATGCTGTCAAAACCAAAAAGAAGCTTTTTAAAAAGTAAAAACTATCAAAAGATTTACTTGTATTTATGTCAAATTTAAAAGTGAAATTACTTATAATGACCTAAATAGTATTAAAGGATAAAAATATAATCAAATTATATTTCAAAACCATTAAAATACATAATTTAACACTATAAATTAATTCGATTAAAAAAGTTGTTTTCAATTAAAACATAGTATTTTTCACTATTCGTCAAAATATAAAAGTTATCAGAAAAGTACCAAAAATTTAGCCAAACAAAATTTTTATGTCCAAAATCAAAAAAATAATATAATTTAATTTAATTAAATATATAAAAGTCTCAAATACTGGTTTCAAAATGGGTTCCCAATTAAAATGTGGTAAAATTGCATTTTTTGGAAAATACTTCTCTTTTCGGAAAAAATGATTTTGTACTTATATTATGTCTAAGAAAAAATATAATATAGATTTTAAATTAATATAGAGTATATAAGATTCAAAATTCTGTTAATACTTTTCATAATCGCTTTTTGAACGTCATGTTTGGTAAGTTGTGGTGTGCTCGAACTCGGTGTTGTGTGGAGCGTGAGCTATTGAATTACTTTAATGAGATAACATACTATGAAATCATGGGGTGTTACATTCTACTCTCTTTCAATACATTGTGTCCTTTCAATTTAAAATTTTTCTTCGAAAATAAAAGGTTGAAAATAGAAAAATACATTTTTTTAAAACCCACATCCGAAATTCAGTTAAAAAAATAGTTTTAATAAGAGGGAAAGGGAATCAAAAAGTCACCACCAAATTATGATATCGATTAGAACAAAATTGGTGGAAATTAGAGACACATAATTGGAGAAAAACATAAATATTATCAGGGAGTGATTGAGGTCGTCAATCATAAACAAGTGTAAAATTGAGTGTCTCAAAGCCATCAATCTATGATGATTTAAAATATCGTTAATTAAAAAAAGGTATTAGGATAACACATTTTTGGTTTTAAGATACCTTCCCAAAGGTTTATGAATTAATTTATTCATATAATAAGAGGAAAAATATATATACTTGAAAAGTATAGTTTCATCTTTCATCTAATTCCTACCAAAAACTCATCTTTTACTCCAAAAGATAATAGAATTCAAATGTATTCTATTTATCCTAATCATAGAGAGTTACAAAAGTTAAAATTAATTTGTCAGACTATTAAAAAAACTACATTATGTGAACCAGGACATCGTAAATTCCATTGTTAGGTGATCCACTCTTGTTGCCCTTCGGTTGTGGGTTCAAGTATCGTGTCCTTGCCGGACGTGACGGGTTGTCGCCAGACCTCCGAGTTGTCCTTTTTATAACAAACCAAAAATAATCTTAAGAAATTATTTAACCTTAATAGTAGTGTGCAATGTCAAACTTAATCCCTTCCAACCATTATACATACCCAAAATACTTCTGTCCAAATTCACAGTTCAAAATTTATATAGAATGTAAACACAATGAAGATTGTTATTGCCACATAATAACATGTGGATACATTCATCATATATTATTTTAAAACATGGTAACACCCTAAATTACCATAAAAACTTATTTAATACCCTCATTATGCCTTATTCCATATTGAATACTAGATATACTCCTTGTATCCAAAAATTTTGTTAACTCCAACAATGATGGAATATACAAATCATTATTGAGTTTCAAGGTAGTCAAGAATTTCCAATATAATTTATAAAAATTAATCATATATTATTCCAAAATAAATACCTCAGTATCAGAACCATATTATGTTTTATCTTCCTCTCAACCATATATTTTCCAAAAAAAATTAACCTGCTATTGAGCCACTATTCTTTGTTCAACACAATCTCAGGTCCTTAATGAAATTGTACTACAGTACAATCCTTATATAATCTATGATTCATATAACATGTACATCATTAATACAATAATAAAATGAAATAATACTTTAATAACAACATAAGAACTCTAATCACTTCTCTTCATCTTTGGTAGTATCATAACATTATTATTATCAAATAGGAGCATTTTGGGTATACTCTGATGATATGTACATTGATTCGTGTAGTGTCCCAACTTTTTTGCAGATGAAGCATTGTACATTTGAAACTTTTTTCTTACCCTTGAAATCACACACTTGGTGTCCCTTTTCTCAATACATATAACAAACTCCCATTCCATTCAAACATTTACCAAGGTGATTCTTTCCCAGTTATCACATATGGAAAAATATTTCCTTCCCCTCTTCCCATTATCTATATTTCTCTCTTCCATCCTTTTCTTATATCGCTTCCGTTCAAATCCATAGGACTCAGAGAGTTGTTTACATATCTTATTAACACATGATACTATTTCTACATATTATGAGAATACGTGGGAGACTATTTCCATTTTAAATGTTGGCATAATACCGTGAAAGATATGATCCTTCTTAATCTTTTGATCATGCGTACTGTAGGAATTATCATTCCTTCTACTAGGAACCATTTCTAAACAATATCATACACTAGGTTAGTTTATGAATCTCAATGCATTATTCCAAAACTGTAAAATACATAATGTAAATTGAAATGATTATGTATATAATCTATATTCATAAAATGTTTTATTTTAGGAATTATTTACTCCTAAATAATTCATAATGGATTGTAATGAAAATTTGAATTATCCTAAGCATATCCCCTAGGTTTATCCTAACCAAAAGTGTCGCAAGTCCCATTATCGGGTACCGGGATAGCTCAGGTCAAGCTTGAAACTCTTTGTCGGATTTTTCACTCCTTGGTACATCTATCCCAGAGCCGCCTCTACCTGTTCATATCTAGACTGGGATATATTTCTTGGAAAATAAACAAAATCTCTACATTACAAAAAATTATCAGATTTTCTTCTATACAAATCCTCAAATTATATATTAGGGTAATGTTCTCTAATAATAGTTTATCTAAATATATTTCCAAGGATGTTTCTAAACTTCTTTTGATACCAAATGTAATGCCCCGACCGCAATTACCTAGAGTCAGTGCTTTATTACATAACATTGGAATGATTACAGGGAATAAAGTCCCTAAAGATCATTAGTTTAGCTATCTTGGAAAATAGATTATGTACAAGAACGTTACCTTACACATTATAAAATAAAACACAGCATAAATGATCCTTTGAAAAATCCATTAATCCCATAGCTTAACCCCTCTTGTCAATCATAATACACTTTTTGGAATCCTGGGAAAATAAATCATAAGAAAGGGGTGAGCTCAAACGCTTAGTAAGGGTAAGCAATACAGTGGAAGATAACATAACCATTATGCATGGTAAATAATTTAAAACCCATGCCTTTACAAATAATAAAAATGAAAAATTTAGTGTAGGAATATGAGATGAGTAAATAATACCATAATAAAACAAATACATGGGTATTATACTAGTCGAATAACCACATGAACTATCAATAATATTTTCATAATGAGGGAATGTACAATTTCGGCCATTCTGGAACATTTTTTCAAGGCCTCGGCCAAGACGTCTAAAAATGATTAAGGCCTCGGTCAAAATCATATATCAAATTTGAGAAAGGCCTCATCCAATTCCATGTCTAATTGTATCATTAGACCTACCAATGCACCAAGGAGCTATAGCAGGCTCCACCCATCACTAACTAATTCCAATATATTCCTCATATGAAAATGTTGAAACAGAACATAAACATTCTTATTATAACTAGCATACGAAATGTCAATACATTAACCCTCAACCATGAATGGTATAAAAATAACACATCCACGGTCAGATATATCACAAAACCGTCAATACAATATGGAAGATTTATATCATAATAAATCAACCTCGATCAAGAATAATATCCCATAAAGGATGTTGACATAGTTAAAAATGATCAGTAAAAATCATTGAGAGAAATATCCATTTTTCATGAAATAAATTTAATGTCGCATAATTTATAAAGAATTAATTTAAAATATAGTTTTGAATCAAAGTGTACCATACCACTGTGATAATTTTTAAAGTAATTAACATTTTAAAATATTCATTTCCATATAAATATATCCATAAAACTATTTTGAAAACATGGACATTAATGAGAATGGTTTAGAAGAATAAATCATTAAAATATTTAAAATGACGTTTTAGTAAAAACAATTCCCTGAAAACAGCCCTTTTAAAACACTTTTATGAAACATGGATAGGGATAATAAATATTTCATGGTAGATATTTCGTAAAAACAACCTCTGATAACAAATATTTTGTGAAATTAACCCTTACATTGCACTTTCCATTGGTCGAGGGTAGATTTAACCTCATGTATAATGACCATTGTATGTTATTAAATTATACCAGAGCCATATTAATTTTTATTATATCATAAATTATTCATTTATGAATTTATACTACCCATTTAATAATGATTTCCATGTTAAATTAACATTTCGGGTAATAATCGCTTTCTTTATCGTATGTCTTTTAACTTGTTATTCTTGATCGTATTCATTGAGATAATTATTTATATACTTACAGAATATAAAATTAGATTTATATATCATATATATTTATAATATAAATATTTATAATATATAGATATATGAAATTGGAGGCACCTTTTAGGGAGACGGTAGACAATACGTACGCATAAACATTCTTTCCATTTTCATATCGTAATGTACGGAAGTAAGTGAATAAGATATATGTAAGTATATAGATACATACATATATATATATATCTCATGTATCATTATTATATTTATTAATAATATATATTTTTATACTCATCGTTGAATGGTGAACATGGAAATGAATCCTATCACGTTGTGGAAACGATAATCCGTACATACACACGAGCTTCAATATCATCATATTGATGGGGAAATCGTATATAATTGGATGTTATATCATATATACAGAATAATTAACAAGTTATATTTATTATTTACATCAGTTATACTAATTATTATATCCATCCAAATAATAAAGTGTTTAAATAACAAACTATACCACGACGTGGAGACGGTTAGTGGTACGTACGCACGCATGGTGACTTTGTCATTATAGGATGGATAGAATAACTAATATGGTTGTACCATATTTTTAATGACATCATAATATATATAAGGTACTGCAGTTATTATTTCAGTATTCAAACAACAAAGAAAGAGGAATTGGAAAAAGAAAAGAACTTGAATGAGGGTGGGGAAATTATTACATCTTCTTCGGGTGTTTCCTTTTGAGTTGATCAAAAGGGCTAATAGGATGGATTTATGATCAAATAAAGGCCTCTAGGATGAAGGTAGGATAGTTTATTAGGTATTTGGATAGGGTTTGGACCAGCCAAAAGGCTTTGGATGTGTAAAATTATGAGGCGGGGATGTGCCCTTTTATAAGAGTGGTGAGGGTCACTTTAGGAAAAGATTTAAATATTATATTCTTATAAATTCAATGTTGGTTTTAATGGATCCTAATGGATTTAGTTCTAGGACAAGGTGGTTTGGGTCAAAAAAATCTCACCCAATTGGTTTTAGACAGGTTTAGGTCATCATACTAACCTTATCTTTTAAATTTAACTCTTCATATCATTTACCATGTCTCTTTATATTTTAATATTAGATTGTTTATAAACTTACTATAACAAGACAAGTAAACCCCATGTGGTTAATTTGTAATATATATAACTTTATCTAAGTCATTTGGCTGACCCTAATATTTTTATAAATTTTATATCTATTAATAATATAGTATTTATTTTAAAAACTCAATTATGTAAATTTTGACACTTTTTTGTATTTGATTTTTTTGAAAGTCATAAAAACTTTATCACTTCAAATAAAATTTATTTATCCAACCCGAACATGACATATTATCCTAGAAAATTAGTTTTATTAATCATAAGTCTCAATTTAAATTTATTTGGATATTTATAATATCAATTATTTTATTATGTCATTAATAAGGTAACTATTGTTTCATCAATGTGTCATAAATTAATTAATTTATTTAATGTATAAAAATTATAAATAAAATACTATTATGTAGGAAATTTTTTTACATTCCTAATGAATATTTATATTCATATTTATATTATGTATAACATTATATTAAAAATGGTTTAGTTATTAGATTTTGTATTTAACTCTTATAACTCTTCTTTAAATAAAATAATAATAAATGTCAAAATCTAATCAAAGTACACCAAAGAGGATCATATTTTATTCATAAGGTTTTATTTGTTCATGTTATGCTTATCCAATAGAATTAGGACTGGTGTTAGGGTAATTATGATATCATTTTTACCCTTAAGTACCCTTTTTACATTTATCTATGGTAAATAAAAGTCAAAGTTACTATTCACCCAAAACTATTTTCACCTTATTGAAGAAAATTTTACTTAATGATATTAAGCATGTCACTTAATTTTTAAATTCAACTCACATAAGTGGAAAAATTATGTTTTATGTGAATTTGAAAATGCTCATAGGAGGAGGGTAAAAGAGGTTAAACAGTTCAATAAAATTAAATACATCTAATTTTATTATAAATTGACTCCAATGAATCACACTGTACTTATATAGGTATTATATTTATATTTTGACTTAAAATAAATTGAAATAAATTAAATAAATATTTAAATAAAAGTTTGTTTTAAATAATAAGGTAGTGTTTTCATTATTCCTCAAAGATAGAAATTTTTCAGAAAACTACCTAAAATTCACCGAAAGATAATTTTGATATTACGAACTCAAAAATAAAGTCTATTTAACAAAATTCAAAACATATAATTTGAATTTATTAATTTAAAATTAATTCTCGTTGTCAAAACCAAAAATCATGTTTTTAAAAATTAAAAACTATCAAAAGATTTGACATGTATTTACGTCAAATTTAAAAGTGAAATTACTTATAATAACCTAAATTGTATTAAATGATAATAATATAATCAAATTATACTTCAAAAATATTCAAATACATAATTTTAAACTATAAATTATTTCTATTAAAAAATTTGTTTTCAATTAAAACATAGTATTTTTCACTATTCGTCAAAATATGAAAGTTATCAGAAAAGTAAAAAAAATTATCCAGACTAAATTTTTATGACCCGCTTCTAAAGAATAATTTAATTTCATTTAATTGAATATATAAAAGTGTCAAATACTGATTTTAGAAAGGGTTCACCTTTAAAAGGTGGTAAAAAGTTATTTTTTGAAAAGACTTCTTTTATCTGAAAAAATGAATTTGTTCTTATATTTTGTCAAAGAAACCCATAATATGGATGTCAAAATTATATAGAGTATATAGTCTTCCAAATTCAGTTAATACTATTCATACCTACTTTTTGAATGACAAGTTTGGTATGTTGTGGTGCCCTCGAACTCGGTGTTGCATGTAGCGCAAGCTATTAAATTACTTTAATGAGATAACATACTATGAAATCTCGGGGTGATACGAACAATAAAAGAATGAGATGTTTTCATGAATAATTTATTATATATAAAATCTTTTTCTAGTTTACCAACCCTTATAAAGTGAAAAATAACTTAAAACACCACCCTCGAATTAGAAAATAATTAATGATGGAGTAAGGAATGTATAAATATAGGGAGTATCCATTTTTAGGTACCTTTTTAACAATATGTATAGGAATTTAATATGAAAATAAAAAAATATTAAATCATATACATAGTTTATAACACTAAATGTTGTATTCCTAGTGCTGCCTCTTATAGATAAAACTTATTATTTCACATTTGTCTAAAATATGAATATCATTAAAATACCTAACCCATACTAATAATCTCATTCCATCCCAAACATTAATGATCCATGATAACCATAAAATTGGGATAACTCATATTTATCCTATTAATAATCAATTTTACTTACAAATCATGTAATATAAGAATACATCTATAATGAATTATTAATTGGAGACTACCTCTTATATTACATGATACAATTTAAATTACCTTAAACCCCTTTAGAAAGACTATATATACCATTCCTAATGCACTTTATAATCATATTTATATGCTTAGTTTAATAAATATCACCCATTTTCTATAATTGTAACATTAATTTAATCACATTATTTCAATATCAAAGTTACTAATAGATGTTTTAATGGATGAGGTGATGGAACAAGTGCTATGTTTTCCATATTTAATGACATAAATATATATTGAGTAATGTTCAATAGTCATATAAAATGGTTTTTTATTGAATATTTGGGATTCTGATATAATATTAACTTGTTATTTATTTATATTTATTACATTTAATACATGATAACAAAATATTATCATCAATGGGAAGAGTTTATATAATCATTGAATACGAATATGACATGTTTTAAGTATTAATATAGTATTTAGTTTACTTATTTTTACATGATTAGTATCAAAACTTGAATTTATTATAAATATAGGTTACTATTGTATGAATAATATCATGATGGGTTAATGATCAGGAATAG
Organism: Viscum album; assembly: GCA_963277665.1. Classification (NCBI taxonomy): domain Eukaryota; kingdom Viridiplantae; phylum Streptophyta; class Magnoliopsida; order Santalales; family Viscaceae; genus Viscum; species Viscum album. Next base: position 2,107,313,209 of record OY728122.1, on the reverse strand, counting down.
TATAAAGAGTAGTTTATTATTGGATCCATGGGATGTCTAATAACTATGTTATAGTTTCTTATATGAGAATAGTATTCGATGATAATTAATTGTGGATGCCTCTAAATAAAATTATATTGATAGACTCATTATTTCATTACATGATAATTAATTGTATTTATAAAATTTCATGGTTTCTTTTTGACATTATTGTTATAATTAGATGTTAACGAAAATAGAGAGATACATTTTTGATATAATTATTTAAATTTATTCATAAATTTTTGAAAAAATATAAAAAATTTATTTTCATGAGAATATTAATGTAGGGAAGATTTTATTGCATTACATGTGTTTGGATAAATAATTGAATGAAATATAAATTATAAGTTTACTAGATGACTTTATGTGTAATTTTATAATGAGATTTAAAAAAATATAGTAGAAGTTCTGATGTTATTTGGGAATGGTTAAGGTTATTATGATCTTCTTTGTTTAATGTGTGTGTGAGAAGCTTCATATGTGTATGTATGAGAATGAGCTATCTATGTATATTTAAACAAAATATCAGGAATCTATTTTAGTTTTTTTTAATGGTTGAAAATATAATGAATCTTTTTTTTCCACAAGATGGTGTTCAAAATAGTTATGTATGGGTCATGAGTTAACCCTTCTAAGAAATCTCATTAGATAAAAATAAGATCAAGAGTGACCCACAAATCCCACCTCCAATATACCTTGAGTTTGACGAGAACCAAAGGAGAGAGACATAATATATGACAAACATTATAAATTTTAATTTTAAAATATTAACAAAAAATTTACAATACTACCCTTAAATACATCAAATATTCTATAATTAAATTTTTGAAATATGTATATATTTTCTTTATCACATACACAAGAAAAAATAATTTCAAATAGGAGAAAATTTCATCTTGTGTTACAAAACCACTGACTCCCATATTGGTAACAACATGGACAATGATTTGACCCTCGTATATTCTCCCAACTTGGTCATGGGAGTCTGAAATGAAATATAAAAAAACTTTGGCTGCATACATGTATAATATATATGCACCTTTATTAATATCACATGTCAATGGTGAATGAGAAGACATGATTTTATTTATGTCATACATTCATTCATAAATATATAACTACCAGTATATATATATATTAATATAGATAGTGACATTGATTAATATAATAACAATGAATAATAACCACACAAAAAACATATGTTAAAAATAATGATATAACCAAAATCCAAATCATATGATCAACATCACCTGTGATTAAGAAATCTGTAATGATAGTTACACTAAACAGAACAATTAATTTCTACATATTTTGACCATTTATATCCAACATCTAATATAGTATAGTACCCAAATTACATTAATAATAATAAAAACATATATTCATCGAACACATCATCACTTATAGATTTTCAATATAAAACAACAAAAAAATTGGTAATATTATCCATAAGACAACAATGATGATTTAAAAAATAAACATTATTAAATAAGAATAAAATAATATACAAACCAAATTGTGTGTTTCCACTAAAAACATTGGATAATAAATAGTCAATCACCTAAATCAAGAACACATAAATCCACTGAGGATGTCAAATACTATAATGTTTGAGACTAAATAAATACAATTCACTTCTGTATATCACTGAACAAATCCATGGGAGATGGGATAAATTAAGTTTCAATAAAATCTTTTTTGACTACAATACATAATGATGAGGAACTCACCATATCATTATGTAGTTCTATGGTCCTAAATTTGAAAACAAAATCCACAAAAATTGTCTTGTGACTGTCAATGGTTTAATATATTAAAGTTACATTGACGTATTCCATGTGTTAACCCATATTAAAATGATTGTGATATTGTAATATTCTTACTGAAAACATGAACATGATTAGCATAACATCAACATGATTTACTATTTTACTAATGATTCCACTAAAACACAATTAAACACTATTATCTATGGTAATAAAAATTCCTTATGATACTTAAATGGGTGATTTCATTCTCTATATTAAAAAAATGCATCCCACAAAACTAAAACTGTAAACATAACCACTAAGATCTTGATCCATACACAAAAATCTAGAAAATACAACATAAAAACTCTACAATATAGTCATAATCTTCTCCAACATAATTTCCCAGTAAAATAACTCATTTATATTATCTAATTAATCCATGTATAATATCATGGCCCCCATTTTGTAGCATTGACATAACCACATAATCTATTAAATTAAAATTAAATAACTAATATCTCCTTTCTTGAACCCCATCTGAACTCACCTATTCAATTTCCAATAGCTAGAAAAGGTAATTTATAGATATATCAAAATCCAATTCCCTAAAATTATAAACCTCTTAAAAATTTATTACCCTTCAAAGTCATAATATTGAAATAATTTAAATTCAAAAACAACTTCCATAGTTGATAACTCCCAAATAAGAAACAATCCTAAAAAAATAAATAAATAGAAAATCAAAATGCATCACATCAATAAAATTATTAAAATAATACTTATTAAAAAATGATTAAAAAATTAATTATAGAAACCCTATATTGATTTCCCTTATTCCCATGTATATTTATTCAATCCATATTTCTTCCATAATACATGAACATATGGGACAATATGTCCTCATAATAGATTCTTATAGTGTTCTCATATCACAACATACCACTCCACAAATGATCCATCATTATAAATGTCAATATGGACCTCAGTGGATTCATTGAATGTCACCCTGATGTTTCCTTTTATTTTATGACATATGGAAGATATCATGATCCATTTATAACAAGGGTTTAAGTGACAACTTAAACACAACTTCACAAATTTTATCCAACACCTATAATTATTTGATAAATAGTTGAGAAATATTAATACCTCTATTGAATATCATCATCATATAGTGAATAGAATAATTTTGAAATACATTCTTTCCATACATAAATTCTATGTAACTCATCAAATACATAAATAATTTCTGATGATCTTGGGTATATTTCTCAAATATAAAAACTAATTTAACTTTTTCTGCAATGATATACATAATCGATGGACCAATAACTATTACAACCCCAACCTTAGTAACTATTAAATATTATCTATGTGTTCATATATAAAATCCGAAAAATGTTCCATGAATATATAAGAATTGAAATTATTAATGTTGGAAAACTCAACCAAATATAAATACATTTCCCTAGAACCCATAAAATCACGGTCACATAGATGATTAATATCCTCCAATCTCTACATAGTGTACTATATATAACCATATTTTTGTAGACTAAATCATTTTCAAAATGAAATTTGAGAAAAAAATGAAATTTTAATTCACATCCCCAACATCACAATGAAACAAGGATCTCAATTATAACTAATATAACATAGAGCACAATGAATATTGATCACAAATTCTAGTCACATTATTTCAAACACATCTACCATTCATAACACCATATCCTACAAAGAGTAAGGAAAAATATTCAAGTGATCTAGAAAAACATCAATGAAATTTTACCCACCAAAGAAATAGAAATACAACAAGGAAAAACTTATATATACCATATTACATTCTTTGGGGAAACACTGGACACTTTGATAATATAGATAGAATTTTTTTCTTCTCCATAATCCACGTAAAACAAGGCATTGAGATATTAGTTATGGAACTGTCCTCCTCACACCATCCATCCAATATTTCTCCATTGAAGAATTATAAATCATGAAAATAAAAAATTTCACTATATAATGTAGGATATGTAGCTACAATAAAATATATTTTCCCAGGACCAATGAAATGAATCAATTTCCCAAAAAAACAATCGATATGAATCATCTTCTGATTATACCTCTTCAAAATCACCCTAAATGATATAATATAATATAGTGTCTACCTATGGTTACCATATTAAGATTAAAAACATGTTTAAATATGGGAAAATTATATGTAATCTTAAATAAATTTCTATCATAATCAACATTTTTTCGTATTCAAGAATAATTCTACATGATACTCTACCATCTTTTATTTATTAAATGGAGTAATAAATTACAGGACTAGAATTACTCTTGATTAAATTATATTCTACTATGTTTCATTTTCAATAGTTATAAGGAGACTATAAATTATAGAGTTAATTAAAAAAATCACATTAATTAACAATGATTAAAATGTATCTAGGAAAATATATAGTGTAAACTCTTATACATAGTAAAGACCATGAATAACTCCCAATGATGTTAATATTTTTATAGATTCAGCATAATCATCATGGAAGAAAACAAAATATCAGGAGTATCATGGTTTTATTTTTGAATTTATAATTATCTATATCCTTATTGTTAAACATTATTTTGATTTATCAATACACAACCAATCATATTATGAAGTTTTAAAATAATCATAAAATAATACGCCTTCCTTATGTTCATAATATATTGGTTGTATGGTCACTTTCTTATTTAGTCACTCAATATATAACGAATACTATGGTGTCCAAATGAATACATAAACGTTATTTTTAAATTATAAAAAGTGTGATGAAATCATATATAGATGTTATAAATTCTTGTTATATTATCCAACAGACCTAGGGAAACTCAATAACTCATAAAAAATAATTTTATTTTTCTAATAAACTTCTTTCATTATCAAAAATAGGTCCAAAATTATTACATTCTAATAAATAACATTCCAAAATAAGTTAAAATATTATTACAAGTATATGAAAATTAACACAATCCAATATAAATAATTTCCATGATGAATTTTATTAATCTCCATATATTCTAAATATCCACATCCTTATTTCTTAAATGAAACTGAACATAATTAATAAACACCAAGGAAAATTATCATGATATGTCTACATTACCTATGTAACTAGTGTAATCATCAGATCCATAAAGAATTTTATTTCAGACTTCCAAAGGCAACGATGTTTTAGTTGGAGTTAAGAGCATACTTATTTTTAAAATTAAAATGTTTTTATTCCTGAACACCAGACTAATGTATGATCCCATACATACATAAAGGTGAATCATAATAAAAATTTTATTTCAAACACTATTTTATAATTAAATAAGTCTTTATCCTATTATTTATGAGATTTGAGATTATTTTGGGTTTACTATACATGAAATGAGGAGAAAGGTTGTATACATTGAAAATCACATGGTTATAACTTGGTTGGTGCATGGTTAGTGATAATTGTGAACCTTTCCATAGATATATTGCATCATGTGAAATATTTTCGATAGAGGGATAGAGAAATGTTACTAAATAGTTTTCCAAACCTTTTGTTTCCCCTAGAAACCATGTGGAATAGATCCTCTTATATAGTGGGAGAATCACGGTTGGCGCATGTTTCGGAAACCATGTGACCTTAAAAAGTGGGAAATTCCTATTTTACCTTAAGAACCTATTTATTTCTCCCTGAATCCTTCCCCCCTTCAAACCACTCTACCATAGGTAAGGAACCATAATCCCTCCCTCCACGGATGAATCTCATTAAATTATTGGGATATTGGAATGTATTTGGATGTGAATCAAATATTCAGGTGTGTCTAGCACTTTTTTCTCTATTATGACGATTAGGTCTTGTGGAATCTATACTATTATTCTGATTCCCTAAAACATTCATTTTTAGAAGATTATATTTTACTTCATTAGTCGGTTTTTTATTTCAAATCATTGATGGAGGTTAATAAATCATTCATCAAGGGTTAAGTGGTAGGTGGTCTTAATGCTTTTGCACATAGTATGGATGATTAATATGTATATTTGGTTTTATAATTTCACTACCATGTCTCATGTTGATGTATTGGGTTATATAATTTTAATTGGACCATATATTTGAGGTGTGAGACCCTTTACAAACCTCGTTGGGTTCATCGATGATGTGTGACAAAAAATTGGGATTCGCATTGGGTAAGTTGAGTCCTTGTAGTTGGTGATAGATATTAATTAACCTTGAGATAGGGGTATTAAGATAGAAAATTAGTAGTAAAAACATAATTGGTTTTTGGGTTGGGTCAATGGGTTAATTGGAATAATTATGTTATTTTATTAGTAAATTCTTGATTGGTTTTGAACTGTTATCGTTAGAATGTTTTGGGGATTTGAATAGATTATAGATTTATTGATATAAAATGATGTTAGAAAGTGAGAAATGTCTTGAAATGTGTAGTTTCACTCATGTTGATTTGAAAAGGTGTATAGTTGTGGGATATCAAATGATGTTATTAAATTTGGTCAGGTTCCCCTTCTATGAATATGGTTTTATGGTTATTTTTAATGGTTTAAGTGGAAATTAATGCATTTGGCTTGTTTTAGATTTTAAAGAGGAAGAACCATGATTTAATGGTTAGTTCCAAGATGGTTTCTGTTATGTAATTTCAGTTTTTTTCCATGATTTGTACTTAAGGTTCTGATGGGACAATAATAATTTACTTTATTTATGATCTAGTGAAATAGGACCCATTTTAAATTATGTTGGCATGATAAGAATTTGTTTTATGAACTACCTGATGAATATGCTTAGTTAACGCCATCACATAAGGAATTTCATTCCTAATGATATATGTGTTTAATATTTATGTCTTATATTGTTAAATGTGAAATGGTTTTAAATGATATTAATGTTATTTATGTTTAATTGGAACATGTTATAATGGAGTGTTTGGTAATATGTTAAGGGGTTAATGGGAAATGATTTTCAAATGGTAATTGTGTAAAAGGGTTAAGGAATATGGGTGATTCTTGAGTTAAATTAAATATGAAATGTGATTATTAGGTTTTTGGATCATATTTGGTTTATGATATGTTATATGTGGTAAATTAATAAATAATCATATGAACATGGATTTCTGGTGGGATAATGGACCGAGGCTCCTCCCACAGGTCAGGTTGGACTGATTCTCTAACTCCACCCAAGAATGAATAGGGTTTGGGATTTGGATAGATTTTATATGCCCCGAACGATTGAATTTGATGATATTACATCGACTGAGGCTCCAAGATAGGTTGGATTTATTGTTAAGAAATTTTTATCCCTAGTGATATTAGGACATGACTTATTTCCTTATGAATGTTAATTTCCCAGCTTAGGTCACTATATAAATTACATGAATGCCTAAACCATGGAACAAATTATGAGAATGAATCAATTGAATATTTTTAACTAATGGTAAAGTTCTAGTTTTTTATTAGTAATATTCCCATGTGGTTAAAAAAAATTAACCCCTTTCGAACTGATTTAGACAACTACTGTGACCTTAGTTAGTTGTTTTGATTGGTTTTAACTCTAGAACATAATGTGTAAAATGTCTATTTGATAATTTAAATTTTTTTCCCTATTTACTTAATTATTTCCTTCATTATTTATATGAATACTCATTTTTAAAGATTGGTTATTTCTCAAGTCACCATTTTTGGTATCCTAATGAGTTATACTCACACCCTATTGGGGCCCCCATGTCATTTGGGTACTCTAGAAGATGTTACCTGTTTTCTGGTAAAGGTTCAGGATAGGGACCTAGAATTTTATAGTTCACCGAATGACAGGATGGAGCATTGGAGGTTAGGAATGTGTTGGGTCTTGTGTCCAGGTTCATATTCTTTTGGATCTTCTTATCTTGGTTTATATTGTATGTTTTCTAACAATGTAGAGTATTCACTGGATTTGATTATTGATTTTTTCATTGGTTATTTTTTTGGGTTCTATTGTATCATGTAAACTTATTATTCATGTTTATTGTTTATTTGTTGATGTTATGTATTCGTTATATTCAAAATAATAATACTGTATACTCTCTGCATGTTTTTATTTTGGATTGCGCTTCTATTCAATGAACTCTTGATTATAGGTAGGCATTCATGAGGTCTAATGATGAACCGGACCAGAGAACTAGTAATATTGGATTCGTAGTTTGGGATATTACAAAGTAGTTTCAATGGATGTCATCTTTTATCATATAATTTTGCAATGGTATACAAGAGACTTGGACCTTTTCAAGACAAGGTAATGACCTCGGGTGTGGGTGCCTATAGACCAATGTATGGGAGAAAACCCAATTTGACAGGGGTGGGAAATGATGTTCCTTTGTGTGCTTTTCTAGATAGTTGATATTTCCACATTGAGTTTTATTCAAGGATTTTATGTAAATTATTTATGAGTTTTTTTCTCTTATCATAATATGTTGATAGAGGGCTTGTGAGTTTATGCATCGTTCAAGGCACATTAGACAAATACATCATATGTATGTTGCTTGTGATAGAATTGTGAATGACATAATGACAAACAAAATGGGTATAAAAAGTGAAATTTAATGAATGCTTGGTGTTAAAAAGTACCTTTTAAATAGTATTGGGAATGAAATTCCATTGATTTTGGAGAAAGGAAAATATTTTGAAATGTTATTTTCATTAATGTGGGGATTTCAAAAATGATAGGCGGAAAAAAATGTTTTTTAAAGGGTAAAATCTTGAATATTGAAAATTAGAGGTTTTAGCATGTGAAATAAAAGGTATAAATTTTATTGTCTAATTATGTTAGGAAATGGGAGAATAATAGAATATTATGGGCCACAAGTGGTTGGTATCCCTTGTGATGGATATTGAACATGATTATGGGTGGTTTGGGTACTTAGAGTTCCTTAGTTTGAGACCCCATGTTGTTTTGTGTGTGATCAAATTGAGTTGGGTGTTCTAGTTAATGGGATATCTCTTGTTGAATTTTTTTGTGAGAATTAATTTGTGAAATGATATCTACTAATGTGAATGTGGTGGTCCTTGTGAGTTTAGATAGGACCATAGAGTGAGTGTTCAATTTTTGATGTTAGTATATGTGTGCAAGTATCCATGGTGTGGTACATAGAGTGAATGGTTGTTTTGGAGAATTCGACAAAGTGTGTTTGGAATAGGGGAACGATGACCATTTTTTGAATCTGGTTGTTTCTAGTTTGGTGTGTATGTTATATAAATATCTTGTTACTTTTGATTGTAAGTTCCAAACAAAGAGTGTTTCTAATGCTGGATTAAGTTTGACAGATAGTTGGAAAAGATAAGTTTTATTTGGGATATTTGGATCTGAGTTGACCATGTTGATAAATATATGGTAGCCTTGAGAGAGGATTTCCAAATGTTGTAGGGTATTGGATTGTAAAACAAGTGTCGGTTCTTCATATATGAAATCAATTCACAGTGGGTTCCATTGATTTTTGGTAAAAGTGCATGGTTATTCCTTAGACTCTCCCTAACAGAGCACTTGGGTCCTTGATTTTGGTTATAATGGTCTTTGTGAAGGGAATGATCATTTAGAGACATGACCCTATGGTTAATATGGAGTCATATTTGGAATTAAATGTTATTTTGGGATGATAATGAAAATGTTGTCAAATCATAGATGAGAGCTTTTGTTTTTTTATGAAACTCTGGGTGAGGGTGGTCACGTGGTGGGGCTGTTTATAAGAGTCAATTGTTATTTAGTGAATGGTTTTGTGGGCCACTATACTAATGTTTCTGGAAGATCAAGTGGCGCGATCAACTAGGGTTATGAATTTCTCATGTGGGCGAGAGTCCAATTTTTTGTGGGTTTCCTGGAGAGTGGGAGAGCTCAAGGATTTCGATGAGTACCTAGTGATGGTAATGTGTTTGGGATAAACAATGTTATTGGGATATGTTCCCATGTGGGTTTTTTGTAATCACATGTTTTTTCTATGAAATAAAAATAGATAGGCCCTAGTAGTGTGAGAAACTGATTGGTTTTGGACCTGCATAATGAATCAATGTGTATCTGTCATGAATTGTGGGGTTCTGAAACAAGAACCTAGGTAAGTTGATGATATTGGTTCTAAACAGCAATATTTGGTCACATACTCTTATTAGGGGTTCATGAGGATCTAGTGGTTTTTCTAATAATTTCTATTTGAGATGTGGTGTTTTTGTGTAGAAGAGACACATGCATGTTTGGAGTACTGATGCCTTATGTAATTTGAGTTTTTCATGTGGTAAGAGGTTTCAGTGGTGGGGGATAGTTTATGGTACTTTTTTATGAATTTTTAGCATACTTCAACCCGTGAAAATAATTCCCAATATCTTGACATTTTTGCAAGTGCGCTAGGAATTCTCTAGATTTATGCCTAGCGGCTTGACATTGTTTTGGATGGGAATGGATCCTCCTGGAGGATATTCTGGAAAAGTTGTATGTGTTTGAGAGTCATATAGTGGGGGAGTACACAGTCAACTGGTTATAGTGGAGGACCTTGGGATGACAATGAGATTTATTAATTCCATTGGTTTCATTCTCAGAAGTTGGGAATGAGTACTGGATGATGTTTTTTTATTAATACATTGTACTATTGATGACCATGTCCAAGTTTTGGGGTTCAACTTGTCTTTTAGCATAATTTGAAGAGGTCTAAATAGATTAAGGAAAGATATGAAAATGACACTCATAAGGAGGGGGAAATATGTTATGTCGTGGATGTGTGGCTCATGATGGGAAGTGTATATGGTTGGATCATGAAGAAAAAGAGAATTTTGTCATGTTCATTTATGGGATCCTTGGTGAAAATCATGTTGGCCAGGGATTTGAGTGTTGGTAGAGCCAAATTATGGCTTCTAGATCGAGCTAGTTCAAATGATAATCAACATGGTCACATTTGATATGTGTCAAGGGTTATGTATAGCATGGAAACAAATTTAAGAGTATTTAATTCCATTATAGAGAACTATTATTAACCATTAAGGATTATTTTGGTTGGTGCATGTAGAGTAGGGTTGTTATTGGTTAAAGCATATAGTAGGAATCACTATATAAGGAAAGTGGTATGTTAATGGTTTAACTAGCTGTTTGAGATGAACTGAATAAGGTAGGATTCATCATGGTGGTGTAGTTTTGGTGACTATTGTTTGATCAAATGTTGACTGGTTGAGTCCCTTCAAATAAAGTGTATGTTTGGGTTATACTTTTTTTATGATTAAAATGAACAATGGTTTTTTTTCCTCGAGTTGTGGACTGGGGTAGGTCATGATATGTGGTTAAAAATAATAATGATTTCTATGGTTATTTCAGGTTTAGATTACCATTATATCGTAAAATAATATCAGTGGGATAGAAACAAGAGATTTGGGAAATGATATGTGGATAGAATCAGACAAAGATTGTTCTGGTTGGTCCTTCTAGGGAAATACAGTTCTTATTTAGTATCCTTCTATGTGATGGTCTAGTAGTATTAACACATCCTTTATCTTGTAATTGGTGTTGGTAATGATGAGTTGAGGTGGATGTGTCCTCAATGAAAAATGGTTGGTGATCTTGGAACTCGGTGATTGAAATGTTCTTAGGGTAGGAATATTTCCCCGGTCCGAGCATGGTTACGAAATGGCTGAGTTCGGGGGAAACATTAAGGGTGATGTTTTATTGGTGGGTTTCTTGTCTAACACTTATGTCTTGAGTGTTTGGGAATGCTTGAAGTGAATCTCGAGGATAACCCACTATAAGGTCACGATGTTATATGATTTGAATTTATCATAAATCTACATCCCTAAAAACATTTGTGGTTAAAATCATTTTTTATGGTTAATGATGTGTTTCATGCGTTCTTGAGGTGTTTTGAGGGTGTTTTGGGGGGTGTAGGACCTGAAGAGTTGAGAAAAGTGGCCCATAATGCATAGCACCTGGTTGGGGCATGGTTAGTGAAAACCATGCACCTGGCCTAGTTAACCATGCACCATGGGAACCATTTCAGACAGAGATCTAGCACATGGTTACCACACTGTTTTCCAAACCATGTATATGCCACTATGAAATTATGCTGAAAGGATCCCCATAGACAGAGTGGGTTCATGGTAGGATCATGGTTTTGGAATTGTGTAACAAAACCACAGGACCCTTATTATGTGGTAAATTCCCATTTTCCCTTATGGACCTATTTCTTTATTCCCATATTTTCCCCCATTTGACCTCCTAAACCCTTGGTGATGAACCAATAGTCCCTTATCCATCCATGGAAGAATCTCCTTTCATTCATGGGGATTTGGAGATCATATTGGTACAAATCAAAGATCCTGGTGAGTCTAACACTCCCCTTATCTCTATTTTTTATATTGGGGCATGTGGAACCTCTCCTCTTCCTCTAAATCCCATAACCCTTCATTTTTATAGAATATTGTCTGTTAGGGATGTAATTAGCATATGAGTTTGCATCCTAAGTAGAGGTTAAGATGCATTCTCTAGTGGTCGATAGGTATGTGGCCTTAATAATTTCACTCATAGTGTTGATGTGTTATATGTGTATTTGGTTGTACTATTTTTTATTCCATGTTGCCTCTTGATATCATGGCTTATAAAATTGTGTTGGAAATTATATTGAGGTTCAAGTACATTGACTTAACTCATTGGGTTTATCAATGAGTGAGACTAAACATAGACCTACCAATTCCGTATGTCGGGTCCTTTTATTTGGTGAAAAATATTAGGGAACCATGATATAGGAATATTAAGAGAGAGAATGGGTAGTAGAAATGTAATTTGTTTATGTTAGGGTAAATGGGTTAAATGAATCAAATATGTTTTTCTTTTGTAAATTCATATGTGGTTTTTAAATGGGTTCATTGGAATATTTTGGTGATTTGACCTGATTATGGATTTATTAATAGAAAATTATGTTAGAAATTGAGAAATTCTTTTAAAGTAGGTTTGGACCTAAAATTAAAATTAAAAGTGGAATACTAATGAGATTTAAAATGATGTTTTGAAATTAAAGAAAGGTACCATTTTTTAAAAATGGTTTAATGGTTATTTTGGATGGTTAATATGGAAATTAAATCCTTTGTCATGTATTATTTTTTTAAGAGGAAGACCTATGTTTTAATGGGTGGTTTCAAAATGATTTCAAATAAGTAATTTGAATTTTGGTTTACCTATTATGTGTATATAAGGGACCAATGGGACTATATTCATTGAATTAATTTACGGAATAATGAGATAGGACCATTGACAAGTATTTTTGCACGAAAAAATAGTTTTGGTATGAACTAAGAGATGAATGTGTTTAGTTAATGATAAAATATAAGAATATTTTAGTTATAATGATATTATTTTAATAGTTATGGTTTCTGTGGGTAAATGTGAAATGGTTTTTTCATGACAATGACATTAATTTTTTTTAAATTGACATCTATGAATAAGGGAGTTTTTGGTCTAATGTTAATTGTTTAATAAGAAATGATTGGAAAATAGATATTTTGTTAATGTGTAATGGAATAGGGGTGATTCATTTTATAAATTAAATGTGAAATGTTATTGTTACGTGTTTGGATTATTTTTGGTTTATGATATTGTATGTGTGTTAAATTAATAAAGATGCTTGTGCATATGGTTTGGAAGTTTTATAAAGGACTGAGGCTCCTCATAGAGGTTAGGTTGGAATGATGCTCTAACTCAACCCATGAATGCATGTGTTAGGGTGTTGGTATAATTCTATATTCTCCTAATAGTTTGATTTGATGATATTAACTTGACTGAGGCTACATGTTAGTTATGATTCATTATTCTGAAATGTTTATCCCTAGTGAGATAGGGACATGACTTATTCCCTCATGATGGTAAATTAACCTTCATAGGCCATGGTGTAAATGACATGAATGCCTATCCCATGGAAAAAATGATGAGAATGAATAAAATTACTATTATTTACTAATTGGTATATGATAGTGTGTTATTAGTGAGCACCACTTGTGGTTAAATGGGTGTGTAACCCCTTATTCCTTGATTTATACTCCAGTTGTGACATGATTTAGTTCGATTGATTTGTTAAATCTAGTGAACTTAATGTGTAAAATATATATTTTATAATTACATAACTATTTCCTAGTTTCCTTAATTATTTAATGATATTTTAATCTGTATACACATTTTGAAAAGCTGGATATTTTTCTAGACACTATTGGTGGTTGGATATTACATTTTACTCACACACTGCTTAGGCCTCCATGGAACATGGGTACCCAATCATATGATACTTATTTTCATGTATTAGATCAAATCGTAGAAATGGAGTTTGGATGTTAATGGGATGACGGGTTGGTTCATGGGAGGTTAGGAATAGTTTGGGTATCCAGTCCATATTTAGATTATTTTTAAATATTTTATCTTAGTTTATATTTTATGACTTTATGTCAAGTAGGGTATTAAATGTATTTATTATAGAATTTTTCCTTGGTCAATTTTTTTTATGTTTTATGTTTTTCTCATGTATTTTGTGTTGGTTTTTTTATCAATCAATGTTAATTTTATTGTTTCTAGACTCAGATATGTGGTTATAGTCTCCCCATGTTATCATTTATACTAGTGCTACTAGTTGGAAGACTCGGGCATATAGGGAGGTGCTCTTGAGGTTATGTGATGACTAGACAGGAGCACTGATTATAGTGGATTTTAAATCAGAGACATTAAAACTATTTTTTCATTCAATTCTTCTTTTTGTGGTCATTTGGATTCTTTATATTATTATTTAGTTTCTTCTTATAATCAGATGGTTTCTTCATATAGTATTTCGGTATCTTATGTGTTTTTTATGATTCTCTATCTGACCAACTAGTTCATTCATGTGGAAGATTGGTTTCTTTATAAAATTAGTAGGTAAATTAATATGGTAAATTATTTCTTTCGTACAGTCAATTCATCCTTATTGTCTTTAGTTGAATTTTTTCATTCGTTCTACTTGTTCCTTCATGTGGTTGGTTGGTTCTATCTTTTTGTTAGTTAGTTCCATCAGGTTATCAATTAGATCCTAAATATAGACATTTTATTAATTCATGTGAACCTTTATCTAGAAATGTGTGGTTGGTCCCTTCTAAAATTAGGTTAGACAATTTTAAATATTTCGAAGTTATTAAATATGAATAGATTTTCTAAAATGATGTGAAAAATTACATAATTAAATTATTTTTTTCAAGTATTTAATAATTATTACTAAATATTTTTTAGAGATTAAATAATGTATTTTACTATATTAATTCAAATGGTTTTAAATGGTTCTTTCCATGTATTTCAAATGAAACTAATTTACATAACAATTAGAATAGGAATGTGGAAATGATAATATTTTGAGTTATTTTAGGATCTTTATATTTTATCTTATACTATAATATTCTCTCCAATAAAATCTATTCTAGATTCCATAGAGTATGAATAAAATAAAACCATTGTTTAATGACTTGGGGTGATATGTGATTAACTAGATCCCTTCCTTCTTTTGATTGATGGTGTGTTCAAAATCCATATTACTTCTATTGTTTCTCTTACATTGTGACACGTTTTATGTTGTAATTTGTTTCTATTTCATAGTAATCACTTTTATACAAGTTTTTTATGATTAATAATGTCCTTTTTTCATGATATACATGTAGTGAAATAATCTTATTTTCCCATTTTTTGTGTAGAAATTTTTTGAACTTCTTTTCTTGGTTAGGGGATCCTTGTATCCTATTATTTTGTTCATCTATGAAAGTAGGATGCTATAATATTCTGGAGGTTTGGAGGTATGATTTCACTAATGAAGATAGTAAACTAGATTAAATTTCATTCAAAGGGAATTTGATTAATTGAATGTGATTTTTTATTTACTAATAATTTCCAATCTCTTCCTTTTAAAACATATAACATATTTTTATATACTTGTTGGGTATAATATATATTATAAACTCAAATAGTTGTTTGATAACCACATTTTTGTTAAAAACACCACTCATAAAACTTTAAAAACATAGATAAATATATATATAGAAAATAAAATATTTGATTGTCAATGTGAAAACTATGTTAAAAAAGATAGGAAAAAGATGATTAAATGTTGTGAAAATCCATTTGGATGAATTATTTATTTAGGATATTTGGAAATATGATTCATTATACTAATTGTTTTCTTATTCGGACCATTTGGTTACGTGGAATATTTGGGGTTCATATAATAACCATGGTGACCGGTTCATATGTAGGTTGTGATGTGGGAAGTGGAAGTGTGTGGGATTATATATGGATATTTTTTAGATGGTTGGGTTGTGGTGATATTCATGGATAGATTAATGATTGGTTTCTATGAGGTGATTTTATGTAATAATATGGTATTGATGGAATGTTAAATTGGTAATAATGAAATGGTAATGGTGTGGAATGGAATTTTATTAAATATGGACTCAAATTATGGATTTATATTTGTTTTGATAAATTTAATAATTATAAAGGTTATATATATATGGTAATTTAATAAAAATGTTTCCTATAATGGTTTTCAATAAAATTAAATGTTAAGGGGATTAATGATGGAATATAGGATGGTAACACAACAATATAAAAATGGGATGGATTTTTAATTAGTAAAATATAATGTGGGTTGGTTGTGTGAATGATTTATGTGGTGAAGTAGTGGTGTTTCAATCGGGTATATATAATGTGTCTTTTTTGATATATGGATATCATTAGGAATTGATGTGAGACATTTAGATTAGGATTGTGTGATTTTATGTATATATATAACTCTACAGTCATGTTACCCCTATATTCTCCCCCATGAATTGAGTAAAATGTACAAGCAACCAGATGCTTTAACGGTGTTTCCTCTAACATATGGATATACAGAAACATATGGGTAATTACCAGTCTTCCTCATGATTTATTTGGTAGAAGTAAATAGTATTGGTTCCTAGTTTCTTATGTGTACCATTGAATAATGGAATCATTAGAATTGATTCTTTTTTATGAGAGGATTTGATTTATATTGGGGGAGATGTTTGGTATGTGGACAGAATGAGTTTGATTTCCATCTCATTCATGATATCCTATTACCCTGTATATGATGATTTGGATGGATTTGTGATGATTCATATGATGATGAGGTAGTGCGATTAGGTATTTTCATGAAAAAATTGATTCCATCACATAATGGTGGGACCAGTTGGAGGTTGGGGTACATAAGGTTACAAATAGACCCACATCAAAGATAAATTCATACATGTTGATGAGAAGACATATAATGGATGCATTAATAAGAAGATTCATGTTGGGGTGTGAGAGTGGTAAATAAATATGGGAAGTGGATGCATGATAAATTTATTAATTTTTCATAATATTGTCTTGGTACCTTTTTGTATTATTTTGTGAGTGAGAATGGTGAAGTTCAGATGGATTGTCTATCATGAAATATCATAGGGGGCCCATGATGTGACTTACCATACCCACCACCAATATTACAGGGTCTAGATACTTGTGCCATGAAGGAAAATCAGTGACTTTTGGGGGGGTCTTAGCCTAAGTCCTATACATATACACACATATCCAATCACATAAAATGATAAAATGTAAAAACAACTAAACAACCATGAATGTATAAATCTGAACTCATAAATGGAGTATTACATGATGAAAAATGTAATCAATGTGAAACAAAATCCCACCAAAATGATTCTTATACATAATTCAGACTAGAAAAAAGGGACTGCATTCTAAATCCCTAAGAACACACCTCAGTCTGTCAAGTGTCACTAATCATTGTTTGGTTTAGCTATACCTATAACTATTTCAAAACATCGATCGTATGCACAAGATATGACATGTTATATAAAATCCAATGTAGACTAAGTGTAAAAATACTCATTTGGATACCCCAAAAACACAAAGAATAAAACAAAGGAAATATAGTAATCTCTACATATGTATATTTATATGGAACGTGTTAAAAGAATATCAAGATACACTCAACATAGACACAATTTCTAGAGTTATGTGAAAACTCTAGTATAACATCATTATATTCTATATTGAAGATTCATCATAGAACTTATATGGGGTAACACACTCTTATGTCTGATAGCACTGATGATGCCCATATGAGAGGTACTTATCATTGGGTCATATCTTAAGAATAATACAATGAGTGTTAGAAGAGATATAATACAAAAATGAGGATCACATCCAAGGCCATGGGTTCATACCAAAAAACATTGTCTAGATTAACCAACTATTTATATTATCATGGCCTATGTAGATTTTTTCACATGAATATGATGAACTCCGCGTAGGGCACAAAGATGAATAGTTGATCTCACTCTAGGGCTCTAATAGGGTTTCTCATAACTCTATCAAAGAAAAACTATAGAAGCGATCGTAGTCCGTGGAGTATGAGAAAATTACATGCCTACCATTAGGGAAATGATAAGGGTAATGAACTCTAGAAAAACCTATGTATGATACGAATGAAATGGGTTCCATGTCAAGAAAAAAAGAGTACACAATGTGTAGTAGGGGTCATAGGTTGTGTCCCTTGGCCCCAAGTCCTACCCATATAAATAACCCATGTCATGAAGATTTGTATGTGTATAAGTACATGTTGTATAGTGATCCCATGTACTCTACCCATGTTCCATTACAAATCTCATCCCATTTACTTAATCTTTCCCATATCTTTGCAGGGGAGTACACATCGTGTAGCCATTCCATGAATTGTACCTAGTGTCCATGTACATTCCAATGTACATTTTGAGTCTCTTAGGAGAGACCACTTGTCTTGTAATAGGGTTGGAATTCCATGTGATACATAACATTCTCCAAAACCCCTAAAAACTACTCAGTGGTCCCACACGGTGTGTAGATATGGTTTACACGCTGTCTAGATCAGGATTTTTCAGAATACTTTATTTTCAATCTACATTCATTCTGATGCCTCTATCCTTCGATCTGGTGACTATTTCACAACTTGATTGAAGATCCCTACTCATCCAAGCCTCATCATTGTCCAACAAGTATTTATATTTTCTCATAAAATGGATTAAATAATCATTTTTTATTATACTCTAAAGAATGTGAAATCGTAAATCCACAATCATATAAATCACCAAATCTCTACTGTCTCACATCATTTGTTTTGTTTTGATCCCAGATCTGTGACATCAGGTTGCTGCACTCTATATCAGGTATGTGAAGATCTATTGATCAATATTTTTAGAGTATCTAGACAAATAAATAACTCTTGTGAAGAACTATAAATGGGGGGGAGAGTACGTAAAAATATTTGAGGAATGAACCTCAATCGATGTTCGTTTCAATATCATCCCATTTAATTTAGAACAAAAAATTATAAATCAAATAATATTAGTTATTTTACCAATAAATCCATGCAATCATACCCATCCCGCAAGACAATTAAACTGCGGGTCAAAATATTTATTGACATGTCCAAGATCACTATATAAATAAAAAAAGGGGAATAAAAAATTAAAACACATTCCCGACCTCGGTTTGGATTGATTTGTGATGAAGAATGATGTTGTGTCAAGTTTTTTGGAAATATACTTAGAATCTGATGTATGTTGATCATCAATACATGATCTTATCATCTTTATCTAGAGAGAGTTATCCAACAATTTCTCCATGGGCTCTCCACTGTCTCCAGGTTTCTGTAGCTAACCATAGAATTCTTCCATAACATTATATTTATTGATTTTTAAATGTCGCATCAACAAAAATGAAATTAAATTATTTATTAAATTATTTTATTCATTTTTCACCTACAATGAGTTTTCAAAAAATGACCAACTACAACTAATGTTATGTCCTGCCTAGGTTAAACCATGAAAATTGATCTCAATGATTCTCTTATATTTCATATTTTGGCACCCATTAAGATTTTATTCAACATTCATTGGAAACCCACACATGTTTTCTATTTAATATATTTAATATATATGAATCATTTATTTTTGGCATTATAGACCTCAGAATCACATTTTGTACCTATGCATGGACTCGAAAATAAACCATATAATATCAAAAAATAATACATGGATATTCAGAGAAAATATATTATCCACACAATGGTATTTATGACACCAAAAATACTGAATAATGGATACTCATAAATATGTGAATACTGAGAAAGAATATAAGCTTCTCTCTCCCATGTGATCTCCTAGAGATTCCAATGATGGAATCCAACATGCACTAAAGGAATCGATCATCCATGAAGGATCATCTCCTATCGATCCATGATCTCCACTTGGTACTCAAAAATGTTGGATCCATCCTCGATGTCCATATCACCCCAGTCGATAACATGTGATGGTTCATGAATGTACCTCCTCATTTGCGACATGTGGAAGACATTGTGTACCTGGTCTAACTGTGGGGGAAGAGATATGTGGTACCCCAACTCTCCAAACCTATGAAATATTTGGAAAGGACCAATGAACCTCGAAGATATATTTTTGGTTAGGCCAAATATTTCTAATCTACGTCAATATGAATCCCATAAGAACACATAGTCTCCTTCCTCTAACTCCAAAGGCATCCATAGACTATTAGAATAATATTTTCGATGGATCTATGAAATATTTATATTCTCAAAAAATGTCTCAGAGGTCCAGGTCCCTATGACTATCTTCAGCTCCCTATAACCAAGTTATCTACCCCTACTTGTACTCTGTTGATACCCACTAATTGTATCTTCTCATCGAAGAAACTCCTAACCACCAAATCTCACTCTATCATCCCATAATAAGTACAAATGAATAGAGGAATAACACTGGATCATATTTCTCTACACACAAATCATTAAAAGGTAAGATCACTAAAGAAATGGTCATGAACCATATTAATCATGTACCTAGAGAGGATTTTAAACCACAATGAATACTCAACTAATATCATGATGCATTATTGGGGTTATATAATCTCCTGGATATATACACCCCTCATTGTATCTTGTGATAAATCATCTCTTATATGGTTCTAAAGCATTTTCAATGAAATAGTCACCTCATAATATATATAGGATAGTAATACCCACCATGGAACTACCGATAAATGAAGAAGGTTCATTGGAGAGACCACCATATGATCTATCGAGGTCCTGACTAGATGGAAAACTTTGGTCACTTCCAACAGCCATTCATCAGCTACTTGAGGTTTTTGTTCACCTTAGATCCTAAGGGGTCTCTATATTTGATACTATTGAGGCACACTTAGCATGTGCACCTCATCCACTAGTACCATGGGAACCACATGATGTTCCATAGGTGGTATGGCTAGGGAATTAAATTGAGGTAACATCTCAAGAAATGGTCCATTAAATGATGCCTTATCACTGAGGGGATCATCCTCATGATCATAATGTTTATTCCTACCTATTATTCTTTACGGAGGCATCATAAAATTAAATAATCTCATTGACTCCCTATTGTAAGGATACATCAGCTACCACACAAAAACTGATTCCCTGGACCAAAATTCGAACTCAAAACCCTTAAGAATGATTCCCCAAAAAAATCTCATAGACTCCCTATCCTAAGGTAGAAGAAACTACCTTTGATACCACTCTATCAGGACCCTTCCCAATGGGTCCCATTCCACAACTACCCATGCTCACCTTTAATAAACCAAGGGAGGAAGACTATCTCCGAGAAGGCGTATCACAAACATGGGAGGCCATACCCTATGTACCATTACACATGAACACATCTCTAGGCCCATATAACCCTAAAATGTTAAATCAAATGAACAAAAAGGCATGAAAAAAATTAATAATTTTACCAGAGTATGACTGAATTAAAAATGTAAACATTTCCAAATTTAATCCCACCAGAACAAGTCTGAAATACTTGTCCCACATGAAATAGAAGGGGACTATTGTCTAATGTTAAAGAAACACACATCAGTCTGTTCGGTCTCACTAAGCACCATCAAGTCAAATTCCACCTATGATTCAATTAAAAGGAAAATCATCTGCATAAGAAACAACATGTGTAGGGGAATCCCATAAAGGGTTCATTATAACAATAATAAGTATTATGCCTTGAAATTGCAAAGAATAAAAAAAAGAAATATTGTAAACTCTATATAGGTAAATATCTATGACACATATAACAAAAATATTCTGATATACTCAATGAAGTCACATAGTCTAGATGTTAGTCACAACCATAGTATTACACCCTTGGATTCCATCTTGAATATTCCATAATGCACTCATATGAGAGAACACACACATGTGTTTGATAGCACTGATGACGTCTGACTAAGAGGTACGTCTTATCATGTCACTTCATGAGAATAAAACATTAATAATTCCAAGATATGTGATATATAGATCTTGACCATTACCATGGCGATGGGGTGATACCGACAAACTCATCCATGATTAACCTGATATCTATTGGAATAGTTCCTTGGTATTTTTTTTCAAGTTGATACAAAGAAATCCACCCAGGGAATGAAGCTAAAAAGAGGATCACACTCCATGCCTCTTAGACGAATTCCAAGGACTCTATACAAGAAGTCTTAAAAACGAAATTTTAGACCTAGGAGTTTGAGATGATTCCATACCATCCTTCAGGGAAAGGATAATGGGAACAAACCTCTGTGAAATTATCCTATAATATGGAGGAAAAGAGATACAACCCCATGTATGAATGACTACATGTCATGTATTAGGGGTCACGTGTAAGGCCTCTTAACTCTGGGGCCTACATGTGTAAATGGTCCATGTGTTCAAGAAATGTTCATGTAGAAGTACATGTTGTGTATGTATCACATGTACTCTACCCTTGTGCTAGTACAATGCCAAGACAGTGTACTTGGTCAACCCAGTGTTCTTGTACTGGAGTATACCTTTTTTTAAAAATGTGTACTCTACCCATTGTCCGTGTACTCTCTAATGTACACATTGAGTCACCTAAGAGAGAAAAGATGCCATGTGATAGGGGTCACACTCTATGTGATACATTACATTCAACCAAAACAAACACCACTATTCATGGAGCCCCACACTATGTGTAGATCCTATTTACATGTCGTGTACATAGGGATTCTTTAGAATCTCATATTTGTTATCCATGTTCATTTTGATGCCTCTGGCCTTCGATTTTGAAAAAAAATTCACCATGAGATCATGGATCCCAAATCATACAGGCCTCTCAATTATCAAAAAATGTGGCATACCATAAGATATTCTCATAAAATGGATAAAATCGTCATTATTCATTGTACACAAAAGTACATTAAATCAAAAATATATTTTCATCTGAATCACTTTTTCTCTATCATTGTATCTTTGTCATGTTATTCTAATCCCAGAACTATGATATCATATCTTTGCATTATGAATGGAGTGTGCGATGATCGATTGAGTAGGGTAAGTCTAGTAGTAGGGAAAACAATGAAAGCATGTGACAAATGATGAATGGGGGTGGAATCACAACAATAAATTAGAGGAATAAGCCTCGATTGATGTTCATGTTGATATTGATCAGTTTCCATTTAGAACAAAAAATGATGAAATAAATAAACATAAGTACTCATCTTGATTAAAACTTGCAATAAATCACATCCCAAAGGATGATCAAATCAGATCAATCTATTCATTTATCTCTACACATTCATCATTGATATCAAGAATGGGTAATAAATAAAGCAAAATAAATACCCAACCATGGTTAGGATTGATCGATGATGTAGATTGAATTTCTTTTTCATTCATTAGTGAAATTCTTTGAATTTGATGTGAATAGATCATGAATCCACAATCTCATCATCTTTATCATGATATAATTGTCTAAAGTTCTTCCATGGGATCCCTAATATCTCCTATGTTATGTGGATAAACATAGAATTTGATCATGACAATCTATTTAAATATTGTTAATCATTGTATCAGCACAAATGAATTTAAATTATTAATAAAATTATTTTATTCATTTTCATTCTAGTGATGACTTTTCTACAAAAAACCCATTCCGACTAATGTTAAGTCACACCTATTGTAAACCTCACTTTGAAAACTCAATTTTTCCCTGAGATATGATATCCATGCACCCATTTAGATGTAATTTCCCTTTTTTATGAAAACCATGTGCATATGTTATTTAGTATATTTAATATATTTAAAATATTTATTTGGGAACCTTGGGACACATAATTCCATGTTATCATAGAACTTGGTCTCAAAAATAATCCATATAACATCCAACAAATATTACAATAAATATCTAAGACATTGCATTATTGACTTATCTTGAGTCGTGTTGGTTATATTGTTTTTTCATTGGAAAATTATCATGATATTTTAAACTTTTAACAGGATTCCATGTATATGATCAATTCAAGTATATATTTTGTGATCACACTACATATTAATAAATATTTTTCTAGATTATAATAAATTTCTGGGAACTGATATGGATATTATGTTCTAGTGCATTGATGTTTTTGCCTCTTTTTTGATTATTTGGAGACATTAAATGAATTTCATAACATATATCATGGGATATTTTGGTTTTCATGATATCAATGAATGTTTTTATCATTTTTCCTAATTTAGATAATATATTGAGTGTAATTACACCAAAAATAATTATTTTCCACCATCAGTTCTAGTCAATAAGTATGGACCAACTAGGTGCAGTACTTGGGGGTTACACATTCCCTTCACATCCACCCCATGTGGAGTACGATTAGTGTGACTGGTTTTATGGAATTGTGGTATCAATGGGTTTTGTTAAAATATTGGATAGATTATAGAGCTAAGAACTAGTGAGTCATTCAATTGAGTGATTGGGAAAGAATGAAACTAAAACCATGGGTGTGATGTAGTAAGGAACACTGTATAGAACAAATCATATGATAACCCCTACAATATGATGTAAAGACATTAATCCCACTGAATAACCAGTGTGATATAATGTTGATTGATTTTTTATATACCTAGGATATGATCATTAAACTTTCTTGTTTTTATTTGTGAATGAACAATGTGTTTTCTAGATATAAATTTTAATTGAATTAATAATTATAATAAATTAAATTATATTGGTCATATGATTCACTATTTTTATTTTTCTAGAGAGAGATCCTCATCTCAATTCACATTCAATTATATAGGATGCGTTTCTTCAGGCTCATCTAGCAGATTATCATAGAATCGATCTGATATTGGAGGATATGATTTGGTAGAGGATGATACCTGATTACAAATTTTAGGT
Organism: Viscum album; assembly: GCA_963277665.1. Classification (NCBI taxonomy): domain Eukaryota; kingdom Viridiplantae; phylum Streptophyta; class Magnoliopsida; order Santalales; family Viscaceae; genus Viscum; species Viscum album. Next base: position 2,107,288,132 of record OY728122.1, on the reverse strand, counting down.
ATTGAAATGTATTTGGGTAGAAAATTAAGTCTTGAGAGGGTGCATTGGATGGAGGATCTTGAGATTTCTTTTAGTCTAATTTTTTCTTCGATAGATTACTGGGTTCCATTGGTAGTATTCCAACTGTGAGGTTTGGTGTATTAATAGTGGAAGCCATATCATAGAGAGTAGATTTTTTATGATGTTTTGTGTGTTGAATTCTCAAATGATTTATATCTTGGGTTCTTAAAATTATTGATAACCTCAATAAAGAGGCCGAAGTTACACTCCCTGTAGTTTTAAAAAATGAATGTATAGGGTCATGGGATTATGATTCTGGACCATGTAGTTTAATATAAATGACAACAATAAATATTAAGAGTCTAGATAATTGTATCTTTAGTGGGTGATGCATCTAGTCAATAGATATGCACTTTATCTTTTTAATATTCCTATATATCTAGAGGTGTAGAATATTTTTGAATTGATTGAGTGAATTCACTCACATGGAAGAGTTCCTCAAGATGAATGTTCTTATATCTTTTCATGTTGTGATGTGCTAGGTGGGGGATTGATGCAGTTAATTAATTATAGGTATTGAATAGCAGAGAGTTGATTTCTTATGTCTGGGACATGTTCCTTCAGGGATAGTGGTTCCTTAGATTCGTCTCAGGTATTCCCAATTTCATAGTATTCTTTATGATGTTTTTTCACCATTAGGATCAATTCGAAATTTCCCAAGTAGGTGAATTTGGTTTTGGTGGTATGTATCCTCCATAGAAACAATAGAAAAAGTGTGAAATTTGGTTTTTCAGTACTCGAGAGATAATTGGGAAGTTAGTGGTTAGCCCTATGGTGGTCTTCATGCATAGGGACTGGTGCTAGAGTTTGTTCATAGAGGTCTTCAATAGTGTCATAGAGGATCTGGATGGGGGTAGGTTCATTTTATAGATAGTCCAACACTTGAGGTAATAATCGTTATTTATAATAAGGTTAGTTTATCTACTATCGTTTGTCCTACCTTGCTTGATTTTGTATCCTCATAATCCTTCATTTCACATATTTAGTCTAAACATTTTAATTGTATGTAGAGATGAATCAAGTGGTCCTTGTTCTATAAATACTAATTAGTGCCTTTCTTTCTTGTATAATGTGTTTCAGGTATGTTGACTTATAATGGTAAACATCATCTACTAAGGATTTTGTACTTGTTATGTACGTATCTATATTATTTCTTCCATGGAATGATCTTTCTGTATTGTATGTATAAATAAATTTAAATATTATGATGGGAACTATGTTTTCCAAAATGTAGGGATAATGAGTGGTGTTTTTTGGAGAGTGGATAAATGGTATGGATGGAATGAATTTAGATGATATTTTATCTCAGTTCACAAAATCTACATTGGAGACCACGATAGAATAGACCGCAACATTTTTTTGAGGATTTTCATGGTGTTCAATATATGAGGTTGTGACACTACATCCTTGCTCAAAAATAGAATTTGGTATAGGGTTACAATTAGGTGCCACTATGATTTTGATGGATCAATATTGTATGGATCTCCAATAAAAGTTGAGTTGAGACACTAGATCATTGATTTTTAAAATATTAGCTTCATTCATCATAGTTTATTTCCTTTGCGTTCTCAAGTGTGTTTCAGAATGAAGGTGTATGATAATTTGAGGAATCATTCAAAATATATGATTTTAAACAAGGTTAAGGTAATGAACTATTAACCACTTATAATAATATTTCATATGTTTGATAAACTAATGGTTTGCAGTTGATTTTTAATTACACGCATATGTTCTAGATATAAAAAATGAGGTTATAGGAGGAGGATATATTGAAGAATACTTTATATTATAATTAAACTAACTTTGAGTTTGTGATAATTTTGTTTAGTGTCTCGAATGCACTATCCATGTTCATGGAGTTCATAAACTCTTTTTTCAATGAATTCCTAGGATAGTTCATAGTAATGGCCATTGATTCCATCCTTATATAATCAATTATAGAAGATGATAATATGAAGAATATTTTTGATTAGCTAAATGGTTCACCAAAAAATCAACCTTATAGATTAGAAATAGAAGTTTCATTTACAAATATGTGTAGTTTCTTTAGAGGGTGTGGTCATAGGATAATAAAAAATAATGTAATTTTTTTCTTAGGTAGCACCAATGAACAAAACGTTGATTCAAAAAATAAATCATGTTTTGGACAACTATATGAGGGTGTGTCTATATTTTCTTTGATTTAATCTCTGATAAAAACTGATAGCAGTAAAGAGAATGGTTGCATATAGATTGATTAGGGTTAGTTATATTTTTCATCCTAAATGACTTGTTGATTTTTGGCCCTATGCTTTAGTTTCTAGAGGATGCGATGATGTTAAGTGTTTTTTTGTGTCCTGTATAGAATTGGTATACATTTTTATGATGAAAATGGAAATTGTCTCTATTTTATCTATACTATGACATCCCCATGAGTTTAAACATGCCTATCATGATCTAGTGTTTGTGGTATACAAATTTCCCTATAATATTTGGAAATAATACCTCATATTTGTAAAACCTATGGTCTTTACTGACTATAGGAGTAGGATTTATGTCTTCAATAAGTTGGATTTATATACACATCTTTAGATGTGAATGGATTTTATACAGCATTATAGTATTCATATCTTCTACACCCCATGAATGGGGAATGTGGTTGCCAACACCCAAATATAATGGGGATATATAATTCAACAGTCTGATAATGTCTATACTATGATGTAATATTTTAAAATAATTCAACACATTGAGAAAGAGATTAATTGTATAGTTTTCCCCTATAAAGTAATATAGTAATTAAATTTTATATAGTTGGTTTTGGATTCCCAGGGGTATGCTTCATTTGTTGGAGTTATGTAAGACCATGTCGTCCATAGTAATTCACCACAGTGGTGGTTAGGTGACTATCAGAACTAAATATTGTTTATGGGAAGAATATTTGTTTCATTTACCATCCCAGAGGGTGTTCTCCTTTAATTTCATAGCTCACACATATTGGTAATTCCAGGTGTATCGATAATATAAAAATGCTTGAGGATATATATTTATATCTAGATATTAATTGGTTAGTGGTAGAGTTTATTGTGAGGTTATTGGTTCATTTACAAATCTCAGGTAATTGATTATGTAGACTTAAAAATTAATGATGGAGCACTATATTTGAAATTCAATTTTGATATCATGGATTTTCAACTGAAGTCATTATGTGGTAGTGTAATCCCCTTGGTTCTTTTTCTATAATGGCATGGGGTGTTAAATAGATTACATGGGTTTGGGGGTTGTATGTTCACTCACAATAACATGATTTATTCAATGAATGATTTTTCTTTTTAATCTTGTTTGGTTGTTTCATTTATCTAATTAAATATCTCTATGTTTTTCATTTTTATGAGTTTAATTCATTCCCATTTTTATTATGTTCCTAATATATTTTTAATTATCCCCCCAATGTATTTTTCTATTCTTGTTATAGTGAGATCCTTGAGTGATATCTTACATGAAATTTTCCGAAATTGTTTCCCTTTTTTATTCTCATTGATGGTATTTTTTTGAGACATACCTGATGTACTCGTTCATGTTATGAAAAATATTACAATATGATTTCCTAATTCATATAATATTATGTATAAATTACAACTCCTTTTCCATTTTTTGAAGTTTAAATATTTCCTCACAAATTCACTTTATTGATAGTGTGTCCACTTCTTCTTTTGTGTGGTCGGTTGGTTTCTTCATTTGTTTAGTTGTTTTATACTTATGGTTATTCGGTTTTGTTATGTGATTATTTGGTTTCTCCATTTTTTTGTTTGGTTTATTCGTTCATTTAGTTTGTTCCTTTTCATGGATAGTTAGTTTATTCATGTGGTTGATTGATTTTTATTTAATATTCATATTGTATATATTTTTATTCGATTAAATCCTTATTACAGTTAGTTAAATTCAACATACAATAATTTTTCTCAATCATGTAGTTGATTTGTTATTTCTTGTGGTAATTTTGTTCCATTATATAGTCATTCGGTTCCTCCTAATAGTGTAATCATTCCTTCATTTGGTTTGATTCATGGCTCCATTTAGATGGTCCCATCTAATATTCAGCTCAACAATTTTCAAAATTTCCAAATTTTCAAGAATTCCAATATTTTCATGAAAAACAAGAAAAATAATTTTACTCAAAAATATGGTCTTTAATTCATAAATAAATTTTATAAAGAAATTACTTTTTTATGGATTTGATCAAGTATTTTAATTTCTCAAGAACTATTTTTTATGAGGGTAATCACACCCATTTTTTAAAACTAAATTAATTTATAATTAAGAGAATGTTTTACTAATTTAATCATTATATTAATTCCCGGATCATTATCTCATGTATCAATATATGGTATTTTCATCATTCATGTATTTTAATTTTACTTTGATGTTCAAAAAATAAAAATAAAAACTCACCCTTCATCATTTGGGTCATCTATCATCATATTAAAGCCTTTTTTATAGTGATTTTAGGAATGTTCTACAATGTACTTCACTACTAATTTTATTCAAAATGGTGTCATGTTAAAGGATGAATTTTGATTCTATTTCTAATTTCTTCATTCTATAAATGGATTGTATGATTGATCAACCCCTTACATTCATGATATTCATGTGAGGAAATAATATTTTTTCCTCTACTTTTCATACAAAATTATTTGGAAATTATTTTTTAGTTAGGGTATACTTGTTCCCCCCCTACCGTAGTTAATTATTGTAATGATCATGCTTATGTTTTCGAAGGTTGGCCTATATTAGTTAACAAATGAAGATAATGAATAATGTTAAATTAAGTTGGAAGGGAGGGGTAGTAATTTAATGTTTTTATCTATTTCCTTTATATTTCCAATTTTTTATCCACTAACATAAAACATGTTGGAACATTCATTTTATGGTTACTAAAAATTATTATCAATTACTATGTTTTAATAATCATTGAATTATTGAACCGATTAATCATAAAAGGATATGAAATTTTATGTCACTAAGAAAATAGTTTATTAAACTTTAGATACTATATTAAAATACTTAGGAAGAAGATAATGAATTAATGATAACTCCCCATCCCCATATGTGAACTTTGAATTTATTTGGTCTTGGAATTTATTTTTTTGTCACACATTTATGTTTTTTAGGGAGAATTTATTATATGGTCTATGTGGGGATCATATGAAGATGGTGCTGACTGTTTCATATGTGGTATGTTTTGTGGGGATTTTATGTATGGAGGTTGATATATATATGTTGTGGTAATATGGTTTGGTTATGTGGTTAGTCATGGAATGAAGAGTGATTTTTTGATATATGGTTTTATTATGTAATTTTTTATTAGAAATTGAATATGATATTTTATTTATTAATGGATAGTACTATGTGGTATAAAATTATTTAAATAATATTAGAATTTAAAAGTGATAACTAGTTTCACTATTTAGTTAATTATGAATATGTTATACTAAAATGAAATAAAATAGTAGGAAATAATGGTCTATCATCATATTTGATGTTTTGTGTATTAATTATTAAATTGTGGCTGGTAAAATAATAACTAGTAAAGGGATAAAATATTAAATTGAAATTATTTAATGTGGGTTTTTTGGGTTGTTTTCTGTAGTGGATTTTCAATATAGTCATTGTAGTATTTAGTAAGAATATAAAAGTGATATAGATATAAAAACAGGATGAAGTATTAGTGTTATACATCTAGACTATAGTTTTTTTAACATATATAAATATATATACACTTGTACATGCATGATACATATATAAAAAACCAACCCTCATCTAGTATTATTAATATGAACACGGAAGTTTCTTTGGATGTTTTCCCCAATATCCATATTGGGAGGGTTTGATAGATGATTTCCCATTATATACCACTATTCCTTCATAAGAAATACATGGTGGTAGTAAAAAATGGGTGGAAAGTACTGACTGATGATTTAGAAATTTGTGTGGATACCAAATCATGAGATGATTTGATATGTATTTTGATTCATTTTTGTTAGGAGGTGGCCATGCAGTTTATATCCATCACATTCATGATACAGTACTACTCTGGTAATATGGTTGTCGATGCATGTTCTATTGTGTAGAAGAGGATGTATATTTGGTACCAGTGATGTGTATGATGAAATGGATTCCATCAATATATATTTTTCCCCATGGGAGGTTGGAGTTGGTATGGTAGTGACCCAACCAAAATCATTGGTATGTTGATTTGTATTTATGGGATCAAAATTAATGGATAAGAGAAAATACCATTTGATATTTGGGATTAATAGTGGCTACCTAGTAGGGGAAGTGGATGTAGGGTAATATTATTTATTTTTTATTACTATTACATTTTTTAATTTTTTTTTTATCTATTCATTAACATATGGAGAGGTTTGGAAGGATATATGAAATTTATATTCTCTTATAGGTTCTGTTGTTTTTTCACTGGTGCATCGATATAATATTTCCAAATCATTACTGGAGACATTGGATATGATCATATTGACTGTACACATTATTCTCACTCTACATATACATAACTATATTTTCAATGTTCCAATATTGTTATGAGAACCAATATGGGCATTAATATCATGGATTTTAGAGGTTCTCGAGATTCACTTCCAAAATTTTCTTTTTGGTAAATACACAGGAATCTTTATATTTATTTCATGAAATACATGGTTTCATGGTTTTTTTCTTTAATTATATATGATGAATTTTTTGTGGTTTTATATCTTTTACATCGATCCATCACATATATAAAGGTAAATAACCATTATCCGAGTGTTTGACACCCTCAATTCTTGTCACTAACCTAGGGATTACAAGATTATAGGCATTGGGGTCACTCCTAATCTTCACTTCCAATCCAAGAGGGGTATAACTGGTGGGGGTATGAAACTATTTCCAATATTCATTTTCAATGTCTTATTTACTAAAAATGGAATCATAATTAAATAAAAATTACCTTAATAACTAAAAAAATTCTTACTGATAATTTCATTATTTTACCCCATTTTTCGATTCCTCAATCACAAATCTATCTTTTACTTCTTACTATCAAGATTAATTTTTTTAATAGGATTATCCGACTATGTTAAGGGATACCAAAATTTAATACTTATATTTTAAATAATATTAATCCACATATAGCATCAAACACCCATAATCCTTCTTCAAAAAGTTAAATGGTGTTCCCAATAAAGATACACTAGGAAAAATAAAACCCATCTATAATATATCATCGATTTGAATCCATATTTCCCAAATCATTAGAGGTCACATATGATATGAAAAACGAAATATCAAATACATATATACATGTAGCTCTTAGAAAAATATAATCTACATTTTCAGGGTAAAATTGTAATCTCCTCAAGAAACACATTAATCAATTATTATAACACTCAAAAAATATTGTTCCATTTTACCTCCTATGAAGTATGATTTATTAACTGAAATTATGAAAAAATGTTTTATTGTTTAACACATAATAATAAATTATTAGGATGTTTCTCCCAAAAACAACACCAAACGATCTCTATTCATACTACAAAATAAAACCCAGCATCGTTTATAATCAATATAAGACTGCATTTGTTATAGATAATCCATACCAACTGTGAAATCATCTGTGTACAATATGAGTACGAATTAATTACTATTAACTGATTTTATTGTTAAACAATTCACATGTGTAGATCACTGTAAAATCAGACATATCTCAGGTTTGGTAAGATAAATCGTTTAGCTGACAAAGCCTTTCAATAAATAACAATAACATAGTTGTAAAAATCATATGCGATACACCATAATAAAATAATTAAAACTGAAAAATAAGTAACACTTTATTGTAACTCTCATGATATTATACTACCATGTCATAAACTTCTCATACTTGATTTCAATCATAAATAAACCCACATTATTACTATCTTACTCTAAATGTTTCATTCCTCCTGTAATTTCTCTATCCTAGAGGATAAGGAAATTTCATTGGTTGACCTCTTTAAATAATACTTCGTAACAGAGGTATATTTTTTAAAATTACATTAAAACAATAGATTTTGTAAGTGAATTTGATGGTAAAAACTTCAAACTTAATAAAACACTTTAGTCCACACTAGAATCCTAGGTATGTTGGATACATAATGTGTAGATTCCTATAAATTTACAGTTATAATAGACTATAAAAATGTTCGTAATCAAGAGGATGGGACTTTAAAATCCTATAAATCATGAATACTATGTCCTAATATATAAAATATTTTGTAATTTATTTTAATGAGTATCCCCTATCGGAATGCAGTTCTAAATATGATAACAATGAATCTCCCATGGATTTTTCTTATTATAGAATAAACTACTAATGGAAAAATTTCCAGGATAAATTTTAAAATTCATATTTGATCTCTAAAGGATCTATAGAATGAAGTAATTGGGTGTAAAAAGGATATACACAAACTAAAGTTGTAACACACCAAGCTTCCATGGTATGCTTCTCTTTGAATAATAAAGCAGCGTGTGTTGTACGCAACCTCGAGTTCTAACACACCGCGACCAATAAAAGTAGCCGTTATGAATAGTAATACCAAATTTTTGAAATTATATAAATTTTATATTTCAAAATGGACTTAATTTTTGGATTCTTAATATCAAAATTATCCTATGCTGAAATTTTGGTATTTTTCTGAGAACATCCAATATTTGATGAATAGTGAAAAATACTTAAAAACAACTTTTTTAGTCAAAATAATTTAAATTGATAAATTATACTATTTAGGGGTTTTAATATATAATTAGAATATATTTTTACCATTTTATTCAATGGTGGTCATTATAATTAATTTCACTTTGAAATTGGACATAAACAATTGTCAATATTTTGATATATATTGTTTCTTAAAAACACGCTATTTGTTGTAACAGTAGGAATTAATTATAAATTAATTATTGAAACTTATATGTTTAGAATTTTGTAAAATATAAATAATTTTTGAATTCGTAATATCAATTATGGCTTACGGTGAAATTTTGGCATTGTTCTGAAAAACATCAATTTTTGATGAATAGTGAAACCACTAAGTGGTAGTTAAAAATCTGATTTTTCGTTCAAATGAAACTTTACCGCTTCTATGAATTTAATTTCAATAATTCGACATACATGGTTTTCATTAGAATTTAAAATTTGGTTCAATGGGATTAAAATAATTTTTTGGTGAATAGTAACTTTTAAGTTTTATTAATCGCGATTAAAGGTAATTAGTGAAATTTAAGGTAAAAATGATATTATAAAAATATGAAAATATCTTGAAACTTGTTATAAACTTATTTTATGAGTCATGTCCGACCAAGACAATCCATGGGTCAACTTGGGGACCCCATGGAGCCACTTGGGTAAGAAAATTACATTAATAACTTTTTCTTTAAAGTAAAAATAAAATTGTCACAAACATGTGTTGTTTTACTAAAACAATTATTACATGGGGTTATATAAGTTAAAATTTAGACTATAAATATTCATTGGAAGTCTAAAAATATTTAATAAATCATGGTAATTTTTTTATAATTTTTAGACATTAAATAAATTAAATTTTTTATGACACCATGATGACGCAGTGATTACCTCATTAATTAACGATTTAAATAAAATGAAAAGATAATGTAAAATCTAATACTTACACATGTCAAAAACCTATTGGATGTGTATATTTCGAACACTTATCACCTTATCATCGAAATATATAATTTTGGGACCTTTGAAATCCGAAAATAATTTCATAATAATGTAACATTTCATGAGTTTCTAAGAGTTTCCCTCCTCTCCTCTTATAAAAGGCCCCCACCACTACCACCTTATTCATACTTTAAAGCCATTTGGATCAGCCAAACTCTGACCAAATTATCTCTAAACTTCCCTCTCTTATTCCTATAAGCCTCACTTTGGGAATAATTCTTCCCAAGGAAGCCTTTGGCTCAAATCAAAAAGAGTTACCCGATTTTAAGGTAATGTCTTCTCTTATGTTATTTTGTTTTATTTTTCTTCTCCAACCCCTTAAACTCTTTTTATTACTTTCTTTTGTAACAACACAAGAATATTAAATATACTAGGATGTTTTTATGAGAAGAATTTTATTTACACTTACACACACACCTTCTTCTAATGGTTAAAGAACATATTGCTTCTGTGGGTGGCGAAATACTGCCTCACGAAATGATGATTGTTCAATATTCTTTTAACACCTCTAATGGTGGCCATTTTGATGAAACTATTTTCATATATTATATATATATTATTTTCATGTTTTCCTTATGCTTATTTATTTCTCATTTATGGCATACATTTATGAGTTCCATTATGGGTAAACAGGATAATTTCATTTTAGGAAGTGCAGACTACCGCCCCATCAAAGTGATTTGAATCGTTAATGGCATATGTGGGATGTATAAAGGATGGAGTAAATGGTATTATACATTATATTAGACTTGAATTATAGTATAACTTTATATAATTATTATTTCATTCCATTATATACGAAATAGAATTGAAAGTAGCGTTCATGCGTACGTACAGCTTACCGTCTCCATGAATGGTGCATTTCATTTCTTACCTCTAAATGTTACGTAATATTTGGAATGAATGTATATACTGGATATATATGATATATATGATATCTAAATCATTAATTTAATTCTGGATATAATGGATATTTTACCACTTGAACAACTTGTAATTATAAGAAGTTATTTTTGACTCAAGTACAAAAGATCGACAAAACGACCGTTATTAACATAAATAATTACATAATGTTTATAACATGGTAATAAGTGATATAAAAGGAATAATTAACTTTAAAAAGGTTCTTAAGAAGGTAGAAATTAACTCTAGTTTATTATTCAAGAGATTAAAGAATGATCGAGTCAAGTCAGACATGAGGTAAGGAACTTCTTAACCCAATTTCGGTTCTTTGGGTTAATCTCCTACTTTCAAATTATGTCATGATATTATTATGTTCTATCTTGTATTTTTTCTTTCTTTACGTGTATTATATTGAATACACATAATAGATCTATTTTATTTATAAAATTATCTTTGTAAGGGACTTCCTCTCAATCTCCTTTCATTGAGGCAATTTTTGTTTTATACACAACTTTATTTTATACGATGTATAAACCCCTTTGACTTTTATGTTTATTCAAGAGGAATAATTTTTTATACAAATCATTTTACTAAACGACAAAACGGATTGTTTTTTTTGTCGTATGTATGCGGCGAAAACGACTTCTCCGCCACCGTGACCATTATTTGAGTTTGGGCTTTTTCTACAAGCCATAACTTTTTTTTAAATGAAAAATAATTACAAAGTTTTAATTTTATTTTATTTTGGTATTGAAAATGGTTTTGAAAGTGTTTTTTTATATCAATGTGTGGTATTGATATATTGTGATTGAAATGTGGAAATGATATGTTTCCTTTATGCATGTTTTACGTGATATGATTATGTTATGGATTATGATATGTTTAAACCTGATCATATGAGGAATTCATTGGAATTAATAAGTGACGGGTGGAGCGCGCTATAGCTCCTCGATGCATCGGCAGGTCTCATGAGACAATCTAGTGTCTTGGCACAAGGCCTTGACAAAATCTTATTTGTAGTCTTAGCACGAGGCCTTGGCTACGTGGTTATGATAGTCTAGAATTATGCATTCCATCATTATGAAAGTGGCTATTGATATTGCATGTGATTATTCGACCAGTATAATATCCATGTGAATAAGTAAATGACATTATTTCATTTTACTTTTTCCATATTATGCTTAAGTTCATGTTTAAAAGGATTTTTTTTAGTTATACATTGCCTTAAATGTTTATGTTTATTTATGAAAGCTTCCGCTATATTGTTATACTTACTGCGAATCTGAGCTCACCCCTTTGAATGTTTTAATTTTTCCAGGACGAGAAGAAGTATTTTATGAATGACCTGACGGGATAGTATGAGGGGATATGAAGACAAGATGTTGTTGTAGTTTTGTTTTACTTTATTATGTAATGTAAAACTTATGAATGTATCTAGTGTTTCTAAGGCTACTAAACTAATTGGTCTTTAGAGACTTGATCTTTTGTGATCATGCCAATGTTATGTAATAATGCACCGACTCTGGGTAGTTGGGGTTGGGGTGTTACAAAAGTATTCAATAACAGAGAATTGGTGGTGTCAAAAACATACATAAAAGTGATAAATGTCTAAGAAACAATTTCATTAAAATTTAGTAAAAAGTAATACCAAAATGAAAAATTACTATAAATAAATATGATGATCGTTTTTAATCATTCATCATTATTTTGGAAATTATTTTTGAAATATAAAAAATACCTAATTCAAAAAAATATATTTTAAATTTCACAGTTCGAGATTAAAGTTAAAATAATAAATAAGATCCAAAATAAGCTAATGAAAATGAGTAAAATGTATGTTGATAATGAAATAACTATTGAAAATATTTGAAGTGAATTTGATGATAGAGTGAAATTAAATAAATATTTGATGAAATAAATAAATCCAAAATGATTTGAGTATAAATAAATTCAGAAAAATATAGCGTAATTTAATGATAATTCATTATATGTTACTAAAAAAAATTATTTTCTATAATGAAATTTTAAGAGAAGTTTAATTAAATAATAAATTATCCCATAGTTAAAAATTCCTTGAAAAAAATAAGATAAATAAATTTTTTAGTATTAAATTAAATACTAATAATAAATGTTTTTTAAAATTAAGTATATATTAATATTACTTCAAATGAAATTATCATGCTAAATTTAAAAATATGGTTATATTGGTTAATGAAATTAATAAAAAAACAACACCCCTATATCAAGGAAATATGTGATCAATTATAAAAGAAACTATTTCCCCAATGAAAGCTCAAATAACAGAATTTTTAGAATAAAATTAAAATTGTCAACATTGATTTTTTTTAATGTTTTTTAAATATTTCATTTATAATTTTGGTGATATAAAACATTTATGATTATGAAAAATAATTTTAGGTAATATTGGTTTGTCCTCTATTAAGAAGGATATATTCTTTGATTAAAAAATTTACAAAGATTGAAAAAGGAAATAATTTTGGCATAATAAACATATTTGAATGCTGTGAATAATTTTTAGGAAATTATAATTAAATTTCTCACATTTAATAATATTTTTTCTTTAAAACAATAATATAGGTTTTACAACATCCTAATGATAAAATAATACAATAGATCATAGAACAAAAGAATGTGTGGTTGACATAAGAATACTTTCTAAAAATTTGATTTTAAAAAATATGAAAAAATATTTAAGGTAATATTGTTCCAAATATAAGATTAATAGTCCTCATTAATGGGATAAATGTAATATCCCATGTTTTAGATAAAAGATATTTTTATTTTATTATTATTTTTAATTAAACATTAATTCATTATTGGTAATAATAATATTTATAAACAAACCATTTAAGGAATATTAAATTATCAATTGAGAAAATTAGTAAATTATAATTACTATTTATTAAATATTATTTTTAATTTTTTCGAATAATTGTATTTTATTTTTTGATAAGTTCAGAAAAATTAGAATTGAGATTCATTAATTATTCCTCGATTTTCATAAAAATATCATTTTAATTATATGAAAAAAATAAAATTATTATGATTTTTAAATAAATAAATATCTTTTATTAAATATATTTTTTATATATACTATATTCAAATATATATATATATATATATATATCATTATAAAACATTGATAATGTTATAAAATAGATAAATGATGAGAATTATTAATGATAATTTAATTTATAAATACATGTAAATAAATATAAAAAATATCTATATGAGTGTTATTATAGATTACTACAAAATGTAATATATTTTATTATAAATAAATTATGAACTAGAAAATATGTGTGTGTGTGTGTGATTATTTAAATGAATATAAATTTGTGAATCAAAATAAATAAAATTTTATTAAAAATAAAAAATTAGATAAAATATAATAAATGAAAAAATCGTAAACATTAACAATATATAATGAAAATGAATTGATTTAAAAATATATATAGTATCTAACTCAAAATCGAGGTCCCAATTTCTAGAGAAATCAAGAAGAGGACTTCAAAGATTTAAGCCAAGGTCGAGGCCATTGTGTGGGGGAGATACAAGTTGAGCCATGCAGTGTTCAATGCTGGGAGAGGTATGAGGTGTTCTCACTAGAATGGATTCATCTAGCATAGAGATCAGCCACCAAAAATGGTTCAAAACTAGCTGGGGAGTCTGAGAGACGTTTCCCACCGGTGAACTGGGCAATTTTGAAGGATCTGAATGTGGATCATCCGCTTTTATTTTTAGTCTTCAAATCTGAATTAGGTATGTGATTATTTTATATTAATATCGATAAATTTGGTTCATAGTCTACCTATTTCATTTTCTTCATCAGACATTATTGGAATTTTTATTTTTTTCATGTTTATATTTTCTTGTACCTTTAGATTTTGATTTTAAATTCCATCATTGCATTGAAATAAATTTTTATTCTATTTTTCAATTATTCTAATATGTTTGGGATGATTTTGTGATTTGATTTTAATTGATTCATCTTGAAGAAGACTTCTATTCTAAACTACCTTTGGATTTTTTTTTCTTCATTGATTTCAAAATGCAACAATAAAATAAATATATAATTATATGAAAACATCAAAAAATTTATGAAATTACAAGTTTATGTGTCATGTTCCTTATGAATCCTTATCTGTTTTGACTTTGTATCTGCATTCATGGAATGATTTCATCTTCCTCTAGATCTCTACAACACTTATTTATTTATTTTATTGAAACATTCATCTATATAAGAATCGTTATTTAAAACATTTCATTCTTTCAAAAGCAGCACCATGGGTGGAATTTATGTGGCGTTTTTCTTTTTTTGAATTTTATTATGATGTAGGTAGTGGCCTCAACTTTCCTTCCCTCATTCAATATTTCCAATTCTGAGAGTATGAGAGTTGAGTAGTGGCAATAGTAAGAAATAGAATTCATAAGAATCCATTTCACATAAAAGTTGTAATGGTTATTCCAGTTTTAAAAATAATATAATTATTTTTTGATTTATTTTTATGTGTATTTTCTACTTATAAATTTAATAAATTAAATTAAGGGCAACATTTATTTTCATATATTTTTCTCCACTATTTTACATAATTTTATGAGGGTTTTCTTAACATTATTTTCAAATATTTTCTATCATTGAAATTTTATTTGTATGGGTACTCTTTCTTTTGTTATTATAAGGGATGTATTTATTTATTCAAAAAAATATGTTCATGATATTAATATAAAATTATTTGATTATGAAATATTATTTTCATATTTAGATATGATGATAAGAATGAATATTATTTGGACCCATATATATTTTATAAGGAATTAATCCTTAATTTGGTAAAATATTTTATATTCATTTAAGATTTTCTATTTAAAAAATGATACAAGACAATAAATAATCATTCATTTTTATTATTCAATTTTTAATCCTATAATTTATTGGATTTTCTATATATATATATATATATATATATATATATTCAATAATAATTGTTATTATTTTAGGTCTCTACAATAAATAATTGTCATTGTCATTTGATGTTTAAAATATGTTGTATATTTTCAATAATTAAAACAGTCATGTCAAGTGTGGAAGTTGGATATAAAATCATGGATGTCATGTGTAATATAAGTTATGGATATCATCATAACTCATTACATATATGAACTAGTTTTCCTATATGTGTTTTAATAAATCATTCTACTATTGGAATTACTTTCAATAAATATTTTATATGGATGACAGTTAATCATTCAATAATATACCATGTAAAGCCTAATTTTCAAGAGATTTAGAAAATACAATTCTTAGAGAAAAGTTATTTTGAAATTATATATATACATATACACACATATATATTAAATATTTTTAATCTTTTCTTAATAAAAACACCAGTGGACAATGTCAGTATATATAAAGAAAGATTAAAATGATTTTACAAAACTATGTATTCTAATAGTGTAAATATGGTAGGAAATTAGGGATTGAACCCATCACTCAGTAAGTGGGTAGCCCGAAGATATCATTCAATGATGCAAGTGTCCTATGTTTTTTTTGTTTCAAAATCTTGTATAGTGTTTTTAAAAAAATCAAAAACAAAATTAAACCATTCATAATGTATTATTAATTTCAATGTTTTATAATATTTCATAAATTCAAAATTCATAGGTATTATTAAATGTCTATTTAGAAAAAAACTTACTGGGAAAATTATATATAACCCCTTATTTTAAGTTATTTTTTATAGTTTTAGTATACTTTTTGGTATGCATTCAGGTATCTTATATAGTTAGAGAAAATAAATAATTTTTATAACTTCTTTTTTATTTTTTATATATTGTGCTTATTTGTATGATTTATTAATATTTATCAAAAACCAATATTGAGAACTTTCATGGAATGTATTAATTTTTCTATTTTTTTTTGTTTCCTTTATAAATAGAAATACACAACATTTTTAAGCTTGGAAAATGGATGTTCGAGTTCATGGAATTATAATAAACGGAAACATCATGGATTTTTATAAATAGGAAACAAGTGTCACAATTGATGGAATAAAGATAATGTGAAAAAGATAATCTACAAAAATGTATATTTTTTATAGAAGGAATATTTTATAATTATGTGTTTAAAAAGGATAATTTAAAAAAAAATCCAAGGACGGTGTTTCAAAGACTATTGAGTTATTGCGTAAAAGACAGAATTAATCAGATAATATTTTTGTAGAATGTATGATCGTGCTACCAACAATGTTAGTGATGTAGAGAATGATTTAGTAATGATAAGGCCATTGATTTTGGATAAAGGAAAATATTTTGAAATGTTATTTTTATTAATGTGGGGATTTCTAAAATGATAAGCTAAAAAAATGTTTTTGAAAGTGTAAAATATTGATTTTTGAAAATGAGACGTTTTGGCATGTGAAATCATGGGTATAAAAACTGAAATTGAATGAATGATTGGTGTTAAAAAGTATCTTTTAAATAGAATTTGGAATGAAAGGCCATTGATTTTTGAGAAAGGAATATATTTTGAAATGTTATTTTTCATAGTGTGTGGATTTATAAAATGATAGGCTGACAAAAAGGTTTTTGAAAGGGTAAACTCGTGATTATTGTAAATGAGATGTTTTGGCATGTGAAATCAAGGGTAGAAATTTTATTGTCTAATTATGTTGGGAAATGGGAGAATAATATAATATTCTAGGCCACAAGTGGTGTTTATCCCATGTGTTGGTTGTTGAACACGTGTATAGGTGGTTTGGGTAGTTAGAGTTCTTTAGTTTGAGACCCCATATTGTGTTATGTGTGATCAAATTAAGTTGGGTGTTCCTGTTAATGGGATAGCTCTTGTTGATTTTTTTGTGAGAATGAATTTGTGAAATGATATCTACTAATGTGAATCTGGTGGTCCTTGTGAGTTTAGTTAGGACCATAGAGTGGGTCTTCAATTTTTTATGTTTGTATATGTGGGAAAGTATCCACGGTGTGGACAAAGAGTGAATAGTTGTTTTGGAGCGTTAGAAAATTTTTGTTTGGAATAGGGGTATGATGACCATTTTAGGAATCGTGTTGTTTCTAGTTTGGTGTGTATTGTATATAGATATCTTGTTACTTTTGATTGGCAGTGCCAAACAAAGAGTGTTTCTAATGCAGGATTAAGGTTGAGATATAGATGGAAAGTTAAATTTTTTTGGGATATTTGGATCTGAGTTGACCATGTTGATAATTATATGGTATCCTTGAGGGAGTATGGCCTAATGTTGTAGGGTATTGGATTGTGAAACACATGTGTGTGCTTCATATGTGGAATCAATTCATAGTGTCTTCCATTAATTATTGGTAAATGTGCATGGTTATTCCTTGGACTCTCCCCAACAGAGCACTTGGGTCCTTGATTTTTGATATAATGGTTTTTGTGAAGGTAATGATCATTTAGAGACATGACCCTATGGTTAATATGGAGTTATATTTAGAACTAAATGTTGTTTTGGGTAGATAAGGAAAATGTGATCAAAGCATGGATGAGAGCTTTTGTTTTTTGAGGAAACTATGTGTGAGGGTGGTCACATAGTGGGGTTGTTTGTAAGAGTCAGTTTTTTTAGTGAATGGTTGTGTGGGCCTCGGTACTAATGAGTCTAGAAGATTTGGTGGCATGATCAACTTGGTTGATAAATTTCTCTTTTGAGTGAGAGTCCGATTTTGTGTGTGCTTCTGGGAGAGTGGGAGAGATCAAGGATTTTGATGAGTAACTGGTTATAGTAATGTGTTTGGGATAATCAATGTTACTCGGATATGTTCCCATGTGGGTTTTCTGTAATCACATGTTTTTTCTATGCAATCAAAATATAGAGGCCCTTTTAGTGTGAAAAAATAGATTGGTTTTGGATCTGCAGAATGAATCAATGTTTATCTATCATGAATAGTGGGGTTGTGAAACATGAACCTCGGTAAAGTGATGATATTGGTTCCAAATATCAATTTTCGGTCAGATATGCTTGGTAGGGGTTCATGAGTATGTAGTGGGTTTTGTAATAATTTCTATTTGAGAGGTGGTGTTTTAGTGTGGAAGAGACACATCGTGTAGGGAGGCCTGAGGCCTTCTGTAATTTGAGTTTTTCTTATGGTAAGAGGTTTCAGTGGTGGGGGATAGTCTATGGTACTGTTTTTTTTATGAATTATTAGCATACTTTATCCCATGAAAATAATTCCCAATATCTTGAAATTTTTGCAAGTGCTCTAGGAATTCTCTATATTTATTCCTAGCGGCTTGACTGTGCTTTGGATGGGAATGGATCCTCCTGGAGGATATTCTGAAAAAGATGTATGTGTTTGAGAGTCATATAGTAGGGGAGTACACAGTCAACCGGTTATGGTGGAGGTCCTTGGGATGAAAATGAGATTGAATAATTTCATTGGATTCATTCTCTAAGTTGGGAATGAGTATCGGATGATGTTTTATTATTAATATATTGTAAGATTGATGACCATGTCCAAGTATTGGGGTTCAACTTGTCTTTTAGCATAATTTTCAGAGGTCTAAATTGCTTAAGGAATGCGATGAAAATGAAACTCCTATGGAGGGGAAAATATGTTATGTCGTGGATGTGTAGAGCAAGTTGGGGATTGTATATGGTATGATAATGAACAAAAATAGAAATGTGTGTGGTTCATTTTTGGGATCCTTGGTGAAAATCATGTTGGCCATGGATTTGAGTGTCGGTCGAGCCAAATTATGGCTTCGAGAACGAGGTAGTTCAAATGGTAATCAGCATGGTCACATCAGATATGTGTCAAGGGTGATGTATAGCATGGAAATAGCTTTAATAATATTGAATTCCATGATGGGGAAGTGTTATTAAACATTAGGGATGATTTTGGTTGGTGCATGTAGAGTAGGGTTGTTATTGGTTAAAGAATATAGTGGGAATCACCATATAAGGAAAGTGGTACGTTAATGGTTTAACTAGCTCATTGAGATGAACATAATAAGGTAGGACTCATCTTGGTGGTGTAGTGTTGGTAACATTTTTTAGACCAAATGTTGATTGGTTGAGTCCCTCTCAATGAATAGTATGTTTGGGTTATACTTTTCTGATGTTCGAAATGAACAATGGTTTTTTGGCCTTGAGTTGCGGACCAGAGTAGGTTATGATATGTGGTTAAAAATAATGATAACTTATATGGTTATTTCGGGTTCGGATTACCATTATATCATTAAATAATTTCAGTGGGATAGAAACAAGAGATTTGGGAAATGATATGTGTATAGAATCAGACTAAGAGTGTTCTGGTTGGTCCTTCTAGGGAAATACAGTTCCTAGTTAGTATCCTTCTATGCGATTGTCTAGTAGTATTAACAGAACCTTTATCTTGTAATTGGTTTTGTTAATGATGAGGTTAGGTGGATGTGTCCTCAATGAAAAATGGTTGGTGATCATGGAACTCGGTGATTGAAATGTTCTTAGGGTAGAAATATTTCCCCGGTCCGAGCACGGTTATGAAATGGCTGAGTCAGGGGGAAACATTAAGGGTGAAGATTGATTGGTGGGTTTCTTGTCTAACCCTTATGTCTTGAGTGTTTGTGAATGCTTGAAGTGAATCTTGAGGATAATACACTTCAAGTTCATGAGGTTATAAGATCCAAATTTATCATAAAGTACATCCCAAATTAAATTTGTGGTTAAAATAACTTTTTGTGGTTAATGATGTGTTTCATGAGTTCTTGAGGTGTTTTGATAGTGTTTTGGGGGTGTAGGACATGATGAGTGGAGAAAAGTGACCCACATTTCATAGCACATGGTTGGGGCATGGTTAGTGAAAACTATGCACCTAGCCTAGTTAACCATGCACCATGGGAACCATTTCAGATAGAGATCTAGCACATGGTTACCACAATATTTTCAAAACCATATGTATTCCACTACGAAATTGTGCAGAAAGGACCCCGATAGACATAGTGGGTGCATGGTTGGATCATTGTTTGGGAATTGTGCAGCCAAACTGTGTGACCCTTATTATGTGGTAAATTCCCATTTTCCTTTATGGACATATTTATTTCTTCCCATATTTTCCCCCATTTGTCCTCTTATACCCTAGGTGATGAACCAATTGTCCCCTATCCATCCAATGATAAATCTCCTTGCATTCATAGGGACTTGGTGAACATTTTGGTACAAATCAAAGATCTTGGTGAGTCTAACACTCCCCTTTTCTCTATTTTTCATGTTAGGGCATGTGGAACCTCTCCTCTTATTCTAAATCCCATAACCCTTCATTTTTTAAGAATATTGTCTGTTAGGGATGTAATTGGCATATGAGTTTGAATCTGGATTAGAGGTAAAGATGAATTCTCCTGTGGTCAAGAGCTATGTGGCCATAGTGATTTCACCCATATTGTTGATGTGTTATATATTTATTTGGTTGTAATATTTCTTCTTCCATGTTTCCTATTGATATCATGAATTATAAAATTTATTTGGAAATTATATTGATGTGAAAGTCCATTAACATACCACATTGGGTTTATCAATGAGTGAGACTAAACATAGGCCTACCAATTCAGTAAGTCAAGTCCTTTTATTTGGGGAAAAATATTAGTGAACCATGATATAGGGATATTAAGCGAGAGAATGGGTAGTAAAAATGTAATTTTTTTTGGTAGGGTAAATTGGTTAAATGAATAAAATATGTTTTTCTTTTGAAAAATCATATGTGGTTTTGAAATGGGTTCATTGGAATGTTTTGGTGATTTGACCCGATTATGGATTTATTAATGGAAAATGATGTTAGAAATTGAGAAATTTATTTAAAGGAGGTTTGTACGTAAAATTCATTTTAAAATGGGTATCCTAATGATATTTAAAATGATGTTTTGAAATGAAGGAAATGATCCCTTTTTTAAAAATGGTTTAATGGTTATTTTAGATGGTTAAAATGGAAATTAAATCCTTTTTCATGTATTATTTTTTTAAGAGGGAGACCTGTGTTTTAAAGGGTGGTTTCAAGATGATTTCAAATAAGTAATTTGAATTTTTTTACCTATTATGTGGAAATAAGGGACCAATGGGACTATAATCATCGAATTAATTTATGGAATAATGAGATAGGACCCTTGACAATTATGTTTGCATGAAAAAAAAGTTTTGGTCTGAAATAAGTGATGAATGTGTTTAGTTAATGATAAAATATAATAATATTTTAGTCATAATGATATGTTTTTAAAAAGTTATGGTTTGTGTGGTTAAATGTGAAATGGCTTCTGCATGACATTGATATTAATTTTTTTAAATTGACATCTAAGAATAAGGGAGTTTTTTTCTATTGTTAATTATTTAATGAGTAATGATTGGAAAATAGAAATTCTGTTAACGTGTAATGGAATAGGGGTGATTCATGATCTAAATTAAATGTGAAATTTTATTGATATGTTTTTGTATTATGATTAGTTTATGATATGGTATATGTTTTAAATTTACAAAGAAGCTTGTGCATAAGATTTGGAGGTTTGATAAAGGACTAAGGCTCCTCCCACAGGTTAAGATGGAATTATGCTCTAACCCAACCCATGATTGCATGTGTTAGGGTTTCGGGATGATTTTATATTCCCGTAATATATTTAGTTGATGATATTATCGTGACAAATGCTACATGTTAGTTTCAATTCATTGTTCTGAAATGTTTAACACTAGTGAGATAGGGACATGACTTTTCCCTTTATGCTTGTAAAATAACCTTCTTAGGCTATGGTTTAAATGACATGAATTCCTATCCCATGGAAAAAATAATTAAAATTAATAAAATTAATATTTTTTATTAATTGTTATATTATAGTGTGTTATTAGTGAGAACCACTTATGGTTAAATGGGTGTGTAACCCAATATTCCATGATTTATACACCAATTGTGACATGATTTAGTTGGATTGATTTGTTAGATCTAGTGAACTTAATGGAAAAAATGTACATTATATAATTACATAACTATTTCCTAGCTTCCTTGATTATTAAATAAAATTTTTATCTGTATGCACATTTTTACATACTGGATATTTCTCTAGACACCATTAGTGGTGGGATATTTCATTTTACTCACACACTGGTTAGGCCTCCATGGAACATGGGTACCCAATCATATGCTATTTATTTCCATGTATAGGATCAAAACAAAGACATGGAATTTGGTTGTTAATGGGATAACAGGTTTTGATCATGGGAGGTTAAGAATATGTTGGGTTTCAGGTCCAGATTTAGATTATTTTTAAAGATTTTATCATAGTTTATATTGTATGACTTTATGTAAATTAGGGTATCAAATGTATTAATTATAGAATTTATCTTAGGTCAATTTTTTTGTTATATTGTATGTTTTTCACTTGTCATTCGTGTTGGTTTTTTTATTTATCCCTGTTAATTATATTGTGTCTAGACTCAGATATGTGGTAATAGTCTCCCCATGTAATCATTTTGACTAGTGCTTCTAGTCAGCAGACTCTGGCATATAGGGAGGTGTGCTTGAGGTTATGTGATGACTAGAAATGAGCACTGATTACAGTGGCTTTTGAGTTAGAGGCATTAAAACTAGTTTTGCATTCACTTATTCTTTTTTAGTTCATTTGGCTTCTTCATATGATTATTTTTTTTCTTCTTATAATCAGATGGGTTCTTCATACAGTATTTTGGTATCTTATGTGTTTGATATGATTCTCCATCTAATCAATTAGTTCATTCATGTGGTATATTGGTTTCATTATGAAAATAATTTGTTAATTAATATGGTCAATTATTTCTTTCGTACTATCAATTCATCCTTAATGTCATTGGTTCAGTTTTTTCATTTGTTTTATTGGTTCCTTCATGTGGTTGGTTGGTTTTATCTTTTTGTTAGTAAGTTCCATCAAGTTATTAATTATATATTTAATATAGACATTTTATTAAAAGATGTGAACCTTTATCTAGAAATATGTGGTTGGTCCCTTCTAAAATAAGTTTGGGAAATTTTAAATATTTACATGTTATTCAATATGAATAGATTTTCCAAAATGATGTGAAAAATTAATTAATTAAAGTTATTTTTGAAATATTAAATAATTATTACTAAATATGTTTTTGGTGATAAAATAATGTATTTTACTACATTAATTCAAATGGTTTAAAATGGTCCATTCCATGTATTTCAAATGAAACTTATTTACATAACAATTAGAAAAGGAATGTGTAATTGCTAATATTTAATGTTATTTTAGGGTATTTATATTTTATCTTTTACTATAATATTATCTCCCATAAATTCTATTCCAGATTCCATAGAGTCTCAATAAAATAAAATAGTTGTTTAATGACTCGGGGTGATATTTGATTAACTAGATCCCTTCCTTCTCTTTATTTATGGTGTGTTCAAAATCTAGATTACATCTATAGTTTCTCCCACATTGTGACACTTTTTATGTTGTAATTTGTTTCTATTTCGTAGTAATCCCTTTTATACAAGTTTTTTATGATTGATAATGTCCTCTTTTCATGATATCTATGTAGTGAAATAATCTTATATTACACTTTTTTGTAGCACTTTTTTGAACTTCTTTTCAGGGTTGGGGATCCTCTTATCCAATTATTTTGTTCATCTATGAAATTTGGATGCTATAATATTATAGAGGTTTGCAGGTATGGTTTCACTAATGAAGATAGTAAACTAGATTAAATATCATTCAAAGGTAATTTAATTAATTGAATGTGATTTTTTGTTTACCAATAATTTCCAATCACTTTCTCTTAAAACATATAACATATTTTTATATACTTCCTGGGTATAATATATATTATAAACTCAAATAGTTGTTTTATAACCACATTTTTTATAAAAACACCGCTCATAAAATTTTAAAAACATATAGATATATATATATATATAGAAATAAAAATATTTGATTGTCAATGTAGAAACAATGTTAAAATAGACATGAAAAAGATGATTAAATAATGTGAAAATCTATTTGGATGAATTATTTATTTAGGCTATTTGGAAATATGATTCATTGTACTAATTTTTTTTATTCGGACCATTTGGTTACATGGAATATTTGGGGTTCGTATAATGACCATGGTGACCGGTTCATTTTTAGGTTGTGATGTGGGAAGTGGAAGTGTGGGGTATTATATATTGATATTTTTTTTAGATGGCTGGGTTGTGGTGATATCCTTGGATAGATTAATGATTGGTTTTTGTGAGGTGATTTTATGTAACAATATGGTATTGATGGAATGTTAAATTGGTACTGATGAAATGGTAATGGTGTGGAATGGAATTTTATTAAATGTGGACTCCAATTATTACATTATATATGGTTTGATAAATTGAATAATTATAAAGGTTATATATATAAATGGAAATATAATAAAAATTATTCCTATAATGGTTTTTCATAAAATTGAATGTTAATGGGATTAATGATGGAATAGTGGATGGTAACAAAACAATCTGAAAATGGGATGGATTTTTAATTAGTAAAATGTAATGTGGGTTGGGTGTGTGGATGATTTATGTGGTGAAGTAGTGGTGGTTCAATCGCATATTTAAAATGTGCCTTTTTTGATATATGGATATCATTAAGCATTGATGTGAGACATTTAGATTAGGCTTGTGTGATTTTATTGTATATATATAACTCTACAGTCATGTTCCCCCTATATTCACCCCCATGAATTGAGTAAAATGTACATGAAACCAAATGTTTTAAGACTGTTTCCTCTAACATCTGGATATAGTGAAACAAATGGGTAATTACCACTCTTCATCATGATTTCTTTGGTAGAAGTAAATAATTGTGGTTCCTAGTTACTTATGAGTACCAATGAATAATGGAATCATTAGTAGTGATTCATTTTTATGAGATCATGAGATTTATAGTGGGGGAGATGTATGGTATGTAGAGAGAATGAGTTTTATTTCCATCACATTTATGATATCCTATTACTCTAGATATGATGCTTTGGATGGATTTGTGATTATTCATATCGTGATGAGGTAGAGTGATGAAGTATTTTCGTGAAAAAATTAATTCCATCACATAATGGTGGGACCAGTGGGAGATCATCATACATTGGGTTAAAAATAGACCCAAATCAAAGATAAATTCATACATTTTGATGAGAAGACATGGAATAGATGCATTAATAAGAAGATTCATGTTGGGGGTGAGAGTGATAACTTAATAGGGGAAGTGGATGCATGGTAAATTTATTAATTTTTCATAATATTATCTTGGTAACTTTTTGTATTCTTTGGGGAGTGAGCCATGGTGAAGTTCAGATGGATTATCTATCACGAAGTATCTTAGTGGGGCCCATGATGTGACTTACCAATCCCACCTCCAATAGTCCGTGGTCTAGATACTTGTGCCCTCAAAGAAAATCAATGACATTGGGGGGGTCTTAGACTAAGTACTTATACACATACACAATATCCCACGCCATAAAATTCTAAAATGTAAAAACAAATAAGCAACCATTCATGCATAAATCTGAACATAAAAATAAAGTATTACATGAGGAAAAATGTAAACAATGCGAAACAAAATCCCACCAAAATGATTCTCAAACATAATTCAAACTTGAAAAAAAGGGACGGAATTATTAAGTCATAAGAACACACCTCAGTCTGTCAAGTGTCACTAATCATTGTTTGGTTTAGCTATACCTATGACCCTATCAAAACATCGATCGTATGCACAAGATATGACATGTGCTACAAAATCTGATGTAGACTAATTATACCAATACTCATTTGGATACCCTAAAAACACAAATAACAAAACAAAGGAAATATAGTCATCTCTACATCTGTATATTTCTATGGAATGTATTAAAAGAATATCAAGATACACTCAACATAGACAAAATGTCTAGAGGTATGTGAAAACCATAGTATAACATCATTAGATTATATATTGAAGATTCATCATAGAACTAATATGGGGGAACACACTCTTATGTCTGATAGCAATGATGACGTCCATCTGAGAGGTACTTATCATCAGGTCACATCATAAGAATAAAACAATGATTATTAGAAGAGATAAAATACAAAAATGAGGATTTCATCAAAGGCCATGGGGTCATACCAAAAAAAATTGTCTTGATTAACCCACTATTTATAGGATCATAGCCTATGTAGTATTTTTCACGTCAATATGATGAACTCCACATAGGGCACGAAGATGAATAGTTGATGTCACTCTAGGACTCTAAGAGGGTTTCTAATAACTATATCAAAGAAGTCCAATGGAAGGGATCATAGTCCTTGGAGTATGAGACAATTACATTCCAACCATCATTTAAAGGATAAGGGGAATAAGATCAAGAAAAACCTTTTTATGATACGAATGAAATGAGTTCCATGTCATGTAAAAAGGAGTACGCAATGTGTAGTAGGGGTCATAGGTTGTGTCACTTGGCCCTAAGTCCTACCCATATAAACAATCCATGTCATGAAGATGTGAATGTGTAGAATTACATGTTGTGTAGAGATCCCATGTACTCTACCCATGTCCCAGTACAAATATCATCCCATTTACTTAGTCTTACCCATGTCTATGTAGGGGAGTACACATCGTGTAGCCATTCCATGCATTGCACCTCGTCTCTTTGTACATTCCAATGTACATTTTGAGTCTCCTGGGGGAGACCACTTGTCTTGTAACTGGTTTGTAATTCAATGTGATACTTAACATTATATTGAAACCCTAAAAACTACTTAGCGGGCCCCACATAGTGTGTAGATATTTTTACATGCTCTCTAGATCAGGATTTTTCAGAATACTTGATTTTCAATCTACATTCATTTTGAGGCCTCTAACCTTCAATACGGTGACTGTTTCATAACTTGATTGAGTATCCCTACTCATCCAAGCCTCATCATTGTCCAAAAAGTATTTATATTTGCTAAAAAATGGATAAAATAATATTTTTTTTGTTATACGCTAAAGAATGTGAAATCAGGAATCCACAACCATCTAAATCACCCTGTCTCAATCATGTCACATCCTTTGTTTTGTTTCAATCCTAGATCTGTGACATCATATTACTGCACTATGTATCGGTTGTGTGAAGATTGATTGTCCAAGATTTTTAGAGTATTTAGACAAACAAATAACTTCTGTGAGAACTATAAATGGGGGAGAGTACATGAAAATATTTGAGGAATGAACCTCAATCGATGTTCGATTGAATATCAGTCCATTTCATATAGAAGAAAAAATTATAACTCAATAAATTATAGTTATTTTACCAATAAAACCATGCAATAGTACCCATACCACAAGACAATTAAACCACGGGTCAATAAAATCATTGACATGTCCAACATCACCATATAAATAAACAAAGGGGAATAAAAAAATTAAAACACATTCTCAAACATGGTTTGGATTGATTTATGATCAAGAACAAAGTTGTGTCAAGATTGTGGAAAATATCCTTTGAATCTGATGTGCGTTGACCATCAATCCATGATCTTATCATCATTATCTAGAGATAATTATCCAACAATTTCTCCATGGGCTCTCCAATGACTCCAAGTTTGTGTAGCTAACTATAAAATTCTTCAATAACATGATATTTAATTATTTTTAAATGTTGCATCAAAAAAAAGAAATGAAATTATTTATTAAATTATTTTATTCAATTTTGCACCTACGATGAGTTTTCAACAAATGACCAGCACCAACTAATGTTATGTCATTCCTAGTGTAAACCTTGCAATTTGAACTCAATGATTCCCTTATATTTGATATTTTTTCACCCATTAAGATTTTATTCAATATTCATAGGAAACCCACACATGTCTGATATTTAATATATTTAATATATATGAAACATTTATTTTGGGAATAATAGACCTTAAAATGGCATTTTTTTACATATTCATGGTCTTGAAAATAAACCATATAATATCAAAAAAATAATACATGGAAATTCAGAGAAAATATATTATCCACACAGTGGTATTTATGACACCAAAAATACTGATTAATGGATACACAATAATATGTGCATACTGAGCAAGAATATAAGATTCTCATTACCATGTGATCTCCTAGAGATTCCCATGATGGAATCAAACATGCACTAAAGGAATCGATCACCCCTGAAGGATCCTCTCCTATTGATCATTGATCTCCACTTGGTACTCAAAAATGTTGGCTCCATCCTTGATATCCATCTCAACCCAGTCGATATCATGTGATGGATCATGCATGTACCTACTCAGTTGTGACACGTGGAAGACATTGTGTACCAAGTCTAACTGTGGGGGCAGAGATATGTGGAACCCCACCTCTCCAACCCTATGAAGTATTTTTAAAGGACCAATCATCCTTGGAGATATATTTTTTGGTTTGGCCAAATATTTCTAATCTACGTAAATATGAAACCCATAAGAACACATGGTCTCCTTCTTCGAACTCCAAAGGATTCCACGGCCATTAGAATAAAATGTTCAATGGCTCTATGAAATATTTATCTGCTCCAAAAATTTCCCACAAGTCTAGTCTCCTATAACTATTTTCATCTCCCTACAACCACGGTATCTACCCTTACTTTTACGCTGTTGAAACCCATTAATTGTATCTTCTCATCCAAGATACTCTCAACCGTCAAATCTCACTCTATCATCCCATAATAAGTACAAATGAATGGAGGCATAACATTGGTCCATATTTCTCTACAAAAAAATCATTAAAAGGTAAGATCCCTAAATAAATCTTTATGAACCATATTGATCATGTACCTAGAGAGTATTGTAAACCATAATGAATACTCAACTACTATCATGATGCGTTGTTGGAGTTATAGAAGCTCATGGATATGTGCAACCCTCATTGTATCTTGTAATAAATCATCTCTTATATGTTTCTCATGCATTGTACATGAAAGAGTCACCTCATAATATGTATGGGATAATAATACCCGCCATGGACCTACCGATCCATGAAGAAGGTTCATTGGATATACCACCATATGATCTATCAATGTCCTGACTAGATGGAAAACATTCGTCACTTCCTTCAGCCATTCATCATCTTCTTGAGGTTTTTTCTCACCTTAGATCCTAAGGGGTATCTATATTTGATACTATTGAGGCACACCTAGCATGTGCACCTCATCCACTAGTACCATGGGAACCACAATTTGTTCCATAGGTGGTATGGTTGGGGCATGACGTTGAGGTAATATCTCAAGAAATGGTCCATGAATCAATGCCTTATCACTTAGGGGATCATCCTTATGATCATAATGTTGAATCCTACCTATTATACATTGCGGAGTAATTATAAAATTAAATAATCTCAGAGACTCCCTATTGTAAAGATACATCGGCTACCACTCCAAAACTGAGTCCCTGGACTAAAATTCGAACTCAAAAAACATGAAAATTATTCCCCCAAACAATCTCATAGACTCTCTATCCTAATGTAGAACCAACTACCTTTGATACCACTCTATCAGGACCCATCCCAATGGGTCTCATTCCCCAACTACCCACGCTCACTGTCAATATACCAAGGGAGGACGAGTAGCTCCGAGAAGGAATATCACTAACATGGGAGGCCCTAGCCTATGTACCGTTACACATGAGCACATCTCTAGGCCCATATAAATCTAAAATGTAAAATCAATTGGACAACTAGGCATGAAAAAAACTAGTAATTTTACCAGAGTATGAATGAATTAAAAATGTATACATTTTCAAATTGAATCCCACCAGAATGATTCTGAAATACTTGTCCCACATGAAATACAAGGGGACTATTTTCTGAAGTTAAAGAAACACACATCAGTATGTTAGGTCTCACTAAGCACCATGAATTCAAACCCCACCTAGGATCCTATTAAAAGGAAAATCATCTTCATAGGAAACAACATATGTAGGGATATCACATGGGAGGTTCATTATAAAATAATAAGTATTACACCTTGAAACTGAAAAGAATAAAAAAGGAAATATAGTAAGCTCTATATAGATATATATCTATGACACATATAACAAAAATATTCTGATATACTCAATGAAGTCACATAGTCTAGATGTTAGTCACAACAATAGTATTACACCCCTGGATTCCATCTTGAATATTCTGTAATGCACTCATACGATAGAATGCACTCATGTGTCTGATAGCACTGATGACGTCTAACTAAGAGGTACTTCTCGTCAGGTCACTTCATGGGAAGAAAACATTAATATTTCAAAGAGATATGATATACTGATCTTGACCATTACCATTCCAATGGGGTGATACCGACAAACTCATCCTATATTAACCTGCTATGTAGTTTAATAGTTCCTAGGTATTTTTTTCATGTTGATGCAAAGAAATCCACCTTGTGAATGAAGCTAAAAAGAGGATCATAGTCCAGGACTCTTAGAGGAATTTCAAGGACTCTATACAAGAAGTCTTAAAAAATAAATTGTAGACCTAGGAGTTTGAGATGATTCCATACCATCCTTCAGGTAAAGGATAATGGGAACAAACCTCTATGAAATTATCCCATAATATGGAGGAAAAGAGATACAAGCCATGTATGAATGAGTACATGGCATGTATTAGGGGTCACACATAAGGCCCCTTAATGTTGGGGCCTACATGTGTAAATGGTCCATGTGTTCAAGAAATATCCATGTAGAAGTACATGTTGTGTAGGTATCTCATGTACTCTACCCATGTGCCAGTACAATTCCTAGACAGTGTACTTGGTCCACCTCGTGTTCTTGTACTGGAGTACACCTTTTTTTGGCAGTATGTGTACTCTAACCATTGTCTGTGTATTCTCTAATGTACACATCAAGTCACATGAGAGAGAAAAAATCCCATGTGATAGGGGTCACACTCTATGTGATACTTTACTTTCAACCAAAAGAAACACCACTATTTAGGGAGCCCCATACTATGTGTAGATCTAGTTTACATGTCGTGTAGATAGGGATTTTTTAGAATCCCAGATCTGTTATCCATGTTCATTTTGATGCCTCTGGCCTTCAATTTGAAAATAATTTCACCCTGAGATCATGGATCCCAGATCATACAAGCCTCTCAATGGTCAAAAAATATGTCCTACCATAGGATCTTCTCATAAAATGGATAAAATCATCATTATTCATTGTACACCAAAGTACATTAAATCGGGAATCTAATGTCATATGAATCACTTTGTCTCTATCATTGTATCTTTTTCATGTCATTCCGACCATAAAACTATGACATCATATCTTTGCACTATGAATGGAGTGTGTGATGATCGATTGAGTCGGATAAATCTAGTAGTAGGGAAAAAAAGAAATCAAGTGACAAATGATGAATGGGGGTTGAATACCAAAAATATATTAGAGGAATAATCCTCGATTGATGTTCATGTTGATATTGATCAGTTTCCATTTAGAACAAAAAATGATAAAATGAATAAACATAAGTACTCTTCTTGATTAAAACACATAATAAATCAAATCCCAAAGGATGATCGAATCTCATATTAATCTATTCATTTATTTCTATACATTTATCATTGAAATGAAGAATGGGTAATAAATAAATAAAAATAAATACCCAACCTTGGTTATGATTGATCGATGATGAAGATTGAATTTCTATTGCATTCATTGTTGAAATCCTATGAATCTGATGTGCATAGATTGTGAATCCACAATCTCATCATCTTTCTCTAGACAGAATTGTCTAACGGTCTTCCAAGGGCTCCCCAATGTCTCCTATGTTATGTGGCTAACACGGCAATTTGATCATAACAATCTATTTAAGGATGGTTAATCTTTGTATCCGTACAAATGAAGTTAAATTATTAATACAATTATTTTATTCATTTTCATTCTGGTGATGACTTTTCTACAAAAAAAACCATTCCAACTAATGTTAAGCCACACCTAGTGTAAACCTCACTTTGAAAATTGAATTTTTCCCTTAGATATGATATCCATGCACCCATTTAGATATAATTCCACTTTTTTACGAAAACCATGTCCACGTATTATTTATTATATTTAATATACTTCAAATATTTTTTGGGCACCCCAGGACATGGAATTCCATGTTTTCATAGCACCTGGTCTCAAAAAATAATCCATATAATATCAAAAAATATTATAATAAATATCTATGACATTACATTATTGACCTATCATGGGTCCTATTGGTTCTATTGTTTTTTCATTGTAAAATGTTCATGATATTTTAAAATTTTAATAGGATTCCATGTATATGATCAATTTGAGTATATATTTTTTGATCACGCTACATATTAATAAATATTGTTCTGGTTTCTAATTAGTTTCTGGGAACTAATATGGATATTACGTTCTAGTGCATTGAAGTTTTTGCCTTTTTTTTGTATATTTGTACACATTAAATGATTTTCATAAAATAAATCATGGGATATTTTGGTTTTAATGATATCAATGATGGTTTTATTTGATTGTTTTTTATCAATTTTCCTAATTTAGATAATATATTTAGAGTAATTCCCCCCAAAATAATTATTTTCCACCATCAGTTCTAGTCAGTAAGTAGGGACCAACAAGTGGCGGTACTTGGGGGTTACACATTCCCTTCATATCCACCCCATGAGTACGATTAGTGGGACTAGTTTTATGGAAGATTGGTATCAATGGGTTTTGTTAAAATATTGGATAGATTATGGAGTTAGTAACATGTGAAGTCATTCACTTGAGTGATTGGGAAAGAATGAAACTCAAACCATGGGTGTGATGTTGTAAGTAACACTAGATAGAACAAATCCATAAGATAACCCATATATTATGATGTAAAGATATTAATACCACTGAAGAACTAGCATGAGATAGTGTTGATTGCTTTTTTATATACCTAGGATATGAACATTAATCTTTCCAATTTTTATTTGTGAATGATCATGGTGTTTTCCAGATATAAATGTTAATTGAATTAATAATTATAATAAATTAAATTATATTGGTCATATGATTCACTCTTTTTATTTTTCTAGAGAGATATCATCATCTCAATTCACATTCAATTATGTAGGATGAGTTTCTTCATTCTCATCTAGCAGATCATCATAGAATCGATCTGATATTTTAGGATAAGATTTGGTAGAGGATGATTCCTGATTTCAAAATTTCACATTTAGATATATATTAGGGTAAAAAATTAAATCGTGAGAGGGGGAATTAGATGGAGTATCTTAAGATTTCTTTTAGTCTAATTTTTTCTTCTATAGATTTCTGGGATCCATTGGTAGTATGCCAAATTTGAGGTTTGGTGTATTAATAGTGGAAGCCATATCATAATGAGTAGATTTTGGATGATGTTTTGTGTGTTGGATTTTAAAAGGAGTTATGTCTTGGTTTGTTAATATTAATTATAACCTCAGCAAAGAGGCCGAATTTACACTCCCTATATTATTAAAAAATGAATGTGTGGGGTCATGGGATTATGATTAATAACCTTGTAGCTTTATATCATGATAATAATAAATATGAAGAGTATAGATACTTATATCATGAGTGGGTGATCCATCTTGTGAATAGATATACACTTTCCCTTTTTAATTTTCCTTTATATCTATAGGTGTAGAATAATTTTGAATTGATTGAGTGAATTCACTCACATGGAAGAGTTCATCAAGATGAAGGTTGGTATATCTTTTCATGTTGTGAAGTGTTAGGTGGGGGATTGTAGAAGTTAATTAATTCTAGGTATTAAATAGTAGAGAGTTGATTTCATAAGTCTGGGACATGTTCCTTCAGGGATAGTGGTTCCTTAGATTCGTCTAGGTTATTCCAAATTTCATAGTATTCTTGATGAGGTTTTGTTCACCATTAGGCTCAATTCCAAATTTCACAAGGAGGTCAATTTGGTTTGTGTGTTATGTCCCCTCCATAGACACAATAGAAAAAGTGTGAAATTTGGTTTTTCACAACTGGAGAGATGATAGGGAAGTTAGTGGTTAACCCCATGGTGGTATTCAAGCTTAGGGACTGGCGCTAGAGTTGGTTCATAAAGGTCTTCAATAGTGTGGTAGAGGATCTAGATGTGGGTAGGTTCATTATATAAATGGTCTAACACTTGGGGTAATAATCGTTATTTAGAAGAAGGTCAGTTTATCTACTACCATTTTTCCTACCTTGTTTGATTTTGTATCCTTGCAATTCTTCATTTCTCATCTTTACTCCAAACATTTTAACTCTATGTAAAAATGAATCAAGTGGACCTTGTTCTATAAATACTAATCTGTGTCTTGTCATTCTTGTTTAATGTGTTTTAGGTATGTTGACTTATAATAGTGAAACATCATCTTTTGAGGATTTTTTTCTTTTCATGTATGAATCTATATGATTTCTTTCATAGAATGATCTTTTTGTATTGTATGTATAAATAAATTTAAACATTATAGATGGGAACCCAGTTTTCCAATATGTAGGGATAATGAGTGGTGTTTTTTGGATAGCTAAGAAATTGTATGTATGGAAGGAATATAGATGATGTTTTATCTCAGTTCACAATATCTACATTGGAGACCATGATAGAAGATACCACAAAATGTTTTGAGGATTTTCATGGTGTTCAATATATGAGGTTGTGACACTACATCCTCACTCAAAAATAGAATTTGGTATAGGGTTACAATTATGTTCCACTATGATTTTTTATGGATCAATATCTTATGGATCACCAATAAAAGTTGTGTTGAGACACTAGATCATTGACTGGTAAAATATTAGCTTCATTCATTATAGTTTATTTCCTTTGCGTTCTCAAGTGTTGTTTGGAATGAAGGTCTCTGATAATTTGAGGAATCATTCAGAATATAGGATGTTAAACAAGGGAAAGGTAATGAACTTTTAACCACTTATAAGAATATATGATATGTTTGATAAACTAATGGTTTCCCGTTGATTTTTAATAACTCACATATGTTCTAGATATGAAAAATGAGGTTATAGGAGGAGGATATATTGAAGAATTATTTCTGTTATAATTAAATTAACATTGAGTTTGTGGTATTTTTTTTAGTGTCTCGAATGCGCTAGCTATGTTTGTGGGGTTCATAAACTCTTTGTTCAATGAATTACTAGGACAGTTCATAGTAATGGTCATTGATTCCATCCTTATATACTCAATGACAGAATATGATAATATGAAGAGTATTTTTGATTATCCAACTGGTTCATCGAAAAATCAACCTTATAGATTAGAAATAGAAGTTTCATTTAAAAATATGTGTAGTGTCTTGAGAGGGTGTGGTTAGAGGATAATAAAAAATTAAGTAATTTGTTTCTTAGGTATCACCAACGAACAAAACAATGATCCAAAAAATAAATCATCTTTTGGACAACTATATGAGGGTCTATCTATCTTTTCAACGATTTAATCTCTGATAACAACTGAGACCAGTAAAAAAGAACTATTTCATCTATATTAATTAGGATTAGGTATATTTTTCATCCTGAATGACTAGTTGATTTTTGGCCATGTGGATTATTTTCTAGAGGATGCGATGATGTTCAGTGTTTTTTTGCATCCTGTATAGAATTGGTATACATTTTTATGATGAAAATGGAAATTGTCTCTATTTTATCTATACTGTTACATCCCCATGATTTTAACCATAACACTCATGATCTAGAGTTTATTGTATTGGTATATTCCTACAATATGTGGAAACAATACCTCATATTTGTGAAAATTAGGGTGTTTATTGACTATAAGAGTATGATTTTTGTCTTCAATAAGTTGGATTTATATACACATCTATAAATGTAAATGTATTTTATACAGGATTATAGTATTAAAATCATATTCACCCCATGAATGGGGTATGTGGTTTTTGACACCCACACATCATGGGGATATATAATTCAAGAGTCTGATAATGTCTATACTGGGATGTAATATCTTAAAATAATTCAACACATTGAGAAAGAGATTAATAGTATAGTTTTTACCTATAAAGTAATATATTAATTAAATTTTATATAGTTGGTGGAGGATTCTTGGTGGGATACTTCATTTTTTGGAGATAGGTAAGACCATGTCATCTATATTAATTCACCACAGTGGTGGTTAGTTGACGATCATAACTAAATGTTATTTATGGGAAGAATATTTTTTTCATTTACCATCCCTAAGGGAGTTATCCTTTAATTTCATAGCAAACACATATTGGTGATTCCAGGTGTATCCGTGATATAAAATGGATTGAGAATGTCAATTTATATCTAGAGATTAATTGGTTAGTGGTAGACTTTCTCTTGAGGTTCTTGGTTCATTTACAAATCTCATGTAATTGATTATATAGACATTAAAATTGATGATGGAGCATCGTATTTGAAATTCAATTTTGATATCATATATTTTCAACTGAATCCATTATGTGGTAGTGTAATCCCCTTGGTTCTTGTTCTATAAAGGCATGGTGGTGTTAAATAGACTACATGGGTTTGAGGTTGTATATTCACTCCCAATAACATGAGTTATTCAATGATTGATTTCTCTTTTTAATCTTCTTTGTTTATTTCATTTATCTAAGTAAATATATATATTTTTTATTTTTATGCTTTTAATTCTTTCCCATTTTTATTATGTCTCTAATATATTTTTAATTATCCCACCATTGTATTTCTTTCTGTTCTTGTTATAATGAGATCCTTGAGTGATATCTTACATGAAATTTTCCTAAAATATTTACCTTCTTTATTCTCATTAATGGTATTTGTTTGAGACGTACCTGATGTAATCATTCAAGTTATGAAAAATATTACAATATGATTTCCTAATTCTTGTAATATTATGTATAAATTACTGTTCCTTTTCCATTTTCGAAGTTTCAATATTTCCTCACAAAGTCACTTGATTGATTGTGTGTTCACTTCTTCTTTTGTGTGGTCAGTTGGTTTCATTATTTGTTTGGTTGTTTTATACTTATGGTTATTTGGTTTTGTTATGTGATTATTTGGTTTATCCATTTTTGGGTTTTTTTATTCATTCATTTAGTAGGTTCCTTTTCATGGTCAGTTATTTTATTCATGTGGTTGATCGGTTTTTTCTAATAGTCATAATGTATATATTTTTATTCCATTAAATCCTTCTTACAGTTAGTTAATTTCATTTGAAAATAATTTTTCTCAATCATGCAATTTATTTTTTCTTTCTTTTGGTAATTTACTTCCTTTATATAGTCAGTAGGATCCTCTTAATAGTGTAATCGTTACTTCCTTTGGTTTGATTCATGGCTCCATTTGGATGGTCCCTTCTAATAGTCTGCTCAACAATTTTCAAAATTTCCTAATTTTCAATAATTCTAATATTTTGTTGAAAAAAATAAAAATAATTTTACAGTAAAATATGGTATTTAATTCATAAGTAAATTTTCTAAAAAATTAGTTTTTTTTTTATTAGATCAAGTATTTTAATTTCTCAAGAACTATTTTTTTATGAGGGTAATTACACCCATTTTTTTAAAATAAATTAATTTATAATTAAGAGAATGTTTTTCTAATTTAATCATTATATTAATTCCTGGATCTTTATCCCATCTATCAAGGTATGGTATTTCCGTCACTCATGTATTTTAATGTTTCTTTGATATTGAAAAAATCAAAAAAAAACTCACCCTTCTTCATTGGGGTCGTCTATCATCATATTAAATCATTTTTTATAGTGATTTCAAGAATATTCTACAGTGTACATCCCTACTAATTTTATTCTAAATGGTGTCATGTTAAAGGTTGAATTTTGATTCACTTTCGTATTTGTTCCTTCTATAAATGGATTGAATGTTTGATCAATCCCTTAAATTCATGATATCCATGTGAAGAAATAATATTTTTTCCTCTAATTTTCATACAAAATTATTTGGAAATTATTTTGTAGGTATGCTATACTTGTTCCCCCTACTTTTTTTCATTATTGTAATGATCATGCTTATGTCTTATAAGGGTGGTATATATTAGTTAACTAATGAAGATAATGAATCATGTTAAATTTAATTGGAATGGAAGGGTAGTAATTTAATGTTTTTATCTATTTCTTTTATATTTACAATTTTTTATCCAATAACATAAAACATGTTGTCACATTAATTTTATAGTTACTAAAAAATATTATCCCTTTCTATGGTTTAATAATCATTTATTTATTGAACTTATTAATCATAAAAGGATATGAAAATTTATGTCACTAAGAAAATAGTTTGTTAAACTTTGGATACTATATTAAAATACTTAGGAACAAGATAATGAATTAATGAGAACCCCCCCCCCCATATGTGAACTATGAATTTATGTAGTCTTGGAATTTATTTTTTTGTAACACATGTTTGTTTTTAAGGGGAAATTTCTTATCTAGTTTATGTGGGGATCATATGAAGATGGTGCTGCCTGGTTCATATGTCGTATTTTTTGTGGGGATTGTATGTGTGGTGGTTGATATGTATATGTTGTGGTAATATGGTTTGGTTATGTGGTTAGTCACAGAATGAAGTGTGATTTTTCGATCAATGGTTCTTTTATGTAATTTTTATATTAGAAAATGAATATGAAATTTTATTTATGAATGGGTAGTACTATGTGATATAAAATTATTAAAATAATATTAGAATTGACATGTGGTAACTAGTTTCACTATTTAGTTAATAATGAATATGCTATACTAAAATGAAATAAAATGGTATGACATAATGGTATATCATCATATTTTATGTTTTTTGTATTAATTATTAAATTGTGGTTGGTAAAATAATAACTAGTAAACGGATAAAATATTAAATTGAAATTATATAATGTGGTTTTTTGGGGTTGTTTTCTATAGTGGATTTTCATTATGGATGTTGTAGTATTTAGTAAGAATATAAAAGTGATAAAGATATAAAAAGAGGATGAAGTATTAGTGTTATACATCTAGACTGTAGTTTTATTTAATATATACATATATACACACTTGTACATGCATGATACATATATAAACAATAAACCCTCATCTGGAATTATCTATATAAACACGAAAGTTTCTTTGTATAACGACCCACACTTTACATACATTGTTAATACTTCAAAATTGAAGCACACTTATTACAACATATGACAAAACCACAAAGGACCGTATAGGTATAGTGTCTTTAGAAACTGGGAAACATAAACAACTGGTTCATAAATCTTCTACAGTGTCTCCCATTTATTTCATCATATCTAGGGTCCCTTTTAGCATACTCTACTTAATATCCATCTTCCTGACCTGGGGAAAAGAAAGCATAAAAGGGTGAGCTCAAATGCTCAGCAAGGGCAAATAAAGGAAATAAAAATCATATCATATCTTTATGAAAATCAAAACCTGCAAAAGAGATCATAATATCTTAACATGAAATAAATCATAGAAGTGAAAATGAGATCCCCATAATCATAACATAAAACTTGAAACTTTGTGGCATGCACACATAATCATGTAAAATCATTTCTTGTTAGTCATGACTCATTGCCAAGACTATCTTAGTGGACAAAGTCCCTTTCTGAACCGAGTTCACTCCTCGTTTCAGTCCTGTATCACTGAACCGAAATAACCTTCCGTTCCAGCCATGTCTATCTCATGAGATATAAAATCATTACCCAATGCATTGGAGGGAGATATAGGTCCCACCCATCTTATAATGAATCCTTTCTTATGTGTGCCACATAATCATAAAACATACATCATCGCATAACACATATAACAAAAAATGGGATTCTTGAAACATCATGACATCATAAATCAATTCATATATGATAAAGGAATTCATAAACATAATTCCATCACAACATAGTCAAACCAATGTAAAAATATGGATAGAAACAGAACCCTTTATTATCTTAGATGGAAAATAATTTTGATAAAACACTTGAATTGAATTCTTGAGGAAAATATCCTTTCTTCTTCAAAAACATTTTTCCTTTCATAACATGTCATAAAACTTTAAAATAAAAGAAGTTGATTAAAAATAAACTTGAAAACTTGTAAAGGAAGCTTCTTTGAAGTAATGTTTTAAAAATCCATTCATGCCGTATAAGTTAAAAAAAACATTCTTCGTACTTTTGTCGGAAAAGTCAAAAAGTACCTCGTACGGAAAAACGACAAAAGATTCCTTTCATATTCTTTACTAAAAACTCACCTAAGGGTAACATTGGATTTAAACTATTTCAAGTGGATGGAAACAATATTACATATTGAGGGAACATGGATGTGGATGATAAAATACACCCCAGTAAATACTTACGAATAAACAATCTCGGATAAAAATGAGATTGTGATATTTCCCTTACCTTAGGTCCAATTTGCTTTGTTCGTGTCTGAAGCTCCTGTATAATGGTTTAAATAATGTTATTGACTTATTCCAGAATCATACATATTGATATGAGATCATATATGGTCATATTATTAACTTCTTGTTAGTAATATTTCATTGTTACTTGTTACTCGGGTCTTTATAACTTTTTGTTCTTATGCGTGTTTTGTTGAATAAATTCTTATTCTTATCTTTAGGTTATAGATAATTCATTTCCAGAATGTTATTAGTGTAGTATATACCATATTCATTCATTCAATTCATTTATATAATCATTATGAAATGAAGATCATGTAGAACGAGTCGCATCACATCGTGGAGACGGTATTCCGTACGTACGCACGAGTGATGATATCGTTCCTATGATCGTGGAATTGTATTGGAGTATATATATATTATTTCAGTATCAATATTACTTCATAATAATCATATATAGTTACTCATTACACCATTATACTCATCCTTGTAAGGTGATGGTGGAAAATAGATTACACCACGGCGTGGAGATGGTATTCCGTACGTACGCACGCGCGGTGATTTCATTTTTCCGTAGGATGGATAGAAGGTGAATTAGGGTTGTTTCATATTTATAATAACATATCAGTATGTAAGTAATACTGATGTTATTACTTTATCATGAAACAACTAAAGAAGAAGAAGTTGAAGAAGAAAGAAATTGAAAATATCGGTAATGGATATTACCTCTTCTTTGGAACGCCTCTTTGAATCCTCCACTTAAGGAACTAAGATTGGTCTTTGGAGAAGACCAGGACCTCTAGTATTATTCTAGGGAAGTGGAGAGGAGAAAAGGGCAGGGGTTGGCCGAGCTTGAGTGCTCAAATTGGTGTGAGGAGGAGGGGGAGGAGGTGCCCTTTTATAAGGGAGGAGAGGGGCACCTTAGGAATATCTCAAAATATTATTTTATATTAAAGTCAAAATCGGTTTATAATGGTTCCAAAGGGTCTTATTTCGAAGCTAAAGTGGGGAAGGGTATAAATCCTATAAACCAATAAGATTTAGACAAGTTTAGGGTGTTATTTTAACCTTATCAATTAGATTTAACTCTAAGTTAATTAATTTAACTTTTACCGTGTCTTTTTGTTTTCTTTCACTATATGGTTAATACACTTACTATAACATGCCAAAAGAACCCCAAATTGTTTATTATTAATATATATATCCTTATCTAAGTCATTTGGCCGAACCTTAGATTTTTAGGAATAAAATAACAATTAATAATATAATATTTGATTTAAAAACTATTTTGTGTCAATTTTGACACTATTTGATATATGATTTTTTGTGAAAGTCATAACAGAATTATATGTTCGAACCAAGTTGATTAAATCAACATTAATATATCATAGTAACCTAGAAAATTAGTGGAATTCATAAAAAGTCTCAAATTACATTTATTTTGGTATTTATATTATTAATTTTGTCAATATTTCATTAATAAGATAATTACTGCATCATCTTTGTGTCAAAATAAATTAAATTATTTGATGTCTAAAAATTACAAATAAAATACCATCATGTAGGAAATCTTTTTAGCTTTCTAATGAATATTTACAATCGAATTTATCTTATGTATAACCCCATATTAAAAATGATTTACTTATTAAAATTTGATTTTAACTATTTTAACCCTTCTTTAAATAAATTAATAATAAATGTCCTAATCTAATCCAAGTGGGCCTAAATGGTCATATTGTATTCCTAAGTTTGTTTTTGGTCGAATTAAACTTGTCCAATAGAATTAGGACATGTGTTAGGGTAATATTGATATCATATTTACCCTTAGTTACCCTATTTACTATTAACCGCGGTAAAAAAGGTAAAAAGTTACTATTCACCAAAAAATATTTTCATCTCATTGAACCACATTTTAGTCCTTGATATTAACCGTGTCTCTCGGATTTTCGAAATTCCATTCACAGAAGCGGTAAAATTAAGTTTTATGCAAAATTCAGTTTTTTAACCTACCACTTAGTGGTTTCACTATTCATCAAAAATTGAAAGTTTTCAGAAAAATACCAAAATTTCACCCTAGGCTAATTTCGATATTCTGAGTCCAAAAATGAAGTCCATTTTGAAAAATAAAATTTATAAAATTTCAAAAAGTGGTTATTACTATTCATAACGGCTAGTTTTAATAGCATATTGTTGTTTAGTGAAACTCGGTATTGCGTACGACGCAAGCTATCGAGGAAGGTCGCGATTGCGTGTAAAGAAATCCAAGCAAGTGTTGTGTAGAAAAAGATTCCTTTGATGATTTATATAACATAAAAGTCTCGGGTGTTACATTCTACCCCCCTTAAAAAGAATTCCGCCCTCGAAATTCGTCACTTTGTTACAAACAGATGAGGATACTTCTCCCTCATCATATCCTTGAGATCCCATGTAGCTTCTTCAAGTTGGTGGTTCCTCCATAAAACCTTCACTAAGCGAGTGGTCTTGTTTCGTAGGACTTTTTCGCTACGATCTAGAATCTCTATCGGCTGTTCTTCATAAGAAAGATCTTGCTCCAGCGGTACAACTTCTGAGCTGAGTACATGTGAAGGATCTGGTATGTACTTTCTCAGGAGAGATACATGGAACACATCGTGAACTTGAGAGAGATTCGGTGGAAGCGCCAATCGGTAAGCTACCTTCCCAACACGATCCAGTATTTCGAAAGGACCGATATATCTAGGGCTCAACTTCCCCTTCTTTCCAAATCTCATAACCCTCTTCCAGGGAGATATTCGTAAGAACACTTTATCGACCACTTCAAACTCTAGGTCTTTTCTTCGGTTGTCGGCATAACTTTTCTGTCGACTCTGAGCTGCTCTTATGTGTTGTTGAATAGATCTGACTTTTTCTGCCATTTCATCAATGAGATCAGGTCCTAATAGCTTTCTTTCCCCAACTTCATCCCAGCAAGTTGGAGTCCTGCATTTCTTTCCATAGAGAGCTTCATAAGGAGCCATCTGAATACTGGAGTGAAAGCTATTATTATAAGAAAATTCCACCAAAGGTAGGTGTTGATCCCAACCTCCTTTGAAATCCATAGAGCAAGCTCTCAACATATCTTCTAGGGTTTGAATTGTTCTCTCAGACTGACCGTCTGTCTGGGGATGATAAGCAGTGCTGAAACTCAACTCTGTATCCAGAGTATGCTGAAGACTTCTCCAGAACTTCGAGGTAAATCTCGGATCTCGATCAGATATAATAGAAAGTGGTACTCCATGCAATCTTACCACTTCCTTTACATATATCCTGGCAAGCTGATCTAGAGAGAAATCCTCTCTAATAGCAATGAAGTGTGCAGACTTTGTAAGACGATCAACTATGACCCAGATAGCATTATTGCCTTTGGATGTTTTAGGAAGTCCTGTGACAAAGTCCATAGTGATGTTTTCCCACTTCCATTCGGGTATG
The DNA here is from genome assembly GCA_963277665.1 of Viscum album. Classification (NCBI taxonomy): domain Eukaryota; kingdom Viridiplantae; phylum Streptophyta; class Magnoliopsida; order Santalales; family Viscaceae; genus Viscum; species Viscum album. Next base: position 2,107,243,621 of record OY728122.1, on the reverse strand, counting down.
GGTAATGGTTGTAACATCCCCTTAGACTTCTGTCTCTCAGCTTTAACTTGTTGACAAACCAAGCATCGAGAGACATATTCAGCAACATCTCTTTTCATGCCATCCCACCAGAAGTACTCTTTCAGGTCCCTATACATCTTCGTGCTTCCAGGATGAATAGAGAATGAAGAACTATGAGCCTCATCCAGCAGCTCTTTCTTTAATTCGGGGATGGGAGGAACGCAAACCCGATTCCTAAACTTTATTATCCCATCACAATCAAGGTTGAATTCAGGAACATTTCTCACCTTCTTTTGTAACTCGACATCTTCTTTCTGTGCCTCTTTAATCTTCACATGTATAGATGGTTGAACATTCATTTGAGAAAGATAAGATTTTTCCCCTTCCATTATAATTCCAAGATCCATCCTTTGTAAATCCATAAATATTGGATCTTTTGTGATCCTCATCATGGATAAACTAGCATGGTCTTGTCGACTTAATGCATCTGCCACCTTGTTTGCTTTCCCAGGGTGGTAATGGATTGAGCAGTCATAATCCTTAATCAGCTCCAACCATCTTCTTTGACGCATATTCAACTCCTTTTGTGTGAAAATATACTTTAAACTTTTATGATCAGTATAAATATCACACCTTTCACCATAAAGGTAATGCCTCCAAATCTTTAATGCAAAGATTACCGCAGCCAACTCCAAATCATGTGTTGGGTAATTTTGCTCATGGATTTTCAACTGTCGTGAGGCATAAGCTATCACCATATAATTTTGCATAAGAACACACCCCAATCCCTTCTTGGATGCATCACTGTAGATCACAAACCTTTCTCCACTACAAGGCAGTGTGATCACAGGTGCACTGGATAACCTTCTTTTCAACTCCTTGAAATTCTCTTCACATTCCTCTGTCCAGACAAACTTAACTCCTTTCCGAGTCAACTTGGTGAGTGGATTAGATAATCGTGAAAAATCTTTTACAAAACGTCGATAATAACCAGCCAAACCAAGAAAACTTCGGATCTCAGTTACTGTTGTTGGTCTTGACCATCTTTCGATAACCTCTGTTTTTTCTGGATCCACAGATATCCCCTCTTTTGAGATTATATGACCCAAAAATGCAACTTTTTGAAGCCAAAATTCACACTTGGTAAATTTGGCATAAAGCTTCTCCTTTCTCAGGGTCTTCAATATAATTCTCAAGTGATCTTCATGCTCTTCCTTTCTCTTTGAATAGACAAGAATATCGTCTATAAAGACTACCACAAATTGATCAAGATAGTCTCTAAAGATTCTATTCATTAGATCCATGAAGATAGCAGGGGCATTAGTAAGACCAAATGGCATCACTATAAATTCATAGTGTCCATACCTTGTACGGAAAGCCGTCTTTGGTATATCCTCCCTTTTGACCCTTAATTGATGATACCCTGAACGAAGATCAATCTTGGAAAAGTATTGAGCTCCACGTAGTTGGTCAAATAAGTCATCAATGCGTGGGAGAGGATATTTGTTCTTGATAGTGATCTTGTTAAGTTCTCGATAATCAATGCAGAGTCTCATTGATCCATCTTTCTTTTTAACAAATAGAACAGGTGCTCCCCAAGGTGACGCACTAGGGCGTATGAATCCCTTATCAAGATTCTCTTGGAGTTGCTTCTTCAATTCCTGCAACTCAATTGGGGCCATTCTATAAGGTGTCTTTGAAATAGGCAAAGCACCCGGTACGAGTTCTATTGAAAACTCAACTTCACGATTTGGTGGAAGACCCGGCAATTCCTCCGGAAAGACATCATCAAACTCCCGTACAATGGGCATATTCTTAATCGTGAGTTTCTCACCAACCATTTGAGATAAATAACCTTCATTTAGTGGAATCAATACCCATAAGATGGAAGAAATTTCCACTGGAAGGTTATGTTCATCCTTGCATTGGTATACGATCGTAGATTGATCTGGAATATGAAATGTGACTTCCCTTCTTTGGCAATCGATATGAGCTCCATGTAGAGAAAGCCAATCCATGCCAAGAATCACATCAAATTCCACTAAGGGAAGGATTACAAGATTTGCAGGAAGCACTTTCCCACAAACTTCGATCGGAGAAGAATTATAAACTTTTGATGCGATTGATGTGCCATTAGGTGTTGTCACAGCTAACTCAACATCTAATTGTTGAGGTAATACGGTGATACCCTTAGAAAATTTTTCAGAAATAAAAGAGTGGGTGGATCCAGAATCAAATAAAACATTTGCTACTTTAGAGTGGATAGTAAGTGTACCTTTCACCACATCGTTATCGTACTCCACATCGCTGATAGAAATTGCATGTGACTTTCCTTTGTTTTTAGCCTTAAGAGTTTGTTGACGTCGACCATCATCATCAACCCTTGGATTTGGGCATTGATTGGCATAATGCCCCATCTCCTTGCACTTGAAACATTGAAGTGTAGTAGGTTCATTCTGTGTATCCCTTCCTTTGTTTGCGTCATTAGACATCTTCTTCCCATTATCACGGCATTCAAATGCCCGATGACCTTCTTTTCCACATTTAAAACATTTACTTGTCCCTTTAAGACAACTCCCTCCATGTTTCTTTCCACACTTTGAGCATAAGGGAAAGTTCATCTTCTTTTCCGTGTGCACTTTAGATTTTTCTTTGAATTCCATCTTCCTCTTCTTATCAAACCCATGTGACTGATGGGTTACTCCAATCTCCATCTCGACTTTGAGAGCACATCGAACGATTTCTTCGTAGCTATTGAAGTCCCTTATGGCTGACGCCCTTCGAAGACTTGGTTTTAGGCCACTAAAGAATCGATCGATCTTACTCTCAGGTTGGATAATAATACCAGAAGCGTACCTTGCAAGTCTTGTAAAATTTGCTTCATAGGTACTAACAGATTCATCATCCCTTTGCTTCAGTTCAAGGAACTCTTTCTCCATCTTTGTTCGGAGAATACGAGGGAAGTACTTATTGAAAAATAAGTTCTTGAACTCGTCCCATTCCATAGACTCAATTTCATCCCTTTGCCTCGTATTCTTAACAAGATTCCACCATTGATCCGCATCTCCTTCCAAACGATACACTGCTAGGATGACTTTATCATGCTCAGAACATTGAAGAACTGAAAATATCTTTTCAGTAGTACTAATCCATTGTTCAGCAACTAATGGATCTGTAGACCCGCTGAAAGATGGTGGACGCTGCCTCATGAAGGATTCAACAGAATGTTGCTCCCTCCTTTGTTCGTTTGGAAATCCTGCATGATTCATAGCTTGAGAAAGTTGTGTGAGCATGGCTACAAGATTTTGCATTCCAGCTCCCATATCGTTTGGTTGCTCAGGGGGACAATCATTGCATTTCCCATCGCATTCCACATTAACACGGTTCCTTCGGGTTCCAGCCATTGACTAAACCAAGAAGAATAGTGTGCGCAACACTAATTATAATAGGAAACCACATAATTCAAGAATAAAATTTTCATGCTTAAGGTCTTATCCTAGGTTATTCAAGGCCATTTCTAAAACACTAAGATTGTGTTCTATGCTTAGACTTATCCTTAGGGTTCTTACTAAGGCTTTCACATCCTAGTTTCCAAAGGTTGACTATACCTTTCCTCTGATACCAACTATAATGACCCAAACTTTACATACATTGTTAATACTTCAAAATTGAAGCACACTTATTACAACATATGACAAAACCACAAAGGACCGTATAGGTATAGTGTCTTTAGAAACTGGGAAACATAAACAACTGGTTCATAAATCTTCTACAGTGTCTCCCATTTATTTCATCATATCTAGGGTCCCTTTTAGCATACTCTACTTAATATCCATCTTCCTGACCTGGGGAAAAGAAAGCATAAAAGGGTGAGCTCAAATGCTCAGCAAGGGCAAATAAAGGAAATAAAAATCATATCATATCTTTATGAAAATCAAAACATGCAAAAGAGATCATAATATCTTAACATGAAATAAATCATAGAAGTGAAAATGAGATCCCCATAATCATAACATAAAACTTGAAACTTTGTGGCATGCACACATAATCATGGAAAATCATTTCTTGTTAGTCATGACTCATTGCCAAGACTATCTTAGTGGACAAAGTCCCTTTCTGAACCGAGTTCACTCCTCGTTTCAGTCCTGTATCACTGAACCGAAATAACCTTCCGTTCCAGCCATGTCTATCTCATGAGATATAAAATCATTACCCAATGCATTGGAGGGAGATATAGGTCCCACCCATCTTATAATGAATCCTTTCTTATGTGTGCCACATAATCATAAAACATACATCATCGCATAACACATATAACAAAAATGGGATTCTTGAAACATCATGACATCATAAATCAATTCATATATGATAAAGGAATTCATAAACATAATTCCATCACAACATAGTCAAACCAATGTAAAAATATGGATAGAAACAGAACCCTTTATTATCTTAGATGGAAAATAATTTTGATAAAACACTTGAATTGAATTCTTGAGGAAAATATCCTTTCTTCTTCAAAAACATTTTTCCTTTCATAACATGTCATACAACTTTAAAATAAAAGAAGTTGATTAAAAATAAACTTGAAAACTTGTAAAGGAAGCTTCTTTGAAGTAATGTTTTAAAAATCCATTCATGCCGTAAAAGTTAAAAAAAAACATTCTTCGTACTTTTGTCGGAAAAGTCAAAAAGTTCCTCGTACGGAAAAACGACAAAAGATTCCTTTAATATTCTTTACTAAAAACTCACCTAAGGGTAACATTGGATTTAAACTATTTCAAGTGGATGGAAACAATATTACATATTGAGGGAACATGGATGTGGATGATAAAATACACCCCAGTAAATACTTACGAATAAACAATCTCGGATAAAAATGAGATTGTGATATTTCCCTTACCTTAGGTCCAATTTGCTTTGTTCGTGTCCGAAGCTCCTGTATAATGGTTTAAATAATGTTATTGACTTATTCCAGAATCATACATATTGATATGAGATCATATATGGTCATATTATTAACTTCTTGTTAGTAATATTTCATTGTTACTTGTTACTCGGGTCTTTATAACTTTTTGTTCTTATGCGTGTTTTGTTGAATAAATTCTTATTCTTATCTTTAGGTTATAGATAATTCATTTCCAGAATGTTATTAGTGTAGTATATACCATATTCATTCATTCAATTCATTTATATAATCATTATGAAATGAAGATCATGTAGAACGAGTCGCATCACATCGTGGAGATGGTATTCCGTACGTACGCACGAGTGATGATATCGTTCCTATGATCGTGGAATTGTATTGGAGTATATATATATTATTTCAGTATCAATATTACTTCATAATAATCATATATAGTTACTCATTACACCATTATACCCATCCTTGTAAGGTGATGGTGGAAAATAGATTACACCACGGCGTGGAGACGGTATTCCGTACGTACGCACGCGCGGTGATTTCATTTTTCCGTAGGATGGATAGAAGGTGAATTAGGGTTGTTTCATATTTATAATAACATATCAGTATGTAAGTAATACTGATGTTATTAATTTATCATGAAACAACTAAAGAAGAAGAAGTTGAAGAAGAAAGAAATTGAAAATATTGGTAATGGATATTACCTCTTCTTTGGAACGCCTCTTTGAATCCTCCACTTAAGGAACTAAGATTGGTCTTTGGAGAAGACCAGGACCTCTAGGATTATTCTAGGGAAGTGGAGAGGAGAAAAGGGCAGGGTTTTGCCGAGCTTGAGTGCTCAAATTGGTGTGAGGAGGAGGGGGAGGAGGTGCCCTTTTATAAGGGAGGAGAGGGGCACCTTAGGAATATCTCAAAATATTATTTTATATTAAAGTCAAAATCGGTTTATAATGGTTCCAAAGGGTCTTATTTCGAAGCTAAAGTGGGGAAGGGTCGAAATCCTATAAACCAATAAGATTTAGACAAGTTTAGGGTATTATTTTAACCTTATAAATTAGATTTAACTCTAAGTTAATTAATTTAACTTTTACGGTGTCTTTTTGTTTTCTTTCACTATATGGTTAATACACTTACTATAACATGCCAAACGAACCCCAAATTGTTTATTATTAATATATATATCCTTATCTAAGTCATTTGGCCGAACCTTAGATTTTTAGGAATAAAATAACAATTAATAATATAATATTTGATTTAAAAACTATTTTGTGTCAATTTTGACACTATTTGATATATGATTTTTTGTGAAAGTCATAACAGAATTATATGTTCGAACCAAGTTGATTAAATCAAAATTAATATATCATAGTAACCTAGAAAATTAGTGGAATTCATAAAAAGTCTCAAATTACATTTATTTTGGTATTTATATTATTAATTTTGTCAATATTTCATTAATAAGATAATTACTGCATCATCTTTGTGTCAAAATAAATTAAATTATTTGATGTCTAAAAATTACAAATAAAATACCATCATGTAGGAAATCTTTTTAGCTTTCTAATTAATATTTACAATCGAATTTATCTTATGTATAACCCCATATTAAAAATGATTTACTTATTAAACTTTGATTTTAACTATTTTAACCCTTCTTTAAATAAATTAATAATAAATGTCCTAATCTAATCCAAGTGGGCCTAAATGGTCATATTTTATTCCTAAGTTTGTTTTTGGTCGAATTAAACTTTTCCAATAGAATTAGGACATGTGTTAGGGTAATATTGATATCATATTTACCCTTAGTTACCCTATTTACTATTAACCGCTGTAAAAAAGGTAAAAAGTTACTATTCACCAAAAATTATTTTCATCTCATTGAACCACATTTTAGTCCTTGATATTAACCGTGTCTCTCGGATTTTCGAAATTCCATTCACAGAAGCGGTAAAATTAAGTTTTATGCAAAATTCAGTTTTTTAACCTACCACTTAGTGGTTTCACTATTCATCAAAAATTGAAAGTTTTCAGAAAAATACCAAAATTTCACCCTAGGCTAATTTCGATATTCTGAGTCCAAAAATGAAGTCCATTTTGAAAAATAAAATTTATAAAATTTCAAAAAGTGGTTATTACTATTCATAACGGCTAGTTTTAATAGCATATTGTTGTTTAGTGAAACTCGGTATTGCGTACGACGCAAGCTATCGAGGAAGGTCGCGATTGCGTGTAAAGAAAGCCAAGCAAGTGTTGTGTAGAAAAAGATTCCTTTGATGATTTATATAACATAAAAGTCTCGGGTGTTACACTTTGGGTGTTTTCCCCAACATCCATATTGGGATGGTTGGATGGATGATTTCCCAATCTTTACTACTATTCCTTCATAAGAAATACATGGTGGTGGTACAAAGTTGGTGGAAATCACTGACTGATAATTTAGAAATTAGTGTGGATACCTAATATTGAATGTATTTGATATATATTTTGGTTCATTTTAGTTAGGAGGTGGCCCTACAGTTTATATCCTTCACATTCATGATAATATACTACTCTGGTAATATGGTTGTCGATGCATGTTCTATTATGTAGAAGAGGATTTATTTGTGGTACCAATGATGTGTATGATGAAATTGATTTAATCACTATATTTTTCCCATGGGAGGTTTGGGTTGGTATGGTAGGGACCCAACCAACATCATTGGTATGTTGATTTGTATTGATGGGATCAAAATTAATAGATAAGAGAAAATACCATTTGATATTTGGGCTTAATAGTGGCTACCTAGTAGGGGAATTGGATGCAGGGTAATGTTATTTATTTTTTATTACTATTAACTTTTAAAACTATTTTTTTATCTATTCATTAACATGTAGTGAGGTTTGGAAGGATATATGAAATTTATATTCTCTTATTGTTTATGTTGTTTTTTCACTATTGCATTAGTATACTATTTCCAAATCATCGTCGGAGACATTGGATATGATCACTTTGAGTGTACATATTATTCTCACTCTACATATACATAACTATATTCTCAATGTTCCAATATGGTTATGAGAACTAATATGGGCATTAATATCATGGAGATCAGAGGTTCTCTAGAGTAACTTCCAAAATTTTCTTTTTGGTAAATACACTGGAATATTTATATTTATTTCATGAAATACATGGTTTCATGGTTTTGTTTCTTTAATTATATATAATAAATTTTTGGTGGTTTTATATCTTTTACATCGATCCATCACATATATGAAGGTAAATAACCACCATTTGAGTGTTTGACACCCTTAACGCTTGTCACTAACCTATGGATTACAAGATTCTTGACTTTGGGGTCACTCTTAATCTTCACTTCCAATCCAAGAGGGGTATAAGTGGTGGGGGTATGAAACTATTTCAAATATTCATTTTCAATGTCTTATTTAATAAAAATGGAATCATAATTAAATACAAATTTCCTTAATAACGAAAAACATTTCTTTTATTGATAATTTCATCATTTTACCCCATTTTTTCAATTCCTCAATCACAAATCTATCTTTTACTTCTTACTATCTAGATTAGTTTGTTGACAATGGTTATATGACTATGTTAAGGGATACCAATATTTCATAGTCATATTTTTAAAAATATTAATCCAAATATAACATCAAACACCCATAATCATTCTTCAAAAATTTAAATAGTTTGCCCAATAAAGATACACTATAAATAATAAAACCCATCTATAATATATCATCTATTTGAATCCATATTTCCCAAATCATTAGAGGTCACATATGATATGACATAATAAATATCAAATACATATATGCATATAGCTCTTGGAAAAATATAATCTACATTTTCAGCGTAAATATTGTAATGTCCTCAGGAAACACTTTAATTAATTATTATACCACTCAAAAAATATTGTTCCATTTTACCTCCTATGAACTATAATTTAATAACCAAAATTACGAAAAAATACTTTATTGCTTAATACGTAATAATAAATTATTATGATGTTTCTCCAAAAACCACACCAAATGATCTCTGTTAATACTATAGAATAAAACCCTAAATCGTTTATAATCAATATAAGACTGAATTTGTTATAAGTAATCCATACCAACCATGACATCATATGTTTACAATATGAGTATGAATTTATTAATATTAACTGATATTTTTTTGACAACCACTTCATGTGTGTGGATCACTGTAAAATCAGACATATCTCACATTTGTTATCATAAATCATGTAGCTCACAAAGCCTTTCAAAAAAACAAGAACATAGTAGTAAAAAGCATATGCGATACACCCTAATAAAATAATTAATATTGAAAAATAATGAACATTTTATTTTAACTCTCATGAAATTAGACTACCATGTCATAAACTTCTCATAGTTGATTTTGATCATAAATAACCCAACATTATAACTATATTACTCTCAATGTTTCTTTCCTCTTGTAATTTCTCTATCCTAGAGGATAATTAATTATCATTGGTTGACCACTTTAAATAAAAATTCATAATAGTGGTATATTTTTTTAAATTATATTAAAATAATAGAGGTTGTTAGTGATGTTGATGGGAAACACATTGACCATAATAAAACACTTTAGTCCACACTAGAATCTTAGGTATGTTGGATACATAAAGTGTTGATTCATATAACTTTACAGTTATAATAGGCTATAAAAATGTCCCTAATCAAGAGTATGGGACTTTAAAGACCTATAAATCATGAATAATATTTCCTACTATATAAAATATTTTGTAATTTATTTTAATGAATATCCCCTATAGGAATGAAGTTATAAATATGATGACAATTAATCTCCCATGGATTTTTCTTATTATAGAATAAACTACTAATGGAAAAAATTCAAGAATAAATTATAAAATTCATATTTGATCTCAAAAGGATCTATAAAATGAAGTAATTGGGTGTAAAATCGATAGACACAAACTAAAGTATTCAATAGTAGAGAATTGGTGGTGTCAAAACCATACATAAAAGTGGTAAATGTATAAGAAAAAATTTCATTAAAATTTAGAAAAAATTAATACCAAAATTAAAATTACTATAAATCAATATGATGTGAATTTTTAATCATTCATCGTTATTTTGGGAATTATTTTTGAAATAGGAAAAACACATAATTCAAAAAAAAATATTCCAAATTTCACAGTTCGAGATAATAGTTAAAATAATTAATAATACCCAAAATAAGATAATGAAAATGAGTAATTTTTATGTTGATAATGAAAGAACTATTGAAAATATTTTAAGATAATTCAATGATAGAGTGAAATTAATTAAATATTTGATGAAATAATTAAATCCCACATGATTTGAGTAGAAATAAATTTAGATAAATATAGCATACGTTAATGATAATTCATTATATGTTACTAACAAAAAATTATTTTATATCATGAAATTTTAAGAGAGGCTTAATTAAAGAATAAAATAGCCCATAGTTAAAATGTTCTTGAAAATAATTATAAAAATAAATGTTTTATGATTTAATCAAATACTAATAATAAATGTTTTATAAAATTAATTATATTATAATATTACTTCAAACGAAATGATCATGCTAAATTTAAAAAAAAATTGTAAAATTGGTTAATGAAGTTAATAAAAAAACATCACCCCTATATCAAGGAAATAAGTGATCAATTATAAAAGAAACTAGTTCCCTAATGAAAGCTCAAATAACTTAATTTTTAGAATAAAATTAAAACTGTCAACATTGATTTTTTTTAATGGTTTTTAAATATTTCATTTATATTTTTGGTGATATGAAACTTTTGTGATTAAGGAACATAATTTTAGGAAATATTGGTATGGAATCTATTAATAAGGATATATTCTTTGATTAAAAATTTACAAACATTGAAAAGGGAAATAATTTTGGCATAATAAACATATTTTAATGTTGTGAATAATTTATAGGAAATTATAATTAAATGTCACACATATAATAATAATTTTTCTTCAAACCAATAATATAGGTTTTACAACAACCTACTGAAAGAAGACTATAGTAGATTAGAGAACAAAAGAATGTTTGGTTGACATAGGAATATTTTCAAAAATATAGATTTTAAATAATATGAAAAAATATTTAAGGGAATATTATTCCAAATATAAGAATAATATTCCTCTATAATGGGATAAATGTAATATTCCATGTTCTAGATAAAATATATTTTTATTTTATCTTATTTTTAATTAAACATTAATTCAATATTGGTAATAATAATATTAATAAACAAAACATTAAAGGAATATTAAATTACCCGTTAAGAAAATTAATAAATTATAATTACTATTAATTAAATAATATTTATAATTTTTTCAAATAATTTTCTAACATTTATTGATATGTTAAGAAAGATTATAATTTAGATTCATTAATTATTCCTTGATTTTCATGAAAATAACATTTTATTTATATGAATAAAAACTAAAATTATAATGATTTTTAAACAAATAAATATATTTTATTAGGTATATTTTTTATATAAATTTTGGTCAAATATATATATATAACATTTTAAAACATTGATAATGTTATAAAATAGATAAATGATTTGAATTATTAATGATAATGTAATTTATAAACACATGTAAATAATTATAAAAATATCTATATGAGTATTATTTTAGATTATTAGAATATGTAATATATTATATTATAAATAAATTATGAACTATAAAATGTGTGTGTTTGTGTGTCTGATTATTTAAATGAATATAAATGTGTGAATCAAAATGAATAAAAGTTTATTAAAAATACTAAATTAAATAAAATATAATAAACAAAAAAATCATAAACATTAAAAAAATATAATGAAAATGAATTTATTTAAATATATATATAATAGCTAACTCAAAAGCGAGGTCCCAATTTCTAGAGAAATCAAGCAGAGGACCTCAAGGATTCAAGCCAAGGTTGAGGCCATTGTGTGGGGGAGATACAATTTGAGCCATGTAGTGTTCAAAGATGGGTGAGGTATGAGGTGTTTTCACTGGTATGAATTCATATAGCATGGAGATCAGCCACCAAAAATGATTCAAAACTAGCTGGGGATTCTGAGAGACGTTTCCCATCAGTGAACTGGGCAATTTCGAGGGATCTGAATGTGGATCACCTTCTTTTAGTTTTAGTCTTCAAATCTGAATTACGTATGTGATTGTTTTATATTAATATTGATATATTTGGTTCGTAGTCTACCTGTTTCATTTTCTTCATCTGTCGTTATTAGAATTTTTTTTCATGTATATATTTTCTTGTACCTTTAGATTTTGATTTTAAATTCTGTCATTACATTGAAATCAATTTTTATTCTATTTTTCAATTAATCTAATATGTTTTGGATGATTTAGTGATTTGTTTTTAATTGATTCATCTTGAATAAGACTTATATTCTCAACTATATTTGGATTTTTTTTTCTTTATTGATTTCAAAATTTAACAAAAAAATGAATGTATAATTATATGAAAACATCAAAAAAATATGAAATTACAAGTTTATGTGTCACGTTTCTTATGATTCCTTATCTATTTTGACTTTTTTCTCTGCATTCATGGAAATATTTCATCTTCCTCAAGATCTCTACAACACTTATTTATTTATATTAGTGAAACATTGATCTATATAAGAATCGTTATTTAAAACATTGAATTCTTTCAAAATCAGCACCATGGGTTGTATTGATGTGGCGTTGTTCTTTTTCTGAATTTTCTGGCGATGTAGGTAGTGGCCTCAACTTTCCTTCCCTCATTCATTATTTCCAATTCTGAGATTATAAGAGTTGAGCAGTGGCAATAGTAAGAATAATAAGTCAAAATAAGTCACAAGAAGTCATTTCACATAAAATTTGTAATGTTTATTCTAGTTTTAAAAATAATATAAGTATTTTTTATTTATTTATTTTTGTATTTTATACTTCTAAATTTTATAAATTAAATTAATGGAAACATTTAGTTTCATATATTATTCTACACTATTTTACATAATTATATGAAGGATTTCTTAACATTGTTTTCAAATATTTTCTATTATTTAAATTTTATTTTTATGGGTACTCTTTCTTTTGTTATTTTACGGGATGTATTTATTTATTCAAAAAAACATGTTCAAGATATTAATATAAAATTAATTCACTATGAAATTTTCTTTTCAAATTTAGATATTATGATAATAATGAATATTATTTGGACCCATATATATTATATACGGTATTACTCCTTAATTTGATAAAATATTTTATATTCATTTAAGATTTTCTATTTAAAAATGATATAAAGAAATAAATAATCATTCATTTTTATTGTAAAATTTTTAATACTATAATTTATTGGATTGTATAAATATATATATATATATATATATATATATTTCAAATAATAATGGTTATTATTTAATGTCTCTACATTAAATAAATGATATTTTCATTTGATGTTTAAAATATGTTGTATATTTTCAATAATTAAAACAATCATGTCAAGTGTGGAAGCTGGACATAAAATCATGGATTTCATTTTTAATATATGATATGGTTATCATCATAACTCATTGCATATATGAACTAGTCTTCATATATGTGTTTTAATAAATCTTCTTATTATTGGAATTACTTTCAATAAATATTTTATACAGATGAGAGTTAATCTTTTAGTAATATACCATGTAAATCCTAATTTTGAAGTGATTTGGGAAATGATATTCTTAAAGAATAGTTATTTTGAAATTATATATATACATATACACACATATATATTAATTTGTTTTTTATTTTCTTAATAAGAACACTAGTGAACAATGTCAATATATATAAAGAAAGATTAAAATAATTTTACAAAACTAGGTATTTTAATAGTGTAATTATGGTAAGAAATTGGGGAGTGAACCCATCAATCAGTAAGTGGGTAGCACGAATATTTCCTTCAATGATCAAAAGTGTCCTATGTGTTTTTGGTTTTAAAATCGTGCATATTGTTTTTAGAAAAATAAAAAAAACTATTTTTAAACCATTCTTAATGTATTATTAATTTCAAATTGTTATAATATTTCATAAAATCAAAATTCATAATTATTATTAAAATTTTTCTATAAAAACACTTATTGGTAAAATTAAATCTCACCCCTTATTTTAAGTTATTTTGTATAGGTTTAGTATATTTTTCTGTATGCATTCATGTTTCATCTGTAGTTATAGAAAATAAAGCATTTTTGTTACTTATTTTTTTTATATATATTTTGTTTATTTGTATGGTTTATATATATTTCTCAAAAACTTATTTTAAAACTTCCATGGAATGCATTAATTTTTTAATTTTTTAGTTTCCTTTATAAATATAAATACACAAAAAATTTAAGCACTGAACATGGATGTGCGGGTTCATGAAATTATAATAAAAGGAAACATCAGGGATTTTTATAAATAAGAATCAAGTGTCACAATTGATGGAATAATGATAATGTTAAAAAAATAGAATCTACAAAAAAGAATATTTTTTTATAGAAGTAATATTTTATAATTATGTTTTAAAAAATTATAATTAAAAAAATCAAAATATGGTGTTTCAAAGACTATTAGGTTATTGAGTACAAGACCTAATTAATCAGATAATATTTTTGAAGAATGTATGATCTTGCTACCAGCAATGTTAGTGATGTAGAGAATGATTTAGTAATGATAAGGGATTTCATTTTATATTCTATATAATATATAAATTGGAATTCCATATTCTTGGTAAAGGATGGAGTTAGGAAATTAATTTTCCACACTTGTTTTATTAACAGATCATGTACAAGTTGATGTAGTGTTAGTTAATTTTTAAAACACAAGTTTCTATTTTCTTGTTTATTGTTAATAACAGTTAAAAAATATTATGAAAGGAGGATATATAAATTGAATCATTATTAAATATTTATGACAAATACAAAAAAGGATAATGAATTACCTAATACATTGCGATACGGGGTGATGGAATTTGAAGAGTCACCAATTTATAATAAATAGTAACAAATAAAATATGAGACAATTAAATATCATGATCCCGAAAAATTGAAGAAATATATTTTTCTATGTGATGGTTATATTATATAATAAAAATTATTAATATGTATTTATATTAACTTATTTTAATTATTGATTTCTAATAAGTGTAATAGTTGATTTGATCATGGAATATGACAATATTTAGTTTTCAATATTCTTAATAATTAATATTTATTCATCTATTAGAGATATAAAGATATAGTTTCTTTTATAATAATTATATGTCACACTGGAATAAATAATAACTTTATTATATTATTAGTAGTATGAATTCTATGTTTAGGTAAAATTAGAAGTTGGGCATTACATATCACATTATGTATATTATATTATAAATGATGATTTTCAATTATTGATTATGCTGTTATTTCTTTTAATTGGAATATTTTAATGGAAAAGAACATTTATCTTGAGAATAATAACACTTAGTTATGAATTTTTAGTTTTAGAATAACATGATAGAATCCCCTAGAAGATGTGGGGGACTGTAACTAAAATTTGAGTTGAAATTTACATCAATTTTTTATGAATGGTTGATTCACTATCTCTAAAGGTATTTGATCATTATTAAGTTATGCATATTTAGGTAGTATTGGTTTTTTTAAAATTCATGGTTTATTATAACACATACATTGGAGTATATGTTATTAAATATATAATAATTTTACTAATATTTTTAATAAAATTAAGAATCCCTAGAGTGAATTGGGTGTTTTAGAGGTTTTTGATGATGTTTCAATAGTTTTAGAGTTAGAAATTTTGAATATTAATTTAATACATTTAAATAATAAAAAATATAATTAGGATACCTCTATGTCATAAATAGGCATAAAATATAAGGTATCTAAGTAAGAGAAAGATACACAGTTAACTATTTATATATAAGTAAATCCAATATTACAATGGATATGAATGATTAATCATGAGTTTTTATATGATAAGGCATATGATATAAAATCACATATAATTTTAAATTTATTGTTATATTATTTTAATAACTACAATGTTTATTTCATTTGTATATTAATGAGGAAAATTGGTTGATATTGGAAAAGTAATTTCCATCATAAATTCAGATATATATAGAAAATTAATTTTAATTGGATTCAATATAAAAATATTAAAGGTTAATCTTTCCACATGTGATTATTTTAGATTTATAAAAGGTTGATGATTGTTAATCTCAGTTACATTTAGTTTCAAATTTTTTGGTATGGAAACAATCCCATGTAATGTTGACATTTGGATGAAAATTTACTGGAATAAAAATTAAGGTAGAGAAAAAATGAAGTGAAAAAAGAAGTGGGGATTCACAGAAGGTCGATGAAATGTTACTAAATAATATTTCAATAAGGATTTTCATAAATCAATAAAATAAATATTATTACTTTATATATGAAAGAATTATTAATGTTGAAGGAAATAATATTTTCCTTCCAATATTGGATCATTTATTATGATAATATAGAAGTGGATGTGCTACTATTGATCATCTAGAAGAATGTGAGAATACTATGATTGATAACCTTTTATCTAAATAATACGTAAGTAATCAAATACAATTATTTAAATATTTTTACATCAAGTGAAGATATGTAACATGATTATATTGAATCATAAAGAGTACTGATGTTATTTTTTAGAGGATGTGGTAGAGGAAATGGATCAGCGAAAGTGTGTTTTCATTATTCATCATAAATATAAGGGACCATATATAATTGTATCGTGAGACATAAGCTGGAAGGTAAGAGTTAAAATAGTAAATGATGATACATTGAAAAATTTATTCACATTGTGATTTTGGCTGATATCTATGATTTTGATTCCACTCCATAAAATAAAGACAGATTCACTCACTTTTAGAAAAAAAACTATATCAAGCGATGTTATCTACTTTTTGTGTAGTTTTTTGTACGGTATAATTATATCATGGTTAAAAGAACTATTTTATTCAACCTAGGAGGTGTAAAAGTGTTAATAGAATAGTTTTTATGAATATTTATCCAAATTAGTTCACCTACCCCCGCCCCCACCAAAGTGGTTGTACATGTTACAAGGGAATACATAATATTTTATTCCTATGACATTTCATTATGACCATAAAATAAATTTTCCTATGAAACTTGTAACACCCTAACCCTAGTTACCTAGATTTGGTGCATTATTACATAACATTGGCATGATACAAGGAAATCATGTCTTGAAAGACCGATCAGTTTAGTAGCCTTGGAAATACTAGATACATTAGTAGTTTTACATTACATTATAAAATAAAAAACTAAAACAACATTATTTCCATATAACACACTCATATCCCCTCATACTTTCCCTGCTGATCAGTCATAAAATACTTCTTCACATCTTGGAAAAAATAAAGCATAGAAAGGGGTGAGCTTAGATGCTCATTAAGGTTAAAAATATAGCGGAAACATTCATAAATAAGCATAAAAATTTAAGGAAATTTATAAGACTAAAACAAAATCCTTTTAAATATGAACTTAATCATATTATGGAAAAGATAAAATCAAATAATCCCATTTACTTATTCACATGGATATTTAACTAGTCGAATAATCACATACAATATCAATAGTCACTTTCATAATGATGGAATGCATAATGCCATAATTCATAACCACATATTCAAGGCCTTGTTCCAAGAATACAAATAATATTTTAATGAGTCCTTATTCCAAGACACTAGTTTGTCTCATGAGACCTACCGATGCATTTAGGAGCTATAGTGGGCTTCACCTGTCACTTACTAAGTCCAATGAATTCCTCATATGAAAAGGTTTAAACATAACATAAACATTCGTATTAAAACTAGCATATGAAATGTCAATAATTTAACCATAAACCATGAATTGTATAAAAGTAACACATCCACAGTCAAAGATATCACAAAACCTTCAATACAATACAGAAGATTTGTATCATAAAGAATCAACTTCAAAAAAGTGTAAAATCCATCAAATGATGTAGACATAGATGAAATCAAAACTATTTGAGAGAAATATCCCTTTTTTTAAATCATTTAAAGTCACAAAATTATAAAATAACACATTTATTTAGAAAGTATTCTTATAAATCTTGTAAGGGAAGCTTTGACAATTTTATAACCATAGATAATAACCGCACCCACCATATAATTTAAAAAAACATTCATACCTTAATTTTTTCGAAAAGGTTATAAGGTACCTTGTTTGGAAAATGACGGAAAGACTCCTTTAAAACCATTTTATAAAAAGTAAAAAATGGGTATAAATGACTTTAACCCATAGTCTAGTAAATATTAAAAATGTTTTGGAATACATTTTTAAGAAACATGTATGTGGATGATTTAAAGGTCCTAGTAGATACTTACGTAGAAACAATCTCAGATAAAAAAGAGATTTTGAAATTAACCATTACCTTATTCTTTTCCCTGGTCGAGGGTAGGTTAATCTCTTTTATAATGGTGAAATCATGGATATTAAATTATTCAATAACCATATAAATTAATTTGATATCATATATGATCTTCTAATATTGCTTTTTTACTGATATTTCAGTAGTATCGTCGTTTCGGGTGTTAACTGATTTGTTTTCCATTATATGCTTTATTATGTAAGTAATGTTTGTTGTGGATATGATATATAATATTCATATTTATAATGACATTAAGTCATTAAACATTATTTTTAATCACAAAATGAATATTATTCTTGAATGGATATGATGTGGAATAAATCTCATCACGTTCATCGAGACGGTAATCCGTACGTACGCACGAGTGACAATATCATTTTTTTGATATTAAAATAATATATAATTGGATGTTATATAATATATAAAGAATCATTATCATGTTATATTTATTATTTAAATCAATTATAGATCATTATTATATCCATCCAAATAATAATATATTGAATAACAACTACACCACGACGTGGAGACAGTAAGCCGTACGTACGCACGTATGTTGACATGTCATTCAAAGGATGGATAGAATAATGAATAAGGATCTACCATATTTATAATAACATCATAGTATATAGAATATACTATAGTTATTATTTTATAATGGAATCAATAAAGAATGAGTAAGTGGAAGAAGAATGGAACTTGAAAGAGGTGATGAAATATTTACCTCTTCCTTGGGTTCTTCCTTTTGATTTAAAAAATGGGCTCCTTCCGCTGGCTTTATAAGTAAATGAAGGCCTCTAGGATGATGGTAGGATAGTTGAGATAATGGGAAGTGCCCTTTGAAGGTGTGAATTTTAGATAAGGGGAAGTGCCCTTTTATAAGAGGGGTGAGGCGCACCTTAGGAAATGATTGAAATATTATTTTATAATAAACTCTTTTTCGGTTTCTGAAGGCTCAAAAATGATTTATTTCGAGGATAAGGTGGGAATTGGTCAAACAAAACTCAAGAAATTGGATTTATATAGGTTTGGGTCACTATATTAACCTTATCTTCTATATTTAACTCTTAGTTAATTAGTTTGACATTTACCATGTCTCTTTGTATTTATATATTATATGGTTAATAAGAAAACTATAAAATTATAATAGAACCTTAAGTGGTTAATTAATGAAATATATAATATTATTTAAGACATTAGGTCGAACCATATATTTTTAGCAATAGAATATAAATTAGTAATATAATATTTGTTTTAAAAACTCCTTTATGCAAATTTTGACACTATTGGGTATTTTGTTTTTGTTAAATTCCTAACAGCATTATTACTACGAAACAAATTCAATTAATTAATCCTAACATGTCATATTTACTTAAAAAGTTATTTTTTGGAATCAAAACATTGAAGTTATATTTATTTTAACATCTGTAATACCATTTATTTGATTCGTTCATTAATAAGGAAAATATTACATCATCATTGTGTCATAATTAAATTTAATTATTCAATGTCTAAAAATTAAAAATAAAATACCATTATGTAGGGAATTTTTTTATATTTTTAATTAATATTTATATTCTAAGAGATAACATATATAACCCTATGTAAAAATTGTTTTACTGAAAGATATAGGTTTATGTCATTTTTCTATTTACATTATCTTAATTAATATAAAGTGTCATTATCATTTACAACTGGCTCCATGGGGTCCCCAAATTGACCCAAGGATGCCCATTTTGGGACATGTATCATCCAATAGGTTTAGAATACATGTTAGGGTAATTTAATATTATTATATTATTATTATTATTTTACCCTTATTTACCGTATTTACCATTTTACCATGGTAAATAAAATATTTTCCGAAGTAATTATTTAAAATGTCTAAAAATAAAAGTTACCTATTTACAAAATTTGGACCTCCTAATTAAAAATATGGAATCCATTTTTCTATATTCAAAACACAGAAGTGGAAAAAATTATTTTAAAATTAATTCCCGTTGCCAAAACGAAAAACGTGTTTTTAAGAAATAATAACTATCAAAAGATTGACACTTGCTTATGTCTAGTTTAAATGTGAAATTATGTCCAATGACCATAATTGGATTACATGGTAAAAATATAATATAATTATACTTAAAAATCACTCAATATTACAATTTATCACTATAAATTATTTTGATTAAAGGAGTTGTTTTTAATTAAAATTTATTATTTGTCACTATTCATAAAAAAAAGGATGTTTTCAGAAAAATACCAAAAATTCACCCTAAACTAATTTTGATATTCTGAATCCAAAAATGAATTCCATTTTTAATGATAAAATTGATAAAATTTCATAAAGTGTTTATTACTATTCATAACGGCTAGTTTGATTGGTCGCGATGTGTTAGAATCTTGAAGTTGTGTACAACGCAAGCTATTAAATTATTCACAGGGAAACGTATCATGGAAGCTTGATGTGTTACAAAACATATTTAATGGGGAATATAATTGAGGAAATAATTATTGAATAATGGTTAGATTAAAATACTTAATCCTTATATATATATCATTGAACATAGTATTCAGATTTCTTTACTCAATAATATATATTGTTTAAATTTTATTGAGAGATATTATACCATATACTTCTATAACATTATATGTTCATTATTTTTATTATCTTTAAACAATTAAATTCAGAATTTTTCATTTAGATCATTTAGTATTTGATTAAAATGTTACTCTTTGCATTATCTTATATCATTACAAAGATATCATAATAAATTTCTAGTCCTAAAGATACATTAAATTTGATTCATTCTTGTATAACTATTTTACAAACAAATATAATATTCATTACTGGAATATTTAAAAAAATGACCCAATTAAATATTAATTTTACATGGTATTTTGGAAATTTATTAAATAATTCCAAAATACATATTTATTCTTTATAATATTTCACTAAATGGTTGGAATTATATATCACATATTGTAATAAATAATTTATATAAAAAAAATTCATATAATAAAAAATTTATTAAACATATCTATATTGAAAATATATATCAAAATTAATAAAACCATAAATCATTTTTATAAAATCATAATCACATCTTATTGATGATAACTAATTTTTAATAATAAAAAATATCTTATCAGATAATATAAATACATCTGAGAAATATAAAACCATTAAATCTTATAAATCTACTAAATATTTCAATTTTTCCTATAAATTCTACTACATTATGCTAAAACCCTTTTCGTTTTCATATAAATAAACAATTTTATCTTTAACCATCATCTTTTTATCTACCTTTCACCAAAATAAATATTAATAAAAATGATACAAAAAATTGTTTATTTCATTTTCCTTTATAAATATTTTAATTTAATTAAATTTTATAAAAAAAATATAATCATGAGATTGAAGATGAAGTAGAGATGATGGCGAATACAGGAGATCTCCTCTTTGAATCTGACGATGGCGAATCCTTGCTTCTTTGGCTTTGACCTTGATTTCTTCGATGGATTCGTTTAACCCGGAATGAGAATTGGCCTTCCCGAATGACTATGGCCCCCTGACGAATTCGATCAAATATTTCGGTTCTCAAGAACCCTCAAATCTAAGGAGGAAGGGACTTTCATTCGCAGAAGCACTTTCTGGCCCCGCAGATCCAATCAATGAGGAATCACATAGATCCTCTAATGTAACAAGACTAGAAAACGGGGTTTCTCCATAGTTATAGATCCAGAGGCTCTTTAGAAAAGAATCAATCTATGTAATTTTTCAGTCCTTGGGTGCGTTATTTATTCAAAGGGTGATAGGCCCTGGTCTTATGCTGATATCAAAAATTGAATCTCTCATTGTTGGGGTAATCTCGATTGGAGTTTGATCCTGATTGGACGAGGTTTTTTCACATTATTCTTCAATATAAGGATGCCTTGACCTCTGTGTGAAACATTGGGAATTTACAGTTGAAACCTGGTTTTCTTCGGATCTCTGAATGGGACGTCAACTGTAATCTCTTTAACCTCAGGCAGTCGAATGCGCAGCTATGGGTGAGGTTTCATGGTATGAATTGGGTTTATTGGCACCCAAATATCTTGAATGATCTAGGATCTTGCATTGGTATACCGATCAGAATGGATCAATGGAATTTGGAAGTAGAATTGGGATTCTATGCCCGAATATTAGTTGATGTAAACCTGGAAAATAAGAGGCCTAAGAGTATATATTTCCTTGCTAATGGGAATTGAACAGAAGTAAGGGTGGAGTATGAGAATGTCCCCTCCTTCTGTGAGGTATGAAAAATGGTGGATCATTCAGTTTCTAATTGTAGAGTGCTTCAAAATAAGGTTAATGCACCTAACGTTGTGGAGTGGACTAAGGTCAATAAGAGCAGGAAATCAAAAAATTTACCTCTTGAAATGAAAGAAGGCATCAGGGAGCAGGCTGGAACATCCAAGGCTCCCCTTATGATTCAACTGATCATTAAACAGGTACAGGTTCTTGAGACAAATAATACTTTTTCTAAGTTGCAGCTTTGCACATCCTCTGAAAAACAAACCTGGGCTGAAATGGTGGAGGAGGAAGAGTCTAAAAATTCTAATCCTCCTACTTCTCATTCTAGGGTGGATCATGCATTGATTTCCCCCTCTGAACAAGAAATAAAGGAGGATGTTGATATGGTTTTGGCCTTTTTTAATGACTTTTTCAACCTGGCCCTTGGTCTTCAGCAACAAATGGAGGATGATTTCATTTCTATAATTTTTTTTAATGAAATCAGGGATCTGGTTTGGTCTTTAACGGATGATGACACCTCAGTTGCTTCTCTAAAAAGTACCTCAAATCCGGTAGATACTTTCACTCCTTCCGGGTCTTCGCCTCCTTCTGGACAGGCTCACATGAGTCTTGCTTCGACACTGAAAATAACACTAGAGGGGATGACTTTTTAAATGAATCCATGCACAACTAAGGTACATGTTTGCAGTATCCCGGAGACCCCTTCTAAGATGCAGGAAGTTCAGTCCATCATAGGCCATAATCAGGATGTTGTCTTCTCTAGTATTATTGAACCTACTGCTACAAATAAATTGCAGGGGATCAGTCCTGTGGATTGCAAGAATTCCTCCAACAACATCTTGAATCAACAAGTCCAGACAGATACGGCTAGCTATGGTCTATCTGTCAAAGGGAAGGATGCTTTGTCCAGGACTGCTGATATAAATGATCTATTGTCTCCTATGCCCAAAAAAGGCTGTAAGGCCACCTAAAAAGCATGGAGGTAAAAATGTGAGGGGTCCAAACCCCGGCCTCAATTCTAAATGAAGATTATGTTTTGGAATTTCCATGGTCTGGGCAATATGGAAACATGCAGATCCATTCGGTTATTCATTTAGAAACACAAACCTATTCTTATAGGTTTGTCTGAGCCTAATAAAATCTTCTCCTCTGGAATTTCTAACATGGAGAACATGGGATTTCATCTAATTGACACCAATAGGTGTTCAAAATATGTCAATAGTCTATGGGTGATGGCTCACCATTCTATTGGAAACACCATCATGGTGATGTCAAGTGATCATCATGTCACCTATTCCTTTAATTACCTTGGTTCCCATTTTACCTGTTCTTTCATCTGTGCTCACAACAGGTATCAGGATGGAAGGAATCTGTGGATGGATATTACATCTCTCAAATCTTCCACCTCTGATACTTGGTTATTATTTGGGGACTTCAATGCAATTTTTAATCCAGATGAGAAAATGGGAGCTGCAAACACCTCAATATCCTTCAGGGAGTTCAGATTATGTGTAACATCCCAGGTAATTAAAGAATAAATAATTTTCATATTTATTAATATTAGAGAATTAAATATGAATTTTAATTAAAAGGGGTTGCTATGTTCGATAGCGTACCCAATACGCAACGATGAGTTTCTTTGAAACTTACGCAGCACACTAGTAATATAATAATATTATGTTAGTTAACAAGTAGCCGTTGTACTGGCGGGAATGAATAGAAATAACTAAAATATGAATAGATATGTTTTTATATGTTTTTACATTTACCCAATAAAAGATAAAGGCTTAAAATACGGAAAGAGTTCAATTTTAGGCTTTTATACTCTAATTTTCACTAAAGGTTCACTTATCACCTTTTAATGGTGAACCGTCATTAAATATAGTTTTGATCACTCTTATACATTCTTTTGGACCAAATAAAACTCTTATTAAGAATCGAGACATCAAATTTTACTTTGTGTAATTTTTGGTACCTTTCTGATAAAGTTCATTTTTTTATGAATAGTGTAAAATGTTGTATTTTACATCAAAACTGCTTTTTAATCTAATTTATTGATATGATTAGATTATGTTTTGATTTGGTTTTGAAGTGGAATTAGAATATATTTTTACCATTTTATCCAATAGTGGTCATTGGAATCAATTTCACTTTGAAATTAGACTTAAACTGGTGTCAATCTTTTGATACTTATTGTTTTGTAAAAACACGCTATTTGCTCTGGCAGCGGGAATTAATTATTAAATTAATTAATGTGACTTATATGATTTGAATTTTGTAAAATGGACTTCATTTTTGAATTCGGAATATCAAATATAGCTTAGGGTGAATTTTTGGTAATTTTCTGAAAAACTTCAATTTTTGATGAATAGTGAAACCACTAAGTGGTAATCAAGCAAACTGTTTTTTTCAGTTAAATTAAAGTTTACCACTAATGTGTATTGAATTTTGAAAATCCGACATACATGGTTGTCATTAAGAAGTAAAATGTGGTTCAATGAGATTAAAATAATTTTTTGGTGAATAGTAACTTATTAAGTTCTTAATCGCGATTAGTGGTAATTAGTGTAGTTTAAGGTATAAATAATGATTTAATAATATGAAATGACCTATACACATGTCCCAACCCCATTGGTTGTGTCATGTCCGACCAAGACAAGCCATGGCCTAACTTGGGGACCCCATGGATCCACTTTTGTTGGGAAGTAACATAAATTACTTTTTATTTAATGTTAAAGTGAAAATAACACTAACATAAATCGTTTTACTAAAACAATTTTTAAGTGGGGTTATACAAGTCCAAATTTCGATTATAAATAGTCATTGGAAAGATAAAAAGATTTCCTATATCATAGTATTTTTTTTATAATTTTTAGACATTAAATAAATTAAATTATTTATGACATAATAATGATGCAGCGATGACATCATTATTTGGCGATTTAAATAAAACAGAAAGATAATGTAAAATCTAAAACCTACACATGGACAAAACCAATTGGATGAGTGGATTTCGAAGCCTTATCACCTTATCCACGAATTATATCAATGTGGGACCTTTTAGAACCGAAACACATTTTCAAATAAATTAATATTTCTTTACTTTCCAAAAGTGCCCCTCCTCTCCTCTTATAAAAGGCCCCCACCTCTACCTCTTTTCACACACTCTTCAAGCCTTTGGCTCGGCCAACCCCTGCCCATTTTCTCTCTACACATCCCTCTCCTCATCCTAGAGGATTCCCTTTGGGCAGAAGCCTTTCAAAGGAAGCCTTTAGGCTCAAATCAAAAGGAGTTACACTTTTTAAAGGTAATTCATTCTCTCAAGTTCATTTGTTTTATTTTGCTTCTCCAACCCCCTAAACTCTTTTTATTTACTTCTTTTGTAACAACACCAGTATCTTAAATATACTAGGATGTTGTTATAAGATTTATTTGAGCTACACTCTCACACAACTACATCAAATGGTTAAAGAACATATGGTTTCCGTGGATGGTGAAATTCTGCCTCCCGAAACGATGATTGTTCAACACTCATTAAACACCTTCAAAGGTGGCCATTATGATGTCACTATTTTTATATATGATATGTAATATGTTTATGTTTTACTTATGCTTCTGTATTTTTCATTTGTGTCTTACCTTTATGGCTTCCATTATGGGTATACGCGATATCTTCATTTAAGGAAGTGCGGACTACCGCCCCCTCAAAGTGATGTGATTCGTTAATGCCATATGTGGGACGTGTAAAGGATGGATTTAAAGTTATTATATATGATGTTATACTGGAATTATAATATACCTATATATATCATTATCATTTATTTCCATTAAAGTATGAGATAGAAATGAAAGTAGCGTTCATGCGTACGTACGGACTACCGTCTCCATGAACGGTGCATTTCATTTCTTATCCCCAAATGTAATGTACTGTTAAAAGTACATGTATATAATGGATATATATAATTAATGATATATCTAAATGATGAATATAATTCTGGAATTAAAATATACATAAGTCTCATTTAGTTTTAATTCCATTAATATGACAAAGAAATGAAAGTAGCGTTCATGCGTACGTACGGCTTACCGTCTCCATGAACGATGCATTTCATTTCTTACCTCTAAATGATTATGTAATATTTTAAATACATGTATGTACTGGATATATATGACATATATGATATCTACATCATGAATACCATTCTGGATATAATGAAACATTGACCAAATTAACAACATGTAAGTGTAAGAAGTCTATTTTTGACTTAAGAACCAAATACCGACAAAATGAACATTATTAACTTAAATAATTACATGATGTTCATAACATGGTATAAAAGGAATAATGAACTTGAAAAAGGTTCTTAAGCAAGTAGAGATTAACTAAAATTTTATTATTCAGGAGTTTAAAGAACGGTCGGGTCAAGTCGGATACGAGGTATGGGAACTTCTTAACCCAATTTCCATTCTTTGGGTTAATCTCCTACTTTCAAATTGTGTCACTATATTATTATGTCGTATCTTGTATTTATACTTTATTTATGTGTACTTATAGTGAATACACATAATATATCTATTTCATTTTTAAAAATTATCTTTGTATGGGACTTCGTCTCAATCTCCTTTCGTTGAGGCATATTTTATTTTATACACAACTTTCTTTTATACGGTGTATAAACCCCTTTGACTTTTAAGTTTATTCAAAAGGAATCTTTTTTTATACGAAGCGTTTACTAAACGACAAAAGGGAATGTTTTTGTCGTACGTATGCGGCGACAACGACTTCTCCGCTGTCGTGACCGTTATTTGAGTTTCGGCTTCTTCTACAAGCCATTCCTTCTTTTTAAAAGAAAAATAAATACCATGTTTTACTTTTCTTTTATTTTGGTATTGAAAATGGTTTTCATAATATTTTTATATCAATGTGTGGTATTGATATCTTGTGATTGAATGGTGGAAATTTTATGTTTCCTTTATGCATGTTTTATGTGATACGATTATGTTGAGGTTCTTGGGCATTATTATGAAGAACGGGTGGTTCCGTGATAAACTAAGGGCGGGTGAGCCCGTTATAGCTCTCCAATGCATTGGGTAACGCGAAGGAGTGAAACGTTAAGGTTTCTCCGAAGAGATTTTAGGGAATATACTGTGATGGGTATTCCAAACGTAACCAAGAGGGTTACCCCCTACGTAAGAATGTTATGAATGCCTCAAGTTACCTTTATGTATTATGATTTATATGATTTATTCATGTTTTTATGAGGTATGTTAAAGTGCCTATGTTTTATGGGTAAAGTATGATTTCATTCTTATGTATATATGAACTCATGTTTCCTTTCCATGTTTTTTTTTATAACCCATACTGAGTTTTTATGCTCATCCCAAGTTTTTGAAATGTTTTTCACAGGTCAAGGGAAAGGTACATGATAAGATGATAGAGTCAAGGATGTGTCAAGAAATAATCCATGTTTTATTTTAAATGTGTTTCCATTGATGGGAATGAAGAATACTATCTTTATGTAACCACTTTGTTTATATGTGGAATGTAATGCAAGTTTTATGATCTAATTCTCTAAAACTCTAAACCCGAAAAGATCCTCAACGTGTAATCTTGTAATAACTCAAGATTAAGTAAGGTTTAAGGCTGGGGCCTTATAGTTGGTATCAAAGGTCGGTTTAGACAACTTTAGGAGTTAGAAAAGTGTTAAATTATAATATGATTGAAATGATATAGCATTTACAGATTACCATGTTGCTTCGCCTAAGATATTTCCATGTTCAGAATGGTTTTCCGCAGAGGAAACAGGGAAGCAGTGCTAGGAAGGCATACAGAAGGAAATAACCTTCCAAATCAGCAACCTGAGATGGTCGGAATCGGAACTGAAAAGTTTGTTGCAGTGATGGCACAGTTGACTCAGGCTATAAATGGTGGTGGTATCCATGCACGAGATCAGCCAGATCAACCGCAGAGGAACATGTCAGTGGTGGAACATTTCATGAGGCAACATCCACCATCATTCAGAGGATCATCTGACCCTGTGCAAGCTGAAGGGTGGATTAAAGCACTGGAGAATATTTTTGATGTCATGGGGTGTTCAGACAATCAAAAGGTTAGTCTTGCTATTTACCGTTTGGAGGGTGAAGCAGATCAGTGGTGGTCTATGGTTAAAAATATCAGGGATGCCGATGAGATTGATGCTCTTGACTGGGATGAATTCAAAGGTATGTTTCTTGAGAAGTATTTTCCTAAGGCTGTTCGACTTAGGATGGAAAAGCAATTCTTGGAATTGAGGCAAGAGGAAGACTCAGTGGCTTCCTATGAAGAAAGGTTCACTCGATTGGCAAGGTATGCTCCAAATTTTATCCGGGACCTTGATAGTAAAATCAATCGTTTTTACTCAGGATTAAAGCCAAAGTATCGAAGGGCATTAGCTTCTCGTGAGTTTAAAAGTTATGAAAAGCTTGTTCGATGTGCTGAGAAGGTGTAAATGGAGTTTGCCGATGACCAAGTTTTCTATAACAACCAGCAGAAGAAGAGACCGAGGTGGCAGGAGAAAGGTAATAATTCTTCAAAAAAGTCTGATGGTAAGAAAACTAAGTTTCCAGTTTGTGATAAATGTGGAAAAAGGCATGCTGGGGAATGTCTTCTGAATTCTGGAAAGTGCTACCGATGTGGTAAGATAGTACATAAGGCTCGTGATTGCACTGAAAAGGATCAAGGTGAAGGTAAGAATAAATTTGATTTACAGTTAGTGAAATGTTATAAGTGCAATGAGATGGGTCACTATGCAAACGAGTGTCCGACAAGGAGCTTGAGTGATGGGAAGCAGCTAGACTACAAGTAGAAAGGGGTGGTGAAATCCTTTGCAACAACTTCAGCAGATGTTGGGCCATCGAATGAAGTGGTGTCAGCTCCAGGGAGCTCAGTATTTTTCGAAGATTGACTAGAGGTCAGGGTACCATCAGTTGAATGTAAAAGAAACAGACGTTCCGAAGACTGCGTTCCGTACTAGATATGTCCACTATGAATTTGTAGTAATGCCTTTTGGGTTAACCAATGCACCTGCTGTATTCATGGACCTTATGAATAAAATTTTCCATGAGTTCTTGGATAAGTTTGTGTTTGTGTTTTGAGGTTTGGGAAGAGGTTGTGTGTGCCTTGTGGTTCACAGTTGAAGACAGAGTTGTTATGTGAAGCTCATAGTTCTCTGTTTTCAGTTCATACGGGCAGTACTAAGATGTATAGAGATCTGCGGGAGTATTACTGGTGGGATGGAATGAAAGGAGATATTGCTGATTTTACTGTGAAGTGTTTGACTTGTCAACAGGTTAAAGCAGAGCGGCAGTTACCGAAAGGGATGCTTCAGCCTTTACCAGTTCCAGAGTGGGAATGGGAGAATATATCCATGGACTTTGTTGTTGGATTACCGAAGACATCTCGAGGTAATAATGCAATCTGGGTTATTGTTGATCGCTTCACCAAATCTGCTCATTTCCTTGCTATACGAGATACTTTCTCTCTTGATCAACTTTCCCGTTCGTATCTTAAAGAGATAGTCAGGTTACATGGAGTTCCCCTCTCCATTGTATCAGATCGTGATCCCAGGTTTACCTCTAACTTTTGGAAAGGCCTTCAGAAGTCGTTGGGTACTGAATTAAATTTTAGTACAGCTTTTCATCCTCAATCAGATGGGCAGTCAGAACGAACAATTCAGACATTGGAGGATATGCTACGAGCTTGTTCTATGGATTATTAGGGAAGTTGGGACCAACATCTTTCTTTGGTTGAGTTTTCATATAATAACAGTTTTCATTCCAGTATACAGATGGCACCATTTCAGGCATTATATGGGAAGAGGTGTCGAACTCCAGCTTTCTGGGATGAAGTGGGTGAAAGGAAGTTGATGGGACCAGAATTGGTAGAAGAGATGGCAGAAAAAGTTCAGCTGATTCAGAAACACATGAGAACAGCTCAGAACAGGTAGAAGAGTTATGCGGATAACCGGAGGAAGGATCTATCTTTTGAGGTAGGTGATCATGTTTTTCTCAAGGTTTCTCCTTGGAAAAGTGTGATGAGATTTGGTAAGAAAGGAAAGTTGAGTCCAAGGTTCATTGGACCATACGAAATTCTAGATAGAGTTGGATCAGTTGCATACCGAGTGGCTTTACCTTCGATTTTATCTCAGGTACACAATGTTTTTCACGTTTCGATGTTGAGAAAGTATATGCCAGATCCATCTCATGTTTTGAGTCCAGAGGTAGTTCAGCTGGAAGAGAACCTATCTTATGAGGAACAACCGGTCCAGATTCTTGACCACAGGGAGCAAGTGTTACGGAATAAGGTGATTAAGCAGGTAAAGGTTTTGTGGAAAAACCACATGATTGAAGAGGCAACATGGGAATCTGAAAATGCTATGAGGGATAAATACCCCCACTTATTTTGATAAGTGAATAAAATTGCGAGGACGCAATTCCCAAAAGGGGGGAAGGATGTAACATCCCAGGTAATTAAAGAATAAATAATTTTCATATTTATTAATATTAGAGAATTAAATATGAATTTTAATTAAAAGGGGTTGCTATGTTCGATAGCGTACCCAATACGCAACGATGAGTTTCTTTGAAACTTACGCAGCACACTAGTAATATAATAATATTATGTTAGTTAACAAGTAGCCGTTGTACTGGCGGGAATGAATAGAAATAACTAAAATATGAATAGATATGTTTTTATATGTTTTTACATTTACCCAATAAAAGATAAAGGCTTAAAATACGGAAAGAGTTCAATTTTAGGCTTTTATACTCTAATTTTCACTAAAGGTTCACTTATCACCTTTTAATGGTGAACCGTCATTAAATATAGTTTTGATCACTCTTATACATTCTTTTGGACCAAATAAAACTCTTATTAAGAATCGAGACATCAAATTTTACTTTGTGTAATTTTTGGTACCTTTCTGATAAAGTTCATTTTTTTTATGAATAGTGTAAAATGTTGTATTTTACATCAAAACTGCTTTTTAATCTAATTTATTGATATGATTAGATTATGTTTTGATTTGGTTTTGAAGTGGAATTAGAATATATTTTTACCATTTTATCCAATAGTGGTCATTGGAATCAATTTCACTTTGAAATTAGACTTAAACTGGTGTCAATCTTTTGATACTTATTGTTTTGTAAAAACACGCTATTTGCTCTGGCAGCGGGAATTAATTATTAAATTAATTAATGTGACTTATATGATTTGAATTTTGTAAAATGGACTTCATTTTTGAATTCGGAATATCAAATATAGCTTAGGGTGAATTTTTGGTAATTTTCTGAAAAACTTCAATTTTTGATGAATAGTGAAACCACTAAGTGGTAATCAAGCAAACTGTTTTTTTCAGTTAAATTAAAGTTTACCACTAATGTGTATTGAATTTTGAAAATCCGACATACATGGTTGTCATTAAGAAGTAAAATGTGGTTCAATGAGATTAAAATAATTTTTTGGTGAATAGTAACTTATTAAGTTCTTAATCGCGATTAGTGGTAATTAGTGTAGTTTAAGGTATAAATAATGATTTAATAATATGAAATGACCTATACACATGTCCCAACCCCATTGGTTGTGTCATGGCCGACCAAGACAAGCCATGGCCTAACTTGGGGACCCCATGGATCCACTTTTGTTGGGAAGTAACATAAATTACTTTTTATTTAATGTTAAAGTGAAAATAACACTAACATAAATCGTTTTACTAAAACAATTTTTAAGTGGGGTTATACAAGTCCAAATTTCGATTATAAATAGTCATTGGAAAGATAAAAAGATTTCCTATATCATAGTATTTTTTTTATAATTTTTAGACATTAAATAAATTAAATTATTTATGACATAATAATGATGCAGCGATGACATCATTATTTGGCGATTTAAATAAAACAGAAAGATAATGTAAAATCTAAAACCTACACATGGAAACAACCAATTGGATGAGTGGATTTCGAAGCCTTATCACCTTATCCACGAATTATATCAATGTGGGACCTTTTATAACCGAAACACATTTTCAAATAAATTAATATTTCTTTACTTTCCAAAAGTGCCCCTCCTCTCCTCTTATAAAAGGCCCCCACCTCTACCTCTTTTCACACACTCTTCAAGCCTTTGGCTCGGCCAACCCCTGCCCATTTTCTCTCTACACATCCCTCTCCTCATCCTAGAGGATTCCCTTTGGGAATAATCCTTTCAAAGGAAGCCTTTAGGCTCAAATCAAAAGGAGTTACACTTTTTAAAGGTAATTCATTCTCTCAAGTTCATTTGTTTTATTTTGCTTCTCCAACCCCCTAAACTCTTTTTATTTACTTCTTTTGTAACAACACCAGTATCTTAAATATACTAGGATGTTGTTATAAGATTTATTTGAGCTACACTCTCACACAACTACATAAAATGGTTAAAGAACATATGGTTTCCGTGGATGGTGAAATTCTGCCTCCCGAAACGATGATTGTTCAACACTCATTAAACACCTTCAAAGGTGGCCATTATGATGTCACTATTTTTATATATGATATGTAATATGTTTATGTTTTACTTATGCTTCTGTATTTTTCATTTGTGTCTTACCTTTATGGCTTCCATTATGGGTATACGCGATATCTTCATTTAAGGAAGTGCGGACTACCGCCCCCTCAAAGTGATGTGATTCGTTAATGCCATATGTGGGACGTGTAAAGGATGGATTTAAAGTTATTATATATGATGTTATACTGGAATTATAATATACCTATATATATCATTATCATTTATTTCCATTAAAGTATGAGATAGAAATGAAAGTAGCGTTCATGCGTACGTACGGACTACCGTCTCCATGAACGGTGCATTTCATTTCTTATCCCCAAATGTAATGTACTGTTAAAAGTACATGTATATAATGGATATATATAATTAATGATATATCTAAATGATGAATATAATTCTGGAATTCAAATATACATAAGTCTCATTTAGTTTTAATTCCATTAATATGACAAAGAAATGAAAGTAGCGTTCATGCGTACGTACGGCTTACCGTCTCCATGAACGATGCATTTCATTTCTTACCTCTAAATGATTATGTAATATTTTAAATACATGTATGTACTGGATATATATGACATATATGATATCTACATCATGAATACCATTCTGGATATAATGAAACATTGACCAAATTAACAACATGTAAGTGTAAGAAGTCTATTTTTGACTTAAGAACCAAATACCGACAAAATGAACATTATTAACTTAAATAATTACATGATGTTCATAACATGGTATAAAAGGAATAATGAACTTGAAAAAGGTTCTTAAGCAAGTAGAGATTAACTAAAATTTTATTATTCAGGAGTTTAAAGAACGGTCGGGTCAAGTCGGATACGAGGTATGGGAACTTCTTAACCCAATTTCCATTCTTTGGGTTAATCTCCTACTTTCAAATTGTGTCACTATATTATTATGTCGTATCTTGTATTTATACTTTATTTATGTGTACTTATAGTGAATACACATAATATATCTATTTCATTTTTAAAAATTATCTTTGTATGGGACTTCGTCTCAATCTCCTTTCGTTGAGGCATATTTTATTTTATACACAACTTTCTTTTATACGGTGTATAAACCCCTTTGACTTTTAAGTTTATTCAAAAGGAATCTTTTTTTATACGAAGCGTTTACTAAACGACAAAAGGGAATGTTTTTGTCGTACGTATGCGGCGACAACGACTTCTCCGCTGTCGTGACCGTTATTTGAGTTTCGGCTTCTTCTACAAGCCATTCCTTCTTTTTAAAAGAAAAATAAATACCATGTTTTACTTTTCTTTTATTTTGGTATTGAAAATGGTTTTCATAATATTTTTATATCAATGTGTGGTATTGATATCTTGTGATTGAATGGTGGAAATTTTATGTTTCCTTTATGCATGTTTTATGTGATACGATTATGTTGAGGTTCTTGGGCATTATTATGAAGAACGGGTGGTTCCGTGATAAACTAAGGGCGGGTGAGCCCGTTATAGCTCTCCAATGCATTGGGTAACGCGAAGGAGTGAAACGTTAAGGTTTCTCCGAAGAGATTTTAGGGAATATACTGTGATGGGTATTCCAAACGTAACCAAGAGGGTTACCCCCTACGTAAGAATGTTATGAATGACTCAAGTTACCTTTATGTATTATGATTTATATGATTTATTCATGTTTTTATGAGGTATGTTAAAGTGCCTATGTTTTATGGGTAAAGTATGATTTCATTCTTATGTATATATGAACTCATGTTTCCTTTCCATGTTTTTTTTATAACCCATACTGAGTTTTTATGCTCATCCCAAGTTTTTGAAATGTTTTTCACAGGTCAAGGGAAAGGTACATGATAAGATGATAGAGTCAAGGATGTGTCAAGAAATAATCCATGTTTTATTTTAAATGTGTTTCCATTGATGGGAATGAAGAATACTATCTTTATGTAACCACTTTGTTTATATGTGGAATGTAATGCAAGTTTTATGATCTAATTCTCTAAAACTCTAAACCCGAAAAGATCCTCAACGTGTAATCTTGTAATAACTCAAGATTAAGTAAGGTTTAAGGCTGGGGCCTTATATTATGTATTGACCAGAATGACCTGATTGAGGTTAATTTGGTGGGGGAAAATACACATGGTTTAGGAAGCACCTGAATAGCTTTGTGGCTAGTAATATTGACAGGGCCTTTGTTAATGAGGCTTATTTGGACACTGGGGGTACTATATCGTGCTCAACTCTCTCCAGACTCAACTCTGATCATCATCCCATCTTGATGGATCTTTGTGAGAAGGAATCTAAACCCCCCCTCCCTTTCAGTTTCAACAAGTCATGGGTCTCTCATCCTGAATGCAAGGTCATTATTCAGAGCACATGGAACTCTGTGAATTGTTTGGATGATGTCTTTGCCTGCATTTCAAAACTCAAAATTTTTAAGAGTAATTTAAGAATGTGGGGCAAGGATCATTTCAGTTCCCTTGATTCTGATATTTCTGACCTCGAAGATTCTCTTCAGAAGGCTCAGGAGCTCAATTCAAATAGTGATTTGTCTGGTGGGGTTTTAGTGGAAGCAGAGTTATCCCTTAAATTGAACAAACTTCTTAACTTGAATGATGACTTGTAAAGGGATTCCTTTAAATCCAAATGGTTAAAGGATGGTGATAGGAATTAAAAGTTCTTCAATTCTCTTCAAAAAATCATACAAGTCTCAAAGACTCTTTATTTGATTTACAATGGGTATTGCCTCAATTAAAATAGAGCAGATCTCTCAGAGCATGTCATATCCTACTTTAAGGATCTTTTTAATGGCTCCCACTCCAGCATTGATCCTCTGGATGGGGTGATCCCGAAATTGGTTAATCAAGAGGATAAATCCATTCTTTCTATTGTTCCTCTTTATCCAGAGATCAAGGAGGCTGTATTTAGCCTCATATCTGAGAGCTCACCTGGTCCTAATGGCTCTGGTAACTTCTTCTATCAAACTTTTTGGGACTTCATTCATGCAGATGTTTGCAGGTTAGTCATTCATTTTTTCAAATGTGGATCTCTTCCTAAAGGTTTGAATTCCCAGTTTCTTTCCCTTATTCCATAAGTGGATAATGCCAATTAAATTCATCTATTTAGGCATGTGGAGTTGGTTAATACCATTTAAAAAATCATTTGTAAAATTTTTGTGAATAGGTTTTCCTGCATTGCCTGCAAAATTGTTTCTCCAAATCAATTTGGCTTCATCAAAGGGAGATCAATTCAAGATTGTTTTATCACTGCTTCAGAGTGTGTTAATCTACTCAAAAAATCTACGAGAGGTGGAAATATTTCCCTCAAATTGGATGTTAAGAAATATTTTGATATAATGGATTGGGGTTTCATCTCCAAGATCCTTGCTATGTATGGTTTTGATGATGTATTCTTTAACTGGATCAAAGTAATTTTATCATCTGCTCATATTTCAGTCCTTATAAATGGATCTCCTGAAGGATATTTTATTGTTCGAGAGGTGTTAGGCAGGGTGATCCTTTATCTTCCATCATTTTCTCCATTGTTGAGGACTATCTCAGTAGGATTCATTCTATCATGGATGGCAATGGAAAATTGAAGTCTATTCATGCTGGGAGGGGGATTATTGCTCCTTCCCACCTTCTATATGATGATGAAATCATCCTATTCACTCAAGGGGATAAAGGTAATGTCAAGAATTTAAAGAGATCCCTTTTGCACTATGAAATGGTATCTGGATAGGAGATTAGTTGGAGAAAGTCTTTTGTATACTTTGGAAGAATATTCTCTCCTCATAGGAAAAATGACATCATTAGAGAATTGGGCATTCATGAGGGGAATATTCCCTTCACTTATTTGGGGGTGCCCATGTTTTGGGGGAGGCCAAAGGTATTTCATTTTTCTAGCATTGTTGGCATGATTAGAAGACAACTCTCCACGTGGAAAGGAAAATCTCTCTCGATGGCCGGTAGGGTTTTTTTAGTGAATTCAATCATCACTTCCAAATATGTGTACTATTTTATGGTGTATAAATGTCCAATTTCATTGATCAAGAGTATTAACATCTCTATCAAAAATTTCATCTTGAGTGGTAGCATTTTGGAAAGGCGGCTGGCAACGGTCCCATGGAATTCTATCTGCAAGCCTTATGATGCTGGTGGTCTGGGCATCAAAAATCTTGGGGGATTCAATGATTCTTTGCAGGCTGCGTTTATTTGGAGGCTTATAAATATGCACTCTAAAGCTCTTAGTTTTCTTTTTTCCATATTTACTCACAGGCTCAAGATAGGGAACTTCATTTATTTCAACTCCTCTGTGTATTCTGCCTTCAAAGGTATTTTCTCTAAAATTAATGTTGACTCTCGGTGGTTGGTTTCTAAGGACTCATCTCTTCCATTTTGGGAATGTAATTGGACAGGGAATCATCTGATTGTCTTGGGTCTAGAGGAGCAGTTGAATCTGTATTTTGACTTGCCAATTAAAGATCAGCTTGAGAACATGGAGAACCTTTCAGATCACATCACCTCTTTAGTGGGCAATTACTGCTGGTCTTCTAGAGGTGATTTTTGGGCATGGGAACCTGCTCTCAATGGTATTCTCACATCTATTGGATTTTACAATCACTCTTTTGGCAGCTCATCAGAATTGAAATGGATTGGAAATCTACACAGGAAGTTTCTAAGGCCATCCATATCCATTCTAGTATGG
The DNA here is from genome assembly GCA_963277665.1 of Viscum album. Lineage (NCBI taxonomy): Eukaryota > Viridiplantae > Streptophyta > Magnoliopsida > Santalales > Viscaceae > Viscum > Viscum album. The sequence continues at coordinate 2,107,205,660 of OY728122.1, read as the reverse complement.
TGGTTGGCTCATAAAAAATTACCAACTGATGAGTTTTTGTAGGTCAGTGGAATTTCCCTTTGCTCTACTTGCGCTTTATGCTCTCTGCATAGGGAAGACGTGGATCATCTCATTCTCAGTTGTGCAGCAGCTTCGGTGATGTGGAGGGTGGTTGCTGATATTTTTGAAGTTGGTTTTCCTCAAACCAACTCAATATGTGAATTCATTAAGTGATGGAATTTTCATAAATTATCGCCGCAAATCTGGAATTTTTTTCATGTTACGGTGGAGGAAACTGTTAATTTCATCTGGTCTTCGAGGAAAAAATTCAGACATGAGTCACAGCCTTTTTGGGTTGGTGCTGTTCTTGCAGGTATCCTTGCTGTTGTGCGTGAGGTGGAAACACCTAAAGGTGTGTTTTTCTACAATTCAATTCATGATTTATCTGTGTTGAACTGGATCGAGATTAAAGGTACTTTTTGGCCTCCTCTTGGGACAATGTAAGTCATCTGGAAGACACCTTTTTGTGGGTGGATTAAACTAAAATCTGATGGTGCTTCAAGAGGCAATCTGGGCCCCTCTTGTTTTGGTGCTATCTTTAGGGATTATCAGGGGAATGATCTTGGGTGTTTTCATGGATCATGTGGTATTTCCTCTGCACTTGAAGTGGAGATGCTTGGTTTTATTGTGGATGTGGAGAAAGCAAATGTGCGGGGTTGGGATAATATTTGGATTGAGTGTGACTCTATGGCTATTGTATATGCTTTACGAACTGGGTCCATGCACCTTTCGTTGAATCTCACTAATCGTTGGATTAGATGCCTGGATTATCTCTACTCAAAGGAGCACTTTGTTACTCATGTCTATAGAGAGGAAAATGCATTAGTATATGGGCTTTCTAATATGGGTGTGAATAGTAATGATTATCTTTGGATGGATCATGTTTCATATGATCTCCTTCCTCTCTATAGGAAGGATCTTTGTAAATCTTCTTCTTTTAGACTTGTGTAAGTTTTCCTTTCTACTGATATAGGGGTCTTTCATTTCTTAGCAGGATCTCAGATTGTTTTAAATAAATATATATATATATATAATCATTATAATTTTATTTGTGTAATCCTAAAATTATTTTAATAATTCCTTCCCCTAGTGAATTGATTTTCCACAATGGAAACACCAACCCTATTTTATGGAAACTTGTTCATTCCTTAATGGGGATGGTTGACTACTGGACATCCAATTTTCTATTTCAAATATATTATTATACCCTCAAATACTCTAATAAATGTACTTGATCATGAAAATCAAATAATAGGATTATATCCTCGATATGTTTATAATATTGAATAAATATTATTATAAATAATATACATTTTATATCCAAATAAATTAGTTCACCCTTTAGATAATGAATATTGATAGAATTATTGTCATGATCCCCTCCCCACAAGGTATACCCCTCCTGGGATGGCGATTTGAGAAGACAGATAATGACCCCTGAGTCCTGCCTCTAGTCGGCCCCAGGTTGGCAACTGGCACTGAGTGTATAGTAAACACACAAATGGGAGGCATTACCCTCTAAAAGAACACATGCGAAAGAAAGAGATATGACAGAAACCAAACAACACCAACTCAAACAACAATATAAATGAAAACCCAAGTACCTATATGCAATGTCATGAAAAACTACTTCAACTGATGGGGGTAAACTACAAGTATGAAAGGAAAGTAAAAAATAGCAGCAACCTCAATCCCGAATTTCTCCTGCAGTCCCAAGATATTAGAAACCTTCTTGATCTCTAATCTCCTCCAAGTGACCTGAAAAATAGTTTAAATATACATAGGGTGAGTATAACATTATACTCAGTAGGATACTCTCCAGAGCCTCTTGTGTAAAGAAAGCATGATAAATCACAGTGAACAACAAGTGAAACTAACTCGTCACATAAACAGGTATACTAGTTTCCCAGCCTCACCATGGCTACTCTCATCAAGTATTTCATACAATAGTATATAATATAGTAAAGAATATCAAGGGTACCCTGCTACTACTACCCCACTAGTTTTCCACTTTGCCCCAACGTCGCATATCCCAAGCCATCTCTCTCCAACAAAAGGCTTTCCCAGAGACACATGGGCGAAGCACCGCAACATGCTCCTCATACAAGAAAACCACCACATATAGGTAATAAAAGTAACTAGGTATTTTCTTAGATCCACCACAGCACGCATAACGTGTATCATATGTCTATTATTATACCTCAAGCCATTACAGCCCATAAATTGATTATGGATCCTCAAGACATCATAGCCTATACACGTTACACCTATAGTAGTCATTAGAAAACTATATCTAGAATATATGTTTATGAATAACCCCAAGACACTACATCCCTTTACATACATATATGGGGAAAACTAATAATTGTTCCTACCAACACAAGTAACTACCAAGAGAAGAGAGTCGAGCCGAAGGGGGGAGTCCTCAATCCATCCTCCCACCGGAATGTTGGGGAACCCCTCCCCCCAGGGCTCATAATCCCTGGGGTGTCAGTTTACATAACTGATGCGATGGATTATCATATAGAAACACAAAAATTATAGAATATACTATATCTCACAACCACACTATGGGAATAAACTAGTCTTAGAATCAACTATAGCTAATGTCTCTTTGAATCTCGATTGCCACTTCTAAGACTAGGTTTCCTATAAGAACAAAAACATTTAAAGAGATTTATTACAGAACATAATTCCATTTTTATTAGATTCACTTTAAATTAATTAATTCCTTAAACATTAATTAACCATTAATAATTTCCACATTATATTTCATTTGAATCACACCCAATGTTCACTGTTACATTAAAATTTCATCCACGACATTGCATCCTAGTAAGCTTCAACCCCATGGGATAACATAATTTATTAAATAATTTATTGACATCATTACATTCCAATATTCCTTAGAATTCTAGAAAAACATATTCTAAGCTACTAAACAAACGGGTGCTTAACACAGTGAGTAGATGACTACCCTTCGAGTTGTTTCCACATATAGCAAGAGCGTAGACCCAACCTCCCTCAGGAAGATAAACATGGAAACAATGTGGCATACCTCATTGGTCTTCACCCCTTTTTTGAAGGAGGGTAAGTAAACTAGCTACCTTGAGAAGTGGGTAATGTATGGAAGATAAATAATCAACAAGAAACAGAAGGCATCCAAATATTCACATCCAACCCATTCGATCATCTCAAGTGTCCTCCCTGACACCCACATGCATAAAGTGATGCATCTCGCCACTCTAGGAATAAACATCTACCATAATCAATAGGCCTCCCCACCCTCAAAAATCACAACACAAGCAGGATGAAAAAAATCATATCAATTGGGCTCTTGGCCATTAAACAAGGCTTCCAACCTTTAAACACAATGAGCTCTCACAACTCCAAGCATAATGCACCTGGCCTTTACAAACAAGAGGGTAACTCAGAACCCTATGAAACCTCATTAATCTCTTCCAAGAATATATTCATAGAAACAAATTATAACTAACCTCAAACTCTAGGTCTCATCGATAGCTGTCATTAAAATTCCTCTATCATGACTATTTTTGGATGATCTAGTGAATGGTTTGGAACATTTATATCTTTTCTTAGACCATCTCATGTGATGGAAACATTCATTAACCTACTTCACCCTATAATACATGTGCAACATTCTATATTTTTAACCGGATGAAAAAGTGCAAGAAATAAAAAAATTGTTAGTTGGAAAGCTTGTTTTAAAAAATGAGCATTGGAACTATTTATTCTGATAGTCAACATATTGTGGCGTTGATAGGATAAAAATGTTAAGTTTATTTTGTTGATGCGTGTATTTGTTTCTCTTCAAAAACAATGAAATAACTATCCAACTGTGTGTCGTACGAGAAATCTAAGACCACCGTTAGGTCCGAAATGCAGGTTTTACCCTAAGTAGAATATACCTTGATTTGCATCGGGTGTTTGGCACCCTCTCACTTGATAATACCGGATTTATTTTTAATTAATTAAATATTTCTATTTTTAAATAATAAATAATTATTTTCTCTCAAACAGTGCAAATCTGACACAACCAATAGTTCTGAGATGTGGGGTTTACCCTAGACAGTGTATAACCATAAAGAGTGTTAAAAGTTTTATCATATCGCACCTAGAGATAATTTATTTGAGTTTTAAATATTTTATTTCCAATTAGATATATTAATAATTTTATTATTAATATTATTATTTATTTTGAAAACAATAAATGAAAATTCACATCCACAATTAATAAATCTTGTTGATGTATATATATATATGGGATTAAATATATATATATATAGTTTTATATACATGTGTGGGTGTATATATACGGATATGAAGATGTGTATATATATATAACACGTATATACATGGGTGGATATTTATTGTTGGGTTAGAGAAAATATTATTAATTACCCACATAAATGCATGTAATGTTTCAACCTAAATCAATTTTCAGACCGTTAAGTTTCAAGTCCAAATATCTAAACGACCCAGGGCGCGCGCCTACGCACCCTATTGCGGGTCCCAAAAAACTATAAAAATTAACTTAATGATTTCTCTGAATTTAAATAAAATATTACATCTCGCCATAGCGCAGAGTTCGGATTTAAAAAAATAATTAAAAAGGATTAATAGAAATTAATTGAATTTAAAGGGGATAAAAATAAATAATAAAATTGAAATGGCTTGAATGAAATTAAAAATAATTAAAATGAGGTAAACCTATTTTAATTATTTATTTCATTTATTCCACCATTTTATTTTTTATTTATGTCCTTTTTATTTTTTCCTCTTTCTTTTCTTTCTTTCCTTTTTATTTATTTATTTTCCTCTCCTTCTCTCCTAGGTGTGGCACACCTCTCCCCCTCGGTGGTGCACACCACCTTCTCCTCCATTTAGAAGATCGTCATGCCTCCATTCATTGTTCGTTTTATTCACCGTTAGGTGCACTATAAACCTCTCAGTGAGGCTTATCCCATGCACCAAGAATCGTGTGATCTCATTCCAAATCCTTTGTGCAGTTCACTATGGAAGGATTTTACCCTATTTTGGGGTTTTTCTAAAAAAAATTGTTTTCTTTTGTCTTAGGTCAAATCCAAGCATACCGCGGATCATAGGATCATCTATGACCATAAGGTAGGGTGTCTACTCTCTTTCCCTCTGTTTTGTTGAGACTTATAAAAACGCATTGTTGTGTTGTTAGTCGGTGTCTATCGGCTTTTTGAAAATTCACCCAATTTCATTAATTCAATTGTTTTGACAAGTTTTTGAATCCCCATTGATCATGAATTAAATTGTTTAAATAATTGAAACATGGTGGGACACCCCTTTTTTGGTGTACCGACGTGGTCAATATAAATTATGTTGGATCGTATATTTAATTCATTTAACTGCATGTGTTACACAGACTAATTTTGTTGTGTTTAATTTAAATAATTATTTTTGAATAATTATGCACCTTAAATTTTTGGATCTTTTATTTTTATTTCTACTGAGTTAATTATTTATTTAAATGTGCATGTATGAGTATTTAATTTAATTAACTCCTTGTGTTGCGCAGCCTATTTCTGTGATGTTTAATTTATATAATTAACTTAGATTAATTATGAACATTAGAATAGTTGGATCATTAGTAGTAGGTTGTGATAATTTATTTTTTTATTTAAAAGTTCATTTTTTCTTCTTATTTTGATGTGGTACTTTTCCATGTTAAGATTGTTATGATGAAATATTTAATTTTCACTGTGTGATTCACGGGTGTGCCTGTTTAGTTTCAAGCTATAATTATATATTTTGATGTCATATTTTCTGCTGTGAAATCATTAATTAAATTCAAGGAGGGGAAAGGAGGTGGGTCCCATATTAAGGTCCATTCTTAGACCCTTCATTCCCAACGGTTACCTCTATGTGTTTGGGGTGGTGTTCTTGGCTTTACTGGACTGATACTTCCCCGGGATTTCTAATACATATGAGTGATACCGGTTCCAAAAGGGCCCATCCGGATGGATCCATTGGCAATGTTGCTAAGCTATCCTCAGATGGTGCCCGACCCATTTTTGCGAGATCAGGACGGACTTAGGGTAATTCCATGCCAAGACCAACACTTGGTCTTTTGAAAGATTTCCTTGGATGGGCTCGGTGGTATTGGATAATTGAAGTATGTTCTGTAGCGATGCCTTCAGGATAGGATCAGACTCCAACTCTCAACTTAAACCTTAATAATGATGCAATGAATTTTTATATTAATTTCGTTGTTAGTATCTTGAGATTGACATATTTCCTGGTATGTTGAATCACACCTGGTTGACACATGACTTAGACCCCAAGTTAAATCACAAGCTTGAGGGTATGCATATTCCTTGTTTTATCTTACTCTTCTAGGCTTCATATATATTCATATGTGTATTCTACTTACAGGTACTCCTTTTAGACATCCGTATTAGGCCGAAGAATGTGATTAGCCACGAGTTCCACTTGGAACCCGGGCCAAGTTATTTATTTCATTTCACTTAATAAATTATCTACATTTGTTATATATTGACACATTGCATTTTATTATTGCAAGAAATGGAAAGGTTTAGACACTGTATGTGTCGTACTACAGATATTTTTTCTCACACCCTGATCGAGCGTCGTTGACACCTGAGTAGATTATATGATTGCACGTATTTCCAAAGGGAAGCGTGCTGCCTCTGATTATTGATTGATTATTACTGCTTAGTATGGAGACAGGGGTAGAGGACCGAGCCTTCCTCATGATGCAGTTTACGCACAATGTTTATTTTCTTTTTAGTTGATAGCATGCTTGGGTTCTGTTTTCTGTACTTTCTATTTAGACATTCATCATGGCATGGAATCATTTTGTGAGCTTCCACACTTTAGTATTATTTTCTTGGATTATTTATATTTCGTCTATTGTATTTTATTCATTTATGTGACTCTTCTATTTATTATTAATTATTTTTTACTTCGGATTTGATAATACATATTACCTATGAGGGAATAGTCTCCCCCTCAAACACAAAAAGGCCCTCAATGCTAGTTGGCAGCCTCTGGTGTTCAGGGAGATGCACTGGAGGTCATGTAACCCATCGGTTCGGCCACCATCTTAGAGGTGAGCTAGGTCGGGATGTTAAAAAATGGTATCGAATGTGGTATTTTCTGTTTTCTTATAGTTTTGGGTTGGTAGATAGGAGACTAGAAATGTGTCAGCACTTTATTAATAGTCGTGCCTAGGACTGATCACCCCATTTATGGGAATGACCAACTAGCTAGGGTTGGGATTTCTGTTCATGATTTTCGATGTAACAATTGATTGGATTTCACCTTGATTGATTGGTGTAACTTTCGCTACATATGAATTTATGGAATTTATGATATTTTATCCTTGGCATATTGATGTCAGGATAAATCATTTCATGCATCGTAATAGGCACATAGAAATTCACATGCCATGCATAGTTCCAACCCATGTAGTTGCATTTTAGGCTTCCAGCTGATTCAAATTTTGTGCCTTGAATGCCTGAAATGCCTTGTATTTGTTTAGTATGTCTGTTTAGATACCATGTTTCGGTGATATATTTAGCATGCAAGCTTGTTTCCATGGTGCCTATTTGAAACCATGTTTTCCTTATATCATGCTTCTGTTTCTATTAGCATGTCTTTGTGATTAAAATGTTTTGCTGCTATGATTACAACATGTCTCTCTCTGTTAGATTCTTGTAGTAACATGCATTCTTGTTTGTTATGTAATTGGTTTCTTTTCTAAAATTTATTGGTGTCCTTTGAATGGGATCCAAATTCCAAAAACTATAAAGTTTATAGACTCTTTATAGGTTGATATCCACCCATATATCGAGGCCGATATGTGTTTGAGCATGTTATAATTTTAAATTAATTGGTTAACTACCCAAAGGCACAACTTGGACCAAGTAGGCTATTTGGTGCATGTTCCTCATGAGATAACCCTGTATTGGTGTTGTGACTCGTAATTATTAAACAACTAGTTTTTTGGGTTGTAATATAATAAACTCAGGTCAGCTTAGTGGGACCCATGTAGGTCACCTTATATGTTTCAAAGGAATTTATTTGATAGATTTCCTAATTAATAATGAGATGTCAATTAATGTAAAATGTTTTAAAATAGAGTTTTTTAAAACTTGAATGTTTTTCCCTTGTGCCATTGGATAAGATCATGTACTTTTTTTTGTAATGAAAAATGGTAAATGATGTTTTAATTAAATATTTTGATAATTAATTATTTAATGTGATTAAATATAAATGGATTGGATATAGAAACTATAGCGATTTCCTCTATTTAAGAACCTGGTATAAGGTTATTTTGAGTTCCTCCTTGTGTTTCTTTGAAACATAGCCTTTCACATGACATTGTACCTAGTCGGACCTCCTTGCTTAAAATGAAACCCTTGTTCGGAGGGGTGTTAATGTTTTTCATGACTTTCGTTCCGGGCTTGAGCATCGAGTAATGTTTATTTCGACCAAGTTTTTCATGCCTTAGAAATGTTACATTTCTTCATAGGTCATTCGACCCAATATTCTTCAAAGTGATGGATGATTTAGTATGTCATCCTCCAAGTTAAATGTCATCATGCTTCTGTATCACCTCGGGGTACTATGCGTACACGTACGCAGGGTCATCGAGTGCATAACGTTATGAAAAACTAGCCGAGTTCAGTGTAATCGTCAAGTCTTGTGTTGTTAAATACATTTAGGTTCATCTCTATAGTACAATAACTTTTGTGTTAAAGGAATCAAGTTCATCCCAAAGAATGGAATGACTTCTAGAGATATAGGTTTTTTGACACGCCATCCAGTTTGGATGGGCTTTCATGTTAATTGTTTAAACATTTTCCATCAGGTAATCTTTAAATCCTATTAGTGTACTCTTCCTTAAGTGACGAGCATGTCCCATATCTTGCCTTCATCCTTGATGCACTGAGAGAGCATCGGTCTAATGCCATTCTAAATCTTTAAAAGTTTTTGGTCTTGTTTAGGGTGGTTTTCATAGTGTTTCATGAAATATGCATGGTTACTATAGGGGCTTGGTTAGTCTTGAGTGACCCATGGAATTCTATGTAGGAATTCTTAATGAACTCTTCTACACTAGATGTCCCATCTAACTTGACCTCTATGTCGATGCCGCTCTGGGATCCGTCAATGTTTTGGTATGGTCATCCTTCCATTGTAACAGCGTCTCACTCGTAAACATGAATTACAGACTACCTTGTGTTTGTTCCTTTCAATATTGTTGTGCTAAGCCGAGGTTACCCTAGACTTTTGTTGGGATCGGTTATGCCTAAATCAAAGAAGTCCAATAGAGACCAGGTATGAACATCGGTGGTCGTGTTCACGGTAAATTAGATATACCTTTGAAGAATACATCACAATTTAGTCTATAAAAACCTACCATCTAAGCAGAGAACCTTTTTAAATGGTCGTTCGGAGTGGATTAACTAATTCTCTCTATTTCCCAATGAAATGGTCAGTGAAGGAACATTTTATGACCCATCATCAGGAGAGACTAGTGCGGTTTGGGTCGAACAGGGCGTTTCATAAAACAATTATGGCTCAAATTGGTCTTTATGGGAGATGGGGAATCAACCGTTTTATCCATTTTGTAAATCAAGCGAGAAGCATCGCTAGAATTCTTAAGGGCATGTCTTGTAAGAAATTCTAACGGCGGAAGGTTCTGTGACTTGGAATTTTCTCCATTCTAGCTTTAAAACCTAAGTTGGGAAGTAACTTTGACCATAAGTTAATCAGATGATGATATGGTCGTGCCTTTACTAGAACGTGTTTGTATAATGATCCTCTCAGTGTTTCAGTTGAAAAATGACCATTGGCTCAGATCATAATGGTTTTTGTGCCATTTTCCAAACCAATTCTTGAACGTGCATTGAGTGTTTAGATAGACAACGCAACCTTTTGTGCAAGACTTATTACCTTGTAGATCGGGTGAAGGTTACATTGTTCTCAAAGGCTTCTCGAAGACGATAATTTCTAAGGTGGGAAGGTTGTAACATTCCGTGTTTCTAACTAGATGGAAAAGTGCAATAAATAAAAAAAATCGTTAATTGGGAAGTCCGACTTTAAAAACCAAGTGTCGGAACTATTTATTCCGATAGTCGACATTGCGACATTGATAGGATAAAAATATAAAGTTTATTTTATTGATACGTGTATTTTTTTTCTTTTCAAAAATAGAAATAAATCTCAAACCATGTATCGTACGAGAAATCAAAGACCATCGTTAGGTCAGGAATGTCGGTTTTACCCTAGGTTGGGTATAACCTTGATTCGCATTGTGTGTTTGGCACCCTCTCACTTGATAATACCCTATGTATTTTTAATTAATTAATTATTCCAATTCTTGAATAATAAATAATTATTTTCTCTCAAACGGTGCATCGAATGAGAAATCTGACACCACCAATAGTTCTGGGACGTCAGGTTTACCTTAGGTAGGGTATAACCTTTCCGAGCATTGGATGTTTGTTCATATCGCACCCGAAGATAATTTATATGTGTTTTAAATATTTTTTGACAATTAGATATATTAATAATTTAATTATTAATATTATTATTTATTTTGAAAACAATAAATGAAAATTCACGTCCACAATTAATAAATAATGTTGTGGTGTAAATAATAACTACATAATGTAATAAATGTGTTATTATTAATTATTTAAATTAAATACAATTATGCAATCAATATTTATTTAATAACAGTAATATTTTTTTATTGTTTTTAAGTAATTAATGGTGTAACAGATGGGTTGAATTAAATAATTATTAATATTTTAATTATTGTTATTATTATTATATTTGGAAAAAACATTGATGTTTATATATATATAGGATTAAATATATATATATATAGTTATATATATATGTCTGGGTGTATATATATTAATATGCAGATGTGTATATATATATAACGCGTATATACATGGGTGGATATTTATTTTAGGGTTAGACAAAATATTATTAATTACCCACATAAATTCATGTAATGTTTCAACTTAAATCAAAGGGCGGACCGTTATATTTCAAGTACAAATCTTTAAACGGCCCATGGCACGCGCCTGCACACCCTGTTGCGTGTCCTAGACGATTATTGAAATCAATTAAATGATTACTCAGAATTTAAATAAAATATTATTTCATGCCAAATCATATCATTCAGGTTAAAAATAATAATTAAAAAGTATTAAGAAAAATTAATGGAATTTATTTAGGGATAAAAATAAATAATAAAATAGAAACGGTTAGAGAGGAATTAAAAAACATTAAAATGAGGTAAGCCTATTTTAATTATTTATTTCATTTCTTCCACCATTTTATTTTTTATTTAAATTTGTTTTATTTTTTCCTTTTTATTTTCTTTCATTTTATTTTTATTTATTTTTTTCCTCTCCTCCTCTCCTCCTCCTCTCCTATGTGTGGTGCACCTCTCCTCCCTAGGTGGTGCGCACCACCTTCTCCTCCCTTCGAAAAATCACCACGCCTCCGTTCATCATCTTTTTTCTTCGCAGTCGGGTGCGTAGTGAACCTCTCAGTAAGGATGATCCCACGCAACAAGAATTATACGATCTCATTCCAAATCCTTTGCGCAGTTCGTCACTTAATTATTTTAATATATTTTGTTTTTCTAAAATCATCCATTTTTTCTATTTTAGGTCAAATCAAAGCCTAACACGGATCATAGGTTTCTCTATGACCATAAGGTAGGGTGTATGCTCTCTTTCCCTCATTTTCGTTGCGATATATAAAAACACATCATTGTGCCGTTAGTCGATGCCTACCGACTTTGTGAATATTTACCCAATTTCTTTAATTCAATTGTTTAGCCTAGTTGTTGCAACCCCATTGATCATGAATTAAATTGTTTAAATTGATGCAACATGGTTAGACACCCTTTTTGGGTGTGTCGATGTGGTCGATATAAATTTCGTTAGCCCGTATATTTAATTCATTTAACTACATGAGTTACAAAGCCTATTTTTGTTGTGTTTAATTTAAATAATTATTTTTGAATAATTATGAACCTTATATTGTTGGATCTTTGATTGTTGTTTAGGATGAATTATTTATTTATTTAAATGTGCATGACCAAGCATTTAATTTATTTAACTCCATGTGTTGTGCAGCCAATTTATATGATTTTTTATTAAAATAATTTATTTAGATTAATTATGAACCATATAATTTTTGGATCTTTGGTATTTGGTTGTGCTAATTTATTTATTTATTTAAAAGTACATGTTTTCTGGTTATGTTGATGTGGTACCTTTCCTTGTTAAGATTGTTATGATGAAATATTTAATTTTCACTATGTGATGCACGGGTGGGCATGTTTAGGTTCAAGCTACAATTACAGATATTGATGTCATATTTTTTTCTTTGAAAACTTTAATTAAATTCATGGTAGGGAAATGAGGTGGGTCTCTTATTAAGGGTCACAATTAAACCCTTTATTCCATACGGTTACATCAATGTGTCGGGGGGCGGTGTTCTTGGCTTTTCTGGACGGGAGACTTCCCCAGGATTTCTAATAATTATGACTCATACTGCTTCCAAGAGGGCCCATTGGGATGGATCTGTTGGCAATGTGGCTAAGCCAACCTCAAATGGTGCTTGACCCATTTTTGTGAGATCAGGACGGACTCCGAGTAAATCTATGCCACGAGCAACACTTCGTCTTTTGAATGATTTCCTTTGGCGGGATTAGTGGTATTAGATAATTGAAGGATGTTAGATAGTGATATCTTCGGGATGGGATAAGACTCCAACTCTCAACTTTACCCTTAATAATAATGCACTGATGATTTATATTAATGTCATTGTTAATCTCTTGATATTGAGGTATTTTTTGTTATGTTGAAGCACATGTGGTTGACACATGACTTAGACCCCAAGTTATAGCACAAGCTTGGGAGTATGAATCATCCTTGTTTTACCTTACTCTTTCATGCTTCATTTATATGTATATTTGTATTCTACTTACAGGTACTCCTTTTAGACATCCAGCTCCGGTCGAAGTAGGTGATTAGGCAAGGGTGCCGCTAGGAACCTGGGCCGAGTTATTTATTTCAATGCACTTAAAAAATTATCTACAATATTTATATAATGACATAATACATTTTAATTTTTCACGAAAAGGAATGGTTTAGACACCACTGGTGCCAGCCTTCTAGGATTTTATCTCACACCCTGCTCGTGTGTCATTGACACTCGAGTAGATTATATGATTTCATGTATTGGCAATGGGAAGTGTGTTGCTTCCGATTCTTGATTGATTATTGCTACTTAGGATGGAGACTATGGTAGAGGACCGAGCATTGATCGTGATGCAGTTGTCACACATTGTTTCTTTTCTTTTTTGTTGATAGCATGCTTGGGTTCTGTTTTTGTACTTTATGTTTAGACATTAATTATGGCATGACATCATTTTTTGAGCTTCCGTACTTGAGTATTTTTCAATTTAATTATTTATATTTATTCTTCTCTAGTTTATTCATTTATATTCTTCCTCTATTTATTATTAATTATTGTTTACTTTAACTGTGATAATACCTATTACCTCTGAGGGCATAGTCTCCGCCTCGGACACAAAAAGGCCTGAGATGCTAGTCGGCAGCCTCTAGCTTTCGGGGAGATGCTTTTGAGGTCATGTAACCCACCTATCCAGCCATAGTCATAGAGGTGAGCTGGGTTGGGATGTTACAGAATTCCTTCTTCATATCATCCCATATTGGTCATCATATGGGTCCACTTGGATACTGTATTTGAAATTATTCTTATTGGAGAACTAGAAATGAGGAAGATGTTGGTCTAAGCCACCTATAATGTCTATATATGGCTATTTTTAACATATCCTCTTGTATTTGTATAGTTCATTAAGACTGAACATCATCATTAAGATGATAGGACATACTGATGTTAAAATATATTTTTATAGAAAATTTAATACTATCCTAGAAAATTGAGGTGAACCAGAGATCTTGATCTCATACAATTTATATTCATGTTCCCTGAACCCTCTCCACTTATCTACTGTATATCATTGGAAGGTGGTTGAGTGTGGATTCTTCATGAATAGAAATATAGATTATATTTTTCATATGATATTCCACCAAATCGCATATAGCACTGTTTGATTTTTATATCTTTGGAAGTCCCAACAAAAATTCCATAGTGATGTCTTCCTATTTCCATGTAGGTATGGGAAATGGTTGTGTCATCCGTTTTGATTTTTTAATATCATCTTTCATTTGCTAACCATCCAAGAACATTGAATTATATCTCAAAATATCCTTATTCAAATATTCCCACCAATAATGACCTTGGATATCTCCATACATATATTGTCATCCTAGGTTGAAGGATAAGGTTGAGCTATTACCATAATTCAACCGCTCTATCCTTAACTCTAGTTTAGAGTCTACTTAGTGTCATTTAAAAAGTCTCACAGCTCCCTCAATATCAACCATGACCTTATAGGTTTTTTCTTCCACATGAAATCTACCTTTTTCTATATCTGGACATCTTTCATTTGAGATAACTTAACCCTCTCATATATTTATGGATGATCATTCATTTTATAAAGTTATATCGTAGTTCTTACTATTATTACTCCCATGACCTTTATTTAATTATCTTAGAAGATTGAATACATTTCAATACTCATTATGGATTTGTTTTTTTGGATAATTTATACATAGAGCACCTGCGAAATGGTTTTATTTCCTATGATTCCTATAAATTACTCTATCACAGTTCTTATCTCCACAATCCATATAAGATTGTGTATATTAATCTCCATATGTATAAAAATATATTTCATGATATTATGATCTATATATATTTCACACATCTCCAAATATAGAAAATAATTCCGTATATTTAATGTTAATATTACAATAGTAAACTCGGGATCATGTGTTGGATGGTTCTACTCTTGTTCCATTATCTTCCTTAAGGAATAGGCTTGAAATTTATTATTTTTATTTAGTATACAAAAAATGTTCTTCTTTTAAGTATCATTATATACGAAAAAAAAATTTATCTACTTATGTTTCCTATATGTACTTCTCCTATGAAAATAATATATTTCAATTACTATAAATTATATTTACATTCATAATTATAGAAAATCAATAATCTCTTCAGATTCATCAGGAATCATGGGATTGAGAATCTTAAGAATTTTCTCAAAAAAAATTAATAACATGCTAGTACTAGGAAATTGTGGAACCCCATTAAACATAAGTATTCTTGAACATAAAAATTATATAAACTATTTTCTTTAGATTATAATTAATTTCTATTCATTCATAGAGATATTTCAGGTTTTTAATTTTAGAGAATTTTGTTATATCTCCCATATAAAAAATACCAAATATTTATCGGTGGAAATTGAACTCATTATCTATTTTCCAGTGAATACAAAAAATTTAATGTAAAACATGAATTATTTTACGGAAAAATATTCACAAATTTTATCTTGACTTATTATTTTATGTTACCTATACTTAAAAAATTTTAAGAACATTGTAAAAACATTGGATAGGAGAAATATCAAAGTAAGAGACATAAAAATAAGAATCAATTATCAGGGATAAAAATGTGAGAACTCCTATAATTTTTACTTTTATCTCAATGGAATTTGATTGAAAATATAATTTCCACAAGAAAAATAAACACACTTTTTTCTGAATGATAAAATTAGAGACCCATTATAAGAAAATAGAAACCATTTCAGAGATTTCAAGGAAATTATATTCAAAAATTCATGTGAGAAATAATTTGATCGATGTAAAATCCATAAGAATGTCACTCTGTTAATTCCTGTATTCTTTACTATAATGATAAATAACATTACCCAATTTACTTGAGCGCTATATTCACACACATATCGTAGAACATATATATGGCTCACTCTTTGTATAAGTTATATAAGTCTTTCCTAAACAGAATTAGATATAATGGTGCTCAACCAATTATATAATAAATACCAGGCTCATCTACTTCACTTATAAAATTTTCATGTACCAAATCATTGAAAAAAAATTATTCCTTCAACTTGTCATCATGAAATCAATGAAAAAATATTTTAATCCCATCTACAAAACACATTCATATATAAAAATTTAATTTTCCATTTAAACACCATTCTAAAAAAATTACCCATAAAAATATAATTAGAGTGTTTATTTTTTTATAACCTAAAATATTTTAAAGGAATTGAGAAAATAAAAAATGGATATGATGGAGGTAAATTAAATTTCACTATATCTGTTAAACTGGAACTTTCGTTTTTAACTGTTGTAATGAAATTTAAATCATTTAATAAAAACATTCCAATTTTATATCATCAAAAATATTGTAAAATGAGTCAAACAAATTATATTTAAAATTATTTTATTCCCATATAAATCCATTAAAAAATATTTTTTACAAAAAATATGTTCCTGGAAGAAAAATTGTTTTAAGGGAAACATTAAAATGGGATTTTTAAAAGAAATTCACTTACCTTGATTCTGAATCATCAAATAAATTATTTATCATGATATATAATAAACATATATTAATTATTTAATTTATTAAAAAATACAAATTTATTGTTCCATTTACCATGTTATATTAAATAACTAAATCAATTAAAATCACATCAGATACTGTGAAGATATTCCGAACATTTGTCAAAAATGAACATGGTTGGTTCAAGATGGTCAATGAGGTCAACATTCAATACTCTCTACAAAAATAATAATTACATTAATATAAGTTTTATATATAATTTATACATTTAAAACTACCATTTAATGTATGTTATCAATAATTTAACAATATTTAAATCATGGAGATGGTAGGTCATACACACACATGTGTATTGTTTCCATTTTTTAGTGATAATTATTTAAATAAGTTATGTGTTATTTTATCTTTACATTCCATTTATTACATCTAATATATAATATTATATCATTTAATATACTTATATATATCATCCATATGATGTGGTGATTAAGGGAGAATCGCATCGCATATTGTAGGTGGTAATCTGTACATGCCTAAGAGTATCCTTATTATTTCTCAATGAATGAAAATTTAACAAATGAGGTGATATATTATGTCTGTATAATGAAAAATATTACATGAATATCTTATTGTTGACGCTCCTTTCGTCACAGAATCTAAAGATCGGAAAAGGGGGAATATCTGAGCCCAATGTGATTCATCCTTTGAAGAAACATCAAAAATAGACAAAGGGATGAACAAAGAGAACATTGCCCATAGGCCGCGCAAGTTCCCTCATGGTCGCGCAAGTACACTTGCGCGCCGCCTAGTGGTCGTGCAAGTACTTGCGCGACGCCTTATGGTCGTGCAAGTGACTTGCGCGACCTAAGTGATAACCGCCCGGTAACCGCCCGGTAACCACCCAGGGTCTTCTTTTGCCTATAAATAGACCCTGTGGGCCCCCCATTCAAGAGAGGATCTTTTTCCAGAAACTCGGATCAAAGCTCCCGACGCCCAAGTCTCTTCTCAAAGCTTCCGGAACACTTCTAAGGTAATCTCTTACCTAGAACGGAAGATCTAAAGAGAAGAAGGAAAGCCCAAGTGTTGAAACTTATCAAACACTTTCGCGCCAACTTAATTCCTTCAATATAACTTGCGCGTCCCCTCTCTGGAAGAACCTCAAGAGGATTATAAAGGGTTTAATAAAGAATCGCTCAAGTATTTCAACTCTGGTTGTAAATCGCGCAAGTATCCCTCATGTCGCGCAAGTATACTTGCGCGACCAATACTTGCGCGCCGCCGCAGGACTTGCGCGACTTTTAATAATTGCGCGCCCCTATCTTTTTGGGTGCCCACCTTGCCCATTTTTACCCCTCTTAAGCCATTTCACCCTTCCTATTCAAGATTCAGTCTTCAAGATACTCTTCAAAAGCCATTTATGGCATGATTTCTTGATTTGACATCCTTATCTGAAAGGAATTCTGTGAAATACCTCTCAAAACCTAGTGATTTAAACATCTTTATGTCACTAAAGATTGAGAGTTCATTCATTTCAACCTCATCCTTTAAAATGAGAGAATCCTAACCTGGGTCTCCTTTTCAAGACTCAGTCATAACCTTAGGCTTCCTTTTCAGGAGTAAGCCCCAAGTCCCCTAACCTAGGCTTCCTTCTCAGGAATAAGTCCTAGTCATAAATCTTGGGCATCTTTCTTAAGAATAAGCCCCAATCAAGTTCCCAAACTTGGGCATCCTCCTCAGGAGTAAGCCCCAAACCTTAATCCCTAACCTGGGTCTCCTTTTCAGGAATAAAGACTCAGTCATAACCTTGGGCTTCCTTTTCAGGAGTAAGCCCCAAGTCCCCTAACCTAGGCTTCCTTCTCAGGAATAAGTCCTAGTCATAAATCTTGGGCATCTTTCTTAAGAATAAGCCCCAATCAAGTTCCCAAACTTGGGCATCCTCCTCAGGAGTAAGCCCCAAACCTTAATCCCTAACCTGGGTCTCCTTTTCAGGAATAAGACTCAGTCATAACCTTGGGCATCCTTCTTAGGAGTAAGCCCCAAGTCTCTTAAAATTTCTCTTAACCAGTCATAAATTACCTTTGATTTGGGTTTCCTTTTCAGGAATAAAACCCAATCATAAGTCCCCTCCTAACTTGGGTATCCTCCTTAGGAGTAAGCCCCAAGATTAGAGTATTCAAATCTCCATGAAGCACATATAACTTTGTGGACCCTGTTCATGGATTTTCTTCCTAAAAGTAAATCCTAAACCTTCGCCTATCTGGGCAGTCATCTATACATAAGCCCCAAAACAAATTCTTATGATTGCATCTTTTATGGCACAATTGTCTAAATTTTACCAATACCTCTTGTTTCTCACACCGAGCATGACTCACGTGAGCTTAGAGTGTAAAAGTAATTATGACATTCATCTTTGAGCCATCAATCATAAAACATCATATCCCATTCCTCGAACTACGTGGGTTCTGATTCCTTTTTCAAAACAAAGGATACGTAGGTAGCCCATTCATGGGTTCGATCCCAACATTGAAATAATCTCTGTCCTTCTGAATGACGATAAACTTCAAGTGCCCCACTGAGTGGCTTTAAAACCAGCCTGGTCATCAAAATGACCAAGAGACTTTTATATAAATGTTTTGAAGGATACCATTGACCAAGAATCTCTAAACAAATATAGATGATTCTATATTGATGAAGGACCTCGAATACATATAAAAGATTCTCTAAATTTCTTGCATATTTAATCATTGATTGTTAAAACTAAAGGAAAGCTCATTTTATACTTGGTAATGTAATAAGGATTCACGAACTTAACTTAAATCTATAAAGAGAGTCCCGGAGTAGACAATAATTCCCCTCAAAAAGGTGTGATGAGTCCGACCTCCCATCCTCTCGACCAATGCAAATTCCTAAGCCTCATTAGCCCACAAGCTAATGAGCGCCTGCCTTTGGAAAGTAGGTCCAAACGGATGTGGAATCATTGGATGTTTCCGGTTCTACGAACAAACCCGTTAGAAACCGATCGGAACGTTTGAATCTCCCGTCCAGGAGGTCATCCCCGGATTCCGCGCGAAACAAAAAATGGTGAACCCGACGTGAATCCTTAACCAAGTTAAAGTGATGTTCTTCTTAGATGTTAGGCCCCTTGGGCCAACAAGGCAATCATTGACATATGATCATCCAAAAGATGCAGTAGCCGGATTCATCTTGATTATGTCTGTTATATGGAACAGGCACTCTTTTTTCAAGATCTTCTACAAAAAATGGCTTTCCTTAAATTCACCCCTGTGAATACTGCTGCTGAGAACACCTCTACTGTGAGGTCTGCTGCCATGAAAACCAATGCTGCTACTCCTGCTGGAACGTCATCCGCTCTGAGGATGACATCACCAACTCAGCATCTTCAACGCTGTGTTTCAAATGCACTGGTTAAGGAGTACCGTCGTAACGGTACTATCCCAACTCTGGAGGCCGCTCGTCAAGCCCTCCAAGTTAACAATTCTACCTGGTCGTCCGGACAACGGCAACCAGCAATCAAGAAGCAGGCGGTGCTGACTACCGTCTCCAACCGTTTCGGGTCGTTATCCCCGTAACGCAATTTCCATTCACTCCCTTATTCTGAGGAAGTGAATGAGCAGGTCCCGCAGGACCTTAATTCAAAGAGACAGGAGTCCTTCTCAAGGGCTCCCATCAACAATCGCCGCCAGACTCGTGCGGTAGTGCACCCTCAACATGATGAGGGTACCGGCTCCAGGCATTCAGCTCAGGTTCCTCGAACCCGAGCAGGCAAGATGAATCACCAGAGACGGAATCCGGTTAATAATAGGCAGGTTTTCATCCCTGCCATCTCCGGAGAAGTCCACCAACCTAACTTGGTGGCAAACAACGAGCAGGCACACACACCTGCCCGTTTTAATCCCGCTGTCCAGCAGACTCGTCTGGCAGCATCAAGCCGATCCCGCCAGGCAATTCCGGCGGAGTACCATAGGCAGGAACATACACCTGCTTATACATCAGCAGTTAGTCAGCAGGCTCGTCTGACTACATATGATGGATCTCGTCAACAACGTTTGGCGAAGTGTAATCAGCAGGCACATACACCTGCTAATACTAATCAAGCCTACCAACAGTCTCGTTTGGTAGCGCACGGAGAAGTCAGTCGGAAAGCCCCGACGACAAACAGGAGGCAGACTAAACTCTCTGCCTCCACACTTAAGTACTGTCAGGATTCACTGACAGGAAAAGGAGGACAGGAGCAGGCACATACACCTACTCCAAGCCCGGAATGGACGTATATCCCTGTTCCGGCGGCTGAAGTCACCAAGCATATTTTATCAATGGTGAAAGAGCAGAAGCAAATTCCTGCTCATATTCTGGATGCTTGCCAGGATATCATAACATCTTCAGCATCATCTCAGGGACAGACACATAAATCTATCCCTAGCAGTGGAGTGACACATCAACAATTCACTCCGGAACAGACACACACATCTGTTCCAGTCCAAGAGGGTTGTGGGGCCTACTCCCCCATATCATATGGACAACCAAGTCAGGCACATACACCTGATTTGAGCGATGATCGTCAGCCTAACCTGACCATCTTTCCTGATCAGGCACATACACCTGCTCAGAGCAATCACTTTCGTCATCAAGTGATTTCTAAAGCGAGTAAGAAGGCATCTAAGAAAAAGATCCGCCCAGCACAGTCAGGAGATCAAAGGCCAATCTGCAACAAGGCCTTGCTCGATGCTGGAGTTCTTGAAGCCCTCAGACATTTATCTGTCGAAATTCAAGATTCTACTCCCTCAGTTCCCAATAACAGGAACATTAATCCCGAAGGTCTTCAACAGACACTTCCTCATGAAGACTTGCTTCATGAAAATTCGGTCAATCTTGAAGTTTCTTCTTCAGATGAGAACCACAGGAACCCTCTGTGTGGTCAGAAGACCAAGGAGCAAGAGATATCATCTTTTGCTGTAACCCATCATGAAGGTCCTCCTCATGGTGATGAACTTCGCTGCGAAAGTCCTCTCCGCAGTAGTGATTCACATTGTCTCGAAAATTCTTCAGAAGGCAATGTAGTGACGAGAAAGCCCTCCTATCTCGAGGCACTTGCAAACGTAAAACCAGTCATGTCTGAAGTTTTACTATCGGCAGGTGAAACTCTTTCTCCATCAGAAGATAGCTTGGGGTTCAGGTTATTCTCCGAACCTTCCCTAGGTCATTCATCTTCCAGCATGAATAGTGATTCCTCTACCAATCTTGTTGAATCCGATGAAGCAACAAGGAAACACCAACTCTGGTCCAAACAGGTAGAAGAATCTTCATTTAATGATAAAGAGGAAATGCTGAACATGAGGAAAAAACTGGCAAAAGGTGAAGTACCAGTCATGTTTTGGCCTTTGGCTGATTCACAGTATGACATTCCAAAGATGTTGACGGATGATGGAATCCATGATATTCGTCTTAACATATGGAAAACTCTTTGTCAATTAAAGAAGAAGGTATTATCTTACGATGAATATGAAAACCATCTTAAGATAATAGAAGGGTTACAACGCCAGATTGATTTGGCATCTCTATCAGTCTCTCGGTATCCGAAGGCTGAAAAGCAACAGAGAACCCTTCAACGTTCATGCCTTGGCGCGCTGAGAAAATTGCGTCAGTTAATTTCCAATGCTCCATCTAATGTTCATATCAGAGGATGGGGTATTCACGGAGCACTACATTTCACAGTGCTTTCCGGTCAGCAAAGCCCGCCGAAAATGGTCTCATGCAATGTTATTGCCCATGGCCGGCCACAGTCAATGGGCTTTGTTCATAATCAAAATCTTGCTCGAGATCAAGCTTCAACTAGTTCCTCTCAAAATCAAGTATATAGAGAACAGGTTGTTGAATTGCTCCTACATCAAGCAGGCGAGAATATTGCACAAGCCTCTCGTCTGGAGCAAACACGTCATCAAATGACAGAAGTTTCGGAAATCATCCAATGGTCTGTTGAACCAGGTGATAAAAGTGGATACAGGTTAATGCATCCAGCTAATTTCCGAACTAAGATCCGAAAGATCAAGAGAGATTTCAAGAAGATCTCAGACATAGCATGTCAAGAGACACCCCAGCTTGCCAGACTGGGGACTTCTCTAACCCAACCCTCAGAATCAACGAATGGAATTCGAGGAGTTGAGCAGAAGCAACAGGAACACCCCCAGTCCACCGGACTGG
Organism: Viscum album; assembly: GCA_963277665.1. Lineage (NCBI taxonomy): Eukaryota > Viridiplantae > Streptophyta > Magnoliopsida > Santalales > Viscaceae > Viscum > Viscum album. Next base: position 2,107,182,827 of record OY728122.1, on the reverse strand, counting down.
GGACTTTTTCAAATCTTCAATCCCTCCCTCAGAGAAAGTCAGTATTCTCTCGATTAGGGAATAAGCCTCAAGAGGAACGAAGAGCCAAGATGTCAGGAGATTCTCTCCAAGTGACGGTTCACAAAGAAATTCCTGAGGGGTCAAGTCAACGGGATGCCATGTCTTATCATGGACATAAAAGGAGACAATATCATAGAAAGGCTGATAGAAAGGATTTCATGAAATATGCATCCATTAATGTCATCACTGCCGTTGCTGCTGATTCACCAGATGAGGCTCAATCAGAGGGATCAGATGAAGAGGTTCCTGCTCAAGAAGTTGCGCACACAGACCTAAATGAAGAAGGTGTGCGCACACGTAATCAAAGGCTTACCCAAAATTTGGGTATTCCTTCAAGTAACCCACTTCCCCCTCTCCGAAAAGGATCCAATAAGGGGAAAGGAAAGAATCAGGTTACTTCTCACCCTTCCTCTGAAGGAGGTCAATCGCTCTCATTAGAGCAAAGGCTTGCACAACAGGAGGAAGAAATGAAAGAATTAAGAAGGTTGAATGCAGAACTACTTCAGAGTAGTCTTCTTCTTAAGAATGCTGAAGTCCGACAGCCGAAGGAATTTGTTGTAACTACTGAGATGGATCAGGAATATCCTCCTTTATCAGTACACCCACAGAGGTCTAATCCTACGGGTCAAACGCAACAACGGTTGGCAACACTACCATTAGTTGCAGCACCAACCTCCACGGCTGTCCAAGCTCCATTCATTGCACCTACCCAAAACCAAGTTCAACCTGACGTTTCTCAAAAGTTGATAACTACTATTGAGTCATTAACAGCTCGGTTAGAAACTATGGAAGGGAAACGGGCGCAAGTTCAACCTGAAAAGAAAGTTTACCCTGAATGGGTAGATTCAATTTCTCCTCCATCCAGTTTTGGAAACCCTATTTTCCCTACTTTCAATGGATCAGGCGACCCTGAACAACATTTGACGCATTACGTGTCTTGTTGTGATCCTATGATGGGAACTCCAGAACAACAAGAAGCAGTGAAACTCAGATGCTTCGTGCGAACCTTGCAAGGACCAGCTTTTGTCTGGTATACAAGCTTGAAATCCCGGTCAGTCATCGGATGGGAGGATCTTCGTCAAAAATTCCTTCTTCAGTTCAGCTCAACTTTGCCAAAAACGACAGTTTTCGATCTTACAAACTGCAAGCAAAGGGAGAATGAAAGAGTCTCTGATTTCATTTCTCGTTGGAAGGGATTAACGTATTCCTTGAGTTTATCACTCCCTCAGGAGGAATTATTGCCAATCTGTGTGGCAAATTTGCGTGACGAATTACGCACGCCATTGATCCCTGTGAAATACACAGGAGGGTTTCGAGACCTTACTTCAATCGCTCAACAGATTGAAGATTCCCTTATACAGGCTAAGGTTAAATCTCGTGTAATTCCATCAGCTCCAGGAAGAAGAATGGGTAAAGCAGAAACTGCTACAGTTATGCTTAAACAGGCACCTGTACCTATTTCTACTTCAAAACCTTCATCTTCTCGAAGGGCTCCACCTCCTGAACGCCAACAACAAAGGCTGTTTCGTCCAAATGATCAAAAAGATCAACGACGAAAACAATTTGAGGATATGAAGAGTAAAACATACTCTTTCCGAAGTGAGCAAGTTCCTGGTTACTTCATTTCAGCTCTGGAAAATAATTTGGTTCAATTACCAGTGCCGAAGAGACCAAACAAGGAAGGAGATGAAGACCGTCCCAATTATTGTCCCTTTCATCAAATGTTGGGACATCCCATCCAGGAGTGTTTTGTCTTTAAAGACCTCCTACAAAAGATGGTTGACTTGGGACAAGTCAAATTGAAGGGTTCTTCAGCTCATGTAGCGTGTATTACCGCTACAGATCCAGAGGAAGGAGGCGAGTGGCAGGAAGTCAAAAGCAAAACTGCGAAAAAATATGATGATTGGATGGTCAGAAAGACAATCAATCGGACCCATTCCATTTTGCGAACACAATTGAAGAAGCCAATTGTGTCTCCTACAAAAGCTGCAGTAAAGCCTCCATCAAAGGACAAATCCTCAAAAGGGCAGCGTAATTCAAAGAAGAAAGAGGAATCAGAAGAAGATGAGTATGCATCAAAGCCTAAATTGTCTTTGACTCTGGCAGATTTCATGCCATCTACTTCAAAGTCACGGGCACCGCCCCATCAAACGGCACAGCCTAAACAGGCTAATCAGGCAGAGTCTTTATCAGACGAAGAGTTAATCTTCGGTTCTGTTTAATCTCAATGGATGGAGAAGACATCACGACTCCAACTAATGCCAGATTTCTGAAGAAGTATTTTGTATAAACCCAAAATATTGTTCCCAGAACCAAGACTTACAATTGGTTCATACAGAAAAGGTCCGGTATGACCTTAAACTACACAATGGTCCAGTATGACCTTAAACTACAACTTCGTCCAACATGACGTTAAACTGTGTCACCTTCAATGTCCGAGATGACATTAAACTAAATTTTGTCCCTGCAACATGACATTAAACTGTGCAGCACCAATAGTCCTAACTGCAAGACTTTAAACTGCATAGTCCCTGATTTTGTCCTACATGACAATAAACCGTATAGAAGTTCCTATATTTTGTCCGAGATGACATTAAACTATATTTTGTCCTAGCGACATGACATTAAACTGTGTGGCACTTTCATCGTCCAGCATGACGTTAAACTGTGTTAAGTCCCTTATTGTCCTACATGACACTAAACTGTATTCTGTCCGAGATGACATTAAACTATATTGTGTCCTAGCAACATGACATTAAACTGTGTGGCACTTCCAACGTCCAGCATGACGATAAACTGTAAAAAGATCAGAACTGATATCCTCATGTTGATTCACCTTAGTCTTAGCTACATGACTTTAAACTGTACAGCATCAGTTCGTCCTTGCTATATGACGCTAAAACTATACATCAATGGTCCAGTATGACTTTAAACTGCAACTTCGTCCCACACGACATTAAACTGTGAAAAAGTTCCATAAACAGTCCAGCATGACCTTAAAACTGCATCATTCCTGGTCCATGTATACGACCATAAACTATTTGCAAATATGTCCAGCAAGACGTTAAACTGTGACGTCCTAACTACATGACGCTAAACTGTATAAAAGTCCCTCACGTCCGGAAAGACGTTAAAACTATATAATCATCAAAAGTCCAGCATGACATTAAAACTGCACAATCCCCCTTTCGTCCAATATGACGTTAAACTGTATTGTCCCCATCGTCCTAACTACATGACGCTAAACTGTACAGAAAATCCTTGATATGTCCTACATGACATTAAACTGTGCATCGTTAAGGTTGTTATTACCTCTTGTTTCTCACACCGAGTATGACTCACGTGAGCTTAGAGCGAACATCAACCATAACACTCCCTTTGGGCCACTAACCATGTGTAAGTCCCAACAACATTTTTTATTAGATTATTGTCCCAAAAAACAATCTCTTCACATCATTTCACCACCATCTCATATGATGATGATTTGTGAAACCGCCCTTGGAATCAATATCATTACATTGATTCACTTTCGTCCTTGTTATATGACGTTAAACTATACAACACTTTTGTCCGGTACGACAATAAACTACAATATTCTTTGATCTCCTCACTTGAGAGAGAACTATTATTGACATTGATTTTTCAATCATGTTTCATTTCAAAAAGACTACGTGCATACATGGTAATGCCTAAACTTTTTATCTTAGTTTAAAACCATCATTGCACTAAAGTCCCCTTTCACCCTTCACATGTACGAACCAAATTTGTACAAAGGGTAGTTTCTAGAACTACATGGACTTGATTCCCATCCTTATGGGATACGTAGGAACATTCGAGTGTCCCTCGAATCCAGTCCCAAGTCTTTTGGGCCTAACCCCAAATTTCACTTTCAGTCCCTTGGCTGAAAAGTCCTCATGAAAACACACACTGTGTATTCATTATTATGGTCCGAATTCTATGACCCTAAACTAAGATCACTCATCCTTTCGTCCTGCACGACGTTAAACTGCATTTCTAGAACTACGTGGACTTGATTCCCATCCTTATGGGATATGTAGGAACATTCGAGTGTCCCTCGAATCCAGTCCCAAGTCTTTTGGGCCTAACCCCAAATTTCACTTTCAGTCCCTTGGCTGAAAAGTCCTCATGAAAACACACACTGTGTATTCATTATTATGGTCCGAATTCTATGACCCTAAACTAAGATCACTCATCCTTTCGTCCTGCACGACGTTAAACTGCATTTCAAGAACTACGTATGGCTTGATTCTCATTCTTATGAGATACATAGTGAAGTCCAAAATTTCAATTCAGGACCCAGCCACAACATGATTATGGTTTTCATTGACCTATGTATCTCTACATACATTGGACAATACCCATATTTATGTGTTATAATCCTAACCTTAAATATTTTCAGATCTTCATAAACCTTTTCATGACTTCTAGTCACAAAAATGTCAAACTTCTGAGAATTCTTTTGCCTGACTATGCAGCACGTGCCCATAGGTGGCCTTGCATAAACAGTCCACATAAAAGACTTGTCAGCCAAGAGATGCTATTTATTTGACTATGCAGCCAATGCCCATAGGTGGCCCTGCATATTTCAACCCCCTAACGGGTTTGTTAAATAATAGTAACTTCATTCTTGGGAAGAATGCCTCTTTTGTCCTTATTTGTCTTAAACGACAGTATGTAGGGATCCGCAAAAATAGCCATCCTTAACGTATTTGTCCCATATCCTTTTTCATGATCTGAAAGTATTCAAGTCTATGGTTTATTCTTCTTCCCTACGTTTGGGTCAGACCTTCGTAGGAGTGATATTCATCCAGTTCTTCGATATTCTTGTTTGGAAATATCTTCTCCATATTCAAGTACCTCTTTCCATACAACAAACTCTATGCTTTAGAAAAATTTGAATCTTCATAAACTTTCACTGGCTTTTAGCACTAGGAAAGTAAATTTCTGGGAGTTCTTTTGCCTGACTATGCAGCACGTGCCCATAGGTGGCCTTGCATAAACAGTCCACATAACAGACTTGTCAGCCAAAAGATGCTATTTTATTTGACTATGCAGCCAATGCCCATAGGTGGCCCTGCATATTTCAACCCCCTAACGGGTTTTGTTAAATAATAGTAACTTCATTCTTGGAAACTACTTCTTCTAATGCCTTTTAGCTCTTTTTTCATATCATTCCTCAGATTCAAATATTCTTAAGCCATAGTTTACATTTTTTCCCTCATACTTGAGTATGGTAAATATGTTTTCAGATAAATTATCAAGGAATTGAATCCATTTTAATCCATTTTTCGGTCAAAGCTATTTCGACCTTAAACATTAGCCCCTTTATGTCCGGCGTGCATGACTTTAAACTGCCCACACAAAAGACAAAGGAACTCTGAATAAAAGTCAAGTTCCAGCACACTTGCGCGCTGCCCTCTGTGCACTGAAGACTTGCGCGCCCCCCTTTTCCTTTGAATGGATTCAATTTCCTCAGAGTCAAATCCTCATTTCTTTCCGGATACAACTCTGAGGGGGGACTTTTGTTGACGCTCCTTTCGTCACAGAATCTAAAGATCGGAAAAGGGGGAATATCTGAGCCCAATGTGATTCATCCTTTGAAGAAACATCAAAAATAGACAAAGGGATGAACAAAGAGAACATTGCCCATAGGCCGCGCAAGTTCCCTCATGGTCGCGCAAGTACACTTGCGCGCCGCCTAGTGGTCGTGCAAGTACTTGCGCGACGCCTTATGGTCGTGCAAGTGACTTGCGCGACCTAAGTGATAACCGCCCGGTAACCGCCCGGTAACCACCCAGGGTCTTCTTTTGCCTATAAATAGACCCTGTGGGCCCCCCATTCAAGAGAGGATCTTTTTCCAGAAACTCGGATCAAAGCTCCCGACGCCCAAGTCTCTTCTCAAAGCTTCCGGAACACTTCTAAGGTAATCTCTTACCTAGAACGGAAGATCTAAAGAGAAGAAGGAAAGCCCAAGTGTTGAAACTTATCAAACACTTTCGCGCCAACTTAATTCCTTCAATATAACTTGCGCGTCCCCTCTCTGGAAGAACCTCAAGAGGATTATAAAGGGTTTAATAAAGAATCGCTCAAGTATTTCAACTCTGGTTGTAAATCGCGCAAGTATCCCTCATGTCGCGCAAGTATACTTGCGCGACCAATACTTGCGCGCCGCCGCAGGACTTGCGCGACTTTTAATAATTGCGCGCCCCTATCTTTTTGGGTGCCCACCTTGCCCATTTTTACCCCTCTTAAGCCATTTCACCCTTCCTATTCAAGATTCAGTCTTCAAGATACTCTTCAAAAGCCATTTATGGCATGATTTCTTGATTTGACATCCTTATCTGAAAGGAATTCTGTGAAATACCTCTCAAAACCTAGTGATTTAAACATCTTTATGTCACTAAAGATTGAGAGTTCATTCATTTAAACCTCATCCTTTAAAATGAGAGAATCCTAACCTGGGTCTCCTTTTCAAGACTCAGTCATAACCTTAGGCTTCCTTTTCAGGAGTAAGCCCCAAGTCCCCTAACCTAGGCTTCCTTCTCAGGAATAAGTCCTAGTCATAAATCTTGGGCATCCTTCTTAAGAATAAGCCCCAATCAAGTTCCCAAACTTGGGCATCCTCCTCAGGAGTAAGCCCCAAACCTTAATCCCTAACCTGGGTCTCCTTTTCAGGAATAAAGACTCAGTCATAACCTTGGGCTTCCTTTTCAGGAGTAAGCCCCAAGTCCCCTAACCTAGGCTTCCTTCTCAGGAATAAGTCCTAGTCATAAATCTTGGGCATCTTTCTTAAGAATAAGCCCCAATCAAGTTCCCAAACTTGGGCATCCTCCTCAGGAGTAAGCCCCAAACCTTAATCCCTAACCTGGGTCTCCTTTTCAGGAATAAGACTCAGTCATAACCTTGGGCATCCTTCTTAGGAGTAAGCCCCAAGTCTCTTAAAATTTCTCTTAACCAGTCATAAATTACCTTTGATTTGGGTTTCCTTTTCCGGAATAAAACCCAATCATAAGTCCCCTCCTAACTTGGGTATCCTCCTTAGGAGTAAGCCCCAAGATTAGAGTATTCAAATCTCCATGAAGCACATATAACTTTGTGGACCCTGTTCATGTATTTTCTTCCTAAAAGTAAATCCTAAACCTTCGCCTATCTGGGCAGTCATCTATACATAAGCCCCAAAACAAATTCTTATGATTGCATCTTTTATGGCACAATTGTCTAAATTTTACCAATACCTCTTGTTTCTCACACCGAGCATGACTCACGTGAGCTTAGAGTGTAAAAGTAATTATGACATTCATCTTTGAGCCATCAATCATAAAACATCATATCCCATTCCTCGAACTACGTGGGTTCTGATTCCTTTTTCAAAACAAAGGATACGTAGGTAGCCCATTCATGGGTTCGATCCCAACATTGAAATAATCTCTGTCCTTCTGAATGACGATAAACTTCAAGTGCCCCACTGAGTGGCTTTAAAACCAGCCTGGTCATCAAAATGACCAAGAGACTTTTATATAAATGTTTTGAAGGATACCATTGACCAAGAATCTCTAAACAAATATAGATGATTCTATATTGATGAAGGACCTCGAATACATATAAAAGATTCTCTAAATTTCTTGCATATTTAATCATTGATTGTTAAAACTAAAGGAAAGCTCATTTTATACTTGGTAATGTAATAAGGATTCACGAACTTAACTTAAATCTATAAAGAGAGTCCCGGAGTAGACAATAATTCCCCTCAAAAAGGTGTGATGAGTCCGACCTCCCATCCTCTCGACCAATGCAAATTCCTAAGCCTCATTAGCCCACAAGCTAATGAGCGCCTGCCTTTGGAAAGTAGGTCCAAACGGATGTGGAATCATTGGATGTTTCCGGTTCTACGAACAAACCCGTTAGAAACCGATCGGAACGTTTGAATCTCCCGTCCAGGAGGTCATCCCCGGATTCCGCGCGAAACACTTATATATAAATTAAATCCATCATTAAAATTAGTCGTGAGAGGGAGTGATGGGAAATGAAGTACATCAGTTCGTGAGGTGCCAATCTTCCATCCACATGAACATTGTAATCTATTTCCATTTAATGGAGGATGTACATGGATATATGTTATTCCATTAACATAATTACATCTGCATATACAGTATATAATTATTTTTTTATATAATTTCATTTAAGTAATATTTTACTGATTTGGAAGAATACATAAAACAAATGTGATTTGTTAAGAACTGTACATCTTCTTTAGAAAACCCCTAGGTGGATACACCAAAATATTTTATAGAAATCTTTTACGATTAAACCATGTATTATAAGATGTGGGTAAGGATTTATGGAAGGTATTTGGTCTAGGATTTGAATATCAAAAATACTTTTTATATGTGAAGAAAATAGGTGAGGAGGTTCCTTTTTATATGAGAGTGGAGGGGTACACATGAAAATTTTAAAATATTAAAATAATTTTAATTAATTTTAATGTCCAAATAGCTCATAATTAATAATATTAGAAGATAATTTTTGGATGATTTTAAAAAATATAACAAAATAAAAGTTTTACATGTTTAGAAATGGTTTTAACTTTATCATTTTATTTTAACCCATATTAAACATTTTGATGATTTCCCTAAAAAATGATTTTCTATATTAAGGATGACCATTGTAACATGAAAGTGAAAATTGGGACATAAATAGAAAATATCCAATTTTTTAATCATTATTAAACTAATATTAATGATAATAGTTTTTTTTATAAATTATATATCACTAAATATGATATTATTTATTAAAAAATATAATTATTGTTAATTTTAGAACTATTTTTTACATTGACCTTAATAAAATCAATACAACAAAAACATTAAAATATCATTAATTAAAAAATCAATAAAATGATTTATTTATCCAAAAATAAATTACCACAACAATTATTTCAAATTATATTACATTTAATATTTTTAATAGAATTTACTTCATCTTTTTAAAAATTTAATAACTACAGAGTGAGCATTGCACTAGATTTTAAGGTAAATGTTTAATTACTAAAATTTCAATATAATTTAACATAAAAAATAATATTTATTTAAAATTAGAATTTATTACTGAAAATTCTTTTATTTATCTAGAAATTAAAAATATTGTAGTTATTAAAATTAATAGGGTGACATTTTTGGCTTTGTATTCACATAATTATTTTCAAGGTAAAAATAATGGGCAAATGTCAAAAAAATCATATAATAAAAATATATATTTATATGGATGATTTTTACTCATTAGATAAAAATTATACATGTTTTAGGGTCATTTTTAGTCAGTTTTATTTAGTTTTTATCATTACTTATCTGATTTACCATTTAGTATGGTAAAAAAGTAGTATATTTATTATTCATAATGTAAAAAAATTAAAGGGATAGAAATAACATTTTTAACCCTATGATTTAAGAAAAGAAAAAAAATCAAAAATTAAATTCATAAAACAATTAAAATTTATTTGATATTAAACTAAAAAAATATTAAGGGGAACATTTTTTTCCAAAATAGGTCATGTTTAACTATAAAATGTTTTTATACTAAATTACAAAAAAAATTAATTTCAAAATACTAATTATATAATTTTATATAAAAATGAGATAATTATATTTTAAAACTAATCCAATCATTAATTTTACCTTTAAATACTAAAAAACAATTATCAATTAAAATCATTATTTTTCACTATTGGTAGAAAATTTAATTTTTTAAAAAATTAAAAAGAAATAATTTGATGATAATGTTTACATGATAAATTCAAAAATAATATTGTTTTGGGGAATTTCAAATTCTATAATTTAAATATTAATAATTTATATAATCCCTTATATGAATATTTTGATAAAATTATTTATTTTTTATTTAATATTTGTGTACATAATTTGACTATCTAATTCATGATTATAGATTGATATAAAATTGATTTATTTTATCATTCCATAAGTTTTTATATTCATCAAACCATTTTGGAATTAGATTCCCACAATTTCAATAACATTTTAAATAAGTGGGGTTATCATTCTCTCAAATATTTTTCAAATTCCCATGTTACTTCTTCCACCATATGGTTTTCCCACCAAACCATAATATGGTGAATATCCTTATTATACATTTATTTTAGCTATATTCAGGAATACATAATGTTATTTCCTCAAAATAATGTATATCTTATAACTGAACAACTTCATGGATTAAAATGTTAGATTAACCAATCATATATTTTCTTAAAATCAAAACATGAAAAATGTTATGTTTTGTTTATAAAATATTTTGTAAGGAAACTATGTAATTAAATGAAAATAAATTTTCCATGGTTTTATATGGTCCAATTTACCATGGTTATAAATTCCCTATTTTAACCAAACATATTACACTTTTCCATGGCGATACGTTAATAAATGAATGATCACCAACCTTGATTGAATGATATTTAATTTTATTAACTTTTTACAATTTATAACTACACTATTTACTCCTGATATTTTGTTGAATCATCCCTACCTTATCAACCATTTCCACTTCCAACATCGATCACATAAAAATCCTTTCTTCTACTTCATCCCATAATTATAGTGTCTGAAACCATATTCCATATAATGACTTAGCGGATTCCTTCTGAATACTAGAATGAAAACTATAATCATAAAAAAACTAGACCAATGAAGGTGGATGATCCCAAATTTAATGGTAATCTTTTTAACCATAAAATCATGTATCATATGGTATAAATGGACTTTCAAACTGCCCAACTAAATTTTTATGAGAAAATGTACTAAAATTTAATTTGTTACCAAATGAATTCTTATGACATTTCAAAAACATTAAATTAAATATTTGATAATGATAAGTTACAACAGAATGGGTAAATCCATTTTATATGAATATCTCTTAAATATATAGTTGATAAATATTATCTAAATACGTTGCACCATGAATATTAATGAAATGCGTAGATTTAGATTTTCCATCAACAATAACACAAATCGAATTATTACCTCCAGAAGAATTTGTAAATCCCACCATGAAATAAATGGATATATATTCTCATTTCCTCTCTAGTCCTAGAAAATTATTAATATTCCCCATTGTTAATTTTAATTAATTTTAACATGTTGAATATTCACTGAATTCAATGTAAAATCAGTAATATAATTTTTCATTCAACGCCACCAGTAATTTTGTTAAAGGGCTGTAGGCATCATATTGTTGTTAGGATGAATATAAAATGGGAAAAAATTTGGGTACCTTAGAAATTATCTCTTAAAATGAGAGTCAAGAGACACACAAAATATCTTTCTAAATTTTTATAAATATTATATAGAAAAATTATATTTAGGAAAAAAAATTACCTTCCAAAATTATTCATTTTCTGATAATTAAATGTCTTCCTTCTATGATTTATTAATTCATTATGATAGATGTGATTATACTAACACCATAAAAAAATATAGGATGTTCCGACATGCATAATTTCTAGGCCAAAATTAATCAATCATGAACCAAATGGTTTATTTCCAAATGTAACATGGTTAATGATAGATGATTATTTTTAATCAATGCATCACCTAATTTTGTTCCTTTTCTAGTATTATAATAAACTATGAAATCATAACCCTTTATCAGTTCTAGCAATATTTTCGGTATCATGTTTATGGATTTCTTAGTGAATATGTTCCTAAAACTTAAATTATCAATATATATTTCACAGTTAACTCTATATAATGGATTATAGCATTATTTTAAATAAAATGTAACAAAATCTAAATATAGTTCATTTGTAGGATAATTTTTCTTAAAATGTTTCATCTTCTATGAAGAGAAAGAAATTGTCCAATCATTATTTATTAGAACACCACCAAGTACCTTTCATGAAGCATAAAAATTAATCATTTCCTGAGGGTATATAAATTTTATTGCAATGACCAATCTTATTTTCAATTTCTGAAAACAATCATCACATTATTTTTACAAGATTAATTTAACTCTTTTTTTCTCTTATTCACTGGGCTAGAAAAATGGTTAATGTTTTAAACAAACTACATGTAGTAACACAATAATCCATGAAAACTATGGTCCTTTGTGATTTTTTAAACTCATGGTCATTTTTTAACAACATTAATTTTGATAGGGCCAACAATTATTCCTTATTTGGAAACAATAATCTCTATGAAATAAATCTGTTGAAAAAAATTACACTTACAAAAGTTTATAAATAAAATATTTCTCATTAGTGTTTTCAAAAAAATACTCTGTTTTCATTCATGTTCATCATTAAATTTATAATATACCAATATATTATGAATATTAACAACCATATACTTCTCAAAATTTTCAATGAAAACTATATTAATATGATTGATGAATATAATTTGTCCGTTAGACAACACAATAGAATAACTAAAAACTCACAGTCTCTCATATATAGTCCAAAATAATTCCATCGAAACACATTCCTCAATCACCATCTACTGATGGTACCCCAACAAAAGATCAAACATAAAAAATACTATTTTTCAATGAACATATCAAATAAATTATCGATATGTGGAAAATGATACTTTTTTATCAATGATGTTATTTGGGTATCTATAATCAATAAAATATTTCATTGAACCATATTTATTTTAACAAACATAATAATAGAATCCCATGGATATTTTATTGGAATAATGAATTATTTTTTCAAGAAACTTTAATAATTTCTATTTCAATCCCAAAATTTCTACTCACTGCATTTGATGCAGGGTTTTTAAATTGGTGTAGAATAAGGCACTATGTCGACCATACACTAAACCTCCCATTAAGTATAACATAATGAAAATGATCATGAATAATTTAAATATATTTATTCACTTCTATTACATTTTTTATCTAAACAACATCTTACTTTTCAATAACATGAGTTATATAACTTCACTGACATCTATATTCACTATTCCAGCTTCTTGTAAGGTTATCAAATGTTTAAAAACATTAAATATAATTTTCTTAGTAGGAAAATATTTCTTTTAATGAAAAATATAATACCAATACATAACTAAAATAATATTGAAGAATACAATGGGTATTTAAATAATATTTTTAATAAATTCCATCCCAATAATAAAAAGATGAATATTCATATTAATCTTCATTACATTAATATATATGCTTAGTGATTTCACTAAAATTCTGTCTTTCTCTTCATGAGGGTATATAACCATTTTACTAAGAAATTTCTTATAAACTAATGACTGTTAATTTCAAGATTCAAGTAGGGAATCGTAATAATTCGAATAAACACGATACATACATGTCATCAATTCATTTGATGGCCCAACATGAACTGTAGTAGTTGAAAAGTATTTTTATAAACCCTTCAATTTTTAATCATGATGATTTATGTAATAACATAGTTCTTCCTTTGGGAATGGATCTATAAATTTCCAAAAATTCTCTGTCTAAATGCATAAATATGAACAAATGTTGAATTTGTTGTGGTCATAGAGGTGTTGGGGTCTGTTTGAGGATGGTTTGGAGTTCAAAACCTGATCCTTTGTGTGAAAAAGGTTTAGTACACAGCTATGTTAAACTTTTTGGGGAAGGGTACGTGGTTTAACAAACCATAAAATGCTAGGGAAGGGGGCAAGAATTAGATTCATGGTTTTAGACAAACCTTGTGATACAGGTTTTATAGTTGTGTGGCCGACTTTTCTATATTGATAGTATCAATGGGCATGGATTGCACATGGTTTGTCAAAATATGATAATGAATCATGTGGGTGCCCCATTCGCATAGGTATCCATGCAAAGTTGGTGCATAATTTATAAAACTTCTCACCTAAACCCTTTGATCCCATAAATTTGAGAAAAATTATAATTTTAAATAAAATTAAATTCATTTTAAAACCAAATTTTATGTTCTTTCTCCCCCACATAGTAAGAACCTCCCTTTTAAAGTCTCCTAGGTAGCTATTCAATTATTTGAGACAAATTCTCCATCCAATTTTGGAATCAAAGGTCATTACTTTCATTGGATCTGTAACAGTAATACCTTGATTCCTTTTTATCCATTCTCAGTTCTTCTGAATATAAGTTGCACTATTTAAGTGCATGCTGACATTCCCTATTATTAGTTTTTTGATCTATTCTTTGATTTAAACCTGGATAGATCACAATTAGGCATTTATGATGGATGATCAATAATATGTGAAACTAAAGTAGACGGTCTTGTGCCTTTTTCTTATAGACAAATGTATATATATGTCATCATTTTGAAAACTGAATTTTCAAGTGTCACCTTAAATGAAATTTATATTATTCAATTACTAGGCATGTACTAGTCAGTTAAATATGAAAAGTAATGGTTGTTATAGGTTGAATTACTTCGAAAAATAACCCCCCCCCCCCATTATGAGTATTTTTTATCACATTTAATGGATTGTCATAGGTGGCATGGTGATGGACATTTTAAGTGTACCTCTGCCCTATTTTCATGGGATGTTTAAATTATGATGATGATTGTAACTAAATGGTGATATCAATTTAAAATGAAATCATTTAATTGGATGGGGTGATTTGATAATGACCCTTTATTTTGAATAGTAAGGTCTTGATACATCAAATTTCATATGTGAGTTAAAGTGATAAAATGAAATGTATTGTTGATTATGCATGTATTTCTCTTAATATTGTTATGGAAATGATAGTTTAGTGCAGTATATTTCATGAAATAGTTTTTTATTGATGTGATTCTTATTTTAAGTTAAATTTACATGTTATTATTTTGAAGGAAACCATTCTAAATCAACCTTTTCTTGTGTAACCTCTTGAGGTGAGTTTAAAATAGAATGTTATTGGTACTAGCCTTGACATGTATAAATGGAATTGTTTAAATGATATTAAATAGATTAAATTCTTATATATGTTGGGTGACATGTGAATCCCAATTACATTTATACAAACAATCTCAATTGTCTTGAACCACGATTATTTCATGGGTGATACATGGTTTCAATAATGAATGCCATGGATGGACCCAGTTGGCCTTGACTTTTATTATACCTTAGTGACACCTAGACTCCTAAGACGAATTCCAAAGAAAGACTCTAAGGCTTATCTCATATACCGAGTGATACATGGATTCAAATGGTAATTCAATAGACATTCTCAAAAAGGGAATTATATCTTTTGTTCCATGGGTGTTACTCAGGCTCCCTTAATGGATTTCCAAAGATTTAATCAATTGGAAGAGACATTATATAACACCTACAATGATACCAAGGTCCCTTAGAGGTTCTCTATACATTATCTTGTATGATGCTTGTAAATATTACAAATATAGTGATACATGAATTCCAAGTTATGAATTTAAAGGACAGACATAGGATCTAAATTAAATATAAAATGCAGTGAATCATATGACATGTATTCTAATACAAAGACCAAGCCTGAAAAAATTCATGACTTATACCTTTTATATGGTTGGCTTTGGCATTTTTTGTGCAATTTATTACATGGGGTATGTCTGGTTCATATCGGGTGTCAACACTTCTAAGTTAAATGATATTTAATATTTTAATGAACAAGATAAAATGAAATAGTTTTGAATAATAAAAGATCTAATCACATGTTAAGAAAATTTTATTAAAAGAAATGTATATTAAATGAGAACTTATACTTATAGGATGTTTACTTCTGATCACTTCTTTTCTTACAACATTAACTATTTCACACTACCATTATATATATTAATTGTTTATTGGAACATACATTGGGTTGTTTCTTACTAGTATTTAGCCTCACAACATGTCTGGGCCACCTTTTGGGACCCAAAATTACTAAATGATTTCAGATTTGTATAAGGGAAAGAACCCTTCTACAAGTATTTGATTTTCTGCTCACCAGTATGCGAAAGATACTGAGTTGAGGCTCATAGTGCAACCTAAGACACTATTTAGCCTTTATGTATGTTTTTTACATCTATTGTACATCTATCTCTTATAACTATTTTTGTTTTTCTATTAGGTTCATGTAACATGTATCATCATTTTTTAGGTTGTCTTTCTTTTGGCTTTGTTAAATATCAGTCATCCGCTGTTCACTTTATCATATGTTTGTTTTACTACATCCACTACTTGTATGATATTTACATTCTATTGTGCTACACATTAGTGATGATGTCATTGCCTCCCCAAATACATGCATAGGCCCTCACAGCTAGTCGGTAACCTCAAGAATTTGGGGCGATGTTCATGAGGCTAGGTGACTACCAGGCTCAAGGCACTATTGAGTGGCATCCAGGTCTGGGATATTACAAAGTGGTATTATAGGGGGTTATTTTATGGGTTTCTTTAATATTTCAAGATAAAGGATAGATATATGATGCAATAGGATAATGGTATTGACTTGTTTTTTGGATTAGGAACACCACATATAAGAAAAAGATAAATTACCCTGAATTAAAGGGATATTTTTTTGGATTTTAGAAATTATAGTTGATTTGATTCCACCGATGGGTGATGTAAATGATTTATGATGTTATTATTGATATGAATTTGGGTTCTACAATGTTTTAAAATAATGAGATGAGGCTATGTAATCCAATTCATCATATATTCACTTCCTAAAAATCAAATTCAATGCATTATTTTGTTTCATTTAGGATGCATTACATATCACATGTTGTTGTGATAGGTGTTTCCATAGATATGCCTGCTTTTGTGAAACATATTTTGGATTGAGTTACAATGTGAATTGGGTGGATGCCGTGATTTATTCCTTGAGGAGTATTGGACCACATGGATCAGAACCTAGTGGACCATTGGTTTGAACATCTAATGTGAATGTTATATAAATGTGAAATGATTATGAATTAAAATAGAAAATGAAAATGAATATGTGAATTAAAATTTAAAAAATGAAATAAAGTTTAAACAAAGTCTCTTGTATCTGGGAACATAATATGACATGACCATAGTAGTGGTATACTGGTAGTTTCACATATATATACCAAATCATTTGGTCACCCAGGCCAGAATCTTAGAGCAGACAGAGGAGTGTGATCTTATATAGGATGCTATAAACCTATACCATTTTAGTTTCTATGATTTTGAGGAATAAACCATGATAATATTCTTGATCTGGGGTCTCTGATTATAATTTGAAGGGGTATGTCTATGCGACATTATCTAATTGTATTCCAGGAGGGTGTAAACAACCACACACCAGAGGTGGTGGTCCATGGGAAACCATTATATCCTCCAGTTTTGCCAGCTACGAGACACGTTGTATTACCAAACCCAGGTGATGAGGCATAGTTCTGCGAGGGGTTCTTGTACTTCATACATAACATTTAGTGAGCCCCAAGACCTATACAGACTATGGAATAGTTGATGTGTGAGTTTCAATAATATAATCAAACCACATTTTTTATGTATGGTGGACCAAAGGTTTCCAGATCATGGATATAATCCATGCTATCTATCATCAAAAAACTGGTGATGCCTCTTGAGAGGAGGGTAGATATCACTACATATATGTTTCATAAATCTTGAAATAGAGGGTGGAATGTTATTACTCAAATGGAATGTTATCGGGAGATGTCTTAAAGGGATTTTCAAACTACTTTCTAAGATCAATTTTATCTAGAGACATTGAGGGATAATAAAGCCCAATAGTTTATGAACCTAGAGTTGGGTGAACTATCATTTATGGATTACCTATCTCATTTTACTAATCTCCATAATTTCAAATCTATTCTGATGAATGGAGTGTTATTTAATACTAGGAAATTTGAGGATGGTATTAGGTATGATATCTGATTGAAAGTGAGTTTTCTTAGTTGAATACCATTTATAGAATAGTGAATCAGGTACTTATCACTGAGAATAACTAGAGAGATACTGGAGGTGTGAGACAGGGCAATCAGTATCAAGATCTTGTACTCATCTTCCAATAGTAGGAAGAATCATATGGAGATTCCACATAGTGATATCAATAGAATGAGAATACACTCATCTATCCGGATAAGGTGCTACCAGTGCGGTAGGCTGAGACATATGAGGCCATAGTGTATGAGGGACCTAGTCAAGTTCCAATCATTTGGTAAGATGGGCCATATACAGTGATTCTATTGAAATTTTCCACTAATATCCAATGAGAAATTGTTTTCACCAACTCCAGGATAATGATCGGGTTCATCTATTTCTCATCAGGTAGGGAGATGGCATATAGCTTGCTGATTTGGCCATGGTGGTAGCCATGGTCCTGGTAGTCAGACACAAGTTTCATAGACATAGTAGGGTGGATCTTCTCAGGGTAGCCATGTAGTATCATAGGGTCCTGGATCAAGCCTAGTATACATTGTGAAATAGACCCATCAAGAGTATGATCCAAGAACATATATTGTTAGAGGGAATATTCTAGTTGAATATACATTATATTTTACACTTTTTTGATATAGGAATGTCAAATATATTTATATATTTGCTTATTGTGGAGATCCAAGGTCTTTGTTTTCAAACATCTGATAAATTTTTGACACTTGACACATTATTGGGGATTAGGAATTAGGGTGTACGATAGTTCAGGGAGTTCCCCTTGATATATGTCTGTTTCAATTTGTATGGTACATCTAGGACCTTGAGATGACTAATTTTGACATCATTATCAAGATGGAGTTTTTGGATTACATTTATGATTTCATGGATTTCTATCACTGAAGGGTGAATATTGAATCAACATAGGGTAGTGAGTTCATTCCCAAGGGAGAATTTGATATCCAGGAAAGGTGAGTTAGACCCGACCATCATGGAGTGGGATGAAAACCAAGATTCTGAGTTTATGTATATATGATTAGGGAATATATTATTCATATTTCCCTCTAGTGGTTTATCATTTCAGGGTTGTCTCCCCATTCTAGTTTTCAGGATTACCTTTGTGATTGAGTTAGAGTTCTCAACTAATCTTTTTCTAGGATCTCCACCTGTATTTATTCCCCCGTACATGATCGAAACTACAGGGATTCATGATCTCAAGAGGTAGTTTGAGCATTTAGAGTGAAATGTATTTATCTTACTCAGTACTTCTATGATGGGATCACTTGTCCTTTTTTACAAAAATTTTAAGGAACACTCAGGCTATGTGTGGATTACCCGAAATTGAACCAGTTGATGATTAAGAACTAATATCCCCTTCCATGGATAGATGATCTCTTTTACCAGCTTGGAGGAGCAATGGTTTTCTCACAGAATGATTCGTGATCATGTTATAATCATGTGTATTTTAGATCCTTAGTCAAACCTTGATCAAACTTTTTCTAAGATATATAGTCTTTAAGAGTATTTTGTTATGCCATTTTTTCCCACAAACATGCTAGCAGTTTTCATGGAACTGATAAACCAATTGTTCCATCCATATATTGATTCATTTTTTTTTGTTTTCTTGGATGATATATTTTTGTAATCTCACAATTGACACAACCATGAAAAACATCATTAGATCATGTTGAATATAGAAAGAGAGAATCAAAAATATCCTAATCTCACAAAGTGAAACTTATTGATGGATCATATCAACTTCTTGGGTCCCGTCATCTTAGATATAGGGGTATTAGATGATCCATAAAAGGTTATAACTATAGTTTCTAGGGATCATATTAAAAACATAATTTATGTATGATGTTTATTAGGACTAGCAAGTTACTAAATGAATTTCATACAAGTATTATCATTCCTATTAGTTCCACTTATCAGCTTGAGTAATAAGGGTGTGAAGTTCATATTGTATGATTCATTTGAGATAGCCTTTCAATATTTGAAATTGATATTGAATTAAGCAATGATAATGATTTTTCTAGTGCCAAGAAGGATTTCAAATATGTACTATGATGCATTAGGTATCGATCTAGGAGCAGTTCCTATGGAGGGGGATATGGTCATGGAGTGGGTGTATTGGAAGATAAGGCCACATAAGAAGGATTGCCAAATATATGATCTTGAGTTAGTCACAATTATTCACGCATTGGGTTTTTTGAGATATTATTTATAATGACATCATTTTTTTGTTTACATGAAGCATAAGTCCCACATGTACATATTTAAGAAGATGATATGAATCTAATCCAGTGAAGGAGGGTTGTGAACATTTAGTCATTCATGTTCAAGATTTATTATACATTTGGTAATGAAAATGGATTAGATGATGAATTGAGCATGAGGAATCAGATACCGGGTGTGTAATAAGCCAGTTGTGAGCGAGAGCTTATGCATTTTTTCTAAGATCAACATGGAGAATATTGATAGTCAGGTATAGAATTTTCCATCATCATTAGATGTGACATCTACCCTACAAGATAAAGTGAGTATGAGTAATCTATCAGAATCTGAGGGCCTAGTCCGATAAGGGATTATAGAAGGAGAGGACCCGCCACCAGGTTGGACCATAGGTGAGGATGGAATTATATGTTTTCATGGTCATATATGGGTCTCTTAATATGTGCATGAGGAGCTGATTTAGTATTTTCATTCTTATTCATCATATGTACACCCATAAATCCCCAAGATGTATCATGATTTCAATATCCACTTCTAGTGTCTTGGTATAAAAATATATGTGGTTGGTTTTTTCATGAGATGTTTCACCTTTCATTATGTGAAGGGGGAACAATAGTGACCTTTCAGGCTTCTACAACAATTATCCATCCCTGATTAGAAGTTGGTTGATGTGGAAGTGGATTTCATGATAGGATTACTAAGGTCACCTCAAGGTAACGATTCCATATGGGTTATTGTTTATTGGATCACAAAGGATTCAAATTTCTTAAAGATCAAGGAAACCATAATTTTGGATGATATTGTAATGTTGTATATCAATGATACAGTATAACTTCATAGGGTCCCTAACAATATCATTTTAGATAGGGACACCTGTTATGCATCATAATTCTTGAAGGCGGTTTTTAGGGTGTTGGGTACATAGTTTATTAAGCACAACATACCACCCAAAAATAGATGGCTAGTTATAGTGCACAACTAAAGTCCTTGAGTACATGATACGAGGAAGTTTCTATATTTCATGGACACTTGAGAGAGGTATATACCTTTGGTTTAATTATCCCACCACAAGAGGATTTAGGCTATTATTCAGATGGATACTTATGAGGATTTGTATGGTATGCCATGTCGATCAAAAGTGTGTTGGTTAGAAGCAGAAGAGACATCTATTCATGGACATGTACTACTTTAAGAAACCAAAAAGTATGTTTTATGTGATTCAAAAATAGATGTATATTGTGCAGTATCATCAGAGATGATATGCCGATCACCACAGATGAACTCTAGAGTCGAAGGTCTAGAACTGGGTTTTCCTACATGGTTCAATGAGGATGGGACACAAGAGTATCAGAAGATAGGTTATGATATTACCTGAGATACATTGGGATTTTTTTTATTCTGGATAGAGTCCAACAGATAACTTATATTTTATAGTTACCTCACAGGTAATGGACCATGGAAGTTTCCTTCCATGTTTCTTACCTGTGACACTATTATTCATATCTGTCACATGAATATTAGCCTGAGGAGGTTGAGATATAGGAAGATGATTCCTTTTGGATAATCCTATTCTTTTTATGGATCACAAAACAAAGGTTCTATGAGGTCATTCTATTCCACTATTACATGTTCTATGGCATAATGGCCGAGTACAGGATGATCCCTGGGAGTGGGAGGATGATGTATGATTATAGTGGTCATAGTTGATCTCAAACATCCTTGACCACCCCTGAGATTTAAATACAGGTATGAATTAATTTAAGGGGGTATATTTTTAATAACCTAGTTCTTTCTTAAGGTAAATATCTCTTAAATTCCATAAATTCTCATTTTATATTCTTAAATATGACCTAATGTGGAGTCCCTCAAGGTCATGGAGGTGTCTGGTGCTTGTTTTGAGCTTGGAACCCGATCCTTGGGGTGAAAATTTCCTAGATCATGGTTAGTTTAAATCATGTAGGGAAGGCTACATGGTTTACAAAACTATGGGAGGCTGATGAAGAGACCAGGAATATGTCACATGGTTTCAGAAACACCAAGTGATATGGGTTGCACGGAGGTGTAGATAGCTATGAAATCTTGATAGTGGATTTAGACACGGTTTTTCCATGTTTATTAAAATAGTGCAGGTAAACCATGATGGTTCCCCTTTATTACTGGTATAAGTGCATGTTTGGAACACATTTTGTCAAACTACGCACCTAAATGATGAAAACCCCTAAATTTGGGGAATTTTATAATTTTTAATTAATTAAAAATACTATTAAAACCTAATTTCAAGTTCTTTCTCGTCAAACACAGCATGATCATCCCTTTCAAGCTCTCCTTAATGGATATTCCTATTATGAGAAAACATCTTTATCTGATCTCTGAATCGAAGGTTGTCCATCTAATTATATCCATAATGGTATGTCCTCAATTCCTTATTAGTTGTTCTCCATTATTATGGATATCAGTATCACTATTTAGGTGCAAGTTGATTTTCCCTATTATTAGGTTATTCATATGTTCATCAATTTTCTCCCAATTATAGTTGAATCTGGATCTAACAGTGAAAGTGCTATGAACTACAGAACTATGTTTGGTTGTCTTCTGAATTTCTCTTAAACTTTTACTATTTATATACTTTTTTCAGGTCGTCTATCCTATTTTCGGGCATCTCCATTAATGAATTTTAAATCCATTAATTTCTAGAAATTTCACATCTAATTAAATATTACTGTTAATGGATACCTTAGATTATATTCCTTGGTAACAGTACCACCCCTTAGGTATTTTATTTATCACTTTTAATAGATTTTCATTGGTTGATTGAATATTGACACCCATTGGTGTTCTTTCACCCACTTGTATTGGGTTGTTTAAATTAAGTTGATGATTTTAATTTAATGGTCATGTAAATTTAAAATGAAATGGTTTAAAAGGATGGTATTAATTTACCATGACCCTATCCCATGCCATGTAATGTCTTGATGCATTGAATTTATTATGTGAGTTAAAGTGATTCTATGCCATGTATTGTTGATTGAGAATGAGTTTATTTAAATATTGATATGGTCATGTGAGATAAGTGGATTCCATGGAATGTAATAACTTGTGAGGAATGTGAAGCATGTTTAAGTTAAAATTCACATGTGATTACTTTATAAGAAAGTATTCTAATATTAAAATTTTATTTTGTTACCTCATGAGGTGAGTTTGAAATAAAATGTTCATGGTGTTGACCATGACATGTATAAATGGAATTGTTTAAATGAAATTAAATTTATTAAATTGTAATATTACTTTGGGGAGACATGAATTCATACTATATTTCCACATATGGACTCAATTTTCTTGAAACATGATTATTCCTTGGGTGATACATCAATTCAATGATGAATTACATGGATGGACTTAGTTTGTCAAGAATATGATTATGTCGGAGTGATTCTTGAACTCCATAGTAGACTGTAAAGGATGGACTTGGAGGCTGGACTCATATGACAAGTGATGCACGGATTCAAATGACAATTTCATGGATGGACTCAAAAAGGAAAATTGATATTTTCTTCCATGGGTGGTACTTGGTCTCCCTTATTGGACCATAGAGGATGAACTCAATTGGTATAGTCCTTATGCCACACCTAGAGAGTTTCATGTGTTCCTGAGATATTCTATGTGGTTGGGATTGTAATGTGTTGTTTGATATTATACCTAGATTGATACATGATTTCCAACATAGGAATGCCTAGGAAGGACTCATGATCTAAATTAAATATAAAATAAAGTAACGCATATGATGTGTATGCCAAGACAAATAATAAAAAAAATTATTATTGAATAATAGCTTATAGATGGATTTATCAAGAATCTATTATACTGCTGATTATATGGGGGATGTCAGGCTCAAACTGAGTCTCGATGTTTCTATGTAAAATGAGATTGAATTGTTAAATAAAATTGAATAAATTACAAATGCCAAAATTTTATCATATTGACATACTTGTAAATTGAATTTTATTAAATGAAATTCAGATTAAATGAGAGTATATAATTACAGTTTTTTTTAGTTTTAGTACCTACTTTCTTACTACTTTTCTTATTTTACAATAATATTATATATATTCCCTGAGTGATCAGCACAAACCTTGGGTGGTTTACTATTGGGATTTAGTCTCACACCATGTTTGGGCCACCTTTGGGGACCCAAATAGACTATATGATTGGATGTGATGATAAGGGCATTCACCCTTATATATATACTTGATTTTAGACTCAGTAGTAGGATCATGAGATCGAGCTATGGCCCATGATGCTAGCTGAGACACTTCCTCTCCTTTTTTTACTTTTGTTATATGAACTGTATATCTTCCATGTATACCTATTTTGGATGATTGTATATAGGCACATGACTAGTATCATCATTTTTTTGTGGGATGTCTTCTGGATTTGATATATATCAGAATTAAATTATTTAACCTGTCCTCTATATGTTTTACTGCCTCCAATACATGTATGCTATTAACATTCCACTATGATACATTCCAGGGATGAGGGAATAGTCTCCCGATAGACACACATATCTAGTCGGTACTAGTTGGAAACCACTATCATTTGGGTGAATTCACTTGAGGCCATGTGAAAACTGGGCTCAAGGAACTATTGAGTGGAATCTTAGTCTGGGGTACTACAATTTACACTTACTTTAATTAAATTTAGACACACATTTAAATAATTACACAAATCACTATAACTAAAATATACCACCAGAGGATGGCTATTTGTTACCCTATTCATGGATAATAGAAGGCATTTTTCTTTACAGTCATGGACCCTATGAATAGTCAAACCACACTAGTAACACTTTATTGATCCAAAAATACATTCAATGAAATGTCTTTTACTGCACTTGGAAGATGTTTGGGGACTACGTCTAGACTTCTTAGATGGTCACTTATTTATTTCATGAAACCCTAATAGTTTTTTACTATTATAATATTGAGGAACATAAGTCTCATAAAACACAATATCAACTTTAGTGTAACAATGAAAAATATTCTAATAGATTTTAAATTCTCAGGTGGGTAAATCAATTATTAATCTGGGTTTCATTATTGGGTAAAATATATTAGTTTTACTCATAATTCCCTAAATAAAATAGGGAATGTATCAGAAAAAATAATGTAAAATTTCAATAATACACTACTACATAATCTTCCACGTTTTCCTCAATTAAATGAATTATTTATATATATCTTATGTCAAAGAAAATTAGCAAAATTATTATCAGGTAAAACAATTATAAATGAATAACAATCCATGAAATCAATCTTATATCTATATATCATATTCTTAACCAAATACAATTATCAATCAGCATCATAATAAAGATAAAAAATTATAAGAGTTTCCCTTTGACATACTGGGTAGTATATGACAAATAATATTTTTCACAGTGCAATGATATATCCTTCATCTACAACTATATCTAGTGATAAATGTAAATATATAGGGTGTTGTTTCATAAAATTCTCAACTATCTAAATTTTCCTTTATTATAGATCTAGTTTATCTCTATCATGGATACCATCACCATTTATGGATTACCTTATTAGAGTAATAATAGAAATAGGCTACTCAGTTCCAATTCCATATATCCCGGGTAGCTGAATCGGAAGGATATTGTCTTATTGGTTCTATAATACTATATCATCCATATTTAAACTATGGAAAACCATTAAGAAAAGACACATATTATGTAACGCCCCGACCCCAGTTACCCAGAGTTAGTACATTATTTTAATAAATTGGCATGATTACATGGAATCAAGTCCTGAAAGGCCGATCGGTTTAGCATTCTTGGAAAATAGATTACATATATAAATGATACATTACACTTTATAACATACAAAACAACATAAATAATCCTTTATGAATGCCATTATTCCCTTGGAATAACCCTACATATAAATCACAATACATTTCTTGGAATACTGGGAAAAATAAAACATAGAAAGGGGTGAGCTCAGATGCTCAATAAGGATAACAATACAGTGGAAACTTTCATAAATATGAATAAACATTTAAGGTAATGTAAAACTAAAACAAAAGCCTTTTAAACATGAACTTCAGCCTAATATGGAAAAAATAAAATGAAGTAATGCTATTTACTTATTCACATGGATATTATACTAGTCAAATAATTACATGAAATATCACTAATCACTTTCATATTAATGGAATTCATAATGAAAGACTATCATAACCACATAGTCAAGGCCTTGTGCCAAGAAAAAAAATATGATTTTGTCAAGGCCTTGTTCCAAGACACTAGTTTATCTCATGAGACCTGCTGATGCATCGAGTAGCTATAGCGGGATCCACCTGTCACTTACTAAGTCCAATGCATTCCTCATATGAAAATTATTAGTGATATTGCATGTGATTATTCAACTAGTAGAATATCCATGTGAATACCTAAATGGAATTACTTCATTTTATTTTTTCCATATTATGTTGAAGTTCATGTTTAAAAGGATTTTGTTTTAGTTTTACATTTCCTTGAATGTTTATTCTTATTTATGAAAGTATTCTACTATATTTTTATCCTTACTTAGCATCTGAGCTCACCCCTTTCTATGTTTTATTTTTTCCAAGATTCCAAGAAGTGTATTTTGATTGATATGTAGGGTTAAGCCAAAGGAATAATGGTATTCATAAAGTATTTTTTTATGTTGTTTTGTAAGTTATAAAGTGTAATGTACCATTCATATATGTAATCTATTTTCCAAGACTACTAAACTGATCAGTCCTTCGGGACTTTATTCCTTGTAATCATGCTAATGTATTAGAATTATGCACCGACACTGGGTAACTGGGGTCGGGGTGTTACAGTTGGTATCCGAGGAAGTTTATCAATAACATTGCAAGCTAGATTTAAAGAAACTATGATTAGAGAACATATACCTAAGATAGGATTTGAGTATTATTATAGAATAAATTCCTAGAATTTTGGTAATATAGAGATTTTGTGAGCTTTCCAAGAAAATACATCCCTGTCTGGATACGAGCGGGTAGAAGTGGATCTTGAACAAATGTACCTAGGGGTAAAACCCGAAAACATTACTTTGAGCTAGACTCGAACGGGATCTGGTGCACGACAACGGGCCTTACTGTACCCTTGTTTACGACACTCCCGGGGGATATGCTTAGGATAATTCTCATTTTCATTACAAATAATTATGAAGGGTTTATGAGTATATACTTCCTAAATGAAAACATCTTTATGATTGTGGATTATATCCATAAACCATTCAATTTACGGTAGGTATTTTACAATTTTGTTATTATTGCAATTCGTAAACTCACCTAGTTTATGCTATTGTATAGAAAGGGCACCCAGTAGAAGAAATGTGAACTCCAGCAATACGTATGATCCAAATAGTAAGAAGATCATATCTTTCACAGTATTAAGCCAACATTTAGAAGATAAATAGTCTCCCATGTATTCTCAACATATTAAAATTAGTATCATGTGTTAATAAGATAAGTAAATAATTCTCTAAGTCTTATAGATTTGAAGGGAAGCAAGAGAAGAAAATGATTTAAGAGAGAAAGATGGATAAAGGGAAGAGTGAAAATAAGAATTTTCCCTTATGTGATGAATGTGGGAAGAAACACCCTAGAACTTTCTTGAAGGTAATGAGAGTTTGTTATAATTTTAGAGGAAAAGTTCACCATGTACCTGACTGCAAGGGTAATAAAAAGGTTTCAAATGTTCAATGCTTTATCTGCAAATAGTTGGGACACTATGAAAACCAATGTCCAAATCATCAGAGTATGCCCCAAATGATGCTATTGGATAATAATCAAGTTATGATACTACCAAAGATGAGAAGGAATGATTATATTTCTTATGTTGTTATTAGAGAATTATGTCATTTGAGTGTTGTATCAACAATGTACTGGTTATAATAATTATAGAGTTTATAAGGATTATACTGTTGTACTACTTCATTAAGGACTTGACATTGTGTGGAACCAAGAAAAGTGACCCAATAGCAGGTTAAATTTTTGGAAAATATATGGTTAAGAGAAAGATAAACCATAATATAGTTCTGATACAAAGTTAGTGATTTTGGAATAATACATGATTGATTTGGATAAATTATATTGGATATTCTTGACTACCTTGAAAGTGATTAATGATTTGTATATTCTATCATTATTGGAGTTTACAACATTTTTTGATAGACAAAGTATATCCAGTATTCTATAAGGAATAACGGATCATGAATGTAATCAATAAGGTTTTATGGTAATTCATGATGTTGCGGTGTTTTAAAAGAATACATGATGAAGGTGTTCACATTATATTAGGCAGAAAAAAGGATCTTCATTGTGCTTACCTTCATTATAAATTTTGGACTATGAGTTTGGACAGATGTATTATGGATAATTATAGTTTTAGATTATTTTTGGATTTCCATAAAAGGAGAAATCGGAGGTCGGGTGACAACCCGTTGCGTCCGGCAAGGCCGCGAGACTTGAACCCGCAACCGAAGGGCGACAAGGGTGTATCACCTACCATTGGCCCACACGATTTCCTGGATTGAATAACGTAGTTTTTAAAAAAAAATCTGGTAGATGAATTATAAATTAATTTTTGTGAACCCTATATGAATAGGATAAATAGAATATTATTTTTAAGTTCTACTATCTTTTAGAGTGAAAGATGAGTTTGTGGTAGAAATTAGTTAATGGATGGGACTCTACTTGTCAAGTATATATTTTTCTTCTTATCTTATTCTATGAATAAATTAATTCTTATAATTTAGTGAAGGTATCTTAAAACCAAAAATGTGTTCTCCTAATACCATATGTTTAGTTGAACTGATGGTATTTTAAATCATCATAGATTGATGAATTTAAGGCCCTCAATTTTACACTTGTTTGTGATTGATGACCTCAATCACTACCTATAAATATTTACGTTTTTCCTCCAATTATATGTCTCTAATTTCTACCAATGTTCTATTAATCGAGTTTATAATTTTTTAGTGACCCTTTCATTTCCATTTTCCTCTTATTAAGAATAAATTTTATTAACCAAATTTCCGATGTGGGTTTTCAAAAAAGTATTTTCTATTTTCAACCATTTATTTTCAAAAAATAATTTCAAATTGTGAGGACGCAATTTATTGAAGGAGGGAAGAATGTAACACCCCAATATTTCATAGTACGTTATTTCTTCAAAGTAATTCAATAACATGCACTACAAGCAACAGCGAGTTTGAGTGCACCATGACTTACCAAACTAGCCGTTCAAAAGTAGTTATGAATAGTATTAACTGAATTTTGAACTTTATATAATCCTTATAATTTTAGAATCCATATTATGAGTTTCTTATACATAATGTAAGAATAAATACATTTTTCAGATAAAAGTAGTGTTTTTCAAAAATTGCAAATTTACCACCTTTTAATGGCGAATACTTTTTAAATCCAATATTTGAAAGTTTTATATATTCAATTTGACAAAATAAAATTCTGCTTTAGAATCAGGACATAATAATTTAGTTACAATAATGTTTTGGTGTTTTTTTTAACTTTCATATTTGGGTGAATAGTAAAAAATACTATATTTTAAATGAAAACAACTTTTTTAATCAAAATAATTTATAGTGTTAATTTATACATTTTAATGGTTTGGAAGTATAAAAAGATTATATTTTCACCATTTAATCCAATTATGGTCATTGTAAGTAATTTCACTTTGAAATTGAACATAAACAAGTGTCAAACTATTGATAGTTATTATTTCTTAAAAATACGCCTTTTGGTTTTGACAGCGGGAATTAATTTTAAATTAATAAATGAAACTTCTATGTTTTGAATTTGGTAAAATATAATTCATTATTGAATTTGGAATATCAAAATTATCTTAGGGTAAATTTTTGGTATTTTTCTGAAAACTTTTAATTTTTGATGAATAGTGAAAAACATTGGGTTATAGTTTAAAACCGAATTTTTATTTTAATAATTATTTATTTTATTGAAATTTAATTTAGGTCACAATAGATACATAATACCTATATAAGTTCAATGTAATTCATTAGAGTCAGTTTATAATAATTTTAGATATATAGATATTTGATTTAACTTTTCACCGTCTTTTACCCACCTCTTATGAGAAATTATAAATTCACATAAAACATAATTTTACCACTTATGTGGGTTGAGTTTCGAAAATCTGAGAGAAACGGTCAATATCAAGGCGTAAAATGTGTTTCAATAACATAAAAATAATTTTTTGGTGAATAGTAACTTTTACTTTTATTTACCACGATTAAAAGTAAATTGGGTAATTAAGGGTAAAAATGCTATTATTATTACCCAAACACATGTCCTAATTCTATTGGATAAGTGTAATTCGACCAAAAACATCCTTATAAATAACATATGACACTTTAGATCCACATGGATTAGATTAGAACATTTATTATTATTTAATTTAAAGAAGAGTTAAAAGTGTAAAATTCAATGTTTATTAACTAAAATATTTTTAATATAGGGTTATAACTAAGAAAAATTCGACTATAAATATTCATTAGAAAGATAAAAAGATTTCCTACATCATTTTATTTTATTTATATTTTTTATACATTAAATAATTAAATTTATTTATGACACAATGAAGATGTAGTAATCACCTTATTAATGAAAGAATCAAATAGATGATATTATAAATATTAAAATAAATATAATTTCATAGTTTTTATGACATACACGAATTTTATAGGTGACTATGACATGTTAGGGGTGATTAAATGTGTCCTTTTCTAAGTAATCAAGTTTTTATGACTTTCAAGAAAACAAAATACCCAATAGTGTCAAAATTGACATAAATTAATATTTAAATCAAATACTATATTATTTGTTGATATAATATTTCTAAAAATTTAAGGTTCAGGAAAAGGGATTAAATAATATTATATATTCCATTAATGATCCACTCGGGTTTATCTTGGAAGTTTAAAGTAAGTTTATTAACCATATATAGTAAGAATACAATAAGACACGGTAAAAGTTAAACTATTTAACTAAGAGTTAAATCTAAATGATAAGGTTAAAATGGTAACCTAAACTTTTCTAAAACCTATTGGTTGAGAGGATATTGACCCATAAAAATCTAAGGATCCAAATAAATTCATTTTTAACCATTATAAACCGAATATGATTGTGTAATAAATTGATACTTTAATCTTTTCCTAAAGTGACCCTCACCCCTCTTATAAAAGGGCACTTCCCCTTCTCTCAAAATAAAACCCCCAAAGCCATTTGGCTCGGACAAAACCTACCCAAATATCCTCCAAACATCCCCCAATTCAACCTACAGGGCTTATTTTGATCATAAAGCCATCCTAAAGATCCCTATTGATCAAATGAAAAGGAAGAACCTGAAGAAGAGGTAATAATTTCACCACCCTATTTCAAATTCATTTCTTCTTCCACTTCTTCATTCTTTGTTATTTCCACTATAAAATAATACCTCCATTGTATTATATATACTGGGATTTTATTATAAATATTTCACAACTATATTCATTATTCTATCCATCTTATGAATGATAATGTCACCATGCGTGCGTACGTAGGGCTTACCGTCTTTACACTGTGGTGTAATTTGTTATTCAACACTATTTTATTTGGATGGATATAATGATGAGTAATATGTATATAAATTATGAAAATAACATGTTAATGTCTCTATAAAATTAATATACCATCCAATTACACACCTTTAAGGAAGTGATACTGTCGCTCGTGCGTACGTACGGATTATCGTCTCCACAACACGATGAGATTCATTTCCACATTCACCATTCATCAACGATTATAAAAATATATATTACTAATATGTTTTTAATATATGAAATAATAATTATACTGGAGATATGTATATATATATGTGTGTGTGTGTTTGTACTTACATATATTTTATTCACTTATTTTCATTCAATACGTTATAAAAACGGAAACATCGTTTATGCGTTCATACGGACTACGGTCTCAATAAACGGTGTTTTCCATTTCATATATATATCTATTATACTTATTTATATTCTAAATATATATGATATATAAATAATTTTTTATATTATGGAAGTATTTAAATAATTATCTAAGTGATAAAATCAAGAGTAACAAGTTAAAACACGTATGATAAAGAATGTGATTATTACCCGAAATGTTAATTTAATATGGAAATTATTATTAAATGGGTAGTATAAAGTCATAAATGAATAATTTATGATATCATAAATATTAATATGGTTCTAGTATAATTTAATAACATACTACGATCTTCATACAGGAGGATAAACGTACCCTCGACAAAAGGAAAGTGCAAGGTAAAGGGTTTTCATCTCACTCCTTATTCCCGTGAGATTCATGTCATATTACCACTATTACCATTTGTGTGGTGTATGTACTGCCCATAATTGAATTATTTGTGTAATACACTTTAATTTTTTTTATTTACATATTAATTGTATAATACCTCTTTCATGGGGTGTATGTTTCACAAGTTACCAAATTGGTAAGGGTTAATTTAACAATCTCTTTATTATCCGAGGTTGTTTTTACGTAAGTATCTATTGGGACATATTTATTATCCACGTCCATGCTTCATAAAATAGTTTTCAAAGGGATTTTTTAAGGTAATTTTTACTAAAACATCATTTTAAATGTTTCAAATATTTATTCTTCTAAACCATTTTCATTATTGTCCATGTTTTCAAAATTGTTTTAAGAATTTATTTAAATGGACATGAATGTTTTAAAATGATAATTACATTCAAAAGTTTCAAAGTGTTATGGGAAATGTTGATTCAAAAATGTATTTAAATTTCTTCCTTTATAAATTGTGTGACTTTTAAATGTTTTCATGAAAAAATTATATTTCTCTCAAAGAGTTTTGGAAATCATTTTCATCTATGTAAAAATCCTTTAGTGGATTTTAAACTTTTTTGAAGTTGATTTATTATGATAAAAATCGTTAGTATTGCATTGATGGTTTTGTGATATGTTTTATTGTGGATGTTGTATTTTTATACCATTCATGGTTTATGGGTAATGTATTGACATTTTGTATGCCAGTTTTAATATTAATGTTTATGTTATGTTTAAACATTTTCATATGAGGAATGTGTTGGACTTAGTAAGTGATAGGTGGAGCCCGCTATAGCTCCTCGATGCATCGGTAGGTATCATGAGACAAGCTATTGTCTTGGCACAATGCCTTGAAAAAATATTATTTGTAGTCTTGGCCCAAGGCCTTGACTATGTGGTTATTATATTCTTGCATTATGCATTCCATCAATATGAAAGTGGTTAGTGATATTGCATGTGATTATTCGACTAGTAGAATATCCATGTGAATAAGTAAATGGCATTACTTCATTTTATTTTTTCCATATTATTCTGAAGTTCATGTTTAAAATGAATTTGTTTTAGTTTTATATTGCCTTAAATATTTATGCTTATTTATGAAATTTTCCACTGTATTATTATCTTTATTGAGCATCTGATCTCACCACTTTCTATGTTTTATTTTTTCCAGGACTCCAAGAAGTGTATTGTGATTGATATGCAGGGTTAATCCAAGGGAAAAATGGCATTCATAAAAGAATATTTATGTTGTTTTGTATGTTATAAAGAGTAATGTAACATTCATATATGTAATCTATTTTAAAATACTTCTAAACTGATTGGTCCTTCGGGACTTGATTCCTTGTAATCATGCCAATGTATTAAAATAATGCCCCGACTCTGGGAAAATGGGGTCGGGGCGTAACATATTAAATGGATAATCATGGTAATCTTCATATTCATATCATTTAAATATGACTATGAGGTAAGATATTTTCAAGGGAATGGTATTAATATTATCTTTGACTATAAATTTATCTAAAAGGTTTTTTTACAATCTATAATGTCCATCCATAAACATAAAATATTATAGTATCTTTATACAATAATCCATGTTTATTCAACCACAATTATCATTTAGGTTTATAGATTTGGAGAATAATTTCATTAATCTTATATAAAAATAAATTATATTACCAGAGGGAAACTTTTACATGGGGTTCATTTTTTCTGAAATATCAATCTTTTATTGCAAAACCTTATATTTTTTCCCTGAACAATATTCACAACTATCAACGTAAATTCTTATTTTCCCTAACCAATCCTTAATCCCTATGGAAAAAATTTAAAAAATTTGGATGTGCACACATATATTAGAAAGGGACATAAACAAATTTAAGCTTTTAGACCATTGAAAAACATTAAAAAATAACAAATGTTTACCTATATCCCAATGTTCATTGATAAAATTAATAATTTCCTTTTGAATGACACACACACTAAATTTCATTTAAATCCATTAAAACCAATAATAATAAAATTAAAACCATTAATTAAATAATGAATATTATATTCATAACATGTGTTAAAAATAATAGCATCCTTGTTAAATCGATATGTGAAACAATCTTATAACTTTGTTATAATTCCATATAAATAAAAGGAATATTACTGAATTAATTGAAGAAATATCTAGGTGAACCATAATATAAGCTATTCTAGTATTACTCATCATATATGTTGTATCATGATCACTTATTCATCGTGACCTATAATGGAGATCAAATCATCTTATATGATGAATTGAGCTCACCCATTTCTCATATATAATGATAAAATACCATATTATAAGTAAAACATAATATAAAATTACGTTTTGATCCTAGAAATAATTGGAATAAAATTTAAACCCTTAGGAAAAACTCATTTGAATATCAAAATACCATTTTCCCTAACAACACATATTTAATGGTTTTATGGTAAAAATTATCTTAGATTTTAAGCATGTTAAATTAGAAAGAAAAAATATGCCATTAAGAACTATTACACTTCTTTTGATATTCTCTTTCGGTTTATACCAAAAGAATTAAAATAATGGTTTTACGGTAAAAATTATCTTAGGAATTAGGGAGGTATTTTAGAAATTTATTTTAGTATGTCTTGGCTACTCCAAAATGCTTTTTATGTGTTAATTAAACAGGATTGGAGGATCCCTTTTTTAAGAGAGGGGAGGAAACAATAGAAATTTGTTAAAATATTAAATGAATATAAAATAATTTTCATTTCCAAATGGATAAAGAAATTTATAATAAAATAAAATATTATTATGATTTTCAATCCATTAACCAAATAAAATTTGGGAACGGTTAGATATGTTTTTTACCCTTAACTTTTTTAACTAGTTTTAACATTTTTTGATGATAACATTGATGTAATTGTTGTTAGTATTTAGGTGTCAATTGCACTACAATAAAAGGAATAGTGTCCCTTAGATATATCATGGATGATATTTTAACCCTCATCTCAATCACATGGCTGGTGATAAGATTTTTATAAATATTAATTCTTTTAATAAATTATTTTTTTTAGTAAAATATCGTTAATTTGTGGTTTATAACTATTAATTTATTTTAAATTATATAACACCAAGGCAATAAACTATTTAAATTTAATAAATTAAATCATTCATAATATATTATATTTACCAAAAAATCTTATAAAAAAGTAATTCATTCAATTTATATTAATTTTAATATTTTTTATGTCATTTATATAATTTTATTGTTAATTAAATAATTAGAATGCCAGCATTTCGTAAACATTAAATGTAATTATTTCATAAAATATATTTTTTAAAAAATTAACATGAATAAAAATCATTTATATTAAAAATTAACATGTATTGTACATATGCTTTGTTTAACCCAATGATAAAAATATTATACTACATAAAGTAAGAGTGTAGAATTTTTAGATTCATATATGCTTAAATATTATTAAAGAAAAAATATTTGAAAAATGGAAAAAGTTATACATTAAAAATTTGGATGTTTATAGATGATATATTCTCATAATATAAAATTTAGGCAACATCTAGGGTCATTGTTTGATTCCTTGACATTTTATTTTTATCCTTAATTAACCAATTTATCCTTTAACATGGTAACAATGATTATTAAATTTATTATTCTAAATTTCATAATATAAAAGGGGATATTTTATTAATTTGGAGCCCATAATTAAAATTATTGAATTGATTTTTCATAATGAAATTAACAAAATTAGTTGAATATAATGTAAAAAAATCGCATAAAACATGATGAAAATTAAGTTATCAAGAAAATATCATTATAAGTATAAATGATAATTATACAAAAATTATGCAATAAAATTAATTTATAAACCCATAATATGATTATATTAATTCAAATTGAAGTAATTAAATTTTATTACTATTAAAAAATATAATTTGATGCCATAAATACACAAAATGAAATTACAATTTTTAAAAAAAATTGTTATTGTTCCCTAATAATTAAAAATTGATCTTTTATGAAATTTTTATAATAATTCCTATTATGATAATATTTATAAGACAAGTTAATATATGAAAATTATTTTATCATTTTAAAATTAAATAATTTGGAAATTATAATTTTATATAAAACCATAAAATATTATTTAAATGAAAACTTTTTCCTTTATGAGTTGGTCTTTTATAATGAATAAAACCTTATAATTCATGAAAACTAATAAATATGAAATATATTTATTTATTAATTTCAAGGATTATTACTAAAGATGATTTTCTCAGCCACTCCTCTTTGAACTTTATCTTAGAAGGCTCTTAATAAATCCCATTTCTGGTGCAAACTTGAAAAATGAATTCAATATTCTCTATCCAAAACTCATACATACCATGATTTTCATATAACTACCACTATCGTAATGTATTAAGAATTTTAATAAAATTTTCCTCATGTTCCTAATTAATATTAATCTATATAAAAATATATCCTATAAAGGATAACATGAATTTGAAAACATAATCATTGAATACTATTTTAATTATATACATGAATGTTGTTTGGGATTTCATGAGTTCGATTTTCTTGAATATGAACTCATTTTTTCCATACCTTGTTCAAAATTTGATCTTAAGAATATCCCCTTTCTTGAACACTAGATGATGATATTATCACTGATGGTACACATTAAAGAATTATTGATATTTGGACAACTAATCAAATATGTAATAATTATTTGTAAATATATACTTATCCATTATTAGGATCCATTTTTTTAATGATATCAATACATAGATGCATTAATCCATAATTCTTGTTGACATAGAGATCTGGTGCACCACATGGTAATATACCTATTCATATGCATCCCATTTCAATAGTTTCTATAATTTTATTCTCTAATTATTTTATTTTAATAGGGGCTATTCTATATAGAGTCTTAGATGACGAAAAAAAATCAGTTATATGTTCAACTAATAAATTTACCACTTATTAAGGTATATGTCTAGGAAATAATTATATATATATATATATATCTTCGGTTACAATTGGAATACCTTGAAGTTTAGTAACATTATTTGATTTAGTAATTTGATATAGATATGAATTCTCAAAATGTACCAGTAACCATGCCTCTATAGAATATTCTGATGAATTTGTTACCTTATTCTTATAATTTTTTAAAATCAAGGTTTAATTCAAGATATATAATGTGATATATATTTCTTGGTAGTTGATGTCATCTCTATAAAATTTTAGCCAGTCCATTCCGCGTAAAAAATAAAATTCTAATAATTAAATTTTGACAAGATCCAGTTTCAGATTTGGGCCATAGATAACTACTGGGAATGAATTTTCTACCTGATATGAAATAAACACTCCATTATCAATTTTAAATTTTAAATTAACCTCCAAGTTTTTTATGATAGTTAAAATGTTAAATTATAAATGCCTGATATGAAGGAATATATATAACTAGAATCAAATAGTGTATTCACTATTATTGAATAAATAACTTATGTACTTGTTACCACATAATTGTCTTTATCAACCTAGAATTAGTGATATAATAATATCTACAATACTATCATAGAATTATAGGATGTTTTAATTAGTAATATTCCAAAACCCTAGGAATAGTGAATTGATTTTTTAATTCAATGTTCCTTATAGTTTTATCATTGGAAATCATGCACTAGACTAATCTAGAAATTTTTTACTTTAATCACATTATTTATACTTCTAATATCAAAACAGAATAACCAAGATATATGTCCCTCCATTCCACAAATAAATATCTTCATGGTCACTATGATGTGGTTATTAAGATTTTTTTACCCAACCTTTATACATAAGATATCATACCTTCTTAATGTCATGTATTTTACCTAGATATTCCTCAAGGGTAATGTCTAATATCATTTTATAATTTCTAGTCCTCTATGAATCAGCCATTTCCATCTCTACTATGAGGGTACTACTATAAATTTCTTCATAATAGTCAATGTCTTGAACCATAAATTAATTTCAATGTATAAGGATCAACCAACTATAGAAACAGTCAATCTATCTTTCAGGGCTTATGAAATGGTCAATAGTGTACTGTGAATGTACGATTATTTTTACCTTGTAAAACCTAGAAAATTAATCTTCTGTTTTCACTAGTGTAAGAAACACCATATCCTTTATATAAGGGATGGTATGTGATAAATACTTATTAATAAATATCTCATGAATTCATCCTAATACAAGGATAACATCTCCCTCATACTCTTCATATTCTGAATCAGTTTATACCACCGAAGAAATTCCCCATCATGGAAATAAACTAAAATTATACACTTATCTCGTTAAGAGAATTGAAGGACATACTATACATTTCCAATAGTGTTAATCCAATATTATTAAAATATGGGATCTATATATGCACAAATTGTTAGAGGCCTCTTAAAAATAAAGTAATCAACTCCATCTTTCTATCATAGTGGGAATTCCATGTGATTCGTAATATAATTTATAACACGAGTCGGTGGTGTCTTTACAACCCTAAAGTGAATAGATCCCATTCCTATAATGTTAATGATTTCATTAGATAATTAAAAACATTTCCCATTATATATATCATTAACATTAATCCTCCAAAATATAACCATTTTATAACATGTAGTAATAGAAGAAATGATAATATATAAAAAATTACTTGTCTAGAAGGTAAGACATAATCATAGATGGAGTAAATAGTAAAGGAGATTCAATTAATAACATGTGAATCAAAAAGTTTCAATATAGGATATATATATATATATATAAATCTATTAATTGGGTTCTTTAAGACATGCTAATAAATAAATTATATCAAATATTTTTAAATCTGATTCATTTTTATGTTAAGAGAATTTTATTTAATCAATTCATATCCCATCGGAGTGTGATATTAGGTGCATACTAAAGGACCATTCCCCATGCACTATAATGATGTTTGAAATAAACTCAAAAAAAATATTTTTGGTATAGTTAAATCTAGATAAATGTTTAGAAAAACCATCCCCACTAATAAAATATATACATTAATTAATTTATAAGAAAACAATATAATATCTACTTTACCATGCATTTAAGATCATATCCTTTTCTTTGGTGTTTCAATAATATTATATAATCCTAATATATATAATAAAAATACACCACAATATTATACCAACTATAGATACCCATGTCTTAAAAAAATATTATTTCATAAATACTGAGATGTTTTGCATCAATTAAAAGCTGAGGATCATGGGTCAACTGTCTTTGGAGGACTAAATATGCAAAAAGAAATTTGTAAAACATAACGTCATTTACATTATTTACTTTTATAAGGGTGCTTAAAACTCCCAAAATTATTCTTAATATTCTATAGGATAATGTATAACAATTTTTAAGGATACTGGTTAGCTATATTACCCAATAAAGTAATATACATGATAATTTTTTATAACATGGGAGACATAATATGATATTATTACAACAAATATCATAATCATGGAATAATGGAATAAGGAGATAATTGTAGAATATAATGTTACAAACATGAACATATGATAAGATAATGGAATAATAGAAATTAGGAAACCACATATAAATTAAATTTTAAGAAACATTTAAGGGATTATGCCTAGATATCGTAACAATGTTGGCTAGTTTTACTACCCACTTCCATGAATGGAAATTATAACTACCCATAGAACTTGATATCTCATGACATAGACACATTACTCAATTAATTGGAGGGAAATATAGTTCTAGGACCACTTATCAAATATTGAAGATTATGTGTATGTATTCTGCATGAGGAAAATTTACCATACATGACTCATATACATTGTAAAATCCCTTCACAAAGAACTAGATTTCAAGATAAATTCTCAAGGAATATATAAAATATATATCATATTGATTCCTAGGATAAAGAGAAATTGAATTTATTAGAAAATTCAAATTTGAAATGAATATCAATCTTTATTACGGAGTATAATGGTAAAAAACTATTAGAAGGATTGAGAAAAATGAACCTCTTTGTTGACAAATTTCAAAATACGAAAATGGACTATTTTTTATAAAGGGTCATATTTTTTATTTAAAATAAATATTTAACCCAAGAGTTAATATATATATATAATCCTAATTTTAAAGTGTATTCATGTTTTAAAAATATTTTAATGGGGTTATGGTTGAAATAAAATGTGTATTTTGAAAATCCCATTAAAGTGGGATTCCATAAAAGTGTGTAATTTAAAGGAAACCATAATCATTTATAACCCTAAAAATAGAATAGATATTAGAATATATATTAATATAAGGGAAATATATAAAAAATGGAATTGTTATGATAGAAAACTATTTCTTAAATGTGATAAAATGAAAGAGAAAGTGTAATATGAATGTTATGAGCAGAGTGGGGAAGATCCATAACCCATATCTTTTTAGGTGTTATGTAGATAGTCATAAATTGTTATATAATTAAATTAAGAATAATAATAATAATAATAAGATCCATATAAATATAAATTTTTCATTTACAATACTCTAATTAACGAGATATGTTATTTATTAGTTAATTTTGTTCTACTCTTATTAGATACCTAAAGTGGTTTGGTAAATTTTTATGTGATTCTCATGACATGATGATCATTGTTATGTTTATTTTAAAAATAAATACAAATATTACCTAAAATAAATATAGTTACAAATATTATTTTTATACACAAAAACATTTTCAAGTTTATTCTTGTTATGTGATAACGAAAAATAGAAGATATATTATTGACATGGAGGCAGTAGTCCTTATGTACACAACTACAACACTTTAATTTTCTATATATATAGATTTAGGTGTAACAACTTATTAACAAAACATATATAATTGAGTCATAAAACATCGATTTATTCATAATTTTCTTCCTTGGTAGCATTAATGAATTGTGGTGATGAAAGACAAACCATGAAGTTTCTTGGAGTTGATAGTTCACACAAATGTGTGATCGATGTTTATGTATTTCTTAGAAGTCTTCTGAGGGTGAATTTTGTTTCATAAAATATATATAATTATTTTTCAATAAAAAAATGGTACTGAATAAATTATATTCATGGATTTAGAAAATATAAGGATAATAAAAAAAATTAAAAAGAAAGATTATGAATAAGAAATAGTCATGTCGGGAGGATAGATTTTCCATGGAACTATAATTTAAAATGAACGGAATAAGCTTACATGAGGTGGACCAAAGAATAGGATTTCGGGATATTGGTCATTTTTTAGTATGTGATTAGAATTTTCTATAGGAAATGTAAGAAATGTTTTTACCCTAAAGGGATATGACTTCTCTCTTTTATATGTGACGGAAATGGTAGCTTCAGTAACACATTCACTTATTAAATTATTTATTTAAACTATTAAAACGATAGGGGCTGCCGTTATTATAAATTAATGTCTATGGGACATGAATTTAGCTTAAATAAAAAAATATAGACTTCTTTGTTACACCATTTTTCTATTTGTGGGTTGCTACTTTTACTTT
Source organism: Viscum album (assembly GCA_963277665.1). Lineage (NCBI taxonomy): Eukaryota > Viridiplantae > Streptophyta > Magnoliopsida > Santalales > Viscaceae > Viscum > Viscum album. Next base: position 2,107,140,677 of record OY728122.1, on the reverse strand, counting down.
ACATATGGGTACTTCTACTAAGGTAATTATATATCACACACATAAACTAATTTAAATGATTTGAATTAATATTGATATTACATAACAATTTCATTGTTATAATCCATGAAATGGAAATAATTTTATCAAAAAAAAATACTATTATTATGATGTGATACCTTATAATAAATGTTCATAGTGCTTTTTTTTGAGATAATCATGTTTTCAATAATAAGATTTATGTGTGATTTGAAATTATTAATTTTAATCATTTTTTTGACTTATGTTTTTTTATTATAAACCAAATTTCGGTTGTGAGAAATTAAAAACAAGTAATAACTTACCTCAATAAAAAAATTAAATAATTGAATGAAAGGTCAATTTTTTATTTATTTAAGTGAAATTTTACATTAGTTTAAAAAAATTGGTATTCAATTATATAAGTTTATATAATATTTTAAAAATAGTAATGTTTTTATTTAATATTAATTTCGAAAACATAAATTATTTTTGCGCTTCTACATTATTCTTAAATATTTTATATTGTCATGATAATTTTATTTTACATAAAACCACATTTTGGACTCAAAATTAATATTTAATGAAAATGATTTAAAAAATTACTATGCCTATTTGGACATAGAATTATCAAATATATATATAATTTAATATAATTCTTGTTAGGAAAATATTGTATTTATATTTTAATTAAATACACTGATTATACGAATAAAACAATTTTGTCGAAAAAATGTGTTTTAATTATTTATTATTTTTAAGACTATTTTATAAAAACATTCCATTTGAAATAATTTTAATATTTTAGATAATATGTTGACACATAATAATAATATTTTAAATATGATCAAATTATTTTTTTAGAGTAGCTTTCTTTCATTTTAGTACATTTGAAAAAAAATATATTGTATAAAGGAAATATATATGTAATGAAATATTGTGATGTTACCTTGATGAATCCATGTTATATAGGTTGAGAAAGGTTTTGTGTATCCTAAATTAATCACACTGTTCATGGTATAAATTTTCATATTCATTTCAAGGGATGTGGGTTCTACGACAATATCTATCTTAAAATTTCTGAAGGTGAATAGTTAATAGTGATTCATTTTCTAAATGAAAAACTATATAAAGCAAACTGGAATAATTAAATTTTAGAATTCACTCAACAACCATGTTTAGAATTTTATATTATATTGATTAAATAATTAATCTACCTTTTTGGGAAGCAAATAAATCTAAAGGTTGTATGTATGTTCCACTCACATGTAGAATGTTAAAAGGGAATTATCAAGATTCATAGAAAGTGTGTTTTAAAGATAGTTTCATTAATATAGGATTTGAAAATAAACAAACAAAGAGTTATTATTATTGAGTTGTAGAAAAAACATTCGAAATAGTATTAATTGGGAGTTTACTCTATCTTACTGTGTTCTAGAAACATATATTTTATTCTGCATACATTGAAGATAATTTACACCATTGTCCAAAAAACTATTACCTCAATATTTTGATGAGTAAAATGAGGTACATTCATTGAAAACTAATCAATATTTTAGTGTTAATTTATATAAATGTTTTAGATTTAATTTTTTTTGAATATTATGGATGTGAAATTGTGGATAGAAAATCCACAAGTGGTGCCACATTTGTTCACTTGGATGAACTATGTTGGATGTATAAGATTTAAATAGGTTTATTTTTCATTGAGTGAAACTGAAGCTGAGTATATTTCAGTAAACATATCATGTACATAGAATATATAGGTGAAGTGATTATTAAATGATATTGATTAAGTTTGATAACATTCAATCTTGATTAAATGACACAAAAACATTTTAATTAAAGTATCAAATAATCTTGTGAAACACTATTGTACAATAATATAAATATCATTATTAATTCTAAAAAAATTAATTTGAAAAAAAATATTATTAAATTGTATTTTTTTGAAAAACCTACAGGTTGATGATATCTTCACTAGACCATAAGATTCATTTGTTTTTGGAAAATAGTCTTTAAATGTTAGAGATAAAAAAATAATTTAAACAAAATACATTTAAAAAATACCTATCCAATTTGTATATATTGTTATATTTGGATACTATAAATAATGATTGGGATACATAATTATTATCTTATGAATAACAGAGATATACAAAATAAAAATTTTCAGTCAAGATGTTTTTATATTTTATTTGTTTATTTATTCTTGGAAGGCATTGTGGAACTTAATTTCTTCTTATGTTTTATACACCAAGAATTAAATCATGATGAATTTTTGAATAGGTGAATTCTATATTATATATATTATAAAAGTGATAATAAATCAAGAATTATTAAAATTCTCTATGAGAAGATAAAACCATTAAATTTAATTTTAAAAGGTGGATAGAAATAAAATATACATAAGAAGTATGATTTCTAAATGAAATGATGTAGGGGTGGGATGAAATTAACATTTATAAATATCGATATATGACAAAAACAAAAATGTGGGTGATTGTTATAGATATAGGATGTTATAAAAAAATTTATCAATTGGAATTTTTTTTTCAAAATCAATATTCTTTTTCTAGTTTTTTTATGAAGGTACATATTAGACCTTGAGTTGATTCTTAAATATGGAAAAATGTGTTTTTACAGTGCAGTATTCTATTTCGTGTTTTGTGGATGTGTTGTGGAAGGATATTTTGGAACCTTGATAGATTAATTCACATCATTAGTATATAAGTCACTCAATGAAGGGAGATGGAATATGTTTGTGTACCTTGGTTCATAATATTATATCATTTTTCAAAATTTGAGTTTTGAATAACATTTAGTGAAAAATAATTCATATTTTGAAGTATTTATGGAATTTTTATAGTTCTATGGGAACTATAATTCAAACATTGATATTTTTATCTAATCCATAGAGATTTTTTTAAAAAAAACTTTTTAGTGGAAATATTCAAACTGGATCACATTTTTCAGTTAGTGATACATTATGATATTACTAAATTATAAAATTAAATTTTATCCCCTTTAAAGTAAAAAAATAAAGATATTGGAGGACTACTAATGTTATATCCCATGTTTCATTATGATTTTTAATCACAATTAAACATAAAGGATGACATCTTTTCTAGATGCATCTAGTAGTTGATGTACATTGAAGAAGAAAAAATAATGTAACAAAATTAAAATGTTGTCATGTCACAAATCATAATATCTATAGATATTCATAAATAATAATTATATTATTATCTCTTGATCGTGCAGTTTTTTTTTGAAATTAATTAAATTTATTTTCATTTCTAAATATTTTATATTTTACGGATGAAGATCCTAGTGATGGAAATGAAGTATATAGAGTAAGAAGTTATCCTTATCTAAATTTTTAATTTGAAATTAATAATTTTGGGTATAAATATATTAATAATAATAATAAAACTAGTTTTCTCACATATATAGGAATTATATAATTCATTTAAATATGAAAATAGAGAATAAATAGTGAAGTTCATTGAAAACCATACTTTTTGATGTTATGTGTGGTGAGTCCGTAATCTCATGGTGATCTATCCTGGAATATAGAATTATTGAGAAAACCATTAATGATTTTTTAAAAACAAAAATAGTATCATGAATAAAAAACATAATTTTTTGAATGAATTTATTTTTGTATTTTTATATAGATTCATGTGTTAACTATATACATTGTATCCCTCTTGAAAGTAGTATAGTGATGATAAGAAGCTCTTATAATCCTAGGAGTATTAGTATTCTCTAATAAAAAAACATAATTACTTACTAGGGAAATATTTTTTAATTCAGATATTAGAACATCATTTTTATATTCTTATTTCATGAATTCATTAATTGTATAATATAGTCAAATATTTTTTTTCTTGATTTTACTATTTTTTTGTTACTTAGAAATATATTCAAATTATTTTTTCCAATGTAGATACAAGATCCAGTTTTTTGTGATTATAAATATGACATGTAATTCTAATTACCCCCTCCCCGTATTAGTGTGAGTAGTAGGACCACAAGGTTCAAAATTCCCCCAAGATGAAAATTTAATTCTTGTATTGAATGTGGAAATAAATCTAAAATAACAGTATTAGATAGAAGATAGGAAGATGATATTTAGGAAATTCATTTACAATTTGTTTGAAGTATGTTAATCTTTGACCCTATAGTTCTTATAATAAATTCATATGAAAAATATAAATAAAATATATAATTGGATAATAAATAATTGTCAGTTATTTTTTTCACTATTGATTTAGATTGGGATAAACATGATATTTATTTTCCAATAAATAATAACACATAAAATAGAGGACAGTTAGTGGAATCCTCTTGTTATTTTGATAATATAGAAGTCTATATTTATCATCTATAAAATGATATATATAAATATTAAAAATATAATGTTAAACCTATTGATATAATAATCAATATATTCAATATTTTTTAATGTACTATGATTATTGATGATTTTGATTTGAAAACCACAGATAAATTTTAGCGGATTAAAATAAATTATTATGGAGATATATATTTTACAAAGAGTCTTGTGTCTTAACTTAAAACAAATGGATCATTTAAGAATCTATAGTTTTGTATTTTTTAGGAAAACTATTAAAGGAATAAATGATGAATGATGTGGATGAAATTTCTTGGAATTGTTGAGTGCTCAAAGTGACGATTCCTTGGGTAAAATAATCAATGTATACGACACTAGATCGTCAATAGAAAATAAAAAAAATAATCATATTAATGGAATATATTAAAAATGTAAATTTTGTTAATCATCTATAACATACGAATAAAATATGAGTTATTCAAAATAAAAAATTTACAGAGATTGAATCAGAATGATATTTTCCATGATGAACTTATTATTTACTAACTATGTCAGACACGAAATGTCATATTTTTTCGATGTTTAATGTTTTGTAAGAGAAAATTAAATTAAATTTCATAATTATATAATTAAATTATATAATTCATATCAATATAGAAAATATTTATATGAATACAGACCAAACTAAAAAATCTGGGCTTAATTAAGCCATTTTCCACAAAGAAGTAGTTATTTTTCATATGGAACATAAATAAGATTTGACGGTTGTTGAATTTTCCTAGGTTTATTTTGATGGATTATATTTTTTACAAGTTATGTATTATAATTTTTTGTTTTTGGGAAGATGTTATTGAATAATATTTAATTTTTTTAGATAATTTGAGAAGGATTGGAATCATTTTATGTGGTTCTATAATAAACTCATGTGTTTATAAAATTCAACATGAAATTTCATATTCATTTAAAATATTTCCTTAGGTTTAACAAGATTTTAATAATTTGGTGGCATTTTATAAGAACTGGGATGTTTTCAATTATACATAGAGAGTTTATATGTTTTTTCAACATAGTTTAAAAAGGTTGAGATAATATTGTAGGAGTTAGGAGGACTAGAATAGAGCCCTTAAGAAATCATAATAGTCACTTAAAAATGGGATTTTTATAAGATTCACATTGAAAGATTCATTTCATAAGAGTAAATTTGGTCTTCTGATATATATTATTAAAGGAAATCCAAAGAGACAACCATTTTTTTATTTTTTTTATTTTATAATGACATCAACTTATAAAATTATCTATTCTAAAGAAAATTACATCTTATGTTTGCTAAGATTAAATTTATTGGAATAAATATCACAAATAAAATTAGTATTTATGATGGTTCTAATGAAAAATTAATAAATATGATATCTTCTCAAATTTTAAGATATTATCCCATATATTAATTTTATAAACATATGAGGATCTAATTTTGATGAATCATTATTAATAAAATGATGTAAATGTTTTAGTGATCTTATGTTAATAAATCTTATGAAAATTAATATGCAATGTTAAAATTTATTTTTTCAAGTGATTGATTTATCAATTATTGTTTTTCTATAAAGAGATACATCTAACAAAAAACTGGTTAAATTTGTCTTCAATAGATGTTTACCCATAAAAACAATAGGGATTTCAAAAAATTATCCTTTGGATAATTCACAAATACATTTTGGTGTGAATTATTTTGATATAGGTAACATTTGGATTTTACCTTAGAATATATTTTTAATAATCTAAAATGATAGAAGGTTAATACTATAATTTCAGTATAGGTAACTATTAAATTAGTATGTAAATATTTATTGATCATGGGTTCTCATTAATATTTATTGACTGTGGATATGGTGATTCCATTAAATTATTATAAATCTTAGGATGTGGAGAAATAATTTAAATTTTGAGTTAAGATAGTTATTAAATTTCTAAAAATACTAATTATGTGGAATTTATTTTCTAAAAATGCAGTCAAATTTGGTCCCCAAAAAAATTTAAAAATTATATATATATGTAACTTCTCGGCTTGGTTTCCACATACCAATTCCCTGATCTGGTTCACTACATTACCACAAGCATGCATCCCCCAATGCTAGAGTATTATGACACGTAACAAGGGCCTATTATCAGCCATGGGGAGACTATACCCACATTGTTGAAGTAAAAAAACTAGTAGAAATAAATATATACCCAAAAATTACATATATTCATAACTCTAACAATACCAGAATCACATGATGAGAAAAAATGGAAATACAATATCAAAACCTACATAAGATATGTCATGCTAATGTACATATGAAGGGTCCAAATGATACTCAAAAGTAAATAAATTGAAAAATCCCCAATCATGTCCTGAATGAAAACTAGTTCCCTCATCCATGACTCATCAAAAATCATCCATATAACACAGGTTCTTTACCCTAATATTATCCTATATTCACAAAATCAATCTGACTATCAATCTTGTTACCTTAGTTGGGTGTGAGTAAAACTTAGTAGGCCACCAAAAATAGTTCCTAAAACAATATCTATCCAATGAAAATTGTAGGAATTTATATATATAATAAAACACAATTCATAATTAAGAAGTTTTCATATTATCTTGTATTATTTATTTAACCACATAAAACCGTGAGTTCATGTGGACACACATATCTCAATACCTGCTTCATCCTTTGCTAGAGTCTGATCTATTTCTAATGGATATCATGTCTCAGAATTCAATTCACACCATTCATTAATAAAAAAAATTTAATGATCTGTTTTCCATTCTTTAGTACCTTTAAATTGAATCATCATATTACCAATATTTATTTCAAACTCAAATTACCATGTTCCCTTTATTCATATCACAATTGAATGACCATGTTCCCATTATTTATTATATATTTAAAGATCATGTTACCAATCATTATTCCATAATTTAATGGACATGTTCCCATTCATCATTTCACATTTTAATGACCCACTTACAATTCATTATAACACAATTGAATGTCCATGTTTCCATTGTAAATTTTCCAATTTAATGAACATGTTCCATTTCTTTATTACAAGATTTAATGGTTGTGTTCCCATTTATTATAGAAAAACTAAATGCTCATGTTCCCATTATTTATTTGATAATTGAATGAAAATGATCCCATTCTTTATTCCATAATAGAATGATGATATTCCCATTCTTTATTACACAATTATATTACCATGTTACCATTTAAATAGACATAATTAATTTTACAATTAATCATCGACATAAATTTGATTACTAATTGAAAAATTATCCATCACATGATACCCTTTAATTAATTCCCTAATTAATATGGAACATCAATTTAAATAATTAACCCAACCATTAATTAATCACTATCCCATAATTAATTATCTCAATAAAAAATTTCAACATATCATAATTAATTCCTAAATTAATTATATCATATCAATTATCACTCTATCTCATAATTAATTAAAAAATTAATTTTTAGTGATATATAATTCTAATATCCCAATTTTAAAATTCCCTTAATTAATTAATTCAACCACATAATTAATTCAATCATGAAATCAATTTATAAACAAAAAATTTAATTAATACAATTACATACACAAAATTACAATCATGACTATAGGATTTGATTTATAGACCACCTACCTCAATTCGTTGATGAACAATCACCCTACTAAAATCCTCAATTTCAGAGGTGTAATGTTATAGAATGGGATCCAAATATTAAACCCTATATCTGTGATTGAACAAATCATGTTCACTTAAATATAAATCTTGATCCACAATCCTAGATCTCGATCCCCAAAATAGATATAGATCTAAACAATATAAGGAAAAAAACCTTAAAATGATTGTAAAAAGAAAAATATAGATATGATAAATCAATTAGGCAGTAACCATATACCTGAAGAGGTCCAAATCTGCCATCCGAGATTTGAATCACCATGAACAGAGGTTAGATGACCTTGTAATGCCTCAATGATGACCTATAATTTTGAGAAATCAATTATGGGTCAATGAAAAAAGTTTGTGTAAAGACACAGAAATTCCGTATAATTTTTTTAATTATATGGAATTATTGCGAGACTAAAATAATTGACAGCATGTAATTCTGAGGACTAGAGATCCTAGAATAAAATTTTGAATTTTTTTATGGTATGTTTAGTAAATGTGTGTGGGGGGGATTTTCTAACATTTGAGTTGCTTCTCATATTGATAATCCAATATCACCATTGAATTCGTAGCTCCATGATTTGCTTAGGAGAAGCTTAACTTTGAATGACAAGGGTTAGACAAAAAAAGTTATTTTTTGGACGTTTCAGAAAAAATAATAAAATAACTAAAATTTATTTTATTCTTCCTTAAAACTGTTGAGAAATAGTGGTGGGACCGTATAGTTAACAGGTCCTTTAATAACATGTTACACTTGGTTGTGTAACCGCACCTTAGAGTAATTAATGGTATCATTAATTAATTCATTAATGAATCAAACTGACAAGTGGAGAGTTAATATATTTTAATCAAATGTTAAAAAAAACCGTTGTCCCAAAGGATTGGACAACTGTAGGAGAAATCTTGATGAAGAACCAGTGGAAACCCTCTATAATGAAGAATGGGGATTTGATATAAGATCAACAAATGTCGAAGAACACCTTCGAATAACAGATTATATAAGGCCCCAGCCTTAAACCTTACTTAATCTTGAGTTATTACAAGATTACACATTGAGGATCTTTTCAGGTTTAGAGTTTTAGAGAATTAGATCATGAAACATTCATTACATTCCACATTTAAACAAAGTGGTTACATAAAAGACAACATTCATTCTTCCCATAAACGGAAACCTATTTAAAATTAAACACAGTTTCTTTCTTGACACATCCTTGACACTATCATCACATCATGTACCTTTCCCTTGACCTGTGAAAAACATTTCAAAAACTTGGGATGAGCATAAAAAGCTCAGTAAGGGTTATAAAAATATGGAAAGGAAACATGAGTTCATATATACATAATAATGAAATCATACTTTACCCATAAAACAAAGGCACTTTCATACCTCATCAAACCATGAATAAATCATAGAAATCATAAGACAAAAAGGTAACTTGAGGCATTCATAACATTCTTACGTAGGGAGTAACCCTCTTGGTTACGTTTGGAATACCCATCACAGTATATTCCCTAAATCTCTTCGGAGAAACCTTAACATTTCACTCCTTCGTGTTACCCAATGCATTGGAGAGCTATATCGGGCTCACCCGCCCTTAGTTTATCACGGAACCACCCGTTCTTCATAAAAATGCCCAAGAACCATAACATAATCGTATCACATAAACATGAATAAAGGAAACATAACATTTCCACATTTCAATCACAATATAACATTGTAGGATATTGAAATAATGAATCCATTCAAAAAGAAACCATTTCTAAAACCATTTAAAACATTTAATAAAGAGATTTTTGAATCAAAGTGTCCCATACCACCATGAAGATTTTAAAATTTTAAACCATTAATATCCATATAAATAAATCCTTAAAACAATTTTGAAAACATGGATATTAATAAGAACAAATTATTAAAACATTTAAAACGATATTTTGGTTAAAGGGGTTTTACCAAAATTAGAGACACTTGAATACAATAATCGAGGAATAACATTTAGTCAGAACTTTATAATATCATGAGAATAAAAGGATTCATGATATAATACTCCAAAGTACAGTATATACACCATATAAGAGTGAATTGGTTCATAACAACAATGAACCCTCAATAGAAATGTCAGATGTGATGAAATCCCTTATAAAGAAGGTATCCTTAAATTAAGGACAAATAAATCTCAAAAATATGTGTGAAAAATATATATTCACCCAATATAAGTTGATATTAAGTGTAAAACAATAAAATGTCATTCACACATATTCAATGGATGACATATTCAATGACTACATGTTGAACCCAAAGAAATCGAAATTGGGTTAAAAAGTTCCCTTGACAGCCTAACGGCATCACATCAAAATGAGTTGATGAGAGATAAAAAGTGTATCTCATCACTTGGACATATAATTTACATCAATAAAGATATATTAGAACATATCCCAACATAACAATATGTAAATTAAAAGACCCAACAAAAGAAGTCTTTTAAAAAAAGGAGGGTGAAAGGTTCCCTTACAGACTTGGGTATCTTTCAAAACATTCACCCCATGAAAGAAGGACAATAGATCATTGATGTAAATACTCATAAACAAAAGTATATTACACAAAGAGTAGAATAATGGGAAGTACATACACCACTCAATGGAATTTGTGGAAAATGTAGCATAAATCTCACGGGAATAAAAGTGAGATGAAAAATCCCTCACGAAAACTCGGCAGCCTAACGGCGCCACATAAACTTCCGAATATGGATTGATGAGATCAAATAGGGTATCTCATCACATTACAATATAATGTACAGAAATCGTAATGTAAAAGATCATCCCCCAACATTACAAAGAGGAGCTTAAAAGAAGTGACATAAAGGAGAGTACTTAAAAAGAAAGAGAGAAGTTAGATCTCTTACGAAAGTTCGGCAGCCTAACGGCGCCACTCAAAACATCCAAAATGGATTGATGAGAGAGAATAGGGTCTCTAATCACATTAACATATAAATTACAGTAGGATTAATATAAAAGATCATCCCAATAACAAGAAAGATGAGCTTAAAATAAATGACATAAAAGAGTGTACTTAAAAAGAAAGAGAGTTGTAGGATCCCTTACCTCGGGTCCGACTTGACTCGATCGTTCTTTAATCTCCTGAATAATAAACTTGAGTTAATTTATACTTCCTTAAGAACCTTTTTCAAGTTCATTATTCCTTTTATACCACTTATTACCATGTCATAAAAATTATGTAATCATTTAAGTTAATAATATTTGTTTTGCCGATATTTGGTTCTTTAGTCGAAAGTGGACTTCTTACAATTATATGTTGTTCGTGTGGCCAAATGTTTATTATATCCAGAATTGTATTCATGATGTAGATATCATATATTTCATATATATCCAGTACATGCATGCGTTTATAACATTACATAATCATTTAGAGGTAAGAAATGAAATGCACCGTTCATGGAGACGGTAAGCCGTACGTACGCATGAACGCTACTTTCATTTCTATTTCGTATTTTATAGAATGGAATAATAATGATATAAAGGTATATTATACTTCCAGTATAATATCATATATAATATCATATTTCCATCTTTTATACATCCCACATATGGTATTTAACGAATCAAATCACTTTGAGGGGGCGGTAGTCCGCACTTCCTTAAATGAAGATATCGCGTATACTCATAATGGAAGCCATAAATGTAAGACAAAAATGAAAAATACAGAAGCATAAGGAAAACATAAACATATTATATATCATATATAAAAATAGTGACATCATAATGGCCACCTTTTAAGGTGTTAAATGAGTAGTGAACAATCATCGTTTCGGGAGGCAGAATTTCACCATCCACGGAAACCGTATGTTCTTTAACCATTTGATGTAGTTGTGTGAGATTGTAGCTATAATAAATCTTATAACAACATCCTAGTATATTTAAGATACTGGTTTTGTTACAAAAAAAATAAATAAAAAGATTTTAGGGGGTTGGAGAAGCAAAATAAAACAAATGAACATGAGAGAAAGAATTACCTTTAAAAGTGTAACTCCTTTTGATTTGAGCCAAAAGGCTTCCTTTGAAAGGATTCTGCCCAAAGGGAATCCTCTAGGATGAGTAGAGGGATGGAGAGAGAGTAAATGGGCAGGGGTTGGCCGAGCCAAAGGCTTGATGAGTGTGTTAAAAGAGGTAGAGGTGGGGGCCTTTTATAAGAGGAGAGGAGGGGCACTTTTGGAAAGTAAGGAAATATTATTTTATTTGAAAAAGTGCTTCGGTTTTAAAAGGTCCCACATTGATATAATTCGTGTATAAGGTTATAAGGGTTCGAAATCAACCCATCCAATAAGTTTTGGACATGTGTAGTTCATAGATATTACATTATATTTCCATTTTATTTTAATCGTTAAATAATGATGTCATCACTGCATCATTATGATGTCATAAATAATTTAATTTATTTAATGTCTAAAAATTATAAAAAAATTACTATGATGTAGGAAATCGTTTTAGCTTTCCAATGACTATTTATAATAAAAAATATGACTTGTATAACCCTAATTAAAAATTGTTTTAGTAAAACATATCATGTTTGTGTCAATTTTACTTTTACATTAAATAAAAGTTATTTATGTCATTTCCCAACCAAAGTGGATCCATGGGGTCCCCAAGTTGGCCCATGGCTTTTCTTGGTCGGAAATGACTCACCCAATAGGTGTAGGACAAGTTTCATGGTGTTTTCACATTCTTATAATATCATTTTTACCTTAAATTACACTAATTACCACTAATCGCGATTAAAAACTTAATAAGTTACTATTCACCAAAAAATTATTTTCATCCCATTGAACCGCATTTTACATACTAATGACAACCATGTATGTCGGATTTTCAAAATTCAATTGACATTAGTGGTGAACTTTCATTTAACTGAAAAATCAGTTCGCTTGATTACCACTTAGTGGTTTCACTATTCATCAAAAATTGGAGTTTTTCAGAAAAATACCAAAACTTCACCCTAAGCTATATTTGATATTCCGAATTCAAAAATGAAGTCCGTTTTACAAAATTCAAAACATATTAGTCACATTAATTAATTTAATAATTAATTCCCATTGTCAGAGCAAATAGCGTGTTTTTATAAAACAATAAGTATCAAAAGATTGACACTAGTTTAAGTCTGATTTCAAAGTGAAATTAATTCCAACGACCACTATTGGATTTAATGGTAAAAATATTTTCTAATTTCACTTTAAAAACAATTCAAAATATAATCTAATCATATAAATAAATTAGATTAAAAAGTGGTTTTGAATTAAAATACAACATTTTACACTATTCATTAAAAAAATGAACATTATCGGAAAGATACCAAAAATTTACACAAAGTAAATTTTGATGTCCTGATTCTTAAGAAGAGTTTTATTTGGTCAAATAGAATGTATAAGAGTGAACAAAACTATATTTAATGATGGTTCACCATCAAAAGGCGATAAGTGAACCTTTAGTGAAAACTAGGTCATATATGCCTAAAATTGAATTCTTTCCGTATTTTAAGCCTCTATCCTTTATTGGATAAATGTAAAAACATTTAAAAACATATATAATCATATTTTAGTTATTTCTATCCATTCCCGCCAATACAACGGCTACATGTTAACTACCATTTAAAATAATATTATTAGAGTGCAACGTAAGATTCCCAAAAAACTCGTTGTTGCGTGTTGGGTACGCCATCGAGTGTAGCATCCCCTTTAAAGTCATATTAATATTTTATTCGCAAATAGGGATAAATATGAAAATTTCATATTCTTTATTTACCTGGGGTGTTACATCCTTCCCCCCTTTTGGGAATTGCGTCCTCGCAATTTTAAAATTGCGCTTGGAAACATCCTTGAAAGTCCCACATCGGAACAAACACTTTAAAATAAAGAGAGATAAGTATAAAGGTCACCCGAGTTAACCCATAATATGATTCCAAGTATGAAAATATGGACATGGAGGAAAAAACAAAGGGTCATGTTCTGATGGAGAGTGATAGAAAACATGTTTAGGAGAAAGTTAACCATGAGAAAATCACAAACTTGTGATGGGTTAAACGGTATTCGATTCCCCAGTAGGAAAAGTTAATAGACAACATTTTTGTTTTAAGTTAATTTTTATTGAGGAATTTATTCATAAGGAAACATAATCACTTATCATATTGACTTTCAACTTTTATTAGATTCCTTACACAAACTCATATTTTCTCCAAAAGACGAGTATTTAGGAAGACTTGTTCACATTAAGAGTACTATAATCAACTTCTAGAGAATCACCTAATCCACAAAAGAGAACTATATACTTACCATATCATTAGACCTTAACCATAACCAAAACCAAAAAGGTTAGTACAAGTTCAGATAATCCAGAAAAGGATAACCCTTTATAAAAAGAAAATCTATTCTTAATCTCCAAAATTTGTCCAACAAAATCCAAAGTTCAACGAGGACCATCCGATAAACAAATTTGTCCATAAAAATTCCTCAAAGTAAACCAATCTAAGATTGAAACCCAAACATTTTAAGGATTTAGTCACATAGTCTTCCAAGTTAAATGGTAACATTTATCTCCAAACAACATCAGTTGCTCCTAAAGTCCCGTATTGAAAAGTAATTAACCTAATCACATATCCTCCATGATAGGTTAATCATTTTCATAAATAACCCAAAATCATCTTACTCCTAATTAATAAAATCATATAACCAGAAAGAATCATTCAAACTAACCAGGGACTTCACGTAGTCCAGTGGTAGGCGATAAATACCAGTCGCACTTTGGTTGTGGGTTCGATTCCCGCAGCTTTGTCCGATGCGACGGGATGTCACACGGTCTGCGTGTTGTCCTTTTTCCAAAACTATATAATTCTTAAAACATTCCCCAAAATGAGATAAAATCTTCAAGAATAATCATAACATATTTTAACCTCAAGTTTGTCTCATTCCTTTCATTTTCCATCATATCATAGAGTAACCCACAATTACCTAAAAAGTAAGGATCATATAAACCCTAATGGTTACCTTAATAATTATTACCTGAATTTCCACATTGAGTTGGCCATCTCGTACATGATGCATTAGAGAACTCACCAAGGTTGAAGTGGTTGATCATGACTCCTTGATAGTTTGTTTAGAACAACTATGAGATTCCTCATTGAATCCCCCATCTCATCCAGTATCTTAATCAGAGAACCACCACAGTTTCCTTGAAACCCATTGTCACTTTGGTGCGTGCTAGATCCAGCCATTTACTAAAACCAAAAAGGTCAATGTGAGTATATCAACAAAACCATCATTTACTAATGAGTAAGGTAAACACTAAGATACACTTACTCATTCACTTTATCTAAAACTAGGACTCTTTCTGAAATCCTAACCATTATGGTAATGTCACTTATGCTTAAAGAATACCCTAACCTCTAAAGTTATCTAAACCGACCTTTGATACCAACTATAAGGCCCCAGCCTTAAACCTTACCTAATCTTGAGTTATTACAAGATTACACATTGAGGATATTTTCAGGTTTAGAGTTTTAGAGAATTAGATCATGAAACATTCATTACATTCCACATTTAAACAAAGTGGTTACATAAAAGACAACATTCATTCTTCCCATAAACGGAAACCTATTTAAAATTAAACACAGTTTCTTTCTTGACACATCCTTGACACTATCATCACATCATGTACCTTTCCCTTGACCTGTGAAAAACATTTCAAAAACTTGGGATGAGCATAAAAAGCTCAGTAAGGGTTATAAAAATATGGAAAGGAAACATGAGTTCATATATACATAATAATGAAATCATACTTTACCCATAAAACAAAGGCACTTTCATACCTCATCAAACCATGAATAAATCATAGAAATCATAAGACAAAAAGGTAACTTGAGGCATTCATAACATTCTTACGTAGGGAGTAACCCTCTTGGTTACGTTTGGAATACCCATCACAGTATATTCCCTAAATCTCTTCGGAGAAACCTTAACATTTCACTCCTTCGTGTTACCCAATGCATTGGAGAGCTATATCGGGCTCACCCGCCCTTAGTTTATCACGGAACCACCCGTTCTTCATAAAAATGCCCAAGAACCATAACATAATCGTATCACATAAACATGAATAAAGGAAACATAACATTTCCACATTTCAATCACAATATAACATTTTAGGATATTGAAATAATGAATCCATTCAAAAAGAAACCATTTCTAAAACCATTTAAAACATTTAATAAAGAGATTTTTGAATCAAAGTGTCCCATACCACCATGAAGATTTTAAAATTTTAAACCATTAATATCCATATAAATAAATCCTTAAAACAATTTTGAAAACATGGATATTAATAAGAACAAATTATTAAAACATTTAAAACGATATTTTGGTTAAAGGGGTTTTACCAAAATTAGAGACACTTGAATACAATAATCGAGGAATAACATTTAGTCAGAACTTTATAATATCATGAGAATAAAAGGATTCATGATATAATACTCCAAAGTACAGTATATACACCATATAAGAGTGAATTGGTTCATAACAACAATGAACCCTCAATAGAAATGTCAGATGTGATGAAATCCCTTATAAAGAAGGTATCCTTAAATTAAGGACAAATAAATCTCAAAAATATGTGTGAAAAATATATATTCACCCAATATAAGTTGATATTAAGTGTAAAACAATAAAATGTCATTCACACATATTCAATGGATGACATATTCAATGACTACATGTTGAACCCAAAGAAATCGAAATTGGGTTAAAAAGTTCCCTTGACAGCCTAACGGCATCACATCAAAATGAGTTGATGAGAGATAAAAAGTGTATCTCATCACTTGGACATATAATTTACATCAATAAAGATATATTAGAACATATCCCAACATAACAATATGTAAATTAAAAGACCCAACAAAAGAAGTCTTTTAAAAAAAGGAGGGTGAAAGGTTCCCTTACAGACTTGGGTATCTTTCAAAACATTCACCCCATGAAAGAAGGACAATAGATCATTGATGTAAATACTCATAAACAAAAGTATATTACACAAAGAGTAGAATAATGGGAAGTACATACACCACTCAATGGAATTTGTGGAAAATGTAGCATAAATCTCACGGGAATAAAAGTGAGATGAAAAATCCCTCACGAAAACTCGGCAGCCTAACGGCGCCACATAAACTTCTGAATATGGATTGATGAGATCAAATAGGGTATCTCATCACATTACAATATAATGTACAGAAATCGGAATGTAAAAGATCATCCCCCAACATTACAAAGAGGAGCTTAAAAGAAGTGACATAAAGGAGAGTACTTAAAAAGAAAGAGAGAAGTTAGATCTCTTACGAAAGTTCGGCAGCCTAACGGCGCCACTCAAAACATCCAAAATGGATTGATGAGAGAGAATAGGGTCTCTCATCACATGAACATATAAATTACAGTAGGATTAATATAAAAGATCATCCCAATAACAAGAAAGATGAGCTTAAAATAAATGACATAAAAGAGTGTACTTAAAAAGAAAGAGAGTTGTAGGATCCCTTACCTCGGGTCCGACTTGACTCGATCGTTCTTTAATCTCCTGAATAATAAACTTGAGTTAATTTATACTTCCTTAAGAACCTTTTTCAAGTTCATTATTCCTTTTATACCACTTATTACCATGTCATAAACATTATGTAATCATTTAAGTTAATAATATTTGTTTTGCCGATATTTGGTTCTTTAGTCGAAAGTGGACTTCTTACAATTATATGTTGTTCGTGTGGCCAAATGTTTATTATATCCAGAATTGTATTCATGATGTAGATATCATATATTTCATATATATCCAGTACATGCATGCATTTATAACATTACATAATCATTTAGAGGTAAGAAATGAAATGCACCGTTCATGGAGACGGTAAGCCGTACGTACGCATGAACGCTACTTTCATTTCTATTTCGTATTTTATAGAATGGAATAATAATGATATAAAGGTATATTAGACTTCCAGTATAATATCATATATAATATCATATTTCCATCTTTTATACATCCCACATATGGTATTTAACGAATCAAATCACTTTGAGGGGGCGGTAGTCCGCACTTCCTTAAATGAAGATATCGCGTATACTCATAATGGAAGCCATAAATGTAAGACAAAAATGAAAAATACAGAAGCATAAGGAAAACATAAACATATTATATATCATATATAAAAATAGTGACATCATAATGGCCACCTTTGAAGGTGTTAAATGAGTAGTGAACAATCATCATTTCGGGAGGCAGAATTTCACCATCCACGGAAACCGTATGTTCTTTAACCATTTGATGTAGTTGTGTGAGAGTGTAGCTAGAATAAATCTTATAACAACATCCTATTATATTGAAGATACTGGTGTTGTTACAAAAAAAATAAATAAAAAGATTTTAGGGGGTTGGAGAAGCAAAATAAAACAAATGAACATGAGAGAAAGAATTACCTTTAAAAGTGTAACTCCTTTTGATTTGAGCCTAAAGGCATCCTTTGAAAGGATTCTGCCCAAAGGGAATCCTCTAGGATGAGTATAGGGATGGAGAGAGAGTAAATGGGCAGGGTTTGGCCGAGCCAAAGGCTTGATGAGTGTGTTAAAAGAGGTAGAGGTGGGGGCCTTTTATAAGAGGAGAGGAGGGGAACTTTTGGAAAGTAAGGAAATATTATTTTATTTGAAAAAGTGCTTCGGTTTTAAAAGGTCCCACATTGATATAATTCGTGTATAAGGTTATAAGGGTTCGAAATCAACCCATCCAATAAGTTTTGGACATGTGTAGTTCATAGATATTACATTATATTTCCATTTTATTTTAATCGTTAAATAATGATGTCATCACTGCATCATTATGATGTCATAAATAATTTAATTTATTTAATGTCTAAAAATTATAAAAAAATTACTATGATGTAGGAAATCGTTTTAGCTTTCCAATGACTATTTATAATAAAAAATATGACTTGTATAACCCTAATTAAAAATTGTTTTAGTAAAACATATCATGTTTGTGTCAATTTTACTTTTACATTAAATAAAGGTTATTTATGTCATTTCCCAACCAAAGTGGATCCATGGGGTCCCCAAGTTTGCCCATGGATTGTCTTGGTCGGCCATGACTCACCCAATAGGTGTAGGACAAGTGTCATGGTGTTTTCACATTCTTATAATATCATTTTTACCTTAAATTACACTAATTACCACTAATCGCGATTAAAAACTTAATAAGTTACTATTCACCAAAAAATTATTTTCATCCCATTGAACCACATTTTACATAATAATGACAACCATGTATGTCGGATTTTCAAAATTCAATTGACATTAGTGGTAAACTTTCATTTAACTGAAAAATCAGTTCGCTTGATTACCACTTAGTGGTTTCACTATTCATCAAAAATTGGAGTTTTTCAGAAAAATACCAAAACTTCACCCTAAGCTGTATTTGATATTCCGAATTCAAAAATGAAGTCCGTTTTACAAAATTCAAAACATATTAGTCACATTAATTAATTTAATAATTAATTCCCGTTGTCAGAGCAAATAGCGTGTTTTTATAAAACAATAAGTATCAAAAGATTGACACTAGTTTAAGTCTGATTTCAAAGTGAAATTAATTCCAACGACCACTATTGGATTTAATGGTAAAAATATTTTCTAATTTCACTTTAAAAACAATTCAAAATATAATCTAATCATATAAATAAATTAGATTAAAAAGATGTTTTGAATTAAAATACAACATTTTACACTATTCATTAAAAAAATGAACATTATCGGAAAGATACCAAAAATTTACACAAAGTAAATTTTGATGTCCCGATTATTAAGAAGAGTTTTATTGGGTCAAATAGAATGTATAAGAGTGAACAAAACTATATTTAATGATGGTTCACCATCAAAAGGCGACAAGTGAACCTTTAGTGAAAACTAGGTCATATATGCCTAAAATTGAATTCTTTCCGTATTTTAAGCCTCTATCCTTTATTGGATAAATGTAAAAACATTTAAAAACATATATAATCATATTTTAGTTATTTCTATCCATTCCCGCCAATACAACGGCTACATGTTAACTACCATTTAAAATAATATTATTAGAGTGCAACGTAAGATTCCCAAAAAACTCGTTGTTGCGTGTTGGGTACGCCATCGAGCGTAGCATCCCCTTTAAAGTCATATTAATATTTTATTCGCAAATAGGGATAAATATGAAAATTTCATATTCTTTATTTACCTGGGGTGTTACAGATTACCCTTCTTTGTCATCAGCAAATCCAACATGTTCAAGGTGGGAAAATTAATATTTCTAAGTGTTTAAATATTCATCAAACCTCGTTCTGGAACAATATGATGAACGTGGATCAATAGACTATTGGGTTTATCCAAAATTCTCTTGAATCTATAAGAGGTTCTTGTAGGTTTTTTATTCGAGTTAAAACATTATCTGGGTGTTGTTTTGATTTTCAACCCATGATATAAAGCTAATGCGGAGGGTGATGGCTGATTCGAACAAGGAACATACCCTTTTACGATATCACTTTTTCTTTGTTCTTCATGGACGATCGAGTAACATGGCATCAAGGAAAATCCAAGGGCCACGCAGTGAAGTCAGCATCCTAGAAGGCCCGTAGGTGTAGATGGTAATGAAATAAAACCACCAGACCATCAGAGATGGCTCGTGGAAGCACCGCTAGTGCAGAAACGATGGCAACCTGTGGTGATCCCACGGCCCTGCAGGCTAGTCCAGGCCCCACCTGACGAGGTCGGGCCCAGTAGGTCGGGTCGGCCCAGACTGGGTCTGATCAAGTCTGTCCGACCGGGTTGGACCAGACCAAGACCCAATTTGATCCAGTTTCTCTTAAAGGGCCATAACATCTAAAACAGACATCCGTTTGACGAACTATCTATGGAATAAAAACCCTTAGGATGAGGTGTTTATTTTGAGATACTTTACCTAGTTTTTTGAGAATGTTGGAGTACGGTTGGGTTCGATCGAACTCGATTCCAACAAGGCCCTCGATACTAAAATGCCTATAACATACAGATCAGGCATCTGATTGACCGACTGTCTATTGCATTGGAACCCTTATGACATGGTGGTTCTTCTATTTACTTCTCCATGGGTTTTCGTGGTAGTTGTGGTATGATTGATGGCTTGAGGATCATAATCTCTAGAACTCAAGCGCACCGAGTGCGGGAATCTTGTGGCTAGATATCAGGTGGAGAGATACCCTTTGTTGATTGGTAACAGAGAAACCCTGTGTGGATAGACAACTTATGATCTGATGTGGATCAGTAGTAGTGGGACCTGATGAGGACCAACCATAGAGTGGTCTGTCGTGGTTCAGAGACTTATGACCCCGTGTGGATCAATGACTTACAACCCTAAGTGGATCAGCAGTACCTCCACCCAACGAGGACCAGCATTATAGTGGTTCATCGTGGATCAGTGACTTACAACCGTGTGTGGATCGATGACTTACGACCCTTTGTTGAATGAAAACTTACGACCCTATGTAGATCTAAGACTTATGACCCTGTGTTGATCAGTGACTTATGACCATGTGTGGATCGACAATAGAATGACTTATTCATGGTTCAGCAATGGAATTGATCATCAGAATAAGATGATTTATCTTCACGACAAATCATCATTATTCATGTCCTTTAACATAAATACCTGGTGTGAAATGTCTTTTACTTTGAGCTTTGTGATTGAGATCATGTTTTGTGGTTTTCCCTTTGTGGAATTCTAGGATACCTTCGGTGGAATTTGGGTCCCTATGGGGTATTTTTATACTCACCCTTGCACAGGATTTTCCTGCACCTTGTTGTGTCTTGTGCAGATGACAGATAGTACTTACCAAGATTTGGAAGCCAGGACAAGATGGTGTACAGAGTTGACCGGTTTACATGGGGAGCCGTAGTGACGAGATCATCCTACCCTTCAGGTAGGGATCTTATTAGATGACCTCAGGAGCTATTTTTTCCTTTTTTTTACTTTCTTTTAGTTGGGTTTTCATACTGTCCCATTCTACCTCAGTTCACATGTTTACTTTTAATAGTTATACTACATGGTTTTCTCATATTGTGTACATGGTCTGTGTTTTTTCAAGTTTAAAGGCAATGCCTTCCCATTTTAGATATATGAATTTCTAGTACTAGTCTCCAACCCATGGACTATAGAAGGTAGGCTTGGGTAATCATGGAATAGAACCCGTGGGTTGATTCGTGACAAAGTGATATGAGAGGAGTCAGTTATACCGAATAACTAATACTATGACCATTTCTATGGGTTGATTATGTTATGTGTTTTGAGTATGGATTTTAGTTCGGGGAGCCTATTGTTGGTGTGGCAGCCAACATGTCCTTACATGAGGACCCTGAATTCATATTTCTGAATCGGTACATGAAAACATTGATTGCCTGTATTTTTTAAATTTTTTTCTTTTGATCTCATTTGAGTCAGATAACCAGGTATAATTTATTGATCCGGGCACATATTTTTCTTTCCATGATGCCAACATATAGACATATAGGGAAGATTCCAAAGAGATTTTGCGATTATGGCTCACCGAGAGATGAGGCTTCGGAGCAGGGCCCTATTAAGATGATGGTACCTTCGGGTGGTGTACTAGTAGCCCCACTACCCATAGGGCAGTAGTTGCCACCAGCCCCACTAGCAGAAAATGCATGGTGACTTAGCATATTGCACGAGTTCCAGCAGTAGAAGACACTAAGGTTTCGAGGCGAGAATGATCCATAGGCGGCTGAGGATTGGATGGAGGCTATGGATAGAGTTTTCGGCCTAGTTGGAACACCAATAGACCAGATAGTGATATTAGATACTATTATCTTCTAGGGAACAGAAGGGATACGGTGGGGCCTGATGTTCCAGTTTCATGATGATGCAACCCTCGCCTAGTTGGACTCCCAGGGCCAATTTAGGGCTGAGTTTGTTCCAGTGACTCTATGCTCTATGCATATTTAAGACCTCCTGCACTTACAGTAGGGAAGCCTGACTGTAGCCCAGTACATGGAGAGATTCACTCACCTCTCACGCTACTCCACCAACATTGTATGAGACCCCTTCTTCAGGTCTCATACCATTGATTGTGGTCTCTGATGGTATATTAGAGAATCGATGATATCTCTCCACATACCAAAGTAGGCTAGAGTGCTAGAGCGAGCACTTCTGGTGGAGAGCTTCCCAGCTGAGTGGGCACCGACAGCGAGAGCCATCACCGGATGACACATAGTTGAGTCATCTTCAGTAGTCAGTAGGCGGATGACGTGGAGTCCCACGTGGTCTAGTCCTTCTAGTGGATGACCTGAGGATGTAGGGTCAGAGGTGCAGAGCTCACGGGATAGAGGAGGTCAGTAGAGGAGGAGACTATGCTACTAGTGCGGCGTGCAAGGCAACATGGCTCGCGACTACCTGACCCGCCGCACTAATGATCATAATTTGGTCAAGGTTCCGCCAAGTCAGAGGTAGAGATTCAAGCGGGCAGGTCCTTAGGGTGGAAGACGTGGTAGAGGAGATGGTTGTGTAGCAGGCGGTGGGCTATGATTTGAAGTTCTACCACCACCACCTCCGGGAAGTCCACCCCGACCTCAGGGAGCATGTGGATAGGGATGAGCTCAACTTCAGTCAGCTGAGGACTATGACCACTTCTCTCCATAGATGATAAGAGGTATGATATATGTCTATTCCACCCCAGATGTTTTTCTTATAGACCTAGGTGCCAGTCACTCTTTCATTGTGACAGCTCTCGTCCAGATCTTAGAGATTCTGATGGAGCCGTTGGCTCGATCCTTACATTTAGAGACTCCTATGGTAGAGGATTAGATGATCACACACTAGTTATAGTATTGTGAGATTACACTATGAGGTTAGACCTTTGGTTGGGATCTCCTAGTAGCAGCGTCGAGGCCTTACAATGTCAACTTGGGTATGGACCAGCTATCCATAGTCCATGCTCAGATAGACTGTTTTTTGTGCAAAGTGTGGTGTGTCTATGATGATGGGACCAGGTTTTCCTAATAGGAGATATGGGATCCATTTCAACATAGTATGGACTTTCTCATATGAGTTTCAATTCGATCACTCATCAATTGGCTAGCCTTACCCTCAGTGCATCTGATGAGAGGACTCCGAGTTATCCTGTAGTGGTTGACTAGTACGCTGATGTCTTTCATGGGGATGTTCTGGGACTACCTCCTCATAGAGGTGTATACTTATACATAGACATGTACCTTGGGGTGACATGGATATCGACACTAGTATATCATATGGCTCGTGTGGAGATTCATGAATTAAGGTCACAGTTCGAGAACTTGTAGGGGAAGGGGTTCATAGGGCTCAGTTTTTCTTTGTAGGCAGCCCCAATTTTGCTCACCAAGAAGCCAGATAGGATTTTGAGGATTTTTGTGGACTATTTCTACTTTAAATAGGTGATCTTGAAGTACAAGTATTCACTTCTGTGGATTGATGATCTCTTCGATCAGCTGAAGGGAGATCGATGGTTTTCGAAGATAGACCTCAGATCATGTAATCATCGGCTCAAGGTACGAGATGAGGATGTACCGAAGATGGCCTTCAGATGCCGGTATCTCTACTATAAGATCTTTTTGATACCTTTTAGCATGACCAAAACTTCAATAGTTTTCACGGGACTCATTAATAAGATAATCAAGTCCTACCACAATCGCTTCTTGGTGGTCTTCATTGACGATATCATTGTGTACTCGGCGTCAGAGGATGAGCATGCCATGAATTTGTAGATAGTTCTAGATACACTCTGAGAGCATAGACTTTATAAAAATATATCTATGTGCCATTTATAGATATTAGAAGTCCATTTTATGGGGCACGTTGTCTCGGAGGATGGAGTTTCAGTGGATCTGGTGATGATAGAGGTTGTGCATTCTTGGGATCTACCTAGGAGTGTGACCGAGGTGTGATATTTTCTGGGATTGGATGGGTACTACCTAAGATTCATACCTGACTTTTACAGAGTAGTATCAACATTTTAATATTTTACAAAGAAGGGATAACCTTTATAGTGTATAGAGAGATCCCAGTAGAGTTTCCAAGAGCTCATGAAGAGACTGATCAGTGCCCCCATCTTGAGGCCACCAGAAGAGGGCGTTGGGTATGTAGTCTTCTACAACACATCAGGGACCATACTAGGATATTTCCAAATGTACGACTAAGCGGTGATGATCTACGACTCACGATAGCTAAGGAAACATGAGCAGAACTATGCGACCCATGACCTGGATTTAGCAGCAATGGTCTTTGCATTAAAGTTGTGGTGGAACTACTTGATGGGTGAATGGTTCACTGCCTACTCTGATCACAAGAGTCTCAGGTATATCTTTTCACAGAAGAACCAGAACATGAGACATCAGTGATGGATGGAGTTCCTCCAGGACTATGAATTTGAGATAGTCTACACTCTGGGAAAGGGGAATGTGGTGGAAAACGCACTCAGCAGGTGGTCTAGTTTACAGTTGTTGAGTGAGGTGACAAAGTAGCTAGTTGGGCATCAGTTATCCTTCATAGATAGTGATGGAGCAGATTACTGCCATTCTATGAAAGTCACTCCCTCACTCCATCAGTGAGTCCAGGAGGTACAATTTGGGGATATTTACTACAAGACCTTACATTCTCAGATATCCTCAGGACAATCTCTTGAAAGATTTTCTGAAGGTGGGGAAAACGACATCCTTTTCAAAGGACGCAACATGATACCAGGGATTCTATGAGAGGATCTATAGAGGGAGTTCCACACATCCCCATTGTTAGTACATCCTACTGTGGAAAAGTAGTACCATGACCTCCAAAATTAGTACTGGTGTCCAGGGATGACGAAAGTAGTGGTGTAGTTCATTTCACAATTCCTCAAATGTCAGCAAGTGAAGGCTGAACATCAAGTTCTAGCAGGCTTAGCACAACCACTTGAGGTTCCGGAATGGAAGTGGGATGACATTTCCATGGAATTCATGACAGGGCTACCACTTACATCCATGGTCCATGATTTCATCTGGGTGATCGTTGACAAGCTCACATAGTCATCCCACATCCTTCCCATACTAGAGTGGGTTCAGTAGAGGGCTTGGGATGCCTCTATGTCTGGGAGATAGTATACCTTCACGGGATTCTATTTACAATCATCTTAGATCATGATGCTTGTCTTACATCCCAATTGTGGAAGGGATTTCAGGATGTGTTCAAGAGTTAGCTACATTTGATCACTGTCTTTCATCCTCAAATAGATGTTCAAATACAGTGAACCATACTGATGCTTAAGGACATTTTATGTGCTTAAGTTTATTATTTTGGCCGCAGTTGGGATGATCACATGATCTTGGTGGAGTTATCATACAACAACAGCAATCACTACCCCATCGACATGGCACTATTTGAGTCCTTGTATGGGCAACCATGAAAATGACCTATATGCTTGATAGGCCCTGGGGAGTCAACACTTATGGATCCAGAGTTGGTATGAGCTACCACTGAGAAGGTGGATATCATCGAGGAGAAGATGAAGAATTCCTAGAGTAGGTAGAAGTCTTATGCCAATAGGATATAGAGAACCTTGTATTTTTATGAGGGATCCATATCTTCCTACGGATCTCACCTCGACGAGGACTACAGAGATTTGGTCGGAGTGGAAAGCTACCTCTGTGGTTCATCAGACCTTTCAAAATTCTTAGTAGAGTTGGTGAGGTGGGATACCACCTAAATCTTCCCCAATAGATGCACCAAGTAAAAAATGTTTTCCCTGTGTCACAGCTGAGGAGATACGTGCATGATCAATCGCATGTCATCGACTGGGGAGAGCTGGACATTGACAATGGGTTGAATTTCACAGAGTTTCCAGTGGAGAGAGAGGATTGATAGGAGTGGGTCATATAGGGGAAATTGATTCCTCTTGTCTGAGTTCGGTGGCATCACGAGAACCTCCAGGAGAGCACATGGGGGTGATAGGATCAGATTCATGCTCAGTATCCCCATTTGTTTTCTTAGTTTTTATTGTGGATTTTGGGGATGTAAGTCCCTAAGGTGGGGAAATTGTAAAGACCCAGAAATTATATCAAATTGTTTTATTTATATAGAATTATTGTGAGACTTCGAAAATTAGATGCATGTGATTTTGAGGCCCGGAGATCCCAGAACGGTATTTTGAACTTTTTTTAATGTTTGTTCAATAAACGTGCAGATAGGATTTTATAACTTTTGAACTGGTGCGAGTATTGAAAACCTGAGAGCACCATTGAATCCACAGTTCTTAGATTATCTTAGGCAAATCATAACATTTACTAGCAAGGGTTGGATGAAAAAAGTTCATTTTTGGACTTTTTAGAAAAAAAATAATAAAATAACTAAATGTTATTTTAATCTTCTTTAAATATTCTGAGCGACTATGGTAGTACCATAGAGTTAATAGGTTATTTAATAACCTGGTTCACATGGTTGTGTAACCTCACCTCTAGGTAATTAATGGGTTCATTAATTAATTATCACACAGATGAGTGGAGTGTTAAACTCTTTAACTCTAATGTTAAACAAACTTTTGGAACCAATGGATTGGAAAACCACAGGAGAAATGTTGATGAAGAACCGATGGAAACCCTCTCCAACAAAGAATGAGGATTTGATACAGGATCCCTGAACACTGATGAAAACATTCGAACAATGGATTATACTCCTTTGTCGTCAGTGAAACCAATGTGTTCAATGTAGGGTAATTAATATTTTTAAGTGTTTAAAGATTCATCATAAAACATTCTTAAACGATATGAAGAATGCATATCAACTGACTAATGGGTAGATCTGCAATTCTCTAGAATATACAGGAGGTTCTTGTAGGGTTTTGATTCGGGTTAAAAAACATTGTAGGTGTTGTTTTGATTTTCTCCCCATGATATAACGCTAATGCGGATGGTGTAGGATATTCCGAACAAGGCTCAGACCCTCCATTGATTGAGGTTTTGATGTGTTCTTCATGGGTGACCGAGAAACATAGTGGGAAGGAGAAATTAAGGGCCACACAGTGAAGGTGGCATCCTGGGAGGCTTGATGGGGAAAACAAAAATGAAGTTGGACCACTAAAGCTTCGCTGGTGGCTCGTAGAAGCACTGTCAGCACGGCGGCACCAGTGACCAGCTGAGAGAGGGTGGCCGCACCCGCAGGCACTGCGACAGGAGGTGGTCGGCCTTTTTCGGCCACGTTTAAGGTGGGTGGCGCACCGAGAAGGAAGTTTCAAGGCAATGGGGGACCTGGGTCCGCTAGTCCTGCCCTGAACCATCCTCTAGACCAGTCAGCTGGAGTGGTGGTGCCAACTTAGTGGTGTAGGTTGGTGTACCAGAATGGACCGCATCCGTTCAGAAGGGGAGCAGATGCCATGCCTAGCTGGTGGCATGTTCCCAACCGAGTGGGCCAGGTAGGTCACACAGGCTAATCTCGCGGCTCAGCGGGCCAGACCGGGCCTAGTAGGACTGGGACAGGCAAGTGGGTCGGGTTGGGCTAGGCCCAGACCCAATTTGACTTGGTATCTCTTAATGGGCCATAACTTCTAAACTGGTCTTCCGTTTGACAAACTGTCTATGGAATTGAAACCCTTAGGAAGAGACGGTCATTTCACGATACTTCACTTGGTTTTTGGAGAATATTGGAGTACGGTTGGGTTTGATCAAACTCGAGTTTAATCGGACCCTCATTACTAAAATGCCTATGACATATAGACTAGTCGTCTGATTGATATGTCATTTGTTACGTTAGAACCCTTATGACATGGCGGTTCTTTAGGTTACTTCTTTGTGGGACTTCATGACAGTTGTGGTAGGACCGATGGATTGAGGATCCGAATCTATGGAACTCAAGCACACCAAGTGCGGGAATCCTATGGTTTTTTTTCAGATGAAGAGTGGCCCATTGGGGATAGGAATCCGAGTGACCATGTGTGGATCGACAACTTACGACCCTGTGTGGATCTGCAGTAGCATGACCAAACAAGGAACATCATTAGATCTTCCTTTCATGGATCTGCGACATATGACCCTGTGTGGATCGATGACGTATGACCCTATGTGGATCAGCAGTAGCATGACCTAATGAGGAACAAAATTAGAGCTGACCATATTAGATCAGTGACTTACAACCCTGTGTGTATTGATGACTTGAGACCCTGTGTGGATCGACGACTTATGACCCTGTGTGGATCAATGAATTACGACCCTGTGCGGATCAGTAATAGAAATAATTCTTCATGTTTTAGTAGTGAAACTTATCAATGGAATAATATTATTTAAATTTATGTCTAATCATCATTATTCTTGTTCTTTAAGTTTTATACCTAGTATGAGTTGTCTTTTACTTTGTGCTTTGTGAATGTGATCGTGATTTTTGGTTTTTCCTTTTTGGAATACTTGGAGACCTTCATGGGTCTTGGGGTCCCTACTAGGTATTTTTAAACTCACCCCTCCAAGGGCTTCACCCGCACTATTTTGTGTCTTGTGCAGACGACAAACAACTTTGACTGAGACTTGGGAACTAGGACTAGACAATGTATGGAGGTGATTAGTGGACATGGAGAGCTGCAGTGATAGGTTTTACCTACCCTTCTTGTAGGATCCTTGGAGGATGGCCTCAAGATATATTTTCCACTTTTCCTGTACCTTCTTTTAGTTGGGTTTGTATACTGGAACATTCTTCTTCAGTTCACACCTTTACTTTTAGTCGTTATACTACATGGTTTTCTCTTGTAGTGTAACTGGTCTATGTGTTTGAAGGTTTAAAGGAAATACCTTCCCATTTTATTAATATTCCTTTCTGGTGCTAGTCTCCAACCCCTGGCCTATGGAAGGCAGACATGGGTTAGTCATGACACGGGCCCCGGGGGATAGGTCCTGATAGTTTGTGTGTATTATATGGGGGTTTGGGAAATATTTTAACAGTTTTGGGGGGACTAAAATCCCATATGTATTGTTTTCTACATGGAGTGTGTGGTTTCTCCTATCGATGATCCCCTTATATGGGGTGCATAGTTTGATGAACCATGCACCAGCTGAGAAACCCCCTCTAACAAGGGTTGCACAGTTTTCCAGACCAGGGCACATGATTATAAATTATTGTGCCCCAAACATGCACTTCATTCTTTATTCCAAAATAATCAATTTTTTTCCAAATTCACCCTAAGGTAAAACACATTAAAAATTACTAAAATTTTGATAAAAGGGTACCTATTAATGAACTTGAGCCATCTCCAAAAATGGTTGGGGTTTTACAATCTCCCCACCTTATAATAGCTCTCCCTCAAGTTATACACACAATAATCTCTCTGATATAGAGTCAAAATGATTATTCCATTATGCTCTCATATCTCTGCCTCAATCCCATGTTTCTTCTTGATCACACCCATGTAACCACAATACATTAACTATGTGCTTGGTCTTTCCATGAAGCACATTCTTATTATGATCCAACACACGTATGAGACACTTCTCAAAGGATTAATTTATCTAAATCACAACTTCATATAAATTGATCACATGAGAAGGGTTGTGGTTATACAGTCATAGTTATGGAACATGGAAAAAATCAAGCATAGAACTTTATCCATGTGGATGAGAAAATCAGTACACCAATGACCTAATTCTTTATATCACCACAAATAGTTCAACAAACCTAGGTGTCATCTTTCCATGTCTCTATAACTTGTAGTTTCCCAATATAGTAATCTCCTAAAGGAATACATAATCACCCACTATAAACTCAAGGGTTATTTGTTGCCTATTAACATACTATTTCTGTATAATATGATCCATAAACAGATGAATCTGAATTAGATTAACCAGCTCAAGTATCTCCCATGTGAGAATCATCCCCAACAACTCTAACACCTGAGAGTTCATCCAACATAGTGGTGACCCAGATGACCTACCATAAATATCCGCATATGGTTCCATGTTCATCATAGCCCAATTATATTTTTCATTGGATAAATCCACAAACAAATCCGTGCTTTTACCATGATGAAATGAATCTAAGAACACAGGATCGCATTATTTCATCTATCACATGTACAATATGCACTAAAAACCCATCATTATGTTGGTGGAAATCATAATCAATAAAAAAATTTGACCAAAAACCATCTGTAATCCCTTCCAGAAGCATGCAGTAAAACGAAAATGGCATTCTGAAATAATATTTTGTGGGCCCTATGTAGATGAAAAATATCCCAAACATATAGTTTTCCCAACCACTCCATTGATGAATTCACTCATATATGAAATAATTTTTATTCCTTTTTCAAATGGTCTACAAACCCCATACATATCATCATTTTCTTAAGAATCCTCTGGTTACCCACCAAAATTTCCATTTTCATGTTACCCCACTTCTATTCCAGAATAGTCAATGTATGTAGTAAACCACCCTGTTGTTGATTCTTAGCCTTAAACTACTGACAGGTGTAGCATCATTTCATGAACCTTGCAATCTCATTTTTCTTACCCGAACACCAAAATTTTAATCATAGGTCACAAGAAATTTTGGTCACACCCGAATGTACTGACAACTTCATGGAATGATATTCCTACATCATCTCTTTTAACATACTCATTGGAACAAAAACCTGGTTCCTAAAAAAGATGTGTTCATGCTCATCTATGGTTCAATCTAAACGTGACTCACCACCTTAAACTATTTTCTTAAAGGTTAAGAACTCTATATCCTCATACAATATACCACATATCCATCTCAAAAATTTAAAATCCACTTAAAATTATACAAGATTCATCTTCTCCTGACATTCCTAAACAAACAAATTCATCTTAGCTAGTCCAGTTATCATCTTACACATAGAACTAGACTCAAGTACACCCTAAGTCTATGTTTTCCTTCCCATATATTCAGTAACATTGTTTCCCTTCATGGATGTATATTCAAGCTCATAATCAATTGAATTCATCTACTCAACTCACCTCCATTTGTGGAGATTCAAAATATTTCTCCAAAAATATATACTCATTTATCTTGTGATCCATATAAATAGTAAAATTATATCCAAACATATAATTCATCCAAAAAATTAAGTCATAGACCACTACATCCTACTTGTGGTCCTGTATAGGGTAGTTTTATTCATGTTGCCTAAACTTCCAGGGCTCGTATGCCACAATGATATCTCTCTACATCAAAAATGCTCTATGTTGAATTTTAGAAGAATCACAACACATTTTGTACTCCTCACCTAAATTGGGAAGGATTAAGATCATTGTTTATGTAAAATTATTCTTCAGCTCTTAGAAGCCATTACCACAAAATTCTGACCATTAAAACATTATCTTGTTCTAGGTCTATCCTGAATGTGGATCTGCCAATAAATTTTTTTCTATTGAATATCTTGTAATATCTTGTTATCCCCAGAATGCTAGGGATATTGAATATATTATTGGGATGCTCCCATGAAAATAATTCATGCACCTTCATTGGGTTTACTAACACACCTACCTCGGAGATGATGTAACCTATGAAGTGTACCCATTCTGTCCAAAAATTGATATTTAGATTACATGGAATATAGATGATTCTATCATAGTGTACTTAGGATGATGTAAATATATTGTGCATGATCACCATGAGTCTTGGGGTATACAATGATTTTATCCACAAACACCACCAAAAATTGATCCAAGTATGGATGAAAGATTTCTTTTATCAATGAAATAAACACTTCTTGTGAGTTCATCAATATAATTTCCCTTATTATGAACTCATATCGGCCATACCTACTTCTGAAAGTTGGAATTAGTATATTAGAAGTACAAACTCTCAACTAATGGTACCCTAATCTAAATTATATCTTTGAGAATAAACAAGATAATCTCAAATGATCAAATAGTTTTTTGATTCGCATAAGAGGAAATATGTTATTTATTTTCATCTGGTACATCTTTCACTAATAAACACATAACCACAAACTCCCATTAGCCTTCCCGGCTAACAAAACTAGTGAACCCCATGGTGATAAACTCAGATAGATAAATCCCTAATCCTCCAACTCTTTTAGATATATCTTGATCTCTTGTAGCACTATCAGTGCCATTATATACTGTGTAATAGAAACTAGCTCAACCACCAGCATGAGCTCAATAGTTAATTACACATCACTCTCATGTATCATCCCTATTAAATCTTCATGAAACACCTCCTATAATCTATCCACTATATTTGTAAATATGTCCTTCTTTATACCACCATTATCCAAAAATATAATAGAATCATGGTTTGTCATCCCTCCTAGTTTCTGGGTAATTGGCCCTTCTTGACTAGCCTAGATTTCACAATCTTCATAGAGAATATAAGTATCACCCTTGTGACACATTAAATTATCACTAATGTGATAACAGTCTATGTGGGAAAGGTATGATACTAACCAATCAATACTCATGATCAAGATAAACAATAAAGTTTCTAGGATGTAAATATCCCATAGAAAATGGAACTCTCCAATATCGAGAGAATATTCCTTGAAAAAATACATGTCCCTTGACCATATTACCATAAGATTGTCTATTGTAAACACCTTGACCAAAACATCGACCACCAAGATCAAACTATTAATAGAATTTTCATAAATAAATGTATGAGAGGCACCACTATCAAATACGACACTTGGTAGAGTATAATCAACAAGAATTGTAAATCTCATTGTCAATGGTCCTACCTTTCTCCCCATAAGTGTAGGTTGCATCACAAGAATCTTTCCTTCCCCTTATACATATTATACAGTCTAACAGCCCTAAGATACACTACTCTACAAATATGGGAACTCATTATTAGAAGATATACATCCTCTATCTCTAAAAACACAACCATTATAGCTCAAGCATCCATCTTGATAGGGTATAAAAGATACCATTCCTACACTATTATTTTTTCTAGGTGCACCCTTGGTGACCGTCTTTCGCAGCGTCCTGTATAACTTTAATATATGTCTCATCTTGCCACAAGATCGAAAACCAAGTTGGGGTCAGGGTAACAATCTCCGGAAGTTTCCTAACATACCACACTAGAGACAGATCACTCAAGTAAGATCCTAATAAATGGATCCATCTTTCGGTGCATTCTTCTTCCCATTTCCCTGATTAAAATTGTCATAGTGACATATCTTACTCTTAGAATTCATACCTCCTTACCATTATGATGAAACAATTTTTCTAATACTTAAGCCTCCTTTGGGATCCCTTTAGCTATAAATTCATGATCTAACACCTCAGAGAACTTATTTAACCATAAGATTTTTTCTTGGAATATAATCTCACATTTATGTCAGTCCTAGAAATATCTCTCAATAATTGTCTCATCCCCAGTCAACACTGGTGAAAAGCAATGAAATTTGTAAAGCATCCAACACAATCCATCATTGATATACTCCCCTAAGTGAGCTATATGATCTCAGTATCCCTAAAATAACTCATCGTATCTAGATAGAAATTCTCCAAGATCCACTCCAATATGTCCTTCCAAAAAATAACGTCAACATTTCTTATCTCAGCTGAAAAACCACCAGTTCTTCATTGATTCTTGGAAAATATAAGAATCCAACATGACCCTTCCCTTAGTAGGAGTCTTTAAATGGTCAAGACTATTATTCGTGGACTTGATGCAGAGCACAACTCCCTTTAGTCCACCCTCTACTTTAAAATTCAAAGGGTTTTGAAACTGATACTCTCTTATCTATTTGAACATTCTCTTCAAAACCCACACTATTTCTCTTTACAGGAATTTCATGAAGGGAGAAAAGTTCTCTGAGAACTTATCCCTTAATTCCTAAATTGAAACAACTAATGTCTTAGGTCCCACTACTGGAGGATCATCCCTAGTCATGATCTTTTGTCATCCTCGTGGAAAGTTTCGTTATGGAGCCATATTCTATATAATTCCACCACAATGTTATCATATTTACCTAAGAAGAAAATTAGAAAAAATTGGAACAATTATTTTCTCTAAACCTAGCCATGTGGTCAAAATGAGGCTTTATCACTACCATTAACCATGAAACCCATAAGTCTTGGTTATCAAAGGGAATTATCAATCTCATATCATTTTTCTCATTAGAAACCAATTTATTTTCATCTAGTTTCATTTTAAAATTCATTTCATGTTAGGAACAATTTCCTTTTAATTTCTTAAGAGAGGAAAAATATTTCAATGTCAACAACCTACCCAAACCCAATTTCCCATGAATTCCTAAAATGATGTGTGTCACAAAATAATCATAATTTCCTAGAATGATTCACGAAAACTAATCTCGCATTATATACCTAGCCCTGAGTCAAATATCAAAAACTATTTGAAACAAATATCACATCAACCAACAGGTGCATCACCAATGGTGAAATAATATTCATCTATAATAGAAAATACTAATAATAGTAATACTGCAATGTGTACTTGGGTTTTCCCATTTAAATGGGTTTGAAACTCCAATACATGAGCACATCAACATGGAATGTCTAATTTTATTCTATTTTATACATTTCACAAATAGTAAGTCAAAAGAATAGAACAAAAACTACCTTTAATACCACTACGATACATCTTGAGTTGGTTACCACACACCAATGTTCTGAGCTAGTTCACACCATGAACTCAATCATATCACCCTATATTCCTGAAGCTTCTGACTAGTAGTGATGGTATAATATCAGTAATGGGGAGACCATTCCCTCTTTCAGAGTGAAATAGAAGTTGAAATAAATAAAAAATAACAAAATGACATATTTTCATAATGATAAAAATACCAGTATCACAAAATGAGTAAAAATTAAAAAGCAATATCAAAACTAACTTTAGATATCCCATGATAAATTACATGCCAAGTGTCAAAATGAGACTAAAAATTCAAGATACTGACAACCCCCCAAGAGGGTTGAAACCCACATCTGGTTTCATCATCCAAGATCCACCCCAACTCATCCATCTAACATAGTTCATTTTCCCTTATCATGTCATATAACCATGAAATATATTCGGGTACCAATCTGGTAGCCCGAAGAGGGTGTGAGTAAATCTTATTAGGCCACCACTAATAGAATCTAAAACAATATCTAGTACATAAGAAATGTATGCAGTTTTATAAAGAGAGAATTAGTATTCATAATTAAACTGTTATCACATTATCAATAATTCTTTATTTAACTACATAACCCCCCCCCCCCAAATTTCCCATAGAAACCCATATCTCAATACCTTCTTCATATTGTGCTGGAGTCAGATCTATTTATAAAGGATATCAGGTCTCATAATGACATTTTTACAAATATTTATTCCACATAATTTAATGATATTATCACCATTATTTAATTCCACACAATTGAATGATCATGTTACCATTCCTTAATTCATACTTTTTTGACCATGTTCTCATTATTCATTTCATAATTAAATTTACAAGTTCCCATTATTCATTCAACAGTTGAATTCCAAATTTCCTATTATTTATTCTAAAATTGAATACCCTACTCCAATTCTTCATTTCACAATTTTATAAACATGTTCTATTTCTTTATTACACAATTGAACGAACATGTTCCCATTATTCATCACACAAGTGAATCGACATGTTCCAATTGTTTATTACATAATTGAGAGACCATGATACCATTCTTTATTCAACAATTGAATGACCATTTTCCCATTCATTATTAAGAAATTGAATGTCCATGTTACCATTAATTATTCCATAATTGAAGTACGATATTCTCATTATTGTTTAAACAATTTAATGAACATGTTACCATTCACCAATACATAATTAATTAAACAATTAGTCATCTATATATATAACATTACTAATTAAAAAAATTAGTCATCACATAATTCCCCTTACTTAATTCCCCAATTAATTAAGAACATCAATCTCATTAATTATCATAGCCATTAACTAATCAATAACCCATAATTAATTCAACAATTAATTATATCAATTCATAATCTCAACATATCATAATTAATTAGTCATTTAATTATATTAAATCTACTAACTCGTTATCTCATAACTAATTCACCAATTAATTATTACTAATATATATTCCCAATTCCCAATTTCATAATTCGCTTAATTAATTAATTCAACCAATTAATTTATTAAATCAATAACACAACTGCTAAACATAAAATAGAAAATCTATAATTACATGAAAATATTTGAAGTCTATGATATGGGGTTTAAGTTATATACCACATGCCTCAATTCATTGAAAAATTATCTCCCAATGGGAATCCGAAATTTTCATTGGGTAATAACGTCAAATGAGATCCTAATATTAGTCCATAAATCTTACGATGAAAAAATCAAGTCTAGTGTCCCTATCCTTTTACATATAACATTACATGATTTTATGCATAATTATACATCAGAGTACAAGCTATGGATTGTAAATTCTAGTGTCTGGGAACACTAGGTACATAATCGAACATTATAAAAACGACTTTTTATTTAAACTCCATAATGAGATCCCATCTTTAATTTTTCTAGTAAATATTCATAGGATAACCTGAGGATACCGTTAAAAAAGGGATGAGATAAAATAATATTATGGTAATATCCATAAGAACAAAGCATTAGCACATGGTATAGAAGGCCTGACATGATGATATAAAAAGGCATGTAACATATAGAATCATACCATATAAACCTGATATCATTTAAACATGAAATCATAGAAATTTGGAATAAACATAAAACATGAATTTAGTATTATTCAATGCAAACTTACAAGGATTTTTTCCACTGTAGCACCAGCCAAGGCTAACCGCCATGACTGTTTCACATAGTATCACAAGAAAATGTTAAACGCCAAGACCGTTGCACACAACACCTCAGGAGACTCAACTTTACCCAATGCATTGGGTATCTATTTGGGAGCACCCATATTACATTTCATGAATATGTTTTCCACGTAAATAATCATACATAATCAATCTTACATAAACATAAGTGTTACCATAGAATGAATTGGGTACCACAATCATGACATTGTGCATAAACAATGGGCGTATCATGAAAGTATCCCTAAAAGAAAGGAATTAGAACATACATGGATGTTTATAGGGTAACATAGGAAAATATCATGTTAAGTGATGTTAAATATAATTGATAACTAGTATGACATGTATTTTAGAAATTTTAGAATTAAAACAATTTTGTGTGGTTTTAAGGAAAATACAAAAGAGATTTTAAAATATAATAGTGAACAATATTTTATATGAAACTAGAAATGATCCAAGAAGTTTTTAATAATTTTATAAAGAAAATGGTGTCTTAAAATAGAGGATAGAGTGCAAATTAAATTGTAAAATAATTTGGGAAGTTCCCTTAAAATGAGTTTGCTAATTTAGAAGTATTGGGGAGTGAATCACATAATAGAATGTATATACCTGAAGGAGAATGTGGTATGGATATTGAAACATGAATTTGTAGAATATAAAAAACATGTATAAGTTGCACAAAAAATTAAAAATACATGTTCATTTTGGTAAAAATAATAATAGAGCAACTTGAAGAAATAAAGTCAGTTCAGGTAGAATTCCTTATGGATTATTGGCATGGTATCAGGTGTACATAAGAGGGATTTATGAGAGATAAAATGATTTCTAATCACTTATAAAACATGAGGGTAGTATTAGGGAGGTGATAAATCATACCAAATCATTGGGTATGACACATAAAATTGCATATCATTGATGACATTCATGAATTAAAGTGAAAGGTAGAGGATCCCTTACCTTTAGTTCGTTGGTGTTCTCCACTTGTTATGAATGACCTGAATAAAAAAATTAGGTTTATTGATTAATAATTATATAACATATTAAATATTTAAAATATTTAGTATAACCTTTGTAGTTTATTTATGACTTTTTTTGATGGGTTCAGTGGTTCAATTTCATTGTTCAGGTCCATTTGTTTCCTGGGTTTTTATGATAGATTTACTTATTTTCATGAAAATATTAACATGTAAGATGAAATTTGTTGTCCATAATTTAATTTATATGAAATTAGTTAACATATAGGAGATTAAATGGTTTTAAATTTAATTTTTTTTACTTGGATTTAAGTCTAATCATTATATAAAACATTAATGATAAACACTTGGATTAATTTTATTGGTTTTTCTCACAATTAAATTGTTTTGTATTATTATTTTTCATAATGAGTGAATAAGAATTAAAGAACATTAAATAAGATATATTACACATATAATATTTTGGATAAACCATAAAAAAAATTCATGACCATAATAGAAGATAGTAACATGAATTGATAACTCGTCGTCCTTGATTGTGCTAAATTAACACATCTCAAACAATGTTTCCATTTTTTAAAAAATAAAAGGATTTGGAAAGGATATATGATAATGAATTATCCCATTAGAATAATATATTTACCATGAATTTATGTTACGGGAGTTATAATACCATTTGGGTAAGGTAGGTGGGGAAAGAAACAAGAAAAGAAAAGAACTTAATTGATTTGGAAAGAGGAATTTTCCTCTATAGTTTATCTTCTTTGAGAGCTTCTTAAGGGGAGAGGATTTTTGTCTTTTGAGAAGACCAAGGGCTGTTGAACATGGGGTAGGATCTTGGAGAGTTATTTGGGTAGAACTTAGGTAAGGAACAAGGCCTAATAGGAGTGATGAGATGAGTTAAGGGGAGGTGGTATTTATAGTACATGAGAGGATGGTTTCCTTATTATTTAATTCCATACTTTAATATTTTCCCTCAAGACTAGAAAAAGTGATGATTTCATGACCAAAAATTGTAATAAGTGCATGTGAGTTTGAACTGATAAGGCTTAAATAAGAATATTATCATCAATAACTCAATAAATCAATTATTTAGCATTTATCATCAATTGTTGTATTTTACTATTCACCAAAAATTGAAGTATTTTAGAAAAATCCCAAAAATTAACATGAACCATTTTTCAACTTGTAGATTCAAAAAATTAAACAAATTTTTAAAAAATAATTTACTATATATGATTAATTTTATTTTTAATTAAAATCACAATTTACATGAAAAATAAAAATTTTAATACATTTATTTTCATATTACAAGATATAGGTATATTGTACTCCCAGTTGAATGATATTTATATACTATCATAGGTAAGGTTAATATTCATTAGGGTATGTCACTACTCATAAGGGTAACATTACTCTTGTTAATGGGTATTCTACTATTTACTAAAAATTATGTTGGTTATATTAGACACCAAAAAACATACTGATCGCAACCGTGTATATCATATTTTCAAAATTCAAATCATAGAATTGATGAAAATATGTTTAAAGGTCACATATAACTTATTAGTTCATTGTGTAGTGATTTCAGGTGATTTTATGGCATAATAATAAGAATAAAATTTCCATTGAAAAAAATTTGGTCGTTACATTCTCCCCCCTTAAGAAATATCTTCCTTGAAATATCCTTTTAAATTCTTGGTCATGATAAAGGTGCAGACAATTTTCCTTTGTTTCCTCCTCTAGTTCCCATGTTGCATCTTTGTACTTATGGTTCCTCCATAGTACCTTGACTGTTTGAGTAGACTTGTTATGTAGAAAATTATCTCTACGATACAAGATCCTCACTGGCTGCTCCTCGTAAGAAATATCATCCTCCAACTGTATCACCTCTGTAGAGAGTACATGTGAAGGGTTTGGTATTTATTTTTTAAGATGGATGCATAAAATTTTTCATGTTCCTTGGCCATGGTAGGTGGAAGTTATAGTCGATATTCCACAGCCCTGACATGATCAAGAATCTCGAAGGGTCTGATGTACAGGGGACTTAAAATCCCTTTCATTCCAAACATCATAAAATTTTTCCATTGAGATATGCATATAAATACTAGGTCTCCAACTTTGAACTCAATGTATTGTTGACCATTGTCTACACAACTCTTCTATCGACATTGGGTGGCCTTGAAATGTTGCAGAAATGTTTTCACCATCTCCACCATTTCTTCGACCATTTCAGGTCTTAGCATCATACGCTCACTGACTTCATCCCAACATTTTATTTTTTTCACCTTTTCTGATAAAGGGATTCATTTAGTGACATTCATATTCTCGAGTGGAAACTTTTTTTGTAAAAGAATTCAACCAGTTGAATATGTTGGTCCCATCCTCTTTTGATATCCATAGAATATTATCTCAAAATATCATCCATTTTCTAAATAGTTTACTCAGATTGGCCATTATTTTGAGGTTGATAGGTCATACTAAAGTTCATTTCAGTGTTTAGAAGAAGTGGGGGACATTTCCAAAACATCAAGGTGAATCTTGTATCATGGTCAGATATGATAGATAGTGGTAATCCATGCATCCTTACCACTTCTTTGATGTAAATCTAGGCAAGTTAATCCAATGATAAGTCCTCTTGAATTGTGATAAAGTGAGTTGTCTTCATAACACGATCCACAAATACCCATATTGCATTGTTTCTTCTGGATTTCCTTTGATGTCTAGTGAAAAAGTCTATGGTAATGATCTACCACTTCCATGTTGGTATGGGTAGTGGTTCCATCATCACCTTGGACAGTTTCCTCTCATCCGTCAATTTATGACATACCAGACACTTGGATGTATATTTAGAAATCTCCCTTTTCATATTTTCCCTCTAATAGTTGTTTGGGAGATGTTAATACATCTTTGTGTTCCTTGAGTGAATAGAGAAGGTCAAGTAATATGCCTCACTCAAAAGATCCTTCTTTATCTCTAGATCAGATTATACACATAATTGTTACACAAATTTTACAAATCCATCCTTTTCAATCAAGCACTCAAAGTATTTCCCATTTTTAATGGCTTCCACCCTTTTCTGAATTTCCACATCTTTTCTTTTAGAATCCTTTATTTTCACCATGACGGATGGTTCATCAAAAATTTTATAAAGGATTATTTATGTTCCTCCCATAATTATTCCAATGTCTATTCTCTAAAAATCTAATAAGATCAAATCCTTTTCAATTATCATCATTGATAAAGATGCAGGATCCTTTTTACTTAGATCATATTCCACCTTGTAGGCTTTACTGGAATGTAAGTGGATTGAGAAGTCATAATTATTTATGAGCTCTATCCATCTTCTTTGGAACATATTACTTTATTTCTGTGTGAAAATATATCTGAGAGTCTTGTGATCAGTATAGATCTCATACATCTCCCCATAGAGATAATGCCTCCATATTTTCAATGCAATGATCACTGTCACCAACTCTAGATCATGCATGGGATATTTTTTCTTAGGGATTTTCATATGAATTGAGGTGTAGGATATCACTTAATAATTTTTCATCAGCACATATATGTAGCCCTTTTTGAAGCATCAATGTA
This sequence comes from Viscum album, assembly GCA_963277665.1. Taxonomy (NCBI): domain Eukaryota; kingdom Viridiplantae; phylum Streptophyta; class Magnoliopsida; order Santalales; family Viscaceae; genus Viscum; species Viscum album. The sequence goes on along the minus strand of OY728122.1, from coordinate 2,107,098,121 downwards.
AAGTAGAACTATTTCACCACTTGTTGGGATTGTGAGTACTGGTGTAGTGATAAGCCTCATTTTCAAATCCTTGGTATAGTCTTCAAATTTTTGAGTCTGGACAAACTTTACTCCCTTCCATGTCGGCTTGGTTATTGAGGTTTACAATCAGAAAAATTTCATCACAATTAATCGATAATACCCAGCTAGACCCAAAAAGTCGTGGATCTTCATTACAGATGTTGGCTTGGGCCACTCTTCAATTTTCTTTATCTTGGAAGGGTCCACATATATCATTTTACTGGTGATAACATGCCCCAAAAAATATACTTCATCCATATAGAACTCATATTTATTGTACTTTTCATAAAACTTCTCCCTTTGAAAAGTCATTAACATAGTATTCAAATTCTCCTCATGTTCATCCTTTCTCCTGGAGTATACAATAATATCATCAATAAATGATACCACATATTTTTCTAGGAAATATTTAAAGAATATTTTCATTAAATCCATGAAAATTGTTGGAGTATTAGTGAGTTCAAAGGGAATCAATATAAACTCATATTTTCAGTAACTCATTCAAAAGGCTGCCTTGGGAATATCTTCCTTCCTCACATTTAATTTTGTATATCCTAACCAAAGGTCCACCTTAGAGAAATAACAGGTCCCACAAAGCTGATCAATCAAGTAATTTATCTGAGGAAGGGGATACTAGTTATTTATTGTGATTTGATTGAGCTCATGATAATTAATGCATAGGCGCATTGTTCCATCATTCTTCTTGATGAAGAGGACTGGTGTACCCCATGGTGAAGCACTCGAGCATATAAAACCTTTTTCCATATTCTCCTATAACTGCTTCTTCAATTATTCTTGCTCTACGGTGGCCATTCTATAAGGTGTCTTTGATATAGGCATAGATGCTAGAATATGTTCAATAGATTACTCAACCACTCAGTTAGTAGGAAGACTAGGAAACTATTAAAGGAATACATATGTGTAACCCCTCATGATGGGCATTTCCTCAAGCATTATTTTCCACTTTTTCCCAATCCTTTAAGCTAGACATGCTTGATCATAAATAATTAATATCCACACATGAAAAAATGATTCTTATAGAGATTCATCTTCATCCATACACTTGTAATGAATTATAGGATTCATCGGGATGTGAAGAGTGACTTCCCATTCCAAAAAATTCATTTTCTCTTTATATAATGATAGACAATCCAAGCCCAAGATAGCATCGTGCTCCACTAAAAGAAGTATGAAGATATTTTCTGGGAGGTTCATTCCACAAAAGTTAACCGGGGAGGATTTATAAAGCATAGATGCAATAGTTTCCCCATTCGCTGTTCTCAAAGATAACATATACTCTAAATTTTTAGGTGGTGTTTAAATAGTTATACTAAACATGCAATGTATGAACGAGTGCGTGGAACCATAATAAAATTGTATGTTCGCAATTCATTAAGGAATAACCAGTGTACCTATGACTACTTCATTTTCCAGCTCAACCTCAATAGTCGTGATATAATAATACATTCCTAGTTTCTTTGGAGGTTTTTGTTTATTTTCATTGAAATCTCTTGGCTTAGGGAAACTGATTTCATAATTCCCATGCTCCATGTAGTTATAAAACTACACCACTGGCAGATTATTGATATGAACCACTCTTTCTTATTCTACTTTAGTGGGATTTTTCATATCCATTTTCTAGTTATTGACCATATGTCTTAGCTTTCCACATTTGAATCATTTACTAGTTCACTTTAGATATCTCCCATGATGCTTCTTCCCACAACTTTTACAAGTGGGATATTCAGAATTATTTCCATTATGGGATTTTTTTTCATTGAACCACCCCTGTTGTAATCCATTTTCCACTTATTTTAACCGACCCTATGAGACCACTGAGAGTCTCCAATATCCATTTCAATGTTGAGGTCATAATATACAATATCCTCATAACCGTCAAAGTCTCGAATCAGTGACACCTGATGTATAATTAGCTTTATCCCACTAAAGAAGCAACCCACCTTGATTTCGGTGTTCAGGACAAAGATAGAGGTGTACCTTGAAAACCTTGTAATGTTTTCTTCACACACCCCGATGGTCTCATATTCCTTCTTCTTGAGACTGAGGAGCTCTCTTTCCATCTTGAGATGGAGGGTTTGAGGAAAATATTTGATGAAAAAAATCTTCATGAATTCCGCCCAATCCATGGAATCAATTTATTCTTGGGAATCTGTATTCTTGATCAATGTACACCATTTATCAGCTTCCCAATCAAAATGATATACCTCCAGTACTACATTATCTTCTTCTGAGAACTGAATGATGGAGAAAATCTTTTCAATGGAGTAAATCCAATATTATGCGAGGAGGGGATCAGAATATCTGCAAAACAAGGGATCCATTTTCTGCATGAAGGATTCTATGGAAACTTTCTCTTTCCATGAAGGTGGAGGGAGTTCCATATGATTGATGTTATTATTCATAACATGATCCAACTGGGAAAGTACTATCATGATTTTTTATAACTCATTCTCGTCATATCAGGGATATCATTAGGGAAATATTCTCATTTCCTATCACATTGGTTATTGGAACATGTTCTTATATGTATCTCCATTAATTAAGAAAAGCAACGTATAATTAGAGGTCTTGAATACTTAGTTATCGAACATAAAAAGAGAAACTATTGAACATAAAGGGATAAAATTTTATAGGAGAAGTATATCCTAACATGTGATTCCTTAGGATTATATCTAGGTTATACTCGATATATTTCTTAACTTATATTCTTATGTGATTTTTTTATTCCCTTAATAATGGTTTGTATTAATCTCATGAATTTAACAAAACATATCCCTCAGGAGTGTCAAACCAATAGTGCAGAAAGGCCTGTTTTCATGTTCCAGGATACCGCGGGTCAAGACCGAAACTCCAAGTCTAAGTTTTCACTCTTAGTTACATTTGTTCCAGAGCTACCTCTTATTGTTTGTATCCAGAAAGGGGAATATTTTCTTGATTAACCACTTTTTCTATACTTCCAATAATTTAGGGATGTTTTCTTATACATAATATCATCCTTAAGGTTATTGATAAAGTTCTCTATTCCTATACTCAAAAAATAACTAGACCATATTCTGATATCAATTATAGTGACCCTGTCCTTTTACATATAACATTAAAGTATTTTACGCATAATTATACATTTGAGTAAAAACAATGGATCATAAAGTCTAGTGTCTTGGAAGAATAGGTACGTAATCAAACAGTATAAAAAACTGTTATTTGAACTCCATAATGAGCTCTCATATTCCCTTGTGCTCTTTCATTTTCATAGGATAACCTGGTGATAATGTGAAAAAATGGATGCTCTAAAATCCAAGCATGGTAATAACCATAAGAACAAAGCATTATCACATGAGATAGAAGGCATGACATAATGATATAAAAAGGCATGTACCATATACAATCATAACATATAAACTTGGGATAATTTAAACATGGAATCATAGAAATGTGTAATAATCCTAAAACATAAATTTTGAACAATTCAAGGCTGACCTCCAAGATTGTTTCCCATATTATCACAAGCCAAGGCAAACTACTAATATCGTTGCACATAGTAGCACAAGACAAAGCTAACTGCCAAGACAATTTCACATAATTTCTTGTGAGACTAAACTTTACCCAATGTATTAAAGTGATATCTAGGCGCACACATTATAAATTTCCTAAATATGGTTTCCATATAAAGAATCATATATAATCAATCTTATATAAACATAAGGGTTACCCATGGAAATATTTGCGTACCAAAATCCTGACATAAAGCATAACCAATGGGTATATCATGATAGTGTCCATGAAATAATGGAATTAGAACATAAAATGGACATTTATAAGATAAAATAGACATATATAATGGTAATTTATGTCAAAAAAAGGTTAAAACATGTATGAAATGTCCTTGAAATTTTTTAGCAATCAAACATTTTTGTGCGGTGTTAAGGAGAATACTATATAGATTTTAAAATAGAAAACCAAAAAATATTTTATATAAAACCAGAAGTGAACCAAGAAGTTTTTAATAATAAAAAGAATTATTTTATAAAGAAAATGGTGCCTTAAAAATAGGATAGATTTCTCTTGAAATTGGGTAAAAATTTGGGAAGTTCTTTTCAAACGAGTTTTCTTATTAGAAGTATCGAGGAGGAAATCACAAAAAATCATGTATATCCCTAAAAGTGAATGAGGGGTGGATCTGGAAACATGAGTTTGGAGATTATAAAAATAATTCATAATTTTTACATAAAAAGGGAAACTTCATTTGGGTACAAAAAGGTAGATAAACCTGAAAGAATAAATTTGGTTCGGGTAGAATTCCTTTCAGATTATTTACATGGCACCCGGTGTACTTAAGAGGGATTCATGAGAGAGAACAGGGTTTATAATCACTTACACATCATTATGGGAAGTAAATGGGAGGTTATAAATAGATCCTTATAATTAGGTATGACACATAAAAGGGCGTATCATAGAGGACATTCTTGAATTAATGTGAAATTGAGAGGATCTCTTACCTTATGTATGTTAGTGGTATCCACTTTTTATTAATGAAATGAACAAAAAAATTGGGTTTATTAATTAATAAGTAAAAAAATTATTCTATATGTAAAACATTTATTATAACCTTTTTAAGTTCATTCATGGCCTTTTTTATGGGTTATGTTGTTGAATATCATTATTTGGGTGCATTTGTTTCCTTGATTTTTATGATGGATTTACTTATTTTCATGAATGGATAAACAAGTAAGTTGAAAGTTTTTGTCAAGAATTTAAGTTATATTAAATTAGTTATCATAGAGAAGATTACATTGTTGTAAATTTAATTTGGTTACTTGGACGGAAGTTGAATCATCATATAAAATATTAATGATAAACGCTTGGACTAATTTTAGCAATTTTTCTCACAATTAACTTGTTTTGTATTATTATTTTACATCATGAGTGAATAAGGATTTCAGAACATTAAATAATATAAAATAAACATATAATAGTCTAGTTCATTCATAAAAATGGTTTAATGACCAGAATTGATTATATTAATAGAAATTGATAACCCATCATCCGTGATTGTGCTAAATTAACACATCTCAAATGGTGTTTTAATTTATTTCAAATAAAAGGGTGTCGGAAAGGAGATATGATAATGAATTATCACAATATAATAATATAATTACATTACATGTAGGTTACTAGAGTTTTCATACCATTTGGGTGAAGTGAGGTGAGGAAATAAACAAGAAAAGAAAAGAACTTAAAAGAATTTGAAAGAGGAATTTTACTCTTGTGTTTATCTCCATTGAAAGCCTCTTAAGATGAAACTATTGGGTCTTTTGAGGAGATCAAGGGATATTGGACATGTGGTATGATCTTGGGGATTCATTTGGGTAGAACATAGGTAAGGCGCAAGGCTTGAGAGGGGTGAAGAGAAGAGGTAAGGAGGGGTGGTATTTATAGTAGAGGAGATGAGGGTGTTCACAATATTTAATTCCTTAGTTTATTATTTTCTTTCAAGGCTAGAAACAGTGATTATTCCATAAAAAATAGTAATATGTTCATGTTATTTTGAACCAACTGGTCTTACATCAACATATCATCATCAATGACTCAATAAATCCATTATTTAGCATTTATCGTAAATTATCGTATTTCATTATTCCTAAAAAATAAAGTATTTTAGAAAAATACAAAAAATTCAACCTAGCCATTTTTCAACATGTAGATTTCAAAAATTAAATCCTTTTTTAAAAAATAATTTTCTAAATATTATTAATTTAATGTTTAATTAAAATAGCAATTTACTCAAAAATAACCATTTTAAAAAATTTATTTTCATTTTCTAAGATATAGGTATATCGTACTCCCACTTGAATCATATTTATATAATATAATATGTAAGGTTACTATTCATTAGTGTATTTAACTATTCATAAGGGTAATATTACTATTCATAAGTGTATGTTATTATTCACCAAAATTTAAGTTGGACATATTAGACTCCAAATAACATAATGATCGCAACCATGTATGTGTGATTTTTGAAATTCATATCATAGAAGTGAAATATTTATGTTTAAAACTCATATAGAACATGTTAGTTCATTGTTTTGTGATTTAATGTGATTATATGTAACAATTATAAGAAGTAAATTTACATTTAAATACATTGGGTCGTTACATCATGAACCTTTAAATCTAGATCAATATCTTTAACCCAAAATTTAGTTCCAAAAAACAAGATCTATATCTAACTAAAACATGGAATAACAACCTAAAAAAGATGGTAGAATAATTATAGAGATAAGAGAAAACAATAGGGAAGTAACCACATACCCATTGAGGTGAAAATCTTCCAACCAGGTTATGAATCACCCAGAACGGATGTCGTACAGCCTTGGAATCCCTCCCACAGGATCTAGAATCATGAAAAATCAATTATGGGTTGATATAGGGTGTTTTGGGATATTATATGGACGTTTGAGAAATATTTTAATAATTTTGGGTGAGTAAAATCCTATATGCACGACATGCTACTTGAGGTACTCGATTTCTCCTAACATTGGTCCTAATTGTGCACCACTTCTAGGGGTGCCCGGTTTATCCATTTAGTGGGAACAGTTTGATAAACCAAGAACTAGCTATGAAAAAACCCTATGTCAATGGTTTAATGGTTTTTTGTCTAGGGTTCATGGTTAAGAAAAAACCGCGTACCAACCGTGCACTGCCCTCTTTCATCAAAAAATTTCAATTTTTCACACAAATTCACCCCAACGTAAAAAATGAGTAGTACACAAAACTAGTCAAATGGGTACTTATCAATTATCCCTAGGTATATCTATAAAATTTCTAGGATTTATAATAAAGAAAATAATTTTTGAAGTGTTGAAAACATAAATACTAATCCATTCCATGATTCACTGTTGAGATATAGATTCTGAAGTTCCTTATTAAACTAACTCTAAATGTTTTTTTGAATCTCTGAACAATATGATTTTATAAACTTATTTCAAGGGTTAATGTTCTTGAAGGCATGATAATATGAAATTGTAATATTTAAATTTCTTATAGGGTTATATCATCAATTGCTAAAGAAGAATTCTTGTCTCTCAAGTGGTCTTACTCAAACAATTTAAATCACATTTTAAACATCAAGATGTTATAAATCTATTGGGATTATGTTTATGTATCCCTAACCATAAGGCTATAGTATGATACATGGACAACCCACTTCAAATTGATCATAAAATTATAGTTTTAATTCTATATTTTTGGTTAACAACTAGACATAATAAGGAGTAGGTAACATTATAGTGACCAAAACTTTTATAAATATATTATGCCTTGTCATCCTTGAATGTTCATTTCATTCATTTTATAGTGATTTAGTTTCATTACTGGATCATGTAATGAGTAGTAGTAGTGGTTTGATTTTAATATATAAGAATTTAAAAAAATCACAACTTATTCACCTCCTTCATTTTCAATCCCCAAATCCTAGAGAACATCAATTTGTTTTCGAGTGAAGGATGGGAAACTTGATCCTTGGGAAATATCATGTGTGAGTGTCAGTTTAATGATAGAACTTCGTAGTATCATGTTCATATGATATTGGTTTATGAATATTAATTCATATAATTACCCTATAGTGTCAATGATACCTTACCTATATTATCCTCCATATTAAAAATTAATTATTCATGGTGTTCTCTATTAAGTATCAATTTAAGCACCGTCGGGTAACATAAATTAGTATCAAATAATCCATGTTCCCTCTTTTTTATCCTCTTATATCTGGATATATACAAAATATAAATTTTTGAATAGTTGGCGTGTTCCCAATATCAATGAAAAAAACATTCATGGATTTAATAATAGAATGATACATACCTTTTATCCCTATATTGGTAAGTCGTTGATGTTGAAAATTGATAGATTTATACCTATTCATATAAGTGAAAAATTGACTCTTTCTTCTAAAAAGGTATTTTTATGTTGACGTAAATTGAATAAATTCAATATTAATATCCTTACTCGACGTGAAATATACCTCTATGACAGTATTTAAAACTACTAAGGAGATATGTGATTGGACCGAAGGCCGATTTAAAGGAAATATAATATTTATTAATGTGATATTATAGATCTAGAGGGGGTTATTTTGTGATACCACAATAAATAAAAATGAAATTATAGATGAATAAATCATATGGATCACTATTTTTTTTTTTCAAAATTAGAAAATATGATGAAATGTAAGAACTTATTACAATTATTGAAAATATTATGATAATATATGTAGAAACTTTCAACATAAAAATATCATTATTTGATGATAAATAGGATATTACTGAATATGAATTAAAAAAATTCTCACATGTTATTTTCGTCCATGACATACCTCAAAACTAATGATATAAGAGTTTTTGACATACGTGATAGTGATGATAAAGTATAAAATGATGAGGATTATATGAGAATCATGTCCCTTATCTTAAGGAAGATCAGAAAATGAATTGAAAAAAGGTATAGAGCGACATCATTACATTTAGTGAGGATACATTTGACACACTTCTATAAACATTACTAATAATAAAAATATTTTGTTAAAATATTTTGACAAATATTAGAAGCACTAAATGAAGAAATGTTATAAAAAAGAAGCATCCAACTAAGTTTAGAAAAAAAATACATGATTAAAAAAATAAATTAGTAATGTGGAAGTCGATGGACAATATTATCAAATCCATTCGCATGATGAATATGCATTAAAATTAAAAAATTTATTTTCTCATATGAATAAATTATATAGATTTTATTAATGTTTTGGATAAATTTATATTCCATACATGAAGAACATGTTGAGTTTAAAAGATTAAGCATGTATTATGAAAATTACTATACTCAAGAAAAAAGTTATACTTTTTCATAACTAATATGAAACAATGTAGATATGTAAGTTCTTTTCAAGAGGTAATTTTTTCAAATAAATGTTATTTGAAAACCTAATGTAGTAATATATTAATTAAGGACTTATAGTGAATTATCCTAAAGAGAATATCCTCTGGATATAAGAAGAGATAATTTAGAATCAACAAAAAATTATTCTTGAAAATATATAATCATGTATTATAATAGATGAATATAATAAAATACAATATTTCTAATTTTATACATTTAAAGAAACATAAAAATGATCTCAAAAGATATTTTTAAATCCTAATTCACTAAATGAAAAAATAAACATATTTTTAATAAAAATGTAGGATAAAATTATAAATATAGTTATGTATGGAATAATAAAAAATACTATGAAGATCTATTATATACAAAAGTTGTGGTTTATTATGAAATAATAGACCATTCAGATAAAAACTACGCACAACATATGGAATTCGATGAGTAACAAAATTAAATATAGAATTCCCATTATCATGATAGAACTAGAATTTATGGATATGGATGTTCCAATGGATCTTATGAGCCTAAGTATTATTCATTCTTGTAAAATATGTCCTAATCATATATAAGGAATGAATTTTGGGTGAGAAACAATGATACAATCACAATAGGATTTAAAAAATTGAATTATTTGTGTAAAATGAATTTATTTTATCTACACAAAATATGTCTAAATGTTTGGAATAATTTTTTCATAAAATTTTCCAATAATATAATATTTTGGAAAAATTGATGAAAAAACCTATTAATAAACATTCTTGAATCTAAAATTTAAATCTAATTGAAAAGGTAAATCTAGGATAAAAATATATTTTTATTAATTTTTCATTGAAAGCTTACAAGAAAGGAAATCCAAAGATTCATGATAGTGAATATTCATTATACATGAATAAAGATATAAAAATATAAAAAATTTATAAGATAATATGGTGGAGGGTAATTAGCATTTGGAAACCATAGTTATATAAGAAATAATGTTGTTGATACAACTATTATTGAGTCATAAATACTAAAATGTGTAGAAATTTTTGATTTTGATGGTCTTAAACAGAATATTTTATCTGTGGGGTAATTATGTGATGAAAATAATGAAGATTTATTCTATAATGATTCATTATTATCATGAATTCTATGGATATATGATTCATTAACAAAGGTTACAATACAAGTGGAAATTTGTTAAATATTGTTATTCCAACCATTTTTGGAAACATGACTACCATAAGAGTCTTCTCTACTATAATTACTGAAATTTTAGAAAAATTTAAAATAAGGATGTTGTGAGAGACTTTCCCAAACATAATATATAATGAGACACTATCCAAAACACTTTCCTGAAATTAAATTTGGTTCATTGAATAATGGAAATTTATGATTTAGTCTAATATGTTGTTGTATTTCATTAATATGGATTTGTGTTACTCTAGGGGATATTTCTTTTCAAGAGATTAGTATTTCTTCACTAAAAATAATGATTATTATTATTTTATTACTACTGAAATTTTCATGAAACATTTTTTTCTAATTATTAATTATTTTAAAAATATTTAAAACATAGATTAAAAAATATTAAATTATATCATGAATCTATGATTAGTTAATTTTTTTCAAAACATAATTATTCAAAATAAATTTTATCTTTCAAATCATGAAATAAATAACCAATTAAGTGAAACTGAAACACTCCTGATGAATGTGGTATTATAGAGAAAAACATTATTGTTGACATTATATGAATAATGTTTTCTAAGCATAAACTCTCTAAATTACATTAATGTGTTTTCATTTTTCCAGGTCATAAAATTTAAGAAAATTTAGATATATTAGACAAAAAACTAGAAAATGATATTTTTTAAAAAAATGAATAAATAAATGTGAAAAGATTTTTTCTTTTCCTTACTACATTATAATAATAAACATTAATATGCATTAATTTTATGTGAATGTTAAAGAATAAATTTCCAAGGGTAATATATAAAATTGTAGAACATAGAAATGTTTCAATAAAAATGATTAATCATTTTAATGGTATTGATATATGAGGTATAAAAAAGCAACACCACTATTCTGTTATAATTGATGAAGACCCTCTAAAGTCAGAACCATATAATAATTCAGTTTCTGGAAAACAATTTGAAGAAGAATTTTTAGACATATCCAATTCTATTGATGTTAATTAAAAACAATCCAGTGATGAATATGATGTTAGTGAAAAATAAAAAAAAATTACATTATAGATTGAAGAAGAATATTTAATCATAAAAAAATGTAAAATCTTGAATTATGTATTTGAATATGAATATTGTTTAGTATCAAAAATAAAACTTCTCTCATATTATAGATTGAGCCATAATCCTTATAAGATATAATTGAGAATGAGGACAAGATCAGAGATATGATTGATGAACATTAATTGATTGAGAGTACTCCACATTGATGTTTTTACCATGATCTAGAAATTGAATTGTGATTCAAAAAAAGTAGTTTTTAAAAAAATTATATTAGAAAAGTGATGTAATGAGAAATTTGGACAGGCTTTTTTGAGAATGTTATTCATAAATAAAAGGTATATATATTTAAGCCACGTTTTAATAGTTATAAATTCTATAAACTATCTTAATATTTTACACAATGTATTATAGTTTATATTATAAGGTATATTAGTGGAATGTGATATCAAAATTCGTTAATAATGATCTAAATGATGACGTTTTTGTTGAATAAATATTTAGAATTATTTTAGATAGATAATGAAGTAAGGTTTGTATAATAAAAAAATCATTTCTATGGATTCCATCAAGCTCAATAAACCTGGAATTTCTTGTTATATAACTAAGTAAAATAAATGTAATTCAAAAATTAAAGGGTTGGAAGAAACATGTTTGTGAAAGAAAAGTTAGTAGGAACTACCATAGTCAATGTCTGTGCTGATGACATCGAATTTTTTGTTAAAATGTGACTTCTTATTAGAATGTATTTGATATAATGATAAGGAATTTTTTGATTTATATTCATAGGAAAATTAATTACCTTTTAGTATAAAAAATCAAACTTCTATGAAATTTTTGATAGTCATCCATATTCTTATTAAGATTTTTTTGCGATAATGATGTATTAAGGGTCTTTTTTAAGATCAATCCCAATAGAGTCATTTTTTATTTTCCATTTTACTCATGATATATTAACTATATAATAATATTCTCAGATTCCACCCTTTGTTATGTTTTTGTGTTCCCTGGTCAAAAATGTTTCAATAATGAAATAATCTCATTAGAACTAAATCTATTGATTCATGATTTTTTCTTTATTTGATGAGAAATGAAATTCCAAATTATTATTCAAATTGATTCTTATATGAAATATAAAATGATTATCTCCACTAAATTTGAATGGTATTTTAAAATTATATTTATTTAAATTTTTCCATATTAATATAAAATGGATTAATAGTTGGGAAACATATTGGGATGATGTTGTTCAAATAAAAATTGTGTAAATAACCATTAAATCATTAAGGAGGAACAAAAGTTCAGTTATCATTTTTTAGAGTTATGAATTCCAACATTGATAGTAATAGATGATTCATTCCATGACTAGGTTGATATAGATTCTATAAAATAATAATTTAGTGTAACCAATTGGATATCAATACTTGAAAATTATATTATTCAAAATTAAATATATATATATATATATGTTAATTATTTTAATAGTGATCAAAATTATGTTTTTCTCAATAATTTCATTATAATTAGCTTAAATGTGACAAGGATAACACTATAATTTCATTAGAGATAATGATTAAATAAATAAGTTAATAATTTAATACTTTAGGTGTAAAACATAAGGCTACATGATTGTACCGAGCCTACCCACATGTAATTTATTGTTAAATTAAATTTTCAAACTTATGGAATATAATTGAAACATGATATAGAAATGATTATTTAAACACATATGGACCAAACAGTGTTAAAAATTATGTATTCTATGTCCATTTTCTTTTTTTACTTTATTTAGATATGGAACATTCAATTTATTGAGTGAATCATTTCATTACTGTTAGTATATGTATAAATCAATGTTATATAAATTATAAAATATTTTCTCCATTAATTTTACCAACTCAGTAGTTCATAATCTCATCCAGTGAACCTAATAACTCAATTGAATTTAGTTAGTTTTAGAAATTTATTTTATCCACTTGATATTGAATAATATGATTTTTTTTCTTATGATAAATTAAATTACAATTGATAAAAAATATATCTCAACTGTTTTTTTGGTTTCTTATAATGATAACTAGAAGAAGTTAATGGAAAAAATTGTATATATTGGGATATACTTGAATGATATTAAAAATAATTATAATTTAAATCATGATAGTTTGAGTTTATCTGAAATGATCCATAATAATAATATAGTCAATATTATGAAATGAAGAGTTGAGGGAACTATTGTTTTTAAAAATGATGTTTATATAAATATCATACCAGTCTGTAATAGTGTCAGGTCTACTAGGATGAATACCCTGAGAGGGGGGTGAATCAGGGTATGAAAAATTTAAAATTAAATCCCCTTCGGATCTTGTTTCACTGTTAATCAAAACACTCTTCTCTCTCTTTCCAATTTCTCAATAGAAAAAGAAAGTAAAGCATGCATAGGACACATCAATTTTACTTGGTTTACCCTCACTGGGCTACGTCCAAGGAGCATACACCGGAAATGTGCCAATGTACTAAATCCACTATAAGCACACTACTGTTTACAAGGTTCAAAACAGATCACTTTTATTCCCAGGCTCACTGCCTTTACAATTTTTAGGGTTAGATCACTGCTTTCCCAAAGGTCACTCCCTATTTCTCTCTCTTTGGATAACTGCCGGTGGAGAGGATCACCTTCTTCCATTTCTTTTGTTCTCTGCTCTGTAAAGGATCCACTCATAGTTTATAGACCTGTAGATATCTTCATTATCACTAATGAATACATCCTCAATTGTATGTAAATGCTCTATTGAATTCCAACTTTCACCTGTAGATGAATCTCACTTTGCACCGAAGGTATCGGGAAATATTCCAGCTTTCACGCAGCCCTGAATCACTGATGGGATTCAACCATACCTGGATCCCTTCTCCAATCCGGCGGGCAAGTCTTGGCGTGCAAGTTACAACTGGCGCACAAGTCCACCTCAACCACTTACGTGACACAAGCTTCTGCAACTCCAAATTTGCACGACTCACACCCTTTTACGCCCAAACTGATATTGGCGTGCAACCATAAATTATAGGAATAATAAACAATTTTTAATATTTTTGATGATATTATACGATTGTAGTTTAATTCGATTGAGTAAGGCTGATTTCAATATGGTCTAGAGGATTTCATAAGATTAAAGATGATTTTTTAGTTTTTAGGCTGAATAGATTAATGTTAGGAGGAAAAATTAAGATTTATCTACATATCATAAGATTAATTAACTAGTCTTCATTTAATATATTTCAACAAAAAGTTATAATTTCATAATTTTTGTTTTACCATTATTATTTTGGTTATACGTTGACTTTATAAGAGTCATCCCTTGGATATATATTTTATTTTTCTGATCATTCATATTTCTAGAAAAATTATTATTTATAAAAAACTATATCCTGATGCCTAAACTAATTTCTGTTAAATTAACCATAAAAAAATTGATTCAATTATAATCTTATCATATTTAAAGAGTAGATCTATGTTCAAATTGATTTGCATTTTCAAATATAATTATTTGAAAAATAAAAATGGTCATTGAAGCTAGTTAAACTATTAATAAATTATTGGGATGATATTTTGAGGACAATATGTTCATAAATAACATAAAACTCAATTTTTAGTGATTCAAACAATGTTCTCATGGGTATGATATATCAAGTGTTGTGATTCATTGATGATATTGTCAACATCGTGAGAAAATTGATAAATATATATTATTTATCTGATTTCATGTAAGGAATCGTATATCTCTAAAGAATCAATTTTGAATTTATAATTGAATTACTTTTTAATTTTTTTAATAAAGATCATGGCTCAAGTTTCCAAATGAATAATTATTTATCAGCTAAAATATGATCAAAAGGAATTAGAGTATTTATGAATTAGAATTTTTTGAAATGATTAAATGAATAAGAGAATTTTTACAAAACCTATAAATGATAATATAATTAAATTTGATTGACAAAATTCATCGAGGATCAAATTTCTTCATTCAGTTATGAGATTTACCTAGAATATAATTTGAAATTTAATTCTTACGATAATGTAGTTAGAGAATTTTGAGCATTCCAAATTATATAAAGATGTTTTATGAGAAACATATAGAACTAATAAAGAGAAAATATGTTTAAAAACCCTTACGTCTGGATACCTAATAGATAATAAATAATGAATTCATACTGAATTGAATGATTCAATATTTGAGAGGAGTATTGAGAAGTTGAACAAAAATTGATTTTTTTTTTGTTTTGATGAATTTCAACTGATATAATTCTATCATTAAGGTTATCATTATCGAATTATAAATTTACCATTAGTATATATTTTTATATTCATTAAGGATAACACAAATTGATCATTAATAATTTTTTAAGAAACCCAAAATATTAATTTTTCATAAAAAAAATTGTTTCGATCACATTTTAAATAGTATGATATTGTGTATGTGTTGGGAAACAAAATGAAGGAAATTATAAATTACACTACTATCTGTAATTTATTATCAATAACGTTTGAATAAATTATGGGCTAAGATAGTGAATGGATGTAGAAAAGAGTAAGTACCCATTCTAGGATTGAGGTTTGTTAAAATTTTGTGTTCCTTGATAATTTTTATATCAAAAAAATTCATGTATGGTTGAGTTGTGTATTTGAGTGTATAATATAAAATTATAAAAAAGGATTATTTTAATGCGATTGAAATTTTAAAATATATTAACCATTCATTAATCCCACCCTTATCAGTGGTGTATATATTAATGGAGCATATCAAAAACCATTGGTCTGTCGTTTTTTTAGATGATAAGACAAACATTATATTTCATGAAATTTAGCCTAATTAAGGGGTTTCAATGATCTCATCTCTATTTTATTCATATTTTTAAATTTCAATATAATTATTTATTGATTAATTTATATTCAATTAGGTGTAAGGAGATTGAGGGAGACATAGTCAATTGATAATTAATAGTGGAAAAAATGTTTGTTGGAAAAATAAATGGAAAACAAAATATGTGTTAAATATATTTTTTATTTCCTATAATTATAAATGTACCTCATAGTATTTGAAATTTTCATAATAATACATTGAATAGTAATTTGAAAAATGGGAGTTTCAATGATGATTGGACTTGATCATATGTGAATTATAATGAATACCATTGAATTTTATTTTCCATGAAATAGAATTATTATTAGTGTATACAAGGGATTCAACATGCATAGGGTTTATAAATTGAATGATTAATTAAAGATGATTAAAAACAATATTGATTTTTATATATTTTTTTAATCATATGTTACATAAGTTGTAAGGTTGGATTTTTTAAATTAGAATTTAAAAATAAAGTAGTTTAAAATATTTCATGATTATAGGAGTATAGTTGGAATAATGTGATGAAAATATTAGAATTAGTAGTAATATATCATAATAAAATCAACAAAATCAAATCTGTTATGGGACCCTCTAATAATTTTGCAATTTTTGATAACCTATATAGGTAAAAATATATTTACTCTATACATAAGGGTAACATTAATGATAAATGGAAGACTCAATATATTAATGTTTATATCTTCACAATATATTATAGACAACCTCATAGAGTTTGGAATTTTCCAATGTTTGAGAGATGAATCAATCATGTCATGTTAAGTCTGAATACATTCTGAATGTATAATATATGAGAGTTCTTGTCACATATGTGGGGTTATTTTTACCTATTTTTTTTCTAAATTTTTTGTTTTACATTTTTTAAATGTATCTATTTAGAGTTAATAATAAAAAATTATGTTTTGGGATACTTTATAGGAGACACACAGTTAGGGAATAGTTATTAGAAACATTTTTCCAGCCAAGTGAATGATGTGCTCAATGGATATTGGAACTATATATGTGTCATGTCCAAGCCCAAGGGTGTGCATCGCCTCATATAAAATTGTGAAACTAGGATAGTGGAACTATCTAAGTCACATGGCCTAGAACATGGGAATGATGACCTTCAAATATAATCACACACCAATGTCATTGGCATTGTCTGAGGCACATGGCTAAGCACAATGGCATGCACCACCTTTAAGAATTGTTT
Source organism: Viscum album (assembly GCA_963277665.1). Lineage (NCBI taxonomy): Eukaryota > Viridiplantae > Streptophyta > Magnoliopsida > Santalales > Viscaceae > Viscum > Viscum album. Next base: position 2,107,080,764 of record OY728122.1, on the reverse strand, counting down.
TCCCTTTTTTACCTTTGGACTGAGGTTCCCCATAGTTGTCTCATGGCTTGGAAAACCAAGAATCCAAACTATGTGGAACATGAGAACGTTAAAAAAAATTAAATCCATGTTTTCCCTCTCCTTGATTTTATCGACAAATCACACATAACTCTCCTCATTTAGACTTGTCGGTCCTAGGAATACCTCCCTCCCTTACTCTACTCCCATGGGATCTATTTTGTGGTTGATTTGTCTTGTAATCTCAAGGTAACCTTCATGGATACTTCTCCTCCTCTCTTTTTATATCCTATCATGTAATCGGCTTATTTCTCTCTTGGGTTATGTTTCTCCATCATTGTTTTTACATTAGTTTGTTTTCAATATTGATTATTTTGGTTAAATCATGATGGTTATAGAGTTCCCTTACATCCATGGGGTCTCTCCCTCACGAGGTTAGTGGTATCCACATGGATTTGTAACATTTTAAAAAGAATAAATAGGTTTTTACATGCATTTAAATTATTTAATGATTTTATTTTTCTTGATTCTTTTTCTAAATTGTTTATAAAAATTATGCGGGTTATGGGAAACATGTTTTACAAGGTTTATGGTGTGCATAATTGTTTAATGGTGATTGTAATATTGTAAATGGTAGTTTTTAATATGTTTTAAATTATTGGAATGTTTGTTTCATTAGGTTCATCTCAAATTATAAATGTATGGTACATGAGCACAAGGTAATCCTAGTTATTTATGTCGAAATCCTATGTATATTATGTTAGGACAACCAAAAGGCTTCAGGCATAGTCTCCCTAATATTATTACATAATAAATCTAATTAAACATTCATTTGGTGGGGATTGGATGATCTAGAATGAATTTCTCATATGTTATATGTGATCACTAAGTGTACAAGGATCTTAAGACCACTATAACACTAGTTCCCTAGGGATTACCCATGGTTCTCAGGTTATGATTAGAATTAATCTATTAATATCCTTTATTTTCACATTTATTTAAAATAATTTTTTATTTAAATTTCATAATACTTTTCATAAAAACTAGCATGTCAATTTTTCCTCTAATTTCATTACATGGAACCTATTTTTTGTGGTATTATACTAGGTATTTTTGGGTCACACCCAACATACACACTCTTGTGTATGTTTTTATTATTATGTTTGACTATCATAAATCCATGGCTCCCCATGGTGGTAATGGTGGTTTTATATGATAGTTCATTACTTTTTTAGATGTATGTTGTTGATGATGAAAATATGACATTACACCGATATTTCATGGAGGATTGGTTGTCTAGTTGATCCCCTCCTTTTCTTCATTCTGGTTTTTGGTTTTCATAAAAAGGGTTAAAAAAATATCATGTAGTAGATATTTGATAATGACATTTCATGGATGTTTCTTGGTTTTATGATAATATTTTTTATTTATCATAGTTTATTTTGATGGGAAAAATTATTCCCAATGGAGTTATTTGATTCCTAGAAACAAATATCTAGAATATTGTAATAGGGAACACCCAATAGGTTTTTCTATGGCCTAGGTGGGATGTTGAGTTTGACAGAATACTGGACTGGTTCACAAAAAATGTTATTAGAGAAGGTTTCTCCCTTTTTGGGTCCTCTTATTTGGAGGAGTCTAGATACACCAGAGAAATGAATATTAGGTCTTGAGGTTCTGGATTGAAGTTGGGTGTCAAAAAAACCTCAATACAAGCCTTAGGTCACCATGTGGTGTTTGTGATTTGGATATGCACCACTTCCAAGAGTTATGTATAGGCTGCAGACTGTGCAGGGACACCGATAAGGGGTGGATTTTTCTGACATTACACTATGTTTATCATGATATAATTATAATTTAGTGGACTGTATAGATGTTTTTTTGGATGAAAATTTATAGGGATGATGTATTTATGTTTTATTTATCGTTGAAAATTTATTTACAATTATTTGACTATGAATAATTCTGGTGAAAATGTGCGAAGGGGCTAGAGAGATTTCTCCATCACTATTTGATTAGAGATTACATTAATGCATGGTTTATTCTATACAAACATTGGATCAATGTGAGGTCACTGGTCCTACTCATGCTGAGGATGCTAAACTATGTTTGGAAAAGGTAAAAAAAATTGATATTTCCTTATTAAAATAAATTAATCCTTCTAGGAATAATATACCATCAAGAATCTGATGATGGTATGGAATGGATAAAGATGGTATTTTATTTTCTGGAGACTCCTGAAGTGGTCAAAGTGATATGTAATTTGTTCTTGTTGGAAGGTCCCTATTGTAGGTGGATGGATTGTATGGTACATGACAGGAATCATGGGATGAATTGAAATAATGACTTCAAGTTTAACTTCACTGAGATTTGTTTCCCTAATACCATGAACCTCAACATAACCCAAGAGATTTTATGTCTCTATTAGGTCAATAAGACTATGTTATGTTGTGCCAAATATTTTTTGGAATTGGGTTGTTTGGCACGCAATGTAGTTTCTAATGATTAGTTAAAGTATCATGGTTTTTGAATGGGTTTATTGAATGTGAAATGATATTATGTATTCCGTTTTAGGTTGACTATGTATTTTGAGGTAGTTGATTGAGAAAAGATGGTGGAAATTGATGGGGCAGGTAATTCGGGCTTCTATGGAGCAGTTTTAGTAACTTTACAAGGAATTTAAGTCGTGTATATCAAGAAGAGGAATCATAATTAATAATAGAATACATGAGGTTAAATAACTAACCACCCCCATCCCACCTTCCCGAACTCATTCTTCAGCATCCACTGGTGGTGGGTCAATTTTATGTTATTAGTGTGGATGTTAGAGGAACATGCGTTCTATTTGTCCAGTTCCACATAGTCCCTACAATTAGTATGGGAACCTAGGATACATGGAAAGGTTCTATAAGAGTGAAATTTCAACTCCTTGTGCTAATCGTTACTCATCCCATAAATAATTACCTTCTAAGTATATTGCATCTGTGGTTATGGGACATAGATCTGTTGGTTGTGGTGGAAATTTAGGATCCCCTAATCAGAAGAGATATCTAAAGGAAGTTCCTCAAGTTAGTAATCTCTGTTATTTGTATAGAAAAAACAACTTCGTGCTATGAATCAAGCACTAGTGGAATTAGGTGTAGGACATGTGTTAGTTTTGGGTAATACTTTCCTTGAGTCATCTATATGTCTTGTTTTATTTGAAATCTATGCGTTAAATTCCTATATTTCATCTCATCTTTTGGAATGGTTTAAATTTTGAAAATATATTATTCCTTATTTCTTAGAGATAGGGACACCATGTGTCAAAAATAGGGAGAAGGTTTTTAGATATCTTTCATTTTCTCTCACTCTATCAGAAGTTTAATTTAAGTGGATCATCTAGGTTCTAGAAATGGATCTCTTTGACGATATCCTTATCATAGACTAAATAATCCATTTCAAGGTACATATTAGTTTTTATCATTGGAGAGTATCCTTTGGGACACCCTATGGGAGTAATAAAGTATTCTAAGATTAAATGGATTACTAATAAGTGAAAGATAAACCTCCACTAATGGAGTTGGGAAATATAATTTTCTTGATCTCATATCTGACATCAGGGATGATGAGAGAGGTTATAAGGATGGGTTAACTCTTGTGGTAGATGAGTTCTGAGAGGTGTTTCTAGATGAATTCTTGGGGTTTCCTTTGGAAAATTATGTGGATATCACCATTGATTTGGCACATGTAACATAGTCTATTTCTTTTCCCTCATATCATATGGACCCCACCGACTTGAGGGAATTAAAGACACAGCTAAATTATTTGGAATCCAAAGGATTTATTTTCCCGAGCATCTCATCTTGGGCAACCCAAGTTTTTTTATAAAAAGGATAACATATCCCTCTACTTGTGTGTTGACTATCAGATATTTAATAAGTTAGAAATCGATAATAATTACCCATTTACTTGGATTAATGATCGCTTTGATCAATTGAAGGGGGAATGGTGGTTTTTCATGATTTAACTACACAAGTATTTCCAAGATAGTGTTTTATAGGAATACATTGCCAAGATTCCCTTCCATTGTAGGTATGAAATATTAGAGTATTTTTAAATGATATTCAGGTTAAAAAATGTTCTATAATATTTCATGGTACTTATGAACTGGGTGTTCTATCAGTACCTCAATGCATTTTTGTAGTATTAGTGAAAAAAATCTATATTGATTTGAAGATAAAGAATAGTGTGGTATGAAATTCAGGATCATTCTAGTTACATTTAATGATCACATTATATTTAATAATCTCTCTTTGTGTACTTTTTAGATGAGTAGGGTAAATTTTGTCGGCTAGGTGATTTCAAAACACGGTGTTTATATTGACCCTGAGAAAATCAGAGCGGTGATATCATGGGAAAAACCATAAAATATATTAGAAATAATGAGATTTTTGGATATGAGAGGGTAATACTGGTGGTTTTTTATGTATTTGTCTTGGTTTGATTCACCCATGACCATGAATACCTAAAAATAGGTAACATTTTAAAGGATCCCAGAATATTTGGCATCTATTGAGGAGCTCAAATAGTGTTTGAAAACTACCTCATTTTGATCTTAACTGATTCTTAGAAGGGAACTATGGTCAATTATGAGACTTATGGTATGATTCTTTGGTGTTTGTTGATGTTTAAAGACCATGTGGTTGACTATGTCTCCCCCCAGCTCCATCCAAAAAAAATAAAATACCCAACCCATTACCCAGAGCTGTAAGTAGTGATTCATGCCCTAAAGATGTGTTTTCACTATATTTTAAAGGAGAATGTGATGGTTTAATCATACCTTTAGAGCATGGATTTTATTTCTTCATATAAATATCTTAATTTGAAGTAGTATTTATGGGTTGATTACTTTCATTTGTTTGATTTTTATATTTTGTATACCCCTGGAAAAGGTAATTTTGTATTGGATACCCTAAGCAGAAATATTCATGTACACGGAACAAAAGAGTCCAGTGATGAGTATAATTTTATAGTGATATTTTCCATATGAACCTAAAAACCATAGAGCACATTTGAGGGATGTTATTAACTGTCATTTAGTTGACACCCTCCCTTCTAGTGCTAATTTCAGATGAATAGACTAATGATTAGCAGTGACGTAATTATATATAGTTATTAAAATGGTGTGGAGGTTACCATTGAGTGGTCATTGTATTTTAGGGGAATTATATTCTGTAATGGCCGACAATTATTGATTTTCTTATTATGTTAGGTGGTTATGGTTGAGATTGATTAGTTTTATTAGTTCATTCATCCAGAGACCATCATGATGTTTTATGACACGTGACACTATTTTTGGTTGATAGATATGAGGCATCATATTGTTGACTTTGTTTCCATGCCTTATATATACCATCATTTCAAAGATAAGAACTAAAGGACAAACAATTATCTTCATACACACCCCATTCCTACCTTCATTTTGGATGATTATTTCAATGAATTGATTATTTCATTGCATCGTACACCCTAGAGAAGCAACACAATTTGGGAGGTGATTGATTACCTTAACATGTCCACCCATTTCATTCTAATCAAGTAATAAACCATGGTTGATGAGTTTGTTCGATTGTATATTCCAAATATTATGAGGATCTTTGGTGTTTTATCAGCTCTTATTTTGGACAGGGGACCCCCACTATACATCTAGATTCTATGAAGGTCATCTGAAAGAAATGGGTTCATAGTTCAAAATCAATACATCATATCATCCTCCAATATATGGATAGATGGAGCATTAAAACCTTTTAATGGAAGACAAATTCTATATTTCCCTGAATGAATTTAGAGTCTTTTTGGATAAAAATTTTTTATTAGACAAATTTTTATATAATAATAATTACCATCCTATTTTTGAATGGGTCCCTTTGAGGTGATTTTTCATCGTCCATTTCTGTCACCTCAGTATTAGACGGAGGTGGGAGAGGCTTCAATTATGGGACTGAAAAATGTGAAAGAGATAGCATATATTGTTCAATTTTTCATGAAGATATTCTTTATGGTGCATAGGTGCCACAAGTCTTCTGCCGATCAGTTTTACCGAGCCCTATATTTTTTAGTGGGTGAATGGTTGTTTCTAAAGGTGGCCCCTCATCTAGATCATGATTGTCTTGGAAGATAAGGGAAGATAATGCTAAGGGGTTTCAGACCATTTGGAATTATCGAGTGAATTGGTAATGTGACATAATAATTATCTATATTGACCCACTTGGTTTCGATCAATGATGTGTACCATGTATTACAATTGATGAATTAGAACTTGTACATGTCTCACATACTGAATTGGGAAGATCTAGAGCTGGAATCATAAATGAAATATCTTTTAGAGAAATCCATACCATTAGTTCTTGTCCTATGGAATCTAGAAAACAGCAATCTTGATACATGGGACCAAAAGACTTGGATTGAAGATAAGTATCCAAATTTATTCTCTAATTATTCTTCATTTTTACTTTTTTAGGGTTGTATGTTTTCATTGTGGGGATAAATGTCATATATTGTCTTAATATGAGGTATTTAATAATTTATTTTCATTTTTTCCTTCGTTACATGGGTTTCCTAATAAATATTTAGAAAAATAACGGTTTTGGGATGGAAAATAAAGGCCCATTGTTAGAATATGATTAAGAGAAATTGTGCATCAGCCTTGTGAAAACCATGTTCGATCAATAATGGAACTGTCTAGTCCACATATCCTAAAGAATAGGAATAAGTCCCCTCAAGGAAATATTTTGACCCGGACAATGGCACAGTCCAGGTCACATGGAATAGAACCCAAAAATATGGCCCCCCTATGGATAATCATATCCCTTAGATAGTTGAACTATATAAGCCATATGACTAGGAAGAAGAGTTTTCACCCCAACTAGGAAAACTATGCAGAGACTTTTCACATTCGATATAGGTTCCACACAGTTGGTGCACGGTTTCGATAACCATGCGTCCAAATTATGTTTCCTGCTAGAACATTATTTTTTAAAAAGTAATAGTTTTTTACCTCCCTAATTATAACCTCAAATCATCAATAAATCTCACTATTTAGTCTCCCCTTCCCTAAGAATGCCTTCATACCTTTTTATCCTCCATTGGGATCTATTTTTATGGTTGATTTGTATTTTAATCATTGAAGAAACATTATTTAATGTTCCCATCATCTATTTTATTCTCTATTTATGGTCTCTTCTTCTATCACCCTCGATTTTTCTTTCTCTAGTAGGTTTTTGACCTATGTAGGTTTCAATCATGATTCTTTGTAATTAATATTGATGGTTATGGGGTTTTATTTCTTCTATAGGGCCTCTCCTTGGTGTGGTTGGAGGTTTCCACCTCAATATGGGAATTTTTAAAATAATAGGTAGGTGATTCAATGATTTTTCATTAATTGGTATTTTTATTATTTTTAATTCGTTTTAAAAATGGGTTCTATTAATTGTGTGGTTGGTGAAATCACGTTTTTCATGTTTTTTAGTGTGAGTAAGGGTTTAATGATGATTTTACCACTGAAAAAATCTCTTTCATGTGAGTTTCTATTATTGGAATTGTGGTTTCATGATGTTTATCTCATTTTATATTGGTATTCATATTGAGAAAATTTTAATCTTTTTTTATATGTGTGATAAGTAGGCTTAGTATATTATAAAATCTAGTTAGGCTGATTCCCTATCTCCCTAACATGATTGCCTAACATCAAAAACAAAACATTCATGGTATGGGGATTTGAGGCATCATCCAGGAATTCTTGTCCAATAGATATGATCAATGAGAGCATGAGGATACAAGGACCCCCCTAATAGTAGTACCCTAGGTATTTACTTTGGTTCTCATCTCATGATTTCCATTCATCTTATTTTTTCCTCAATTTCATTTTTTATTTCGAATCATGTTTTATTTAAAATGTATCATTATTTTTTTTTATAACTAGAAAGTTAAAATGTAATGTTATATCATTATAAGGAATATCTTTTGGTGGTATACTACTAGTAATTTTGGATCACATCCTACATAAAACCTCAGTTGTAAGTAATCCTTATTATGTTTAACAGATATAAAGGCATGGCTCCCCATGGTGGTGATTGTGGCCATATGTGATCGTGGTTTTCTCTTTTGATAGGTTATTATGACAATGTAATGTGGTAATTTGGAAGTATGTTACTTGTAGTATTGGTTTTCTAGTTTATCCCCCCCCCTTCGAATTTTGGTTTTTAGTTTTAATGTAAAGTATTAAACTGACGATCTTATTGTGGATGATGGATTATTACATGTCTTCAATTTTTATTGGTTTTGTACTATTTTTTATTATTGTTTATAATTGATTTTAAATGGAGAAATTATTCCTAAAATCATTATTTGAGGCCCAATAACTAGTTTCCAACTCCTGGGGATTGGGAATTCCCATTGGTCCATGCCATATGTAATGTCCCAGAAGTTACATGTAACTTTTTTTTAAATTATATGGTAAAATTGGAGTCTTTTATTTTTTATGGCGCATGATTCCGAGGCCCGGTGGGCCCGGAATTAATTTCTGAACTTTTTTAGGAATGTTCATTAAACGCATGAGTGGCGTTTTATAACTTTTGAACTAGTGCTCAGAATTGAAATCTAAGGACACCGTTGAACTCGCATCACTGATATTCTCTTAAGTAGACTTTCACCTCGACCGTAGTAGGTCAAGGGTGCAAGTTAGTTTTTCAGTTTTTCGCGGAATAAGAAAAATAAAATAAGTAACATTTTATTTTTCTTTTTGAAACCTCTCTTTTGAATTTTGTCGTGGGAACCACCCGAATCCCTCTTAATGTGGGAAAACCACTCAACTCTCCATGGTTAATTATGACAACTTCAATTAATTAACTGTGTCGACTTCAATTAATTAATTGTGACAACTTCTATTAATTAATTGTTCCAAGTTTAATAAATTGATAGAGTTATTTTTTTGTGTTGGCTCCTCATTTCCTTGGAAAAATCATTGGAAAAGGAGGGTTGGGAGAACCATGGAGAACCGGGAAGAACTTGCTCCAACGAAGAACTCTTCTCCTTCGACGAACATTTATCCAATGAAGAACTTCGTCGAAGGATCTTCAACAAGGAAAGTATTCAACAAAGAAAAACTAATGACCATAAATACCACTCCTCAACAACGTCAATGAATATTTGAGGTAAGGATTGTTATTTTGATAATCCCTTAACTCGTTCTTGTAGTTTTTCTTAAATCAATAACAACTATGCCACTTTCTACCATTCTAACTCGGAGGGTGTGGGCCAAACGAACATGGACCAACCCCTCCAAAACATTTGTGGATTTTGGGGGTCTTGAATTGATCTCAACATCTCGAGATGAGTGTGGGAGTCTTCGGAATGAAGATCAGGCCACTGAGGCACATGCGGTGACCCATGGATCGTCGCTGGTGACTGTGCCGGCGATCGGCACCGGTGGGACTCAGGAGTGGCGGCCGGTACTCCGGCTAGCTGTGATGATGGCGGCAGCGCCAGCGTGATCGTGCCGCCAGAGAAGGGTCACAGCCCGTCGGCCGCAGCAGAGCAAGGGTGGAGGCCAGCGCACGGTCGTCTATGTGAAGAGTTTGGCACGTGCGTCTATGCCATCGGCGTGCAGGGGCCACGGCACGAGGTCACAGCGGTGATGGAGGGGCGGCTGGCTCGCATCCTTCCACTGGTGGTGGTGCGGTGCACGACCGTGCTATAGAGGAGGGCTGGTGGTCCAGCCATTCGGGGTGCCGAGGGGACCCCGGGTCCCACGTGCAAGTCGTCAACGCCACGCGGTGCTGGATGGTAGGCCTCCCAACCCGAACGGCCCAGCCTTTCAAGATACCTAAGGGGCCCCTCCCCCCTTGGGTGATGACAAGGTAAGAACCCATCGCGAGGCCACCCATCCATGGGCCAACCTCCGGATGCACCATGGGTTGCCTACTGTGGGCCGCATCGCGGGTCGGGCCGTGCCGGCAGGCCAGGCCGGGTCATTCTGATCGGGTTTGACCGGACCCGGACCAGCTTCGACCCCTTTCTGCTCTTTTAGCCATAACATGAGATATGGGCATCCGTTTGATGAACCATATGTGTTTATAGAAACCGTATCTTGTGATGGTTCTTTTGGTGTACCCCACATTAGTTTTGGGTAAAGTTAGGGAACGTCCGGTTTGGTTTGAACACACATCCAACTAGGCCCTCGGGACAAAAAGGCCAATAACTTACAGACCGGGCGTCCAATTGACACACCGTCTATTGCGTTGAGACCAATATTACATGGCGGTCCTTTGGAATAATTATTTTTGGGACATTGTGGCAGTTGGAGTATCGACCTTTGGCTTGAGAAGCGGACCCTCCCGGAATCAAGCGAGCTTAGTGTGGGAACACTCTAGCTGGATGTAACCTGAGAAAGGGATCCTATATAGTTCTCTGTATTGGGATCCTACGTTGGTCTGTGTTTTAGGATCCCACTTAGATCCACTCTAGTAATCCACGTGGGACAACTCTAGGATCCTATGTGGGTCTTCTGTACTAGGATCCTACGTTGGTTTCATGATTTAGTATCCTACGTGGGTCTTCCTCTCAACAGAGTAAGATGATTTAGTAGTTTCATCTAATCATATTTACTATTGTACCTAATTTATACCTGGTCTGAGCTAAGTCCTTACATTTTTGGTGATAACTTTGGGGTATTATTTGGTGTGTAGATACCTTTGTGGTACTTACCATCATGGTGATACCTTTGTTTTATACTTCTATGTGGATTTACCATTGTGGTACTTACCTTTGGGTTGTTACCTTCATCATAATTTTTTCTCCATGTAATAGTTGATCTTTGGGATTCCAAATTCGGCCTTGTGTTTCCTAATGAATGAGATGGGTATACTTGATAACTTATGTATATGTATTTTCATATACCTAAGTAGGGTTTACTAGTATTTCCATGCTTCTTGGTTTATCCTTTGTGGATTTTTTGAGACCTTTGAGGGTCTCGGGGTCCCTATTGAGTATTGTTATACTCACCCCTGTATGTGTTACGCCCGCACCTTATTGTGTAGTGTGCTGATGACGGACAGTGCTGGCGTAGGATGAGGGTACCCAGACTGAAGATTTCCTAGAGTTGGACATTATACAAGGCATAATGCAGGGACGACCGTTCAAGAGCTATACCTACCCTTCAGGTAGGATCCTTGGTGGGTGACCACTGGAGTTGTTTCAGTTTTTCCTGTACTTTTCAGTTTACTTCTACTTTTCAGTTGGGCTTGTTTTCTGGACCTTTCTTCTTTCTATAGACACATTTTTTACTATGTAGTTTCACTTTGTGCTTGTATCCTACTTTGTGCTTAGTTATGTGAGTTTTCAGGTTATAAAGGCAATGCCTTACCAGTTTTAGGGAATACACCTTTCAGATCTAGTCTCCAGCCCCTAGCCTATGGAAGGCGGGCTTGGGGTAGTCACAGCATGGGCCCCGGGGGATGGGTCAGGAAAAATTGGTATCAGAGGATTCTATTTTACCATAGAAAAATGGACTCTGATCTTTTAAAAGAAATAGTGTTAAGTGTAATGAGTGTGGGTATCAGTTTAGAGAATCTAGTGTTGGTGCGGCGACCGACGTATCCATACAACAGGACCCTGACTTCTGATTTCTGACTCAGTGCACAAAAACACAGATTGCATGTGTGTTTTGAAATGTTTTCTTTGTGATAACTTTGAGAAAACTCACCAGTTATAACATATTGACCATGGAACACCTGTTTCTTTTCAGGATGCCTCCACATAGATAGCCATCTAGGGTTCCAGGTTGGTACATGATGATAACCCACCGAGTGATGAGGCCTCAGTGTAGGGCCCTATATCAGTAGAGACACCAATGGAGGTACTAGTGGTACCATTTCCCATTAGTCCACTGATAACACTAGCCCCAGCAGTAGAGCATGCATGATTCTTCAGCGCATTTCACGAGTTCTTGCGCTAGAGGCCACCCAAGTTCCAGGGTGAGACAGAGCCCCAGGCGATTGAGGATTGGCTTGAGGCCATGGTGAGAGTCTTCCAACTGGTAGGGACACTAGATGATCTCATGGTGATCCTTGCTACCAGTCTTCTACAGGTAGAAGCAGGCCGATGGTGGAGTATGATTCACTAGGTTCACGACGAGGTGACACTTCTCTGGGTAGAATTTGAGTGCGTGTTTTGGGCAGAATCTGTCCCAGCAACCCTTCACGCAGTGCACATATAGGAGCTTCTTCATCTGCAGAAGGGCAGCATGACTGTGGATTAGTACTCAGTGAGGTTCAACAACCTCTCACGCTACTACACTAATATGGTGCGGGACCCATTCTTCATGGCTTGGACCTTTGATCAGGGACTCTCAGGAAGGAGATCAGGGATTCAATGATTTCTCTCAGCATCCTGACACAGGTGGGTGTGTTAGAGCGAGCCCACTTAGTGGAGAGATTTATTGCTGAGCAGTCACCAGCTATGAGACCCACCACCATACATCATATAGTGGAGTCTTGGGAATCTAGAAGTAGACTGATGTCACAGATTTCCAAGAGGACCAGACCTACAGGTGGATGACTGCAGGATTCAGGGTCGGTTGTGTGGGGAACTCAAGACAGAGCGAGTCATACAAGGAGCAGGTAGTGTTACGCATGCAGCAGGAAGGGTCACATGGTTTGTGACTGCCCATCCCACCATATGGATGATCTACAGATGGTTGAAGGACCGCCTAGGCAGAGACTGAGGTTTGACCGAGGAGGTCCGCAGAGAATAGACAGAAATGGCAGAGGAGCTGGTCGTGCAGTTAGTGGTGGGTGACGATTTGAGGTGTTACCGTCACAACCACCCAGTGGTCCACCCCGACCATAGGGAGAAGGTGGACAGGGGTGAACTCAGCTCCAGGCAGCTATGGCCTATGAACATGGTGCTCCGGAGATGATACAAGGTATGATATGTGTCTACTCCACCTTAGCTGCAGTACTTGTAGACACAGGTTCCAGTCATTATTTTATTGACACTTCCCTTGTTTGGATCTCGGAGATTTTGGTGGAGCTATTGGCTCGATCCAAACAGCTAGAGACTCCTATAGGATAGGATTCGATGATTACACACTGGTGTTAGTAGTGTGATCTTACTCTAGGAGGCGAGATATTCGGCTGGGATCTTCTAGTTGCGGTGTCAAGGACTTATGATATCATCTTGGGTATGTATTGGTTATCTACAGTCCATGACCAGATCAACTGCATTAGGAGAAAAGTGTGGTGTATCCACGAGTATGGGACTAGGTTTACCTTCACTGGAAAGAAAGGACCCTTTGCAGCATAGGATAGACTTACACGGAAGAGGGTGCAGCGGATCACTCATTATTTGTCTATCCTTACCCTCGGAGTGCTTGATGTGGAGAGTCTGAGCTATCTTGTAGTGTTGGACCTGTATGTGGATGTCTTTGCTGATGATGTTTTGAGTCTACATTCTCACAGAGAGGTGGACTTTTATATTCACTTGTACCCTGGGAAAACACCGATATCTACACTAGCGTATCAGATGGCTCCTACGGATATTCATGAGCTCCGGGTACAGCTGGAGGACTTACAGGAGAAGGGGTTTATCTGGCTTAGTGTTTCTCATTAGGCTGCCCTGATTTTGTTCACCCAGAAGGTGGATGGGAGCTTAATACATTGTGTTGACACTTGGAACCTGAACCAGGTGACCGTGAAGAACAAGTACCTACACCCGAGGATTGACGACCTCTTTGATCAGCAGAAGGGAGCATGATGGTTCTCGAAGATAGACCTTAGATCAGGTTATGACCAGATCAGAGTATGAGACAAGGATGTGCAGAATACAGCTTTCAGATGACGGTATGACCATAATAAGTTTTTGGTCATGCAGTTCGTCATGACCAATGCTCAAGATGTGTTCATGGGACTCATGATTAGGATATTCCAGCCATACCTTGATCGCTTTGTAGTAGTCTTCATCGAAAAAATTCCGATCTACTCAGCTACTGAGGAGGAGCATGCCTATCATTTGCAGGTAGTTCTGGAAACACTCTGAGAGCACCGGATTTATGGTATGCTCTCAAAGTTCCAGTTTTGGATCTGAGAGGTTCACTTTCTGTGACATGTCATCTCAGAGGCTTGAGTTGCGGTGGATCCAGCAACGATTTATGCGGTACTTTCTTGGGATCCACCCAGGAGTGTGACAGAGGTACAAAGATTTCTGGGTTTGGCAGGATACTACTGGAGATTTGTGTCAGATTTCTCCATATTTTTAGCTCCTTTATCAGTGTTGACAAAGAAGGAGCAACCCTTAGTGTAGTTGGAGAGATGCCAATAGTGTTTTTAGAAGCTAAGGCAGAGGCTGACTAGTGCCCCCATCTTGAGCCTTTCAGAGGGGTGAATTGGGTACGTAGTCTACTGTGACGCATCAGGGACCGGGCTCAGATGTATCCGGATTCAGGAGTAAGTAGTTATAGAATATGGTTCTTGACTACTGAGACATCATGAGCTGATCTGTGCTACCCATGACCTTGAGTTAGCATCTGTGGTCTTCTCTTTGAAGATGTGGCGACACTATCGGATGGGAGAGCGTTTTACGGTTTACTCTGATCACCAGAGTCTCAGGTATATCTTCTCCCAGAATGACCTGAACCTAAGACAATGACATTGGATTGAGTTCCTTCTGTACTATGACTTCGAGATAGTATATACTCCTGGGAAGGGGAATGTTGTAGACGATGCACTCAGTAGGAGATCTGGTATACAGTATCTAGGTGAGGCGACGAAGCAGCTGACTGCAATGTAGATTTCCTTTGTGGATCGAGATGGGGATGCTTTTCTATAGTCTCTTATAGTCACTCCCCCACTTCTTCTACGAGTCAGGGAGGCGCAGTGTGGGGAAACTGACTGCGAGGCTTGACATGCTCAGATATCCATAGGACAGGCACCTGATGGATTTTCTGAAGGTGGGCAGCACAACATCCTTTTCAGAGGACGTACCATGGTACCAGTGTCGCTTTTGGGGGAAGTGTAGAGGGAGTTCCACACATCCCCTCTAGCACTACATCCAGAAGTGGTGAAGATGTAGTAGGACCTCTAATGACAACACTGGTGTCCGGGAATGAAGAAAGTAGTAGCAGAGTTTGTCTCTCAATACCTCACTTGTCAGCAAGTGAAGGCGGAGCATCAGGTACCAGTGGGCATAGTTCTGCCTTTAGAGGTCCCATAGTTGAAGTGGGAACGAATATCCATGGACATAATGACATGACTTCCACGTACATCCAGGGTTCATGATTCTATCTGGGTGATCATCGACCAACTCACCAAGTCGGCCTCCTTCATATCGATCAGAGAGATGGGTTCAGTAGAGATATTGGGACTCCTCTAGGTGTAAGAGATTGTGTGGCTATCTGGAGTACCCTCAACAATTTTCTCTAATCGCGATGCATGTTTCACTTCTTGGCTATGGAAGGGGTTTCAGGAGGATTTCGGGACATAGCTTCATTTTAGAACCGCCTTTCATCCTCATACAGATTGCCAAACTGAGCGGACCATTCAGACCCTCGAGGACATGCTACGTGCTTGAGTTCTCGACTTCAGTCGCAGCTGGGAGGATCACTTGCCCTTGGGGTAGTTTTCATACAACAACAGCTATCAATCCACCATTGGGATGTCACCCTTCAAGGCTCTATACGGCCAACCTTGCAGATCGCTTTTGTGTTGGACTGACTTAGGGGAATCAGCACTCATGGGACTAAAGATGGTACAGGTTACCACGGGGAAGGTGCAGATCATCCATGAGCGGATCAAGACTGCATAGAGTAAGAAGAATTCTTATGGATACAGGAGATGAAGACCTCTAGAGTTCGAGGATGGTGACCATGTCTTTCTATGGGTCTCACCACGATGAGGTTTGCGGAGATTTGGTTGGGCGGGCAAGTTATCTCCGAGGTTCATCGGACCCTTTTATGTCCTTAGCAGAGATGGCGAGGTGTCTTACCACTTATCTCTTCCACCATAGCTGAACCAGGTGCATGATGTTTCCCACATATCCCTACTGAGGAGATACGTGCATGACCCATCTCAGGTCATCGACCACGGCGAGCTGGACATCGATGATGGGGTGATGTTTATGGAGGTTCAAGTAGAGATTGAGGATCGACAAGAGCGCCATTCACGGGTGGTCGATACCTTTTGTGCGTGTACATTGGAATCATGGGAACCTCTAGGAGATTTTGTTGGAGTGGGAGGCTCAAATTTTTGCTCAATACCCCCACTTGTTTTCCTAGTTTTTGTTGATGTGGCTTTTGGGGATGCAAAGCCCTGACGTGGGGAGAATGTAAAGACCTGGAAATTCCAGGTAAATTTTCTTTTAAATTATATATAAATATTCAAGTCTGTAGTTTTTGACGATGCATGATTCCGATGCCGGTGTTCTTGGAATGAATTTCTGAACATTTATTAGGTAGTTTTAGTAAATGCGCGAGCCACGTTTTGTAACTTTTGAACCGGTGCTTGGAAATGAAATATGAGGACACTGTTGAACTCACAACGCATATATTCACTTAAGGATACCATCACCTCGACCACAGTAGGTCGTGGGTGGAAGTTAGTTTTTCATTTTTTTTGGAAGAAGAAAAATAAAATAAGTAACATTTTATTTTACTTTTTGAAACCTCTCTTTTGAATTTTGTGGTGGGAACCACCCGAACCCCTCTTAATGTGGGAAAACATTTCCACTCTCTATGGTTAATTGTGCCAAATTCAATTAATTAATTTTTCCAACTTCAATTAATTAATTATTCCATCTTCAATTAATTAATTTTTAAAACTTTAATTAATTGATAGACTTATTTTTATAATGTTGGCTCCTCATTTCCATGGGAAAATCGATGGAAAAGGTGGGTTGGGAGAACCATGGTGAACCGGGAAGAACTTTCCCCAACGAAGAACTCTTCTCCTTCGATGAACTTATCTCCATTGAGGAACTCTGTAAAAGGATCTCTAACAAGGAACGTCTTCACCGATGACGAACTGATGACACTCGCTCCCACTCCCCACCGACTTCAATGAATATTTGAGGTAGGGATTGTTGTTTCGATTACCCAATACCATGTTCTTTTCATTCTTCTTGAATCAAGAACAACTATGTCGCTTTCTACCATTCTAACATTGAGGGTGTGGGCCAAACAAACACAACCCAACCCCTCCACAAACTTTGTAAATTTTGGTAGACTTGAATTTATGGCGACATCCCGAGATGAGTGTGGGAGTCTTTGGAATGAAGATCGGGCCACCGGTGCACACCCTGTGACCCGAGGAACGTCGTTAGTGATCGTTTCAGCGACTGTACCGTCGAACGGCGCCGGTGGGACATGGGAGTTGTGGTCGGCACTCTAGTCGTCTGTGACGATGATGGCTGCACTACCACACCTCCGGATAAGGGTCACAATGGAGCAAGGGTGGCTGGCGGTGCACGACCGGCCATGTGAAGAGGGTGGCGACACGCGTCTGTACCGCTGGTGTGTTGGGGTCGTGGCACGAGGCTGTGGCGGCAAAGGAGGGGCAACGACTCACTATCGGCCACCTATGGCGTCACGACGCATGACTACACTGTGGAGGATGGTTGGTCGGCCCGCTAGCCAGGGATCCGAGCAAGACCCCAGGTCCCGCGTGCCAACCGTCGGTGCCATGGGGCACCGGCCGGTCGGCCTCCTAATCCGAATGGCTAATCTGTTCGGGATACCCATGTGGTATCTCCCCCTTTGGCGGCAGCTAGGGCGGACCCCACTATGGGGCTGCCCAGTAGTGGGCCGCCAAACGAGAGTCGCCCGGGGTGGGGCGCTTCTGCGGGCGGGGCCGCGCCAGCGGGCCAGGCCGGACCCAGGGCCTGACCCTGGCCAGGCGAGGTCAACCCGAACTGGGTTGGGTCATCCATGTCCTGGTCAGACCAGAATCGGACCAGCTTCAACCCCTTTCCGCTCTTTCAGCTATACCTTGAGCTATATGCGTCTTCTTGACAAACTGTCTATGGTGTCAGAAACCATGGATCGAGGCAGTCCTTTTTGGTTTATCCCACTTGAGTTTTGGATAATGTTGGGGTATGACCGGGTTGGTTTGAACACGAATCCAACTGGGCCCTCGGGACTAAAATGCAAATAACTTATAGGTCGATCGTCTGATTGATGCACTGTATGTTGCTTTGAGACCCCTATTACATGGCGGTCATTTAGAATACTAATTTGTGGGACTTCGTGGTAGTTTTAGTATAGACCTGTGGTTTGAGGAGCGGAACCTCCTTGAATCAAGTAAGCTTTGTGCGGGAACCTTGTAGCTGGCTATAACATGAGAAAGTGATCCTATGTCGGTTTGTGCCTTCGGATCCTACATGGGTCTGTGTTCAAGGATCCCATATGGATCCTCTCTAGGAATCCATGTGGGAGTTCTCTAGGATCCTAAGTGGGTCTGTTGTACTATGATCCTATGTGGGTTTGATGATTTAGTATCCTACGTGGGTCTTCCTCTCAACAGAGTATGATGATTTATTAGTTACAACTAATCATCTTTACTGTCTTTCCTAAGTTATACCTGGTGTGAGATGAGTCCTTACATTTGTGGTGATACCGTTGTGGTATTCTTCTATGTGGCGATACCTTTGTGGTACTTACCTTCATAGTGATACCTTTGTGATATACTTCTGTGTTACTTTACGTTTATGGTACTTACCTTTGGGGTGTTACCTTCGTGGTAATATTTCCACCGTGGAACTGTTGATCTTTGAGATTTTGAGTTGGGCCATGTGTTTTATCATGAATGAGATGGGTATACTTGATAACTTAGGTATATGTATAGGAATGTACCTAAGTAGGGTTTACTGATGTTTACATGCTTTGTGGTTTATCCTTTGTGGAGTTTGTCAGACCTTTGAGGGTCTCGGGGTCCCTACTGAGTATCGTTATACTCACCCCTGCACGGGCTACACCCGCACCTTGTTGTGTCTTGTGCTGACAACAGTCAACACTGATGGAGGATGAGGGTACCGGGACTGGAGGTTTCTCGGAGGTGTACATTAGATGAGTCATACCGTAGGGATGACCGTTCAAGGGTTGTACCTACCCTTCTGGCAGGATCCTTGGTAGGTGTCCACTAGATCAGTTTTAGGTTTACCTATACATTTCAGTTGGGCTTGTATTCTGGACCCTTTTTCATTCTGTACACACCCTTTTTACTATGTTGTTTCACTTTGTTCTTGTATCCTTATTTGTTCTTAGTTGTGTGAGTTTTTAGGTTATAAAGGCAATGCCTTTCCAGTTTTAGGGAATACGCCTTTTGGTGCTAGTCGCTAGCCCATGGCCTATGGAAGGTGGGCTTGGGGTAGTCATGGTACGGGCCCCCGGGGAACGGGTCATGACACCACAGGCCAATTTAGGTGTAGGTTTGGAATAATTTCCATCCCTGTTTTTTTTATTTCTGGATAAAACCTATGTGTACTTAAATATATTTCATGTTTTCCATTAAATAAATAAACATTACAAAATATTAATAGTTCTATGAATATTATGATTCACATTAAATGTAGATTACACATGGAACAAAGTTATTGAGTTTAATATTATTTTTAGTTTATCATGGGATGGTATAAGGGTCACTCCATGATTATATGAGCCACATCGTGACATTCAAGTCATGAGGAAATATGATGGAACCTAAAAATTATGGTTCATGCAGTTTTGTAACACAGGTCAATGTTTATCATGATTATTTTTTCTATACTATGATGCAAAATTGAAATGAGGAATAATTTTAGAATGAATGAATATATCACACCATGATAAATTTTATTATACCATAATTTCTAGATTCTATATGATTATAATATGTTTGATAAAAAGGATTTCAGAACTATGTTTTTTATTATTTGGAACCTCCATCAAATCCAAATTTTAAGATCAATATTGGGAATTAATTAAAAGATGGTCTAATTAATGTATCATAGTTAAAGGAACCTAGATGTTCCCTTGAAATAGGATTTTAAATTTCAATTTCAAAATTCAAAGGTTATATAGGAGCCTATTATTGGGAAATGATATTTCACAAAGGTCAGAGATAGGGGTATCTAATTGATTTTTTGGAAGTGAATGAAATTGGAATTATGTATAAAAGATATTTAATATATGTTATTATGAATTTGGAGTGATTATATTTAATTTTATAAAATCAATATCATTTATGTGATTTTTTTCAATGTTTTTTGTAATTTCTTAAAAGTAATGAATAAATTATAAATTTGGAAAACTCTTTTTATTTGGTGTTATTTATACATCTATAATTTGTGTGAGTTTTTCCAATGAATCAAAATTAAAATTTTTTATAACCATCATTAATAGGAGTTTAAATAATTGGGATAGAGGTCATAGACCATGATTAACTAGTGATATATTCTATTTAAATATAATTAAAAACCTCTGGAGTTATGATAATTTTTTATATCATCAAAGCATTCATATATAATACATAAATATAGACTAATGATGGGGAACAATGTAAAAAGATTTATTTTCATGCTTCTTTTTACTTATATATTAGGTTATGCTTGTGTGATTTCAATGTTATATATTTTGATATTTATTTTACAATGTGAATGTATTATCATGTTAAAAATTACATAATATGAAATTTAAAAACCCCTAATTGATCTCCCCCTCTTAATGCGTGAAGTGGGACATTTGGTTATAATTGTTTCCTTGATTAGTGTGACCCAAATATCATAAATACATGTGTCTATTCTATTTTTTGGGTGTTACTCAACTACATTTTACATTACATTAGGTAAAAAAATTTTAAACCTGTATTTATAAAAATAATTTGTTTTTTGATAATCATCGTCTAGACATGCATTATATTTTTGAGTCTAACACATTGTAATTTTAGACAGATTTAAATATCACCATCATATTTCAAATATACCCCTCATTTATGAATTATATTTCTTATATATTTTAATATCCTATACCATAAAATAATGTAATATTATCTAAAACTATTAACTTATAACAACTTGTATAAATCATGGTTATTAAAACATTAAAAAAATCAATTATATCGACACACATCCAAATTTAACTCATGAAAAATCTATATGAAACCCTTCGATGTAAATTCATAGAACCATATGAAATAAGAATCCCTATATGGGAATGAATATTGAAATAGGTAGAAAACCCAAACATTGTGGGATAAAATCTAATACCCTATCTAGTGAGAAATTTTACTCAGACACCAACAATTCATGATCCACTACATATTAGATAATACAATTTTAATATAGTCATAATTCATAATATGTATGAATAATTAATAATGAGACTTTCATATTCTAGTTCTCAGTTGAGTCAAGCTCAACATGGTGTCTTCGGATATTAACACTATGTACATCTATACTAGAGCCACATCCACTTGTACTATCCAAACATGAATGTATTTTCATGATAAACCACCTACTCTATACTTTAACAAATTTTAGGGATGTATTACTATTTTTATTCTTACCCATATATATTTATCTATAGTTTTCCATCATAATTACAAAAATAACTATAGTTTTCTTTGATACCAACTATGACAACTCTACTCTTTATTATACATTAATTCTTGATTAGTTACATAAGTGTACACATAATACAACCTTGAAGATTGATAAGTCTACTATATTTGAGAATTAGGTAAATTACATAACATCTTAAAATAGGAAATACATCATCTTTATTGAATTAAACCTTAACATGGTCAAATTATAACTCGGGACATAAAATTGTGTTGGATAACCTAGGGACATAAATAAGAAAGTTGTAAGCTATAAACCCCAATAAAGTAATAAACACGATATAACATGAATAAATTAATACATTTTAGAAAATATGAATAAAAATGGAGAATAATTGAAGTTATAATCATAAAAATGATTGTTTCTGACGCTTTTTTTGGGGTGCCTGCATCCGTCTGCTTGAGTGCGACAGGCGCGGCTTTTGTTACCCCGCATTTCCGCTTTCCAAAGGTGTGCGACATTCGTTCCTTGTTCAGGGACGTTTTCTCCTTGATCAAAACAGGATGATGGGATGTCGGTTCTTCCTTCCGTGGATTCCTCCTTGGAACTCGTCGCCTTGTCCGGGTCTCCCTTATAGATTATGTTGTGGTTCGTGAATCTCATTCCCAGTGTCATATCTTCATGGACGTCAGTTAATTACATGACTTCCATCAGAACATTCCATGGGGTCTTGACATGGTAGAAACCTTCAGTCGGAGTAGATGACAACATCAGGCATGTCAGGGCATCTCTGGATGTGTGGACATTGGGGAACCTATATTCTTTCTCATAAGAAGGCATCTCAAGGGTGCATAACCCGAGGAATCCTACATAGAATGTGAGGAATCACATGCCATAGGCATGTATCTGAGGTTTTCCTCAGCTTCCAAAGTTTCACACAGGGTATGTCGTGAGTTTAACATCTTGTGGAGACGGTTACGCCAAAGGCGTGTCTTCTGAGGTTTTCCTCAGGCATCTCCTGTTTGTCACGAGGTAGGCCACAAGTTTAACATCTTGCAGTGATAGAATGAGGGTGATCAGAACATCCCTTAGAGACGGATCAGATTGGTACATCCCAAGGAGGGAACACCTGGAAGAAGGATGGATCAGAACGCCCAATGAGGACAGATATGAGGTGGTTCACCCCATGTAGGGGAGATGCCACACTGTAATGGCTGATCTGAACACCATTGAGGGCAGATCAGGGAAAGTGCACCCTGGGATGGGGGACACCATGGTTTACCATTGGAAGGGATTGAACCTCAGGGAGGTTTCCTATGTACCATGTGTAGATGATAGGGATCAAAACCCACGTAGTTCAAAGGGGTGATGAATCAGGGTGTACACAGAGGAAAACGACCCGGAGACATACTAGGGCTTAGGCATGGTCATCTGCCCGAGTACTGCTAGGAGCAGTGAGGAGGGTGGATGACATGATCCCACCGGGATGTGGAGACCGAGGTAAGAATCAGGAAGGATGATGGAATGTTGAATGGAGTGGAGGGGGAATGAGATGGGACCGTCGTGAAGATGACGGTAGTGATAGGATAGAGCCTCGAAGAGGCTTATTACATATCCTTGTGGCAGTGAACCAAAGTCTGCGTAGTTGGGTGGGATGATGGGACACCTGATGAGGCGGCCCGTCAGAATGGACAGATGGATGGGACCTAGAGGAAGAGGAACCTCTGGGTTGGGGAATGACCTTCCCGAGACACATAGGCTCGAGGGAGAGATCAGGATGAGACATGAGTGATGGTCTTGTGCCTCAGGGAGGCTTCTTAGGTATCCCCGTGGCAGGGAATCAAATTCCACGTAGTTTATGACACGACCCGTCCTCAGGGCTCGTGCCGTGACCACCCCAAGCTCGCCTTCTGTAGGCCAGGGGCTTGTGACTAGCACCAAAGGCGTAAATCCCGAGAAAAGGGAAGGCATTTCCTTTTATAAAGTAAACGAAAACAAAACAGAGTATGCAAGTGATGTAAGCACTAAGTAAAATTGGTTACAAGGTAAGTTGCTGAAAAGTAAATGGGCCAGTATTCAAAACCAACTGAAAGTACAGTACAACTGATAAGAAAATACAGCAGTAGTAAAGTAAAACAGTAACACTGAGTCATCCTCCAGAAATCCCACCTGAAGGGTGGGTACAGATAGTCTCCTCAGCTCCTCAGGTCCGGCTGTATGTTCCGAGTACGTACCGCCAAGTGGTCCACCTCCGGGTACCGTCCATCTCCACAAGCCTCCACCTCGATCAGTGTTGTTCGTCGTCTACATCCAACACTACGTAGTGTGGGCATAGTCTGTGCAAGGGTGAGTATACGATACTCAGTAGGGACCCCGAGACCCCCGAAAGTCTCTCAGAATCCACGAAGGATAAACCAAAAAGGAAAGATAAAATCACAAAGTATCAACTGACTTTACTTAGGTATATGCCCATACATATACCTAAGTCGTCAATTATAGAACAACTCCAACTCTCGAGCCCAAACACAACCCAGTCCATACAGGAAAGCAAGTCAGTCACATCGATGATAATGATTGAAAATCAAGACTCAGCTCACATAGGTATACATATTTCGTATCGGGGTAGAGATGATCAGATGTAGTCACTGATTCATCTAAGCTGTCGGACCCACACAAGATACAAGGCCAGTTATGTTGTCGGACCCACACAGGATACAAGACCATCTACTCGGCCGGACCCACACAGGATACAAGTACATAGGTCAATACTACCAGACCCACACAGGATACAAGTACAGTAGTCATCGACATCGAACCCACAAAGGATCCCAGTATGGTAGTCGTCAATGTCGAACCCACGGAGGATTCCAGTACAGCAGTCGATGCAGTCGCAGCCAGCTCTAGGGTTCCCGCACACAGCATACTCAATTCCGGGAGGGTCTGCTCCTCGAGCAAGAGAGTCGATACATCAACTATCATGAAGTCCAGATTTTATGTATCCCAAAGTATTGTCACGTCAAAATAAACCCAACGCGACATATGGTGCATCAATCGGACAACCGGTCTAAGAGTTATGGGCTTTTCCGTCCCAGGGGCCCGGTTGGTTTTTAAGCCTATACCAACCCTACCATACACCATCTGTTTCCAAACCTCAATTGGAGTATTCAAAAATAACAGTCTCATCAAAATAAATTCAACGCAGTTGATGGCATGTCAATCGGATGTCTGGTCCTTAAGTTATAAGTGTTTCCGCTGCAAGGGCCCGGTTGGTTTCAGGTTCGAACCAACCCATCCATACACAAACTTTGAAAAACCCTCGAGTTTAATATACCGAAAATAACTTCTCGATCCAAGGACTTCTACGCAACTGATGGTGTTTTGATCGGAGGTCCGTAGCTCAAGTTATGGTCAAAAGTCTGAAAAATAGTCCGAATTGGGGGGTCTGGGCCTGGTCCGACCCGGCCCAACACCCCTGGGTCGGCCCAAACCGGGACGACCCGGCCCGTGTCTGGGTCCATCTCGGTTGGGCACGACCCAATCCGTGTGACCCGCCTCAGCCCGGAAGGGGGTGTGCTCTGGCTCGGCCAATTGGCCGATCGGGGGGCGTGGCCCCCGTTTTCCACGGACGCGGCGCCAGTGTGGCGCCGCTGGCCATCCTGGATCCCGCGTGCGGCAAAAACCTCTTCTCTCGCGGCCGCAGCTGATGCTGTGGCGGGCTTCTGCCAGCGGCGCGTGGGGGTGCCGGCGACCCATGCCACCACGGTACTCTGCGGGCCACCGGAGTCATTATGGTGGTTCGTTTTTTCTCCCATCTGCGCCTGCAGTCATCTCGGGACCCGAGCTTCACTGCGAAGGCTTCAATTTTCCGTTGTGGTCCAATTTCGTCATCTCTAATCACCCCGTGCATCAAGAACAGAATAGTGGTGGGTCTGGTCTTGTTCGTTAACCCGCACCCACTGCGTTAGAGGTTCAATTCGTCACCCAAAAATTTAAACGCCAAGTACAAGGGTATAATTCTCATAAAGGAAAAATATACAAATTTTCCCCTACCTCAACAATTGATGTCGAACTTCGGCGTCGTGGTAGAAGGCGTCTCAGGGAAAGGGATTGTAGGCATCGTTGGAGTGTTCCGAGGAGGAAGTGGCGTCTCCTCTCTTGTCGCGGAGAATATAAAGGGATGGCGCGTCATCGTTCTCCGAGGAATCGGTGTTTCTTCATCGAAAGAGGCGTCGTTCTTCGTCAGAAGTCGGCATTCTTCCAAAATCTCAAGAGCTCTTCCGATCTTCCTCGCACAATTAAAGATCTTCCACCAAATTAAATAATAGGCTCCTCCTATTATTTAATTACACATGCAAAGAAACTCCCAAAATTAAATCAACACATTTAATAACGTGTTGACAATTGATTAAAGGAAGGGAGAGGTAGATCCCCATTAATTAAACGCATTGGAAAATAATTAATAGGGAGGGTTTTCAAAAATTAAAGAGGGGGTTTTAAAGAGTTAGAGGGAAATTGAATGGTTGGGGCTCGTGTGGGCCCCACCTCCCTAACATCCACCCTTGGGAAGTTAGGTGGATGTGGGTCCCACCCTTAACTACCCATTGGGGGAATTTAACCTCCCGAAAATAAAATTGTACAAACAATCTTATTCACCTATTAATTAAACCCCAAAATATAACTTCAAACCCACTTAAAACACAACTGTGATAAATATCCCCTTAAGAAATTATCGGTGTTGCGAGTTCATCGGTGCCCTCGGAATTCAATTCCGGGCACCGGTTCAAGAGATAGAAAATCTTGCTCATTCGTTCACTGAACGTACCCGAGCTGAACTTCAGAAATTGATTACGAGCACACCGGGCCTCAGAATCAAGCGATGTTAGAAGCCACAGACTCGTAAAATTACAAAGTATTTAAAAATAAATTTCCTTGAAATTTCAAGGTCTTTACATTACTCCCACCTTAGGGATTTACGTCCCCATAAAGCTATAAAATAAACTAGGGAAACAAATGAGGGTACTGTGCACACATATGAGCCTCCCGCTCGCATGTGCTCTCCTGGAGGTTCCCGTACTGCCAATGAATGAACACAAGAGGAATCGACCACCCACATAGGACCCACTCCTATCGATCCTCGATCTCCACCGGAACCGCCGCAAATGTCACCCCGTCATTGATGTCCAGCTCCCTATGGTCGATGATATGCGTCGGGTCGGGCACGTATCTCCTTAGCTGAGATACGTGGAAGACGTCGTGCACCCTGTGCAACTGAGGTGGAAGGGCCAGGCGGTAAGCCACCTCGACTACTCTATTGAGGACCTGAAAAGGCCTGATGAAGCGTAAAGATAACTTTCCGCCCCGTCCAAATATCCGCAATCCACGCTAAGGTGAGACCCGTAAGAAGACGTGGTCACCATCCTCGAACTCTAGTGGCCTCCGTCTCCTATCAGCATAGGACTTTTGTCTGCTCTGTGCAGTCCTCATCTGCTCCGGGATGATCTGAACATTCTCCGTCATAGCCTGAATCTTCTCTGGTCCTACAAGTGCTGACTCCCCAGGGTCAGTCCAGCACAGAGGTGATCTGCAAGGTTGGTCGTACAATACCTCGTATGGTGTCATTCCGATGATGGAGTGGTAGCTGTTGTTGTACGAAAACTCCACCAAGGGTAGGTGGTCCTCCCAGCTGCGACCAAAGTCAAGGACACATGCACGGAGCATGTCCTCGAGTGTCTGAATGGTCCTCTCCGTCTGGCCGTCCGTCTGAGGATGAAAGGCAATTCCCAGGCATAGCTGCATCCCAAATGCCTCCTGCAACCCCTTCCAAAGCTGGGAAGTAAAGAGAAAATCTCGATCGAAGACGATAGATGATGGAACACCATGATGCTATACGATCTCTTGGACGTAGAGGCTTCCCAAGCTCTCTACTGAGCTCTTCTCTCTGATCGGTAGGAAGTGGGCCGACTTGGTGAGTCGGTCTACGATCACCCAGATGGTGTCGTGTCCTTTGGTAGTACGTGGAAGCCCCGTCATGAAATCCCTAGATATCCCGTCCCACTTCCACTCTGGGACCTCTAAGGGTTTTACTAAGCCTGCAGGTACCTGGGGATCTACCTTCAATTGCTGACAAGTGAGGCATAGAGAAACGAACTCAGCTACATCCTTCTTCAAACCCAGCCACCAGTGTTGTCATCTAAGGTCCTGATACATATTCACTACCCCTGGATGTACCTATAGAAAGGAAGTGTGTAACTACCTCAGCACCTCCTCTTGTAGTGCAACTGGTACCATGGTACGTCCCCTAAAGAGGATGACATGCTCCTCGCCTTCAGAAAATCCATCGGGTGCCAGCCCTAAGGATATTTGAGCACGTCGCACCTCACAGTCAACATCCCCATGTTGGGCCTCTCCGTCCCTATAAAATAGTGGAAGAGTGACTATGAGGGACTGTAGATAAGTTGTCCCATCTTTATCCATGAAGGATATCTGCAAAGCGGCTAACTAATCTGTCACCTCTCCAAGTAGCTGGATGCCCGATCTCCTGCTGATAGGATCAGCCACAACGTTCCCCTTCCCAGGAGTATAGACAATCTCAAATTCATAATCCTGGAGGAACTCAAGCCATCACTGTTGTCTCAGGTTCAGGTCCTTCTATGAGAAAATGTACCTGAGACTCTGGTGGTTAGAGTAGACTGTAAAGCGATTGCCCATCCGATAGTGTCGCCACATCTTCAGGGCGAAGACCACTGCTGCTAACTCCAGGTCATGGGATGCGTAGTTATGCTCCTGCTACCTCAACTGTCGTGAACCGTAAGCGATCACTGCTCAATACTGAATTAGGACACACCTGAGTCCGGTCCCTGATGCATCGTAGTAAACTACGTACCCTATGCCCTCCTCTAGCACCCTCAATATGGGTGCACTGGTGAATCTCTACCTCAGCTCCTGAATGATCTGCTGACATCTGTCTGACCACACGAAGGGTTTCCCCTTCTTCGTCAAAGCTGTAAGCGGTGCTGAAACTCTGGAGAAGTAAGGAACAAATCTTCGATAGTACCCAGCCAGACCTAGGAAACTCTGCACCTCCTTCATGCTCCTGGATGGCTCCCAAGAAAGTACTGCCTCGATCTTCGCAGGATCCACTGCAACTCCCACCTCAGAGATGAAGTTCCCTAAGAAGTGAACCTCTCGAATCCAGAACTGGTACTTTAAGAGCTTACCATAAAGCTGGTGCTCTCAGAGTGTATCCAATACAACCCACAAGTGGTAGGTGTGCTCCTCCTCGGTAATCGAGTAAATCAGTATGTTGTTAATGAAGACTACGACAAACCAATCGAGGTATGGCTGGAAGATCCTATTCATGAGACTCATGAAAACTGTTGGGGGATTGGTCACGCCGAAGGGCATAACCAATAACTCGTAGTGGCCATACCGACACCTGAAGGCCATCTTCTGCACATCCTCATCTCGAACTCTGAGCTTCTGATAGCCTGGCATGAGGTCTATCTTCAAGAACCATCGTTCTCCCTTGAGCTGATCGAACAGGTCGTCAATCCTCAGAAGGGGGTATGTGTTCCTCACAGTCACCTGGTTTAGGAGACAGTAGTCGACACACAGTCGCAAGCTCTCATACGCCTTCTTGGTGAATAAAATTGGAGAAGCCCAGGGTGAAACACTGGGTCGGATGAAACCTTTCCACTGTAAGTCATCCAATTGTACCCACAGCTCACGAAGCTCGACGGGAGCCATCCGATATTCTAGAGTAGATATCAGTGATGTCCTGGGGTATAGGTCTATGTATAATTCTACCTCCCTGTGAGGAGGTAATCTCAGAACATCGTCAGGGAAAACGTCCGCGTACTGATCCACCACAACAGGAAAACTCGGAATACACACATCAACTGCTCCGAGGATGAGACTAGCCACCTAATTTGTGATCGGCGTCCTCCTCCTCTGAGTAAGACCATCATGTGCTAAAAATGCTTCCTTCTCACCAATGAAGGTAAACCTGGTCCCGTTCGTGCAGATACACCACACTTCGCACCTAATGCAGTCGATCTGAGAATGGACTGTAGATAACCAATCCATACCCAAGATGACATTGTAAGGCCTCGACGCCGCTACAAGAAGATCACAGTTGAAGCTCTCACCTCCTAGAGTAAGCTCACACTGCCAGAACCAGTTCCTAATAATCGACTCTAATCTCGTATGAGTCTATAGATGTAAGGATCGAGCCAACGGCTCTGTCGGAATCTCCGAGCTCCGAACAAGGGCAGGGGCAATAAAATAATGACTCGCTCTTGTGTCTATAAGAACTGCAGCAAGGGTGGAGTATACACAGATAATACCTCGAATCATCTTAGGTGCACTGTGGTCATAAGCCTCCGCTGCCTGGAGCTGAGTTTTCCTCTTTCCTCTAGCTCTCGGTGGTTGGGGTGGACCTCCTGGTGGTGGTGCTGGTAGATCCTCGAAACGTCGTCCACCACCCGCTTCTCGGCCAGCTCCTCTGCCTCGTCCGCCTTCTCCTTGCCGAATGCCATGTTCGAACCTCTGCCTCTGCATAGGAGGTCCCTCCACTGTCTGTTGCTCGTCTTCATGGAGGGTCGGGCAGTCACGAGCCATGTGGCCCTGCCCGACGCATGCATAACACAGTCTGCTCCTCGTAAGGCTAGCAGTGTGCAATGTTCCCCGCACAGCCGAACCTGTATCCTGAGGCCGCCCACCTGACGGCCTGGTCCACTTGGACCCCTATGACATCTGTCGACTACCGACTGTAGAAGACTCTACTCCGTTCCGTCCTGCAGTGGGTCTCGCTGCTAGTGGCTGCTTAGAAAGAAAGATCTCCACTAAAAGGGATCACTCCAGCAATCCTGCCTGCATTAGGATGCTGAGGGGAATCGTCGAAGCTCTGATCTCATGCCTCAGTCCTTGCTCAAAGGTCTGGGCCCGGAAAAATGGGACCCATACCATGTCCGTGGAGTAGTGTGAGAGGTCGGTAAATCTCGCCTAGTACTGGGCTACTTTCATGCTTCCCTGTCGCTGCTGTAGTAACTCCTGGATGCACACCGCATGGAGGGTGGCTGGTACAAACTCCAAGCGGAAGAGGCTCTCAAAGTCCGTCCAAAGTAGTGATGCCTCTTCGTGCACCTGGAGCATCAGACTCCACCATCTACTTGTTGTCTCATGCAGGGGACTCACGGAAAAGATCACTGTAAGGTCTGCTGGTGTCCCTACCAATCTGAAGACTCTGACGATGGCCTCCAGCCAATCCTCAGCGGCCTGAGGATCCGTCTCTCCACGGAACCTGGGAGGCCTCTGTCTCTGAAACTCGTGCAACGTGCTCAAGTGGCATGCACTCTCTACCACTGGGGCTGGTAGCATTAGTGGCTCAGTGGGTAGTGGTACCGCTGGTGCCTCCACTGTAATGGGGCCCTGCATCGAGGCCTCGTCACTCGGTGGGCTGTCATCCCGCACGTAACTAGGAACCCTGGCTAACTGCCTTCGTGGGGCCATCCTGAAAAGAAACAGGTGTTCCACGGTCAAATAGTATACCTTGTGAGCTAATACAAAGTAATCACAAAAGAAAACTTCTGAAAGGAAACACACACGCAATCGGTGTTTTCGTGCACTGAGTCAGAAATCAGAGGTCAGGGTCCTGGTGTATGGATATGTCGGCCGCCGCAAAAACATTGGACTCCCTGTACTGAAAACAACACTCAGTACTCTTAACACTATTGCTTCCTAGAAAGGAAAGATCAGAGTCCTGATTTCTGCGATAGAACCTCCCTCTAATACCAATTTGTCACCACCCGTCCTCAGAGCCCGTGTTGTGACAACCCCAACCCCACCTTCCATAGGCCAGGGGCTGGCGACTAGCACCAAAGGTGTAAATCCCGAAAAAAGGGAAGGCATTGCCTTTTATAAAGTAAATGACAACACAACAGAGTACGCAAGTGAAGTAAGTACTAAGTAAAATTGGGTACAAGGTAAGTAATGAAAAGTAAATGGGCCAGTATACATACCCAACTGAAAGTACAGTACCACTGAAAAGAAAATACAGCAGTAGTAAAGTAAAATAGCAACACCGAGTCGTCCTCTGGAAATCCCACCTAAAGGGTGGGTACAGATAGTCTCCTCAGCTCCTCAGGTCTGGCCGTCTGCTCCAAGTACGTACCGCCAAGTGGTCCACCTCCGGGTATCATCCAGCTCCACAAGCCTCCACCTCGATCAGTGATGTCAGCCATATGCATCCAACACAACATAGTGCGGGCATAGCCCGTGCAGGGGTGAGTATACGATACTCAGTAGGGACCCCGAGACCCCCGAAAGTCTCTCAGAATCCACGAAGGATAAAACAAAAAGGAAAGATACAATCACAAAGTATCAACCGACATTACTTAGGTATATGCCCATACATATACCTAAGTCGTCAATTATAGAACGGCTCCAACTCTCGATCCCAAACACAACCTAGTCCACAACGGAAATCAAGTCAATCACATCGATGATAATGATTGAAAATCAAGACTCAGCTCACACAGTTTTACATATTTCGTATAGAGATAGAGATGACCAGATGTATTCACTGATTCATCTAAACTGTCAGACCCACACAGGATACAAGTCCAGTTAAGCTGTCGGACCCACACAGGATACAAGACCAACTACTCTGCCAGACCCACACAGGATACAAGTACAAAGGTGAATAATGCTGGACCCACACCGGATTCAATTAGAGTATTCATCGTCGCCGAACCCACGGAGGATCCCAGTATGGTAGTCATCACTATCGAACCCACGGAGGATTACAGTATAGCAGTCGATGCAGTCGCAGCCAGCTCTAGGGTTCTCGCACACAACATGATCGATTCTGGGAGGGTCTGCTCCTCGAGCAAGAGATTCGATACATTAAATGTCACAAAGTCCAGAGTTGATGTATCCCAAAGTTCTGTCTCGTCAAAATAAATCCAACACGACAGATGGTGCATCAATAGAACGCCCGGTCTGAGAGTTATTGGCTTTTCCGTCCGAGGGGCCCGGTTTATTTTTAAGCCTAAACCAACCCGATCATACTCCAAATACATCCAAACCTCAAGTGGAGTATTCCAAAAGAACCGTCTCAACAAAAGGTATTCAACGCAGTTGACGGCACGTCAATCGGACGTCTGGTCCTTAAGTTATAAGTGTTTCCGCTCCAAGGGCCCTGTAGGTTTCGGGTTCGAACCAACCCGGCCATACCCAAACTTTTCCAAAACCTCGAGTGTAATATAACTAAATGACCGACTCGATCTAAGGATTTCTACTCAATTGACGTTGTGTCGATCGGAGTTCCGTAGCTCATGTAATGGGCAAAAGACCGAGAAACGATTCGAATTGGGGGTTTGGGCCCGGTCCGACCCGGCCCAACCCCCCTGGGTCGGCTCGAACCAGGTCAACCCGAACGAGGTCTAGGTCCGGCTTGAACCGGTTCAAACCACCCCGGCCCGACCGGGGGGGGGGGTTGTGCGCTGGCTCAGCCAGTTGGCCGAGCAGGGGTTGTGGCCCCCGTTTTCCGTGGATGCGGTGCCAGGGTGGCGCCGCTGGTCATCCCAGATCCTGCGCGGAAACCAGATCCTCTGTCCTCACCACCGTTGCCGATGCCGCAGCGGGCTACTGCCAGCGGTGCACCAGGGCGCCGCCGCCTCCAGGAGGCCAGCTGATGTTGGTCGTTTCCTCTGGTCGACGGTGCCGTCGCGCCCCCGAGGTACTCCGCGGGCCACTGGAGTCATTCTTGTGGTCCGTTTTTGCTCTCGTCTGCGCCTGTGGTCTTCTCGGGACCCGAGCATTACTGCGAAGGCTTCGATTTGCCATTGTGGTCCCGTTTCGTCGTCGATAATCACCCCACGCATCAAGAACAAAATAGCGGTGGGTCTGGTCTTGTTCGTTAACCCACACCCACCGCGTTAGATGTTCAATTCGTCTCCCAACAATTTAAATGCCAAGTACGAGGGTATAATTCTCATAAAGATAAAATATACAAATTTTCCCTTACCTAAAAAATTGATGTCGAACGTTGGCGTCGCGGTAGAAGACATCATGGGGAAAGGGATAGTAGGCGTCATCGGAGCATACTGAGGAGGAACAGGCATCTCCTATCTTATCGCGGAGAATAGAATGGGGCGGCGCGTCATCGTTCTCCTAGGAACCGGCGTTTCTTCCTTGAAAGAGGCGTCGTTCTTCATCGGAAGTCAGCGTTCTTCCAAAATTTCAAGATCTCTTCTGATCTTCCTCGCACAACGAAATATCTTCCAGCAAATTAAATAATAGGTTCCTCCTATTATTTAATTACACATGCAAAGAAACTCCCAAAATTAAATCACCACATTTAATAACGTTTTGACAATTGATTAAAGGAAGGGAGAGGTAGATCCCCATTGATTAAACATGTTGGAAAATAATTAATAGGGAGGGTTTTCCAAAATTAAATAGGGGGTTTAAACGATTTAGAGGTAAATTGAATGGTTGGGGATCATGTGGGACCCACCTCCCTAACATCCACCCTTGGGTAGTTAGGTGGTTGTGGGTCCCACCCTTAACTACCCATGGGAGGAATTTAACCTCCCTACAATAAAATTGTACAAAAAATTTTATTCACCTCTTAATTAAACCCCAAAATATAACTTCAAACCCACTTAAAACACAACTGTGGTAAATGTCCCCTTAAGAAATTACTGGTGCTATGAGTTCATCGGTGCCCTCAGATTTCAATTCTGGGCACCGATTCAAAAGATTGAAAAACTCTCTCGTTCGTTCACTGAACGTACCTGAGATAAACTTCAGAAATTGATTCTGGGCACACCAGGCCTCAGAATCAAGCGACATCAGAAGCCACAGACTCGTAAAATCCCAAAGTATTTAAAAAAAATCTTGAAATTTCAGGGTCTTTACAGTTCATCTTATGATGGATTACCACCGAATGAGGTTTAAAATAGCTTACCGCTGAATGAGGTCACAATGGCTTACCGCTGGATGGGATGTCAACGGATTACTGCTAAATAGGGTCACAAAGGCTTATAGCTGGATGGGGTCAAACCGATGTGAAGGAGGTCGGAACAACCGAGTGGTGGTCTTGAACCTCAAGGAGGCTTCCTATGTACCTTGCCTTGACATGGATCAAAGTCCCCATAGTTTGGGATGGTTGGGGCTTACGCTCTGAGACGTCGCAAGGTGGTGGGGTTTGAACCTCGTGGAGGCTTCCTACGTACCATTCCTTAGCATGGATAAATGTCCCCGTAGTTCGGGTTGGTTGGGGATTATGCTCTGAGATGGCCCAAGGAGGTGGGGCTTGAATATCGTGGAGGCTTCCTATGTACCATGCCTTAGCACAGATCAAAGTACCCGTAGTTCGGGTGGGTTGGGGCTTACACTCAGAGACGGCCCAAGGTGAGAGAGATTGGTACTTACTCTGAGATGGAGGCCCGTGAGGGTCGGGGCTTACTCCAGGGTGGAGGCTCGTGAGGGTTTGGGCTTACTCCAGGATGGAGGCCCATGAGAGTTAGAGATTACTCCAGGGTGGAGGCCCGTGTGCCGCTGTGGAATGGCAATGGTGAATGGGACTTATGAAAGGAAGTTGCCCGGGTGCCGCTATGGAGCGGCAATGGTGAATGGGGCTTATGCAAGGATGCTGCCCAAGTGCTGCTATGGAGCAGAAATCGTGGATGGGGATTACACAAGGATGTTGCCTGGGTTCTGGTATGGAGTGGAAATCGTGGATGGGGCTTATGCAAGGAAGCTGCCCGGGTGCTACTATGGAGTGGCAATCGTGGATGAAGCTTATGCAAGGAAGCTGCCCGGGTGCCGCTATGGAGAGAAAATCGTGGATGGGGCTTACGCAAGGATGTTGCCCATGATGTCTTCCTCATGTATGGCCATGAGGGAATCTGAACCCACTAGTGGGTTGAGGCCTTCACCTATGCACTAGTTCACAAGAATGATAACGCCAAGGGTGTTGGAATCAGTTCGAACAAATGGAGAAGAAAAGTGTGAATCACATTCACAACATTCGAAATGCGGTGAGGGCTGAGTGACGATGTAGGGTGACTGTTGACTATGGCAGAAACACATCATCCATATCGTGTTAGCTTGAAATGGGGACAAAAAAATTAGGGTCGACTGTTGACCATGTTCGAAACACTGGACCTGACTCAAAGTGTTGTCCAAATTCTTCTGGGGCATTGTCCAAGGACGGTAGGTGAGCCAATGTGGCATGGGACCAGGCCGTTAGGGGGTCCCTTCAGACATGGAAGTGGATGAGGATCTGAATGAAGGACACACAAAGCGTGAGGTGGAGTGATGGAATGTTTTAATGGATTCCAAAGCTCTTGAAATTACGCCATTGTAATCATGGCATTAGGCATCTTATGCTTGGAGAATAAGGTATCTCTTGTTTCGAGTAAGAGTCATCCTATGTTTGGAACATTGGGTGAACTAAAATTTATAGTCATGTAGATAGGAATATTGGAATCTCATAATTTTCACATAATGAATCTCTTATTTAGAGAAAGAGGCGTCCTAGGATTGGAACATAGGGTGTACTACAGTTTATAGTCATGTAGAAAGGACTGTTGGCATCTCATGCTTGGAGCATAAGGCATATCTTGTTAGGAGAAAGAGGCATCCAATGTTTGTCATATAGGGATTAATAAAGTTTAAAGCATATAGATATGACTATTGGCATCTCATGCTTGGAGAATAAGGAATCTATTGTTCAAATCAAGAGGCATCCTATATTTGGAACATAGGGATTACTACAGTTTAGAGTCTTGTAGATAGGACTGTTGGCATAAGGTGTCAGGGAATGGATGGTGTTGGGTCTTACGCGAGGGCGGCCCTTTAGGGTTCAACCTAGTATAGGAGCCAAGTGATATGGTTTGGGAAAGTTACTTGAGGAATGGTTCGACTCAAGGTACTTGGGGAATTGATGATGAGAATAACAACCCACGACATGGGTAACAAACCAACACGAATTTGTCAACTGAAGGTGTTCTCACTATGTGCGGAGGAGTATCTCAAATCATGGAATTCCATAGGTGGAAGGTGGGAGTGCATAAGGGCGCAATGGAAAATCCTGACATCCCAGCCTGAAAAGTTCGCAGATCATGGGCTCACGGAGCATGATCTCGTGAAGTAGCAACATAAAGGAAGCTTCTCACGGAGCTGCTTCACGAAGGAAAGTGGAGCTCAACGAACAGAGAGATCGGCCGCCCAAGGGGTGGAATAGCCCTCCAAGGGGTGGAGTGGCTGTCTGGAGAATGGGGGTGAGCTGGGTATTTATAGGAAAGGGGCGCCGCGAAGCAGAGCGCGCTTGGCACGAAGATAGATCTTGCTCCGTGGTGGTCCGCGAACGTCAAATGTGGTCGTGGAGCATCCCGCCTCCTATCTTCACGGCGGGTCTTCACGGTGGGTCGCAAATGTCAAAGGGGTTTGTGGAGGCTCCCACCTCCTTTCTTCATGGAGGGTCTTTGAGGAATGTCGTGAACTTCAAAAGGGTTCACAGAGCCTCCTGCCTCCTTGCTTCACGGCAGCGCTCCACGATCGCGGAGGAGGGCTTCGCGGACAAGCTTTGCGAACCAGTTTTCCAGCCCAACTTCAAATGACCATAACTCCTAATCTGTAACTCTGATCATGCCCTAGGACCTACCAAATTGGAGATTTCAAAAATTTCTACAATCTTGGATTGTGCATGGAAGCATCTTGAAAATTTTGGGGATGTGTTTTCTGGTGCCAACAATTATCACTGAGGAAAATATATAGTGGAAGTATTAAAATGAAACATCGAAAATGTGGGAAAAACATAAAACACTATACTATAAACATTGATAAATGCTAAATATGAAGAAATCATGATATAAAAAGTCATAAGATTTATTAGTTTCACTACCTAACACATTTTAGGACCAATCATGAGACAAAAACATTAACCAACTCATTAGAGTGCTATATAATTCCAGGCACACCCATCACATTGATTTCATTATCATGATTATGTATGCCACATAGATCATATCAAATGGAATCATTAATCATCATATATTATTCCATGATAATTTACTAGGTAATACAAAAATGTAAGTCCCACAAAAAATAAATATATTTTCATACAGTTGAAAACTCTTGATAAGAAATCGGTATTGGTATTCACAACACAATTGTTTGGTATGGAAAAATCAGAATGAAATTTTGGCAGCCAAAAGAGGGTGTATAAATGTTTATGGAAGGGATTAATATTAGTGGAAGTGTAATATCATCATTTAGAAATAAAATTTATAGTAATGTGGATATTTAATAACACACCCAATCATAAGGAATTGTTTATAAAATATATAAGATAATGAAGAAACTTGAATAAAGATGAGAATGAGAACAACCCTACCAAAATGTTTGCACAGTAACGAGCATACATAAGGGCTCATGGGAGGTAATAATTAGTGTGAAATGGTACTATAATAATTTATAAATTAAATATTAATTAATATGGATAGGGATTAAAATAACCCAACTTGAAAAAACTATAATTAAGATTCTTAACAAGAAATATGTTCTTGAATAAAAAGATATTTGGAGATCCCTTACTAAATTTCAGCATGGTAACATCTTAGGAAAATTCCATAATGAGAGGTGATAAATTATATCACATTATTATATTATCAAATATAAATTATAGAGATCATTATAATTACATGTTATCTAAACCAATTTTTATTCAAAAGGATAATTACAAAGAAGGTTCTTTATTGGAAATGAGAAGATAGAAATCCCTTACCTTGAGAGGGTGATTTAAATGATCCGGAAGATATTCTTGAGAATTTAGTGGAAACATGGTAGGACTATAGAGATCGTAAGGTAGATTATGGACGTTCTATAAGGATACTGAGTGAAGTAAAATTTGTTATTGGGTAGGATTGTATGTGAAAAGAGAGAGGAAACATTATTATTTATCAAACTTAGGTTTTAGACTATATATAAAGAAATGACCAACACCAAAAATCATCAAACGGTTTATTCTCATCATTTCTTCTAAATAATGGTGTTTTTAATTAATTTATATTTCATAAGTTTGAAAATATTAATATAAAAAATTTTTTGTGTCAAATTGTGTCATTTTTTATAATGAAATTATTTAAAAATTTTAAATTATATTATTGGTTTTGGTGGATTCATAAAGGATATATAATGATAAAGAAATAAATTTAATATTATGTTATTTAAAATTGGATACATATATTTAGTCTTTGATACCCATTATAGTATTTTTTAGATCATCATTATTATGTCATTATGATGTCATAATTTAGATATTATATTTATACAATATTTATTTTTTACCCGAAAATTTGACTACAATAGAAAATTATAAAAAATTCACCGTTGGATAAATTCTATGTGTTGATTTTAAAAATATTATTCATTTTATCAAAATAATTTTCAAAATATCTGAATTTTTACTTTTAATATAATAATCTATATTTTTTGATAAATGTTGGGTTTTTTTTGACAATAATACTTTTCAAACCCTAATAAAATTTTAATTTGACTTCATAAAAATTATATGATCATTTATATTTAATAAAAATTATTTAATAATATTATTTTATTTTTTTCTCAAAAATAAATTAATTCATTGAGATAAAATATTTAATTTATTTTGAATATAACCCTAAAATAAAATGTGTGTTTTCTTGTATAAAAATAAAAATCATTTAAAATGTAACAATAATAAGATGAAAATTTATTCATTATTCCATAAAATAAACATATTAATATTATTAGGGTATTGATACAAATACCGTTAATACACCATCAAACTCCATATGGGTAAGGTGTGTTAAAAAGATACTTTCAAGGGGAAGTTCATCATACATGGTTTGCGAGGCGATCACAACGGTCTTGAACTTCTCCTACAAATGATTTTTCTAATGCTTATGTTTTTGAATATCAACATGGGCTTGGTAATTAAAATTTACCGGTGATGCTATCTCCTTGAAAATCTATGATATATGGGCTTTATAGTGTAGATACTTCAGTTTGAGACCATCACTTCCTTTGTATCTTTCATTTAGATTTTTTAAAACCCTATATTTATAGTAATCAAACAATTACTTTTCAACAACTATATTATCAATGGTGAGGATTCATGATAGTATTTTAAATCCAATATCATATAATTAAACCATATAAGTGCATTTTTTATATAAATATATAATATATAATTATTCATTTAATTAAATAACCTGAGGAATTTTATTAATAAAAGTTCGAGTCATTACATTGAGTATGTACTATATTTTTAATTCAATATAGAGTGAATTAATTAAATATATTTAAGTGATAGGTATGGCCCTATTATAGGTAGAACATCGATGTATTGATTGGACTCATGAGAAAAAATATGTGGTCGTATTAGTTGTGTAATTAGTGTATACCTACCCATATAAAGAATGTATCTTGAATAATACCTAGACTGAAAAAATTAGGATGTCTTAGTTCAGGAATTGATTGTAATATCATTAATGGACACCATCTTGCAATTTCATTAGTGAGAATTTAGTTATCCTTATTGATGTGATTACATTCATCAATGGAATAATTTTATGCAAAACTTATTTATTAAATTCAATATATATTGATTATTAACTATGTCCTATAGGTATTCCTTATCTAATCATAATAGATTACATTGTTTGTTTTACGTTTAGTATTATTTGATCCCACCATTTTTTATATTTTCATATCCCCAGTACTTGAAGAAGAAATGATTGAATGAACATAAAGGAAGTGATAGTATTTTTCATGCTATGTATTATTTATCTAAAGTAATATATAAGTTATGTATGTATCTAGGCCCACATGACTTCTAAATTGATCGAACAATTATGGTTATAAAACCTTGAATATTTAACCATTATAATGAAGTATACATCGACTCTAGGTTACAGGAGTTTGGTTAATTATATATGAAATCAGAAGAAGTTTAGTGTTACCCTCATGAGAAAATATTTAGTAGAAATAGGAATAATAAACATTAAAATAAACCCCTTGAATGATTTGTGACATTTAAAAAAATTATGTTATTGATGAATATACATAATTTGATAAGATTATTAGGTTTCTTCTATTATTGAGATTTATTTAATAAAGGATGTATGGGAAATAATGTCAAGACACATAGCTAATGTATGTATAGTTCTTCTAAGAATGTAAATACAATGGGTGTGGGAGATGAGTAGATCATGATCATATTATGGTAACTAACCATGTTTTTGAAATATGACTATGATTGTATGGATAAAAATTCTCATTCATGACATGATTCAACTATTTTGGACAACTTTATGTGACAAAATCCTTTAACATTTAATTGAACTACTAAGCCAATTTTATGTAAGTACTAGATCATGTCCCCTGAACTGATATTCCTTGAATTGGGATATAATTAAATGGTAATAGTTGCAATTATTTTGAAATGTTTAATGTGAGAAACTAATCAATGGTTATCATTGACCTAGAACAATAAAGTTGTTGATGGAATAAAAAGTTTGGAATAGAAAACTTTTAATGTTATATTCATTGAGAAATAATTTCTTGGAGGGAATTGAGTTGAAATGGATAGAATATTATTATAAATTAACTATAATGAAGAGTAATTTGTTATAGAACGTGAGGGAAGAATCATGAGATTATAAAGGCATGAAAGGGACTCCATATGTATTCTACAATTCATGATAGGATATTTTTTTAATGATATTAGGACAAATCATTGAAATGAATCATCTTACCAAATGTTTTTTACATATGATGATATATTATCATGTCCTACCAGGACACCAGTCCCATATCATAAAGGTAAATAATGAAAATATGAGGTTAACT
This sequence comes from Viscum album, assembly GCA_963277665.1. Classification (NCBI taxonomy): domain Eukaryota; kingdom Viridiplantae; phylum Streptophyta; class Magnoliopsida; order Santalales; family Viscaceae; genus Viscum; species Viscum album. The sequence goes on along the minus strand of OY728122.1, from coordinate 2,107,039,298 downwards.
ATGAACCAATAAAAAATGTTTCAACAAATAATAAATGAATGATGGTGTTTCCAACATGTTATAATCATGTAAATAAAAAACATGATAAATTCTTAAAGTGAATGGTGGTTCAATACATGTTTGATGATAAGGGCCATATGGCTCATGGAAGAAAGGAAAATAATGAAACCATTATTTTCTAGTGCATCAACTATTGGGGTATGAGGAATTGTCCAAACCAATTACCCAATATATGAGAGAACATACTATTAAATAGGGGAAGGGGTAAATTAAAAGAATATGTGATAATTATAGACGATATTTATGTTTCTAATGATGTGTTGGTTGGTAAATTGATCATTTACTCAAATTTAACAAATCCATTGTTTGATTCTGGATCATCACACTCTATAATGTCTTCCACTTTTAAAATTAAAATTAATTATTCTCTAAGAACCTTACGAATAGTGTATTTAATTGAGACTAATAGTAGAAATATTATCTAAACAACTAAATTTTAATAACTTGACATTATTAAAAATAATGATATCCTATTTCTAATAATTTTTTTTATAAAAATAGTTTATTTTTATGTATTCAATAGTATAGATTTAGAATCCAAGTGTAATGTGAAAATATTTCTCCCAGATAATGAGATTATGATTTGTGATAGATATATTAAATAACATTTCAATAGAGGAGGAACATCATTATATGGATCATTTCTTGATCTACATCTGATATCAATTGTAAATGAAATTTTGGTAGAAGAAGAGAAAACAAAACATTTGTAATGAATGGTATCCTTTGAATTGAAAATATAAAAATTATATGATCATTAATGGATGTGTTTCTTAAAGAGTGACCTAGAAATACACCGTGGTATGAAGTTAAATTTTACATTAAACTCATCCATGATGTGAAAATTATATGTAAGACCTACTAAATAATGGCCATATTATAATTAGTGGAGCTTATGAAAAAATGTATCACTTTTTTAATAAGTTATTCAATTTACAGAGTGTCTTATCATAGGGATACCCTTTGATATTTGTTAGTAATAAGGATTGTTCAATGTGGTTATTCACCGATTATAAGGAAATCAATGTTATATATATATATAATAAATATCATTTTCATTACATTGATGACCTATATTATCATCTTGATGGAGGTAAATATTTTTACATTTTTTATATTAATTCAATGTATCCACAAGTTTATTTACGCAAATATTATATTCAAAAGACAATATTTCACAAAAGGTATGGAAATTAGGATTTTGCCATAATTCCATTTGGATTGACTGGTGAACTCCATATTTTTATGGATCTTATGAACAATGTATTTAATGATTACCTATCTAACATTTGTTTTTTATTTATTGATGAGATCTTGGTATACTAAAAATTATTTTATGATCATGATATCTAATTGAGATTAATTATTCTAACTCTTAAAGAGAATTAGTTATATATGATATTTTTTATGTGTGAATTATTGATGTAAGTAATTTCTTTCCATGGACATATTGTCTCTATTGATAGAATTTTATATGAACTTCCAATTAAAAAGTATATAATGAATTTTCTATACGAATGAATATAACTAATATACCTAGCTTTTGGGATATCATTTTACTATTATCATTTTAATCCACACATTTATTAACTTTCAAACCCACATACAAATTTGACACATATAGGGTTTACATTTGTATGGTCAGAAAGATGAAATAAATTTTTATGAATAACATAAGAGTATATTGCTAAATAGATCGATACTAATATTACCCTCGAGAATGGATGGTTTTATTATATATTTTTATTAATTTAATTTAGGACCTATATGTATCCTTAACAAGAATAGAAGAGTTATTACTTATTAACTAAAATAGATATTGATCCACTGTTATACTTTTTATCCCATGATCTTGAATCTATAGCAATGATCATTTTATTTAACAAATGGATTTATTATCCATTCATTAAAACATGTGACATAAATACAGATCACAGAAAATTGAAATATGGATTTTGAAAAAAAAATCTATATGAGACAAAAGGATAAGGCTAGAGAAAGTCAAGTATTTTGAAATCACAATACACTACCAAACAAGAAAGTTAAATAATGTTGTTAATGATAATATTAGAATCATTCATAGATTTTTTATTGAAATGAAAGCATATAAAGATCGTATAATTATGAATTTAGTCAAGATGGATATGGGAAACCTTAGGGAAATGGAAACATCACTCATTTTCCAAATGATTATCAAACCATATATACTAAATATTATAAAAAGGTCCCAACATGATGATAAATTTTTGAAAAAGAAATTGAATTTCATGAATTAAGGGAATATGGAAGACATTTATAATGAATTTGGTATGCTAAAATCCAGAAAGATGATGTTTGTTCCATTTACAATTGAGTTTCAAAAGGAATTATTAGTTTAAAATTGTAGCTCTAATTTCCCTATCTACCAGAATAAAACCAACATATATAGGGATTTAAAATAAATTTTATGGTGGGATAATGTGAATTGAGAAATTATTTACAATGTATCATGATACTTGTTTTTTAATAGGTAAATGTTGTGAAACAACAACCTATAGGATTCATGATATATTTACCTACTATTTTATAGAAGTGGGACAATATTACAATGGGAAGGTTTTCTACATTTGCAAAGACACATTAAATAAATGATGTTATATGGTTTATTAACACTTACCTTACAATGTCTATACATTTTCACCCAATAAGGGAGGATCTACCACTGTATCCCCTCTCTCAGTTCTATATAAATGATGTTGTGAGTCTTCATGGTTTAGTTATTTTGATTTTATCCAACACTGAATCATTATTTAATTTAATGTTTTTGAAAATAATTTATAATGATCTCGACATAGAGTTAAATTAAAGAAATAACTTGTCATCCATTAATGTATAAAAATTTTGAAATTACTATTTAAACAATATAATGTACATTTTAGTCTGGAACACTTGACTTTTTGGGTGTGTGGTATTAGAATTTACCTTCAGTAAAATTTTCATATAATAATATCATCCATTATATAATTCCAATGGCACTATTTGAATCATTGTATGGGAATATATGTACTAAAATTACTTTTTAGGACATTAATGAATATAATCTTTTAGGACCAGCAATTGAGAAGGTTACATTAATGAAATTTAGATTTATTCACCGTCATATAAAGGATGCCCAAATCTATAAAAAGATCTATATAGATATACAATGAAAGGATCTAAAATTTTATATATGGGATATGTTTTTCATGAAATTATTGTGATGGATATGTGTAATAATATTTTGAAAGAAGGGGAAACTATTTCCTATTTACATCGAGCCTCTTGAGAAGATTGAATGAATTATAACTATGGTTTACCTTTTTTTTAATTCTCCCCAACATCTCTAAATTGAATATTATGTTATGTATCTCATTATTAAAGATTTATATACTAGACCGAAAGAATGTAATCACTTTTGAGGAAATATAATTAGTTTATGATCCTTCTATTGTGCATGGCCTATCCAGGTTCATTACAATATAGCACATATAGAGAGGAATCATATGACTCAACTAGTAAAAGAACATTGGATTAATCATAACATATAGTAGGAAATGTGGAAAAATGAAAACTTCATTATAAATAACTACCCATATCTACTATTAATGTGAAATTATAGAATGTTTTGATGAACGTTTTCAATTATGTGGGACGTGAGAATTAAATATGTTAAGATAAGTCAGAATTCTTAAGAAATTTTTTCACAATGAATGTAGATTTATTGAGGAATATAACTAGAAAATAAATTCTTTAAAAATTAATAACATTAATTTGTTCTCATTAATTCATTTTAAAATTCATCTTTCCAAAATTAATTAATGGTGAATTTTTTAGATTATTCAGAGAGTGTGTATTTTTTGAGTGAATAGTGAAAAAAATTTACAAATATTATCAATTGTGTTACATTATAATGAAATAAAAATAACATTAATTATTATTAATATCCCAAATATATTTTTTTAATCAATAAAATTCATTAAAAAAATATAATTTTGAACTTATAAATCAAATATTAACAATATTAAAATCTACGTAATGTTTTCTTTAAAATAAAAATTCTTTTTTGTCCTCTATCTTAATAAATTATTCAAAAGGATTCATTCTGTTTTAGATTCTCTAGAAATAAAAATGTAGTCTCCCTTATTTAAAATAATCCAATTAATTCTATTGCAATCATCGTTATACTGTTTTTTTAAATAATTGTTTTTATTCTACAAATAAGAACTTTTCTAAAAGTTGTTTTCATTGTATTTTGTAAATATTTAATAAAATCAGTTCTTAAAAGAACTAAAAAATGACTATTAAAGGTATTTAATATTTTCTATCATAAAAAATTATATTTTTTAATAATTTATTCTTAATTTGTGGTTATATTGAACTATAATTGTGGTAAATATTTATCACATCGGTTAATTCGAAAATGAGTTAAAAGGATTAAAAATAATTGTTTAAGTCCTAAATATAACAAAAAAAATAACCATAAATGTTATTTTATTGTTTTATTTTTATCTTAATATTTCATTATTTAAATATTTAACATTTTAGAGACACATGACATTTGTTAGACATATATTATATAATAATTTTTATGTATTTACAAGCTCTATGACCACGTCACTTTCTAAAGGGAACAACATCTCCTCTATTCTCCGCACAACATAAGAAACATAAATATAAACATATCTTCTGAAATACCTCTATAAAATCCCTCCATACAACTTATAGGTTCTGGTATAAAAAAAGATACGTCAATAAGGATTATGTGATAATCTAAAAGCGATTAATAGATGAAGGGGTATATGTTTTACTACGAATTTTCATATTCATTTATTCTTAAACTTATTCTGAATAATAAATGACCATATAAACATAATTAAATCATTATATTAACCATAATGAGTTGTTTTTATGTAAATTATATATCCATTTTCTATATACATTAAATCCAATAAAAATGACAATGTTTCCCTTATATATGTACAACATACCTTCTCCATGTTGTACTGTAATTACTTTTTTGTCTCTAGTTTGAAAGGATGTTTTATAAATATGAAATTTATAAATTTATATAATATTTTTAAAATATTTTTTATTTTTTAAATATAATATATCATCTACCTTCTTACCCTTCCATCTACTAGAGGATGAAAACATTTTCCTTGCTTACATGTGGACTACTAACTCCATGAAACTATGTGATTAGTTTTCTATTACCAACCTAAATTGATAATTATAAAAATTTAAATATAGTTAGAAACTATATAATTTAAATTAAAAATAGATTTTTGGTAATTGAATAATCTCATAACACCTTTAAATATGGTTAATATACCAATGTAATTTTTATTTAATTGGCTAATTAATATTAAGTGGTTATTAGAAAAAAGAACTATTAGATGAATGGATTCAAAATGATTTATAGAAATGCCATAACTAATAAAATATAGATAAAAAGTATTATAATTAATTTATTTAATAAAATTAAATTTAAATTTCTTGATGTTATAACACATTTGAACCAGCATGAAAGGAAGGTAAAGGGTTTTCATCTCAATTCTCCGCCATTGATATATAGCATAAAATTTGCAATAAATTTATTTAAGATAGTTTATATACTAGAATTATAAAATATAATATCATGAATCACAATTCTATCAGGGTATTTCAAGTTTCAATTCATGTTATCCTATTTATTATTTTTTTGATTGAAAATTTATTATAGCCATAAAGTATTATTTTACAATCTCACTTTTATTCAGGTTTGTTCAAGTTTAACTTTAAATTATAAGAGTTATATTCTATTAATATTCATTTACTCCATATATATTTTTCACATCTATTTATTTCTTGGGTTCCTATGTTTATCTTCCTACTTTTTCATTACTTTCTGCTCAAAAGCGGAATTAATGTTTCGTTATAAAAACTAATTTTATTTCTTCTTTTAAATTAGAAATATTTTTCATCCATTTCCATATTCATCAATTTTTTAAATGGATAATTTTATACAAGTTTAAATAATTGGAAGAGTCTTTTTTTGCTATCTCTAAATTTCATTAAAAATATCTAAATAGAATAAATCTAAAGTTTTAAAAAAAATATTATTTAATTTTTAAAAAATTATTAAAGGAATATTCATTAGAAAATTAAAATAATAATGGATTCAACTACCCCCATTATCTTTATCCATTATTTATCATCCTCAAAATATTTCATGTTTTTTTAAATATTTTTCCATTATTCCTTGAATAGATCAGTTTTTATTTTAAAATAAATTATAATTAAATTCTAAATGGAGGAAAATAATTTTATAAATCAATTATATTTTTGTTTTAACAATAAAAGAGACCATTGACTAAATGAATGTTCTTTTTAATGTTCCAAATTCATTTTTCTCCCTATTTCTAAAATGAATTCTTCACAAAAAAATTTTTAAGGAAATATTGGTCTTATATAATCATTTAATTTTTTGTGGATTATTCCTTGTTTTTTTATCATTTTCATTCATTTGATCATATTCTATACCAATTTTAATTTTTCAGTGGACATTATTTTACTCCATCATGTTTATATTTTCTATATCATATATTAATTTAGTTTCTTTCTAATCCTATTCCATTTCAATATATTTTTTTCATTTATAGAAGCTTGTTTATGTCATTTACTAGGGTAATATTGATGTATTTTATTCTCGATTCTATAAAAGTGTTTATTTATTGATATGGATTATTGATTATGTATTAAATTGGGGATTTAATATATGAGGAATAAATTTCTCATCTATAATTCATGGTTGTAACTTAGTTAGAGATTATCCCTCAATGCATCTATAGGTCTCATGATACTAAATAAGTGGCCACATTAGTTTAGTAATTCTTGTTTTAACTACCCATACAAGGATTATATCTTTTATAATGCATTGAATTTAATAATCATGATATATTGAAGAAGGACGTGATGATAATATATTGAGGGATTGTAATTATCCATTTCAATTAGTAAGAATATTGTTATCATTATACATTTATTTACTTTCATACATTAATTTACATCAAGATTATATTATTTATTATGTTATATATTTATTGATTATTCACTCTTTCATATTGTTGTTCCTTATCTACTAATGATAGATTTCATAGTATGTATTTATTTTATAAGAATATGTGATTATCCTTTATTAATTATTCCATTCCCCATGAAATTATGAATAAATCATTGAATTATATTTATCGATGAAATAATTTTTTTGTATTCTATGTGTCATTTTTACAATATAATAATTAAATTATTAATGTCTCTATACTCCCATGAATAATATACTAATCAATATTTCATGGTGTGATCCCATGTATCTTTTACCAATGTTATAATGTAGACATCGAATCTATGTTAGTAGATTTTTGGTCTCTACAAAGGTAAATTCATCCAGTGAACATATCAGCATATTAAAACATGTATTTAGACCATTAATATCTATAGCATGAAACACCAAAAATATTCTTAAAAATAATTCTAATAGAAATAAATTTCTGGTGATTTGGAAAATAAGGATATGAAATTTTTCATTGAACCAAGAATATCTTCCATTATGGACATAAAAATACATGATTTAAATGATGTAAATTGCGCAAAAATATGTCAAGAATACATCCATTAATACCTAAGAATATCTTAGACCATTTTTTAGACTTCCCACACGGATTGGTGAATAGAACAATAAAACCATGGTTTGAAAAACACATCAATATAATGAAATTAAATAAATCCTAAAGAATTGTAATAATATATGGAACATGTTTTAAGTGAGAAGTGTTAAAAAATGTAATAGAAGATAGTTTACTCTCCTTATTTAATTATGGTGTAATTTCTTATGAAAACACCTTATCAGTTTATTTTTTTATTTCTACTCTATGGTTATCAAAATACTTCCCCTAAGGATTTATAGATATGACCCTTTAAAATTAAACATAAAAATTTAAAAATATCCAATTATGTAAGGGAAAAATGTATACTCTCCCTCTTCCCCATTGATATAATTTATGTAATGAAAAATCTAGGAAATGAAAAAACCCCTTTAATATTGGATATACATATAGAAGAAAAATAACACCCTTTTCATGAATATTTTAACCTCAAGGATGTCGTTAAAAAAATAAGAAGACAGTTGTACTATCAAATATAATAAATGATTCTTTAAAACATAATGGTTATAAAATAAATTAAAATAATAGAAACAAAAAATTCATAAAAACTAAAAAAAATAATATAAATCTTTTTATCATGGGATACTCAATAAAAATATAATTCGTAAAAAAAATCAGAACATTAAATCTAATAGAGTTCATCTCGTATTAAAAACATAAAAATCAGAAAATATGGCTCCATTTTCCTTCTGATTAATTTCATCTTGGGTAAAACATCCATTAGAATAATTATTCCCTCTGAGACATAACATAGAAAAACATTTTCAGTACCAAAATTATCTCCTCTTGGCTCAATAAAATGTTATGATAGGTAATTCAAATTCATAGTTATATATATATATATTGAACTAAAATATCTCTCATAGTATCATTTGATAGTTTTATGGAATTTGTATGTTATAACATATCTTTTGAGAAAAAAATTATACATGTAGTTAGGAATATATTACTTCTCAAAATGAGTTATTAAAATAATCAACTCAAAAATAATAACTTAATAAATTATATTCAAGAAAAAATGATATTGGAATTTCCAAAAATATAATGATGTCATAAAATTTAACAAATATACTCCTTCAAAATCTAATACAAATAATTTCATAAGTTTATAAAGAGGGATTATAATATTTTATAAATATTTATAGGTTATGAATAAAAGACAACATGATGAAAAATTAAAATTATAAGAATTTATGATGAATTAAAAAGTTAGAAATCAAAGTGTTAATTATTTATATAAGATAAATTCATTGAATATAAACATGAACGCTCATGAAATGAACATAATGTGAAAATTAAAATTAATCTGCATATAAAATTTATGTTTTATATGATAATAATGTAATGGAAATAAATGTTCTTTGACTTATCATACATCATTGTGGGTAGATATTCTTCTACAAAATATTTTTTGGGATACTATCAAAAGATTTCTCTATTTTTTGTTTAATCTAATAGAAGAAAAGAAAACTCTCTGAATGAAATTTATCCATATAAAAAAACTATGAATAATAGATAATTAATTTTTAATTAAAAATAAATAAATACATGTTCAAGAACTCATGCATATGTTATAAATATTTATAAACGTGAATAAAGGACTTGGGTACCAGATATTGAATGTCACTTATATGTATATATAAATTACTTTTTGTTTCATATAATTTTCAAAAAATCTATACCGCATTCATTCTAAATTCATTATAAAAGAGTACCTTCTGAACCAAAATCATCCTGCCTCATTTTTTTATGATATCATAACAATATTAGGCAATGTATTCTATATTTTTTTTAATAGAAATGGGTAATCACATGGATAATGTTTTTCTATTGGTAATTCAATATTTTGAAATATTTTAAAAATATTGTAATTCCATGAAATTTTATGAAATATTTTCTTTCAAATATATTTTATTTCATTGATAGATTGTGTTACACACAACACTGAGTTTAAATTAACTGTGATATACTATTAAAATTTTTGTATTTTAAATAATAGTTAATTCCTAGATTGTGGATTGGTGTGCATGAATATGAATATAAAAACTATAAAAAAATATATGGTTATATGTGTAAAAAATAAATTCATTTTATATCAATTAGTTACATATTACATTTAAAATCATTTTAAAAAAATGAATATTTTTCATTAAAAAGTTTTTTGTCACTGAAATTTATTTTTATAGATTAAATTAATCTCTATTAGTGAATAATTTTAAATAATTATATATATTATTTAATTTTTAATATTTTTTAAACATTAAACAAATATTTTTATAAGCATAGGAAAATAATAAATCTTGTTTTATACTTGAAAATTCATTTTTTATAATAGTTGTGTTTGTCACATTTTTTCACTTACGTTAATATTAATTTCAACAATTTAATGTTATTTAATTATATAAAATGCATAATTTTTTAGAATCAGGATTTTACAATTTATTCAATAGGATCTATTTATTTTTTTCTCCAATATAAATAATATCCATGGTAAATTTTTTCGCCCCGTTAAAGGATAAATTTAGTTAATATAGATTAAAAATAAGTGATAAGGGGATAATTATTCATTAAAATTCTTATTGGATGAAATAAAATCTACCCACAACACCTTAGGCTCTAGTTTTATTTTTTTAATGGATATTGGTGCATAAAAATGAGTTATATTTTATTTAAATAAAATAAATTTAGAAAATAAAAATCTTTTTGTTATTAATATCTTTTATATGACCACATAGAAAAAAAAACTATGTTATTGATGAATAAATGTGTAATGACACTTGTTTCCAGCAAAGGAAACTTTTAATGGAAATTTGAATATGGGAATTTACTCTATGGGTCATTCTTTTGATTGATCTTTGGAATTTAAATCTGAGTAAAGTTTATAGGGGTCCTTCAGGGGTCTCCTTTAGTTTCGAGGGATTCTGGACCTGAAAATAACATTTTTGGGTGCTCTGCATTGGGTGAATGGTTTATCTAAAACTGTTCAGCCATCAATAGAAAACCGTGTTGCCTTTTTAAGTGGAGCCAATGGTGTCACACGGGATTTTCTCAATTTACCGAAAACATCCACATTTAGAACACTGTTAGTACCACTTATGCAGTGTCCTCACATTGTTCATCACACAGTTGGTGTACAGTTTGACTAAAATTGGGACCCAAACCATGAGAAGTGTATTTTTAATGAAATTAAAATAATTAAATAAAAATATATTAAATTATTTTAAATTGTAAATAAAAATAAATTAATGTTTTAATAATAATAATAATAATAATAATAATAATAATAATAATTAATTATTATTATTATGATTGATTTTATTTTTTATTCTTATTATTATTAGTACCATTATTATTATTACTATAAAGTTTACGTTTTAAGAAACATAATGGGTGTATCTCCTTTCCCTCATTCGACACCCCCTACCCCTTTCTTTCTAGCGCCCGTGATGTACCCCTCTTGGATCCCATTTAGATCAATGAATATATAATGATTTCTTTTGTTATCTAACACAATCCATTGAGGTAGGATATATAGCTCCCTTTTCTTCTCTTTTTCTAATGAGCTCTCTTCTACCTGTAACCCAATTTTAGTTAGACTGATCCTTAGGGATATGGTAAATATTTCATCCATTTTTAGGGTGTCTGGCATGTCTCTTGATACCTATTTGTGCATGTTTCAACATCCGATGCTAAAAGTGATGAATTTTTGATAATTTTGGTTTTCTGTTGCTTCTTGAGGTACAATTTTCTCCTACTACTTTTTCTAGACCAATATTTCGGAGTCTTTTAGTATATTTGAGCCCCCAGACTTATTTTTAATAAATTTTCATCATCCATAAGTTGGGATCGAGTCGCTAGAGTCAAAGTCAACCTACCACGTATGCATATGTAGGAATATATATATGTATGATTACAGGTTTTATATACATATATATATTCACCCATGGTGGCATGAATATATATATATATAGTCTATGTGTGCTTATGTATATATATGAAAAATTCATAAGTGTATAAGTGTAAATGGGTATATTCATATATAAGAACATATGTAAGGATCCATGTGTACATATTATGTCTATGAGAATATTTACATAGGGGCTAGGTGACCTTGTGTATATGTGAATGTGTATATGCTCGAAGGTCTGATGGAGAAGCATAGATTGGTTGTTGATGAAAACATCAGGTGTATAAGTGCTTCGTTTTGTTCTATTATATTTAAGGTAGGGTCCCTTTTATATACCCTTTTTATGTATATATAAATGTTTATTATATCATGTTCAATATATCATTTTCATTTTCTTATATTTTTATGCATGTGCCACCTTAAATTTATGTCTTACTTTGAACCCTTACATTGTATCGTATTCTATCTACCATACGCATTGTAATGAATTCAAACTATTTAAATTTAATGTTTTTATTTGTTGAATATTAATTCCATTTTTTCTAAGAAAACTCCTTGTTGAGGCGCACTATCTGAAATTGTAAATAGGTCATTATGTTTATTTTAGGTAGGAAAGTGCTTATGTTATTCTTAGTTCTCTATGCTTGTTATCTCATGCCATAGCTGATTTGTCTGATTTTGATGTTATGATAGGGCTAGCATGATAGCATGTGATATTTCCCTCCCATATGGATTTCATTTAAAATTAATTCCATGCCATGTGATATATGCTTGGATTCTTTTCTCACTTTCAATAAGCCAAAAGAGAACATGGGTCCTATTTTAAGGACTCCATTGATGGAATCACCATGTTCAGTTGGAGTCAATTTGATGTGATGAGTGAGATACTCTGCCATGATAGGTATGGGATCCCCAAGCTTTTTTACTTATACTTAGGACTAAAACTGGTTCCCTATGGGAGAAACCCAAGATGGAACTATTGGAAATATGGATCTCCCAATCATTGGGGGAAACATGGTCCCCTATGAGGGATTCATGGTATGAGATCAGAGTCACCATACCAAGAGTGACATTAGGGATCTGTATGGGTTACCTTGAATAGACTCAATGGTATTGGCTATATCAAATGTTTCTCTAGTGACCCTTTAGATTCAATTAGATCGTGTTAAATGGTAACATGACTCCACCATTGGATTTTATGGATTTGTTGTTTGGATTTTTCATTGAATGTTTTTTGGATTCATATAATGAATTATAGATGCATGACTTGTCTTCTGCCTTATATGGTAGGGCTCACCTATTAAGGGTAAAGAGATAACATGGATCCCAAATTAAGTATTCCATGGATGGAATCACCGTGCTTGGTTTAATTTACTTGATGCAATAGGATTAATACTATGGAATTCTAGGTACAATCTCTCCTAGGTATTTTACTTATACTAGTGAGTGATATGTGTTCTATAGGAGAGAATCTAAGGATAGACCAATTGGAAACATGGCTACGCCAAACAATGGGTGACACCCAGTCCCCTATATGAGATATATGGTACAGGATCTGAGTAATCATACCCTGAGTAATACAAGTAAAATCAAATGTTTCACCTTATATGGGCTTTGAGGTATTGGGTTATACCAATATACTTGAAGAGACACTTGGGATTCTTTTTCGATCTCCATTGATGGGATCTGGTCTCTAACACTATGTTTTATAGATTGATTAATCTCATTTATGCTTCTTTTAATTTGTCCTTACATGATTTTTAGAATTCATTTATGATGACATGGAAGTGTGGCCTCTAATCTAATGAATAATATTCAGGTCTTCTTCCATTACTCGAGTTGATTCAAATGGTTTTTGGTCTATATATACATATCAATACATCGACAAATACCACTTTTTTGACTTTCAACTTATGCTAAAGCAAGTTGTATGTGGCAGGTGTCCATTTGGGTACTCAAGACAAGATTTTGTGTTTTATTTACTTATCTCACTACTTTTATACTCATTAGAATTATCATTTATTTATTCCATGAAATGGATCATTGTAGACAAAGTGGGTGCCGGATTAATGAGATTTATATATGCCACCCTACTATGCTTCTATTTGGTACCCATGTATACTTTTTTATCATAGGTGGATAAAGGAAACTGTGATTATTTTAATGCTTGATTGATTTTTTGCCTTATGATAGAGGTTGGGGGAAGATGAAAAAGAATATTCTTGATATGCTTGTGTATCTACTCATTGGTATGTTATTATTTTGTTAAATTGTATTGCAATTTTTAATTCTTATTACTTGTACTTATAGAATCGTATTTTATACATGAATCAATGTATAGTTTTCTTTGGATTATTTTACGTAGTTATTATATAACTTTTCCACTATAATTCTTTCATTATTATTACTACTTCAATTGCTATTTATTGTTTTAATTTTATTTTATACTTGTGAAACTCATATTGAGAGGGAATAGTCTCCCAACCATACTATCAATATACCCCCACTACTATTCACTAGCCTTTGAAATATGAGGAGCATGCTTGAAGCCATGTGATGATTTTTTCAGCAACTGGTTTAGTGGTCAGTTAGGCTGGTATATTACAAAATGTTATCTGAGCCTCTATTCCTTTGACTTACTATTTAGGGCTCATACATGATAGAATAATAATGTTTTAACAATTAGTAAATAGTTGTGTCTAGGACTGATCACCCCACCCATTGGGAAATTTCTAAATGTCCATGGATGAGACTGTTGTTCATGATGTTTCCATCAAAATTTTATTTCTTTCTCCTTTTGTGATTTGATTATTTTCAACTAGCTAATAATTTATGAGATTTGGAAACTACCCATGGCCTTGTACAGCATGGGATAAAGAAATCCATGCATCATTATAGGCATATAGTAAATCCCAAACCCTATATATTCTAGGCTATATAGATTGAATATTCAGGTTATTTTTATTTTTTGATGTGCCATGTGTGTAATCTGACTATCTATTATATTCCATTCTAGGTTCTTTTAGTGGTGTGATTAGGTTTTACCTGCTTAGGTAATTTTGTTGAATGATGTTCTTAATTTATATGTTTAGGTGAATCATTATTGTTCCTATTTTAAATTTCTAGGATTATTTATTTTTTAATATGAAATGAAATTTATAGTTTTGATTCAAAAAGGTGAGTCAATTTTCATCTTGTATAGTGTTTGGGCGCCTTATAGATTGGAAAATAATAACGCTAGAAACTGAGAAGTTGTAATTTTACAATATATATATATATGCCAATAATATTGAATAAATTATAAACATATTTAATTTCACTATTATTCTAAAAAATGGATGTGGGATGATGGGAGCCACATTCATCTTTTAAGGTTTATGTTCAATTTTTAAATTGATGGGGTAAACCATAAAAACAATCTGTTTGTTGTGATACTTTTATTTATAAATTTATGTAAAAATAAATGTTGTTTAATTTTTACATTAAATTAATTGTCTACCTTGTTGAGGCTTGTACACATTTTCTTGGGCTTAATAACCTATGTAGATTAAATTATTAATTATACAACTTGACCCAAGTATGTTAATTGTGGTATTTTGTTAATAAAATAAACCCACTAATCATGTTTAAAAAAATTCTTATAATGTTTGCATTGTTTTTAGTTAAACCCAAAATGGCCTAACGAGGCCCTAGTAGGTCTCATTTTATTTTAACTAAACAATTCCAATCCCCATTGGGGTATGTATTCTATAAGCATATGGTTATTTAATGTGTCCACTTTTTAGTGGTCCATTTCTTGATCTATTACTTATTAATTAATGAAATTCCACCTAATCCTCTCAAGGTGATCTTTTCTGAGGCATTTTAAATAAATATATGATGTTTAAAATGTGGTTTATGAAAGTAATGATCTCATTGTTATGGTATTATGCTGAATAATAGTGGTTGAAAATGTGGTTAAAATTCCTTTCCCATTCCTCCTTATGGATAGTGTTCGTTTTTCATTAAAATTAAACATGAAGTGTTTAAAGGGTAAAATAATTTTTTATTTAAATTTGTTAAAATGAATCCTTAAGAGATTTCCTAGTTCATAACCCTCGTGTATGAGTAGTTGAGTTCTTCAATGATTTTTACCCTAAAACAGAGTGTTAGAATTTCCATACGCTTCTACCTTCCTCGGTATGGATCAAAATTAAAGGCCTTAATAAATGATGACCTTTAGTAGGTGAATCCTTGCATTGGGTTGACACTTTTTTTCTTTAGTTGGGGAATGTACCATAGTTGGAATCCCCCCATATCATTAGATCCCTTTCTTGTTTATTACATTCAATTTATATTAGGCGGTATTGTTCGTCTTCCATAGTACCATATAAGACTACTAATTTCTAAAAAGACCATTTTTTTACTGATGGTTCTATGTTATTTGATCCATACACTGATAATGATCATTTTTAAATACTCAGTTTGAGAAGTTTAGATATTCTGAGGGCATGATCCACTGATTAGTAGGTCATCAGACCCTTCTTTTTATCTATTCAGTGATTGATGACTCAGTATATCGTTAGTTAGATTATTAATAATACAAGGTAATATGATTGTGGGTTAAATCATTTTTGAATTACATCATATAATTGACTACGCATGGAAATTTTTACCTAGGTAATGTTTTTAAGATGTGATGGTTGGCTTCTAGAACATCAGGATAGTATGCATCGATATACGAGGTATTTATTTCCTTGTTAAATGGTAGATTAAACTGTTTGATCTTAGTGTTAATAATATAATCTCTTGTTATTTTTCTTTGAATGTTGGTTGGATCTTAAGTGGTGTAACTGATGTATTGATAAGGTTCCTTCCTCACCATAATGTTTAGGATGATGTTTTTAGGGTAATCATGTGTTTGATATGCTAGCCAGTTATTTTTTATTTCATGCCTATTGACTTGACTTTTTAAAATGTGATTTAGAGAATCATCATGTGTACCATTAAGTGTGAGTCTATTCATGTTCCCTTGTATAGCTTCTCATTCTTATCTCTTCATGTTAATTCCCTCTGAAAGAATGTTATCCATACTAGGAACCATATTCAATGGTCAATGTAGTGTGTGTCGTGTAATATGATCCTGTTCTCTATTAAATTTTTTGTTATGGAAAACCTAATGTGGGTAGCATCATTTCAATGCGAGTTAACTATGTCCTTACATGTAGAAGGAGAACAACCTAGAGGACCGTTTAAAAATGTCCGAACTGGCTCAAAATTCCATTTGAATTGTAATAATATGTTACATATTTTTATTCTTGAGAGAATGATATTGATATTATTTGATGTATGTGAAACCAAAAAAGACACAGTTGGTTGGGTTTGGGCCACAGTGGTAGTTTTTGTGTGATAATGGGATTCCACAGGTTATGAAGGTATCATAGTTGGGTTATAATTGCATCAGCATATGTAGTCGATCCCTTATAAATATGTGGAACATTAAAATTTCGATAGTACATCCCTTTTTTGGTAGGTTTGGATTGAAACAATACATGGAACTCATCCCTCATTATGGGCAGTGTCTCTCGAGTCATTTTTGGAGAATGTTAAATCCTCTTAGGGTACTCTCTTCATTAAGGTGTCCATGTCCCCTATCTTGGTATCACCTAGGTATACTGAGAGAACATTGGTCTTATGCCACGCTAATGTTATAAAGTTTTTGGTTTTATTTGGGTAGTGTAGATCAAAGTGAGCTCTAGAAGCATGGTTTTTCTTAAAGGAATGTCTAGTACTTAGTGATACCTAGTTTTCCCACTTAGGAAATCCTTGGATGAACTCATGTATGGTAGCTATTCCTTTTTCCCTTTATCGCTAAGCTGATGCTACATTGGGATAATTTGATGTTCTTATTATGTGGATGGTCGATTGGTACCAATGTATCACTTATTATAAGAATGTGATTTTCCTTGGATGAGCTCATTGGACTCTATTTTTTGACTCAAAGTCTACCCCAAACTTATATCCAGATTGTAAGGGCTAATTTAACCATGATGATCCAAATATGCCATGTTGAGGGTTTTCCCATGTTCATGTTGGGTAAATATAGTTTAAATGATCATTATGGATATAGGAATCAACAAGAATAGCTTGTTAGACTCTATGATTGTTATCAAAGAAGTATAAAGGTGAATTCATCTAGAGGAATCAAGCCTGGCATTTGAAATGCACCAGTGGTCTATGTCGGGTGCCTCAAGGGTAGTCAACTGGGTATGGTGCAACTTGATACCACTCCCTTTCCATATGAAGTCACCGAGGAACCGCTTCCTGACCTTGTTGGGTATGAAAAGTTCAAGTATGATGTCAACCATTGATATTCATGGAAATGTAAGATTGGCCATTTTAAATGGGGTCAGTTTGGAATTGGAAATCCCATCAAAACATGGTTCATTTTGTGGGAGTCCTTATAGAACTTAAGAACATGCTTTGTAAGAAATTCTGATGGTAGAGGTGTCATGGTTCATAATTGGCCCAATTTATAATGATAAGACCTGTGGTGGGGAGAACTACTAGTATGATTCTTCATGAGGCGATAATGGGATTTTTTCTCTAGTTGAGTGTGCTCAAGTATGCACTTGTTAAGTGTTTAATCAGAAATCAAAAATTATGCCAAGATTTAACAACTTATGTTATCTGTGCTTATGAAGTGCTTCGAGGTGCATTAGAAATTTAGAAACACACCATGACCATTTTAATGAGACTTTATAATCCTATTAGGTCAAGTGATGTTTATAGTATTCCTGAATTCTTCTTAAGTACAAGAACATTTATGGTGGGGTGGTTCAAATGATCCATGTTTTTATATGAGGAAAATTTCTATTGAAATTGAAATTTTAGTGTTTACTATATGGTGTTTTCTTTGTATCACGCATTAAAAAATAATTCTGAGTTTTAGAACACTTAAATATTTTGTTATCATACTTGGGAAAAGGTTAGAGGGGTCCCTCATATATCTTATTAAGTTTCAGGGGTGTCGTGCCCAGAAAATCCCAAGTTTGGGTGGACAACATAAGGCATACGGTTTGTCTAAACTGTGTGGTCCTTTGTAAAAAAACTATGTGGCAATTATTAGTGGTGTAGAATTTTTCACATGGGTTGTACACAGTTTACCCAAACCATACACTAGGCCCACACGGTTATTTCCACTTAGGTAGTAACCTCTCAATGTTCATCACATAGTTGGTGCACAAATTTCCAAACAATGTGACCAAAACATTGAAAAGTGTTTTTTATTGAAATTAAATTAGTTAAATTGAAATAAAAATTAAAAAATTAAATGATAATAAATAGAAATAAAATTAATTAATTTTTTAATGATAATAATAATAACATTATTATAGTTATTATTATTATTTTCATATTATTATTATTATTGTTGTTGTTTTTATGGTTTTTTTGGAGAAACCCAAAGAGGGTCTCTCATTACCCGCATGCAACACCCATACCCCTTCCTCGCTACATGCACGGAACACCCCTCCCAACTACCTCTTAGATCAAGGAATCCATCCATATTTCATTGGTTTTATCACTCAATCATTTGGGGTAAGGTCTATGTATCATGTTCATCCATTTTTTAGCAGTTTGTCTTCTCCCCATTACCCTATTTTAGTTTGTTCGAAACCTAGGGTTAGGTTTAACTAGATTTTTTTCTTTTTGTCAATTATTATGGTTTGAAGTGTGTCTCTTAGGGCCTCTTAATGCTTGTTTTGTCATCCGCTTCTAAAGGTGATACATTTCAGATAATTTTGGTTTGTCTTCTCTGTCTAAGGTAGGGTTTTCTCCCATAGATTTTTCAAGCCTAATTTATTTTTTTTCCTTTTAGTTTTTTTGTGCCCATAGTATTATTTTTAGTGTTTTTTGGTAGTCCTTGAGATGGGTTTGATTCAAAAGGGTAAATGGTTACTTACCACATATTCCTAGGTTGGTGTATATATATGTATGTTCACCCATTATGTGTATTCACCCAGAGAAACAGTAATATATATTGGTTCTTTGTGTGATTATGTATATATATATATAATTCATATGTGTGTATGTGTAAATGGGTATATAAATATATAAGAATATATGTAGGGGTCCCATTTTACATATTATTTTCATACAAATATGTACATAGGGGTTGGGTTCCCTTATGTATATGCAAAGGTGAATATGCTTGGCGGGGGGAAAGAGAATCTTTGAGTGGTGACCGATGAAAATGTAAGGTGATAATGTGCTTAGTTAGGTTATCTTATATTTTATGTGTGATCTATTATCTATTCCCCTTTTATGTCTTTTTAAATATTCTTTATATCACATGCCATATATGTTTTGAATGTTTTTAAATTTTTATGTGTGGGTCTCGTTGTTTTTATGTCTTTCATTACTCCCTTACTTTTTTCTGTATTCTATATACCTTACACCTTGTGATGAAATAAAACTATTTTAATTGAATGTAATGGATTTTTGAATGATATTGTAATGTTTTCTACTAAAACCCCTCTATGACGCACAATTTATTAAATTGGAAATAGGGTCTTATTTGACTGTTTGCTAGCATAATGCTTATGTTATGATTAGTTCCTTGTACCTATTGTCTTATTCTATAGTTGATTACTTTGATTTGGAAGTTATGATTAGAATTTCATGATATCATGTGATATTTCCTGGGCTTATTGATGAAATTGAAAAGTAATTATATTCTATGTGATATATTCTTGGTTTCTATTCTCACCTATAAAAGGCTTATAAGGAACATTGGTCTTGATTTAAGGATTCAATGGAATAACTTGCGTGTTTACTTGGAATCAATGATAATCTATGGGGGAGATACTTTTTCATGCTATGTAAGGGACCTTTATATAGTTTAAATTTCACTAGTGATTGAAACTGGTTCCCTAGGGGATAAACCGGGGATGGAATTGTTGGAAAGATGGATATGACATGGCTCAGGGTATACTTGGTCCTCTATGTGAGATACTTGGTATGAAATTAATGTCACTATAACATGAGTGATATAAGGGATGTTGTATGTGATTACTTGGATGAAATCAGAGTTATTGGTTATATTGGATGTTCTTGTAGCAACCCTAGAGATTCTATTAGATCTCCTAGAATGGGAACATGACTCCACCATTCAATTTAATGGTTTTCTTGTTTAACCTGTGCATTTAAATGTTTACCTAGAGGAATATAATTAACTATAAACATGTTCCTTGTGATGTTCCATATATTATAGGGCCCACATGTTACAGTCCTAGAGATATCATGAGCCCTAAATTAATGATTCCATAGAAGTACTTATTGTGCTCGGTTGGATTTAAATGACAAAACAGGAGAAATATTATGCTTTATAGGTATCGGATCTCTGGGTGGTTTTAATTATACTCATGAGGGAAACCAGTTCCATAGGAGATAATCCAAGGATGAAACTACTGGTAAGATGGCTACACCATGCCTTAGGATATACGTGGCCCCCTATGTGTGATATTGTGTACATGCTTAGAGTAACCGAACCTTAAGTGATATAATGGACTCTGTATGGATTTCCATAGATGGAATCAAAGGTATTAGGTTTTTCGTAAATACTTATATCAACCCTTTGCATTCCTTTTATATCTCCATGGGTGGGTTCTGGTCTCCACAACTAGATTTTACAGATTGATGAAACATATGACTTCTTCTTTGAAATTATCCTTATTATATTTCTAGATTGCTTCTACGATGACATGGTAATGTGACCTCCAAGAAAAAGGGGATTCTTGGTGCTCTAATACTTTATAGTGGTTTATTTAAATGATGTTTTTTATGTATACATATCAGGACATCCACAGGTACCTCTTTCCAGAATTTCATCTTTGGCTGTTGTAGGTTCTATGGGGGGGTTGTCCATTTTGGAACACAAACCTAGGTGTTAGGTTTTATTTATATATTTTACAACTTTTATATCTTTTAGAACATTAATTTCTATATTGAATGAAATTAATCATACTAGAAATCGATGGTGTTAGTCTACAGAGATTTATATCTCACATCGTGATCCGCACCATTTGATACTTGAGTAAACATTAATATTGTAGGTGGATAAATGGAAGTGTGCTACCTCTAATTCTTGATTGATTTTCAACCTTATGATGGAGGTTGGAAGTAGAGGAATGATACAGTTATTGAGATTCTTTTGAATATAGTAATTGGGTATTTATTCATTTATTGCATTTTATTTCTATTTAAAATTCTTATTTTGTGTTCTTTTAGCATCATTTTTCATACATTTTTCATTATACAGTTGTCTTTGACCTCTTTTACTCAGTTATTAAATTATTATTCTATTGTTGTTCTCTCTTTATTATTACTTCATATACTACTATTTTTTGCGTGGATATTATTATAACATTGTGAGACTCTGATCTAGAGAGAATTGTCACCCCACAATAACACTAATATACCCTCCCTGCAAGTCGGTAGGCTCTAGAGTATTGGGAGGTGCACATGATGCCATGTGGTGTCTGGTCCAGCTACCCATATAGTGGTTAGTTGGGCTAAGATGTTACAATATCATTCAATTTTAATCTTGATAAAAAATCTGATCTAAATTTATTTATAATTTTTAGTAATTATATAATGATCTCAATTACTTGTGAAACACCAATGTAGTATGTCTCTGTTTAATAAAAAATTTAATAAATGACTTTAAAATATTAAAAATGATATAATTTAATGAGTTAATTGTACCCATGAAATGTCATGATATATAAGAAATATTAACGAGATGTGAAGGAATTTTATTCGAATTTCCCTTCTGACTTATCGTATTTAAATTTAAATTTAATTAATAATCTCAAAGATGATAATAATGATATTATATCAAAATAATTTATTATTAAAATATTTAAAAACAAAAAAAAGTATGAAAAATAAAATGTGGTTATTATATGGTTTCAAATGTCATTAATGGGCTATTTATAGACTAATATTCACTACATAAATAAAAAATATAGCCTTTTAATATTTAAATTGTTGTTATAATAGTTAAAATAAAAATAGTTTAAATAAGGATTGATCAGTATGATATAGTATAAAATTACACTAAAACATTTATAAATTCAATTTTATGATTGTATTACCACTGTATACCACCATATATTAGAATAACTTGAACTTTTTATGAATTTTTATTGATAATAATTTATTATAATTTAATCTTTTGAGAAACACGAAAAGTGACCCTTACCTCAATTATAAAAGGGATCTTCCGCAATCACATATTCACACAATATTGATCCTTTTTGATCGATTAAAATCTTCCAATTCCACTCCAACACATCCCTATACACATTCATGAGGTGATTTTATTCCCAATAGTCTGACCATATCTCTCTTTATGGGAGATCAAAATGAGTCATTTGGGGAAAGAGGTAATATCCCAAACCAATCACTATCTTTTTATACATATATTTACCTCCACCTAATATGTGGTATTTATCATAAAATGATATGTTTAATGTCCTAAATATGATTAATTGTTATCTCTATTATTAAAAATCCATTATACACCTTCTTTTACGTCAAGCAATAAGTAAAATTATCACTCATGTGTACGTACGATAACAGTATCATAAGAGATATATAATTAATTTTACAGAACTATATTTATGGATTGGTATTACAATGGGTTTAATGCTAATATATGATTGTAATGATATAATTACATTTCATGAATTATAATCCACAACTACCTACTTATCATCTAATCAAAAGGGAAATGATAATATTTTTTGTGTGTACGTGTGGACAACCACTTCCACGATGTGATGTGATTATTTTATCATATATATTTTACTAGGATGGAAATAAAGATGAATTTGATGAATATATATTATATATATGATATTATATTGATTCTAGAAAGGTTAATAATCATTTAGGTTTCATCCATTCCATCAGGGAAAAATCAAAACAATGTTCATACATTTTTTTCCTACCTTCTCCACGAATGGTGTAATTATTATATATATATATATATATATTATCAAATATTTTAAATATTTATATAATATATATATATATATATATATTTTGTCATTATTAGAATTATTAAAATTATTTAACCATAATAAATGTATAAGGACCAGGACTACCGAACACAAACATGCTTGGAAAAAATTAAGAAGTTATCACCCAAAACGATGATTATAATAAGAAATTATTAATAAATGGTGATAATATGTCATTAAAATCTTATATAGTGTGACAGATATTAATATATTTATGTATTCTAGGTATAATAAATCCATATTTACTATGTTGGAGGTCTGAATGTGAATGTGGAATTGAGAGATGTGATGTAAGGGTATATTTCACAATCTAATAAATATTTTGGATTATTTATGTTTAATTGTCTCCAATGGGGATATTTTTCATCAATGTCAAGTTTTTAAAAAAATGAATTATTTTTTTATGGTCTCCAGTAATTTTTTAATACATTTTTATCCATGATTTACTTTTTACAAAATAATTTTAAGGGAACATTTTTTTATCATCTGAACAAGGTACTTTGTTACTTTTTTAAAGAAAATATTGATTAATTTTTGTAATATATAAAACATAAACATATGTTCATCCATCATGAATAAATTTTTATTTTATTCTTTTTATAAATTTTTGTTGTTCCCTTTTCAGAGAAATCGTTTTCCTCTATAATCCTGATGTTTTTGAAAAAACATTTCAAAATTGAAAGGATATTTTTTCAAGAATTATACCAAGTGATATTTAAAAAATATCTATCTATTATGACATTGTTTTATGGTACATATAATATAAGGTGGATATTTTCGGAGGTTAGAATAATTATCCTTTCTCTAGATGGATTTTGTTTACGATGAAAATATGAAATTTTTATGAAACCCATTTCTTTTGCTTGGGTTATGTTATAATGAGTTTTTTAAACCCATTTCTTTTCATGGATTCTAATATAATGAAAAAATTATGATATTTCATAAATAAAATGAAAGATTATCATTTTTTATGGGTTTGAGTTATATCTCTCTCTAATTAATTAGGTAAATATTGATATCTCATGAGATAAAAAAGATTAGAATAACAAATAAACCCTATTCAATAAGCGACTTGGTCCACTATGATAGTTTGGGGAGTGATCCTTGACTACTATGATGGTTTAGGGATTGATCCCATTACACTATGATAGCCTTGTAAATGAGACTAGAATATTAAATAATGTATTTTACATGATTGTGTGTATTCTACAATTACATGTGTTATGCCTATATTATGATCTCATAGCTCATGTTTTTTGATTCCTTTCTGAATCATGTCTTATAAATTTTCATGATTTATTCAATGAATCATGTTTATAATATTTCATAAAAATGGTATAATTTTTAAATGTTATGATCATGTTCTTATACACATATTCTCATTTCATTATTATGTTATCATTTATATCCACATTGTATACCCATTCTGGGCATTTGAGCTAACAATTTTCTTATGTTTCATTTTCCCAGATTATAATGAATGATATCCATGGCAGAGTTTCCTTTCACACTTCGGTGATGGATTCAATTTCATTTTCTTCTTTTTTTTTCTCATCGACCTCTTTTCCTGGATCTCGGTGTTGCTTTATCACATAGCCTTTGTTTGTGGATCATTTTCCCCTTAGGCTTTGGAATTGTTGTCTTCTCTCCTTTGATGGAATTTTTGGTAGGTTTTCCTTAGGTTTTCATTTGAATATATGTTCTATTTTTGTGATTTGGCCCTCAATGGCGCATGTTTCTCCCTCGGCGATTAGGGTTTCATCTGCTCTTCGCCCCTTCCTTTCTGTTTTGATTTTCTTCTGGTATGGTGTTCGGCTTTCGAGGCCCGTCCTTCCTCTTCCACTGCTCTTTCTACTGTTCCCATCATGCTAGGCCCCAACATGGTCAAACCCGATGGTTCTACGGTGTCTTAAGAATGTGATGGACGAGTGATGTTCGGGTGCTTCGGATGCTCCGATTTTGGGGTTTCCGATTCGTTGATTCTCTGTATTGGAATTTCTTCCTGGCTTGGATTTCAATCCCATTTGGTTGTTTGTTCGTTTTTATGATTTTGTTTAGATGGCTTTGTTGTGGAATGTATTTTGAATGGTTTGATCAGTGTGTTGGCAGATGGTGGTTCTGATGATGAGTTTCGGTCATCAGCTCCGGCAGTGATAGGGCGGCGGTGACGATGGTGGTGTTCCCAAAAATTTGATGATAAGCGATAGTGATTTTGGCTGATTCGGGTTTCTTGGATTGAGGACTCCTCATAATCCAATGTACCTTTTTTAATTTGTTTTTAAATTTTGAAATCCGGTATAGTGTTTCTATTTTCCGGCGGGTTGGTTTCATTGAAGGGTGGATCATGAGGCGGTAGCTTCGAGGACGTGATGATGGTCACTTTTTTGAAAATTGAAAGAGGAGATGTGTCATGGTGCACATAGCGAGGTGGCAATGATGGATCTTGTTTGAATTTCTAATGGTGTGTTTGAAGTATTGTGGCTCTTTTTGATGGTTAGGGTTGTTATTTTGAATTTTGAAATCTGTAATGTTGTCTTTTGTGGCTTTTCTCTTGGTGCCCACTCACCCTAAGTGGCTTCTTCAATAAAATAAAAAAAATGGATTGTGGATGAATGAATGATATTTTGAATTATATGTCTTGGAATGGTTCTAGTTATGATTAAATAAGTGAGAGATTGTTTATATAACACATGAACTAGTATTTTATGTTCCATATTTTCAATAAAACTAGACCAGAATGATTTTTTATGGATCGTCATATTTTATAAATAATATTATTCCATTTTTATCTAAATTTTATGTATGATGTGTATTATTATTTATAGTATCTCATAATGGTTTACATATCCTTTGGAAAACATGTTGAGAAAAAATTAGTATGAATTCAACAGATTATTCTAATTATAGGATAAAATAAGAACATTTTGTTAATGATCATGAATTCCCAAGGATAAACCTATGGTGTCATAGAATATAGTGTGATTATTTATACATCATATAATTTATTTATCATGATTATATAGATTATTTGTGTGATTATTATTTATCATAGTATGAATTTTTTTTGTAAATGTATATAACCTAAATGAATTGTATTAATAATGCATGTGATGGACACTGAAATGATTTTCCAACTAAGAAATTGAATTTTTTAAGGGTTATAATGTTAAATATTTTATTGTGCTCACAAAACATTATCATGGTATGAATAAAGACGAGCTTCTGAACTGAAAAAATAGGTAACAATGTTATATTGTGTAACTCATTATGCATCAAAGAATATATTTTGGTGGGTTTTCTGATCCACTTGTTTTGGAGAAATGGATTAGTACCACTGAAAATATATTTTTCGTTATCTACTATTTAAGAAATTAAAATGTTTCTTTGGGTATTTATAATTTTTATGGAGATTAATATTGGTGGTGAACTTTTATAAATAATATGATATGGTAATTAGAAATTAAATATATAGAGTTGGATTAATTTAAATATTAGTTTTCAATAATTACATTCCTCGTGTTATTTTTCATTAAATGGATAAATAATTAATTGAGTAAAATAAGTAGGATGATGAATATATTGGCACCTAGGAGGAAAAGGTCAAAATCCTTTTGAGGTATGAATATCATATTATCATCCAACCAGACATTTAAGATTATTGATTATTCATTATGTTAAAAAAAGTATTTAAAGGGTGTAATCTATAAGGTAACTCAATAACTATGAATAATTTATATTTGAAATGATCACATGTTATCGATGGATATTGGATTAATCCATCAATATCATGGTATTGATATGATTAGAAAAATGGATTTTAAATGAAATTTGAAAACCTATGGATAAAAGAAGATTAAAATTAATTTCTTCTCATATTTTTGAATGAAACTTTGGGGAAATTTTCTTATGTTAACCAATACATGATTCTAATATAGAGAGGAAGGTCACTGGGAAATAGATTTTTGATGTGATGGGAATGAGTTATATAAGGATATGAATAGAGAGAATTTTCCACAGAATACATAACCTAGACTCTAGTGTTTTAAATTCATGAAGAATCGTTATTATTCTAACCAATTCCAAACTGTAAATGCTAATGATAATTATCATTGTCAACAACAAGTTAATCCCATAGACAAATAGATATCTCATGAGATCACTATTTATGATGAGGGTTGTGATAACAACATGGTGATGGGTACACCTACCATCCTCTTTAGAACATTTAATGATTTATTTGATTCTATATATAACCAATATTTTATATCAAAATGATTTTTAATGGTATAATAGCACCACCTGAAAACTTTTTTGTTGAGTTAGCAGGAAAAAACCCCAAATGATACAATGATCACTTCTAAAGTATGTAATTCATCATTTATTTAAGTATTTTGGGAATGTGTTTCCTATAAATTGTAACATTCTTCCTCTAGTTGGATTCGATGATATTTTGGTCATTGATCAGAATAACATAAATAAATCTAAACTAAATTGGTGAGGAGGGGAAGTGCTCTTTAATATTTTGAACCTTTTATTTATCTCTTAGTGGTGTATTAAAAAAATGAACATATAATAGAAATTACATACATTATATTGGCCAGGATTCTAACTAAAAGGCTGATTTATATCACATTGATGGGGAGAAACTCAAAATCAATGATATTTCTATTATGATGGATTTTAGTGATGTCTTACCATAACAGTTTTATATATTTCCATTGAACTATAAATTTTATTTTTCAATAAAAATCAGACCCGGTTCTATACCTATTTCCATGAAATTATATAGAATATCCATGATTGAGTTGCAGGAATTGAAGAAGAATCTCTTGGAGAATCTTGATAAGGGATTCCTTCATCAAGGTTCATCACATTGGTGTGAAACTATTTTATTTTTTATGAATAAATATGGATCTATATGACTCAGTATTGATTATCTAGAACCTAACAAGATCACTATCAATAAAAGAATCATCTAACCCATATTTATTTCTTGTTTGATCAACTATTTGGAGCTCCAAAAATTTATAATAATGATATTCCTTGTAGATATCAACAATCTGGTGTCAATAAGGAAGACATCCCCAACATATAATTCTATACAATTTATAGAAATTATTAATTTATAGTGATGCCTTTTGGTGTTACTAATTCTACCTCTATCATCGTTGATTTAATTAATAGAGTCTCTAAATATTACATTGATCGGTTTGGGGTAATATTTAAATATGATATTATTGAATATTCAATGAGAATTGTAGCTCATGAAGATCACCATAGGATTGTTCTGAATACCCTGAGGTTGGAGAATCATTGTGAAAAAAATTAACAATATGAAAATTTTCGTTCGACACATTAAAGATTGAATTTATTAAACATTGATCTAGACCAACCACTATGACTAAGATTCGTAGTTTACATAGTTTGGTTGGATATTATCGATTCATTTTGGACAATTTATCATGGTTATCAAATCCACTCACCATGTTAAATTGGAAGGGATCTAAGTTAATTTTGATGGTTTAATGTAAGGAATTTTTTAATTAACTGAGCACATGTATAGTTGGATGACCTATTCATGCACAACACTATAGTAGATAATTGTTTAGAATATAGAGTGTTGCATCAAAGAATGGACTGACATGCATCCTTATGTATAAATATTTGGTTATAGGTTATGCCTCAAGAAAATTGATGGTATGTGAGAAAAATTACTCAACTTAAAATTTTGAGTTATGTGTGAAAATTACTAGGTAAAATATATGGATTCATAATCCTTATAGAGATAGGTGTGATATGAATGTTGATCACAAAATTTTGTACTACATTTTAACTCAAAATATATGAAAATGTTATAATAAAGTTGGTTAAAGCTAATTAATGGTTATGATTTCTCATTAAATTACCACCCTAGGAAGGTGATAATGTTGGAAGATGATTTTACCCAAATGAATCATTCTATCTTATCTATGATGGGAATCATAAATGATTAAATATATATGGATGTCCAATATAAAAATATATAAATCCTAAAGTATGTGTAGGAATATTATCTGGATAAAATGAGTTTCATCCATATATTCATGTGATGATTGAAGTGTTTCAAAATGAATATGTCTTGTTAAAAATGAAGGTTTGAAATGATAATTATATCAAACTCAATTAATAGGGAATAATATGTTTCTAGAACAATGTATACATCTGAAACATACAACATTAGAAGAATGATCTATTAGACGAAGCTCATGGTTCATCATTTTCTATTTATCATGTAAGTACTATAATGTATAAAGTCCCACAAGGGAATTTCTAGTGGGATTCTACAAAGGTAGAAATTGGAGAGTATATTTCTCGATGAATGTTATTTCAGCAAGTTATGGTTGAGAGATATAATTCTAATAGAATTTTAAAACCATTACCCATACTGTAATGGATATGAGAAAAAGTTACCACTGATTTCATTATGAGACTCCCCAAATCATATTAAGTGAATAATGATATATTAGTTAAAGTAGATCTCCTTAAAACTTAATATCACATCATATACATTAGATAATATTTCTCTCTTCATGAATGTAATTTTTTATACATTAAGGATGTTGAATGTCTTAATGGTATACCATTTTCAATTGTATCTGATCATGATTAGATGTTTACTCCATTGTTTTGTAGATGTTTTCAGTAGGATATGGATATAGAGTTTTGTTTTAGCAAACATTATCATCCTTAGATATATTTTTAGTATGATAGGATCATTAAAACTCTATAGTTTAATTTGATAATTTTGTCTATGGAATTTGAATGAGGTTTCCTTCAACACTTTCCTTTGTTATAATTTTCTTACAAAAATATGTTATAATATTTCATTAAGATGAATCCTTATGAATACCTATATGGTATGTATTAAATAAATCTATCATGATGGAATCAAGATGATGAACATAATATATTTTGACATTATCAATCTTGGGAAATGTAAGATAATTTAAAATTCATTCAATATCTCATAAGAGCTACTTAGAGTTGATAAAAAGTTTTTTGTCATTCATCTGAAATATATAATGCTTGATGTGTGTGACAAGGTATTTATACTAATATATAACTAGATTAGGGTGATATGATTTGGAAATATAGGACAACTGATACCTAGTTATATCAACCCTTTTGAAACTAATGTTTATATCGATACAAAATTTTATCAATTGGTACTTCCTTCAAATCGCTCTCAAGTTTATGATTTGTTCCTTGTAACTATCTTGAAGAATTAAACAAGTAATGCTTAAACTGTACTAAAATCATAGCTCATATCACTGGTGTAAGATAATTTTTATAAAGAACAATGGGTAGATATTATGTTTTATAGTGAAATTTTTATGAAAAAAGACTCCTCACTTGATCAATGTTTTATACTAAAACCACCAATTTGATGAAGTTATGTGGAACCTGAGGATGAAATGGAGAAGAAGTATACAAATCAATTTCAATTTATGTGATTAATTTTGAGTGAAAAAATCATTTTATGTTGGGTAGAAAATTACATTACAATATTCTAAGAATTTTTTTTCAAAACAATTTAATTTCATTGATAAAATCTGTTACACACAACACCGACTTCAAACGAATAGTCATATACAATTAAAAATGTTATTATTTAAAATTAATGTTATCACCTAGAAATTAGTTTGGAGGGTATGAAAAGGAATTACTAAATTAAGAAAAATTTATGGTCATATATGAATAAAATCTATGCATTGGTCATCTATTGATTATAAATGAAAATAATTATCATTTAAATGAAAGAATTTTTTTTATTAAAAATGTGTTTTATGAACGCAATGTATTATTATAAATTATATTATTTGATATTATTGAATTATATTATTTAATTTTTTAAATTATTTACTTAACCATTTTTTTTAAACATTCAACATACATTTTTCTATGCATATGATAAGAATTATTCCATATTTTTGCTTAAAATACATTATTTCCAAATACTATCTTTTTTCACATTTTGTGCACTTACATTAAAATTAATTTCAACCATTTATATGTATTTAATTTGATAGAATAAATTACAAATTTAGAATCATGAGGTAATAATTTGGTAAATAGCCCATGGTTATGTTTTGTCAATATTAATAGTAACAATGGTAATATATATCACCTTAGTAATGTGTAGTTTTGGTTAATGTAGATTAAATTTAAGAAATATGGACATCATTATTCATCCATATTCTTATTGGATGAAATAAAATCGAACTTTAATACATTTTTATTAAATTTTATTCATTTAATGGCCATGTTTCCATGAAAATAACTAATATATTATTTAAATAATAGAAAGTACCAAAATGTCACTCTCTTTGTATTAAATATTATTTATGTATCCATATAGGTACAAGATCCACTTATAAATTAATATATGTTTTTATATTAAGAATAATGAAATTATGTTCATGAATGAAATTTATTTTTAATTTTTATTAATTGTATAATGATCTTAATTTCTTATGCAACGCCGATGTAGTATGTCTACATTTAATAAAATATGATAATAAATAATATTAAAAATACTAAATGTGATATAATTTGAACGAGTAAATGAGACCAAATAAATATATAGGTATATTTGACTTATTAGAGTACTCTGAAATAATTATATTCAAATTTCACTATATTCTTTATGTATTTAATGTCAAATTAAATGAATAGAAATAAAATTAACAGTAATGATTTTTTATAGATATAATATTTTATTAAATTATCAAAAATTCATAAAAATCATAAAATAGTACAATGTGGTTATGATATAGGTGAAGATATCATATATTTTCCATTTATGGTATATTTTTCACATTATGATTAAAAACTAAAACCATTTAATATTGAAAAATTTTGTTACCATATTTAAAATAGAAATATTTTAATGAAGAATTAATCAAAATGATTTAGTTTAAAATTAAATAAAAGCATTTAAATGTTCTTCTGATTTCTAGATTTAAAAACTTATAAAATCATAACATTTAATACATTTCCTTTTGGTGGTATTCGTCTTGATAATTAATTTACTATAATTTATTCTTTTGAAAAAAATTCTAAAGTAACCCTCCCCTCAATTATAAATGGGAACCTTGCCTCACATATTCCCACTACATTTATCCTTCTAGAATGACAATATTTTTTTACCTTATCTTCAATAAATATCTTGTAATTTTCAATAGTTTCCAGTCATTCTCAAAAGACCTTCAGTAGATCCTTTAATATTGGATCTAAAGGAGTCATCCCGAAGAAGAGGTCATCACCCGAACATATAACATTCTTATTGTACTGTTAATTATGTCCTATAAATATATTATATTTTAAATTAAATAATAAATTAAGTATCATAAACATGCTTAAATTATATTTTGATTACTAAAAAACTATTTTACACCTACTTTAATGTAAAACTAGATGTTAATGTATCACTGGTATAAATATATGACTTTAGATATTTATATAGAGATACAATTCATTTTTACCAACATATTTTATAGATGGGAATTATAATTTATTTAAATTTTATATATGATATTTATGATGTAATTTTACTTCTATAATTATATTATCACATCAACCTACTTACCATATAGTACATTAGAAACTGATAACGGCATTCATGTGTATGTGCGGACTACCATCTCCAAGATGCGATGTGAATCATTATTCATTTATTTTTTACATGAATGGTAATGAGGAATAATTTTTGACTATATATGATATTATAATGATTCTATAATGGATAAATATTATTTATGATTCTTTATTCCATCATTCAAAAAATTGAAACATCTTTAATTTGTATGTACGTTTTATCATCTCTATGAAGGATGTAATTAATTTTCCTATATATACAATTTATTAATGATTATATATATGTAAAAAATATTATGAATAAATATTATGTTTATATAATGATAAATATTCCTTAAATATTTGAACCATGAAGAAATTATAAGGATAGGTACTTCTGAACTGAAACATTTCTTGAAAAATGGAGCAGTTATCACCCAAAACTATGATTTTAATAACTAATTATTTATTAATTGTTGATAATATTTAATAAATTAATCATAAAATTTATGATATATATTAATATAGTTACTTTAACCATGTATATTAAATCCATATTTATTATATTGTAGGTTTGAACATGATATGGAATGGTGAGACTTAATGTACAGGTTTTTCTCAAAATGTCATATGTATTCGAGAATATTTATATTTAGGTCTTGGGTAGGATATATTTCTATTCCATATCTAGGTTTTCTAAAATTTATTTCAATTTTTTAAAATAGTAAAATAATTTTTTAATGTTATTTTAAATAATTTTTTAATTTTTATGAAACATTCTGAATTGAATCTTTTTTATCGTTATCCAAAATCTGTATTTTTTAACTCTTCATAAAATATAAGAAATAAATGGTTTTTTAACATATACATAAAAAATGTATTTAAATAAAATCCTTTCAAAAAATATTTCAATATTATTTTCAATTTTTTTGAGGTTCTTTTCAATGAAAATCTTTTCCCCTGTAATTACATAGCTTTTTAAAAAAGAAATAATTTCGAAATGGAAATATTATTTTCCTCAATAATTATTCCAAGTAATATTTAAAAATAATTTCCCACGTAAGACTAAATTATTTTATCTTACTTATGATTAATTGGGTATATTATCCATGGATACAATGATTATTCTTTTTCTAAATGGTTTATGTTTATGATGAAATGATTAAATTTTAATTAAACAGATTTTTTAATAGGTTATGTTTTCATGAAATGTTTATGAATACCATTTCATCTTTTGGGTTATAATTTATTGAATGATTTATGATATGATAGAACAAGTATGTATGATTTTAATTATTTGACTAGGGGGACCTATATCTCACTCTAATGTAGTGGGTAACTATTTATATCTCATGAGACATATAGGAATACAATATAGAGTTTACCTAGTTAATTAAGGGACTCTATCCACCATAATAGTCTTGGGTTTGAATGTTGACTACTATGAAATTTTAGGGAGTGAAAACATTCCTCTATAATATCCTTTATAATTATCCAATAGTACTAAGGAAATGTTTTTCTATGATTATGTGTATGCAAAGATTCCATGTCTTTTTCCTATTTTTGAACCCATGGTTAATGCTTACTAATTCATTTATGATTCATGTGTTATAAACATCCATGATTAATTCCATTATTATTTAATTTTAACCTTAATATGTAGGGTATGGTTTTAAAATGATAGCATCGTGTTATTATACACTTATCCTCATGTTATGCTTATAATATCATTAATATTACCTTTTTTAAAACATATTAAGAAACTAATATCACCCATTTCTTAAATTTTCTTTCACTAGGTTTTGAGAAAATGTATTAATTATGATTTATCAATAAAGTTTTATAGTAATGAATTAATTAATGGGAGATGATGTAGATATTTTATGAAATTTTTTTATGTTCCATGTTTCCAAATATAGTATACTAAATTGATTCAAATGTGGATCTTCATGTTATATAAAGAATATTCAAAAAGTTATATATAACATCTATGTGTAAAATTTATGGATTATTATATATAGTCTCTAAGATTTTATATTAGGTATCATATTTTTATATATATTCTCAAAATTCATTCACCATATGGTTATGTAATTAAACACATATTTAGTCTTTATACATCAACTTTTAGTGTAACATTTTCCCTCTTATCATTAAAATACATGTACAAGAGTATTTTCATATTAAATTCATTAGTTATCTTGGAATAATCTCTTTTATATTAATTATAATCATTTATGACACTACATTTCTCCTTCTAAAATATATAAATTTTTCCATCTCTATTATTTAAATACAATTAATTATTATAGACATTATTATTTAACACAGCTAAATATATTTATACATTGTGTCATGATACATTAACTTAACATAATATGGATATAGTATAGATAGTTTTCCATTTCAACAGAAACATTATTTTTATATTCAATATATCTTATGTATAAAATAAAAGATTATTTAACATAAAAAAAATATTTTATTTACTATATTTTCCTCACTTCCCATCATTAAAATTTTATATTTGATAAAAAAATTTATTCATCATCAGTAGATACATGTACCATGTTATTTAATATATAATATTATGATAAACCCCTACACAAATTAGATATCCCAAAAAAATCACTCATGGTGACATTCACATTAACAAATAACATGATACTTAATATAATCATCTGCATTTCCTAATGAACTATAAGACATTGATGGATATTTACTTGTACTCATTTCATTAATAGTTTATCATAATGATTTTCATTATATTAAATTTCGTGAAAATTTATTATCTTATTTATATTTCTTTATCATCTTCAAAATGTTTGGACATATATGTTGTATCTTTTGGTATTCATATAAAATGAATTATGAATATTTTTTCATTCTTAATATGACATTACTATCTTTTATATCATTTTGGGAGTTAATATGGAAATTTAATATTTTAATAAATCTCTAATTCATATGAAATTTACATCTTCTAAACTATATATGATACTATAATTTAAAATATTTTTTTAGTTTCTCCTAGATTCATATGTAATAGAATTAAATAGTATAGAATTTATAGTATTGATGATTATAAAAAATGAAACTATATTATCATTTTTCTCAATCTCAACAGATCTCTTTAAATTTCATTCATACTGAATTATTATTCTGATTAAATATTCAATATATCATTTTGTGAAATACTTTAAATTATATGTGTCTATAAAAATTGATTTATAATCTTTTGTATAATTTCTATATTCTTTTCAACAACATCATCCTCATAGATTTTTCATTCTACAAGTGATGTAAGGCTATTTAAAATCATCATAAATCAATAGTTCATTTGAGTGATAGTATCACTTTTCATAAAATATAATATTTCATAATAATCTATATGCATTGATATTTTCTTCTAAAAAACATTGGAGGTTTCAAAAATACATGATTTCCATATTGTCGTAAATATCATTAGTGGTATGGTATAAATATAAACATTCAAAAATGTTCATTTAAATAGAACAGGGAAGCTTACTCCTCATATAGATGTTATGTTGAAAATCGTCTATTTCACACTAAGTAAATCTAATTACTACATTATTCAGGGTTTTCCACTTTCATACGATCATAATAGAGTCTTCATTATAGTTTTAATAACATGTGTCTCTTTGTGTTCCCTAAAATACTCATAGACTCTACTATCATAAGTAGGTTTTTTATGGATTTATGTTCACATAACCTCTTATATAAATAATGACATATTTATGTTGATAAATTGATGATTCTTCTACTACATGTTTCTTTAACAAAAATATTATAAACTCTGATAATCCAGTGGACAATGTATCAATTTTATTACATGTACAATGAAATGATAAATCATATGATCTGGATCAAACATCATGTGTTTGGTTAGAAATGAGAGTTTTATGGGAATACAAGATTGGTGAATTACAGTTTACTAAAAAAACATAAAAATCTAATCCCTCTCAAATACTTATATAATTAGTCAATAAATTTTTTTGGTCAAATATAATGCTACACAATATTAATTTAATTGATGTAATATTATTGGATAGTATAAAATATCTGATAATGATAATAACATATGAAAAATTAAAAATAAAAAGAAAATGTGATATTTGAATAAAAATATTATATAACAAGATTAATGCCCCTAAATGATATTATAAGACAATTTATTTCTAATTAATAGGAATCCTTCACTTTTATGAAAATATTCAGGATTATCTATAAACATGATCATAGTTATCGCAATTATAAGCCAAGAATATCCATTTCAATAAATACATAAGTTGTTTATTTTTTAATATTAAGGAATATCATAATAACACTATTATAATACTATATTTTTGAATAACCCACTCTAGCCATGTGACTTTTTCCTAATCGAGTTGTAGCTCAATTAGGAGTTACAAAGTCTCTGGACCTTCCAAATTGTAAAGTAGTAGATTTAATCAAGTTTTTCACCAAGTAATAAATATATAATGATCATTTATATAATGTGACATGGTATTTTCCATTTTTCTATGATAATGAAAAAAATATAATAATACATTTTCATGAAAAAAATTGATTAATGTATAAAAATTCCATTTTTAGAACAAAATTTTGGAATCATCAAAAAAATATCATTTCACCTTAAAAGGAGTTTCACTAAAATTATGATGCCTCAATTTTTAAAGGGAAACCATTTTTGTCCATATAATGTAATAAATTATATTTTCATCTACGACCTAGGAGCTAGACATTTAATATAGTTAGTATTGTTATTTTAAACAGGATGTTATGTTAATATTAATTGTTACCATTATCATAATTAAATATATAAACCAATACATAACCTCTATAAAAATTTTCATAACATAATTATTAGGGTTATATATATAAAACCCATGTGATCATTTTTAATAATTGAGAGTTATT
The DNA here is from genome assembly GCA_963277665.1 of Viscum album. Classification (NCBI taxonomy): domain Eukaryota; kingdom Viridiplantae; phylum Streptophyta; class Magnoliopsida; order Santalales; family Viscaceae; genus Viscum; species Viscum album. The sequence continues at coordinate 2,107,000,986 of OY728122.1, read as the reverse complement.
TATGGATAGGGATCAGAGAATGATTCCACTAGATTTATGTCACGGGGCACAGAACCATCATCAATGAATTATCTTATTCCATGATTGAAAAAATTATTTGATCTCTATTATATATTAATAAAAATAATAAAAATATTGTAATCACACATGAATTATAGATTCCTATGTTTTTATGGAATTTAAAAATAGAATTAAATACCCCTTACCCAATTTTTGTATTCCTTTTTAGTGCCCCATGCATAAACAATTATGATTAGAAATTATTTTAGTGCACTGTGAAATTATATTTTTTTATTAATTTAGATGTTCAATAATTTTTTTCTCACAATTATATTTATTCATATTTTATTAACCATTGGTCGATTATTTTTTAATCTACCCTCATCCCTAATATTAATTTTCATTGTTTTTTCCATCATTAGAATCTATTATGCAATATCTTATTTATATAGGAATTATCAAACCCTAATTTCAATTAACAAATGTTAAATTAAAATTAGGATTACATGCACTGGAAAATATCTCTCCACACTAAAATTTTCATCTCTCTCTCCAAAATATTCTCCCATAATGGGTTAAGGACTATTAACCCATGGTCTGATTGATTGTGATGGCATAGGGTGGTTGTAGAACACTATAAGAGTTGAAAATGATGTTGACATGGTATTATGTGTGAGAGGAGTCCAAACTTGGAGTGGTCAATCTAGTTAAATGGATCTAACCCAAGTTAGGAGATCGAACTAATTAACATGGGGTATATGTGGTCAGACTAAGGGAGGGACAATAGTAATGGGTGATGTGATGCAGATCAATGATGGTGTTGGTTATCGTTTACCACAGAGGTAGGCTACATGGGTGAGAGGTATGGGTTACCACATTTGATGTGACTACAATAGGGGTATTTGAGGATTTATATAGGATATGAATTTTGTATTAGGTTCATTGAAAAAAATAAAAATAAATTAAAATTAATTGAATGGGGGTCATCTAATTGGAGAGTGGGAGAAGGTAGAAGTGTCATTATCATGAGGGGCCTTCTAGTTTATTCATCCACTTCATAAATTTACGTATTTTTTTATAATAAAATAATAAATATATTATTATTATTATTATTGTTTAAGATTTATTTCATAGTATTTCATGTTCATATAATGTTAGAAGGGAGAAAATTCAGTGACGTCATATTCATTTCATCTAGATGATAAATTCAAGACTAATATGTGATTAATTATAATAACATAAGGTATGAGACTTGGGTTCCATTTTATATCTTCCCCCGTCAATATTATTATTAAAGTCATAATACTTATCCAATACCCATTTTCAATATATGTATATACTATGTATGGTTTTCATTCAATTTTATCAAAATGGAATGATATTTTTATTTATACAAGGTCTATATAAAGGTTCAATAAGAAGAATTATAAATTGTGATTTGTATATTGAAAAATGAGTTCTAACATGATAATCAGAGCATAACCATCTTAAAAGTAGGGTGGGAATTCCCACCCAATATAATCAAGGTCTGGATCCCCTATCAACTGGTCAATTTATAGGTAAGGTTAGTCCCCCGCCAATTCATGGAGATGGGATCCTCTAGCAGTGGATTTAATAGATGAGATCACTTAGGTCCAATATGTTTTCCCAAAGTTAGTATTATCCTTTACTGTGTAGTCTTTTTTTTAGGTCGGTGTCCTTAACTGTAGTCCCTATGAGGATCCATGGGTTTCATGGAATATATTTTTTAGGTTCCTCTTCAGTGCTATAGTTATTGAGGGACCAAATAGTTTGATATTCACTCAATTGACAGTAATTATTAGAAATGATAATCCCCTCAACCCTATTTGTATTAAAATATTAGTGGTTATTATAGAATTCATAATATTTTAGTTTTATTTTGGTCAGTTGACTCCTCAAGAACTATGGATTTCCTTTATGATTCATCATTCTTATAACTATTGAAATCAATACTTGTTGACTTTTTAGCACATAGAATACCCTTAGTTATTCATGTAACCCAAACCCTCTACATGAAATCCCTATAACTAAGATATTTAATCTAAAAAGTTTTTTAGAGTTTTTCTTTGTTTTTGGGTCATCTAACTTAGTGTGTTTTTTATTCCCTCCCAGAATATAATTGATAATAAATTTGTTTTGTCTATATTTAGGAATAATAGGTTTCTTATAGTCTTAGTAGATGTTGATGTATTTTGGGAGGTTTAAATAATACCCTTAGTGGATCATGAAGATACATGATGGATCTTAGTGGTCCTTGATAATGGATGTAAACATTATTGAAAGATATTATTCCAAGAGTAAAAATATTGAGGAAAATATTCCATATTATAGGTCATGATGAGATCAGGAAACAACTATTTATTATACATCTTTTTATATCAATGGGTCATTAGTATAATATTGGGTGTTTATTCATCATTCAAAGATAGATTTTGAATTATTATTCTCTCCCAATCACTAGAAATGGATAATTAATATTATTCATTGGAAGACAATTATTATATCATTGTGAAGGTTAACAACCTAAATGAATATGGTTAGGTGTTTATTGGTGATATTAAGAGTATTATTATTTTTTCATTATGGATCTCTATAATTTATGGTATGGAAAAAATTTATTATTTATATAATATATGTTTTGTATTTGGAAATTATAATACAGCATCCATCTAGAAGCATTTTGGATAGAGAATTCCCATTAATGGTTACAATCAATATCCAACCCCACTCTAGTAATGTGATTTAATCATAATTATAGAAGAATGTTTTACTAGTTTTAATCATGGAAAATATGTGATATGATGTTACCCGCCTTGGTAAGGATATTTTAGAAATTCTAGTTTGGTTTAATGATATGCGGTTTTTTACATGATGTGAGATCCATCCCTAGAACTAAGTGAGATCCCCTAAGTTTTATTGAGTGGAGCCCACCCTAATCATGTTATATCTAGCTACCCATCCATTATTAATCATGTATTTGTGATATATTAGTGTAGAAGTGAATTCACACCCAATAGTTACAATAAAATGAATAGATTGTTCAAAAAAGAAACATCTGTTGTCATTTTATTGAAAATTGATGTATAAATTGACATATGTTTATGAAATTATGTTCTTGTAAAGCCTAATTGGGATTTAAGATAACCTTATGATGTTTATAAATATTTGGGAGTAAATCATTTGTAATATTGATTCACGATAGATCCACTTAATAATTTATAGATTTACCCTAACCTTAACATTAGTGTATTAGTTTAATATTCATCTATCAATGGGTATGAAATAGATTTTTGGACTATAATTGTACTTCATTCAACTAAATAAATTTTGGTTTATGAGAATTTAAAGTTGTATTAGTATAATGTTATTTGATTCTACCATCCAAGAGCTCGGTGGTTAGATTATGGGGGAAGTGCATGAGTAGAAATCATTGATGTAGTGATTCATATATATAGAAGAAAACATAATAAACATATTTTTCTAGTGGTGTAACCACAAACATCCCATACATTAATGTTCTTACTACATTGATGTTGAAAAATTGGTACCATGTTCCTAGTAATTTGTAGATGAGAAATCTAAATGGATTTATGTTAGGTGGATGAATTTCTCCAACATTCACTAAGTGGATTGTTCTATCTCAGTAGTGTTCGCGATCTATATAATGTAACTTTTATTGAGTGGTGACTATAATAATGAAAAAAACATCATAGTAGTGTATTTATAATGGATATTTTTCGAAATTCCCATCAAATGTAATCTCTTGTTATGTGGTGGATGGGTAATTTTTCAAGTTTTTTTGTGATTTTTTGCATCTTGGGAATGTTATATTCTATAGTGTCGATACAATTGAGTAGGGAAATATGAAGAGATAGAATAGTAAACTCTGTAAAATATTATATTGTTTTTTCCAATTTGATATGGTGTAATTATGTGTATTTTATCAAGGATCTTTTTATTCTTATGGTACTTATTGGTATCCTTCATGAAATAAATATGATTATATAATTCTAATATCATTTATAACAAATGTGAATCCTATTTGGGATTATAACATATAATTTGGATGTTATTAACTTTAAGGATGGATATAATGTAAAATATTTCAATTTTTAATGTATGGACGATATAGGTTTTAATGACTTGTGGAAAGGATATGATAGAGGAACTCACATTGAATAGAATGATCATTCAACCTTGTAACTCTTCAGATGTCAATGAAAACCTCTATGATTTTATGGTGATGAAGTGTCTCATGAATAAGTGTTTATAATATTGTAACCATCTATAATTATCTTTAGAATGATTGTAGTATATATATCAACCATAATTAACCTTGGTAGTGACCTATTTTGATACAAATATCGATGGTTTTTGGTTTTCATCACCCCATAAATTGGAACAACTAATATAAAGGGAAAATAGATTTTGGTAATAAGTCTTAAAAATATCTGCATGGACTGTATATAAGATTCCATTATAGTATTATGTGACTTTTTTATTTCCATTATAGTGTTTACATTTTTTTAAATAACCACTAAAATCAATGATGAGAAATATTATTAAATTCTTGATCCATTATGTATTCATTATGTATAGGGTATAAACCCTAAAGATGGAGGAAGTGCAGGTATGGGTGTTTTTTTCACATGATATTTAATGAGTTTTCTTTTTTGTCTCCTCTTATTATATTAAATTTTGGAGGAAAATGTCATTTAGATGTGGGAGATGTACAGAACTAATTTTTTCATGATTGACACTTTGCTCAATTTTTTTTAGTGTCCCATGATATTATTAAATAAAAAATTGTAAATTTAACTTATTAGAAGACCAAAAAAATATTTAATTGTATCAATAATCCTATGGGGTTGTTTTTAGGAATATGAAAAAAAAAGTGAATAAAAAAGTAGAAGGTCTTATGTAAAACTATTTAGTTGAATAAAATATCATTTTAATCCAGTGTGATTGCTATCTCGAGAAAAATATATTTACATTTAAACTAAGAATTGGACTAAAAAATTAATTCTTATATCACATTTGAAACCATATTTTCACAATAGGTGTGGAATAATTTTCATTCAGATATTTGGCCTGGAAGTTACCCATTTATGGCCGGTTGAGTTGTAATTTTAAAAAGGATGTTATGAGAATATTAATTATTAACATTATAGAAATTAAATTTCTATCTCAATTTGAATCCTCTATAATAATATTTCAAAACAATTCATAGTGATAGTTTCGTGGAAGAATTTTTATGTTTTTAACAATATTGGAAACATTATGGATAAATAAAAAATAATGACACCTTGCTTTTGATGACACCATGTATAGAAAAGTCACTAGCATATGATCTCATTTGGAGGTAGGTCATCTTATTTGATCTCCCGAATTCCTTCAGACTGTTATTTGAAAGATAATAGTATCTATTGAATTATTATTTCCATATAATTTTTTATTTTGTTTTAATGATGATATAAAAGTAGTTAACCAAATTCATGCTTTCTTTATTGGTTACACATTCCCAAAAAACAAGATTTGGATATAATTCAAGTGACTTATGAAATTAAATAGCTCCATTATTCATGGATTCAATATTTTTTATGATAAATATGTTTATTCATAATTTATAAATAATTTCTTTTTTATCTGGAAATTTAATTTTATCCTCATTATTATTTATCAATATTACACAGATGGTTTGATTCATCTTTAGAAGGATTATCCAACCCAACTTTTATAAATAGATTTGCATTGAATGAACAAATTATTTATCATAGTACCTCTAAGTATCCATTAATAATTACCTTCTCTATCTCCAATACACATACCAAGGGTTTTAGGCCATCATCCAAGGGGATAAATGATGGCGGTGAAGCTACATGATTTCAAAACACAATGATAGGTGACTCAAATATGGTCAAATATGATGATAATCCGTCCTTTCTGAGAAAAAAACATGTGTAGTGGTATACGTGTTCTTAGGGAGTCAGTATAAGAAAGGAGTCTAGTGTTGTTCACCAGGTGTGGATATACTCGATTGATGGGTCCCATGATAGTGAGGATTTAACGATTGGGATTAATCATATCATCAGTTAGGGTCAAACATGGAGGATGGTTGGTCGTGCAGGTGGAATGCTTAACCGAAAATGATGAGATTACATAGGTGATCTCGAATGGTCAATGTTTCTAATAATTGTGGAGGTGGAATGTTGAGACATTGATAATACCTTGAATATAAATTTAATGTTGGATGTGAAATTAGAGATCTATAGGGTGATGTGTGATTGTATTGAGGATCCGGGTGACTTATATTTACTCATAATTACTATACGAAAGAATTTTATATTAATAATAAAAAAATATTGTCATTATCATCATTAATGTTATAAATTATTACATTACTATATCTTCATCATGTAACGGCCCGACCCCAGAAGCCTAGATTTAGTGCATTATTACGTATCATTGGCATGATCACAGAAGATCATGTCTTGAAATACCGATTAGTTTAGTAGCCTTGAAATACTAGATACATTCATAAGGTTTAAATTACATCATAAAATGGAAAACGACAACAACATTGTTTCCATGGACAACACTGAGATCCCATAGACTATCCCTGCAGGTCAATCATAATATACTTCTTCACATCCTGGGAAAAATAAAACATAGAAAGGGGTGAGCTCAAATGCTCAGTAAAGATAACAATATAGTGGAAACTTTCATAAATAAGCATAAACATTTATGGCAATGTATAAAACTAAAACAAAAGAATTTTCAACCTAAACTTCATTATAATATGGAAAATATAAATCCAAATAATTCCATTTACTTACTCACATGGATATTCTACTAGTCGAATAATCACATGCAATATCAATAGTCACTTTTATAATGATGGAATGCGTAATGCCAAACATTCATAACCACAAAGTCAAGGCCTTGTGCCAGGACTACAAATAAGATTTTGTCAAGGCCTTGTGCCAAGACACTAGTTTGACTCATGAGACCTACCGATGCATCGAGGAGCTATAGCGGGCTCTACCCGTTACTTACAAAGTCCAATACATTCCTCATATAAAAAGGTTTAAACATAACATAAACATTCGTTTTAAAACTGGCATAAGAAATGTCAATACTTTATTCATAAACCATGAATGGTATGAAAATAACACATCCCCAGTCAAACATATCACAAAACCTTAAATACAATAGGGAAGTATTGTATCATAATAAATCAACTTCAAATAATCTTAAAATTGATCAAAGGATGTTGACATAGATGAAATCAAAACATTTTTTAGAGAAATATCTCTTTCTATTTTGAAATCAATTAAGAAAAAATTTATTTTGAAAATATTCTTATAATATTGTAAGGGATTCTTCGACGAGGTTATAATGACAAACAATAGCCTCACCCACCGTATAAGTTTAAAAAAATTACCTTAACTTATTCAAAAAGGTCAAAAAGTACTTTTTCTGGAAAACGATGGAAAGATTCCTTTGAAAACATATAAGGTAAAATAAGGGTATAAATGAATTTAACCCACATTCTAGTAAATAATAAAAAAAATTGAAATACATTTTTAAGAAACATGTATATAGATGATAAAGAGGTCACAGTAGATAATTACGTATAAACAACCTCAGATAATGAAGAGATTGTGAAATTAACCCTTACCTTTTACTTTTCTTGGTCGAGGATAGGTTGACCTACTATATAATTTTGAAATAATTTTTATTAAATTCTACAAGAATAATATACATTAATATGATATCATATATGATCTTTTAACATTACTTTGTTAATAATATCTTAGTATTATCGTCGTTTCAGGTGTTAGCTGATTCATTTTCCTTAATATGATTTGTTACGTAAGTAATTATTGTTAGGGATAAGATGTATCTTATTAATATTCAGAATTATATTAAGTATTTAAACATTATTTTTAATCATATAATGAAAATTATTCTTGAATATATACGATGGGGAATTAATCTCATCGCGTTCGTGGAGACAATAATCTGTATGCACGCACGAGCGACTATATCATTCTTTTGATATTAAAATAATATATAATTTGATGGTATATAATATATATAGAATCATTATCATGTAATATTTATTATTTACATCAATTACACATAATTATTATACCCATCCAAATAATAATGTATTGAATAATAATTACACCACGACGTGGAGACGGTAAGCTGTACGTACGCATGTATAGTGAAATGTCATTCTTTTGATATTAAAATAATATATAATTGGATGTTATTTCATATATACAGAATCATTATCAGGTTATATTTATTATTTACATCAATTACACATCATTATTATACCCATCCAAATAATAATGTATTGAATAACAATTACACCATGACGTGGAGACAATATGTCGTACGTACGCATGTATAGTGACATGTCATTCAAACGATGGATAGAATAATGAATTTGGTTGTAACATATTTATAATAACATCACAGTATATATAATATACTGGAGTTATTATTTTATAATGGAAACAACAAAGAAAGAGGAAGTGGAAGAAGAAAGGAACTTGAAAGAGGTGACGAAATATTTACCTCTTCTCCAGGTTCTTCCTTTTGAAGTGATAAAAAGGGCTCTATAGTATGGCTTTGTGACTAAAGTAAGGCCTCTAGGATGAAGGGAGGATAGTTGAAAGGGTATTTGGGTAGGGGTTGGCAGATCAAAAAGGCTTTGATGGTGTGAATTTTTGGGAAGAGGGAGTGCCCTTTTATAAGAGGGGTGAGGGGAACCTTAGGAAAAGCTACAAATATTATTTTATAATTAAATCCTTTTTCTGTTTATAAGGGCTAAAAATAAATTATTTAATTTACAAGGTGGGTATGGGTCTAAAACCACTCAACCAATAGGTTTTAGACAGGTTTGGGTCACTATATTAACCTTATCTTTTAGATTTAACTCTTAGTTCAATAGTTTGACATTTACCATGTCTCTTTGTATGTTTATATTTTATGGTTAATAAAATTGATATAAACTTCAAACAGAACCCCAAGTTGTTCATTAATGACATATATAATATTATTTATGACCATTGGCCAAACCTTAGATTTTTAGAAATATAATATCAAGTAATAATATAATATTTGTTTTAAAAACTCTTTTATGTCAATTTTGACACTATTTGGTATTTTTTTTTTCTAAATTCATAACAGCATTATTACTTAGAAAACAAATCATATAACCAACCCTAACATATCATATTAACCTATAAAATTAGTTTAATCCATAAAAAGTCTCAAATTACATTTATTTGAATATTTATAATATCAATTATTTTAATATTTCATTAATTAGGTAATTACTGCATCATCATTGTGTCATAAATAAGTTAAATTATTTAATGTCTAAAAAATATAAATAAAATAAAATTATGTTTTAAATACATTTATCTTTATACATAATATTTATAGTCGAATTTATCTAATGTGTAACCCTATATTAAAAATGGTTTAGTTATTAAACATTGAATTTAACTCTTTTAACTCTTCTTTGAATTAAATAATAATAAACATCCTAATCTAATCCAAGTGGACCAAAGAGAATCATATTTTATTCCTAAGGTTTTTTTTGGTCTAATTACACTTATCCAATAGAATTAGGACATGTGGTAGGGTAATTATTATATCATTTTTACCCATAATTACCCTATTTACTTTTAACCGTGGTAAATAAAAGTCAAAAGTTACTATTCACCAATAGTTATTTTCATCTTATTGAACCACATTTTACTTACTAATATCAACAGTGTCCTTTGGATTTTTGAAATTCAACTCACAGAAGTGGTAAAATTATGTTTTATGTAAATTTTCAAATGCTCCTAAGAGGTGGGTAAAAGACGGTAAAAAGTTCAATAAAATTTTTATATATCTAAAATTATTATAAACTAAATCCAATGGATTACATTGAACATATATAGGTATTATGTATATATTTTTACCTAATATAAATTTAAATAAAATAAATAATTATTTAAATAAAAATTCGATTTTAAACTATAACTTAGTGTTTTTCACTATTCATCAACATTTGAAAGTTTTCAGAAAAATACCAAATATTCACCCTAAGCTAATTTCGATATTTTGAATCGAAAAATGAAGTCCATTTTGAAAGATAAAATTTATAAAATTTTAAAAAGTGGGTATTACTATTCATAATGGCTAGTTTTATTACTTGTGGTGTGTTAGAACTCAATGTTGTGTACAACACACGCTATTGTATTATTCAAAGAGAAGCGTACCATGGAAGCTTGGGGTGTTGCATTCTATCCTCCAAATAATTTCTTCCTCAAAATTTCCAGAATATTACTGCATAAAAAGACATGGGTGGTTCTTCATCATAAGTTCCTCGGGTCCCCACGTTTCCTCTTCCATCTTATGGTTTCTCCATAGAACTTTAACCAGATGAGTCGTCCGGTTTCCCAACACTTGTTCTCTTGTATCAAGAATCTTAACAGGCTCTTCGAAATAAGACAGATCGGGTTCCAGTACTAATTTTTCATAGGTGAGTACATGCGTTGAGTCAGGCATGTATTTTCTCAACAGTGATACGTGTAATACATCGTGAACTTTGGAAAGACATGGCGGCATTGCCAAATGGTAAGCTACAAACCCAATTCGTTATAGAATTTAAAAAGGTCTAATGTACCTGGGACTAAATTTTCCCTTCTTACCGAAACATATAACACCCTTTCATGGAGATACTTTCAAGAAAACATGATCTCCTACATGAAATTCCAAATCCTTCCTTCGGTTATCGGCATAGCTCTTCTGCCTACTTTGAGCTGCTTTGATGTGGGTTTGGATTACCTTCACCTTTTCCATCGTTTCCTCCACAAGTTCTGGGCCTAGAAGTTTTCTTTCTCCAACATCATCCCAATAGGTTGGTGTGAAACATCTCTTTCCATATAACGCTTCATATGGTGCCATCTGAATACTTGAATGGAAGCTATTGTTATAGTAAAATTCTAACATAGGTAAATATTGATCCCACATACCCTGAAAGTAAAGTGAGCATGATATAAACATGTCTTTTAAGGTTTGAATAGTTCGTTTTGATTCTCCATCAGTTTGGGGGTAGTAGGTAGTTCTCAAATGAAGTTCATTATCCATGTCTTTCTGAAGACTTTTCCAGAATCTTGATGTAAAATGGGTATCACGATAAGAAACAATCGATAGTGGTACTCCATGAAGTCTTACAATTTCATTTATATACAATATTTCTAAATGTTCAAGTGGTAAATCTTTTCTTATAGCAAGAAAATGTGCTGACTTGGTAAGACGATCAACAATGACCCATATTGTATCATTCCTTCTAGGATTATTTGGTATCCCCATGACAAAATCCATCGTTATATCACCCAATTTCCACTCAGGTATGGGAAGATGTTGCATGACTCCTCCAAGCTATTGCCTTCCATCTTTCACTTGTTGACAAACCATACATCTTAACACAAAATCAGAAATCTACCTCTTCATGATGTCCCACCAAAAATGTTCTTTCAAATATCTATATATTTTGGTGCTCCAAGGGTGTATAGAGAAATTGGAGCTATGAGCATCATCCAAAAATTCACTTTTTAGATCAGGTATATCGGGAATACGAAGTCTCTTCCCAAATTTCAAAACTCCATCTTCATATATGAATTCAGTCAATCTCTCATCATTCACATCTTTAATCCTCTTTTGAAACTCTTCATCATCAACCTGGGAACTTTTTATCATTTCTAGTAAAGATGGTTTGGAAACCATTTGAAAAAGAATTTATGTTTCACCTTCCATGGTTATTCCCATATCCATCTTTACTAGATCCATGAAAATTGGATCTCTTTCAACTATCATCTTGTTCAAAACTCCCTGATCTTTTTTGATCAAAGCATCTTCCACCTTATTTTCCTTCCTCGGGTGGTAGTGTACCATGCAATCATAATCCTTGATTAGTTCAAGACATCTTCTTTGCCTCATGTTGAGTTCTTTCTGTGATAAAATATACTACAAACTCTTTTGGTTGGTATATATCTCACATTTTTCACCATGGAGATAATGTCTCCATATCTTCAAAGAGAAGATTATAGCTACTAGCTCAAGATCATGAGTAGGATAGTTTTGCACAAGAATTTTTAGATGTCTTGATGCAAAGGCAATAACCCTATCATTCTGCATAAGGACACAACCAAGTCCTTTCTTTGATGCATCGCTATAAATAACAAACACATCATTCCTAGATGGTAAAGTCGATATAGAAGTATTGACTAATCTTATCTTTAGTTATACAAAACATTCTTCACACTCTTTTGTCCAAAAAATATTTAACCCATTTACGTGTGATCTTGTTTAATGGGTTAGCCATTCGGGAAAAAATCTGGATGAAACCCTGATAATAACCAGTTAAACCAATAAAACTGTGTACCTCAATTATACTCGTCGGTGCTGTCCATTCTTGGATTGATCTTATCTTAGAAGGATCAATGTAGATTCAATCCTAAGAGACGATATGGCTAAGAAAAGAAATTTCTTGATTCCAGAATTCACACTTGCTAAACTTCCCATATAATTCATTTCTTCTAAGAGTCTTTAGGATAATGCGCAAGTGATTTTCATGATTTTCATAGCTTTTGGAGTATACCAAGATATCATCAATAAATACCACTACAAATTCATCAAGATATTCCTTAAAAACTCTATTCATTAGATCCATGATGACGGAGGGTGCATTAGTCAATCCAAAAGTCATTAATGTAAACTTGTAATGCCCATACCTAGTTCGAAATGCATTTTTTAGAATGTCTTCCTTCTACACACACAAATGATGATATCCAGATCAAAGGTAAATCTTTGAAAAGTATCGATCTCCATGAAGTTGGTCAAATAAATCAACAATGTGAGGTAGGGGATACTTGTTATTTATTATTATAGCATTTATCTCCATGTGGTCGAAGCACAACCTCCTAGATCCAACTTTCTTCTTAACAAAAAAGGATAGGGGATCCCCATGGAGAAACACTCAAGCGAATAAATCCCCTATTACTAAATTCTTATAGTTGTTTCTTTAGTTCCACTAATTCCATAGTGTCCATTCTATAAGGGGTCTTTGATATGGGCCTTGATCCAGGAATTAAATCAATTGAAAACTAAATTTCTCATTCTGGAGGATGTCCAGGTAAATCTTCTGGAAACACATCAACATATTCTTTCACTATAGGTACATCCACTATTTGAACATTCCTTTCCTCACCCATAGTTATTTCATTCTCTTCCTCCCTAATAATTGAATTTAATTGAGCTACTGGGGGTGGATCTAGATGAGAATTAGGTGGTGGTGATTCTGCACTAAAGATAAGGTGTTCTTTATCATAGTCATCAAAAATAGTAACCTTCTTCTTCTTACAATAAATTTTTTCATCATGTTCCAAAAGCCAATCCATACCGAGGATTTTATCAAATTAAATCATGGGTATTACGATGAGATCATCAGATAAATAACATTTATATGCCCTAATGGGGACTGATTCACAAAACATTGTTGCAATGATACTCCCTTAGGAGTTTTGATTGACAACTCCCTTGTTAAATAAAATTGGAAATATCTAATTTTTTAGAAAATTGGGAAGATAAGAAACAATGTGATGATCCAAAATCCAATAAAGCATTGGCTAAACTTGAGAAAATCATTGAATTACCTACCACTGCGTCTTTCGGTGCTTCAACCTCAGCATTAGTGATAGCATAAGCTTTCCCTTGATCCCTTGGCCTTTTCTGAGGTAAGTTCCCCTGATGCTTATGAAATTCATTTTCATAATTACCCCTTTCTTTACAATTGTATCATTCAACATTGACAGTCTCTTTCTTCCCCTTACAATCACGAGCTTGGTGTCCTTTTTCACCACACTTGTAACAAACTCCCATTCTCTTCAGGAAAGTACCAGGATGTTTTTTCCCACATTTACTTCAGGATGGATATTAAACTTTTCCCATATTCCCCTTATTTACATATCCAGAGTGTTTAGCAGATCTCTTCTTCTCTTGATTTTCTTTAAAGTCATAAGACTTAGAGAATTCTATTTCTGTCTTAATAGCATAAGAGACAATATCTTTGTACGACGAGAAAAATTTTGAGACTAATGCTCGACGTAGAAATGGTTTTAACCCATCAAATAAATGATCAATATTTCTTCTTGGGTTATGAATATAATCTTCAGTATGTCTCACTATCCTTGTAAATTTAGCTTCATACTTTGCGACATTCTCATCCGCCTTTTGCCTCAGACTCAGAAATTGTCTTTCCATATCTGCTCGATGGTTACGAGGAACGTATTTATCTAACAAAATATTTTTAAACTCCCTCCATTCTATATTTGATACTTCATCATCTTCCTTTGTGTTTTGAATCAATAACCACCATTGATCAGCATCTCCAGTGAGGTAGTAAAGTGCCATGAAAACTTTTTCACTTTCACTACTCCCCAAGGCGTGGAATATTTTCTCTAATGAATTTATCTATTACTTAGCTACTAGTGGATTTGTACCCCCATTGAATGTTGGTGGTTGTTGCCTCATGAAGAGATCAAAAAATGATCCTCCACATTGTGGATCAGGGTGCTCTATACGGGTAAGTTTATTATTCATATCCTGAGGGAGTTTTCCCAGTATGGTGATTAGATGATCAGTACCAGTTGCATCACCAGCTCCACTATAATTATCTTGAGTAGGAGGGGAATCCCTACATGGAGTGTGTGCATTGATACAGTTTCCATTCTTTCCATTATACGCCATTTCTAAACAATGGCATAAACTAGATTTGTTTTTTAATCGAAATACATAATCCCAAACTTATAAAACACTTAACCTAAATTTAATAGTTTATGGATATAATCCATAATCATAACAAATGTTTTCTTTGAGAATGTATATACTCATAAACCCTTCATAATGGTTTGTAATGAAAATGAGAATTATCCTAATCATATCCCCTGAGAGTGTCATAACCCAGAGTGCAGCAAGGCTCGTTGTCGTGCACCAGTTCCCGTTTGAGTCTAGCTCAAAGTGGTGTTTTCGAGTTTTACCCCTAGTTACATCTATGCCAGATCCGTCTCTACCTACTCGTATCTAGAAATGTATGTATTTCTTGTAAAACTCATAAAATCACTACAATACCAAAATTCTAGGAAGTTCTTCTATACTAATCCTCAAATTCTATCTTAAGGCTATGTGCTCTAATCAGTGTTTATCTAAATCTAGTTTACAATGTTTTTACTAAACATCCACTAATACCAACTATAACGCCCCGACCCCAGAAGCCCAGAGTCAGTGCATTATTACATATCATTGGCATGATCACAAAAGATCAATTCTTGAAATACCGATTAGTTTAGTAGCCTTAGAAGTACTAGATATATTCATAAGGTTTGCATTACATCATAAAATGGAAAACTACAACAACATTGCTTCCAGGGAAAACACTGAGATCCCATAGACTATCCCTATAGGTCAGTCATAATATACTTATTCGCATCCTGAGACAAATAAAACATATAAATTGGTGATCTCAAATTCTCAGTAAGAATAACAATATAGAGGAAACTTTCATATATAAGCATAAACATTTAAGTAAATGTATAAAACTAAAACAAATTCCTTTTCAAAAAAACATTATCATAATATGGAAAATATAAATCAAAATAATTCCATTTACTTACTCACATGGATATTCTACTAGTCGAATAATCACATACAATATCAATAGCCACTTTCATAATGATGGTATGCATAATGCTAAACTTTCATAGCCACATAGTCAAGGCCTTGTGCCAAGACTACAAATAAGATTTTCTCAAGGCCTTGTGCCAAGACACTATTTTGTCTCATGAGACCTACCGATGCATCGATGAGCTATAGTGGGCTCCACCCGTCACTTACTAAGTCCAATGCATTCCTCATATAAAATGTTTTAAACATAAACTAAACATTAGTATTAAAAATGGAATAAAAAATGTCAATACATTATCAATAAACCATGAATGGTATGAAAATAAAACATCCACAGTCAAACAAATCACAAAACCTTCAATACAATATGGATGTTTTGTATCATAATAAATCAACTTCAAATAAGCTTAAAACCCATCAAAGGATGTTGACATTGATGATATAAAAACATTTTTTTGAGAAATATCTCTTTCTATTTTTAAATCATTTAAGAAAAAATTTATTTTGAAAATATTGTTATAATATTTTAAGGGAATCTTCGACGATGTTATAACGGAGGAAAATAGCCGCACCCTTTGTATAAGTTAAAAAAACATTCTTACCTTAAATTTGTCGTAATGGTCAAAAAGTACCTTGTTTGGAAAACGACGAAAAGATTTCTTTCAAAACATATAAGTTCAGAGAAGGGCATAAATGACTTTAACCCATTGTCTAGTAAATATTAAAAACGTTTTGAAATACATTTTTAAGAAGCATGGATGTGGATGATAAAGAGGTCCCAGTATATAATTACATGTAAACAACCTCAGATAATGAAGAGATTTTTAAATTAACCCTTACTTTGTACTTTTCCTTGGTTGATGGTAGGTTAATCTCCTTTATAATGGTGAAATAATTGTTATTTAATTATACAATAATCATATACATTAATATGATATCATATATGGTCTTTTAACATTTCTTTGTTAATAATATCTTAGTATTATCGTCGTTTCGGGTGTTAACTGATTCGTTTTCCTTTATATGATTTCTTACATAAGTAATGTTTATAATGGATAGGATGTATCTTATTCATATGCAGAATGATATTAAGTCTTTAAACATTATTTTTAATCATATAATGAATATTAGTCTTCAATGGATACGATGGGGAATGAATCTCATTGTGTTCGTGGAGACGGTAATCCGTACGTATGCACGAGGGACAATATCATTATTTTGATATTAAAATAATATCTAATTGGATGTTATATAATATATACAGAATAATTATCATGTTATATTTATTATTTACATCAATTACACATAATTATTATAACCATCCAAATAATAATGTATTGAATAACAATTACACCACGACGTGGAGACGGTAAGCCGTATGCACGCACGTATGGTAACATGTCAGTATTTTGATATTACAATAATATATAATTGGATGGTATATAATATATACATAATCATTATCATGTTATATTTATTATTTAAATCAATTACACATCATTATTACACCCATCAAAATAAAAATGTATTGAATAACAAGTACACCACGACGTGGAGACGGTAAGTCGTACGTACGCACGTATGGTGACATGTCATTCAAAGGATGGATGGAATAATGAATTTGGTTGTACCATATTTATAATAACATCACAATACATATAATATACTGGAATTATTATTTTATAATGGAAACAACAAATAAATAGGAAGTGGAAGAAGAAAGAAACGTGAAAGAGGTGATGAAATATTTACCTCTTCTTCGAGTTCTTCCTTTTTATTTGATCAAAATGGATCCATTGGTTGGATTTATTACAAAAGTAATTCCTCTAGGATGAAGGGAGGACAGTTGAGAGGGTATTTGGGAAGGTTTTGGACGATCCAAAAGGCTTTGAATGTGTGAATATTTTGGGAAGGGGGAGTTCCCTTTTATAAGAGGGGTGAAGGGAACCTTAGAAAAAATTAGAAATATTATTTTATAATAAAATAATTTTAAGTTTATAATGGATATAAAATAAATTATTTAATGGGTAAGGTGGGTATGGGTCAAAACACACTCAAAAAATAGGTTTTAGATAGATTTGGGTCATTATATTAAATTTATCTTTTAGATTTAAGTCTTAGTTAGATAGTTTGACATTTACCATCTCTCTTAGTATTTTTATATTATATGGTTAATAAACATACTATAAACTTTCAAGAGAACCCCATGTGGTTCATTAATTACATATATAATATTATTTAAGACCTCTGGCCGAAACTTATATTTTTAGGAATATAATATCAATTAATAATATAATATTTTTTTTAAAAACTCTTTTATGTGAATTTTGACACTATTTTGTAGTTATTTTTGCTACATACATAATAGTGTTATTAATTAGAAAAAAAATCATCTAACCAACTTTAACATGTCATATTAACCTATAAAATTATTTTAATTCATAAAAGTCTCAAATTACATTTATTTGGATATTTATAATATCAATTATTTTAACATTTCATTAATTAGGTAATTACTACATCATCATTGTGTCATAAATAAATTGAATTTTTTAATGTCTAAAATTATAAATAAAATACCATTATGTAGGAAATAGTTTTATATTTCTAATAAATATTTATAGTGGAATTTATCTTATGTTTAACTCTATATTAAAAATGGATTAATTATTAAACTTTGAATTTAACACTTTTAACTCTTCTTTGAAATAAATAATAATAAATGTCCTAATCTAATCCAAGTCGACCAAAGAGGTTCATATTTTATTCCTAAGGTTGTTTTTGGTCTAATTATACTTATCCTATAGAATTATAACATGTGTTAGGGTAATAATAAAATCATTTGTACCCTTAATTACCATATTTACTTTTAACCAGGGTAAATAAAAGTAAGAAGTTACTATTCAACAAAAATTATTTTCATCTTATTGAACCACATTTTTCTTATGGATATCAATTGTGCCTCTTATATTTTTGAAATTCAACTCACAGAAGATGTAAAATTATGTTTTATGTAAATTTGCAAATGCTCCTAGGAGGTGGGTAAAAGACGGTAAAAAGTTCAATAAAATTTTTATATATCTAAATCTATTATAATCTGACTCCAATGAATTACATTGAACTTATATAAGTATTATGTATCTATTTTGACCTAAAATAAATTTAAATAAAATAAATAATTATTTAAATAAAAATTCTCTTTTAAACTATAACTTATTGTTTTTCACTATTCATCAAAAATTGAAAGTTCTCAGAAAAATACAAAAAAATCACCCTATGCTAATTTTGATATTCCGAATCCAAAAATGAAGTCAATTTTGAAAGATAAAATTTATAAAATATGAAAAAGTGAGTATTAATATTCATAACAGCTAGTTTGATTGCTTGTAGTGTGTTAGAACTCGAAGTTGCCTACAACACACGCTATTGTATTGTTCAAAGAGATGTGTACCGCAGAATCTTGGGGTGTTAAACATCACATTGTGTCAGAATGGATTTTGATCTATAGCATCACATTTGTGGAATTGATTTGAATGATATGAGACTAATATGAAAAATTTTAATCCATGTAATGGAATGATCCTTTAATTTTGTCTTATAATTTTTTTTTCCTATATTATGATGAAATTCATAATTTCACCCAATTAATGACTTAAATCAAACAATTTTCCTCAGGGTATTTTTCAATATATATCACAATGAAATTGTCAATTTTTCTATTTGATCCATTTTAAAAGGTTTTATTCTAATAATTTGTAGTTTATCTCTATATAGATAAAGATGGGGGCCTAGAATAATTATCATAGAATTCGCATCCTATAGGTATAATTATCCTTCCACCACCCCCACATGAATTTCCTCAGGATCCTTTTTTTTTTATTAAAATAAATGTTGATTAGTTATTTCCCACACACAAATTTGTTTATGATCCTATATCCATAGGGCCTATATACCCTCTATCTAATAGCATATTCATGTCCAAGATCCTCCACTATAATTTCAATTCCCCTTGATTATGATGATTTCCAATTAGTCCAAGATATTCCACTACAATTTATATAAGGATTAATGGGTTTCATATCATTAGATATTCACATTCTTCTCTATTGGTATAGTTTTAAAGTAATAGAGGGTTTGGCATTCCCCCAACTAATGAAAATTCGTAGAATTGATAATTTTCCCAAATTAAGGGTTTTAAAAGCTCTTACTTAGATGAAAATTGATGAATATCATATTTCATCAGGTCTGGTCACTCTTTATGCACCATTGGATTCCTTCTGGATATGAATTTCAACAAGATATTGGCTTTTAGCCTTGGGTAATTTTTAGTACATTGAGAACCATTAGTTGTTAGTGGTATTTGAATCATCATGGGCTAGGGATGAATATATTTGGACTTCATTAAGTTTTTTAAAATACTAGTTGTAGACTATGCTTTAGTCATTCATCCTAGTTTTCATCCTAGTACTCTCTAAAACCATGAACACTTAGATGGAACATTGTTCAATATTTTAATTATAGATTTTATGGAATCCTACTTTTTATATTCAAGCTAATTAATTTACATGATTTTTTCCCCCACATGTTGTGTCAATATTGAAAATGCTCAGTTTTAGGGATGTTTTTGGAAGATATAAAGTTAGCTTGGTTCTTCTAAAACTGAATCCTAGGGATTCTTAGTGAATCATGATGGATAATCGTGATCCATAATTGTTTTTGATAATTTTGGTTATGGATCATTCCAGGAGTACACGTTGTAATGGAAAGCTTTTTTGTTTCATTTATCTGTTAAAAATCATAGGAATATTTAATACAAGGTTTCTATTTACTTTAATTTTGGATGAAATATTCGTACATGATTTCTTATTCATGTGTTGTATATAGTTATGTAAATTAAATATATGTACATTATACTGATTATTTTATTTGATTTATTTATTTAAGATATTTATCTTTTTTATGTTCATATAGATTAAATCTTTCAATATTGTAATCTGTGCCTATATGATGATAGTAACCCATCCTTGACCAATTAGATGAAGACATGGGGTAGTAGTATTAGCATAATTCTATCATTAGTTGTCCCTTGGTATGTCAATTCATAGAAACCAAATCTGTGTCTACTGAAACCATCACAGAAGGTCTCTGTCATCATATCCCAGGAATCCCTTAACCAATAATATTAGATCATATATCTTTCCTACCTTGGTAGTTCCTAATTCATAATGTATCAAACAAATAAAAATTATATCAATAAATAATTAGTACATTATAAATGGAAACCATACACATGAATTCTCTTTGAACATCTCTTTTAATAATGTACTATTAATTACACTCGATGAAAAATAATTTATTAACAACTCAGAAATTATAGATGAATCTTCTTTTATGTTATGTTAATTATTCAACACCTCTAAACATATGGTTGAATTTATTATCATCCACTTTAAATAAACACATATGATAGAATTTTTATTTCTTCATGTATCATTGCAATTGTATCATATCCATCCTTCCATTGTGTGATCCATGTAACTTTAGCTGCATTATATAATGTTCGTGATTCCACAACATCACAATCCTATAACGAAAATAGTCAAAACATGTCATTGAGGGAACCAATAAACACATAAAAACATTTAATTGATCAATAAAATCAAAACATAAAAACCCCAAATCTTTCTTAACAGTTAATTTAACACATTGTACAATTTATTAAATACATCATGAGGATCTTTAAATTTTTAAAACAAGGAGACAAAGGGGTCTATAAATGAAATATTATCCATACTAAATCATGGATTATGGTTGAGATTATTTTTTCAATTAATTTAATTAAAAAAATACACTTATTTTTATTATTACACATTAAAATTATTTCAACATATTTATCAATAATATTTATTGTCGTTAATAGAAAAAAAAGTAATTAAAAAAGTATTTATATAATAAAATTGTCTTATTCCTTGGGATGTTTCCTATATTTATTAAATTGATATGTAAAATGAATTATAATATTCCTCACTCAGTATATGAAATCCATTATCATTTATTTACAACCTCACATTGATCTAATGATTGAGAATCATAATAATATGATCCTTTAGTGAATTAAACTCAATGTTTTCTATTTTAATTTTACCAATCAACTTAAATCGTTGATATAAAAAGTAATCTAGTGCAAAAAAAAATTAAATTCATTAAAATGTATACGTATTTGATTAAAGTATCCTAAAAAGTTGGATCCCTAGGGAGTATGATTTTAAAATTCTGAGGCAATAATTAATAAGCAACCCTATAAAAAATAAATAATGAGATTATACTCATAAGACCCCATGATGTAATAAAATACACTACTTTATTTCCCCCATTCCATGTATGTTTAATTTATAGACTATTATTAAATATGTCTTACATAACATAATATGATAAATAATATTCCAATGAGATGAATCTCGGTCTGTGATAGACTTGTGTCCCAATGTAGAATCTAGCTATACCACCAAGATACTGATATTTTACAGACTAAAAATGACAAGGTCACTATGAAGATCCCTAGGCTTGACAAGAATATAAGTTCTCAGAATATAAAAGTCTATAAAATACACTACCACAGAACCCCTTGAGTTCCTAGCCAATCCACCTACATTCATGATCCCCATAATGCATGTACCATCAGTATTTAACTTCCTACTATATTTATGTTTGTTCATGAACACCCCATTCCTATACCCACTAAATAAACATGGAAGAGTATCAGGAAGCTTAATTTAATATCTAAGAATGAGAAATATTTCCTTAAATTTAAATAGACACCAAATTCACAATAATGGTCCTAACTTTATCCTTCAGACCACAAATAGAGATCTATATTTATTTATCCCCTTATCTATTCAATTTTCAAAAAATTAACCATAATCATACTTCAAAGATAAGGCACCAAAATGAAAAATTACCATCTCTATTATTTCTATACATCTAATATTTTAAAAATTCAAGACAATTATATGAAATTTTTTGATAATAAATAAATATCCCAATATATTCTATCGGAAGACTTCCCACTCACCTTTAACAAAGAGGTGAGATATAGTTTCATTTTTAGAAGAGATTAAATAGATTCATTTTGAGGATAACTGAATTCCCTTCTTTTTCACCGTAATGTCAATGGGAAAATTTTGATTGATGTTATTCCAATTAGTATTTTCGAACATGATATGAATTAATTTGCACCAAATCTTCCCAAACCAAGCCTCTGCATCCCGATCCCTATATAAGCTACATCGAATGTCCACAAGCCTTAAGAAACATTATGCTGAGGGAAAAAAGGCACATCAGTCATCCCCACAAATAACAAAATATCATCAGAAAATGTTTTTTGATAAAAACATTGAACTACCTAAATTAATTATTGGAATGTAGTGGCCTCCAAGATAGAACAGTCGAGAATTCAACATATAAGGAAGAATAAAGGGTTCCCAACAAAATTATCTACCCAAACACTAACCTCCCCCTTCAATTAATTCATCTCATCTTGTGTAAAAGGATTTGGAAGTTTCCTTTCATTCATCTCCAATGCCAATAATTCTTCTCATGCACAAGATAGGTGGTCTCATTAGACATCTATTATACCAAAATGGAATTTTTCAAGAGGGATTGAATTAGAATATAATAGAATAATCGAAACCAAAAATGGGAAATATTGAATTATTATAAAACACTAAAATATATGGAATTTGAAGAAATTAGTGGATGAAATGAAAATAACAAAAAAATTGAAAGTAATGAATGGAATGTAATAAAAATATATATTAATAATAGTGTTTTAAATAATATTCCATTACATATAATGTGTTTAAAATTAATTAATTCCATATTATTATACCATTTTATTGTTATTTTGTATACCATAACAGAATGGGGATTTATTCAAAGATATAGTAGTTAGTACTAAGTAATAAAATTTCCAAATTTTATATCAAGTATTCTATATAGACTTATCCATTCCATACAATATAATTTAGTGTCTCAATGAAAAAAATGGAGGAAATTATTCCATTTTCAGTTAAAAATAAAAAATATTTATGGAATGAATGGATAATGCCAATATATAAATAAATAACATATATTGTGATTTTAATCTTCTAGGGATGATATTTCATGAAAATGTGATATTTTTTTATGAATAAGGAGATTTATTAAAAAATACATTGGCATTGGATAGTGATTATATTATTCTTTAAATTTTTTTTAATCATGGAATCATCTACATAGTCCATAATATTTCTTACAATATATGAAAATTATTTATGGTTTACATCAGGGTATTAATGTATATGAAATCACAATTTTTCATTGATGGAACAATGCTATCTTTAACATGTTTAGGATGTATTTATAACTTAATTAATATTTTTTTTTCATTACCTTTTGAATAAATTATATAGTCATAATTTAATTAATTTAGTTGTAATATAATCTATGATGTCTTCATGGTTGAATATTTTAGTTAATTCATTAGAGATGTGGTCATTGGTTGTTGAATTATGAATTCAGAGGCTTTAAGTTATTGGTGTTGTCTTGGTTTGTAGTTCATCCACTAAAAATACCATACATTTTTTGAACATTGATATGAAAATTAGTGTATTAAAATAATTGTATAAAATTTATTTTCATCATCTAAAATTTAAATATAATGAGGTTTTAATGTATGGATAGATATATTTTTGGATATTGTATATGTTTTGAAAATGGTTATCTAAATTTAGTCAATGTAAACAATTCATCAAATAATAAATTTTTTTATTGATTATCAAAACCAAGGAACTAATTTAATATATTTAATGATTAATCTAAAACATTCAAATAATGATATATGTTATTTTAAGTGATGAAACTCAATTATGAACTCAAACCCAAATATCTATAATAATACATCACTTTCAACATAGATTGTTTCATTGGAATATATATAGAGAAAGAAAAATGGCGGAATTTATTATGTACAATTGGCAGCCCGCAATACATCGTAAATTCCTACAAGGCTAAAAAAAATTATTAATTTAATAAACCAGATATAACCTAACTAATAATATAATATCATTAAAGTCCAAGTGTCAAACCCGTAGGGATGAATAATATGTTATAAATTATTAATGAAATAAAAAATGAAATTGTTTGATTGGTTTAGGAAAATGAAAAATAACAATAGCAAAGATTAGGGAGAGACATGTCGGGTTCATTGATTTTCAGGTTTTTGCACTAGGAATAAATTTAATATGGGTTTATTCAGTTTTTGTGTCAGAATTAGCTTAGTTTGGATCCCGAGTCTAGGTACTTAGCACTAATTCTGTAATTGTACCATTGGAAAGTTCATATACTAAATGAAATCAAAATTCTAGGAAACCCACAACCATATTTAAACATAACCGAACTAGATTTCATAATGATCAAGTGAAAACTAAGTTTAATCATTGATTCAATAAAATAAACACCCTCAAGTCACAAGAAATGAACGTGAAATTACTAAAAAGAATAATATTGTAATTGAATGAACAGTGTAACAATAATCTAAAATAAGAAGAAAAAATATATATATAAACAATACTTAATAAAACATCCCCCTAAAATCACATCACCTAACACTAAAGAAACTACATTCTCATGGTAGCCATGATGAGATTGACCAACATGGGTACCTGAAGAGGAATGATAGCAAAGAACGTTGGTGAAGTAGATCTCTGGATCATTACTCTATGTGTGTGTCTCCACTGTGTGGTGATGCATGGTCTCTTCTGGTCCCAAATACTTGAATGGTGCAGCAGAGGGGTTAATTTATAGGAAAATAAGTCAAATACCTCAGCTATATCACTTTTATTTTTATACTCTTCATCTTCGTCATGATGTGTGACTCAGTCACATGATGTGTAATACCTCAATTTTTAGGTGTCCTGAATCTCATTATAATCTTCACCAAAAACATGTCTTGAGAAAAGTCATGTTGTGTGATCTAGTTACATGTCATATAATTATCTCTCAAATCATGAATGATTTCACAAAATGTCATTTATGGATAATTCCTTTTGAAAATCATGATATTTAATTTCATTACATAATGCAAAATTTGGCATCATCTAGTTTTCCAAGTTTTTCTATCTTCAAAACTCCAGCTATGTGCCACATAACTTCGCTCATGGGGTAAAGTATGCTTTGGCTCGTAAATTCTCCTATGTTCATTCCATTTTAAAAAATATGTTTTTCCTTCAATAAAAACATTCCAAAATTAGAAATATTAATCAATAAATACAAAAATAAAAACTTTTAAACACTCTAAAATGTATTCATGAAATACACGTATCAATAATTAATAATAATATGAAATAAAAATAATAATAATAATAGAATAATAAATAAGATATTTTTATATTTTAGGTGACTAAAAATATGTAACTTCAAAAAATATAAATATATAATAGTTAATTGCACATAATAAAGAATTTAAATTGTTTACATCCTTCTAAATAAACTATTAAATTTTTTATTTTCGATGGATTAAAATAGGAAATATGAAATGAAGAAATATCATATATAGAAACAAAAATTTCTATTATTGATGGAAAATATGAATTTTTTACTCTTTGATATTCAATAACATCTATGCTATCCAAACTATCCAATGATGAAATATAACTTTTTTGAGATGCTTCCACATGTTTCATTATATATGTGATGAATCCATTTTTTTATATAATTCATTAGGCCTATATTTTTCTTGATTACTAATTTTATTTATTAGAATTTTTTATTTTTATTTAACTAAAAAAAGTTATTTCACATATAATTTTTTTAACTAATGAGATGGATTTTATATATCATTTAAAAAGGATCATATTCAGTTAAATAGTGAGTAAATGTATATTTTTCTATAACAGAATTCTTTTCATCCATGTACACATATTTTCTTTATCAAATTTATAGAATTTAACTCATTAATAATTTTAAATAATGTATATATTTTATTATAAAAAATATAAATGATAATTTAAATGGGAAATTTAGTCGATGGAAAAAATTTCATTCAAGTTATATATAAGTAGTGAATCTAGGTTTTATGATGAATCATCCCATATTTTACCATTTTTTTAATTTTAGCTCAAGTATCAAGTCTTAGAATTTTATGATTGGATATTTTAAATAATAATAGGATTTTTATCCTTATTATGGAAGTGACATCACTTTTTCATGACATGTGATTAATTAATCATACCAATATCAATTTTTTTTAATAGAATAAATTGATTTTTAATATAGAAACCTCATCAAAATCATATTTCTATAATGAAATGTTCTGACCTATGATATTATTATTGATAATTAAATTCCATACTATTATTGATTAATAAAATAACTAATTGAACTCTAGTTTCTCAAACTAATATTACATTCATAAATTTTATATGTTGTATGTAATAGAACTAAAAGTGTAATATAACATCAAGAAAATGGTTTATAGTTATTTTCCTTGTATACCATATCATAAGAAATGTTATACAAAAATAATTTAGAGATTTTTACTTGTTATTTTTTATATTAGGTGGAAACATTAACAAAATATTTCATAGTTTATGAAATCCAATATTTTAGTTCTTGATATAGAATAGTATTATTACAAAACAGTGTTGATATTTCTTTTGAAAATTCTTAAGGTTATGGCGATATCTTAATTTATGACATCAAAATCATATTTTTGTGAAATAAAAAAACTATTCACATAATTATTAATATTTTATTAGGAACTTAAATATTTTATCAAATTCATACACAATATGCTCATCACAAAGGGAATTTCATAGCTAGGATCCTTTAGGAGTGACACACCATACAAGGTGATCAAATTAAACTCAGTTTGTACATATTTTTATGTTTCAATTCACTAAGAATAATCCAGACTATTTATAACATATGGGTAATGTACTACATGTTTAATATATAAGGGTAATTTAGTTCTCAATGTCAATATGTCCTAAAATTATAAAAAAAATTAGATACATATTCAATATATTTAGTGTATTGAAAAACATTAATTGGTATGTAACAATGATGTTATATATGATGATATTGAAGAAAATCACAAAGGAATTTATAAATTATTAGGTTTTGAATAATAAACTAATCAATGAAACATAATTTTTTTTATAATGTACCCTCATTGTTCACCTTGATAATGCATCACCACATTAATGGAATATTATCGATAGAAATGGGGTTATGAAACACTTCTAGAAATATTATTTGTAAGACCCTCATATAGATACAATTATTTGACTAAACCCATTTATGAGCTTATTAATCAATTTTTTATGATAAACCATTTTCAACTAATAATTATAGTGACCCCTCATAAATTGATCATCAACCACACCAATGTGCCTCACATATCCCAATCAATGTCACATGAAGGAACACATTGAGATGGTACTTCTGAATCAACGTATACTTAATATAGACAATGATATTATACCACATCACCAATAGAAAATGTAAATGTAATTCATAAAATATACCATCCAATTATCTCTAAATTGTGAGGATTTTTATTATAGAACATAAAAAGCCTTAGGGACATTGTCTAATGGATTTACAAATCTCTCTCAATTCATAACACCAAATTTGGTTAAATAATCTATGATATCTCTCAATCCACCACAAAAAATCATCAAAATGTAAATAGAGTACTTCGAATGAGATAAATACTACACACTTTTAAGTAATTTTGAGGTCTAATTTATTTTTGGATTTTTACATTCAAAAATACAACATTCAAAAATTTTGTTTTAGTTTAATATTTAGAGACTTGTTGATGAAAGTATTATATATGGTGTGGTTCAAAATTTATATTCTAGAATTATGTATTATAATATCCCAACAGTTCAATATATATGATCCTTAAATAAATATTATTTTCAATAGGTTTTTTCATAAGCATCACAAAACACAAATGAATACCGTTATACATTTAGAAAAACATTATTGCTATTAAATATAACTAATGAAACCTTGTCAATAAATTATAATGTAAGAATATTAATTACTACATTAATAAATATATGTATAATGAAAATAATTTCTACTATTAATGTAAATAAAATATAATTTTTATTGGAAAAAAACTAAGAAAATAATTTTATTCTTAAAATATAACTTCTTGAAACTGGATTCTTATTTTAACAATAATTTTATATATTTATTATATATAAAAAAATATATTAATGATAAAAATAATATATTAACACTAAATTAATTAGTAATTTATTTCAAATAAGTATAAATATTTGTAACCATTTTTATGAAAAAATATATTTATTTTCTTATATGAACAGTTCTCCACAAAATTTAATGATTTTATTTAGATAATGAAATATAATTTTCATTGGAAATTTTATTTTTCCAAATTAAAAGAATTTATCAAAAAATAAATGTAATATAATCTGAAGATAATTTTTTTGAATTTATTTATAAAAAAATTCATTAACTAAAAAGTTCAAAATACAATTTTTTCAAATAATACTACCGTTATTAAATTAATTGTATATAAGTATGAAATTTAAATTCATGAGACTTTATTATGTGAAAAATATGTATTTTATAACTAAATGTTTTATTTTAAAATTTTAGGTTTGAATTTAAAATCAAATATTTTAGATTTTAGAACATAATTGATATTTTTTAGAAAAATTGTTTAAAATACATTATTGATTTATTATTTTAAATTTAATTTTTACTCTTTTTGAAATTTTATATAATAAGTTTTATTTTAGATTGGTAATTATTGGGTCCCAATAATATATTAAGGGAAATTTTATTTATTGTAATAAATGATCTGATACATTAGGTAATAACTAATTACCACAATAAAATATAATATGATAAAATTAAAAAATCTATTGGAAATGAGATAAAAACCTATTCAAAAAATGTGTGGGATTGGGTATTTATGGCCTAGGTTGGCCTCATCTCTTCCATTATTTGTAATTTTCAAATTTTGGTTACACTTTTCTTCTAATTGAATTCATATTATTTAAAATTTATTCGTATTTAGAAAAATTCCATCCATTTTGACTTATAAATTGGGAACCCATCTCCTCACATCATCCCACATCAAAACCTAAATTTTTTGGACCAAACTATAAAAAACTATCCTAAAAATAATAAGTAGTCATCAAGAGGCATGGGTCTTATAAAAATACCATCTAATAAGGCATAACCCCATCTGAAAAGGAGATAATTCTGATAATGAGTAGTATATATTATAATATCTATGATGGAATTCAATGTAAGGGTTTCTTTGACCCATTTTCAATTACACGATACATGTTTCATATTATCTATCACAGTTTTTTATATATATTATATTCATGGACCTAATTCATTAAATTAAAATCTATATATCTAATTTTAAAATACATGAAATTCAATTCTATTGAAACATTCTTATCCTAAAGTTACAATTACAATATGTGTTTTTGGAAACATAATTATCATTCCTTGAGTTGTGATTAACCTTATTGAACACATTTCATATATGTTGGGTAAATTTAACATCCTAGGTAAATGACGAATAATATATTTTCATATTTATTAATAGTTGTGAATTAAAAATTAATTTTACTTTCAAAGGGTTGCTTTGTTCGATAGCGTACCTAACACGCAACAACGGGTTTCTTTGAAATCTTACGTTGCACACTAATAATATAATATTATTATTTTAAATGGAAGTTAACTCCTAGTCGTTTTATTGGCGAGAATGAACAAAACTAACTAAAATATGATTATACATGTATTTACATTTATCTAATAAATTTTAGAGGCTTAAAATGTGAATGAATCTAATTTTAAGAATAATTTACATTAAAATGGTCAATTTACCGCTTTTAATGGAGAACCATCTTTAAATATAGTTTCGGTCACTTTAATACATTTTATTTGACCAAATAAATTCCTTATTTATAATGGAGACATCAAAATTTACTTTGTGTAAATTTTTGGAATTTTTCCAATAAAGTTCATTTTTAGTGAATAGTGAAAATATTGTATTTTAATTCAATACTGTGTTTTAATATAATTTATTTATATGGTTAGATTATATTTTAAATTGGTTTTAAAGTGTAATTAGAATATATTTTTACAATTTAATCCAATATTGTTCATTGTAATTAATTTCACTTTGAAATTGGACATAAACAAGTGTCAATCTTTTGATAGTTATTGTTTCTTAAAAACATGCTATTTGTTTTAACAATGGGAATTAATTTTAAAATTAATTAATGACACTTTTATGTTTTGAATTTGGAAAAATAAACATCATTATTGAATTCAAAATATCAAAGATATCTTAGGCGGAATTTTTGGTATTTTTATGAAAAACATTAATTTTTTATGAATAGTGAAACAACATAGTAGTAGTTAAAAAACTGACTTTTTCATTTAAATGAAATTTTACCACTTCTATGAATTGAATTTTAAAAATCCAACATCCATGGTTGTTATCAAGAATTAAAATTTGGTTCAATAAGATGAAAATAATTTTTGGTGAATAGTATCTTTTGACTTTAATTTACCATAGTTAAAGATAAATAGGGTAATTCAAGGTTAAAAGAATATTATAATAATTCAAAATTACCTTAACACTTTTATGAACCTTATTGGTTGCGTCATATACGACCATGGGCATATTTGGGTCAATTTTGGGACCCCATTGAGCCACTTGGGAGTGATAATGACAATTAATATTAATCAACTTAAAGTAAAGGCAAAAATGACAAAAGCAAATATCATTTAGTAAATTAATTTTTAGAAGGTGTTATATAAATTATATTTTAGAATATAAATATTGATTAAAAAGATAAAACAATTTCAACATCATGGTCTTTTTATTATAATTTTTAGACATAAAATAAATTAAATTATTTATGACACAATAATGATGTAATATTTACCTCATTGATAAATGATTTAAATAAATAAGATTATAATGATTAAAATAACATCAAAAACCTGTCCAATTATTATTTCCTGATTTTATTTCGACTATTAGTCATCTAATATTTGAATCTAATTATTTTTTGACCTTTTGAAACCGAAGATATGTTTATAATAAAATAATGTTTTCACACTTTCCTAAAGAGCCCCTCCTCCCCCTTATAAAAGGAGACCACTTATAACCAATTCCTCACACCTATAAAGCCATTTGTAATGTCTAAACTCTCCCCAATTAATCTTCCTACATCCCTATACTTCCCCTAGAATCCTTACCTTAGGCATAAGGCACTTCAAGAAGTCCTTTTGGTTCAAACCAAATGAAGTTACCCAAATTAAAGGTAACGATTTCTATTAAATTGTTTTCTTTTATTTTACTTCCCCAACCCCTAAACTCATTTTATTCAATTATTTTTAACAAAATCAGTCTTCTAAATATACTAGGATGTTTTTATGAGTAGTATTCTAACTACACTTACACACACCTCTATCTAATGGATGAAAAACATAATGTTTCTGTGGATGGAAAACTAGCGCCTCACGAAACGATGATTGTTCGATTATCTCCTACCGCCTATCATGGTGGCCATTATGATAGAACTGTATTTATATATGATATATATTATGTTAATGTTTTCTTTATTCTTCTGTAATTTCCATTTATAGCATGCCTTTATGGTTTCTATTATGGGTTAACACGATAATCTCATTAGAGGAAGTGCGGACTACCGTCCCCTCAAAGTGACGTGACTCGTTAATGCCTTGTGTGGGATGTATAAAGGATATAGTTAATAATATTATATATGATATTATACTATAATTATAATATAACTAAGTATAATTAGGTTTTAATCCCATTAAAATAAGAAATAGAAATGAAAGTAGCATTCATGCGTACGTATGACTTACCGTCTCCATGAACGGTGCATTTAATTTATTACCTCCAAATGTTATGTACTATTATAAATACATGTATATACTGGATATATATGATATATATGATATCTAAATGATGAATTTCATTCTGGATATAATTAACTATTGACCACATGGACAACTTGTAAATATAAGGTGTTCATTTTTTACTCAAGTACCAAATATCGACAAAATGGACATTATCAACTTAAATGATTACATAGTGTTTCTGACATGGTAATAATTGATATAAAATGAATAATAAAATTAAAAAAGGTTATTAAGAATGTAGAAATTAGCTTTAGTTTATTATTCAGGATATTAAAGAACGAACGGGTCAAGTCGGACACGAGGTAAGGGACTTTGTCTCAATCTCCTTTCATTGAGGAATATTTTGTTTTAATACACGATTTTCTTTTATACGCTGTATAAACACCTTTTACTTTTCATTTCATTCAAGGGGAATCTTTTTATACGAAGCATTTTACTAAAGGACAAAAAGAAATGTTTTTTTAACGTAAGCAGTGACAACAACCTTTCCACCGCCGCAAGTATTATTTGATCTTTCGCTTCTTTAACAAGCCAAAATGTTTTTAAAAGGAAAAATAAATAGAAAATACTCTTTTTATGTATTTTTTCATTGAAAATGATTTTGAGAATGTATTTTTAATTTCAATATCTTTAAATGATATTTTTTTATTACAATGTGGAAATGTTATCTTTCCTTTATGCTTATGTCATGTGTTATGATCATGTTATGGTTCTTGGGAATTATTTACGTATACAGGTGGATCCGTGATAAACATAGGGCAGGTGAGCCCGAGATAGCTCTCCAATGCATTGGGTAACGTGACGGAGGTAAACGTGAATGTTTCTCTTAAGATATTTAGGGAATATACTGTGATGGGTATTCCAAAGTAACTCTCTATATAGTTGTGATAGCTACAAGGTAAGTATGATATGGATGCCACAAGTTACATTTATGATTTATGATTTCTATGTGTTATTCATAAAATTTTATGATTTCATGAGGTAAGTAAAAGAGTTCATGTTTTGTATGTCTTTAGGAACAAATGTTTTCATTCATTGTTTTATAAACCTTACTGAGCCTTTCATGCTCATCCCAAGTTTTGAAATGTTTTCACAGGACTTAAAGATGAATATGGTCAAGGATGGGCTCAAGGAAAATTCATGATGTCTAAAACATGGAACTAGACATGACTCTTTTTTTCAAGAGTTTTTATTTTATGAAAAAAAGGAAACTGTGTAGAAGTGTCTACTTTGTAATCTTTTGATATTTAATAGTTATTTACTAATTATATAAAACTCTAAACCTGAAAAGATCCTCAATTTGAATTATTCATTTAATTCAATATTATATAAGGATTAAGGCCGGGTCCTTATAATTGGTATCAGAGGTCGGTTTAGACAACTTTAGGAGTTAGGGTATTGTAAAATTAATATCCATAAAGTAATTTATGTTAATATTGAAATGATATTTCATTTACAGATTACCATGTTGCTTCACCTAAGATATTTCTGTGTTCAGAATGGTTTTCTGTAGTGGAAACAGGGTAGCTATGTTGGGACGACATCAGGAGGAATACAACCTTCCAAATCAGCAACCTGAGATGGTTGGAATCGGAACTGAATAGTTTGTTGCAGTTATGGAACAGTTGACTCAGGCTATAAATGGTGGTTTTATCTATATACGAGATCATCCAGATCAACCATAGAAGAACATGTTAGTAGTGGAGCATTTCATGAGGCAACATCCCCCATCATTTAGAGGATCATCTGATCTGGTGCTAGCAGAAGGGTGTATTAAATCACTCGAAAAGATTTTCGATGTCCTGGGTTGTTCAGAACATCAAAAGGTTAGTCTTGTTGTTTATCGTTTTGAAGGTGAAGTTGATCAGTGGTGGTCGATGGTGAAAAATATAAGGGATAGTGAGGTGATTGATGCTCTACATTGGGATGAATTCAAATGTATGTTTCATGAGAAATATTTTCCTAAGGTGGTTCGTCTTAGAATGGAAAAACAATTCCTAGAATTGAGGTATGATGATGACTCAGTGGCTTCTTATGAAGAAAAATTCACTCGACTGGCATGGTATGCTCCAAATTTCATAGTATATCTTGATAGTAAAATCAACCGTTTTTACTCAGGATTAAAGCCAAAGTATCTAAGGTCTTTAGATCCTCGTGAGTTCAAAAGTTATGAAAAAAATTCATTGTGCGGAGAAGGTGGAAATGGAGTTTGCTGTTGATCATGTGTTCTTTGAAAAACAACAGAATAAGAGGTCGAGGTGGCAGTCGAAAGGGAAGAAATCTTCAAAAAAATCTGATGGTAAGAAACTTAAGTTTAGAGTTTGTGAAAATTGTGGTAAAAAGCCTGTTGGGGGATGTCTTTTGAATTCTAGTAAGTGATATTGATGTGGTAAAATGGGATATGAGTCATGTAATTGCACCCAAAAAGATCAGGTTAATGGTAAGAAAAAATATTATTTACATTAAGTAAAATGTTTTATGTGCAATGAAATGGGTCATTATGAAAATGAGTGTCCAACAAAGAACTCAATCGAAGGAAAGAATCCAGAATACAAGCATAAAGGGGTGATGAAATCCTTTGCAACTACTTCAGAAGATGTTGGGCCATCCAATGAATTTGTATCAGGTACACTGTTTGTTTTTTCATATTATTCCAAAGTGTTGTTTGTTTCAGGGTCTACACACTCTTTCATTTATTATAAGTTTTCTAGTAAATTGGGAATTCCATCTCATGATATGAATACTTAACATATGGTAAAAACACATGGAAGAAATTTTGATACAAAAAGAAAACATAAGAACATTCATGTCCTTGTGTGCGGAAAGAATCTACCTGCAAACCTTATTGTTTTTCCTCTAGTAGAGTTTGATGTTATTTTGGGCATGTATTGGCTTTCTATTTATCAGGATAAGATTGAATGCAGAGCTAAAGAGGTTTCTTTTCAGAATGATTTTCAGTTTGTATACAAAAATGAACCCTTGCTTTTGATAACATAACAGGAAGCTGAGAAACTAGTAAAAGATAGAAATTATTGTTACCTTGAACATATTGTTGAAAATAAATGAACTATTCAGATTAATGATGTGCCAATGGTAAATGAGTACCTTGATGTTTTTTCTAATGAGTTTCATGGTATTATACCTGATCAAGAAGCTGAATTTACTGATGACTTATTTCCTGATTCTAATCCAATTTCAAAACCCCCTTATCGAATGGCTCAAATTGAACTTTTAGAGTTAAAGAAGTAATTGCATGAGTTATTAGATAAAGGTTTCATTCGACCTAGCACATCACCAAGGGGTTCTTCTATCTTTTTTGTTAAAAAGAAAGATAGTTCAATGAGACTTTTCATTGATTATAGAGCATTGAATAACATCACTGTTAATAATTAGTATCCTTTTCCTCATATCGATGATTTGTTTGATCAACTCTAGGGAGATCAGTATTTTTTAAAGATTTATTTGAGGTCGGGGTATCATCAGTTGAAAGTAAAGGAAGCAGACATTTCGAAGACCGCGTTTCGTACTAGATATGGCCATTATGAATTTGTAGTTATGCCTTTTGGTTTAACCAATTCACTTGCTGTATTCATGAATCTTATGAATAGAATTTTCTGTGAGTTCTTGGATAAGTTTTTGGTTGTTTTCATTGATGATATTTTGGTTTATTCTAAAAGTAAGGAGGAACATGAATGTCATTTAAGGGTTGTCTTGAAAACCTTAATAGAAAAGAAACTATTTGGTAAATTTAGAAACTGTGAGTGTTTGTTGAATAATATTTCTTTCATTGGTCACATTATTTCAAAAAATGGAATAACTGTTGATCCTGCTAAAACAAAATTTGTTGAAGAATGGCCAAGACCCACAAATATAACTGAGATTCATAGTTTTACTGGTTTGGTAGGTTATTGCCTGAGGTTTGTTGAAACTTTTTCACAGTTATCTAGTCTAATGACTAAGATAACTCAAAAAGGTGTTAATTTCATCTAGACAAAAGAATGTGATGATTGTTTTCAGGAATTGAAGAGGAGATTAGTGAATGCTCCAGTTTTGGCACTGCCATCCAGAAATGGTTATTTTGTTATCTACGGTGATTCTTCTTTGAAAGGACTTGGTTGTGTCCTGATGCAGAATGATCAGGTGATTGCTTATGCTTCATGTCAGTTAAAACCTCATGAGTTAAATTACCCTACACATGATTTGGAATTAGCTTCTTTTGTTTTTGATTTGAAAATTTGGAGGCATAATTTGTATAGAGTGAAGTGTGAAATATATATTGATCACAAAAGTTTGAAGTATATATTCACTCTGACAGAATTGAACATGAGACAGAGGAGATGGCTGGAATTAATCAAGGATTATGATTTCACGATCCATTACCATTTGGTAAAAGAAAATAAAGTGGATGATGCTTTGAGTTGAAAATGTAATGCTTCATTAGCCATGCTACATTTGGAATGAGATCCTTTGATTTTTTATTTCATGATCTTTGGCATAGAAGTTGTTGGTGCAAGAAATTATTCTGTTTTGTATCAGGTATCAGTGAGATCAACTCTATCAGACAGAATAAAGAAAGAGCAGAAAGAAGACAGTGAGTTGGAGAAAAAGGTAGAGTTGGTTCAGAAGGGTAATTTTCCTAATTTTAATCTTGATAATGATTGTGTTTTGAGGTTTGTTAAGAGATTATGTGTGCCTTGTGATTCACAGTTGAAGAATGAGGTGTTACGTGAAGCTCATAGTTCTCTGTTTTCTGTTCATCCTGGCAGTACTAAGATGTACAAAGATCTCTGTGAGTATTACTGGTGGGATGGAATGAAAAGAGATATTGCTGATTTTACAGTGAAGTGTTTGAATTGTCAGCAGGTTAAAGCAGAGCGGAAATTACCAAAATGGATGATTCAGCTTTTACCGGTGCCAGAGTGGAAATGGGAAAATATATCCATGGACTTTGTTGGGGGATTGCCAAATACATCTCTAGGTAACAATGAAATCTAGGTTATAGTTGATCGATTGACCAAATCTTCTCATTTCCTTCCTATTCGAGATACTTTGCCTCTAGATCAACTTTCTTGGAAGTATGTTAAAGAGATAGTCAGGTTTCATGGAGTTCCCCTCTCCATTGTATCTGATCGTGATCCTAGGGTTACTTCTAATTTTTGAAAAGGCCTTAAGAAGTCGTTGGGTAGTAAATTAAATTTTAGTACATCTTTTCACCCTCAATCAGATGGGTAATCAGAACGAACAATTTAGACATTGGAAGACATGTTCCGTTCTTTCTCGATGGATTATCAGGGAAGTTGGGACTAACATCTTTGTTTGGTTGAATTTTCTTTATAATAATAGTTTTCATTCCAGTATAAAAATGGTTCCATTTGAGGAATTATATGGAAATAATTGTTGAACTCCAGCTTTTTGTGATGAAGTAAGTGAAAAGAAGCTAATGGGACCAGAATTGGTAGAAGATATGGTGGAGAATGTTCAGTTGATTCAGAAGCAAATGAGAATAGCTCAGAGCATATAGAAAAGTTATGCCAATAACCGGAGGAAGGATCTTTCTATTGAGGTAGGTGATCATGTATTTATAAAAGTTTCTCCATGGAAAACTATGATTCATTTTGGTAAGAAGGTAAAGTTGAGTCCAAGGTTCATTGGACCTTATGAAATCCTGGAGAAAGTTGGATCATTTTTGTACATAGTGGCTTTACTTCCATGTTTATTGTACACAATGTTTTTCATGTTTCGATGTTGAGAATGTGTATGCCATATCCATCTCATGTTTTGAGCCAAGAGGAAGTTTAGTTGGAAGAGAATCTCTATTATGAAGAACAACCAGTCATGATTCTTGACCATAGAGAGCAAGTGTTGAGGAATAAAGAAATTCACCAGGTAGAGGTTTTTTGGAGAAACCATATGGTTGAAGAGGCAACGTGGGAATTTAAAAATGCTATGAGGGATAAATACCACCACTTATTTTGATAAGTGAATAAAAATTAAGAGGACACAATTTCCAAAAGGGGGGAAGGATGTAACATCCCAGGTAAATGAAGAATATTTATTAATATTTGTGAATTAAGTATTAATTTTACTTTAAAACGGTTGCTATGTTCGATGGTGTACCAGACACGCAAGAACAGGTTTCTTTGAAATGTTATGTTGCACACTAATAATATAATTTTATTAATTTAAATGGAAGTTAACTCCTAGCCGTTGTATTGACGGGAATGAACAAAACTAAATAAAATATTATTATACATGTATTTACATTTATCCAATAAAATTTAGAGGCTAAAAATGTGAATGAATCTAATTTTAAGCACAATTTACGTTAAAAGGGTCAATTTACCGCCCTTTAATGGCGGACCCTCTTTAAAAAAAGTTTTGGTCACTTTAATAAATTTTATTTAAACAAATAAAATCATTCTTTAGAATGGGGACATCAAAATTTACTTTGTGTAAATTTTTGGAATGTTTCTGATAAAGTGCATTTTTTAATGAATAGTGAAAATATTGTATTTTAATTCAAATCCGTGTTTTAATATAATTTATTTATATGGTTATATTATCTTTTTAATTGGTTTTAAAGTGTAATTATAATATATTTTTACAATTTAATCCAATTTTGGTCATTGGAATTAATTTCACTTTGAAATTGGATATAAACAAGTGTTAATCTTTTGATAGTTATTGTTTCTTAAAAACACGCTATTTGTTTTAACAACGGAAGTTAATTTTAAAATTAATTAATGACACTTTTATGTTTTTAATTTTGAAAAATATACATCATTATTGAATTTGGAATATCAAATATATCTTAGGATTAATTTTTGGTATTTTTCTGATAAACATCAATTTTTAATGAATAGTGAAACCACTTAGTAGTAGTTAAAAAAATGACTTTTTCATTTAAATGAAATTTTAACACTTCTATGAATTTAATTTCGAAAATTCGACATACATGGTTGTTATCAAGAAGTAAAATTTGGTTCAATAAGATGAAAATATTTTTTGGTGAATAGTAACTTTTGACTTTTATTTACTACAGTTAAAGGTAAATAGAGTAATTCAAGGTTACAATAATATTATAATAATTCAAAATTACCTTAACACTTGTACAAACCTTATTTTTTGAGTCATTTGCTACCATGGGAATCTTTGGGTCGATTTTGAGACCCCATTGATCCCCTTGGGAGTGATAGTGACAATTTAGATTAATTAACTTAAAGTAAAGGCAAAAATGACAAAAGCAAATATCTTTTAGTAAATTAATTTTTAGAAGGGGTTATATAAATTATCATTTCAAGTATAAATATTCATTATAAAGATAAATAGATTTACTAAATCATGGTATTTTGTTTAAAATTTCTAGACATCCAAAAGATTAAAATATTTATGACACAATAATGATGCAATATTTACCTCATTAATAAATTAGATAAATAAATAAGATTATAATGATTAAAATAAAATCCAAAATCTGTCCAATTCTTATTGGATGATTTTATTTCTACCATTAGTCATCTTATATTCTACTATAATTATTTTTGGACCTTTTTAAACCGAAGAAATGTTTATAATAAAATAATGTTTTCACACATTCCAAAAGAGCCCCTCCTCCCCCTTATAAAAGGAGACCACTTCTAACCAATTCCCCACACCTCTCAAGCCATTTTTCTCATCCAAAATCTACCCAATGAAGCTCCCTACATCCCTCTCTTCCCCCTATAAGCCTTACCTTAGGCATAAGGAACTTCAAGAAGCACTTTTGGTTCAAATCAAAGGAAGTTACCCAAATTAAAGGTAATGATTTCTCTTAAATTATTTTCTTTTATTTTACTTCTGCAACCCCTAAACTCTTTTTATTACTTTCTTTTGTAAAAACATTATTATTATAAATATACAAGGATGTTTTTATGAGAAGTATTTTAACTAAACTTACAAACACCTCCATCTAATGGATGAAGAACATAATGTTTCTGTTGATGGAAAACTAATGCCTCACAAAATGAATATTTTTCTATTATCTCCTACCGCCTCTCATGGTGGACATTATGATGGAACTGTATTTATATATGATATTTATTATTTTTATGTTGTATTTATGATTCTGTAATTTCTATTTATATCATTCCTTTATGTTTTCCATTATGGGTAAACGCGATAATCTCATTAGAGGAAGTGCGGACTACCGTCCCCTCAAAGCGATGTGACTCGTTAATTCCTTATGTGGGATGTATAAAGGATAGATTTGATGATATTATATATGATATTTTACTGTAATTATAATATAACTGTGTATAATTATGTTTTAATTCCATTAAAATATGAAATAGAAATGAAATTAGTGTTCATGCGTACGTACGGCTTACTGTCTCCATCAACGGTGTATTTCATTTCTTACCTCCAAATGTTATGTACTATTATTAATAAATGTATATACTGGATATATATGATATATAAGATATCTAAATGATGAATGTAATTCTGGATATAATGAACTATTGACCACATGGACAACTTGTAAATATAAGTTGTTCATTTTTGACTCAAGTACCAAATGTCGACAAAATGGACGTTATTAACTTAAATGATTAAATAATGATTATAACATGGTAATAATTGATATAAAAGGAATAATAAACTTTAAAAATGTTCTTATACAAGTATAAATTACCTATAGTTTATTATTCAGGATATTAAATAACGAACGGGTCAAGTCGGACACGAGGTAAGGGACTTCGTCTCAATCTCCTTTCATTGAGGAATATTTTATTTTAATACACGATTTTCTTTTATACGTTGTATAAACACCTTTGACTTTTCATTTAATTAAAAGGGAATATTTTTATACGAATAATTTTACTAAATGAAAAAAAAAGAATGTTTTTTTAAAGTAAGCGGTGACAACGACCTTTCCGTTGTCACGAGTATTATTTGATCTTTGGCTTCATTAACAAGCCGGAATGTTTTTAAAAGGAAAAATAAATACCACAAACTCTTATTACATATTTTGGTATTGAAAATGATTTTGAGAATGGATTTATTATTTCAATATCTTGAAATGATATTTTTTTATTGCAATGTGGAAATGTTATCTTTCCTTTATGCTTATGTTATGTGTTATGATCATTTTATGGTTCTCGGGAATTATTTACGTATACAGGTGGTTCCGTGATAAACCTAGGGTGAGTGAGCCCGAGATAGATCTCCAATGCATTGGGTAACATGACAGAGGTAAACATGAATGTTTCTCCTAAGAGATTTAGGAAATATACTGTGATGGTTATTCCAAAGTAACTCCCTATGTAGTTGTGATAGCTACAATGTAAGTATGATATGGATTCCACAAGTTACCTTTATGATTTATGATTTCTATGTGTTATTCATGAAATCTTATGATTTTATGAGGTAAGTAAAAGAGGTCATGTTTTGTATGTATTTATGAACAAATGTTTTCATTCATTGTTTAATAACCCTTACTGAGCCTTTTATGCTCATCCCAAGTTTTAAAATGTTTTCACAGGACTTAAAGACGAATAGGGTCAAGGATGGGATCAAGGAAAAGTCATGTTGTCTAAAACATGGAACTAGACATGACTCTTTTTTTTCAAGAGTTTTTATTTTATGAAAAAAAGGAAACTGTGTAGAAGTGTCTACTTTTTAATCTTTTGAGATGTAATAGTAATATCCTAATTATCTAAAACTCTAAACCTGAAAATATCCTCAATGTGAATTATTCATTTAATTCAATATTATGTAATGATTAAGGTCGGGTCCTTATAGTAAATCCATCCATTTTATTTTTTATGTCATAATTTTTATTTTTTTATTTGTATTTTCATTTATACAACATTAAACCTTTCTAAATACCTCATTCTTCTCAAATTTTGAAATCCCTATGGGTGTTAATTAACATAAATTTCCATTATTTAAGATAAAATGTTTTTCTTTTTGAATAATTATTATGTCCTTGATAGATCATTATATTTTCTATATCATAATATTTTATGCTTTTAAATCTATGTAAAATGATATTTTTTACTCAAATACTTTTTATCAACAAATATCATTCTTCAAAAAGAGGAAAATTTTTTAGAAAAATATAAATTACATACTTTACATTGTTCTTTTACTCAATTTTAATTTTCAATATTCCAAAAAAATGATTTCTATTTACTATATTGAAACAAAAATATATGTTTACACATTTTACCTTCTTATATTCCTTCGATTCATTTGAAACTAATTTTTACTACCTATTTTAGGGTGTGGGTATTCAATAAAATCATTTCATGATATTCAAATGGTATTCCATTCATTAAAAATACAATGTTATATCTTCTACTCAACATTTATCAATGACAACATTTATTTCATTTTATGTATCCATTATTGATGATCCTCATAAAAATAATGAAAATGTTTTCTAAATCTTTCACAACACCATTTTGAATCCTTTATGTCTTTTTCAAGGATATTTTATAAATATTATATCTTTTACATGTATATTTTCTAAAAAAAATTCACATCACATTTTTAAAATATTGGTATGAAAACCAATTTTTAGTTGTTTGAAATTGTTTTTAAAAGTATAGGATTTTAAAAAAATCACATAATTGTTTCAAAAATGATTTTTTAATGTGATAAATAAAATCTTATTTTAGGATAGTGATATAAATGTTGTATAAATACTATTTAATGGTTCCACAACAATTTCCCCATTTTTGATTAAATTTACTATCTAAATATTGTTATTTTTAATCAACCATATACTATATTTTCATATAATATAAAATTTTTCAATGGTTGAATTTTTTTTGTATACTATTTATATTCATAATGTAAATTTTTGAAATACCATATGAAAATGTTATGTAAGCCATTTTTATGTCTACTATTTCATTATGATGTGCTTCATGATTTGTTTTAAGTGGAACTAAATGTATGGATTGTTGACTAGTGGGGTCATAAATTTCCCTCCAATAATTTGTCCATTAATTTATATCTTAAGATAAAATGTTTTTAGGTTTTTAAATGTTTTTTCACATCATGATGAATATAATTTTTTGTTCACTATATGAAGAATGAGTTTTTTTAACAACATGATTCATAAAAATTTGTTTTCACAACATGAAGCATCATTATTTTATTTATTCATAACATTAATCATGGTCATACTATTTATTCACAACATGAAGTGTGGGAATTTTTTATTCACAACATGAATAGTGTAAAATTAGTTTGTTCACAATGTAATTATTTCCTTA
Source organism: Viscum album (assembly GCA_963277665.1). NCBI lineage: Eukaryota > Viridiplantae > Streptophyta > Magnoliopsida > Santalales > Viscaceae > Viscum > Viscum album. Next base: position 2,106,956,941 of record OY728122.1, on the reverse strand, counting down.
TGCTTATGTTTTCTTTGTAGTTATTTGTTATTTTATGTTTCAAGGGAATTTTACATTTTAATTCTGTATTCATATGATTATTATCTAATGAATCATGATTACTGATACATGTTTCCACAAATTTATTAATCATTTAGTATGTTTTCCAAAGCCTTATAAAATGATTTATTATATATCTTTTTTTGGGTAAAATTATTTATTGTCTCTTTATTATAACAATATAGTTGTTTAATTTCACTTATGACATTCTCTTATCAAGGTTTATGTCTATCCTTACTGAGTATCTGATTTCACTAATTTATTATGTTTCTATACCCCTATATTGAATAATAAAAACATATTTAACATCTAGATTAGTTTCATATATGTATAACTAGTTGGAGATCATGAAGAATAATTATAGATTATTAAGTTTCTATCATAGAGGGTAAATTATAATTTCCATTTGTTAAAAGATAATTTGTTCTGTTAAAAAATTTAATATTCCTCATTCTATAAATCTTTAAAATTTAATTTTATTTATAATGAATTTTAATATAATGTTTTCTTTATGACCACAAATTTTTATGGTCGTATCAATGAGATATTACATATTATATCAAGGAAGGATTTAGATAACTTTAATGATTATGATTATTTGAGTTAATGATTAATTGAGAGTTATAAGTGAAATCATTGTTTAATATGTAACAGTTAATAATAATTTAAGAGGAATAGAACATCATTAATGTATGTTCACCTAATATTCTTGGTTTTAGGATAAGGTAATTTTAGTGAATACCCTATGGATAAGTCTAAGGGATATGTCTAATTATTAGGTAACATCCTGAAATTTTTCTTAAATGGAGATTGGGTGGTTTTCCTAGAAATAACATCTCATTCTAGATACTACAAGTGGATACAAGGTATAGAAAAAATATACCATGGATTGATAACCCATAAAATTTTGTATTGGCTATTACTTCAAATATCATTTGGTGCTCAATAAAGAGTCCTAACTATAAACATATATTCTCAATCTCATGGGATATTCTTTGTCCAATAAAATTTTATTTACATAACATTATAATAGATTTATATCCTATTTATTTTAAGTGATTGATATAAGAGTTAATAGAAAACACAATATAAATTATAATATATAGAACAAGAGAGATATAGGATGAATAATTTGTGTCATAGTAGAAATGAAAGTATGAAAAGTTAGAAATTAATATTTCCTTAGAGAATACAATTTAGGTTTTATCATGAAAAGTCATATGATCATTAATTTTGATTCTAATGGAATTTACCCAAAAAAATTTATATATTATTTGAATAGTATCAACAAACATAATCAAATAAATGTATGAATATATAATTCACTATGTATTTCAATAGAATATGGTGGAACAATTAAATTAATTTGAATCCTATTATATTAAAGTTATGAAATAAAACGTATGTTTCTTAGTCTTGCATATAATAGTGATGTCGATATCATAATATAAATAAAATATTGATAATATTAATTATTTTCAATAGTGAATGATATTTATCTATGATATTTTAGTATATTATAAAACATATGATAAATATACATGGCCTCTAATTGTTTATTTATAAATAAATTCCTTATAGGAATAAAAAATATATGTTATGGAATAAATAACCCTAAAAAGTGATTTTATAAAAAGGATGTACATTGGGGGATAAATTTTGTTTAATAGATGATTTTTGTATGGATAAATATAAGGTTAAATATATTCTTGATGTTGAGGTAATAAAGGGATGATTTTTTTGAAAGGTGATTCAAATAGTATTGATATCCATGGAAATTATTATATATTTAATGAAAAGATTTTAAATAATTTTTTTATTATGGTTATCTCACATTTGGTATCTTGATATATATATACTAGTGTATGCCATAAAGAACTAGTATTTAAAGATAAGAGTAAATTTTTAAATAGATATATGATTTCACTTTTTTTAATTACATGGATATTAAAAGTTTTTGGGAAATATATGTTAATAAGAATATATGATTAGGTTATAAGAATATATGGGATCATATTTTTATGAATGGTTAATTTTTTTAGGGTAGATAGGGAGCATGATATATCCTACGTGAGTATTATTGATATTATATTAGAATTTATATCTTGGTTGATAAATGTGTTAACAACACCCTCACTAACATTCTTCAATGGGTAATAATTAAAATTGTGAGGAAAAAAATTATTTATAGGGGTAGAATGTAATTGGCTATGATTCCACTCTATGTCATCCCTTAATAAATAAAATTTTATATATCTTTCAATTAAACCAATATTTAACAAAAACTAAAAAATATGATACATTTATATAAAAATTTTACAATTAAATTTGAGTGTCAAAAAAAATTTGTTTAGTGTGTATTAATATATGTATCACCCTTTTGAAATATTTTTATAATGAATATAAAATAAACTTTTAGTAAAAATGAACTTTAATTAGTATATCTAAACAACTATTAAATTCAATTTATGCTAAAAAAATTATACATCTAAAATTGTATTCCTATTTCATGAAACTATATATATCATGACTATATAGAAATAAAATATATTAATGATACTAAAAAATATTAATACTAAATTAATAATTAATTCATAGGAAATAAAAAATAATAACATTTAATATTTTTTCTAAATAGGGAGCTTATTTTTTATATTTAATATTTTTCTATGGTATTTTGTGGTTTTATTTAAATATTTATTTTTAAAATTTTAGAAGTTTATTTTTATAAAATGAAAATAATTTTTTCATGAATCAAAATAATATAATTTTCATTTATATTTTGATATTTTTTTAACAATAGTATTTTAGCTGAATATTGAAGTACATAATGTTTTCAAATAACATGACTTTTAAGACATTATTAGTATATAAGTATGAATTAGATATCTGTGAGACCTTATTAAAGCAACAAATATGTATTTTTTAAGTGAATTTATAATTTAAAAAATTATTTTTTAAAAAACAAATATTTTACATTATAAGATATATATTTTAAAAAAATGTATTTAATATAGTATACATTTGGTATATTGAAATTTTTAATTTTCATTTTCAAAAAATTACATTAGTAAAATTTATTTTATATTTTGAATCATCGTGTATAAAATATATGATAATTACCAATTTATTTTTGGTCATAATGTATAAATTACAATGGGTAAAAACTAGTTACCATAGTAAACCCTATAATGGTAAAATTGAGAAATATAAAGGAAATTAGTTGAAAACATATTAAAATTTTGTTTTTTGATTGGTTATTTGGGGAACATCTCAATATTATCTCATCCCCTCTCAATTATTTCTCAATTTTGGAACCCTATTCCATGATATTTACTTCCCATTACAAAAAATTGTAATGCTTAATATTTCATCAATTTTCACTTATAAATGATGAACTCCACTTCTCAACTACCCTCACAACACAACACACATATTATAATCTAAAATATTCCCAATAATCTCCTAAAGGATCCAATCCACCATCAAAGGGTTCCTATATTCATAAAATACTATATGTCTAGGTCTTAACAACCTTCATAAATTAGATAATCCAAGTAGTGGGGAGGTTTGAGTATGATCAACTAACTGATAATTCAATGTAAGGATTTATTTGACCCATTTTCAAATCCATGAGATATTTTCCATATATTAAACCATATTTCCTTTTATATGACTTATTCACTTCCCTAATTCCTTCTATAATAATTAATATCTCCAATTTTATGATACCTGAATCTAAATTTCATGGAAACCATCTTATACTTACATTACCACTACCCTATGTGTTACTAGATACCCATTTCTCAATCATTGAGTTATTATTTTTCATCATGAACATATTTCACACAATTTGGTTACATTATTCCCTTTCATTATAATATGTGTTAATTTATCTTTTTTCATATATTACATTTATTCCACATAATCCCTTTTAAATTGTCTTTTTTCTTCATGAATTAAGAAATCTATAAGGTAATTTTTTAATAAAAATTTCCTTTAAATGAGTAAAAATTAAAATAATCATGCATTATTCTTCTATTTTTTACAAATCCTTATATTTTTTATTTTTTAGGATATTTTTTATTTTCTATTTTAGGAAAATGAATTTTTTAAAAGCATATATTTTTTACAAAGGAATTTTATTCTCATAAATGTTAATTTTTTTAATAAAAAATATATAATATAATGATGATTGGGTTTCCTCCATTTATATTTTCATGATTCAAAAATATGTATTCCCTATCTTATTTTGAAAACTAAGTATGGGTTTAGTCATCTGACCTTTAAATATATCTTCCCCACTTTTAAATGGATGTATTAATACCTCTTTTTTAAGTAGTATTTTAACAAAATAATTTCAAAACACTCAAAAGGATTCACATCCATTCAGAATAATATCATTTATCTTCAACTACACATTTAATTTTTTTATCATTTATTTAATTACATTAATCAATTATGGAGTTTTACATTTTTAATATAGTACAAGTTTTATAAATATTTCACATCACATTTTTTAACCCTTTATGTATTTTCAGTTACTCCCTTTTAAAGATTCCTATTTTTGAAGTTAACTATTTTCAAAAAAAATATCACCTTTTTGAAATCCTCAAATCAGTTTTTATAGCCAATGTTTAATGATTCCTTTAAAATTTATTTTTTTTTTTAGATAATTACACGTATCCTTAAAAAAACTTTGATTGTGATGCATAACTTCATATTTTATGATATTGATTAAGATATATTATAAAAAAAATTAATGGGATTGCTTCCATTTTCCACTTTATCATTAAATGAATTATTTACATTGAAGTTATTTTCCCTAGACTAAAAAATAAGTGTTCTATTAAAATAATATTTATTCGTGATTTAATTTTTAGTATCTACTATTTATAATCTTTATGGATGTTTTTTTGAAAATATAAGGATTTTCTTTAACAATTTTCCATTTCATGGTATTATTATTATTTTTTAAAATTAATTTTTCATGTTACAACATTAGTATATATGATTTTATAGTAAGGTCCTATATATCCCTCTAATGAATTTGTCAATAATTTATATCTCATGAGACGCATAGGCTAAGCATACACATTTTGATTGGTGAAAACAAGATATATAAAAAATAATTTTTATATAATATGAAGTGTGATTTTTTTCAAAACATGTGGCATAGTCATTATTTTACACACAACAATATGTGTGGTAATTTATTAGTTCAAAACATTATTTATATGTTTATTCTAAGGTTAATTATTATTCTATTTTCCAAGGTAATGTTACATTTCCTTTCCATAAACCTTTGATTATTCTCTCAGGGATAATGATTAAAAAACCGTGTTTCCAAACACTTTTGATTGATGTCTTACGAAATTAAATTCCATGATCCATGATATATTATACATGATTTGTTTGGTAAAATTTTCTAATCTACCATTAATATACCTATATGGTTATCTTATGATAAATTCTAATATTTGATTATTAATGTGTATATTTACCCTTATAGAGTATCTAATATCGCATATTTATTGTTTTTATAACAAACATTTTTTGATGATAATAATTGTATATAACATATTAATGAGTTTCCTATGTGGTATATTTATGGGAGATGCTGAAGACTTATTATGGATTAATAATTTTACTTTTTAGGGGAAAAATAAAATGTTGATTATTTAAAAGAGCATGATTTTGGTTAGTTAATGTTTTATCATATTTCATTAAAATGAGAAACAAAAATTGTCATGGGAATGTATTGTAATGAAATATATTCATTAGGAAATGTAATTGAGATTTAAATGATTGTGGCCTACTATAGATTTACTGATGCTAGTTTTCCAGAAGATGACTATCATTTGTTATAAAAGATGAAATGTTTTTTAATGATTGTCGATGTGTGAGTTTTTTCAGCTTTTAATTTTTTTAAACAGTCTTTTAAGTTTATTTTTGATTTTATGTTTAAATAAGTAACTGAGTTTTATATAAGTTAAATGTCACGCATAAGAGCCTATAATATATTTTTGGTGTCCCTGAAGAATGGTGAATCCCTCACACATCTCAAAAAAAGTGCAACTGATCAACTAGATTTTCTCCTCTATAAACGTTTAGTGGGAATAATTGTACATGTATTGCATTGTGATTAACTATATTTATACATAAATTAAAAAATAAATTTTAATATGTTTACCTCTAATTGTAATATTTTTTAATTTTATTAAATGAAAATATATAGTAGTTTTCCTCCAAGGGTGGGACTTATGTTTTGAACCATGTAAATCATTGTTGGATGTAGTTTTAATTTATTTTGATCGCATTTTTTTATGATTACTTCAAATTTGAAAGTTTGATACATGTTTAAAATGGTATGGTGATTTAGGGTGTATGTTGACGTCAAATATTCCATAGGTTTGGGTTTTAAGGGTTATTTCTATCTGGGATATTCATAATCAATGTTTTAAACATAAAATTTATGGTAGTTTATGTCTCAGTGATTATTATTCTGAATCACCCAAAAAATAAATCATAGTTATTTGTTGTTCTTGTATTATAACCCACATAGAAGGTTCAATTAGTACCTTGATTATTTTTAAATTCTATAATAGTCATTATTTTGGAAGGCATGGCCTTAGAATATAAAAAAATCAGGATTTACATGTTTGAATGGATGAACTTCGACTTTTAGAGAATGTAAATAGAGAAATTTATAATTAAAAAGGACCTTTTTTTCTTTTTAAGGGTGTCAATACAAAATAAATAAAAAATAAGAATCTTAAATTCTTGATTAAATTCACATGATTGTATTTGGATGTTATTATAATCAAATATCTGGTTTAACTTTTTAAAGATGGTGAGCATGTTATAGTTGATGGATGATTTAGAGGACATGTGTGAGAAAATAGTAGTAGTGAAAAATGTTTACATAATTCTTAGTTTATGTAGTATTTAAATACTGAAATGAATACCATAATAAAATTATATTAATTACATTAAAATGATTTTATGTTATATATAATAAATTAATATAATTTCTTCAAAAGATATATCAGTTTTTTACTATTGTTAGTATAATCAGAGGGATGGGACAAAATGAAATATTATATATCTAAATCATTTTAGAGGACTAATATAGTGTTTTAAGGTTTCATTAATATATTTTATAATCAATAAATCTATTGTAAATATTTAAAAAACTTTTTGAAATAATAATGAATATAGAAGGAAAATGATGTTCTGTTAGAGATACCATGGTTGATTAATCAATCCCAGACATATATTTCTTCCCTATGGGAAGAACTGTATCTCGAGAAATATTGATTTGATAATATTAATTCTACTACTAAATCTGGAAGGAATTTATTTTCTAGCGTCAATATTTCATTGAAATCAAAGATCATTGATTTCAGGGCATTATTTTTCTCTACAATAGAGAAGGAATGAATGAACGAATTGGAATATTGATGTTTCATAAATGAGATATTAATTTATTATGAGTATTTAAATATCATGGGGAAGGGTGGTGATAATTCCTAAATATAAAATGGATGTTACATGAACATATTGGGAGTTTATAAACTACAAAATTTATAAATGAATAATTTTTTATATTATTTAAAAGAATTTGGATTCACATATATCCATAAAAATATAATATATATGAGTACACATGGTTCCATGATTTTGGATAGAGGATTAAATTATGAGATATTTGATTTAATATATGTTTATATATATAAAGTTTTTTAAATTGGAAACATCTCAATTTTTTGAGATGTGGTATTTTCTTTTTGAGAACCATAGAATGATGAACAAGTGAGTTATTGAAATAAAAGGGTATAAAAAATATGTATCCTAGTGATATTGTGTGTTGATATAGTTTTATACATGGAATGAATAAAATATTTTCCTTAAATTCTTATTTAAAGACATCATGGAATCTAATGTTAAAACTCATGCACATGGATATTTTCTGGCCCGCAAAAGAATTTTCTCACGAGAAATCAATTTTAATTTTATCATTCCTTGATGATTTAATTAGGATTTTTTCGGGTTTCTTAATAATGAAAAGATATGATACTACATTAATTTGTATTAAATTTAGGTCCATAGTGTTAAATTCAATCACAAATATGTGTAAATTTATAATGTATAATAATGGTTGTGAGTGTAGTAGTAAGGGTATAAAGTATTTCTTTTGAGGAAACAATTCTAGAGAAAAACGGTACATGTAACTCTGTAGGTTAATAGTGTTGTAGATAATATTATCCAAAATTACCTTAAATAGCTCATGTCATGACACTACATTCAAGATTGTCCAAAATTATTTTGGTGGATGTATTTAATTTTGTGGAGTACTGTGTTAATAGGATATCTATCACACCAATGTGGAAGAAAATTTGGGAATAGATATGGTCTGAAATCTAAAAGGAAGTTACACAACTAACCTTTTTCAAATGTTTATCCTATGTCAATGGAGATTCTATGAACTAGGAGATAATCTTATAGAATTCACATAAATTTTAATTAATAATATGTGGTGATGAAATAATTATTTTTCATATTTAGGTTAATGACAAGTGGATTTTTATTAGAGGAAAAATTATTTCATTCAATGGGAAGATATAAAGAAAATATTTGAACAAGGTGGATAATAATTTTATGAATAAAAAATCAATTTATTATATTCTAGTTGACCTGTAGGGATTTTTTTGGAAATAACAAGTTCAAGAAAGTTCATCAAGTGTAGAAATATTGGATATTTTAATTTGGGAATTTAAAAATATAAAATAAACAATATTAATATTTTCCTATATGAATGGTTATTATCTAAATTTTTAGGACTAGAAACCACAGGTATAGAATATACCAAGGGTTCATTAATCTGTTGGTTGTTGGGCCGCCAGGAAGGGCTTATAACTTTTTTTTATATGACCCATTTATATATGATAATAGTTGTTTAATTACACTAGTGGTTATAGATAACCACATGTTTCATTATTATATTAATGGATTTAATTAACTATATGTATAAACCTATAATAATGGTTCTATGAACTATTAGTATAGGTCCCTTTAATAGCAATCACATTCCATCTAGCCTAAATCCCCCCTAAAAAACTTATACACAATACACAATAATTTTTACATAAAACATATATCAATGAGTAACAATTAACATTAAAAACAACACATATATTATTATTTATTAATTTAATTAGATTAATAATTTAAAAACAAATCATAATAGATAAATTCAAAAATTGATCTTCCTCAGACCCCATCCACTAAGTTATTAGTCTCATAAATATCATGTCAAAAATATAGGGGATCAATATATCTATAATAATAACACCTACCATCTAGGTCACCACACTCATCACCCTCATCATGATCATCCCTTTAACACCCTAATATTTTATGACATATTTTCCTTCAAATAAGATTAATTTCTTAAATATCTAATGATACACATAACCCCAGATCTAAATAAAATGTAATATAATATATCATTATAACCTTTATGATAAATTAGGATTATGGATTGGAATAAACAAATTTTAAAAACAAATTTACACTAGTTTTAAATAAGTAATAAATGAGTGCTGAATTTTTAATATTGAAATTTTATGTCTTAAAAATACATTTTTCCTTAGAAATAGTTTTTATTGATTTTTTCAAAAAAAATATTAATTATTTTTTACACTTTTATAATTTTTATTAAAATATAAACTTATTTAGTGAAATAATTTCATCAATATTCTCTTTGAAAAAAATTTTGATAATTTAATGAGGTGATTAAATTTTCAATTAGTAGTGAAAAAAATAATATTTTTATTGAAAACATTTCATTTTGTTTAATGAATTAAAAATGTTGTATATTATTTTATAATGATTTAAAATTAAGATAATTTCTTTTATATTATTAATAATAAAATTATGTTCATGTGAATTAATTCTATTTTTATTTTGGTTTGAAAATAATGTGTAGTTAAGAAACAAAAATTACCATGAAAATCATTTTTCATCACATTTTATGAGTTTATTCCAAATTTAATTTATACCACTTTTTAATATTGTATTTGATAAAATGTATTCTATATTTTGAAACATAATTTAAAAATATTTTAATAATCCCACATTCAATTTTTATCATAATGAATAATAAAAATAGGAAAAAAATCTTCATGGTTTTGGTTAAAATGAGTTTACTAGGGAGTAAACCAAGGGATAACGGTGAAATTTCATATTAAACCGATATAATTTATATTTTCTCAAAATATTTCATCCTAATAATATCCCATCGTTTAATATATATCTATTTTCAAGAACATTACTTATAAATGAATTTGTTGTATTGTAATCATTTAACAAATTCATAATGTTTCATCTCCCCTTATTATATAAGAATACCCTTACATTCTCTAATTTAAGACACTTTTACCATTCAAGATTGACCAAAACCTACCCAATAATTTTATCCACTTCTGAATAGATGAATTAGATGATTTTTTATAAATTAAGTACCATTAAAATTGTCCTTAAAATGATCTTTTAGAGGCCTACCAAATAATTGGTAATCGTATTACCTAACATCCCTCAATTTATTTATTTTTCTTCCTTATCTAAATCTATGGCCTTTATCATAAATATAAGGCCCCAAACTCAAACATTACATAATCTTAAGATAAGTCAATAATTTTACTTTCAATCATATTGAGAATCTTTTCAGGTTTAGAGCCCTAGATAAATAGTCCAAAACTTATACATATCACTAACTTGGATATTCCTAGCCAAGGGGGAGGTGTATCTTCCCCCACCCTCGTCATCTACCTGTGTTCCCCTATTCTCCCCTTTAACTGACCTAGATACCGTTCCTAACTTTCCTTCAACTGATGTTTTCCCTAAGGTCCAATCCTTCGAAAATGGAGTTCTATCGGTCCCTCTTTCTTCCCGGGAGTTCACTAGAGCTTTATTGACGTTGGATCTATCCTTGGTTGCTCGCTTCGGGAAGCATCGCCCCTTCATGGACATCTTCGACAGATTTGTATCCTCTTCTTGGAAGCTACATGATCGAGTGATTATAGGTCTTCTAGATTCGAGGCAAATTCTGATCTGGTTTGTGAATGGGGAAGATCTTACCTCTGCCTTGGCTCATGCTCTGCGGTTTCTTCCAGGTTTCTGATTTACTCTCTTTAGATGTTCGTTTGAATTTCATTTGATGCGTGACACTCCAATTTTTGCAATTTGGATATCACTCCAGGGTCTCCCTTTACCATTTCAAAATATGTAAATTATTCTTTTGATCGAAAATATAGTAGGGTGTTTTCTCTTCTCAGACTTTCGCACTCATGTTATGTGTCATCCTATCTCTCTGAGGATTTTCATTGAAGTTTATGTATCAAATAACCCACTGGATGTCATCTGTATCGAGGTTGAAGGAAAATTGTGATGGTATCAGAAGGTATGCTATGAATCATGGGTTCCTTTCTATTATTCTTGCAATCATCTCAGCCATGAAGATGGAAAAGGCTGGCATGTTTGGTTTTGTAATTATGGGGAGGTCATGCCTTCTTTAGGAGAGGATCGGCCCATGTTGGAAGTAGTGGAGGTCTCTCGTAATATTGCTCCCGTAGTGGATCATTTTTTTAGTGGGAAACTAAGACTTCCTTCTGCCACATAGAAGGAGGCAGGACTGAGTAACCCTCCCATATATGCAGAAGCTCTAAAATCTGTTTGCAATTCTCCCCTAGAGGTCATGGCCCTGGAAATTGCTGAGGATGGGTCTTCTAGTCTTAGCAGATCTCCAAATAATGAGGTTACTGTAGAAAAGGGGGCTGTCTTGAGTTCAGTCAATAGCCCATGCTTAGTTAAGATCTTAGGGTGGACAGAACAGGTCCTAGGCAGGGGTAAGATTCCTCCCTCTCCTGTTAATACAGGTATAGCTAGAGGGTCTAGTGGTTCCCAGAACTGTTTTTCATTGCTAGGTGAATCTGATCCACCCCTATTTTAATATGGATCCCTTGATGAGGAGAGACATGGAAAACTCCATCATTTACAAGAGAGGTCATATTATAAAGTAGAGGTTAATGATTCTACCTCACATCCTTAGTCCTCGGAAGATAAGGATATGGAAATTGAAGAAGAATACCTTTGGTCCTCTTGAATTAAAGGAAAGATCACCCTAGTTGATTCTGATTGGTTTATCCATCATAGTCGGAGGACGCGGAGAATAAAGGACTACTCAACCTTACCTAGTCCTCCTGTTACAAGGGATTATATCAAAGGAAAAATCCCTCAAGAGAGATTGGATGTTTCTGCTAACATCTCAAAGAATAAGGAGGATGCTGAATCAGAAAACATCTATGAGATTCTCATGCATTCTAATAAAGAAATTCTAGAGGTGTCTTTTGTGATCAAGGTATCATAGGAGGATGCTCATAGAATGTTTGAAAGACCGTTTCATGTTGATTTAAATGAATAACAATCAACTTGTATAAACAAACAAAATAGGATTTTGATACGTGGTATCAACGAGGGGAAAAAACCTAGAGGAGCATGTGGTTACATGGGACATGATTTCATTTCACTTCGAGGATCTCATCAAGGAAAACCTGGATATGGAGGTTACCTTCATTTAATGGCGTCTATTCATGTTAATGGACTCTAACCACTTTAATTTGTTCTATAATTTCCTGAAAATTTCTTATGAGGATTAACTTTTTCTATATTTTGAAATGGTTGGTTTCCCACTTTTTCCTTAAAAGTGCATTCAGAAATAAAAAAAATATTTGGAGGGTAGACACTTCTACTCACTATCCATTTTTTAATAAAACAAAAAATATTAAACAAAACATGGTTTCGTTTCACACATAAACATGATAACTTTTAAATGATCCCATCCATGATTCTATTCCCCTTTAAATACTATGGATAATTTTTCAAATAATAGGAAGAGTATAAAAGTCTCAGTAAGGGATACCAAATGAATGAAAACTATTAGCTTCACGAAAACATGTAAACCATGAATATCTTATCATAAAGTAATACTTTCCACCTTGATGAGGTTTTAAATACTCCTCACTGAATATTAGATCATTTAATACACTTTTGTAAAAAAACATTACCATAAAACCATAGAAATCATACATTACATATAAAATGTAATTTGGGACATAATCATACTTAAATTAAATAACCATAAGGTGGACTTCCACACATATCATTATTAAAAATGGAATATCCATACGGCCGACATCCATACCCAATAAATTTAAGGTTATAATGTGACCACCCATCTTAGGTTTATCACAAAACCACCTGTCTTTGGTTTATCGTGTAATATTCTGTCTTTTTTTATCATGTAAACACCTATCAAATGTCCATGTATAATTATATAATCACACCACATAAAAGATTGCAATTATCAACAATTCACTCATAAAATTTCATTTTCTATCCCAAGAAATAATTTCAAGATATTGAAATAGTCATTAATTTTTCAAAACAAATTTCAATACCAAAATACCCAAAATGGGAATATGTTATTAGTTTTCCTTTTAAAAAATACATTAAGAATTATAGAGGAATCCATATATCAAATAACTATTATGGAGATAGAGAGGCCATTGTCGTCGCATACATTAAAAACATTCCTTTTATCATTTAGTAAAATGGTTTATAGAAAAAGTATTAATTTTTTAATAAATTAAAATTGAAAGGGGTTTATTATACAAAATATAAAGAAGTATGTTTATAAATTAAAATATCCCTCAATGATAGAAAATTGAGATGAAATCCCTTACCTTAAGTCTGACTCATCAAGTACAATCATTTTGTTCCTGAATAATAAACATAGGTTAATTTATACATTAATGAGATGATATTTAATTTTTATTATTCCTTTATATCACTAATTTCCATGTTATAAAAATTAATTAATTATTTATGTTTTTATCGAATTTTTTGTCGATATTCAGCACCTGAGTCAAAAAAGTAGTTTAACTTATTTTGATATAAATTGTCCATGTGGTCAAAATTCCATCTCACTAATATTATTCATGATTTAAATACAATATATATTATATATATTTTTATTTATAATATCCAAAATATTTTTAGATAATAAATGAAATGCACCGTTCATGGAGATAGTAGGTCATTCGTACACGTGAATGCTACTTCCATTTCATTGTCCTATAAATGGAATGAAAACTAAATGATATATAGGTATGTTATAATTATAGTATCGTATCTATGTTATATAAGTTACATAATTTTATTATCACCATCCTTTATACATTCCACGTATGGTATGAATGAGTCATATCACTTTGAGGGGTGGTAGTCCATACTTCCTCAAATGCAATTATCATATTTACACATTATGGAAAGAATAAAATTATGTTATAATAAAAATTACAGAATAATAGAGACAAGTTAAATATAATATATATAATATATAAATACAGTGTCATCAAAATTTCCACCATGAGAGGTGGTGTAAGGAAATTGAACAATTATTGTTTAGTAAGGCAATAGTTCATCGTACAAAGAAAATGTATGTTATATATCCATTAGAAGGATGTGTGTGTAATTGTATGTATAATTATTAGTATAAAAAATAAAACTATATTTAGGATACTATTGTTTTATAAAATAATGGAATAAAAAGATATTAGTGGGTTGAAGAAGGAAAAAAATGAAAGGAGCTTCAGAGAAGATGTCACATCTAAATCAGGTAACTCCTTTTGATTTTATCCAAAAGGAATTATTGAATTTCATTATTCTCATGGTAAGGATTTTAGAAGTATGTAAGGGATGTTATTAGATTATTTGAGTAGGATTTGAATAATCCAAGGGGCTTGAGAGCTGTGAATATGTGGTTAGAGGTGGTTTCCTTCTACAAGAGGGAGGAGGGGCACTTTATAAAAGTATGGAATTATTATTTTATTATAAATTTATTTTCATATTATAATAGCTCCAAAGTGAATTATTTCAAGGATAAGATGAGGATGGGTCAAAATCATCTCAACCAATAGGTTTTATAAAATTTTACGTCACAAATGTAACCTTATCTTTTAGCTTTAACCCTTTGTTAAAGAATTTAACTCTTACTATGTCTTCTTGTATTCTTATACTATATGGTCAATACCATTACTATAAAATGAAAAAAAGAACCTCAATTGGATAATTGATGACCTTTTTAACATTATATAATTCTATAGGTCGAATCAAATATTTTTATGACTATTATATCATTTTATGAAATAGTAATTGTTTTTCAAAACTCATTTCTCTCAATTTTGACTCTATTTAGTAATTGATATTTAATAATGTCAGAAAAAAATAATTAATTCGAAAAAAATTCATTAACACGTAGATAAAATTTCATAATAATCTATAAAATTATTTTAAGGTATCAAAATTTAAAATTACATATATTTTAATATTTATAATATCATTTATTTGAATATTTTATCAAACTTTTAATCACTACATCATCATTGTTCCATAAATAAATTTATTTATTTAATGTCTAAAAAATTAAAAAATACCATGATTTAGGAAATAATATTATATTTATAGTTACTAATTAAATTAAAATATATCATTTATATATCTTGGTATTTACATTTTTTATAAAATAGAAACATGATTATGTTTTATTTCCCTTTACTTTAAATCAATTATTATAACTGGTCATTATCAAAACCAAGTGGCTCACAAATGCCAAATGTTCTACAAAAGGATTGTTTTGGTCTCCCATTACTCATAAAATAATATTATGACACATGTTAAGGTAGTTTTATATTATTATAATATTATTTATACCCTTATTTGACCAATTTACCCTTTAACTGTGGTAAATAAAAATAATTACTGTAGTTACTATTCTTAATGTAAAAAAATAAAAGGTACCTATTTACTTAATTTAGACCTTATGATTCCAAATATGGAATCCATTTTTACAAATTCAACACACAGAAGTTTCATTAGTTAATTTAAAATTAATTTCAATTATCAAAACCAGAAAGCTGGTTTTTAAGAAATAAAGAATATCAAAATATTGACATGTGTTTGTGTCCAATTTAAATATAAAATTAAATCCAATGAAAAAAATTGGATTAAATGAAATAAAATAAAAATATATTGTTAAACTTGTTCAAACGATAATATATCAGAACAAAAAAATTAGACAAAAAGGTAGTTTTGAATTAAAATATATTATTTTTCACTATTCAAAAAAATATGAATTTTATGAGAAAAAATAAAAAAAAGTTAATCTAACGTAAGATTTTATGTCCCTATTCCAAATAAGTATTTTATTTTGTCAAAATTATCTTATAAAATTGTCCAAAACTATATTTAAAATGGCTACTCCATCAAAAGACGGTAAAAATACCTTTTTTGAACGTTCATGGGTGGAAATAATTATGTTTTTAATGATAATAAATTATATTTATTAAATAATTATACCCTTCTAATTATAACATCATATCTACATTCTTACCATCCAAACAGTTGGACCGCTTGTACGTATCTATGGACAATCGCCTCCACTAAGCGATTTGATTCATTTTTCATTTACATATTACATGGATATTAATAAGTATATATATGATGAATATATATTATATTATAATGATTTTTAAATTTAATTTATTATTTTTTGTTAATAATTTAAATCTTTTGAACAGTGTAAATAATGTTCCTATGTCTATACGGCTAACCGTCTCCATGAACGTTATTATTCGTTTTTTTATCATTATCTCCTTAGATTTATCTATATTTATGTATAATGAATATAAATGATAATTCTAACGTAATTAATATTATATACATAATGTAATCATGATTAATTTACAAGGAACGGAATTGCTGAAATTTAATTCTCATGAAAAATAAAATAGTTAACACCCATAAATGATGAATTTAATAGGGAATTATTAACAAATGAGTGTTAAAATGTTATAAGTGGATTATATATGATATTTTGAATATATAAAATAATATAGTGTATAAATATAAAAAAAATTACATTTAATATAAATGAGTTTTAAAAAACATTTGAAATAATTCAAACATGAGAATTGGGTTTTATAATGCAATGTTTTGTTTATATGGATTTTTTATGATTAAGATATAGATTATTATATTTTTTGTAATATCTCTAAATAATCTTATGAATTTTTATATATATAGTAATATAATGATAATACATTCTCTAATTTCATTTTTCTCACTTTAACCACACAAGATATAAGAATAATGTTGCTATGGAAAAAAATGACTTTATATCTCTCTTCAGTGGAAAATCATCTTTCATCCATGTCCATATTTTCTAAAATGTTTTCAAGAATGATATTAATAATATTGAATGATTTTTTAAATACATTTTAACTATTTGTTTTAAAAAATTTAATTTTAATCTTCATTCCAATTCCCAAACAACATTCTTTTTATTTTTAATGAATATTTCATAGGAATATTTATTTTAGAATTCACATCATGAACATAATTTTCAATCATCAGGACCACTCAGTGTGTAGAAATTTACCTCACCTGATACGAAGGATCAATTCAATGAAAAAAATCAATATTATTTTGGATTTTTTTATATTTTAATGAATGAATTTGAAAGTGGAATCTATATTTCCCCCATGAAATATTCTTGGTGATCTCTTAAATGCATTTCCATATAAGATTACATCTTTAGATGATATTTTTACTTTCCTAGGTATATGATCCAATAATAAAATACATATTATTTATATAGATATTTTATAATTATAATTAATTTATTTTTATGTAAATCCATTTTCTTTTATGGATTATATTATGATGAAGTTTTTAAAATATTATGGAACATGTTTCCTTTCCATGGGTAACGATATAGGATGAATGATTCGTGATCTTGTAAGAAACATATTAATTCATTATGATTATGTGATGTGTGGTCCTTTAATTATATATATCTCTTATTCATTGGGTATATACAGATATCTCATGAAATAATAATGATTGTAAGGGGGAGTAAACATTTTTCAGTAAGTGGCATCGCCCACTATGATAGTCTAGGGATTGAACCATGAAAAATGATTTTATGGAATTGGGAGTGAACCCAATACACTCTTATAGTATTGGTAATGATCCTTGAATAAGGAAACTTTTTTCTATGATTATGTGTATTTCACAGAATTATGTATTATTCCTATGTTAGTATCTCATGTATTATGTTCTATGATTCCTTTATGATTCTTGTCTAATATACTTCCAATATTAATGTCATGGGTCATTATTATGATCAATAATAAAGTTGTAATGGTTTTAAAATTATTATTTCATTTTCTCATACTCTTATTCCCTTGTTATTATTTATTTATCACTGATGTCTTCCTGGTTTACCCTTTATGAGCATCTTATCCCACACTTTATCATGTTTTCTTTCACCTAGTTACGAAGAAATGTTTGACGTATTCTATGACTAACAAGGGTTCTAGTTATAATAAAATAGTTGGATATAATATATACAAATATATATTATGAAATTGTAACTTATGTATTCATGTATCCAAATACACTAAACCTATATGATTCTATCAGGTATGTTTATGTTATTTATCTAATATTTAGTAAATATGAAGTTATATTTATGTTTTAAAATGTGGTTTTCTATAATTAGTATCCAAAAAATGTTTAGTAACCTTTTGAAACTATTATGGGAAAATGATAGTGAGAACCCATAGGTTAATCTTATATATATGAAAATTCATTTATTTATAGTAAATATTGGAGTTTGGTCTTCCAATTAAAACATCCTTGTATGGGTACTACAAGTAGACATGCTTTTGTAACCGATATATATAGGGGTAATAAACTCAAAAATAGTTTTTCAAGTATATCACAACCTTCATTATTTTGTAGGGTTAGTGTTCCCTTACAAGGATCCATATTTGATACTCTCAGAGGATACTCATTGATAACACCAACATTCATTGAGAAATTTATTAAGGAGTTTTTTATACGATGACTATGAATGGAATTGATTAATCATAACGTTTCATAGATTGTGAAGGTGGTTTCTGGATTTAGAAATCATATAAATTATTTTTCATTATTAGGTTTTTTACATTTATGGTTATTGTTACAAATTTTATTGTTTTATTCATTGGTTGGAAACAAAAATAATCATGTTAATGTTGAGTTTTATGGACAATGAAATGATTATCCTCAAGCTAAACCAAATGTTTTAGAAGTCATAATGAGAAATAATGTGTCTATGCTTTCAAAAAATCTTCAAGATATGAATCATTATGAGTCTTCAAATGTGAAAAAGATATGAAAAATTTTCTATTGAGTACTTTTTTAGGAAACCCCCACCTTGTTTTAGTGTTTCTGTTGATCCACTAGTTTCTAAGAAATGTATTTGTACCACTTAATAGATATTTTCTATTCATTGTAATTTCAGAACATGAATTTGTTTTTTATATATTTTTCAAATTTAATGGAAAATAAAATCAAGGGTGGAAACTTATGAAAACATAGGTTAAACATGAAGAAATTTAATCCAAATAGTCAAATGAGTTTATGATATTATTTTTCAATATGTACATTCCTCTTAATATTTATACAAAAAAATGGTAAGGAGATATTTGAGCTAAATTATAAGGATGATGAATTCATTGATACCTATGAGGAAAATATTACATGACATGCAAGGTAAGATTCAATTATTATCAACCAGCCTAAATTTAAGGTTGATCAATTCATCAATGGTCGCAAACCAACTCTTTTATGTGTATTATCCAAAAGGGAAATCTCTAGCTATAAATAAATAATTTGACAGGAAATAATAGTGGAACTAGATTTTTTTATTTACCCATCTATATAATGGTTATGTAATGAATATAAATACAGAATTAAAATGATTTTATAAAATCCATGGAGAGATGATGATGATATTTCCATTATTCTAATAGTGTGGATAGAAGCATGAAATTGATTGTCTTAAGGGAACCATTAAATGTTTTAATAATTTAAATGAATTTCAATGGGAAATAGAATGCCAACACGATGGGAGGAAGTTGGTTAATGATTTGAATATAGAGAAAACTCTACAGAATACACCACCCAGACTCCAGTGATTCAAATTCAAGTAGTATAGGCATCATTCTAAATTATTCTCAAATCTAATGGTTAATAAAGATTATCAACATCAATAAAATATTAATCCTTCAGAAAAAGGGAAATATAATCTGATAACTAGTTGTAATTTGGGATATTATAACTCTGTATTCAAAGGTACTCTAACCATTCACTATCGAACTAATATTGAGTTATTTTATTCTAGATTGTAAAAAATATTTTATAACATTAAAATTTACTAACGGTATCTAAATTACAACCCAATTGAAAGATGTTGAATTATCACTTAAAACTCAAAATGGTATGATAATAGTTTTATTTTATATGATAATTTTATGATTGATGTCTAATTATTTTCTTGAAAATATCATTATCCTCCATCTAGTTGAATTTTATATAATAGTAGTCATGTATTGGATTTATTTACATAAATCTCACCTCATATTTCAAGTAAAGGATGTTTCGTTTCATATTATAAACCATATTATGATTGTTCCTAGGTGTAATGTTAAATATAAAATTTCAGTTTAAATTAAATCTATTACACTGGTCTTTATTCCTATTCAAAAGTTGTTTATACCTTAGAATTCAGGGAGAAAATTAACATCATTTATATGCCAATTTTTTGGTGTTTTTTGGGGAATTTCTGAAAGATTTACCTAGACTGCTCGGAATATTTATATTTCTTTTTTTTTTTGAACAACTCATACTTGGTGAAATGCCTATTTAAGAGACTCTATATAGACTGAACATTATTGAGTTGTACGAATTTATGAAACAGCTATAGGGTAATATTGATAAGTGATTCATTTGTCCAATGGAATAACCCTGGGGTGACCCTATTCTTTTTGTAAAAAAAGAATGATATATCAATGTGACTATTTATTGATTATTATGAATAGAACAAGATCAAAATCGAGAACATGTATCATATACCCTGTATTGATGATTCTTTTAATCAACAGAATATATCCCAATACTTATTCAAGATTATTTTTTATTAAAGATATCATCAATTGAGAATCATGAAAGAGGGTATTCCAAAGGAAAAATTACATAAACGATATAGAACTACAAATTTTAAGTGATCCATTTTATCATACTAATTTCCCCACGATCATCCTAGATTTAATGAATAGATCCCTTAGATATTTCAATAAATAGTTTGTGGTTGTCATAATTGATGATATTTTTATATATTCAATGTGAAATTATGATTGTGAATATCACATTTGTATTTTACTAAATTACCTAAAGAATGATAATTTTCATTAATAATATTCTAATTTTTAATTTTGGTAACAAAAATATTCTTTTTAGGCTATATAATCTCATGTGAGGGTATATATGTGGATACATAAAAATGGATGTTATTCAATGTTTTTCCAAACTAACCACCATGCCTGAGATCCATAGTTTTCATGTATTAGCTTGATAGTATCGATGTTTTGAATATAATTTCTCACGTCTATCTAATCCACTCACCATGTCAACTCATAAGGGAGACATATTTCTTTTGGAAAAATTAAAGTGAATAAAAGATTAATGTAATAGAAGTTAAGGTTAGACAATTCACATGTACTAAAATTACCCTATAGAGGAGAGGGGTTTTTGATCTATAGTGACCCAGTAAAGAGTGTGTAGGGATGTTTCCTCATCCATGAAAAATATGTTTATAGATTATGCCTATTTAAAATCAATGGTTTATGTTTAAAATTACTCAAATCATTATTTGGATTTAATATTGGAAATTTCTACATTAAAAATATTTATGATTTATCTATATATAAAATGGTGTGACATATATACAGATTATAAAATTTTAAACAATATATTCAAATTGATAAATCTGAATCTATTCCAAAGAACATGGTTGGAGTATATTGAATCTTATGATTTCTCAATACATTACCACCTTGGGAAATAAAAAAAATGGATGATGAATTGAGTTAAATTTATCATTCTAGCTTGTCAATCATTAATATCATAATATATCCTACATTTATGGATTTATAGAGGATATAGATGAAAATCGTGATGGAAGGTGGAAAATAATGCCTTTCAAAAATGAGTGTTAAATAATATATATTGGTAAATATTAAAGAGGGAAAAAGGAAGACACATAACTAAAAAAATGTGATAAATGTTTCATATGTCAACCTCTATTGTGATAGAATTATGTAGTTCATTAACCATTTTTCTCTCATGTTAATACAATACATGAAGAATGATCTATCAGATGAAGCTCATGCATCACCATTCTCTATTGGTCTAAGATGTTTTGAATATTTATATATATGTGAAATCTATTAATAGTGGGAAAACATTAAGAGATTTATTGAACTATTTTTATCTTAGTGAATAGTATGTCAGCAAGATAGGGCTTAGATATGGAAGTTTATGGTGATGTCCTAACAATTAATCATACCCGAATGGGAATTGGAAAACATAACCATGGATTTTTTAATTAGAATATATATAATGTCAAAGGGATTTAAAATTATTTGGTTTTTAGTCCATACCCTAGTGAATTCATCAAAAATCATTACTACGTGATAATATATCAATTATATTAAGCTTTCATGAATAATAATTTTAGAATATGTATGGTTTCATAGAGTACAACATTATATTATATATAATTAAAATCCAAGGATTACATTGAAGTTTTAGTAATGTATTTAGAAATCTATTGTTTCATAATATTATTTTAGTTCTACTTATTATCCTTAATTATATGTTTTTCTGATAGAACTATTCAATTATTTGATCATATTCTCATTCATGTTTTATGTATTTTAAATTTGGTTAGGATGAATAGAAAAATTAAATCTAGTTTTCTTAGAATAATATACATCATTCAAGAATTAAGATATCCTTATGAATCCCACTATTATATGAATTTTTGGAATCCAACATAATAGGATAAAGTTATATAAATAATTCTATTGGTCCATATACTAGATGAGGAGATTGTATAGAAAGTTAAAGCCATTAAGGAACACATTAAGGATGATATGAGTTGATATAAAATTTATACTGAAAATAATTATAATGAACTAGAGTTTGAAGATGGTGATAATTTTATCCATTGAATTCCTCCATGGAATAATGATATGAGATTATTGGAGAAATTATATATGATCCCTAGGTATATTTTCCCCTTGGAGAATCCTGATGAAGTATGGATGAAAGCTTATTGGTTGGAACTTCTATTGAACCTATTTCAAGTTCATGATATTTTCCATGCATCTATCCAGAAGTAGTAAAAACCTGATCCATCACATGCACTAAAATCATATTTCAAAATACATTATCATGTTATTTCATATAAATTAATACCTATAGATATTTTGGATATTATATAGAAAGTTCTAAAATGAATAACTACTCACTTTTTTAAACTTCTCTGGAAAAATAAAAAACTTGAAGAAGCTACATGGGAACCTGATGATGTAATGAAATAGAGATATCCTAAATTTTTTAAAAATTAAATTGATGGAATTTTATGGTAATTTTAATTTTTTTGAGGTTATATTGTAACATAAGGATATTTTAGTATATATTTCCCTTTAAAATTTTTTAATTTCATTGATAACTTAGGATACATGAAAACCAGAGTCTAAATTAACCATTATATAGTATACTACTATAAAAATGGAATAAAATTAGTGGTATCATTTTAATATTATTTGATAATATTTTATATATCATATATTTATGTTCTCAATTTTCAATAATATCATTATATGCTTTAAAATAAATTTTCCATTAATAATTTCTTTCCTGTTTTTTTTAGAAAATAATATAATTAATTTTTGTAAAAATTAGAAAATTTATTTAAAAAATTAACTAAATATTTCCAATCAACATTTCATTATTATCCTCATGTTAATTTTTTTGAATTGTATTAAAATAATATTTTTTTATTAGTATTTATATAATTCATATATTTTTAAAAAAATATCATTCCAATTAATGAATTTGAAATGATAATTATTTCTTTAAAAATGATTTAATGTAACATTAGTTTATATATATAATTAATTATGTAATTATAGTCACTAGAATTAATTTCATTTGTATCATGGTATGGAAACTGTGTATGCATATGAAAACCAATTTTTCAGCAACACTGTTTAATAGCATATTATAAATTTGGATTAAAATTAGTTACTACAAATATTATTGACGGAATTTCATAAAATTTATTCCATATTTGTAATAATAATTTTTATTTTTTTTAATGAGTCTATTTTTATTTTTTGGTAATAATAAATAGTAAAATCAGTAACAATTTGTCAACACAGATGAGGTTATAAAATGATTATTAGGGGTTAAACCAATGGATAGGGGTAAAATTCCCAATTGAACATTTAGAAAACCTATTAGAAATATATATATAAACACAATCATTTCCAACCATCTAGTATAAATCTAATTTGAAGAATTTGGATTTGTAATTGTAACGCCCCGACCCCAGTTACCCAGAGTCAGTGCATTATTTTAATACATTGGCATGATTACAAGGAATCAAGTCCCGAAGGACCGATCAGTTTAGCAGTCTTGGAAAATATATTGCATACATTAATGTTACATTGCACTTTAATACATACAAAACAACATAAATAATCTTTATGAACGCCATTATTCCCTTGTCTTAACCCTGCATATCAATCACAATACACTTCTTGGAATCCTAGGAATAATAAAACATAGAAAGGGGTGAGCTCAAACTCTTAGTAAGGGTAAGAAATACAGGGGAAACTTTCATAAATAAGTATAAACATTTAAGGAAATGTATAACTAAAACAAAAGCATTTGAAACTTTAACTTCTGCATAATATGAAAAAAAATGAAATAATGCCATTTACTTATTCACATGGATATTCTGCTAGTCGAATAATCACATGCAATATCACTAACCACTTTCATAATGATGGAATGCATAATGCCAGACTATCATAACCACATAGCCAAGGCCTCGTGCCAAGACTACAAATAAGATTTTGTCAAGTCCTTGTGCCAAGACACTAGTTTGTCTCATGAGACCTACCGATGCATCGAGGAGATATAGCGGGATCCACCCATCAGTTACTATGTCCAATGCATTCCTCATATGAAAAGGTCTAAACATAACATAAACATTCGTATTAAAACTAGAATACGAAATGTAAATACTTCATCCATAAACCATGAATGGTATAAAAACAACACATCCACAGTCAAACATATCAAAAAACCTTCAACACAATATGGAATATTTGAACCATGATAAATCTACTTGAAAAAAAGATTAAAATTCATTAAATGATTTTTACATAGAAGAAAATGATTTGTAAAACTCTTTGAGAGAAATACCCCTTTTTCATGAAAACATTTAAAAGTCACACAATTTATAAAATAAATCATTTAAAGACATTTTTGAATCAAAGTGTCACATACCACTTTGAAACTTTTGAAAATATTTATCATTTCAAAACATTCATTTCCATATAAATAAATCCTTAAAATCATTTTGAAAACACGGACATTAATTAAAAAGATTTAGAAAGATAAATATTTAAAACATTTGAAATTATGATCTTGATAAATAGAACCTTTCCAAATCCTTAAAATCTTTATTTTGAAATCATTTTTTATGAAAAATGGACATGGATTATAAAAATGTCCCAGTAAATACTTACACATAAACAATCTCGGATTATAATGAGATTGAGGAATTAACCCTTACCAATTTGGTAAGTTACGAAACATACAACCCATGAAAGAGGTATCATACAATGAACATGTAAATACACATAAATTAAAGTTTATTAAACAAAGAATACAATTATGGACAGTACATATACCACACAAAAGGTAATAGTTGCAATATGGAATGAATCTCACGGGAATAAGGAGTGAGATGAAAACCCCTTACCTTGCACTTTCCTTTAGTTGAGGGTACGTTTAACCTCATGTACGAAGATCGTAGTATGTTATTAAATTATACCAGAAACATATTAATATTTATGATATCATACATGATTCATTTATGACTTTATACTACCCATTTAATAATAATTTCCATGTTAAATTAACATTTCGGGTAATAATCGCTTTCTTTACCGTACGTGTTTTAACTTGTTACTCTTGATTGTATCACTTAGATAATGATTTAAATAATTCCTGAATATAAAACATGATAAATATATCATATATATTTAGAATATAAATATTTATAATAGACATATATATGAAATGGAAAACACCATTTATGGAGATGGTAGTCCGTACGTACGCATAAACTTTGTTTCTGTTTTCATATAGTATTGAACGGAAGTAAGTGAATAAGATATATGTAAGTACATAAATACTTATATATATAAATATATATATCTCCAGTAGAATTATTATTTCATATATTACATACTTATTAGTAATATATATTTTTTTAATCATTGATGAATGGTGAACTTGGAATTGAATCTCATCGCGTCGTGGAGACGGTAATCCGTACGTACGCACGAGCGAAAATATCATTCTTTTGATATTAAAATAATATATAATTGGATGTTATATCATATATACAGAATCCTTATAATGTTATATTTGTTATTTACATCAAATACACATCATTATTATACCCATCCAAATAATAATGTATTGAATAACAATTACACCATGACGTGGAGACGGTAAGCCATACGTACGCACGTATGGTGACATGTCATTAAAAGGATGGATAGAATACTGAATTTGGTTGTGCCATATTTATAATAAAATCACAGTATAGAGGAGATACTGGAGTTATTATTTTAGAATATAAATAACAAAGAAAGAAGTAGTTGAAGAAGAAAGGAACTTGAAAGAGGGTGGTGAAAATATTACCTCTTCTTCGCATTATTCCTTTTGATTTGATCAAAATAGATCTTTAGGTTGGCTTCCTGATCAAACTAAGGCCTATAGGTTTAATTTAGGGAAGTTTAGAGAGTATTTGGGTAGGTTTTGGCCAAACCAAAAGGCTTTGAAGGTGTGAATAATTGGTTATAAGTTCAGTCCTTTTATAAGGGGGAGGAGGGGTTCTTTAGGAAAAACTTAAAGTATTAATTTATAATAAATTCATATTCTGTTTCTAATGGCTCCAGAGTGTATTATTCAAAGTATAAGGTGGGTATGGGTCGAAATAATTTCAACCAATATATTTTATACATGTTTGGGTCATTATATTAACCTTATCATTTAGTTTTAACTCTTGGTTAATTAGTTTAACACTTACCATGTCGCATTGTATTTTTATAATATATGGTTAATAAACTTAATATATACATAAAAGAGACCCCCAAGTGGTCCATTAATGATACAATTATATAATTACTTTGGACTAACCTTAGGTTTTTAGGAATAGAATATAAATTAATAATATAATATTTGTTTTAAAAACTCATTTATGTCAATTTTGACACTACTCAATAATTGATTATTGTTAAAGTCTTAACAACTTTATTAATTCGAACCAAATTCATTTAAGCAATCATAACATGTCATATTAATCAATAAAATTATTTTATGTCACCAAAACTTCCAAATTATATTTATTTTATCATTTATAATACCAATTATTTGATTCTTTCATTAATGAGGAAAATATTGCATCATTATTGTGTCATATATATTTTTACTTTTTAAATGTCTAAAAATTATAAATAAAATATCATTATGTAGGAAATCGTTTTATATTTCTAATGAATATTTATAATCAAAAATATAACATATATAACCCTATGTAAAAATTGTTTTTCTAAAAGATATAAGCTTATGTAATTTTTGTATTTACTTTATCTTAATTAAAATAAAGTGTCCCTATCACCTACAAGTGGCTCCATGGGGTCCCAAAAATCGACCCAAAGATGACCATGGTCGGACATGTATCCACCAATAAGGTTAGGACACGGTTTAGGGTAATTTATTATTATTATAATATTATTTTTTAACCCTTATTTTCCAGATTTACCCTTTAACCATGGTAAATAAAATATTTACCGAATTAATTTTTCAAAATGTCTAAAAATAAAAGTTACCTATTTAAAAAATTTGGACATCCTGATTCCAAATATGGAATCCATTTTAACAAATTCAAAACACAGAAGTGGCAGAAATTAATTTAAAATTAATTCCCGCTGTCAAAACAAAAAGCGTGTTTTTAAGATATAATAACTATCAAAAGATTGACACTTGTTTATCCCCGGTTTAATTATGAAATTATGTCCAATGACCAACATTGTATTAAATGGTAAAAATATATTATAAATATACTTTCAAACCACTCAAATTCATAATTTATAACTATGAATTGTTTTTATTAAAAAATTTGTTTTTAATTAAAATTTTGTAATTTTCACTATTCATCAAAATTTAAAAGTTATCCAAAAAGTACCAAAATTTCACACTAGGATAAATTTGATATTCCAAATCCAAAAATGATTTCAATTTTGAGAGATAAAATTTATAAAATTTAAAAATTTAGTTAATACTATTCATAACCTCTTTTGAACGGCTTGTTTGTTAAGTCATGGTGCGCTTGAACTCGGTGTTGCGTGTAGTGAAAGTTTTTGAATTATTTTGAAGAAGTAACACACTATTAAATCTTAAGGTGTTACATTCTTCCCTCCTTCAATAAATTTCATCCTCGCAATTTGATATTGTTTTTCGAAAATAAAGGTTGAAAATAGAAAATATCTTTGTGGGAAAACCCACATCGGAAATTTGGTTAATAAAATTTAGTCTTAATAAGAGGAAAAGAGAAATGAAATGGTCACCACCAAATTATGATCTAGATTAGGAGAAAATTAATGTAAATTAGAGACATATAATTGGAGGAAAAACATAAATATGTATAGGTATTGATTGAGGTCATCAATCACAAACAAGTTTAAAATTGAGGTCCTTAAATTCATCAATCTATGATGATTTAAAATACCATCAGTTCAACAAAACATAAGGTATTAGGATAACACATTTTTTGTTTTAAGATCCCTTTAATTAATTTCTTCATAGAATAAGAGGAGAATAAAAATATATACTTGACATGTAGAGTTCCATCCTTTAATTAATTTCTACCGCAAACTCATCTTTCACTCTAAAAGATAATAGAACTTAAAAAAATATTCTATTTATCCTATTCGTTTGGGGTAAAAAAATGAATTTATAATTCATCTACCAGACCTTCTTAAAATAAACTAATTTATTTAATCCAGGACATCTCATGGTCCAGTGGTAGGTGATACACCCTTGTCTCCCTTCAGTTGTGGGTTCAAGTCTCACGGCCTTGCCTGACGTGACGGGTTGTCGCCCAACCTCCGGGTTTTCATTTTTATTACAATCCAAAAATAATCTTTAGAAATTATTTAACCTTAAAAATTGTATCAAATGTCAAATATAATCCATTCCAACCTTTAGACTTATCCAAATTACCTCTTTCCAAACTCACAGTCAAAAAATTATAAGGAAGGTAAATATAATGAAGGTCTTTTTTCACATAATAACATGTGAATACCTTCATCATGTATTCTTTTAAAATATGGTAACACCCTAAATTACCATAAAACCTTATTGATTACATTCATGCTCCCTTATTCCTTATATAATACTAGATATATTCCTTATATCCAAAAACTTTGAATATTCCACCAATGATGAAATAAACAAACCATTAATCAGTGACAAGGTAGTCAAGAATATCCAATATAATTTATCCAAATCATCCATCTCTTATTCCAAAATTACTACCTCAGTATCAAGACCATATTAAGGATTACCTTTCCTTCAACCATGTATTTTCAAAAAAAATATTAACTTTTTGTTGATCCACTTTTCATAGTACCATATAATCTCAAATCCTCAATGAAATTGTACTGCAGTACAATCCTTATTTATCTCTATAATTCATATAACTAGTACATCGTTGATACAACACTCAAATGAAATAATTCTTTAATAATAGCATATGAACACTAGTCATTCCTCTTCATCTGTGGTAGTATCATAAATTTATTATTATCCAATAGCATCATTTGGGGCATACTCTGATGATTTGAACATTGATTCGCGTAGTGTCCCCACTCCTTGCAGATGAAGCATTGTACATTTGAAACCTTTTTCTTACCCTCACAATCACGAACGTGGTGTCCTTTTTCTCCACACTTATAACAAACACCCATTCCTTTCAGGCAAGTTCCAGGGTGTTTCTTTCCATAGTTATCACATATGGGAAAATTCTTCTTTTCCCTCTTCCCTTTATCTATATTTCTCTCTTCTATCCTTTTCTTATCTTGCTTCCCTTCAAATCCATAGGACTCAGAGAAATATTTACTTATCTTATCAACACATGATACTATTTCTTCATATGATGATAATACGTGGGAGACTATTTCCCTTCTAAATGATGGCTTAACACCATGAAAGATACGATCCTTCTTACTCTTTGGATCATACGTATTGCTGGAGTTCACATTCCTTCTATTGGGCGTCATTTCTATACAATAGCATAAACTAGGTCAGTTTATGAATTGTAATGAATAATTCCAAACATGTAAAATACCTAACATAAATTTAATAGTTTATAGATATAATCCATAATCACAAAAATGTTTTCTATAAGGAGGAATACACTCATAAACCCTTCATAGCGGTTTGTAAAGAAAATGAGAATTATCCTAATCATATCCCCCCAGGAGTGTCCTAACCAAGAGTGTAGCAAGGCCCGTTGTCATGCACCAGTTCCCATTCGAGTCTATCTCAAAGAGGTGTTTTTGGGTTTTACCCCTAGGTACATATGTTCCAGAGCCGCCTCTACCTGCTCATATCCAGACAGGGATGTATTGCTCAGAAAACACACAAAATCTCTACAATACCAAAATTCTAGGAAGTTCTTCTATAATAATCCTCAAAGTCTATCTTAGGGTAATGTGCTCTAATCCGAGTTTATCTAAATCTAGTTTCCAAGGTTATTGCTAAACTTCCTCTGATACCAACTGTAACATCCCGACCCCAGTTACTTAGAGTCGGTGCATTATTTTAATACATTGGCATGATTACAAGGAATAACATCCTGAAGGACCGATCAGTTTATCAGTCTTGGAAAATAGATTACATACATGAATGTTACATTGCACTTTAAGACATACAAAACAACATAAATAATCTTTATGAACACCATTATTCCCTTGGATTAACCCTGCACATCAATCACAATACACTTCTTGGAATCCTGGGAAAAATAAAACATAGAAAGGGGTGAGCTCAAAGGCTCAGTAAGGGTAAGCAATACAGCGGAAACATTCATAATTAAGCATAAACATTTAAGGCAATGTATAACTAAAACAAAATCCATTGAAAATTGAACATCAGCATAATATGGAAAAAATAAAATGAAATAATTTTATTTACTTATTCACATGGATATTCTTCTAGTCGAATAATCACATGAAATATCACTAACCACTTTCATAATGATGGAATGCATAATTCCAGATTATCATAACCACATATCCAAGGCCTCGTGCCAAGACTACAAATAAGATTTTTTCAAGGCCTTGTGCCAAGACACTTATTTGTCTCATGAGACCTACCGATTCATCGAGGAGCTATAGCGGGCTCCACCCATCACTTACTAAGTCCAATTCATTCCTCATATGAAAAGTTCTAAACATAACATAAATATTCGTATTAAAACTAGAATACGAAATGTAAATACTTCATCCATAAACCATGAATGGAAAAAAAACACATCCAAAGTCAAACATATCACAAAACCTTCAACACAATATGGAAGATTTGTATCATGATAAATCTACTTCAAAACAAGTTTAAAATTCATTAATGGATTTTGACATAGAAGAAAATGATTTGTAAAACTCTTTGAGAGAAATACTCCTTTTTCATGAAAACATTTAAAATTCACACAATTTAGAAAATAATTCATTTAAAGACATTTTTGAATCAAAGTGTCCCATACCACTTTGAAACTTTTTAAAAGAGTTATCATTTCAAAACATTAATGTCCATATAAATAAATCTTTAAAACCATTTTGAAAACATGGACATTAAATAAAAAGATTTAGAAAGATAAATCTTTAAAACATTTGAAATTATGATCTTGATGAAGATTACCTTTCAAAATCCTTAAAATATTTATTTTGAAATCATTTTTTATGAAAAATGGACATGGATGATAAAAATGTCCCAGTAAATACTTACACATAAAAAATCATGGATAATAATAACCCTTACCAATTTGGTAACTTACGAAACATACAACCCATGAAATAGGTATCATACAATGAACATGTAAATACACATAAATTAAAGTTTATTACACAAATAAGACAATTATGGGCAGTACATACACCACAAAAAGGTAATAGTGGCAATATGGCATGAATCTCACGGGAATAAGGAGTGAGATGAAAACCCCTTACCTTGTGCTTTCCTTTAGTCGAGGGAACGTTTAACCTCCTGTAAAAAGATCGTAGTATGTTATTAAATTATACCAGAACCATATTAATATTTATGATATCATACATGATTCATTTATGACTTTATACTACCCATTTAATAATAATTTCAATGTTAAATTAACATTTCGGGTAATAATCGCTTTCTTTATCGTACGTGTTTTAACTTGTTACTCTTGATTGTATCACTTAGATCATGATTTATATACTCCCAGAATATAAAACATGATAAATATATCATATATATTTATAATATAAATATGTATAATAGACATATATATGAAATGTAAAACACCGTTTATGGAGACGGTAGTCCGTACATACGGATAAACGCTGTTTCTGTTTTCATATAGTATTGAACGGAAGTAAGTGAATAAGATATATGTAAGTACATAAATACTTATATATATAAATATATATATATCCAGTAGAATTATTATGTCATATATTATATACTTATTAGTAATATATATTTTTATAATCATCGATGAATGGTGAACTTGTAAATGAATCTCATCGCGTCGTGGAGACGGTAATGCGTACGTACGCACGAGCGAAAATATCATTCTTTTGATATTAAAATAATATATAATTGGATGTTATATAATATATACAGAATCCTTATAATGTTATATTTATTATTTACATGAAATAAACATCATTATTATACCCATCCAAATAATAATGTGTTGAATAACAATTAGACCACGATGTGGAGACGGTAAGTCGTACGTACGCACGTATGGTGACATGTCATTCAAAGGATGGATAGAATACTAAATATGGTTGTACCATATTTATAATAATATCACAATATATAAAAGATACTGTAGTTATTATTTTAGAATAGAAATAACAAAGAAAGAAGAAGTTGAAGAAGAAAGGAACTTAAAAGAGGGTGGTGAAAATATTACCTCTTCTTCGAGTTCTTCCTTTTGATTTGATCAAAATGGATCCTTAGGTTGGCTTTCTGATCAAAATAATGCCTATAGGTTGAATTGAGGGAAGTTTAGAGATTATTTGGGTAGGGTTTGGCTGAACCAAAAGTCTTTGAAGGTGTGAATAATTGGTTAGAAGTTGAGTCCTTTTATAAGGGGGGAGGCGCTCTTTCGGAAAAACATAAAGTATTAATTTATAATAAATTCATATTTGGTTTCTAATGGCTCAAAAGTATATTATTCAAAGTATAAGGTGGATATGGGTCTAAATACTTTCAACCAATATATTTTAGACAGGTTTGGGTCATTATATTAACCTTATCTTTTAGTTTTAACTCTTGGTTAATTAGTTTAACACTTACCATGTCACATGGTATTTTTATAATATATAGTTTTTAAACTTACTATATATATAAAAGAGACCCCAAAGTGGTCCATTAATGATACAAAAATAATTATATAAGTCCTTTGGCCCAACCTTAAGTTTTTAGGAATAGAATATAAATTAATAATATAATATTTGTTTTAAAAAATCATTTATGTCAATTTTGACACTACTCAATAATTGATTTTTGTTAAAGTCTTAACAACTTTATTAATTAGAAAAAAATTCATTTAAGAAATCCTAACATGTGATATTAACCAATAAAATTATTTTATGTCATAAAAACTTTCAAATTATATTTATTTTAACATTTATAATACAAATTATTTGATTCTTTCATTAATAAGGAAAATACTGCATCATTATTGTGTCATATATATTTTTACTTTTTCAATGTCTAAAAATTGTAAATAAAATATAATTATGTAGGAAATATTTTTATCTTTCTAATTAATATTTATAATCGAAAATATAACATATATAACCCTATGTAAAAATTGGTTTTCTAAAAGATATAAGCTTATGTCATTTTTGTATTTACTTTATCCTAATTAAAATAAAGTGTCCCTATCACCTATAAGTGGCTCCATGGGGTCCCAAAAATTAACCCAAAGATTCCAATGGTCTGAAATTTATCCACAAATAAGGTTAGGACACATTTTAGGGTAATTTATTATTATTATTATATTATTTTTTAACCCTTATTTACCGGATTTACCCTTTAACCATGGTAAATAAAATATTTACAGAAGTAATTATTCAAAATGTCTAAAAATAAAATTTACCTATTTAAACAATTTGTACATCCTGATTCCAAATATGGAATCAATTTTTCCAAATTCAAAACAGAGAAGTGGTAGAAATTAATTTAAAATTAATTCCCGCTGTCAAAACAAAAAGTGTGTTTTTAAGATATAATAACTATCAAAAGATTGACACTTGTTTATGCTTGGTTTAATTGTGAAATTATGTCCAATTACCAACATTGTATTAAATTGTAAAAAAAATATTCTAAATATAATTTAAAACCACTCAAATTCATAATTTATCACTATTAATTGTTTTGATTAAAAAAGTTTTTTTTAATTAAAATTTAGTAATTTTCACTATTCATCAAAATATAAAAGTTATCCGAAAAGTACCAAAATTTCACCCTAGGATAAATTCGATATTCCAAATCCAAAAATGAAGTCCATTTTGAGAGATAAAATTTATAAAATTTCAAAAAGTTGGTATTACTATTCATAATGGCTAGTTTGATTAGTTGTGGTGTGTGTTAGAACTCGAAGTTGCGTACAACACATGCTACTGTTTTATTCAAAGAGAACCATACCGTGGAAGATTGGGGTGCTTCATTGTAAATTTTTGACGTCCCCATTCTAGAAAAATAAATTTATTTAGTCAAATTGAATATATAAAAGTTTAAAATATTTTATTTTAAAAAGGGTTCACTATTAGAAGTTGGTAAAAGTGCATTTTTGAAAAATACTCCTTTTTTCTGAAAAAAATGAATTTGTTCTTACATTATGTCTAAGAAACTCATAATATGGATTCTAAAATTATAAGGATTATATAAAATTCAAAATTTAGTTAATACTATTCATAACCTCTTTTGAACAGCTTGTTTGGTAAGTCATGGTGCGCTTGAACTCGGTGTTGCGTGTAGTGTAAGTTTTTGAATTATTTTGAATATGTAACACACTATGAAATCTTGCAGTGTTACAGGAATGAATTTATTATATTTTATTCATTTAATATATTCCATGTGCCCCCCCCCCCATGCCTATTAAAGGACGCCCCTAATTTATCTTCTTTTATTCAAATTGATCTTTATATAAATACCACATCTTAATAAATTATATTATAGTATTACATATCCATACATTTTAGATTTTTCTCTTCTTAAAAGGTCAATTCCAAGGGTCCTTATTAAAGGATCTAATATAGGTGTACTGAGGAAGAGGTAATCAACTTACCCAACCACTCTCATTTTAATTATTATTATACAATATCTATGTATATGGTAATAATAATAAAATATTAAATTGAAATCCATAAATATACTAAATTTTTATTATGATTATGATAACCCCAATATCCACCCTCTATTTTATCAAATTGGAAGTTAAATTTTCTCTCATGCATATGTGTGGAATACCACTTACACGTTGTGACAAAAATCATTTTCCATCACAATTATTTATGGATGTTTGTCTTAATATTATTATAGTTTATAAATTATATTTGTTACATAATTATGGTTCTATAATTAAAATATACTATAAACCTTTTTACCTTTCAATCTATGGGGAAATGTTAACATCACTCATGCATATGTGTGGAATACCTCCTCAATTAAGGGATATGATTAATTTTTCATCTCCACATAACATGGATGGTAATATGGATATATGTTTTGACTACATATCATACATATGTTGTTATTATTATTATTTAAAGATGAATTATTATTATCCTTTAATTTTTTCTATATTTAGAAAATTGAACATAATGATTATCTAGTTGCATGGATTAACATCTCTACAAATGGTGTAATCCAATTTTCTAGATATATCACATCTGACAGACTCTATATAAATTTATAATGAATATATATGATTTTTATGTCATTATTAAAATTCATTATATGATTTAAAAAATATAAATTTACCCGAAATTGACCTTATGAAATGAAATTATGAGGGAATAATGAAACAGTTAACACCCTGAAATGATGATTTTAATATTTAATTATTAACAAATTAGTCATAAAATGATATAAGTGGATCATATATGATATTATAAGTATTTAAATGAATTTTTATATAATTATAATAAAATTATATTTGTTATACATAAGGATAATGTTCTTTTGATGCATGTTAATCTCAAGGAATTGAATATTTTTACTAATATCATTGTTTATCATGATTTTTTGTGATTATTTTTATGGTGATGAAATTTTATGAACAATCTATCAATATTCCAAGTAATTTTAATCTAATTATGTAATTTATTATAAAAAAATTGCATTAATTTTTATCACATTATTAAAGTAGCATACTGAAGGAATATTTTTATGGAAAAAATACTTTATTTCTCTCTTTGGTTGAAAATATTTTTTTATATCCTTGTTTTATAAAATGATTTCAGGAATTATTTTACTAATATATAATTATTTTTTAATTTCATTTCTACCTATGTTTTTCATTTTTTTACAAAATTATAATAAATCCTCTTATCATTTTTCAAAATATGACCATTTGACTTTTTATAGAAATAATGAAAGGTATATTTTTTATTATACATGAAGTTAATGGAATTTTATACTTTCATGAGCACATAATTCCATGAATATTATTTTACATGTTTCCATGTTTCTTTTTGAGTAAAATATTTTCCAAAATATTTTAGTCTTTTTAATATTTTTATGATGTGATTTTAAAGTAGAAAGGGTTTTTTATGAAGAAAAAAATTCCAATTGTTATTTTAAATGTATTTTCATATAAGTTAAAATCCTTTTTTTGATAATTACACATTAATTTGAATAAGAAACCACCACAATTATTTATCTTTATGTTTTATGAGTATGATGTTTATATTTTTATAAAAACAATTTATTTTCCATCGGTTAAACTATGATGAAATGATAAAATTTTTATGATCCCTATTTTGTTTCCATCAATTATGATATGTGATGAATGATTTATGATTCTATGAAACATATATGAATGTATTATGTTTATTTAACAAGAGGGACATTAATTATATATCCCACCATGATATTAGGTAAAGATAAATATCTCATGAGATAATACGAACTAGAATTCATAGTGAACATGTTTTAGAAAGGGACAATGTCAATTATGATAGACTTTGGAGGGAACCCTGACTAAAGATATGATGGAATTGAGACTGAACCTAGTAAAATATGATATTATTTCCATTTATTTTTGCCTAATTATTTGTTTTAAAATGATTATGTGTATTCCAGAAACTGATTTCTAATTACAATGTTATACTCTCGTGTCTCATGTTCTTTAATTGTTTTATGATTCATGTATTATGAGTTGCAAGGGTTTGTGAAATGATTTATGTTTATGCGCTATGATATAATAAAAATGGGATAAGAATTTTTATCTCATTGTTTCATACCCTTTTTATCATGTTATTGTTTACTAATCACTAATGTCTCCCTTTTCCCATTTTAGAGAGTTTCTGATCACCCTTTATAATGTCTACATTCCCCGAGTAACGAAGAAGTGTTTTATATTTGTTATGTCTAATATGGTTACTAGTGTAACACCCCAAATTTTTATGAGAACGATTTTTTTAAATTTTATTGATGTCTTCTGTTGTATTCTATACCAAGATTAGCTTTCAATATACGCAACACTATATTAACCTGCAGTATATGAAACACTATTATTGGCCTGTTTTATGAACAATTTTAAGTTCTTTTGATGGAATTCAACATTGAATATAGATTTTGTTCAATGAAATAATATTATATTATGTTATACGCAACAACACATGAATCTTTCATGCAACACTGACTTGGCCTGCGTTACACGCAAAAGCGACCTTCCTCGATGGCTTGTATTGTACGCAGTACTGAGTTTCACTAAACAAAAATATATTGTTATAATATTGTTATGAACTAGACGTTATGAATATTATTAACCATATTTTTAATTTTATAACATTATAATTCATCTTACATATTTTCTAGAAAATGGTTTGAGAACAAAATTAATTTTTCAGAACAAATAAATATTTTTCAAAAAATGTAGTTTTGTTGTCTTTTGATGGAACGCCCATTTTAAATCTAATTTTTGAGAAGTTTATAAGTTCAATTTTCAAATTAAACTTATTCTTTTTAATCAGGATATAAATATTTATGCTGAATAAATTTTTGACATTATTCTGATAACCTTCATATTTAGATGAATAGTAAAAATATGATAAATTTTAATTAAAAACAAATGTTTTCACCGAGATAATTTATATGGTTAAATTATAATATTAAATGGTTTTAAAGTATAAATATAATATATTTATAACATTTAATATAATTTATATCATTTGAATTAAATTTATATTGAATTCATAGGTAAAAACATTTCAATCTTTTTCAATGTTTTAAATTTTAAAACCAGTTTTCTCAACAAAGGGATTAATTTTAAATTAATAACTGAAACTTATATGTTTCGATTTTGGAAAAATTGAGTCCATATTTGGAATCAGTAGGTACTAATTATGTTAATAGGCTACTTTTACTTTTATCCATTATGAATATTAACTATGGTAAATTTTATTTACCATAGTTAAAGGTAAATCGGGTAATTAAGGGTAAACATAATATTATAAAATTACCCTAACTATTATCTTAATATAATGGTATTATTATAATTCGTTCTAAAATATACTTGGGTTGAAATTTTATCTATTGGAACCCACTTGGATGAGATTAAGAACTTTATTTTATTTTATTTAAAGGAAAGTGAAATATGTCTCACTCAAACTTTAATAATTAAATTATTTTTAATATAAGGTTAAACGGAATATAAATTTGATTATAAATAATAATTTTAATGATAAAATTTTTTAATTATCATGGTAATTTATTTTTAATTATAAAAATATATATAATTACCTTAATATCTTATACATTAATGATGAAAAAAATATTTATTTAGTGAAAAATCAATAATATAGTTTTTATTAAAATAATAAGACCCATCAAAATGCCAAAACCCTTCACTAAAACATATTTTTAGAGTATATCTACACCATAAGTATCCAAATGATGACTTCCAGACCATTTGTAGCCTTATAAAATAGATTATGACATTTATAATATTTTATTTTAAATGATGTCAAAGTTGTCACCTTTATAATTTAATAAAAATAACATTTGAAAAGTTGGGTGTTTTAGAAGATAAATTCAACTAAAATAATTATTATGAAATAGATTATATTTATAATCATAATAGTATTTTATTTTTAATTTTTTCGCAACAAATAAATATATTAAATAATTATACAAAAACGTTGTAGTTATTATTTCATTAAGATAAATATCAAATAAATGGTTTTAATAATATTAAAATAAATAATAAATGATCTAATTAATGTGCTCCACATATTTTCTAGACTAATATGAAATACTAGGAATCTATTAAATATTTTTGATCTACTCTATCATCTATTTGGATTTTATTTAAATTCAAATAAATGAATAATGTCAAAATTGACACTATTGATATTGTATAAAAATAACATATTATTAAATTTTTAAAAAATCACAAAAATATTTAAAAATTAAAAATTGAAATTTATATGGTCTAAAATTTCATAAAGTATAAAATTATAGAGAATTCACAACATATAAGTAAGTATTTATAACCATTTATAATTTAGAATATTATTACCACAAATAAAATTAAATAGATTAAATAAGGATAAATCAAAATGATAAGGCCGAAAATAAAATCAAAACATATCTAAATTTGATTAGTTGATGAAATTAAAACATTATTGTATCTCGTTTTCGAATTTGAGTCAATTTTGATGTTTTTATGTGGGGTTTGAGTTTATTATAAATTAATATTTTGGAGGTTTCCAAAAGTTCCCCTCTACTCTCTTATAAAAGGCAACCTCCTCCCTATTCTCTTCACTCCATTTTGAGCTTTCAAACTCGGCCAAACCCTGCCCATTTACCTTCTAAACTTACCTATAAACATAATAGAGGTCCTGGTCTTATTCAAACACTAACTTTAGTGCCCTAAGAGGATATTTTGATGAGGCACATCGAAGAAGAGGTAATATCCTTTACCGATTCTTTCAAATTTATTTTTTCTTCTACTTCCTCTAGATGATTTGTTTAATTATTAAGTAATAACTCCAGTATAAATTATATATGGATATGTTATTATTAATATGAAACAAACATATT
The DNA here is from genome assembly GCA_963277665.1 of Viscum album. NCBI lineage: Eukaryota > Viridiplantae > Streptophyta > Magnoliopsida > Santalales > Viscaceae > Viscum > Viscum album. The sequence goes on along the minus strand of OY728122.1, from coordinate 2,106,915,976 downwards.
TCACCTTCTATCTATCCTATGAAAAAATAAATCAATACGCATGCGTACGTACGGCTTACTGTCTCCACGCCGTGGTGTAATCCGTTTTTCCACTACCACATTACTTGGATTTGTATAATGGTGGAAATAATTACAATATATGATTATTATAAAATTATACTAATTATGAGATATTATATCATCCACTCCAATTTCATTCAATAATTATGAGAATGATATCATCGCTCATGCGTGCGTACGTATTACCGTCTCCATGATGCAATGAGATTCATTCTCCATGTTAACCATTCAAGAATGATTATAAAGTATATATAATGAATAATAATGAGATATATGACATAATAATGCTACTGTATTTATGTATGTATATATATATATTTTTTTTTTTTGTGTGTGTGTCATCTACATACTTCCATTCATGTCAATAAGGAACGGAAAACAGCGTTCATGCATACGTACGGCCTACCGTCTCCATGAACGGTGTATTTCATTTAATTTATCTATATTATATATATATATATACTTAATATATATATATATGATATATAAATAATTTTTTACATTGTTTAAGTAATTAAATTATGAAATAAGTAATAATATCAAGAACAACAAGTCCAAACACGAATGATAAATGAAACGATTGTTACCCAAAAGGTTGCTTCAACATGGAATTGACAAATGAACTGGTAATATAAATTCGTAAGTGAATCATATATGATATCATAAAAATTAATATTATTATTTAATAATTCAATGAAATTATTTTAATCATTATACGGGAGGTTCATACAGATAAGGAAGAAATCAGACCTAAGGTAAGGGATTATCTCGTCTATCTTTTATTTCTATGAGACATATGCCTTAATCACTATCTATTTCTTTGGTATGGTGTTTATTCTTCCTATGAATGTTTTATGATTTTTATTATAAAGGGTATGATATTTAAATATTCATGTAATTTTATTTATTTTGTGACACGTATGATTCCACCAATCATAAATCGTAAGGGATAATTTTACAATCTCATTTTTATCTCAGATTTCTTATATGTAAGTATTTACTGAGATTATATTTATCATCCATGTCCATGTTTTATTAAAAAAAATTCATAAAGTATTTACAATTCTTCCATGTATTTTTAAATTCATGTTTACCTCTTTTTGGATTTTACTATGGGGTATGGAAGGAATCTTTCTTTTGTTTGTAAAACAAGGTACTTTTGGACTTTTCCGTTTAAAGTTTGCGGAGAATGTTTTTTTAACTTATACAGCGTGAACATATTTTAATGATTTTATAACACCTTATTTACATAAAGATTCCTTTGTAAGATTTCATGATTATTTTCAAAAAAATTATTATCTTTTAAAATTTCACGTCATTTTGTGAAAAGAAAATGCATTCAAATAATAAAGGATATTTTCCTAAAAAATTCATTTCAAGTGTTTTATCAAAACTATTTTCCATATATGATGACATTCTTTAATATGGTTATGTTTCAAGTATAATGTATCTATTATTTACATATATTTATTTTGTTTATGATGAAATTATATCAATTTTTTATATGCATTATGTTATGATGGGATGATGTTTCTGAAACCCATTTTGTTCGTTGGGTTATGATGAATGATTTATATTCATTTTGTGGCACATGAAATAATTATTTCATTATGAGATGGTTGGGACCTATATCTCCCTCCAATTATTTGGGTAATGATTTATATCTCATTATCTATACATGGCTGGAACAACAAGTAATTTTGGTTTCGTAATACAGGGCTAGAACAACAAGTAAACCCAGTTCAGTAATGGACTTTGTCAACTATGATGGACCTGGCAGAAATGCGTTGGATACTATAGAAATCATATTATGTGATTAATGGTTTTCCGAAATTACATGTTCTATTCCCAATATATTTAATCATGATTAAATTTCCTTTGTGGTCTATGCCTTATATACTGCCATGATTTATTTCACAACCCAAGATTTTGATGTTTAAACTTTATGTTAATGTTTTTAAGTTCAAATGTATATGTTTTTTTATTTTCTCTATGATTACCCTTACTGATCATTTGAGCTCACCCATTATATGTTTTCTTTTCCCCATGATTTAAAGAAAGATTTTAAATAAGAAAACAAAACCAGAAGATCTTTATTATAGATTTTGAATATCTTTCACCATGATTAGAAGATTATGTTCTGAGTTTCCAAAGACACTAAACTAATACGGTCTTTGGGAATTTGTTTTTGTTATGCATTAAGTATTCCGAAAAAGTAATGTAATTCCCATGTACATCAAGCTTGGGTCCATTATAGTTGGTATCAGGGCGAAGGATTAGTTAACCTTTAGAATCTTCGATGTGAAAACTTTAGTGATATCCCTAGAGATATATCTAAGGTATGTCTAGGGATGTTTGTAAGGTTAAGTATAAGTATAGGTTAAAATCCTAGAATTATGAAAACTATCATGAATAACCTAGGATTAAAACTAATATGTTAGGGATTCAAAGTAATCCCCCTTGATTATGTTGTTTTCCGAGTATGATTTTTTCCTCTAATACTATTCATTTTGGGTTTTAGGAAATGGCTGGAAACCGGAAGATTCATGTTAATGGAGAATATAATGGACCATGGAATGATATTCTTCATGATCAACCAAATGAAATGTGATTTGGAAGTCTAAACATCGTTATTATGCCTAATCAGAAATCTCATAATATGATAAATAATCTCAATTTGGTAAGTTTCCTAACACAGCAAATAATAGAAAGATGGTGTTTCATGATGATCATAGAGGAAATAAAGTTCAATTTCCCTCATGTAAATATTTTGGGAAGAGGCATCAAGGGGAATGTTTTCAAAGAACTGGAAGATGTTTTGGGTGTGGAAAGTAAGTAAACGATGCCAATAATTTCAAAGGAAAATGTTCATTTAACACAATGGACAAGGATAATAGTATTGTCAATTCATCAAAAATGGTTAAATGTTTTAAATGTGGAATGTATGGGAATTATTCAAATCTATGACCTAAGGGAAAATATCATGAGGAGAATCAGCATGGTCATATGGGTAGTATTTATGTTGTTGATGATGAAAAGGATACAAATGATATATGAGATAAAAGAAGTGTTGAGGAACAAAATGATGAAGTTCAATCAAAGTTTTAAGAAGGTAGTGGAATGATTTTATGTTTCTCAAGAGTAATTTTGTATAGGTAATTTAATGGTACTATGGAATAATGAAAAATATAAGGATATGTTTTTCGAAAATATTTGAAAGCATATGTTGAATGGTACCGATAACCATGAACGTTTTTTCAGATATTTTTGGAATGTAGATGATATTAACATAATAAAGGGATGAATAGATAAGGAGATTTTTGATAGTATTAATGAGCTCATGACTGGTATAAGGAAAAAGTGATATCATGGTTTGACTATATAGTTTTTTGGGGTTTTGGTATCTGGAAGGAGTTAACTTTTGACAGTATTCATGTTTTCACTAAGGTTCTATAGTAACTCATGTTTCAAGAGAATACATGATTAAGGTATTTACATGTTTGGAATGTGAACGATAAGATATATCTTATGATATACGAGGGGAAATGATGGTATTCACATGCTCGGTAGATGACCTTTCTAGTAATCATTTTTTTATACTATGAGATTGGACAGAAGTATTTTCGATAAGCCTAAAGGTTAGAATTGATTAAGCTGGACATCAGATAGTATTGTTTAAGGCTAAAACTTTTTTCTAGAATGATTTAATAGTATAGTTTTAGAAAAATGACAACCTGTAGGATGGGCGACAACCCATCGTGTCAGACAAAGTTATAGGAATCAAACCCACAACCAAAGTGCAACAGGCCTTCATCGCCTACCAATGGCCTAAAGGAAGTCCCTAGTTTGTAGAAATTAGTTTTATTTTATTAAGTGGTATGATAGATGAAGTATAAGTCCATTTTTGGAATCATAGGAGGTTAATCTCACCATAGATGGACTTATGTATATTTAATAATTTGTGCTATCGTTTTTGTGATAAATACAGATGGAATAACCTATCATTCTATCGCATGATCTGCTAACACTTAAAGAATAACAAATTCATCTTCATTTCATTAAATAAGATATGAAGTGGAAATTGTTCATGGAATTACCAACAATGATATTACACTAAAATCAATTATGTATTTCTCCTCATCCCAAAATTCATAAAATTTAGGGAAATGACCTTGAAAACCAAAAAAGGTGTCCTAGTACCCTCAAATCCAATGAATCAGATGGTACCTTAGATCATCACAAATTTATGGCTTTGTGATTGTTGGATTTTTCATAGCCATGTTCTCTACCACTCTCCATCAGAACTTGATGGTTACATTTCTCTCCAATATCTATGTTTTCACCTATGTTCTCCTATGTGGAAACCTAGTGATGGGTTAATTTGGGTAACCATTATATTTCTTACATTACTTTTTAAAATTATGTTTTAGTATTCCTTTTTACGATGTGGGTTTCAATAAAAGAAACTTTCATTTATTAAACCATTTATAACACCGACGAATTTCGAGGGAGAAATTCATTTTAAGTGGGGTAGAATGCAACACCCTGAAATTTTATGGGAAAGATTATTTTTAATTTTATTTATTTCTTGTGTTTTATGCTACACCAAGATTAGTGTGCGCTATACGCAACACCGTATTACCTTGCAGTATACGTAACACTATTATTGGCTAGTTTCACACACAATTTCAAGTTATTTTGATAGAATGCAACAATAAATATATATTTTTTCAATGAAATAAGATTATATTATGTTATATGCAACACCAAAGGAATCTTTCATGCAACACTGACTTGTCTTGCGTTACAGACAAAAGAGACCTTCCTCAATGGCTTGCGTTGTATGCAATACCGAGTTTCACTAAACAACAATATATTATTATAATATTGTTATGAAATAGCCATTATTAATAGTATTAAAAACAATTTTAATTCAATAACATTATAATTTATCTTACATATATTCTAGAACTTGGTATGGGATCAAAATTAACTTTTCGAATAAAAAAAGTGTCTTTCAAAAAATGCAGTTTTGTTGCCTTTTGATGGTGTATCCATTTTAAATCTAATTTTTGACAAGTTTATAAGTTAAATTTGACATATTAAACTTCTTCATTTTAATTAGGATATAAAAAATTATTTTGGATAAATTTTTAACCTTATTCTGATAAACTTCATATTTTGATGAATAGTAAAAATATGCTAAATTTTAATTAAAAACAACTTTTTTCATCGAGATAATTTATAGGGTTAAATTATAATATTAAATTTTTTTAAAGTATAAATAGAATATATTTTTACCATTTAACATAATTTATGTCATTATCATTAATTTTACATTGAATTCATTGGTAAAAACATATCAATCTTTTTCAATGATTTAAATTTTAAAACCCATTTTCTCAACAACGGGATTAATTTTAAATTAATTACTGCAAAATTCTGTGCTTCAAATTTGGAAAAATGGAATCCATATTTGGATTTAATAGGTTCAAATTATGTTATTAGGCTACTTTTATTTTTGGCCATTATGAATAGTAACTACAGTAAATTTTATTTACCATAGTTTAAGGTAAATCGGGTAGTTAAGGGTAAAAATAATATTATAAAATTACCATAACACCTGTTTTAATATAATTGGATGATTATAATTTGTCATAAAATATAATTTCATTGAAATTTTATCTATTGGAACCCACATGGATGAGATTCAGACCTTTATTTTATTTTATTTAAAGGAATGTGGAATATGTCACACTCAAACTTTAATAATTAAATTATTTTTAATATTATGTTAAATAGAATATAAATTCGATTATTAATACTAATTTTAATGATAAAATTTTATTACTTATCATGGTAATTTATTTTTAATTTTTATGAAATATATAATAACCTTAATAGCTTATTCATTAATGATGGAGAAATTATTTATTTAGTGAAAAATCAATAATATAGTTTTTATTAAAACATCAATACCCATAAAAATGCCCAACAACTTGACCAAAACTTATTGGTAGAGTATATCTACATCATAAGCATCAAATTGGAGACTTTTGGACCATTTGGAGCCATATAAAACATATTATGACATTAATATTATTTTATTTTTAATGATGTAAAAGTTGTCACTTACATAATTTAATAAAACTAACATTTTAAAAGTTTGTTGTCTTATAATATAAATTAGAATAAAAGTATTATTATGAAATATATTATATTTATATTCATAATATTATTTTATATTTCATTTTTATGTGAAAAACAAGTATATTAAATAATTATACAAAAATGTTGTAGTAATTATTTTATTAAGATAAATATCAAATAAATGCTTTTAAAAATATTAAAATAAATATTATATGAACTAATTAATGTGCTCCATTAATTTTATAGATTAATATGATATGTTAGAAATATATTCAATATTTTTTTTGACACTATCATGTGTTTTTGTTTTATTTAAATTCAAATAAATGAATAGTGTCAAAATTGACACTATTGATATTTTATAAACAAAACATATTTTTAAATTGTTTAAAAATAAAAAAAATATTTAAAAATTAAAAAATGAAATTTATATGGTCTAAAATTTCATAAGGTATCCAATTATGTACAATTTACAACACATAAGTAAGTATTTATAACCATTTAAAATTAAGAATATTATTACCACAAATAATATTAAATAGATTAAATAAGGATAAATCAAAATGATAATGTTTAAAATAAAATCAAAACATGTCTAAATTTAATCGGTTGATTATATTACAACCCTATCCTATCTAAAATTTAAATTTTAGTCACTTTGGATGTTTTTATGTGGGTTTTATTTTATTATAAATTAATATTTTGGAGGTTTCCAAAAGTTCCCCTCTACTCTCTTATAAAAGGTCACATATTCCCTATTCTCTTCACTCTATTTTTTTCTTCCAAACTCAGAAAAACCCTGAACATTTCCCTTCTCAACTTACCTAGAAACATACTATAGGTCTTTTCTTTCTTCAGAGACCAACTTTAGTGCCCTAAGAGGAGGTTTAGAAGAGGGGTGTCGAAGAAGAGGCAATATCCTTTACCGATCCTTTCAAACTTATTTCTTATTATACTTCCTCTAGATGATTTGATTCATTAATAATTAATAACTCTAGTATCACTTGTATACTGATATCTTATTATTATTATTAAATAGCCATATTTTACATTCTATCTATCCTACGAAAAACAAAGTCATTGTGCGTGCGTACGTACGGCATATCGTCTCCATGTCGTGTTGTAATATGCTTTTCCACCCCCACCTTACATGGATGGGTATAATGGTGGAAATAATAACTATAAATTATTATTATAACATTATACTAATTATGATCTATTATTTCATCCAATCCAATTCCATTTAATAATTGTGGGAATGATATCATCGTTCTTGCGTACGTACGGATTACCGTCTCCACGAGGCAATGAGATTCATTTTCCATGTTAACCAATCAAGAATGATTATAAAGTATATATAATGAATAATAATGAAATATATGAAATAATAATGCTACTTGATTTATGTATATATATATATATATATATATATCATCTACTTACTTCCATTCGGGTCAATAAGGAAAGGAAAACAGCATTAATGAGTACGTACGACCTACCGTATCCATGAACTTTGTATTTCATTTCATTTATATATCTATTATATATATATAATGAATATATATATGATATATAAATCATTTTTTACATTTTGAAAGTATGTAAATCATGATATAAGTAATCATATCAATAACAACAAGTCCAAACACGTACGATAAATGAAATGATTATTACCCATAATGTTACTTCAACATGGAGTTGACAAATAAACGGGTAATATAAAGTCATGCGTGAATCATATATGATATAATAAAAATTAATATGATTATTTAATAAGTCAATGACATTATTTAAATCATTATACATAATTTTCAGACACATAAGGAAGAAATCAGACCTAAGGTAAGGGATTATTTCGTCTCACTTTTATTTATGTGAGACATATGCCTTAATCACCATCTATTTCTTTTATATGGTTTTTATACTTCACATGAATGTTTTATGATTTTTATTATGAAGGATATTATATTTAAATATGAATTTAATTTTATTTATTTTATGACACGTATGATTCCACTGATCATAAATGGTAAGGGATAATTTTTCAATATCATTTTTATCTAAGATTGCTTATATTTAAGTATTTACTAGGGTTATATTTGTCATCCATGTCCATGTATCATAAAACTATTTTCATAAATTATTTATTATTCTTCCATTTATTATTAACATCATGTTTACCTATTTTTTCCTTTTACTGTGTGGTATGGAAGGAATCTTTCTTTTGTTTACAAAACGAGGTACTTTTGGACTTTTTCGATAAAAGTATGATGAGAATGTTTTTTGAACTTATATGACGTAAACTGATTTTTAAGATTTCATAAAGCCTTATTTACGTAAATCTTCCTCTATAAGATTTCATGATTATTTTCAACAAAATTATTTTCTTTAAAAATCCACGTCATTTTGAGAAAATAAAATGATTTGAAATAAGGATATTTTCCAAAAGAATTCATTTAAAGTGTTTTATGAAAACTATTTTCCTTCTATGATGACATTATTTAATATGGTTATGTTTCAAGTATAATGTCTCTATTATTTATATGTTTTTATTTTGTTTACGATAAAATTATATCCATTTTTTATATGGATTATGTTATGATGGGATGATGTTTAGGAAACCCATTTTATTCGTTGGGTTATGATGAATGATTTATCTTTATTTTTTGGAACATGAAAAAATGATTTCATTATGATATGGGTAGGACCTATATCTCCCTCCAATGCATTGGGTAATGATTTATATCTCATGAGATAGACATGGCTAGAATAGCAAGTAAATTCGGTTCAGTAATATAGGGCTAGAATGGCAAGTAAACCTGGTTCAGTAATGGACGTTGTCCACTATGATGGTCTTGGAAGCAATGTATTTTCTACTATGGAAATCATATAATGTGCTTAATGGTTTTCCACAATTACATGTTTTATTCCCATTCTATTTTATCATGATTAATGTTCTTTTGTGATCTATACCTTACATACTGCCATGATTTATTTCATGACTCAATATTTTGATGTTTAAACTTTATGTTAATGTTTTTAAGTTCAAATGTATATGTTTTTTTATTTTTCCCATTCTTACCCTTACTGAGTATTTGAGATCACCCTTTATATGTTTTCTTTTACCCAGGATTTAAATAAAGGTTTTAGGTAAGAAAACAAAAGGGGAAGATCTTTATGGGAAATGTTGAAGGTCTTTCACCATGATTAGAATATTATGTTATGATTTTCCAAAGACACTAAACTAATACGGTCTTTTGGCATTTTTTTTGTTATGAATTAAGTATTCCGAAAAATTAATGTAATGTCTATGTACGTCTATCTTGGGTCCTTTGTAAATAGTTATTTAGATCTCATTTGGAGATGGTGTACCAATACTATAAAAATGTTTTTTATGTATCCATTCATATAAATACACTAATCCTATAGGATTATGTCATGGAACATAACATTGTATATCAAATATTCAAAAAATAATATGTAATATTTATGTGAGGAATTTGTGTGGTTCTATAATCCACACAACCATGATTTTCATTAATATATTTTCTTTTATTAACATAAGTAAATTCATTACCCAGACCACCACATGGATTTCCATCCCAATTTGTTTGTGTATTATATAAGGATGGAATCATAAAAATTCATGTATAAAAAAGTGAAGTTGTATATAGGGGATGTTATAAAAAAAATATTGTAGATTACATGAACCGATCAATGATATTTTTCTTTTTTTCATCCTACTATATGGATAATTTTTTGTCCTCCACTACTTATTCATGATCATCTTGTAACTCATCTATAGAGAACTAAGATTAATATACATGGATATTACACCATTTTAGATTAATATTAAGTACATTACAAAAATACACACCTCAGGACCATAATAGTTTTGTTTCTTTGGAAATATGGAAACAAAGTCTTTTATCCTAGTGAAATATATTCATTGTCATCCATAGATATATCTACCTTTAATAATTCTACCAAAAACATTTATTCAATACCTAGGGAATGAACCATAAAAATGGGTGGGCTCAAACTCTCAATAAGGGTAAATAGGGGGATACAAGTAAGCATAATTGTGAGGATAAGGGTATGAGAACATGATCATGACAATAGAATATCATGCCCTGCATATCAAAGATCATATACATGAATCATGGAATAAATCATGGTAGTTCATAAGACATGAATATAAAGGAAATAAATAACATCATCCATAAAATCATAACATAGGATTAAAACAAGCAATTATGGAAAACACAAAAGCATATAATATAATCTCCATAGTAGCCAAGGAATCACTAGATATACCATATTAGTAGTATAGGTTCACTCCCAATACCATCTTGGTATTCATGGTTCACTCCCATTGACAACTTAGTAACATGATTTCACTCCTCTTATCATCTTAGTAGTCATGGTTCACTCCCATGTCCATCTTAGTAGTTAAGGTTCACTCCAAATACTATCTTAGTATATATTATGAGATATAAAGTTTTTACTATTGCATTCAATAGAGATATAGTTCCCACTAATCTCATTATTAAATCATACATAAAATTGAAAAAAATTATAAACAAACATATCATAATCCACGAAATGAAATTGGTATCATAAAAATGTAATAATATTATAACATGTGGAAAAATATTCAAGTTTCATGATCATTTAACCAAAAGTATAACCCTTCAGGGAGATAAGGATTTCATAAACATATGAACCCTGAAATAGAAATGGATTTCATAAACGTATAAACCATGAAAGAGAAATGGGTTTCATAAAGACTGTAATATCAAGCATAGCCCATTAAATGAAATAATATGAATTGAAACATTATATATTTCCCACAAAATCCATGAGTAAAATCAAAGAATGTCATTTTAGATGGAAAATAATTTTCAAATTACATTCAAAAAATATTTTGAGGAAAACATCTTTTCTTCATGAAAAAATAATTTTTAACACATAAAACCATTTGAAAATCATATTCACAGAAAATAACCTGCAAATTTATATAGAAGACATCAAATAATTTTTAAAAACATTTTCCATGAAAACATAAAAAATAATTTTCAAATCATTTTCAAAACACCTTTAAAAAACATAGAAAAAATTAAATGAAATCTTTAAAATGTTCTGGGAACTATTTTCCTTGAAAATATAAAAATAGATTGAAAATGTTTTGAAAAAAAAAATATTTGAAAATACTTATAAAAAATGAATTTCTAGAACATTAGGGAAAAAATATTTTCTAAAAAAGAAAATAACTTTTAAATCTTGTAATGGAATCTTCAATGGAGTTTCAGTCATGAAGGTGGATAAACCTAAACACACCGAACATTCCTTTTACAACACAAGATGTTTGGCAGGATTCCTAGACTAGAAAACAACAATAAGATTCCTTAATAAAACCCTTTATGTTTAAAAATGTAAAATAGGGGAAACAATGTCTTTTAAATATCATATGACAATAATAGAACATTTTTTGAAACCATTTAGAAGAAATGTTTCAAAATGAACAGAGATTTCTGATCGAAGATAGAGGTAAAGTTAGGATATATTAAAAACACATTATTAATTATCATATATAACAAAGAGTTTATAAATGGTACCAAAATATGAATATATCATGAGTAGCCACATGAGAATAAAATTAAAGAGTTTTTATGAGATTTTAATCATTATATTTCATCGAATAAATCATAATCATAAACAATCTCAAAAATTAATGATATTATTTCAATAAACATTTATTACATGGTAATTTTGAACCATAATACCCATGTAAGAAAATTAAATTAAATTAACTTTTAGATATTACTATTGGAAGTAGATTCATGATATATCATGTCAACAGAAGTATATACACCTTGTATAAAAATATATTTGCATCAAATGGAATGTGTCTCAAACAAGAAAAATTGAGACAAAAATTACATTACTATTTTAGTAACATTTGAAACATAAACCCCATGATAGAAATATCATAAAATTTTAATGTAAATACACGTAGTTTTAATTATAATATGGATTTAATACTTTAATAGAGATTATATACACTAGAAAAAAGAAGTTAGTAGTGAATAAGGAATCTATCTCACATAAATAATGAGTGAGATGAAATTCCCTTAGCTTATATCCAGACTATATTTGTACTCATAAAAAATCATGCATAATAAATCTAGTTTTTTTATAAATATATCACATAAACAAATTATTATATTTATTACCATATATGGCTTTATTATGAATTTATATTACCCAATCTTTAATAATTTTATGTTAAGGTTTCACTTTGGGTAATATTCGCTTTGTTCTTCGCATGTGTCATAATTTTTCATATCTATGGTGATTCTTTTTATATTTTGTTTTATAGAATGTAAACCATGTTTTAAATATAATTTATATTCATTATACATGATTTATAATAATTCCTATAATATATAAGTACCGAACATAATACACCGTTCTTAGAGATGGTAAACCGTACGTACATAGGAACTTTACTTCCGTTAATTTTCGTGTTGAAAGAATGAAAGTAAAAGACATATATTTATATATGTATCATTATTACAGTAGCATTATGTTATCATATATATATTATATATTCACTAAATCATTCATTAATACATTCCATTTAGTGTATGAACGAATCACATAGATTTGAAGGGGAAGTAGTACACATTACATCAAACGAAATTATCGCATTAACACAAAATAGAATATATAATGATAAGTGTTGTAAAAGAATTAAATAAGATAAAAGACATAAAGAATATAATATATAACTTATATAAACATATTGACCATCATAATTTCCACCATGAGAGTCAGTAAAGAAAAAATGAACAATCATCATTTCATAAGGTGGTAGTCCTCTTAAAAAGTAATCATTAGTTTCATTACCCATTAGATCGAATTGTTGGGAGGTTTAGGTAGAATACATGGTATAAAAAATAATAGTATATTGAGGATAATTTTTTTTTATAAAATCATTGAATAAGAATTTCTAATGGAGTGGATAGAGAAAATAAAATAATGGAGTTTGAGGGAGGGTGTTACCTCTTAATCGGGTAAATCCTTTTGTTTTGTGCCAAAGGGATTCCTTGGATTGATTTCACCCCAAGGAGATGATTATAGGTTTAAGGGAGGGAATTTGGGGAGATATTTGGGCATTTTTTTTCTGAAAATATGTTTCATTACATGTGTGAAGAAGTTTAAGGATGGGATTCCTTTTATAATGGAGGAGGAGTGGCACTCTAGTAATATTTTAAAAGAAAGGAAACCCACTCACGTTTTTTTATTGAAAAAAGTTCAATAATGGTCCAAATTAGAGTAATTGGAGGATAGGTTCTAAATAATTCCCTAAAATGGATTTAGGAAAAGATTATAGGTCATTTTGGGTCTTAAATGTATGGTTTATTCCTTATTTAAGCTTATGTTAACCATATTTATTGTAATTCTTTTAAATTAGTGCACTAATTTTTTTGGTCAAACACTAAGTTGACCTTATTATACATTATAAATTATTCTGATTCCAAATATTGAATCCATTTTTATAAATTCTTGTCATTTAATTGGAATAAATTAGTTTAAATATAATCCCATAGTTGGGTCGACAATGTAGGTTTTTAAATAAAATAAGTTCTAACTTTCGCTATATTTTTTATAGTCAATTTCAAAAAGATATTATTTAAAATAAAATTTATTTATTTGATTGATAAGAATATTATCTAATTAAACATTGAAACAAATTAAAATTATGAATTAACCTTATAAATAAATTATATGAAAAAATGGGTTTGAATTAAAATCCATAATTTTTAACTATTCATTAAAAAAATGAAACCTTATAGAACAATACCAAAAATTTATCATAACCTAATTTTTTTGTTTCACATAAAAATATTATGTTTATCTTGAAATATTAAATATTTAAAAGTTCTAAAAACTTATTTAAAATGTGTTCACCATTAAAAGGTGGTTAAATTACCTTAATAAAAATATATTTTTTTATACATAAAACTTGTTTTATTCTTATTTTATGCCTATCAAATCTATTAGATTAATATAAAGAATATTTTATTAAATATATAAAATTTATATTACCTTAATATAACTCATTAATTTTAATTACATTATTTTATTAGGTTAAAAATAACTTTGTGAGAAAAATAATAGCTTTTTGTAAAAATGATCCATTTATATTCAGTTGGTTCTTATATTCATTTATAAATAATTGTAGGAAATTAATTCATTTTATATTTTATTAAAACCATATATTTACATATGTTAGTTAATAAGTTTCATAAAATCTAATTTACAACCTATATTATATATTATTATACAGTTTTTATTTTTTATTAATATTTTACTATTCGGTAACAATTGGTTGTGGGTGTTACAAAAGCCATTGAGGAATGTTATTGTTGCATGTAATTCAATCTATCCTTGGTGTTCCATGTACAGAATGTTAAAATTTTTGTTTCATGTAATGCACATAAGTCAAACATAGTTCTTTAATAAAAAAATAAACTATTTTTAGTGTTGCATGAAATGGGAAATATCCAAAAGAATATATTAATTCCAAAAAAATTCAAAAAATCTCAGCATGTTACATTATACCCCCATTAAAATAAGTTTATCCCAAAAAATATTCTGGTTCATTAATGGTTTAATACTTGAGATTTCATTTTATAGTAACTCGCATCATAGAAATTAACTCTAAAAATTATTTTTAGAAAGGAAAGTTTGAAACATAATGGTTACCCGAATAAACTCATAATATAATTCCCACATAGGAGAACATAGGTGGGATGTGAAAAAATATTAACATGGAAGAAAAATATTTACATCATGTTCGAATGGAGAGTGATAGAGAATAAGGTTAGAAAATAGTTAACAATCAAAAATCCATAAATCTGTGATGACCTAAGGGAACTTCTAATTCATCAGAAACATACGTATAGGACAACATTTTTTTATCAAGTTCATTTTTCCAAATGTTGAATAATTTTCAAGAAACGTTATACTTTAATTATTTCATGACAATGTTTCCGCTTTTTGTTTATTTATTTAATTCACTTCTTTCTATAAATATGATGGATACTTTTTCATTATTAATGTACTAATAGATCAAGAGACCCATGATATGCCATCCCATAAGATATTACCAACACAATGTAGTTTGAACATGAAATCCATTATGCATGAATCATCATGTGGTAATTAATAAATTAATCGCACAAACATAATCTAATTTTTAACTTAAACATCCAATAAATTTTTAACCTTATAACCCTTCTAAATGTTGGAAAATATAAAATATAAAAATATAATCTTAAAATCATCTTAACATTGATCCCTCATATATAAAAAATATGATCTTGGTTGTAAAATTCCAAACAACTAAATATCCTCATCATATGTTATCTTCGACGAAGTTAATAACCCTAATTAATATAAATACTTATTGAAAACAAGCATGATTTATTATTCCATTGATTATGGGATATATTCATTGATAGAACAAAATGTGTAGCCAGATGAAAAAATACAAGAGGTGGTGAATTGTATGTTTTAAAAAAATTGTTTTTATATTTAAAGTAAACAAGGATTAATATAATTAAACTAATTCAATTTACAAGAGCACTTAATGTATTAGAATAGTAATCAGATTGGGCCCTATGTCAAATTAATAGAGTATCATAATCTGAAGGTTCTGATATGTATTCCACATGTCATTTTTTAAATTAATCATATTCAGAAATAAGAAAACGATTTAATCATAGTAAGTATGATAAAGATCATAATAATAACGGTTACGATAAAGAGAGTGAAACAATTAATGATTTTGTCATAATGCATTTAGAATGGTATTTGTTAAATGAATTTATTACAACCACTATAATCATAATTAAAAATATGATAATCAATAAATAGAGAATGGAATACTGAATATATAAAATGATTCAATTTTTATTATAATGTAGAAGAAATGTAAACAATTAAAATAATAAAATTATTTTAACATAAAGAGAAGGGTATACAATGACCTTGGATAGAGGTCATTTGATTTATACTTTCATTCAAGTATTTCTTACCCACACTAGGGTAATCCATAAATATAAAGATCACATTGTATCATTCTATCCCCAAAATCCATTGATCATGAAAGTGATCGGCACCTCTATCTTCCTATCCTCATAAGACCTTGATCAACAAATTATCGATGCATCTTTCTTCTGACCCATGTAATCCCATAATCATCATCACCAATGATTGATGTCGCACAAGTAAAAGAAAAACTCTTGAATGTAATACGTATGTAGAATGAGAAGTTCACAACATGATCTCTTCAGAGTCTTTCATACAAAGCATCAATTTGACAGATCTCTTGCAGAGTGTCTCAAATTTGTTAAAATGTTATGATCTCATTAAAATGACTTGTTATTTATAGACCAACATCTAAATGGTTATCTTGGATTCCAACAGTCATATTTTCTCCTGAAAATTCAGAGGGACATAGACACCTGGCACTCCAATTATCATCTTATAAGTTAAAAAATGACATCATTTTATAAATCATACTGAAACACAATACAAGACAACATTATGATTTAAAAGGTTTTCAATTCATATGATATTGTTTTTTGGTTATGCTTAAATTAGTTTTAATGGATTTGATTATTCTCATTATAAGATTCGGTATGATTTATATCATTACAAAAATAATGTTAGTATAAAAACTAGACAGTGTGTACAATAAATATTGAATTCAGTGTGTGTGATAAAAAGTGTATCTAGGCTCATTATTATAATCATAGAATGTATTATTTATACCAAATTCATTAGTATGGATTTTATAATATGTATATGAAAAAATTTAATGATAAAATATGAAACAAAATCATTAAAGCAAGTACGATAAAACAAATTTTGAATTTATTTAAGAAGGGGTTTTGGGATTTCCAAAAATGAATAGAATATTAAAAAGAATAATTTTGACTCAACAATATCCCCTTTTGGGGAAAGAACGACCAGAATGATAAAATAGATATAGGATTAGAAAAGAAAATATATTTAATATTTAGAAGTGAAAACATATACTTATCTGCCTTTAAATTTTAAAACTCTAATGAATATAATTTGAATAAATTTAACCACCACATTAGGATAAAAAAATCCCTATGGATCATATTAAATAAATACTCCCCCTTACAAAAAATATTTTACATTCTTAATTATTATTCTCCAATTCTCCCTTTTATGATAATGTTTCCCCCTGTCGAAAACATTCTCCCTCTATATAAAATATAAACCCCCTTTGTTATTTTCAAACAGGAATAGGGAAATTGTTCTTATTATTAAAGGAAGGGTTAGTTAGAGAAGAAATATGAAGTGATAAATAATTTGATCATTTTATAATATGTGAAAGAATATTCATCCATGAAATGTAAAATATTTAATCAAACGATATGTTGATGTCAAATACATTCATTAATGTTTCAAAAATAAGAATGAAAAAGGAGTTAAAAAATTCATTTATTTTAGTTTTCATTATCCTTATCATCCTTCAGGAAGTATAATATATAAATACTGATTTTATTTAATTCCATGATATCATTTAATAGCTTTTGATGTGTTTTATGTTGAGAACAAAACTTCTTTTCCTTTTCTAAAAATAGCTGATATTGGATACAAATATTTTCCTCTTGGATCCAATACTTCTATTCAGGTGACTGAAGATTTTCTTACTGAGCCTTAACCATATTTTTATGATCCTTATACTTTTTTACTTTGACATTGGAAACCTTTTTAGGGATTTCAACTCTGTTTCATAAAAAATATTCTCAACTCCTCAAATTAAAAAACTCATCCTTTAGTTCCTTGAACCTTGTAATTTTCAAAGAATTCTATTTGATCCTCCCAATTAAATCCTTGATATCTTGAGGTTGAGTATCTTCTAAAGATATGATTTTTAAAAAAAATTAGTTTTTAGTGGTTTCACTTGTCATCTTATTGAGGGTTGGTGAGATTTCATTCACCAGTTTCCTCACATCTTCAATTCTATCTTCTAATGTATTTACACTTTCATTGACATTGTTTCGCACGGAATCTGGGGATGACCTCCTGGACGGGAGATTCAAACGTTCTGATCGGTTTCTAACGGGTTTGTTCGTAGAACCGGAAACATCCAATCATTCCACATCCATTTGGACCTAATTTCCAAAGGCAGGCGCTCATTAACTTGTGGACTAATGAGGCTTAGGAATTTTCATTGGTCGAGAGGATGGGAGGTCGGACTCATCACACCTTTTTAAGGGGAATTATTGTCTACTCCGGGACTCTCTTTATAGATTTAAGTTATGTTCTTGAATCCTTATTACATTACCAAGTATAAAAATGTGATTTCCATTAGTTTCAACAATCAATGATTAAATATGCAAGAAATTTAGAGAATCTTTTATATGTATTCGAGGTTCTTCATCAATAGAGAATCATCTATATCTGTTTAGAGATTCTTGGTCAATGGTATCCTTCAAAACATTTATATAAAAGTCTCTTGGTCATTATGATGACCAGGCTGGTTTTAAAGCCACTCAGTGGGGCACTTGAAGTTTATCGTCATTCAGAAGGACAGGGATTATTTCAAAGTTGGGATCGAACCCATAAATGGGCTACCTACGTATCCTTTTTTTTGGAAAAGGAATCAGAACCCACGTAGTTCGAGTTATGGAGTATGATGTTTATGATTGATGGCTCAAAGATGAATGTCATAATTACTTTTACACTCTAAGCTCACGTGAGTCATGCTCGGTGTGAGAAACAAGAGGTATTGGTAAAAATTTAGACAATTGTTCCATGAAAGATGCAATCATAAGAATTTTTTTGGGGCTTATGTATGGATGACTTCCCAGATAGATGAAGGTTTAGGATTTACTTTTAGGGAGAAAATCCATGAACAGGGTCCATAAAGTTATATGTGCTTCATGGAGATTTGAATACTCTAATCTTGGGGCTTACTCCTAAGGAGGATGCCCAAGTTAGGAGGGGACTTATGATTGGGTTTTACTCCTGAAAAGGAAACCCAAATCAAAGGTAAATTATGACTGGTTAAGAGAAATTTAAGGGGACTTGGGGCTTATTCCTGAAAAGGAGACCCAAGGTTATGACTGAGTCTTATTCCTAAAAAGGAGACCCAGGTTAGGGATTAAGGTTTGGGGCTTATTCCTAAGAAGGATACCCAGATTAAAGGTTTTATCACTGGGGATTATTCCTGAAAAGGAGACCCAGGTTAAGATTCTCTCATCTTAAAGGATGAGGTTGAATGAATGAACTCTCCGTATTTTAGTGACATAAGGATATTTAAATCACTAGACTTTGAGAGAGATTCCACATAATTCCTTTTAGATAAGAAAGTCAAACCAAGAAATCATGCCATAAATGGCTTTGAAGAGTGTCTTGAAGACTGAATCTTGAAAAGGAAAGGTGAAATGGCTTAAGAGGGGTAAAAATGGGCAAGATGGGCACCCAAAAAGATAGGGGCGCGCAAGTCTTACAAGGCGCGCAAGTCTTCCGTGGGCGCGCAAGTGTTGGTCGCGCAGGTATACCTGTGCGACACATAGTGTACTTGCGCGACTTTCAACCAGAAATGAAATACTTGAGCGACTCTTTTTTAAACCCTTTAGAATGTTCTCGAGGTTTTTCCAGAAAAGGGACGCGCAAGTTATATTGAAGGAAATAAGTCGGCGCGCAAGTGTTTGATAAATTTCAACACTTAGGCCTTCCTTCTTCTCTTTAGATCTTCCGTTCTAGGTAAGAAATTACCTTAGAAGTGTTCCAGAAGCTTTGAGAAGAGACTTGGGCGTCGGGAGCTTCAATCCGAGTTTCTGTAAAAAACTCCTTTTCGAATGGGGGGCCCACAGGGTCTATTTATAGGCAGGAGAAGACCCCGGGCGGTTACCGGGCGGTTACAACTTAGGTCGCGCAAGTCACTTGCACGACCATAAGGCGTCGCGCAAGTAGACTTGCACGACCACTAGGTAGCGTGCAAGTACTTGCACGACCACTAGACGGCGCGCAAGTGTACTTGCGCGACCATGAGGGAACTTGCGTGGCCTATGGGCAATGTTCTCCTTGTTCATCCCTTTGTCGATTTTTGATTTTTCTTCAAAGGATGAATCACATTGGACTCAGATATTCCCCTTTTCCGATTTTTAGATTTTGTGACGAAAGGAGTGTCAACAAAAGTCCCCCTTCAGAGTTGGATCCAGAGAGAAATGAGGATTTGACTCTGAGGAAATTGAATCCATCCAAAGGAAAAGGGGGCGCGCAAGACTTTAGGGCACAGAGGGCAGTGCGCAAGTGTGCTGGAACTTGACTTTTATTCAGAGTTCCTTTGTCTTTTGTGGGCAGTTTAAAGTCATGCATGTCGGACATAAAGGGGTTAATGTTTAAGGTCGAAATAGCTTTGACCAAAATGGATTAAAATTGATTCAATTCCTTGACAATTTATCTGAAAACAAATTACCAAACTCAAGTATGAGAGAAAATATGTAAACTATGGCTTAAGAATATTTGAATCTGAGGAATGATATGAAAAAGAGCTAAAAGGCATTAGAAGAAGTAGTTTCCAAGAATGAAGTTACTATTATTTAACAAAACCCATTAGGGGGTTGAAATATGCAGGGCCACCTATGGGCATTGGCTGCATGGTTAAATAAATAGTATCTTTTGGCTGACAAGTCTGTTATGTGGACTGTTTATGCAAGGCCACCTATGGGCACGTGCTGCATAGTCAGGCGAAATAACTCTTAGAAATTTACTTTCCTAGTGCTAAAAGCCAGTGAAAGTTTATGGAGATTCAAATTTTCTAAAGTATAGAGTTTGTTGTATGGAAAGAGGTACTTGAATATGGAGAAGATATTTCCGAACAAGAATATCGAAGAACTGGATGAATATCACTCCTACGAAGGTCTGAACCAAACGTAGGGAAGAAGAATAAACCATAGACTTGAATACTTTCAGATCATGAAAAAGGATATGGGACAAATATGTTAAGGATGGCTATTTTTTGCGGATCCCTACATACTGTCATTTAAGACAAATAAGGACAAAAGAGGCATTCTTCCCAAGAATGAAGTTACCATTATTTAACAAACCCGTTAGGGGGTTGAAATATAAAGGGCCACCTAAGGGCATTGGCTGCATGGTCAAATAAATAGTATCTTTTGGCTGACAAGTCTGTTATGTAGACTGTTTACGCAAGGCCACCTATGGGCACGTGCTGCATAGTCAGGCAAAAGAATTCTCAGAAGTTTGACATTTTTGTGACTAGAAGTCATGAAAAAAGGTTATGAAGATCTGAAAATATTTAAGGTTAGGATTATAATACATAAAGATGGGTATTGTCCAATGTATATAGAGATACATAGGTCAATGAAAACCATAATCATGTTGTGGCTGGGTCCTGAATTGAAATTTTGGACTTCACTATGTATCTCATAAGAATGAGAATCAATCCATACGTAGTTCTTGAAATGCAGTTTAACGTCGTGCAGGACGAAAGTATGAGTGATCTTAGTTTAGGGTCATAGAATTCGGACCATAATAATGAATACACAGTGTGTGTTTTCATGAGGACTTTTCAGCCAAGGGACTGAAAGTGAAATTTGGGGTTAGGCCCAAAAGACTTGGGACTGGATTCGAGGGACACTCGAATGTTCCTACGTATCCCATAAGGATGGGAATCAAGTCCACGTAGTTCTAGAACTACCCTTTGTACAAATTTGGTTCGTACATGTGAAGGGTGAAATGGGACTTTAGTGCAATGATGGTTTAACTTGAGATAAAAAGTTTAGGCATTACCATGTATGCACGTAGTCTTTTGAAAATGAAACATGATTTTAAAAAAAATCAATGTCAATAATGGTTCCTTCTCAAATGAGGAAATCAAAGAATATTGTAGTTTATTGTCGTACCGGACAAAAGTGTTGTATAGTTTAACGTCATATAACAAGGACGAAAGTGAATCAATGTAAAGATATTGATTCCAGGGGCGGTTTCACAAATCAACATCATATGAGGTGGTGGTGAACCGATGTGAAGAGATTGTTTTTTGGGCTTGAAACCTGGGAGGTTGCCTACATACCCAGCCTGGAGGGAAAGGATCAAAGTCCATATAGTTCAATTAAAGAATGAATTAATGATCAAGTTGTTCTAGTGGACAATGATCTAATAAAAAAAATATTGTTGGGACTTACACATGGTTAGTGGCCCAAAGGGAATGTTATGGTTGATGTTTTCTCTAAGCTCACGTGAGTCATACTCGGTGTGAGAAACAAGAGGTAATAACAACCTTAACGATGCACAGTTTAATGTCATGTAGGACATAAAAAAGGGACTATGTAGTTTAAAGTCTTGCAGTTAGGACTATTGGTGCTGCACAGTTTAGTGTCATGTAGCAGGGACAAAATACAGTTTAATGTCATGTAGGACCTATCAAGGATTTTCTGTACAGTTTAGCGTCATGTAGTTAGGACGATGGGGATAAAATAGTTTAACGTCATATTGGACGAAAGGGGGACTGTGCAGTTTAATGTCATGTCATAAGGACAAAATAACACACCATTTATGTCATGTTGGACGAAAGTGTGAATAGTTTAAGGTCATATGCATGGACCGTGGATGGTGCAGTTTAATGTCATGCTGGACTTTTGATGATTATATAATTTAACGTCTTTTCGGACGTGAGGGACTTTTATACAGTTTAGCGTCATGTAATTTAGGACGTCACAGTTTAACGTCTTGCTGGACATAAGGGATTTTCAAATAGTTTATGGTCATATACATGGACCAGGGATGATGCAGTTTAAGGTCATGCTGGACGGTTTAGGGAACTTTTTCACAGTTTAATGTCGTGTGGGACGAAGTTGCAGTTTAAAGTCATACTGGACCATTTCTGTATAGTTTAACGTCATATAGCAAGGACTAAGGTGAACCAATATGAGGATATCAGTTCTGGGGACTTTTTACAGTTTATCGTCATGCTGGAAGTTGAAAGTGCCACACAGTTTAATGTCATGTTGCTAGGACACAATATAGTTTAATGTCATCTCAGACAAAATATAGGATCTTCTGTACAGTTTAATGTCATGTAGATAGGACATCACAGTTTAACATCTTGCTAGACATAAGTATGATCTAATGTGATTGTTTTGGATCTGGGAACAATATTTTGTGTTTATTCAAAATACTTCTTCAGAAATCTGGCATTAGTTGGAGTCGTGATGTGTTCTCCATCCATTGAGATCAGAGAATACGCTCCATTGGAGTAGACCTTATGTATTGAATAAGGTCCTTCCCATTTTGGTTCAAGCTTGGGAGGCTTCTTTCCTGGTATCATTGGTGCTCTGAGAATCAATACCAATTCTCCCTGAATGAATGAACGAAGACGAACTTTTTTGTTAAAAGCTCATGCTATCCGATTCTGATAGATTTCCAAGTGGTGAAAAGTGCACAATCTTTTCTCATCTAACTGTTCCAATTCATTCAACCGCTTTTGGGATTGCTCATCTGTTGATAACTGATCACAAATGGCTATTCTGAGTGAGGGCAATTGAACTTCAATTGGCAAGACTGCTTCTGTTCCATATACCAATGAATATGGAGTAGACCACGTTGCATTGCGAGTGGTAGTCCGATAAGCCCATAAAGCATGAAAGAGTTTATCAGGCCATGACCTCTTATCTTTATCCACCATCTTTTGCAGTATATTTGAAAGAGTCTTGTTGAAGGCCTCTATCTGGCCATTAGCCGCTGCATGATATCGAGATGAATGGTTGGAATTAATGTTGTATTCTTGATACAATTTCTTTACCTCAGAAGAACAGAAGTTGGTGCCGTTGTCCGTCAATATGGTATGAGGGACACCAAATCTAGTAATGATTTTAGACTTGATGAAGCTAACAATACATTTAGAACTGACTTCTTTGAGAGGTACTACCTCTGCCCATTTGGAAAAGAAATCAGTAGCAGTAAGAATGTACTTAAACTGCTTGGCCGTAGCTGAAGGGTAAGGTCCCACCACATCCATTCCCCATGTGGAAAATGGCCATGAGTATTTAGCTGTATGAAGCAACTCTGGAGGTTGATGAATGAAGTTGGCATATACTTGGCATGAATGACACTTCTTTGTGAAATTAACACAATCTTGTATCATTGAAGGCCAGAAGTATCCAAGCCTTCAAATTTGATCAGACAGTCTATGTCCAGACTGGTGGGCACCACAGACTCCTGCATGCACTTCTTTTATGACAGCCATTGTCTCTTCACCATCAATACATCTGAAGAGAACTCCATCAAAACCTCATTTGTAGAGAATTTTCTCGAGGTGGTTTGGACCATCATAAAGAGTAAAATTGACCACACGTCGCCGAATTTGTTCTTTTTCGGCTCTATCAGGTGGAAGTGTTCCATTTTGAAGGTATTCCTTGATAGGTGACATCCATCCTGTAGTATGACCATACGGTTCAGGAATGGGACTAATTTCATTAATTTCCTCTATTTTGACTTGAACATAAGGTGAAATTGCACGACGGTGGGTAATACAGATGGTTGTCTCATCCCGATTTGGATCTGCTAAAGCTGTGGCTATATTAGCCAGTGCATCAGCTTGAGCATTTTGTTATCTCGGGACATAAGAAAATGTCGGTTCTGAAGGGAATTCCGACATTAACTCTCTGACGTAATCATACAAAGGGATTAATTCTTCTTTTCTGATGGCATAATCCCCATTGACTTGTTTGATTACCAGGTCTGAATCACCTTTCACCTTTAAGTGATTCACTTGTGCTTAAAGCGCTAACTCCAAGCCTGTAATGAGAGCTTGGTATTCAGCTTCATTATTGGTACCACCTTCCCACAACAAAAAGGAATAAGGTAACACTGCCTTATCTGGAGAAATGAGCACAATTCCTAAACCAACTTTGTTGAATTTAGGATTTTCCATTTTCTTCCCTGTTGGACTTCTAGAAGCACCATCAAAATACATTTCTCATGTTTGAGGACTCTCTTGAATAGATAAAACTTCCTCATCAGGGAGTTCGATATCTGAATATGTGTCTTCTACTGAAGGATGTTCAGCCAGGAAATCAGCCAGAGCTTGGCCCTTAATTGCCTTTTGAGACACATACTGAATGTCGAACTGCTGTAGAATAACCGCCTATCTTGCTAGACATCCTGTAAGCATTGGACGACTAAGGATGAATTTGAGCAGATTATTACGAGATACCAATTGGACCTCATGATGTTGCAGGTAGTGTCTCAGTTTCTGAACTGCAAAGATTAATGCTAGGCAGCACTTTTCAATACTTGAATACCAGGTTTCTGCTTCAAGCATAGTTCTACTGAGATAGTAGAGACTATTTTCATTCCCAGCATCATTCTTTTGAGCGAGAAAGGCACCCAATGATCGCTCTAAAGCTGTCACGTAGAGGATAAGAGGTCTACCCTAAACAGGTGGCATAAGTACTGGTGGACTCAAGAGGTATTTCTTGAGAACATCAAATGCTTCTTGACATTCTTCAGTCCACTGGTAAGTGACTCCTTTCTTCAATAATTTGGTAAAGGGTAAACTTTTTCCTGCCAAATTGGCGATGAAACGCCGAATATAGGCTAAGTGGCCTTGAAGTCCTCTTAATTCTTTCAAATTCTGAGGAGGTGACATACCAAGGATTGATTTGGTCTTCTCAGGATCGACTTCAATACCACGATGGCGTACAACAAAGCCGAGGAATTTTCCTGAGGTTACCCCAAAAGCACATTTTAAGGGGTTCATCTTCAAATTATGTTGTCGAAGCTTGTGGAATACGACTTCCAAATCAGACAAGTGATCAAAACGTTGTTTGGATTTAACCACCAAATCATCTACATAGCATTCAACGAACTTCCCTAGAAAAGGTTTGAAGATACGATGCATGGCGCGTTGATATGTTGCACCTGCATTCTTTAAACCAAAGGGAATCACCCGATAACAAAACACACCTTGAGGAGCTCTGAAGGATGTATATTCCTCATCTTCTGGGGCCATCCGGATCTGATTATATCCAGAATATCCATCCATGAAAGAAAGTACTTCATAGCCAGCCGTCACATCAATTAAGAGTTCTGTAATCGGAACTGGGAAATCATCTTTAGGACAATACCGATTAAGATCTCTAAATCGATGCAAACCCTAATTTGTCCGTTCTTATTCTTTACAGGGACAATATTAGCCAACCACTTGGGATATTGAACTTCTATGACGAATTTAGATTTGATAAGCTTATCCACTTCAGCCTCGATTTTGGAAGCATAGGTTGGGTGTGTTCTTCTCGCGGCTTGCTTGAATCCTCGATGTTCTTTTGGCAAACCCAAATGATGGGTGGCAACATCAGGATCAAGGCCAGGCATCTCTGTATAATTCCAAGCAAAAATATCTTTATTTTGCTTTAGAAAAGAAATATACATCTCTTTCCCTTCAAGGGTCATGGCCGCACTAATTAAAGTGGGGCGTGGATCTTTCTCTGTACCCAGATTTACTTCTCTGAGTTCATCCACAGTGGTAGAGATACCCTCTTCAAATGCTGGAGGAGCATCTCTAAGATCTTCCTCTTCCTCTTCATCATGTGTTATTTCTTCCGTTTCTACTTGCAAAGTAGATGAAAAAACGAAATTCTCATGATCATAAGAGATGTCAAAATTTTCACATTTTGAAGAAGAAGCTTCCATTTCCGACCCTATTGATGATAAAGGGTCTTCTTTGGGAAATAAAGAGGAGATGATGGATTGAGAATCGACATCAATATTCACCTCTGGTGTTGCTATAACTTCTTCTGGCCTGATTAACGAAGTATAGACTTGTTGGATTTCAGCAGACGAAATGAAAACGTCACCACTTATGCTTTCATCACTGCTTGGTAAGTTACCAATTTCTCCCATGTTGTCTGACTTGATTGTCGTAATTGACATTATGGATCTTTCCATAAGAGTATTTTGATTTGGGCCTATTTTGTCAATTTGACTGATAGGTAACACATAATCTGTACTCACATGTGAAAATGGATTTATTGGAATTTTTTCCAAACCATATGGAGCATTAACTTTGGTAATTTCCTTCATTGTAGATTTTTCTCTTCCCTTCATGTGATAAAATTCCACCTCAATGTATTGAGACTCACATGTCTTGAACGGGGCCTTATCACCATACAATGTTCCAACTTGACCATCAAAACAGTATTTGAGACATTGATGGTATGATGACGGAATAGCTTCATGCTGATGTAGCCAGGGTCTTCCAAGCAAGATATTGAAAGCTGAGTCTTGATCAACAATCATGAAATCCGAATTGGAAACAAGATCTCCAAACTGAGTTCTGAGCGTAACTTCTCCCAGTGGTTCTTGTTCATTTTTATCATATCCTTGCAACATCATGGTAGAAGGAGATAAATCAGATTCCGTGGGGCCCAATCGACGAAGTGTGCGAATGGGCATGAGGTTGACTCCTGAACCATTGTCAATGAAAGCTCTTCGAACATCTATACCATTGACTTTGCTAGATAAGTACAAAGGTTTTATGTGCCCATGCACAACATCATCTTCATCTTTATCAGTAAAAGATATCATTGCATGGCATTCTGCAGGATTATTCTCTATGTGATAGATTTCAGCTGCAGCAATTTCAGCTTCAAACTCCTGAGGACTTGACAAAGCTTCGATGAGTGCTTCCCGAAGATCTCTTGACAGATTCAAAGCATCCAAAATTGATAACTTGGCTGGTACTTGGGCCAAGTGTTTCAATATATCATACTTTTGATCTAGAGGTCTGCGTTTCCCAATAGGAATATGCGGTTTAGCAGGTACCTTGGAAGAAGATGCTTTGGAAGCTGATGCATCTTGTATTGAAGTTGGCAACATCCTTGGTTTTGGAAAATTAGACTGATTAGATCCATTTAC
Organism: Viscum album; assembly: GCA_963277665.1. Classification (NCBI taxonomy): domain Eukaryota; kingdom Viridiplantae; phylum Streptophyta; class Magnoliopsida; order Santalales; family Viscaceae; genus Viscum; species Viscum album. The sequence goes on along the minus strand of OY728122.1, from coordinate 2,106,887,764 downwards.
TTGCTGAGATAAAGAAGATGGAACTTTTAATCGGTCTTCCAAAATAACTGTGCCGAAACTGAGTTGGCCATTGGCAGAAGAACTTGCTTGTTCTTTTTGAGCTCGCTGAAGGGCTCTACCACGAGTTTCTGCTGCATATACAGTGCTAGCAGGGGTAGAATTAGAGTAGTGGCTTCGGAAAGATCCACGTCTTCCCCTATATCCTGAACCTCTAGAACTTCCTCGGGTTCCCTTATTTGATACAGGGAATTCAGGATCATCAAGACTGGAATATGAATCTGTTAATTGAATCATATTAACAGAACCAAAGATTAACTCTTCGTCTGATAAAGTCTCTGCCTGGTTAGCCTGTTTAGGTTGTGCCGTTTGGTGGGACGGTGCCCGTGGCTTTGAAGTAGATGGCATGAAATCTGCCAGAGTCAAAGACAATTTAGGCTTTGATACATACTCATCTTCTCCTGATTCCTCTTTCTTCTTTGAATTGAGCTGCCCTTTTGAGGATTTGTCTTTTGATGGAGGCTTTACTGCAGCTTTTGTAGGAGATACAATTGGCTTCTTCAATTGTGTTCGCAAAATGGAATGGGTCCGATTGATTGTCTTTCTGACCATCCAATCATCATATTTTTTCACAGTTTTGCTTTTGACTTCCTGCCACTCGCCTCCTTCCTCTGGATCTGTAGCGGTAATACACGCTACATGAGCTGAAGAACCCTTCAATTTGACTTGTCCCAAGTCGACCATCTTTTGCAGGAGGTCTTTAAATACAAAACACTCCTGGATGGGATGCCCCAACATTTGATGAAAGGGACAATAATTGGGACGGTCTTCATCTCCTTCCTTGTTTGGCCTCTTCGGCACTGGTAATTGAACCAAATTATTTTCCAAAGCTGAAATGAAGTAACCAGGAACTTGCTCACTTTGGAAAGAGTATGTTTTACTATTCATATCCTCAAATTGTTTTAGTCGTTGATCTTTTTGATCATTTGGACGAAACAGCCTTTGTTGTTGGAGTTCAGGAGGTGGATCCCTTCGAGAAGATGAAGGTTTTGAAGTAGAAATAGGTACAGGTGCCTGTTTAAGCATAACTGTAGCAGTATCTGCTTTACCCATTCTTCTTCCTGGAGCTGATGGAATTACACGAGATTTAACCTTAGCCTGTATAAGGGAATCTTCAATTTGTTGAGCGATTGAAGTAAGGTCTCGAAACCCTCATGTGTATTTCACAGGGATCAATTGCGTGCGTAATTCGTCACGCAAATTTGCCACACAGATTAGCAATAATTCCTCCTGAGGGAGTGCTAAACTCAAGGAATACGTTAATCCCTTCCAACGAGCAATGAAATCAGAGACTCTTTCATTTTCCCTTTGCTTGCAGTTTGTAAGATCAAAAACTGTCGTTTTTGGAAAAGTTGAGCTAAACTGAAGAAGGAATTTTTGACGAAGATCCTCCCATCCGATGACTGACCGGGATTGCAAGCTTGTATACCAGACAAAAGCTGGTCCTTGCAAGGTTTGCACGAAGCATCTGAGTTTCACTGCTTCTTGCTGCTCTGGAGTTCCCATCATAGGATCACAACAAGACACGTAATGCGTCAAATGTTTTTCAGGGTCGCCTGATCCATTGAAAGTAGGGAAAATAGGGTTTCCAAAACTGGATGGAGGAGAAATTGAATGTACCCATTCAGGGTAAACTTTCTTTTCAGGTTGAACTTGCGCCCGTTTCCCTTCCATAGTTTCTAACCGAGTTGTTAATGACTCAATAGTAGTTATTAACTTTTGAGAAACGTCAGGTTGAACTTGGTTTTGGGTAGGTGCAATGAATGGAGCTTGGACAGACGTGGTGGTTGGTGCTACAACTGATGGTAGTGCTTCCAACCGTTGTTGCGTTTGACCCGTAGGATTAGACCTATGTGGGTGTACTGATAAAGGAGGATATTCTTGATCTATCTCAGTAGTTACAACAAATTCCTTCGGCTGTCGGACTTCAGCATTCTTAAGAAGAAGACTACTCTGAAGTAGTTCTGCATTCAACCTTATTAACTCTTTCATTTCTTACTCCTGTTGTGCAAACATTTGCTCTAATGAGAGCGATTGACCTCCTTCAGAGGAAGGGTGAGAAGTAACCTGATTCTTTCCTTTCCCCTTATTGGATCCTTTTCAGAGAGGGGGAAGTGGGTTACTTGAAGGAATACCCAGATTTTGGGTAAGCCTTTTATTACGTGTGCGCACACCTTCTTCATTTAGGTCTGTGTGCGCAACTTCTTGAGCAAGAACCCTTTCGTCTGATCCCTCTGATTGAGCCTCATCTGGTGAATCAGCAGCAACGACATTGATGACATTAATGGATGCATATTGTATGGAATCCTTTCTATCAGCATTTCTGTGATATTGTCTCCTTCTATGTCCATGATGAGACATGGCATTCCGTTGACTTGATCCCTCAGGAATTTCTTGGAGAACCGTCACTTGGAGAGAATCTCCTGACAGCTTGGCTCTTTGTTCCTCTTGAGGCTTATTCCCTAATCGAGAGAATACTGACTTTCTCTGAGGGAGGGATTGAGGATTTGAAAAAGTCCCCAGTCCGGTGGACTGGGGATGTTCCTGCTGCTTCCGCTCAACTCCTCGAATCCCATTTGTTGACTCTGAGGGTTGGTTTAGAGAAGTCCCTAGTCTGAAAAGCTGGGGTGTCTCTTGACATGCTATGTCTGAGATCTTCTTAAAATCTCTCTTGATCTTGCGAATCTTAGTTCGGAAATTAGATGTATGCATTAAACTGTATCCACTTTTATCACCTGGTTCAACAGACCGTTGGATGATTTCCGAAACTTCTGTCATTTGATGATGTGTTTGCTCCAGACGAGAGGCTTGTGCAATATTCTCGCTTGCTTGATGTAGGAGAAATTCAACAACTTGTTCTCTATATACTTGATTTTGAGAGGAACTAGTTGAAGCCTGTTCTTGAGCAAGCTTTTGATTATGAAGAAAGCTCATTGACTGTGGCCGGCCATGGGCAATAACATTGCATGAGACCATTTTCGGCGGGCTTTGCTGACCGGAAAGCACTGTGAAATGTAGTTCTCCGTGAACACCCCATCCTCTGATATGAACATCAGATGGAGCATTGTCAATTAACTGACGCAATCTTCTTAGTGCGCCAAGGCATGAACGTTGAAGGGTTCTCTGTTGCTTTTCAGCCTTCGGATACCGAGAGACTGATAGAGATGCCAAATCAATCTGGCGTTGTAACCCTTCTATTATCTTAAGATGATTTTCATATTCATCGTAAGATAATACCTTCTTCTTTAATTGACAAAGAGTTTTCCATATGTTGAGATGAACATCATGGATTCCATCCTCCGTCAACATCTTTGGAATGTCGTACTGGGAGTCAGCCAAAGGCCAAAACATGACTGGTACTTCACCTTTTTCCAGTTTTTTCCTCATGTTCAGCATTTCCTCTTTATCATTAAATGAAGATTCTTCTACCTGTTTGGACCAGAGTTGGTGTTTCCTTGTTACTTCATCGGATTCAACAAGATTGGTAGAGAAATCACTATTCATGCTGGAAGATGAATGACCCAGGGATGGTTCGGAGAATAACCTGAACCCCAGGCTATCTTCTGATGGAGAAAGAGTTTCACCTGCCGATAGTAAAGCATCAGACATGACTTGTTTTACGTTTGCAAGTGCCTCGAGATAGGAGGGCTTTCTCGTTACTACATTTCCTTATGAAGAATTTTTGAGACAACGTGAATCACTACTGCAGAGAGGACTTTTGCAGCGAAGTTCATCACCATGAGGAGGATCATCATGATGGGTTACAGCAAAAGATGAGATCTCTTGCTCCTTGGCCTTCTGACCACACAGAGGGTTCCTGTGGCTCTCATCTGAAGAAGAAACTTCAAGATTGACCGAATTTTCATGAAGCAAGTCTTCATGAGGAAGTGTCTGTTGAAGAACTTCAGAATTAATGTTCCCGTTATTGGGAACTGAGGGAGTAGAATCTTGAATTCTGACAGATAAATGTCTGAGGGCTTCAAGAACTCCAGCATCGAGCAAGGCCTTGTTGCAGATTGGCCTTTGATCTCCTGATTGTGCTGGGCGGATCCTTTTCTTAGATGTCTTCTTACTCGCTTTATAAACCACTTGATGACGAAAGTGATTGCTCTGAGCAGGTGTATGTGCCTGATCAGGAAAGATGGTCAGGTTAGGCTGACGATCTCCACTCAAATCAGGTGTATGTGCCTGACTTGGTTGTCCGTATGATATGGGGGAGTATGCCCCATAACCCTCTTGGACTGGAACAGATGTGTGTGTCTGTTCCGGAGTGAATCGTTGATGTGTCACTCCATTGCTAGGGATAGATTTATGTGTCTGTCCCTGAGATGATGCTGAAGCTGTTATGATATCCTAGCAAGCATCCAGAATATGAGCAGGAATTTTCTTCTACTCTTTCACCATTGACAAAATATGTTTGGTGACTTCAGCTGCCGGAACGGGGATATACGTCCATTCTGGGTTTGGAGTAGGTGTATGTGCCTGCTCTTGTCCTCCTTTTCCTGTCAGTGAATCCTGACAGTACTCAAGTGTGGAGGCAGAGAGTTGAGTCTGCCTCCTGTTTGTCGTCGGGACTTTCCGACTGACTTCTCCGGGCGCTACCAAGCAAGACTGTTGGTAGGCCTGATTAGTATTAGCAGGTGTATGTGCCTGCTGATTACACTTCACCAAACGCGGTTGACGAGATCCATCATATGTAGTCAGATGAGCCTGCTGACTAACTGGTGATGTATAAGCAGGTGTATGTTCCTGCCTATGGTACTCCGCCGGAATTGCCTGGTGGGATAGGCTTGATGCTGTCAGATGAGTCTTCTGGACAGCGGAATTAAAACGAACAGGTGTGTATGCCTGCTCGTTGTTTGCCACCAAGTTAGGTTGGTGGACTTCTCCGGAGATGGCAGGGATGAAAACCCGCCTATTGTTAACCGGATTCCGTCTCTGGCGGTTCATCTTGCCTGCTCGGGTTCGAGGAACCTGAGCTAAATGCCTGGAGTCGGTACCCTCATCATGTTGAGGGCGCACTACCGCACGAGTCTGGCGGCGATTGTTGATGGGAGCCCTTGAGAAGGACTCCTATCTTTTTGAATTAAGGTCCTGCGGGACCTGCTCATTCACTTCCTCAGAGTAAGGGAGTGAATGGAAATTGCGTTCCGGGGATAACGACCCGAAACGGTTGGAGACGGTAGTCAGCACCGCCTGCTTCTTGATTGATGGTCGCCGTTGTCCGGACGACCAGGTAGAGTTGTTAACTTGGAGGGCTTGACGAGCGGCCTCCAGAGTTGGGATAGTACCATTGCGAAGCTACTCCTTAACTAGTGCATTAGAAACCCAGCGTTGAAGACGCTGAGTTGGTGATGTCATCCTCAGAGCGGATGATGTTCCAGCAGGAGTATCAGCATTGGTTTTCACAGCAGCAGACCTCACAGTAGAGGTGTTCACAGCAGCAGTATTCACAGAGGTGAATTTAAGGAAAGCCATTTTGCATAAGATCTTGAGAAAAGAGTGCTTGTTCCATGTAATAGACATAATCAAGATGAATCCGGCCACTGCATCTTTTGGATGAGCACATGTCAATGATTGCTTTGTTGGCCCAAGGGGCCTAACAAATAAGAAGAACATCACTTTAACTTGGTTAAGGATTCACGTTGGGTTCACCATTTTTGTTTCGCACGGAATCTAGGGATGACCTCCTGGACGGGAGATTCAAACGTTCCGATCGGTTTCTAACGGGTTTGTTCGTAGAACCAGAAACATCCAATGATTCCACATCCATTTGGACCTACTTTCCAAAGGCATGCGCTCATTAACTTGTGGACTAATGAGGCTTAGGAATTTGCATTGGTCGAGAGGATGGGAGGTCAGACTCATCACACCTTTTTGAGGGGAATTATTGTCTACTCCGGGACTCTCTTTATAGATTTAAGTTATGTTCGTGAATCCTTATTACATTACCAAGTATAAAAATGTGCTTTCCTTTAGTTTTAACAATCAATGATTAAATATGCAAGAAATTTAGAGAATCTTTTATATGTATTCGAGGTTCTTCATCAATATAGAATCATCTATATCTGTTTAGAGATTCTTGGTCAATGGTATCCTTCAAAACATTTATATAAAAGTCTCTTGGTCATTATGATGACCAGGCTGGTTTTAAAGCCACTCAGTGGGGCACTTGAAGTTTATCGTCATTCAGAAGGACAGGGATTATTTCAAAGTTGGGATCGAACCCATAAATGGGCTACCTATGTATCCTTTGTTTTGGAAAAGGAATCAGAACCCACATAGTTCGTGTTATGGAGTATGATGTTTATGATTGATGGCTCAAAGATGAATGTCATAATTACTTTTACACTCTAAGCTCACGTGAGTCATGCTCGGTGTGAGAAACAAGAGGTATTGGTAAAAATTTAGACAATTGTGCCATGAAAGATGCAATCATAAGAATTTTTTTGGGGCTTATGTATGGATGACTGCCCAGATAGATGAAGGTTTAGGATTTACTTTTAGGGAGAAAATCCATGAACAGGGTCCATAAAGTTATATGTGCTTCATGGAGATTTGAATACTCTAATCTTGGGGCTTACTCCTAAGGAGGATGCCCAAGTTAGGAGGGGACTTATGATTGGGTTTTACTCCTGAAAAGGAAACCCAAATCAAAGGTAAATTATGACTGGTTAAGAGAAATTTAAGGGGACTTGGGGCTTATTCCTGAAAAGGAGACCCAAGGTTATGACTGAGTCTTATTCCTAAAAAGGAGACCCAGGTTAGGGATTAAGGTTTGGGGCTTATTCCTAAGAAGGATGCCCAGATTAAAGGTTTTATCACCGGGGATTATTCCTGAAAAGGAGACCCAGGTTAAGATTCTCTCATCTTAAAGGATGAGGTTGAATGAATGAACTCTCCGTATTTTAGTGACCTAAGGATATTTAAATCACTAGACTTTGAGAGATATTCCACAGAATTCCTTTCAGATAAGAAAGTCAAACCAAGAAATCATGCCATAAATTGCTTTGAAGAGTGTCTTGAAGACTGAATCTTGAAAAGGAAAGGTGAAATGGCTTAAGAGGGGTAAAAATGGGCATGATGGGCACCCAAAAAGATAGGGGCGCACAAGTCTTGCAAGGCGCGCAAGTCTTCCGTGGGCGCGCAAGTGTTGGTCGCGCAGGTATACCTGCGCGACACATAGTGTACTTGCGCGACTTTCAACCAGAAATGAAATACTTGAGCGACTCTTTTTTAAACCCTTTAGAATGTTCTCGAGGTTTTTCCAGAAAAGGGACGCGCAAGTTATATTGAAGGAAATAAGTCGGCGCGCAAGTGTTTGATAAATTTCAACACTTAGGCCTTCCTTCTTCTCTTTAGATATTCCGTTCTAGGTAAGAAATTACCTTAGAAGTGTTCCGGAAGCTTTGAGAAGAGACTTGGGCGTCGGGAGCTTCAATACGAGTTTCTGAAAAAAAACTCCTTTTCGAATGGGGGGCCCACAGGGTCTATTTATAGGCAGGAGAAGACCCCGGGAGGTTACCGGGCGGTTACCACTTAGGTCGCGCAAGTCACTTGCACGACCATAAGGCGTCGCGCAAGTAGACTTGCACGACCACTAGGTAGCGCGCAAGTACTTGCACGACCACTAGACGGCGCGCAAGTGTACTTGCGCGACCATGAGGGAACTTGCGCGGCCTATGGGAAATGTTCTCCTTGTTCATCCCTTTGTCGATTTTTGATGTTTCTTCAAAGGATGAATCACATTGGACTCAGATATTCCCCTTTTCCGATTTTTATATTCTGTGACGAAAGGAGCGTCAACAGACATTATAAGAAAATTTGAAAAAAAATGACATTTTGATTTCAGTGAATCATTCTTCAAATACATTGAAATCATATTCAATACATATGAACATGTTTTTCACAACATTGATTGATTCTAGTCTATAATTATAACTATTAGAAAGCATATCAATCCTTGCATCATGTTTTGGAAAATAAGGAATGATTTTTTCGAACCTTTTCAAAGCATGATAAATATATTGAACTCTTTTGATTAATATTCTTCTGTCAGAATATGTATCCTCTTCAGAATCTAGAAGCTCTCCATAATGAGTTCTGATGGCCACATCCATCAAGGATTGATTTTTATTTTCATGACATTATATTTTATATTCATTATTAGAAATATGGATCACTTTCTAGGGTATGATTTCCTAAACAACTTTTTTTATGATTGAATTCCTGGAGATGAAAATTTAAATGATGTTGCATCAGTGGATACCAAGGGAATTTTCATTGTATGAGAAATTTCACTACGAATAGATCCTTGATTTTAATTATCTTCCTATTATTATTCTTCCTCTTATTCTTCTCTTCCTTGATCTTATACTTTTTCATCATTCAATTCATGTTCTCCAAAAAACATATCAATTTGTCTTATGTCACTATCTTCAACTTCTTTTGTATTTTTCTTTTGATATTTATTTGGTGGATCTGATTATTCACCAACCTTTTCTTTTCCTTTACCTTTCTCTTTTCCAAATGTAATAGATAGTATTCTTTCAAGATGTTATTTTAAAACAATACCATTACTATATTTTTTGATGTCCATTAACAAATATTAGGTATTAATGGCATCATATATTATGTTTTGAATTTTCTTTTTCTTCTCTTCCTCCTTGAGGATTTCCTGGGTATGGATTGTTTCAGAATGATCCTTAGTGGAATCAAGAATTAATTAGGTACCACCATATTTCATTTATTCTTTTTTTTCATTCTCCACTCAACTATAAATTCATATAGTATTGCTACATTTTTTTACTTTTTATGGGATTTGGATTGGGATTATATCTTCCACTATGAATCAATCGGCACTGATTTTTTTGAAATCTGTTAATTCCTCCAGCTACTTCTTTAGAATGATCGACGTCATCATATTTTTAGTAATTAATTGTTTCTAAATTAAAACATAGTATCATCCTTATAATATTATCATCACCAATAAAAGGTACTTTTAGACTCTTTGCTTTTGAATTAATTTCCACATTAAATAACTTCAAGCATTCAATAATAAATTTTCATATAATTCCTGAAAACATAATCAATTGTGATTTTATCACAGTAGTTATTAATTAATTGATTATTAAAAATATGAATCCCATCCTATTCAATTTTCTCATATTCAAAAAAAAAATATTGTATGAAAATATGAGAAACCATGAGGGTTTCCTTATCAACATTCCTTAGAACTAAAAAACCATACATCCAAAGAGTCGTTAGGCGATTTTATGAAGAAATATAATAAAATTTTAATTTATAATCATTAATATAAAAAAGTTATTCCCCAACACTTTTACTATTACAATTACATTCTATATTTTATATTTTATGGAAAGGACAAAAAGCATCTCCCTCACTAGGTATTCCAATAAAATTTGCTACATTTTTAGAGAAACATGTTTTCTTTTTCAAACATTGTAAATGAAATCTTCATATCATGCTCTTTTTTCAGTGAAATATAAAAATATAGAACATCGTCAACATGCACAATATTCAAGTCGATTTTAGGGTTTTTATGATAAACTAACTCATAGCATTGACACATGAAAATTATTTTTAAAGAAGAATCATATTTCTTGTAAAAATCATTTTTAACTGGATTTTATCTTTGGAAAGTCATTATTGGAAATTCCTTTAGATTCATCCTTTTGGTGGAATGTCTTTGAGAGAGGATGTAGAGGACTTTAACATTAATATAACAACTTTTTCTGAGAATGGAATCTTTTTGACTCAGCTATTTTAGGATTATATCTTCGATGCAAAGGATAAAAAACCAATGGGGGATAGGGTAGGGGTCCTTTTTTGTAGGTGAGGTGCGATAAGGATTCAGATTCTAAATCAGAAATTAGACCAAAGAGAGGCAATGATTGAGAAAATATTGAACCTATGGAGGTTTTTTTTAAATGAAATTAATTATCATATTCAATATAAATCCAGTAATTATTTTAAATTAAAATGAAATACAAATAAAAAATTATTTTTAATTAAAGTGGGAATTAATGGAAATTGTACCTTTTGGAATCTCTTGTAAGATTTGTTGGTTTTGATTGAAAAAAATGGGTATGAAAAGAATTATATATGTACAAAAATAATTTTAATTGAACAATGAATATGATTATTAAAATTATAAGATCAAAAATTTTGAGAACTATAATTCTGAAAATTTTGATTATGAAAATTATGAGTACAAAAATTCTAAAAATTTTGATTATGAATATTCTAAGTACAAAAATTTTGGGAATTTTTAGTATGGATATTCTAAGTACAAAATTTATAATTACAAAAAATATGAGTATGAAAACAAATGAGTACAAAAAAAAATCTATGTGTATGATAATAATTTTATGTGAATATTAAATATGAATACATACAATTTTGAGTACAAAAAGTTTTATGTATGAGAAATTTGTTGGTTCTAAAAAAAATTTGGCTTTGAAATTTTTTTGGAGGAAATTGTTTTTGTACGAAATATTTTGTTCTATCAAACATATGTACTCCCCCTTTAAAAAAGAGTATATTAATATAAGGATATACATTAAACAAGAAGTACATATAAATAATTATATTATAGTGATCATTCTTAAATTTTGTTTAATATATTAAAATCTATCTGACGGTAATGGTTTTGAACATAAATTAGCAAGTTGATCTTCCATTCTGATGAATTGTAAAATGATATCTCCTTTAAGTGATTGATCTCTAAGAAAGTGATTCCTAATATGTATGTGTTTTTTAAGTGATTGATGTGTAGGGTATTTACATAAAGATATGACACTAGTGTTATATCGTAGTATTTGAGTTTTAGTATAACTCATTACATAATTAGTGATTGTCTGTTGCATCCACAACACTTGAGTACAACAACATCTAGCTACCATATATTCCTCTTCCGTAGTGGAATGTTCTACTAACTGTTGTTTTATATAAGACATAGAAACTAAAGAATCACCTAAAAATGAAAATTTTGGTTGTTCTTTTCCAATTCATTCTACAACCACAAAAGTAAGCATAAAAATATTATTTTAAAATCATTTATAGAATAAAAAAACAATAAATCCATAGTTCTCCTTAAATAGTGAACAATTATATTCACTTGTTTTAAATTGTATTCTTTTGGATTTGATAGATACCTATCACATAAGCATATAGAAAACATTAATTATGGAAGACTATATGTTAAGTATAGTAGACTTCCTATCATCTTCCTAAAAGATTTTTAATTTACTGGTTTTCAAGCTTCATCAATATCAAGAATATTTTGAGGTATCAACTAGAGTACAAATAAATTTAGTGTTTTCATATCCATACCCTTTAATAAGATATATAATATACTTATGTTTATATATATAGGTTCCTTATTTTTTGGGAAATTTGAAAGGAATGAAAGAATGTAAACTCACACATTATACTCATCTCAAACTCATATTTCATAAGATTAGTAAAGGAATATATTAACAATTACTGAGTTGATATGAATATAACGTTATCCACATAAATTTGAATGATAAAAAAAAATTATAAAAAGACTTGGATCAGTAGTTCTATTAACAAAATTGTTTTTTAATAAAAAAAGCATGTTAATCTATCATACCATGATCTAGGGGCATGTTTAAGTCCATATAAAGATTTTTGGTATGTTTAAAAACATTTTCAGGAGGTTTTGTATCTTCAAAACCAGGATGTTGTTAAAAAATCCTCCAACTAAACATATCTTTTATGACAATCACACTTCCCATTCATTAGAAAAAGTTTGAAATTAATGAATTATGAAAATTCTAATAGTCTTAGAATATATTCAAATATAACTACCAAAGTATTAGATTCTTCATAATCTATTCACTCTTGTTGATTATAACCATTACCAACGAGACATTATTTATTTCTAAAAATTATTCCATTTTCATTAAAAAAAAATTGAAGACCCATTTCACTCCAATTATAGAGGTTTATTTAGGTCTTTTAACCAAGGTTCATAATTTATTATTTTCAAATTCAATTAGTTCATATTTCATGGATTTAATCCAATCTTTATCACCTAAAGCCTCGCCAGGAATTTTCAGCTCAAATTAAGAATGAAATTATAGATGTTATACTTCAGTTCTCAAATAACTTCTAATCCTAATAGGTTCATCTACATCACCAATGATACTATCATAGGGATGATTATTAAGGAAAATTTGATTTGGCTTTTGTAAAACCTATCCATCAATATAATATAGAATGTCTTTTGGTGTAAATACTTCATAAATAATTTCTTGAGTATTTTCTTTATTGGAAGACATTATTACTAGTAAAATTTCACACACATCCACTATACATGTACCATATATTCTTTTTGTTGGTACTTCCTTTGTATTATTGAAAATAAAACAATTAGACTTATGGAATCGAAACTTTCATGGATCTAGAAGTGTTAGAATGAAATATTTTGGGTACCCACATTTCTTACTCAAAATGTTTTGATAGAGTATATACCATTCTTGAGCTATTACCTTGTGAATAAAGTTGTCAATACATTTTATCAAACCCTTCTTTATCAGTGGTAAAATTTTATAATAATTACATTAATAAAAAGATTTCAGACTTTAGTCTTATAGATAAATTCTTATCCACATTAGTATTATAATCAGAAGAGGGTTTTTATTCTAAAACATTTTTCTCAAAAATTAATTTATCAAAACACTCTAAAATCTTATCCATGTCAGAATTAGCATCCTCAAGTTTTTTAGAAATAGAATCAATTTCAAAACATTTCTTAACATGATCTTTAGAAAGATCCTATAATTCTTTTTCAAATTAATTATTCTATCATTTTCCTTTTCAAATTTATTTCTATAGTTTTAATTTTTATTCCCAAGTAATGTTTCATATCTAGAATCCTATTTATTTAAATGTAATGTAATATTATCACTGGATAAGGACGATATTTCATCTGAAGATGTATAATTATTCTCATCAGGATAATTTGCATTTAAATTCATGTTATTCAATGATTCAACAATGTTAATCTTTTTTATAAAACATTTATTTCAAATAGATATTCTGGCAAGAAGAACCTTTTTATTTTATCTATAATTATCATTTATTGAATATTGATTTGAATAGTCTCCACCACTAGCAATTTTAGAGTCGTTTTCCTTTAATATTTTCTTTCCTTTTGACTTATAGTACTTTTTCTAATTTTTTTAATGTATTTCCTTTCTATATTTCCTTTTCATCTTTGGTAAATTAGGTCCAATGTTTCCTTCTTTATTACATTCATAAAAAGTAACTTCATAATATTTCTTTTATTCCTTTTAATTTTTAAATTTTTTATATCTTCACAAAAAATCATGTTTTCCAACTATCTTGTTCATATTTCGAGCAGTATTGGCTAACTCATTTTTTGAATGTTCTAATTCACTTGAGTCCTATTGATTTACAACTTCCATCATCTTTTCCAATATAATCACTTTCTTGGGTTTCTTGGCTTTATTTTGATTTGAATTACCAGTAAAAGAACTCCTCTATTATTTTTATTTTCCTTTTCTGTATCTATTTTCAATCTATTTTTATATTTCAAATTATTTCTAAAAATCTCATCAAGAGAAACATTTTTAAATTTTCTTGAATCATCAATTTCTTCCCTTTTTTATTCCGATTAATTTGGTATAATATCTATGAATTATTAAACGAGGATTTCATTATTTAGTTCTTTCTCTCCCATGGATTGTAAACTATTCAAAATTTTCCTATAACATAGTTCTAAAATAAAAATAGGTTCTCCATAAGGTAATTCAAATTCATAATAGTATGCTCTTAGGTTCTCAAAATATTTTTTCCTACATTACAAGATGAGATCCAGATATATATATTTCTAGTCATGTTAAAAGGTAAAGAATTTTTCACCTTATAATTCAGCTGATACTCTTTCTTTTGTTTATTAGTAAAAACTCTAACTTCTAATTCAAGAATTTTATAGTGACTTGTCAGCATAACAACATTGTCAACTCAAGTGTTGATTACAAAGTTCTCCATTATATCTATCTAATATTCATAATCATTGGCATAAAAAATTGATGGTCTTGTAGGATTGATATTATCAATTGTTCATACATTAATTCATGTCAAGATTAAGACAATATAAAATATCTTTTCCCACAACAAATGTTAGTTTAAAAAGTATTTATAAACAAAAAATTTATAAAATAAATATAACTGACTTGAAAAAGTAATGAAGTAAATATATGAGAAGTGGAAGCCTCCTCTGATATCAATTATTGGATCAAAATTTATATCCAGATGGAACAATACAAGAAGTGGTGAATTGTAAGTTTAAAAAATCATTTTTATACATAATGGAAACTCAGTTTAATATAATTAAACTAATTAAATTCAAAAAAAACCCTCTTAATATATTATAATAGTAATAGGAAATGGCCCTAGGTTAGATTAATAGAGTATTGTAATTAGATGGTTTGGTTAATTATTGGATAATTCATTTTTTAAATTACTTTTATTCACAAATAATGAAATTATTTAATCATACTAAGAATGGTAAAGATCATAATCACAATGGTTATAAAAAATAAAGTGAAACAATTAATGAATCTATCATAAAGCATATAGAATCATATAGTGTAAATGAATAAATAATAATCCCTAAAATCATAATTACAATGATAGTAAACACTAAATAGATACTAGAAATAGGAATATATAAAATGATTCACTTTCTAATACAAATCAGCAGAAATGTAAAAAATTAAAATAATAAAATTATTTTAAATCAACGAGAAGTGTATCCAATAAACATGGATAGATGTCCCTAGATTTATACATTCAAGAAAGTATGACTTACCCAAACAAGGGTAAGCCCTCAATATGAGGATCATATTCTATCATGTTATCCCGGCAATCTAACAATCAAGAAGGTAATATATACCTCTGTCTTCTTAGCCTTGGAACCCCTTGATCCACAATCGATCAACACATCAGTCTACCAATTGACATAATCTCTCAATATTAATCACCATTGATTGGTGTCACACTAGGAAAAGAAGACTATTGAAAGTAACATGTATATATAATGATTTTTCCCAACTTAATCTCTATAGAGTCCATCATATGAAGTAAAAACATGAAAGATCTATCACAGAGTGTCTCAAATTTTCTAAAAAGTCATGTGCACATTCAAATGACCTGGTATTTATATGCCAACGTCCCAACGGTCATCTAGGATTCTAATGGTCATATTTTCTCTTGAAAATTCATAGGGAATTTAATAGTTGGCACTCTAATAGTCATCTTATAACTAAAATAATGAAATCATTTTATAAATCTTATCGGCACTGAATACATGACATAATTTTGATTTAAACAGTTTTAAATGCATATGATATAGTTTTTTAGATACGATGAAATTATTTTTAATGGATTTGAGGAATATAATTATGATACTCAGTATTATTTTTATCATTATGAAAAAAATTAAACCTAAAATTTGGATAGTGTGTATGATAATGATTGTATTCAGTGTGTACCTTAAAAATCATATCCAGGATCATTATGATAATCATAGAATGCCTAATTTCTGAGAATCCCATGAGTATGGTTTTTATCATATTTATATGAAAAATTGTAATGATAAAATATGAAATAAAATCATTAAATCAATTATGATAAAAAAAATATGAATTTATTTAATATTATAATGTGTTATTTCCAAAGGGAAAATGAATAGAAAGTTCAATAAAAGACTCTTGACTCAACATTCATAAATCCAAAAAAAATTATAAACTTCATCAATGATAACATAAACCACCTATAAAAATTCCTTACTTAATTCCATAGTAATCAGTACTGCCCAATTTACTTATCCATATCTCACATATATTTATCCAAATAGTAGTATCATAACATAAAGAAAAAATTAAGGTCTACCTTCCCTTATTCAAAATATCACATTGTCATAAAATCAATTCACCATTCCATTGGAAACATTTATCATAAACTTGTAAATACATAGAAATAAACATAAGTATAATAATTATTTTATATTTCATCCTTCATATAACATATCTATTGAATGAAAATACATATAAATTTTGATTATTCTAGTTCATCCTTATGTCATTAACCAACGTTACCACATCCTATTACACAAGACCCCTTTCCTTTCACATTTCATTAGTAGTCTCTTCATCATCAAAAATGTAACCATTACTCGCACCACCTTGGTTATTCCCTTCCGAAGATTACGTATTAGGACATTGAGTTATATAATGATTGTTTATTCCACCCATAAAACACATAAAAATTTTATAATGACTAAGGTAGCCAAAATTCGCATACATTACATTAACTTAATGCATCGTTTTACCTTTAAAGTAACTTGCTTTGGGTCCTTCTTTTCCCCAGTCAAAACACCTTTTTGTTTTTTTAAGACATAAACTGAGGTGATTCTTTTCACATTCTTTACACATAAATAATACTGAATCTTCTTCCCTCCACGGTCTCTATTACTCTAACACTCACAAATTCCCTATTTCTCTTACTTAGGGAGTCCAATACATCATTAAGTTACAAATTGTTAATCAAGTCTATGAAAAATGATTAGGCATGATCAAAACATATTTCACTCCAGTGACCATCACACTTGAATTTTCCTCAGAAAATATCCCATCATAATAAATGATAATCTAGTTCATTCTAGTTTTTTCTATTGAATAAAACTAGAAGCATAGTGTGGGAATTATTTATCATAGTATAAAACCAGATAATCATGAAAAAAAATTACTTATAAGATTTCTAAATCATGATAGCTTCTTTATTCAACAGAACCATTGGAACATCCTAGGTTATTCATTTCCATCATCAATTTATATCCTTTATAATGGTTTTTGAAGAGTTTTTGAATTTCCAAATCATATCCCCTAGGAGTGTCAAACTATGTGTGTAGAAGTCCGGTTGTCGTGTACCAGATTACCATGAGGTAGGATTCAAACATCTAGTTTTAGTTGTAACTTCTATGTACATCTGTGACATATCCACATCCAATTTTTTTATCCAGACATGGATGTATTTCTAAGAAAATAATGCACTCTATCCTTTATCAAAATTCCATGACATTTTCCTAAACGTTTATTTCTCCTTAGTCATATCCTTAAAAATTTCCTTAGAGTTATCATTATGGTTTTCACATCCCTGATTCAAAAGGTAAACTATACATTTTCTTTGATAACAACTATAGTGGCCTAATATTAACATACATGGATATTAAAACATTTTATATGACTATTTATAACATTAAAAAAACTCATGCCCAAGGAACATAATAGTTTAGATTCTTTGGAAACATGGAAACAAAATCTTCTATCTGGGTGAAAGATCTTCAACATCTCCCATTAATATCTCCACCTTTAGTACATCTACATAAAACCTCTATTCATAACTTGGGGGGATAAATATAAAAAGGGGTGGGCTCAAATGCTCCGTAAGAGGTAAATAGGGGAGACATGTAAGAAAATTTGTCAGCATAAGGGAATGAGAAAATGATCATAAAATTAAAATATCATACCCTGGATATCAAAGATCATAAAAATGAATCATGGAATAAAGCATGTTAGTTCCTAAGACATGACTCCTAAGGAAATAAAAAACATAATCCATGAAATCACAATATAGGAATAAAACATGGAATTGTGGAAGACACGTATGCATATAATATGATTTTCATAGTATCAAAGGAATACCTACCAAGACCATATTAGTACTATGGGTTCAATCCCCCATTCTATATTGGTAGTCATTGTTCACTCCCATGGCCATATTAGTAGCATGAGTTAACTCCTCATGCCATCTTGGAAGTCAGAGTTCACTCCCATGTCCATCTTAGTAGTCAAGGTTCACTCGCAAGACCATATTAGTCTATCTCAAGAGAAATAAAGCTTTAACTAATTCATTTTAGGGAGATATAGGTTTCACTATTCACATAATGAAATCGAATATACAAGTTCCACAAAATTATAATCAATCATATCATAACCCATGATATGAAATTAGTATCATAAACATGTAATCATATCATAACCTATAGAAAAAGATAAATGTTTCATAATCAGTTCATCAAAATAATAACCCATGAATGAGATAAATATTTCATAAACACATAACACATGAAATATAAATGGGTTTCATAAACATGTAAACCATGAATGAAAAAAAGGTTTCATAAAAATGTGACATAAAGCATAACCCATTCATAGAATGAATATGTATGGAACCATTACATAATTTCTTATAATGGAATGAGTAAAATCAAAATATGTCACCAAAGTTGGAAAATAATTTTCAAATATCTTATGAATCTTTTCTTCAGTAAAATATCATTTCATTATTAAGAATTATATTTAACATAAAAATCCATTTCAATATCATTTTCAAATAAAATTACATGAAAACATATAAACAATATGTGAAATAAATTTGAAAAATTATTTCTCTAAAAACATATAAAATAAGGATCAAAAAATTTTAAAAAAAATCTTTAAAGACACTTTAAAAAAATTAAAATATAGATTTATCAGGTTTGGAAAAACATTTTCCTATAAAATTAATAAATAGGTTGAAATTTTTTTGAAAACCATTTTCTTTGAATATAATTATAAATAATGTATTTCAAGAATATTAGGAAAATTTATCTTTATCAAAACAAAATATTCTTTTAATATTGTAAAGGAAGATTCAAGGGAGTTTCGGTCATGATGGTGGATAAACCTGAAAACACCAAACATTCCTCATACACCAAAAATGTTTAGAAAGATACCTCGACCAAAAAATAAGAAGAAGATTATTTGTTAAAATATATTTAATTTAAAAATTTAAAAAATGGATAAAAATTTCTTTTAAATATCATATTAAAATAATATTATATTATTGGAAACCTTTTAGGCAGCATGGTTTTGAATAAACATAGATTTTTTACCGAAGAGAGAGGTAATGTCGGGCTTTATTAAGAACATGTTCTTAACTATCATTTGTACAAAAGAGTCAAAAAATGGAACCAATAAATGAATATATCATGACTAAAAAAGGTTAGTAAATTTCATGATTGTTATTGAGATATTTATCATTATATTTCATCAATAAAATCATAATAAAAAACAATCTCGAAAAGTAATGAGATTATTTCTATAAACTCTTATAAACTGGTAATTTTGAACCATACTCCCCATATAAGAAAATGAAATTTAATCAAACTTAAAATATCATTAAATTAATGAGATTCATGATATAAAATTTCTATATAATATATACACATCATATTAGAATTTGGTTCATAACATGTCATGTATCTCAAAGAAAGAAAATTGATTCAAAAACTACATTACCATTTTGGTAACTTTTGAAACTTAAACACTATGATAGAAAAGTCATAAAATGGTTTTGTAAATATCCATAGATTTAAGTATAATAGTAATAGAATAATTTAATAGAAATTATATACACCACACAAAATAATCGAGTGGTGAATAAGGCTTGAATCTCTCACAAATAATGAGTGAGATGAAATAACATTTCCTTATGTCTGGAATCTCTTTGTACTTGTACAAAACTCTAGTATAATAAATATATATTTATAGTAAATATATAAAATAAACATATTCTGATATATAATACCATATATGGTTCAATTATGACTTTATATTACGCTCTCATAAATATTTTTTGTTTAAAGATTCATTTCAGGTAATATCTACTTTGTGATTCGCAAGTATCTTAATTTTTCATATCATTGGTACTTTTATTTATATAATGATTTAAATAATGTAGTAAATGATTTAAATATAATTTATATTCCTTATATTTGTATAATAATATTCCATATAATATAAACATAACAAATAGAATATACCATTCATGGATATAGTAAGTCGTGTGTATGTATGAACACTATTTCTGTGTGATTATTGTGTTGAAAGAAATAATGTAAAATAAATATTTGTATATATATAATTATAAAATTAGATTTATATTATAATATATATAATATATATTCACTAAATCCATCCTTAATTAACTCCATGTAGTTTGTGATCGAATAGCATCGCATTTATGGGGAGGTAGTCCACACATCCACAAACGAAATTATCGTGTTAACACAAAATGGAGCGTATAATGATAAGTTTTTTAAAATAATTATAGAAGTTAAAATACATAATTAATACAATATATAACATATATAAATATATTTCCCATCATAATTTCCACCATGATATGCGGAAAAGGAAAAATGAAAAATCATCATTTAGTGAAGAGCTAGTTTGCCATACATGTAATTATTATGTTTGTTATCCATTAGATGGAAGTGTGTGTAAGTGTAGGACTAATCCTTGTATTTAAAAGTTAATTATATTTTAAGGATATGTTTTTTTAATAAAATCATGGAATAATATGTTTTTAGGTATTGATTAATGAAAATAAAAGAAAGGAATTTGAGGGAGGGTGTTACTTCTTAATCGGGTAACTTCTTTTGGTTTGTGTTAAAAGGAAACCTTGGATTTCTTTCTCACTGAGGGGTAGCTTCTAGGTTTAAGGGATGGATGTTTGGAATCTATTAGGATATATTTTATTTGAACATCAGTGGATTATGAGGTGTGAAGAAGTGGGTGGAGAGGAGGCCTTTTATAATGGAGGAGGAGTGTCCCTCTAGTAATATTTTAAAAGAAAGGAACACCACCCACGTTTGTTTTTTGAAAGAGATTAAATAGTAGCTCAAATTAGAAAAAATGGAGTTTGGGGTCTAAATAATTCTATAAAATGGATTTATTTGAATTTTAAAGGTCGTTTTGGGTCTAAAATCTATGGTTTAGTCCTTAGTTAAGCTTATTGTATCCTTAATCATTGTTATTAATTTTAATTAATTCACAGAATGTTTTTGTCAAAAAATAATTTTACCATATAAGAAATTATAAATTATGATATTTCAAAATATTTAATCCATTTTACCAAATTCAAATCCCATAAGTGGAAGAAATTAATTTAAATATAGTCTTACAGTTGGGTCGACAATTCGAGTTTTTAAAGTGAAAATGTTCCAAATTTGCTATATTTTTTATAGAAAATTTCCAAATAAAATTGAATCCAATTTCATAAATTGAATTTATTGATAAAAAGATTATCAGATTAATCTTTGAAACCAATCCAAAATATAATTTAACTTTATAAATAAATTACATGAAAATGCAGTTTTCAATTAAAATCCAGTATTTTTAACTATTCATTAAAAAATAAAACCTTACAGAAAAAAACCAAAAAATTATCCTAGACTAATTTTTATTTTTCACTTAAAAATATTATATTTATTTTTAAATATATAATGTATAAAATTCATAATAATTGGATTTAAAATGGGATCTCCATTAAATGGTGGTTATAGTACTTTAACAAAAATATAGGTTTTTATACATAAATTGGGTTTATTCTTATCTTATGCCAATAAAATCTATTGGATTAAAATAAAAATTGTTTGATTAAATATATATTAGTTATATTAACTTAACATAACTCTATAATTTTAATTTATTTATTTTATTAGGATAAAAACAACTTTGTGATCATAATAAAAGTTTTCTATAAAAATACTCCTATTATATTCAATTTGTTCTTATACTAATTTATAAAAAAATTAACTAATTTATTCATTTTATATTTTATGAAAACCATATATTTACATAATTTAGGTAATAATATTCATAAAATCAAATTTAATGGGTAGGTTTTATACTAAATACTATTATTTGTTTTAATATGATATTATTGTTCGGTAACACTTGGTCTTGTGTGTTACACAATCAATCAAGAAATGTTATTGTTTCATGTAACAAAATATATCATCGGTGTTCCATGTAGGGAAATATAAAATTTCTATTTCATGTAGTGCACATAATCTAAACATAGTTCGTTAATGTAAAATAAACTATTTTTAGTGTTGTTTGAAATGGAAAATATCAAAAGGAATTAATTAATTCAAAAAAAAATCAAAATATCTCAAGGTTTTGTATTATTGAATCCAAAGTTATTAGTGATACCTTTAGTAGTTAAATACATATTGTATATAATTCTATTCATAGATAAAAAATAGATTCCCTCTTAGTTCTCATCACCTTTTCTTTATCATAAATGATTGATTGGCCAAAAGACATCATCTTATTTACAATATAGGACTTCTAAAGCACATTATGACCATTATTAATTATATATATAGTTATGATATTTTTATATACATTTAAATTTATGTAGAAAATACACATAATATATCCCACTTTACCTTGATTAAAATCAATTCTATATTTATTTTTTTATAGAGAAATACAATTTTTATCCTGAAACAAACAATTTTATACTTAACAGTTCCCACCATAAATGAAAATTAATATATGAAAACATTATTCTATAATAATATATTTGTGAAAAAAGCATAATGAAATTTATGTCCAATTAGAAAATTATATTATTTATCTTATTCAATTAAAATCATAAATACCCATAGTAAACTCAATTTTACATGAAATATACTTGGTTTCTATCATGTTCATTCAAATTAGTTAACCCTAATGTATGTGGATAACTCATAACACAATTATTTATTTATTTATTTCAGTCAAATGTGGAAAATTTAAATTCATTAATACTAAAAATAAGTATTTCAAATCATTATCATTATCAATCAATAACCGTTGAATTTTTATAATACCTTAACCTTATTACTCTTCTAATATGAAATAAATTCATAGTGTTATGTAATTTCATAGTCATTAGAGGATGATTAATACACAAAAAAGGTTCCAGACCTCTTTAAAATTTCTTGGATCCTTATAGCTCATTGAATTCCTTATTTCAGGAGTCATAGATAATGATATTAGTATTAATGGAAAGAGGAGGGAAATTAAGAATAAATATTAGCTATATATAATGATTATAGAATAGGGTCCCATTCTACACTAAGGTTTTTAGTCAGTAGATGAGGATGCAGCAGGGGGGAGGGGGTATGAAATGTCATGGAATTTTGGTATCTATGTTTCAGTGGTTCTGTATTTTGAGGGTGTTTATTCCATAGAGTTGAATTATGGAATGTCCTTATTATGTATATACATTAATTATATAGTATAGTTTTGCATTATCCTTATAGACCTTCTCCTAATTTAAAGGATGTGGTCCTAGTCCCCACTATGTTTATTCCTCAAAGATTTTTTGTGGTGTGTTATTGAACGATATATTACATTATGTCTTATTCTTTTCAATGTCAGCATCATTTTACTATGGTGTTCATTGTTGTATTGGGTGTTTATTTTTTTGTTTTCTAATGAATTCCTGAATCCCAATTGAACATTTCTATATCTCATAATTTCCTCTTAAATGATAGTCACCCAAGAGATCTATTTTTCCACTAAATATCCATTGATATCATTCATCCCATATCATATAGAGATCAATTTATGGTTAACTGGGGTGAGTTTTACCTTTTCCTCTTATGGTTTATTCTATATTTTATTTTTTTCCTTTTATTCGGTCTTTATATTTTATACAGTTTAATATTTTTCATTATCATTGATCTCATTTGATGTTTTTTCAAATGTTCATGGTGTAGTGTCCATAGAGTCAGTGATTATTTTTCTATGAGGTTATTGAAGATAAATTATTTTTATTCTTTTATTGTTCAATTATTATTGATATCCTGGTGATAGGGGATTAATTTCGTATCTTATTTTAAGTGAAATTGTGAGGTTATCATACTTTATCACATTGTGTAATTTTAAAATTAACCATAATTAAGAATAAAGTAGAATATAATAAATAACTCTATTTGGGATATAGTGATCATAAGTTTCTATTCTATATTGGGGGGTAGCCTCTTTTTTTTCTTGATAGTTTTATTGGTCACTAAACAATATATTATCATGTTCAATTATTAACATCCATTATATATTTAATATAAATTTATGTTATTATTTAATAATTATTAAATATCTTATTGTTTGTGATAGAAAATTTATTATGTTTCCTATAGTTGTAACTAATGTGAAATGAATCTTTTAACTCAAGAGAGTTACAAATTGATTTATGGTTATCAATAATTCATAGGGTCAAGTGAGCATGTTTTCTTGTTAAGGATACATTATTTTGTTCTAGGCCCTATATTCCTTGTTAATTAATTAATGATTTCTTGTTTCTTTATGTGTTTACTCTATATGTGATCCTTGATAAGTGACATTATGTGAGTTAAGGATAGATAGTATATTGGAATGTTACGGGAAATTATTCTTGGGTTGGTGGAAGTATTTTGAGATTGAGATGGTGAAAAAGATAGTTATATTCCTAGAGGTGTTGGGGATGGAACCAGGAATGATATTTCTGGTTAAATATGGGGTTTCTCATTGTTTATAGAAATGAATGCTTAGTTTCATTCTTGTTAATGAATTTTCATTAGTGACTACATGGATGGGTTTATTTATTCTATCAATAATTTCCCAATTATGTGATGCAGCTAGATGTACAATATTAATAAATATTTAATGGAAGCATAATATGAAACCTAGTGTAACTAGAATTATGGAATGAAAATTAATGAAAAATAATTTAGCACTTCATGTTTGTAATTCGATGGATGTCTTGGTTAATTTTTTAAAAATTATTTATTATGAAATTTTTTATAAATAAACATAAATTATAACTAACTTTTAAATATTTATATGTGTATATGTTATATATACCATAACAGTAGCTATTGAGTGTTTATGTCATGATAGTTGTAGTTGAGGTTATGGAAAGGTAGTTTCCCTTACTGTGGATTGTAATATATATATATATATATATATATATAATTTATTTAATTTCATATACTATCCCATTGATTCAGGTAGGGTTAATGACATCCAATTTACTCTAGGAGTGTTTTCCCCAACATCTAGGTTATCAAGGATAATAGCTTCCCAATAATTATACCTCACTCTCTTATCTTATGATTATTACTGTGTGTTGGTATGAATAGAGGTATTATTAATTTATGTGTTCATATAGGTATGTAATAGATTATTATTTTTTCACAGAAATGTATCTCTATATGTATTATTATAATGATTTTTATATGAATGTTTTGTGTAGGTAATAATCGATTGAGGTTTAATAAATGACGTATATTCTATGGTGGATCAATAAAAATACTTTTTTACTATATAAAGATGATTATATTGATTATTATATTATGTGACACATAAATTGATCGTTTTTATAGAGTTTCCTTTGATTTGTGTGGATTATTTGGATAGATATCTATCAAAATGGGTGATTTTTTGGAGAGTAGGGAGACTATGGGAAAGTGGTAGTGGGGTACCTTCATATTTACATAATGTTGGATATTATACTATTATATGTTTGGGATAATTTTTTAAGGATCCATAGTGAGGCTATGATCTTAGCATACCTGATTTGTTAATGAGTTAGTTTCAATGTTTATTAACTAGTATTCAGTTTTATTTATTTACATTAACATAATAGGCACCCAGGAGGATCCATATGAGTATAATTATTATGATAAATCCATGTATATATAAGTTTTTTATAATGTTTCAAGGAACTAGTTGGTTGTTAGGACAGACATTATATGATGGTGGGGTTGTTTTGGATTTGTTTAGGATTTGAGGTCATAATAGAGGATTCTATTTTGTACCAGTAGTTTTTTTATAACATCCCATTTTTAATAAAAATAGATCAATGTATTGGGATATTTTACATTATAATGAGATTTATTTTTTTATGTTAATACATTTTCTCTCATTAAATATATTTTTTAGAGGGAAATACCTCCCATTTGTCTGTATAAATACCCTCAGTACTAGTCTCTGAGACATGTACTATAAGGGTGGGCATCAGATGTCATTTTCTATCTTCCCACATTATTATGCATGCAGGGGTACCTTTTTTGGGAGGGGATAATGATACAGTGGTATCAAATTCCAAGCAGAGGTATAGGATTGTGTTTTAATGTCAGAACATATAATTACTACATGATCATATTTGGTGACATTGTTAGCTACGCATAGTATGTAATTTAATAAGGCGGACCATGTTAGACACAAATATTTGGTTCCCCCAATGATCCAATGTGCGGAACATCAATTTTACTAAGCCAACAAAGAAACATTATATGGGTTTTAGGGTAGAGACATAGGAAAGTATCCAATATCATTCTTCCCTCCCCTAGTGTTTGAAATGTGTTGGCTTTGGAGTTACGGTGAACATCAATTAATTAGTCATAAATATTCGATATTCTGATATTAGGAGTCTATAACTTTTTTTTCAGAATGGATTCAGGATGATTCCCATGTCAATTCATAATAATAATGTTTTATAGAATGTGCCAATATATCACCCTAAGTTTAAGGTTGATAGCAAAGACTCGTTTAGGGGGAAACTCTTAGAGTTTTATTATTAGAGATTATAGAATTAAATGAGCACTATGTTATATTTATTAAAAAAGGACTGGTTAGATACGGTGGACATAACTGTTAGTTAGATTCATTGGCATTGATGATTCTTTAGGGGAAATACTAGAAGTAAAATTTCTAGTTCCTATATGATATCAATGATTAATAAATTTCATGGGAGTTGTTCTGAGTTCAGTTATAAGTTGAGAATATTTCTATGGCAGCAAAGGTGGTCATACCTTAGGAGATACATACCCTTCAACATGGGAGTTCAAGTGTATTAGAGTTTGGAATCAATTATAGACCATTATTTTACATGATTCAGACTATCTACTAGTTGAGTAGGCTAAGGTAATGAATTTTGAGGAGTATTTAAGTCTATATATCTAGTGGTTTGTTTCCATAATTATTATACTAACATATATTGTTGTATTGGTTAGTGTATAGGTTATTGAGAGGATATTGGCCATGAAAATTGTTTTCATGGGAGTGGTGAGTTTAATATTCTCCAGGAATTATAGTTTTGGTATGGGGTTCTATGTTACCTATAAAAAAGTGTTTTTATATATCTATGTGTAAGTCTCATACCTCTTTTTCTTATTCTACTAGGGGTGTTAGATCTTATTCCCTTTCTCATGATCATGCATTTTTTCTTATAGATTACATGGTCATTAGTGATAGGAGTTCCATAAATTTTTGAATAGATATCATGTTTCTTGTATTACTCTCCTAATTTTGTTGTTACATAATTATTAATGGAGGCATTACCAATAGGATTCTACAATATATGTTCAGCACTAGGGATATAGGGTTTGAAGAGGATAACCCTGTGATGTTTCTCTTACATGGATAGTAGATCATGAATATGGAGGTGGTATTCATATTGTTTGGAGTGTTCATAGAGTAGGTCATGGTTTGATGCATTCTCTATATTTTCTAGCACTCCATGATCTAGATATCATTTGAAGAACCCTATAGTTTTTCTACATGGATAAATACCATGTTTGATTCGGGAGTTGAACACTCCATTTTACCCACACTAATTCATGAATCAGGGTTTGAGGTAAAGAGAATTCTAGTCCCCCTATAATTAAGCATTCTAGTTTGAGATTGAACTAATTTTTATAAAGAATGTAGAGATTGTGAGCTAGTGATAGGTTATCAACAATATTTTTTAGAAATCAAATGTTTGTAGATTAATACATAAAACACCACCCTCATCATGGATTGGTTGTATTCATTCCACAATCATATTTTTATTAGTTTCTAAAAACCAATTTGCGGGAGAGTGGAAACCTTATAAAAAAGAGTTCATGACCAACTAGGAAACACAACATCAAATAGAAAAATAGATAGGTGAGCCATTGAAATCCAGTTTAAGCCTATTATAAGTATTTCTCCGCAAAATCTTCCATAAAATCCATGTTACCTCTTTGTACGGATCTTCTGTAATGAGATCCTCAAACTAGATCAGGAGGTGTACCATGTTCTATGATGATGAAAGAGAGTCTTACTTGTTTTATGGATTGTCAATCCCTTATATAGGTGAGTGAGATTCCAAAATCTTATCCTCCATGGTGGTAGAGATGGTGTTTGAGTCCTTCATAGGTTCTTCCATTGGTTTTTTCAAGGGATATGGAAAATTAATTGAATTTATTTCCAAAAGATGTTTTGACACTACACTAATGAAAAAATATTGAGTTTTAGATAAAACTAAAATAGAGAGCTACTCTGATATTAATTTATCAATATTTGATTTAATATTATATATTGCATGAGTTTTGAAATAAATCCAATAATCACATGACATTAGGTTTTATTTGGATTAGAGTTTCACTTATGGATACCCTAGTTTTTTTCTAAATAAATGATGATTTATGTCTATGTAAATATATCAATTATCATCAACAGAATTATGTACCAACGAAAAATTTATACTCTCTTCCACGGATAAATGATTTATTTGATCAGTTGAGTGGATTTTGTTATTTCTCAAAGAAAGAATTTCAGTCATGATATTATCATATGCATGTGAGAGATGAAGATTTTTTGAACACTAATTTCCCATATCATTATGGGAATTTTGAGTTAATTATAATACTATTTAGTGTGGAAAATTCTCCATCTCTGTCAATCGGGATAATAAATGCAGTGTTAAAATAGTTTTCAGGTGGTTTGGTTAGTTTTTTTATCATTTATATATGTGCTCACTTCACATTTGGGGAAGATAGTATATTGTATCTATGGACCTCTTTGAGAGTTCATCAGTATCATCTCCTATTTGGTAAGTAGAAAAATTTGGAGTTTTGGGATCATGGTATTCATTTCATAAGGAATTTCATGGATGAGTGTTGTGTAATTTTTTATCCTTTATTGATTAAGGTGTTTGTTTCTTGGGAATCCCAAGAATATTGTAAATGTGTGATGTTAAAATATCCTTACAGGCTATTAAATAAGTTTCATATATGAATTATCTCAGATTGGGACTCCATTGACATCCTTAACCTAAAAGGATGCGGTGTTCTTATAGATTGACTAGTTCTAGGATACTATTCAATATATAAAGGAGTGTTTTTTCATCACCTCAGTTCTTTGTTTTCCAGTAAATGGATTCTAGTTCAGGTTATACTATGACGATTCACATATTATTATGGGATAATTCTCGATTCCATAATAGAATATTGTTTCTTATATATATCAGTAGATATGATGAAATGAATGTAATTATTATAACTATGGTTTTTATTTATTAGAGGTTATTTTTAACTTGGATGTTGTGGAAATAATATGTCATCAGTAATTTTTTTTTAGTTTTGACCAACCAAAAAGGCCTATGGTATGTCTTCTCATTGTGACGATGTTTCTGACGCTTTCCGTCAGGGAGCGTGCGCGCGTGCACATCCGTCACACAGAGGACGCGCGGCTTGTTGCCCTGCATTCCCACTTTCCAAATCCCGGTGGAATTCGCTCCTTGTTTAGGGACATCTGCTCCTTGATCAAAACATGGATGATGGGATTTTGGTTCTTCCTTCTGTGGATTCCTCCTCGGAACACGTCACCAAGTCCGGGTCTCCCTCATAGATTTAAGACGTGTTCATGAAACTCTTCCTGGTGCCATATCTTCATGGACACCAGTTAATTGTGATGCTTCCGTCATGACACTCCAAGGGGTCTGGTCGGGGTAGCAACCTTCGATTAGGGGAGTGGTCACATTGAGGCATCGTTTCCGTGTCTTGACGTTGGGGAATTGGCATGTCTATCTTCTATCCCTTATTATAGGGCTTCTCGAGGGCGTGGAAGGCCGAGACATCCCA
The DNA here is from genome assembly GCA_963277665.1 of Viscum album. Classification (NCBI taxonomy): domain Eukaryota; kingdom Viridiplantae; phylum Streptophyta; class Magnoliopsida; order Santalales; family Viscaceae; genus Viscum; species Viscum album. Next base: position 2,106,857,880 of record OY728122.1, on the reverse strand, counting down.
CATCGAACACGGGGAATTGTATTCCATAGGCATGTATCTGAGGTTTTCCTAAGATTCACATGTTTAACACAGGGTATACTGTGAGTTTAACATCCAGCAGAGATGGATCAGAACACTAGCTAGAGTGGGTCATATTAAAGAACCCCCTGGAGGGAACACCGATGTTGGGGCCGACACGTGGGTGGCTTCCCGAATGTTGTGGAGTGGAATGAGGTGGCACGATCCCATCAGGATGTGGCAGCCCGTGTAAGAATTAGGATGGGTGATGAAGTGAAGAGGCTTAAACCTTGTGGAGGCTTCCTACGTATCCATGTGGTAGGGAATCAAAGTCCACGTAGTTCGGGATGATACGGTGGGACACCTGAAAGGGTGACCCGTGATAATGAACGCATGGATGGGACCTAGAGGGAGTAAGACCTCTGGGTTAGGGTATGATCTTCCCGAGGCATGTGGGCTCGAGGGATAGGTCAGGATGAGACATGGGTGTTGGTCTTGGACCTCGTGTAGGATTCCTACGTATCCCCATGGTGGGGAATCAAAGTCTGCATAGTTCGATGAAATACAGTTTAATTTCATGCGGGAAGAGTCATTTGGGGCTTACGTTCTGAGACAGCCCAAGGATATGGGGTTGGTGAACTGACATGAAGAGGGACCTGGGGTCCAGATGGATGGGTCTTACGCTTTGAGACGGCCCATAGTGGTGGGGATTGAACCTTGTGATGGCTTCCTACATACCATGCCTTGGCACGGATCAAATTCCCCGTAGTTCGGGATGGATGGGGCTTACACTCTGAGGCGGCCCATGGTGATGGGGCTTGAACCTCGAGGATGCTTCCTTTGTACCATGCCTTAGCATGAATCAAAGTCCCCGTATTTTGGGATGGATGGGGCTTACACTCTGAGGCGGCCCATGGTGATGGGGCTTGAACCTCGAGGAGGCTTCCTACGTACCATGCCTTAGAAAAGATCAAAGTCCCCATAGTTCGGGATGGATGGGGCTTACACTTTGAGGAAGCCCATGGTGGTGGATGGATGGGTCTTATGCTCTGAGGTGGCCCACAATGGTTGTTGAACCAACGTGAAGAGGTCGGAATGACCGGGTGGTGGGATTGAACCTCATGGAGGCTTCCTACGTATCCTCGTGGCAGGGAATCAAAGTTCATGTAGTTTGGGTGGTGCAGTTTAACGTCATGAGGGACGAGGGCATACAGTTTAATGTCATATTGTATGGGGAATTGTCAAGGTCGATGCCTACTCTAGGCCCACGTGAGTCGTGCTTGGTGTGAGAAACAAGAAGTGGCATAGACCTGACGATCACGTCGCGAAGGGTGCGTCCGTGGGAAGCGAAGAGGGGATTACGTGTTGGGCGGCCCATGGTGCCGGGACTTACTTCAGGATGGAGGCCCGAGGGAGACAAAGCACATAGGGATAGGGATTTGGGACCAAAGAAAGGAGGAGTCCCACTTCCCATCATGCTCCCTACTGGCCCTGGTGCCGGGGAAGTACGGAGGTGTATGGGTGTTACCTTCTGCAAGAGGGGCTAGGGGATTACACCAAGGTGGCTGCCCTTCCCCCGTGGACAAACGCCGCCCCAACAAGGAGGATATCATCCCCTGTGAGGGGTGATCCCATCCCCGTGGAGACCAATGGGCATAAAGAATGCCTGAGATGGTGGGACCCTACGTGCGAGTCATGGGGCTGGATCACAGTTTAACGTCATGTGTTAAGGATGAGGTGCTTGGCAATTTAACGTCATGCATCTCAGACGTGGTGGGTTTACTCCGCACCCCTAGAAATTACATTATCGATACCCTCTACTCCTTGTGGGAGGGAAGGTTTCGGCAAGGCCGTAGTGAAGGGGGGTCGCAGAGCGAACCATAGAGGGGCCCACGTTAGCGTGGCTATGAGAAGAAGCAATAGCCATTAGCGTGCCTATGCGAAGAAGCATGAGGCAAAGCAACGCAATGGGAAAACTACCCAGGGGACCTTGAGGTTACTTTGTATGATCCTGGAAGGTCGTACGGGGAAACAACGCATGGTGAGTATGCCATGTGTGTTTGCACGGGGAATCCAGAAAGAGAACATTGGGTGCCTACGCAGGGAGGCACCCGGGGAGCATCAAAGTGAGGGGTCACGGAGGTTGCGCGCAAAGCAATGGTTGGCGCAAAAAACACCGGGATGGTTCGTAATCGGGGAAGAGGTCTTGCGCGTGGCTAGTAGGATCACGCACAAGGGATATGAATTGTGCGCGAGTGGCAAAGGCCACACCCAAAGTTAAGGCCGCACCCAGAAAAATGGATTGCGTGTAATTTGACTGTTCTGTGTGCAACATAAGGAATTGCATGCAAGGGAGGAACCCTGAAGGGTTTGGAATTCTGTTTAAGCCAGTGGGATCGCGCACAAAGGAGGATCCCGGGGTGAGGTGGCGCAAAAAGGATCAGTACCTGAAGTCCATCTTGCGCGCGCGGAAGTCCGATTTCACGCACACGAGATGGTTTGAATTCCTCAACCCTGAAACAAAAGGGCTCTCATTCTCTTTATAGGAATCTTGCGGCACGGAATTCAGGGTGGCGTGCAAAACTTGCATGCCAGAGACGGCGGTGTAGAATGTTAACCACACGGGTGCGGGCACGCAATTATTGCGTGCCTGCTCTGGGGACCCTTCGCGAATCCCGGACCCCTTCTACGCGGCACAATTTTTTCACATGCCTTCCCCTTTTTTCTGCACAACACTTCTGGGCCCTCCGAACCGGGTCTCCGGGTCCAAATATGACTTCTCTTTTTCATTTTGAAACTCCCTTCAGTAATTACGGACTTTTCGGCATCTACAAATTCCCCCCTCAGAATTGTATCGGCGATGGGTCGCAACGATCGGATTCTGAGGGAAACGCTGAAGCGTTGGGCTTCGTGGGCCCCCTGCGCGCAAAAAAATGAAGTGGCGCGCAAAACGCCGACTAGCGCAAAATAAGATTTCCACGCAGTGCGGAACCCCAGCATCACCTATAAAAGGGGCCATGGATCCCGTGCTCCATATGCAACTTTCTAGTGTGATAGGTTCTGAGCTCTCGTGTGTGAAATTGCCTCTGTGCTTGCACATAAAACCCGCTTTGGCAGCACATAATTGCTCCAAGTTTTGGCTGTATTTACACGCCAATCCAGGATTTTCCATGCCGACTTCTCTGATTTTGCGCTCATCTTCCGAATTTCGCGCAACACATCCAGATTCTGCGCAACACTCTCGAAGCACTTAGCTGGAAAAAGATGGCCGCAAACCAAGTGGATGAGGGGGAATCCGCCGCTTGCAGAGCTGAAATAGCGGTGAACGAGGAGGTTTACGGTGCCACAGCGGTTGTCTCCAACAACCATACTCTGTTCAATTTTCTAGACCCTGCCTAGAAGGAGTACCCTTTCTCCAACAACCTTCCTCTATAGAACTTCAGCATTTTGGAGGAGGTTCCGCTGCCGGGCTTCGAGGTTAATACACCGCGATCATGGGTGACCCGTGAGGATGACCTTCCCTGATACAATATCACCAAAAATGGTCATCCTACCAGAGAAACTAGGCACGTGGATGTATATTTCTTTAACCTAAGGACTAGGACCATTTCTGGGGGTGATCCTGTTGCGGAGAGTTCCCCAGCCCTCTACGCAAGCACGTTCCTTCAGAGCATCACGGACGATACTAAAGGCTAGCTTCAAGATTGGGATTTGTGGTCCGGAAGCAATTTCACCAGCGAGTGGGCCTAGGTGTACTGGGTTCGCCATATGTGTGACCAATTCAGGTCCGAGCTGTGGCACATTGGTATGTTTGAGGTAGTGTGGAAGTCGTGTTTCCACTTCTACCGCCAGTCTAAGATCGGGCCAGAGTTCTTCACTCGGTGGTCCCCTGACACCAACACATTCCATATTCACCATGGGGAAGTTGGTATCAGTCTCTGGGACTTCCACCGCATCGGAGGTATCCCACTGGAGGGATATCAATATGACGAGTTCCTTACCCCAATGAACACCTGGGAGGACAGATCACAGACCCCCATACTGACATGGCATCTACTGGAGCTGGCCAAAGAGAGGTCAAAGGTCAAGGACTTCCGGAAGGACATCGCCTACAAGGACTAGTTCAGCCTGTTCCTAGATAAGGATCCAGCGGTCAAGATGCTGGGACAGGTAAAAAGGTGCCCAACTGCGGCTTAGAGGAGCAAGAATGGATGGTACTGGAGGAACCTAGAGGCGGGGCAATACCAATCATGGGGATACCATGTTAATGAGGTCCGGGACCTGAATGTTTGATATGTCAAGTTCCTCACCACCTTCCTGAGCAGGTGGCTCTTACTGGTGCGGGACGCAAGGATTGGCGTCCATCCAGAAATCCCGATGATGGCGGGCACCATGGCTGCCAACAAAAGGTTTAATCTGGGGGTCCCCATGCTGGCTAGGTTGTACGCCATTCTAGGATGCATCTCAAGAGGGGGGTTGCCTCGGAGGGTGTGTGTCCCCTTCCAGATCTTCCATGTCTGGGTGGTGTCTCATCTTAGCGAATACACTTTCCCAAATTCCATTCGTCCTCCGGGCAACGGCCTGAGACCATATCTACTGAACATTGTAGAGGTCGCGCTGATGACGCTCAACGAGGTGGGAGTATGGATCAAAATTGGTAACCATTCCAACTTCAACTTCAGCTCATTCCCCACCCCGACCGGCCAAATGGTAGACAACGTGCAAGGCTCGCTTGAGCAACAGGAATACTTCCAGAGCATCCGAGGAGGGGTGCTTGTGGCTTGGATTGACAGGAAGATCATCTGCGACCCTTACGTGATGTCCCGATTCACCAGATAGTTCGGGTGCCTCCAGTGAATGATGAAGAGGGTTTTCACGGATGTCTGGGAGGAGAGTAATCCCTATGTCCTTCGCCAGATGTGGTTAATGTTCATAACTTATGGCTTTAGCGACGTCATTACCCTTCCTCCCACCGGGACTGACGTTGTCCTATCAACCGAGTATGCCGGACACTGGGCCATCGCATACCCCGAGTGGATTTTGCACAAGCGAGTTTGGAAACTCGAGACTACCCGCGTGAAACCTGGGAAACAATAAAGCAGGCAAGGTGCTGCTAGAAGGGGGGACCAGGGGCATGCCAGGTAGTGAGTCCTGCGTAAGCCGGGACCTCAGCAGTAGGGACATCGTATGGTGTTGTTGCGACCTCATCGCCCGGAGGAGGGTCACACGGGGCAGCCAGAGAACTGCCCAGGAAGCAGATAAGATACCTTCTCCAACCTTCCCATGATGCAATCTTCCCGGCATTGTGTTCGGCCTAGCTGACCCTGCGGCAGTCGATGAGCACTGAAGCCATCTGGAAGAAGATAATGCGGGATGGGATCCAGCTTCCAGAAGTCAGGCTCATTTGGTTTACCAACCGGGTAAACTTTCATCGACAGCATGCTTACCTGATGGCCATGGACATGTACACGCACCAACGGGGTCGGTGCCTGGATCCATACCTCTTAGTGAATGTGATTCTCGGTCAGGGGAATGATCCTGAACAGATGTTGTCATAGGATGATGATGGCGGTGACGAGTCGGAGGGAGATGAGGAGACAGAAGAAGATGAAGGATATAAGGGAGGGTCCTGATAAGGGAGCCTGCAGGAGAGTGGTGAGATCGTCAGCTCCATCATAGACATAACTGAGATGCTCGAGGTCTGTCTCTATCCTTATTTATCCTCCTTCTTTATACATTCTCTTCTACAATTTCTAATCCATTTCTCTATTTCACTCAGGATAATATAGGCGTTGTTCAGGCATCCCCAATAGAAGAAGGAGAAGAGGCGCTGGTGGGTCAGGGTGGGGTTCTGATGCCCATTATCGAACTAACAAGTGTTGAGGGGTCTCCTGCCACGATAGCTCCTGTAGCGACCAGAACACTGGAGGCTGATGCTCTGGGTTCTTGTAAGTCCCTTGCTTTACTACTGGTGCTTACTGTCAGAGAACTCTACAAATCATGATGCTCCCTATACAGTGATCTCGGTGTTGGAGGCTCGTCGGGCTACTGAGCCCGAGCCGTCCATGAGTGAATTAGTGGCGGACGTACCGCCTCATCCGGAACATACTTTCCAAACTGAATCGGCCCCAGAAATTAGTGAGCAGGGGGCGGCTGACATCAGTGGTGCTGTCATTGGAGCGAGGCCGGAAGCTGATGAAGGCACTTCCGCTGTCGGGGCGAGAGAGGAAGGTTGCCCAGACGCTGAGGATCCTATTCCTCAGGAAGGAATCACTGAGGAAAATCCGGCTAATGACCTGCTGGTTGTCTTCCCTGTATATCGGCCTGCTGATCCCAAAGAAATAGATGGTTCAGATTTGGAAGTGGACGAGGAGATCTGGATGACACGGCGCAAAGGGTGGAAGTGAATCAACATTTTCTCAGGCAGCCTCAGACAGATTGGTTGAGGCGGATGGGATCGCTCCAGACCTGGTTGTGTTTCCTGTGTGCCGGAGGGGCTGATGCTCAACGCCTTCATCTAACGGTCTGTGATTGCATGGCTGAGAAGATACTTGAGAGTAGTTGGTGCACCGACATTTCCCAGTGTCGGGAAGAATCGGTGAGCACCCGATTGTTCCTGAGGGCGGAGCAGGAAGTCTGAAGCCTCGAAGAGCAGGTGAAAGAGAAGGAGGCCTTCATTGCAACATGATCTAAGATCATGGAACAACTAATGGACCAACTGGCTGATTCCCAAGAACAACTGATGGAGGCGAGTCACCAGATGACCGTGCTTCAAACTGAACAGGCGCAGGCAGAAGCTAGGATTGGCGAACTATGCTCTGTGGCTACTGATGAAGAGAGAGTCTTCAGGGAGCGAGAAGAAGTCCTAGAGGCCACCATCCAAAGGGTAGCGGTGTTGGAAAGATCTCTCCATGAAGCTAACCCTTAAGGGCCCTGTTTTGGCCAGCTCATGAACTTTTTTCTTCCAATATATGGAAAACTCCATTTATCTATACCTTTGGTTTAACATGCTCATCCATAATCTCGAAATAAATAACAATTCACCTCTAAGCTCATGTAGGTTGTACCCAATGTGAGAAAAAAAAGATACTCGTATTATCATTTCGTTCGACCGTGGGAGGGTCAACCAAGCTTCGGGCATTAGAAATAAAACTCAAATTTCCGAGGAGAAGATGGAGGCCCAGATGAAGGGAGGGGACCTCAGACCGATCGATGTATTTTCTCTTCAATGTGCTCTAACGCACGAGTAGGGCAATGCTAGGGGCAGTGAAATCAATCCGAATAGAGGGGAATGGAAAATGTGAATCACATTACCCAAAATTTGGAACACGGTGAGGGTGGCGTGGCAATGAGGAATAACTGCGGACCATGTTCGAAACACAAAACCCGTGTTGCATTAGCCTGAAATGGGGACGAAAAATGAGAGTTGACCACTGACCATGTTTGTAACATGGGACCTAACTCAAATATCTTCCATCAGTATTCTGGAATGTTGGCCCAAAACTGCAGGCGGACCATAGGTCGAGCATCCATACCATTAGGGGGTCCCTTCAAATGTGATAAACTTTCCGGAACATTGGCCCAGGATAGCAAGTGGACCATAGTTCGAGCATCCATACCATTAGGGGGTCCCTTCAAATGTAAAAGAGGATGGGGATCCGAATAAAAGGGGGCACGCAAAGCGTGAAAGTGAAGTGGCGGTTTGTCCGAACAGAATCCAATACTCAAAAAATTTCTCCATCACAGTGGAAACGCCTTGAGCGGGCACATTAACCTGATCATAGATCATCCCTGCTTGACAGGACCTCTCAGGTGAGGGAACCATTACTTCCAACATCATTATGGGGCATCCTGAATTTGTTCACAGTAAATGTTTCACTTATGCAACTCACCGGAGTGTCAGGTGAGGAAAGGATGGGAATTGCAACTCCCTAGGCTGGACCCGGGAGAAAATGTCCGGGAATTCCTACGTATCCCATAAGGATGGGAATCAAGCCACATGTAGTTCTAGAAATAATATTAGTTTAAGGTCTTAGAACTCGGACCAGGGAGCTGTAAGGAAGGTGGGAAGCACATGACAAGGTGATTATGAAACCCGACGTGAATGAAGACATGAGCCTGGTTCCCATGTGTTCCTTAAGGAGGTAGCACGGTATATTACCAGTGCAAGAAATTAAAGAGTCGTGCGGGTCTAACCCTCGCACAAAAATAAGCGGCATTTGATGTTTCTTGTTTGTCCTTTAAGGTGCATGGTTTTATTTTGTGAAGCTACAAGCCTAGGATAGAAATTCTCGGTGTCACCACAAGAATCAAGCCATACACAAGCGTTGACAAATGGTATGGTAAATGACCAACACCCAACGTGAGATCCCCCAAGGTATGGTGAGGTCATCACAATGCGGTTCCGTTTTTCGTCATGCAGCCAGGATGATAATATCAGTTTAGGGTCATATGATTGGACTAGATAGTACGGTTTAAAGTCATATAGCTTGGATGTAAAGGAGTGCACACGATGTGATAAAGCATACCCGACGTAAATGATAACGAGGTTTGTATCATCATGGTGAGCAACTCCGAGCATGGATCCCCAGGCCGAGAGGCCGGTGAGAGCTGGAGAACAAGGGGCAGGAAGAGCTAACTCCCAGTTGAACTGGACTCGGAAGCATTATGTTTAGGTGATTCCACCTATCCCAAGGGGATGATAATAGAGCCATACATAATCCTTTATAAAAGATCATAGTTTTTTGTCTTAGAGCTCGGACCGCAGGAGCCCCGAAGAACGTTGTATCGCAGCTCGTCCCCCCTGTAGTGTGAAGGTGAACTGAGAGATAGTGCCAGGAGTGCTAAAATTATACTTGGAAATGATGGAGTGGGAAATAATGTGAATCATGAAACCAACATTTGAGGCCTGAAAGAGCTGTCCTGACAACGGAGGATTAATGCTGCCATGTTCGCAACATGGGACTTGTATCAATTTGTTGTCTGAAACCCTCAGGGGCGTTGGCCCATAACGGTAGGAGAGACCTTAGGCATGGTATCCATGCCATTTTGGGGGTCCCTTCAGGTGTTAAAGATAATGGGGGACAAATGAAGGGGAACATGAAGCTTGAAAAATGGATGGAAACTCTCCCAAGTTGAACCCAACACTCCAGTTCCTAGACCAGAGTACCCTTAAACACATTGGTGAATCACTGTAAAGAGTCAAGGGGCTCAACCTGAAAGGGGATGGACCTGAATTTTAAACATTTGGTCAGTCCTATGTATCCCATGAGAATGGGAATCAAGACACGCATAGTTCTTGAAAATTTAGTTTAACGTCATGCGGGATGAGCATGCAGTTTAAGGTTGTGCATGACTGGTGTCCTGTTTAAGGTCATGGTGGACTTGAATCCAGTTTAAGGTCATGGTGGACCTTTGGGTTGTTTAAGGGTCATGCGGGACCATCCATTTTAAGGTCATGGAGGACCATCATTTTTGGAAAAATATTGCTTAAGGAACTTGGAATTGGTGGGAGGAGCTATACGCTCACCATCCATGGTCACCAGGGAGTATGCTCCATTAGAGTACACCTTATGAACAATGAAAGGTCCTTCCCATTTTGGCTCCAACTTCCGTGGTTTCCTGCCAGGGATCATTGGCTCCCTGAGGGCCAATACCAAATCACCTTGAATGTAAGAGCGGAGATGAACCTTCTTGTTGAAGGCTCGAGCCATCCTTCTCTGATGCCTTTCCAAGTTGTGCAAATCACGAAGCCTATTCTTGTCTAGCGCTTCCAATTCAGCTAGACGGATTTCGACAACTCTATTCGGCGCTTTCTGGTCATAGACCGCTGTGTGAAATGAGGGAAACTGAATCTCAATGGGCAGGACGGCCTCAGTTCTGTACACCAGGGAATACAGGGTCACCTGGATGGAATTACGAGTCGTCGTCTGATAAGACCAAAGGGAATTGGGGAGCTTATCCGGCCAACTCTTATTGTTCTGACCAACCATATTTTGTAGAATGTTAGAGAGGGTTTTTTTAAATGCCTCGATCTATCCATTTTCCAGTGCATGATAGCGGGAATAATGGTTAGAGCGAATGTTGTACTTGGCATACAATTTCTTCAGCTTGGCTGCTCGGAAGTTGGTGTCGTTATCAGTGAGGATAGCGTGAGGTACTCCAAATCAATAGATGATATTGGAACTCATGAAATCAACGATAGAATGGGCCTTGATTTCCTTGAGTGGAATTGCCTCCACCCAGTTGGAAAAGAAGTATGTAGCGGTCAGGATGAACCGGCATTGGCGAGCCGTTGCCGGTGGGTAAGGTCCTACGACATCCAACCCCCAGACTGCAAAGGTCCAAAAATACTTGGTAGTGTGGAGAGGCTCTGGTGGATGATGTAAAAAAGTTAGCATGAACTTGGCATGCATGGCACCTCTTGGTGAACTCAATGCAGGCGTGGATCATGGAGGGACAAAAATACCCTAACCTCCGAATCTGGTGAGACAGTTTTGGTCCATCCTGGTGAGCGCCGTAGGAAACGGTGTGGACCTCTAGCATGACTTGTTGGATCTCAACTCCCTGAATACAACGGAGGAGAATACCATCAAACCTACATTTATAGAGAATCTGCCCAAGGCCGGGACCACTCTGAAGAGTAAATTGTGATGGGCGGCGTCGGATTCGCTCGCGCTCTGCCCGGTATGATGAAAGATTTCTATATTTGAGGTATTCAACCAAGGGTATCCTCCAATCATGAATCATCTCGATCACAGCACCCGGGGGACCCGAGGGTTCCGACGTAGAGGATCCGGCGGTGAGATGTCTTACCCACGAACCATCATCATCATCTGGGGTAACAGGAGATATGACTCTCTGGTGGGCCTCATGGATAATTAACTCATCCTGTTCGGGCTCTGCAAGTGATGCATCAAAACTATCCAAAGCATCTGCCCAACTATTCTGCAACCAAGGAATATTAGTAACCTCCGGCCGAGAAGGGAGATGAGCCATTAGCTGGATAGTATGCTCTAAAAATAGATCGAGCTCTGGTTTCCTGATGACATAGTCACCATTGATCTGCTTGATGACCAAATCAGAGTCCCCTTTCATATGAAAATGGGGCACGTCGACCTCGAGGGCCAGATCGAGGCCCGTAATGAGGGCATGATACTCTGCCTCATTGTTGGTGCAACCTTCCGACAACAGAAATAAATATTGCAGGATGGCTTGCGCCGGAGTAATGAAGACAACACCTAGGCCTACTCTATTGAGCCTAGGGTCATTGAGTCTCCTCCCAGTGGGGATCCGAGAGGCTCCATCAAAGTACATTTGACAACATGGGATTTCATGATCGACTGAGAGGATTGCCTCATCAGGAAATTCCCAGTCCAGGGATTGATCTGTGGAGGTTGGATGGGTAGCTAGAAATTCTATCAATGCCTGTCCTTTGATAGCCTTCTGACGCACAAACCTGATGTCGAACTGCTGGAGGATTACAGCCCACCGCTCTAGTCGACCAGTCAACATGGGGAGGTTCAGAATGTACTTCAACAGGTCTACTCGAGAGACCAGCTATACCTTGTGGTGCTACAGGTAATGTCGCAGTTTCTGCACGGCAAAAATGAGCGCAAGGCATCTTTTCTCGATGGGGGGGGTATCTGGTTTCCATATCAAGGAGCATGTGGCTGAGGTAGTAGAGGTTGTTCTCTACTTCCTCATTGTTCTTATAGGAAATAAGGGAAGCCAGGGATCATTCCAGGGCAGTCACGTAAAGGACCAGTGGCTTCCCGAAGATAGGTGGCCTCAAGACTGGAGGTTGGAGTAGATATTTCTTGATTTCCTCAAAGGCGTCCTGGCACTTCTCATCCCATTCATAGGTGGTGCCTTTCTTTATGAGTCGGGAAAAGGGCTTACACTTTCCAGCCAGATTTGCAATGAATTGGTGTATATAGGCTAAGTGGCCTTGATCATTTCTGGGTCTATCTCAATGCCTCGGTACCTGACAACAAATCCAAGGAACTTTCCATCCAGATATTTCTTGAATATGTGATGCCTGGCCCGCTGATAGGTGGAACCTGCATTCTTTAGGCCGAAGGGCATAACCTGGTAACATAAAGTACCTTGCGGTGCCTTGAAATCTGTGGATTCTTCATCCTCTAGGGCCATATGAATTTGGTTATACCCGGAATACCCATCCATGAAGGAGAGGGGTTGGAACCCGGTCGTGGTGTCAATCAACCACTCTGTCACTGGAAGGGTAAATTCATCCTTCGGACAGTGACGATTGAGGTCGCAGAAGTCAATACAGACCCTGATTTGTCCGTTCTTCTTCCTGAATGGCACAATGTTGGCTATCCACTTAGGATACTGGACTTATTTAATGAAGTTGGATTTGATGAGATTATCAACTTCGACCACGACCATGGCACCATGAGAAGGGTGCATCTTTCTAGGAGGCTGCTTGAATCCGCGATGACTTTCCAGAAGACCGAGATGGTGAACGGCTACCTGAGGATCCAATCCTGGAATCTCATCATAACTCCAGGAAAACACGTCACGGTGCTATTTAAGGAAATCTATGTATTGTTGCTGCTCCTCGGGGGGCATGTTGTCACTGATCAAGGTGGTTCTCATATCTATCTCACTACCAAGGTTCACCTGTACCAACTCGTCAACCGTGGCAGAAACACCTTCCTCAAAAGTATGAGGAGCATCCTCTAGATCCTCTTCTATACTCCTGGAGGGATCCTCCACAGGGGGTTACTTATGAGTTAACAGACCCCGAGAGAAGGCTGGTATCAGCTTGGGCGGCAGTGGTTATTTCCTCAGGGCACTTCGGTGCCACTGAGATCATAGTGACAAAGGCAGTTGACCCAATCCCATCTGGCCTTCGGCCCAAGGGGCCACACTTGATAATATCAAAGCATTAGTGGTGTGTCGGCCAGAGCCGACTTATTCCATCCTGTCAAAACAGGTAGGTATGATGGACCGTTGTTTCAATGAGCTAGATGTCTCGATACCTGATGGGAGTAGGGGGATCTGGGACCATTGAGTCCTGATTTGTATAAGAATACGAAGTGATATTCTGACGTCACCTAGATTTGGGAGCATGGTTCCCTTTTTCCCGGAAATGACAAAACACTTCCCCATTTCGGGGGTCGTGGCCTCCAACCGATGGATCGGGAATACGTAGGAATCATTCAGGTCTGCCCATGGGTCGACTTTAGCAGTGACGGGATCGACTCCACTTTCCTGGACTTGTTTTTCCTTGCTCTTGTAATAGTCAGCGTCCAAGTAGCGGGCTTCACAAGAGGCGAAAGGAGATTCATCACCTCGGAGTATCCCACTCGACCATTAAGGGAGTACTTAAGTAATTGGTGATACGAGGAGGGGACCGCTGCATGTAGTTGGAGCCATGGCCTAACCATCAACGCATTGTACATAGTGTCCTAGGAGACAACCATGAACTCGATGCTGGAAACCAGGCTGCCGAACTGAGTCTTCAAGCAGATCTTTCCAAATGGAGTCTGATATATCCTTTCATATCCCTAGATTCTTAAATCAGATGGATTCAGGTCGTCCTCAGATAACCCTAGCTTCCGCAGTGTCCATGTCGGGATAAGGTTGGTCCCGGAGCCGGTATCAACGAGACAGCAGCGGACTTCCGCGCCAATGAACTGGCTATTGATATATAGTGGGTGGATATGCCCCTGTATGGGGGAGCCCTCATCCTCCCCAGAGAACGAAATGATGGCCTGACATTCGGCATCCTCAAACACTTTAGTGTGAAAAGCCTCTACGGCTACTATCTCTGTCTCAAACTGGAGGGGGCTTCTTAAAGCCTCGGCGAGTGCCTTACTCATATATGGTGATAGATGAAGGGATTCAAGAATGGAAAGCCTTTCTGGGATACCGACAAGGTGCTTAAGAACATCGTACATTCGTGCCAGGCATGAACCTTTGCTTACAGGAGGCCGCTCTGCGTCTGGAGGCAAGGCGGGCCCTGCTGGCTGGACTGGCGGCTGAATGGTACTAGGAATATCTAGCTATTCACTAGTCGAATCCTGGAGAGTGGCTGCCAGATGAGGACCGAAAGGATGGGGTCGGCTGGTGGCAGGGTGAAGCTGTTTGTGGCACGGCCGATGTGGTTCCGCCTGATCCAGTAACACACACAGTGGTGGAGGCGGACCTGTCGACATCGGATGAAGGGGTCGTGTGTGCTAAGCTTTGCATTGGGCCTGCTGTCTGGTCTCAGCGGCGTGCACAGCCTGGCTGGAGGTGCCAACTGGCGTGCCCTGGTGACCCATATGGTCATGGTTCTGCCGATGTTGCCGACGACTGGGGACACTGGGAAGGTCTACCTGGCGTTCTCCATTGTCAGGAGTCAAATAGAGATTTACCAACTCTACGACGTTAATCAAAGCATACCCCGGACTATCACTTGGGGATTCATCCACTACCGGGTGGAGTCTTGTAGGGATACCCATTTTTTGGGGCATAAAGTCACCAAGAGTATGGTTCTACAACGGCATTGGCAGGGCGCATTGTTTCTTCTTGCGTCGCCGCTGCTTGCTCTTCTGGGAAGAGACCGGCTGAGACGACGATGTCGGAGTATTAACCGCAGCTTCTGAGGGCTCTGGATGATTTAGGCATGCATGGATGATGTCTTGGGAATGGGAAACTACCTTGCGGTCCATCCAGTCGTTATACTTCTTGGACCCGCGGTCGGAAACCTATTGCCATTCACCTTCATCGCCGCTACTACCATCTGATCTCATAAAGACACCTGCCACTTGTGTCGAGGCTGGGCCCAACCTGACTATATTGTTGTCAATCTAGTCTTGGATCCAGTCCTTGAAGACATATCATTGCTTCATGGTGTGCCCCAAGATCCGTTGATAAGGACATTAGTTGTGGTGATCAGTGAGATGCGCCTCGTCTGGCTTCCGGCACTCAGGTAGCCACACGATTCTTTGCTCCAAGGCACTGCGGAAGTATCCCGGGACCTGATCCTCATCAAATGAGTAGGTCTGGTTCCTTCTGTCCGAAAGGGGGGCTCTAGAAGGCTTCCCCTAATGGGGGGCCGGAGGAGCATGTCGAGGAGGCTGAACTTGATTATCTTGCTTAGGCGGTGGCGGCACGTTATGCGGAGGCACTTGACTATTTTTAGGCAGTCACTGCTGGGCTTGAAGTTGTGCCTATGGGGGCGGACCCCTATGGGGCTATGGAGCTAGCTCCACTGGTAGCAATTCTAGCTACCTGGGGGCCTCTACCTGGGCCACGGAGGTGGTCTCGGCTCTGGAAGCTCTCCTTGCTAAGATTATAGCAGGCAGTGGGCATGCCTGACTGGCCTGTTAGAGGGCTTCTTCGAGGCGTTGGTCCTTGTCTGAGAAGTCCTGGAACCCTTCGGGGTAATTCAGTGTGATCAGAGAAGGAACTAGCTCTGCCTTGACGTTCCCTATGCACATTGTCAGTAATTTCTCCTGAGTTAGTGGCATGTCAAGGGAGTATGTGAGCCCCTTCCACCAAGAGATGAAGTCTGCGACTCGCTCATCGGCCCTTTTCTTGCACCTAAATAGGTCTGTGATGTTCGTCTTTCGGGTTGTGGAACTAAACTGGTAGATGAATTTCCTGATAAGGTCCTCCCAGCTAGTCATGGATCTGAAAGGGAGCTGGTTGTACCAGACGAATGTCGGCCCCTCTAGTGTCTGAAAAAATCAACGGTGCTTGGCGAACTCCTTCTGCGCCGGAGTCCCTAACATAGGCCCACACCTTGAGTTGAAGTGGGTCAGGTGATGTGGCGGGTCTCCAGTCCCATTAAAGGGGGAGAAAGTGGGGTTCCCAAATCTTGGAGGTGCTAGCATATCATCCACCCATGCTGGGTACAGTTTTCCATCTGGTGGGATAGCCACTGGTCACGTTTCCAAAGCATCCAGGCGGGCAATGAGTGCCGCCATCGGATCATCTGGACGTGGGTCACTATCCTTATGGGGATCCCTAACCACAAGTGCATTGTCGGGCTCCTCAATGTGGTATACAAACTGAGCAGCTCGTGGGGTGGCTGGTGGAGAGACCCTTGGGGCGGTTAGAGGAACCCGAGCAGGGTCTTTTGGGTGGTCACGCCACTCAGGAGGGTTTGGGGAAACATATCACACCCTCTTTCCATGATCTCCGGCCTCTCCTCTATCAGCGAACATGGCATGATCGAGGTTTCCTGGGAGAATCTCTCTAAGGGGTAGTTTTTCCTGCCCCTACTGCCCCAGCCTAGGATCACCGTATTCGGGTCACCACTCTGCAATGAATTCAGCCAAAAGCTCATCGACCAACCTCTTCTTCTTAGCAAGTTGTTGGCATAGCGTGGCCTTCTCGGGATCTTCCTCCACCTTTTGCACAGAGGCATACGGGTTGGAAAACTTGACAGCCCCAATGTTCTCTTTACCCTTGCTGATATTCCAGCTAATTATTAATGCCTCAGTGGGTGCGGGGAGACCTAGGAGGTTCCTATGCTGACGAGTAATCCTCCCTGATGGGTCCAGTGGTGGCCTGTCCTCAAGGGGTAAGTCCCCATCAAGAATTTCCAGACTGTTCCCCTCTCCCGACAGATCGTCCATGTTGACTACTACTGCCCTCAGGGGCATGTCCTCAGAGTCTCCCAGTGATTCAAGCTGCCGGAAAATCCCACTGAAGAGAAGGGAAGCGTACTGACCCCATCCACGGATGTGCGCGTGGGGGTGGCCTCCTAGACAACTTTGTGGAGTACTTGAAAACTCTGAACGTATTATTGTTGGAGGGCTCTGTGGTGGCCAAGTGACTCAGGGTGCCGGACCGCAGGGAGCGTGGCCAGGTCGACCCGAAGACAATGCTCGCTGATATCCTCGAGGTGTACTTGGATCCTAGGATAAGGCACTTGCTAGTGTAAAAGATAGAAGTGAGTCACCCGGAGGGTCTGGCGGAAACATTCAAACTCCCCCGGGGTGAGCGATTCTAGTGTATCAAAATCTGACCCTGCGACCGACCAAAACTTCTTGGGGAAGTGGCCTTCTACGAGGATGGTCCAAAAGCTCCATGACTTAGGTTCAGGATTCAGCCCCTGATGGCCCTGCTCATCTACTGGGAGTGGTTGGGGATCTGGTAGCGGCGCCGAGGAAGGCTGCTGGGAAAGTGGGCTGGCCAACAGAGAATACAGTGAGCAGGCCTATTGGCCGCCGAATCCTAGGTCGTCCTCTAAGGGTTATAGTGACCTGGCCTCCATGTCGCGGTAGGATGGACCGGAGAACGGGCCTCCTGTCACAGTGTCGGTGATTTCCGGGGGTGTGCTATTTCGTGGCTCTTCTGCCATCAACCCCCAAAAAATCTGTCTTCCATCTCTAGCCGAGGTGGAAGGTGCATCCAGAGAGGCCGATGGTGACTAAAAGTTCAATCCCTGGGGGTACACCAAGTCCTCATCCTTCTAGATATACCTTTGGAGGTAGGTGGGGATCATATGGATCTCGCATTCGGGGAGTACGAGGCGGACGCACCACGTCCGTATCCCAACCCTTGACTCAGAGGACTGAGGAGAGGGCTCCATCGTCGTGTCGTACACCGCCTCAGAGTCTGAGAAACGGATAGGTCTAATTTTCGTCCGACCTTCCCTAGAATTTCTCTTACGGCGACGAAGTCCTGCATTCCTTCCCCTGGGTGGCTCCTCGGGGTAGGGTTGACTTCTGTCATGGAGTCCTCTGGCCGCACTGGTACTGGGGAGGAGAGGATTGAAGGATTGGGTGTGGGGAGAAATGGGGAAAATTTCGAAAGGGACACGAGGAGGACCTCCATGTGGGTGAGTGACTGGATATACAATGGCTCCATACTCGTGGCCTGTGGTAGGGGAAGTGACCCCGTACCCAGTGTAGTGAGTGCTGGAGAGAGCCCCACCCGGAGTGTTGCTGTCATGGGGAAGCCCCTTACCTATGACGAGGGTGGTGCCAGGTAGGCCTCCGGGCCATGGTTGGAAGCAGGGAGGTCCCACACCTTCTAGAACGGTTGCACGGAGTAGGACTTCACGCTGGATGTCACTACTAGGAATTGGTCTACAGTGGCCATTGCCAGTGCCGGCGACTGGGAGAGTCGACCAAACCTACCTGTGGGGCGGTTGGGGCCTCGATCCAGATCAGCCATATAACTTCCCCTGCTCAACGTGTGTAGGGGTTTGATGGTAGGAGTCAGCGGTGGATCGGGCCACAGTGGTCTCTGATGTTGATGCCCCGGGGTGAGCTTCTTCTTTCGCTCGTGCCCGACGCAGGCGTCAGGTCAGATGGGTTAGAGTCGGTGGTGAGGGCACATGGATTGCCTGCTCCTTGGCTCGGGGATTCGGGCGATAGTGCTGATGCAACCTAGCAGGGGCCCTTGCCGAGAACCCTTGAAGCAGGTCTCTAATTGGGCCAACCCAGACATCCCCTACATCGTCGGTGTAGGGGAGGTAGGTGTCAAGGTGTTCCAGGGATAAGCTCCCAAAATGGTTGAATGTCGGGGTGGGGAGCTACAGCTCCCTGCGCGGCCCTCAAGGGAGGCGTTGGCGGTGAGGCGTAGCTGCCTCGAGGTCCAAAGGGGCCATGTCCTGGGTGGGGATGACCCCCTCCTCCTCGTACATACGCACAAGGTTTTTGATCACCCTTTGTTGGATAATCTCTGATGGGGAGAGGGGGCGTGAGCACCCAGTAGTCATGGCGGTCGGAGCTGCTGTGGAGGAGGCAGACCCACACGAGGTGGCCGCGTCGGTAATGCCCCTTCCCCTATGCCAGTGGGCAGGTGGCGATCGAGCTCCGGATGTAGCGATCTGATTCCTGAAAGCAGGGAGATGAACCCATTAACACTGATAGGAAAATAGATCGACAACCAGTATCCCAGCGCCATTCCGTCTTCCGTGGTCAGTAAGAGGGATCCACGCTGACAACGTCGCAGAACAGAGTGCTCAACGTCCTGACTGTCCAAACCCCTGGCGGGTTTCACGTCCTAGTGCTGGGTGCCCGGACCTGGTGACATGCTAATCTTCCAACGCCCCAAATGCTACCAGTCTCTGTATTGAGGAGAAGAGATTCACGTGGGGTTCACCATTTTCTGTTTCTGACTCTTTCTACCGAGGCACGCGCGTGCACGGGCATCCATCACGCAGAGGATGCATGGCTTGTTGCCCCTCATTCCCGCTTTCCAAAGGCGGGGGAATTCTCTCCTTGTTCAGAGACATATACTCCTTGATTGAAACCAATATGATGGGATTTCGGTTCTTCCTTCCATGGATTCCTCCTCAGAACTTGTCACCTAGTCCGAGTCTCCCTCATAGATTTAATAGGTGTTCGTGAAACTCTTCCCGGTGCCATATCTTCATGAACACTAGTTAATTACGCTTCTTCCTTCGAGACTCTCCAAGGGGTCTGGTCGGGGTAGCAACCTTCGGTTAGGGGAGTGGTCACACTGAGGCATCGTTGGTGTGTCTTGACGCTGGGGAATTGGCA
The DNA here is from genome assembly GCA_963277665.1 of Viscum album. Lineage (NCBI taxonomy): Eukaryota > Viridiplantae > Streptophyta > Magnoliopsida > Santalales > Viscaceae > Viscum > Viscum album. Next base: position 2,106,838,405 of record OY728122.1, on the reverse strand, counting down.
TGTCTGTCTTTTGTCCCTTACTATAGGTCTTCTCGAGGGTGTGGAAGCCTGAGGCATCCCACATCGAACGCAGGGAATTTTATCCCATAGGCATGTATCTGTGGTTTTCCTCATATTCCCATGTTTAACACAGGGTATGTCGCGAGTTTAACATCCAGTGGAGATGGATCGGACTGATCAAAACAATATCTAGAGTGGATCAGATTGAAGAACCCCTTGGAGGGAACACCGATGTTGGGGCCGACACGTAGGTGGCTTCCCGAATGATGTGGAGTGGAATGAGGTGGCACGATCCCACCGGGATGTGGTGGACCAGGTAAGAATCAATATGGGTGATGAAGTGAATAGTCTTGAACCATGGGGAAGCTTCCTACATATCCCTGTGGTAGGGAATCAAAGTCCACGTAGTTCGGGATGATACGGTGGGACACCTGAAAGGGAGACTCATGAGAATGAATGCATGGATGGGACCCAGAGGGAGTAAGACCTCTGGGTTAGGGAAGGAGCTTCCCGAGGTGCATGGGATCAAGGTATAGGTCAGGATGAGACATGGGTGTTGGGCTTGGACCTCATGGAGGATTCCTACATATCCCCATGGCGGGGAATCAAATCCCGTGTAGTTCGATGAAATATAGTTTAATGTCGTGCGGGGCAGGGCATTTAGGGCTTACGTTCTGAGACGGCCCAAGGATATGGGGTCAGTGAACTGACGTGAAGAGGGACCTGGGGTCTAGATGGATGGGTCTTACGCTCTGAGAAGGCCCATAGTGGTGGGGCTTGAACCTCATGAATGCTTCCTACATACCATGCCTTAGCACGGATCAAAGTCTCCGTAGTTTAGGATGGATGGTGCTTACACTATGAGGCGGCCCATGGTGATGGGGCTTGAACCTAGAGGAGGCTTCCTACAAACCATGCCTTAGCATGGATCAAAGTCCCCGTAGTTCAGGATGGATGGGGCTTACACTCTAAGGTGGCCCATGGTGATGGGTCTTGAACCTCGAGGAGGCTTCCTATGTACCATGCCTTAGTACGGATCAAAGTCTTCGTAGTTCAGGATGGATGGGGATTACACTCTGAGGTGGCCCATGGTGGTGGATGGATGGGGCTTATGCTCTAAGACGGCCCACAACAGTTGGTGAACCAATGTGAAGAGGTCAGAACGACCAAGTGGTGGGATTGAACCTCGTGGAGGCTTCCTATGTATCCCCGTGGCAGGGAATCAAAGTCCACGTAGTTCGGGTGGTGCAGTTTAACGTCATGTGGGATGGGGGAATACAGTTTAACGTCATGTTAGATGGGGCATTGTCATGGTCTATTCCCACTCTAAGGCCATGTGAGTCATGCTCGGTGTGAGAAACAAGAGGTGGCAGAGACCTAACAATCATGTTTCAAAGGGTTCGTCCGTGGGAAGCGAAGAAGGGATTACGCGTTGGGCGGCCCATGGTGCCAGGACTTACTCTAGGATGGAGGCCCAAGGGCGAAAAAGTGCATAGGTAGATGGATTTGGGACCAAAGAAAGGAGGAGTCTCACTTCCCATCATGCTCCCCGCTGGCCCTGGCGCTGGGGAAGTACGGAGGTGCATGGGTGCTACCTTCCGCAAGAGGGGCTTGGGGCTTACACCAAGGCAGATTCCCTTCCCCCATGGACAATCACCGCCCCAACAAGGAGGATATCATCCCCTGTGAGGGGTGATCCCATCCCCATGGATACCAATGGGCTTAAATAATTCCAGAGCCGAGGGGACCCTACGTGCGAGGCACGGGGTCGGATCATAGTTTAACGTCATGTGTTAAGGACTAGGTTCTTGGAAGTTTAACATCCTGAAGCTCAGACGAGGTGGGTTTACTCCACACCCCTAGGACTTACATGACCGGTACCCTCTTCTCCTTGTGGGAGGGAAGGTATCAGCAAGGCTGTAGTGAAGGGGGGTCATAGAGAGAACCATAGAGGGGTCCACCTTAGCTTGGCTATGCAAAGAAGCAATAGACGTTTGCGTGCCTATGCGAAGAAGCATGAGGCAAATCAAAACAACCGTAAAAACCACCCAAGGGACCTTGAGGTTACTTCGTATGAGCCTAGAAGGTCGTACAGAAAAACAGAACATGGTGTGTATGCTCGGTGTGTGTGCTCGGGGCATCCAGAAGGAGCACATCGGGCGCCTACGCAGGGAGGCACCTAGGGAGCATCCAGGTGAGGGGTCTCAGGGGTTGCATGCAAAGAAATGGTTTGCACGCAAAACAATGGGATGGATCATAATCGGGGAAGAGGGCTTGCACGCGGCTAGTAGGATCGTGCACAAGGGATATGAATTGCGCGCGAGTGGAAAAGGCCGCACCCAAAGGTAAGGACGCACCCAGCGGAAGGGATTGCACGTAATTGGACTGGTTTGCGCACAACGGAAGGAATTTCATGCAAGGGAGGAACCCTGAAGGGTTTGGAATTCTGTTTAAGCCAGTGGCATCGCGCGCAAAGGCGGATCCTGGGGCGAGGTGGTGCGAAAAGGATCAGTACCTGAAGTCCATATTGCGCGCGTGGAAGTCCGATTTCACGCGTGAGAGACGGTTCGAATTCCTCAACCCCGAAATAGAATGGATCTCCTTCTCTTTATAGGAATTCGGTGGCGCGGAATTCAGGGTGGCACACAAAACTTGTGCACCAGAGATGGCGGTGCAGAATGTAAACCGCGCGGGTGCGGGAGCGCAATTATTGTGCGCCTGCATTGGGGACCCTTCACGAATCCCAAACCCCTTCTGCACGGAACAATTTTTTCGCGCGCGTTCCCCTTTTTTCCACGCAACACTTCTGGGCCCTCCGTACCAGGTCTCCGGGTCCGAATATGACTTCACTTTGTCATTTCGAAACTCCCTTCAGTAATTACGGACTTTTTGGCATCTACAGATGACCCAAACTTTTATTAATGAAAATTAATCTTGATCTAATTAAATGTCTAATTATGTAATATGGTTGTATAAAACATATTCACTTCTTTGTTTTTAGGTTTTTGGATTTTAAAATACCATTATGAAATGTTACCATAGTTAATATAGTCGTTGGAAAATTATCACATGATTAGTATAAATATAGCGCTTTAAATAATCCATTTTACTCAGACAAAGGCAGCGATAGACTCATCCAGTAGAATTTTTCCATGTGAAGCCCATTTTTCTGAGTTCAGAAATGATGTAGAGTCACTAGGCTTCACTCTTGACCAAGCCCATTCTGATCTTCAATACATTAAACTCAAACAGAACCACCTATGGGAGAATTGGATGTTAATAGAGATTACCAGCCTAGTGATGTTATCCAAGATGTCCCAAGAGTCTGTCACCATCGCACACCTTACCTTTAGATCTTATGTTAGTGTTATAAGGGGTTATTTAACAAGACCTTAGAACTATGATTAGGTGCATCATTTTTTCATATAATAAATAATATACATTTAATTTATTATTGTTACTTTGTAAAAGGTTTTCAAAACACAAATAGTATTTTAGTTAATATTAAAACTCATTTAAGAAATCTATTTTGATGAATTAATGGATTTTTGAATTAAATAATATTTTAATAAAATATTATTACTAAATTAATTTTTATTAAATATAAATGATTGTATAATTTTTATGAATGTAATTTTAATTTTTATTAAGGTTTGAAAGATGTTTTTGTCCAAACCCATGAATTTTTTATAAATGTCAGATTTTATTTTTAAAGTATAAATTCACATATTTAGAAAATTATTTAAATAAAATTAATATAATTTTTCTATTTATAACGTCAAAATCATCTAATGGTAAATTTTCCATAATTTTTTGAGGCAATCGAATATTTGGTAAAAAATTAAATACAGTTTAATTATATAATGTGTTTTATGACATCATAATGAACCAATAGTGATGTAATAAAATACTATAAAATGATTATTCAGACAATATAAGTTTTACCATTAAATTAATATGATATTATATTTTTTTATTAATTTTACAATGACTTGGTGAACCCTCCAAGGCTTATAAAACATTTTAACATTTTAAAATGATTTATTTGAGAGTGTGAATCTCCTCCAAATAAGAAAGCCCAATATTTTAATACGTTAGGCCATTTGACTTATAAAATAATGTTTTCTACTCCCCTTTGGAAAACACCATGGTAAAAAACCATTGTATGGTTTGTGGTTTGGATTAGATTAATGTGTAGTGTCCAAAACCTAAATAATAAAGAATTCCCTCTACTTTCCTATATAAACCCAATCAATCTATCATTCCTCTCCACTAAAACCATTTGGAGATCTAAAAATCCCTTCCCACCTCTCTCTATAATCCTCCTAATTCTCCCCAAGCTCCCAAGAAGCCTCTATCAATCCTCTCCCAAGCCTTTGGGATCACACTTCCAAGTACGGGATCCTCACTTTCCTTCCTTCTATATTTATGTCCATGTTTCCTTATATTGCTATTACATTTTATTTTCAATTAATAATGTTGGGGTATGATTTTCCACCTCCCCTATACTGACCTCATTATTTTTTGATGATGAGATACCTCTTTCTCTCTCATTAATTCCTTCTATGTACACCTGTTACCATGCCGAAATTTTGTAAAGGATTTCTCTCTCCTCATTTACATTCAAGAAATTATTTTATATTATGCATATAAATTCTATTCAATTTGTTGGGATATTATTTTCCATGACCCCTTGCTTTACATTTCATGTATAAGTGATGATAGACCTCATTTTCTTTCATCAACCCATTTTATGATTCCTATTTGACGTCGTTATGCTGTCGAAGTTACACCAAAAGTTTCATGCCAAAATCATCGTGTAAGAGAATACCATACCCATTTCTCAGTCAAGGGTATTAACCATTATGAACATGTACTAGTTGATTTAGGAAATACATTTATTTAGTCCACATCTATTATTCATGGAATAAATTATGATCTTTAATGAATAGATGTTGTATGATCTATGTGGAACACTTATGCATGAAATGAAATATTTATAAAGGATGTGTCTTGATGGTGCTCCAATGCATTGGGTAAAGATTAGTATAATGATACATCATGTTAATTGAGGTTTTACTCATTATAATTAAAGTTCAATGAGTGTTTACTCGTGATCCATGTGCAATGAGCCTTGGCTCATGCTAATATCATGTTAAATGTTGTTGTCATACTTCAATGTTATGATAATGATACTATATCATGCCTTTATGTTCATGTTTCTCTTATGCTCCATTGATATGCCTTTTTTCTAACATCTATTGTATTATTCATGTTATTCCTTGTTCACTCCCTTAACGGTCTTTATAGATCACCCTTTTCTTATGCATGTCCTCAGTTTATCCCATGCAATGCAAAGTACGAAGGAATGGTGTGGTCATGTAAATGAAATTTTCAATAAAGATGTTGTTATGTAATATTACTAATTTCCCAAGAAACTATACCTCTTGATCCTCATAGTTGTCTTAATTGCATGTTTATGTAATAAATCATGTTAAATTTTGTAATAAATAGGAGGTTTGTTAAAGTTCGTATTAGAGGTTAGGTTTAGTTATTGTGGGATTCGGATTATAAAACCCTAGTGAATGAATTAGGGATAAAACTAAGTATAATAAAAACATCCATAAATTTTGGAGAGTATAGATAGAGTGTTTTATCAAGAAAATTCATCCTTTTTTGGATACGAACAAGTAGAGGTGTCTCTGGTATAGATGTATCTTTGGGTAAAACCTGAAAACACCACTTTAAGATAGACTCAAATGAGAACTGGTGCATGAAAACAGGCCTTGATGCACACTTAGTTATGAAACTCTTAGCAGATATGGTTTGGTAAATTTATAAGCTTAGTATGAACCATTTTTAAGGGAATAAAAAATTCCCCTTAGAATATATGTTATGAAGTAGATCATTAATAACATATATTGAAGCCTATAAATTCATAAGTTAAGAAAATGAATGTAATTTATAAGTTATCCCTTTTTTCATTGGATTTCCCTTTATTTGTTACCACTAAATTTCCTTTTATTCCATCCAATGGTTGGTAATAGGAGGAATCGATCTAACAACCAATGCGAAGATTAATGTGATGACTGTTCTAATGAGATGCTAAATCTAATAGGAGTGGGAATTGAAAACTTTTTCACAATAATCTCTCAGTTAACTCATGTTTTGAATAGAAAAATTGGTCAAGAGGAACGTCCAACCCCCCCCCCCCCCCAAGAAATAACAAGCCATAATTGAGAGATTCATTAGACAAAGGCCTCCTAAAACTAATGGATCATCGGATCCCTCAATCGCCAAAAAAATGGATTGAATCCATTGAAAATATATTATCCATCCATCAATATTACGAAAAATAAATTTTTCTTCTGGTTTATTATCATATATAGGGTTAATATGATCAATAGTGGACATTGATCAAAAATACTAAGCCAGAGGAAGAGATCGAGGCATTGGATTGGAAGGATTCTGGGAAAATGATTTTTTATAAATATTTTCCTCACACCCTCTAACCTAATATGGAATGGGAATTACTTGATCTCATGAAAAAAGATGATGAATCCATCAGAAAGTATGAGGAAAAATCCACAAGGATTGCACGATATGCCTCCGAATTTTTTGTTACCCCCGAATGCAAGGTTGACCACTTCTTTGGTGGGCTAAAACCTAGCATACGAAAATCCCTACTGATTAATGACTTTGATAGCTATGATGAAATTGTCTGATGTGCCATCAAAGTATATATGGAGATTGGAGAATCTCATGGGTATCATGAGGATAAGAAGTGGAAAGTAGAATTTAATTTTGGTGGTCCAATGGATAAATCTAGTGGTGATAAGAAATTCCAGCACCACACTTTCCAATGGTGTGGAAATAAGCAACCTATAAATTTCTTGAAGGGGATGAGGAAATTATTTAGGTGTTGAAGAGAAGGGAACCTGGCCATTAACTACTGAAAAGAAAAACATGATGTTGTAACAGTGTAGAGGAACACTCGGTTCAACCCTCAATGCATTTTTCATTACTTCAACAAAAATGAACCAGGGCACTTTGCAAACTAGTTCCCTATGACAGGGGTTTTTGGAGGAAACCAAAAACCTCTAAGGCGGTAAGGGTGAGATTTCTCCACTACTACTGCTGAAGAAAACCCTGACAACAAAGTGGTGATAGGTACGCTAGATATTCATTCATGAATAGCGAACATATATTTTTATTTTTGTTCTATGCATTCTTTTATATCTCTAAAGATTAGAAAAACAGTCCCAACAGCACCACAAATCATGGATTTAAAGATGTTGTTGAGAACAAAAAATGGGGAAATCATTGAATCCCATGAATATAACTCCTCCACTATCATATTTTTTTGATTGAACTTCTTAATAAACCTTATCATACTCCCTCTAGTAGAATTTGATGCAATTAATGGCATGGATTGGATTTCCCTATATAGAGCCAACATAAATTGTCATGAAAGTGAAACCACTCTCCATATGGGGAATCAAAAACTAATTTTGTACAAGTGTATGGAGGATGATGAATCTTCTTTAGAACCATCTTCTCAAGCATCGATATTACTTCCCTATGAGCATGTGCATCTTTCTAAGATAGTTGATTATAAGGAAGCAACCATCCTTGAAGACATTCCTAGTGTGAGGGAATTCACTAAAGTGTTTCTAGAGGAATTTTCTAGACTTCCTCCTAGAAGAGATTTTGAATTATCGATCGATATTATACCTAGGGAGTTTCCAAAATCCATAATCCATATATAATGCTTGTTGTGGAGCTTGAGGAGCTAAAGAAATAACTACAAGAGAATTTGGATAAAAGATTTATATGCACAAGTGCTTCACTATAGGGTGCAACAGTCCTCTTTGTGAAGAAGAAGGATGGGTCAATGCTCCATTGAATTAATTTTCATGATCTCAAAAAAAATCACGATAGAGAAAAAAGTATCCTCTGCCACGAATTATTGACTTTTTTGATCAGCTACATAGAGAAAAATACTTCTTGAAGTTGGATCTGCGGTCGGCATATTAACAAGTAGTGGTGAAGATGGAGGATATCCCCAAGACTACTTCTCATACAAGGTATAGGCACTGTGAATTCATATTAATTATTTTCGGACTCACTAATGCCCCAGCAAACTACCTGGAATTAATTAATAGTGTCTTTAGATATTACCTCGATAAAATTTTTGATATTCTTTATAGACGATATTATAATATACTCCAAAACCAATGAGGATCATGAGGAGAATCTAATCACTATACTAGATACCTTGTGATAGGAGAATCTCTTTTCAAAGTATAGTAAGTGTGAGTTTTGGTTGATGGAGATCTCATTCTGGTGTCATATCATCACAAGTAATGGAATATATATGGATCTCTCCATGGAAAATTCAATTGAGGGATAGCTGAGGCCAACATATGTGATAGATATTCCTAGGTTCTTTGGGTTAGCAGGATATTATCGACATTTTTTGAGAAATTTCTCAATATTTTTAAACCCTCATACCATGTTAACTCATAAGGGAGTCAAGTTTTCCTGGAGTGAAAAATGCTAAGATATTTTTAAGGAGTTGAAATAGAGGATTATCACTCTGCTCATGCTCACACTACTAACAAGTGGAGAACTTTTTGTGGTATTCATTTATGATTTGAAGAAGGGAAAGGGCTGTGTATTGATGAAAAATTTCATTGACTAGGATTCAAGGCAATTTAATATTCAGGAGAAAAACTATCCAACACATGATCTGGAGTTGGTTACATTAATATTTTCTTTAAAAATTTTGTTACATTACCTCTTTGGGGAGAAGTTTGAAATATATATGGATAAAAAAAACCTCAAGCACATATTCACACAAAAATATTTGAACATGCGCCAAAAAATATGGTTAGAGCTGATCAAAGACTATGACTGGTCAATCCATTACCACCATGGGAAAGTGCAAAAGGTGGTAGATGCTCTATGTAGAAAGGACCAAACAATTATATCATTGATGAAAATTTAAAATGATCAAATCTTCTTTGATTTGTTGAAGATGGACATGGGAATCATAAATAATGAAACATCATAAATCCTATCACAAATGATTGAACAACCATGTCTTTTGGAAAGGTTGGAGGATTCTCAAAAGGATGATGTGGGAATTTAGAAGAAAGTGAAAACTATCAAAAAAGGGAAATCCTTCGATTTCAATGTTAATGAAGAAGGAATTGTGGGATTTAGAAAAATATTGTGTGTTATATCAAATCCAGAGTTAAAGAAAGAACTTTTGGATGATGCACATAGTTTTAATTTCTCCATTCACCCAGGAAACACAAAGATGTATCGAGATCTCCAACAACATTATTGGTGGGATAACATGAAGAAGGAGATCACTAGGTATACATAAAAGGGTCTGGTATGTCAGAAAGTGAAGGCTGATAGGAAGAAGTCTAAGGGGGTGATGCAAACATTACCCATACCAATATGTAAATGGGAGAACATCACCATGGACTTTGTCACCGGACATCTAATGACATCCAAAAGGAAACAATTCTATCTAGGTTGTTGTGGATCTTCTTACAAATAATTCACACATCATTGTAATTCTAAAGGATTTCTCATGGGATCAACTGACACAAATATACATCTAAGAAGTGGTAAGGGTGTATGGAGTACCACTATTGATTTCATCCAATCAAGATCCAAGATTCACCTCTGAGTTCTGAAAGAGTCTCCAACATGCTCTAAATACTGAGTTGAACTTCAGTACAGCTTATCATCCTCAAATTGATGGCCAATATGAGCGGACCATCCAAACACTTGAAGATATGTTGAGAGCATGCTCAATTGACTTCAAAGGGGGATGGGATCAATATATTCCTCTAGTTCAGTTCTCTTACAATAACATTTTCCACTCAAGCATCCAAATGGATCCTTATAAAGACCTTTATGGGAAGAGGTGTTGAACACTGACTTGTTGGGATGAAGTTGGGGAGAAAAAACTCCTAGGTCCAAAAATGGCCGAATAAATGGTAGATAAGGTTAAGACCATCCAGCAGCACATTAAAGTTACTTAGAGTCGAAAAATTAGCTATTCTGGAAATCATTCATGAGGAATAGAGTTTGATGTCAGAGACATGGTATTCCTCCACATATCACCAAGGTATAGAGTTATGAAATTTTTTAATAAATGAAACCTTATTCCAAGGTACATAAGCCCTTTTAAGATCCTTGATCTCATTGGAATAGTGGCATATCGATTAGAACTCATACAAAACCTATCTCAAGTACATGATGTATTCCATGTATCAATATTAAGGAAGTATGTACCTAACCCATCCGATGTACTCAATCCATATGTGGTACCACTAGATAATGACCTCTCATATGAAGAGACGCCGATAAAGATCATATATCATTGGGAAAAAGTTCTATGAAATAAAACAATTCTCCTTGTCAAGATGTTGTGGAGAAACAAAAAGTTTGAAAATGAAACATAGGAATTGGAAGATGTGATGATGTAGAGTTTCCCTCATATTTTTTAGTGTGCTAAATGGAAATTTCAAGGGTGAAAATTCTTAAGGGGGGAAGACTGTAATGACCCAAACTTTTATTAATGAAAATTCCTCTTGATCTAAATAAATTTCTTATTATGTAAAATGGTTATATAAAAAATTTCACTTCCTTGGTTTTATGTTTTGGGATATTAAAATAATGTTAATAATTGTTATCATTGCTAATATAGTTGTTGAACAGTGATCATATTATTAGTATAAATATAGGGCTTTAACAAATCCAATTTACTCAGACAAAGGATGTGATGGCCTCATCTGGTAGAGTGCTTCATACGAAGCCCATTTTTAGGATCTTGGAAAGAAGGTATCGTCATTGGGAATCACTCTTGACCAATCCTAAGCTGAGCATCAACACATTAAGCTTAAACATAACCACCTTGTGGTGAAGTGGAAGTTAATAGAGATTACCACCCAAGTGATGTTATTCGAGCTGACCCAAGATTTTGCCACCATCGCACACCATAACCTTAGGTCTTATTCTGGTTTTATAAGGGATTATGTAACATTACCCTATAACTATGATTATGTGCATTATTTTTTTATATAATAAATAATATACATTAATTTTATTATTGTTACTTTTTAAGTGGTTTTTTAAACACAAATAGTTTTATTAGCTAATATTTAAATTCAATTAAGAAAACTATTTTGATGAATTAATGAATTTTTTAATTAAATATTATTTTAATAAAATATTATTACTAAATTTCTATTTATTAAATATAAATTATTGCATAATTTTTATGAAAACAATTGTAATTTTTTTAAGGTCTGAAAGTTTATTTTTTTCAAAACCCATGAATTTTCGATAAATGTTGGATTTTTTTTAGAAGTAAAAATTCACATATTTAGAAAATTATTTAGATAAAATGAATAACATTTTTTGGATTTAGGACATAGAAATTATATAATGGTGAATTTTTCATAATTTCCTAAGATATTCAAATTTCTGTGTAAAAATTAAATAATGTTTAATTATATAATGTGTTTTATGGTATCATAATGCCCCAATAGTGATGTAATAAAATACTATAATTGGGATATTCTTCCAATATATTTTATATTTAAAATAATTTGTTTATAGATATTTTTATTAATTTTACAATTCCATTATGGATCCTCTAAGTCTTATAAAAAAATTTAACATTTTAATATGATTTCCTTGAGAGTGTGACTCACCTCCACAAAAGAAAGAATAGTATATTAATAATTAAGGCCATTTCCTTATAAAATATTATTTTACACTCCCATTTTATAAAAACATGGGAAAACCCAATCTATGGTTTGTGGTTTTGATTATTTTAATATGTAGTGTCCAAAACCTAAATAATAAAGAATTCCATATCCTTTCCTATATAAACCCCCTCAATCTCTCATTTCTCTTCACTCAAACCATTTAGAGATCGAAAAAACCCTTCCCTAATATCTATATAATCCTCCCAAGGCACCCTAATCTCCCAATGGGAATATCTTAAGCCTCTCCCAAGCCTTTGGGATCACATTTCCAAGTAAGGGATCCTCACTTTCCTTCATTTCTTATTTATGTCCAAGTTTCCTTATATTGTTATGCCCTTTTATTTTAAATTAAAAAAGTTGGGGTATGATTTCTTACCTCTCCTATACTTCCCTCCTTATTCTTGAATTATTATAGGCCCATTTATCTCTCATTAATTCCTCCCATGTACACCCGTTACCATGCAGAAATTCCATTAGAGATTTATCTCTCCTCATTTACAATCAAGAAATTATTTTATATTATCCATATAAATTCCATTAAATGTGATGGTATATTATTTTCCTTGACCCCATTACTTTCCATTTCATTTATAGGTGATTAGAGACCCCTTTTTCTCTCATCAAACCATTTCAGGATTTCTATTTGACATCATTATGCTGCCGAAGTTACACCAAAATTTCCATTCAAAAATCATCGTGTAAGTGAATACCATACCCATTTTTTATCATGGGTATTCACCATTATGGACACGTAATTATTTATTTAGGACTTAAATTTAGGTATTCCACATCTCTTATTCATGGAATAAATTATGATGTTTAATGAATCCATGTTGTATGATCTATGTGGCACACTAATGCATGAAATGAAATGTTTATTAAGGGTGAACCCTGATAGCGCTCCAATGAATTGGGTAAAGATTAGTATCATGATATGTAAAGTTAAATGAGGGTTTTCTCATTCTAATTAAAAATAAATTCGGTTTTAATCATGCTTCATGTTCAACGATCCTTGGCTCATTCTAATATCATGTTTAATATTGTTGCCACACTTCCATGTTATGATAATTATGTTATATCATGACTTTATGTTCATGTTTATATTATTCTCCATTGGTATTCCTATTTCCTAAAAACTATTGTATTCCTCATTTCAACCCTTTTTCCTTGCCTTAATAGGCTTTATAGCTCACCCTTTTCTTATGCATGTCCTCGGGCTATACCATGAAATGCTAAGTATGAAGGAATGTTGTGGTCATGTAAAATATGATTTCAATAATGATGTTTTATTTTATGTTCTATGTTGTTATGTAATGTTCCTAATTTCCCAAGACACTAGACCTCTCGATCCTCATAGTTTTCATAAGTGCAGTTTTATGGAATAAATCAAGTTAATGTGTGTAATAAATATTAGGGTTGTTATACACATATCATGAATGAAACCTGATACATCGACATTGGATGGAATTATTCAAATATCTATAACTTCTATATTGAATATATATTATCCAAGGGTATTTTTGTTGATGGTATTATAATCATAGTGATTCCCTATGTTACTATAGATATTTATAGAGTGTGATAGAAGTTCACCCCATGAATCTTCTTGATGTTGGATAGGATACTGGTAGAGTATTCCACATTCATATGATAGTGCATTCACATTAGTGTATCAAGTGGTGGATTCATAGCCTAGGTATTCTAAATTAGAGGTTTTTTAGATCAAGTTATCCTTTTTGATTCACATATGGATGGAATGAATATTTTCAATAGTGAGTTTTGTTTCTAGAAAAGGATTTTGGGCCCCTTGATGGCGGGTATGGTGGTTCTACAAGAGCTTCACAGCATGCCCTATGTTGTTCATCCTAGTAGTATAGTGGTGTGTCTTGTTTTGAGATAACCATTTTTTTGCCTATGTTTCGGCATTTTGTTACAGAGTACATGTCTAGATGTTTACTATCCTACAAGGTGATGACTAACCATCATTTTCCTGTTGGTTTTCGCTATCCATGGAATGTTCTTCAGTAGAAGTGTAAAGAAATTTTAATGGACTTCATCACTAGTTAACCTCACATACATGGTGGTTATGATTATAAATGTTTAATCATTAATCATTGGAAAATTATAATCTTATCTATCTAGGAGTAGATATCAATAGTGGTTTGATCAAGGAAATATCTATATGAGGTGGTGAATCTTCATAGGTTCCTGAGGATTATCATCTTTAACCATGATCCATGTCTCACCTCTAGGTTGTACGAAGATCTTTAGAGTTATTTTGTAAATCAGTTGTTCCTCACTATTTATTTTCATATACAAATGGATAGTTAGGTGGATGGAACCATCATGACTCTTGAAGACATATTTTTCTCTTATGTCATATATTTTAGAGTTTCATGCGTGAGACACTTATATTTTTTTCATTCATAAAATAATACCTTATAGTAACCAATTAGTATGGAACCATTTTAAAAGTTATATATCCTACCATTCCATTTTTATTTGTGATGGACTAGGGTCATGTAGTAAGTAATTATATTGTTGAAACTAATGAAGAACATGAAATAAATGGTGAAAGTGATTCATGATAGGATGACAGTGGTGTAGGACCATATGATGTATTATTCTTATCATATAAGAAGAAATATAGAGTTCAACAATGGATATTATGTGTTTTATAATGTGACTTATCATTGTGGAAATTATCAATTTCTCATGGGAACATTCCTTCCCTTTGGATTGTAGGTCATTTCATGGTGTATTTACATTTTAGATCCATTACATATTGTATACCACATACTCTTTAGATGATATAGATTCATAATATATTTCATGTGTAGAAATTTCTCTAATATAACCATGATGATTCTCACATCATTTACTGGGTTAATATTGATGTTGATGATTATATAACTTTCATGGAGTAGCCTATGGAAATTCAGGAGCACTAAGAGATGTTTTCAAGAAAAAAATTCAGTACCATTTGTTTATGTTATTTGGAAACCTAACTTTGTGGAGAAGATTGAATTGGAATACGAGTCACAGATACATTCTTTGTCACTTCTTTTTTTATTAAAAGTTATTATTATACAGAGATGTTTATTGATGTTGAAAGTTATCTGGATTATGAGATAATAATATCTTCACTGATTCTTTTTTATGGTCTTAGTCCTATTTGACATGTATATATATTTTTATAAAGTTTGGGACTAGATGATAGTATTGGATATTTTTTTTCAATATTCCATTCAATTAGATGTATCTTCTCCATTTATGATTAAGATTTTGAAAGATATCTCATAGGGTGGTTGATTTTATGAAAATTTTTCTTCCATTATCTCAGAGTTTGATTTTAATTATCTTGGGTGAGAAATTTTTAGGGTTATTAGATATAAGGGACCCGTTATTTATAGACTATAAAGTTTTGTGTTTTAGGTGATGGAGTTTCTAAAATGTTGCTTGGATAATGAAGGTGGGGAGTTATGAAAAAAATTCGTCTACATAGGAGGATTGGAATGTAGAGGTTTGTGATATTCCATGGAGTCTAGTAAAAATATGATGATGAGGGATGGGTATGGGTTGAAAAATACAATCCAAGGAGGTATGATTTCATGGTTCTTCCATTATTAATAATGTTATATTGTGGAGTTGAGTTACACCATATCCTTCTTCAATGGAAATTATAATTATGTCAAATACTGATTCCTTCGAAATTTGGTCTTTATCCTAATTTATAGGATATATGGAATAAAACATTCAAT
Organism: Viscum album; assembly: GCA_963277665.1. Lineage (NCBI taxonomy): Eukaryota > Viridiplantae > Streptophyta > Magnoliopsida > Santalales > Viscaceae > Viscum > Viscum album. The sequence goes on along the minus strand of OY728122.1, from coordinate 2,106,822,846 downwards.
TTTTATTGTGTGAACCATTAAACTAGAGTGTTTTAGTAAGGAATATTTCCTTACATCATTGTTTTTTCCCAGTTCAGTTTATCTTTTTCATGTTTTAGGGTGCTACATTACAGTATTCAAATTTATGGTTTTACATCAAATTCCCAAAACCCCTTGGAACATATCTTTATTAAAACATTTTCTCTCTAATAATATCCTCCCATGAGTTTTTTTGTGATGTATTTTGAATCCCATTAAATCAGATTCATACCATGTCTTTTTTAGATTGATTTATTGTGATAAAAGGTGATTTTCCCCAATTCCTCTTATAGTTTATTCTCCATTCAATTTTTTTACATGTTCTATCATTCAATGATATGGTGGTTTATCTCCATTATTTTTACTGATTTGTTTTCCTATTCAGTGGTGTTCTCATTGTGCCTCACCTATAAGTACCATAAATTACTTGTGGGAGAGTTGACCATTAATATGTGGTTGTTGTTCAGATATCATTTGAATAATGTTGAAATCCTTGAAATAGGGGGTTCATTGATTCTATTGTTTTAAGTGAAATTTTAAGGTAATATGGATTTAGATCTATGGGTAATTGTAGAATTAAATTTAATGAATATTAATTCATAATTAATTAAATACTTTTTTGGTTATAGAAATCATAAGTGTGTATACTCTATTAATGTGTTTCCCCTTTAATGTTATGATATTTTCTTATTTTTTTATTATATTGATTTGATTTATTAATAAGAAATGAAATTTGATAATGAACATAAAATTAGAAATTATTTATGACTATATAATAATGTGGAATGTTTAATATTTATCATTATTCATTCTATTTGATGAATATAGAATATTTTATTAAATCATGTTTAAATAAAATATTTTCATTGATAGCTGATAACATAGGTTTCTGTTCGTGGTAACCTATGTTATATTATTCAATAAAAATAAGAAGATAACCAATTAGTTGTTTTCTAAAGATAATTGTTTTTGGCCAAGTGAGCCCGTTGGATTATAAATTTTGGATTCCATAATTCTATGGCCTTAATACACTACTAATTTTTTGTTGTTTTCTTTCAACCATGAGTATTTCCCCTTTATTTGAGCCTTTCTATTCAATAATATTGGAGACTGGGATGGGTAATGCTTAGGGGTGAATTGTCCAGGGATTCCTAGGTTTGAGGTTGAAGTTGGATCCAAATATAGAAAGATGGATGAGGATATGCATAGTGTTGTTGGGAATGGAACCGGGACTGATTCAATAGGTTAATACTTGAAATTCCCATTGTTTTTTGAATTGAAATATGGATTCATTACATTATAGTGGTTTTTTTGGAGTCCATATGGTGGGGTTTATTGTTTCCTTGTTTTCTTTCCATACATCGGGACGTAGCTGGATGTGCATGTTTTATGCATATTTTAATGGTAGCTTTTGTTGATCCCTAGATTACATGGAATTATATAATGGTAATTATTGATAAATAACTAAACCAGTGGGATTAAGATTTTTATGGATGAATCGATTAATGTGTTTTTCATCAAGTATTGTGAAATATATAATACAAATAATTAATTGGATATCCCTTTGAAATGTTTATATGCTCATATCTCATCTAATATATAATGGTAGTATATAGGTTTACAATAGATGATAACAATATGTGAGGTTAAGTCGTGGTAGTTTCTATTAGTGTGGTTAGAGAGAGAGATATATCCTATATTTTATGAGATTTCTTATTATACCCTACTATTTTTCGTAGGGTTACAGACACCTAGTGCACTCTGGTGGGTGTTTTCCCCAACATCTAGGTTAGTGAGGAATGATGGTTGGCTACACCCTCTCCCACACTCTATTCACCTAGGAGTATTATTATGATCTATTATTAAAAATGGGTACATTTTTGTATATATTTTTAGTGGGATGTAATTCCTTATTGTTGTTTCACAAAAATGTATCACCATATATGGTATCGTATAAATAAATATAGATTTTATTTTTATATGATGTGTTGTTATGAGGAATAAAACATGATGTACAAGAATTGGTGGAATTGAGTAACTATTTCTTTACTATTTGAATTTAGGGATATTGTTTATTCGATTATGCATCCCATGAGATGTGTGTAATTTTAAAATTACCATTGATGCATGTAGCTTATTTAGAGAGTGGTTGCTTAGATGTATGCTATTGTGGTGAGGGAGGAAAACATATTTGGACATTGTAATGAGTTTCCTTCACTATTTTATTATGTCATAAATTATACTACTAATTTTATGTGATACATTTTAAGATATGAATGGTGATTATTTTAATATAGAATATATTGTTAGGTGATGAGTTAGTTCTAGTTTTTATTTGATGTAGTTTACTCTTCTTTATTTACTTATACACTAGAGGATCTAGGTAGGATCCTACTTATTATACATATTAATATCACCCGAGATATATATAAACTATTTTAAGGACTTTAGGAACTTATTTTTGGTTAGGTTGGGAATTTCTAGCTTGTTTAGTTATTATGGAGTTATTTTGGTACATGTGGTTTCTTTTATATTTTTTCAATTATTATAAAATTACATGTATTTATTAAGATGTTATAATTTTTTTGATATGTATTTGGTTAGTGGTATTATCTTATCAATAAATTCTTAAGTTCGTGTATGTGGTAAATACCTATGATTTGTTGGTATGACATGCACATAGTGTTAATCACTAACCTATGGCCTATTATTGATAGGCTTAAGGTGTCATTATCTCATATCCATCATTTCTATCATAGGAGGGGTATAATTGGAGAGAAGGAGAAATGAATATACATGTCAAACCAACATAATACTCATTCTTATATTCACTCTATAGTCCTCTAAATTTGATCATTCATGCCTCCCTTGCAAACATGCCCGTTAGAAAAGTTAATTTTATTATTCAAGAAAAATATAAATTCATATAAACAAAATATTCATATTGAATTTATTTTAAAATAATTAAATATCCTTATCCTAGACCATGTCATCTTCTTTATTTTATCATCAGTGTGCCTACAATATATTGGATGAACCATAATTATGGAACTATATTTAGATGATAACACCATAAAACATCAAAATTGTATTCCCTAATTACTGATAAATTTATTTTCTTCATTATAATCTAATATAGTTTTCCTATGGTTTTTTCATACATGATACATAATATTATTCCCATTTTTTCATATTAGAAGATCATGTTATGAAATAAAAACTATAAATTAGAGTTAAATTCAATTATAACTAAAATAAAAATAATGTTACGAAGTTTAATGCACTAGTATACATTTAGCTAATATATAATGATTAGTGGGATATAATGTATTTGAAGGCTGTAGTGGATCAATATATTATCAAGGATTGGTAGGAGCCAATTCATTCACTAATGATTATAATGTTGTGGATTACATGTTTGAATAAAATAAAGATTAAATTTCAGATATATAAGAGAATATGAAAGTATACAAGAAAATGATGTCAATGGAAAAGGATAAATGTTATGAGTATCCATCATGAGATATGTGAATGTAATTTTTGAATAAGATACATTATTAAATAAAGGTCAACGGATGGGTTGGATGAACCGTTTGGTGACTCAAGTGGAATAATTGGATGAAAACGTGTGGTAGATAAAATATATGGTTTAATTTCTAGGTGTTAACAGGTATGGTGGGTTCTCTAGGTACAATTAGTACCACCCTAGTTTATTTTCTATGATTCTCAAATCTATTAATATTTTGACCATATAAAAATTTAATTTATAAAATATTATGAATAAAATTTAATTACAATTTTATTATTAAAATTACATTTAATTTATTGTAATTAATATATATTATAATTTTTATACTCCTTATGATAGAAAAAGTAGGTTGTCCCACCACTTAGGTTCATTAATCATTCCCTAATAACATTTACCTATTTATTTTTTCAACATGTTTAACAATATATAATGAAATAAAATAAACATTTATGTAAAATTTTATCAATAATGGAGAAGAAAAATAAAGAATAAACAGTGGTATAAAAACACTAATTCTTTAAATATTTCTAGAAAAATAGTGAAACATAGTTCACAGGAGATTACTAGAACTTATAAATTGGCATGGTAAACAAGGAATAAATATGGAATAAAATTATCAAGGAATGTATATTATCATGTAAACCATTATTTAATTAGATATATTTTTGTTCATTTAGGTTAAGTAATTTTGGTCATTGTTGGGTCCATTCATTATTTGGTTCAGTCAATATTATTTTAGGATATTTTATTCACTTTAGTTTAAGTCATTTGGTTCATTTTTGTGTTATAATATTTATTAGTTTTTTTATTTTTTTTATTTATTCATTTAGTAAGATCATTTGAATCATTTTGGGTTACGTTATTTGGTTCATTTTAGTCATTTGGTCATTTTTTGATTCTGTTCATTTAATTCATTTTTTAATTTATATAATTTTTTATATGATCCTTTTTAATTTAGTTATATGATTTTGTTTATTTTGGGTTATATGGCATTATTAAATTTTTTTCATTCAAGATTTTCATTTGGTCATTTTTTGGTAGGTAATTTGGTTCATTTTTGTATTAGGTCAGTTGGTTCAGTCTAGAAAATTGTCAACTGGGTTAATTTATGTCAGATCATTTTGTTCATTTTTAGGTAATTTTTTAGTGATTTAATTTTTTTTTCTTAGTCCAGCTAGTTTACTTTTGGTATATGTATTCCATTCATTTTGTTCATTTTTTAGTTTAGGTCATTTGGTTCATTTTGTGATGAGGTCATTTTTTGGTTATGTGATTTTTGTTATTTTAGGATAATTATTTTGTTTAGTATTTGTGTTATAATATTTGTTAACAAGTTTATTTATTCAATTGGTATTTTATTTAGATCGTTTGGATCATTTTGGGTGAGTTCATTTAGTTTATTTTGGTCATTATATTAGGTCATTTTCCAATTTTTTTCATCAAGTCATTTGGTTCAATTATGCATCTTTTCTTTTTCTTTATTTACAAATTTTTACAATTTGATATGTCATTTAATAAATTTTAGTTTTCTTAATTTTTTATCATATTTGGATAGATCATTCTGTTCATTTTTGGGCTGAGCTATTTAGTCATTTTTTTAAGGGTTACAAAATTGGATTCATTTATGGGGTAGGTAATTTTGAGGATATTTTATTTGATTCATTTTGGGTTAGGTAATTTGGTATATTTATTTGATAGAGAACATATTTATTTTTTCATTTGGTCATTCGATTAATTTGGTTTCTTAATTTTGGTTTAGGTCTTTTGGTTTGGTATGGTCATATAGAAAATTTTGGGTGATTTCATTTTGTTATTTTTTGGCCAACATCTATTTGATTATTTTTTAATTTATTCATTCTATTAGAAAATTTAGTTATTTTTTCAATTATTCCATTCATATTTTTCATTTGACTTGGTCTTTTTGAAATTTATGGACTATATCATATGAGGAGTTTTTGGATTAGGTCATATTTTTTACATAGTCATTTGGTTTATTCTGCGTTCATATGATAGCAAATTTGGCATATTTATTTATTAGAACATTTGGTTCATTTTTTGTTATGTTATTTACATTAATTTTTTTATACAATATCTAGTCATTTGGTTCATTTCTACGTTTTTTCATTTCATCATTTTTGGGTTCAATCATTTTTGAGTTATATAATTTTGATTATTTTAGGTTTGGTCAATTTGATCATTTTTAGGTTTGTTTATTTTTGTCATTTAGTTATTTTTTTAATTGATTAGATCATTTGGTAAATATTGGTTTATAGAATTTTCATCATTTGATTATGTCATTTGGTTATTTGTTTGTTATGACATTTGGTTTATTTTTATTTAATTTCATTTGGTTTAATTTTTTAAATTTCCATTTATTTAGTTCATTTGGTTCATTTTTATATTTTTTATGTGGTTCATTATTATGTCATAAGGTAATTTTTTTGGTGATTTGGTTAAATTTTAGATTTTTTCGTTAGGTTCATTTTTGGATTTGGTCATTCAATTTATTTATTGGGTCAGGTCATTTTTGTGTTAGGTTAATTGTTCAATTTTTGGGTTAAGGCATTTAGTTCAATTTTAATAAATAGTGTTTCTTTATTTGGAAACTCTGTTAAGTCATTGATTCTTTTTTTTTAGACCAATTGGAATATTTTGAGTTAGTTCATTTGGTATATTTTGGTCATTTGGATCATTTTTATCTAATAATTTCCAAACCAAAATGATGTTAAAAGATCTAGACAAAAGAAATGTACATGAAATAAAATAAAATTATATGAATTTCAATTAAACAGAAAAATAAATTTAATGAAATTACTAAATTCTAATTAATTTCAACCAAAACAAGAAAAACTATAACAAAAACACCATTACAAATAAAAACTAACATAAAAATATAATTTTTGTTTTTTGGTTGAGTTAGATGTTGTAAATAGTTTTTATATATGTTTTCATCACATTGAGAGTATTAAATCAGATTCATTAATATTTAAAACATTCAATATAGAAAAAAATCATCTAGTAGAACGAATATAATATTCTATAAGGAAACAAGTGTTTATTAATTTCTTTATACATAAAAAATGCAGCAACCCAAAATTTTGGAAATTGAATTCCTTAATTACGTACCATGTGAGTATCATGTCTGGCATGAAACACTGGACAAAAATAGAAAAAATAATTGTATTACCATTAAAACAATTAAACTATAAATAATCACCAAATGTATCCACTTTATAAAAACTATATAATAGGGTATAATAAAACAAAGGCCATATTATACATGGAAATATATATTTTCTTTTGAAATTATATCAGATGATATTATATATAAATTAATGTTATCTCTTTTAGATGTTTAATTTGAAAAATTTATCAACATTTTTTGTTTAATAATGTTCATTTATCTAAAGAATAATTTTTGGGATTTTTCTAAAATATTTGATTTTTAGTGAATACTAGAAAATATCAATTTTCAAAATCATGTATCCTTTAAATTATAAGAATAAAATAAAACATAGGAAACCTATTTCTTTTATAGATATATACATTTAAAGTAGGATTATATATGATAAAATATCATGTTTGAATGACAAACCTATATATGATATATTATAATATAATTAGTATTTTATAAAACATTGTTTCCAATAATCTAGCATTTTAAAATTAGTTTTTAAATAATAAATAAAATGAAATTTATATTATATTAAAAATAAACATGACCAAATTATATTGAAAAACCCATATTACATTTGAAAATAAATATTAAGCTATATTCGATAAATATTAGTTACCCTTGTAAAATGAAATTTTTTGAAGAATAATATTTCCCTTGACGTTGTGTATTTATTTTAAAATTGGATATTTCAATTTTAAATTTAAACAATAATATTTTGATTAAATAGATGTAAAAATTATTTTATACTCATATATTTGTTAATAAATGATAAATAATATTAAGATCATTAAATGATTAAAATAAAATTTTCTCATTAGAAAGATTTTTTACAAAATTAAAGGTTTTGAATTAAAATTTTATTTTACCTTATATAGAACTTGAATTAGGAAAAATGGAACACAAATTTTTATTTATATGGTCAATTTTTTATAATGGGGGTTTATATATATTTTTTAAAATAATATAATTGACAAATGTAATATTTAATTAAGAGAAATAAGTGTTTAAATGACTAATTTATAGTTTCTCTAATTTTACTAAAGGAACATTACCTTCATACCTTGAAATAAAAAATTAAAAAATTCTTACCTACAGGTCAGACCATCCTTCCCTCACCATTATCACCTATCATTCTTTCCATTCTATTTATACCCCTTGCATAACAATATTTTCCAAGAAATAGTCCATCTTATTTACCTAAAAAGGGGGGTCACTTCAACCCTTTATATACTCTACTCCTCTTATGATATTTAATTGAAACTATAATCATGTTTTCTCCCCATCATGTCCTTTAAATTATGTAATTACACTTATCTCAACAATATAACCTATGTCCCTCAATTATAAGGCCTTCATCAAGAGGATGTTCGAGGTGTCAACGTAGGTATCACATCTTCTTTAAAATTTATTTATTTTTATTTCCATTATTATCAAATCATAACCATTATATAATAATAACAATGACATAATTAGTGTGTTTATATTTTATTATAATAATATTATAACCAATATTTACTCTCTTTCATATAATATGATAAACAAGAATATTCATTATTGTTATTGTTCAAATTACTACCTCCACAAAGTGATGCTGTTAGTTGTTCACCACCACCCATCGTATATAGACTTAGCAGTGGAATTAAAGAATAAATATGATATATATAAAATATTTATGATTCTAAAATTGTCACTTAATATCCACCTTCACATATCTTATTCATGGGGTAATTGAAATACAAATTGTGTGTTGTGTGAAGTACCACCTCCATGTATAAACATTTTTTGTTTTCCATCCCTTACAAACACGGATGGTTTTAGTTTATAGTGGAGGATTATATAATATATATATATATAATTCATATATATTGTCATTTTTTATTTTGGATTACACTAAGTGTGATGATCATTATAATTTAATCTATTAATATTGGTACATAATCCAAAACTATTTCATTACCATTTTTCATTCATGAAATGAGACTAAAATACCATGTAATAGTTTTATAACATTATATGTATTCATCAAAAATATTGTACATTACAATTTGTTTTAAATGATGATATTTATAAAATGGGGAAGATAAACATCACTTTCATGAACCTAGTTCCAAAATGTTAAGATTATTATCCCCTGATGTTGAAAAGAGATTACAAAAATCTAATACATAAAGTGAATTGTGATCAAGGAAGTGTTAAATATAAATATATAATAATAAGGTGCTAAAATATGTGGTTAATATTATTATAATTATGATATATGAGGTTAAATTCTTCCTTTTAAATCAAGAGAATTGTTATGGGGATTGGTAACTATAAATTCTTTCTTTATGTTATGCAATTCATTATTGAAGATGGCATTTTTTGGAATTTCCATTTTTATCATTGTTGTTTCCTTATTTTAGGGAGATTTTTTTTGACCAATATAGATGTTAGAACCCAGTTATTATTTCAGTTACATAGCCTTTTATTTCAATAAATTCTTGGTTTAGATGTCTAAATATGGAATAAAGTGAATGCCCCTTGAGTTCATGGAGGTAGTAAGGGTGTTCAGGGCTAGTTCGGAGCCTAGAACCCATATTTGGGGTGAAATGGGTGGTGTGTGGTTAGTGAAAACCATGTGAATTAAGGTGAATAGCCATTTATCTAGGTAAACTATTTTGATAGTGTATTTGTTCATGTTTAGTCAAAATATGATGGTAAATTGTGTGGGTGCCTCTTACCTACACTTAACCATGCACAGTTGGCACATGGTTTTTCAAATCGTGCACCTAAACCTTGAACCCCTATACATTTTGGGAAATCTAATAATTTTAAATTAAATTAAAATATATTATAAATATAATATTGGTTTCATCTCCCACTCAAAACATTTGAGCTTTGGAAGCTCCCTTTATGCTTAAGGTAGGATTTGAGGTAATTTCTCCATCTGATCTTTGAATCAAGACCTGTCAGAACCATCAAATCTATCTCAGTCAGTTCCCCACTTATTTTGGTTAGTCTCTATTTTTCTTTGGTATTGATGACACTATATAGGTGAAATATTATTTTTTCTATTATTAGGTTCTTTGTTTGTTCATAAATTTTCCCCCGATTGGAGCTAAATTAGAAGCTAATATTGGACGAACTCTCAACTAAGGACCTTAGCTGTGTGGTTTCATGCCATTCACTTAATATCAAGTTATTTAGATATGATGTTGTGTTTCACACCCATTTTCAGGTTTTCACCATGAATGAAATTAAATACTTGAAATTTTTAGCATGTCTTATATTATTAGAGATGTCACTATTGAATGATTATATGTTGAGTACCTTGAAAATGAAAAAAACCCTTTGGGTGCATTAAATAATTTAACTAGACCTCCATGGGTGGGTTTTGGAATTGGATGCCTTAGGTTGTTCCCTTTACCCCATTCTTGGGATGTTAAGTGTGAATTGAATTATGAATTGAATTGAAATATCAGGTGAATTGTAATTGAATGAAATAACTGGAAGGGATAGATGAACATGCCCTTATAATTGGATTTTTATAGCCTGATGAATCTTTCCATTATTGGTTGATTTGAATTTCCCATGTGAGTTAAATTGATGTTATTCCAGGTAATGGATGATTAAGAATGAATCTCTCTTTAAATTGTTATTCCCATGTGAAATAGATATATAATATGTCAGGTAATAGTATATTTGTAACACCCTGAAATTTTATGAGAAAGATTCTTTATAATTTTATTGATGTCTTGTGTTGTATGCTACACCAAGATTAGCATGTGCTATATGCAACAATGTATTAGCTTGCAGTATACGCAACACTATTATTGGATTGTTTTACGCACAATTTCAAGTTCCTTTGATATAATTCAACACTAAATATAGATTTTGTTCAATGAAATAAGATTAGATTATGTTATACACAACACCAAAGGAATATTTCATACAACACTGACTTGGATTTCATTACATGCAAAAGTGACCTTCCACGATGGCTTGCGTTGTACGCAATACCGAGTTTCACTAAACAACAATATATTATTATAATATTGTTATGAACTAATCGTTTTGAATAGTATTAATCACATTTTGAATTTTATAACATTATAATTCATCTTACATATTTTCGAGAACATGGTATGAGAACAAAATTAATTTTTCAGATAGAAGAAGTATTTTTCAGAAAATGCAGTTTTGTTGCATTTTGATGGCGCACCCATTTTAAATATACTTTTTGACATGTTTATAAGTTCAATTTTACAAAGTAAACTTCTTATTTTGAACCAAGATATAAAAATTTATGTTTTGATAAATTTTTGACATTATTCTAATAACCTTCATATTTTGATGAATAGTAAAAATACGCTAAATTTTAATTGAAAACAACTTTTTCATCGAGATAATTTATATAGTAAAATTATAATATTAAATGGTTGTAAAGTATAAATAAAATATATTTTTACCATTTAATATAATGTATGTAATTATCATTAATTTTACAATGAATTCATCAGTAAAAAGATTTCAATCTTTTTCAATGTTTTAAATTTTAAAACATGTTTTCTCAAAAATGAGATTAATTTTAAATTAATTACTGAATCTTCTGTGCTTTGAATTTGGAAAAATGGATTCCATATTTGGAATCAGTAGGTCAAAATATGTTAATAGGCTACTTTTATTTTTGGCTATTATGAATAGTAACTACGGTAAATTTTATTTACCGTAGTTAAAGATAAATTAGGTAATTAAGGGTAAACATAATATTATAAAATTACTCTAACACTTGTCTTAATATAATTGGATGATCATACTTTGTCCTAAAATATACTTGGGTTGAAATTTTATCTATTGTAACCCACTTGGATGAGATTAAGACCTTTAATTTATTTTATTTAAAGGAAAGTGAAATATGTCTCACTCAAACTTTAATAATTAAATTATTTTTAATATAAGGTTAAACGAAATATAAATTTGATTATAAATACTAATTTAAAATCTAATTTTTTTTTCTTTATCATGGTAATTTATTTGTAATTTTTAATAAATATATAATTATCTTAATATCTTATACGTTAATAATGCGGAAATTATTTATTTAGTGAAAATTCAATAATATAGTTTTTAGTAAAATAATAATACCCATAAAAAGGCCCAAACACTTGACCAAAACTTATTGGTCGAGTATATCGACACCATAAGCATCCATGTGTCGAATTGTGGACCATTTTGAGCCTTATAAAAAAGATTATGGCAATTTTATTATTTTATTTTAAATGATGTCAAAGTTGTCACCTTCATAATTTAATACAAATAACATTTTAAAAGTTGGGTTTTTAGAAGCTAAATTCGACTCAAAGTATTATTATGAAATATATTATATTTCTCTTCATTATAGTATTTTATTTTTAATTTTTATGCAACCAATATGTATATTAAGTAATTATACAAAAATGTTGTTGTAATTATTTTATTAGGAGAAATATTAAATAAATGGTTATAAAAATATTAAAATAAATATTATATGAACTAATTAATGTGCTCCAATAATTTTCTAGATGAATATGACATGTTAGGAATCTATTAAATATTTTTTTCGACTCTATCATCAGTTTGGATTTTATTTAAATTCAAATAAATGAATTGTGTCAAAATTGACACTATTGATATTTTATAAAAATAACATATTATTAAATTGTTTAAAAATCACAAAAATATTTAAAAATTAAAAATTGAAATTTATATGGTCGAAAATGTCATAAAGTATCCAATTATGGGAAATTAACAACACATAAGTAAGTATTTATAACCATTTAAAATTTAGAATGTTACTACCACAAATAAAATTAAATAGATTAAATAAGGATAAATCAAAATGATAAGGTTTAAAATAAAATCCAAACATGTATAAATTTGATTTTTTGATGATATTAAAACCCTATATTATCTACTCTTCTAATTTTAGTCACTTTGGAAGTTTTTAAGTGGGTTTTGATTTTATTATAAATTAATATTGTGGAGGTTTCCAAAAGTGTCTCTCTACTCTCTTATAAAAGGGCTCCTCCTCCCCCTTCTCTTCAATCCATTTTTGAGCTTTCAAACTAGGCCAAACCCAGCCCATTTCCCTTCTCAACATACCTAGAAACATACTAGAGGTCATGGTCTTCTTCAAATACCATATTTAGTGCCCTAAGAGGAGGTTTATAAGAGGTGCGTCGAAGAAGAGGTAATATCCTTTACCGATTATTTCAAACTTATTTCTTCTTCTACTTCCTCTAGATGATTTGACTCATTATTAAGTAATAAATTCAGTAAAACTAGTATACCTATATGTTATTATTAATATGGAACAACCATATTTCACCTTACATCAATCCTATGAAAAATGAAATCACTGTATGTGCGTACGTACGGCTTACCGTCTCCACGTCGTGGTGCAATCTGTTTTTCCACCACCACCTTACTTGGATGGGTATAATGGTGGAAATAATAACTATATATGATTATTATAACATGATAATAATTTTGAGATATTATATCATCCACTCCAATTTCATTCAATAATTATGGGAATGATATCATCGCTCGTGCATACGTACGGATTACCGTCTCCACGACGGGATGAGATTCATTCTCCATGTTAACCATTCAAGAATGATTATAAAAGTATATATAATGAATAATAATGAGATATATGAAATAATAATGCTACTGGATTTATGTATGTGTGTGTGTGTGTGTGTGACATCTACTTATTTCCCTTCAAGTCAATAAGGAAAGGAAAACAGTGTTCATGAGTACGTAGGGTCTACCGTCTCCATGAACAGTGTATTTCATTTCATTTATCTATCTATTATATATATATATACACACTGAATATATATATGATATAGAAATCATGTTTTACATTCTGGAAGTAAATAAATCATGATATAAGTAATAATATCAAGAACAACAAGTCCAAACAAGTACGATAAATGAAACGATTATTACCCAAAACGTTGCTTCAACATGGAATTGACAAATGAACGGGTAATATAAAGTCGTAAGTGAGTCATATATGATATCATAAAAATGACTATGATTCTTTAATAAGTCAATGACATTATTTAAATCAATATACAGAAAGTTCGGACACATAAGAAAGAAATCAGACCTATGGTAAGGGATTATTTCGTCTCACTTGTATTTCTATGAGACATATGCCTTCATCACCATCTATTTCATTTGTATGGTGTTTATGCTTCCCATGAATGTTTTATGATTTTTATTATGAAGGATATTATATTTACATATGCATGTAATTTTCTTTATTTTATGACACTTATGATTCCACCGATCATAAATGGTAAAGGATAATTATTCCAATCTCGTTCTTATCCGAGATTGTTTATTCGTAAGTATTTACTGGGGTTATATTAATCATCCATGTCCATGTTTTATAAAAAATGTTTTCATAAAGTTTTTATTGTTCTTCTATGTATGTTTAAATTCATTTTTATCTATTTTTTACTTTTACTATGTAGTATGGAAGGAATCTTTATTTTGTTTACCATACGAGGGACTTTTTGACTTTTCTGACAAAAGTACGAGGAAAATGTTTTTCTTAACTTATACGGCGTGAATGGATTTTTACGATTTCATAATTCCTTATTTACATAAATCTTCCTATACAATATTTCATGATTATTTTCAACAAAATTTTTTTTTTTAAATTACAGGACATTTTCAGAAAATAAAATGATTTGAAAGAAGAAAGGATATTTTCCTCAAATATTCATTTCAAGTGTTTTATCACAACTATTTTCCATCTATGATGACATTCTTTAATATGGTTATATTTCAAGAATAATTTATCTATTATTTACATGGTTTTATTTTTTTATGGTGAAATTATATCAATTTTTTTATATGGATTATGTTATGATGCGATGAAGTTTATGATACCCATTTTATTCGTTGGGTTATGATGAATGATTTATGTTTATTTTGTGGCACTCGAAAGAATGATTTCATTATGAGATGGGTGGGACCTATATCTCCCTACAATGCATTGGGTAATGATTTATATCTCATGAGATAGAATTGGCTGGAACGGTAAGTAAATTTGGTTCAGTAATATAGGGCTAGAACGATAAGTAAACCTGGTTCAGTATTGGACTTTGTTCACTATGATGGTCTTGGCAGCAATGCCTTGGCTAATATAGAAATTATATCATGTGATTAATGGTTTTCCACAATTACATGTTTTATTCTCATGCTATTTTATCATGATTAATGTTCCTTTGTGATCTATGCCTTACATACTGCCATGATTTATTTCACGAATCAAGATTTTGATATTTAAACATTATGTTCATGTTTTTATGTTAAAATGTATATGTTTTTTTAATTTCTCCATGCTTAACCTTACTAAGAATTTGAGATCACCCTTTATATGTTTTCTTTTCCCCAAGATGTAGAGAAAGGATTTAGGTAAGAAAACAAAAGGGGAAAATCTTTATGTGAGATGTTGAAGATCTTTCACCGTGATTAGAAGATTATGTTCTGAGCTTCCAAAGACACTAAAATAATACGGTCTTTGGGCATTTGTTTTTGTTATGTATTAAGTATTCTGCAAAAGTAATGTAATTTCCATGTACGTCATGCTTGGGTCCATTATAGTTGGTATTAGAGTGAAGGTTTAGTTAACCTTTGAGACTAGGATGCGAAAACTTTAGTGAGATCCCTAGAGATATATCTAAGGTATGTCTAGGGATGTCCGTAAGGTTAAGTATAAGTATAGGTTACAATCATAGAATTATGATAACTATCATGAATAACCTATGATTAAACCTTATATGTTTGAGATTTGAAGTAATCCCCCTTGATTATGTTTTTTTTCTAGTATGAGTTTTGTCTCTCATACTATTCTTTTTGGGTTTTAGGAAATGGCTGGAAATAGGAGGATTCATGTTAATGGAGAATATGATGAAAAATGGAATGATATTATTAATGAGCAACCAAAAGAAATGGGATTTGGAAGTCCAAACATCGTTATTATGCATAATCAGAAATCTCATAATATGATCAATAATCTCAACTTTGGTAAGTTTCCTGACTTAGCAAATAAGAGAAAGATGGAGTTTCATGATGATCATAGAGGAATGAAAGTTCAATTTCCCTCATGTAAATCATGTGGGAGGAGGTGTCAAGGAGAATTTTTCAAAGGAACTGGAAGATGTTTTGTGTGTGGAAAATAAGGACACAAATCCAATAATTGCAAAGGAAAAGGTTCATTTAACACAATGGACAAGGATAACAGTATTTCTAAGACATCAAAAATGGTTAAATGTTTTAAATGTGGAATGTATGGGCATTATACAAATCGATTCCCTAAGGGAAAATATCATGAGGAGAATCATCATGGTCGTATGGGTAGTATTTATGTTGTTGATGATGAAGAGACTACAAATGATATATGAGATGAAAGAAGTGTTAAGGAATTAAATGATGAAGCTCAGTCAATGGTTTAAGAAGGTAGTGGAATGATTGTATGTTTATCAAGAGTAATCTTGTGTAGGTAATTTAATGATACTATGAAATAAAGAAAAATATAAGGATTGTTACACTATTGTTTTTCCTAAAGTATTTGAAAGTATATGTTAAATGGTACCGATAACCATGAAAGGTTATTCATATATTTTTGGAAAGTAGATGATATGCGAATAATGAAGGGATAATGAGATAATGAGATGTTTGATAGTATTAATGAGCTCATGACTAGTATAAGGACAATGTGATATCATGGTTTGAGTATATAGATTTTTTTTGGGATTTTGGTATGTGGAAAGAGTTAACTTTTGATAGCAATCATGTTTTCACTAAGGTTCTATGGTAACTCATGTTTCAAGAGAATACATGATTAAGGTATTCACATGTTTGGAATGTGACCAACAAGATATATCTTATGATATACGGGGGTAAATGATGGTATTCACATGCTCGGTAGGTGACCTTTCTAGTAATCGTTTTCTTTATACAATGAGGTTGGACAAAAGTATTTTCAATAAGACTAAAGGTTGGAATAGATTAAGTTGGACATCAGATAGTATTGTTTCTGGCTAAAACTTTTTTCTAGAATGTTATAAAAGTATAGTTTTAGAAAAAGAACAACCTGCAGGATGGGTGACAACCCGTCGTGTTGGATGAGGTTGTGGGAATCGAACCCACAACCGAAGTGCAACAGACATTTATCGCCTACCACTGGCCTACAGGAAGTCCATGGTTAGTAGAAATTAGTTTTATTTTATTAAGTGGTATGATAGATAAAGTATAAGTACATTTTTGGAATCATATACGATTAATCTAACCATAGATGGACTTATGTATATTTAATAATTTGTGATATCCTTTTTGTGATAAAGACAGATGGAATGACAGATCATTCTATCGCATGATCTGCTAACACTTCAATAATGACAAATTCAACTTCATTTTTTTATATAAGAGATGAAGTGGAAATTGTTCATGGAATGACCAATGATGATATTACACTGAAATCAAGTAAGTATTTCTCCTTATGAAAAAATTCATCAAATTTAGGGAAATGATCTTGAAAACAAAAAATGTTGTCATAGTACCCTCATATCCGATGAATCAGATGGTACTTTAGATCATCACAAATTTATGGATTTGTGATTGTTGGGTTTTTTCATAGCCATGTTCTCTACCACTCTCCATCAGAACTTGATGGTAAGATTTCTCTTCCATATCCATGTTTTCACCTATGTTCTCCTATGTGGAAACCCAGTGATGAGTTAATTTGGGTAATCGTTATATTTCTTACTTTACTTTTTAAAATTATGTTTTAGTATTCCTTTTTACGATGTGGGTTTCTATGAAATAAACTTTCATGTTTTAAACCATTTATAACCCTCAACGAATTTCAAGGGTGAAATTCATTTTAAGGGGGTAGAATGTAACACCTAGAAATTTAATGAGAAATATTATTTTTTTTTAATTTTATTGATGTCTTGTGTTGTATACTACACCAAGATTATCTTGTGTTATACGCAACACCGTATTAGCTTGCAGTATACTCAACACTATTATTGGCTTGTTTTACGCACAATTTCAAGTTCTTTTTATAGAATTCAACACTGAATATAGATTTTGTTCAATAAAATAAGATTATATTATGTAATAAGCAACACCAAAGAAATTGTTCACGCAACACTGACTTGGCTTGCGTTACACGCAAAAGTGACCTTCCTCGATTGCTTGAATTGTACGCAATATCGACTTTCACTAAACAAAAATATATTATTACAATATTGTTATAAAATAGCTGTTACGAATAGTATTAACAACATTTTGAATTTTATAACATTATAATTCATCTATCATATTATCTATAACATGGTATGAGAACAAAATTACTTTTTCGGATAAAAGAAGTTTTTTTCAAAAAATGTAGTTTTGTTGCCTTTTGATGGCACACCCATTTTAAATCTAATTTTTGACAAGTTTATAAGTTCAATTTGACAAAGTAAACTTCTTATTTTGAATCACGATATAAAAATTTATTTTGGATATATTTTTGACATTATTCTGATAACCTTCATATTTTGATGAATAGTAAAAATACGTTAAATTTTAATTAAAAACAACTTTTTTCATCAAGATAATATATATTGTTAAATTATAATATTAAATGGTTTTGAAGTATAAATAGAATATATTTTTACCATTTAATATAATTTATGTCATTAGCATTAATTTTACATTGAATTCAGAGGTAAAAACATTTCAATCGTTTTCAATGTTTCAAATTTTAAAACATGTTTTCTCAACAACAGGATTAATTTTAAATTAATTACTGAAACTTATGTGCTTTGAATTTGGAAAAATGGATTCCATATTTATAATTAGAAGGTCCAATTTATTTTAATAGGATACTTTTATTTTTTTTCCATTATGAATAGTAAATACGGTAAATTTTATTTACCATAGTTAGAGATAAATCGGGTAATTAAAGGTAAAAATAATATTATAAAATTACCCTAACACTTGTCTTAATATAATTGGATGATTATACTTCATCCTAAAATATACTTGGGTTGAAATGTTATCTATTGTAACCCACTTGGATGAGATTAAGATCTTTAATTTATTTTATTTAAAGGAAAGAGAAATATGTCTCACTCAAACATTAATAATTAAATTATTTTTAATATAAGGTTAAACGAAATATAAATTCGATTATAAATACTAATTTGAAAGCTAAATTTTTTTTCTTTATCATGGTAATTTATTTGTAATTTTTAAGAAATAAATAATTACATTAATAACTTATACATTATTGATGGAGAAATTATTTATTTAGTGAAGAATCAATAATATAGTGTTTATTAAAATGATTATACCCATAAAAGGCCCAAAAACATGACCAAAACTTATTGGTCGAGTATATCTACACTAAAAGCATCCATGTGTCGACTTTTGGACCATTTGAAGAATTATAATACAAATTATGACAATTATATTATTTTATTTTAAATGATGTCAAAGTTGTCACCATCATAATTTAATACAAATAACATTTTAAAAGTTGGGTGTTTTAGAAGATAAAATCGACTAAAAGTATTATCACGAAAGATATTAGATTTATATTCATCATAGTATTTTATTTTTAATTTTTATGCAACAAATAATTATATTAAATAATTATACAAAAATGTTGTAGTAATTATTTTATTAAGAGAAATATCAAATAAATGGTTTTAAAAATATTAAAATAAATATTATATGAACTAATTAATGTGATCCACGAATTTTCTAGATGAATATGACATTTTAGGAATCTATTAAAAAATCCACTCTATCATCTATTTGGATTTTAATTAAATTCAAATAAATGAATAGTGTCAAAATTAACACTATTGATATTTTATAAAAATAACATATTATTATATTGTTTAAAAATCAAAAAAATATTTACAAATTAAAAATTCAAATGTATATGGTCTACAATGTCATAAATTATCCAATTATGGAAAATTCATAACACATAAGTATTTATAACCATTTAAAATTTAGAATATTATTACCACAAATAACATTAAATAGATTAAATAATGATAAATCAAAAGGATAAGGTTTAAAATAAAATCAAAACGAGTATAAATTTGATTAGTTGATGATATTAAAACCTTATATTATCTAATCTTTGAATTTGAGTCACTTTGGATGTTTTTAAGTGGGTTATTAGTTTATTATAAATTAATAGTTTGGAGGTTTCCAAAAGTGCCTCTCTACTCTCTTATAAAAGGGCACCTCCTCCCTCTTCTCATAACTCCATTTTGAACTTTCAAACTCGGCCAAACCCTGCCAATTTCCATTATCAACTTACATAGAAACATACTATAGGTCCCGGTATTCTTCTAAGACCAACTTTAGTTCCCTAAGAGGATGTTTAGAAGAGGCGTGCCAAAGAAGAGGTAATATCCTATATCGATTCTTTCAAACTTATTTCTTCTTCTACATCCTCTAGATGATTTGTTTCATTATTATGTAATGACTTCAGTATCACTTTTATACTTATATGTTATTATTAATATGAAACAACCATATTTCACCTTCTATCCATCCTATGAAAAACGAAATCATATTACGTGTGTACATAAGACTTACCGTCTCGAAGCCGTGGTGTAATCAATTTTTCCACCACCACCTTAATTGGTGGGGTATAATGGAGGTAATAATAATTATATATGATTATTATAACATGATACTAATTATGAGATATTATATCATCCACACTAATTTCATACAATAATTATGGGAATGATATCATCGCTCGTTCGTATATACGGATTGTCATCTCCACGACGTGATGAGATTCATTCTCCATGTTAACCATTCAGAAATGATTATAAAGTATATATAATGAATAATAATGAGATATATGACATAATAATGCTACTTTATTTATGTGTGTGTGTGTGTGTGTGTGTGTGTGTCATCTACTTCCATTCAAGTCAATAAAGAATGGAAATCAGCGTTCATGCGTACGTACGACCTACCGTCTCCATGAACTGTGTATTTCATTTCATTTATCTATCTAATATATATATATATAAATATATATATATTGAATATATATATGATATATAAATCATGTTTTACATTCTGTAAGTAAGTAAATCATGATATAATTAATAATATCAAGAACAACAAGTCCAAACATGTACGATAAATGAAACGATTATTACTCAAAACGTTGTTTCAACGTGGAATTGACAAATAAACAGGTAATATAAAGTCATAAGTGAATCATATATGATATCATAAAAATGACTATTATTCTTTAATAAGTCAATGAAATTATTTAAATCATTATATAGGAGGTTCGGACACATAAGGAAGAAATTTGACCTAAGGTAAAGAATTATTTCGTCTCACTTTAATTTCTTTGAGACATATGCCTTAATCACCATCTATTAATTTTGTATGGTGTTTATGTTTCCCATGAATGTTTTATGATTTTTATTATGAAGGATATGATATTTACATATTCATGTAATTTTCTTTATTTTAAGAAACTTATGATTCTGCCGATTATAATTGGTAAGGGATAATTATTCCGATCTCGTTCTTATCTGAGATTGTTTATTCGTATTTACTGGGGTTATATTTATCATCTATGTCAATGTTTTATAAAAAAAATTCATAAAGTTTTTGTTATTCCTCCCTGTATGTTTAAAGTCTTGTTTACCTCTTTTTGACTTTTACTATGTGGTATGGAAGGAATCTTTCTTTTGTTTACCATATGAGGTACTTTTGGACTTTTCCGAAAAAAGTACGAGAAGAATGTTTTTCTTAACTTATACGGCATGAAAGGATTTTTACGATTTCATAACACCTTATTTACATAAAGATTCTTCTACAAGATTTCATGATTATTTTCAACAAAATTATTTACTTTTAAAATTGCATGTCATTTTGAGAGAAGAAAATGATTTGAAATAAGAAAGGATATTTCTCTCAAGAATTCATTTCAAATGTTTTATCAAAACTGTTTTCCATCTATGATGACATTCTTTAATATGGTTATGTTTCAAGCATAATGCCTCTATTATTTACCTGGTTTGATTTTGTTTATGATGAAATTATTTCCATTCTTTTATATGGATTATTTAATGATGGGATGATGTTTATGAAACTCATTTTATTTGTTGGGTTATGATGAATGATTTATGTTTATTTTGTGGCACATAAAAGAATGATTTCATTATGAGATGGGTGAGACCTATATCTCCCTCCAATTCATTAGGTAATAAATTATATCTCATGAGATAGATATGGCTGGAATTATAAGTAAATTTGGTTCAGTAATACAGGACTGGAACGACAAGTAATCCAGGTTCAGTAACGGACTTTGTCCACTATGATGGTCTTGGCAGCAATGCCTTGGATACTATGGAAATCATATCATGTGCTTAATGTTTTTACACAATTACATATTTTATTCTCATGCTATTTTATCATGATTAATGTTCCTTGTGATCTATGTCTTACATACTTCAATGATTTATTTCACAACCCAAGATTTTGATGTTTAAACTTTATGTTCATGTTTATAAGATCAAATGTATATGTTTTTTTTTATTTTCTTCGTGCTTACCCTTACTGATCATTTGATCTCACCATTTATATGTTTTATTTTCCCTAGGATTAAAAGAAAGGTTTTAGGTAAGAAAACAAAAAGGGGAAGATCTTTATGGGAGATGTTGAAGATCTTTCACCATGATTAGATGATTATGTTCCAAGTTTCCAAAGATACTAAATTAATACGGTCTTTGGGAATTTTTTTGTTATGTATTAAGTATTCCGAAAAAGTAATGTAATGTCCATGTACATCAAGTTTGGGTCCATTATACTATTTAAGATTGAGAAACTTTTTATCTTGATTTTCCCAGGTGAGTATTCGGAATCCAATACTTCTAAGCTTGGCCAATGCATGAGTCATCTTTTTCGGTGAGTTGAATTGGAATGTTCTTGGTTTTGACAATGGAATGTTAAATAAAATGGACTAAATTATATTTTTGACTGATAATGAGTAGTCCTCGGGTGAAACATGGATTCGAATAACAAATTCCACGGAAGGATTCATATGTCCTTGACCTTTCTTATACTCGAGTGACACTTGGACTCCTGATATTAACTGCCAATGACAGACTCAAGAGGGTTGATCTTGATATGATGAGTGAAACATGGATTCATATTATAATGTCATGGATGGACTCAAGAGGGAATTTGATCATATTTAAATGGGTGATACTTAGACTACCTTAGTGGACTGACAAGTACAAACTCGTTTGGTTGACATGTTGTACCACACCAAGAGTGATACTAGGGTTCCTAAGGATCGGCATGGACAAGAATGTATGGTGTTTGTTAATATTACACTGGGAGTGAAACATGGATTCAAATATAGGAATTTCAATGAAGGGAGCATGTAAAAAATTGATTAATGAATGAATTACTTATATAACGTGTCTGCCAATCCAAAACACAAGATTGGATTTGGTCTTGACTTAAAAATTATGGATGGGTAGCTTAATAATCCATGAATACATATGATTATAGGGGATGTTGGGATTTATTCTAGGTCCCAAGACTTGTTTATGAAATGAACTATTTCCAAGGAATGGTCCAGGGCTCGGGCAAGCCCGATCCTAGAAATTTATTGAAGAAAAAGTAAAAGAGAGTACAAAGTCAGGAAATACAAGGAAACTTACACATCCGAGAGTAGAAAACCCCACGCATTTCATCATAAAGAAGAGAAGTACAATGATCGGGGGTTCTGAAAGTCCACATCGAGGATGTTTGCAGAACCGCCCTCTTCTATAAAGTGTCTGCCACTTGATTGGCCTCCCTATCCGCATGTGTGATATGCAGGTTAAGTTGATCGACCAACCTCATACATTCATCCCAATGCAGCAAAAGCTTCCATGGAACATTCCTCATTTACAAATTCAGAGCAGCAACAGCATTTTTGGAGTCCGATTCAATCTAGAGATCATGCCGATTATGATGCACAGCGTACTTGACCGTGAAAATGATGGCCCACAATTCAGATTCGTAGGCAGTCCCTATTCCAATATAATGATGAAAGAAACCTTTAACAAAGCCATGATATGTTCGAAAAGTACCTCCGCATCCCGAAGGTCCTGGCGCGCCCAGCGCCACACCTTCAATATTCACTTTGATCCATGATTCAATAAAGGGTATCCATCGAACAGATTTGAGGACCAGAGGTGCCTTTGACCTGCCCGCCACTCCTAATCACCGGAGGATGTTCATATCGTGGATGTTATTGTGTATCGCACCAACCTAAATGTTAGCAGCAGCGTCAACCTCTTGGTGTATTTATAGGATGCAAGCACAAATTGAGGGGATCTGCTCGTCAAAAATCTTGAGATTGCGAGCCCCCCATATGGCTGCAAAACATTCTCCAGTGGATGCAAGAATCAAGTGATGAATCTTTTCACTCTGCCCAGTGCTGCAAATGTTGGACAGCAGCCCATCCAATGAGCTCCCGGTACTGAAGTCCATCCCAAACATGACCCCTGCATGATACCAGAGGGACCTTGTGAAGAGACATTCTAAGAAGAGATGCTCTGTGTCCTCACCATCCCTCATTCAATGGCAACAAATACAGGCAATGCATTGTTCAGTCCATCTCAGCTGGTCACAAGTGGGTAACTTCCCCTTCCACAATTTCCATAATGGGATAAAGCGTGAGGTTTGGATGTTTCTAACCGTGAACTTGGCAAGCCCAGAAGGTATTCTGTTGGAGCACTCAGTTCTGATCCTATAATATTCCTTGGGAGAGAAATACCCATTGACACCAGGCCTCAAAATAAGCGTGTCAACATCCATGAAAGAAAAATTTTGAACATCCAGAACCACTGGTGTGGGAACAAAGCTAAATGCACTGTGTTGTTCCAGTAATTCCGAGATGGTCAGCTGCATCTACTCAGATTGGATAACCATTCGATCCCGAAGGGGCTGGTCTAGCTAGCAAGTATTCTAGCAGTTCAGGTCTGAGTGCCTACTCACAATCCATTTATCATTTTGCATGAGGTCCTTAAAGGAGAACCTGTTTGAGGGCCAAAATGAGCACCCAAGGTGGTGCGAGTAGCCACTGAGGAGCTTCTCCTTGAACCTACAAATTAAAAAATCACTGTACGGGTCAAAGGTAGTGAGAAGATTCCATGTAAATTTTCCAATGAAGCTATCGTTGAAGACTCTCAGATCTTTAATGCCAAGTCCCCCCATGCTCAACGGGTTTGAGACACTCCTTCCAAGAGATGGTAACCAACTTTCTCTCATGTACGGAGCCAGTCCACACAAAATACTGAATCATGCCTTGAAGTTCCTTGATGAGGCATCGAGGCCAGCTATAAAGGGATAAGGAGTACACAAACATAGATGTAATGACAGAGTTCACAAGGCACACTCTTCCAGCCTGGTATATGGACTTCCCCTTCTATGTGGACAGTTGATTAATGATTCTTGTGCTGATTCCTCTAAGAAAAAGTCTCCTAACCTTTCCCCAAAAGAGTGTCACTCCAAGATAAATGAAAGGGAGAGATCCCCTCCGCACACCAAGTTTCCTTGCCACTATATTTTTCCTCCCTATACTGGGACCATCTCCAAAAAAATAAAAGATTTATCCCTACTGATGGTCTACCCCACCACCTCATCATAATGATGGAAGAGAGCTTGAATAGTGGAAATGGTTCCTTTGGTTGTCCTTCCAAATAGAAGGATGTCATCCGCATGGAGCATGTGAGAGGGGAAAAAAGAGTACGCCTTACTTTAATCTGCTGAAAGAGACCCACAAGAGCAAGGTCATTAATACATTTACTTAGGTAATCCTCAGTGATTGCTAAGAGAATCCCAGAAAGAGGGTCACCTTCTCTAACACACCTGGTGCATGGAAAATATCTTCTCGGAGTGTCATTGATAAGAATGGACGGCCTTGTAGATGAAAGAATACATCTGATTATGCCCACAAAGGTGCTGGAAAAACCAAGCTTAGTGAGAATGCAGAGCTGGAAATTCCACTTCAGGGTATCAAAAGCTTTAGAAATAGAAATCTTAAGGGAAAATTCCCCTCCATTGTATGCTTCCTCAAGAGATTAACACCCTCAGAGGTCGTGAAGAGACAATTCTGTATGCATATCCGAAGAACAAATCCATATTGATTCGGGCTAATATGATCGCTAACAATTGCTCCCAATTGAGATAAAATGATCCTGCTGATGACCTTAGGAACCATGTTGCCAGTGGCCATCGGACGGAAGTCTTTGATGTCAAGAGCATTATCCTTCTTGGGAATCAAAGAAATGAAGTTAGAATTGACTCCATATGGTAAAAAAGCATGAACAAAGAAATCCCACCCTGCATTAACCAAATCCTCTTGAAGAATATCCTAATAATCCATAAAGAAACCGTTGGTAAAGCCATCTGGTCTAGTGGTACTCTCCATGTTTAAAGAAAACCGGCTTTTTCTGACTTCCGCTTTATCTGGGACCCTAACGAGTTCCTGATTTTGCTGATCATCAATGCACGGGTTAATATTCCCAACCATATTTGATGTGTTATCAAAACCATCATCATTATAAAGAGCATTTAAGTACGCAACAACGGCCTCTGAGACATTATTATCTAAGGTGTAAAAGATGCCATTGATACTGATAGAGTGATTCCCAGTCCTAGCTCTTTTCTCTCGATGAAGTCTGTGAAAGAATTTAGAATTCCTATAACCATCCTTCATCCATTTCACATTCATCTAGCCTCTATCCAACCTCTCTTTGATAATTAAAAAATCATCAAGTTTTGTGTGGGCAATAATTTACTCACTTTCGGGAGTTCCATGATGCTAAACCCTATTCTGAATTCTTTCCAGATGCTTTTTAGCGTGCTAAATGTCATGGTCAAGCATGGAGAAGGAGTTTTTACTACACTCTCTTAATAGTCTCTTTGTGTGCTTAAGTTTCTCCATGAATCTATATAGAGGGATGCTCGATGGCATGAGTTTCCCGGCCTCCAGTATTGTTTCTCTACAACCAGGAATGTTGATCCAGATGTTATTAAAAAGAAAAGGGAGAGGGCATGTCATTCCCATGATAGAGATCTCAACTACAATAGGTTTGTGATCTGAATAGAGTTTGTGGAGTGTGTTCCCAGAGAGCCCATTTGTGTTTCTTTTATCGTCCAATTGAACAAAGAATCTATCAAGCTTGCTCGCTTGCCATCCATTCCATGTGAACCTCCTCTAAGTAAAGTCTGCTCTAGCAATCGGGACCTCAGAGAGATTGCATTGATGAATGCACTGAAAGAACTCACTGGCTGCTGTCTTATTGAAATTATCCCCAGTTTTTTCATCAGGTGAGAGAATGGTGTTGAAATCGCCCATCACCACCCATTTGTGAGACACATGCCCAGATATGCCTTCAAGCTCCCTCCATAGGTCTCTCTTTACAATGTAAGAATTCGAAGCATACACAAAGGAGACCTTCACACACTACCCTACCATACAAGTATGAACAGTGACTCACTGCTTTCCCTGAATACATGAGGATATTATAATTATCTCATGCTTGAGAACCCAAAGATGATCCAATCCACCATTATGAATATTCCGAGAAACAAATTGATAACCCATGGAATACCACCTAAAATGTTTCCAGTCATCAAAGATCAACTTTGGTTCTGTAATACCAATGAGCATTGGTTTATTGGCCATAAAAAAGTGCCTTCGGGCTCTTGTTGTTGGAGAGTTCCCAAGCCCTTGGCAATTCCAGTAAAATAAATATTCATTGTTAGGATCCCTACACCTAGTCATAGGTCCCTCATTTTGCACCATGATTCCATGGCCTCTTCTTTTTTCTTCCTTCCCCTCCTCTTCTCAGCATGAGGGCCAGTATCGACTTTTGGGGCATCAATCCCAATCTCCCCTATGCTGCACATAATCATAGGAGAATGTAGGGCTTCATCCCCCTTAGCCTCCTCAGCCCAAAATTTGCCACATAAAGGGGTGAACATGTTCTGCGAACGCAATGGTTTACCTTGCACAACAGGTGCCACTTTCTTAGAAGCTTTTCCACTGGAAACCTGTGTGAAGGAATCTATCACTTTGTCTCACTTAGCTCCCCAGTAGGTGTTGTCGTGCCTGGAAATCCCTTCCCGTCATCAATCCCTTCACCATTGAGTGGTGGAGGCTATAGTAGAGTGGGGCTAGCCTACTGACCAGCCACATCCTCAGTCTGCTCGATGCTCGGCAATCCATTGCTGAGATCCCCAGCAGATGATGAGCAAGAGGTCCCATGTTCAATGATAAATTCAGCAGTAGTGAATTTCTTAAGAACCCCTAGAGAGGGAGAATTATCTAGTTCCTTATCAGTTCTGGTGATGTCAATAGGCAACGAAAACAAGACCCAAGGCCCTCTGTTCGGGGTGCCCGAGTAGTGACCGCCTGCACAGCCCTTTCCTTCAGTATCACAAGGCCACCCTGATGATCATCTAGGAACTGTGGCTCCCTGAGTTGAACCACTGGAGCAGGAGCGGCACCAGTATCATCAAGCTGATTGAGTTTTGCATCCAGAACCTGAACGCCATCAGCAGAGTCGTCTCCTTGCTTTCCATCCTTGTGGATATTGGTTGTCATACACACATTGTAGGGGCCATCAATGGTTTGAATATTCGTATCAGTCGATAAGACATTCTCCTTAGCCTTCCTTTTTTGAAAATTGTACAAATCATGCCCCTTCATACTGCAGAAGGAGCACTCTTAATCCCTGTTGCATTCAGGGAGAAGATGACCGAAGAACATGCAATTCGGGTAGAACTTTGGTTTCCTCTCATACTAAATCAGCAACTAGTAACTATCATCTCTTGTGGTTAGAATAACTTCTTCCACAGGTGTTCTTTCCTGATCAACTTCAACCAGAATTCTAGCATAATGCCCAAATCTTGGATTTTCAGTCTGCCGATCCATCCTAAAAGGATTACCTACAGAGAAGGCGATGTCCCATTGGATGTGTGGGTGCCAGTAAAGCCAATTCAACATGAAAATGTGGATCCATACCTGTGTATGAGTATTCCTTACTATGTATGGATCAAAATTCTTATCCCATTCTTGAATTCTCAGAAATACATTCCATAGGGAGAGTGATCCAAGACTCCAGGACCTTCGTTTGAGATCATCATAGGGGAAGATCACATGATAAAAACTGCGTCCCATTGCGGTAATGTTCTAGTCACTAAAACACCAGAGTTCCTCAATTCTCCGCATAAGGTCGGTAAATTTCCAAGGGCGCTCACCTTTTGGCACTAGCACCCTCGCAATGATAGAGTGTCTGCACAAATTGACCCTTTCCTCCATAGCCTCCTGGTTTGCTGATACGTGTGCAACTATTCCTTTGCAGATGTTCCTTCCAGGCGGCGGTAGGTCAAAGGAGAAAGGGGGATTGGCGATCAATTTGACCACCTCCGTGAAGTCCTTCGCACCAGAAGCATTTTGCAGGTCCCGATCCTCCATAAGATTCTTTTTAGATGCAAGATGAAAGAGCTCTTTATGACCAATGTGATTCACCTGCGGAGGATCATTTGGAGGTTCAGTCGGAATCGTCTTCTTGATGCCATCGGAAACGCTGAGATAAGGGCTACCTCCCTACCACCTTACTTTCCATCAACATCTCCTATATTAGTCATTTGATCATGTTATAAATGAAAATAGCCTGAATGTTAAATCATAGACTTTCCATTTAAATTAAATTAATTAAATTAATTGGTTAAAAAAAAGAGAACATGGTTTTATTGTATTTTTTACTTTTGTGTAATTCATTTTCATATTAATTATTGAACACTATGATGGTTATATATTCATTGACTAATTGGAACCTAACATTGGGTGGTTTCCTACTGGGATTATATCTCACACCCTGTTTGTGATTCCTTTGGGTACTCAAAAAGGCTATATGATTTTATGTATGGATAAGGGTAAGAACCCTTCTACAGGTTCATGATTGTTGCTTAGGAGCAGCTGCATGGAATCGAGCTAAGGCTCGTGATGCTATCTAGTAAAATTTTGTCCTTTGGTAATTTTGTTACATATATTGTATATCTTCCTTGTATACATTATTGGGATGCTTTATTAGAGACATATGAGATGTATCATCATCATTATATCTAAGATTCCATTTGGCTTGTTTATCTATCCTAGCAATTTAGCTATTGTCTGATTGTTATTACTTCTTTCTTTAGATGTATATTAATGATATTATAATGTGATACACCTTTTTGATGAGGTCATAGTCTCCACATTGACACACATAGGCCCTCGTTGCTAGTCATCATCCTCTGGAATATGACGATATGCACTTGAGACGATGTGACCAACTGATATCAGGGCACTTTCAAGTGGCACCCTGGCCCGAGACATATCATAGTGGTATCAGAGGTAATTTTCTTGTTTTCTTCACTATTTAGAGACGATATAAAGGGATATGAAAGAAATTGGAAATGTGTTGTTATCTGTTGTAGATTACACACATACAGGGAAAATCTATATTTCCTCGAATGAAACTATCATTTTTTAGATGTTGGAAATTACATTTGATTGGATTCCACCACAAGGTGATCTACTGGATTTATGTTGATATTATTGAGATGATTAGGGGTTCTATTTTTTTGAAATTTGACAATATTAGGGTATCCCATCTCATTCATCATATTGGCACTTGTTAGAAATAACATGTAAAGCATTGCACCATGCCATTTAGGATTCATTACTTATTTCATGTTGTTGTGATAGGTTCCATGATAGATAGACATTCTGTTGTGATAGATATTTTGGAATGTGTTATGGTATGGATTAGATGGATTCCAATATTCTATCTCTAGGTAGTACGGGCCCTCAGGGATCAGAATTTGGTGAACCATTAATTCAACCATTTAAATTGAACTTTGATCTTAATGTGAAATAAGCATCTAATCAAATGGAAAATGAAAATCAATATCTGAATTGAATGGAAAATGAAAGTGTTACTTATAATATTATAGAAGAGAACACAATCATACTCGGCCTTAGTAGTAGGATATTGATAATGTCACCTAAAAATACCTAATCTGTACATCACCTGAACCTGACTCAAAGTGCAGGAAGATGGCTGAGTTTTTATATAGGAAGGCTTGAACCAATACAATTAAAATATATATACTTCTGAGTTTTGAAAATCAATGATGTTCTCAAATAAAGATGCTCACTATGAATTTGTAGAGGTTTCCTACCATGATGCCCTCTAGTCATATGTTAGAAGGGTGGTGAAGACCATAGTCTGGAGGTGGTTGGCTATGGGATACCTGTGGATCCTCCAGTCATTATAGCTGTGGAACCAGTATACGTGTCGAACACATCTATTGAAAAATAATTCCAAGAAGGCTTTATGTGGTTCATGAAAACAATTCCAGGAGCACCCTGACCTACTCCTAATATGGTATAGTTGGCGTAAGAGTTCTAATAGAAACATCTGCCCATGTTTTATGGGGATAGCGGAACACAGGCTTCAAAGTAATGTCTAGAGTCGATGATATTTATCTTCAAGAATCTACAGAAGCCTCATATGGTGATGTTAAATATATATACATCTATATTGTGTGATTCCTCCAATAGATGTTGGTTTTTCAAGACTTGGATGGATTGTCATCATGAAATAATAAGAAGTTATTTTCATAAGTCCTTTTATGATTACTTTTATCCTGAGACACTAAGGTCCAATAGGGCCTGGGAGTTCTTGAACCTAGAGTAGGTTGCACTATCAGTTATGGATTACTTATCCCATTTTAATGAGCTCTAGAATATCTAAAATATTATGATGGGCGAGGAATTACTGAAATCTTTGCGATTTTAGGATGGTATTGGGTATAATATCTAATAATAATTGAATTTATTTTAGCTAACTACCATTCTTGTCATAGTGAATCATGCTCTAATCACATTGAACAACCTAAGAGAGGATATAAGTGAGATCCATGGAAATTCAACACCGATATCTTGTCCAACGTAGACCGGTTGTAGGAAGAATCATCGGGAGCTTCCACATTGTGATATTAGAAATCAGAGAACATATTATTATAGCCAGGTGAGGTGTTACCAGTGTGGTAGGCTAGGACTTATGAGTCCACAGTGTACGAAGGACCCAATAGAGTGACAATAATATGGAATGAGGGTCCATCTACATAACTTCTTTAGAAAAATTCCTCTGGCAGCCAATGAGAGAGGGTTTGCACCAACTCTACGTTTAAGAGCAGGGTCAGTAGAATCTTATCGGGTAGGGAGTTAGATTATATTTGGCCAATCAGGCTGAGGTAGTGGTCCTGGTCATGTTATTCTGACCCCATTTTTATAGTGAAAATAGTGTGGATCTTCTCAGAGTATCCAGAAAATATCATAGGGTTATGGTTTCATCTAGATATACATACTGCAATAGAACATTGAGGAGTAGGATTCCAGACCTTCTACAGTCGGAGGTACTATTCAATTAGCCTCTACATTAGATTCTTCACTTTTTGATACAGGGTCTTCTGAATGTTTTACATCTATGAATTTTGTGGAGATCCTTGGCCTCAGTGTTCAATATTTTGATTTTCTAATGACACTTGACACTCCATAGGGGATTATAATGGATGATGTATGTCATTTCATGAAGTCCCCTTGATATTGGTGTGTGTCACTTCGTATGGAACCTCTTTTTACACAAGATTATTGGTTCTAAAATATCTCTCAGGATAGACTGGTTGGTTCCCTTTCATGCATTCATCAATTATTATTATCATAGGATGACCTTTAAATCACTAATCGGTGGAGATTTCATTCACAAAGGTTAATGGGATGTTGAAGTGAGCCGAGATGGACCTGAGAATCATGAGTTAGGTGGAATGACATCCAAGATTGTGAGTTTATATCTGGATGATTAGGGAATATGTCAAATATATTTCCCTTCAGTGGTTGATCGTTCCTGGGATATTTTCCTAGATTAATTGTTTGGATTTACTCCGGTCAGAGAGGTAGGTTTCTCTATTGAGGTAGTGTAAGGAAGTGAACTGGTATCCATTCCTCTATAAAAGATGGCAACTACTGAGATGCAAGATCTCAAGAGGAAGCAAGAGGATTTAGAGAAAAGAGTTTTATCTAAACCAGAACTTCTCCATGGGTTTCACCAGTCCTTTTTCAATAATGGTGGATAGAACTATCAATCTATTCATGGATTGTTGGAAATTGAACTTTTTGATGGTTAAGAACCAGTATCCTCTTGCATTGATAGATGATCACTTCAACCAGCTCTATGGAGCTTGGTCCTTCTAAAAAATTTATTTGAGATTTGTTTATCATAAATTTTATGTTAGACCATCAGACATACCTCGTACAACCATTCTTAGTAGGTATGGTCTATATGAGTAATGGGTTATGTCGTTTGGTCCTACGAATGTGCTAGAGGTCTTCATGGAACTGATGAATCGAGTGTTCTATCATTATGTTGAATTATTTGTGGTGGTTTTCATGGATGATATCTTGGTGTATTCTCAGAATCAATACAACCATGCCAAAGATCATGGTATCATATTGAATACACTGAGAGAACCTCTGTTATATGTTAACCTCACAAAGTCCCACATCGGGGTGAATTACATTCACTTTCTCGGTCACATTATCTTAGCTATTGGAGTATCAATTGACCTAGATAAGGTTAGATATATTGTTTTCAAGGAGAATACCAAGAAATTCTTTGAGGGTAGAGTTTATTATGGTTGGATGGTTACTGCAGGTGTTTCATACAAGAAATTTCATAACTAACACTGATTCTTACGAGCTTGAATAAGAAAGGTGTGAAGTTTTTATGGTAAAATCCATGAAAGATAGCCTTTTAGGAGATGAATGGGAGATTTATTTTAGTTGTAATGCATATTTTTATATATTAGAGTAGGAGTTACATTTTTTACTTTGATACATCAAGTTTGGGGATAAGAGTAGTACTTATGCGGGGTGATAGAGTCAAGGTTTACAGGTTATGGAATTTGACACCGCACAAGGGGAAATACTTAATGCATTATCGTGACCTAGCTGTAGTTTTTCAGGCTTTGTGTTGTTGGCAACATTACATACTTGGATAGAGTTTTGTATTGTACATGGACCACAATATCCCCAAGTACATATTTACATATGGTGATCTTAATCTTTGGAAATGAAGGTGGGTGGAATACCACATGTCTTTTGATTTTGATCTTTCCTACAAGCCCAATAAGTGTAATGCAGTGGAAATACACTAAGTAGGAGGACTCAGATACATGTAGTTCAATAGGCCAGTAGTTAGCGGAAACTCATGGATTTGTTCTCTATGATTCACATGGAGGTGTAGCATGATCAAGGGAAGTATTTTCTATCGCACTTACTTGTCACCTCTCCACTTATGGATACATTTAGGATAAGTCTACTATTGGAATCAGAAGCCCTAGATTTATAGGAGGGTGTGGCAGTTCAGGACCCTCCTCCTAGTTAGACCATAGGAGAGGGTGATATCCTATGAGTACATGGTCATGTATGGGTTTATTCAGTCACGTGTGAGGAGATTATGTGAGGCATTCATGCTTCATCTAGGTTAGTGAATCTTGGCTTCACGAATATGTATTGAGATTTACATCTCCAGTACTGGTGGCCAGATATGCAAAGTGATGTAGTTGGTTTTTTCATGAGATGTTCCACCATTGGAAGGTGAAGATGGAACACCAGTGACCAGCAAGATATTTACAACAGTTACCCATCCCTGAGTGGAAAAAGAACAACATGATGATTTATTTTATGAGAGGTTTACCAAGGTCACCTCAAGGTAATGATATTGTATGGGTAGTTAATTAAATTCTAGGGAAGTATTCACATTTCCTATCGATTAAGTAAACCTTCAGTTTTGATGATATTAAAAGGTTGTACAATCGTGGCACATTACGACTTCATGGGGTCCTGAATAATATCATTTTAGATATGGTCTACAGTTTTTAATCATGTTTTGGTAAAGGTATATAAAGGTATTTGGGTATACAAGAGAATCTGAGAATAGAATTCCACCAGAAAACACATGGATATTTAGAGCACATGATTCATGTGCTTGAGGACACGTTGTGAGAATGCGTCCAAGATTTTAGGGTCTATTGGGAGAGGAATATACCCCTAGTTTAACATGAATACAATAATATATTTAAGGATACTATCAAATGGAGACTTATGAGGATTTGTATGGTAGGCTATTATGATCACCCTGATGTTGGTTAGAGGTAGGTGAGCCAGCTACACTAGGAAATTTACATGTTTAGGAGATTACTGAGTAGGTACTGTTGATTCAGAAGTGGATGGATACTGCATAGTATCCTCAGAAATCATACACCAATTTACACAAATGACCTCTAGAGTTTGAGGTTAGAGAATAGGTTTTATTTCATGTTTCACCGAGGTTGGGCCACAAGAGGATCAGAAGATAGGGTAATCTTTCACTATGTTATGTCATGCCATTTGAGATTCTAGAGAGAGTCTGTCTGGTAGCCTATTGAATGTAGTTACCTCATAGGTATCGAGCCATGTGAGATGTATTCCATGTTTCTCTACTACACCACTATTATTCAAACCCATCTCATTCCATTCATCTTGAGGAGGTTGAGATATGGGTAGATGTTTCCATTAAGGAGAATTCCATATGTATTATGGATTATAGCATGGAGGTTCTCTAAGGTTGTTTAGATCCATTTTTATGGGAGATAAGGAAGGATGGTTGAGTATAGGATTAGACCTTTGAGCAAGAGTATGATGTATGATCCTAGTGGATGAATTCATTCCCATATCATGATTCACCACCCTTGGAAGGTAAATTAAGGGATGAATTTCTTTAAAGGGGATGTTTGTAAGAACTCAGATCTTTGTTTAGGTATGGATCATTTTATTTATTTCAATTCTATGTTGAGGTGCCAATATATGACCTAAAGTTAATTCATATTTAGTTCATAGAGGTAACGGGGGTGTTCGGGGCTTGTTTGAATCCTAGAACCCATGTTTGGGGTGAAATAGTCTAGTAAATGGTTAGTAAAAACCATATGAGATGGGCTGCATAGATGTGTGGCCATGTCTACAATTTTTAAAATGCCTTTGAAAATAGTTACACATGGTTAGTCAAACCATGTGGGTTCCCCTTCCCTATAGAAAACCAGGAACATTTAGGGCACTAATTATCAATCCATGCGCTTAA
Source organism: Viscum album (assembly GCA_963277665.1). Lineage (NCBI taxonomy): Eukaryota > Viridiplantae > Streptophyta > Magnoliopsida > Santalales > Viscaceae > Viscum > Viscum album. Next base: position 2,106,786,794 of record OY728122.1, on the reverse strand, counting down.
ATTGTGCATCCATTTAATTTTTTGGGATTGTAATAATTTTAAATTAAATTAAAATCATGTAAAAACCTAAAATTGGTTTCAACTCCCACAAAACCCCTTGGAGAATTGGAATCTCCCTTTGATGCCTAATGTTGGATTTGAGGTAAATTATTCACCTGGGTTCGGAATCAAGATCTATTAGAAGCATCAGATCCATCTTGGTTAGTTATTCATTCCTTTTGAGTCGTTTCTCTTTTGTTTTAGTAGTGATGACTCTATTTAGGTGTAGGCTGATTTTACCTATTATTAGTTTCTTCATCCATTCATCAATTTTCTCCCAATCAGATCTGAATTTGGAGGTAATACTAGATGATCTATCAACTATATACCAATAGTAGTTGGTTTTGTTCCTTTCACCTACATTCGAGTTGTTTATATTTTTCGTTATGATGTGCGCCCATTTTTTTGGGCATTACCTTGAATGAATTGAAATTTTTATCATGGCCTACGTGATTAAAGAGGTCATTTTTTGAATTATTATAGTTTGAGTACCTTGAAAATGGAACAACCCTTTGGGTTTGTTGATTAGTTGAACTAAAACACCATGGGTGGATTTTGGAAATAGATGCCTTAGGGTGTTGCCTTTACCATGTGCTTGGGATTTAAATTTTCAATTGAATTATAAATTGAATTTCAATGTGAGATGAATTGTAATTGGATGAATTAATAGGAATGAATAAATGACCATTCCCTGGTCCTTGGCTATTCATAGCTTGTCTATTCCTATATTGCCTTATTAATGTGAATTTTCCATCTGAATAAAATTAAATCTATTCTAGGTAATGGTTGATTGAGAATGAGTTTATCTTAAAACTGTTATGACCAAGTGAAATTTATAGTCTATTTCAATGTAATTGTTTATTTAATCTTAGGAAAGCGGTTATCAAGCTTTTCCCATGTCAGTATTTGGAATCCAAACCTTCTATTCATGGCTAACTATTGAGTCACCTTTGAGGTTAGTTGAATTGGAATGTTCATGGTTTTGACATTGGCATGTAAAATGAAAATTATTATATGATATTGTTGAATGATAATGAGTAGTACTTGGGTAAAACAAGGATTCTAATTATGAATTATTTGGACATATTCATATAGAATTGACATTTCATATACCCGAATGAAAATTGGAATCCTCATATGGGATTCCAAGTTTGGACTGAATGGGACTAACATTTATATGTTTAGTGATACAAGGATTCATATGAGAATTACATGGATAGGCTCATGAGGGTATTTGATCATATTGACATGGGAGATACATGGACTCCCCTAGTAGACTGCAAAGGATGAAATCATTTGGAAGAGATGTTATAACACACCTAGAGTGATGCCTAGGTTCCGGAGGATCGCCAAGTAAGGACTTGTAAGGTGTTTGTTCATATTAATACTAGAGTGATACATGGATTCCAACATTAGAATTACAATTACGGGCTCAGTTCCAAAATTGAATAATGAATGTATGACTTATATGAAGTATCTTACTAGCCAAAACTGAAGCTTGGATTCGGTCATGACTTACACATTATGGATGTATTGCTTAAGTATTCATGGATACATGTGATTGTGGGGTTTTTTTTGGAATTATTCGAGGTCCCAAGTTTTTTTGATGAAATCAATTGTTCATTAGATGAGCATGTTATAAATGCCGCAGTCATGAGTGTTAAATCATATATTTTCCTTTTAAATGAAATTTATTAAATGAATTGGTTATTAAATGAGAAAAATTATTTATAGGATGTTTACTTTTCAGTATTTCTATTTCATGTTGTACTACTTCCTAGACACTATAGATAATATGTATTCACTAACAGATTGGGACCTGACCTTGGGTGGTTTCCTACTGGGATTATATCACACACTCTATTTGGGTGGTCATTGGGTTTCCCAATAGACTTTATGATTGTTGGTATAGTTAAAGGAAATCACCCTTCTACAGGTTCTTGATTACTACTTAGGATAAGTGACATGGGATCTAGATGAGTTCGCAATGCTAGCTTGGCATATTTTGGCCTTTTAGTACTTTTTTCCTTGTATTTTATATCTACCTTGTATACATTTTTTGATGCTTTATTAGAGACATATGACATATATCATCATCTTTGTATCTGAGATTCCATCTGGCTTGCTTATCTATACATTTTGTGTATCTATTATATGATTTTTATTTCTCCTTCCACTGCATGTATGTTGTTTATATTCTTATATGGTACACTTTGGTAATGAGGGAATAGTGTCCCCATGAAAACACCTAATCCTTCACTACCAGTCGACAAGATCTGGCATTTGGGGAGAAGCAATGGAGTCCATGTGACCCACCAAGATCTGGGCATTGTCAAGTGGAACATAGGTATGGGATGTTTCAGTAGATTTGATTTAATGTATTCATGTTATTTCTATTAAAAAATATAACATTTTGAAAATTGACTCATAAATATTAATTTTACAATAATGAAAATAAAATGTTTTCAAAAACTCTTTTAATGATTTGGTTATCATTATCATAAAATGATATATCTCTCATGAAGTGTTGTTCTATTTTATATTAAATTAAAAATCATTTTGGATAATGATATTTTGATATACTATGTTTTAATGTATTCATTTTATGTGATGTGTTTAATAATCCCATTATTTTTTAGGGGTTATTTATGTTGTGATGAAGATCATTTTTAAGTGGAACACATATGTATGGATGATGATAGGTGGGTTCCTATATCATCATCCAACACACTTGTATAATATTATATCTTTTGAGATAGTTTGGCATATAAATTAAGGGGGTTTTCACACATGCATGGCCTTTACTGGTTTTCTCACATTGCCAAGAATGTACATAATGAGTTTGTTCACATATTAATGTGTACAATGGGGTTTCTAATACATGTTTTTCTATTCTAATTGATTTATTATTTTCATGTTTATCACGTTGGGATACATTTCCATGTGTTTTACCATTTTATCCCATTATTTCTGAAGCATTTGATTTCCATAAAATTACATGTTTCCAGGATTACACCCTTTTGAAATATATTTCACCTTATGCGATACTTACATGTTATTGTTTTTATATTTTATGCTTATTTAATGATAACTTTATGATTTTATGGGGATAAATCAGGTTTTTTTATCATACATGGTATAATAATCCTGTTTTTAGATTTATATGTTTTCCTAATATTCCTCACATGCTTATCATATAATACTTTATGATATAAAAATTCTCTTAATGAGCATTTGAGATTGGTCCTTATTTATATATACATTCCCTATGTTATGAAGGTGATTAATTCATGTGAGATTTCTGGGAAAAGGACTACAGTAACAAAAATATGTAAAACTATTTGCATGTGTCATAAAATAATATTTTTTGGTATCTAATATCCAAGACCTGAAACCTTCTAGTCCATAGATTATACAAATGATGTGAGATATATTATTTAGAACATGGTATTAATAAATTCTTTAATTTATGTTTATCTTGGGTCATTACAGTTGATATCGAAGGAGATTTTAGATAATTTGGAGGTTATTTTTTATAAAATTAGTGAAACCCATTTGGAAAATTATAAGGGATGATAATAGTTTTTTTATAACATCATTATACTTTGGAAAAGTATGTGTTTTTTCATGAAATACATTCCTCTATGAATATTACATGTGGTCATGGTTTTGGAAGAAATTAATATAAGGGTAGCAACTCAAAAAGGGTTAGTCGAGTATATATTAGAAATTATTCATGTTCATGGTGAATGGTCCCTTATAACACACCACATTTGGCACCCACAGGGGATATGTTATGGTTAATAAAATAATTTTTAGAAACCACATTGAAGGATTTTAATATATAAAGCTATTGTAGTAAGAAATACAGTCATAGATAACCTAGATTGAAACATTGATATTCATAGGATAATATATGAACATCATTTTTGAATTATTCTATGATTATAGTTTCCCATTATATGTAATCATTAAATTATATATACTCAAGCCTAGTTTTCCAATAGTCAATGTGATGGAGGTAACCCGAAATAACCAAGCTAACAATGGATGGAATGGAAAATTTAGAGATTGTCCCAATGGGAAACCTATGAAATTGATTCTAGAATGAAAAAACTCATGATGATTCTCACATAACAATATCAATATTCATGAAAGAACCCAAATCATGTTGAGATCCCAAACACACCAATAGATAGGAACTTTATATAATTTCATTTATGAGGAAACACAAACACTATATTAGTGGGTATTCTAGTAAACTAGTTGATGAGCAGTGGTTAAATGAAATGTAAAAATAATTTTCCATTATTTAGTTCTTGAATTAGGAGAAGGATTTCTTGGTTGTATATAATTTATATGGTTATGATGAACAATGGTAGAGTCTCATTAATAAAACTACAGAAAATGAGGACATATACTCTATTGAATGTGAAGAGTTCAAGAATAATTTTTTCACTAATTTTTTTTCATTAATTATTTTCACAATGATAGGTTGGGAATTCATGAAATTATAGAAAGGAGTATGAACTTATTGGGTCATACAAATAAATTTCTCAATACATGTGAGGTATGCCTCTCATTTAATATTTTATACCAAGCATAAAATAGATACAATATTTAATATCTTTGATTTTGTTAATAAAATAATTTTTCAATAAGAGACATAAAAATATATGAATATATTATTGGATTTGTTCTTATGGAATATAAGGAAATGGGAAAATCTTAATATTATAAAAAAATGGAATGTTTATTAAAATGTATGAACCAAATATAGGACACATAGTGGGGAGGAATACCAATTTCCAAAATATAATAAATGTTTCAGGAATAACATCAATAATTATATCAAGGGTTCATGGAAGTGTTTTATGTGTGTTAGTACATCACATCAGGCCCAAAACTATCGAATAAAGGCTAATATGCCGATTAATGCAATATAGGTGAAGAAGTTCCCTATAATTGATAAACCCACACTATAATGATTCATGTTAGTGGTGGTTGGAAATTATTTCAATAAATTCTATAAACCATGATCCTATGAATAAAATAGGCCCAAAAAACCACTTAAACCAATGGAATTAGTATGTTTGTTAGTGATAAAAACCACTGAGTTTGACCAGGATAATGAAATCATGTGAGGTAAGAATAATCTCTCTTCATGATCTATGAACACCTCATTTTATTTTGTCATGAAACTACATTATATCATGCATGTTTTCTACAAATGTGAAATAACCACCATAATAAATGGATTTAAACTATCAATACAAAACCCCTAGTAGAAAAATGATTGATTATATGATTAATTAATATACAATGATTTAGATGGATGGGAGGATACTTCCAATAGATAAAATTATACTTCCTTTGGTAGAATTTTACTTAATATTGGGTATGGATTGTATTTACCTACATAAATCACATATAAAACGTATTTATATTGATGCCACATATCATATACGAAATCTTTTTATTATCATGTGATGATGAAAGGATTATTACAAACTCCATGTGGAAAAAAATTATATAATATGGGTTATTGTATCCTAACATAAAGGAATATTTTCTCAATTGATTTGGGAGGATGTAAATGTTGATGACATGCCTATTATACATGATTTTACTGATGTATTTATTGATGAATGTCATAGTCATCACCCAAAGAGTGTGGTAGAGTTCTTGATTCAACTCATACATGGAACAATGCATGTCTCAGATATCTTAATATAATGGATCCCATTGAATTTGTGGATTTTAAGAAGAAATTATAAGATAATGTATAATATTTTTTTATACACGCCTATGTTCCACTATGGGTTGTTTCTGTCCACATTCCTAAAAAAAGGATTGATTACTGATTCATTACTTTAATTATCATGATCCCAACAGAATCATTATAAAAATCAAGTATCATGAACACCATATCGATGATCTATTCAATCAAATCCCTGGATCTCAATACTTATTGATGATTACAATTCATTCTAGGTACCATTATTAAAGGGTTAAAAGGGAAGATATATCTAACATAGGTTTCGATGAAAAGTATATATATTATGAGATTATAGTGTTGTAATTTGTACTTAGAAATTCCCTAGTTTTAATAATTGATCTAAGTAATTTGGTTTTAGAAACTTCCTTGATCAATGTTTTGTTGTCTTTATAGGTGATATTCATATATATTCAATGTTTAAGGTAGAGCATGAAGATAATTTGAAAATATGGTTAAATTCAATGATAAATGAGAAATTGAATCCCAAATTCACCAAATGTGAATTATGTTTACAAAAGTTTTAATCCATGGGTCATGTAGTCAAATTTATGGTAAATTCACTAGATACATTAATGATGCAAGTTATTAATAAATTTCCTAGACTAACAACTGTAATTGATATTTGTTGTTTTAATGGGTTAAAAGGGTATTACCACTGATTTTTTAGAAATTATCATCTATATCAAATCCAATAACGATGATGACATAGAAGGGAGTGAAGTTACTTTATATATTAAGATATAATGAACATTTTATAGAACTGTTGTGGAGGATGATCATTAATTTTATACATACATTTTTATACTGTTGGGAAGCAGTTTTAATATATAGGGATGATTTGAAAAATGGATTTGGTTGTATCTTCATGAATATTGGTAAGGTATTTTCTTATGGTTCATTCTAGTTAATTACTTATGAGAAAAATTACCTGATGCATGATTTAGAGTTCCATGTAGTGACCCTTTCTTTAATGATTTTCTGGATTTATGTCTAAAGATAAAAGTGAGATATATATACTAACCACAAGAGGATGAAATATATATTAAAAAATAATGAATTTAATATTCTAAAATTTGCGTGGTTTTTGTTGGTAATAGATTATGACTTCTCCATTCATTAACACATAGGGAATACACATAACATAGTCAATTCCCTATGAATGAATGATCTTTCTAATCCATCCCAAATGTGGATAAAAAAGAGCCAATAGTTACTGATTAATTAGAGATAAATCTTTATACCAAAATTGTGGGAGATAACTCCAATTTCCCATATGTATTTTCGAAAATCCATTCACATAAAGATTAAGGACACTTGGAATCATGGTGTAGATCTTTAGAAAAATGTAATGAATATTCTAGAGTTCAACATTGATAAATATAGATTAATAAGGTTAGAAACCTGAATGTGTATCCTATAAATAATGTAATTGAAGAAGGAAATTTATTATGAGATTCATAGATTATCCCTCTATATCCATCTGGGAATAATAATGATACATAGTAATATGAATAAAAATATTCAGATACTATAAACAGATTGATTAGAGTATACATAAAACTATGCTTGGTATTTCAAAAAGTTATAGATGAATGAGATAAGTCTAAGGGTATGTTAGAACCATTTAACATAATAGCATGGGAATGGGAATCCATATATATGGAATTCATCATAATACTCTCAAAAATATATAAATGAAATAATACTAATTTTGTTATAGTTGAACACCTTAAAATTTTGGTGTATTTTACTGACTTCATAGAATATTTATTCATTGACCAACTCACCAATATATATATATAAGGGATGTTGAAAGGCTATATGGAGTTCTGCTATCCATTGTATTTGATTGGGATCTGAGGCTAACCTCAAGGATTTAGACATGTCTCCATAATGTGTTGGAGATATAGTTAATCATTATAATAACATATCATATTCAGACATAAGGTTAGTCTAATGAGAGAATTCAATTTCTATTAAATATTATGAGAAAATTTTTGATATGCTTACTAGGATTTTTGGATCCATACATTCCCTTGGTATAGTTCAAATATAAAAATATATTCCATTCTATCATTCATATGGAAAAATATCAGGCACTTTGTGAGAAAATGTGAAAGACTACATCATTATGGGATAGAGTTACAAAGATATTGCTAATATGTCATAACCTGGTCTAAGAAATGATATAAAAGGTTCAAACAATTCAACATAACATCAATGTGGTACAATTTTTATTTAAGTGTTTTTTACATAATCGTTGATGATATATAATGTCTATTTTTTATATAGTATTTCTTCAATATATCCGTAGAATTTGTTCATGATATTTGGGTAGAAATGGAAGTGTATACCTATATAATTGCCTCACTTCAAGATCCATGATCATGTCATGGTCAAGGATTATTTCGTATCTCTCCCTCCACAAATCTTCTATGTACATAATGTGTTCCATGTATCACTTTTGACAAAGTATATACCATACCCTTCACACATGATGAGCATAAAATATGTTCGACAGTAATATGATCTACAATAAGAGGAAAATCTAGTGTAAATGATGGATTAAATAGATACGGTTCTGTGAAATAATACCACACCTCTTGATAATGTTCAATTGATAAATCATAAATTTGATGAGGCTATATGGGAAATAGAGGATGTGATGAAAGAAAAGTACCAACACACATTTCAATTATTGTAATAAAATTATGATGATGAAATTCATTTATGGGGAAATTTTTAGGACTCGTGATTTCAGTAATTACATTTCATTATTTCAGTGTCATGTGAGTATCTTGTCTGGAACAAAACTGTTGAAAAAATTGAATTGTATTACCATTATATCTGTTCAATATGGGAGTATCACTAAAAGTGACCTCTTTATAAATACTATATATAAGTGTGTAATAAAAAAGGAATTTTATAGTTAGGAATATAGGTTTCATAAAATAATTTTATGTACTATTATATAAGAATTAATTTTTATCACATTTATAATTATAGTTTGAAAAAATTATCATTATTTCTGGATTGATCATGGTTGTATTAGCTTCTTTTTAATTTTTTTTTAATTTTTATAAAATATTTTATTTTTAAATGAATAGTGAGAGTTACATTTTTGGAAATACAATGTTTTTTAATATATTTGATCATCTTAAAACATATTAAAAACTTTTCAGGAAAAAATATGATTCATATAAGTATAAATATTTATGATAAAATATCAGGCTTGAATTACAAACCTACTTTTGGTATTTTAGAACATAACTAATATTTCCTCAAAAAAAAATTAAATACATTGGTATTTTAGAAATTCATATTGTTAATTGAATAAAATGAAATAGATTTTAAATATAGAGTTATTGGGTCCAAATTATATAATAATCGAAATCTTTTAGGCATCAAGATTAAGTTACCTTGGGGAATTATTAGGTATGAGGGTAAAATGATATATTTCAAAGATTAATACTCACAAAATATTTTTTATTTTATTTTTAAATAAATGAAAAAAATTTAAATTTAAATTTTAATATAATTTTTAATGATATATTCGAATTAATTTAAAGTGATTTAATGGGTGATAAATGTAAAATAATATTAAGAACACCTAATGATTAAAATGAAATGTTTCTAGAGATATATATTCTCAATACATGATTTTTTTTGGATTCAAAAGTTAATTTTTCTTATTTTGAAATTTAATTTTGGTAAATTGGGAAATTAATATTTAAAATTTGTAAGTTTGTAAATAATGGTATACTTATTTTTTTATTAATAAAATAATTAACATAATTTATGTTTAATTAAGTGTAATAAGTGTTTAGATGACTAATCTATGGTGGCTCGAATTTTCATTAATTAACATGTCCTTTAAACCTACTAGAAAGACTTTTTTAGTTTGTAAAGTCCTAAATATATGTATTGCCTACCTTAACTCACCTGATTTAGTTCACATTAATGAATGTCCGTTATTACCCCTTAAATAACACTATTTTCCCTTGTAAAGTCTCACTTTTCCACCTATAATAGGGCAGTCACTTCTACCCTTTTCAAACTCCACTAATATTTATATATTTATTTTAAAACCTTCCAAAAATTTTATATAGATTAAGTTAATTAGATTAAATACTTCACCTATTAACATAACATATTTCCTAATTAACTTTAATCAAATATATTCTTTAGGAGAAAGTTTAAGGTCTCAATATAGGTATCACATATTTCTTAACATTTACTTTTTATCCTTTAATTTCTAAACAAATAATAATTTTTTTTAAGAATATAATAATCATAATTAGTTTATTTATATGTTATTATAATTGTTTTCCAAAAATTATATATTCTCTACCATCTAATTTGATAAACAGAAATTTCCCGTAGTGAGTGTGTGTGGATTGCTACATCCACGAAACAACACTTTTTGTTTTTCTTCACCCCCTTATGGTTAGTCTTAATAATGGTAATTAAGAATAAATATGATTTATATTATTATTATATTATTATTAAATGAGAAATTACTATTTAACTTCACCCCTATCATTCATTGGGTAATGGAAATAGTAATCTTTCATTCTACATATTACCACCCCCATGCATAAACATGTCAAATTCCTTCACTTAGAGAAAAGAATTGCTTAATTTTATAGTGGGAGAGTATATATAATATATTTATGTAATATTTAAAATTAATATGTTTATTTTACGATAAAACAAAACAAGTTTATTATTATATGTTATTCATCTAATATAAATAAATAAACCTAAGTAAGTTTATTACCATTTTATCAGGAAATGTGACTAAACAACCGTGTAATGGTATTATTACATTAAAATTAGTTTTAGAAAATCAATTATAGTATTTTTTTTGAATGATGGTCATTTAGAGAAAAATGAATATTGATAATTATTTTGTGAACATAGTTTTAAACAGTTAAGATTATTAACACCCAATAATGAAATAATATTTCAAAATTCTTTTATATAATGAGAATTGTTATAAATAAAGAGTATACATAAAAATGAATCAGAATAATATTATGAAAAAATAAATTCAGTTTTTTATATTTATTATAAAATATGGTAAATTGTTTTATGGAAATATATATTTAGGTTATGGGGATTTCTAATTATAAATAATTTATTTGAGTTATGAAATTAATTCTTCAACATCAAAATTTCATAAATTTTTATTTTCAAATACTTCCTAACCTTATTTTCTGGGGAAAATAATATTTATAAAAAATAAATTTCTTGATATTCATTCATTAAATTTGACGTAAAAATAGAATGATTTTTTGAAATGAGATTCATAATCATGGCTTTTATAATGATTAATATAAAACTTTTTCAAAAAAATATTTTCACGATTTAGTTCTCATTATCATCAAACGATCATTCTTGCATGAAGTGATGCATTATATTTTATTACATTTTGAATCTTTTTGGATAACTATATTTTGAAATCCTATGATACTTTATGTTTATGTTATATGATATGTGTAATAAACCAATTCTTTTTCCCTGGGTTATTTATGTGATGACATTACTTGTTTTTAATTGGCCCAAATCTATATGAATTATGACTAGCGTGGTCCTTTATTTCCCCCAATGAATTTTTATAATATTATATCACATGAGACAGTTAGGAATAGATATAATTGTTTTGATAAAACAATAATGGGAATTATGGCTAGCATCACATTTTCATGTGTGGACATAAGGAGTTTGTTCACCTAGGCAAGGGCGTAATGGGTTTTCTCACACATGTTTTACTCTAAATATATATGTGACAAATCTTCATGGCTATCTAGATATTACTCGTTTTCATGTTTTTTATTAAAATATGAAATGTTTCAAGACTCATTTTATTTCTAATAAATGTTATATTTATATGATTACGTTTGTTCAAGTATTATACACCATATATTGTGCTTACATGTCATCTGTTTTATCTTTTATACTTCCATAATGATATTTTTTTATTATGTGGATTAGTAATGATATTTTATTATCATACATGTTAATTTGATCTCTTATTTAGATATTTATGTGTTCCTCATATTCACTACATTCTTGTGATATAATACTTTATGTTATATCATGTCCCTTAATGAGAGTTTGAGCTCAACCATTTCTTATAATTATTTTCCCCATGATATAAAGGTGAAAACATAATTTTAGATTCCTTAAAAAGGGTATAGAGGAGAAAATTTTGGAAATTCTTTTGCAACTATTATAAAATAATATTTTTAGTTAATTAATTAAAAGAAACTGAACCTTTCAGTCCTTGGATTATGAGACTATTGCGTAATGTATTATTCATATCATAAGATTAATGTATCATTCATGTTTTTTTTATATTAGGTCATTATGATACCAAAATAATGTTTAGATATTTGATTAGGGGGCACAATATATAATAATTATGATATAATGAACTAATACTATAATATTGAGAGGTTAATAACAAAACTGTTGTTGATAATGTTTTCTTATTTCAGTAAATTAATATTGAATATCATTATGTTATTATAAAAAATTTACTTAATTAATTTAAATCTATTTAGGGTGTGAAATATGAAATTTTATAAAATTCATTATGATTTATGGTTGGGTTGTGGAACATTTTTGAAACATTAAATACATTTAAATCAATTTTAAAGTATTTTATGAAATTTCATAAAATTGAATATGTTCAAATATATATTATTGAAGTTCAAATATATTAAAATAGATTAGATATTTTTTTATTTTAAAAAAAAAATAATTTAGGTTTTGAAATATTTATTAAATATTAAATAAATTTTCAGTGAAATTATTTGATGTTTAAATAATTTTTAGTACTTGTTATCCATGAATTATGTTTTTCTTCTATTTAGATCATTTTTTTTCAGTTCCATTCTTGTTTCATCTTTTATATTTTTAAAATAGTATCTTCCGAAATAAATACTATATTTTAATATAATTGCGTAAAATAATATATTTAAATACTCTAGGTATATTCATATCAAATATAATTTTAATTGTTTCTAATGGATGGATATATTTTTTAAATATAATTAAATATGAAACAAGTATTTAACAAAATTATTTATCTTTTACATGAAATAAATACAATTAAATTGAATAAAAGCATTCAAAATTTAACATAACATATCATTCCAAACATAATCCAATATGAAATGATTTTAATAATCCCAATTTAAATAAAATAAATGAGGGTTTGTCCCCAACCATTAAAAAAATTGATTAAGATAAATGGTGTGTCAATGATATCAATTTCATCCACATGATTATCAAAAATATATCATTATATAAATTCAATAATGAAAATTAATTCAAGAAATAATGGATCACTAACATAAAACACTATTTTATCCTTTGATTCTAAAATATATGGCTCATCGATATCTAGGATTGAGTTATATAAATACTGTTAAATAAATAACCACCAATAAATGTTTTATTTTTGAAGACATATATAAATTCTCATGGTGGGGAATCTCTTTATCCTGGGGTTCTCTGTGCTCTCCCATGATGATGATATCCCCCTCCCAATATTTTCAGTGGAGGATTCATGAGGTTATTGTTTCTTTGGATATCGGTTCCAATCTAGAGGATCAGGCATTCAAAAACTTATGTTGAATATTTCTCCAGTCCCAATCTATTCCTGGTTCTCCTAGTCATCTTATTTAATATCCTATAATGTTATTACTTCTATGATTCTCTTCCCTAGATCTAGCTTCATACCTGTTATTACCCAGTGTGAATAAGTGTTTTTTTGGGATCTATGGACCATGTATCTCAAGCAGCGGTGATCCTCCGATTAGTGGTGGTGGATTGGTGTCTCTCCCAGGTGGAAGAGTTTAATGATAAGGTGGGATATTTGTTTCTTAAAATGAAGTTGTATTGTGGTCACACATAATCTTCATTGAGAGTGATGTTCAGGGGTCATGTAAAGTGTTTTGGGGTGATCCCACTAGCATCGATGGGGGGACCTCCTAGAAGGATAAGTTTGGGACAGTGCACTGGTGGTCTTCAGGTTGGTGACTGGGAAGGGACTTTTGGTTCGGTGGTGGTTTCAGGAATGGTTCTTGTGAATTTCATCCTATTTTGAATTGGTTTTATTGTTTCAATTTATTCTTAGGGTGAAGCTTTATTAGCGAGTACTAGCTTCTTCCTCGCTGCATTTTTTGGTGGCACAACATTATATAGGTGATGGTGGGTAGGAGTCCAAGAAAGATGGATGGGTGTGATGAAACTCCACATTCACTCATTCATACTTTATTTTTATGGATGAATGATTACCATTCCATGGTATCTTGCTCATTTTTTTCAGTAAGAAATTACTTTTCATCATGTTGACATATTTATTCATTCATCTCCTGATTTTTCTAGTGGGTATATTGATTTATGAAAGGGTGTGTTCGCACATGTCATCTGGCTCTCTTCTGTATGTCTATGTTGGTTTGAGAGTTCATCTACCATGTTGTACAACTAGCACACTAAGACATCTTGGTTGTGGGGTGAAACACATCATTTTGGATGATCTCACTACTACACTATCTGGTAAGGGGGTTTCAAGGCTTTTTTTGATCTTTCTATTTTATTCTTCATTTGGAATTGTGGGATTATTTTTTCATTTTCTTATTTATTTAAGGAACTGTTTCCTTGTTTTTAGGGGTTACCTCCATTAAAAATTTTCAAAGAGGTCTTTCCTTTTTTATGTTCAATAAATGGGGCTTGACCCTCAAACTCTAACAAAAAAAATATATTGTTCACATCATTGAGTAAATAAATATTTATTTAACTATAGTAAATTCACTATGGGAGTAATTATCGAAGAATAATATTTTCTCAAGAACTCCAAAGTAAGAAATATTTTAATATTAGGGTTAGAAATATAATTTAATTATATAGAAATATGTCATTATAAAAAAAATAACATTATATTTTTGGGATCTCAAGTTCACTAATTTATCATTTATAAAAAATTTCTATCAATTGATCACTAGTGATTTTCATTTAAGATAAAACCAATTGAGATAAAAATTAAAGACTATTATTTCATGAGAGACAACATAAATTGGAAAAATAAACACATAAAAAGATTTTTAAAGTTAATTTTAAATGAATACTTATAATTTATATTATAAAATTAATGGTTATACAAATGATTTTAACATAGTAGAAAACTCTTTATATTATAAATTATTTATCCTTATGATTGGTATTAAATGATGAATTATTATTATAATTTGTTTTTAATTACAATATAATTTTTAAATGTTTAATATATATATATATATAATTAAATATTATAGGATAATATATACAATTTGATATTACATCTTTTATATATTCATCTAAAAAATTAGTGTTTAGAAAGATTCTCTGGTATTCCATCTCATTCCCTTCAAGGGTCAATATATACAATTTATTAATCAATAAATTCTTACTATTTGGTGTAGTGTCAAAAAGTTCATTCAATTTACCTAAACATAAAATCTTTATTTTTAATGGTAATGTAACATATTTTTCTCATATTAGCTAATAACATTGAAATAAAATCCCTATATTATATGGAAACATAACCTTTAAAAGTGGAACCTTTTGGTTGAGTCTGATTCATGGAATTAGAAATGTTTTTTCACATATTTCATTATGTTGGATTTATCTAACTAAAATATAAATCACCACTAGTAGTAATTTAATTTAATGATGGAATGTTAGATACATTTTTTATGGGATTATAGGTGGAAGGAAAGTTTTTTTCTCAAACATAGTTATGTATTCCTCTGCCATAATTATTTTCAAGAAACACTTAAGAATACTTTTATCACAATGATATCAATAATTAATGGAACAGAATGATCACCATAACAGAAGAATTATTCATTAGTAAATTATGTGTAATAATTGTAATTAATTAATTAATAAGGATTTCATATTCATAAGATTATAGTGATTTATGTTTAACATCATTTTATTTACCCATTTAAATATGTTTCTTGAACAACCATCATAAAAATTGACAATATATATTATTTCCAAATAAATCATCCATGGTGAATTTATCACATAAAAATAATTTCTATCATTTTATTTATTTTGATTAATACACTCAGGGTGTTGTTTTAGTCTGATGCCCCAATCTACTAAATTATTTACAGATAATAAATCATCCTTGGTGTTCCACATGAAATTTTGAATTATTTAAAGAAAAATTTAAAAAATATTTTACATAGTTTTAATTATATCTAAAAAATGACATAAATAATTACTTAAACAATATGTAAAGAGAATATGATAATTCATATCCTCTATTTTTATTTATATAATTTAAAAAATCCTATTATTTATAGATTTCAAATGATATTTCAAAAACATGTTTACATATTTCAATTTATTAATCACATCAGTTATTGACATATAATAAGGTGGACTCTTTGTATTAATAGTATTTTAAAACCATAAATGTATAGTCCTATATGGATTATTCATTTTGCAGAATCATTTATGTCTAATGAAACTGAAACTATGATGTTATTCAATATTTCAAGATCATTTAATCTTTATACAAACATAATATGATAACTTACCCTCTGTAACCATTCTCAAAATCATTTAATAAGTATAAAAATGATTAATATCCCACTTATTCATAATATGAAACTACAAAAAATATTTCAAACCAATTTCTAAAGCTTCATTAACTCTTTTATTGAATGATTTAAGAAAATTTCTTCAACATTTCAATAATTAGAAGGTATAGTTATGAGTATACTAATTAATGTAAAAAATCATTCAAATATATAGAGGATATTTATAAAGGTGAATGAAAAATCAGCATGTATTGTGTGATGTAATAATCTAACCAAAAAAATGAAATTTTCATAATACAAAGGCAACCAAACATTAATTACCTTATCTTCAAAATGATGATATTTTCATCAAATTTTAGAAAATAATTTTGCGACCCTAACACCTGTATCCCAAAGAAAGTTTCTTGGTTTATTAAATTAGAATGAGATACATGTAATATCATTATTCGGGACCTAATATTTTATTATTCTTATTAAACTAGATAAATTCATAAGTCATACATTAAATTTGAAAACACAAATTAGAAATAATTTTTTTTAAATAATAACATCAATACCTCTAGTATAGACTTTCATATCAAACAAAGTACAATTCATTGATTCATGGGGAAATTAATTAAAATAAGGGTGATCTAAAATTCTCATTAAGGTTTAGGAATAACTTTTTATATCATGAAATAGTAATCATAATGAATATGGTAATGTAAATAACTAATCACACATGTCATGTAATCAATAAATTGAGAAGGAAGTGCATCCAAAAATAATATTAATGAAAACATATAATGGATAATAATTAATATTGAAAGGTAAATAATTGAAAACATATTCTATTTAATCAATAACAATACTATCATAACTAAATATAGAATAAAAAATTTTGAAAGGTGAAAAAACTGAATATGCAATCTATTTAATCAATAAACTAATAGTGAAATGCATTCATAGATAATATCTTTGTGAAAATATAAGTGATAATAAATAAATAATTTTTAATTAATGATATGATTAATTATTTGATTTCATGATATCAATCAACATGATACCTCTACTATTAGGACCTTTTATAAAATATATTTTGAACTATAGGGTATAAACCTATTGGTGATGGAAAAATGATTTCATAGTTTCTTACAGAATCAACTTATGATACAATCAATTCATCAAGGGGATATCTATAATTGGGACTCACCCAATTATTTCAAATCCAACATATTTCTCATATATCTAATAATCTATTTAATCCTTGAATAATTTTCCTCATCATTAAATATCTATATTCATTAAAGAATGCATATTTATCAATATTTCCCTTGAAAAAAAATGAAATTAAATTTATAACACCATATATAGAAAAGATTTATGGTTTAAAAAATAAACATTTTCATGATAAATAATAAGAAAATTTAGGGGAAATTTAAGGTCCATTGATCACTTTAATGAGAACAATTCAAGGGAATGTTTTTGAATAAAGAATGAATAAAGGAAGTGAAAAAAATAATATCCTTGTTCAAAATAATAACAAACCATTTAGAGGGAGAATAAGGATGAAATAAATACATCACATCCCAAATTTAGTATATGAAAAATGAATGGGTTTTTTATTTATGAATAGAAATTCCATAAATATATTTTTAAAAAAATTGGGACAGAATCATAATATTTTTTAAAATCAATTTGAAAAACATAATGAATTTTCAAAATATATTTAATTAAAAATATTTTAATAACAAATAATATCTTGAGTATTCGGAAAAATTATCTTTAAAAATAACCTTATAAACATGCAATGTAAGAGTCAATGAAATAATAGTCATGTCGATGGGTAATTGTTTGCATTCTAAACAAGTTAAAGATAACATTCATTTTGCACTGTAAGAGGGTTTGGGTAGTGGCTTCTTTTGAATATTTAAAGAATATTCCTTTTAAAAAAAATTAAATATAAAAAATTGTTAAATTTTCTTTAATAAATAATTTTTAAAATTTTAAAAACATTTTTAGAAAACTTGGTTTTTGAAGAATACAAAATTCCGATAAAAAAGACAAATAAAGTCATAATTTCCTTAAAAAATGTATAAATTATTTTATGTAGAAACTTTAGGAAACTGGTACTATTACTTGAAATAATTAAGAATAACCTAAAGGAAAAAATATTGGTTTTATTAAAAAATGAATAAGAAATTTCCTTCTACTGAAATTCGTGAATAAAAAATATCGATGAGAATGAGATTGTTAAATAAACCCTGCAATGATCATAGTGTTTATGTGAGAGTTATTCAAGGATTTGATTTTTATATCAATATTAAATTTGAATAAAAATTGTAAATAAAAATAATTATAATTAAAATTACTTACACACATACTAAGAGAATATGAAGGATTGTGATGAAATAATATAACCAAAAGAAAATAAATTGAGCTACAAAGTTTGTTACCAATCGGTAACTCTATAATCAAATTTCCTTGGATGTATTAATTTAAATTGAAACTAAAAATAAAATAACTAATTAATGTATCATGTTATTACATGTCAATAGTGAATTAAAAATACCATATAAAAGTTAATTGCTGTGTAATAACAAATATGTCTAAATATAATGTAAATTGAGATGAAGTCCCTTATCACTTGGCAATATTCATTCCGAAAGAATATGAATTAAATATTTAAAATTTAAATATAATACACCATTATGTATGATTTATTAATTATATTACATTTGAAATGGGTAGTTTATACATCATATAAAATAAATTGGTGCATAACATACACATGTGCCTCAATAAAAGGAAATTGAGATAGAATTTCATACCTCAAGCTTCATTTTATGATGAATGTGCTTTAATCTTCTGTAGAGTATTTTTAAACATTATTTTAACTTAAAAAATAACCATTTTAATATTTTTAATATTTTATATGATCCTTTTATAACATATTATCACTCGTTCCTTAATAATCTTTCATTAATTTCACTGTTTCATTTGTTAATTGACCTATTTTCTCATGCATGTTTCATCATGAATGATCTGGTTCATCTGCATATTACATATTTTAATACCCTCATGAATATTAATAATTAAATAATTATCCTATTTACTCATCAACTATACTTTTATGGATAATCATGAAATCAGATTTTGTGGAATTAAGTATGTTACGATCATAGAGACTGTAGGTTGTACGTACATATGAGTAACGTTTCCATTTTCCAAAAATCATTATAGAAAGAAGGTATGAAATATATTATATTTCATTATTTATAAAAATATCTTATATACCATATTATATACTTATATATATCATCAATTTGGTTTGGTGATGAAAATAGGGTCACATTACTTTGTGAAGGCAGTAGTCCACACGTACAAGAACGATGTTATCATCATTATGTTTGTGAAATGGTAAGAAAGAAGATGGTTTATATTATCCTTTAAGCATGAAAAAAATTTCTGAATTATAATAATTATTTAATTTATATCATGTATAATCAGTTTCATTATCATTATCACCTTCCATTTAAAGTAAAAAAGGAAATATAAATCATATCGCTTCGCAAGGCGGTAGATCGTCACACCCGTGAGCAACGTTATTGTATCTCTTATGGAATGAATATTAAAAAAGGGTTATATTATATAATCACTCCAAAGGTATAAATATGTAAAAAATATGACATATATACTTTATATCCATCCTCATACTAAACCAAGCATAATGGTAATAGAAAAACAAATGACATCGGTTCGTGAGGCAGTAGTCTAGCGTACAGATGAATAATGATTTTTTAAACCATTTTATGGAAATGAAAACGTTTGTAGGTCATAACCCTACTATAAAAACATATAAAAATTTATAAGATAATAAGGTTATTATATCAAAATATTTTAACAATATTTGATGGTGGTAGAGGAAAGAAAAATAAAAACACTCGTTGAAGAACACATCCTCTTCTTCAGGTATGCAACATAGGTTTCCCCCAAATACTTCCTCGGTTTCCTTTATGTGAAAAATAAGTCATCTTGGATTATGGTATTAATTTATTTATGTCATTTTGGTGGGTATTTTCTAAAACAAAAAGGTTTTAATTTGTTAATAACAGAGGAGATGGGTGGCCTTTTATAAGTGAGGTGAGTGCCTTACTTGTACTTTTTTGAAACCATTCAATAGTAAAAACATTATTAATGAAAAAATCCTATAAAATAATAAATTATATAAATTATATCATATATAGTCTAAATATATAAATATAATGGGTTTTTAAATGTTTTTTTGGTTATTTATAACCCTTATATTTTTATTTTAACACCGAGGGAAATCTATTTTTACCTTAACCACAACAATTCATTTTTACTAAATTCACTACTCATTTTGGTCAAAAATTAATTTTAACTTTTTATACAATATAAATTATGAATATTGAGAATATAGAATATATTTTTCTAAATTATATTATGGTATTTTTCATGATTTAATATAAAATTAATCTCACATATGTGATGTGAAAGAGGATTTTTATAGAGAAAATGTTCTATATTTTAAAAGAATTTTGAATCAAAAATAGATATTAAAATTATTAAAATGACTTATATTGGATTAAATGATATATAATTGAACTAATTTCACTATAAAATTAATTCAAAAATATATTTTAACATTATATTCTTTTTAAATGAAATTTCATTTTTCAATTAAAATTCAATATTTTTCATGATTCATAAAAAATGAATTTTTTTTAAAAAACCCAAAAATTCACCCTTAAATAATTTTTATTCTCAAATTTCAAAAACATATCTTGTAAAATAAATTTCTAAAAACTATTAAATATTAATTTTAAATGATATACACAATGCGTAATAATTCACTTTTTTAGAAAAATATAATTATTTATAAAATATATTATTTTCTTTTAAAGTGATCTTATTTTATTCGTAACATATAGATCACTATAATTTTAAAAATATAGTCAGTACTATTCATACCCATGATTCCAACTTTTAGGTGATGACTGTTATATTTAACAATTGCGTTTTAATAATATTTTAAATTTTATTAAAACATGGGGCATCCAATTCATGTTAAACTGAGTATTGCATGTAAAGAAAGCTAAAATATATGTTATATGTAATGCAAGATAAACTCAGAATCTTATATAATGAATGTTATTAAATATGTTGAATTAATTTAATAAATATATCATAAATAATTGGGTTGTTATATTCCCTTCTACACTTACTTTTGTGTGTCATACACGATATCGAATATGATGTTCGTATTTTAGAGTTTCAGGGTGTTATAAAGAAAATACATATTCAATATTAAAAAACTAATAATTATTAATAATTACCTCATTATAATTCACTTTCATATTTTTTGAGACATAATCATATATGAAATGATTGTAGACCCTATAAATTAAATTAAATTCACCATGTTACATTCTCTAGAACATTATGTGGTGTTCTATCCATATTTTTATTCCATCGAGATTTTCTACAATATATTCAATTTTTTAAGTTACCTATTTTATAAAAAATAAACTATAATCTTTTGATAGAAAATAAATTTTATTAGTTATAAATTTAATATTTTTAATAAATTTCAATGTCAAATAATAATTTATGGTAATAAATTTATCATTGGGAAATATTTTAATAAAAATTTAAATATGATAATCTATGGAAGTATTAGAAATTACAATCTTGGTTTTCCTAAAATACAATAAAATTAAAAATTATATCCATTTCATTTACCATATGCCCGATATAGAGGTTTCTAGGAATCATTCATCAATTGGTTACCCTTTAAACATCATCATTTTCATTAGAAGCATCATGTGTACTGGTAACATTAAATTCAATTATTGGAAATGTTTAATTATCTTGATAATGAATAAACAAATTGATCCAATACCAAATATTCCATTTAAATTATTTTATTTCAATCATGAATCGTTTAGGATGGTATTTTGTCGAAAATATGATACCATAGTTATCTTATAATTCATCCTCTGTTATATGGTATCAAACTTCTTCTTAGGAAGGTAAAAGGACTTCCAATAGAATTATAACATGTTATGACTATAATTAATATATTTTAATAATTATTAAATGTAAAATATACACAATATATATCATATTAAAACTTGGTTGAGATTTTATCATTATCAATACTCAGACATATATCGATTTTTTTACATATAAAATATTATTTAATTCAAATCAACATGTTTTCTTTTTTATACAAGTAAATAAGTGGTATGATGATAATGAAAATTGATCACTTCCCATGAATCTATAACAAAAACACATAGATAATTAATTTAAAATATCATTCATGGTATAATATAATATCATGTGTCTTTAGAACATATCTAATAAGATATCCACATAAAAAAATTACTATGAAATTCATAAACCTATAGTACTAATAGGTTAAATGATCAAGTGTTTTTTCATATTCTATCATTGATTCATACTACTAGTAATTGAAACAATATATAGTAGGAATTGTGCCAGACTATAGTAGGTACTGTAGCGGGAACTGTAACAGGCAATGTTTGGCACTGTAGCAGCAGGGAATATTCCCCCGTTTCTGCTTTCAGGCCACCGATTTGGTCCCCAAGTCCTTTAAGGCCTTCGGGCCACCCATGCCTTCAGGTTAGTAAGGCCTTCGGGCCACCTCAAGGCCTTCGGGCCACCTAAAGTGCAGATGAAAACCAGAAAACCTACAAGGAACAAGTTTCAAAAGGAAGAGGTGCAAGGAGCTTTCACCATAGCAGAAGCTAAAAGGATTTCATGAATGAGAGGGTATGACACCTACCATCGGGGTAATCCTATGCATGTAGGGGAAATCCTAGCCAAATATACATGCAAAGGTGGAGAGCTGATTTCACGATGAAGATGCTGGGGTGGAGCAGTTCCATGTAGTTATTCTGGTTTGTATGCAATGTTTGAAGCCTACAGGAAATGGATTCCTCTATGTCCTGTGGTCCATGTAATACTTACTCTTACGGGACTTGTAAGGGTTCCACCTCTCCCTTTGAAAGGTGGATTATCAAAAATAAATAAAAAATGAAGGCCTTTGGGCCATTGGAGAGAGAATCATTGCAAAGAATGTTTGTACATATTAAAACCTTTCATTATAATAATTATTACATGTATAAAATATATGATCACACATTAAGACATAATAAATGACCCATGTATTATTAATAATGAATAAATTTGATTTAATTTATCAATAATAATAAAAACGCCCAAAGGATAATTTTTTAGTAAATACTAGAATATGGAATTATTATTTCTCTGAATATCTCACCCATCCTAGAATTAAAAAATCCTATAATAAATATTTCATAATTATAAGTATGAAACACAACTCTTTTAAAAATTCATTGAAAACAATAAAATCTAAAATAATCTTATTTAATATAAAATATATATTATAATATAACAACACCATTTTAAAAACATAAAATTATAAAAAATACATTTTCTATAAGAAACTAATATAACACCCAATATGCATCATATAACCTAACTAATTTATTTCATCCTATTAAAATAATAATTTTAATATCACATTCAAAATTTAAAATTTATAAACATAATAATTTCAAAATTCATTTCTACCATGATTATTAAGAAAAAAAAATACTAATACATAATCATTCTTATAAAAATAATTTAAAATGTATTCTTTCAAGTAAAATATATAATGTTAGCTTTCGTATTACATTATACCTCTTCCTGATATTCAGCTTTCCATTTATTCATAATAACAAAAAATATCATTCAAATTGTAAAACTCATTAACATAAATCATAAGAAAATATAATTATAAATATTCAGTATTGAAACAATCCATAAATATCATTTTATTAAATTTAAAATACTTTAAATAACATCTTTAAAACTGAAAACATTTGTATTAAAACATTTCACACTACATTAAATATATATTATTTATATAAAAATTATGATCATTCATCGTTTGAAATAAAATTAGTAATCAATTAATTTCATTACCCTTATTACATTAGATAATAATCAATTTCCAAAATTTGTAATCAGATAATCCCATAATATATATTACAAAAAAACTATAATCGATTTAGGTAGGGGAAATAGGAAAATAAATTTTAAAACAAATATCACATTTATTATGTAATGATATAACAAATATATTTAAAATGAACCTTATAAAAATTACCTAGGATTAATTGTGACCTTAAATGGTCTTAGTTATTGTTTTATTCTAATATAAAATTCAAATTAATGTTGGATAGAATTAATGATGGACCTTTAATTCACTAATTTGATGTTATAGGGGAATTTAATAAATAAGAAAGAGAATGGGGAATATAAATCTAGGTATAAAAATGGGAGGACATGTGGTTAAGGTTGAGAAATTTGGAATAATGGTGGTGTTAAAGTAATGACCTATATATTTTTTGTGACACTATTTTAATTATTTTTTAAAAATACCATTGGTATAGGAAACCATTTAAAAAGAATTTTTAAAAAGCATTGGTGTATGGTGTTGATTTTAAATATATAATAATGGTTAATCATATTCATTGGTATATTGGAATTGGTATATAAAACATATCTATTAGTGAGAGTTCTCAATAGATATGAAATATTGAGTTATATCTCTAGATGGTTATGTTTTGGATTAAATAGTTCTAGAAATAGTAGATATGTATATAGAATTGCAATGAACTACCAGATTCATATGACCCATTTCATGGTTTATAGAAAACCTAAAGTATTTAATTCTTATTTATATATTAGAGTTTGAGAATATATAATAATGGTCTTGTAATAATTATTTCAAAAATATAGAGTTCTTAATGAAACATGAGAAGGATTGATTAAATTTAAATAGAGAGTGGGAGTTAACTAAACTACCATAGGTAAAGAAATCACTATATTTAATATATTTCATCTGATTAGATGAATAATATTGAAGTGGAAATAGTTATAATCCAAGGATTATTGTGAAAGGATTTAGTAGAAATTATTAGTGTGCTTCTATGGTATTTTATCCCCATTAGTTAAGAATATTACTATCTTGATGATGATGACTCTTGTTGATTTTGAATGTTTCTACCCAGAACAGATGGTTTTAAAGATAAAATCCATTATTAGTGATTTATAGAAGGATAGATATATAAATAAATCTTATGGTTTCATGGAATAATGAAATTATTACATTTTTATCAAGATAAAAAAGTAGTCTTTATATCATGAAAAAATCACTATGATTGTGAAAATAAATATTTTATTTTTTCATGTAAGTGAATGGTTCCATTTATAGGAACTATGATCACTATATATATCAAATGGTGTTAATGATAGTTTTTTATCATCATAATCTTTAATTTTTAACCCTACTCTATGTTGTATTATATTTTTTTCAATGTGTATAAATATGTAAAGTAAAAAGAAGCATGGAAGTCAGTTACTTCAATTGTTCACATGGTATATAAGAAGAGTTCCCAATTATATATTATACTATGTGTGTAATTGAGAACAATGGATGTGAATTATAGATACATATCATTAAGTAATAGTGATCTATTTTCATATTATTTAATTTCATCAATTTAAATATCTTAGTGATCCATTCTTGGATAGAAATGGTGCTTTAAATTATTGTAGTAACTATTATTTGATTAAAAAGGAATCACTCACACTATAAAAAAGTTCGAATGTAGATTTTACGAATTTTTATTTCACATATATATAATTCAAGTATAGTAGGGTAAAATAAATATTTCATCATTGTGAAAATATACTTTGATAGTTTGGGTATCTTGTATGATGATTATTAAGGATGTTTTCATGTTTAAATAATAGTGATACTATGGTTCGGTTTTTAAAACCATTTATTAGAATTTGGAAGAAGATATCTATTAAAAATTATAATCTATCCAAGGTGTAATACATGTGTTTTCTACTTTACTTAATGTTTTCACAATCTTGTTTGAAGGTTTGTAATGGTTCATTTTGAGTTGGGATAGTCTTGAAGTCGTTTGAATTAAATATGGAAAACTGGATAATGTATCATACTGTATAAACATCAATTATATATCCACATAAAAATTATCACATGTTGTATAAATAGTATACAATCTAGAGTGATCAGTGAACATATCAGTGTAATCATGGTCGCATAAAAAAATCAGATTGATAAGCATCATCCCATTATATGTACGTATGAAGTCATCCTACATAAACTTCTTACATTATCTACATGGAAACTAGACCGTAGTTGTAAGAACCTGATTTTTCACTCATATATGGATCCTTTAAATTTTGATTTTAATCTCTACTTTTGGCCTTTTATAGATTCCTAATGTGTTAGTAATGGTCTCAATGGTTCTTGGGATAAGTTCTGAGCTCAAAATCTATATTTTTTTTGGAAATATGGGTAGGTTACATGGTTATTGCATGGTTAGCGCACGGTTTGGATAACCATACAGAATAAAATTTCCGAACATAACCACATCACACCGTTTGACCATGACTATGCATCTTATCTATGCTGTTGGATTGATATATAAATGTATATGTATATTAGATGGACCAATACAAGAGGGGGGTGAATTGTATGTTTAAAAACATTGTGTTTAAACACTTAAGAAAATTAGTTTAAATGATCTTAAAATAATGCAATTCACAAAAAATACGATTAACCACAAATTTATTTAATATAAAGGTATGATATGATGTAATACTATAAGAAGTGTAAAGTAATTGTATTCAAAATGAATACAATAATCAGATTAATACAATAGTGAAGGATTCTACCATAAAGCGTGTATAATCAATCAATACAATATGTAATAGTATGATTGTAATTGAAACAATTACAAATGAATATGAAATGAAGAAAGAAAACAATACAATTCCCTCTATAAAACAAACAACAGCAGAAATGTAAAAGTATTACAATCCTTTTATCCCAAAGAGAAGGGTATCCTTTCACCTAGGATAGGAGGTCTGTCTTACCACCACCTTGGTAAGCCCTCGATATGATGATAAGAACGTCTGTCTTGTTATCCCTGCAAGCCCTTGATACGATGATCGGAACGACTGTCTTGCTATCCCCGTAAGCCCTCGATTTTGTAGGTAATCGACACCTCTGTCTTTCAAACACTTGAAATCCCTCAATACGATGATTGGTAGCACCGTCTGCCTATCCTCAACAGCCCTCGATCGTTATCACCTAATCGGTCTCACAAAGAAAAACAAAGCACTTAATGAAATACAAAAACTAAGAACGAGCATTTCATGTTTTTTAATCTCAGGGATTTTGCACGAAGCAAGAGAGAAGTCACAACGTCTCTCTCTAGAATTTGATAGTAGAAAATAATGATCAAAGTCTCTCAGTTGTTCTTCTCAGCTTCAAATGACCTCCTATTTATAGGCCTCAGGTTCCAACGGTCACATTTTCTCCAACAGTCTTATTTCTATGGAAAACTCAGAGGGACTTGGACACCTAGCATTATAACGGTCATATTGAAACAGAAAACACAAAATCGTTTTGATTAGTTTATAACTAACTCCACGACATCATTTTGGTTAAAACAAAAGATATACGAAGATGATAAACATGAGTACGATTGACATGTGTTGATAAAGGATAAAAACAAGCATGTGATAAAAATATGAGAACTATTAGTATTACATAGTGTAATGTATTGATATGACACAAAGTGAGTATGATTCACAAAAGTTAGTATGATTGATAGAGTCAATACGATTGACAGAGTCATTACGATTGACATAGTCAGTACGATTGGCAGAGTCAGTACGATTGACAGAGTCAGTACGATTGATAGAGTCAGTACGAGTGACAGAGTCAGTACGATTGACAGAGTTAGTAAGATTGACATAGTCAATACGAATGACAGGGTCAGTACGAATGACAGGGTCAGTACGATTGACAGAGTCAGTACGATTGACAGGGTCAGTACGATTGACATCATCAGTACGATTGACATAATCAGTACGATAAACATATATGAATACATTTGTGATTTCCAAAACAAGACATAAAATTCAAAAGAGAACTTTTGACTCAACAATATCCCCCCTTTTGGAAAGCACAAAACATAAGGTAAAAGCAAAAATAAATACTTATCTCCCCCTGAGTTATTGAAAACTCTTCTGAATATGAAATTGAATACTTCTAACTCCCCCTTAGTTATGTACTTTCGTAAGGATTGTATTCATAGATTTTCCTTATTTTATAAGTATTTTATTAAATCATTATCCCTTTATAAAACATTCTCCCCCTTTATAAAACATTCTCCCCCTTTGTGATTTACAAAAACAATGGGGTAATATTGAGTTTCTTGAAAGAGTTAGAGAAAACAATTCAAGGCAATGGGAAAGGTAACATAAATCTCATTGATATAACAAGTCTATAGAATTTTGGAAATGAGCAAAGAAAGATACAACAACACTCATTTGTTTTCTCTTTCCTTTTCTTTCTTAATCATCTCATGAAGAACGACTTTCATCTTTTTGATTTCATTCTTGTCTTTAAGGATAAAATCACCCTGGGATTTGAGAAGCTCTTATTAATCGGAAAAAAGTTGATCCTGATTCTTGATAGTCTCTTCTTGGACTCTGATTACGTCCTTCAAGAGTGTCAATTCTATCTTGAAAATTCTTATTGTCTTTAGATAACACGGAATTTTGCTTCTTCAACAAAACTGTTTCATCTTTGAAAGATGAAACCTTCAAAAACTCTAACTAAAAATAATTCATTCTCTCATACAACTCTTTTATTGAAGGAATATCATCTCCATAAGTTGTTGTTATCTGATTCATCCTTTCAATGGTTTCTTTTTCAAGATTATTGAAAGAAATAACAAGATCATTTGAAAGACTCCATGAGTCTTCAATTTATATTTCATGATCATTCACTGAGCTCTCTATTTCATATGACCACTTAGTCATTCTATTACAAGCCTTATTACGAGCAGCCGAACATTCAGATAGTAATTTTAAATTGACTTCAATTGACAATACTCTCTTTCTCAGTTATCTTAAAGAACCAAACTTCTTCCTTTGATTCTCAGTGATGAAATCAATTTTACCTTCAAGTCTAGGAAAACAAGGAATGGTCTTCTCAATCCTTCTCAAAACATGAACAATGTAATCACTCTTTTTAAGAGAAATTGTGTGTTCTGAATTAGTATCCTCATCATACGAATCCAGTTCATTTGATTGGATTAAGTATTCAACTAGATGTTTTCCTTTTTCTTTTTATTTATGCTTTATTTCTTCTTCCACTTTTTCACTGATAACAATTACTTTTTCGGTATGAGAATATTAAGCACCTTGATTTTCTTGGGAAGGAATTATATCTGGAGTTTCAAAATATTCAGCTGGTGCTTGATTAGCATGAGGAGTTTGATGAATGCCTTCACTTAGCTTCTAAAAATATTCCTCTCTACTCTTTTTAGACCTTTGAAGAAATTCCAAAAGAAAATATCCTTCCTCTTCTTCACCTTCCTGTATTTCTTCCAAAATTTGTTTCACTTTCTCTTTATCTAGAAGACTCTGTACAATAGGTTCTTGATGCACTTCTTCCGTTAGTTGATCACTATCCTTCTCAACCATTTTCATAATCTTAGAAACATCAAAGTCTTGAGCTTTCCTTTTCAAAAGATTATTCTTTTTATTTTCATCCCAAAGAGTATATTACACCCTTATCCTCTCAGCAAAAGCTTCAGGTGGATCCTGACCGAACTTAGGATCACCTTCTTTTCTTTGTTCTCTATCTTTCCTCCACTTGGCCACAACCCCCTTGTTGTATTTAGGTTTCTTCTTTGGCTTTGAACTGGTTTGGGGATCTAACTTTTGAGTGGAAACAACAACAGTTGGATTATCTTTGATTGGAAAAGGTGCTGATTGATTTGGTGCCGATTGATTTTGTGCCGATTCAGCTTCTACATCTTTGAAAAAACTCTTTGAGTTCTGATCGAAACAAACATAAAACTTCTTCAGCATATTCTTACTTATCCAGGAAGGCTTCAGCTCTTTCAATTTCCCTTTCAAAGGAATATTAAAAAACTTCAAGCTTTCAAGAATGAACTTTGTAAGGATAGAGGGATACATAATCAAATGAGATTTGATTGCTCCTGACTTGACATTCTTGACTGTTTCAAAAATGTATCCCATGAGATTTAACTTTCTCATGTTTACAAGATAGTCTAACATGAAGATATCATAAACCTTAAGAGTTTCTCTATCCCCTTTCTTTGGGATAAGAAAACATTGCATCTAAATCACCACGAACCTGTTATCTGGAGATAAATGAGCTACTTTTATATTATCTTCACTTATAAGAAACAATGACTTTTTAGCACTTTCTTTATTAAACGTACCAACTTCCTCTGGTAGTTTATGAGATGGACAAAAAGAATCACCTTCTGTTGAGACATTTAGAAAGTGGGCTACTTATTTCACACACATTGAGATTTTTCTATCATACACAACAAATTTGATTGTCATATTTTTTTCAAAAGATATAGTTTTGTAGAATTGACTAACTTCTTCAATAATAATCGGATCTTGAGATATAGTTTTTTCAATACAAAGATGTTCCCAGCCTTGAAACAAAACAATCCTCCTGATTTTTGAATCATACATGTCAAAGAAGTCTCGAGAAACTAACCTTTCTCTGATGAGGTATTTCTCTAAAAACATTTTCGAAGACATTTCGGTAGGAGTGTTGGCAGAGGAATGAGACATATAGATGTGGAAAATGGAAGATTGTACGGAGTCTTAAAACAAAGGGAGAGAGCTTCACCATAAGATATGAAAAACTGGTGTGTGTTTTGGGAGGGGGGTCTATATATAGGCGAAAAAAATGACCATTGATCTTCTACGGTTGATATTAGAAGCAAAAAAAATCAACGGATAGTATTTAAAGAGGTTTTTTTTATTTAAAAAAAAACGAGAAACAATAAAAAAAAATAAGTAAAACAAAACAAAGGAAAGAATGTACCCATCAGATATTGTATGGAAATTGTTGGTTTAATTGTATTAACATAGTATAATAAAATAGCAAAAAGAAAATACATAAGTTCGAGGAAAAAGAATATGATCGGTTGTCAAGCCGATGGAAAACAAAGTCATTACCATAGGTTGTCAATCCGATGGGAAACAAAGTCATTACCATAGGATGTCAAGACTATGGAAAACAAAGTAACTATCATAGGTTTTCAAGCTGATGGAAAAAAAATTCAATACCATATGTTGTCAAGCTGATAGAAAAAAAAGTCATTACCATAGGTTGTCAAGCTGATGGAAAACAAAGTTGTTACCATAGGTTGACGTGCCAATGGAAAACAAAGTTTTTACCATAGGTTTACGTGCCAATGGAAAACAAATTTGTTACCATATGTTGACATGCCGATGGAAAACAAAGGTGTTACCATAGTTTGACATGCTAATGGAAAACAAAGTTTTTACCATAGGTTGACGTGCCGATGGAAAACAAAGTTGTTACCATAGGTTGACGTGCCGATGGAAAACAAATTTGTTACCATAGGTTGAAATGCTGATGGAAAACAAAGTTGTTACAATAGGTTTACGTGCCGATGGAAAACAAAGTTGTTACCATAGGTTGACATGCCGATGGAAAAAAAAGTTGTTACCATAGGTTGACGTGTCGATGGAAAGAAAAGTTGTTACCAAAGGTTGATGTGCTGATGGAAAACAAAGTTGTTACCATCGGTTGACATGCCGATGGAAAACAAAGTTGTTACCATAGGTTGACGTTCCGATGGATAGAAAATCAATACGGTAACCAGGAAGACAAAACGACAAACAAAAGATAAAAACTATAACTAAATAGTCAAGATGATAATCAGAAAGTCAAAATAAGAAACCAAGATAATAAACAAATAAAGATCATAAAAAATCATATTAAGTAAAATTTTATCCCCCTTTTTAAGAGGAGTTTTTTAATGTAAGTAGATGTGTAAAACATGAAGTAGATATGAATGATTATTTTAATGTAATCATTCCCAGCTTCTATTTTATAAACTCAAATATATCGAATGGTAAAGGTTTTGTAAAAATATCAGTAAGTTGTTCTTGCGTTCCGATGAATTGTAAAATAATATCTCCTTTTTGTGTGTGAACCCTAAGAAAGTGATGCCTAATATCTATGTGTTTAGCACGAGGGTGATGTGATGGGTTTTTACTAAGAGCTATGACACTAGTATTATCACATAGAATTTGAGTTTTGGAAAAACTTAATCCATAGTTAGTGAGTGTGTGTTGCATCCACAACACTTGAGCACAACAACTTCCAGTTGCTACATATTCAGCTTCAGTAGTGGAAAGTGCTACTGAGTGTTGTTTCTTGCAGGAACAAGAAACCAAAGAATCTCCTAAGAAATGACATGTTCCAGATGTACTCTTTCTATCCTTTTTACAACCACCAAAATCAGCATCTGAAAAACTTTTTAAAACAAAATCATTTCCAGAAGAATAGAAAAGACCTAGATCCAGAGTCCCTTTTAAATACTGAAAGATTCTTTTCACAGCTTTTAAATGAGACTCTTTTGGATTAGATTGGTATCTTACACATAAGCATACAGAAAACATTAAGTCTGGTCGACTAGCTGTCAAGTATAACAAACTCCCTATCATACCTCTAAAAATTGGTTGATCTAATGGTTTCCCAGTTTCATCAAGATCAAGTGTATTTGAGGTACCGATTTGAGTGATAATACTTTTAGCATTATCGTATCCATACTTTTTGAGTAAATATTTGATATACTTATGTTGAGATATATATGTTCCTTCTAGTTTTTGTGAAATTTGGAAACCTAAAAAGAATGTTAACTCACCCATCATACTCATTTCAAACTCATATTTCATTAAATTTTCAAAATAATCAGTTAAAGACTGCTGAGTTGATCCAAATATGACATCATCAACATAAATCTGTACAATCAAAACATTTTTATTTTCCATTTTTATAAAAAGGGTTGGATCCGCTGTACCTTTTGCATAATTGTTTTGTAAAAGAAATCATGTAAGTCTATTATACCAGGATCTAGGGTCTTGTTTAAGGCCATATAAAGCTTATTTAAGTTTAAAAACATGATTAGGGAATTTTGAATCTATAAAACCAGGGGTTGTTTGACAAAAAATTCTTCTTGAAAAAAACATTTAGAAAAGAAAATTTAACATCCATTTGAAGTAATTTGAAATTAAAGTATGATGCAAAGGCTAATAGAATATGAATATATTCAAGTCTAGATACCATAGCATAAGTTTCTTCATAGTATATTCCCTCTTGTTGATTATAACCCTTAGTAACAAGTCTTGCTTTATTTCTTACAATGATTCCATTTTCATCACATTTATTTCTGAAAACCCATTTTACACCAATTATAGTTGTTTCTTTGGGTCTTTCAACTAAAGTCCAGACTTGATTCCTTTCAAATTCATTTATTTCATCTTTCATTGATTTAATCCAATCTTTATCACCTAAGGCCTCACTTGGACTTTTAGGTTCAAATTGGGAAAGAAAGGAAATATGTTCTATTTTATTTCTCAAGGAATTTCCGGTCCTTACAGGTTGATTTACATCGCCAATGATGTTATCACTGGGATGATTACTAAAAATCAATTCATTTGGGTTTTGTAAAACATGTTCATCAACGTATGGTAAAAAATATTCTGGGGTAAAAATTTCTGAAAGACTTTCTTGAACATTTTCCTTATCAGAAGGATCTTCTAAAAGAGGTTGATGATTAGTTTTTGAAAACACATCTGAAGACGTAGGTTGGGTTTGTTTGAAAACAAAATTATTAGTTTCATCAAATTTAACATGCACTAGTTCTTCAATAGTACAAGTGTTTTTATTGAAAACTCTATATGCCTTATAAGTTATAGAATAGCCTAGAAATATTCCTTCATCATATTTTCGTGAGAATTTGTGTAGATTATCTTTAGTATTCAGAATGAATACTTTGCATCCAAAAACATTGAAGTAAGAAACTTTAGGTTTTCAGCCAGTCCACAATTCATAAGGTGTTTTATTAAGAAAAGGTCTAGTTAGAACACGATTTATAGTATAACAATAAATACTAACATCTTCAACCCAAAAGTTCTTAGCAATTGAGTATTCACTCAACATGGTTATTGTTATCAAAAATTTTCAAAATATGAATTTTTAAATTCACCACCATGATCACTATGAATAGTTATTAATGGTAGCTTTTTCTCATTTTTAACTTGGGCTCTAAAACTTTTGAGATAGAAAAAGGATTCAGATTTCTTTGATAAAAAATAGACCCATGTAAATCTAGTAAAATCATCAACTAAAACAAATACATAGTATTTTCCTCCAATGCTTCCAGTTTGTGAAGGACCAAAAAGATCCACATGCACTAGCTATAATGCATTAGAAGTTGAAAATTCATTAATTGATCTAAAGCTATTTTTATGTTGCTTTCCAAATTGACAAGGGTCAGATAACTTTGAACAATCATATCTAATATTTGGTAGACCCTTTAAAAGTATTTTCTTTGAATGTTTACAAATTTTTATTAGGTTGCAGTTTCCTAGTGTTCTATTCCACAGCCATGATTGGTCTTTTATTTCACTTAAGCAGGGTAAATTTTGGCTCCTGAGGTCTTCTAAGTTAATAGTGTATGCATTCTCTTGCCTATGGGCAGACAGAATGAATTCATCCTTGGAATTGTGAAGTAAGAATTTATCATTTATAAAATTCACAAGGTATCCTTCATCACATAATGACTTATGCTAATGAGGTTGTGCTTAATACCTTTACCAAAAAAAACATTTGAAATAAGAACTTTTCAAAGAAAAACAATATTACCTATTCCAACAGTCTTTCCTTGATCATTATCTCTAAAGAAAACCTTTCCACCTTTTGTTTCAATAATCCTTTCAAAGAAATCTTTACTTCTAGTCACGTGTCGAGAACAACCACTATTAATGTACCAAATATTCTTGTTGGTACACTTCTTATTTTCCCGTAAAAGAAACCATTAGTTTTTCAGAATCCAAAATTGTTTGGATCCAGAAGGGTTAGATAAAAGAATTGTAGGAATCCACATTTTTTTTGAAAAATAAGCTTTATGAAATCCTAAATAATGAGTTCTATTAAGAGAACAATCTCTTTTCCAGTGTCCATCACATTTACACTTAGTACAAAAAGGGTTACTTTGAGGAACAAAATTGTTATTACTAAAAATCGGTTTAGAATGAGTATAACCAAAACTAGAATGATTTATCAAAGGTTGAATTTGAGAATACATTTTATCAAAGTTTTCCTTGCCATAAATAAACTTTGACAAACATTTTTTCAAAGAAAAAATTTCTGACTTTAGTTTTAAAATTATATTTTTATCCTCCAAAACATTTGATTTTGAACTAGAGTTAGGCTTGAAAAAAATTTCTTAGATATTACATTTTCAAGATCCTTATAAAGATTATCCTTATCCGAATTGACTTTCTCAAGGGTTTTTAAAATACTTTCAAAATCAGAAGTTTTCATATCAAGATTATTAGAAAGATTTGATACTTCTTTAGTTAAAACTGAAATTCTAGTATTTGTTGTATCAAGTTTCTTCTTGAGTTTAGAATTTTCAATCTCAAGTAGTTTGGAAAACATTGAAACTTCTTCAAAAGAAGGTAATGTATTATCTTTTGATGATGAAGACTCATCATTTGAAGATTCATAATATTTATTATCAGTATAATTCTCATTCAAGGAAACATTTGTAATAGCTTCAGCATTGTGTACCTTAGCCATGAGATAATGATCTTCAATTGGTAGTCTAGCTATAAGTCCAATATTCCTTTGTCCGGAGGATTCATATTCCGAATAATCTTCTGATGAATCGCTATCACTTACACTCCAAGTATCATTTTCCTTCAAGACTTTCTTTGTCTTTGTCGTGTAATACTTTTCTTATTTCTTTCAGAATGTTTCTCCTTTCTATCTTTTCTCTTCAGTAAAGGAAAATCAGGTCTTATATGACCTACTTTCTTACATTCATAACAAGTTACCTCTAAATCTTTCTTATCCTTTCTATATTTCTTTTTGAATCTATATTGGAAGTCTTTCTTTCCCACAATCTTGTTCATCTTTCGAGATATATTGGATAAATCATTATCTGAATGATCACCATCACTTGATTCTGATAAAACAACTTTCTTAGATTTGGATCCTGTTATCCTTTCAGGTGTTTTAGCTCTAGACGTAGTAGTAAAATCTACACTAAAATTTCCATTTTTCTTCTTATTGAAATTAGCATCTCTATTCATTATTCTTTCGTACTGTAGAAGAGTTCCAAAAAGTTCATCAAGAGTAATCTGGGAAACTTTTATGTTTTCATCAATAGCTATCCTTTTTTACTCTCATTCGTTTGGAATTATATCAATAATTTTGTCTACAGTAGCTTCATCATCAAGACCTTTTTCTCCCATAGATTTTAAACTGTTGACAATTTTCATGAATCATTGTTGCACTTTACATACTGGTTCCCCATAAGGAAAAAGAAATCCATGATATTATGCTCGAAGCATTGCTCTTCTTGTTTCTATAACCTTGGATGTACTAAAATGCGTGACTTATAATTTCTTCCAAATATAGTTGGATGCTTCACAAGATGATATAGGCTATATATATTTCTGGTCATAGAACATAGCAAAGTATTGCGCACCTCGTAATTCAGTTGATATTCTTTCTTTTCTTGATTGGTGAAAGTACTGACTTCTTTGTCAGGAATTTTGTAACCTCCAGTAAGTATAATAAAATTGTCTACACCAGTATTGATAACAAATGTCTTCATTTGATCTCTCCAGTAATCATAATCATTCCCATTGAAGATTGTTGGTCTAGTTGGATTTAGATTTTTAATTGATCCAATATTCATTCTTTCCATCTAATAAAAAAAATATTTTCCACTCCACAAGTTAGTGCAGTAAGTAGTTGAAACATAAATTTGAAAGAAATAGAGGTAGAAAAAAAATCAGTGCAAAACCTTCTCTGATACCAATTATTGGATCGATATATAAATGTATATGTATATTAGATGGAACAATACAAGTGGGGGGTGAATTGTATGTTTAAAAACTTTGTGTTTAAACACTTAAGAAAATTAGTTTAAATGATCTTAAACAAATGAAATTCACAAAAAATATGATTAACCACAAATGTATTGAATATAAAGGTATGATATGATGTAATATTATAAGAAGTGTAAAGTAATTATATTAAAAATGAATATAATAATCAGATTAATACAATACTGAAGGATTCTACCATAAAGCGTGTAGAATCAATCGATACAATATGTAACATTATGACTGTAATTAAAACAATTACAAATGAATATGAAATGAAGAAAGAAAACAATACAATTCCCTCTCTAAAACATATAGTAGTGGAAATGTAAAAGTATTACAATTCTTTTATCCCAAAGAGAAGGGTATCCTTTCACCTAGGACAGGAGGTCTGTCTTACCACCACCTTGGTAAGCCCTTGATACGATGATCGGAATGTCTGTCTTGTTATCCCCGCAAGCCCTCGATATGATGATCGGAACGTCTGTCTTGCTATCCACGGAAGCCCTCGATCTTGCAAGTAATCAGAACCTCTATCTTTCAAATACTTGAAAGCCCTCGATACGATGATCGGTAACACCATCTGCCTATCCTCAGCAGACCTCGATTGTTATCACCCGATCGGTCACACAAATCAAAACAAAGTACTTAATGAAATACAAAAACTAAGAACGAGTCGTTCACATTTTGTAATCTCAAGGATTTCGCACAAAGCAAGAGAGAAGTCACAACATCTCTCTCTAGAATTTGATAGTATCAAAGAATGATAAGTCTCTCAGTTGTTATTCTCAGCTTCAAATGACCTCCTATTTAGAGGCCTCAGGTTCCAACGGTCACATTTCCTCCAACGATCATATTTCTCTGGAAAACTGGGAGGGACTTGGACACCTGGAATTATAACTGTCATATTGAAATAGAAAACACGAAATCATTTTAATTAGTTTATAACTAACTCCACGACATCGTTTTGGTTAAAATAAAAGATATATGAAGATAATAAACATGAGTACGATTGAAATGTGTTGATAAAGGATAAAAACAAGCATGTGATAAAAATATGAGAACTATTAGTATTACTTAGTGTAATGTATTGATATGATACAAAGTGAGTATGATTCACAAAGGCCAGTATGATTGATAGAGTCAATACGATTGACAGGGTTACTGTGATTGACAGAGTCTGTACGATTGACAAAGTCAGTACGATTGATAGAGTCAATACGATTGAGAGAGTCAGTACGATTGACAGAGTCTGTACGATTGAAAAAGTCAGTACGATTGACAGGGTCAGTACGATTGATAGGGTCAGTACAATTGATAGAGTCGGTACAATTGATAGGGTCAGTACGAGTGACAAAGTCAGTACAATTGACATAGTCAGTACGATAAACATATATTAATACATTTGTGATTTCCAAAAAAATACATAAAAGTCAAAAGAGAACTTTTGACTCAACATATGCAATGCGCCCTTCTACCTAGAAAACCTCACAGGGTTTGCACACGGTTTTTCAAACTGTGAGGAAAAACTATGCACCGGCTATTTTTCTGGATAAATTTAAAAAATTTAATTTAATGATCTATTAAGAAACCTCTATCTTCCCTAATCAGAGCTTATGGAGGATTAACCTAATTCTCTCTCAATTTAGTGATTTTTTGAGATCTATTCTTGGAAAAGATAGACTATTTTATCTGGAAACTGATCAAGCTTTCTTTCATCATGTTGGATGCACAATGGTAAGTACTAGAGTCCACTCATGCAGTTCTCTTTCTCTATTTCTATCGACATAGATATCGAGGTATGGGAATTTTTTTCTTTTTCATAGATCTACTCTGATCTGAGCCAAATCAAGGTCCAATACTGGAGGAGAAGGATCATAAAACCCTAAAGTGGGTGGTCTATAACTCATCCAAAAAGTTTGTAAATTTTGGATTTATCATGTGGGTCCTACCAATTTCATTAGGTTTCGTTTATATATTTAGTATTCCATGATTATACTTGTTATAACCTTGTGTATATTATCTTGCCATATATATATGATTAATTGATGGTGTTTATGACCACAACTCCATCCCTTCTATGTAGAAGGTTATGCCATAATTGTGGTCTAGTGTTTTGACACATTTGCGCCGCCATTTGGGTGTCCCTTGGATTGACCACTCTAAGGGTAAGAATTTCTATATTAATTTTTTGGATTTATAGTGTGAATTTAATAATTTAACGTACCATGTATGCATACCACTTGACCCATCTAAGGTAAGTTCTTCAAATTGATAATTAAATGTGATTGATTAATTGGATGAATATTCATATCATCCATTACCACATTAATTGAAGGTTGTGAAATGAACCTTAAATTAAGGAATATACCATAAAAGTATTAAATTAATGGTTGCATGATCCATGTCCATGTAACACTAATGAAAGGAAAGACTTAAATTGAATGACTTGAGAAAGGGTTTTCATGCTACTTGACCTTATCACACTAATGAATGGAAAGGCTTGAACCGAATGAAATATTACATGACTTAATAATCAAATAGGAATGGCCTGACTCGAGCTTTCCTTGGTTTCTAATTAGAGAATTCCATGAGCACTCGAATACCCCATTCTGATTCAATGATACATCCTGCATAGGTTGATAGCCACTATGTTCATGATCCTTTTATATTCATAGATTCCCAATATTACACTATAGGTTCCATTATTATTACTATAGTATTCCTTGGATACAGTCCTTGTATCCAGTATTGAATACTAGGTTCCATGGTTAAAGCTCATCCAGTCCTATCTCTGCTCAGACCCTTTTTACCATGGTTGATCACCTTGGACTTGGTAGGTGCCTCATTATGGAATTCCTTGTATTACACTCTTGGGATTACACTCTTACCCCATGCTAGTCTATAGTTATTATTGAGTTGGAAACCCTTTAGGTCTACTTCACCTTGATTATTACCTTAGGACTTCACTATTAAATATCATTGATCATGGTTTCCTATTTATATATTAGAATATTTAATATTTATACTATCATGAGGTGATGTCAGTGTTGAATCGGCCTCACATGACCTATCAACATAAATTTTTAAATTCTTAATTAATTAATTGGTTATAGTCTTAGACACCAGCTGAGGGATGAAGCAGGTACTTGGATATTTAGTTACATTGTACTAATATACATTATATATGGATGCATTCACACTGTTACATTTCCATTACATAGGTCAGATGTTATAGA
The DNA here is from genome assembly GCA_963277665.1 of Viscum album. Lineage (NCBI taxonomy): Eukaryota > Viridiplantae > Streptophyta > Magnoliopsida > Santalales > Viscaceae > Viscum > Viscum album. The sequence continues at coordinate 2,106,745,989 of OY728122.1, read as the reverse complement.
GACCATTGGGGGTAGCCCAATAATATTTATCTCACACCCACTCCAGGCACTGTTTGGTACTCGATGTAATTTTCAAGGTTGAGGGTGTTGAAAAAGGGAAGCATATGGATTCAAACACTTGATTACTTGTTATTTAGTATGGAGATTGATATAAGAGGATAGCGTTAGAACTTGGGATACTTGGGATAGTCTTTTATTTCCTGTATTCTTTGTGGACATGTTATTGATGTTTTTAGAATCCATGTTTTCCATATTTCTAGTATATGACATATCATGATCTGTTGTTGAATGTTTTTACAGTTGTTTTTGTAATTATTGTTGTTTTACTCATTTTTAAATATACCTTCTATTTACTTATATTGATTTCTCTATTTACCTATGTTTACTCTCACCCATTTTGATTCACTTTGGTAATGAGGGCATAGTCTCCCCATATAAAAACCCTAGGCCCTCACTGCAATATGGAATACTCTAGCGTTTGGGGAGACACACTTGAGGCCATGTGGCCTACTGAGCTCGGGGCACCCCTCAAGTGGAATTTGGGTCCAGGAAGTCACTATGTGGTATCAAAGGGGTTTTCCTTTCTTTCCTAAATATTTTGGAGAAAATATATTGGATATTTGGAATGCCTGTGAATTTTTCATAACCCATTCTTCGGCATCGTTAACCCATGTTTGGGGTAAATACCAAGTGTCCTAAATTAAAATTTTATTTATGATTTTTTCCTATTATTTTTTATATTATTTCACCTTTGGGTGATGCTAGGTTATGGGACAACATGGTTTGGGATGAGTAATTTACCGAGTCGAGACATTATACTATAAATAAATGGGTATCGTTTCTAGTGATATGTGTATGGGAACTGATTCAACAAAAATGACTATCCATTATAAATAGAATCATGAAATATAAAATTAAATAGTTTTACATCCTTATCCCACCTTTTCAAGTTTATGAAAGTTAAAGTACTGAACCTATAAATTAAATGAAAAATGAAATGAAACTTATACTTGAGCACTTACAGATAGTTGGCCATCTATGTAGGTAGTTGGTGTAGTATGACTTGGGTAACAAGTTTTATTATATTAAACTTACTCTAGTAATTATATCTCCTTTCATATAAGATTTTATAAGGTGTGTTATTATTTGTAGACCAATGCCATCATGAAATCCTCATATCGTACCCCAGGAAGGTGGTGACAACCATGCTCCAGACATGGTGGGCAATGAGCTTCCATTCATACCTCCAAGAGTGTCACTTGAGGCACTTCTAGATATAAATGATTTGGGATCTGATTCCCATGTTTGTGATAGTTTCCTTCATCTAATGTAGTCCGTTTATGGTGCTCCAATGCTTTCACCTACAATGGATGATTTGACTCTTGAGTTCCAACAACAACATCCTACTACCTTTTCAGGGTGTGGAGCTATTTCATATACTGGGTCTTATCTTGAATCTTCCCTATCTATATTTGAGCATATAGAGATGCATATAGAGTGATGGGTCAAGATTTCCACATACATGATTCAGTATTAAACCATGCTTTGGTGGGATGTGATTGCCCAGGCTGGTTGTCATTAGGGTATGTTATGGGTTGATTTCCAGACTGCCTTCTTTGATCAGTTCTTTCCTCAAACACTAAGAGCTGACAAATCCGGAGAGTTCATGCATATTGAGCATGATTCTATGTTACATATGGATAATTTAGTGCATTCCATAGAGTGGTAGTTCTTTATATTACTTTTAACTGGTGATGATCTTTCACGTGTTAGATTTTTTTAGGATGGGATACAGTATTCCATTCATACGTAGGTCAATGTATTTCGCCTTCCTATGTTTTATAAAATATTCAATCCTCATCTTATCATTGAGATTAAATTGAGGGACATCAATAGCAATAGTTTTAATCGATCAATGCCTCATTAGGCTAGTAGTTCTTCTGGTGTAAGGAAGCGTTCCCTAGAGGTTTCTCGTCAGGGTATTGACAACAATAGTGTCTGTTTTAGTAGCTTCGAAGTGTGTCATCAGTGTAAACGATGGGTGCAATAAAAGACTCAGTTTGATAGAGAACCAATGGAGTGTTGGTATTGTATCCATTTATGGAATCTTCAGAATTTCTGTAGGGCCATTCCACCAGCTTCAATCAGAAAAGTATCTGTACCATATCCACCTTCATGAGAAAGTTCTTTTACATCGCGTCAGGTGAGGAGTTGTAACAGAACCAACGGTTTTGGTCGAGGAGGAGGTTGTGGCCATGGTATCAAAACCCCTGATTACCAACAACACCAACAATGTTGCTAAAATCATGGTATTCTATCTATTTCACAGGTCCATGGATCAGGTCAGATGCGTGCACTACTACCAATACTTGAGGATCAGACTACAAGACCATCTACAGTACAATGTACTATTCTACTAGCCTCTACTAAAGTATCCTCTTTATTGGGTATAGGTTCTTCAAACTATTTTATCTTTGTATCTATTGTGGAGTATCATACTAGAGATATAATATCACTTTGGTGTAATGACCCTAGATACGCCGTTAGGGGTATGAACAGAGGGCATATTCCAGTGTAAGGATTATCCCCTTGACGTAGGCACTTACCCTTTATTATGGAACCTCCTTGTTCTCGAGATGATGGGATTCGATATCATTCTCTATATGGATTTATTGGTTCAAATTGATGATTTTGTAGACATGTATTTCCACAGGGTATATTTTACATCACTAGAGGGAAGCAGTAATCTACATAAGGGTGAGTGGGATGTCCATGTTGGTAGAGCTATACCAGATCATCTTAGGATAGGTGGAGTGACCGCCCAAATTGAAAATATCTTCATGGAATATTTGGGTTTATGTTAATCTAATTTCCATCCAATAGTGTATTATTTCATGGATGTCTTTCCATATGATTTTTTTGTCTTGTCTCTAGAGATAGAAGTAGAGTTTACAATTGAACTTATTCTAGGAGAAGCTGTAGTTTCCATTCCTCTATATAGTATGGGACCTACAGATATTCAGGTGCTCAAGTGGTAGATAGAGGATTTTGAGACCAAAGGATTCATAAGGCCCAGTACATCCTCTTGGGGTTCTCCAGTGCTTTTTTCCAAGAATTTAGATGGAATCTTACACTCTGTATGGATTACAGAAGGTTTAACCAGCTTATGGTGAAGAACCAATATCCACTTACACTAATATATGATCTCTTTGACTGTATTCAAGAAAAAAAGGTCTTATCTATGGTCAATCTGAGATCAAGTTATTATCAAGTGCACATAATACCATCATACATACCTCATACAACATTCCAAAGAAGGTATGGTATATATGAGTACCTTGTTATTCTGTTCAATCTTATTAATGAACCTGTTGTTTTTATGGCTCTAATTAATAGGTTTTTTCCACCCATATTTTGACTCTTTTCTCATTGTCTTTGTGAACTACATCTTGGTGTATTCTTGCACTCATGGTGACCATTCCAAACATCTTTAGATCGGTCTGAGTACACTGAGAGGGCATCAAATTTACCCCAATCGGTCTAGGTTCCACTTCTATATTGAAAAATTCCATTTTTTAATCATATAATATCATAATTAGGAGTATATGTTGACCCATAAAATGTTAGTGATGTAGTTTCTTATGAGAATACCAAGAATGTGTTTGATATAAAAAATTTGTTGGGGATGGATAGATATTTCATGTGTTTCCTACAATACTTCTCATGTCTTCCTTCACCTCTTAATGATCTAACAAACTAGGGTGTCATGTTCGTATGGTCAGAAGCATGTGACAAATCCTTTCAGGAGCTGAAAGGGAGCCCTGTTTTGGAACCTATTCAAGTTCTTTTCGAGCCAGGTATAGGTTATATCATCTTCAGAAATTCATCAGGAATTTTCCTAGGAGTAGTACTGATGCGGGAAGACAAATTCGTTGCATATGGATCTCAAAAGTTGAGGCCTCATGATATAAATTACCCAAAACATGGTGTTGAGCTAGTAGAAGTTGTCCATGCCTTACGTTGTAGGAGAAATTATCTGTTGGGTGAGTGCTTTATAGTGTACAATGAACACAAGATCCTTACATATAACTTTTCTCAGTGTGACTAGTACCTTAGATAACAGAGATGGGTCGAATATCTACAATCCATTAACTTTGAGCTTGACTATTGCTTGGGAAGGGAAATGTAGTTGCAGATGTACTAAGTTGGAAAACTTAGGCACAAGTAGTACGAGAAGCTAGTGATGAATGGAAGTTAATGGACCTCTTTTCTGAACTACATCTCTAGTTTCATGATAGTCACGAGAAGACTTATCTCTCATCCTTGATGATGACCTCTTCACTCCATGTGAAGGTGAATTCTAGATAGTTTTTGGATCATAAAGGCTTGGTACACTATGAGAGTATATCAGGAGATAACCCACCTCCGTATTTGTCTATGGACATAAATGATGCCCTACCTCTATGGGGATGCTTTTATGTTTCTATATAAGTGAGGGAGGAGTTGATGAAATATTCACATGCCTCTTATTGGGTAATCCATCCATGCATCTTGAAGATGTATCAAGATATGTGACGATAGTATTGGTGGCCTAGGATGAAACGTCAGATATCAGGCTTTATCACAGGTGTTCCACCTGTCAATAGGTGAAGGTGGAGCACTAGAGACCTGTAAGCTTTTTATAGCTAATTATTTTCTTAGAATGTAAATGGGAATATGTTGTTATGGATTTCATAGTTAGTTTACCAAGGTCACTAAGGGGTAGCGATGTTATCTGGGTAATCATTGACTGACTAACTAAATTGTCGCACTTCATTCCTTTTTGGGTGACATTCTCAAGTTATGAGCTAATAATACTATATTTCCATGAGATCATAAGACAACACGGGGTTCCATGTACTGTAATTTCATATAGGGATTCTCATTTCACATCACGGTTCTGGAAGGGATTGTAGAAGACTATGGGAACAAAGCTTCTTCTAAGAACAGATTTTCACCATCAGTCAGATGGACAATAAGAATGGACAATACAGGTTCTAGATGATATGTTCTGAGCATGTGTCCTTTATTTTGACAATTCTTTGGAGAAGAATATCCCTCTCACTAAGTTATCCTATAATAACAGATTTCATGAGACAATTTAGATAGCTAATTTTGAGGCCTTATATAGTAGTCTATTCCATTCACCCCTGTGTAGGCTAGAGGCGGGTGAGGCAACCCTTCTTGGTCCTTATCTTTCTTAGAATACTTCTGAGAAATTTTAGGTGATCATATAGTGTATAACTATTTCTTAGACTAGACAAAAATCATATGTTAATCACCATTGACAACCTCTTGAGTTCATGGTCGTTTTTTTGTATTTCCCAGGCTAGGGATTAGATTGTTACAAATACAGGGAAAGATGTTGCATCATTTTGTAGGGCCTTTTGAAATTCTAGAGAGAGTCAGTTTGGTAGCCGATCATTTACTACTACGTTAGAGGTATCATGCCATGCATGATGTATCTAATGTTTCACAGTTTTGCTAGTATCATACTAATATGTCTCATACTTTTGATCCAGATGATGTTGAATTATATAATGATGATACCTTTGAGTATTATCTAGTAGTCATCATTGACCGGATCATGAATTCTCTCTGAGGCCGATCTATCCCTCTAGAATGGGTGTTATGGAAGCACAACCCAGTATAATACAAGACATGGTAGAGGGAAGCTGGTGTACATTACAAATGTCTAAAGTCCTTCTCAAACAATGTTTCTCCAACCTTGGAAGGTGATCTCAGGGATGAGTTCTTTTAAGGGACGAGGATTGTATGAACCCGGTTTTTCACTCAGGAATGGATCCTTTAAATTTTACTATAAATATCAATATTGGACGTTTTATGGATACTTAATGGGTTAGTAAAGGTCTCAATGGGTTTCCAAGGCATGTTCAGATCCCAGAACCCATGTATTTGGGAAATTTGGGCAGGTCGCAGGGTTAGAGCATGGTTAGTGCATGGTTTGGATTAACATTTAGATGGAAATTTCCAAACATATCCACATCACATTGTTTATGCACATTCATACATCCTAACCATGAAATGTGACCATATACCCAAAAAAAAATTCCTCATTTTCACATGGATTGTCAGATGATTCATACAAACCGTGCACATGCTATTTCTCTGGGTAAATTTAAAAAATAGAAATTAATGATCTATTAAGCCACCTCATCCCTCTTAATTACACTTTATGTAGGATTATCCTATTTATATCCCAATCTGAATATTTTGGATGATATAACCATGGAATGAAGTGATTTCCTTCCTTAAGAAACCGATTGAGCTTCCATTCTCCACATTAGAAGCGCAATGGTAATTACTCGAGTCCTCTTGATCCGTTTTCTTTCTCTTTTTCTCTCGATTGAGATATCAGGGTATGAGTGTATTTCAATTTTTCTTAGATCTACTCTGATCTGAGCCAAATAAAGGGACAATATTTGAGGAGAAGGATAAATCAACCCTTAAGTGGGTGTTCTATAACTCATCCCTAATGTTCCTCAATTTTGGATGTGTCATGTGGTGACCACCGATTTCATTGGGTGCCATTTATAGAATTAATATTCCATGATTATACCTTTTATAATAGTATGGATATTCTCTTCCCATATATGTGATTAATTTTTTGTGGTTATGACCAAAACTCCATCCCTTACATTTATAAGGTTATTCTATAATTAATGATTATTGTTTTTACATGTTTGTGCCACTTTTCGGGTGTGCCATCGATTAACCTCTCTAAGGGTACGAATTTCTATATTAATTGGATTTATTTATATTGTGAATCACATAATGGAAAGTACCATGTATGTGTGCCAGTTGAACCACACAAGTTAAGTTCTTCAAATAGATTATTAAATGTGAATGATTAATTAGTTTCATATTTGTAGCACCCCATACCACATTAATGAAAGGTAGCGGAATGAACCTTAAATTATGAAATATGCCTTAAATGGATTAAATGAATGCATTCATGCTACATGGCCATGTCACACTAATGAAAGGAAAGGCTTGAAACAAATGACTTTGTAAAAATATTGCATGCTACTTGAACTTATAAAATTAATGAAAGGTTTGGATGAACCAAATAAATTATTATATGAATTCATAATCTAATAGGAATGGCCTGACTCGAACCAGCCTTGGATTTTGATCGAATAATTCCATCAGAACTCGAGAACCACATTCAGATTCAAGTGAAGGGATTTCAAAGGTTGATACCCACCATGATCATGATCCATTTCTGTTCATGGATGCCCAGTATGAAATTTTTGGATCCCTTTATATTACAATACGATTCTTTGGATTCAATCCTTGGATCTAGCATTGAAAATTAGGTGTCATGGTTAAATCCCATCAGGCTCTATCTCTGGGAAGTCCCATTTTACCTTGTTCGATCACCTTGGACTTAGTAAGCACCTCATTATGGAATTCATTGGATTACACTCCCTAGATTAAAACCTTACACATTTCAGGATACATTTATTACTGAGTTGGTGACCATTGAGGTCTACGTTTCTTTGTTTCTTAGCTTGTAAATTCTCTATTAAATATAATTGATCATTGTTTCCTTATAACATATTGGAACATTCACTATTTATACTATCATGAGGTGATGTCTGTGTTGGCTCTTACTCACATGAGCTATTAAAATAAATTGGTAAATTCTTAATTAATTAATTTGTTACAAGCTCAAACACCAGTTGATGGCTGAACTAGGTACTTGGTTATTTAGTTACATTGTACTAGTATACTTTATATATGCATTCATGCACACTATTACATTCCCATTACATTGAAAATATGTTATAGAGACCATTGTTGGTGGCCCCCTAAATTTATCTCACACCCTCTTTGGGAACTGTTTGGTACCCAATGTAGATTACATGATTGCAGGTGTTGACAAAGGGAAGCATACGCCTTCAAACACTTGATTGTATGCTATTTAGTATAGTGATTTATAAAAGATGACCGAGTTGGAACTCATGATTCTTAGGATAATATTTTATTTCCATTATGCTTTTTGGAACATTTTATGCATTTTTTTTGTATCCATTTTTTCTAGCCTTTTTGTACATGACATATCATCATCTGTTTTTAAATGTTATTATAGTTGTTTCAGTCATTATTGGTGTTTTATATATTTTTTGATGTTCCTTCTGTTTACTTATATTTCTTCTGTTATTTTCCTATGTTTACTCTCTCAAATTGTGAAAATTTTTGGTAATGAGGGTATAGTGTCCTCACAGACACACCCTGGGCCCTTGTTACCAGTCAGCGACCTCTGGAGATTGGGGATATGTACTTGAGCCTTTATGGCCCATCGGGCTCGTGGCTCCCCTCAAGTGGAATCTGGGTCCAGGATTTCACAATTGTAAGTTATTTTTATATGTTTGATCCATGTAATTTCAGGTCTACTAAATAATATATTGGATACCTATATAATATGGATCCATAATTGATATTTAATCTCTATATTCACTTGATCTATAAGGTCACTTTTTCAACAATTTTTTTTTGATTGAGGACCTTGAACATGCATTCGATCCATTAGGCAGCTATGTATACAACATTTTTTTTGCACAAACATTATTTGATTCTTTTTTGTATAGATATACTATGAAAAAATCAGGTTAATAAGAATCATTTGAAAAATATTGTACTTTGAAGAAATTTCATTGAATAATTTTAGTTAAGGTATGGGGAATATTAAGAAAAAATTATTTTAATAACAAGTAATTTGGATGGTTCCCTATTGACTATTCATTAAATAGATATCTTGAAATCATTACTCAATATTCCAGTTGGAATGTGGTTGATAGTGAAGAAAACGATGAATTGGAATATGGAGAAACTATCTATGAAATAGTTCAAATTTTATTGAGAATTATATCTAAAAAATAAAGTTATATTAAAGACCATATCGTACAGAAAACTATAGTGATATTTTTTATTGATAATTTTTTAGATTATATACCCTATGTTATATCACATATCGTATTGCATGAATATCATGCACACAAGGAGATATTAAAAAATATAAACATATATTTTATATAAGATTTTAATAAAGATGATGACAGCAATAATTCATATATCTTGTTAAGGAAACAACACAGGTCTTCATGAATAATATATAGAAACAAGTAAAATATGAAGATGATAGATTTCGATAGTTTTTAATGAGTGATAATTTTGGGATTTTTGAAGCATTAAAAAATAGGAAAAAATATTTTATCTAGATGATCAGAGAATATGAATTTGATATTAAGTCTAAAATTAGAGGAGTTTTAATGTTTGGGGGTTTTCAGGGAAAATATTCATTCAATACCATGAATATATCTAAGAAAAAAATAAATAATTTCAGTCAATTATATTTGTTTGAATACTGAAACTAATCTACCAGTTGAAATATAATGAATAACAGTGTAACCTAATTCAATATCTCTTAATGAACTTGTTATATCAAACTAATATAAGGATGAAAGTATTTTTTTCTAGAAATTGGTTTTATTATTACACTAAAGAATTAAAATAATAATAATAAGTATTTTTCATACATCAGTTGATCACACATAGAGTGAAGTTTTGAAAAATATATTTTACAACATCGTGTTGTTGAAGTCTAAATACATTTAATGTATTCAAATTGATTACAACAATAGAGGAAGAATATAATTACATATAATCTTGGGTGGACCAGAGAAATCATAGGTGACCTTTCTTCATGGATTTACTTGACTATTATCTTTTAATAAGTGAAAGTAATCCCTTTATTTATTTTAACCTAGTCAATGTCAGGAAAATGATTATAAGGCTACACCAATTTTCATGATTTATTTTAAAATATGAAGTAATTTATTTAGGTGGGGTAATAACTATAATGTATTGATTAAACACTAATACTTTATATGGTGAACATTATTAACAAACCCTAGTGTTCACTTAGGTTGTTTCTCTATTTTTTATCTATGTAGAAACTAAATGATATATAAAGATAAAGAATAAGTTAAGGCATGAAAAAGGATAAAAAATAAAAATAGAGTAAAAATATACAAACAATGATTTAGACACCCCAAATGTTTGACACATCCTTATGTGATCTTCACAATTGGTTTCGAAGAAAGTCACAACTATATTGGATTATCATGTTAGATATTTTAAAAAAAATAATGCATTCTTTTAAAAGGCTATATGATTTAAATATATAAATAATACTTTAATTCTCCAATCAAACCAATCATAGAAGATATGTCTTACATAAAATTGAATAACATGATGAAAAGAGAAGAAATGTAGTTTAGTGAGGAATGAATAATGATATGGATAATAATAACTTTTTACTGATTAAATTTAATCAAAGTATAGATCACCCAAAAGTTTCTACATATAGTATGTCACATAAATAATTTTATAATGATAGTCCATCCCACTTATATAAATTTGGGGAAAAACTATTTTACCATACATCAATTCTAATGATAAAAATTAATTTCTAGATGATGATGATTTTTTGGTTTAATTTATAACAAAAAATTGGAAAATAGTTTAGTCTTTTTTAGTTTTCATCTCTACAAAATGTAGGGGAACTAAAAAATAATTGAATAAATTGTCATGAAAAAGAACTATTTATCAACTAGAAGGACCATAACTCTATATATTACAAATATTAATATATTTTTATTATAAATGATATAATTTACAACTTCCCTAATGAAATTTTCCTAGATATTTATGGAATGTTTATAAATATATAGAAATAGATCACCCCCAATGATAATGAGAAATTAAGGATTAAAAAACTTTAAGAGGAAGGGAAAAATATGAATTAAACTCTCCAAACATGTTGAATTCATAAGTGTAATGAATGTTGATCATGAGAAATGATTCCCTCTATTTAGAGATGAGTATATCAACAAAATTAAATAGAGAAAGGAAGTGTAGGAATATCTTGAAACTATTATTCATTCAATTGGAGAACTAATTTTAATTAAATTTTTTTCATATTTGGTCAGTGTTATAAGGATTAAATAGATTGAAAATCATTCACATGAAAAGATAAAAAGGTATAAAGGGAAAAATGGAGATACCTAAAAGGATTCTGAAGACAAAGTAAAATTAGTATAAGTTGATAAAAGCATCGCTAATGGGAAATACACTTATATTTTAATTAAATTTATGAATCTAGACTGATGTTTCATGATGGTTTTAAACATAAATATATTCATAAGTAGATGAATAAAAATTATGTGGAACCTACCATATTATCCATGGTTTTTTGGATAATTTACATTATGAGATTTTTTCCTAAATTGTCTAATTTATTGAATTAGAAATCACAAAAATATCACAAAGATAATTTTGGATTGATGTTCCCCAAAGGAAAAAGATTATAGTTTATGGGATCTTGTGGGTGTATATATAAGTTTGGGTATATAGTTATGGAAAGTTATAAAATACTTTCGACCACTAGAAGAATAGGAAGTACATGAATAAAGGAGATAAAGCCTACAATGTTTCTTTATATATAGACTATAAAGAACAATATGTATACAACATACAATTTATAAATTCATATAGAACTCCTGGATCTTTTAAATTAGTGTTTCCATCATAAATTTTTATATATGTATACATAATTAAATCATTGAATTCAAACTACTAAGAAGATAATATCATAGAATCTAAATAATATATATAAGACAACCAAGGGAATGACTCATGAGAGTTTTGTTGAAAGGAATATTCCAAATATCTTATGAGGAAGGATTGTAAGTTATCCTTTAGAAACAATTCCAAGAAAAATATAGATTCATGAACACATGAGAATATAAATAAGTGTGTCTCACAAAAATGGAGACTCTTTAAATTTTTTATAAAAGTAACTCACAACAAGGGAATATAAAAAATACCTAATTATGATTTTTGAATGAAATAATCTAGAAAATATTAGGAAAATATCTAAGGGATAAATAATTTGACTTAACTAATTATTACCACACTTGGGAAGTAATGTGGAAATTTCAAGGAGGATGATTATATTCCTAAAAAATGTTTAGTAATCTGGAAAACTAATTTGGGGAAGGAAAAATAAATATAATCCTATGATAAAAAATGATCCAATATGGATAAAATATTCCATATGAAGAATATATCAATTTATATTATTATTTTTTTTAAAAAAATTAACTTTTAATTTATTTCAGAATATCTATGTTGGTGGTATGAGAAGGTTAGATGTCGTTTGAATTATTTTCTCACAATCATATCATTACATGCAGAAATAAATAAAAATATAAATATTGAACTGAATGCTACATGTTCCCTGATGGATAATATTAATATCAATATCTTACACAGGTAGAGAATAAAATAACACATTATACCACAAGAGAATATATATTTAAAGAATAATTGTGTATTCATGATGTTCCAATCACGGTATGGTGCATTAGATATGGAAATCATGTTGAGAAGTAATTCTCAAAAAATATTATCAAAATAATTATCGAGAAGGTCCCATCATATTAAATTATTAGTTGTGGATGATTTATATTCTATCCTTTTAGGGGATTTGTGGTTATGTTAGTTCTCAAATTGAGAACTAAATAATATATGTATGTTAGAATGACTACTCAATATATGAAACATAAACCTTTTTATTATTCATTTTCAAAAGGTTCCCATAAGATCACCTAGATTATTGAACATCCACTATGATGGTTAATAGGCTAATAAAACTAGGATGTAGGGGAATGAAAGAACCCATCTTGTGTAAAAACCCCAACCCCGGTATCCTGGATCCTATGGTTACATTATTACATTTGCATAGATACAAGGGGTAAAATCCAAAATGAATAAAAATTTTATTTTTCCTTCATATCTAGATATATACATGATACCCATTTTAAATTGGGTATAAAATATAAAACATATTTTAGGAAATCATTTAGTATACATGAAATGATTCAAATAACTCTTCTACATATCATAGTGAAATGAAACAAAATAATGATGATCTCAATCACTTATTAAGTGTCACATAAAGTGTAAGGTATTATGAATCAATAAGGAATAATAAATAGAAAAAGTTATATAATTTAACACACATTCCATTTAATAAATAACTTTACTGTCATGATGATAATAATAACAATCAATAAGGAAAGTTATATAAAAGAACACACCTTCCCCGTACACAATAACTTATATGGGAAATGAATCCATGGATAATGTCAACGAAAATATATTACGGATAATAATTATATAATTCTAAATGAATGAAATTAAATAACATTGTACATCGTGACCTCATATATCCCGATATATATATATATATATTCAAGAACTTTCACAATATTGTGTAAAACTATGGGTAAAAACCAATTTAATTTTTCCAACTGATTTCTCCTATGAGACCTAATGATGCATCGATGTGCTATATAATTTCATGCCCCATATGATAATTCATATCCATGGGATTAATCATATATCAAGTGACCAATTTAATTTATGGACACCAATACTTATAAAAAATTATCTATATTGAATAAGGAATACAAATTCATCAATATCTTCATAACTGATAAAATAAAATTCTATGTAAACATTTTATGTTAAAATGATATACTATTTATGAAATAATAATATCTATTATACAATGAATATTAATTTTTAAGATAAATTAAATTTCCAGTTAAAAATAATCACAATAATTTTATTATTTAATGTGAAGGTTAAAATTCATAAAATGAAACATGATATGATATGTGGCCATTGGTTCGTCTGTAACACATATTTTTTATTATAAAATCATGCCCATGGAAGAAATAAGATAATGTAATAGAAATGTTAAATTAATAATTCATAGATTATTATTCAGTGTAAAAACATTGAAATCATGTAAATTATTCTATATTTCATAAAATGGTTATGGTATTAGGGAATTTTGTTATCATTGTATATGTTAAAAACATTCATTTTGACTTTTTTTGAAGACATACATTTCTAAAAAAGTGAAATTATTCCTTAAAGAATAAAATTTAAACTATAAATTTAAATTTTATTAATAAATAATTTGATTAAATTATACGTATTTTATAAAACAATTTTAGATAACATTGATGCGGAAAAAGAAAGTATCTAGTTTTAAGAGAAATAATGTTAATTTTTATTTTAAACATTTAATTTCTTGATTCAAGTAACAAATAGTGGAAAATATGGAAGAAATAATAGAAAATCCTTAAATACCTAGTAGATAAGAAAATTATTGGAGATTATGAAGGGGAAATGACAATATTCCTTTGATGAAGTTAAAATAAATCCTATATAAAATTGATATTGAAAAATAGATTATTACCTCATTGGTAACTTTCAAATTATAACCCCTTGAAATAATAAGATTGAATTGAAACATTAAAAATAATAGAAAAATATTAATTCTCATTAAATACAACAATGTTTCATTATACACACCACAAAAAAACTAATAGGTTCATATTAACAAATATTTCTCAATGAAATGGAAATTGAGATAAAATCCATTATCTCACACTTCATTTTTGATGAACACACTCTAACATATTGTATAACGGTTTAAAGAAGGTTATTAATTTATAAAAGAAACAAATTATTTTTTATAATAACATCTTTTATCCTCATATAACATCTTACTACCCTTTTATTATTAATAATTTATTATTATTCTTGTTTCGGATATTGAATGTCGTGTTAACTCGTGTGTTTTTTCATAAAAGTTAATGTTATTATATATAGGATATAGTAAAAACATATAAAATGATATTAATGTTATAAATATATTATTTTATCATTAAATACATTTTTATAACCATTTATGAAATTTTGACATAGAAAATTAATTGCATCGCTTCTTGGAGAAGTTATGTAGTATGTACGCACGAGTGAAGATATAATTACCTAAATGGGTGAAAGGGAATGGAATGGGATAATATAATAATTTAATATAATTTATATCATGTAATATATATCATATATATTAATTATTTCTCTTATTATGACTATCCATGTGAGTTTGGTATGGAGAACAAATTATATCATTTTGTGAGGTGATAGTCCATTATACACATGAGCGAGGGATGTTTTTCCCAATTTATGAAGAAGAAGATAGATAAATAGTATTAAATCACCATAATGAAATATAAATAAATATTAGATAATTATTTTATTATATTTAATGTATTAATACATTATTGAATGTGGTAAAAGAGAAAGAAAGGGAAGAGCTTCGTTAAGATGATTACCTTATTTTTGAGAAATATCCCTTGGATCTCTTCTTAAGGACCATAGGATTTAACTTTTGGAAGAAATATTTCCCTATAATGTCAATAAGGATGTTGGGAAGATATTGTTTTAGGTTTTGGTTGATCCATTATACTTCAGAGGCGTGAATAGGTGAGGGGAGGGAGTTCCCTTTTATAATCAAGGGGTGATATTTTGGTAAATTCCAAAAAACAATATTCAATAATGTGATGTCAATATTACCCCAAATACCCCAAATATTGATAAATAATTGAGTTTATGGATTTTATAGTCTAGAAACACCTCTAAAAACTAAAATTAAACATGTTCTAAACTTTTAATTCCCTTATCCTATGGGTTTACTTACAATTACCATTTTATATTTCACCACAGTAACTAGATTTTTAATGAATGTAAATAATCCATTAAGGATAAAATAAAATGAGACTTATTATATAACATTAACCATGATACAGTAAATAATAAATAAAATTTTTCAAAAAAACTATGTGTGTGAAAAATTAGTTTTGACATAATAATATGTAACTCGCAAAACCCGGATATAACCTTAAATGTGTTAAATAATTTTTCAATATTTTTAATTATCATTAGGAAAAAATTAATTATATCATAATAAATAATATTAATAATTCTAATTCTAATTATGGAATCATATTTATTAAATTTAATTAACATAAGTGCTATAATTTCTTTTAAAAACAAACCAGCAATTCTTGTTGAAAATATTTTTCTGGAAATACATTTTTCAAGATTCATATTATGTCCTATTAACAATAAGAATAGTAATAATCATTAGATGGATTAAAATTAATATAGTAATATATATGATATATATTTAATTTCAATAATTATTCATTAACTAATAATTTAATTAATTTAAATGGATATATGTTATTCATTTTAAAATAAAAATACTTTCATGAAAAGCATAATTTATTGAAAATTCACACTTTTACAATTAAATGACATTATATTTATTTATATAAAATTTACTGTGAATAAATTTTAAATTATTTATTTTATTATACATTATTATAAATAAAATGGTGAGTGGTTATATTTTACTTTTTTTTAGAAAATATTATTTCTAAGGGAAAATTTCAAAAAATCATTCTAGGATTATTTTGACCAAGTATGTTCGAAATCAATATTCCTCATATCAAATTAGTATTTTTGTTCCATGAAATTAATAAAATTTATTTCTATCATAAATTTTTAAAAATATAAGTTTGATAAAAAAATTGACTCTTAGGTGTTATATTCTTCCCTGCCATAAAAATCTCTTCCTTCAAAATTTATTAGATATTGCATTCTAGATAAATGAGGGTGGTTCTCCATCCAGACATCCTTTGGTTCACATGTTGGTGAAAAAATTATTATCTCTAGAAATTACCATTACTAGTTGATTCATTTGATTCTTTATAATTTTCTCTCTAGTATCAATAATTTTGATTGGTTGTTTACAATGTGATAGATCATATCCCAATTATAGTTCATAAGAGGCGAGAACATGTGTTCAGTCTCAAGTGTACATCCATAAAAATGATATGTAGAAAAAATCATTTAATTTAGTGATAATTCATGTAATTTTTTAAATGATAATCTATAGATATAATTATTTCTATAATTTCAAGGGGTATATTGTTCCTAGGGTTCTAACTGAACCATATAACAAACATCCAAGGAGATTGATTTATGAAAACATGATATACAATTTCTAATTCAAAATCATTCCATTGATTTTATGCCTAAATATTTATCCTTATTTGATCATATATGTTATTAGACTAAATAGTCATTAACCATTTTGGTGTATCTTTAACATGTATTCGGCCTACATGTTTCCTTTCACCAGCTTCATCCCAACTAGATGGAGTGCAATATATCTATCTATATAATGATTTATATGGTGAAATATGAATACTTGAATGGAAAATATTTTTACTAAAGTTAAACATGGATCTCACATTCCTAACGGACCAGTGAGAATGAACACAATATGGTTTCCAATGTTTTATTAGTCCTTTTTGAGTATCCATGACTTTGAGGATGGTTGATGGAGCTCAAATAAATCTTCGTATCAATATCCTTATGAATACTCCTCCAAAATAACGATATAGAAAATAAATCATGATCAGATGAAACCAAATGGGGTTCTCCATGTTTTCTTAAAAAATCATTATTATAGATCCTTGTGAGGTGATAAAGAGGTAAATCTTCTCTTTTAGTGATGAAATGTGAAAATTTGTTAAGGTGATCAACAATATCTGATATTTCATCATTCCTTCAAATAATAATTTCATTTCAAAGGATAAATCCCACATTAATTTCATCCCACTTCCATATAAGAATAGTAATTTGTTCCATGAAACCTCTACAATGATATATGTTGTCCATCACTTAACGACATACCAAATTTCTAGACAAAAAAATATTCAATTTCACACTTCATGTTATCCCATTAAAAATGATCACTCAAATCCATATACATGATGCTGCTACCATGGAGTATAGAAAAATTTGATCTATGATAATCGTAAAAAAAATACATTTTTATCTCAGTTATTGATAGAAGACATAATCTATATCCAAATTTCAGAACATCATCTTTAAAAATAATTTATTCTAAGCTTTCATCATTAACATCTTTAATTTTATTCTAAAAAATATCATCATAAGATTATGAAATTTTAATATTTTATAACAAAGATGTTATTGGAATCACTTAAAAAGGAGATATGCCTCAACTAACTTAAAAATTCACATATCCATATTTACTAGATCCCCAATTATAGGATCCTATCATCCCTTATTTGGGTCAAAACATTATGATCATTCCTTCTTAATTCATCTCCTTCCTTATTTTACTTCTCTCTGAGATATTTCTCTGATATATCATAATCCTTGAGTTCCTTGAGCCATTATATTTTCCACATTTGGATCTCATTTTGTTAAAATTTTTACTTAAAGATTTTATAGTCTATTTGCATCTCACGTCATTCCTTATTTATATATTTTCTCCATATCATCAAAGAAAATATTACAGCTACAAAATCTAAACCATGCTTTGGATAGTTCAGTTCATAGATTTTTTTGACATCCCTGATACTTATGCACTAAAATTATCATTTTGAAAAATTTCATAAATAAGTTCCTTCTTCATTGCATCACTATATATCAAAACCCCATTATTTCTAGATGGAAGAGTCAGAATCAGAGCATTCACCAATCCTCGCTTCAATTCTTCAAAAACATTCTTCAAATTCCATTATCTATATTAAATTAACCCCTTTTTGTATTCTTATTTAATAGGTAAGATAATTAGGATAAATAATGGTTGGATCAAATATAGTAACATGGCTTACCAGTATATGTACATACATCAGTTATGTTCATTAGTATAGGTCATTATCATAATACAATCAACTTTATTGTATCAACGAATACTCTATCCTTTGATTCATATAGCAAAGAAAATAATATTCTAAAATCCATTAATCAAAAATAGTTTTTTTTCATATATTTTTTTCTTCTAAGTGTATCAAGAATGTTCAGTAAGTTATTATAATGGTCCTCATAGTTCCTAGAATACACTAGTACATCATTAATTAACACCAGAAGAAAATCATAACAATATTCCATGAATAATATATTCATTAAATCCATAAAAAAAGATGTTATATTAGTTAATCCAAATGGAATTATTATTTACTTGTGATATCTATAAATTGATTGGAATTCATTCCTAGGATTTTATTCCTTCATTAGTCTCAATTTTTGATACCTATAATAAAGGTTGATATTTGAAAATTATAGATCTCTATCAATTTTATCAAATAATTCATTAATATAATGCAGAGAATACGTATTAGTTATCATAATACTAGTGATTACCCTATCATAAGTAGAAAACCTCATGGATCCATCATTCTTCTTAAGGAAGTGTACTTGGGGCTCCTAGTGGAGAACCCCTAGGGATAATTAATACATTTTCATAGAAGTTCTCTATTTTTAAATTCATACCGACTAATTCCATAGTGTCCATTATGAAGGGATTCATTGATATAGTTATTGTATCTAAGATTAAATCAATGGAAAACTCAATTGTATACACTAGTGGATTTCCAGGTAATTCCTCAAAAAATAAATCAATGTATTCCTATAAAATATGTAAATAATATATTTCATGATTACCATATCTATCAATTGATTGTGTTTTCTCTTACTCCCTATGTATCTCCTTCAGAAGTAATATTAGAGGTGGATCTAGAAATGTCTAAAATGGTGAAGTCTCTACTATAAAGATGTGCAATTCCAAATCATCATCATTATTGGTAATTTCCATATCCATATAATATTTTTTGGAATCATATTTTGAAATCCATTATAATCAATGGATTATATTGAATCCAACCATTGGTATAAAAATAATGTTTTCAAATTGAGCTTGTTTATGTGTCATAATGGGGAATTCCTAAACATCCTTGTCATAGTGATGCTTTCACTTAGAGTTTTTAAGAAAAATTAAATTCATATGGATCTAGGTAAGTATCTAATTTTCATGGAAAACATGGGCGATATAAATGTTTGTGGGGATCTAACATCAAATAATGAATGGGATACATTTTATTTTATGATTAACACACCTTGAAACACATCATTGGGAACATGCACCCCATCTATATTGATAAAATAGGATTATATATATCCCCATGTCTTCTTCATTGGTATGTAACCTTGTTCCTTGAGAAATTAGTGTAAATGATTCCCCATTTATTTAAAGTTTAATAACTAAAATTTATTGATTTTTTTCTTCCATATGAATTCTGGAGCCAAATGACCCATATCACCATAATTGTAACCAAATACCATGCCCTATAAGTATTTTATAGGGGGTTCTTTCCATAATATTCCCGTCATGTAAATTTTAACATCTTATTCTTATTCTATGATGAAATCCCTTTTTATTGGAAATATGATGAAATATTCTTATCTATATTCTACATGAATTTATAGGATCTATAAAATTCGTTATCTTTTTTGATGTTTCATAAAACTATTTCATCATATGATGAAAAAATTTAAGAAACCATCACCATTCATATACTTCTCTTAAACCCTTCAAATAAATGTTCAATTTTTCATTTTTTATTTTGTATGTAATTTGTAGAGGTTTGTCTTATAAAGGTTTCCCTATACTCTTAAACACGTTATTCTAACATTTCCATTAATCTAAGGAATATTCTCTTAATTTCCTTCCATTTATCATGAAAGAAATATTTTTCAAAAAAATTCACCATAAAATATAACTATTATATCTATTATTTTACTTATTCCTCTATAGTATTCTTGATCAATGGCCATAATTGATCAGTTTCATCCTTGAGAAGGTATAATTCCTACAAAACCATTTCCTTTTCATAGAATCTCAAGGCTATAAATATATTTTCATGTGACTCGATCTATTTCCTTGCTACCACAAGATTATAAGTCCAACTAAATTATCAGTTCTTATATCGTATAAAGAGATTCAACATAATAGAATCACACTATTGAGAAACATGTGCCTCTATTCAGGAAAGTTTATATGTCATCCCAAAATTAAGCTACCCTAATATAGGCATGATCTAATCAGTTCTAATACTAGTTGTATTGGATTTATAGGTATGGAAATATATACATTTTCCACGAATAGTGACACCCGTCTTTGTTCTATGGTGTATTTATAAATAACATCATATTTTGAATTAGTTAATAAAATTAAGAAATTTATAACATAATATAAAATTTAAAATCAGTTGTAACATATAAATTATATCAAAAATTTATGAATTGTGAATATAATAATCATAAACATAGTTTCTTTGTGGATAAATTTATAATCATAAAAAACATTTTAATTTCCTTTATAATGGTTTGTAAAGAATATATTGATTATCCTAATAATACATCTCTGGAGTGTCAAACCAGCTGTGAAGTATGTCCCTTATCATGATCCAAGTAAAGATATAGTAAAATCCTAATGTTTCATTTTTAGATTTATTAACCCAATATTAAACTATTCCAAAATCACATCCACTGGTAGAATCCATACATGTTTGTATTTCTAGGAAAACCCCCAAAATATATACCTTACAAAATATTTAGTATGTTCTTCTATAATTATTCCTCAAAGTCTATCATAGGGTTATATAACAAAATCTATGTTTGTATTCATCTTGTTCCCAATGTTTCTACTAATCATGAAATGATACAAACAATTCATATCCCGAACCTAATATCACGGTGCTGATGATTACATTATTACATTTTCATAGAAACAAGGGATCAAATCCCAAAGGATTGATAATTTTATTAGTCTTGAAGAGATATTTTCATACAAGATACACATTTTAAATTCGGTCTAAAATATAAAACATGTTAATTGAAAACATTTGGAATCCTTGAACTCGTTCAATGAACTGTTATTCAAATCATGGGGAATGGAATTAAAAAAGGTGTGAGCTAAAATTATATGTAATGGTTATGTAAAATGTAATATATCTTGAATTAATAAGTCATAATATATATAGAAAGGAAAAATAATTTTACACACATGAAATTTAATAAAATACATGACTATAATGATTAGATAAGGAATAATCAATTTGGAAAGGTAAATGACTGAATATGCATTCTATTTAATCAATAAATTATGTAAAAATGTATCAATGGGTAATATAAATGAAACAATATCAATGATAATAATAAATATATTCTCATTGAATGATAATTCATTATTTTGGAGTTCATGATCACAAAAATCATGATATCTATACAGTCAAAACATTTCACAAGATTGTTTAATACTATGGGTAAAGCCTCAATTAATTTGGCCAACTATTTTGTCTCATGAGACCTACTAATGCATCAAGGGACTATATATTTTTTTTCTACATCTATA
The DNA here is from genome assembly GCA_963277665.1 of Viscum album. NCBI lineage: Eukaryota > Viridiplantae > Streptophyta > Magnoliopsida > Santalales > Viscaceae > Viscum > Viscum album. Next base: position 2,106,723,704 of record OY728122.1, on the reverse strand, counting down.
ACTACATTCCCAAAAAATTTATCATATATCTAATGATAAATTTAATTCATAAACAATATTCCTTATCAATACTTATCTATACTGAATAATACAGATTTGTCAATATATCCTAATTTAATCAAATAACATACAATGTGAACACTTTATATATAATTGGTGTCAGATTTGGGAAATAATCATATACATAACAAATAGAATATGGATATTTAATAAAAAATAAATTTCTATTATAAAATGATCACAATAATGTTATTCATTAAATGTAATATTAACAATCAAAAAATTAATCATGACATGAGAGGTGACCATCAGTTCATAAAGAATATTGGTTTTTCAGTAAAATCATGTCCTCTAAGAAAATCAGGGGAATATAATTGAAATGTTAAATTATTATTTATTAAATAAGTACACATTTTAAAACAATTTAAAACCTGTCGAATAAGTTTTATTTTATAAAATAATAATGGCGTCAGTGATGTTTGTTATCTCCATATACATAAAATAACATTCATTTTGACATTTTATCAATAAATCACATTCAAATAGAAGTATAAATATTCCTTTAATACAATTTTTAAAATAAAATTGTAATAAAAAAATTCATTAATAAAAAAATTTAGAAAATAACTAGACTTTTGTAAAATATTATTGGGATACATTAACATGGATGAAAAGTATGTTTGTTAAAAAAATCAGTTTTTCTTTTAAATTTTTCTTCTATTTATTAAATTAATAAAGAGAGGAAAAGTTTTAATGGAAAATTTTAAATCCATAAATATATTGTCGATAAGAAAAGTTTTTGATCTTTGGATGGATAAATGATAATATTCCTTTGATGAAGATAAAATAAATCCATAAAACCTTGAGATTATAAAACAAATTCTTACCATGTTGGTAACTTTTAAATTGTAAACCATTGAAGGAAAAAAAATGAATTAAAAAGATTAAAAATAATTAATATATAGTTATTCATGATAAATACATCAAGGTTGATATATATACAACAAATAAAATTGAATAGGTGCATATTAATAAATATGTCTCACTGAAATGGCGATTGAGATGGAATCTCTAACCACAATCTTCCTTTTAGTTAAAAACATGTTAACATAATGTATAATGGTATTAATAATTTTATTTATTTATTCAAAAAACATATTCATGTTTATAATATTATATATTATCCTCTTATAACATCTTACCACCCATTCATTATCAATGTTTTATGATTATTGTTTCAAGTGTTAATTTCCTTATTTACTCATTTTTGTTTTGTCAGTAATGTTTTAACTCATTTATCTAGGAAATTGTTAAATCATTTAAAGAATGATATTAATATTGTAAATATAATATTTAATAAGTAAATACATTTTTTTGAAAATTCATGATTGTTAGACATGGAAAATTTATAACATTGCTTTGTTGAGATGGTAGGTTGTACATATGCATAAGCAATGATACTACTCACTTAATGGGTAAAAGGGTATATAATTTTATGACATGTTAATAATCTATAATTTATATCATTCGATATCTATCACATATATTAATTATTTCTATCATTATGAATATCAATGTGGGTTGGTGATGGAAAAAAAATTGCATCGGTTTGTGAGGTTGTAGTCTGTCGTATACATGAGCGATAGATTTATTTCCCATACGAATGAGAATGAGATGGATAATTCTATTCCATAAATATAATAAAAATCTAAGTATATGGGAGATATATCTATTTTTAAATTGTATTTTTTAAGACATATTTTATGGTTGTAAACAAATAATGGAAAATAAATAAAATCATCAAGATGATTACCTTATCTTAGGGAATCCTCATTTTAATCTATTCTCAGATACCCTAGGGTTGTATTATAGATAGTACAAGAAAATCTATATTGTGACTATGTATTGTGGGGATATATTTTCAAGGTATGGTTGAGACAAAAGTATTTATTGGTGTGAATGATTGAGTGGAGAGAGTATAACATCCTAGGTAATTATAAAATAAGACCTTTTCATATTTATTAATATTTATGAATTATATTGTAATTTTACATTAAAGAGAACACTATTTTTTATAGATTACCCGACATAAAACAATAATTTTCTACAAAATCTTACATTGCATGCAAGGCTAAGTTATACTGAAAAAATAATTTATTGTTACTATTATTATTTTATTAGTAGTTATCTTCTAGAAATTTTATTATTGTGAATGAATATAAATAAATATGTTATCATTACACATGTTAATAATTTTTTTAACATTAAGCAAATATATTATATTGGATTAAAATAAAAATAAATCCAATTTTAAGCATAAAAAGGTTTAATTTTTTTAAAAGATATTTTTACAACCATCTGATGGAAAAACCATTTACAATATAATTTACGTAACTTTTATAAATTATATTTGAAAAAATAATCTTATTATTTTAATTATTTATATCATAATTTACTTTGGTTAAATTTTTTTAATTTTTCTAATAGATTTCATATTTTAATGAATAGTGAAAAATAATGCAATTTAATTCAAAAATAAAATTTTGATTAATTTATTTATATATTTTGATTATCATTTTAATTAGTTTTAAAGTATAATTATAATTTTTTTATTTAATTCAATTTTTATCACTGGATTCAGTTTCATTTTTAAATTGTTTATAAAAACTATTTGATCTTTTCAACGTTTTACTTTTAAAACTCAATTCCTCATTACATCAATAGGATTAATTTTTAATTAATTTATACCAATTATGTGTTTTCAATTTAGATAAATGGTTTCTTTATATGGAATAATAATTCAAAAATAATTTAAATATATCCCTGTTATTTTTAGACATCATGAATATTAACAGTAGTAATATTTTTATTACCAGAGTTATGGGTAAATTGTGTGATTAAAGGTGAAGAGAATATTATAATTGATATAAAATCACCCATAAAAATGTCACAATTTAAAAAGTATGAGTTTATTTAGACCAAAATAATCCTTGATACTAATTTATATTTTTTGGAATCCACTTGGGTGAGAGTATGATATTTATAATATTTTATTCAAAATAAAAGCCAATTTTGCCACACTTCAATTGTTAACAAGTAAAGTTTTTTAAAATAGGGTTAAAAAGGGAATACATTTGACGATAAATATTATTTAGAAATATAAAATTTTTATATATATCAGGGTAATTTATTTTCAATTCTTCGGAAATATATATTTAAATTAAATGATGTCACAATGATGATGTAGTAATTTCTTAATTAATAATAGAATCAAATAAATGATAGCATAAATATTATAATATATAAATTTTGATAAAATTTATCTCAGCCACAAATTTTATAGACGACTATAACATGCTATGGATTAGTTAATTGATTTATTTTCGAATATATAGAGTTTTTATGATATTTTAAAAAATTCCTGAAATGAATAGTGTCAAAATTCACAATAATTGTATTATAAAATATTAAATATTTATTAAAATTAATAAAATTAATAAAAATATTAATTTTAGAAAAATTATTGGGATAATTGATAATATTTCATCAATGAATCATTTATAGGTTTTTTATCATTTTATTTCAATTTTGTTAACCATCAAATTATAAATTAGATGAAATCATGTCACGAATTAAAAGTGAAAAATAATGGTTAAAACAAAAATATAATGTTTGAAAAAATAGTCAAACATTTTAAATTTTCATTGGATGAATTTATTTAGATCCATAATCATCTTATATTAGAAATAAATCAGTTTTTACCATTCTTAGTAGAAAAATAATTTATATAATTTTAATATTTTAATGACTTCCAAGAGTGTCCCCCCACTCTCCTGTAAACTAGCTCACATTATTCTCTTTTATTCACACCTATGAACCAATTTTTTACACCAATATCTACCAAAAGTGTTTCCTATAATCCCTCCACAAATTCTAGTTCTCTTATATTAGTCATAACACTCACTTTATAACTGGTAAGGTATTAATAAAAAGAGGTTGTCTGAAGGAAATGTATCGTTTTTAAGTGTTTTTGTTTTGTTTCTTCATCTACATACTTCAAATATTCTTAGAAAATGATGAAATAATAAATTCAGTATCATAATTTTTAATATATGTTATTATTATAATATAATTTCTTAAATCTATCTCCAATTCCATCAAATTGGAAATTAATTATTCATTCGTGTGTATGGAGAACTACTACCTAACAAACCGAGAAAATTCATTCTCCATAACTATCTCTCAAAACTGGTCATAATGAAAGAATTATTGTTTATATATTATATTAATGGTATATTTATCATTATTAAATAATAATATATCATTTATGTTCTTACCTTTCCATTAACATAAAAATATAAATGTCGTTCGTACATACTTGTGAACTATCACCTCCATGAAGTGATGCGATTCTTTTTTCATCACCAAATTACTTGAATGGTATGTATAAGTATAATTAAATTATTAATATCATATTAATTTTAGTTTTATCATTCTTTAATGATAAATTTATAATTACCTTCTTTCTATAATGATCATTGAAAAATGGAAACGTTAAATATGCATATGTAGGGCCTACTATCTCCATGATTATAATGTTATTAATTTTTCATTACCATACATAAGTGGTTAAATTTATAAGTATAATTGATGTATAAAATTGATTATAATTTCACTAATATTATTAGGTAGCTGATGGAATTGGGACCCTTTTGACCATAGACACTATTTCAAAGTCAGTTTGGACTCGAGTACAGAATATCGACACAATACATGATGTGGACATAAATAATTATGTAATTTTTATAACATTATAATAAGTCATATATAAAGAATAATAAGATTTAAAAATTTTATAAAGGAAATAAATAAATATCCAATGTTTATTATTCAATAATATAAATATTATATGTGAAAAGTTGGACTCAAGTTAAAGGACTTTCTTTTAAAAATATTTTTAAAAGTTACTCTTTCAAATATTATTACAAAAGAAAAAAAGGATTTTTAACTATTAAAAAAGAATTGATATTACCAATTTTATGTATCAATATTGTTTTGATTATTTATTTATAGGTTTAAAATTTTATTTTCATATAATTTTTTTTTCATTTCTTATGGTGTGGCTATGTAAAAATGAAATGTGATTTCAAAGTGGAAAAGAATTTTTTTTCATTTTTTATGTTATGATTTTGTTTTTTTTGGAATAGTTTATAAATATGGGTGATTCAATGATAAAACTAGGGTGTGTGATCCCTTGATGACTCTCCAATTCATTTTATAGTGTGTTAGAGTTAAACAGTAGAGTTTCTCCTAAGATATTTATGGTATATGCTATAGTGGGTATTCCAAATGTAACCATGAAGGTTACTCCCTATGTAGTTATGAAATCTATATTGTATGAATGATAATGATTCTGCAAGTTAACTTTATTATTTATGATTGCTATGGTGTCTTATAATAATCTTATGATTTCATGAGGTAAGCTAAAGATTTTATGTTTTGATGGTGAAAATTATAACTTCATGAAAATGTTATCATGGGTTTACAAGTATTTATAGTCTAATGTTTTATTTACTTATTTTTTGTCCCATAATGATTATTTTTCTCATCCAATGTTTTAAAAAAATCATAGGGTATAATGATGGGTTAGGGAAAGGAGTAAGTAAATATTATTGTTACTGTGTTTTTTATCATGAAAAATAAATCATGATTTATTTTAATATATATATATTATTAATGAAATGGATATTATTTTAGAAGTATACATTTTTTTATTAATGTGGAATTTTATTTATGAATGATGTGATAATTCTATAAAACTATAAACATGAAAAGATCCTCAATTTTAAAGAAAGTAATTTCTTAAATAAAACTCAAGATTATGTAATGTTTAAGATTTAGGCCTTATAGTTGGTATCAATGGTCAGTTTAGAAAACTTTAGGGGTTAGGATATTCATAAATTATTTTTAGTTTATAGTTAAGTTGAAATTATATATACTTTGAATATTACCATGTTTATTCATCTAAGACAAGTATGTTCATAATGTTTTTTCATAGAGGAAATGGGGAAGATGTTGGGGGAAAGAATCTAAAGGAAAAAAATCTTCCAAACCAGAAACCTAAGATGGTTGTAATTGGAACAGAATAGTTTGATGTGGTGATGGATCAATTGAGTTAGGCTATAAGTTTGGTGGTATACATGAATGTTATCATCTATATCAACCACATTAAAATATTTAGGTAGTGTTTCATTTCATGAGGAAACATCCTCCATCATTCAAATGATCATACGACCTTGTTCTAGCTTAAGGGTTAATTAAATCCTAAGAAAATATCTTCATCATCACGGGGTGTTCAAATAATCAAAAGTTTGATCTTGTTTTTTATCATTTTGAAGGTTAATCCGACCAGTGGTGGCCGATGTTTAAGAATATTAGGGATATGGATTATCTTGATTTTTTAGAGTGGGATGAATTGAAAAATATTTTTCTTAGGAAATATTTTCCTAAGGTTTTTTGACTTCGTATTGGAAAAAATTCATTGATTTGAGGCAGTAGGAGGATTCAGTGGTTGTATTGGAAGAAAAATCCCCATGACTGGAAAGGAATGCTCCAAACTTCATCAAAGATATTGCTAGTAAAATCATTCATTTTTAATCATGATTAAATATATTTTCTTGAAGGGAATTAGATTATATTAATTTCAAAAGTTTCAAAAACTTTATTTATGTATATAGATGGTGGAAATGGAGTTTTTCGATGATCATGTGTTTTTTGAAAACTAGCAGAAAATGAGGTTGAGGTGGTAGAAAAAAGGGATGAATTTATTATAAATGTCGAATGGTAATAAAATTAATTTTATAGTTTGTGAAAATGGTGTTTAAAATCCACCAAGGAATGCCTTTTTAATTCTGATATGTTCTTTTAATGTGGTAAAATGTAAAATAAGGATCATAACCTTAATAAAAAAGATAATGGTAGTGGTAAGAAAAAATATGATTTATAGTTAGTAAAATGTTTTAAGTGTAATGAGATGTTTCATTATGAAAATGAGTGTCCAAATAGAAACTCAAATGATGGGAAGAAACCAAGCTATAAGCATATGGGTGTGGTGAAATTCATTTCAACAACTTTAGTAGATGTTGGCCCATAAAATGAAGTGGTATCAGGTACATTGTTTGTTTATTTATATTATTCAAATGTGTTGTTTTCTTTGGGGTCTACACATTCTATCATTTCTGAGAAATTTAATGGTAAATTGGAAATTCCACCTCAATAAATGAATCCAAAACATATGTTTAAGACACTCGAGGGAAACCATTAATTGTAAAATAAATTATAAGAATCATATTATATTTTTCAGTGTAAATAATTTACATGCAAACATTTTTTTCTCTAGTAGAATTTTATTTTATTATAGTTATAGATTGTTTTTATGTTTATAATTCTAAGATAGACTGTAGAACTAAGGAATTTTCATTTTATAAATATTTTAAGTATGTATACAAGAGTGAAACCACACCATTTATAACATATCAAGAGCCTAGAAGTTTTTAAAATATGGAAATTAATTTTATCTTGAACATATTATTGAAAAAAAATGAACTATTCTGATTTAATGACGTGTTAGTGGTAAATTAATATCTTAATGTTTTTCTTGAATATTTTTCTAGTATAATTCCTAATTGATAATATGAAATTACTATTGATTTAGTTACTGATACTAATCTAATTTCTAAACCCTCTTATCAAATGGCTCAAATGAAACATTTTGGGTTGAAAAGGAAATTGTCTGAGTTATTAGATAATGGTTTCGGTTGATGTATCACTTCAACATGGGGTGATACTGCCTTATTTTTTAAAAATAAAGATGGTTCAATGAGACTTGGTATTGATTATAGAGCCTTAAATAACATTACTATTAAGAAAAACTGTCATTTTACTCATATCGATGATTTTTATGATAATTTCTTGAGAGCATAGTAATTTTTGAAGGATGATATTAGGTTGGGGTGCCATCAGTTGAAAGTAAAGGAATAAGATATTCCTAAGACTATTTTTCGGATTAGACATGGGCATTATGTATTTTTATTTATGTCATTTGGATTAACTAATGCACATGTTATACTCATGGATCTTATGAATTAAATATTTCATGAGTTCTTGGATATATTTTTGGTTGTTATATTATTGAAATTTTTGTATATTCAAAAAGAAAATAGGAACATGACATACATATAAAGGTTTTATTAAAAACCATAAAAAAAATAAAAATTATGGTAAATTTAGAAACTATTAATTTTGGTTCCAATAAATTTCATTCCTTGTCCACATTGTTTCTAAAGATGGAATAATTGTTGATATTGATAAAAAAAGATATTGAAGAATTTCCAACACTGATAAATATAACAAATATTCATAGTTTTCTTGGTTTATTAGGATATTACTGGAGGTTTATTGAAAAAAATTCAAGGTTACCTATCCCACTGATTAAGTTAACTCAAAAAGGTGTTAAGTTCATTTAGAAATAATAATTTGATGATTATTTTTAGGATTTGAAAAATAATTGGTGAATTCTCCAGTTCTATCCCTACCTTCCAAAAATGGTGAATTTGTTATCTATTGTAATTCTTCATTAAAAGCACTTGGTTATGTCCTAATAAATAATGATTAGGTAATTTATTTTGTTTCACATCAATTGAAACCTCATGAGTTAAATTACAGTACACATGATTTGGAATTAGTTTCTTTTTTTCATTAATAATTTGTTTGAATCATTTGTATGGATTAAAATGTGAAATATATACTGAACATAAAAGTGTGAATTATATATTCACACCAGAATAATTAAACATGTGATAGATAATATGACTGGAACTAATCAAGGGTTATGATTTCATGATTTATTACTATCCTGGAAAAGAAAAAAATATGGATGGTGTATGGAGTTGAAATATTAATACAACATAAACCATGTCACATAAAGAACATGAACCCTTGGTTAATGATTTGATAAATTTTGTCATGGGTGTTTTTGGTATATGAAATTACTCTATTTTATTTTAGGTGTTTTTAAAATCATCTCTATCAGATCGAATTATGAAAGTGAAAAAGAAAGACTGTGAGTTGTAGAAAATGGTATAATTGGATCAAAATGGAAAGTTTCCTGAATTTAATATTGATAAAGATTTTGTTTTGAGATTTGGGAAGATATTATTTATTCCTTGTGATTCATAATTGAATAATGAATTTTTATGTGAAGCTCATTGTTCTTCATTTTTAGTTCATTCGAACAACACTAAGATGTATAGAGACCTTAGAGAGTATCACTAATGGGATGAAATGAAAAGAGATCTTTCTGACACTACCCAAAAATGTTTGACTTTTCAATAGGATAAAGTAGAGTGGTAGTTACAAAAATGGATGCTTCAGACTTTTCTTATTCTAGAGTGGAAATGGATAAATATATCCATCGACTTCATAGTGGGATTACAGAAGATTTCTCAGGGAAAAAATGCATTCTTGGTTATTATTGACCGATTGAATAAATCTTCTCATTTACATCCTATTCAATACACTATATCCCCAGATCAACTGTCTTGGATGTATCTTAAAGTGATATTCAGGTTACACAAAGTTCTTATCTCTATTGTATCTGATCATGATCCTAGATTTCTCTTGTAAATTTTGTAATGGATTTTAAATGTCCTTGGGTACTGAATTAAATTTTAGTACATATTTTCATCCTCAATCACATGGGCAGTAAAAAAAAAATCTAACCATGGAGGATATGCTTCTCACATGTTCAAGGGATGTTAGGATCAACATATTTCTTTGTTTGAGTATCCTTATAATAACAATTTTCATTCCAGTATACAGATTTCACCATTCAAGGAATTATATATAATATGGTGTCAAACTTAATATTTTTGGGATAATATAGTAAAAAAGACGTTAATGGGACCACATATGGTAGAGGAAATGGAAAAGAATGTTCATTTAATTTAGTTACATATCAGAATAGCTCATAGTTGGATGAAAATTTATGTGGATAAATAGAGGAAGGATCTTTCCTTCAAGAAAGGTGATCATGTCATTCTAAAGGATTTTCCAGGGAAAATTGGGATGCGTTTTTGTATGAAAGGGAATCCGAGACCATGGTTCATTAGACCCTATGATATCTTGGATAAAGTTGGATCTGTATCCTACCAATTGTTTTTTCCTATTATTTTATCCCATGTACACAAATTTATTCATGTTTCAATGTTAATAAAGTATATGTCAAATCCATCCCATGTTTTGAGTCTACAAGTAGTTCAATTGGAATAAAATCATTCTTATGAGTAACAACTAGTTCATGTTATTGAATGTAGAGGGAGATTGTTGTGGAATAAGGTAATTCTTTATGTAATTTTTTTAAATAATATGTTTTAATAGGCATCATGGGAACAAAAAAAATCTACAAGGGAAAGATATCCCCATTTATTTGATAAATGAATAAAATTATGAGGATGAAATTTCCAAAAGGGTAAAGAATATAACATCCTTGGTAATTATAAGAATTTTTCATATTTATTAATATTAAAAAATTATATATTAATTTTAAATTAAATGGACCACTATTTTAAATAAAATACCTGACATAGAACAATGAGTTTTTCTGAAATTTTACATTGAACGCAAGACGGAGTTATTCCAAAAAATAATATATTATTAAAATTATTATTTAAAGTGGTAGTTATCCTCAAAAAATTGTATCATAAAGAATGAATATAACTGACTATATTGTTTTTTCACAAATTTATTAATTTTTTTTTACATTCATCCAACAATTTCTATAGTCTTAAAATAAAAATAAATCCAAATTTAAGCATTAAAAGCTCTAATATTTTTTCAAAAGTAGTTTCATTGCCTTTCAATGGTGAACCCATTTAAATTAAATTTTTGCCCCTTTTATTAATTATATATGAAAAAATAAATTTCTTATTATAAATTTTTTTATAAAAATTTACATTGTTCTAATTTTTGGTATTTTTAAGATAGATTTCATATTTTAATGAATAGTGAAAATACTGTATTTTAATTCAAAATATCATTTTCATCTAATTTATTTATATAGTTATATTATCCTTTTAATTTGTTTTAAAGTATAATTATATTAAATTATTATCATTTAATAAAATTGTGGTCATTGGAAGAAATTACATATTGAAATTGGATATAAAAACTATGAGAACTTTTGAACATTTTACTTAAAATCAAATATTCTTATTCAGTCAATAGGATTAATTTTTCATTAATTTTAGAAAAAAATATGGGTTTTTAATTAGGAAAAAACAGATTAAATATTTTTAAAAGAAGTTTAAAATTATGTATATAGGTTACTTTTATTTGTGGACATTATGAACAATACCTTTAGTAATATTTGTAATATCACAGTTATGGGTAAATCGGGAAATTAAAAGTAAAAATAATATTATAAATAATATAAAATAATTAAAAGACTTGTCATAATTTTATTAGATGAGTGTATTTCTAATAAAATCAACTTTTACTTGAATTTATATCCTTTGGAAGCCACTTAGTTGGGAGTAAGATATTTATAATATTTTATTTGAAATTAAAGTCAATTTTGTCACACTTTTATTTTTAACAAGTAAAGTATTTTTAATAAGGTGTTATACAGGGGAAATATTTGACTATAAAGAAAAATTAGAAATATATATTGATTACATACATCATGGAAATTTATTAATAATTTTAAATAAATAAATAAATTAATTTAATAGAGACACAATGTTGAGGTAGTAATTTCTTAATTAATGAAGGATCCAGTTAAATCATATTATAAATATTAAAATAAATATAATTTAACATAAATAATGCCATAAAAGAACTTTATGGATAAATTTGTCACGTTATGAATTATTTAATTGAGTTTTCTCAATGATATATATTTTTTATGATATTTTTAAAATGTTATGATATGAATAGTGTACAAATAGACACTAATAGTATTTTAAGATATAAAATATTTTATTAAAAGATTTAGAATTTATAAAAATAAAAATTTAAGAAAAATTATTATAATAATTTATAAAATTTCATCAATGTCCCATTTAGCATTATTTTTTCATTTTATATTAATTATATTAAACCTAAAATTGTAAATTACATGATATAATAGTTAGAATTAATAGGGTAAAATAAAGATTAAACCAAAAGTATAAGGATTAAAAAAAGTAAACATTTATAATGTTCATTTTATGAATTTATTTTGACCCATAATCATCTTATATTATATATAAATCTATTTGGGACCATTTTTAATATATAATTAATTTTTATTAATTTAATATTTTGAAGAATTCTAAGAGTTCCCCTACCCTCTCCAATAAAAAGTCACCCATTATTATCATTAATTCACATATAAAAACGTATTTGGATTCAAAAATATATGTTTAAATACATTACTAGATTCCCTACCAATATTCTAGATCTCTTATATTTAGAATAAGACTCATATAATATGTGGTTTGGTGTAAATCAATATAGGTTGTTCGAAAGAAAGGTATCATTTTTTAAGTATTTTTGTTTTGTTTCTTCTTCTAGTTCCATAATATTTTATTCAAAAATGATGAAAAAATAACTCCACTATACTAAATATAGTATGATTTTATTATGTTAATATCATCATCTAAATCCATATCCCATTCCACCAAATTGGAAATGAATTATTCATTCGACTATATGGAAGACTAGAACCTCGAGAATTGGTCTAATTTTTTTTCCATCACCATCTATCAAGACTATTAATGATGATGTAATTAATGATTATATATGATATTAATGACATATATATCATTATAAAAAATATCATTTATGTTCTTACCTTTCAATTCAAATAAAAATGAAAATTCCATTCGTGTGTATGTGTGATCTATCACCTCTATGAAGCGATGCGATTTGTTTTTTATCACCACATCCCATGGATGATATATATATATATAAGTATATTTAAATGGTTAATATTATATAAATAATATAATTATAATTATTTAATTATAAAATTATAATTACCTTTTCCCCATAATTATTATTGAAGAATGAAAATCTTATTGTTGTGTTTGTATGTCCCACCGTCACCATGATTATGACATTATTAATTTTTAATAACCATACATAAATGATTATATTTGAATTAATAATGGATGTATAATAGTTATTATTATGCCTTGAATTTTATTTTGGAGATGATGGAATCATGACCATTTTTACTATAGACAATATTTCAATGTCATTTTGGAATTGAGTACCAAATATTGACAAAATGCCTGATGTGATCATTAATAGTTAAGTAATTCTTATTACCTGATAATAAGTCATATAAAAAGATGAATAATATTTAAAATGGTACTAAAATAAGAAAATAATTCTCCAATATTTATTATTTATGAATATAAATATTGTGCATGTGGAGTTAAACTTAAGGTAAGGGACATTCTTTTAAAAACTCTTTGAAAGATACTCTTTCAACTATTTATACAAATTCCAAAAGGAATGTTTTTTAACTTATACAAAATTAATGAATATTCATGATTTTATACTTATTTAATGTTTTGATACATCCAATACATGATTACCCTTTCATATTCAAATAATGTTTTTCAATTATGAGTGTAAGGATTTGTAAAAAAATGTGATTTCAATATAGAAATGTTATTTTTTTCTTTTATTCTTGGTTTATGAGTTATAATTATGTTATGAATTTTTGGGAATAGTTTTTAAATATGGGTTATTCCTTGATAAAATGAGGGTTTTTGAGCTCATGATAATTCTTCACAGCATTGGGTAATGAGAATGAGTTAAAAGGTTGGGTTTTCCTATAAGATTTATGAAATATACCATAGTGGGTATTCAAAATGTAACCATAAAGGTTACTCCCTATGTATCCATGAAAGATACAATGTAAGAATGGTATGGATGTAAAAATTTACCATTATTATTAATGATTTATGTGGAGTTTTATAGGAATATTATGATTTCTTGAGCTAATCTAAAAAAGTTTACATTTTACCGGTGAAAAGTATAGCTTTGCGAATTTGTTTTGATGGGTTTATAAGTATTTAGGGACTAATGATTTCTTTCCTTATTTTATATACCTTACTAATATTTTTGTGATTATCCCATATTTTAAAATTGTTTTCATAGGGTATAATAATTTTTAAGTGAAATGTGGAAGTAAAAAATTAATTTCATGAGTATTTTAATCAAGAAAATGGAATCATTTTTTATTTTAATTTTTTTATATTTTGAATGAAATGGAAATTGTTTTAGAAGTATCCACTTTGTATGAAAGTGGAATGTTGTGTATGAATTATGGAATAATTATTTATACATATAAACCTAAAAAATATCCTCAATGTGAAATAAAGTAATTTCTTAACTAAAACTCAAGATTATTTAAGTTATAATGTTGGGGACTTATAGGGAGTTCCCTTTTATAATTGATAAGGAGTGGATTTTTTTAAATACCCTAAACTATTCAATAATTGAAAGTCACTCTCACCCGATATGACTCCAAATTTAACGAGTGATGGATTATAAGGATGTTAATTTATATTCATAAATCAACCAGATTAATAGAAACATTTTTTAATCATGTTATTCAATTATCCTCCAAGATTACAAAATTTTACCATTTTTTCACTATGGTAACTATTTTATTATCTTAGTGAATTTATCCGTTAAACCAAAAATAAAATGAGTTTTCTTAGATAATTTTAAAATATTTATTCTAAATATTATATTAAATTTATCAAATAAAAATTATATTTTTTTTCAGAAATTTAATTTATCACAGGTACAAGTAACGTGAAAAACTTTATTTTAATCTTAACTAAATTAATTAATCATTTAATTTTCTTACAATTATTAATCAATAAAAATTATGTTTACTATATTAACTAATATTAATAATTATGTTTCCAAATATGTAATCCATTTTATTAAATTCAATTCATATAAGTAGAAGAATATAGTTTAAAAACAATCAATCAATTCGCGTTGAAAAATAGATTTTCAGTAAATGGATTTTTCAATAGAAAAAATCATCTTATATTAACTATATGACTATTAATTATCATTATATCGATAAAAAAATATTCTAGTAATAAATAATATAAAAATTAAATTTAAATAACTTATCGCTAAATAATATTTTAATTAATAAAATTGGACACACTTGATGAATTTTTAAACAAAAACCACTTTATGGAAAACATATAGTTTATTGAGAAATACTTATTTTAAAATCTAAATGATCTTAAATTTATTTCTATAAAATTAATATTTAATAAAAAAAATTATTATAAATATTACCAAATATTTTTTCAAAGAAAATGAGGAATTTATAAATACTACATTTTATGATTTTTATAAAATTTTATTTATTTGGGAAAACTTCAATGATTAATTATAGACTTATTTTAACCATGTAACATAAAAACCGATATTAATCCTGTAAAATTAATATTTTTATTCCATGAAATATTAAAATTTGATTTTTATTTAAATTTTATTAAAATAACACATACTTTTACTATAATTGAGGATTATGTTTCACATTACTATATAAATGGAATACATGATATCCAAAAGATTATTTGAGGTATTAAATCTACACTAATGAATAAATAATAAATATTTTCATCTAAGTAATATCTTAATTATTGGAATAAAAAAATTATTTTATTACTATATTATACTTGATGAAGTGAAGGAAAATTTAATCCCCTAAGGGGTGTGTCTTAATAATCATAAAGAATTATAATATTTATATAAATCAGAAATATTTAGAATGTGATTGAATTTTTTTAATTAAAAAATGTATGAATTCTCATTCTCTCATACATGATTTAAAAAAATTTACCCTAACATTAAGATAGATAAATTATTTTATATAATGATATGAAATAAAAAAATTAAATTGAAAATTTAAAGGGTTGTATGAAATCAAAACTAGTTGGTTACACATGAACTCTTTATTTAATATATGTGTTATTCAAGTTTAAGAAATTTAGGTTAAAATTTTTTGATTATATTTTAAAAAATTGATATAAAAATTTAATATCCTCCCAAATTTTTCTGAACATCCCCTAATGAATATAAATAAAAATGTTAATAGTTGGTGTCATATTATGTTGTCTACAAAAATAATTATTGTCTAAATAAAACTGTTATATTTTTTATATTTTTTATGGCTCATATATACTATGAGTTGAATTTTTGTTGGAAATTTTCTTAGTAATGAAGTTATGAAATAAACTCCTTCAAATTTTCTCTTTTTTTTCAATAATTGAGAGAGAATATATTGAAAATATGAATGATAATGGGGTAGAGAAGAATTGAAAACATGAATAATCATGGGGGAGAGATGGAAAATCATATTTATATAATTTTTGGACATATTAAAATTAAATTTTATAGTTGGTATAGACAATAATAAAAATGGGGGATTGTTGAGAAAATATTATGTTGTATTGTAATTGTTTTAAATGTGTGTCAATAAGTAACTGATAAAAAATATTATAGGATTCTTATTGTTGTGGTTGACATGATAATGAAGAAGAGTTTCCATGTCTTGATTCATTTTTATGATAAATTAAGAAACTTATATATAGACTGGAGATGCATATATTGAAGTAATTTTGAGATATTTTCATGTTATAGAAGTACTATGATTTAAATATCAATCCATGGATATTTTTTTGTTTTATAGTATTACAGTTTTGATATTTTATTATTAAAGAATCATTAAATTAATGGAACAATTTGGGTAAAAATTTAGCTACTTGTATTTTTACGTATATATCTGGTTTAAATAGAATAAGTAGAATGAAGAGTTTCACCATTATGAAAATATAATTTGATTATTTTATAATTATATATGATGATTGTTTTTTTTCATCACATTTGAATACTACTACTGCTATAGAAGTGTCATCTACATCATTTGATTGATGTATGGTGAAACTAGCTAATGGGGATGAGAATCCATTTCAGCAGTTATACATGAATATGATTCTTTTAATTAATGTTTATACTCTCTTGGTTTACAGTCAATGAAGGACGACGTTAATTTGAGAAAGTATTGATGTCATTTAAAGTAAATATAAAAAATGGATAAAGTGTCATTATTTGTAATCATATTTTTTATTTATATGTAAACATCAACTCAAGATATTTAAACATATGAAAATAATTAGTGATAATCACATATATATATATATATATAAACATGATCACCTAGAATATTACTAGTGTCTATACATCATCTCAAGGTGTATTTGTGTGAAGTGATATGATGTAGAAATAAAACATAATTTATATAGACATCAATCAAAGATCATAAATTATTTTATATGTTTGATCTATGTGTTAAATTTTATACTACATTGAAGGATGGATTTATACATTAAATCAATTCATACGTTTCATTTAATCTCTATATTTTATTGATCCATATGGTCACCTACCTATAATCGATGATTTAGGACCTTGGACATGTGATCATCCCATTGGGTAGAATCCATCCAAATAATTGTGCTACATAAACATGATCTGATTCTATGTGTAAACATTAGCTATGTGACCACCATTTCTGAAAGAATAATGTCAAAAATAATAAACTTTGTAAATATTTGTTAAAATAAATTTCATTGAATATATAAGGAATATTCAAATAGATTTTTTAATAATTTAATATTTTACATTACTCTCTACTACTCATCTTTTGATGAAATATCATAATATATTTTCTCGTTATTAAATCTTGAATTAGGATGACAATGAAACATAAGATGAAATCTAATAATTTAAAAAACTATGATGTTAATAAAGAAATTTCATGAACGATATCAATGAAATGATGAGATGTATGATACTATACCATAGGAAAACTATAGTGAGAAGTTTCATATCAAATTGGTAATATTATGAGCCTCAAAATGTATCCCACATCATGTTTCATGATTCTTATGCACAAATGGATATATTTTAAAATATATGTGCATATATTTGTACAATTTGAATTAACAGTAAGAAGATAATAATTCAAATATCACCCTAAGTTAACAAGCCAAGTACTTTCAAATGAATAACTAAATCATGTTAAATATGATTATTGATGATTTAGGGAATTTTAAATGAGAACAGTATGTGGATTTTTTAGACCATTAAGAATTATAGAAATTGAGTTTTGAGTCTTTATTAAAACAAATTAAAAAATAAGTATATTTAGAGTCTGATATTTGAAGAGTTTGGGAGTGTGAGAATTTTCAGTAAATAAATTAATTCAATATAGTGAATATATTTGGGAAAATGAATGAATGATTTATATTCACTTGATATAATGTTTATATTTCATATATTCTACTACTAAAAGTATAATTGATAATTGAGTAACCTAATGGAACATATTTTGTAGAATTTAAATTATCAAAGAGAGAGAAATATGGAATTGTTGTAATATAAAAAGTATTCATCTTGTTAGATGATGATGAAGAAGAAAATTAAAAAGAAGAGGAGGAGGATGAATTTTTTTGTAAAAAAACATTAATTGATTATATGTAGAAAAATATTTTAAGAAATTCATCCCAAAAAAATCCTACTATAAGAGACTTATGTTATTTTTATACGTTATTTGATATTTTCAAGAGATGAATAAGACCATTAAGTATATTCCAAGAGGTATATGATCCATCATAGGGGGTATTTTTTCAAATAATTACAAGATCATTTGATATTAAAATTTGAAAAATCCATCTCTTAATTTATACCTATTCAATTCTATGAAAATTAATATTATAACATAGAATAGTGCGTTCATTGATTCATAATAAGAAGTTTTATTTGCATTTGGGATGATATCCAAGATGTATTGGGGATATAGTAATCCTTAGGGAGGTGAACCTCAATAAAGAACTCAGTTGTTATCTTTTATTTTTCTCATATCCTATAATAATACACTGAATAAATGGCAGATAAAAAGTGATATCATCTCAAAAAATAAGTGAATTTCTGAAAATGGATAAAAAATAAAATTTGACAAAAGATATACCAACATTTATTCACCCCCAACCAAATATTGGATACATCCCACTATGACCTTGATAGTATGTAAATTACATTGTCATGAAGGTTGAAACATTAAAATGAATCAATAGGTGAATAATTATTCAAAAAAAATATTTTATATGTAGGATCATGGTTGGAAAAATAAAAAACATTTGAATAAGGACTCAGAGATACCAAGAATCTGAAATTAGGTTTCATCAAATAATGATTACATCATCAAGGTTTTTAGGTCATTTATAATGATTGAATATTAACAAATATTAAATCCACTTCCACACACCTCAAACTATCTAAAAATAAGGCATCTATAAGGTTAATGAATCTTATTTTATGTTCAATGTTATATTTTCATCAATTGTATGAATCTTGATGTATTTTTGGGCATATCTAAGGCTAGAAATTCCTTTTCTAGTTAGATTTCATACTATATTAATAGAGAATCCGGGGAATGAACAAATTGATAATGTGAAATGTATTAATTGATATCTAAATGGTTAGTATGATATGGGTCTTTTTTGGAATCAATGGTCTATTATTTTGTTTTATGGATAAAATATATAGAGGAGATATAGACTCCCAATAGAGTTTAAAAGAATATATTTTCACATTCAGAGAAATACCAATACGTTATATGATGAGGTTCTAAAAACTGGACGAAATATTTTAACTAGAATATAAATATTAGGTTTTTATTGAATAAAGTAAAGGATTGGTATGTCTCTATTGTTTATTAGAGGAGGTCCTGAGAAATTATGTAGGAGGATTTCTATACTATAAAATCCAGAGTGAAATTAATTTGGCTAATAATGTGGTGATTAACTCATAAATATATAACCTTGATTAGAAATATCATTTCATTAAAAAGATTTTGTATCTTATAGTGTTGGATAAGTAGAATATTATTTGATTACATGATCTACAAAAAATATTCACTTTATTTATATCCCATGTTTTTCTATGGTATAATTATTCAACTATGGGATTTCGGTTATTGGATTGTGATTGTTAAATTTTTAGTGTTACGACTGATTTTATAATTAATTATTCTCTAAAATGTTAGTTATTATTTTTTATTCCTTTTAAGTAGACTTCATTTGGACGATTAATATTAATTTTGATGTATTTTTCATGTTTTTGTTCAGATGTTTCGTGAATTTTTCATTATGAAATACTTGTAATTATAGTCACTTATCAATTTAATTTAAAAAAATATGAAATATTTATGGTTGTATCCTTGATGATGGATAGATGATTATTTTACCATTATAGTTTTTTTATAAAGGAGTAACATATTTTGTAGTATGTTTTATAATTGTTTCTTTTTCAGTTCAAAGGAATTTTTTTTAGTATAGGAACCTACTAGATATCAAATTTAAGAAATAAAAATGGTGGGATTATTTTAAATCTAGAATGGAATTAGAGTTAGTTAACCAATTAGCCTCCACTATAATTGCAGTGCGAGACCACATTTACATAAAATTAATTCGGTTTATTAATTTTTATACATAAATATAAAAAAATATTACATACTAGTAACTCTCACTATAATAATTACCAATTTAATTTAATGAAATAATGAATTATTTTTATTGGTAGATATATGACTTAACATCATAACCACAGACATATATTTTTCACTTATTATTTTAGTTCACAAATGATTTGTCTTTGAGTATTTTACCTTTAAAAGTTCATGTCATTGTTGACTCCAAACTCTAATTTAGGGTGAATCTTATAAAGACTCATCCTTAAATATTACATATTCTAGTTAATTAAACTAGAATTAATTTTCTTTAAATCCTAAATATCATATTAGTTTAGAGTTTTATAGGATTAGGTCATAATTCATACGTGAAAAACCACATGTATAAAAAGTGGATATTATATAAAATAATATCCCATTTTCTAAAATATAATGTTTTCTAATAAAACATGAATTCTTTTCCTGAAAAATATTCACTACATTCATCTTGGTTTCTCTTTTTCTCTTCCCCATCTGTAAATACTATGAAATATGTTTTAAAAAATGGGATGATCATAAAATTTTCATTAAAGAAAATAAAATGAAGTAAAGAAACCATTAGTCCATGAATACTTCTAAACATATGAAAGCATTTACAAAAATATATACTTATCACCGAAAAATATTCATTTACATACATTTTATGAACATAAGATTCCCATGAAACATAGAAAATATAAAAAAAAATTTAGTTAACTTGGGAATAATTTTCATTACATAATTACATAGGATTGTAACCCTCATGAATACATTAGGAATTGTAAACCTCATAGTTACCTTACAATGTACCCCTCATGACTACCTTATAGTGTAACCATCGCAGTTACTCTTGGAATAACCATGATAGTAAAATTCCAACATAAACATACCCAATGCATTTGAGGGCTATTATAGACCCAAATGTTATCGTAAACAATGCTGAAGAAAAAAACATAATCATAAAACATGAATACTTTAATAAAAAAAAAATTCCTTTTGAATTTTGTAAAAATATAAATTTAAAAGAGGGTTTTTAAATAAAAGTCTCTTACCTCATATTAGAATACCTAAAAATTTGTTCAAACCTCCTTTATAATGATTTAAATAGTTTTTTTTAATTTATTATGGAACTATATTCATATTTATAATACGTTTAAAACCTTTTTAACCAATTATATCTTTTTCTATTACTCATATTCTTCCTTATGTTCTTTCTTAATTATAGATGATAGAGATGATTTCAATGTCACCTGAAACAAAATAGAAGAATTTCCTTCACCAACAAAATCCAAGACAAAATTCATCAAATCATTAATCACGAGGTCATGTTTGAAATGTAACATTGTTAATGTAGTATGATGTTTTCAACTAATGGAATCTACATCTTTTTTTTCTTTTCCATGATGATAATTGATCATATAATAATAATCCTTTAACAATTCAAGTCATCATCTTTATCTCATATTCAATTCCTTTTTATTGAATATATACTTATAACTTTTATGTCAGTGTATATTTTACATTTGTCTTAATATAAATGCGTTATCCAGTTTTTAAAAGTTAAATATGTAGCTATTATTTCCAAATCATGTGTAGGATAATTTATATCATGGGGTTTCATTTGTATTAAATCACAAGTAATTACCTCGTTATTATATATCATAATGCAACCAAGTACCTTTAATTAGTCATCATTATAGATTGCAAACTCTCCATTTCTAGAATCCATATCCAAAATTGGAGTATTCACCAATCTATTTTTTAGTTCCTGAAAAAAAACATCATAGTCATATTTCAAAATAAATTTAACATCTTTTCATGTTAACTTATTTCGCAGGCTAGATAACTGTGTAATTTTTTTAACCATTCTTAGATAATTTTCTTCTAATCCAAGAAAACTACAAATGTCAATAACATTTTAAGGTCTTATCCATTCATCAACAACCTTTTTTATGGTATGAACTATTATTTATTCCTTATTTATAATTTTCCAAACAAAATAAATCTATTGTAACCAAAATCACATTTTCAAAATTTCCCAAATAACATATTTTCTTTAAAAAATTTCAAAAAAATACTTATATATTTTTCAGGTTACTCGTAATTTTTTTTATAAACAATGATATTATAAATAAAAAATACACAAAACAAATCCAAATATTTATGGAAGATTCTATTTATAAGATTAATAAATATAGTATGTGAATTTTTTGAAACTAGAGGGCATAACATAAAACTCATAATTCACATATCTAGTTCGTAACTCTGTTTTCAGAATTCCATCTTCCTTTACATTTATAAGATTGTATGTAGATCTCATCTCAATCATGGAAAATTAATCTACTCCTGGCAGCTAATCAAACAATTCATCGATATGAGGAAATGGATACTTATTCTTAATAGAAATCTTATTCAAATTATTATAATCAATAAAAAGTTTCATTGATCCATCTTTCTTTTTAGTGAAAATATATGAGCACTCCAAGGTTATATGCTTGGATGAATGAATACTTTCTCAAAAAACTATTGTAACTTATTTTTCAATTCTACAAGTTTCACTTGAGTGATTCTATAAGGGGGTTCTGAGACTGTCTTAGAATTAGTAACAAATTCAATAGTAAATTCAATAACCCAAATAGGTATAACACTGGGAAACTCATCAAGAAAAAAATACAGGTATTAATTTACCATTGGAACATCAATACACTTAATATTTCCCTTTCTTTAAAAAATCTGTGAAATATAACATTCATTTCCATTGTTTAATAGTTTCTTAGCTTCCTAATATGTTATCAATGGTATTGGTTCATTCTTTTATACAAACTCAAACTCTTTCTAGAAACAACTTATTTATCTCTACAATCATTATTTTCATGATAAAAAATTAATCTATTTCATACATAGAATAACATCAAAGTTTACTAAGTGAAAAACAAAATGTTTTTCAAGAAACTTTTTTCTAATAGGAAATAAAAAGAAGATTAATATAATTCCATTTTTCCTTAATATTCCCCTAGTTTTTTTACTATAAGTATTGTTTTCATTTATTGAATTGAAATTTATAATTTATCAGTAAATTTAAAAGAAATATAGGGATGTTTAGTCCCCATATAAAACATGAACTTAGAAAAATATGAGTAAAAAAACAATGTAAATTATACCACTTAATTTAATGTCCCAAAATATACTAAATTTGTCACAAAGTATTTAATTGTACCTTTCTACTTATAGTTTGGATGATACCCATCATTTAAATCCTTCTTTGGGAAGGTTTTTTTTATAATTCCCCATCACACCACATTCAAAATATTTATGGTTTCCTTATTAGAATTATAAATACCAAAAATAATATATTTTTCATTACAATCACAAGGCATAAGTCTAATCATTATACATAAAAATACTACCCAAATATTTTATGTAATTCATAATGGTTATTTTTAACACACTTTCCAAAAACTAGAAACATTATTTTCTTACCTTTAGATTTATTTGATTGATTTTTACCCATTATTTTCCATCTAGACCATTTCTTCATCTTGTTTTCAAAGTGCATGTGATAAGATAAAAACTCCATTTCTACCCTCTCAGCATATAGAACATGTTTATCGTAACTGTTGAATACATGTTAATCTGATTCCATTCAATATCTTTTCATTAATCCTATATAAAAAATATTGATTTTACTATCAAGATACAGAGTAATATTAGGAGTTTACCTTGCCAATAGAGTGAAGATTTCTTCATACATGGACACATAATATTCTTAATTTTGTTTCATTTAATGGAATTAATTTTCCATCTTAATTCAAACCACCTTTGGAATATATGTTTCAAGAAAAAGGTTCTTAAATTCATCATATTCCAAGGCATCATTCACTTCTATTTATTTGAAATTCTTGACCATTGACCATTATTGCTTGGGTTTTCCTTGAAAATAATAAATATCAAGTCTAACCATTATATTATATAAACACCCCATGAAATCAAATATCTTTTCAAGGATTTTAGTCTAGCTCATTTCCACCATTGGGTCAGAAGATCCACTGAAATCCATCGGGTGTTGCCTCAGAAAATATTCCACTATCATCTTGTTCTATTATGGTAGCTATGGGTGTTCTCTTACATTGATGAAACTAACATTTATGTCACACATAAACTAAAATGTTACTGTCACAAACTATTCAGTTCTATTTCCCAACCTTCTAAGTTTTAGATTTGAAAATATATCATTCTCTTGGTTCTTTACTATATTAGATTCCTAGTTTCTTTGGCGGAAAATTATTCTGAAAAGACATATCTTAGAATAATAAGTATGTAAATATTAAAAATATATATCATTTCAACATAAAATATTGCAAAAAATAATTTATGCAATTATATTAACATCATCCTAACTTCAAATGTTATCTAAATAGTTCTCTAATACTAACTATAGAGACCCAACCTTAAACATTACATATTCTAGTTAATTCAACTAGAATTTATTTTATTTAATTTCCAAATATCTAATCAGTTTTTTAAGTAATTAGATAATAATTCATACATGAGAACCCATAAGAATATGAAGATAAAACTACCTAAAATGGTAACCATTTCTTCCAAAATAAAAATGTTTTTAATAAAACATGAATTCTTTTCATGAAAAATTGTTACAAAACTCATCTTGGATTCTTCATTTCTCATACACACTATTAAACCCTATTAAAGACATTTTAAAAAATGTGATGAGAAAAAAAATTATTAGTAATGTACATAAAAATAATGAATGAAACCACTATTCAATGAATACTTATAAAAATATGAAAACATTTCCTCAAAGAAATACGTCCCACCCATAAAGAATCATATATATACACTTTGAGAACATAAGATTTTTTTGAAAAATAGAAAATATAAATAAACCATTTAGGTAACATGGGGTGTACTTTTATTACCATACATACATAGGATTGTAACCCTCATGGATACCTTAGGATTAGTAACCATCACCTCTACCTTACAATGTATCCCTCGTGACTACCATTTAGTGTAACCATTGCAATTACCCATAGAATAACTATTATAGTAAAATTCCAACATAAACATACCCAATTCATTGTAGGGATATCATGAACCCACCCATCATTTTAAATAATTCTTGATAACCAAAAAATTATCATAAAACATGAATAAATTCATTATAATAACATTCCGTTTTAATTTTATAAAAATAGAAATTTAAAATAGTATCTTTAAAAAAATGTCTTTGAATTCCTTAAAACATGTTTAACCATCATATATAATGGATTATAGAGTGTTATTAATTTGCAATGTAACTTTATTCATATTTATAATACATTATAAGATATTTTATAATATCTTTCCTCCCATTTATTAATATAATTTTTTCATTGTTTCAGGTGCATTTATTTCAGGGATTCCATCAATGGATCATTATAGAATTTCATATCGAATTGAAGAAAAACTCCAGAAGTGGAAATAAAATATATTAATATGTTTATATAATTTAATATATCATTTTATTATTATATTATGATGACTCATTAGATAAATATTTAATGAAAATGGTTTAATTTATTTTGTCAGTTTTTACCACCATCACGAACATATATCATTTTATTTAACATCTTGTTTTTATATTGGTTCCAAAAAATTATATAAAATTTTATTTATAAATAAATAAATAAATATATATAATAAATTCATATTTAACCATAAAAATGGTTTTATGGACATCCTTTAATGAGGTAACAAAAACTGAAAACACATACTTTATAATGATGGTAAATCGTCACATCACAGACGATCTTTTCATTTTTAGAATGAGAGGAGAAGAGGAGAGGTTTGATGATGGATATTCCAAATAAAAAATTAAATTAAATTATATTTATGATAAAGGAGTCATAAATTCACTTTAAGGAGTGGAGGTGAGGAGATAATAAGAAAATAAAAAAATGAAATGAAAATGAAATAGGATTTTACCTCTTGAATTCTTATTCATGAGAACCACCATAAGGAACATGGTCTTGTCTTTTTAGTAAAACCAGAAGGTCTTGTAAGTGTGGAATAGAAAAAATAATAAAAAAAAATTCACCCTAATTCATGTATTTTCTAAATACAGTAAATTATGGTATTTCATTATTCAATAAAAATTCATCTATTTTATTAAAATCTCAAAAAGTCACCCTAAATTTTTTTCAATATTTTGAATTCAAAAATAAACACCATTTTATGAAAATAATTTTCTAAATATGAGAAAATTAATTATTAATTAAAACCATCATTTAATTAAAAATATCATTTTTAAATTTATAACTAACTTTATAGAACATTCCAAAATTAATCAAGGCCGCATAAAATTATAATTTAATTAGAATAAAATTAAAAATTAATTTAGGAATCTATTTTATGTAGATAAATTTTATTTTAAATAATTATATTAATTATAAAATTTTAAATAAAAATTTATATGTCCCAAAAATACCAACACTTAATTTATCATTTTCAATACCTTTATTTACTTATTCAATGATTTAAATATTACATATTTTCACTTATAAGATACATAAATTTTATTTATATATTCATTGGGGAGGTTACTATTATATTTTTATAGATTTGTTAATTTCTATAAATTCCACTTATTCCATTATACATTTTTAATGAATTTAACTATTTAATTCTAGAATGAAAACATATATTTTATAAGCACTTGGATTGTTACATAGCTAAATTTATATGTTTTAGTTAGTTGTGGTCTAAGGGTTTTTCCAATAAAAATTGTATCTACTATTTTGTTCTTGAATCTTTTATAGGTTTAAATTTAATTCCCATGGAACCTAAAAAAATACTATACCAGAAGGAAAATTTTTCCACAAGATTTCCAATTCCAAAATCTCCCATAACAAATTAATGTGGTGATAGAATAAAATAAATGGTCATTGAAGAAAAATATTTTTATTATAGGAACCAAGAAACCCTTGGGAAAATTAAATGATTCATTATATTCTTTTTCTAATGAAATCAGGTAGCTAAAAGATAATCTATTCTCACTAAGAACGATCCAGGAGAGTCGGAATTGAAATTATTGGAACTAATTATTACATAATTATTCATTATAAAGAAGGATAGTGGATGGTTTTTTGTATAAATAGAGGTAACAATCTACTATGTAAGGAATTCCATGTTGTGGGATTATCATATGATTTTATTCAATTTTGTAACTACTTTTATTTAATAGTAATATTTATTTAATTTTGTAAAACTATATTTTGTATGTTCTCTTATACAATCTCAATTCTATTTTAACAATTATATTTAATATACATTTTAGTGGAAAATTACCCAATGAAACACTTAATGGATGATCTAAGGATGATATATTTTATTATTATTTTTCAATTTTTCCATTCCCACTTTACCTTTATATGAGGGTAACTAGTGGTGGGAGGGTGGAGAATATTCCCTCAAAACTACTTATCTTAGTTTATATTATTAAATTTCCAATTATTCTCCCCCACTTAACTCAATTATTATGTCTTATTATTGATCTATAATGATTAAGGGTAAAATGGGTATGATTTCATATAAGGGTGTGAGTTGATGAGTGATATTTATTGGGGGTCTCCTTAATTTACTATCCATGGAGAAGGTGTATGTATAGTTTATATAGTTATTATTGACTCCACTATAATTTCAAATCATTGTAGAAGGGATGGATTAATATACATATATTTGACTATGATCATTGATTGTAAGTGAGACATTAGTTATAATGATGGGTCGTATAGAGGGGTCACTCAGGGAGTGTATCCATTCCCCCCAAATTCATTTTTCTATCTTTTTATGTGTTTCACTACAATCAATATTAAAATCTATAATTATAAATCCATCTATATCCATGATTTATAGATATTATAAATTCTATGAAAAACTCTAATGTGGAAGGTGTTGTCGGTGATATCCAGGATCCTTCAGATATACCCTATTATAACCCCACAAGGGTTAATTTATAAGATTTTAAGTTTTAATGTTAAAAAAAAATCTTTCAATAAGATTTCAGTTCATCACATTCAGTCACCATTATGAAGTATTTGAGTCAATAACTATCTATATATTTCATAATTTGAATATTTAATTTCTATTTTTTAATATTAGTTTTTTATTAATATAAAAAAGGTGTCCATAAGTAGCTATTGGGAAAATAAATTATATTTATGGAATAAATACTCACATATTCGTTAAATTTTTTATAATGAATGGAACCTCTAGTTTGGGAGGTTATAGATTATATGTTGGAGGCTAAACAATACATGGGACAACTCACTACTATTCTCCATGAATAAGAGGAACCTCAATCCTAAATATAATGATAGAAACCACCATAATGGAATCTTAGGAAAATATCTATATGGGAATATATAAAAATCTAAAACCATGACAACATGGATTTACCCTAACAACTTTTATCAAATCTAATCAAAGAAGACCAATTGAATATATGTAGGGAGAATTATGAAAGTCTACTTAAAGGTGAAATTCCAGATATGTAGGTGAAATTTATATTGATTGAATATTTTCTATAACAAATGAATAAAAAATATTTAAACAATCTCATAATAAAGAGTAACTTATACCAAAAAATTGAACTTTAATATAAAAGTGTCTGAGTCCATGGTTGAATATTATAACCCATTTCCCACTTCAATTAATTAATACCTAGATACTTTTCATATAGAAAAACTATTTCAAGCTGATATGGATGAGAAGATAAATTTATCCTAAAATTATATTTCCTTTGTTTTATTAAAACGCTACTACCTAAAAATATATCTTTTATTTATAATTTTAAATTATATTAGTATATTGATTCTAGGAAAAATAATTGGGTGTTAAGAAGAGGACACTCTAGAATAGTTGGTGATCTATAAAGGGGATGTTGCACCAAATATGGGACTAGATGAAAAGTAGCCAGACAGTATGAAAAATGAGATAGATGTGCTATTGAAGAACAATGAGGGAGATAATTTTAATCTAAGTTCAAATTGTTTAAATTTCATAAAAAAATATAGTTTTTTATTGACCCTCTTGATAATGTGATAGAAAAAAACACCAACGATGTTTGACCATGAAACATTTAGTGAAGGAGCCACATGTGATGTTGAACTTTTCAGAAGAGGATCATGTTGTTCCCACTGTGGTAGATGAGTAATTTTGAATAGATATGGAATGAAAATAATGACTTCTCTCTCAATTATAAATAGTATAAATTCCACTTTGATGGACATTCATAATAGAAACAATGGACTAAACGACCCCTCAAACATATGAAAAATAGGATCCATACATTCTTCCACCCTAACCAAGACACTAGAAATTCAATATCTAATGGTTGGATATGAATTTTTATACACATTTGGAACTCAAATAAGTATTGAATATAAATAGTTTTCAAACTACCAAAATAAAAATTCAAATCAATGAAATTTCACCCACCCATATACTAGTGATGATTAGTGGATTTCATAGAAAATGTATTGACCCTGACCCCAGTATCCTCGAGAAAGTGGTGACTTTATTAATTTATCATATGACATAAGAGATCACATCCAAAAAAGATGAATATTTTATTAATATTGGTATTGTAGATATGTACTTCAATCTCTTGTTATATTTTAAAACCAAAAAATTAACAGTGTCAAATTAAATATTGGGTATCTTTGAATTGATTGAAGGATTCTTTCTTCATATCCTGTAAAAGTAAAAAAAATCAATGGTGGGATCAGATAAATAGTTAGACTTATCTACATAAGAATATATCCTGAGTAAATAATTAATAATAAATATTGGAAAGTAAATAAGTGAAGATTCATTTGATTTAACATGTCACTTGTGAATCAAGAATAATATTGTAGTAGTAAACGAATATCAAATAATGTCATATAAATAATAACTTTATAAACCTATCCATGTATATTATAACTATTAAAATAATCAAATGGAAATAATAAATTAATATAATAATGTTGTAATTCATAATGATGGATATCAAAAACTATCAATCAAGGCCTTATGCCAAGAAATATTACATAAATGGTTAAATCCTCATCCAAATAACCAAAATAGTTTGGCTTATGAGACCTACAAACACATCTAGGACTTACAACGGACCCCACCATTCAATTACTATGTCCAATGCATTCATTATATAATAGGTGTGAATAAAAATTAATAACCTAATAAACATAAATATTTTTATTGAAAAACTAGCATACAAAATGTTAATATTTCCCCAGTCAAACTGATCAAAACCATTAAGAGAAATAATAAAGATTGTTTCATTACAACAAATACCCTATCTAATATAATAAAAATTAATGTTTATTGTCCTTGATGAATTAAAATACCATAAAATTTTCATTAAAATAATTCCTCAGGGAAAACCCCTTTTCACTTTGAAAATAACTTTTAAACGCTAAAAATGTCCAAAATATTACTGAAATTTTTTTTCTCCAAAATGAAACTTATAAAACAATTAAAGATTCTTCAAAGGAAACTGAATAATGATGATGGGGAATTAAATTTATATTGTTTTTATTGAATAATATTTCTTTAAAACTTTTTTAAAATAAGTTTCAAAGTTCCTCATGGATAAAAAGATAATATGATTCAACTTAAACCATTTTTTAGATGTCAATTATGTGAAGAAACATCATTAATAAATCATATAAAAATAATAAAAATATTCAATAAAAAATTTTAAGAAAATTTTTTGATATGGAAGTAAATTATTCTTAATAAACTAGAAAAACAATGTGATTTTCAATTAAAAAAATATTTATGTATCTTCAGTACATAACAGGAGAAAAATTGAATGAAATGTTTTAAATTTATAAAAAATTCTAGAGGAGAAGGAAATATATTAAATTTTAGATAGAAATATCAAATAATTCCCCCACTGAAGACTTAAAGATAAACAATCCTAAATGATGGTGAGATTGTGAGATAATCCATACCACATTTGTAAGATCTAAATCATAATCCCCATGAATGATTAACATCAAATTTAATATTAAATACTTTGAACATAAAAATATCCTTGATATAACATATCTAATAGAAGTATATACCCCACAAAAAAGTAACATGTGGTCAGTATCGTGTTTGTCTCATTTAATTAAAAGTGAGATTATAACCCCTTATAATTGGAATAACCATACGATCAACTTCTAACATAATTCTAAGACAATTAATTGGAGGGATATCATGGACCCACCTACATTTAATATATAATTTAACCACCCATCATTATTTTATAATAGATCCACATACCATAATAAAATATATCAGATATCCATAACTTGAATAAAGAACATATATATTTCATCTCATCTTAAAACAATGAATAAACCCCATTATTCCATTCATAACTTCACTAATTTGTGGAAAAGAAGTGGGTTAAATGCAAATATATTTTAAAAAAGTCACAAAATTGATTATAATAAAATTTATTGAATAATGTATAATATAAGGGATATAATTTAATATTGATATCATTTTATAAAAAAATGAATCTTTGTAAATTATTGAATGAAAAACACATTTTTCAATCACATTCATAATTTTTAACAATTCATTGGAAAATGTATCTATTCAAACAAATTTAAAGATTTCACCAAAATAAAATTTTGAGACAGTGATATAAAAATTGATATTAATTTTATAAAATAAAATTTATTGAAATTCCATAACTAAATTATAATATTTTTTCACAAAAATATATAAAAAAAATCTTGAAGAAAACATTTTTATAAAGAATATATATTTACTAAAAAAATGAGTAATTATTTCCGATGAATTACTATGTTCATTTGAATTTTTATGTCCTTTAAATATATTTCATAATTAAGTTAATATTATTCAAAACCAAAAATTCAATGTCTATGTTATAATAATAATATTTAAATAATATTATTTTTTAGTTCATTAAGACTCAATGTTGTGTTTCTTATAAACTATCAAATATAGTTTTCTTTTAAAATCATAGTCTTCCAAATACTCCCAAACCCCTTCATTAAATTGTGTCCTCATAATTTTATCTTATTCTCAATAATCATTAGTTTTTAAATTTGAAAATTACATTGCAGATAGCCCACATTATAAAAAATGTGAATAGTATTTCTTCTAAAAATTGTGATAGGGAAATACATTAGATATATGGAAACATGTGTTACTAGGATTATAAATAAGATAAAATTAGTGTTATGTGAAAATATATACACGGATAAAAATATAAATGTCCAAAAAAGATGGATTGTGATAGAGATCATTGATCCTAAGAACAAAAATGACCATGAAAAGTTAATGACACTGAAACCATTAACTAAAGAGGTGTAAAAACCCTTGATGCTTTGTAAATTAAGGTAATAGATTAAAAGTTTAGTTTAAATATCCTTTTTCTAGAGTAAAGGAATTTATTTACCATCTGGACTAAGAACATATGGAAATAAACTTACATGAAATGTATAATTTGATGTTTTGATCAGTTTCAAACACAATCTAATATATTTCTCTAAATGATGAGCATTAAAGATAAAAAAATTGTATGAATAAAGCACTAAAATAGAAATATAATGTTTGAAATAATCTATAAAAGGATAATAATCTATTACTCTTAAATTTAGAAATCAACCAAAATTGTAAGTGACACACCAAATTAAGATAATACCCAAAATGTTTTATCCTTAAAATGGAAAGATAATAAATTTACATCAATATTTCCACAATAACATCAAGGTTTAAACATATATTATTTCCTATATAAATAACCACACATTCCAAATAACCTTAACAAAGTAAACATTAAAGAATGTTTTAACCTCAAAGGTTATCACATACCCTTTCTTCTTTAACCTCCAAAAATTTAATCTCATTAATCTAAAATAATATTGTTCATTAAAATTAAATGTTATATATATATATATAAACCTAATAAAATTTTCCCATAATTTCATTAATAACATCAAAATCCAAAAAAAAACTCAAAATGATTGTATTATATAATTTGATTCCCAAAATCAATATAATCATTATCCATTAAATAATTTAACAATGTCCTATAGACCATGACACCATGGTGTCTAGTGGTAATTGTTTCTCCCATAAACCTCTTTGTTTTTGGGTGTAATCCTCTTATCCTTTCCCGATGCGACATGTTGTTTCCAAGACTGTTATTTTTCTTTTTAATAAAAATATAATTATTCTAATAATCTGATAAAAATCATTAAAAATAAATTTAATCATTAAATAAGTTTTATAACGACTATTTATTTCTATAAGATGTATTCCAAAAAAAATTAACTCTTTTATCCTAATAAAACATAAATAAATAAACCTAGAAAATAACAACAAACATACTAGTTATCAATAACATTAAAATTATTTCCACAAAATATCAAATATTTACTCCCCAACTAACATTTTCAATAATTCTTATACATAACCAAAAGGTTTTATTCTCATTAATGTCTCCAAAAATATAATTAATCAGGTTAAACTCTCATCAATTAAAACATAAAAAATGGTATCTATGGAATTAGAATTTTTAGAAACCTTAGACTTTTCATCCTAATAAACATTAGGTTTATCCTAACATAAAACACATATTAATGGTTATTAGTCCCTCAATAAAGTGTTTTATAAAAATTTCAACATATCACTAAATCACTTTTCTAGATTATCGGTACCATTAAAAATATGTTTTCAAATCCTTAAAGAAAATATATTGTGGAACATTCCATAGAGGATTCATGATTAATGTATCAATAATATAATTGATATAATAATTATATAACATAACACTAAAATACCAATACTTAATCACATCAATACAAACACTTCAACTATTTCAATAGCATATGTCATTCCTCTGTCTAAGATTTAACCCTTGGACTAGGTCATTGACTCATATATTTTACATATTCCCAACACATAAGAAATTGAACTAAAAATAGTGTCAGATGATGTAATTTATTCCCTTTCATAGTACTCTTGATTTTTACTCAATATTTTATTGATTTATTCCCATCTTTTCAACACATAAATTATTCCCCCATTCCAAAAATTCATTCTCCAACGTGTATCTTTCATCATTTTTTACATGAATAAAAAGGATCCTTCTTTCCATCTTGATCTCCACTAACTTTTACCCCATTAAACTCTATTTGTATCATCTTTGGTGAGACTGATATTTGGTTAACATTCTTATTTTCAATAATATAGTATGATAACTGATTATAAATAATCACAAAATCATTCTACATAGTAATCATCCTATCAGATTTCTCATATTCATAACATTTTCCATCATAGTTAATATTAATAGAGTTCCTTCTGGTACTATCCCGTGATTTTAACCGAAAATTATATTATGATAAATATTAATCGTATTGATAATTCATTAAATATTTTTCATAGTATGCATAAATTATGAAATATAAATTTTACTCTATGAAAACATAGGTATAACCAATAGCATCCCTAGTTATTATCATTTCAAATCCATTATAATGGTTCATAATGAAAATATGAGTTATCCAAAAAATATCCCCCGTGAGTGTTAAACCATCTACATAGTAAGTGTACACTCACATTTCAAAATAATTATGGCTAATATATACTAGTCCAACTCTTTTCGGGGTTATTACACCTAAGTGAATATATGTCAAATCCACATCCACTTTTATTAAACTATATGTATATATTTATTTCTTGGAAAACCAACTAATCTATACCATATAAAAATTTTAGGATTTTTTCCTATACATAAACTTATTCCAAAAGTTATTCATAGGGTTTTCCTCAGTAATATATGTTTTCATAATTATAGTTCCCAAGGTTTTTACTAAACATGATCTAGTATAAACTGTAAAGACTCCAACCACAATGGAAAATGATACATGAGATCACATCCCAGTGGACTTAATAGTTTTATGTATTAATAAACAAGATACATACTTTAATCTCATATTAAATTTGAAAACATAAAAATACAACATATTGAAAGTAAATATTCAACATCTTTGAACACATTAATATATTATTCATGTATATCCTAGGGAAAGGATTCTGAATAAAGGCTGAGATAAAATTCCCATTAAGGATTCCATAAAGATGATATATAATTATTAAGTAATTAATAATCAATATGGAAAGTTATATAATTGAAAACATATACCATTTAATGAATAACTTGAGTATGAATATTAATATGGAAAGAGTCAATGAAGATTAAATGATTAAATATAAATAATATCATGAGCATTAAACTTAACCATGGATATATTAACTATACAAATAATCCCATGGACTTCAATAACTAATTCCAAAGTTATGGAAAGCATAATGTTAGATTTCATAAACTGACAATAAAGGCCTTGTGCGAAGAAATTTATAAAAAATTAGTAGTGCCTCGGAAAAACACACAAAATAGTTTGTCTCCAAATACTGAAGAATGAATATTGAGGCTATATGTGGCTCCACCAATCATGTATTGCATCTAATTAATTCATCATATAAAAGGGGATAATAAAAATTCAATATAAAATAAACTTAAACATTTTTATGGAAAAACTGGATGCGAAAGGTTGATATTTCCCCAATCAAAATGTTCATAAAACTTATTGATATAGAATAATTATGGTATAATTAATACATATACATACTATAGTATAAGTAAAATAATGGGTTATTATCTTTGATGAATAGAACTACCTAAAAAGTTCCTTAAAAACATTCTTGAATAAAATCCACTTTTTACTTTGAAAATAACATTTAAAAACTAAAAAACTTTAAAATATGATGAAAAACATTTGGTTTTAAAATAACCATGTAAACATATAAATTATGATTAAATTCATTGATAATTAATCATGTAAGGAATTTTTTTCCTTATCGTATACATTAAAAAAATCCATCCAAACTTTTGTAAAAAAAGTTTTATATTACCTTTTTCATAAAATGATATGTATATTCTTTTAAAACACATTGGTATCAATCACATATAGTAATCAATTTATTTATTAAAAAATTTTAAAATTATAAAAATATAATTGAAATAATTTCCAGAAAATAAGGATATAGAATAAAAATATTCATGATTGAGTAGAAAAAAATTTGGTTTTCCATAAAAAATATTATTCCAGTATCATGAATATTTAAGAGATTAAAATAAAAGGAAAACTTTTAATTTATAGAAATAAATAGATGAGAGGAAAATAGATTAGCTTTATGAAATAAATTTCAAATTTTTAGTTAAATGGATACTTAAACAAGAGAAATCCTGAATGTTTATAAGATTGTGAGATAAACCCTTACCACCTTGCTTACTACTGAATCATAATCCCCATCAAATAAAAACATAAAATTTAACATTAAATACTAGTAATATGAAAATATTCTTAATATAACATATCCAATGTAAGTATATACTTCAGACACAAAAATTAGTGGTGAGTATGGAATCTTTATAATATAAGTAAATGTGAGATGAGAAGTATTTATAACTGGAATAACTATTCGAACAAATTATAATACAATTATTATCCAATGGATTTGAAGTATATCATGATACCACCCATCTTTGTTTTATAATGAAACTAGATATCATTATTTTATAATGGATCAATATTTCATCATAAAAAATATACAGTAACCATAATATGAATAAATTATATTGATCTTTTATTTTATCATAAACATAAAAGGAATTACTATTATACCTTTCATAAAATGATTAACTCATGGAAAATAAATGAGATCAATTGCAATGACTTTTAGGAAAACATTAAATTTATTAAAAGGAACCTAATTTGATTATTAAAATTATAGGAGAAATAATTTTAGTTTGAAATGATTTTAACATAAAACTGATCATCGTAAATACTAAAAAAATATTATTTTGAAAAAAATCAGTATTTTTTACTACTCATTGGAAAATAAATCTTTTCAAAATAATCCAAAAATTTCATCATAATATAATTTTGATAAAAAATTTAAAAAATGATATTATTTTGATAAAATAATATTTATATAAGTTCCAAAAATAAATTATAATATTTGATCAAAAAAGAAATAAAAATCAGCATTAAATAAAACATATTTTTGAAGTAGAAAATTGCATCATTGAATGTTGTGTACTTATTTCCTAAAAATTAATCAATGAATTTGTACTGAGTAGTTCATTTAAATATATTTCATAATTTTTTTAATACTACTCATACCCATGAATTCAATGGAAATGTTATAATAGTCTAATTTAAATAGTAATATTTTGTTGTTTATTAAGCCTCTGTATTTCATGTCATGTATGCTATTGAATAATGTTTTCATAGAAAATATCAGGGTGTTACATCAAAGGATTTTCAAAACACAACACCCACATTGTGGATAATACCAATGTTTATTTTTCTTTCTCTTTAATTTTTTTCTTTTTCAATAAATTACTTATATATTTTTGTTTTCTTATTAGTTATAGAATAACCAATGTAGATAGGAGTTAAAATGAAATTATAAATTGAAATTAAACAACATTTTTTATCATTCTACTAGATTTTATTACATATAAACACATATTATATGAATTTTGATAAATTTTTATTTGAAATTAAATGTGACCAAAAACAATAAATGTGGTAATATGATAATAACATACTATATAAAATCCATGTTTTATTCTATTTTCTATTTTGGTAGTATTCATATGATATCTAGAGTTGAATAGGATATCTGGGGAAAAATTAATTATTAAGTAAGAATTGAAAAACTACATCATTTGAACGTAAATGGGTATTAATTACTACTAAAATGGATTATTCTACCATGTTTCTAGTCTATACATTTAATGGAATTTTAAAAATTTTGAAACTCTTGTGTATAAGTGTTTTCTAATGATTAATCTTACCATACAAAGTATTTTCAAATCCTTTTATACATAATATTTTCAATAATTTTTCATTACATTTATGTGTCAACCCTTTTGATCTACAACATGATTTCATTATCCTTTAAAAACAATTATACATCACCATTAAAAAGATGATTATTGATGCCCCAATTTAGAAATCCCTTTTTGAATATCAATATTTATTGAGTTGGAATTTAAATATGAACACTTTTATGAACCCCATTAATTAATGAATAAACCTCACGTATCCACATTACAAGCCTATTATACCTCTCGAACCTAATATAAGTAATTATTTATTATTTCATCATATGGAGGTTTGGGGGAAAGGTTTTTTTGAAAACATAATATCATATTTATAGTAAAATGAATGGGGTATGAAATAAGAATGTGGGAAGGAGAGGTTACTATATTCTATAGAATAATTTTCTATGTATTTCAAAAAAAATTATTAAAAAAATAAAATAAAAAATAGAAATAAAATAAAGAAATTCATTTAATTTTTTCTTTTGATATATAGACCTATGTCAAAGGGATGTGCTATAATGACTAAATAAAATTAATGATATTTATGGAGGAAAATTTCTTTTAGTTTCATACTTGCATATCAGCAATAATACATTAATGGAACAAGAATACACTCTTGTCATTACATTCACATTATAAACACCAAACCATATACTAATAAAGACCCATTTCTAGTGCTCCAAATTAATGCACTATTGTAGTACTACTTAGTAATGATGATAAAATAGAATAAATATTTTGGAAATCATTCGTATCCATTAAAATAATAGTTTTCTGAAAAAACAATGACTCTAGTGATGAGATATATATATCCTGTAAGGTATGTATAACATGTTCTTGTGTTGATTAGGATGTAGGATAAATGTTTTTAAATAAAAATTTTAATTGGAGTGTTTTAATTCATTTATTATGAATAATTATTTTAATGATGCTATTATTTAAATGTGTTTCCATTTATTCCATGAGATGATTCATTTAAAAATGGTATAATTTATTTTTTTAAAAGTGAATATATATATATGGGGGATAATTAAACAAATATTGTTATTATTATTATGAAAAAAGTCACTGATTATACTTTTTAATAATTCCCAACATGTGAAAATTAAATTTATATTTATTATATTTGTATAATATTTAGATTATTTTAAATATGACCCAATATCATGATTTTACTGATTAAAATTAAATGTCTCGTTTCTTTGACATGGTCATATATTTATAGTGTTCTTTTAGGGGCTCTTTTGATAAAGGGGTTAAAAAATCCATGGGGTAATTGGAATCTAGATGGGATGTAATGTATATATTTCCCAACAAAGCATATATTGGGATTCCAAGGTGTCCTCTTTATTTTACAATAGAATAAATCTCCATTATAAATATATATTTTTAAGACACCTGAAGATATGAAATTTATTTGATACATTCTCATAGAATTCCATCATGTAGTGTTAGACCATTATATATTACCAATAAAAACCCTAGTTTTTTGTGACGAAGTATAGAAACTACATAAACTAGATAAAATATTTTCTTTTACTAAATGTAACAACAACCTTTCTGATACAAGTTTCATAACCCAAATAGTATATCACGACAAAAAAACATCATGAAGGAACCACTACAACAATGTAGAATCATGATGTACAATAACATTATTATATATAACTAATTAATCCTATCCCCCAAACATATTATAAATTTCCAATCATCATTTTTTGTGTTATTAGGAACTATTATATAAGAAGATTAAATTTGAATATGAAATATCCCCCATGGAGTTCCAATGAACTCTTGAGTTATAACACTTTTATCTATCAAGGTCTCTACGATACCTTGCATTACACCACAATAAATTTTTTACACAGCATGGTAGTACCTGATTCGACCACAAGACTAAATTCTCACTGAAACACACTCATATATCCCAACACAAGACTATTATAGAAATACAATGATATTTCTCCACTTCCAATTATAATGGCTCCTATAAGCTATCGCCAATGAAGGGAGATGATGTACCATCCATGTAAATTCATGAAAATTATTGGCATCATGCTAATAATTCATCCTGAGGGGAATATCAAATAATCTATGTAGACATTGTGCATCAAAATATGGTACCCAAGGATAGAAGTGGCTAAATGGAGGATAATATTTAAAAGTTGAAGATTCATATCATTAGAACTGATTCCAACTTGGATATTCTCACTGAGAAAAATATTTTTATGGTTTTGTGTATAAATATATGATAATTTACAATATATAAATCATTCCCAATACCAATATTATCTTATGGTTTCATTATATTTTTTAATTAGTTTGATTTTATATTGAAAACTATATTAATTAGTTGATATATATATTTTATTATTTTCACCCTCTCTTATCTCCATCTTTGTAATGATATCTAGTCACGAAAATTGTCAAAAACTAATTGATTGAATATATTAAGGGATGATATGATGATGACCTCAAGTCCTTGTTCATTCAATTTAAATTCTTCCATTTATAATATATGTTTATTCCAAGGTATCCAATTGGGGGAGGTTACTGGTATTTCTCCCATTAAATATTATAATTGTTGTTCTTTTTCATCGTTAAAATTTTCTCCCACATCCCCTTAGTAATTAGAGAATGTCATTTAAAAATGGTGGTGGAAGGATGAGTATATCTGATTTCACACTAAGGTTGTGTTTAGAGGTTCAATATATTGATGATCTCTATAAAATAAAAACCGTGGAGGAGGTAAAATGAATGGTACTTTGTTATTTTTTAGTTCACTACACATTCAAAAAAAAAATTCTAGAGGTGGAGGATTACACATAATCAATAGTGAAATCATTGGTTGTAAGTTAGGATAATAATTGTAAAAACAAAGGGTCGCATAGGGGAATATCTCATGTTATGTATCATATTCCAAATATTTCATTTTTTTCTTCACATTCAAATGGTTTTTTCCATCCCTTAATATATTCCAAAATAGTATTTTCCCTGGTTTATGTGATTTCTTGATATTTAAGACAACTAAAAACAAGTTAGTTTAAAAAATTATAGGTGATAAAATGATCCTTAAGGGGAAAATTATAGTCTTCACACAATTATATATTCAAAGGATTGTAAATTATATTTTAGAATAACGTCATTTGAAAATATTTCTATTTATCAAGATATATCCCTTTTTCTAAAGGAGGATGAATAATCATAGCACATTATCAAAAAATGTATAAAAATAAATATAGAATAATAAAAAATATATTTACTACTATAAAAATATTCAATTTTTGTGATCAATAACTATAAATTAAATTCCATAAACTATTGAAAATATTGAATGAATCCTAATATTCTAATTTTTTTTCATGTTACTAGATCTTCCAATACAAAAGATGAAACATTATCTACACTACAGGTTCAACATAGAAAACATCTCCCAAAAAAATGTTCAACATTAAAACCACATATAATTTCTTCAGACATATAACATATAACAACACTTATGTAAAAAAATTCAAAATATATATATTACATAATATTAAATCATTATTCATTAAATCTCATAATAATCCACACCAAAAACCCCAAATATTTTATGTCATTGGAGACTAGATACCTAATAAAAGTATTTCACAACCACTTTCAACAGCTTCCACAAATATTTTTTTTCACCTTTTACCCTTATATATATATATATTATACATAAATATATTCTTTAAAAACCAAGAAAATGGAAGTATAATGTAGAGACCTGGTTATTTCGTGTAAAACTTTGGAATATTTCTACATATATTTCCAGAGCTAAGAGCTGAGACGACGTGCGATTCCGAGGCCCGGTGTGCCTGGAATAAATTTTATAAAAATAATAAGTGTTTTTTTACTATGCACATGTTGGGGTTATGTTTTCTCCTAAATAGTAGCTTGGGTCAGAAATCCGAGTGCACGGTTGCGTCCGGAGCGTGCCGTTTACCCTAGGCGGGGTGTAAAAGTTGCGGGCGCGGGCCTGCTGTGAGAAATGTCACATAGGGGTAAAATCATCTTTTTGAAATAATGACTTTGTGATTTTATTGCTGGAGTTATTTTCAAATAAATTTTGAACGAAGTCTCAGAATGGAAATCCGAGACTTCCGTTGAGTTCGAAATGGGGTGTTTTCCCTAGCGTGATATAAAATAGGCGGGCGCGGAGGTTTCGGAATCCTCGCCCGTCGGTAGAGTTTCAAAGTGAGTTTATAAATTCGTTTAAATGTGGAATTAAGGAAAATCCCTAATTTCCCTTCTCCCTCCCCCCCTCTCTCTCTCTCTCTCGCTCTCTCTCAAGAGTTCTTCGATGTTCTTCAGCTTTCTTTGTCGTTCTTCGCCGGATTTAGAAGCGAACTCCGGTGGATCGAAGAGGGGTCACAGCGGAAACATCGCCAATGTCAAACAACCAGATTGAGGTAGGCTCTTTGTTGGTTTTCCGCCCCTTCATCATTTTATTGAGTTTTTTTGTCAATCCTCTGTTTTAAATTTTATAATTTTAGAATTGGGGATTTGGCCGAATGAACACGACCAATGCCTGAGCCCTGCTTTAATTGTCGTTCTTGGGCGTTCTTTGTCCAAATTTTCAGACGCACCAAATATTTTAGGACCGTCGATCAGGGGCAGGCGCTGTGAAGGCCTCGCCCCAGAGATTCTGAATCCTCCCTCGGATTAAGAATCGGGCCACCG
Organism: Viscum album; assembly: GCA_963277665.1. Taxonomy (NCBI): domain Eukaryota; kingdom Viridiplantae; phylum Streptophyta; class Magnoliopsida; order Santalales; family Viscaceae; genus Viscum; species Viscum album. The sequence goes on along the minus strand of OY728122.1, from coordinate 2,106,680,370 downwards.
GAGTGGTGGTGGCGGCCGTCGGAAGCCCCGACTCCGGAAAGGGTGGTGGTTGGAGGTCAGGGTGGCGCAGCGGGGTAAAAGGAGTTTGGCCGGTTTGGGGCGGTCGGGTTAGCTCCGAGAGGAGCCGAGTAGTGAGGCCAGGGTTTTGGAATGAGTTTTCGGCATCAGATGTCACCAGAATGGCCGAGGTAGCTCCGGGAGGAGCCGAGGCGGCGCAGCCAGGGCTTTAGAGGTGTCGGCATCGGGTGTCGTCGGTGAGGAGCGCGAAGGACCAGGCACCAGGGCGGCCGCGGCGCAGTGCAAGAAGGAGGTGGCGCGGCGGCGCGCTCCAGGTGGCGAGGGCGCCAGCGCTGTCCTGTCTCGGTCAAAAGAGAGCCCCGAGGTGCTGACCTTGGGGGGGGGGGGACAAGGACCCACAAAGTGCGGGTCCTACTGGGCGACATGTATGAAGACCGGCCATTTGGTCGGTCTTCTTGAAGAACCGGACCTGAGGGGGGGGGGGGTCCGGAGTTGTTGGAGCGGGCTGCGGGTGGCAGGCTGCGGCCAGTGGGCCGTAGCGAGTCGGTCCGGACTCGTGGCTGGGCCGCAGGCCGACGGTTCGGACCGGGCCGGCCGGGGTGAATCGGCCCAGTTGGGCCCCCTGGTGTTCGGGGGGCCGTAACTTCTAAATGGCGCGTCCATTTGACGCGTCGTCTGCTGCTGCGTGTTTATGTCAGTGAGGCAGACTTTTTGAAGTGGGTTTCGGGGATTTTGGGTTCTGTTCCCAAAGGCGAGTAACTCGGAACGCTTGAATTTAATAATATCAAATTATTATTAAAGCTCGTGACATACGTACTTCGCGAGCCAGACGTCATTTGACATGACGTCAGAGGCGCTGTGGCCCTGGAGTTGAGACGGTCTTTCCAAAGTTGGTTCGGAACCTTTACGGGTTGGTCTCATTGCTCGGTGTCACGTAACGATTATTGTGGATAATTAATTAATTATTTGATTAATTAATTATTCTTGCGTCAAACCTAACTCCTGCTTGGGATTTTCGATTGACGCGCCGTCAGTGGCAGCGTGACCCCAATCCTCGTGCAGACTTTTTGAGATGCTTTCTGATGCATTCAGGTTGGAGACAAGGTGCCGGCCCCATAGGGCCTGGTTCACACATTTTATGGTGAAATGCCACTTTTTCACCTGACATCCATTTGGGGCGTTTGAGTACTTGTTTCTGAGTGTTCTTACAAGGGGATTATGACGACGCAATCTGCCCACCTAAATTCGGGCTCGAGGTGTGGGCCCCACAAGGTGGATTTCAGACGTATGATTCGTTTTTACAACTTATGCTTCATAAGTCCGTTCAGGGAAAATGAATAGCCTATGCTGTGTGGTTATCTGTAAGGAACACAATGGTACGATCTGCATGACGTGTTTTGGGGTCGAGGTGTGGGCCCCACATGGCCCCATTTGTATATAACGCGGGGAGTTGTAGCTTCTGCATCCAGAGTCTTTTTCAGCTGCTGTCAGCAGCATTGTGAACCTAACAGCGAGATAAAGTTGACCAGGGTGGTTTCAGGCGTTGAAGCCAGAGTTGAGGCGTGGGCCCCATGGGCTGTCTTTTAAGTTGTGTGTAGCATACTGCAACTTTTTCATCAGACGTCTGTTTGGGGTGTAGTAGTAGTCATTTTGGCGTGTTTTTCTGAGAGCATCATGATGGCGCAATTTTCCGGCCTCTTTCGGGAGTGAGGTGTGGGTCCCACTAGACGCAATATGGCATAAAGTGGTGTTGAATAACTTTTCCATCAGGAGCCTATTTCCAATGAGTAAATAATCTATCCCGCGTGTTTTTCCACAAGGATTACAACGGTGTAATCTTTTTGGGAGAGAGGATCCTCTTTAGAGATCTCATTAAATGTGTAAACATGATAGGGCATTGGTCGGAGGTTCCTTTGACACACTCCGAACCTATGCACGGTAGCAGTGTTAGTGACACCCAGTGATGGCACGGGCAGTGCGGAGTTATCAGACCAGTTTCGAGTTTACCCTCGAGCGAGGCTGGGCAGTGGGTTACCTATTGACCTTAGGGTTTACCCTCCATCGAGGATGGGTAGTGGGTTACCCATTGACCCCTTAGGGTTTACCCTCCAACGAGGTTGGGCAGTGGGTTACCCATTGACCTTAGGGTTTACCCTCCAGCGAGGCTGGGCAGTGGGTAACCCATTGACATTAGGGTTTACCCTTCCACCGGGATGGGCAGTGGGTTACCCATTAACCTTAGCATTTACCCTCCGACGGTGCTGGGCAGTGGGTTACCCGACGACTTCTTTCATACTCGGCCCTTTCTATGAGGCCAGTCAGTGACTTCTCTTCGAGATTACTGGAGCAGGACCCTTGGTTGTACGGTTTATCTATGAGGTAGCTTTGGCGTTCAGGACTATTGGGAATCAATGATGGATATCCTTTGAACTGTTGGTGACTTTTCATGGGTTGATCTTGGAGATAGAGATCCCCTTACACACTCATTTGGGTTTCTTGTTGAGCATATATATACAACGAACTTTTGTTCCCACTCCTTGGGTTCAGTTACTCTCCTTCTAGGAGGGGCTAAGACACACGAGGTATGCCGTGTGATTTCCGTGTCTAGCTCCTCTTGGTTAGACGAGCCTGCTTCCTTTCTCTTGTCAGGTTAAGCTACACTCTCTCTTTAGTACTTTTACACTTTTCTTGTTCTGTCTACTGATCATCATTTTAGTATCTCCTTTCTTACTCCCTCAAGCTTTCAGGGCATCCTACTGAGTATCTTTATACTCACCCCTTCTTGGGCTTTGCCTGCACTTGGTGTTCCCTCGCAGATGACAGACAGGTCGATCGAGAGTACAAAATATTGTAGAGGACATAGGAGCTTGGGCTGTGTTCAGTGGACGTAGGAGGATTTTCGGGTGTGAGACTCAACAACTGTTTACTTTCATTTACCTGTTTCCGGGTTATGGCACCTTTCTGGTTGGGTGCGTCTTTGGCCCCTTTTAATGTTTAGTTTACTTGTCAATCTACTTTTTAGCACTTTACTTGTACTGTTAAGAGGTTGATACATGTATGTTGGTTTCTCTTTTTATAGTAGTGTTGTATCTTTCTTTATTTTCTCTGCACTTTTTCATTGAGTTAGCTGTGTGTGTGTGTACAGTTTCTTAGGATAAGGCCTCCCCTTGTGTGTTGTGCCTTCGGTGCTAGTCGCGAACCCTTGGCCTATGGAGGTGGGCTTGGGGTAGTTGCGACTCATGCCCCGATACGGTTTGGGTCATGACAAAGTTGTATCAGAGGCGGTTCATTCCTTGGGGAATTTTTCGGATGTCCCTAAAAAGGAATCGGTTGATTTTTGGGGAAATAGTGTCAACATGTCTCGAGAGAAGCTCTCGGGTCTGGGAGTCCAGTGATGGTGCGGTGGCCGACGTATCCATTCACCATGACCCTGATAACCTGCTTGTCAACTCGGCACACTGAGACACTTGTTGTAGGGAATTTGGAACATGCATCCGGTAGGATTGAGTCTTTGACTGTCCTTCTTGAGTCATCTCCCCATCGTTGTGGATATATATATATGCTCATTTTATTTCGGTACTCCTTGATCGGAATCAAGATGTCTCCGTGATGATATCCAGCCAGGATATTATCTCTGGTTCGTGACGACGACTCCATGAGTGACGAGGCCTTAGTTCAAGATCAATCATACGATTACCCTTTCTCTAGGAGGACATGCAGCAGCACCTCCACCTATGGAGTAGCAGATAGTATCGGTAGCATGGGCTGGTGATGAGAACAGGATGGGCTTGCTACGTGAGTTCTAGCGTCCGAGACCGCTGAGGTTCCATGGTGAGCCATACCCTCAGACAGTGAAGGGTCGGCTAGAGTCGGTGGTTCGCCTCTTTAGGCTTGTTCGGACACTAATAGGTTAGATGGTGGATTTGATAGATAGTCTTTTTCCACCAAGAAGTTTGGTGTTAGTAGATCTAGGGTTACTCAGATACATGATGAGTTGGTACTCTCATGGGATGACTTCTAGTGGTTGTTTCTTGAGAAGTATTACCCCTCCTACTTATACTTTATATGGTTTCAGGAGCTGTTGGAGCTTCAACGAGGAGTGATGGTAGTGGCTGAGTACGCGACTAGGTTCACAGACCTTACTCAGTACTCTTTGGACGTGGTCAATGACGGAAACATCCAAGAAAAAAAGTTTGAGTGAGATCTCTGTAGAGGATATTTGTGCCATCGTAGTGCCCTTGTGCATCCTCACCCATCTCAGGGTGCTGGAGTAGGCACTGGTGACAAAGAAATTTCTGTCAGAGGGACGTCAATTGGTAGGGTATCGGCGTCAGAAGTCTCACCTTCATGAGACTCAGGCACATGGTCAGGGACAACATAGATCACCAAGATTTCCCAGGGAGGACTAGTGCTATTTTTTTGATGTGCGAGGTCAATTGGCATGAGATTAACCGACCGAATGTGCTGAGTCTTCTAGATAGTTGGTAGATGCACCGCCACGACAGAGGCAATATCGTGATCAGAGAACTACCAGGTGAGGATAGGGTGGTCCCTAGGGAGGAGGTATTGGTAGAAAATCAAGAATAACTTTGGTTGGTGGATGATGTTTTGAGGTCCTTCCACCACCACTAGGCAGCCCATGTTAGGCTCAGGGAGCTGACGGATGGGGTCACGGGCAGCTCTGTGCTATGGATGTCTACAATCCTGCATCGCATGAGATGATAAGAAGTATGCTATATTTCCTTTTCTACTTTTCTCAGTAGAACTTGTTAGACACTGCATGAGGTACTCTTTTCATATAACTCCTTGTTCAAAGGGTTACCGAGGGTGACGCAGGTTGTCGGTGTAACCTTGTGTTGGTGTTGTCCGACGTAGCTTTGAATGCACGAGAAAGAGGGGTTCTTCCCCCCACTGAGACACATTTTTGTGATGAGATAAAAACCATGAGGGAAATTCAGAACCACCCAAAGAGGATAGTATTGAGGTGCAGTGGATGAGTCCCTCTGACATGTGCATTCATGGTAGGGTCATGCGGTGGAGTGTCAGAGCAGGTTCTGGATTTTCCAGTGGGGCTTTTTTGCTTGACCCCTTTTGCTTGAGGTGCCACTAGTAGGTTTTGAAGAGTGCCTATTTTAGGGATTACTCTCCTTCCGAGAGGGGCAAAGACATGTGGGGTATGCCACGTGCTTTCTGTGTCTAGCCTCTGGCGGTTGAATGAGTTTTCTCACCTTCCCTATTCATTGGTACCTTGTGTGCTCAACGTCAATATTGGTACCGTTATCAAGAACAAGTTGAGGTGATGGACACCCCATGAATAGAACTACGTGTTTCACTATGTGTTGGTGGTGGTGGTGGTCCTTGCTCTGAGAATGTGGAGATGCTATCTTTTGGGAGAGCACTTTGTGGTTTGCTCAGACCACAAGTGTCTCAGGTGCGCCCTCACCCAGAGAGACGTGAACCTGAAACGACGGTGCTGGTTAAAATTTCTAAAATACTATGACTTTGAGGTATTCTATGTTCCAAAAAATGGAATTTTTGTAGAAGGTTCCCTTGGTAGAGAGTCCCAGACTCGTCAGGTATGGGAAGTTTCATGGTAGTTAGCTTCCCTACAGCTGACCTTGGTGGAGCAAGAGGGTGAAAATTTTCTTCAGTCGATGGTGTTGACACTTCCACTTTTTGAGTGTGTAAGAGAGTCCCGGTTGTGATGAACCGACTATAAAAACTCGTGTGATCGGATATCCTTAGCTATTTCACCATATGGGTATTCTGAAGGAGAGAATCACGAGTCCATGTTCCAGGAACAAATCGTGATTTCAGTCGTGGCGTGGAAAGTAGAGGTTCGGCTGGGGAAGTCCCCCGAGTTTCTTTGGTCCATTTGGGAATCGTGAAAGTAGTTGAGAGGTTTCCTCCAGTCTTACCCCCCCCAAACAGTAGGATTGGGTGAACGACGTCTTCCACGTGTCACAACTAATGAGGTGTGTGCGTGTTCCTTTGCTTTTTATCGAAAGTAACAGACCTTATGAGTACAAACCATTCTTGTGGTTCGCCTGTTGTGCCAACATGGAATTGTTAAAGTTTTCATGGGAGTGGGAGAGATAGGTGTGGGATCTGTATCCCGATTTGTTTTCCTAGTTTTTCTTTTCCAGGATGAAAAAATTGAAGGAGGGAATGATGTAGAGACCCAGTGTTCCCAGAATAAATTTTATAAAAATAATAAGTGTTTTTGTACTATACACATGTCGGGGTTGTGTTTTCTCCTAAATGGTAGCTCAGATAAAAAATCCAAGTGCACTATTGCATCCGGAGCATGCCTTTTACCCTAGGCGGGGTGTAAAAGTTGTGGGCGCGAGCCTACTATGAGAAATGTCACCCAGGGGTAAAATCGCCTTTTTGAAATAATGACTTAGTGATTTTATCACTGGAATTATTTTCAAATAACTTTTTAATGAAGTCTTGGAATTAAAATCTAAGACTTCCATTAAGTTTGAAATGGGGTGTTTCCCCTAGGCATGATATAAAATAGGCGAGCGTAGAGGTTTCGGAATCCTCGCCCGTCGGTAGAGTTTCAGAGAGAGTTTATAAATTCGTTTAAGTGTGGAATTAGGGAAAAGCCCTAATTTCCCTTCTCTCCCTCCCTCTCTCTCTCTCTCTATCTCTCTCTCTCTCGAGCGTTCTTCAATGTTATTCGGTGTTCTTCACTATTCTTTTCCGGAATGAGGAGCGAAATCCAGTGGATCGAAGCGGGATCACAGCGGATGCGTTGCCAACGTCGAATGGCTGGATTGAGGTAGGATCTTTATTGTTTTTCCGCCACTTTGTCATTTTCTTGAGTTTTTTTGTCAATCCTCCGTTTTAAATTATATAATTTTAGAATTGGGGAATTGGATGATCAAACACGTCCAATGGCCGAGCCCTGTTTTAATTGTTATTCTTGGGCATTCTTCGTCCAAATTTTCAGACACGCCAAATCTTGTCGGATCGACGATCGGGGGCAGGCGCTGTGAAGGTCTCGCCCCGGAGATTCTGAATCCTCCCTCAGATTTGAAATTGGGCCATCGGAGCGATCTTGACGGCCGTCAGAAGCCCTGGCTCCGGTAAGGGCGGTTTGCTGGAGGTCGTGGTGGCGTAGTGGGGTAAACAGTATTCGGCCGGTGTACAGCGTCCGGGGTAGCTCTGGGAAGATCCGAGCAGTGCGGCCGGGGGTTCGGAATGAGTTTCCGGTGTCAGGTGTCGCCAGAGCGGCCGGGGTAGCGCTGGGAGGATCCGAGGTGGCACGAACGGTGCTTCGGAGGTGCCGTCATCGGGTGTCGCCAATGCAGAGCACAAAGGACAAGGCAGCTCGGGTGGCCGTGGCGCGGTGCAGGTGGGAGGTGGCGCGACGACACACTATAGGTGGCGAGGGTGCTGGGTCTGTCTTGTCATGGTCGGAGGAGAGCCTCGAGGCACTGACCTCGGGGGGGGGGGGGGGGGGCAAGGACCTGCAAAGCGTGGGTCCTACTGGGCGACATGGACGAAGACCGGCCATTTGGCTGGTCTTCTTGAAGAACCGGACCCGAGGGGGGGTCCGGTGTTGCTGGAGCGGGCCGCGGTGAGTCGGGCCGGACCCGCGGCTAGGTCGCAGGCTGGTGGTTCGGACCGGGCCACGTCGAGTCTGGCCATACCCGCGGTTGGGTCACGGGCTAGCAGTTTGGACCGGGCCGGCCAGGGTGAACCGTCCCGGTTGGGCCCCCCTTGCGTTCGGGGGGCCATAACTTCTATACGGCGTGTCTGTTTGACGCGCCGTTTGTGGCTGCAGGTTCGTGTCAGCGAGGTGGACTTTTTGAAGTATGTTTCAGGGATTTTGGGTTCTGCACCCGAAGGTGGTTAACCCAGAACGCTTTAATTTAATAATATCAAATTATTATTAAAGCTCGCGACGGACATACTTCATGAGCCAGGCATCAGTTTGACGTGCTGTCAGAGGCGTTGTGGCCCTGGAGTTGAGACGGTCCTTCCAAAGTGGGTTCGAAACCTTTTTGGGTTGGTTTCAATGCTCGGTGGCATGAAACGCTTAATGTGATTAATTAATTAATTAATTATTCTTGCGTCGGACCTAACTCCTTCTTGGGATGTCCGATTGACGCGACGTCAGCCGTAGCATGACCCAAGTCCTCATGCAGAATTTTTGATATGCTTTCTGAAGCATTTGGGTTGGAGACAAGGTGAGGGCCCCATAAGGCCTGGTTCATATGTTTTACGGTGAAACGCCACGTTTTCACCCAACATCCGTTTGGGGTGTTTGAGTACTCGTTTATGAGTGTTCTTTAGAGGGGATTGCAACGACGCAATCCGCTCGCCTAAATTCGGGCCCGAGGCGTGGGCCCCACGTGGCGTCTTTCGGGCGTATGCTGTGTTTTTATGACTTATGCTTCATAAGTTCGTTCAAGGAAAATGAATAGCCTATGCCATATGGTTATCTGCAAGGAACGCAATGGTACGATCTGCATGACATGTTTCGGGGTCGAGGTGTAGGGCCCACAGGGCCCCGTTTGCATATAACGCAGGGAGTTGCAGCTTCTGCATCCAGAGTCCATTTTAGGAACCATCAGCAGCGTTGTGACCCTAACAGCGAGATGAAGTTGACCAGGGTGGTTTCAGGCGTTGAAGCTAGAGTTGGGGCATGGGCCCCATGGGCCTTCTTTTAAGCTGTGTTTAGAGTACTGCGAATTTTTCATCAGACTTCCTTTTGGGGTGTATGCGTAGTTGTTTTAGAGTGTTTTTCCAAGAGCATCGTGATGGCGCAATTTTCTCGACCTCTTTCGGGACTGAGGTGTGCGTCCCATGAGACGCCTTGTGGAATAAAGAAGTGTTGAATAACTTTTCCATTGGGAGCCTGTTTCCAGCGAGTAAATAGTCTATCTCGTGTGTTTTTCCGCAAGGATTACAATGGTGTAATTTGTTTGGGAGAGTAGATCCTCTTTAGAGATATCATTAAATGTGGAAACATGAAAGGGTGTTGGTCGAAGGTTCCTTTGATGTACTATGAACCTACGCACGATATCGATTTTAGTGGCACCCAGTGATGGAACGGGCAGTGCGGAGTTATCGGACTAGTTTCGGGTTTACCCTCTAGCGAGGTTGGGCAGTGGGTTACCCATAGACCTCTTAGGTTTTACCCTCCAGCGAGGTTGGGCAGTGGGTTAACCATTGACCTTAGGGTTTACCCTCCAGCGAGGCTGGGTAGTGGGTTACCCGTTGACCCCTTAGGGTTTACCCTCCAGCAAGGATGGGTAGTGGGTTACCCGTTGACCTTCATGTTTACACTCCAGTGAGGCTAGGTAGTGGGTTACCCGTTGACCTTAGGGTTTACCCTCCCATAGGGCTGGGCTATGGGTTACCCGTTAACCTTAGAATTTACCCTTTGGTGGTGCTGGGCAGTGGGTTACCCGACAACTTCTTTCAGACTAAGCCCTTTTTATGAGGCTAGTCAGTGACTTTTCTCCAAGATTACTGGAGCGGGACCCTTGGTTGTATGGTTTAGCGATAAGGCATATTGGGCATACATGACTATTGGGAATCAGTGATGGATATCCTTTGAACTGTTGGTGAGTTTTATTAGGCTGAGCTTGGAGATATAGATCCCCTTACACACTCTTTCGGGGTTCTTGTTGAGCATATATATACACCATAATTTTTTTCCCACTCCTTGGATTCAGTTACTCTCCTTATAGGAGGGGTGAAGACGCGTGGGGTATTCCAAGTGCTTTCCATGTCTAGATTCTCTTGGTTGGACGAGCCTTCTTCCTTTCTCTTGTCGGGTTGAGTTGCACTCTCTCTTTTTTACACTTACACTATTCTTGTTCAGTCTACTACTCACCATTTTTCTATCTCCTCTGTTTCTCCCTCGAGCTTTTGGGTCATCCTACTGAGTATCTTTATACTCACCCCTACTTGGGATTTTCCCGCACTTGGTGTGTCCTTGCAGACGACGGATAGGTCGATCGAGACTATGGAGGAGTATAGAGGACACATGATCTTGGGATGCATTTAGTGGACGTAGGAGGATTTCTAGGTGTGAGACTCACCAGATGTTTACTTTCGTTTACCTGTTGTCGGGTTGTGGCACCTTTATGGTTGGGTGCGTGTTTTTCCCCTTTTACTATTCAGTTTACTTGTTAGTCTACTTTTCAGCACTTTACATGTACTAGTTAGAGGTCGATGCATGTATATTGGTTTCCCTTTTTGTAGCAGTGTTGTATCTTTCTTTCCTTTCTCTGCACTTTTACATTGAGTTAGATGCATGTGTATGTACAGTTGTTTAGGCAAAGGCCTCCCCTAGTTTGTTGTGTCTTCAGCACTAGTCGCCAACCCCTGGCCTATGGAGGTGGGCTTGGGTAGTTGCAGATTGAGCCCCGGTACGGATCGGGTCATGACATATAATATGTGAGATGTAAGATACATAGTAAATAATCCCTGAGAGAAAATAATTGAATATTACAAGTGACCAAAAGAAAATATTGTTTATATGAGAAGGTACTCATGGTTAATGGATATAACATAAGATAATCATACCCAATAAATCATAGATCATATATCATTATTTTAGCAATAAGTCCTTTTGAATATCAGAATACACGAGTACCTAGGTTATGGAAATATGAGTCAACAATCATGAACCATAAAAGCATAAATAAGTCTTATAATTTTATATATGCATAAAAATTGAAAATAATTTACTATGTTAATGATCACTACCAATAGCATAATCAAATAATGGATATAGTACCATAGAGGAATGGGTTTACTCCCTAATCCTATATAGTTCATATTTATTAAATCATTATTGATTCTTATAAGGGAAACTTAATTTTGGGCCCATCAGTGACATAATGAAAAATTATATATGTGTGTTCCATATGAACATAGAAAAATTTATAATTCCCTTATAACATAATTAAAAAATGGGAAGAAATTATTTTTTTGAAAAATATTTAAAAATGATCATAATATATCCAACAAAAAAATGATTCTAGTATTATTAGCGAATTTACCCAATAAATTATAATAAACGATAAATGATGTTAACATAGATTAAAAAAATATTAAAATATTATTAATAAATTATATTGGAAAAAATGATTACTTAATGATAAATCCTCATAATGAATTGTGAATAAGATTACTAGAAATTCCTTGTGTATGAATAACATTAAAAAATAATATTCATTTCATAATTTTGTAAATAATTTCAGAATTAGAAGAAAAAAAATGTTGAAAATATTAAAAGAAAATAGATTTTGTAAAAAATAAATAAATATAATGATATATTATCATATGTTGTGTAAAATATATCCATTAAATAGTATAGAAAATGTAGGAATAGAGGATAAATATTACAAACCATGTATTAAAGGTATGGTATGATCCAACTAAAAATACCATTTCGGTTATGTTTTAAACCAAAGGATGGTGAAATGGAATAAAGATATGTAATCCCCAATAATAACACTACAAGAATAAAATAGGTTCTTTTTAGAGAGAATAACATATATGTTCACTATATAGAATTTCAAATATGAACAATCTCAATTTTAAAATGGAAGTAGTAAACAGACCCTTACCATTAAAAAATTACATTAACCTTATGTATAATGAACAAAACCATCATAATAAATTATTTTATAACCTTTTTGATGTTTATCAACTTTAATAATTAACATTTATAATCTTTTAATACAAATATATTAGTTGTATATTATTTATATCCTTCATAAAATGTTTGGGATTTGTATTGTTTCATTTATGATTTGTAATGGTACTATTAATCATCTTTCTCTGATACCAAGTTCATCAATCCTAGAAAATTATAGGTACTAAAATTATTTTTTTATAAATATTTATGGATTCCCATGTTGATTTTAAGGATTATATCGGTCTGATTCTTGAGAATGGAAACCATAATGAACATTTGTTCATGTATTTTACTGATAACAAAAAGTTACTTATGATTAATCATTAATTTTTTCAGGTAACACTTAAATAAAAATATTTATAAAATAAAATTATATTTTATATCTTATATTAATAGTTTTATTTTAATCTATATCATTCATGTTGGAAATAAATGATATTGTACAACATCATTCATATAGGTGGTTGAACAAACTAAAATAAATATATGTTATACTAAAAAAAGAGTAAGTGTATAGAGTTATATAATATTAATATAATTTTTTAAAAAAATATTATTATAAAGTCATTATAAAATAGAACATTATTTTTAAATATTAGATATGAGAAGGTAATTGGAAAAGATGGAGATGAACTAGGAAGATAGATTATTTATGTGATTCTCGATATGGGTTCCTTCAGAATGAAATATTTAATCATAATTCATGGAAAAATAATACACTAAAAATATATTATGTATTTATTAGAGGGAAAATTGATATATATTGAATATTTAACTGAATGGTTATAATGGTTTGGGAGGGATATAGGACGGTTCCTCTTATAGGTTCCTTCTGATTGGCATTTTTGAAAACATTTACTCCTTAGCATGTAAGAAGTTGATTTTAAAATATTCTCAATAGGACATGGAAAATAATGGATAGGGTTCATGAATCAATTCATATACACTATCTAAAAGTATGGTTTCAAGATATTTCATATATTTTCCACTTCATTTAACCATTTTTCCCTCATATTCCCTTAGTAATCATTACTAATTTTTACCATCTTATTAGAATTTAAATTCCATTTATCATTATTGAATTTCTAAATAAAATAAATTTAATATTTATTCGAAAAAATATATATATGTTGAGTAAATAATTTTATAGTAAAATTACTTTATAATCATTAAGTTTTTAGACTCTTATTTCATATCAATTACTAAAAAATGATTTTCAAACCCTTTTTTATATAATAAAAAATTATATTATATTCATTATTTAATATTTATAAATTTAATTCAATACGATAAAAATATATAATTCTTAAAAACTTTTCCTTAAAAAATACCATTTTAGTGTTAAATTATTTTAATTATATTCTATAAAAATAAATTATTAATCTATTAAAAATTTAGTTTTATCAATCTATTAGTATAAAAAAATTTAATATATTATAAATAGATAAAAACATTCATTAATAATAATTATAATATATAACTTAAAAATACTATATTTTTATAATAAAATATTTTAATTACATATTATAATATTATTTCATTCCAAAATTATCAATTACAATATTTTAAATTATTTACTAAAACGTATTCAACCATAATATTCATTTTTTATACATGAATGCATGGTGATCATATTTCAAATATCCATATTTCTAACAATCATATATTTAAATGTAAAATTTCACTCTTATATATAGTATGACATTCATTAATATAATTTTTCATATAAATCATTTACATATCTCTAAACATGCCTTTTATATTTCTAATTCTCTACCTTATTTTCATAGCTTAAATCATGGTTAGTATCTTCTTGGTTTACTATATAACATTATGATATATTTTGATATATTTTTATTTAAATGAAATTTCTTCGATATATTATGATATGCACAACCCAAAGTCTAAATGAAGCATAATATTGTATATAATTATAACTATGTAAATAAATTGGTGGGTATGTATAGGAATGAATAAATTATTAAAATTATTTCATTTAAAATAAATTACCATTTCATCAATTAATAATTAATAAAAAATAATTTGAAAATAGATGTGACATTTTTTCGAAAAATTTGTTTTTATGCACTGAATTTGTTTTTATATTAATAAATTAAAAAAAACAATTGGGGAAGTATTTTAAATAAATATATATATTATGTAATAAACTAAATTTTTTAACATTCATATAATGTTTTTATATCCTTGAGATATGAATATATACGAGGTCTTATTCTTAAAAACGTGTTTCTCTAAAAAATCATCATATTTTGTGCACTTATTTTAAATTAAATTTCTGAAACATTTAAATATTTAAATCTTAATAATGTATTATATATTGTTAATCATGATGATAAAATTTGGTAAATAGTTCCCCTTTATTTTAGGTAAATGTGTATAGTTACCATAGTAAAAACATTTCTCTCCGGTAATGGAAAATTTGATAAATAGGTCCAAAAATTAGGCAATAGGATTTAAAATTTCTATAAAACTATTCATTATACTATTTTACTATTAGAATATAGAAATTTCATTCTAATTCCATAATATATGGTCACTTGGAGCAGTATTTCTTTGATTATAATCTTTTTATTAATTTTTGAAAAGAATAAATAAATGTCATTATATTGACTTTAAAAATGATAAATATTTTACATAATGAAAAAATATCATAATTATGGTTGTAAATGTTTATTTAAAACTTAAATTAATTTTTTAAACAAATTATTTTATTTATTAATATTCGTCATTAAATAATAATCTTAAATTCTTAAGAAATGTCAACATAGTGTTTATTCAATTAATAGAAAAATAAAATAAATGAAATCAAAAAATATCAAAAGTAAATTATTATTTGAATTAATTAATGAATTCCACTAATTTTATAGATTAAAATTACATATTATAAATATTTGAGTTTTTAGACATTAATTCAATCATTTTCTTATTTTTTTGAAATAATAAATTAATTAAATTTTATAAAAATTACATTAATTAAATTTTATGAAAATAATATAATATTAAATTTTTTAAGAATAATAAAAAACACTAAATAGGAATATGTGGATAATATATGGTCTAAAATTTATCCCATGTATATTCCTGATCCAATTGTAATCTTATTAATAAAATTATAACTGTATAATGTTGGAAAAGTCATTACTACAACTATAGTTAAAATTAGTTAACCAAGGGGCTAATAAAAATAATAAGGTTTAAAATGAAACCAAAACCTTCCAAATTTTTTTTTTTGTGATATTTATAATTTAGACACATTTTATTTTAATACCTGTCCCTTTGGGATGATTTTTCTTGAGAATTAGTTAATTACATTTCACTCTTTTCCATAATTATACGAGTTTCCCTCCTAAAAACACAAAAGGGAGCCTATTAACCTCTATTACTCACACATTTTTGTGCCACATATACTTTAAAATCCATTCCATAATTCATTACAATATTCAATCTCCACATATTATAGTTTTTGGTATTTCCATGAGTTTATCTCATCAATGGTTAAGGTGTAATCCAAAATAGGGTTCTCAAAGAAGAGGTATGACTCTTAAATGATGGTTTTCAACTTATTTATTCTTCATCCTATTATACATAAAAGTTATCAATAATAAAATAATTAATATAGTTTCTTAAATATAATTAATATTTATTATGATGATTTAAATATTATTATCTGTCTTATTTCTATCCAATGGAAACGTTAACACTGATCGTGTGTACATACGACTTACTGTCTCTTCATAGAAGGATAATTAATTTTTTATCACTAATTTACCATATGGTTAAAATAATGAATTTAATAAATATATGTGTTCTTTGTTATATTATTATGATTTTATATTGTTTATTTATTATTTTCATTTCCATTTTTTCATCCATCGAAAAGGGAAATAGCGTTCATGTGCACATATGACCTACCATATCCATAAATGATATAACTAATTTTTATATCTATAAATTTTTTTGATGAAAATTAATATATATATATATATATATATATATTTTATTAATATCAGGCATAATATTCTAGATATTATGGAACCGTGATAGGAGGATAAAGACTGAGACTGCCCAACCAAAACATGAAAGAAAAATGAAGTAGTTCTCACCCGAATGTGGTACTTAATTTGATTTTTTTAAAAGAATGAAAGGAATGTTTTATTCTAACATATATGGAATGAATATAATTTCATCAAATAATTACTAATAAACTAATTGAATATTCCCATAAATTTTTCAATTTTTTAAAGTAAATGTTTTATTTCATTATTTTGTAAACTTTTAGATTTTAAATATGTTATTTTGATGTGAAAATGATATTTTCCTCAAAAAAAAAGGTTCCATGTGTAAATTTAAATGAATTTTTAATCTAACATTACATCCTATGATGTCGCATAATCTTTATAGGGGATATTATTCAATTATATCATCCTTATTCATCCATTGTATGGTTTAATATTATGATGATATTTTCTTATCAAACATATTCCTTATTGAAGGGATATTCTATGGAGTTTTGTTGAAATGTTTATGAAATCCATTTCATTTCCATTGGTTATTCAATGATTAAATTTTTAATAAACCCATTTCATTTTCATAGTTTTTGATATGATGAAAATTTTATTATCTTATCGCACACATGTGTATCATTTTTATTATGTGATGTGTGGGGATAAATTACATATCCCTACATTGAATTAGGTAATGATGGATATCACTTAAGATTATAAGGATTTGAATGGATAGTGAACCCAGTTCAGTAAGGTTATCCATCCAAAATGATAGTCTTTGGAGTGAACCTTAACTAATACGGTGGAATGAGAAGTCAATCCAAACCAATATGATAGTTTGGATGTGATGCTTGACTACCAAATAAAATATTTTCTATACTTATATGTATTACCAAAATATTTGCATTCTACCAATTTTGTTCTCTTATGGATTATGTTCTTTTATTCCTTTATGATTAGTGTCTTACTAATGGACAAGATTTATACCATGACTCACTATTTTGATCTATGAAATATAAGTTATGGTATTCAAATGTTTTGTTAATGTTCTCATACCCTTATGATCATGTTATGATGACATGATCATTGATGTATCCATTTTTACCCTTATTTAGAATCTTAACTCACCCTTTCCTATATTTCCCTTATCAGGATATAAAGTAATTTTTCTGTATGATATGTATAGGAAGGGATTATGATTTGAATAAGTAAGTAGAATATGGTGAATATTTTATATGAACATGTAGAATATGTATCCATGTATTCAAAGGCACTAGAATAATATAATTCATTAAAGTATTGTTAAAATATATAACAAATATTCATATAATAATATATACTATCTTTGTATAAAATTCAAGGTTTTCTGTATATGTAATTAGAGAAAGGATTAGTTTCCTTTCGAAAATAGTATGCGAAAAAATTGTAGAGAATTATTAGGGTAATCATATGTATAGAATAATATCCCATTATATGTTAATGGGGAGATTGTAGTTTTCAATGCAAAAAACCACTTTTGGGATACTACATGTGGGTGTTAACTTTTCATAGATGCGTCTAGGTTTAATTACAAAGAAGAATTAGTCAACTGTATTTCATGAATCATAATGGGGTATAGTGATTGTGCCCTTAATATGCACATGGTTTGACACCCCTGGGAGATATGTTTAGGATAATTAAAATTTTCATTATGAACAATTATGAATGATTTCAATAGATTATGACCATTGTTGACAATGGAAAACATAAGGTGTCATAGATTTAAATGACTGTGAGTAGACATAAATATCCTATAAATGGTTTTTCATGATTATGTGGTTCCCCACTATGATTTATGTCTCTCACAATATTATTTTTGGATTTATTAAATTTTTAGAACCATAAGGATCCTTGTTAATAATAAATTTGATGGGAAAAAATTATTCTTGATAAACAAAATTTATGGTTGATGGAATAAAAAAAATATCGTTTCTAGGATTAAAAATATTTCCTGAGCCACAAATTTTGTTGAGCATCCAAATGATAAAATAAGGTAACAATGCTCATTTTGTTCATTCATGAGGAAACAACCACCTTTTTTAGATGGTATGTTAATAAATTAGTCACATAGAATTTGATCGGCACCATTAAAAAGTTATTTTCCATTCTCAAGTGTTCAGAACATGAAAACGTTATTTTACCTATTGATTACTTTATAGGAGAAGAAGATAAATGGTGGAATCTTATTAAGAACATGAGGTCACTAGATAAAATTGACTACATATAGTGGGATGGTTTAAGTAGATTATTTTTTTAGTAAATACATTACTCATAATATTAATATGAAAATGGAGAAAAAATTATTTGAGCTAACATAAAAGGATGATGAATATTTTAGTACTCATGAGGAAAATTTTATAAGACTTTGGAGGTATGCATCTATTATTACCATCCAACCAAAAATAAAATTTGATCAATTATTTAGTGGAATAAAACCGAGTCACTAAATGTTGTTTTCTATAAGATACTTCAGTAGCTATGAATAAATCATTCATTTATCTCTCAATGGGGAAATATAAGTTGTATTTATCTATCAATGTCATGGATTTGATAAAAAATAATAATGTAATTCAAATTGAATTATAAAAACAATGGAGAGAATGTGACGATCTTTTCATTATTTTTGAATTGTGGAAGAAAACATGGTAGAAATTTTCTTAAAGGTAATGGTAAATGTTTTATGTTTATAAATGAAGGTCATCAGGAAATTTAAGGATGATGTGATGTAAAGAATGTTTTTTGTAATGATGGATAGAATGTACCAATTAATAAACCACCCAAAATCCAGATTTTAAAAAGAAATTATTATAGGAATTATGCTATCTAATTCTCATATTCAAATGTAAATGATAGTAATCAATTTTAGTAACCCCTTAATCCTAGTGACCAAGGTAAATACCATGCATTCATTACTACTAATGAAGATAAAGAACTACTGAAAGGTACAATTGTCATAGACTAAATAACATAGAATGTCTTCTTTTATTTTGTATCTTCCCACTCTCTTGTATATGAATAATTTTTTAAGTGTATCAGAATACCACCTCAACTATTAGATTTTGAATTAGAAATTAAAACCACTAATGTTTTGAAGATAAAATATTAAGTCAATGATTCTTCTCTAATTGATGTTTTTTGGAGTGTGATTCCTGGAAATATAATTTTTATTCCCCAAATTGAATTTGATGTAATTTTGCAAAGTAATTGGATTTATCTACATAATTTCAACATTAATTACTGAGTTAGGGACATTGCATTTTATATTCTAAATCAACCTATGATTGTCTATCAGATCAATGATAAATATGAACTTTAGATGAACATCACATCCATTGTATGGTTCTTTATTACTATTCACAATGTGGGTTTATCTCATATTGTTGGGGAGAAAATAAATATGAAATATATGACTATTTTTTGGGATTTTGTTTATATTTTTTCCATAATAGATACATTTTATTCCACCAAATTAGGTAGTTGATTTTTCAATTGAACTCATACATAGTGTTACACATTTTTTCAGAGTCTCCATATATAGTTTCCCCAACTCTATTTCTATATTTGAAAAAGTAACTCTTAGAGAATCATTATAAGGGATTCATTCTACCATGTGCATATGCTTGGGTTAAATTTTTTGTTTTTTTAAGAATATATATGGATAAATGTGATAGTACAATGATTATCATTGACTTAACAAGATAAAATTCAAGAACAAGTATCGTATACCCCTAATTTATGACTTGTTTGATCAAATGTGTATGTCTCAATACATTTTCATTATTTTATTTCATTCAGGATATCATTAATTAACTTCACAAAGGTGGATATACCCAACACCATTGTTCGTATGAGTTGTGGACATTATGAATTTGTAGAGATGTTTTTTAGTATTATTGATTAACATACTATCTTTATATATTTAACTAATAGAGTCTTTTGAGATTACCTAAATTAATTTATGAGAATATTTATAGGGGATATTATTATATATTTAATTATAATGGAATATGATAAAGATCACGAAAGAATATTACTGAATACACTAATAATGGAGAATCTATAATACAATTACTATGTGAAAATTTTGGTTTTAAATAGATCCATTTATGGACATATAATATAATAGTTCTAAAATATACACACTATGTCAACTTGTATTGGAGTCAAGTTCCACTGCAAATATGAATTTGAATAAAATTTCAAGGAACCAAAGAGAAGGATAGTCAGCATGTCTATTCTTACAGTATATTTCTATAGAGTATGGTATTTTATCAATAGTGATGTATTGAATAAGTTAATTGGATGTTTCCTCTTATAGAATGATATAGTTTTAGATTATGACTCTTAATAATTGAATGTTCGTGAAAAAACAACCAAATCCTAATTTGGATTTATCCTTGGTAATTTTTCCATTACATATATAGAGGAAATATATTTCGAGGGGAAGGTATGATATATATATATATATATAATGATAAAAATGATTAATTTACAAATTAACCTAGAAATAGTTGAATACACACCAGAGAAGATGGTTGTATTTGATTAATTATTAATACTTCTAAATATATTACCACCTAGTGAAAGTGAACAAGGTGGAAGATGATCTGAGTTTAAAATATTGTGTTATCTTATCATTCATGAGGATAACCAAAAATTATATTTTGGAATTTATAAAGGATTTATTTAGAGATCATTTAGTATGGGGAGAAATTATATCTATCTAAAATTAGTTCCTAAACATCTATCCATTACATGATTAAATATTAATGAAAGGAATATGTGGAGTTCTATGAGAAGGGTTGAAATTTTTATATGTTTAACCATCATTTTGATGGAATGATAAGGTTGATTAACAATGTATGTGTTATGTATAAAAAATATTTAATGAAAGAGATGTTGGATTAATCCCATAGATCATAATTATATATTCATCATGTAACTATGAGGATGTATAGAGATTTTAAAGTGTATATCAGGTGGGACAACATAAAGGGAGATATTGCACATTATGCATATCGGTTCTTGGTGTGCCCGAAAGTTGTGGTTGGGAGATATAATTCTAATAGGATATTGCAATCATTACCCATTCCAGATTATAAATTTAAAAACTTCAAAATGGATTCTATAGATAGACTCCCCAATACATCTAAAGGCCATAATTCTATTTGGTTTATAGTTGATATCTATAAAATTTCAACACATTTAATTACTATCATGGAGTATTTATCTCTTGATCAGCTTTAAAAGATATACATGAAGGAAAATTTAAGTTTCATGGAGTACCAAAATCTATTATACCATACTGATATATAATTTTTTCCTTGATGTTTTGGAGAATTATTCAGTAGGGTTTAGATATAGAGTTGAGTATCTATACTACTCATCATACTCATATAGATATTCAGTTTGAGAGAATCATTCAATCCCTATAGGATGTGATGGGGTCTTATTTTATGTATTTTAAAGGTGGTTGTGATCACTATATTTCTCTAGTCATGTTTTCATATAATGATCGATTTCATTCAAGCATTCAGATAGCCCCTTATGAATCCCTCTATGAAATATGTGAAAAAACTAAAACATATGGTTACTATGTTGGATAAAAAAGACATCTAAACCAAATATATATAGGGAAATTTTATAGAAATTCAAAGATATTTACCATCATATCAAGGTATAATAGAGTCAATAGAAAATTTAAGCAGGCAATCATGAGTGAAAATTTGAATTTAAATTTGGTGGGAATTTATTTCAAAAAAATCAACATGGAATAATTTATTGAGATTTATAAAGAAAGTAAAACTATTACCTTAGTATGTTAGACCCTTTGAGATTATTGATCATCTATTTAAAGAATAATAGCTCTTGGCACTTACATCAAACCTCTATCAAGTTCATGAAGTGATCCATCTATCTCTCTTGATAAAGTACATATCTCATCCTTTATATGTAATGAACATAGAGGTTGTATCACTAATTAATGATCATTCCTATGAATAGAAACCGATAAAAATTTGGGTTATTAGAGATAATGTTTTCTGAAATAGGATTACTCACCTATTTAAAGTTTTCTAGAGGAATTCGATTTTTAAAGAGGCTACTTGGGAACCCAAGTATGTGATGAAATTGAGATATTATAATTTTTTTATATTAGAGTGAATTAATTTATTAGATAAAATTCATATTAAGAAGGTAGAAAGTAACACCTTAATATTTTATTATATATCTATCTTCAAGTAAAATTTCATTAATAGATTATGATATACACAACATTGAGTCTAACAGAACTATAATATAGTATACCATTATATTCTAGACATTAAATTTAACCACATGAATAGGGATGAATAAATTATTAAATATTTATGGTTTATAGTGAAATTATTTTTTGGTCAATTGAATAAAAATAAAAAATCATTTGATTGTAAAAGATATTTTTTTAAAAAAAAAAATTATACACACAATGGGTTTTTATCATAATAAATGAATTTAATAAATATTGTTAAGTTATTTTAATGAAATGTATTTATTATATCTTATATCAAATTTTGT
Organism: Viscum album; assembly: GCA_963277665.1. NCBI lineage: Eukaryota > Viridiplantae > Streptophyta > Magnoliopsida > Santalales > Viscaceae > Viscum > Viscum album. The sequence goes on along the minus strand of OY728122.1, from coordinate 2,106,658,062 downwards.
ACCACTCATATAATGGTGGTGGTATGGGATGTGAATTGAGAGCCTCTCTCTATCTTCTCCTTGTTTTATTCTAGGGTTCAATGGATGCTTCGATTAACTCCTCTTTGGATGATGTCTTCCTTTCATTGGGATTATTTTACATTCACAAACATTCCTTCATGAATAATCTCAATAATATTTATAGATTAAGGTAAACTGATCCTCATAGGATTATTTTCAATGGTTCTTTCTCTCACTTAAAGAATGTGGTTTCAGAATGTATTCAGTGAAAATATAATATTTCTAATGTCAAAGTATACCTAATAGTGATCTCATAATGTATTGTGATTGATAATAATTTCATTATGGTAATTATTATTTATCTAATGGTCATTTTCCATGTTTGATTGATATTATTGAATATCATCTCTCAAATATTATGGGTTTTCAGACTGGAAATGTGTTTCATTAGGTAATGATTACTTCTATTTTATTTTCACATATGATTAACTAAAGAGGAATGCTTGGGGATTTAGTTTGGTCTTCTTTAAACGAGTGACTATTCAAATTTGTAAATGGGATCATGGTATCAATCAATTATAGGTATTTAATTCCTCTTGGAAAATGTGGTTTAGAATTCATAGTTTGAACTAGATTCTATGGAACAATTTCATATTTTATTTCATTTCCTTATCTATTGTAATTCCCATAAAAATTGGTAAATAAATTGAGGTGTCTAGATTTGGTTTATTTTCTCTCCTCTTGATTTAATTTGATCTTAGTTCCACAATTGTTTCAAAATATATTCTATCAACGGATGATGATAACCATGATATGAGAATTGATTATGAAAAAATACCCCATTTCTGTATAAATTTTAATTATAACAATCATGATAATTTAACTGAAAAAGGATTGATATATATTTATTTTTCTCTACTAAGGGTCATTATGAGAGTCATTTATTTAAAAAAACTTAAGTGATTGAAATATTTTGGTCTTTATTAAACTGTTGAAAGGGCAGTAGTCTAGAGTGTTGATGATTTCCAACTGCTTATTTCTACTTTTGGAGATGTTAAATCATCTTTTTTGAGGGAGTATTCCTTTATTAAAAGTACTAATGTTGCTTTGTTATAGGTGTTTTGTTGTGATAATGAGGAGGATTTAATGGATCATAATTTGAAGCATTTTTAGTACACTGTATATAATAATGATCGACATCATGTCTCCAAAAATAAACCATGGGATTATGTTGTTACTGAGGAAGATGAAACACATGATAATGAACCTAATAATGTTATGGTTTCCATTATGAATGATGAAATTTCCCTGGAGGTAAAAATTTCACCTCATACCAGTGATGGCATAAACCATCAACTAGTGGAGGGAAGTATTGAGACAAACATCATGGATGAGAAAGATCTAAATAAACATTATATCTAGGAGGGAGCTGATCAGCAATTAATTCAGGAATAGATTATTGAATCGAGTGGTATTAAAGGTAAAAACACATGAATATTTATTACCCTTTCAAATTTAAAAGTAATAAATAATCAAATTTTCTCACCTATGATGTCAGATAGTCCAGTCTTGTGGATTCTAAGTATGTGGATGAGAATAGTTCTTGGAGATCATCCTCCCTTGGCAATGATGTATCATATTCTCCTAGGTAATAATTCTTTGACCCTTTTGATATGTTTTTATTTAATTCCCATATTATTAACATTTACAATGATAAAAAATAAAATTTCATCAAATTATCTAATGGATGAAGAAGTTTTCCAGATGGAAAACTACAAAAATAATAAACATCTTTTGATGACTAAGCATGTTGATTCATAAAAAATAGAATTTATACCTTTTTTGTTGTTGTAGGGGAATTATTATCAATTTAGGTGAAGGTTTGAACCTCAAATGTCATTGATTTTCTTGAAAAAAAAATTTAATATGGTTTTCAACATTAGAAAATACCAAATACGAGATTTTTGAAGACCCTGATAGAGAATGACATTTCTCCTACTCATATCTGTAGTGTGGAATTACACCAACCCTATATTCAGGAAGAGAAGGAGAATCCTATATCTAACATACAATTTGATAAATATGTTGATACATGTCAAAAAATGATAATATGTATTTGAATACTCCTACATCAGGAGGCACTATAGACACTCATGAGAAGTTGGTGCCTCAAATTGAGGATAACTCTTTATCAGAAAGAACTGATATTGAAGATATTTTACAATAATAGAGATCCCAGAGGAGTTATTTTTATCCATTAAGTCTTGGGAATGGATGTGGTCAAGGTATAATTTACTATAATTCTATTCAATAATAGAATCATAAATTAGGAAACAATATAAGATAAAAGATAGGCTTGTGATGTGGACGTTACCCATTACAGATCACATCCTTTGGTTTCCCTTTTAACATTGTTTTTTCTAATTAAAGGATCTTTACGTCCACCTTGTTTAAAAAATAATCTAATTTTTTATGAATGAGAGAAGAATATATACCCAGTTTTATGCTTAAAATGAATTTTTATAAAAAATGTTTTTTATTGTTATTGGAACCCGCAATTGAATACTACAGACTTTTACATCAGAAAATTAAGAAGTGTGAAGACCATTTACAAATAATGATAAATTTTACATGAAGTAAATGGAATTAGAAATCATTAGTATAATTAGATGGCCCTCATTCCACATATTTTACTTGGATAATTATTGTATGTATTTATGAGTGACTTATGTAAAAAATATGGAAATATTTACTTAGTATCTTGCCACCTAAACAAAGTAAATTGTGGGATTCACCTCAATCGCTACTGGGATATAGCCAACTAGCCAAAACATAAGGCATATGTGTGGGTGCATTCACATGCACACATTCTTAAGGACTAGAGCTGCACCAAGGGTCGGTGGCTCAACTTATGAGAGAACTAACAATGATTGGTGTTGGTGAATATTAGGGGAGGACCCCAATACTCACTTCTAGTAGTTAGATGATCTGTAATAACTTATTAATAATTGCACATACATCATGATGCCTGATTTTGGATGAATTCATGTGTTTTATTGTTCATTCAATTAAAAAAGGACATACATAACCTCAACCATCTTATCTCAGGAACCTAGGTTATCAAATCAATCATGCGATAATCCTAAACCTTGGTTCGACCACCATGGTCCTTGAAATTTTTGGTTTAGTTCCATGAGATATCCCCAAACATATTCTCATAACTCTTTCACACAATTAATTCCAAGCTACCTATTTCTAATGAATAGGCTAAGCTGCTCTATCACACCAAGCCATTCATGAAACATCATCTTGCATGCATTTAATATTTCAATTATCAGAATCATGAATAAAAATACTCTATTGAATGGAAAATCTACGAATACACAAGAAACCATCGCATGAATATGATCTCATTATCATGATAATACATTTATATAGGAATAAATGATGATGTGACTAAATGGAGGAAGATCCCCAAGGATTCACTTGATCATAGGAAGAAATCACATGTTCAACCGAGCCATTATATTTGACCTTTTAAAGTAAAAGGTATTTTTTCATATGCTCTTGAGACATTATGGAATCGTCTAAAGGATTTGAAACTACAAAGTGATAATCAACTAAAGTCAATCACACAATCATAGGAAGACATTGAGAGAAGTATAAGGGATTACATGATCGTGTGTTGATGAATACATGAAGCTATAATTAAATTACACAGCTTCACAAGAAAAATAGTATATATCCATTAATGAGAGGCTTACATCATTTATATATTTCTTTAAAAGAAGAAACCGAATGTTTTCCAACATTTTTCCACATACATGCCAATCGATCATGTGAATCCCTCGATGTGATCACATGAAACTTTAATTGATTATAAAGAATATTTCAACTAAGCTATCACATGATCATTTGAATCTCACCATGAAAAATCATCTAGAATCATTTGATCAGGTAAGTGATCTTGTTATCTCATTTCAACCTTGGAATCACATAACCATGAATAATTCCAAGAGATAAATAGATTTAAATATATGTCCCTTTCTTCCTCAATATAGTGCACGCGACACCATTACCATACATATTTGGCCTAATTTTCTTATATATACCCATTGCCTCCTCTTTGGAATGGAAATAAAAATTCAACTACATGGTAGGGGAAATAGAGGAAATAGTAGTGAATAAAAGGATAATTGGAGGAGATAATATAGGTAATCATGATACACCATTGTGAGAACCAATCGCGAAATCCTTTGGTGATTACATGCTAACATGATCAATTGAACAACATGTGACAAACTCATATAGACACCCATGGTCACAAAATTCCATGGAACCTCATCAGTCAGGTGACTCCATCATTATTTCTAGGTTATGTTTCCCTGTACATATTCCCCAACTATGACCTTGTGTATAATTACTCATAAAAAAGGATGAGCGACTCTCTGTTTATGTGTCTTAATTATAATCCATTAAATAGTCACCCCATACATGTATGAAAAATCCATTTATGATGCCCCATCATGTGGATCTCTTAAGTACATGTGATCATATGAATTCTTTTCTTGGGAAAACATTCATGTGCATCATTAACATACCTTTAAACCCATTGGCATGCACTCCCCTATTACATTCATTCCCAAGGATGTGTGTCCCTTTCATGAACCCCTGTCTATGCACTCCACCTATCCTGAAAAACATTTTCCAGGTGTATATTGGATGATACCCCTATAAATGTTAGTGATACCTCATCACAAGACTCCCTTAAGATCACATGATGCAAAACTCTTCAAAAGTTTTTGATGCCCTATCATAGCCATAAACATGAAACATGAACCCATGGAAATGATACAACTGTCTTATGTGTGTTCATAGAGATTTTATCGATAACCAATCATCTTATTATTTTAAGATCATTTGATCACATGACTCCTCACTGGTCTCATAATGACATTATATTAGGACCCCTGGACATGTTATATTTGTTTTGTGGCATCCCCCTTGAATGTCATCTTTAATCATGTGACACCATTGGACATGTAATATTTAATAATGTGAAGACCCCTATAAAATTATTCAACATCATTTTAAATACCTCTAAAATGTTATCCTTGTCATAAAAACTTCTTCATACATGTTTTCCATACATAATTATACATTTCATCCATTTCAGGCAGACACCCTTCAACATGCCAGGTAGACACCCTCAGACAATTTATCCAATTGAGGAAAGTATAAATATACCATGTTAACCCATTAATAAGAACCTTTAATTGAAAACCCCCTTTATATGGGAAGGTTCCTTAATGGGCTATGTTTATACTCTCCAACATATGTATTCATGGCATGCTATAGAAAGGGTCATTGTTCTATATAAACATATTTAATATACCTTTTATGTTTGTCATCTAACTTAAATAATCAAAAGATAATTATTAAATATGATTCTCTTCATACATCAGAGGATAAAGGATTAGTATATGTCCTATTTCTATAAAAAGTATGAATAATGAATATGTGACTTGGTATCCCACCTTTTTGTTAGTCCCTCCATGTTCCAAATAATCTAGATCATCAAAACCAAACTCTCCTATGAGTATAACATTCTTTATAATATATTTTTAGTCAATATTTGGGTTAATACTCAAGTATAATCTTAAGTTTAATACCTTAACACACCCTCAAACAACTTAAACTCATTAGTTTTCGAGAGGATAATTGAAATACTCTGACTCTTATTCATGTTATAAATAGGATATGTAGGATACCTTACTAATTTTTGATCTCCATTATATATTCTCCATGAAACTGGTAAATAGAACTCTCTAAGGTAAACCTTAGTGTGTATACCTCATGCATATATTCTCTCATTTTATGGGTCCAATCTTCCACTTCCCTTATTTCTCATGCTGAGAATAACTCATGTTGTATTAGAGACTGAAGATTATTGTACCAATATCATGATGAAAATTCCACAATATTTTCCACATTTAAAATATAATTCCAATTAAATATATTCTTTACGCATAGGTCCACACTCATGATAAAGAAAATCTATGAACCATTACATGCATAAGTCCCTCTTAAAACAGATTTTTTTTGTGCCTTCTATGATGTAGATTCTCATAACTGAACTATGATGAGTCTAATTATCATAATCTAAAGGATTAATATAACACCATAAAAAGACCCTAGATCTATGCTTGAATCATAAATTACCTCATTTGCATTTATTCTACATGATTATAAAAATCACAGTGTAGTATTATCATATGTCCTTAAATAATTTTAAATGAACTATATGGGTTTGGATTTATATTCTCACATGATACATAAGATTCTTATTGAAGGTTTAATCATATTTACAAGACACTAAATTACTCCCTAGGTGGTGATAAACTCTTGATTTTCTGAACATGGATATAAAATTATCCATCATAAATCGACAAAATAGTATTATATAAATTATGATACACATTGTTGTACATATCGGTAATATTATTTTATCATTTAATTAAAAAATAAGTAACCAATCTTGTATTAGGGATTGGAAATTATTTGTGATCATATATTGAATATATAAGAGTTTCCTAGAGTAGGATATAATTTCCCCCTAAAAGGGTGTAATGAGCCTAAACTCCCGTCCTCTTGAACAATTTGAGTTCCAAAGTGTTGGTGGTTCTGAAACCCCAAAATACCTCTTACCTTTGGAATGTTGTTTTATTCCTCATTATGGATGTGTGAAACATTGGGTGTTTATATTACATAAAAAATAGTAAAAAATATGTAAAATATTATTCAATCACAATCAATCAACTACAATCAATCATCAGGAACAATCTCCACATTTTTTAGGAAACAAAATGGTAAACCCGATGTGAATTCTTTAACTGTATCAACATTTAGACAAGTATAAAATGATTGAATATCTTATTATCATCTATAATTTTCGTTCCAAATTTTTTGGAAACAAAATATTAGATCTAATTTTAAATCCTTCGACCATTTTGTACCTTTCATTTATGAAAAATGACCATTTTATCATCCTTTAAATGGGAATGTTATTGATCGAACATGCACTCTTATTCACGATTCTACACTATTAAGGTGTCTTTTTTTACTCTCTAGAAATATTCATACTCCTTACAATCTAAATGGACTCATTAATGTACTAATAGATTTTTATATCACTATAAAATATGGTAATACCCATAGTACACATCAAGTTTTAGTGATCAATTAGTTGACACACTAATCAAATTCATCATCCTCCAATAAAGCCTTTTTCCTAAGGCCATAACATATGCTATCGCCAACTCAACACCTATAGTTCCACTTGGTAAAAATAATATTCTAGGAGTACAACCATAAAACCTCCATCTTGAATTTGGAGGGAGATCATCAAATGCATTAGTGGATGAATCACCACATGAAATCTTTCCCAAAATAGTCTGTAGAGATGTATCTGACCACTATTGCCTCAATAAAAAGTTTTGGAAGCTTATCCATATGGAAGAGAAACATATGCCTTCACAATATCAAGTATTTATATTAGGAAAATAAGTAATTCAAATAAACCACTCAGGAGGTTCCTAAGAGGATGCTTATGTAGTCTTGTCATCATTATTGATAAATGATCACAATTCCATTTGATCTTGTAGAATATGTAGTATCTACCCCTACCATCAAAAATAAAGGATCCAATAAGAAAACCAACAATGGGTATCTAAATAGTGAAACAACTAAGTGGGCCTATATCACTACTAATTCTATTTTATCAAAGTCCCAGAAATATATCATGTCAACAGCCTAGAATCAATCCTACACAATCACAAGCGAGGAGCTTCAGACTACATCACAACTAGACTTGGTGACTGTGGATTCCTAATAAACCCAAGACACAAAATTATAGGGGATATTTTATTATTTTTAACCCTAGAATAGTTTTAAATATGGGTATTGACCCAAGAAATGGTATAATAGGAACCATCCCACAAAATGAAACATTATGTATTATGCCATAAAATGAGATGCTTCATTGAAGAGGAGAATCATCCCACTAATTTCTCCATCAAAGTTATGTCTAATGGATATATGAAATTCACAAAAAAGATATATAAAAACACTCTTGATGAGTATTATAGTACCATTATACTATTTTCCAATCCCTAAGAATATGTCTCATCTTATTTCCAACAATTTTTTAAGATAGTTTCACTGGTATCTTGGATGCATCTACAGATGGAATTATCCACCCTCTTGAAACCTAAAAGTGTTATATAGATGGATTATAATCACATTTTAAAGGTAGATTTTGTCGCTATAATCCACATCAAGACTACCATAATTATCTTCTAAACCAACCATTGATAAAGGAAATGGTTTCCTTCTAACTTATACTAGACAATACCTTAAGGGTGACCCGATAGTTTCTGTGGAAGAACAAATTACTCAACACTGATAAGAGAATGTGGATATCTATGAAATAATTTTTGGAATGGTTTTGAGATCTTTTACCCAGAATTACACATCAGTACCTTCGTACAGGGGTCATTTCTATAGCGATGTGCCCCATATTATGGTGTTGGGGGAATTTTTATATTCCTAACCCCATCATCCGGTGAAATATAGATATCATTCCACCTCACAGAAGCCCACATGGTTTGGGGAATTCTCATATTTTCATGACCTCTATACCATAAGACTGTGACATTTTATATTATCCACCCCCTCATCAGTTGCACTCTATACACTATCTATCCTCATAAATTTACATAATTTCATCAAGATATTTGGTTTCCTATTATCAATAGGAATCATCTTCATCATAAAATACTCCCAATGCTTCAACTCCTACCCCAGAATCAATAAAGTTTGGGGACTATAACCCAATATCCAAATTCTCCATTGTACCAAAGATGATAGAGTTAAAAGAGGCATAGAGGTAAATAATTTTATTTATCCATATCTTCATAAAAAACAATGATAGGTATATTTCATCCATTCAAATCATGTCTCCAGGTATTTTGATAATTCCATGGGATTGATTTGGTATAACTCTCAATAATGAGGAAGTTGAATGATCCAAGTTGAGAGGTCATGAAAATAATAATCCCTACCAGTGATATCTATGGTATATAATAGATATTTTATTTAACTTTAAAGATTGTATTAATAATTTTATAGATGGGGGATATAGGAACCACAAACACATTAATCCTCTATCCCATCATGTGACCACTTTGAACAGAATATACAAGTTTTGCCGATAAATATGGGACACTTGTCTCCCCGTGATAGAAGACTGTCACCCAGTACAAAATAAAATAATTTTTATTCAATTAATACTAAGAATATGATTGCATACTTTGTGTGTTCAGTACAAAAAACATTCTCAGGATCCTAAGAGCCATGATACCCTAGGAGGTAGCAATAAATAACCACCTCAACTATTATTCTTATCATTAATTCTTATGGAATATGATTAAAGTATGTGATTCCTTTAAAAATTTATTATTGAAGTGGGTAAAGAAAGACTAGATAGAGTTATATAATCCCAAAAATCCTGAAACATGGATAATATTCTTCCTATATTCATTAGAATATCCACCCTCCAAACATTTTTTGGAACAACCACATCCACACCCCTTGATGTTAAACTACATATGGAAATTTTTCAACATAAGACCTTAATCTGAAAGGAACATTTGTCCTTACCTCAGAATGTTAAACTTCATGGTACATGTATTAGTCATAATATGTTAAAATGTAAAATAACACCCTAGTCACATAATGATAAGCATCAAGACAACATCCACATCACATAATGATAAACTACACGAAATAAACCACAATCAAGGGACTGTAACCTAGGTGACATGTCAATATCTAGTAGATATCATCAACATCAGTTGCAAAATGTAATGTTCAGAATGTACCACCAATATAGTATAATCATGATCCCATTAAAATAAAACATTCATTGAGGTCCCTTATTCACCTATTAAAGGTATTACTCGATAGGTAACCTCCTTAAACATTCAAATCTTGTCACTAAGTATATCTCACTTAGTGTGGTAGAATGAAGACCATAGGGAGGGGATCATATCCCCACCACCATAGAAAAATTGTGAAGATATATTCTAATGGAAACCATTGATAAAACCCATTTACTTGTTTGATCACACCAAGTATGTTATCATATTCAAGTAGCATGAATGGGGAAAGCACATATCCACAACCCCTAACATAATTCCCATCAGCATATTCTGATTGAACAGGGAGAGCCAGATTGGGAATAAATTTCCACTCAAATCATTGAAATCATCCAACATATCATGGGTATCGAGTATGTGTAAGAATATATTCCTTCACATATCCTTATTAATTTAAAATACCATTATACAGAAATGGAGGAGCTCATCAATTATATTACATAAATGATATAGGTATGGGAGTACATTCTTATCCCAAAAACAAGTGAAGTTTATCAACATGGTCAACATGAACAAGTATCTTCTCTAGAGAAATATCATATTATTTCTCAAATATAGAAGGATTGTCTATATATTATGATAATAGATAAGTAAAAGGAATTTTATAACACTCATATTCCTATGGGGTTCCATCAAATTAGTTTGGAAATCACCACAGGACTAGTATAAATTCCTATCAAAGAAAGAAAGGGGAATATTCCAAAGAAAACCAAGATTGGGAAAAAAATACTCTCTCCAATTGAGGTCCATCAACACTGTTTGGAAATCACCTCAGGACTAGTGAAAATTCTTATCAAAAAAATCCAATTATATATTAAAATGTAAAATGAGGATTGTGACCATATCCCTACACTAATAAAGGTTTGTGAACATGGTTTGGCAGTCAACTCAGGATATGCACATGTTCCAATTAAATAAATCAATCTACATTCTCCAAAAGGCGTAGGACCCAAGACACATTCCCATTATCCCTGATGAGATATAGAACCATCATCCATAAAAGTAAAAATTTATGTATGTTCATATACCTTCTCCCATTCTAGTGGTCCATTAGCATAATCTTATATGGAAAGAATATTTAAACAAAGATTTTACCCTCGCTTCAACTACAGTTCATCAAAATATTCTGAAAACCACTCAATGTTAGGATAAAATTTCCACCAATAATAGAAAATATAATAGGCATAATCTAGTAGATTACCAGTATTTGGATCATATTCCCATAGAAACAGATAGTCCTCGACATACTCTAGATACCACCATGCAATAGGCCATCCTTCCTACTCAACCACAAAATTCAAGTCTCCATATTCTATCCACAACATATAATAAGGCTCACATTATTAATAAGCTTTATCATAGTGTTCTATAGTATTTAAAACACGTATATTGAACACTTCAAAGGTATTGAAACTCATCAACCGAAGAAGAAGGTGATAACTACAATGATAGTCCCACTCATAGTAGTATAGATATGTATTATAGAATCCTTATTCTATACATACACCATGGAAAACCACCATGTGGAAGTGTCTTACCTAGACCTAGAAATAAACCCCTTGTTAAGACAAATTTGTATAGAGATTTTCTAGAAACACCGGGATAAGCTATATTGAGTTCCCCATAAAATTTTGTAAATGAATCGCCACAGTCAGTAGGTGTCCCAAAGAAGAAACTCCTATGGTCCCATATTGATGAGTGAACCCAACCATTCCCTAGTTAAATGAAATTAAACTACATGAGAAAGGTCTAGTTGTAAGACCTTATATTGAAAAACATGTGTTTACTTATGGGTATTTCCTCCCTTATTAAGCATGAACTAAATTTGTGTATACAGATTTTGGTGTAGGGGTTTACCATCTCAGAATGATTTTATTCCAATAACCCCGTGTGAGGAAATGTTAGTCCTGCCTTGATCCTATCCAAAAAACCTCATATATGGTATGGTTAATTCAATTTCATTATAGGAAATAACTTTAATGTAAATTCATAGAACATGATTTGAATCTATGAATATGAAAAAATGATGTAAAACCATCCCTATGTTATATTTAGATCCATATAAGGGATCATATATAACAAATATATATGGATTGAACACTATTACCATAGGATACATAGTGACGCTCAAATCAAAAATCTTTGGTCCAGTCATAGTACATAAACAAAAAAATAGCCTTTTACACATTGGCTCTGACCTACACATGGAATATTTATATCTATGATCTATGTGAGGATTGATTCCTATAACTATAGAATACATAGTGATGCTTAGATCTCAAATTCTTGTCCCATCCAAAATATAAAGGAAAAAATAGAACTAAATCCCCCCATCTCTATGTATGGTTGGGACCTGTTTAGGGATCTTTATCCAAAACTACTTGTGGAATGATTCCTATTACTATGGGGTACAGAGTAATTTCTAGATCATTAATCCTGATTTTATCTACAATACAAAAAAAGACACACCTGATTCGTATGTATCATATTTGTTTTGGGGATTCCCTAATAATAACTACATGTGGATTGATTCATATTATTATAAGATAAATAGTGATTCCTGGGTCATAAATCTAGAGGAAGGTTTCATTATATATAGGATAGAATTACCACCTCCATACTAATGGGTCATATTTGTGCTTCGACTTATATTTTTAAGAACTATGTGTGGCTTGATTTATATTACCATAGGATATGTGGTAATGTTTGGATCTTCTATTTTTGGTCTCTCTGTGAATTGTCATAACTATAAATGATGTCCCTCCATGAGAATAAGATATTTGTAGATAATCTATTCCACATTAAAATGTAAACATTCCCAAAAAAAAACTATTCACAGAACTCTCAGATGATGTAATCAACTTCCCATTATTCACTTTTTTCCCACATAGAGAATGACTCATGTGAGCTTAGGAAACTTGGAAATCCACTATGACCACTATGATTTAGGCATGTTCTATCCAATTATAGGAAACAATTTCCTTGTTTCATGATGTTAAACTACACAACCATTCCTTATTATCATGATGTTAAACTACATGAGAAGGGGATTTCCTACAAAATAGATCATCTCCCTAATGATTGTATACTGAATAATCATATTTTTTATCCCTTCAAACTGAAAATGGGTTTAATGCATATTGGAATATCCTTTAGGGAGATCAAAACCTTTTCAAATCATATATTCTTCATGAACTAACTTTATATCTTCGATATCTGAGATAATGAAAACTAGTTCCTTTAGTTTAAATACTTTTACAATAACCCTATAAACCTTGATCCAATATAATCTTGGTTATACCCTTTAGAAAATTTGTAATAGGGACTTTTTAATTACAAAGGACCCCACTATGATTCACCGATGAGTAACACAACACCTAAAAAATATTATTAGGGGATTCTCTAGTCCCAAGATAGAGGGGATCCTTAAATCCATGAGATATTATCCTAACTGTATGGAATATGGGCTTCCTCCATTACCAATGGTTGACCTATACCAAGCTAAATTCACCTCCTATTGACTCAGATATTCATAAGATATGATTTAAACTTCTAATAACCCTACAATTCTAGAGGATTTAGATTCCCTTTATGTTTCTCATATTTTCATCATATTAACTATCAATGAAAGACTATAACATCATAGTTTTTTACCCTTTCATTATAGGGAATATATCTCTTTTGAAGACCCATCTTCCTTAAGTTTATAAATCCATTTGTACATACCTTTTCTCCATCAAACAATATTTATGTTCCCTTTTCATGTCTAAAACTCTAGTTACCTTGATTCCATATTCTCTTGGTATTCCATAAACATTGAACCCTTGTCTTCCCAGTTCATCCTTATAAAATATTTTTAATAGGGATTGGATGATCCTAAAAGGACCCTTCATGGGTTTTAGGTTGAATAACATAATTACTTAGAGAATGTTCTAAATTTATGTTTTTCCTCTTCAAGGGACACCACTAGGATTCACTATTGAATAACACAAGGCCTCAGAGCTTATAATAGTGGATTTATTATCTCAAATGATAGGTCCCCCATCACACCATGAGTTATTTCTGAAATGGTGTAATGTTATTCCCATCAATAATCGAAAAAAAATCCTTAATATTTTCATTAAATTAGATGATTTATCTTATCCATTTTCCCCCATATACAAATGGGATCATGAATGTATGAGTTTTTTATGTCTTCATATTCCGAATCCTTATTGTGGACCTCTAAAATTCATAAATTCATGGTCCATCATGTAATACCATAATCATTATATAGTGTATTACCCCATATGGAACATGACTAGCATGATAGAAATATATATTCTAGATTAGAAAAAATTCCCTCCCCCAGTATATGGATCAAAATTGTTTATGAATTTTTCACAACAATAAATATGTTCGTCTTGATTCATGTTGTTATATGATACATTGTGATTTCTTATTCCTCTAATCATGGATATAGAAACTACTGTTAACCAAAATTATAAGGTTTAAAATAATATTGAAACTTATCTAAAATATATTAGTTGATTATATTATAATCTAATCACATCTTATATTCGAATATATGGACTTTTGGATGTATTTAGAATGATATTGAATTTATTACAATTTAATATTATGGGAAATTACAAAACATACCCTTAACTCAATTATAAAGGGGACCTTACTCCCACACATATTCACATAACAATGATTATTTAAGCTTAATCATCCCCTAACAATTTATATTATCAACTCCCCTATATAGATACTAGAGATTCAGGTCTCCACAATAGACCAACCCTATTTCCCCTAGGAAGAGTTCGAAAGGAAGTTCACCAAAAAAGGATCCAATCATCATTCACTTTTTATTTCCAACATAAAGTAATAAATAAATTATCATATATATATATATATATTCTTTTATGTTATTATGATTATGGGACTACCATATTACACCTTTTATCCATATCGTGAGAAACGAAGACACAGTGTGTGTGTGTGTGTACGTAGGGATTATTGTCTTCACACCATGGTGTTATATATTTTTTATCACTACAATAAATGGATGGGTATAATGTTAAAAATAATATATATAATTGATAATTATAACATTATATTAATTCTAGAAAAAACATACCATCAACCCTATTCCTCTTTCATTGTTAAGGGAAGGATATCGTCAATCATGCATACATACGACCTACCGTCTCCAAGATGCGATGCGATTAATTTTCCATAATCACCATAAAATAATGATTATATAAAATTATAATGAATAAATATAATATATATTAACTTAATATCATTCTGTAGATGAAAAAACTATATCCTATTCACAAGAGTTAGGACTTATATGACAAAACATGTATAGGAAAATGATGTACATAACACTATAAAGAAGGGTAATAATTAAATATTATTAACAAACCGGTGATAAGATGATATATGAGGATCATATATGATATAGTATGTATGAATATCATTCTATAAAAAGTTAATATCATTATATAAACCATTATATAGTAGTTTTAGATACATACGATGGAAATCAGATATAAGGTAAGTGTTAATTTCAAAATATCTTTATTATTTGGGATTGTTTGTGTTTAAGTATCTAGTAATGAATAATTATCTTCCTTGTCCATGTTTTGTAAAAATTATTGTCAAAAATATTTTTACAATTATTATATAATTTTTTAACGTCATGTTTACCCATGTGTGAATTTTAACTAAATGTTTTGAAATAAATCATTTTTTCATTTTCCTGACATGGTAATTTCTGAATTTTCTAGAAAAATTATGAGAAGAATGTTTTCTTAACATATAAAAAATGAACATATTTTTATAAATTCAAAATTCCTTAATGTATTTAAGCTTCCATAATAATATTATAGTGTAATTCTCAAAGAAAATGTTTTCCTTTGTAATTTTGTAGCTGTAAAAATATTTTCTATGGAAAATGAAATTTTTTGTTACTTGTGTTTAAATGGGATAATGATCCAGCGATATAAATATTAATCTTTCTCTGAATGGATTATGTTTATAATGGATTAATGTTTATGAATTTTGTTTCTTTTCTATGATTTATGTTACGTTGAAATTTTTATGAAACCCATTTCATTTTATGGGTTCTAATATAATGAATGAATTATGTTTTTTTGGAACACATATATATAGTTTTCATTATGTGATGGGTGGAACCTGTGTCTCTAACTAATTCATTGTGTAATGATTTATATCTTATGAGATAGACAGGACTACAATGGGAAGTGATATCAGTTCAATAATATATAAATGGAACAAGGAGGGAACTTGGTTCTGTAAAATACATTTTCCACTATAATGGATTATGGAGTGAACTCATTCTACTATGATATCCTTGGAAAAGAGACTTCAATATGAATGAAATTATTTTCTATGCTTATGTGTTTTCTACAATTACATGTTTATGCCAATTCTATTTTCTCATGGTACGTGTTGCATAATGATTTATGTCTTCTGAACTAAGAATATTTACACCATGCTTTAATATTGTGATATATGTTATACTGGATTTTTTTTCAGAAGTTATATTCAAGTTTTAACATTTTTATTCTCATTTTTTTATATCATCATTTTTACCCTTAGATAGAATTTGGTCTTACCCTATTCATATGTTTCTTTTCCCCAATATATAAAGAAATGTTTTAGTTATAAATAAAAAGGTTAATGTATTTATGGGAGATATAGAAGATATTTATGAAAAATAGAATAATGTTCCATTTTTTCAAAGGAACTAAATTAATACAGTCGTTGGGAATTTTTTTCATAAGTTATGAAAAATTAATCAAAAATTATTTAATTTCTATTTACATTAAGCATGGGAGGATATAGTTGGTATAAAACTAACGGTTTATTCATCCTTTGGAAACAATGATGATAAATCATTAGTAAGATCTATAAGGATAAGTCTATGTAAAGGTTGTATTATTATATTTTTTGTAATGATCATGTATAACCTACTATTAAACCTATGATATTATAGATTGAATTTTATTTCCATGATTATGTGGTTTTTTCACTTTGATTTGTGTTTCTCACACTATATATTACAATTTATTAAATGGTCAGAACCCAAATAAATTGTGTTAATGATGAATGAAATAGGTAATGTAATGATTTTCATCCTGAGAAACCAAATGTCCTGGGAGCTGGAATGAAAAATATTTTTCTAGGATCACACAACATTCTCAAGATATGAATCATACTAGACATCCAAATTAACTATATGAGGAATAAAATTTAACCGAGTCTATCATGAGGAAAATTTATACATTTTTAAGTGGCTCTTCTAATCTAATATTGGATGTGCAATGGATCAGTACCATTGGAAACATATTTTCATTTATCCTACATTTAGAACATGATAATGTTATTTAAGTGGTCTATCATTTGGATATTGATGCATATCAATGGTGGAGTCTTATCAAGAATATGATAAAACATGATTAAATTGAATCCATGGAATGGGACGAGTTCAGGAACATATTTTTCAATATGTACATTCCTCATATTCTTATTATGAAGATGGAGAAGGAGTTACTTGAGTTGGAGTAAGGGGATGATAAATATATTCGTACATACAAGAAAAAATTTTAGAAACCTTGAAAGGTACACTTCATGAATTATCATCCCACCTGAATGTAAGGTTGATAAATTAATTAATGGCTTAAAAGTATGTCTTATAAGGGTATTATCAATAAGAGACATCAGTATCTATGAAGAAATCACCTTATGATTCATTAATATGGAAATAGAGGTTTTAGTTATATACCAGACACCGGGTTTTGATATGAAAAGAAAGATAGGGTGTAAAGGAAAAATATAAAAACCATGGAGAAAAAATATGAGCTTTTATTTATTTTCTAAGTGTTGAAAGAAGCATGGTGGAAATTTTCTAAATGGGATGTGTAAATGTTTCATGTGTGGAAAGGAGGTACATCTACCATATGAAAACCTAAGTATTGGGAAGAAGTCAAATAGTGATGATAATTGAAAAAAGGATTCAAAGAATGCAATCACACACATCAATTCATCATGTGTAAGTAAAAAAGAGTATTAGACTAATTAGTGCCCAAATCGAAGTTTTAGCAGTGACGATCAACATCATCACCCTCTTAAATCTAAAGGAAAATGGAAATCGCATGCTATCACTATTTGGATATGTAGAGTACAACAACAATGTGGTGGAATGATTGAGGCTCTATATAATAGAATTCAATTATAATGTTGTATAAGGACTTTTATGGTAATATGAGATGATTAAACATATAAGTATTGGTATAATTTAGTTATTATTTATGGATTTTAAAGCATATATTGAATGGTACTAGTAACCAATAAATATGATTCAGGTGGTATGGTGGTATTTTTTGAGAACATAAGATTAAGTGAAGTATAACCCTTAATATGTCCATGTTATTGGTATATGAAAAGAAGAGATGTCTGATTGTGATAAAATAAATGGGATAGTATTAATGTCCTTAGGACTAATATGATAATAAAGCAGTTTATGATCTCATGGATTTAGTATATATCTCCATATCCTCCATTTATACATCATTGATCATTAAATAGATTTATTTTTTATTATTCATATTATATAATAGTATTCCCCCCTCATTCCCCATGATTTAAATTTCAATCCACTGAAAACACGTTAGTATTGGGAATTATTTAATCATTATAATACATAATATAACTATTTCCTTTAAAATTAATGCTCCATCCACCTCGTTTACTTTCCAAGGGTAATAATGTATCGATAATTCATTATCCTTGGTCAACTTCATCAATAACCTTTGGTGCATTTTCAAATCCATTCATGTGAATATTTTAATTAATATCTTTTTACCATTATATATTTTACAAATTTCAAAAAATTTATAATGCCTCCATATCTTCAGTGAAGGTATTATAGTTTATAGGTCAAAGTCATATGTCTAGTATTTTTTCTCATTGGTCATTAATTAATATTAGGCATAGGCTACCACTATGACATTCTACTTATGAACACATCAAAATACCCTAATTTGATGAATCAAAATATATTAAAAACCCTTATCCAAAATATGTTAATGTGATTATAGGTATAATGACCAACATTTTCCCCCGATACCATAACTGTTATTAAAAATCATTTATAAAGAGAAAAATAACTTTCATATGAGTTAACATATAGATTTTATTTAATTATCAATAAAAAATAAACAGATTGCATCATTAATATGAATCCAATTCAATAAAATGATGGATATTTATTATAGTGGTTGGAATAGACCAATATCTAATCACCTCTATCATTTATTGATCTAAATATATAACTCTACGTGTCATTACAACTCACACAAATAATAATTTTTTGCATCCCAAATCCACACTTGATTTTTTTTTTCAATTTCTCAATTCTCAATATTATCATAACAATAATCAAATGATTTAATTTCTCTACCATTGAGTTGGAATATATAATAATTTCATCTATAATGGAAAACAAAACTATTGATTTAATCTCTATAAAATCCATTCATCGTATCAATGATGATATCAAAGGAATTTTTTAGTCTAAATAGTAACATTATAAATTCATATTTCACATATCTTTTATGAATGGATTCCCTAGTTATATCATCTAATTTAAACCTAAATTTATGTTATCTAATTCTAATGTTAATATTTGGGAAGTATTGATCCCTTTATATCTATTCAATCATGTTACTGACACTGGGTTAATCCTACATAATTTTGATTGTGACTTTTCTATGTTAACTGTAATAAATGTAGATACATGTTGATCAATACTTATTCTTAACAAATAGGTCCATTAAACACAATGGTGATGCTCTTAGGAATATAAAACCCATAGAGATATATTCATAGGTTATATTTTTTAATCCATGTTATTCAATTTTGATCATTCTATAGGGATTATATGATATCGGCCAAACAACTTTTCTTAGTTCTATTTAAAACATAACATCTAGATCTATAGGAATGTAACAAAACGTATCTAGAAAAATATATCAACATCTTCCCACATAGTGGTCATATCATAAATATAATGGTTTTTTGAGAAATAATTGAACTGTATAACCCTTGTGAATGAGAATTAGTTATAATCTAATTGA
Organism: Viscum album; assembly: GCA_963277665.1. Classification (NCBI taxonomy): domain Eukaryota; kingdom Viridiplantae; phylum Streptophyta; class Magnoliopsida; order Santalales; family Viscaceae; genus Viscum; species Viscum album. Next base: position 2,106,637,913 of record OY728122.1, on the reverse strand, counting down.
ATTAATTTCTATATAGATTTTATAGTTAGAATTACACTGAGAGATAATAATAGGTTTATTTGTGATATAAAATGTGGCCTCCCTATATGAAAAATTATAATTGAATATATATATATATCATAAATAAATTCCCAATATTAAATTTAATCCCATTAAAGGGAGATAAAAATGATTTATAGATAGAACATACCAATAAAATTCTATTTAAGAGGCACTATAGACATGGTATGCAATCATTGGAACACTATGAGCATTCACTGGTAATTTAATATCTTTTCAGGGGGTTGGGAATTAATGATCTTACAAGAATTTCAAGATGTGAATCAATTATAGATCAAGAATCAAACATTTAATTTAATTTTCTAGAGTTTATGATAAATGTACCTCACCATAAATCATTTTCATTACCCAAATTAGTAGTTGTAATTTCAGAGGCATTTATATTTCCTTAAGGATTTGAAGGTTATTGATGCTGAGGGTAATCATTAACCATTGTGTTGGTTCTTTGTTTGTAATAATGTCTATATTATTTATAATAGGACCATTAGAGTGGGGATTCTCACAAATATAAATTCATTTATTTTTGAAGGGTTAATTGTGAAATGATCCCATTACAATTATCTCAAAACTAAAAATGGAGTGGAAGAACATTTTTTTGATAGGACATCACAATTAAAAAAATCAATGAAAACATGCCTCATCACAAATAGTTTTCTACATTATATTAAGGAGTGTGTATTTATAATGGGATATAATATTTATCAAAATAGGTTATTTTTTATGAAAATATTATTCCATCATAAATAACCTATTATAAAGGAAATAATATTCTTCTGCAAATAACTAATAAAATTAAATATATATATATATAAATTACAAATATAAAAAATTAAAAAATATAAAAAATATAAAATAAAATAAAACAAATTTAAAAATAACAGAATATACAAAACTATAGACATATGTATTATTAACCATACATGAAATATGTTAATCCTAACACGTCATTATTATTATTTAAAAAAATTATCAATCACAATAGAGGTGGTGAATCATCTAGAGGATGAGATAGAGGGAATTCAAACCTTATAACATGAATAAGTCATCACAAGTACTCCATCATCTTCTCATGTTACTGATCTTACCATCAATGTCACCTTTCATCATGATATATCTAGAGTTGCTGAAGCTCCTCCAAATCTCTGTGTAAGCACTTAATAATCTCATTATGATCATGCATCTTCTCCTCATTATATGTAGAAGATAATTATGGGTCTTCATAAGCTCCCCTCAAGCTGGATGATGACCATGCATCATTTCCTTAATAACAAGTATCTTTTAATTTAGAAATGATACCAACCAATCAATATTTCTCGATACTATACTGAGTCTCCTACATCCAAATTGTCTCATCAAATCTTATCACACCAATGTCCTGACCCCTAGTCTCCACCTAACTCTAATCATTTATGTGAGAATTAATTTACACACAATCTTCCATTAAAATAAATCTGAAATAAAAATATACAAAATATTAATTTCAATTAATTTTAAAAATTAGAAAAATTAAACTGACAATAATCCAACACAATCAACTACTAATAATCTCTCATGTTACAGGATCAGTGTAAATCATCTTAAAAACATTGAAATATATAACATGGGTACTCTAAACTACCTATATAAATATAATAAAAACATTTAACATTTAATTTATATAAAAATTCTTAAATAAAATAACTTCTCATATATCTATAATGAATACTAAATGTATGACTACCAGCTATATTTGTGACCTCCTATTTTTCCCAGTTTTACCAGCCTAATGATGATCTCTCATAAAATGTATCTCTTATCCATTATGAGGAAAATCCATCCCAAAATGACAGGATATATAATAAGGTCAATGAATATAGTAATATTGGTCAATAAATATTCATCCAAAATTCTCCAATGATCTCTCTCCTAGATTATTGAAAAATTAATGACAACGGTCAAAGAATACAGATCTCTGGTGACTCCGTGATAGGGTCCCTCATGTTATATTCAATAAGACACTATAAACCCTAAAAATAATTAATAATAAATTTATAATATCTAAATAAATTTGGATATAATAATTCTTTATTTATATATCAACCAATCACTAGTGGAAATATCACCTTTCCCAACGCTTCTATAACAACAGTTTGTAAAAACCATTGGTATAGGTCCCCTTTCCCAACGGTTAGGCCAAACTGTTGGGAAAAGTCCCCCATCAACAAACGTCCAATCTAGAATCAAATGAAAAAAGATGACCTATACCAACTGTTGTCAAAACCGTTGGTATAGGTCCTTTGATTTTTTATCCAATCTTCTTAGAGAGAACATTATATAAATAAAAATTTAAAATAATGATGATAATATAATATATATATATATATATTTATGAAATTATATTAACAAAAGTCGTGTTAGGTTAGTGGTTAGGTCGTCGAAAGATAAACTAGAGGTCCTGGGATCAAATCCCACCGATTTTTTTTTGAAATACATATACCAACGGTTTTATGGAACCGTTGGTATAGATTTTCATATTACTTATACAAATGGTTTTAAAACCGTTGGTATAGGACTATACCAACGGTTTTCCCAAAACTGTTGGTATAAACCTATACCAACGGCTTACTTCCCCACGGTTCTCCAAACCGTTGGTATAGGCTATACCAACGGTTTGGAGGCCTATACCAACAGTTCCAAACCGTTGGTATAGGGTATTTTTCCAGTAGTGAATGATAAAACATTCAATGGTAATGATCAATTGGAATCTAATCCCACATCAGCTATGGTCCGGAAAAATATTTTTTTATATTCTCACCCCTTATCCAAAAACAAAATGTGAAAAAAATGAAAATAAATAATAAATAAATTAATATATAAATAAATTATCTAAAATTAATTATAATTAAAAAAATTAACTAAAATAAACAACTTAAGATACCTCCACATGAGTGTTAAAATCAAGTGGTGGACGATTCATAGTAATAGGATTGAGAATCATCAATCTTATTAGACCATAACCCCTCCAACTTATTGGATAACTGGTAGAAGCCTATGGGTTGGATGATCTAGCCTTATGATGCTCATCAAGAAGAAAAGCCTCTTTGAGGATACAATTAATCGCATTATAATCATTTTCAACAATCTGAAGCATAAATATAATATTTCTTAGTGATAGTTGAAAATTTGAAATTTAATTTTAATTATGACTAGAACCAGCTAGTAATTCTATTATTATTCACCTTTATCTCCATATTTATACATGATAGTTCTGGTATATCTATCAACATGCAGGGAATAATTAATTTATATTAGATCTTCATCTTCATCATCTCTTGATATTTCAAATACATTTTTTATATCACTAGTATTATCAACTCTATCACCCTATAACAATAGGGTTTCTTCATCGATATCTATATCTATTCAAGTAAAACTTTTATTTATTGTTATCTCTTAAAATAATTTCAACTCTATTCACTTCCACAAAACCACATTTACTTTTCAAAAACTTATTTTCATTATATTTTATATTTATAATGCACCCCCAATAAATTAAATATCTTGAGGAGGCACAATAATTTGCATAAACATTTTTAAAATTTTCATGGGAAAGTACAAATGTTATGTTTTCTATATGAATGATTTTATATTTAATGTTAATGATTCCATGTTGTTTATGAATTCATAATCCTCTATAGGTATCACACTAATGGAATTTAAAACTTATTACATAATTCTACCCCAGATAACATAACTCAATTATTTCATCCATAATTATATAAAATTCACCTCCACTTTCACGGTAATGACATCATTTCAAGAAAACAACACTATTCATTATTTTTTTATTCAATATATGAGCATGTATGAAATCAAAAACCATTAACCACATATTCATTATAAGATTTAACAAATTTTTAGGGTGGTTTATTTACTAAACATAATATATTATCTATTTTATGATCATATTGAGATAGAAAAAAGATAAAAAACAATTTTCAATATAAAATTAATAAATTGATTTCTTATATCCAACCATAAAAATTTTACATTAGCAGTCCTTGAAACAAGTAAGAAATATTACTTTTTTGATGTTCTTCAAGAGTAGCTAGTGTAATTTGTGGGGCTTATTTCATGATATGATCCTAAAATAATCTTCAAATGAAATAAAATAAATTTATTAAAAAATTAAATAATAGGGGAAAGTATGAATCACTATATAAATTTTATAATTTCATCACCATTGATCATAACATATATATGATATTTTTTATTCATCATATGAAATCCCTCATTCATCAACTCCAACAAATCTATGGTTAGGCTAATTAAAAACATATTATTAGTGGCCTTTTGAATAATTAAAATTTCTCTCATTATCACCCATTTGATTATAATTTGAAGGATGTTCAGGTTGTAAAAAATAATAATGAAAAAAATAAATTTTATCTTAAAAATATTCTTCAACAAATGAACCTTCAAATTATAATATATTACATATATATTTATTCAATATATTCATGCACCACTTATTTGGCCACATCCATCAAAACTATACTAATCATTTACATTTTTCATCATGTGAAAAAATTAAAATTAAATTCTCCATTGAATCAAAGAAATATGGTGGAATTTTTATTCTAGTTTATATAAAATTCAGACAACATCTTTTTATAGCCTACTCATTACAACACAGTGTGATGTCCCTAAAAAAATGTCTCTGAAAAGAAATTATATTGTTTTCATCAAATAAAAAATCGATGAATTTAACAAAACTATAAGGATAATCAGAAGTATAATTTCCATTATAACATGAGAATCAAGAATTTTTAAAATGGATGTATTAACATTTTTGATACATGGAGAAAAATTGTAACTATAAACATCTGTTGACCATAAATACACAATCCACTGATGTAACAATGAAATTTTTTATTTAAAAACAATATATGTTTCCTTTTCATCATTAAATTCAATAATCTATCATTTTAAAATAACATTGGTTCTAGATGTACTAAAATATGGGAAAGATCTAATTGTGCCTTAATATTATCTTTATCCTTACAAGGTGTGTCCAAAACTATATAAAATATGTCATCAAAATAGTTCTTATCAATGTGAATGTCATCTGACATGTAATGTACCAAAAAATTAGACCAATATGAATGATTCTAAGAAATACTCAATTCAATCCAATTTTTATCATTCCTAAAGTTTTCTATTTTTTTAGATTATAGAAAGTATAATGGTAATAGTATATAATGAAGTAGTAAAATAGTTTAAATAAATATATTATATCATTATTTGGTATATCTATTTAAATTGAACCATTATTGAAATAATTGTTTTTCCTTTATAAATGATGGTCTATAGGAAGAAATTTGTGATGAAAGATAGAAAAACAAATTTTTCTTCTATTGATAAGAACATACTCTATTTTTTACTCACACAATAAATACATGGTTTTGGGCTATCTTTACTACATATAGATAACATTTGATACATTTTGATGTCAATAATAACCCAAATTAATGTAGTTTTCCTTATAAAAATTAGTTTTTTAGCATCGTCATATTTACGAACTCAATTATTCCATAATAAATTTAACTCATAAATTATTGCCTTCAAATTAACATTAATATTTTTTGGATATACTATAATTTTTAATTTCAAAATCAAATATGGTTCTTTTATCAACATTAAAAGATATATGTTTTACGGAGTAATAAAGATGGGATAATAAGAACATTGACTACCAAAATAACCAAAAGGATAAAAATCATTAATATAAAGACCCAATCATATGTTATGTTCTTTTGAAGAAAAATACGGATGTTCCTGACCAAAATTTTCCCTAAATCACTATCACATGGATTATTTAATATATTACAAGGGGAAATATTCATGTTTTTTAGGTTATAAAATACATTGTGCTTTGATACATAAATAACTGATTCAATATAGTTTTAAGTGTGAAATACCAGAGATGTTTAACGATAGCTATCCTAGAAATCCCATGATGTGACTCTTTATACCTCAACTATGCACATGTATGATAGTTAAATAACAATTCATTTTCAATATAATATAGGATGCAATCAATTGAACATGATTGGCTATTCTGATTACCATGGGCCAAATTACTTACCAACAACATTCTTTAATTGAAATTTATAAGAATCATATTTCCCTTAGATAACAGTTATTTAACCAAAGAGAATATTTGATCAAAATAGATATTCGACAATAAATTATCTTATTAAATATCTATAAATTTAGTAACAACTTCACATATTATTATATTTCAACCAGGATATAAGGCATCCTTAATAAACAATATTAACCCCAATAAATTAAGATGGATCTCACTTAAGAGTTGAATCATTATACTGAGTTTATTTTTGAAAAAAAGATGGACCAATAACCTCATATACTAAAGGTTAAAACTTTTATGAATCTCAAAAAAAATTATTTTTATATTCTCATGCTTTTTTTTCATCATGTTCATACAAAAAAATAATCCTTCTTAAATTTTAAAATGAAATTGATGAACCCCAACAATGTCAAATGTTTTAAATCTCCTCTGATCACATTTCTTACATAGACATATAATTATCCCTTCTAAAAAAATTCCTATCATGGTGATGAAAATTATAAAATAATATCAACAACCTCACAATAGACATCATTAATACTAGAATAGTTTGGATTCTTATGGTGATTTATCTAATCACAATCATTTATTAAAAATTGATATATACTTCCTTATTCCATATTTTTATAATAAATAAAAATTAAAAAATTATGTATGATTAATTTAATAAAAGGAATGGATTATACTAGAAAAAATAATAAAATCAAGAAATTATAAATTACTTTTTTACTCTTATCAAATATGAAAAAAATACAATTAATTATAATAAAATCTCAGAAAATTGAAAATAACTTAGAACTATTTCAAAATATCATTAACTACTGGTAATTAGAACTAAATATCAGAAATTATTATTGTCTAAAATCAATATTTAAAAGAAATATTATGTACTAATCATTATAATTTAATAAAAAATTTACCCATTAATACAAATTATCAGAAACTATTAGTTATTACTACTAATTCTCACTATTTATCGATAATTACAACTAATTATTAAAAAATGTTACTAATTATTTCCAATTATTACTAAATGTTCATAATTATTTTTAATAATAAATAATTATAACTAATTATTGTTAATAATGACTAATTATTATTAATTAAGATTAATTAATAATAATAACTAAAATTATTACTAATTATAACAAATTATTACTAATTATTGCTAATTATTACCAATTATTACAAGTTATTTCAAATTATCACTAATTATCACTGTTTATTTTTAATTATGATTATTTGTTAATAACTATTGGTAATTATAACCATTAACTACCAATTATTGGTAATTATTACTAATTATTCGTAATTATTAATAATTATTGGCAATTAATACTAATTATAGGCAATTATTACTAAAGATAATGAATTATTCTTCATTATTCCTAATTATTAATAATTATCGAAAATTATCACTACTACTACTAATCATTTTTTTTCATTTTCAAAAGTCGGTTTATGGGTTCCTGGTACCCTACAACAGATTCAAATACAACCACTTTCACCATTCCACTAAAACATCAAAAACCAATGGAAATGACCAAGGGACCATGAACTAATGCACAAGAACATCAGAAAAGCTGACCAAACCTCAGAAAGGGTTACCATGAACGTCCCCCGGCGCGACCATCAACACCGGACCAAATCCTCCCGTTGGAAAACTCCAGCTGAATTCACCCAGCCTTCAAGCGAAATGAAATGGACCTCCAGGAAGAATCCATCCACAAAGGACATCAAAGGAACCAAAATAAAAATAACAAGATCCTGACGTCGTTAGCACCCTGATCCGCAGACAAATCAGAAGTTCCACATTCAAAATTCAATTAAAAATCCAGAAACATTCCTCCAAAATATGTCAAATTCCACATCACCACAACTCAACAACACTGAAACCATCATCGTCGGAACCGTCGCACCACACCAGAAAAACCGAATCCTCTAGAAGCTCAAAACTTGAGCCAAAAAACAATTCACCCAAAATGATAATCATCCAAAACCACAGAGAACCATCACTAAAATCATGCTTGATGGTAGGAAAGAGTCAACCCTACCTCCGCCAAAGCACCACCACCGGATCGAATCACATCAGAGAAAATCATGAAACACCATAATTACTATTGGTTTTTAATAATTATTACTAATTATTAATAAGTATGAATAATTAGGCATAATTATTACTAACTTTTAATAATTGTTACTCGTGTTTATTAATTATTATTAACTATTACTAATTATGGAAAATTATTACTATTTATTACTAATTATGTTTTGTTATTTCCCATTATAAAAAATTAGTACTATTTATTATTAATTATTACTCGTTATTATGAATTATTATTATTTGTTAATAATTATTACTATTAGTTTCTATTTTTTTAATCATTACTAATTATAATAAATATTTTTGAGAATATTACTATTTTTTGGTAATTTTTATGATTTTTTGGTAATTATTTTTATATTTTTGTAATTATTACTAATTTTTTCCAATTACAAGTAATTATTGGTAATTACTACAAATTATTATAAATTATTGGAAAATTTTCGTAATTATCAGTAATTATTATTAATTATCAATAATTAATTTTAATTGTCAGTAATTTTTAATCAATATCCCTAATTTTTACAAATTGTCTATATTTTTAATATTTTTTACAAATTATCAGTACGTTGTGTACATTTTTACCAATTTTCTATATTTTTTGTTAATTTTTTACAAATTGTTGGTAATTATTTTCTAATATTTACTAATTTTTTTTTACTAATTATATGTAACTTTTACTACTAAATGATAAATATAAAAAATAATTTAATTATTATTACTCATTATTACAAATGATAGGTAATTTTAACTATTTAACGACAATCATTACTAGTTATTATCAACGATAACTATTTTTTAATGATTATTAGTAACCATTACTAATTATGTAACAAATATCTAAAATTAATATCAATTCCACCAAATTAATATTAATTTCAACTAATTACTACAAATTATAACTAATTACTAACAATTTATAATATAAAATAACATAAACAAATTAAAAATTATAAATGATTAAAATAAATACCTCAAAAATGAGACATTATTAGAATTAAAACAGTGATGCAATCTTGAATGTTTCAGGTAGCTATAAAAATTAAATTTTATGTAAAGATAATTCATAGAGAACATAGGAGAGAAATGAAAAAATTGAGATGGAAAATTATAATTGGGGCATATCAGGAGATTATATTAGTAGTGACTAACTATTTGCGACGATTTTTTGGTCGTAAATAGCTGTATTTTTAACACGTTTCGGTAGAAATAGTTCCTACCAAAAAAATATGTGGTAGAAACATATAAATTATTTATGATGGATCACGTCCCAAATACAACTTTGCGGACATGTTTTTTTCTATGTGAAAAATATTACATTCACAAATAACCCTTCCAACTATATGACACATAGTCATGCCAAAAGTATTTACGTCAAGAATCTTTTCCGATCACAAATTAAAAAAACTATTTGGGATGTGAATAATTTATCATCACAAATGATTCGAACATATCAACTATTAGTGATGGGATTCTGACCCATTACAAATCACATTTCACAAATAAACCTTTTCCCCATATTTAGTTTATTAAGTTGAGATTACTCTTCATCAATTTCATTGATCTGCTCTGTAATATCTCTTTAGAATTTATGTTCTTGAGGGCCTTCTTTTCTATACATAAATCAATTACCGGTACCTTTGAGTAAACCCCCACATGCCTCTTCCCACATCATTGGAATATTAGGATACTAATTTTTATTCTTCCTTTCATTTTTTCCTGTGAGTATCCATGAAAATCTATATATCTCTTCTTATCCAAGAAAACATGAGAATAATATGAGTCTCCAATTCTCATTTCCAACTTCAGAGTACATCCAAAAATCTATATATATATACCAATTCCATCTATATTTAAGTACAATATGTTTGGGGAATCGATTTATTTAAGAATACTATCATAGACTTCACTCATTACATGGAGTCAATTTTTCCCCCTCCCTCATATTTTTAATGATAGTGCACCATTGATCAACCACACCTTCATAATGATAAATGAGTAAAACTCCATTTTCATGCCTATATAACAAGTGAATGACCAATATATTTTCTAATTTTTAAATCTATTTCTCATCCATTTGTGGATTATAAGACCCACTAATAGAGTCATGGTGTTACAATATGAAGGACTAATTATAGATTTTTTCATTCCATGGTTTTCTAGGGAGTTTGGTATGATCCGAGTTATTATTTATATATTTAGAGATCAAGGTGAGAATTTCTATGATATTGTAAACTCCTTCTGGCATACCATTTTTTCTTTTTAGGAAAATCATTTAATTACCCCTCACACTCATTGATAACTAGATTCCTCCTACTTCAAAAAAATTAATAAAACCAAAAATGATAGTTTAAGCATAAAATAATAATAATTAGATTTAATGATTGTATGATAATAAAAAACTGAAACATGAGTTTCCCTAAATTATAAAACCTTAATATCAACTATGAAATTTTTATTTTGTCCTATATAACTGAAAAGACCCGGAAATTCCATGAATTTTTTTAAATACATGGGAATTTTATGACTCTGTGAATTTTTATGGTGCTTGATTCTGAGGCCCGATGTGCCCGGAATCAATTTCTGAAGTTTTGTTCAGGTACGTTTAGTAAACGTACGAGCGGGTTTTTATAACTTTTGAACTAGTGCTCAGAACTGAAATCTGAGGGCACCGTTGAACTCGCATCGCCGGTATTTGCATAAGAAGACTTTCACCTCGACGACGGATGGTTGAGAATAAAAGTTAGTTTTTGGATTTTTATAAACAAATTAATAATAAAATAAAGTGTGCAACACTTTATTTTATTTTATCCACCATGTGGAGGTTGGGTGGTTAAATTCTCCAAGTGGAGGTTGGAGGTGGGGGCCACAACACCTTAACCTCCTATGAGAGGTTATGGTGGTGGGGCCCACCCGAACATAACCTCCCTTGGGAGGATAATTTTGGTGGGGACTACCCAGGCTTGTACCCCCTTGGAACTCACCATTTAAGGTGGAGAAACTCCTTGACCACCCCTCACCTTAATGAAGCCCACTCCCTTAGCAATTAATGGTGCCACCCCCACCCCAATTAATTGTCAAATCCTATTTTTTGACTTTTGTGCCATCTCCCCTAATTAACTGTGCCAACGCATGTGAATTAATTAAGGGGAGCCTCTTAACATCCTCTAAATTAAATGTGACACCTCTCAGGAAATTAATTTGGTTGAGCCGGGTTAATTAATTTCACATTTTTGATTTGTTGTGCAAAAAAAAATAATAGAAAAACCATTCCTCTATTATTTTCGTTGGGAATTTAGTGGAGCTTGGGAGGATGAAAGATAGGGATAAAAGAAGTTCTCCCAATGAAGAACACTTCCAACGAAGAAGGTGAAGAACGCAGATGACGACTTCCTCCTTCGACTTCATCCCTCGGGTCCAACCAACGTGGAGTGTCTTCCACGGCCGACGCAGCTCAGAAGTGGAAGTGTGCGGCAGACGCAACGAACGACAAATTCATCTTCTTCCTGCAACTCCGTCAACGAACATCGAGAGGCGAATCAAAGGTAGGGGTTTAGTTTCTTTTAAGCTTCATGTTCTTCCTTCCATTAAAAATGAAGAATGAGGATGTTCATCTTTTACAGGTAGAATATTGTGCTTCGTTCTTGAGAAAAAATTATTACCACCCTAAACGCAGAGGGTGCATGCCAAACCAACGTGGCTCGACTCCTCTATCAATCTTGATTTGATTGACCTTTGGCTTGACGATGAAGCAAGAGGCAACGAAGGTGGCAACGATGAAGGCCGTGCTACCTGCGACCTCTGCGAATCGCGCTGCCCCCGCGGCGCACTAGTGCTCCCGGCCGAACACCGTCGGCCGAGGGGTGCCCAACCAGCCTAACCATGGCCTCCCAAAGCCCTGCCCAGCGTGCACCCCAGCCAAACCCACGGCATGCCCCGTGGCCTGCCCGACCCCACCAGCGCCCTGTCCGGTGCACCTGCACGCTGTCAGCACCCCCCGCGTGCTGCCCGACGCCCCCAGCGCCCTGCCCGATGCCCCTGCGCACTGCCTAGTGCCCCCACGCCCTACTTGTGCCCCCCACGCGATGCCCCATGCACTACCCGGTTCCCTGCTGGTCCCTGCCCGGTGCCCCCGCGCCCTGCCCGGTTCCCCCGCGCCCTTCCCGACGCCCCCACGACATCTCGGCTCCCTCGCGGCCACCCGGCCGAGCCGGTGTCCTGTCACCCTCGCAGTGCCCTGGCCGAACCGCCCAACCATGCCCTCCGGGGTGAGCCGTTCTGGGCCGCGCCCTCGCAACGCTCCGGGCCGAACTGGCCCCGAGCCCAGACCGGACCGCCCTCACAGTCCATTGGGCTGGGCCCAGTGGACTAGGCCAAAACATAGCGGGCTGACCGGGTTGACCCAGAATAGGTCGGCCCAGACTGGATTGGGCCAAGTCAGTTCGACCGGGTCGGACCTGACCCGGGCCCATTACTGCCCCTTTACTTTCTTTGGCCATATCTTTGTCACCGAACGTCCGTTTGATGAACCGTCAGCGGTGCCAGTATTCTTGGAGCGTAGCAGTCCCTTTGAGTATATCCCACTGTAGTTCGGGGTATAGTTGAGTTACGTTCAGGTTGGATCGTACACGAATCCAACCAGGCCCCCGGGACTAAAAGGCTAATAACTAACAGACCGAGCGTTCGATTGACACTTCGTATGTTGCGTTGAGACCCCTATAACGTGGCAGAACTTTGAGATACTTCTTTGTGGAACTTCGAAAAAGTTGGAGTATTTCCCAGTAGCTCATGGAATGAATCCTTCTAGTGATGAGCTGACAGAGTGCAGAGACCTAGTAGCTGGAAGACCTGATGACTACTTGACCAATTCGACTCGGAGTGATTTGACTAGCCCAGTGGGGAGCGCCTGGTAGTTGGAGACAGACCCACGGTAGAGGAGCGCCTGGTAGTTGGTGGCAGACCCGTGGTACTTGACAGGAGGAGTACCTTTGCTTGCTATTAGGGGGAGCGCCTAGTAGTTGGTGGCAGACCCACAGTGGAGGACCACCTGGTAGTTGGCAGCAGACCCACGGTACTCGATAGGAGGAGTATCTCAGCAGTCCAAGGTTAGTGAGAAGTGCCTTGATGTCACGATAGGCCCACTGTACTCGACAAAAGAGGAGTTCTCCAGCAGTCGTGGTTTTGATAATGAAAATAATGGTTTTAGCTGATTCAATGAATTTTTTGTTTTCCTCATGATTGAGATGGGTTACTAGATAACTTAGGTAAATGTATGGTCATATACCTAAGTAATGGTTATCTATTTATTTCATACTTTGTGGTTTATCCTTGTTGGATTTGTGATACCTTGAGGGTCTTGGGGTCCCTACTGAGTATTGTTATACTCACCCCAGCACGGGCTATGCCCGCACCTCATTGTATTGGTTGCAGACGACGGACATCGGTGACTGAGGTAGAGAGTAGCAGGACTAGATGGTACCTGGAGGTGGACCACTTGGCATGACGATACACGGAGCAGATGGACGGATGTGGAGTGCTGAGGAGGCCATCTGTACCTAACCTTCAGGTAGGAACCCTGGAGGACGACCCAATAGCTGCTTTAATTTTCTTCAATTGTACTTACTTTTTAGTTGTACTTGTACTTTCCCATTGGTATTGTATTTCCAGCCCCTTTTTCTTTCCAGCACTTCTTTTGTATATAGTTTTACTTAGTGTTCTGCTTCCAGTTGTGTACTATGTTTTGTTTTTTTACAGTTATAAAGGCAATGCCTTCCTAGATTAGGGATTTACGTCTTTGGTGCTAGTCTCTAGCCCCTGGCCTATGGAAGAAGGGATTGGGGTAGTCATGATATGGGCCCCGGGGGACGGGTCGTGAAAAATTGGTATTAGAGGAGTCGGTTCTACTACAGAACTTAGGACTCTGATATTTTTTTCTGTGAAGCAATAATGTTAAGGGTACTAAATGTGGTTTTCAGTTTAGGGATTCCATTGATGGTGCGGGTGGCCAACGTATCCATACACTAGGACCCTGACTTCTGATTTTAGACTCAATGCATGAAAACACTGATTGTGTGTGTGTTTTCAAAAGTTTTCTTTAAGTCAGCTCAACCAGGTCAGCTCACCAGGTATAATCTTTTGACTGTGTCGCATCTGTTTCTTTCAGGATGCCTCCCCGCAGATGACCAGTTAGAGCCCCGAGAGTCTTACACACTGACAGCCCACCGAGAAACGAGGCCTCGGGGCAGGGCCCCTTTCCAGCGGAGGCACCAGTGGTACTACTTCCCATTGGGCCACCGATGCCACTAGTCCCAGCAGTAGACATTGCATGCCTCTTGAGCGTGTTTCACAAGTTCCAGCGCCAGAGGCCACCCAGTTTCGGGGGAGAGACGGACCCACAGGTGCCTGAGGATTGGATGGAGGCTGTGGTGAGAGTCTTCGGGATAGTAGGGACACCATCAGACTTCATGGTGATCCTTGTTGCCTGCCTCCTTCAGGAAGCAGCAGACAGATGGTGGAGCCTGATGCTCCAGGTGCATGATGAGGCAACGCTACTATGGATGGACTTCAAGATCCTGTTTCGGGTGGAGTTTTTCCTATCCACCCTTCAAGTGGTGTAGATACAAGAGCTACTGTGTCTACATCAAGGTAGCATGACAGTTGCACAGTACTCAGCGTGGTTCACCGACCTCTTGTGATACTCCACTGATATGGTACGAGACCCATTCTTCAAGGCCCGAACCTTCGAGTAGGGGATCAGGAAATAAATCAGAGCTCCAATAATCTCACTCAGCATCCCAACCCAGGCGAGGGTGCTAGAGAGAGCCCTCCTAGTGGAGAGTTTCCTTGTTGAGCAGTCTCCAGTAGCGGGACCCACCACTAGCCGACACACAACATATTCTTCAGCAGCTAGCAGTAGACGGATGTCGCAGAGGTCCAAGAGGACCAGACCTATATGTGGATGACTGCACGACTCAGGATTGGTTGTGTGGGGCACCCAGAGTGGAGACAGATCCAGACATGCTAGGAGCGGACATTGTTACTCATGCGGCGGGCTTGGTCACATGGCTCGTGACTGTCTCACCTGTCATTCTGATGATTAGAAGATGGTTGAGGGACCTCCTAGGAATATACAGAGGTTTGAACGAGGCAGTCCGCAGGGAGGAGGTGGATGTGGAAGAGGAGTTGGACGTGCAGCTAGCAGTGGACGACGATACGAGGTGTTACCCCCACCCCCACCAGGAGGTCCACCCCGACCGCAGGGAGCAGGTGGATAGGGGAGAGCTCAGCTTCAGGCAGCCGAGTCCTACGATCACAGTTCTCCATAGATGATTCGAGGTATGATATTTTTCTACTCCACCTTAGCTGCAGTTATTATAGACATAGGTTACATTCATTCTTTCATTACCACATCCCTTTTTCGGAGCTCGGAGATTCCAACAGAGCGGTTGACTCAATCCTTACGGCTAGAGACTCCTACAGAAGCAGACTCGACGATTATGCACTGGTGCTGGTAGTGTGAGATTACTCTAGGAGGAGAGAACTTTGGCAGGGATCTCCTCATAGCGGTGTTGAGGACTTACGACGTCATCTTGGGTATGGACGGGTTATCTATAGTCCATGCTCAGATCGACAGTATTAGGCGAAAAGTGCGGTGTGTCCGCACAGATGGGACTAGGTTTACCTTCATCTATGAGAAGGGAACCATTTCAGCACAGGACAAACTTACTCATAGGAGGGTGTAGCTGATCACTCATCAGTTGGCTTGCCTTACCCTTGGAGCAGTTGATGCAGAGAGTCCTACTTATCCTGTAGTGGTGGACCAGTACACGGATGTTTTCCCTGATGATGTCCCAGGTTTACCTCCTCACAGAGAGATGGACTTCTACCTTGACATGTACCCTGGGACGACACCGATATCTACTCCATCTTATCGGATGTCTCCCGCTGAGCTTCACGAGCTGAGGGTACAGCTAGAGGACTTATTGGGGAAAGGGATTCATCTGGCCCAGTGTTTCTCCCTGGGCAGCCCCGATTCTGTTCGATAATAAGGAAAATGGGAGCTTGAGGCTTTGTGTTGACTACCGTCGCCTGAACCAGATGACCATGAAGAACAAGTACCCACTCTCGAGGATTGACGACCTCTTAGATCAGCTTAAGGGATCACAGTGGTTCTCGAAGATATACCTTAGATCAGGCAATCACCAACTCATAGTTCAAGATGAGGATGTGCAGAAGACGGCCTTCAGGTGTCGTTACAACCACTATGAGTTCTTGGTTAGGCCCTTTGGCATAACCAATGCTCCAGTAGTGTTCATGAGTCTCATAAATATGATCTTCCATCCTTACCTCGATCTCTTTGTCTTAGTCTTCATCGATGACATTCTAATATACTCGACTACTGAGGAGGAGAATTCCTACCATTTGCAGGTAGTACTGGACACACTCCAAGAACACCAGCTTTATGGTAATCTCTCAAAGTTCCAGTTTTGGATTCGATAGGTCCACTTCTAGGTACATGTCATCTCAGAGGCTGGAGTTGCAGTGGATCCAGTGAAGATTGAAGCGGTACTTGCTTGAGAGCCACCCAAGAGTGTGATGGAGGTGCAGAGTTTCCTGGGTTTGGATGGTTACTACCGGAGGTTTGTACCAGACTTCTCCAGAGTTGCAGCACCACTATCAGCCTTGAAAAAGAAGGGGAAACACTTTTTTTAGTCAGAGAGATGCTATCAAATCTTTCAAGAGCAGAGGATGAGGCTGACTAGTGCCCCCATCTTGAGGCTTCTAGAGGAGGGTGTAGGGTACGTAGTTTACTACGACGCATCAGGGACCAGAATTGGGTGTGTCCTAATGCAGGATCGAGTAGTGATCACATATGGTTCTCGACAGCTGAGATATCATGAGCAGAACTATTATACCCATGACCTAGAGTTAGCAGTAGTGGTCTTCACCTCGAAGATGTGGCGCCACTATCTAATGGGTGAGCATTTTACCATGTACTCTGATCACAAGAGTCTTAGGTATATCTTCTCTCAGAAGGACTTGAACCTGAGACAACAGCGATGGCTTGAGTTCCTCCAGGACTATGACTTTGAGATAGTCTATACTCCTTGGAAGGGGAACGTTGTTGCGGATGTGCTCAACAAGAGGACTGGTATATAGCTGCTAGGAAAAGAGACAGATTAGCTGGCTACTTTACAAATATCCTTTGTGGATAGATATGGAGAAGCCTATCTATAGTCTCTTACAGTCACTCCCCTACTTCTTCAGCAAGTCAGGGAGGCACAACATGGGGACACTGACTACAAGACATGACGTGCTCAAATATCCACAGGTTATGAACCTGATGGATTTTCTAAAGGTGGGGAGCATGGCATCTTCTTTAGAGGATGTACCTTGGTACCAGTGGCACTTCAGGAGGAAGTGTTGAGGGAGTTCCACACATCCCCTCTGACGGTACATCCAGAAGTGGCGAAGATGTACCAGGATCTTCGACGATAGCACTAGTGGCCAGGTATGAAGAAGGCGGTAGTAGAGTTTGTCTCACGGTGCCTCACTTGTCAGCAAGTGAAGGCATAGCACTAGGTAACAATAATATTGGTTCATCCTTTAGAGGTACCATAGTGTAAGTGGGATGGGATATCCATGGACTTCGTGACGGGTCTTCCACATACATCTAGGGGTTACGACTCGATTTGGGTGATCGTCAACCGACTCACCAAGTCGGGCCACTTCCTACCAATCAGAGAGCAGGCTTCGGTAGAGAGCTTGGGACGCCTCTATGTGTAAGAGATTGTGCGACTACATGGATTAACTTCAACGATTGTCTCCGATCATGATGCATGATTTAATTCTCGGCTATGGAAGGGGTTGCAGGAGGCTTTCAGGACACAGATTCGCTTGAGCACCGCCTTCCATCCTCAGACAGATGGTCAAACCGAGAGGACCATTCAGACCCTCAAGGACATTCTATATGCATGTGTCCTCGACTTCGGTCGTAGCTGGGAGGATCACTTTCCTTTGGTAGAGTTTTCTTACAATAATAGCTATAACTCCACCGTAGGGATGCCACCTTTCTAGGTGTTGTACAAGCGACCTTGCAGATCACCCTTGTGCTGGACAGACCCTGGGGAGTCAGCACTAGTGGGACCAGAGATGGTATGAGCTACCACTGATAAGGTGAAGATCATTCATGAGAGGATGAAGACTGCACAGAGCAGGCAGAATTCATATGCTGACAGGAGATGGAGGCCTCTAGAGTGTGAGGATGGTGACCACGTCCTTCTAAAGGTCTCACCTCGATGAGGTCTACGGAGATTTATCCTAGGCGGAAAGTTATCTCCGAGACTCATCGGACCTTTCTAGGTCTTCAGCAGAGTAGGTGAGGTGGCTTACCGCTTAGCTCTTCCACCTCAGTGGCACCGGGTGCACAACGTCTTCCACATATCTCAAATGAGGAGATACGTGCATGACCCTTCCCACATCATCGACCACGAAGAGCTGGACGTCGACGATGGGACAAACTTCACGGAGATTCTAGTGGAGATTGAGGATCTACATGAGTGGGTCATATGTGGACGGTCGATACCTCTGGTGCGCATTTTCTAGCAGCATGGGAACCTCCAGGAGAGCACATGGGAGTGGGAGGCTCAGATTCGTGCTTAGTACCCCCATTTGTTCCCATAGTTTGAGTTGTATCTTACAGGGACATAAAGCCCTGAAGTGGGGAGAATGTAAAGACATAGAAATTCCATGGAATTTTTTTTCTTAAATACATGGGAATTTTACGAGTCCGTGAATTTTTATAGTGCTTGATTCTGAGGCCCGGTGTGCCCAAAATCAATTTCTGAAGTTTTATTCAGGTACGTTCAGTAAACGTACGAGCGGTTTTTTTATAAATTTTGAATCGGTTCTCGGAACTGAAATCTAAGGGCACCGTTGAACTCACAGTGCCGGTATTCGCTTAATAAGACTTTAACCTCGACAGCAGATGGTCGAGAATAAAAGTTAGTTTTTGGATTTTACAAATAAAAAAATAATAAAATAAAGTGTACAACACTTTATTTTATTTTATCCACCATGTAGAGGTTGGGTGGTTAAATTCTCTAAGTGGAGGTTGGAGGTGGGTTCCACCACACCTTAACCTCCTATGAGAGGTTATGGTGGTGGGGCCCACCCGAACATAACCTCCCTTGGGAGGATAATTCTGGTGGGGACCACTCGAGCTTGTAACCCCTTGGAACTCCCCATTTAAGGTGGAGAAACTCCTTGACCACCCCTCACCTTAATAAAGCCCGCTCCCCTAGCAATTAATGGTGCCACCACCACCCCAATTAATTGCCAAATCCTCCTTTTTTAATTTTGTTCCGTGTCCCCTAATTAACCACACCAACGCATGTGAATTAATTAATGAGAGCCTCTTGACATCCTCCAAATTAAATGTGACACCTCTCGTGCAATTAATTTGGTGGAGCCGGGTTAATTAATTTCACCATTTTGATTTTTTGTTCTAACAAAATAATAGACAAACCATTCCTATATTATTTTTGTTGGGAATTTGGTGGAGCTTGGGAGGAGGAAAGCTAGGGATAAAAGAAGTTCTACCAATGAATAACACTTCCAACGAAGAATGCGAAGAACGCCGACAACGATTTCCTTCTTCGACTTCCTCCCTTGGGTCCTACCAACATGGAGTGTCTTCCACGGCCGACGCGGCTCGGAAGTGGAAATGTATGGCCGACACGACGAACGATGACTTCGTCTTCTTCCCGTAACTCTATCAATGAATGTCAAGCGATGAATCAAAGGTAGGGGTTTATTTTCTTTTAAGAGTTGTGTTCTTCCTTCCTTTAAAAACGAAGAACGATGATGTTCATCTTCTACGGGTGGAATATTGTGCTTCGTTATTGAGAACCAATTGTTACCACCCTAAATGTGGAGTGTGCTGGCCAAACCAACATGGACCAACCCCTCCGCCGATCTTGTTTTGATTGAACTTCGGCTTGGCGATGAAGCAAGAAGCAACGAAGGCGGTAACGAAGAAGGCCGCGCTACCTGCGGCCTACACAAATCGTGCCGCCCCATTGGCGCACCGGTGCTCCCGACTGAACCCCGCCGGCCGAGCTTCTCCCAACCCGCCTACCGACGGCTTCCTGATACCCTGCCCCACGTGCGCCCCAACCGCACCCGCGGCCTGCCTGGCCCCACCGGTGCCCTGCCTGGCTCCCCCGCGCATTGCCCCACGCACTGCTCAGCTCCCCGTGCCTTACACGCGCCCTCGCGCACTACCCCACACATTGCTCGGCCTCCCGGTGCCCTGTTGTGCCCTGCCCGGCACCCCCAGCACCCTGACTTGGCCTGCCCGACACCCCTACACCCTTCCCAGCGCCCTCGCTCCCTACCCGGCGCCCCGCGGCGTCCCGGCCCCCTCGCGGCCACCCGGCCGATCCGGTGTCCCAGCCCCCTCACGGTGCCCTGGCCAAACTGGCTAGCCATGCCCTCTGGGCCGAGCTGTGCCGAACCAGGCCCTCACAATGCTCCGGGCTGAACTGGCCCCGAGCCTGGGCCGGACCGCCCTCACGGTCTGCTGGGCCGGGCCCAGCGGACCAGGCCCAAACTTAGTGGGCCAACCCACCAAACGGGCCGGGTCAGACCCAGTAAGTCTGACCGGTTCGACCCAAACCGGGTCAGACCAGACTGGATTGGGCCGAGTTGGTTCGACTAGGTCGGACCAGACCCGGGCCCATTACTGTCCCTTTACTTTGTTTGGTCATATCTTTGGCACCGGACGTTCGTTTGACGAACCGTTAGCGGCGACCATATTCTTGGAGCGTAACCATACTTTTGAGTATATCTCACTGGAGTTCGAGGTATAGTTGAGTTACGGTCAGGTTAGATCATACACGAATCCAACCAGGCTCCCGGGACTAAAAGGCTAATAACTAATAGACCGGACGTCCGATTGACGTGACGTCTGTTGAGTTGAGACCCCTATGACGTGGCGGACCTTTGAGGTACTTCTTCATGGAACTTAGTAGAAGTTGGAGTATTTCCCAGTAGCTCGTGGAGCAGATCCTTCCAGTGAAGAGAAGACAGAGTGAGGAGACCTAGTAGCTGGCAGACCTAATGACTGCTTGGCCGATTCGACTAGCCCAATGGGGAGCGTCTAGTAGTTGGTGGCAGACCCACAGTGGAGGAGCTCCTGGTAGTTGGAAATAGACCCACGATACTTGACAAGAGGAGTACCTCTGTAGGCTATTAGGGGGAGTGCCTGGTTGTTGGCAGCAGACCCACAGCGGAGGAGCGCCTGGTAGTTGGCAGCAGACCCACGGTACTCGATAGGAGGATTACCTCAGCAATCCATGGTTAGTGAAAAGCGCCTTGATTTCACGATAGGCCCACTGTACTCAATAGAGGAGGAGTTCTCCAGGAGTTGTGGTTTCGATAATGAAAATCCTGGTTTGAGCTGAGTCAATGACTTTTGGGTTTTCCTCATGATTGAGATGGGTTACTAGATAACTTAGTTATATGTATGTGAATATACCTAAGTAATGGTTATCCATTGATTTCATACTTTGTGGTTTATCCTTGTTGGATTTTGTGAGACCTTGGGGGTCTCGGGGTCCCTACTGAGTATCGTTATACTCACCCCTACATGTGTTATGCCTGCACCTCGTTGTGTTGGTTGTAGACGACGGACATCGCTGACTGAGGCAGAGTGTAGCAGGACTGGACGGTACCCAGAGGTGGACCACTCAGCGTGATGGTACACGGAGTAGACGGATGGATGTGGAGTGCTGAGGAGGCCATCTGTACCTACCCTTTAGGTAGGAACCCCGGAGGACGACCCAGTAGCTATTTTACTTTTCTTCAGTTGTACTTACTTTTCAATTGTACTTGTACTTTCCTGTTGGACTTGTATTTCTGGCCCCTTTTTCTTTTCAGCACTTCTTTTGTATACAGTTTTACTTAGTGTTCTGCTTCCATTTGTGTACTCTGTTGTGTTTGTTTATAGTTATAAAGGCAATGCCTTCCTAGTTTAGGGATTTACACCTTTGGTGCTAGTCACTAGCTCCTGGCCTATGGAAGGAGGTCTTTGGGTAGTCATGATACGGGCCCTAGGGGACGGGTTGTGACAATAAATTTGGGTTAATCATGGTTTATTTTAATTTATATCCTACTTTTATTTGTATTTGAATCCTAAAAAATTTATAAACCCCACTTTTTTATAGTAAGAGGTGTCCTAAGATCAACATATATAAATATCATATGATTTTATCTCAATATTCCTTACATATCACAATATATCAAACTGTAAATACTAAAGAATTTGTGTATTTAAAGACTATAAATTATCAAAATATTTTTATACCATTTATAAACACTTCCCATAAATATTCATTACCCAAGATACCCATAGAGACATATCATGTATAATATTCTTCTTTAAAACTCAGTGAAATGAAATCATATATAAGGATGATCTTATATTCTCATAAAAAGAAAACATGATAGAAAGAAACCTTGGATCATAATCAAACAAAAGATAAATGTGTGGTTATAACAATATAATTAATGTGTATGGACATAACACAATAGAATCATACCAAACAAATCATAGATCATAAATTGTGGTTCATGTCATTTGAATATTGGAATAACATAAGACATTAGTATGAGAGTGTGGAAACTTGATTTAGTAATCAGGAAATATGAAAACATAGATAATGATAAGAATATGGCACATAAATAAGCGTAGAAAATCATTTCCAATATTGAGGATCAATACCAAGTCCATTACAACATAGTTGATAAATTCTTATAGTGGATTGGGTTCACCCCACATTTCCATAGACATATTGTAAAGAGTCTCATAATTTATTTGGTTTACTCTATATTCCCATAAATTTCATCCCATGAGATATAAAATGACACCCAATTCTTTGAATAGTGATATATTTTTAGAACCACCAATCACATAATGAAATAAATACACATTTTTGTGTCGTATGAACATAAAATAATTAATAATTCCATTATAACTTATTTTACAAGTGAAAATAAACATATTTCCATAAAAGTTACACATGAAATGATCATATGACATCTAAGGAAATAAGTAAAATAGTATAATTAGATAATATCATCCTTGATGAAAAAGAGGAATTATAGGATGATTATATATATGGAAAACACATTATAATAATATTATTAAATGTCCTTAAAAATGAGAAGAAATGTTATTTGAGTTTTTAATAACATTTATTTCAATACGGAAAATTTTCAAAATAATGATAATAGTCATAATATTTGAAAACACTAAAAATTTTAAGATGAATATTATTTACAAAAATAAAAAAGATGGTAGGAAAAGGATTTCATTCATATAATGCTATAAGTGAAGATCACTTTCACAATTTTTTAGAGAAGGTAAAAGATGGTGTAAAATGAAAGAACTATAAACATTAAATGGTGAATGATTTCAAAATAAAATTCAGTTTAAATAGAAAAAACCCATTCAGAATCATATAATTATAGATAAGGACATAAATAAAACAAAAATATATAATATATATATATTATACTGATTACAATAAAAAAGAAAATAGAATGTCGTCCCCAATTACAAATTTCATTTTAGTTTAGTTTTTAACAAAATTGAGATGAAATGGTATGATGGATTGTAAACTCCATGAATAACCATATGGGAAAAAATTAATATCTTTTATATTGATGAATATATAGTTTTCTTAA
Source organism: Viscum album (assembly GCA_963277665.1). Taxonomy (NCBI): domain Eukaryota; kingdom Viridiplantae; phylum Streptophyta; class Magnoliopsida; order Santalales; family Viscaceae; genus Viscum; species Viscum album. Next base: position 2,106,613,866 of record OY728122.1, on the reverse strand, counting down.
ATGGTAGTTCAAACATAAAATAGATTGATTTAAAAAACATTTGGTAAATAACCCCTTACCGTTACTCCCAACTCCCTTCAAATTGATCAACCTTCTATATAATAAATATAACCATATTAATTACATATTTATGAATATTTTCCATATTTATTACATTTGGAAGTCATAAATTATAATTATTTATTAAAAATATATTAGTCAGTTATCATTTATTTTAGTCATGTAATGTAATTGATTCTAATTTTCTCATTCAAGTATTATAATGGGGATATTAATCCTCATTCTTTGATACCAATTTAATCATTCCTACATAAGTTAAGGTAAATGAATTATTTTTTTTCTAATGATTTTAGTAGTCTCATGATCATTTGATGGATGATATGGATATGGTTTGTAATGGAATCCACTAATAACATTTTTTGGATTCTTTACTATTAAGAATGACTTACATAATATTGATCATTCTTTTTTCCCATGATTTATGAACTGTATTAATAATATAAATTTGACATTACTACCATATATTAAAATTATTTTTTCATGGTATTAATTCATGTTGGAAATGATGAAGATAGTATAGCATCATTTTTATATGTGGTTTAATCAACTCAAATAAGAACATGTTATACAAAAAATGTACCAGAGTATAGAGGTATATAATATTAATATAATATCCTTAGAATCGTGTTACTATAAGATAATTACAGTTTAGAATAATATTCAAAAATGGTATAGATAATATGTTAATTGGAAATGATTTTAAATAACTTTTTACCTATATGATTACAATTTTTCTCAATACAGGTTCCTTTAAAATGAATAATTTTGGATATCATCATTAAACTAGAATATATAAAAAAATTAAAATAATTATTTTGGATAGATAAATGAGTATAGTTTTAAGAGATAAATGAATGTTTTAGGTGATTTTGGGTTAAATAAGGGTTCCTTTTATAGGTGTGTAATTGATTGATATTTCTACAAATATTCATTCCTTAATATATAATGTTATCAATTGAAAATAAAGGTGGATAAAAAGTGAAAAAAATGGATACCTATCATGAATCCCATTATACACATAAAATTGAGATGTGGTTTCATGATCATTTTACTCATTACTAGTTAGTTTACCCCTTTTACCATAGTTTACCTTTATAATGGTAACTCAATTTTTACCATGGTAACATACTTTTATTCCTAAAGATAACATCTACATTTTTAAATATTTCATTGTCTAGTATATATTGATAAAATTCAATTAATCTAATTATATTTTAAAATATTTTACTTTTATATTTAAATTTAAAAAATAACACATATTTATATTTATATGAAAAAAAATCATAAAAAATATATTTTTGAATATATGGGATCATAATCATATTTCATAATAATTAATATGTACAAGAACAGTAAAATTGTATTATACATTAATACAATATAATATATAAACCATTTAAAGTGGTAAATTATATTTATTAACATAAAAACCCCATTAGAAAATAGTTTTTTAGAAAATACCAATTTTAATATTAAATAATTATTTAAAAATCCAAATGAAATTAATTATTAATATTCAAACAATTTAATTTTATCAATATTTTTTCTAAATATATTTCCTGGAAAATTATAAATTCAATAAGTCATTATTTAATAAAAAATATGTAAAACCTAAAAAATATATTTTTATAATAAAATATATTAACTAAATATTAATTTTATATATCATTCTAGATATATTAGTTATATTATTTTCAATGTTTTACTAAACACTGTATAACATCCATAATTATAACTACACCATATCCACATTCTCAAAACCTGGTTCATAAAAAATAAACATTAAATTTATGGATTGAAACCATAAAATATGAACCAATTTAATCATAAAAAATGTAAATTATCAAATGGAAATATTTGATCACTTACATGCCTAAGGAACATTTAAGTTTATTGGTTTAGATTATTAGGAAAACCTCTTACATAACAATACCCGTGTCTTTATGTGAGCATTATTTTTCTAGATTTAGTCTTTATCATTTCACCTACTTATCCTTAAACCGTATAAAAAACATAAAATTTTTTATGATAAAAAAATGATCAATAATTGACATAATAATAATAAATAAATCTATTACCCCTCTTAGAAACCATCAGGTCATAAAAGAGAGTTTTCCTTTAAACGTATAATTTTTTATCTCAAATAATCATTTACATACACATGAAATCATCTATAATACCCAATTATTTCTCATAACACACTTTATTAGAAAACATAAATTAAAAATCATAATTATTATAATTACATATAAAATAAGAATCCAAGAAAAAGTTTTTTTTAAAACAATTTTACCCTAAAATGGAATAATCCTTCCTTTAAAACAAAATATCATTAAGATACCTTTTGAAATAAAAAAAATCCATGAAATCTCATTATAAATAATTAAAAGTTTATTTATGTTCCTTTGTATATCATCTTCATATAACCCTTATAAAAACCCTTATAATTGAAATAACCTTTAAGACCGACATCCAAAAATATCCCAGAGAACGTAATCATTATCCCTTGCATTTGATAGCTACACAGAGCTTACTCAACCACCAAACAATTTCAAGGATTGTAAAATGTTTAGAACATATAAAATATTTCATTTATATCATTAAACTCATAAATATATACTTTTTAACCTATAATAAAAATCATTTTCATTCTTTGCATTATATAAGGAAAATATCATTTTCTTTTGATACCTATAAAAACTAAAAATACGAAATTATTGAGAAAATTAATTTCATAAAAAATATCCATTTAAAAATGTAATTTAATTTTTAAATTTAAATAAAATTTAATTATAGTAGTAAAGTCCATTCATGTAATATACATTAAAATATGACATTACTTTTTCATTTTTTCTAAATAATGTGACAACTTTTTATATAAAATGTGTAAAGAGATTCCTTTTGAAAAATGTTGAAATAAAGTAAAATAGAGAAATATGATTTCATTATTAATTAAATTATTTAAATATAATTACATTCATAAAAATGATATTTAATAATATGGATAGGGAATAAAATGACTTAAAAAATAAATATTTAAAATATTTAAAATGTTGTTTTTAAGTTAAATTGTCCCCAAGATTGTGATTCACTCATCATGTATGTTCCTTATATTCCTAAATAATAAACAAAATTTTATTATTTACTTGATTAATAAAACTTTTCAATTTTTTAAATACTTTTACTTTATTTATTACCACATGGTATATAATTACTCAATCAATTAATTTTATATTGGATGTTTTGAAGATATTCAGATCATATGTGCACAATGAATATTATAAGAAGATTGTGGTCAAAGTGGTTATTATTCCATCAAATACAGAATAAATATATTGAATTATTTCTCATTTTTATACCAAAATTAATATTTCAAAACCATCCATGAATAATGGTTATTAAAAATTCACTATGTTATGATAATGAAGACGGTAGGTCGTACCTGCACATTAGTTACGTTTCCATTTATCAATGATCATGATGGGAAGAAATTAAGTGTTATTTAATCATTATATAATTATAATTATATCATAAATATAGTATTATACCATTATATAATCTTATATATCATCCATATGACATTGTGAGTAAAAATGATTCACATATCTTCATGGAGGTGGTAGTCTGTACATATACACAAACGATGTTATCATTTTTCAATGATTGGAAATGTAAGAAAATAGATAATATATTAACTTTATAGAATAATAAATATTTAAAAAGTATTATATATATTAAATAATTCATTATAACTATTTTTCAGAGGTGTTGATGGAAAATGCATTACATCTGTTCGTGAGTTGATAGTATGTTTGTAAACATGAATGATATATTGTTTCCCATTTCATAGACCATAGAGACTAAAATTGGTTATTAAATTAATATAAAAACAACTAAATGTATGTAATATACTAATTTTTTTATTTTATAAATTTTTAATAAGATTTTAAATAGGCAGAAGAAGAAATAAAATGAAAATGATCAGTTAATAAATATACCTTCTCTTAAAAAACCTCTATTTTAATACCCTGTAATTCCTATAAGGTGGAATTATAACCAAATAAAATACCACTAGAATATGTGAACATTTTTTATAAATGTTTTTGGGTTGGTCCTATCAAAACCGAAGGGCTCTTAAAGTGTAAGGTGAATAGAAAAGGGGGGATCCCTTTTATAAGTGATGGAATGGAATTCATGGATTTTTTAAAATATTAACTGAATATAAATTATTTTTATTATTCAAAGGTCTCTAAATTTATATAATTAAAAGATAGAAGGATTATTAGTATTAATCCTCTAACATAATAAAAATTGGCCAAATTTTGGTTTTTTTACTCTTATATCTTTTATTAAACCCCCCCTCCCCACACACACATTACCCATTTCGACTATTACCAGGATATCAATATTTTTTTTACTCTTTAGGGGTTAAAAAACTTACTATAAAAATAATAATTTAACATAAATGGATAGTGTATTATAATTTAAATCTCCACCCATTCACTTGGCTAAATGTATTATATTTATGAATTTTAAATCATCTAATAAAATATTGTTTATTAAAAAATATCGTTATTGTCATTTTTGTAAAATGAGCGAAATATTATAAAATAATAATTTTACAACTCATTTAGAATATTTACAGACTAAAAAGAATTAAAATATAATTATTTTATGGTATTAATTTAATCATATAATCAAATTTTCAAAACATTATGTTTTATTTTTACCCATATATTTTGGTTAATCCCTTTGGGTAACCAATTGTAACATTAACTTTGTTAATGAATTTTTCAATATTAAAAGGTTATAATTTTACTTATATGAAGAAAATTAGATCATAAATGACTAAAAAAACAAATTTTCATACATTTATCATCCTTATTTTCTACTTTCACGATTTTAATAATTTTTAAAAAATTAAATAAAATATTTTTTGATATAAAATACAATTTTTTTATTTTTTATAATATTCACTTGAAATGACATTGAAACAAAATAGAAGTAATGAAATTCGAATATAAATAATTCACACAACCCTAATAGGTAAATTTTATATAAAAAATTTGTGGGACATATAAAACAAATCAAAAATATTACATTCAGTTTTTTTAAAATTATTTACATGATTTTTCGACTTCTTTCACAAGAATTGTGTCATCATTATGTAAGAATTTAATTTAATTATAACATAACTAAAATTTAAAACTAAATTACCATGATAAAATTTTATTTATATTTAAAATTAATATTTAGAATTGAACATAGGTTCATTTTATCTGTTTAAAAATAGTATTCTTATTAAAATAAAGATAGTGACATTTTTTACATTATATTTACATAAATAATATAAATTTTATAATAATGGTAAAGCAGCTAGAAATTTCCACATTTTCAAATCAAGGATAGTCATGGTTTAATAAAACATATCCAAAATAATATATACAAATTTTAGTGATCTTTTTAGTCCTTATCACATTATTTTTAACCTTAGTTACATGATTTACCCATACTGAGGAGAAAAAAATAATACAATTAAAATTCATAATGTGAATAAATAAAAGATTACTTTTAAAAAAAATTGGAACTACTGATTCTAAATATGAAATCCATTTTTCATGTTTCAATTTCTAAAATTGGAAGAAACCAATTTGATATTAAAATGAATAATTCAATAAAAAAAGTTTAAAAAAAAAAGTGGTTTCATGCCCAAAAAAACATATAACCAAATAAAGTATAATAATTATTCCTATATATTTAATTACGTTATTTATAATTATTGGAGACTATAATTACCTTAAGATATAATTGGAAATTTAAATTACGTCATTGATTGAAAATAAATGATATTTTAAAAAAATGATATATTCACTGGAAAATCATTCTTTTCTAAAAAACCCAATATTTATTCCTAACCTATTTTTGAGATGTTGACTTCAAAATTTTATCTTTTTATATAATACAATTTCTAAATGTTCCAGAAATAAATTATAATATTTCATCACAAAAAAAATAAAACCATTTTTTGAGAAAAATTATTTTTGAAGCATAAAATGACTTGAATAAAAATTGAGTTCCAATTAAATATGTTTTAATAAAAATTGAGTTCTAATTAAATATTATTTAATAACCCGTTTCCACCCAGCATAGTGGAGAATGACATGGTCACCCATACAACGCTTCAAACGTATCCATATGTATGGATGCCTGATAACTGTTATTGTACGAGAACTCAACCAACGACAAGTGCTCCTCCCACGAGCCACCCAAATCCATGACACAATCCCGCAACATATCCTCCAAAGTTTGTATCATCCTCTCAGATTAACCATCCATCTGAGGGTGATACGTCGTGCTCATAGTCAACTATGTCCCAAGGGCTTGCTGTAAGGATTTCCAAAAATGATATGTAAACCACGGATCTCTATCTGATACAATCGAAACTGGAACACCATGCCTCTTTACCATCTCCTAGATATGGATTTTGGACAGATCCTCCACCATATGAGATTCATGAATTGGAATGAAATGGGATGACTTTGTTAGCTGATCCACTATCACCCAAATGGCATCGTTATTTCTGACCATTCTTGGGAGACGTGTAACAAAATCCATTGCTATTTTCTCCCACTTCCAAACTGGGATTGGTAAAGACTGCAGCATTCCCGCTGGCCTCTGATGCTCTACCTTGACCTGCTAACAAGTCAAGCATCTTGAAATAAACTCAGCCACACTTATTTTCATACCAACCCACCATAACTGTGGTTTCAACACTTTATACATTTTATGAACTCCAGGATGAATAGCCCACCTGGAATGATGATACGCCCTGAGAAAATCCTCCTGACAAGCAACTGGTACAACAATCCGATTCCGAAAATACCAAACTGAATCTCCATTCAGTTTCCAACACTCAATAGTCTCCCCACCATTGAGTATCGAACTCTTGGTCACACACTGAGAATTAGATATTTGTGCCTCTTTAAATAGGCCAACCAAGTCAGGAATCAACAAAATCGTAAAAAAGACCGCTCTATCGCCCTAGTCCTCACATTCCAACCACATGTCAGCTATAATTGACATCAACTACCACTAGTCCGATGTCTGTTTCACCACTTGAGCATATGATTTTCTACTTAATGCATCTTCCACTGAATTTCCCTTACCCGGTGTGTACATCAAGTCAAAATCAAACATCTGTAGATATTCCATCCATCTCATTTTCCTCAAGTTCAAATCCCTTTGTGAAAAAATGTGCTTCAAGATCTTATGATCTGTATATACCATGAATTTCTCACCAAAGAGATAATGAAGCCACACTTTCAAAGCATGGACCACTACTAACAATCTCAAATCAAGAGTTGGGTAGTTCTTCTCATGAACCCTCAACTGTTGTGAGCCATACGCAACCACATGATCCCCTTTCATGAGAACTCACCCCAACCCTGATCCCGATTCATCGCAATACACCACGTACCATTTTCCTGGTTCTGGAAAAACCAAGATTGGTGTTGATGTAAGGAGACCCTTTACCTCTTCGAAACACTTCTGACACTGTTCATTCCACTGGAATGGAACATTGTTTCTTGTCAAAGCTGTCATCGATGAAGCCAAATGTGAAAAATCACAAACAAAATGTCGATAGTACCCAGCTAGACCAAGGAAAATCCATACCTCAAACACATTCTTTGGTGGTTTCCATGAGATAACAGCCTCTATCTTTTCTAGATCCACTGAAACTCCCCTTTAAGAAATCACATGGCCAAGAAAATGGACTTCCTATATCCAAAAGTCACACTTTGAAAATTTGGCATACAACCGATGATCCCTCAAGATCCCCAACACTATTGCCAAGTGCTGCTCATGCTCCACCCTTATCTTTGAATACACCAGAATATCATCTAGAAACACCACCACAAATGAATCTAGATATCTCTAAAAAAATCAATTCATCAATTCCATGAATACTGCTGGTGCATTCGTTAGACCAAAGGGCATAACCACATATTCATAATGACCATATCTACTTCTGAAAGCTGTTTTAGGAATATTGTCCTTCCTCACCCGCAATTGATGGTATCCCGACCTCAGGTTGATCTTGGATAACCACTGGGTTCCCCAAAACTGGTTGAAAAAATCATCAATTCATGGAAGTGGATATCTGTTCTTTATCATAACTTGGTTAATTCGACGATAATCAACACAAAGCCTCAATGTTCCATTCGCCTTTTTCACAAACAACACCGGTGATGCCCCTAGAGACGTGCTAGACCGAATAAACCCTTTGTTTTCTAACTCTTCCAACTATACTTTCAATTCTTACAATTTAGTAGGTGACATCTGGTAAGATGGAAGTGATATAGGATTGGTCCCTGGAAGGAGATCAATTGTAAACTTAACTTCTATTACGGGAGGTAACCTAGATAATTTTTCGGGAAAAGCATCCATGAACTGATCCACCGCTGTCGGAAGAACACTCTGCTCAATACCCTCTACTGATTCCAACGACAACTCCGCCAACTGGTACAATAATGTGCCTGCTGTTGGTTCCAACAAACTCGTTGCACCCTCCCCTTAATGCCTCTCTCCTCTAAAGATATGTCTAACGCCATCGTGTGTCGTAAAAGCAATTTCTCGTGCATTACAGTGGATGTGGGACTTAAACACCACCAGCCAATCCATTCCCTAGATTACATTATACCATTCATATCAAGAATTGAGAAATTCCACATTAGCTCAACCTCACCCACAATGATACAACATGCTCTACATAAAAAGGCTCGAAAGTCTCTTCGACCTAGAGGAGTTTGAAGTTTCAAAACCAAAGGCATCATTTCTATCCTTAAACCCAGCAACCCAACCACACGTGAAACAATAAAAGAGTGTGAGGTACTCGTATTAAACAACACTTGCATTAAGGTATAATTTAAAAGAATAGTACCACGCACTTTGGATGGTCCCAACTGATCATCCACCACAACTTTCTCGGCTCCGAACAACGCATTGGGTTCCACACTCTGCTCTTTATTGCCCTGCTGAGGAGTTGTGGTGTTCCGAGAATCACCATAACTGACTTTGCTCTACTGAGGAGGGGTATGATGCAGTCCCCATACCATCAAAGCATACGAAGTCTGTGATCCCTGAGGAGTGTCAATCCCACCCGACCTTGGAACATTCCAACAATAGTGTAGAATATTCCCCATCTGCTTGTAATTGTTACATGCTTGAGGTTGTGTCATACACTCCCGTTTGATGTGTGCCGTGGAGCCACACTGAAAACATCCTAGTTTGCTCTAGGTATTCGGAGGAAGATTCAACGATCCTACCGTCGGATTATGTGCCATACCCCCACCCTGGGAATAAGTGTCCCTCCTCTGCTTGAACCCAACGTTAGAGTTCCCACTATTCCCCATGGGTACCACCATGCTTCCTCCGCTCGGAGCTCCCAACAGATCCCACTCATCCACCGATGCTTGATTCACCATATCTGTGTAATCACCAATATACAACACTGCTATTTTTGAATGGATATCTTGCCTTAACCCCGCTTCAAATATCCTTGCCTTCAATGACGTGTTACCCTCCACCTCGGGTGAAAACCGCACTAAAATCATAAACTTAGCTGCATATTCCGTCACAGACATATGCTCCTACTTCAGACTAAAGAAATCATTTGTGCGCTGAATTCTAAACATATGTGGGTAGAATGTTTTATTAAAAAATTCCTCAAAGCCTTCCCACATCATACCTTGGCCCGTCCCCACTTGGAATACCAACTCCCACCACCGAAGATCAGGATCCTCAAGATTATACATTTCTAGCCTTACTTTCAGCTCTACCAGCATCCCCAAGAATTCGAAAATTCTATTCATTCTGGATAGCCATGCCTCTGCCCTTTCCAGGTCCAAATCACCCCTAATGACGGGTGGATCCTGCCTCTTAAACTGAGCCGCATAATCAACATGCTTTGTCTCTTCCACTCTATTCACACATCACACCACTTGTAAATCTTTCACTATGCTCTGGACTAACTATTGGTACACCTAGGGCTCAGGTGCAACCATGTTCTCATCGTCCACTTTCGGCTGGTCTCTATGACACCTACCCAGTGCCATTTCTATAAATAGAAAACAAACAACCATGAGTCTCAATTTGGTATACATCAAGAATTCCTATTTCACATCACATTACACAACACTATCACAACGAGGCTTTCCACCTTTCCAACTTTTCCATGTTTCACCATTTTTGAAAATCATACCATTTTCAAAATACCAAATTTATTCACATTACAATTTCAAACATTTGAAAAACCATTTCTCAATTTATCCCATAAATCATTATGCCCAATGAAATATTCATCCTAAAGGGAAGTCATCTCTACCATATATGACATGCACATATCATTGTCTACACCCACAACAATAAGATTTCCAATGCCTATAAGTTTCTCCAAAACACTTATGTACCCAACTCCCTGGTAAATTGAAGTTCAGCATAAAAGGGTTAACTACGTCCTTTTATGCTATACATTCCAAGATCCGACATTCCTATGCCTTGCTACCATCCTAACTCAAGGAATATACCACAATGAATGTGAAATCCAAATCTGAGAATCAACTCCAAAGGACTGAACAATCTGATACCACTTGTAACACCCTGCCCCTACCTCATTGGTCTAAGGAGGCGGTGAGGGTTACTTGGCCTTAAGCGACGTTCCCAAGGTTCCAATGGATGGAAATAAATATCGAGAGCTTCAAGGAATAGTGGGGAATGATTTTCCCTTAAGAAGATCACCCAAATCAACCAACCAAAAATGAAAGATGCTTGCACTATCAAACCCAACCATATGATACTAACCATGTCATCACATACCCCAAAACCATTCAACTAGACATGTCCACAAAACATCAGAGTACAAAGCGAAAACTAAACAGCAGAACACCACGAGCCATGACACCACCATAGCTCCACACTAGGGTCCAAGCTCCAAGCACCACCAACACATCTGAAGCATCATCACGAACCACTAGCAATGAGATGCCTTACCTTTACCTATATCCCGGTACACAACATCTGCAAAGACACCAAAGTTCCAAAGCAGGGGGTGAGTAAAACTACTGAGTAGGTTTTCCACAAATGACTTCCCTACACATTCCACTAGGATAAAACCATTAGCACATTTATATAAAGCATTTTATATAAAATAATCACAAGTGCATCCATTACCATCAGCTAAACACACCCTTACTGAGCTATCTTTCCCAAACCAAGTAAACCCAGGGAAATCCAAACAATCATGTCGTAAGTCAAACATTCCACACAAGGAAGCCAAATCAACCATGCCACAAGAAAATTACATTTTTCACATTTCACTCACAAGCCCCATCTACAATCATCACCAACCAAGCATAGAACATATCACGGTGGCACTCCCCGTCCAACCCATTCATTACCAATCTACTCAAGTGGTACTTATCGCCCACTTGCTATTGATAGTGGCCCTTCCATCCACTATCCATCCCCTTTTTATAGTGGTACTTCCTTCCCACTTTCACAACATTCAAACAATCCATCATAACCGATCATATATCACATCAAGGCCATAACAACATGAAATCAACCATTTCCATTACATGCCAATCCACTTCAATAAATCAAACATTTATTGAAAACACCCTTTAACCATTTTCCATGCCAAACCCTAATTCAATAAAAAACCCTTTTTATTGAAAACATTTTTCTCAATTCATCTTAATCAAAACAACTCATTTTAAAATCCCATTTTAAAATCACATTCAGAGCATTTCGGCACAAGACCTTTTTCCCAAAAATTCCCAAACCATTACCAAAGGGATTTCCATCTGATTTCACACATCAACAACACAATTAATTTTAAAAAACAAAAATTAATTTTAATCAAACCACTAGTTCTAACCAAGTGGAGTCGAGAGAGAATTCACCTACCTTTAGGGTTCCAGTGAAATTGACCCACAAGAAACCACTCTTCAAATTCGGAGAATGCACCACCGAAACCTCTCTAGATCCCCTTCCCTAACATCATTAAGCCTTAAAATCAACATCCAAGGAAACCACAACCCCAGATCTACACACAACAGGTGTAGATCTAGAAAACCGAGAGATATGGAGATGTAGATCTAGAGGAAGACACAATGAAACCGAGAGGAGTGACTTACCTGGGGGAAACCACATTCAAACCACCACGAAAACCCTTAAATTTTCTTCTGAAATCAGTGGGAGGTCACCTTTAACCCCTAATAACCCAAAATCCCAAGTGAGGCTTGAGTGGGAGAGGATTTAGAGAGGAAAGAGGCAAGCTTGAGTGAACCCGGGTTTTAAAACCCTATTTTTAAGTGGTTGCACGGTTAGCCCACACGGTTTGGCAAACCGTGCGCTAACCATGTGCACGCTACTGCCTTGAGAGGAGGGGTCTGCATGGTTGCCTCGCATGGTTTAAAAAACTGTCCACAGGCCATGCGAAGCCTACTACCTCCCCCTGCACAGTTTCCTAGAGAACCCGCACGGTTTCCCCTAACCATGCTCAAATCGTGCTCCCTTATAAAAGCCTCCAAACTTATTCAAAACCATTCCAAACTCTCCCAACCTCTTCTCAACTCATCCCATGAACTTTAAACACATAAGGAAGCATAAAAAAAGGCTACATACCTCAAACCGAGGTTTATAAAGTTTTTATTTAAAATATCTGGATAATATATCCTTCCACATTGAAAATTTTAATCCTTTTAATTTGAACTCGATCTAGATAATAAATAGTTTTATATTTTAAAATAACTTTTTTTAAATCTCACATTCTAAAAAATATTTATAAAACGTCCTCTTGAATAGACGTAATGGAAATATGAATTTCATATAGAATAACACATAATAGTTTTCTAAATATGAGAACCTTATAGGGATGTTAAAATATAGACATGTTGAAAAAACATAATTTCCAAATAATGATGGAGAGTGAAAAAGAACATTGATCATGATAAATTGAATGATCATGAGAATTTTAATAAACACACAATCATAAACCATTAATGTGTGAAAAAGGTCATAGATTTATCATAAATGATGGCAATAGGGTATCATTTTAGTTTCAAGATATTTTTCCAAGAGTTAAGTAATAACATTGTTATCTATACTAGGAACAAAAGTAAATATTCTTACTAGAAAATTATAATTTCATTCATTAATATATTTCCACCATAATATCATATTTTACTTGAGATGATTAGTATTTGAGATGAATTTTTCAAGTTTGAGGCTCAAAAATAAACTTATAATGGATAACATAATAAAAAAATGATAGAAATCTATTCCTTTAGTCATTCAACATTAACCAAAACAAAAACAGTTTTCACAATATAAAATAATTACAAAAAAGAATAAACCATCATATAATTTAATAAAAAGTTATTCTCTAAATAAATAATAATAAATCCCAAAGTTCAACGTAGATCAATTGATAAATAACTAACCTTAAAATACTTAAAAATATTCCAAAATAAGATTTAAACCCAATATTTAGATTGATTTGATATCATATTCTTTTAAGATAAATCTAATATTTATCACCAAATAACACCAATATCTCTTAAATTATCATAATATAATATATATTACCTAATGATATAATCTTAAAAATATTATAATCATTTCTATAAATAACCTGAATCACCTTAAAGACACATTAAAATAAAATAAGTTACCAAAAGATAATTCTACATATTTTCTTCAAATAATATACCTTAATATTATTTATACCATAATAATATAAAGTTACATAAATTAAAAACTTCTTCAAAAATAACATTAGTCATATAATAACATAATTTCATTACACCCTCCCTCCAATGATAGTCATTCTCGGCTAGTATAAAGGAAGATATCTAATGACCCCTCGAGTCCCACCTTCAGAGTTATCTAGGTTAGCGACAAGCACCGAGGGTATAAAAATAATTAAAATGTGAGGAAATACTGATTAGACCCAAAATAGGATAATATTAATTAATTATATTACAATTTTCTTGTGGATATTTGTTTAGAAATATTGGTTTTAGTTTATTTTACAAATTGAACTTCTTTTCAGGTCACATTTGTAATTCTTACTACATTACTCTAATACTTGGACAAACATTCATCAAATTGTAATCCACCCTATACTGATAATTTATATTTAATATTTCAATGATATATAATACATTTTTGTGATAATATTCCATCCTTTTAGATCACTTGGACATTCAAAATAGAAGACCACCATTTTGGACATTCAAAATGGAAGACCACCATTTTGGACATTCAAAATGGAAGACCACCATTTTGGTCATTCAATCTAGAAAATAATTGGTGGAGTTAACTGGATATCATCCCACTAATATTGTTATATATTCCATGATACATCAATAATAATATTTAAATTTAACTAGAGATAGATTAAATCATGGGTAAAATCTTATTTAACTATGTATAGATATAATTTTGAGTTTCATTGGGTGATCCATGCGGCACAATGGCTGATGAAATTTTGGGCCCGATTTAGTGGTCCAGAATTACAGACCAACATTTTTATCATAACTCCTTGTATATGAGGATAAATGGGTATTGATTTTTAATTTTTTTATTTTATGTTGGTGGATTCAGGTTCTTATTCCACATCCCACACAAAGTTTCCCTTTTTGAAGCATTATTTGGTGTTCCTTTTGGTGGATGGTAGCTAGCTCTGATTCTTTTCTAGGGTTGAAAAGTGAATTGTACCTTAAAATTCAACCCACCTATGACTACTGTAATTAATTGGTAATATATATATTTTTTGGAGGATCTACCCAAGGATTTAAAAATTCATATTTATGGAAGTGGAATTTAATTATTTGAGAGGAAGTTGTGTCTGTTTTTTATTTCACATTATAATCAGATTTCTTTGATTGTAGGTTTTTTTAGTTCACTCTTATTCACATTGTTTTTCAATTTTTTAATAAATTGATACTATCTCATTAATGGGTGAATTTATTCACATAAAAATGAGATAAATCATTCACAAAATAGTGAACTATTTACTATTTTATTGTTTTTAATTCCCTAATTCATCCCTTATAAGTCTACCTTCAACATCCATTTAGAAATTCACATAAATGGACAAATAACACTCATATAGGTTGATACATGTATGTTTTAGGGGCCTGTATTTTATATAATATCTCAATATAATTTTTCATAATTATTTCTTTTAATTAAGAATTTTTTTAATGACATACTTTCTCTTTTAACCTCACTAATTTTTTAGATACAAATTCAATGAGCTTGAATGATCATATACCTTAGAATAATCCTAAAGATTATCCTCCAAGTGTATCAGTGATCAACCTCAAGGTAGATAAGACAAAAAAATAAGTTATCAATTTATAAAGATCTCATTTTGTTGAAAGAAACACTATTAAATTTATGGAATTGAAACTAGTTTAATAAATTCATCCATTAATCCTCGAGAAAAAAAAACCTAAGATCAAATAACCCAAAAAATAGGATCATGATATAGGGTAAACAACCCGCATGAAAATCCTACATATAATACATGAAAAATGTCATTAGATACAGTAATGATCTCCAATAAAATACCAAAAAATCATATCCTACAATAGCGACTTAACAGCAGTTCAAACCCAAGCTATCAATATATCGCATGATACCCAAATTCCTCTAAAAACAGGAAAAAAATTATATAGGCTGATAATACATGCATATTCAATAGGATCATTTCCAATGTCTCTAATTCATATGTGAAAATTACATACTAATGTGTTGGTGAATAAATAGTAGAACAAACAAAGCTCATAAATAGGGAAAGTAACCAATCTCAACCTCACTAGGTATCACTCACCACATCTCGCATCCAATATAGAAATATAGTTTCAAAAGCATAATGAAGATGAATTTATTCCTCTTTATAACTAATTTTCCTCACACATACCCCAACATAGATTGTCATGTTCTCTCATCCCTTCCATACACATAACATCACATCTCATCTAATCACACATAGACTATCACACTACATCACTCCCAAAGGCACCTAGTCCATCACTAAACATCCCTCCCAAAGGAACCTTGGCCATCACACCACATCACACCAAAATAATCCTAGTTCATACTGAAAATCTAATCACATAACTATGGTAGTGGGGTATCCTCAATGTGAAGTACATCAAATTCATTCCCTCCTCCCACCATGCATGACTCCCCCCATATATAAGATCATATTATAGCCTCATCACATAACATCACCTGAAAACACATATTCCATAACTGATGAAGGAAGTAAGAGGAAGATAGGTTAGCCAATCATCTATATCACCACCATCTACAATGTTGGAAAAAACACTAGGAAGAGAAAATATTTGGGTGTTGGTAAGGTTATCTGACATGGACGTTGCACATATTTAAATAACAAGAAAATACATGATATATAGATAACAAAAAATAACCACCTTATGGGTTAACAATACTTTCACTATCGTACACCACCATGCCACCTCTTCACCTTACATAAACAATCACAACTTCTTCCACCAATAAATTAAACAGATTATACAACAACCACACTAAGCCTCATATTACAAATGTCAACCAATGGATCCACCATTTTTAAAATTTAAAGAGGTCCCAAAAACTCCCATTTTCCAAGACATTACATTTCACATTTACCACCAAATCTCTTTTTTAATTTTCTGAAAACCACTTTATGGGATAGTGGGAACCGTACACATCATAATGAAAATAGAAACAAACCACACTTCTAAAACAAAGACTTCAACAGACCTAAAACCACCATAACCAGATACAAAACCACCCACCCGAAAAAAATCTACCATCACTGTCGATGTTGTCACCTCATCAGCATCAACCGCATCCAAAGTTGTGATAAGAAAATATAAGTCATAATTCAAAATTTAAAAAACCATCATCATTCATGTCTCAGTCACTGTTACACCTCATGATGCATACCCTGACACACCATACACATCACCTCACTAGACCGCCGGTGAAATCACTCACTAGAATCCTTCACCACTGCCCCAATCAACACTTTCATCATCTCCATCCAAACACACACCGGAGAATAGAAAATTTTGTCACAGCACATCCAAATGCATAAAAGAACGACCCGTCATGAAGCCAATGAAAACCATCTCACCATGATGTCGTCGACCCAAAACCAGACACATGACGATGTCGACGACAATACAGATCAAAGTCTTCATCGAGGGCTTGTTCCAAGAAAGATGACGACCATTGATCTGCTAGGGGAAAGGGTTTAGATCTACCACTGAAGGTTCCAGGGTTCTCCCAAAAATTTCAAACAACGAAGGCTGATATACGGAATTTTTCCAAACCTCAAACTTATAAATATGATGTAAGTTTCCCTATTTAAAACAAGAAATCCATTGATTTCATGATGTACAAGTTGTAAAAATGATTTCTCAAATTATTCATCTTCCTCTAAAAAGGAAATAACCTCGTATGGATTTATTTAATTTTATGAATTATAAATTCACTCTATGAATTTTTTTAACAAGGTAAAACATCTTAAATCCTATCTATGAACCACCAGTCACTCAAGCCCCTAATCAAAAACTGAAATCATTAATCCCATTTTCATGACATGAATTTTATTTTTTATGTTCTATTATAGATCCAACATCCATAGAACCTCCTCAAGCCTCATATAAACACCTAGAACACCCAAAATAAAAAGTATTGGGCTATGAAGGTGTGAACAATTTCATTAGATAACTCAAAAATTGTTCTCTTCCTTGAGAATAGAAAACAAAACTAATGATATAGAAGTTCTAAAAACCATCACATGAGATACTTATCAGTAATCTTGTTTCTACCTAAAGTAACCTACCATATGAATATAAAAATCAACCATACAAAAAACACCCATCATAACCACGTCTCCATACCTCAGAAGGTATAACTCCACATTAACTATAAATAAAATGATACCTCCTTCCCACATATCAATCCATACTACTATATAAACCTTTTTACAAATCAATCCAATAACTCCCACAACTAATAAATTGTAATTCCCTAAGCACAGAAACCAAGTAATACAATATTCATTATTAAGATACTATCATCCTTGGGTGGAACTGATTTTCCTGAAAGGTTTTAAATGTATCATTACATGACACATCTCGATTAGTAATCTGGTTTTACCCACTTCATATGTTGGAAGCTTTATCATACATCATATCATCTAAGAAATAGAACATCCTATAAAAAAATATGTAAATTTCAATTCCTTTAGATAAAAAGAAAAAAAACAATATAAAAAAAATCATAGTACTGGGAATTCATATATGTCTCTTTCTCCCAATTACTCTCATCTAGGCCATTATACCTCCAAAACACACAAACCAATGAGATTGTATACCCAAAAAACATCATATAAATGATCCATGATTTATACTAGTCACTCCATGAATTATAACTAATACACCACTACATTGATTCAATTTAACACCTCTAATAGACCAACAAGCCTGTGTGAGAGATTACTCAACTTTCCAATCCTGCATTTCCCTTATCGATAAAAACCCCTCAATAACACATGGTCTCTAACCCAAAACTCTATAGGACCCATCATATAATCATCATAGTCCCTATCTTGGTAACTCATCTCCCTCATTATCTCTGGGAACAATTAGATTTTCATAGTTATCCGCTACAAAAGAACAATACCTTGAACTTATAACTCCCCAACCACTTTCCAGCATAATAGAGAATGGCACAATTGGTCATTCAACAACTCAAAAATATCCATGTAAATGGATGGGTGATAGATATTTTTTAGTCAAACTAAATAAAATTAAGGCGACTTACCCATTATCATCTTTATTCCATTATGCAAGATCACAAAATCCCTCTATTTTCTAGATGCAATGCTCTATCTACCTATCTGCTTGAGCGTGTAAAGAAATGTTATGGCATAGATAGCAGCCGAAATAACTCTATAATCCCCTCCAGAACTAGGAGATAAATGAGGATCTATATTAGGTATGATTCCCCGTATTACCTCATAGATCCTAACCACATCATCAATATATATCCTCACCAAAACATTTATTGATCTCAACTCATGGACCTCTAGAGAATGAGCTAACTTCATTAGCCGGTCAACTATCATTCAGACCACATAAAAACCTCCCTTCTACTAGGGTTACTCCAATATGACATCCAGCAAGATATCTTTACATTTCCACATAGGTACATCCATGGTTTGATAAAAAAACCTCAAAGAACACTGTGTTTTACCTTCACTTGTTGGAAAACCATACACTTATCAAAAAACACATCAACAAACCATTTCATCCCTAGACACAAAATGTGCCTCCTCATGACACAAAACATCTTTGTCATGCTAGGATGTACTAAAAAAGGTGTTCTATGTAACATAGGAAAAATCTCCTTATATTCTTCCAAAATAGAAACCAACCTCCCCTAAAATAACCCCTGATTCCATGTATCCTCTTTCTAACCCTTGAGGGAATAATCATAGGCAACATAGTCATACATCACCTCTACCTATGATTCTCCTCATTGAGACTCATCTAGAAGCCACATCAAGGATGAATCTATTGTCATATGATAAAGATAACATCATCCAATGCTCTCCATTATGTCAAGATGCATTTCTTCAAGATTCTAAAAAACATTACAAACATTTACAGTTTCCCAAATGATATAGACTCATGAAATCAAACTAAGTACCTATACTACTACATTAACCTTTACCATTGTGTAATATATCTAAAAATCATAATTATTAAGAATCTTTATCCACCTCCACTTGAAAAAATTCAAATACCACTGAGAGAAAACATATTTCTAACTCTAGTGGTCCGTGAAAACCTTAATAGAACTCACTTAGGAGGTAATATGACCATTTCATCTATTCAAACCCAACATATAATATCTCTTGATCATGGGTGGAATAGTTACAATCAAAGGGTTATAACTACCTGGATCCATAAGTTATCACTTACATCTTCGGTATCAGGAAACATCCCAATCCTAGACCATATGAATCATAGAAAACCTCAAATTTCACACACTTCTATGGAAACCGAAGAAAAGGAGAACTAATGAGAATTTTTTCAATTAACTGAACACATTTTTTCGCTGATTAGTCCACATAATGGTATGGGCATTCCTAGCAAGGATTCCAATGGTGTTGTAACCAAAGAGAATATAGACACAATTCTTAGATAATATCTATTTAGTCCATAAAAATCACAAACCTACACTATATTTATTTTTGATTACCTTGAATAATTCAACTATATATTTGATGGGTCTACTACCACACCTTGTTAAGACACCACATGACCAAAAAACACACTTATCACATCTAGAGTATGCACTTGAATATATTTCTTTAGATCTAATGGTGTAAAATGAACTGTAAGATAACTCTATGATGCCTAAAATTATCCAAATATGAATTAAAATAAATAAATATATTAATAATGAACATTTTGATGAATCTATCTAATAACACATTTAAAATGGAGTTAATGTTCCACATGGGGAAAGATGGTGCATTAGTCACATAAAATAACAAGACTGTGAACTTGAAGTTCCCATATGTGCTTCTGAAGGTAGTATTAAGGATATCCTCATATTTTACCCTTATCTGGTTATATTCAGACCGATATTCATCCTTTTAAAAACAAATGGTACTGATTAGTTGGTGAAATAGATCATCAACCCTCAAAAGGTGGTAATGTTTCTTGACTATTAAATGATTCAACCTCTTGTAGTCAACACATAATATCATACTATTATCCCCCTTATTGGAAAAAAATATTGGATCACCCAAAGGAGATTCATTGGGTTAGGTGAAACCCCAATCTGTTATATCATCCACCTATAAACTCAACTCGCATAACTCCATAACAACCATTTAGTAGTGAGCAATTGAAATTAGAGAAGCACCATGTTGCAACTCTATCCCAAACTTGACATCATGTTGGGTGGGTAGTGCCTCAAACTCATATAGTAAAACATCTAGGAACTTCTATAAAACCTTGAGAACATACCCTACTATAAATTCAAGTGACATATTTCACAGCTAATACAAAACGGGATCCACTCACCTATCACCTATCTGATATCCGCACTCACAAATGCATGTCACTTGATGTCCCTCCACATCAGAAAATGAAACATCCCTCCTGAAAAAGTGTTTAACTACATATAAATAAAATATACATTACAAAAAAAAATATAAAATTGTATGGATGTATATGAAGCAAGAAGATATTTCCCACTGACTGGTGCTACCCCATCACTAACCTACATCCTGAGAACACATCAACCATAGAAGATCAGCCTCTAACCCATTAAGATAACACTAAGGCATTGAATGTATCTCCACATCTAGTCCCAAGGAACTGACTAATTTAACAGTACTAATGGAGTGTAAGGATCCTAAACCAAAAATGGCACAAATACGTGTATATGATAAATTGATAATACATTTTACAACCTCTTACCATGTTGATGTCGCTACCTCAAATACGTGCATCAAACCACACATAGCTCCTCTTTATCTCTATTTTTGGCCTATTCTGCCGCACTCTGGACTAGGTCCTTGTCCAAAAGAACTATCACAAGGCTCCCCTATATGATCATTATCTCTTCTAATCATTCGGAAAAGCGTATTTCGTCCCCACCCCTAATACTACTTCGTAGGAAACTACTATTGCAG
Organism: Viscum album; assembly: GCA_963277665.1. NCBI lineage: Eukaryota > Viridiplantae > Streptophyta > Magnoliopsida > Santalales > Viscaceae > Viscum > Viscum album. The sequence continues at coordinate 2,106,592,001 of OY728122.1, read as the reverse complement.
TTGAAAAGGGGCATGACCTCCATCTGAAATGATCCTTCCTAAGAGTTTAGACATAAAACTTAGTGGTTAATATGTCCCCTATAAACACAAAATGATATTGGGAAGCCCTTTTAAACTTCATTGTAAGACCCTGATATTTTATGATATATATTTTTCAAATAAATGTACATTTATTTATGCCATGTGTGACACACAACAAAGAGTTTTAATGAATCATGATATACTATTAATATTATTATTTAAACATTACAATTATAGACTAGTTATTAAATTTATTAGTATGAATAGGAATAACCTCATATTTAAAAATAATCATAATATTTTTAGAGAAAGAATATATATTTATAAATAAGTACTTACTTATTAGTAAAGATTTTATATTCTCTAAAAATACATGTTTCTAAATAATTGGTTTTTAATTATTTTCATGAAAAAATAATGAAATTAATATTTGAAAATATTATAAATATTATTTGAAAAAATTAACTTCATTTAAAAAAATATTATAAATATAAATCCACCTGATATCATTTTCAAATGAAATCTCTGGTAGTGAAATTATTTTCCTATTTCATGCATATTTATACTATCACTGCCCATGTCTATAGTGATGCATGAAAATAAAAAAAATAGTTCATTATGATCATAGATCCTTATCTATCACTTGATAAAATATATTCTATACTAGATTATTTAGTTCCTATTCCTAAATAGTCTCTACATAAACATAAATTTTACTATATTTATTCTATTTGTGCATTTTTATAGGAACACATTGGGTCTCAAAGACCCTATTCCCTATGCCAACCAAATATTTACCATTACTCAACATATAACTATGATCAAATACCATTATAAAATATCATGTCCAATATAACAACCTTGATACATGATTAGAGGAGTGTAACATGTTTTCAAGTGCGCTCTCCAGATTCTTGGGGTTATAACTATTTCTAGGTGATTAGACAATATCATGGGGGTTATTTTCAAACATATAAAATATTTAAATATCTAAATGAAGTATAATTTTCATTGGATGGTAAAAAAAATAAAAATATTTAATCATAAATAGAGTTTATTAAAAAAAATTCTATATTCAGAACAAAACAATAAAAATATATTAAAACCAACCCTCTGTGGATAGTCTTGACTCATCAATTGAACATATATGTAGTGTCTCAGATTTTTTCGTGTATTATTTTTAAATGTGAAATGGAATTATTATGAGACTAGGAGTGAAGAAGACACATCATTCCAAGACCCAGTGATCCCAGAATGGTGGTTTGATTTTTTTTTAAAGTTAAGTGAGTCAACATATGTGCGTGGTTGTGGCAGTTTACAAACTGATGTCTGGATTAAAAAATTGAGGGCATCGTTGCTTCTGTAATGAAAACTTTACCTAAGAAAGAGTCTAACCTCGACCGGTGTGGTTCGAGGGAAAAATTTACTTTTCAGACATTTTTAGTAAAATAAAATAAAATAAGTTGCGGCATTTATTTTTTTATTTATTTTGGAAACATCCACTGCAGCGCAGCGATGGAGCAGTTGTTTAAGTAATTAATGTCATGTCATAATGACTCAAAAATAGAAATGCTAACTCATTATTACCATAGTGTAATGTAATTACAAACATTTTTCCTTTTTTATTGGGATGTCTCTCATTAGCAAGGATTGAGAGGAAACTCTGGATAATCCATGGTGGTTCGGAGAAGACACTCGGCAACGAACAATAACGAATCGAAGCTATGAATCACTATGCCAACGAATTTGAAGGATCTCGACGATGATGGAAACATGACCCTTTCATCAATGATCGATCCTTTCTTAAAGTTAGGGGTTTTTATTTCATTCCTCTTTCCCCGTTTTTGAATTTAAACTACAAACGTGGATCAACCATGAAAAATTTGATCCGCGGATTTGTATGTTCTTGCGGGAGGGTTTTATTGGGATGATTGTGGGGAATTAATCCATGTTGATTATTGTTGTTGATTTATACTCTGTTTAAGCCCATTAACGGGAGTGGATCAATTCTGTGATTAACAACGGCGAAGGTTTGTTCCTCAAATTTGTTATATTGGTTCTTCTTTCCCCCTTTCCTTCTCGCACGTTCTTCGCGGGGTGACGAACAATGGATCGTTGCACACCTGTCTTACAACACAACAATACCAAACTGGATATCTGACATCGCAATGACCATACGGAGGTGCGACAACCACGACGAACGACGAATCGACTCAGATCGAAAGAGGTCGTTCTTCGAGCATTCTTCGCGCGGGAAGATCAAAACATGTTTTCAGAGCCGATAGGAGGTCTGAAAACAATGGAAGCAGCTTCATGGTGTTGGGGAGACCAAAACCTAGGTTTTCCATAGCGATCGGATGATCAGATCTACGAATGGGACATCACCGGAGGTGCGACAGTGGAGGTTTTTGTTTCTGGAAATTTCCAGAATACACAGCGTGTACTTTCGAAGAACACGCCGTGTGGTACTAATGGTGGCGGCTAGGATTTCGAGGGTCAGAGAGGAATCACATGGCGTGTGACCTGGAAACATGGCTTATTGGACTTTCCTCAAAGCTTGGTGGGTATTTTTGGAAGTACATGGACACGAGATGGACTACACGGCTTCAGAACACGGCGTGTACTCTCTACGCAGCATAGCAGAGGTGGCTACGCGGGACTCAACATGTATCTAGGGGATACATGGACAAGGGATGGAGTACATGATTGTGTACTCCATCACACGGCCAGGTGAGGCCAGTAATGCGGGTCAACCCGTGTACCGATTGCACGGGTCGGAGTACACGGGTTGATGACTGTGTACGAGCACATGGCCAACGTACACAGAGACAACCCCAGTCACTCGGACACGGCATGTAAACCTTACTACATGTTGTGTACTAACTTTTCTACATGACCAACCTTACCACATGGGCTGTTGTACATGGGAAGTACCCGGGGTCATACGACATGGCATGTAACTTTTCTACACGCTGTGTACTTTTTGGAAAATGGCATGGTCCTCTTGTCCACCGTATCTTGGACATGTTTTTTTTGGGTTAGTGCCTCTTCTTCTCGTTTCCTTGAAGGCCAGGCATTGTTTCCTTCTATACAAGTACGATCCGTTCAGCAGGAATTTTTGTGATAGAGTCGGCATCCCTATGAGAGGCCTAGAGAGAGATCCTCTATTCATTACTAACCCTAGGTAGAGTTAGGAATCGACGTGACCAACTCTACCGGGAATTTATTTTCTACCTAGCTGGTGAATCCACCTAACTAGCAAATATGGATGAGTGGTAGTATTCGCCATGGCCCTAACAGTGATCCTCATCTGTGTATCGTGATCTTTCCCACTCAGGAGTGTGTCTCCCATAATGAGTACATCTATCTATCATGATCTTCCCCACTCAAGAGTGTGTCTCTCATAATGAGTGTAACTATATCTCATGATGTTTCCCTATGAACAATACTTCTCAGACAGATGTCATTAGAGATACCAGACTTGTGGAGTGTGTTCTCTCCGAACGAGTGCTTTGTGGAATCTTCAAACTGAATCCCTAGACGAGGGTATGCGGTTTTGTGACTTCTCTCTATACCACAGGTTTGAGTTTTGGATATATCTAGTTTTTGATCTCCTATTATATGTTTAGTAGACATATACTATGTATAGATTACTGTGCCTTTCTTTTGTGTAATTGCTTTGTGTTTTTCGGGGTCCTCTACTGAGTATTGTTATACTCACCCCTACACGGGCTTTGCCCACATGTGTCGTGTCTTGTGCAGATGGGAATCCTTTTGACATAGTCTATGGAGGACTAGGACAAGACTGAGCTTTCCGAGCTCACTTCAGGATGATGTGTTCCTTCGGCTACGAGCAGTAGTCCCAGTACCTCTTTGTCTTCACAGGTTGGACTTTGCAGTTTTCAGACTCTCGTTTTTGGTGGGATTTTATTCTGGCCCAGTTTACTTTCAGTACTTTACTTTTCGTCATACTCTGTTGGTTTGGTTTAGTTGTATGCATGCATTTTGTTCCCTAGTGTTTTTTTACATTTCAGAATTTGTGGGATTGGATATGTGTTCGTGTGTACATGTTCTTAGGCAATGCCTCACATGTAGTAATATGACTACTCGATGCTAGTCACCAGCCCCTGGCCTATTGGAGGCGGGCTTGGGGAGTCACGGCGCAGGCCCCACTGGGACGGGTCATGAAAGAGTGGTATCAGAGGTGGTTGGTTCTACCTTAGGACCAAGAGTTTGTGAGATGAGTTTGGGGAAACGATGTTAACTATTTTGAGCTCAGCTTTCTGACCAGAGAATTCATTGTTGGTACGGTGGCTGATGTATCCATACACCAGGACTCTGATAACCTTATTTTCAACTCTGTACATGAAAACACTAGTTGCAAGGAAATAAAATAAAGGTCCATGCATCAAATAGGAATGGGTTGTGTTTTCCATGTCCTTTGAGTCATCTATCCAGATATACTCATGCTACATCTTGTTTCTTTACAAGATGCCTCCACGACGCATAAACACTAGTATTTAGCAGCACGATCATGAGGATGACCCCCTCAGTGATGAGGCTTTGATACAGGGACCAATTCCCCAGGCGTTTCCACTAGGTGGTGCACCTGCTATGCCACCACCAGTAGAGCAGTCCGTGGTACCTACAGTACAGACTGACAAGGAGCACAGGCTTAGCGCACTCCATGAGTTCTAGAGACAGAGACCCATCAGGCTCTGAGGTGAGCCCGACCCTCAGGTGGCTGGGGACTAGCTTGAGGTGGTGAATAGATTTTTCTGTCTAGTGAGGACACCAGCAGACCATATGGTGATCCTAGGAGCGAGCCTTCTTCAGGGTTCAATGGGACGATGTTGGAGTCTGACCACATAGACTCGTGACGAGGAGACTCTTTCATGGACAAATTTTGATCGACTCTTCAGGGAGGATTTCTCTCTAGTTATACTGAGATATGTATGCATCCAGGAGATTCTTCAGCTCCAACAGGGCAGTATGACTGTAGCCGACTATTCATCAAGGTTCACCAACCTCGCCCGATACTTGATGGATATGGTCAGGGATCAGTACTTTAGAGCTCATACCTTCAAGCAAGGTCTAAGAGAAGACATCCAAGCTAGTGTCATGCCTCTATGATTTTCGACTTATGCTGGAGTGCTCGATCAGGCCTTGGTGATCGAGAGCTTCTTGGCGGAGCAAAGACAACTGACGACAATCAGCAGCAGACAGACAGGACCGAAGACCTCGACAGTAGGAAGCCGATGTCAGACAAAGGGATTGGGACGTGAGAGACGTCAGAGGAGGACCCAGGACAGGGGATCGATAGTCCAGGTCTCCTAGGCTGGATCCAGTCATCCCAGGGAGAAGTGGTACTATGCATGCGACAGTAGGGGACATCTTGCTAGAGATTGTCTGACCCGTCGAGCTGCTGACAGGGAAGCGGTGGATGAACCATTGAGTCAGAGGCAGAGAGTGGAGCAGACAGACCCTCTAGGTGACAGACCTGGAAGAGGAGCAGGGAGAGCTGTGAGTGGTGGAAGACGCTTCGACTTACTTCCACCACCACCCCCATGAGGTCTGCACCATGATCAGGGAGCTGGGGGACAGAGGCGGGGACAATTGTATGCGATCGAGGCGTACGACCCAGGGGCTCTTGGGATGATACAAGGTGTGATCTATGTCTTCTCTACCTTAGCTATCATACTTATAGACATAGGTTCCAGTCATTTCTTCATCTCCACATGTCTTGTGCAAAACCTTGAGATTCCGGTATAACCGTTAACTCGATCCTTACGCTTGGAGACACTTGTGGGAGGAGACTTGATGATCACACACCTTTGCAGACAGTGTGATCTTACCCTTGGAGGTGATATTTTCTATTGGAACCTCTTGGTGGTAGCGTCGAGGCCTTATGAAGTCATTCTCGGTATGGATTGTTTATCTTCGGTCCACGCTCAGATTGACTGTTTTAGGTGAAGAGTGTGGTGTGTCTTCTGTGATGGGAAGAGGTTTTCCTTTGTCAGAGAAAAGGAGACCCAGGCAGCATAGAATGGGCTCATTCATAGGGGTTGTAGCCGATCACTCATGAGATGGATAGCCTTACCCTCGGAATAGTATATGTTGTGAGCTATGAGCTCCCAGAAGTTGTGGTGGAGTACAAGGATGTCTTTCCTGAAGATTTTCTAGGATTACCTCCCCACCAGGAAATTGACTTCTGCATCGACATACACCCCGGGACGGCACCGATTTTTTCATTAGCATATTGGATGGCTCCCACAGAGCTTCGTGAGCTAAGGGTGTAGTTGGGGGATTTTAAGAGAAAGGGTTTTGTGAGACCCAGTGTTTCACCCTAGGTGGCCCCAGTCTTGTTTTCCAAGAAGGGAGACGGGAGTTTGAGATTGTGTGTGGATTACTGGCACCTGAACTAGGTGATGGTGAAGAAAAAGAATCCACTACTGAGAATCGATGACCTCTTAGATCAGCTGATAGGGGCATAGTGGTTCTCAAACATTGACCTTCGATTAGGCTATCACCAGTTATGAGTATGGGATGAGGATATACTGAAGACGACTTTCAGATACTGCTACAGTCATTATGAGTACTTGGTGATACCATTCGTCATGATGAATGCCCCTGCTGTGTTCATGGGACTGATGAACTGGATATTCCAGACGTACATGGACCGGTTCATAGTGGTCTTCATCGACGACATTCTTGTGTACTCGGCGTCAGAGGAGGAGCATGTGAGACACCTACGGATAGTTCTAGATGTACTTCAGGAGCACCAGCTTTATGGGAAGCTCTCAAAGTGGCAGTTCTAGATTCAAGAAGTCCACTTTCTGGGACATGTCATCTCAGCAATTTGAGTATATATGGACCCAGCCATGGTGGAGGTAGTGTTAGCATGGGAGGCACCTCGGAGCGTGTCGGAGGTGCGGAGCTTCCTTGGGTTGGCATGACATTACCAGAGATTCATTCCTGATTTCTCCCAAATATCAGCACTGATGACAGCCTTGACTAGGAAGGGGAAACCCTTCATGTGGACGGAGAAGTTCCAATAGGCCTTTGAGCAGCTGAGACAAAGTTTGACAAGTACCCCAATCTTGAGATTGCCGGAGGAGGGTGTCAAGTACATAGTTTTCTACGACGCATCAGGGACCGAGCTTGGTTGTGTCCTGATGTAGAGGAAGCTGGTGATTGCTTATGGTTTGTGCCCACTTAGGCCACATGAGCAGAACTATGTGACCCATGATCTCTAGTTAGCTATGGTAGTCTTCGCATTGAAGATGTGGTGACACTACCTTATGGGTGAGTGGTTCATCATCTACTCTGACAAAAATATCCTCAACTACATCTTTTCACAGAAGAATCTGAATCTGAGGCCGAGGTGTTGGCTAGAGTTCCTCCAGGACTATTATTTTGAGATCATCTATACTACTGAGAAGGGGAACAAGGTGGTGGATACTCTTAGCAGAAGGTCGAGCTCACAGCTGTTGAGTGAGGTGACCGAGCAGTTATCCACGTTAAAGTTATCCTTCATGGAAAGAGAGGATACAGCTTACCTACAGTCGATGGTTGTCACCCCTCCACTCTTACAACGGGTTAGGGAGGCGTAGCTAGGAGATATCGACTGTGTGGATTTACGTGCTCAGTTATCCACGGGACATGCTCCTGATGGATATTCACAAGTTGGGGAGAACATACTTCTTTTCAGAGGACGCACTGTTGTACCGGTGGCGTTGCAGGAGGAGGTCCTGAGGGAGTTTCATACATACCCCTTAGCGGTACACCCTAGAGTGGAAAAGATGTACCAGGATCTCCAATGACAGTTCTGGTGGTTGGGCATGAAGAAGGCAGTAGCAGATTTTGTTTCCCGATGCCTGACATGCCAGCAGGTGAAGGCTGAGCACCAGGTTCTAGTGGGATTAGCTCACCCCTAGAAGTTCCAAAGTGGAAGTGGGATGGAATATCAATGGACTTCGTGACAGGATTACCATGGACATCCAAGGGGCATGATTCCATCTGGGTGATCGTTGACCGACTCACCAAATCTTCCCACTTCCAAGATATCAGGTAGCATAGTTCCATAGAGAGCTTGGGATGCCTCTACGTGCAGGAGATAGTTTGGCTTCATTGCATCCCCTTGATGATAGTCTTAGATCGAGACACCTGTTTCACATCCTGGTTTTGGAAGGGATTTCAGGAGGCCTTTAGGACTCATCTATGCTTGAGAACAACATTTCATCCCCAGACTGATGGTCAGACTGAGAGAACCATTCAGGTTCTGGAGGACATGTTGCGAGCCTGTATCTTGGACTTTGGTTGTAGTTGGGAGAACCACCTACCACTGGTGGAGTTTGCGTATAATAACAGCTACCATTCCACCATTAGTATGGCACAGTTCAAGGCCTTGTATGGGAGACCCTTCCAGTCACCGCTTTACTGGACCGACCCCGGAGAGTCAGTACTCATGGGTCCAGAGTTAGTGAGAGCTACCACCAAGAGGTGAAGATCATCCGGGAGCGGATGAAGACTGCACAGAGTCGGCATAAGTCTTATTCTGATAGGCGACGGAGGCCCCTAGAGTTTGAGGAGGGAGACCACGTATTTCTTTGGGTCTCACCTCGATGAGGGTTACGGAGATTTGTCCAAGGCAGAAAGTTATCTCCAAGGTTCATTAGACCTTTCCAGATACTATCAGGAGTTGACGAAGTGGCATACCACCTATTTCTAGCACTGCAATTGCATCGGGTACATGATGTCTTCCACGTGTCATAGTTGACGAGGTACGAGCATGACCCATCACATGTCATCGACTGGGGTGATATGGACATCAAGGATGGAGTGACCTTTGTTGAGTACCCAGTGGAGATCGATGATCGGTAGGAGATGATCCTTCATGGGAAATCGATTCCCTTGGTGTGTGTTCGGTGTCAGCACAAGAATCTTCAGGAGAGCACGTGTGAGTGGGAGGCTCAAATCCATTCCCAATACCCATATCTTTTTGAGTAGTCTATTTTTTGATTTTTGGGGACACAAAGCCCCAAGGTGGGGAGAATGTAGTGTCTCGAATTTTTCCGTGTCTTATTTTTAAATACTATATGGAATTATTACGATACCAGGTGCGAAGACGGAACATCATTCTGAGGCCCAGTGAGCCTGAAATGGTGGTTTGAACTTTTTTTAAGTTAAGTGAGTCAACATATGTGTGTGGTTGTGGCAGTATCCAAACAGATTCCCAGATTAAAGATCTAAGGGCATCGTTGCGTCCAGAATGATGACTTTACCTAAGAACGAGTCTAACCTCGACCGGCGTGGGTCGAGGGAAAAAGTAAATTTTTGGACATTTTTAGTAAAATAAAATAAAATAAATTGCGACATTTATTTTATTTTTATTTTGGAAACATCTACTGCAGAGCAGCGATGGGGCAACTGTTTCAGTAATTAATGTCATGTCATAATGACTCAGAAACAACAATGCTGACTCATTATTACCGCATCGTAATGGAATTCCACACATGTTTCCATTTTTATTGGGATGTCGCTCGTTGGCAAGGATTGAGAGGAAAATCTTGAGAATCTTTGGTGCTTCAGAGAAGACTCTCAGTGACAAATGATGACGAATAGAAGCTGTGAATTGTTGCACCAATGAAGTTGAAGGATCTTGACGACGACAGAAGCATGACCCTTTCATCAAAGATCGATCCTTTTCTTAAAGTTAGGGGTTGTAATTTCATTCCTCTTTCCCCGTTTTTGAATTTAAACTACAAGTGTGGATCAACCATGAACAAGTTGATCTGAGGATTCGTACATTCTTGAGGGAGGGTTTTATTGTGATGATTATGGGGAATTAATCCATGTTGATTATTGTTGTTGATTTCTACTTTGTTTAAGCCTATTAAGGGGAGTGGATCAACTTCATGACGAACGGCGGTGGATGTTCATTCCTCAAATTTTTTCTATTGGTTCTTCTTTCCCCCTTTCCTTCTCGTCCGTTCTTCAGGTTCTTTGTGGGGCGACAAAAAACAGATCGTTGTGCACCCATATTGCAATGCAACAATCCCAAACTGGAGATCTGACATCGGAATGACCCTATAGAGGTGTGACTACCATGAAGGACGATGAATCAGCTCGGATTGGAAGAGGTCGTTCTTCGAGCGTTCTTCACGCGAGAATATCTAAACATGTTTTTGAAGCCGATCGGAGGTCCGAAAACAACGGATGCAGCTTCGTGGTGTTGGGGCGACCAAAACCTGGGTGTTCCATAGCGATTGGATGACTGGATCGACGAATGGGACATCACCGGAGGCACGATGGCAGAGGTCTGCGTTTCTGGAAATTTTCATAATACATGGTGTGTAATTCCGAAGAACATGCCATGTGGTACTGGCAGCGGCAGCTAGGGTTTCGGGGGTTAGAGAGAAATCACATGTCATGTGACCTGGTCACACGGCGTGTTGGACTTTCCCCAAATCTCGGCGTGTATTTTGGGAAGTACACAGACATGGGATGGACTACACGAGATGGACTACATGACTTCAGAACACGGCGTGTACTCTCTACGCATCATGGCAGAGGCGGCTATGCGGGACTCTATGTGTATCCAGGGGATACATAGACACGGGGTTGAGTAAATGACTGTGTACTCCATCACACGTCCAGGCAAGGCCAATAACGCGGGTCACCCCATGTACCGATTTCACGGGTTGGAGTACACTGGTTGATGACTGTGTACAGGCACATGGCCAGAGTACATGGATCCAACCCTAGTCACTCGGACATGGCATTTACACCTTACTACATGTCATTTACTAACTTTTCTACATGACCAGCCTTATGACACAGACCGTTGTACACGGGCAGTACCCGGGGTCAGACGACACGACATGTAACTTTTCTACATGCCATGTACTTTTTGAAAAATGGCATGGTTCTCTTGTCCACTGTATCTTGGACATGTTTCGTTTGGGTTAGTTCCCCTTATTCTCATTACCCTGAAGGTCAAGCATTGTTTCCTTCAATAGGAGTATGATCCCTTCAGCAGGACTTTCTGTGATAGAGTCAGCATCCCTCCGAGAGGCCCAGAGCGAGATCCTCTATCCATTCCTGACCCTAGGTAGAGTCAGGCATCAACGTGACCAACTCTACCAGGTGTTGATCCTCTAATTAGAAAGTTAGTCCACCAAACTGGTGAATTCGTATGAGTCACGCTATCCTCCATGGCCTTGGCAGTGATCCTCATCTGTGTATCGTGATCTTTCCCACTCAGGAGTGTGTCTCCCGTAATGAGTGCATCTATCTATCATGATCTCCCCCACTCAGTAGTGTGTCTCCTGTAACAACTACAACTATCTATCGTGACGTTTCCCGGTGAACTGTACGTCTCAGACTGACGTCATCAGAGCTACCAGACTCAGGGAGTGTGTTCTCCCGGAACGAGTACTTCGTGGAATCTTCGAACTGAATCCCTAGACGAGGGTATGTGGTTGTGTGACTTGTCTCTAGACCACAGGTATGAGTTTTGGATATATCTAGATTTTGATCTCCTATTATATGTACAGTTGACATATACTATGTAGAGCTGACTGTGCCTTTATTTTGTGTACTTTCTTTGTATTTTTCGGGGTCCTCTACTGAGTATTGTTATACTCACTCCTGCACAGGCTTTTCCCGCACGCGTCATGTCTTGTGCAGACGAGCAGCCTTTTAAAAAAGTCTAGGGTGGACCAGGACAGAACTGAGCTTTTTGAGTTCCCTTCAGGCCGAGGCATTCCTTCAGCTACAAGCAGCAGTCCCAGTACCTCTTTGTGTTTACAAGTTAGACTTTGCAGCTTTCAGACTCTTTTTTTGGTGGTCTTGTATTCTAACCCAGTTTACCTTTAGTACTTTACTTTATGTCATACTATGTTGGTTGGGTTTAGTTGTATGCATGAATTTTGTTGTCTGGTGGTTTTTTTACATTTCAGCATTTCTGGGCTTGGAGATGTGTGTGTGTGTGCAGGTTCTTAGGCAATGCCTCCCATGTAGTAATATGCATACTCGGTGCTAGTCACCAGCCCCTGGCCTATTGGAGGCGGGCTTGGGGAGTCACAGCGTGGGCCCCACTAGGATGGGTCGTGACAATATAGTCCACCAATGACATGTTTTTACCATCACCACTTCTATGGTCTATCAATAATTAAAAATGAATCATTACACTTACCTATATTATTACATATTAAATTCTCTGAACCATCCCACTCGAACAATGATCGAGATAGTTACACTAATAGACATGAGAAGTTCCTACACATATGCCATTGTATGGAAACTAATATAAAGCTTAATAAATAGAAATGTGGACATTAAATATTCAAAATTAAATCATATTGTTATTTGTTTAATCTAACAAAAATTTAGTGTGAACCATATATATAATATAAAACATAGAACATATAGAAAATAAATCAGGAGCCAAGACCCCCCCCATAAAATAAATATTATTAAAAGAAATAAAATTTTGTATATGATATTTAAACCATAATATTGTATCAATAACAGAATAATATATAATTAGAATCATCTTAATTAAAAAAAAATCAGGGCACTGGCTGAAAAAGTGTTTAATAATAAATTAAAAGTAAATAAAAAACTATCGAACCTAACTCATAATGACCAAATGAAATGAAATTCTTCATTGTTAGTACCATGATCATCTTAAGTGATATATACATATCTAAGAGAATTAATATTCCTAAAAATAACCATACGGTCTACCAATTAACATAAAAACCCATTTCTTGTATTTGGGTTAATGGTGAGTCCAATAAACTCATAGAATTTCACGTATCTCGTCAATACACATAGTGCTACTGTGATCAAGTTGTAGTGCATGAAAATATTTTTATATTATAAAATTCATGTTATGTGAAAATAATCCACCTAAAATGACAATATAAGATCAACATAATATTCTATATACACCCATGTTTCTAAAATACATAAAAACCATAAACCTCACACTAAACATCCAAACCATCAGGCTTAGATCCACCTCACTATAATAAATAACATGAATACCACCACATAAAAATAAGGTATTGAAAAACAATCTTGGTTCAATTACCAAAATCAATTAGGGGTATCAAAATAATCATCTCAACTAGATCAAAAATTTCCTACATGACCCGCCTATTACTAACCCATAAAATACATAATATGCAGTACTAGGGAGGGAATATTATAACCATTGTCTGATGAAATTTACCAGTACTCTATCACTTTGAGTATGTTACACATCTAAGTATCATACCAATACCCCATCACTCAAGGTGATTCCTCTTAACCATGTCTCATACTAACACCATGTCTCTCATTATGAGGTCTCACAACCACATATCCTATAACCACATTATCACTCTTATTAAAGTCACATACCATATCTCATACCACCACCCTATCAATCGAGGTGAGGTCTCACAAACATGTACCCTAGGAATATCCTATCACTCAAGATGAGGTATCATGACTAACTCATGAAATTATTTTTAAATTACACTCATCTTACAAAATTTTATCTAGACATAATAACTCTATTTATACATTATACAAATTCCAATTAGGATACTCAAAAGCGTATCAAAACACACATAAAAAATCAAATGAACCAAATGATATATGTCAATAATAAAGGTAAATTGAGACATCATCCTCCTCCCAATAGTTTCAACACTTCATCCAACGGTATATCAAACAAGTCAAACTACCTCTCAGGATACAAACCTAAAGACTCTACCTTATAAATATCAATATTAATCATAAACTATAATAGAAATCACATTTATCCTCAAAAGTCATGGGGAGGAACTGCCTATATCCAATCCCTTATATGGATCATCAGCAAGGATCTTCATATTACATTGTCCATAATTCATGAAGTTCATATGATGACCTAGGTATTTTCGATAATGAATAAATAAAAAATTTCAGTAATTAAAATTTTATGGATTCATATTAATATTTATTATTGTAAACTTAGGAATAATTTAATTAGCTTATTGAACAATATTATGACTTTTTATTTAGAAATTGACGTAGTTTTCATCTATCAAAATTGCATTCCATGTATTATATTGTATTATTTTAAAGTATAATATTTAATTTTTATAATTTTAAATTTATAAAATAGACTTCATTTTTATACCATCTTATCAAAATTACCTTAGAGGAAAATTTTGGAAATTTTTGAAAGGGTTCATTTTTTGGTGAATAATATAATATACAATGTTTCCAACTACCATAAAATTTCCCTTGATTATGTTTTTACAATGAAACATTCAATTTTTGATTAGTTTAAAATCTACAAAAGTACTATTTATATAATAATAATATAATTAATTTCTTGAGGATCAAAACTATTCTTGATTCTGGTTAAAATTTATTTTCAAAACATAAAATGGAATTTGACTAATAAATGTTTCCCACTGTATTATTCATACATATATTAATATTATTAATTAAAAATCTATAAATTTAATATTATAAAATGTATGTTATTTTTTATAAAATTTTTTTAATAATTTTTAATAAGGTAAATTTCATTTCTAGTCATGAAAACATGTTACCATGGTAAAAGTTTGTCACCAATATAAAGTGTAAAAGATGTTAAATAGGGGTATAAATAACCACTAAGGACACAAAACATGATCATTAATTGATTCGATTTGTTAAACATTGACCTTTCATATCCTATCATAAAAATTGTATTATTTCGGAGCAACCTTTTTTTACTATTACATTTACTATATATTATGAAAACAATTATTTATAATAGTGTCACTCAAATCACTTATAAATAGAGAACTTCACCACCTCACATCTCTATACAAATTGAGAACATTATCCCAACCAATACATAAAAAATATATCCAAAAATATCTTTGTTATGTCATATAGGTTGTTTTCTTCCCAAAATATCAATCATAGAATGCTTAAGATGAGTCTTAAAGGAGGATACCCAAGGAAGAAGTAATAGACCCAACTGAGTTCTTTCAAGATTCACTTTTCTTCAATCTCATAAAAATCTATTATAGATAAAATAAAATAATGAAATATGGAAAATTAATATACTAAATTTATTTTATATTTATGAAATAATAATTATCTACCTTTTTGAATCCCATGGAATCTGAAAGCGTCATCATGTTACATGTTGACAAAAGCCTCAATGAATAACATCTGTTGTTTTTCATCACCACCATACATGGCTGGACATAAAAATAAATTAAATAAAATAATATGATATTTATATATTATTATGGTTCTAAAATTGTGAATTTTTCAATATTTAAAAATATTAATAATAAATGGACATCATAAAACGTAATATTCTAAAATGAGCATGCTGAGACACTTTGAAAGTTACAAAATATTACAATTCTATTTCATTTATTTTCAACAAAATTTTTTTTTAATATAATTAATCACATAATAAATAATAAAAAATTATTAATAATCATTAAATTGATATTTTTATATCATAAAAAGTATACTATTAACCATTCGGTCATTATGGTATGTTCTTATTTGGGTCAGTTTTTTCAAATACATGGATATGGTTATAATATTTTTGTCATAGATGATTATGAAAACCAAAATAGTTTTAATATTAATTAATAACGATAAATTTTTGTTTTTAACTATGATATAATTGTGAAATAACCATCATAAAATTGGAATTAAAAGTGAATAATAATAGTAATTTTAATACATAAAAACATGCTTATCAAAGATGTTTCAAGTAATAGTATCTAATTCATAACCTATAAATATAATTTTTTTCTGGAATGATATAAACATAGACATTATCAAATGTGTAACTTATGAAATAATTTCATAAGTGATTTTTACCATTACTAGGAAACTAATTTTGTTTTATAGATTGTGAACCAAATGTCCCCAAATAAACCTATATGAACTATACATATTTATTAATTAAGTGAGACATATTATGAAATGAAATAAAAGAGTTAATAATAAACGAATAAATATTAAAATGGTCTTGAATATTTTAAATAATTAATAAAATTTATTATTTAATTAGGTAGGAGTATTAGAATGTTTTTTGATACTTTAGGTAAGAGACTTCTCTTTTAATGAAATTTTAAATATTTCAACAAACTTCATTATTTTTATTACATGTACATAATCATTAATGAATTTTCATGTATACATATCCATTATTTCTAAATTCCATTTTCAATTATTTTTTAATTTATTTAAAATCTTATAAAAATGAATCCTTTTAACAATTTTCATATGGGTAATTTTTTACATTCAT
The DNA here is from genome assembly GCA_963277665.1 of Viscum album. NCBI lineage: Eukaryota > Viridiplantae > Streptophyta > Magnoliopsida > Santalales > Viscaceae > Viscum > Viscum album. Next base: position 2,106,575,665 of record OY728122.1, on the reverse strand, counting down.
TAAAAATGTGTGAATAGAATGTTTTTTTATAATTTACTTCAAGAAATTTATTTCCATTAATCTTGAATGTTATTATTTATAAATAACATTATTTATATTTTCATGGTTTTAAAACTAGAATTAGATTCCCATGGTTATATTAATTGTTCATTTAAAGAGTTATCAAAGAAAATAATATTTCATTTTATCTTTATAAGATGACTATATGTACTTATATTTATGGTATCAAACTATTTTTGTATGATTATTATGTCATAAGTGTAATAACCATTGTTATTTTTTAATTTAATTTTTATTATTAGTTGTATGATGATGGTTGGGTCTAATAAAGAACTTCAATTAATTGGATTTTGATGATGCGGTAAACTGGATATTAGTTACTCCTATGAAGATGATGGAATTATATATATTGGTGATTATATTAAGATAAGATGTTAAAATTAAATAGGATGGTTATTTCATTATAAATTTTATTTAAATTTATCATTTAGGTTATTTAGTTATAGGATTTATATAAATATGAAGTCACGTGTAACCCTCTTAATTATGTTTGACCTTTATTCTTGTTTATGAAACTTTTTTTATAAAAATCCTTCATCAATAAAGCTTATTTCATGAGTAAGATATTTTTTGAGCACAAATATTTTCATGTAAATAAGAAATATTTCTCATGGGATTGAATATTATTTTAATAAACTAATGGTTTTAAACTATTTTCATATACCTTATTGAGATTTATTTTCTTATTCCACATTATTAAATGACTTTAATTGTTTTCATGATGTGTACGAACACTATAATGGTCAATAATTCAATTATGATTAATCTTATTGAATGAATAAATGTGCTATTAATTAAATAAGAGTGTTAATTTATGATATTCATTTTATGAAAAAAAAGTACAATGTGTGAAACTATACATTTTTATAAAGTAATTTTATTCCTAATTCTCTAAAATTCTAAATCTAAAAGGTCTTCTAGATGTAATGGAAGAAGTATATGAAATAAATAATGTATTTTTGGTTTTATTATTTATGGTATTCTATAGTTGGTATCAGACCGGGGTTCAAATAAATTTAGAGGTTATGTTTTTTATAAAGAAAAACAATTTTGGTATCATAATTTATAGATATATTATCAGGAGAGTATTTTTTATTACTCTAAGGGAATCAATGTTTGTTTAGAAAATACATGTATATTGTTTACCTTTTCTCAATAGAGGAAATTGGGTGAATGATTATATAAGGAAACAATAGGATAATATACTTTTCAATTCGTAACATCGAATGTTTAGATTTGCATCTAAGAAGTTTTTGGTTTTTTATCTCAATTAACACAAGTTATATATAGTGGTACACCTACAATAGAGTGAAAAAATTATATATAGGGTTACATGTCAAATGTAGACAAATTATTGAATTTAAACCTATCATATTTTGGTGGATCCTCATACCTAGTGGTAGTTGGATGATTGAATTTTTTTCAGATATTATATTTCAAGGTTTAAGTTATCCAAAACATGAAAATATAACACACTCTATTTATCATATTAACGTTTATTTCAATAAGTTATGATATATGATTAATAATACAAAGGAGTATAATTATTTTTATACCATGAAATGGATGGTATTAAAAGATATATTTCAGAAAAAAAAATACTTTCCAAATGTTTTTAAACATAGGTTTGAGGTGATAATCCTAGAATTAATTTAGAAGGAGGAGGAATAAATTTCCAATTATATATAAAATTTTACCAGAATTGATAGGTATGCAAAAAAATTATTCTAGGATATAAAACAAAGATTATAAATTTTTACATAGGTTTAAAATAAATTTTACTAAGGGAATTGGAAAATTTTTAATTGAAGAGGTACGCTTAAATTTTTTTTTAGTTACATCAAAAGGTTCAAATTGAATTTATTACCTATTATGGATATCATAAAAATAAGGATAATAATACATAATGGTGGAAATAAATTGGAAAATGGTATACAAGTAAACATATGTACAAGGGATTTCAAACTTATAATTATACTAAATTTGGTCAGAAGTACATTGGGGGTGTCTGATGATATCAAGGAAATTCTATTACTATGGTAAAATTTTATATTTGTTTCATGATTGCAACAATTTAAGTTATAGTAATGGTCAAAAATATAATGGTATAAAGGTAGTGAAATATTTTAATTGTAATGAGATTTTCTATTATACAAATTTTTGACTGGGGATAAGTACGAATGGTGGAAATCATAATGATCTGATGAATAAAGGTGTGGAAAATCCATTTTCAACTACTAAGGTTGATGTTGGTCCCTCAAATGATGTGCTGGTAGGTACATTACTTGTTTTTTCATATCGTGACAATACATTTTTGAATTTAGATCTATGAATTATTCTATTTATTGTAATTATTTTATTAGAATGGAAATATTGCATCATTATATTGAAATATAAATTTTGGTGAAAACTATTGGTGGTTATATGTAAGTAAAAAAATGATATATGGAAATGTTCCTAAATATATATATGGAATAATTTTTCGTATAAATCTATTTCTTATCCATATTAGTGTTTCATGTTATTTTTTATTAAGGATTTTTCTTTGGTCTATCATGTTTTGATAGGTTTCAAAACTAAAGATTTTGTATTTAATTTTTAAAATGATTGTACGTCTTTATATAAGAATGAATTCATACATATGAAAACATATTAATATGTTGATAAGTAGATTATATATGGGTTTTGATGTTATATTTCATGAGTCATTAAAAACAAGGGAACTAATTTTTTTATGATGTACCAATTATAAATTAATTTTTGGATGTATTTTATGATTGTATCTGTGGTATTATTCCTAAATGGGAGGTTGAATTCACTACTGAAATAATTATTAATCCTATTAAAATTTAAAAACCTCTGTATCAAATGTCTCATGTATGGAAATTTCAATTGAAAATTTAATTAATGTATTTACCTGGTAAGGGTTTTATTCACCCTAGAACATCTCCTTGAGGTGATCCAATTTTTTATTATGAAGAAATATTTTTTTATTATCATTTGGAATGACTATAGAGAACAACATAACATTTATCTTAAGAATAAGTATCATTTTCCTCATATAAATTAATTTTTTTATCATATACAAGTGGTTCGGTGTTGTAAAAATATGAACCAAAAGTCAATATATCATTAGCTAAATGTAAAGGAAGAATTCATTATGTGAAAAAATATTTTTAAATTGTTATGGAAATCATGTGTTTTTGGTTATGCCATTAGGTTAAAAAATCACTTCTCGTATTTGATGATATATTGAATATAGTTATTCATAAGAATATTGATAAATCTATTATTGTGTTCATTGATTTATTTTATTGTATCATAAATATTTTGAGGAACATCATAAGAATCTATTTATTTCAATATATATTCTTATTGAAATGAAACTATTTTAAAAATTTATTAATTTTGATCTTTAGTTGTAATAGATTAATTTATTTTCGAATATTTTAACCAAATATGGAAAATCATTTGATCCTTTTAAGACTACAGTGGTGAAAGAATGAAAAAAGACCTAATAATTTCATTGATATTTGATGTTTACCAAGAAAAGAATGTTATTGCTATTTTTTTTAAATCCTTACTAGGTTTTCTAACTCAAAAAAATGTTTTTTTGAAAGGGAGATATATTATTTTGATCAATGGAATCTGGTGAATGTTTTCTTGAATTAAAAATAATGTTGGTAAATTCTGCATTATTTTTCTTAAATTTAGGAAATAGTTAATTTTTTATTTATAGTGATTCCTCTTTAATGGAAATTGGTTGGGATATGATGAAAAATTATTAGGTAATTCTTTATGAAATACAAAAGTTTAAATACCCTAAGTAAATATATGAAATGCATGATCTAGAAAATTTATTAGTATTTCATGAATTAAAAATATTGAGGAATAATTTATACTAGGATAATTTTGGTATATTTATATATATATAAATATAAATATATATTCTAAAATGTTAATTTCTATATTAGCTCAAAAATAGTTGAATATGGGGAAAATAATATAGTAATAAATGAAAATTGATTATGATTATATGATTCACTATTATATAGTTAAATTAAATAAGGCCTCATATTCTTTATGATGAATAGATAATTCATCATTAACTAATACATGTTTATAATATTATAATATAGTTAAAAATTTAATGAAACTAGAACTATAATTGTTATATCCAAAAACCCATTTTCATTTGCCTCATATATCATTAAAATCATCCATTTTGGAAGGAATAAAGTATACTCAGAATGTGAATTTTTGTTTAAAAATAAATAATAGTTTTTAAAGAATGTTTTTACTATTTTGTATTGAAAAATAATTTGTTTTAACATTTAGAGAAAAGCATAAGTATAACATGTGACTCACTATTGAAAAATGAATTTTTGATTGTGGGTAACATCTCTCCATTTTCTTCATCTTGCTTTTATAATTATGTAAAAATATCATTGAGAATATTATTTTTGGGAATGAATGAATATTTATGTTATTGATTATACCATGAAATATTTCACTTATCGATAGGTTAAACTGTCTGACCAAAATAGATTGAAATGCTTCAACCATTTTAGATTATGGAATGGATATGAGACCATATATAAATTTATTTAATAGTTTGATTACCAAATATTTATGAAGTTAATAATGAAATATTGGTTATAATCTACCATTTGACTAAATTTTCCCATTTATTCCTTTTCAAGATAATATGCACTTGGATCTGCTTTATCGATATTTTTTTAAACATGTATCAATTTTATGTAGAGTTTCTATATATATTTTATCTAATAATGATATGTGGTTTTTATAAAAAAATTAGAAGGAACTTTATAATTCAGTTGATATTGAGTTATATTTTAGTAAAACATTCTATCCTCAATCAAATGGACCATTCAATTGAACATTTCAAAATTTAGAGGTTATAATTTGGGATTATCCATTGGATTATATTGGATATTGGGATAAAATCCACTCATTATAGGAATATTAATCTAATAAATGATTTATCTCAGTTATATGGATGTTACCATTCAAGGCATTAAATGGAAAGTGACATTGGACACTAGCATGTTGAGATAGAGACAATGAAAGAATATTATTAAGATGAGGATTCTTAAAATAAAAGGTTAAAAATATGAAGATTATTATTTAGTACATGTGGGTATATTTGAACCAATATTTTATTTATGGATGTAACCAAATAAATATATTCATTTTCAGGTAGAGGGATATTGTTTTCAAAAGAAATCTCAATAAAAATTTGTGGTGCATTGAAGAATCAAAAGGAAATTAAGAATGTTATTTACTGTTACATGATAAATTCTAGAGAATGTGGGATTAGTTTCTTATTGATTTTATTTACCTAATATTTTTCTCTACAAACATTATTTGTTCCATTATTAATTTTTAAGTAAATATTTACCTAATTCATATCATCTATTAATCCTCGATGTTGCAAAAATAAAGCAGAATTTTCCTTATAGGGAAATATTACTTCATATTTTTTTATTATAGAGAGTATTTGCTTCAAAATAAATTAACTTGCCTAGTTAATTTTTTTATAAAAAAATAATTTGACTAAATAAGTAACATGGCCATCATACAGGGCTATGAGAAAAAAATATACCCACTTTTTATCATTGAATAAAATTTTTAGGATACAATTTCATCAAATGGGGAGACTGTGATGACCCATATATTTTTACTAATCAATAAATTTTATATTTTTTCACACTAATTATATGTATTCATATTAATCATTATTATTATAACATAAGAGAAAATTGTATTGTGTTATGGAATAAGAATATGATTTTTCATTTGGAAAAAGAAGTCATTTCTACTATAACTAAATTTGATTCCATGTATTATATAGTTTAATTTAAAATTTAAATTTATAAATTTCATAATATTGACATATTTTTTTATATAATCATATCAAAATTATCATAGGTTGACTATTTTTGATTCTATGAAAGGTTCTCTTTTTAGTGATTAGTGGAAAATATTGTGTTCTCATAAACTATAAAATTTCAATTTGATTATGTATTGATAATAAAAAATTTGTTAGTATTATTTTCAAAGTCACATTAAAATTATTTTTATATAAATAAACTAATAAATATCATGAGAACCAATATTATAAATGAATATGGTTAAATTTCATTTGTATGCTTAAAATGAGTCTATCTTAAAATTATTTTTCATGTTTTTATGAATATTCATATAAAAATTATATTTAACACCTATCAAAATTTAATCCTTTTAATTTTTTTATATTTGAAATTTAATGGTTGAAATATTTTGATAAGGTAAATTTCATATTTTTTTGTAAAAAGTAAAAACCAAAGTAAATATTTTTCATCATTGTCATAGTTAAAATGTATAAAATGGGGTTACACCTAGGGATAAGGAAAAAAATTATATCATTAATTGGGTATCTGAGTGGATTCTCATCACTTCATAATGAATTATCAAATTTTGGCTATCTTGGTGATACTTTCATGAAGTGTTAAATTTATTATATATTAAGAAATTGTGTTATTATGAAATTGTTACTCCTCTCACTCATAAAAGGAGACTCTCAATACCACACATATGAAAACACATTGTGCGCCTTATCTCTAATAAGACCTAGATAAATACATATTCAACTCATAGAACCATGTCTTAGAATTTTTTTATCATACAATTATAGTAATCTAAGAATTCGTAAGGAGATTCATAAAAGAGTATATACTAGAAAAAGTTAATAATTTTAAATGATTAATTTATTTTTGATATCATATTCCACATCCTAAAAATATGTAAATAATAATATAACTAAAATAGTATCATTATTATATTAAATTTTTTTTATGTTGATGTAACAATTATCATCTACCTTATTTCAATTGCATTAAAAAACATTATTGTGTTACGTGTGGACTACATCAACCATGAATTAAATATTTGGTATTACATAACTAGACTATATGATTGGTTCTAAAAATATATTTAATGATTTAATATTATGTTTATAACATTATTGGGTTTTGGAATGATGAATTATCCATTATAAAAATAATATTCACTATAAATGATCATTGTGATATTTATTCACAAAAAAAATGAGCACAGAGAGGAACCTATAATTAATAAATTATAACCACTATCTTTTATTTTTTCATCATATAAAAGTTGTTGACTTTAATTTATTACATTAATAAAATATTTTTTTTAAATCATTAATATTTTATAAGGTTTTATTATTTATATAAAATAAAATATTCATACTCATTTGGTCATTATAATGTGTTTGTTTGTGGGTTGATTTTTCCGCTTACATGGATGAGGATATAATATTTAGGTCATAAATAACTAAAAACAAATAAATAATAATATTTTTATGTATAAATGATAAATTTATGTTGTTTTAATTATTATTTTATGGGATATATCAATCATAACTGTAGAATTATAAGTGGACAATAATTTATATTTTAAGCCATAAAAAAATATTATCAAGTGAGATCCATTGAAAAGTAATTATTTAATAACATATAAAATACCTTTGTTTTCTAAAATATGTAAACCATACACGATGAAAAATATTGATCATATATTACTACTAGTCATGTAAACTTACCAATACTTAGATATCAAAGCTATTTTGGATATTATGAACTGAATTATCTGAAAACAACCAACATGAACTGTACCAAATTTATAAATATGTAAAAATATAAATAAAATAAAAAGAAATATAATAAAAAATATATTTTATAAGGGATATAAATGAAGGAAATAATTAATATAATTATATTCTTCTTGTGTGTATAATTCATACGATGTGATTCGGGACTTTAGGTAAGATATTTTTCATTTAAACACTATTTGAAATGTTTTGAAGTTCCTATTTCAACTCTTATTTTCCATATCGTTATTTTTTCAAGTGTCTTATTCACTATGCACCAATAATTTTTTAAGGCCATAATATATTATATTTTATATTTTTTAGTGTTTTAATCTAAATCCTTAAATCATTTTTTATACTTTTTCATCATTTTTCTTTTAATGGGTTAGAAAACCGTTTATTAATATTTACCTCAAGAAAAATATTTTCTATAATTCTGATTATTATTTCTTATAAATATTATTATATTATTTTTCAGGGATTTATAAAGTAAATTAAATTCTTATTGTTCTTTTTTTTCATTATAATGAGTTATCCTATAAAAATTTATTTATTCTTGTTTCTATGGGAATAAAATAAGTTCTTATGCTTATTGGTTCAAATGAAATTTTTTATTTGTTTCATATTGAAAGTGAAAGAAACTATGTGTTTTATTAATGTTATTATTCTATATAATTATATAATGATTTGTGGGTCGAATATATCCCACTATTTCATTGGTTAATGATGATAGATTTAAATAGATATAAGTTAATCACATAAAGATTATATAATTATCCAGTTAGATGATCTCATTTAGATATGAATTTGGAATTAAATTGAGTATGTTATTTCCTTATGAATGATGTTTGAATTATTTAGGTAGGTTATTTAATTATAATAATTGTATTAGTATGAAATCCCATGTGACATTCATTATTATTATTTTCCATTATCATTACTTATATCTTTTTATGATATGATTATGAAATGATATTGATTTCATGATTATGTAACTAATTATTTGAGCTCAAATTTTATTATTTCATAGGGAAAACTATATCCTAGGTTTTTTTCTTTCAACGGGATAATGAGGTTCCCTTATTTTTATATCCCTTATAGAGAATTACTTATAAATCCCATAATTTCAACTAATTTTTCAGGATTTATAGATGTATATGAAATATGGAAAAAATAAATAATTCGGTTATGAAGACTCACCATGAATGTTGTAAGTGAGTAGTGAATGAAATGAATTTTTCAGTTTAAGAACCTTCTTTTTTTTAAACAGACATTATTTAAAATTGTAATTTTTTTGTTATATTATTATTCCCAATTCTCTAAAACTCTTGGCCTAAAAGGTCTCATGAATGAAGATAAATAAAATAATTTTTATTAATAATGTAATTATAGTTTTATTGCATATTTTATATTAAATTTGGACAAAATAATCTATCCAAATCCCTAGGACTAACCCTGGCCTAACCATGTGGCCAATATTGAGACTCTCGCCCAAGGAATTAATGATTACTTGTATTAATTCAATGACATCAAGAATTTCCTAATGGAAAATATTGAATACTTATCCCATTACATAATAAAACTCAATAACTCAAACCTATATTAAGTACATCCCAATGAGTCTAGGGGAAAATTACAAAAGGAGACCTAAAGAACTTCTCAAACTAATCTAATTAACCCCTCACCAAGTGGAAGGTCTTTATCATAATCCCTATGTGACCATGAGTAATATTTCAAAAATAATTAATTTTATGGGAAACTATAATCAGGAAGTGAAATTTTAGTCCTAAATTCCTTATAAAACTAGATTTATCCAATATAAGGGAAAATATAAAAAAATGTCTGAAATAAGCCCCATGAATTTTAATTATAAAATAATCCAAAAACACATATATCTCCAATGAAAAAAACCCAGCCACATTAAATATACCCTTTCAAAATGCACTCAATAAAAATTTTAACCATATAAATCCCTTATCAAAAATATCATACCAAAACCTCTATAAAACAAAAATTTATTATAAAATCACATTTAGAAATATTCTTCTCCAATCATCATATCCCCTTTATAAGACCTGGATCCCATACCATTGATCGGTGTCATGGTTGGAGAGCTACTGAGGTATCATGTATTATTTCTAGTATGCCGGAGGATTCAGACTAGTAGTGAGAGTATATAGTCTTTCTGTAGAGAGTTTATAATCCCTTTTTCAAGTTCATAAGAATATAAAAAACAATTATCATTCATAGTGAATATTCATTGTATTATTCATCAATAAAAATGAAGAATGATATATCAATTAGATTGTGGAAGGTGATATTTATATAGACTCAGATTCATGTTAGCACACAATAGTTAAGGACTCACACGGATGATGAGTCAAAACATAAACTAATATAAAAAAGTAAAAATATTTAAATAGAACCATATTCCATACATCATCTATCACTTTACGCCAATATACCTATTTGAAAAATCTAATATCATGCTACTACCTTACCATAACTAATAGTCCATGATGTCTTCTCAGGTACCCATGCACCATGGCCACACAATAATGGAATTATTACAATTAAATAGTAACCCACTAAAGATTTCCTATACATAACTAGTAAATTTAGGATATGTACATATGATGTGCTCATTTTAATAAATAAAATATAGAGTATATTTATAAAAAATAACCATTGATCATAGGGTTATTAAATGGAACCCTAGACAAGTTATACTTACTTATTCTAATTAAAAAGTGTCTCTGTGAATATAAAGTTATCATGAAAACCCATACGGATCCAAATATCTATATATCACTTTTAGAAATAATAGATTCATATGGGTGGCACTAGTAAATTCAACAAAAATTGGTATATTGTCTATTCCAAGGGGGGTGGACCTATACAATCTACTAATATCATGCCCATTATAATTTTCTAAGAAAATTTCCATGTTAATAGAGTGTAAAACATAAATATGATTACAAGAAGAATTTATAAGGAGTTGATATTTATCAAAATACTTAATTATATCATCAATTTCATTGCATATAGATGCGTAGAATGAAGCCAACAAGATTTTCTAAGGCACTCTAAATAAATTGGAATTGTTGTTGAATCCAATAGGATTACCCAAGTATTTTTATATAATTTCCCTCAATAATGTTATCATAGGAGAACTTCCTCAACATCATATAGTAAGGGTCTCAATATTAGAGTTCTTTATAACCACCATTAAGCATTCCTTACATATCAAATTTCCAAATCCAAGGTAAACACCTTAGTATTCCACATAAAGTCTCAAGGTAATAGTTTCCTTATAATATAACATCAAAATAAGTAATAAACTTTATGGTACATCCACCCATCCAATCTCAAATAATAGGTTTCTTCCTCTATAGAATATGTCCAACATCGTCACTTAGGCTATATCATGATCATAAAGTCGATTTGGGTTCAAATGTTATGCCTAAAATCAACTATACGTATTAGTACGGTAACCCTCTCTAGGGTGTATATATCTTCAAGACACTCATCAGGGTCCTCTAGCTCTTATTTAAGTATGTATACACTACATACATTCCTTTATCCCAAAAAAATATCTCATGTCAACACAAATAACTAAGAGATCATGATTTCCCGTATCTTTTTCACAATTTTAGCACGTACTAATTAGCCTCATAATCTATCGTATATAAATGTATGCTAAGTGTGATAGACTCAATCCCATAACCTTTTAATATAATCCTCTGATAGTCCTCATAATCCCATCCTTTCAATTAATCTACACATGGTCTATCCACGAGAAAAATAACATCATAGTGGTGGAGGAACACTCATTGCATGCTCACCTCACTAGAAAAATTACTCTAAGGCATCTCATGACATCATAGGGGCCTACATGGACCAATAAATCCATATTTATTTCATCCCTCACTCAAATATCACCTATGTAGTTTCACTAAGGTCCATTTTTTCCGCATATCTCATTTAATACTCACCCATCGTGGTCATCACTTCTCATGGAATACATTTATAGTCATGTTTATAGTCATTAGTTATAGTGGAGTCATGATGGAGAAAAAGAGTCCTTCATGGACCTTGTAACTATTCTCAAATATATATAAGCATTTAATTTATCATTAATAATGTATATAATTTAAACATGATAATTTCCCTTAGTGGAGAGACCACATAACACATTCCAAAAATGAAAATTAATTTTTCAAATTAGTATGCCCAATGGACCACGTACCACATCATTGAGTTATTCTTGTTTAAGTATCACTAAAAACCTATTTTTAAGATCTTATAAGAACATCTAACCAATATTAAACCACATGAGTCCCTAAAAAATCCATTATGACAAAATTAATTAATTATAATCATTTATAAATTTTAAATAACCAAATTAAAACTATATTTATAATTTTATTCAAATAAAAATAAACTAATAATAATCCATTGAGTGACCTCATCTCAATGAAACAATAATAAACCAACTGTTGAATTTTTGGTGTGCACACCTGAAACCATCATCAGAAAATTACCGATCATGTGACACCTGATTTTTTAAATTATATTTAATTTCACTAAAAATGTAAAATAATTAATATTGGAATGTACCTTTAATAAAATTTTGCATGATGATTTGAAGTCATACTATTGGTATTCCCAATTTTCTTTCTGAACAAACTCTATATCAATATATTCAAATTAAACCATGCTCTTGTGGATATCATCACTAATACCCTATTCTAGGATGCCAAAAATTATCTGCAGAAACAAGAGAAGAAATGATATAAAAAAAAGATGACTCAACTCAAAATTCTAAACAATCACCATGGATAGAAATAAACATCCAAACTATATTGATGGGGAATATAGGGAGGCAAGAGAGATATTTTTATATGTTTCCACAATAAAAGAGGAGTAGATATCCTGTACTACCCCCGGTTTGAGGTATTTGGCCTTTTTTTATGCATTTTTATGTGTTTAAAGTGCATGGGATGAGTTGGGAATAGGTTTGGAGAGTTTGGAATGGTTTTGGATGAGTTTGGAGGCTTTTAAAGGGGTGCACGGTTTGAGCACATTTAGTGGAAACCGTGCGGATTATCTAGGAAACCGTGCAAGGGAGAGAGTAGGATTCACACGGCCTACACACGGTTTTCCAAACCGTGCAGACCCTTGCTCATGAGGCAGTACCGTGTGCACGGTTAGCGCACGGTTTTCCAAACCGTGCGGACTAACCGTGAAGCCACTTAAAAATTGGGTTATAAGTTTCGGGCTCCATCGGGCTTAACCTATTTCACTCCAAACTTCCTCCCACTCATGTATCACTTGGGTTCTTCAGTTATCAGGGGATTTAGAATATTTCCCACTCATTTTGGAAGCGTTTTGAAGAGGGTTCTTGGTGTTTTGAATGTGGTTTCTCCCGGGTAAGTCTTCCCTCTTGGTTTCTTTGTGTTTTCCCCTAGATCTGCATCCCTATCTTTCTTGGTTTTCTAGATCTAAAAATTTTTTGTGTAGATATATGGTTTTGGTTGCCTTGGATGATGTTTTAAGTCTTGTAAATGTTAGGTAAGGGGATCTAGAGAGGTTTTGGTGGTGCGTTCTCCAGATTTGAGGCGTGGTTTTTCGTGGGTCGATTTCTCAGGAACCCTAAAGGTAGGCAGATTCCCTCTCGACTCCACTTGGTTAGAGCTAATGTATTTGGTTACAATTAATTTTTTGTTCTGGAAATTAATTGTGTTTGATGTGAAAAAATAGTTAAAAATCCCTTGGGTGATGTTTTGGGGATTTTTGGGAAAAAGGGTGTTTTATGGTGAAATGTTATTCTTGTGGATTTTAAAATAGAGATTTTAAAATGGGGTGCTATGGTTAATTTGTGAAAATGATTGATGGAAATGGTTTTCAATAAAAGGGGTTTTTATTGAAATGTTGTTTGTCTTGGAAAATGGTTTTCAATAAATGGGTGATTTATTGAAGTGGATTGATATGCAATGGAATTGGTTTATTGAATGTGGTTGTGACGTTGGTGGGTTATATTCTTATCATTGGATTGTTTTGAATGTGTGTGGAAGTGGCGAGAAGTACCACTATAAAAAGGGGATGGATAATGGATGGAAGGGCCACCATCAAGGTTAAGTGGACGGTAAGTGCCTCTTGGTGTGAATGGGTGAACGGGTTGGACGGAAGCTCCACTATTTGGTTGTTTTGGTTGTTTGTTGTGCATTGCTTTGAAAGTTGGAAATTGTTGTGCTAGTGTGTGAATGATGAAATGGATTGTGGCATGTTTGGTTGTCTTTCCCTTGGTTTCTTGGGTTGGATGTGATGGCTTGGTAAGGGAACGTTTGGCTTATGAAAATGGTTTCACTTGTGATTTATTTTATATAAACTGTTTTATATAAATTTGCTAACATTTTTATCCAAGTGGAATGTGTAGGGAAGTCATTTGGGGAAAACCTACCGAGTTTTAGTACTCACCCCCTACTTTGGCACATTGGTGTCTTTGAAGATGTTGTATATCGTGACATGGGCAAAGTTAAGGAATCTCACTCATTTAGTGGTTCATTGTGATGTCTCTGTGGAGCTAGGATCTTTGGAGTTTGGTGTGGAGCTGTGGTGGTTTCATGGCTCGTAGTGTTTGTTTTTTAGTTTCCGCTTGTACTCTGATATGGTTGGTTGTATTGGTTTGGGTTTTATTGTGGAACAACTTGGTTTTATTTTAGGAATGCATATTTGGGGTTGAAAGTGCATGCATCATTAGTTGTTGGTTTGGTTGGTTTTGTCTTAAGGGAAAATTGTTCCCCAACTTAATCTTGAAGCCATGGGCATTTATTGCTAGCCATTGGCGTCTTGGGAACGTCGCTTAAGGCCGAGTAACCCTCACCGCCTCCTCAATCCAATGTGGTAGGGGTGGGGTGTTACATATCCATTTTAAGGTGATATATAGAGAGGGTATACTTTAAAAATATGAGTTATAAAAACAAAAGAAAAGTGGGAACACCATGGAATTCCTATATAGTCCATGGTATCGTGGTACGATAATCTACACCAACATGTCCTAAAATTACTGACCACCATAGAGAGGAACCTCCCAGTTTATTATTGTGGGAAATAAACATATTATCACACAACTCGGTACTCTATGGGGTTGATCTCCCCATGATATACCCTAAATTCACACTAGAATATGATTATGGTATATGGATGCATGTTTTTTTCCTTAGGAACCTAGTCACGTAGACCACTGCCACCACTATAGTCACCAAAAAATCACATCTTGGGTGTTTTATCCACCTTGAATTACACAAGGAACCCACTCAACACAAAACACCAACTAAAATGTGTGTTTAATTTAGAATACTATCATGGCCATCCACCATACTAGTGTGAAATTATTAACTATTGTGTGGTTTTCCCTGTCTTTTCATAAAAATAGGTTCCATGGATTCACCATGTAGTGGTCTATTTTTTTTGAGAAAGGAAATATCCAAGGTCCATGAACATGACCCAAGAACTATACCCCACCACCTAGGTGTTTCTCCTTATACAAAAACAAGATCCAAGTCATTATACTCACTATGTTAGACCAATTATAGATAAAATGGTTGTAAAAAGAAATTAATTTTATATTCAATCCACCCAAGAACCCAAACGACTTCCCATAATTTTATTGACATCAAAAAAGTGTCCTTAAAAAAATCCAAGCCTTTAAAAGTTGATCTAATTCAATGTTATCAGAAAAAAACACACTTTAGACAAAAATATAGAAATTACACAAGAATTTATCAACCCATAAATATATCTGACTTCACCAAAAATCCACCATAACACTTCTCTTCATTGAAATTTATTTACTATCTTCAATAGTCAACTTGACCTACCATAGTCATTAATATATAACCAACTCATTTCATTGTACTATAGAATAATGATCAATATTCCACTATGAAACATTGATCATTAGGTGAATAATTCAATAAAACTCTATCCACCACTCATCAAAATCACCAATACACCAAGAAAATTCTTACCCACACCCATCTATCTGATGAATTCATGGTGACATCATCCAATTCCTCTTCTAGCTCATGGTTCTCCCCAGAAAAATCACAAATAGTAATGAAAATTTTTAATTTGTGGTTATCTCTTCCCTAATAATTACATAATTATATGAATTTATAGTGATCTAATAATTTCCTCAGTGTAGTTTCTATCTCACTGCATCCAAACCTGTATGAAAATACTATATGGACCACCTCTGGCCTACCATTTCTGAAAATGATCAACTGCAGCCACTGACACATTTTCAAAACAACTAATCTCGATGCCAATATCCATGGATGAATCATGAGATTATCCATATACCCACACATATATTTAAATCAAGCATTCGGTAAATTTCATGGTTTGTTCCTCAACTAACCAAACAAAGACCATCATGCTCTCACCACTGTTGACGCTCCTTTCCGTCACAGAGTCTAACGACTGAAAAAAAGGAAATACCTTAGTCCAAAGTGATTCATCCTTTGAAGAAACATCAAAAATTGACAAAGGGATGAACAAGGAGAACATTGCCCATAGGTCACGCAAGTTCCATCATGGTCGCGCAAGTACACTTGCGCGCCGCCTAGTGGTCGTGCAAGTCTACTTGCGCGACGCCTTATGGTCGTGCAAGTGACTTGAAAAACCTAAAGTGATAACCGCCCGATAACCGCCCAGGGTCTTCTCCTGCCTATAAATAGACCCTGTGGGCCCCCCATTCGGAGGATCTTTTTTCAGAAACTCGGATTGAAGCTCCCGACGCCCAAGTCTCTTCTCAAAGCATCCGGAACACTTCTAAGGTAATTTCTTACCTAGAACAGAAGATCTAAAGAGAGGGAGGAAGGCCTAAGTGTTGAAACTCATCAACACTTGCGCGCCTGAATGGCCATCCCTTAAGGGAACTGGTCATACTGGCGCGCCGCCTTATTCCTTCAATAGAATTTGCGCGTCCCTTTTCTGGAAGAACCTCAAGGGGATTCTAAAGGGTTTAAAAAGGAGTCGCTCAAGTATTTCAATTCCGATTGAAAATCGCGCAAGTACACCATGTGTCGCGCAAGGTATACCTGCGCGACCAATACTTGTGCGCCCACGCAAGACTTCCACGCCTTTTAAGACTTGCGCGCCCCTACCTTTCTGGGTGCCCATCTTGCCCATTTTACCCCTCTTAAGACATTTCACCTTTCCTATTCAAGATTCAGTCTTCAAGATACTCTTCAAAGCCATTTATGGCATGATTTCTTGATTTGACTTCCTTATCTGAAAGGAATTCGGTGGAATATCTCTCAAAACCTAGTGATTTATACATCTTTATGTCACCAAAGATTTAGAGTTCGTTCATTCAACCTCATTCTTTAAGATGAGAGAATCCTTAACCTGGGTCTCCTTTTCAGGAATAATCCCCAGTTATAAATCCTTTAATCTGGGCATCTTCCTCAGGAGTTAGCCCCAAATTCTTAAAGTTCCCAAACATGGGAATCCTCCTCAGGAGTAAGCCCCAATCATAATCCTTTAATATGGGCATCCTTCTTAGGAGTAATCCCCAATCTCAATTATGGGAATCCTTCTCATGAGTAAGCCCCAAACCTTAATCCCTAACCTGTGTCTCCTTTTCAGGAATAAGACTCAGTCATAATCTTGGGCCTCCTTTTCAGGAATAAGTCCCAGTCATAATTATGGGCATCCTCTTCAGGAGTAAACCCCAAGTCCCTTAATTTCTCTTAACCAGTCCTAAATTACGTTTGATATGGGGTTCCTTCTCAGGAGTAAAACCCAATTATCAATCCTCTCCTAATTTGGGTTTCCTTTTCAAGAATAAGTCCCAAGTTAGAGTATTCAAATCTCCATAAAGCACATATACCTTTATGGACCCTGTTCCTGGATTTTCTCTCTAAAAAGTAAATCTTAAACCTTCATCTATTTGGGCAGTCATACATACATAAGCCCCAAACAATTTCTTATGATTGCATCTTTCATGGCACAATTGTCTAATTTTTACCAATACCTCTTGTTTCTCACACCGAGCATGACTCACGTGAGCTTAGAGTGTAAAAGTAATTATGACATTCTTCTTTGAGCCATCAATCATAAACATCATACTCCATTACTCGAACTATGTGGGTTCTGATTCCTTTTCCAAAACAAAGGATATGTAGGTATCCCATTTATGGGTTCGATCCCAACTTTGAAATAATCCTTGTCCTTCTAAATGACGACAAACTTCAAGTGCCCCACTGAGTGGCTTTAAAACCAGCCTGGCCATCATAATGACCAAGAGACTTTTATATAAATGTTTTGAAGGATACCATTGACCAAGAATCTCTAAACAGATATAGATGATTCTATATTGATGAAGAACCTCGAATACATATAAAAGATTCTCTAAATTTCTTGCATATTTAATCATTGATTGTTAAAACTAAAGGAAATCTCATTTTATACTTGGTAATGTAATAAGGATTCACGAACATAACTTAAATCTATAAAGAGAGTCCCAGAGTAGACAATAATTCCCCTCAAAAAGGTGTGATGAGTCCGACCTCCCATCCTCTCGACCAATGCAAATTCCTAAAGCCTCATTAGTCCACAAATTAATGAGAGCCTACCTTTAGAAAGTAGGTCCAAACGGATGTGGAATCATTGGATGTTTCCGGTTCTACGAACAAACCCGCTAGAAACCGATCGGAACGTTTGAATCTCCCGTCCAGGAGGTCATCCCTGAAATCCGTGCAAAACAAAAAATGGTGAACCCGACGTGAAACCTTAACCAAGTTAAAGTGATGTTCTTATTATTTGTTAGGCCCCTTGGGCCAACAAATCAATCATTGACATGTTCTCATCCAAAAGATGCAGTGGCCAGATTCATCTTGATTATGTCTGTTATATGGAATAGGCACTCTTTTCTAAAGATCTTCTGCAAAATGGATTTTCTTAAATTCACCCCTGTGAATACTGCTACTGTGAACACCTCTACTGTGAGGTCTGCTGCTGTAAAAACCAATGCTGCTACTCTTGCTGGAACGTCGTCCGCTCTGAGGATGACATCACCAACTCAGCGTCTTCAACGCTGGGTTTCTAATGCACTGGTTAAGGAGTATCGTCGCAACGGTACTATCCCAACTTTGGAGGCCGCTCGTCAAGCCCTCCAAGTTAACAACTCTACCTGGTCGTCCGGACAACGGCGGCCAGCGATCAAGAAGCAGGCAGTGCTGACTACCGTCTCCAACTGTTTCGGGTCGTTATCCCCGGAACGCAATTTCCATTCACTCCCTTACTCTGAGGAAGTGAATGAGCAGGTCCCGCAGGGCCTTAATTCAAAAAGACAGGAGTCCTTCTCGAGGGCTCCCATCAACAATCGCCGCCAGACTCGTGCAGTAGTGCGCCCTCAACATGATGAGGGTACCGACTCCAGGCATTCAGCTCAGGTTCCTCGAACCCGAGCAGGAAAGATGAACCGCTAGAGATGGAATCCGGTTAACAATGGGCAGGTTGTCATCCCTGCCATCTCTGGAGAAGTCCACCAACCTAACTTGGTGGAAAATAACGAGCAGGCACAATCACCTGTCCATTTTAATTTTGCTGTCCAGCAGACTCGTCTGGCAGCATCATGCCAATCCCGCCAGGCAATTCCGGCGGAGTACCATAGGCAGGAACATGCACCTTCTTATACATCACCAGTTAGTCAGCAGGCTCGTCTGACTACATATGATGGATCTCGTCAACCGCGTTTGGTGAAGTGTAATCAGCAGGCACATACACCTGCTAATACTAATCAAGCCTACCAACAGTCTCGCTTGGTAGCGCACGGAGAAGTCAGTCGGAAAGCCCCGACGACAAACAGGAGGCAGACTCAACTCTCTGCCTCCACACTTGAGTATTGTCAGGATTCACTGACAGGAAAAGGAGGACAGGAGCAGGCACATACACCTACTCCAAGCCCGGAATGGACGTATATCCCCGTTCCGGCGGCTGAAGTCACCAAACATATTTTGTCAATGGTGAAAGAGCAGAAGCAAATTCCTGCTCATATTCTGGATGCTTTCCAGGATATCATAACAGCTTTAGCATCATCACAGGGAAAGACACATAAATCTATCCCTAGCAGTGGAGTGACACATCAACGATTCACTCTGGAACAGACACACACATCTGTTCCAGTCCAAGAGGGTTATGGGGCACACTCCCCCATATCATACGTACAACCAAGTCAGTCACATACAACTGATTTGAGTGGAGATCGTCAGCCTAACCTGACCATCTTTCCTGATCAGGCACATACACCTGCTCAGAGTAACCACTTTCGTCAACAAGTGGTTTCTAAAGTGAGTAAGAAGGCATCTAAGAAAAAGATCCGCCCAGCACAGTCAGGAGATCAAAGGCCAATCTGCAACAAGGCCTTGCTCGATGCTGGAGTTCTTGAATCCCTCAGACATTTATCTATCAGAATTCAAGATTCTACTCCCTCATTTCCCAAAAACGGGAACATTCATTTTGAAGGTCTTCAACAGACACTTACTCATGAAGGATTTCTTCATGAAAGTTCGGTCAATCTTGAAGTTTCTTCTTCATATGAGAGCCACAGGAACCCTCTGTGTGGTCAGAAGACCAAGGAGCAAGAGATTTCATCTTTTGCTGTAACCCATTATGGTGGTCCTCCCCATGATGATGAACTTCGCTACGAAAGTCCTCTCCGTAGTAGTGATTCACATTGCCTGGAAAATACTCCAGTGGATAATGTAGTGTCGAGAAAGCCCTCTTATCTTGAGGCACTTGCAAATGAAAAACCAGTCATGTCTGATGCTTTATCGCTAACAAGTGAAATACTTTCTCAATCAGAAGATAGCCCAGGATGTAGGTCATTCTCCGAACCACCCCTAAGTCATGCATCTTCTAGTTTGATTAATGATCTCTCTACCAATCTTGTTGAATTCGATGAAGAAACAAGGAAACACCAACTCTGGTCAAAACAGGTAGAAGAATCTTCATTTAATGGTAAAGAGGAAATGCTGAACATGAGGAAAAAACTGGCAAAAGGTGAAGTACCAGTCATGTTTTGGACTTTGGATGACTCCCAGTACAAAATTCCAAAGATGTTGACGGATGATGGAATCCATGATATTCGTCTCAACATATGTAAGACTCTTTTTCAATTGAAGAAGAAAGTATTATCTTACGGTGATTATGAAAATCATATTAAGATAATAGAAGGGTTAAAACGCCAGATTGATTTGGCATCTCTATCAGTCTCTCGGTATCTGAAGGCTGAAAAGCAACAGAGAACCCTTCAACGTTCATGCCTTGGCGCACTAAGAAAATTGCGTTAGTTAATTGCCAATGCTCCATCTGATGTTCATATCAGAGGATGGGGTGTTCATGGAGCACTACATTTCACAGTGCTTTCCAGTCAGCAAAGCCCGCCGAAAATGGTCTCATGCAATGTTATTTCCCATGGCCGGCCACAGTCAATGGGCTTTGTTCATAATCAAAAGCTTGCTCAAGAACAGGCTTCAACTAGTTCCTCTCAAAATCAAGTATATAGAGAAAAAGTTGTTGAATTGCTCCTACATCAAGCAGGCGAGAATATTGCACAAGCCTCTCGTCTGGAGCAAACACGTCATCAAATGAAATAAGTTTCGGAAATCATCCAACGGTCTGTTGAACCAGGTGATAAAAGTGGATACAGGTTAATGCATCCAACTAATTTCCGAACTAAGATTCGCAAGATCAAGAGAGATTTTAAGAAGATCTCAGACATAGCATGTCAAGAGACACCCCATCTTGTCAGACTGGGGACTTCTCTAACCCAACCCTCAGAGTCAACAAATGGGATTCGAGGAGTTGAGCGGAAGCAGCAGGAACATCCCCAGTCCACCGGACTGGGGACTTTTTCAAATCCTCAATCCCTCCCTCAGAGAAAGTCAGTATTCTCTCGATTAGGGAATAAGCCTCAAGAGGAACGAAGAGCCAAGCTATCAGGAGATTCTCTCCAAGTGACGGTTCTCCAAGAAGTTCTTGAGGGATCAAGTCAACGGAATTCCATGTCTCATCATGGACATGGAAGAAGACAATATCAAAGAAATGCTGATAGAAAGGATTCCATGCAATATGCATCCATTAATGTCATCAATGCCATTGATTCTGATTCACCAGATGAGGCTCAATCAGAGGGATCAGACAAAGAGGTTCCTGCTCAAGAAGTTGCGCACACAGACCTAAATGAAGAAGGTGTGCGCACACGTAATCAAAGGCTTACCCAAAATCTAGGTATTCCTCCAAGTAACCCACTTCCCCCTCTCCGAAAAGGATCCAATAAGGTGAAAGGAAAGAATCAAGTTACTTCTCATCCTTCCTCTGAAGGAGGTCAATCGCTCTCATTAGAGCAAAGGTTTGCACAACAGGAGGAAGAAATGAAAGAATTAAGAAGGTTGAATGCAGAACTACTTCAGAGTAGTCTTCTTCTTAAGAATGATGAAGTCCGACAGCCGAAGGAATTTGTTGTAACTACTGAGATGGATCAGGAATATCATCCTTTATTAGTACACCCTCATAGGTCTAATCCTACGGGTCAAACGCAACAACGGTTGGCAGCACTACCATCAGTTGCAGCACCAACCACCACGTCTGTCCAAGCTCCATTCATTGCACCTACCCAAAACCAAGTTCAACCTGATGTTTCTCAAAAGTTAATAACTACTATTGAGTCATTAACAGATCGATTAAAAACTATGGAAGGGAAACGGTCACAAGTTCAACCTGAAAAGAAAGTTTACCCTGAATGGTTAGATTCAATTTCTCCTCCATCCAGTTTTGGAAACCCTGTTTTCCCTACTTTCAATGGATCAGGAGACCCTGAAAAACATTTGACGCATTACGTGTCTTGTTGTGATCCTATGATGGGAACTCCAGAGCAGCAAGAAGTAGTGAAACTCAGATGCTTTGTTCGAACCTTGCAAGGACCAGCTTTTGTCTGGTATACAAGCTTGCAATCTCGGTCAGTCATCGGATGGGAGGATCTTCGTCAAAAATTCCTTCTTCAGTTTAGCTCAACTTTGCCAAAAACGACAGTTTTCGATCTTACAAACTGCAAGAAAAGGGAGAATGAAAGAGTCTCTGATTTCATTGCTCGTTGGAAGGGATTAACGTATTCCCTGAGTTTAGCACTCCCTCAGGAGGAATTGTTGTCAATCTGTGTGGCAAATTTGTGTGACGAATTACGCACGCCATTGATCCCTGTGAAATACACAGGAGGGTTTCGAGACCTTACTTCAATCTCTCAACAGATTGAAGATTCCCTTATACAGGCTAAGGTTAAATCACGTATAATTCCATCAGCTCCAGGAAGGAGAATGGGTAAAGCGGAAACTGCTATAGTTATGCTTAAACAAGCACCTGTACCTATTTCTACTTCAAAACCTTCATCTTCTCGAAGGGCTCCACCTCCTGAACGCCAACAACAAAGGCTGTTTCGTCCAAATGATCAAAGAGATCAACGACGAAAACAATTTGAGGATTTGAAGAGTAAAACATACTCTTTCCAAAGTGAGCAAGTTCCTGGTTACTTCATTTCAGCTCTGGAAAATAATTTGGTTCAATTACCAGTGCCCAAGAGGCCAAACAAGGAAGGAGATGAAGACCGTCCCAATTATTGTCCCTTTCATCAAATGTTGGGGCATCCCATCCAGGAGTGTTTTGTTTTTAAAGACCTCCTGCAAAAGATGGTCGACTTGGGACAAGTCAAATTGAAGGGTTCTTCAGCTCATGTAGCGTGTATTATCGCTACAGATCCAGAGGAAGGAGGCGAGTGGCAGGAAGTCAAAAGCAAAACTGCGAAAAAATATGATGATTGGATGGTCAGAAAGACAATCAATCGGACCCATTCCATTTTTTGAACACAATTGAAGAAGCCAATTGTGTCTCATACAAAAGCTGCAGTAAAGTCTCCATCAAAAGACAAATCCTCAAAAGGGCAGCGCAATTCAAAGAAGAAAGAGGAATCAGGAGAAGATGAGTATGTATCAAAGCCTAAATTGTCTTTGACTCTGGCAGATTTCATGCCATCTACTTCAAAGCCACGGGCACCGCCCCATCAAACGGAACAGCCTAAACAGGCTAACCAGGCAGAGTCTTTATCAGACGAAGAGTTAATCTTTGGTTCTGTTAATATGATTCAATTAACAGATCCATATTCTAGTCTTGATGAGCCTCAATTCCCTATATCAAATAAGGGAATCCGAGGAGGTTCTAGAGGTTCAGGATATAGGGGAAGACGTGGATCTTTTCGAAGCCACTACTCTAATTTTACCCCTGCTAGCACTGTATATGCAGCAGAAACTCGTGGTAGAGCCCTTCAGCGAGCTCAAAAAGAACAAGCAAGTTCTTCTGCCAATGGCCAACTCAGTTTTGGTACAGTTATTTTGGAAGACCAATTAAAGGTTCCATCTTCTTTATCTCAGCAAGTAAATGGATCTAATCAGTCTAATCTTCCAAAACCAAGGATGTTGCCAACTTCAATACAAGATGCATCAGCTTCCAAAGCATCTGCTTCCAAGGTACCTGCTAAACCGCATATTCCTATTGGGAAATGCAGACCTCTAGATCAAAAGTATGATATATTGAAACACTTGGCCCAAGTACCAGCCAAGTTATCAATTTTGGATGCTTTGAATCTGTCAAAAGATCTTCAGGAAGCACTCATCGAAGCTTTGTCAAGTCCTCAGGAGTTTGAAGCTGAAATTGCTGTAGCTGAAATCTATCACATAGAGAATAATCCTGCAGAATTCCATGCAGTGATATATTTTACTGATAAAGATGAATATGATGTTGTGCATGGTCACATAAAACCTTTGTACTTATCTGGAAAAGTCAATGGTGTAGATGTTCGAAGAGCTTTCATTGACAATGGTTCAGGAGTCAACCTCATGCCCATTCGTACACTTCGTCGATTGGGCCTCACGGAATCTGATTTATCTCCTTCTACCATGATGTTACAAGGATATGATAAAAATGAACAAGAACCACTGGGAGAAGTTACACTCAGAACTCATTTTGGAGATCTTGTATTCAATTCGGATTTCATGATTGTTGATCAAGACTCAGCTTTCAATATCTTGCTTGGAAGACCCTGGCTACATCAGCATGCAGCTATTCCATCATCATACCATCAATGTCTCAAATACTGTTTCGATGGTCAAGTTGGAACATTGTATGGTGATAAGGCCCCATTCAAGACATGTGAGTCTCAATACATTGAGGCGGAATTTTATCACATGAAGGGAAGAGAAAAATCTACAATGAAGGAAATTACCAAAGTTAATGCTCCATATGGTTTGGAGAAAATTCCAATAAATCCATTTTCACATGTGAGTACAGATTATGTGTTACCTATTAGTCAAATTGAAAAAATAGGCCCAAATCAAAATACTCTTATGGAAAGATCCATAATGTCAATTACGGCGATCGAGCCAGACAACATGGGAGAAATTGGTAACCTACCAAGCAGTGATGAAAGCATAAGTGGTGACGTTTTCATTTCATCTGCTGAAGTCCAACAAGTCTATACTTCGCTAATCATGCCAGAAGAAGTTATAGCAACACCAGAGGTGAATAATGATGTCGATTCTCAATCCATCATCTCCTCTTTATTTCCCAAAGAAGACCCTTTATCATCAATAGGGTCGGAAATGGAAGCTTCTTCTTCAAAATGTGAAAATTTTGACATCTCTTA
Source organism: Viscum album (assembly GCA_963277665.1). Classification (NCBI taxonomy): domain Eukaryota; kingdom Viridiplantae; phylum Streptophyta; class Magnoliopsida; order Santalales; family Viscaceae; genus Viscum; species Viscum album. The sequence goes on along the minus strand of OY728122.1, from coordinate 2,106,550,166 downwards.
TGATCATGAGAATTTCGTTTTTTCATCTACTTTGCAAGTAGAAACAGAAGAAATAACACATGATGAAGAGGAAGAGGAAGATCTTAGAGATGCTCCTCCAGCATTTGAAGAGGGTATCTCTACCACTGTGGATGAACTCAGAGAAGTAAATCTGGGTACATAGAAAGATCCACGCCCCACTTTAATTAGTGCGGCCATGACCCTTGAAGAGCAAGAGATATATATTTCTTTTCTAGAGAAAAATAAAGATATTTTTGCTTGGAATTATACAGAAATGTCTGGGCTTGATCCTGATGTTGCTACTCATCATTTGGGTTTACCAAAAGAACATCGAGGTTTTAAGCAAGCCGCGAGAAGAACACACCCAACCTATGCTTCCAAAATTGAAGCAGAAGTGGATAATCTAATAAAATCCAACTTCATCAGAGAAGTTCAATATCCCAAGTGGTTGGCTAATATTGTCCCTGTAAAGAAGAAGAACGGACAAATTAGGGTTTGCATCGATTTCAGAGATCTTAATCGCTATTGTCCTAAAGATGATTTCCCAGTTCCGATTCCAGAACTCTTTATTGATGCGACGGCTGGCTATGAAGTACATTCTTTCATGGATGGATATTCCGGATATAATCAGATCCGAATGGCCCCAGAAGATGAGTAATATACAGCCTTCAGAGCTCCTCAAGGTGTGTTTTGTTACCGGGTGATTCCCTTTGGTTTAAAGAATGCAGGTGCAACATATCAACGCGCCATGCATCGTATCTTCAAACCTCTTTTAGGGAAGTTTGTTGAATGCTATGTAGATGATTTGGTGGTTAAATCCAAACAACGTTCTAATCACTTGGCTGATTTGGAAGTCATATTCCACAAGCTTCGACAACATAATTTGAAGATGAACCCCTTAAAATGTGCTTTTGGGGTAACCTCAGGAAAATTCCTCGGCTTTGTTGTATGCCATCATGGTATTGAAGTCGACCCTGAGAAGACCAAATCAATCCTTGGTATGTCACCTCCTCGGAATTTGAAAGAATTAAGAGGACTTCAAGGACACTTGGCCTATATTCGGCATTTTATCGCCAATTTGGCAGGAAAAAGTTTACCCTTTACCAAATTATTGAAGAAAGGAGTCACTTACCAGTGGACTGAAGAATGTCAAGAAGCATTTGATGTTCTCAAGAAATACCTCTTGAGTCTACCAGTACTCATGCCACCTGTTGAGGGTAGACCGCTTATCCTCTATGTGACAGCTTTAGAGCGATCATTGGGCACCTTTCTCGCTCAAAAGAATGATGCTGGGAATGAAAATAGTCTCTACTGTCTCAGTAGAACTATGCTTGAAGCAGAAACCCGGTATTCAAGTATTGAAAAGTGCTGCCTGGCATTAATCTTTGCAGTTCAGAAACTGAGACACTACCTGCAACATCACGAGGTCCAATTGGTATCTCGTAATAATCCGCTCAAATTCATCCTTAGTCGTCCAATGCTTACAGGATGTCTGGCAAGGTGGGAGGTTATTCTACAGCAGTTCGACATTCAGTATGTGTCTCAAAAGGCAATTAAGGGCCAAGCTCTGGCTGATTTCCTGGCTGAACACCCTTCAGTGGAAGACACGTATTCAGATATCAAACTCCCTGATGAGGAAGTTTTCTCTATTCAAGAGAGTCCTCAAACATGGGAAATGTATTTTGATGGTGCTTCTAGAAGTCCAACGGGGAAGAAAATGGAAAATCCTAAATTCAACAAAGTTGGTTTAGGAATTGTGCTCATTTCTCCAGATAAGGCATTGTTACCTTATTCCTTTCTATTGTGGGAAGGTGGTACTAATAATGAAGCTGAATACCAAGCTCTCATTACAGGCTTGGAGTTAGCGCTTCAAGCACAAGTGAATCACTTAAAGGTGAAAGGTGATTCAGACCTGGTAATCAAACAAGTCAATGGGGATTATGCCATCAGAAAAGAAGAATTAATCCCTTTGTATGATTACATCAGAGAGTTAATGTCGGAATTCCCTTCAGAACTGACATTTTCTTATGTCCCAAGATCAAAAAATGCTCAAGCTAATGCACTGGCTAATATAGCCACAGCTTTAGCAGATCCAAATCGGGACGAGACAACCATCTGTATTGCCCACCGTCGTGCAATTTCACCTTATGTTCAAGTTAGAACAGAGGAAATTAATGAAATTAGTCCCATTCCTGAACAGTATGGTCATACTACAGGATGGATGTCACCTATCAGGGAATACCTTCAAAATAGAACACTTCCACCTGATAGAGCCGAGAAAGAACAAATCCGACGACGTGTGGTCAATTTTACTCTTTATGATAGCCCAAACCACCTCGAGAAAATTCTCTACAAACGTGGTTTTGATGGAGTTCTCTTCAGATGTATTGATGGTGAAGAGACAATGGCTGTCATAAAAGAAGTGCATGCAGGAGTCTGTGGTGCCCACCAGTCTGGACATAGACTGTCTGATCAAATTCGAAGGCTTGGATACTTTTGGCCTTCAATGATACAAGATTGTGTTAATTTCACAAAGAAGTGTCATTCATGCCAAGTATATGCCAACTTCATTCATCAACCTCCAGAGTTGCTTCATACAGCTAAATAATCATGGCCATTTTCCACATGGGGAATGGATGTGGTGGGACCTTACCCTTCAGCTACGGCCAAGCAGTTTAAGTACATTATTACTGCTACTGATTTCTTTTCCAAATGGGCAGAGGCAGTACCTCTCAAAGAAGTCAGTTCTAAATGCATTGTTAGCTTCATCAAGTCTAACATCATTACTAGATTTGGTGTCCCTCATACCATATTGACGGACAACAGCACCAACTTCTGTTCTTCAGAGGTAAAGAAATTGTATCAAGAATACAACATTAAGTCCAACCATTCATCTCGATATCATGCGGCGGCTAATGGACAGATAGAAGCCTTCAACAAGACTCTTTCAAATATACTGCAAAAGATGGTGGATAAAGATAAGAGGTCATGGCCTGATAAACTCTTTCATGCTTTATGGGCTTATCGGACTACCACTCGCAATGCAACGCGGTCAACTCCATATTCATTGGTATATGGAACAGAAGCAATCTTGCCAATTTAAGTTCAATTGCCCTCACTCAGAATAGCCATTTGTGATCAGTTATCTACAGATGATCAATCCCAAAAGCGGTTGAATGAACTGGAATAGTTAGATGAGAAAAGATTGTGCACTTTGCACCACTTGGAAATCTATCAGAATCGAATAGCACGATCTTTTAACAAAAAAGTTCGTCTTCGTTCATTCATTCAGGGAGAATTGGTATTGGTTCTCAGAGCACCAATGATACCTGGAAAGAAGCCTCCCAAGCTTGAACCAAAATGGGAAGGACCTTATTCAATACATAAGGTCTACTCCAATGGAGTGTATTCTCTAATCTCAATGGATGGAGAACACATCACGACTCCAACTAATTCCAGATTTCTGAAGAAGTATTTTGTATAAACACAAAATATTATTCCCAGAGCCAAAACAGTCACATTGGTTCATATTATGTCCTACATGACACTAAACTGTATTATGTCCTATCTACATGACATTAAACTGTACAGAAGTTCCTTATTATGTCCTACATGACACTAAACTGTATTATGTCCTATCTACATGACATTAAACTGTACAGAAGTTCCTTATTATGTCCTACATGACACTAAACTGTATTATGTCCTATCTACATGACATTAAACTGTACAGAAGTTCCTTATTATGTCCTACATGACACTAAACTGTATTATGTCCTATCTACATGACATTAAACTGTACAGAAGTTCCTTATTATGTCCTAAATGACACTAAACTGTATTATGTCCTATCTACATGACATTAAACTGTACAGAAGTTCCTTATTATGTCCTACATGACACTAAACTATATTATGTCCTATCTACATGACATTAAACTGTACATAAGTTCCTTATTATGTCCTACATGACACTAAACTGTATTATGTCCTATCTACATGACATTAAACTGTACAGAAGTTCCTTATTATGTCCTACATGACACTAAACTGTATTATGTCCTATCTACATGACGTTAAACTGTACAGAAGTTCCTATATTTTGTCCGAGATGACATTAAACTATATTGTGTCCTAGCAACATGACATTAAACTGTGTGGCACTTTCATCGTCCAGCATGATGATAAACTGTAAAAAGTCCCCAGAACTGATATCCTCATATTGGTTCAACTTAGTCCTAGCTACATGACTTTAAACTGTACAGCAATGTTCTATCGTCCAACATGATGTTAAACTGTATAAATGTTCTATTGTCCAACATGGCGTTAAACTGTAACAGTTACTTGAATTGTCCTACATAACATTAAACTGTTAAAAAGTTTCCTTTTTTTTCGTCCAACATGACATTAAACTGTAGAAAAGAAGATGTCCCTGCAACATGACACTAAACTATGCAGCACCAGTTCGTCCTTGCTATATGACGTTAAACTATACATCAATGGTCTAGTATGACTTTAAACTGCAACTTCGTCCCACATGACATTAAACTATGAAAAAGTTCCCTAAACCGTCCAGCATGACCTTAAACTGCATCATCCCTGGTCTATGTATATGACCATAAACTATTTGCAAATCCCTTACGTCCAGCAAGACGTTAAACTGTGACGTCCTAACTACATGATGCTAAATTGTATAAAAGTCCCTTACGTCCGGAAAGACGTTAAACTATATAATCTCAAAGGTCCAGTATGACATTAAACTGCACCATTCACGGTCCATGCATATGACCTTAAACTATTCGCACTTTCGTCCGACATGACGTTAAAATGGTACACTCTTTTGTCCTTACTGCATGACAATAAACTACACAATCCCCCTTTCGTCCAATATGACGTTAAACTGTATTGTCCCCATCGTCCTAATTACATGACGCTAAACTGTACAGAAAGTCCTTGATATGTCCTACATGACATTAAACTGTTATTTTGTCCCTGCTACATGACACTAAACTGTGCAACACCAATATTCCTAACTGCAAGACTTTAAACTGCATAGTCCCTTTATATATCCTACATGACATTAAACTGTGAATCGTTAAGGTTATTGTTACCTCTTGTTTCTCACACCGAGTATGACTCACGTGATCTTAGAGCGAACATCAACCATAACACTCCCTTTGGGCCACTAACCATGTGTAAGTCCCAACAACATTTTAATTAGATCGTTGTCCCATAGAACAACTTGATCATTAATTCATTATTTAATTGAACTACACGGACTTTGATCCTTGCCCTCCAGGCTGGGTATGTAGGCAGCCTCCCAGGGTTCAAGCCCAAAAACAATCTCTTCACATCGGTTCACCACCATCTCATATGATGTTGATTTGTGAAACTGCCCCTAGAATCAATATTTTTACATTGATTTACTTTCATCCTTGTTATACGACGTTAAACTATACAACACTTTTGTCCGGTAAGACAATAAACTATAATATTCTTTGATCTCCTCACTTGAGAGAGAACTATTATTGACATTGATTTTTCAATCATGTTTCATTTCAAAAAAAAAACTACGTGCATACATGGTAATGCCTGAACTTTTTTTTCTTAGGTTAAGCCATCATTGCACTAAAGTCCCCTTTCACCCTTCACATGTACGAACCAAATTTGTACAAAGGGTAATTCTATAACTACGTGGACTTAATTCCCATCCCTATGGGATACGTAGGAGCATTCGAGTATCCCTCGAATCCAGTACCAAGTCTTTTGGGCCTAACCCCAAATTTCACTTTCAGTCCCTTAGCTGAAAAGTCCTCATGAAAAAACACACTGTGTATTCATTATTATGGTCCGAATTCTATGACCCTAAACTAATATCACTCATACTTTCGTCCTGCACGACGTTAAACTGCATTTCAAGAACTACGTATGGATTGATTCTCATTCTTATGAGATACGTAGTGAAGTCCAAAATTTCAATTCAGGACCCAGCCACAACATGATTATGGTTTTCATTGACCTATGTATCTCTATATACATTGGACAATACCCATCTTTATGTGTTATAATCCTAACCTTAAATATTTTCAGATCTTCATAACCCTCATGACTTCTAATCACAAAAATGTCAAACTTCTGAGAATTCTTTTGCCTGACTATGCAGCACGTGCCCATAGGTGGCCTTGCATAAACAGTCCACATAACAGACTTGTCAGCTAAAAGATGCTATTTATTTGACCATGCAGCCAATGCCCTTAGGTGGCCCTGCATATTTCAACCCCTTAACAGGTTTGTTAAATGATAGTAACTTCATTCTTGGGAAGAATGCATCTTTTTTCCTTATTTGTCTTAAACGACAGTATGTAGGTATCCGCAAAAAAATATATATCCTTAACATATTTGTCCCATATCCTTTTTCATGATCTGAAAGTATTCAAGTCTACGGTTTATTCTTCTTCCCTACGTTTGGGTCAGACCTTCGTAGGAGTGATATTCATCCAGTTCTTTGATAATCTTGTCTGAAAATATCTTCTCCATATTCAAGTACCTCTTTCCATACAACAAACTCTATACTTTAGAAAATTTGAATCTCTATAAACTTTCACTGGCTTTTAGAACTATGAAAGTAAATTTCTGAGAGTTCTTTTGTCTGACTATGCAGCACGTGCCCATAGGTGGCCTTGTATAAACAGTCCACATAACAGACTTGTCAACCGAAAGATGCTATTTATTTAACCATGCAGCCAATGCCCTTAGGTGGTCCTGCATATTTCAACCCCCTAACGGGTTTTGTTAAATAATAGTAACTTCATTCTTGGAAACTACTTCTTCTAATGCCTTTTAGCTCTTTTTCATATCATTCCTCAGATTCAAATATTCTTAAGCCATAGTTTACATATTTTCTCTCATACTTGAGTATGGTAATATGTTTTCAGATAAATTTTCAAGGAATTGAATCAATTTTAATCCATTTCGGTCAAAGCTATTTCGACCTTAAACATTAGCCTTTGTATGTCCGACATGCATGACTTTAAACTGCCAGATTTCTTGTTTTTCTTTTCACCTCAGAGTCAAATCCTCTTTTCTCTCCGGATCCAACTCTGAGGGGGGACTTTTGTTGACGCTCTTTTCTGTCACAGAGTCTAACGACTGAAAAAAGGAAATACCTTAGTCCAAAGTGATTCATCCTTTGAAGAAACATCAAAAATCAACAAAGGGATGAACAAGGAGAACATTGCCCATAGGTCGCGCAAGTTCCATCATGGTCGCGCAAGTACACTTGCGCGCCGCCTAGTGGTCGTGCAAGTCTACTTGCGCGACGCCTTATGGTCGTGAAAGTGACTTGAAAAACCTAAAGTGATAACCGCCCGATAACCGCCCAGGGTCTTCTCCTACCTATAAATAGACCCTGTGGGCCCCCCATTCGGATGATCTTTTTTCAGAAACTCAGATTGAAGCTCCCGACACCCAAGTCTCTTCTCAAAGCTTCCGGAACACTTCTAAGGTAATTTCTTACCTATAACGGAAGATCTAAAGAGAGGGAGGAAGGCCTAAGTGTTGAAACTCATCAACACTTGCACGCCTGAATGGCCAGCCCTTAAGGGAACTGGTCATACTTGCGCGCCGCCTTATTCCTTCAATAGAATTTCCGCGTCCCTTTTCTGGAAGAACCTCAAGGGGATTCTAAAGGGTTTAAAAAGGAGTCGCTCAAGTATTTCAATTCCGATTGAAAATCGCGCAAGTACACCATGTGTCGCGCAAGGTATACCTGCGCGACCAATACTTGCGCGCCCACGCAAGACTTGCGCGCCTTTCAAGACTTGCGCGCCCCTACCTTTCTGGGTGCCCATCTTGCCCATTTTACCCCTCTTAAGCCATTTCACCTTTCCTATTCAAGATTCGGTCTTCAAGATACTCTTCAAAGCCATTTATGGCATGATTTATTGATTTGACTTCCTTATCTGAAAGGAATTCAGTGGAATATCTCTCAAAACCTAGTGATTTATACATCTTTATGTCACCAAAGATTGAGAGTTCGTTCATTCAACCTCATTCTTTAAGATGAGAGAATCCTTAACCTGGGTCTCCTTTTCAGGAATAATCCCCAGTTATAAATCCTTTAATCTGGGCATCTTCCTCACGAGTTAGCCCCAAATTCTTAAATTTCCCAAACATGGGCATCCTCCTCAGGAGTAAGCCCCAATCATAATCCTTTAATATGGGCATCCTTCTTAGGAGTAAGCCCCAATCTCAATTATGGGCATCCTTCTCAGGAGTAAGCCCCAAACCTTAATCCCTAACCTGGGTCTCCTTTTCAGGAATAAGACTCAGTCATAATCTTGGGCCTCCTTTTCAGGAATAAGTCCCAGTCATAATTATGGGCATCCTCTTCAGGAGTAAACCCCAAGTCCCTTAATTTATCTTAACCAGTCCTAAATTACGTTTGATATGGGGTTCCTTCTCAGGAGTAAAAACCAATTATCAATCCTCTCCTAATTTGGGTTTCCTTTTCAGGAATAAGTCCCAAGTTAGAGTATTCAAATCTCCATAAAGCACATATACCTTTATGGACCCTGTTCCTAGATTTTCTCTCTAAAAAGTAAATCCTAAACCTTCATCTATTTGGGAAGTCATACATACATAAGCCCCAAACAATTTCTTATGATTGCATCTTTCATGGCACAATTGTCTAATTTTTACCAATACCTCTTGTTTCTCACACCGAGCATGACTCACGTGAGCTTAGAGTGTAAAAGTAATTATGACATTATTCTTTGAGCCATCAATCATAAACATCATACTCCATTACTCGAACTACGTGGGTTCTGATTCCTTTTCCAAAACAAAGGATACATAGGTAGCCCATTTATGGGTTCGATCCCAACTTTGAAATCATCCATGTCCTTCTGAATGACGATAAACTTCAAGTGCCCCACTGAGTGGCTTTAAAACCAGTCTGGTCATCATAATGACCAAGAGACTTTTATATAAATGTTTTGAAGGATACCATTGACCAAGAATCTCTAAACAGATATAGATGATTCTCTATTGATGAAGAACCTCGAATACATATAAAAGATTCTCTAAATTTCTTGCATATTTAATCATTGATTGTTAAAACTAAAGGAAATATCATTTTATACTTGGTAATGTAATAAGGATTCACGAACATAACTTAACTCTATAAAGAGAGTCTCGGAGTAGACAATAATTCCCCTCAAAAAGGTGTGATGAGTCCGACCTCCCATCCTCTCAACCAATGAAAATTCCTAAAACCTCATTAGTCCACAAATTAATGAGTGCCTACCTTTAGAAAGTAGGTCCAAACGGATGTGGAATCATTGGATGTTTCCGGTTCTACGAACAAACCCGCTAGAAACCGATCGGAACGTTTGAATCTCCCGTCCAGGATGTCATCCCCGAAATCCGTGCGAAACAACCACGACCACTAGTGAACTGTCAATATGATACTCCCTCATATAAATCCTTTCCACCCTTAGAATAGTTCCAAATAATAGAATCCATATAAAAATTCATTTGAATATCAAATATGATATTCACTAAGTAATCATATAAAAATGGATCTATCTTCATGTTGATACCCTAGTGGCACCATAACCATCCAATAACTTGTCTCATCACAACAATAACCCTACCAATTTGTGGATTATGACTCAAAAAACCCATGATTAATACATTATTTTTTATAAAGTCTAGACATGGACATAATTATCACATCCCAGCAATAACATGAAATACCAATCACTATCCATTCCCCACTCACTAGTAACATTATCCTAAAAATACACAGGATTTCATTAATAATGAAGGCCACACTAATAACAGACTATGCTTCACTCCCAACCATATGGATTTCTTTATAACATCCCTCAAAAAAACTATAAAATGTTTCACCATAATACACATGTGGATCCTCCCAATCCATTATAACACCTCATTATTTTTATGAAATATTTCTCATTAAATAATTTTCTTTATTTGATATCTTGTGTTACATGACACTCTAAGTTTAAATGAAAGGTAGTATATTATTAAAATATAATTATATAAAATGAATGTCATCACCTAGTAATTGGATTTTATCGTTTGAATAGGGGAAACTAAATTATAAATAAACATGGTTATATATGTTTAAAAATAATTCATTTTTTATGAATTGATTATAAATGAAAATAAAGAATGATATATTTTTTTGGAAAAAAAATGCACATATTTTATTTTTATCATAATAAATTAAATTAACCCAAATTTTAGAATTATTATCTTAATATATATATTAATTAAATGATCTATTATTTTAAATAATTAAAAAAATCCCTAGTCATAAGATAAGAAAAAATATAATTTTATGCTGAAAAATATTTTTTTTAAACAATGTTTTTCACATTTTTTTCCCTCATAATAAATTTAATTTTATCCATTTTTAGGTATTTAATTCGATAAAAATAATTAAAAAATCTATTAGTGGGATTAAATTTGGAAAATATTACCTTGTAATTTTTTTATCAATATCAATAGTAATTGTGGATAAAATTATCGCCTCGATAAAAGGTAAATCTGGATAATATAGATTAAAATTAAGTTATAAGGCCATAAATATTTATCAAAATCCCTATTAGAAGAAACTAATTAGACCCTTAACAGGTTAGGCTATAAATGGAGTTGTTTATGGGACACTTATCCATTAAAATGACTTATATATTATTTAAATTAAATAATGTTAAAAAATGTCCCTCTCTTTGTTTGTAATATATATTATGAGTCCACATAGAAAAAAAATAAAGTTATTAATGATTATAATTGTTTATTTTCAGATTAAAAAATTAGGTTAATTATATAATTTTTTTCAATTTTTTAGTGATTATATAACGAACTTAATTTCTTATGCAACACTATTTCATTATGTATCCATTTAATAAATAAATAAATAATGATTTTAAAAATATTAAAAGTTATATCATTTTAATTGATTAATTTTAACGATTAATTATATATATAAGACTTATTAAGGTGGATTCAAGGATTTATATCTGAATTAATCCTTTATCTTGAAGTATTTTAATTGAAATTAAATTAATAGTGTCAGTATTGAAAATAATGATATTTAATCAAAGATAAAATTTTATTAAATTATTCAAAATTCATAAAAATCCATGAAATAAGAGAAGGCTGTTATGATATGGTCTAAAATGTAATAAATTGTCATGTTCTAGTTCAATTATAATGTATAATTAAAATTTAAAACCCTTTAATATTGAATAATTTGTTACTATAGTTAAAATTAAAACCGGTTAAATAAAGTTTAATTGAAATGATAAGGTTTAAAATTATGATAAAACTTTTCTAAATTCGATTGGATGATGGTATTACGACACTATTCAACTATATATTTGAATACATGTCCATTTTGAGGTATTTTAAATGATAATTATTATATTATAACTTAATATTTTGTGAAATTCCAAAAGTACCCCTCACCACAATTATTAATGGGAACATATTGCATCACTTCTTCACATAACATTTATATTTATAACCCAAACCAACCCTAAATATTTATCTACTAAACATCCCTATAAAAATTTTAGATGTCTGGGTCTTACCAAAATACCAACAATAGATCCCTTTATAGTAGATCTAAAGGATTCATTACGAAGAAGATGTAATCTTCCTAATCAGTCACCTTCTTTTTCTAAACTACTTTATATACTCTAAATATATGTTATATATCATAATATAATAAATTAATTATTCCAAATATGATTAAATGTTATTATTATTATTATTATGAAAACACCATTATACACCATCTTTCTCGTCAAACAAGAAGTGAATGTATTGATCGTGTGTACATACAACTTACCTTCTCCGCGTTGTGATCCAATTCATTTTTCACCACAATATTACGTGGATGGGTATTATGAATGGTTTAATGTTTATATATTATATTTATTAATTAATTATACTTATTCAATTATAATATCACATCCACCTACTTACCATGAAATCCTCTAGGAAATGATAATGTCGTTTGTGTGTGCATGTAGACTACCACCTCTGTAGAGACCCAAAGATTGACGTACATGGACATTAAATTAATTTTTCATAATAATTAATACATATCAAAAACATACACACAAGGACCATAATATTTTAGTGTCTTTGGAAACTTGGAATATAATCTTCTAATCGTGTGAAAGATCTTCAACATCTCCCATAAAGATCTTCCACTTTTTGTTTTCTTACCTAAAACCTTTATTTAAATCTTGGGGAAATGAAAACATATAAAGGGTGAGCTCAAATTATCAGTAAGGGTAAGCATGGATAAAATAAAACAAATCATAAACATTTGAACTTAAAAAATATGAACATAATGTTTAAACATCAAAATCTTGAGCAATGACATAAAACATGGCAGTATATAAGGAATAAATCATAATGGAACATAAATAATCATAAAATAGCATGGCAATAAATAATTTAATTGTGTAAAACCATTAATCACATGCTATTATTTCCATAGTAGCCAAGGCATTGCGTCCAAGACCATATTAGTGGACAAAGTCCCTTTCTGAATCGAGTTCACTCCTCATTACAGTCCTGTATCACTGAACCAGATTAACTTACCATTCCATCCATGTCATCTCATGAGATATAAATCTTTAACCAATTCATTGGAGGGAGATATAGGTCCCACCCATTACATAATGAAATCATTCTTAAGTGTGCCACAACATAAACATAAATCATTCATCATAACCCAAGAATAAAACGAGTTTCATAAACATCATCCCATCATAACATAATCCATATAAAAAAATGGATATCATTTCATCATAAGAAAAGTGAAACCATGTAAATCATATAGAAATTATACTTGAAACATACACATGAAATAATGTCATCTTAGATGGAAAATGGTTTTTGTAAAACACTTGAAATGAATTCTTGAGGAAAATATCCTTTCTTTTTCAAAATCATTTTCTTTTCACAAAATGCCATGCAAATTTAGAAGAAAAGGATTTTGTTGAAAATAGTCATGAAATATTGTAGATTAATCTTCATGAAAATAAGGCGTTATGAAACCATAAAAATCCATTCATGTCGTATAAGTTAAAAAAACATTCCTCTCATACTTTTGTCGGAAAAGTCAAAAAGTACCTTGTATGGTAAACAAAAGAAAGATTCCTTCCATACGATGTGGTAAAAGTAAAAAAGGGTAAAAATGAATTTAAACATACATGGAAGAAAAGTAAACATTTTATGAAATTTTTTTGAGAACATATGGACATGGATGATAAACATAACCCCAGTAAATACTTACGAATAAACAATCTCGGATAAAAATGAGATTGCAAAATTATATCTTACCTTATGTCTGATATGCTTCGTATGTATCCAAACCTCCAGTATAATGATTTAAATAATGTCATTTAATTATTACAGAATCATATTCATTGTTATTATATCATATATGGTTCAATTATGACTTTATATTACCCGTTCTTTTGTAAATTCCATGTTAAAGGAGCGTTTTGGGTAAAATTGTTTCATTTATCGTATGTGTTTCGATTTGTTGTTCTTGATATTATTACTCATATCATAATTTAATTAATTCAAGAATGTAAAACATAATTTATATATAATATATATTCAGTATATAAATATATATTATAGATCGATAAATGGAATGAAATACACTGTTCATGGAGACGGTAGGTCGTACGTACGCATGAACGCTGTTTTTGTTTCCTTATTGAATTGAGTGGAATTAGGTAAATTAAAGATATATTTACATAAATAAAGTAAGATTATTATGTAATATCTTTAATTATTATTTATTATATATATACTTTATAATCATACTTGAATGGTTAATCATGGAAAATTAATCGCATCGCGTTCGTGGAGACTGTATTCTGTACGTACGCACGCGCGGTGATTTTGTTTTCTGTAGGATGGATAGAAAGTGAAATAGGGTTGTTTCATATTTATAATCACATATCAGTATATAATTAATACTGATGTTATTACTTTATAATGAAACAACTAAAGAAGAGGAAGTGGAAGAAGAAAGAAACTTGAAAGAGTCGGTAAAAGAGATTACCTCTTCCTCGACGCACCTCCTTTAAACATCTTCTTAGGGCACTAGAGTTGGTCTTTTGAGAAGACAAAAACCTCTTTGATATAACTATAGAGGTTTATAAGAGTAATTTTCAGGGGTTTTCCGAGCTTTAAGGCTCAAAAGGGTGTGAATAGAAGAGGGAAGGGGTGCCCTTTTTATAAGGGAGGAGAGGGGCACCTTTGGTAACATAAGAAATATTAATTTCTAATAAATTACACCTCAGTTAAAAATCTCCAAAATGACTTAAATCCGAATATTAGATGAGATAGAGTTGTAATCTCATCAACCAATAAAATTTATACATGTTGGGAATTTATTTTAAACATTATCAACTCGATTTATCCTTATTTAATCTATTTAATTTTATTTGTGGTAATAAGATTCTAATTTTTAAATTGTTATACATAATTACTTATGTGTTGTTAATTGTACATAATTGGATATTTTATGAAATATTAGACCATATAAATTTCAATTTATAATTTTTAAATATTTTTTTTATTTTTTAACAATTCTATAATATGTTATTTTTATAAAATAACAATAGTGTCAATTTTGACACTATTCATTTATTTTAAATTAAATAAAATCCACACAGAGTATATATTCTAACCAAAAATATTTAATAGATTTATATCATGTCAAAGTTGTCTAGAAAAGTCGTGGGGAACATTAAATAGTTCATATAATATTTATTTTAATATTTTTAAAACCATTTATTTGGTATATCTCTTAATAAAATAATTAGCACAACATGTTTGTAAAATTATTTAATATACTTATTTGTTTTATAAAAATTAAAAATAAAATCCTATTATGAAGATAAATCTCATATCTTTCATAATAATACTTTTACTCGAATTTATCATCTTAAAATCACAACATGTAAATTGTTATATTTATTAAATTATGAAGGTGACAACTTTGGAATCATTTAAAATAAAATAATATAAGTGTCATAATATTCTTTCTAAGGATCCAAATGGTCACCAATTCGGCCATTGGATGCTTAGGGTTTATATATACACTACAAATAAGTCTTGTTCAGGTTTTTTAGCCTTTTTATGTGTATTATTATTTCAATAAAAACTATATTATTGATTCTTCAATAAATAAATAATTTCTCCATCATTAATGTATAAGCTAATAAGGTAAATAAATAATTCTTAAAAATTACAAATAAATTACCATGATAAAGAAAGACATTTTATATTTCAAATGAGTATTTATAACCGAATTTATATTCTGTATAACCTTATATTAAAATAGTTTAATTATTAAAGTTTGAGTGAGACATATTTCACTTTCTTTTAAATAAAATAAATTAAAGGTCTTAATCACATCCAAGTGGGTTCCAATGGATTCCATTTCGACCAAAATATGTCATAGGATGAAATATAATCATCCAATTATATTAAGACAAGTGTTAGGGTAATTTTATAATATTATATTTACCCTCAGTTACCCGATTTACCTTTAACTATGATAAATAAAATTTACCGTAGTTACTATTCATAGTGCCCAAAAATAAAAAGTAGCCTATTAACATAATTTGGACCTACTGATTAAAAATATGGAATCAATTTTTCCTAATTCAAATCACATAAGTTTCAGAAATTAATTTAAAATTAATCCTGTTGTTAAGAAAATGAGTTTTAAAAGTTAAAACATTGAAAAAGATTGAAATGTTTTTACCAATAAATTCAATGTAAAATTAATGGTAATGACATACATTATATTAAATGTTAAAAACATATTATATTTATACTTTAAAACCATTAAATATTATAATTTAACCATATAAATTGTTGTGATGAAAAAAGTTGTTTTTAATTAAAATATAGCGTGTTTTTACTATTCATTAAAATATGAAAGTTATCAGAATAATATGAAAATTTTATCCAAAGTAAATTTTTATATCCTAATTCCAAATAAGAATTTTATTTTGTCAAATTTAACTTATATACTTGTCAAAAATTATATTTAAAATGGGTGTGCCATCAAAAGGCGGCAAAACTGCATTTTTTGAAAAATACTTATTTTACCCGAATTTTTTTTTTGTTCTCATACAATGTTCTAGAAAATGTTTAAGATGAATTATAATGTTATAAAATTCAAAATTTAGTTAATACTATTCATAATGGCTAGTTCATAATAATATTATAAACATATATCGTTGTTTAGTGAAACCCGGTATTGCGTACAACATGCGCTATCGAGGAAGGTCGCGATTGCGTGTAATGCAAGCCAAGTCAGGGTTGCGTGTAGTGCAAGATTCCTTTGTTGTTTCATATAACAGAATACAACCATATTTTATTTATACATTTAATATATATATATATATACATATATACTCAATGTTGCGTATAATAACTATTATCAAACAAACTTGAAATTGTGTATAACACGATCCAAGAATAGTGTTGCGTATACTATAAGCTAATACAGTGTTGTGTATAGTACAATATGATCTTGGTGTAGTGTAAAATATAAGACATCAAAGAAATTAAAAATAATATATCTCATAAAATCTCGGGGTTTTACATTCTACCCCCTTAAAATGAATTTCGCCCTCGAAATTCATCGGGGTTATAAATGGTTTACTACTTGAAAGTTTCTTTCATAGAAACCCACATAGTAAAAAGGAATAATAAAATGAAATTTAAATAAAAATTAAGTATGAAACATAACGGTTAGCCAAATTAACTCATCATTGGGTTTCCACATAGGAGAACATAGGTGAAAATATGGATATGGAAGAGAAATCTAACCATCAAGTTCAGATGGAGAGTGGTAGAGAACGTGGCTATGAAAAATCCAACAATCAAAAAGCCATAAATATGTGATGATATAAGGTACCATCTGATTCATCAGATATAAGATCACTAGGACAACATTTTTGGTTTTCAAGATCATTTCCCTAATGTTGAATATTTTTTGAATTAAAAGAAAGACTTACTTGATTTTGGTACAATATCACTGTTGTTTGTGCCTTGAACAATTTCCACTTCATCTATTAAACAAATGAAGTTGATTTTGTCTTCTGTGAAGTGTTATAAGATCACACGATAGAATGATAGGTCATTCCATCTGTCTCAAACATAAGGTTAGCAAAAGTTATCAAATATACATAAGTCCATCAATGGTGAGGTTAATCGTATATGATTCCAAAAATGGACTTATACTTCATCTATCATACCGTTTAATATAATAAAACTAGTTTCTACTAACCAGGGACTTCCTGTAGGCTAGTGGAAGGTGATAAAGGCCTGTCTTACTTCGGTTGTGGGTTCGATTCCCACAGCCCTGTCCGACGTGACGGGTTGTCGCCCGTCCTGCAGGTTGTCCCTTTTCTTAAACTACACTATTATAACATTCAATCGATAATATCGAAAAAAGTTCTAGACTTAAACAATACTAACTTATGTTAAACATAATCCATTCCAATATTTAGGATTATCCAAAATACTTATGTCCAAGATCACAGTATAAAGAAAATAGTTACTAGAAATGTCATCTACCGAGCATGTGAATACCATCATTTATCCCCTATATATCATATAATATATCTTGTTGGTCACATTCCAAACATGTGAATACCTTAATCATGTATTCTCTTGAAAACTGAATACCCATTGAACCTTAGTGAAAACATGAATGCTGTTAAAATTTAACACTTTCTATATACTAAAATCCCAACATTTCTATATACTCAAACCATGATATAACTTTGTCCTTATATCAGTCATGAGATCATTTCATTTTTTTCTTTATCCCTTCATTATGTGTATATCATCTTATTTCCAAAAATATTTTAATCACTTTTCATGGTTACCAATACCATATAATTATTGAAAACCAATACATAGATATTCCAAAATTCTACGATACCATAAATGAGATTCCATGATACTATTTGGAATCCCATTACATAAACACTTAATCATTCCACGACATCATTTTCATACTCAAAATCAAAAATAGTGATCGCATGTGACTTCCCTTTATCATTTTCCTTAATAAGTTCCTCATGTTGATCATCATTAACCTTTGGATTAGGGCATTGATTATCATAATGCTCCATTTCCTTGCACTTGAAGCATTGAAGTGTTGGTGGAGCATTCTCTGTAGTCTCTTCTCTATTCACTTCATTAGCTACCTTTTTCCCATTGCTTCGACACTCAACTGTTCGATGACCTTCTTTTCCACACTTAAAACATTTTCTAGTACCTTTTAGGCAATCTCCACCATGATTCTTTCCACTCTTTGAGCATAAAGAAACATTCATATTCTTTTCACTATTGTTCTGATATTTCTCCTTGAACTCCATCTTTCGTTTTTTTTTGTCAAAACCATGAGATGGATATGTAAAACCAACTTCCAGTTATAACTTGATAGCACAACGCACAATTTCTTCATAGCTACTGAAGTCTCTTATAGATAATTCCCTTCGAAGACTTGGTTATAATCCACTAAATAATTTATCAACTTTATTTTCAGGTTGGATGATAAAGCCAGATGCATACCTTACAAGTCTTGTAAAATTCTCTTCGTATGTACCAACAAATTCATCATCCTTCTGCTTAATCTCAAGGAACTCATTTTCCATCTTTGTTTGAAGAATACGAGGGAAGTAATTACTTAAAAACAAGTTCTTGAACTCGTCTCATTCCATGGATTCAATTTCATCTTAGGGACTTGTATTCTTATTTAGAGTCCACCACTGGTCTGCTTCACCTTCTAAATAGTAAACAACTAAAATGAATTTTTCATGTTCTAAACAGTGAAGTATGGAAAATATCTTTTCAATGGTATTGATCCATTATTCAGCAACAAGTGGATCAGAAGACCCATTGAAAGAAGGTGGACTGACTGAATGACTGAAAATTATTTTTTATTAATAAAAACACTTTGAGGTAAAAGTGAGAAACCGTAAATTCCAACAAACAAAAAACATAGTCCAACAGGAAAAATCAGAACCAACCTATTCCAAGTAAAAGCAGCAACCGCTATCTCCACAGAAGGACCACTCAGTGATCCCATGCAAGCACGGTCCCTCCCAATGGAAAGCCATCCCTCTGATCAACCACATCCCAAATGACCTTCAGAGGAAGGAGCAGCGTGCTTTAACCTGCCGGAGCTGATCTGGCCCTCCACCATTTCCACCCACAGCAAGGATATTAACTCAACAAAATATTAGTTAGGGAAGACATAAACAGAATTATTGAAAACCAATTGAGTTCTACCAGAATTCTTATCCCTAAACAGTTTCCAGGATAGATTAGCAACCTTTAGAAACGGATCCACCCTTATCAGATCTTCAAAAGAAGAGGTCAGTTGATTCCATAGCTGCAAGTACTCCTCAATTCTGATCAACCCCTTGTTGAAGCCTCCAACCAGAATCGTATCCTGTTTGTCAACCCACAAATACTGTTCCTCATTAAGGTCGACTTCAAGGTTCCGGCCCATCATTTTGGCTGCCTCATCCTCCGATGCATTAAGAAATAGAACCTGTTCTATCACTACATCATCCGAACTTAGAACCATGCCCGAGGAAGTTCCAGGTTGTTCACATGATTTTATTGGGCACCTGACCTTCTTGTCCATTTCCCCAACTGTCAGCTTCCTTGTTGACCGGGTCCTCAAAGGGGGAGGCAATGAGGAATAATCCTTTCTAGACCTACTTCTCCTCTTACTCCTGTTGTTTCTTGAACCAGGATCCTCATTAGAAAACCTCCTACTGACCTCATCAAATTCTGTCTCCCCTCCACCGAGAGCACACTCTGGGTGAACATGCCCCTTGGACGTTTCCTCATGAAGGAATCAATAGAATATTGCTCCCTTCTATGATCATTTGGAAATCTAGAATGATTCATAGCTTGTGTAAGTATAGAAATAATATTTTTCACTCCATCTCCCATCACATTTGGTTGTTTGGGAGGACAATAATTTCATTTTCCATTACATTGATCAGCATAGTTCCTTCGGGTTCCATACATTGTCTAAAACCCAAAAAGAACTGTGTGAGAGGCAAAAATCATGCTAGGAAAACAACATAATAAAGGGGGAGTACCTTCAATATCTAACATATTAGGTTTAATTCTAATATCTTTACCATAATTCTAGGACTATAACTTATACTTATACTTAACCTTAGGGACATCCCTAGACATACCTTAGAAATATCTCTAGGGATCTCACTAAAGTTTTAGCATCCTAATTTCCAAAGGTTGACTAACCCTTTCCTCTAATACCAACTGTAGAGACCCAAAGATTGACGTACATGGACATTACATTAATTTTTTGGAATAATTAATACATATCAAAAATAGACACATAAGGACTGTAATAGTTTAGTGTCTTTGGAAACTCGGAATATAATCTTCTAATCGTGTGAAAGATCTTCAACATCTCCCATAAATATCTTCCCCTTTTTGTTTTCTTACCTAAAACCTTTCTTTAAATCCTGTGGAAATGAAAACATATAAAGAGTGAGATCAAATGCTCAGTAAGGGTAATCAGGGAGAAAATAAAACAAATCATATACATTTGAACTTAAAAAAACATGAACATAATGTTTAAACATCAAAATCTTGATCAATGACATAAAACATGGAAGTCCGTAAGTCATAGATCATAATGGAACATCAATCATCATAAAATAGAATGGGAATAAATCTTGTAATTTTGGGAAACCATTAATCACATGATATGATTTCCATAGTAACCAAGGTATTGCTGCCATGACCATCTTAGTGGATAAGGTTCCTTTCTGAATCGAGTTCACTCCTCGTTCCAGTCCTGTATCACTGAACCAGATTAACTTACCGTTCCATCCATGTCTATCTCATGAGATATAAATCTTTACCCAATGAATTGGAGGGAGATATAGTTCCCACCCATGTCATAATGAAATCATTCTTAAGTGTGCCACAACATAAACATAAATCATTCGTCATAACCCAAGAATAAAATGGGTTTCATAAACATCATCCCATCATAACATAATCCATATAAAACAAATGGATATCATTTCATCATAATAAAAGTTAAACCATGTAAATTAGAGAGACATTATACTTGAAACATACACATATGAAATAATGTCATCTTAGATGGAAAATGGTTTTGATAAAACACTTGAAATGAATTCTTGGGAAAAATATCCTTTCTTTTTCAAAATCATTTTCTTTTCACAAAATGCCATGAAAATTTAAAACAAAAGTATTTTGATGAAAATAGTCATGAAATATTATAGATTAAGCTTCATGAAAATAAGGCATTATGAAACCGTAAAAATACATTCATGCCGTATAAGTTAAAAAACATTCTTCTCATACTTTTTTTGGAAAATTCAAAAAGTACCTTGTATGGTAAACAAAAGAAATATTCCTTCCATATGATGTGGTAAAAGTAAAAAAAGGGTAAAAATGACTTTAAACATACATGGAATAAAAGTAAACATTTTATGAAAAAAATTTGAGAACATATGTACATGGATGATAAACATAACCCCAGTAAATACTTACGAATAAGAAATCTCGGATAAAAATGAGATTGCAAAATTATCCATTACCTTATGTCAGATATGCTTCATATGTATCCAAACCTCCTGTATAATTATTTAAATAATTTAATTGAATTATTAAATAATCATATTCATTTTTATGATATCATATATGGTTAACTTATGACTTTATATTACCCGTTCTTTTGTAAATTCCATGTTAATGCAGCGTTTTGGGTAAAATCATTTCATTTATCGTATGTGTTTAAATTTGTTGTTCTTGATATTATTACTCATATCCTGATTTAATTAATTCCATAATGTAAAACATGATTTATATATAATATATATTCAGTATATAAATATATATGATAGATCGATAAATGGAATGAAATACACTGTTCATGGAGACAGTAGGTCGTACATACGCATGAACGCTGTTTTCGTTTCCTTATTGAATTGAATGGAATTAAATAAATGAAACATATATATACATAAATACAGTATAGTTATTATTTAATATATTTCATGATTATTTATTACATATATACTTTATAATCATACTTTAATGGTTAATCATGGAAAATAAATCCCATCGCATTCGTGGAGACAGTATTCCGTACGTACGCACGCGAGGTGATTTTGTTTTTTGTAGGATGGATAGAAGGTGAAATAGGGTTGTTTCATATTTATAATAACATATCAGTATATAAGTAATACTTATGTCATTAATTTATAATTAAACAACTAAATAAGAGTAAGTAGAATAAGAAAGAAACTTGAAAGAGTTGGTAGAAGAGATTACCTCTTCCTCGACGCACCTCCTTTAAACTTATTCTTAGGGCACTAGAGTTGGTATTTTGAGAAGACCATAACCTCTATTATATAACTAGAGAGGTTTATAAGAGGAATTTTCAGGTTTTGTCTGAGCTTCATGGCTCAAAAGGGTGTGAATAGAAGAGGGAAGAGGTGCCCTTTTTATAAGGGAGGAGAGGGGCACCTTTGGTAACATAAGAAATATTAATTTATAATAAATTCAACCTCACTTAAAAATCTACAAAAATGACTCAAATATGAATCTTATATGACATAGGGTTGTAATATCATCAAACAATAAAATTTAGACATGTTGGGAATTTATTATAAACATTATCAACTTGATTTATCCTTATTTAATCTATTTAATTTTATTTGTGGTAATAAGATTTTGATTTTTAAATTGTTATAAATAATTACTTATGTGTTGTTAATTTTCCATAATTGGATAATTTATTACATTTTAGACCATATAAATTTATATTTATATTTTTTAAATATTTTTGTGATTTTTAAACAATTTTATAATATGTTATTTTTATAAAATAACAATAGTGTCAATTTTGACACTATTCATTTACTTTAATTTAAATAAAATCCACACAGAGGATATATTCTAAAAAATATATTTAATAGATTCCTAAAATTTCAAATTTGTCTAGAAAATTCGTGGGGAACATTAAATAGTTTATATAATATTTATTTTATTATTTTTAAAACCATTTATTTGGTATATCTCTTAATAAAATAATTAGTACAACCTTTTTTATAATTGTTTAATATACTTATTTGTTGTATAAAAATTAAAATTAAAATCCTATGATGAAGATAAATATCATATACGTCCTAATAATACTTTTAATCGAATTTATTATCTTAAAATCACAACATGTAAATTGCTATATTTATTAAATTATGAAGGTGACAACTTTGGAATCATTTAAAATAAAATAATATAAGTGTCATAATCTTATTTATAAGGATCCAAATGTTCACCAATTATGCCATTGGATGATTAGGGTTTATATATACACTAACAATAACTCTTTTTCAGGTTTTTGAGCCTTTTGATGTGTATTATCTTTTCAATAAAATCTATATTATTGATTTTTTACTAAATAAATAATTTCTACATCATTAATGTATAAGATAATAATGTAAATAAATAATTATTAAAAATTAAAAATAAATTACCATGATAAAGAAAAAAATTTTATATTTCAAATGAGTATTTATAACCTAATTTATATTCTTTATGACCTTATATTAAAATATTTTAATTATTAAAGTTTGGGTGAGACATATTTCACTTTCTTTTAAATAAAATAAATTAAAGGTCTTAATCACATCCAAGTGCATTACAATGGATTCCATTTCGACCCAAATATTCCATAGGACGAAATATAATCATCAAATTATATTAAGACAAGTGTTAGGGTAATTTTATAATATTATATTTACCCTCAATTACCCGATTTACATTTAACTATGGTAAATAAAATTTACTGTAGTTACTATTCATAGTGCCCAAAAATAAAAAATAGACTGTTAACATAACTTTGACCTACTGATTCCAAATATGGAATCCATTTTTACTAATTCAAATCAAAGAAGTTGCAGAAATTAATTTAAAATTAATCCCGTTGTTAAGAAAATGAGTTTTAAAAGTTAAAACATTTCAAAAGATTGAAATGTTTTTACGAATGAATTCAATGTAAAATTAATGGTAATGACATAAATTATATTAAATGTTAAAAACATATTCTATTTATACTTTAAAACAATTCAATATTATAATTTAACCATATAAATTATTGTGATGAAAAAAGTTGTTTTTAATTAAAATATAGCGTGTTTTTACTATTCATTAAAATATGAAAGTTCTCAGAATAATATGAAAAATTTATCCAAAGTAAAATTTTATATCCTGATTAAAAAGGAATCATTTTATTTTGTCAAATTGAACTTATAAACTTGTCAAAAATTATATTTAAAATGGGTGCACCATCAAAAGGCGGCAAAACTGCATTTTTTGAAAAATACTTATTTTACCCGAAAATTTTATTTTGTTCTCATACCATGTTCTATAAAATGTTTAAGATGAATGATAATTTTATAAAATTCAAAATTTAGTTAATACTATTCATAATGGATAGTTCATAATAATATTATAACCATATATCGTTGTTTAGTGAAACCCGGTATTGCGTACAACACACGCTATCGAGGAAGGTCGTGATTGCGTGTAATGCAAGCCAAGTCAGGGTTGCGTGTAGTGAAAGACTCCTTTGTTGTTGCGTATAACAGAATCCAACCATATTTAATTTATACATTGAATATATATATATATATACTCAATGTTGCGTAGAATAACTACTATCAAACGAACTTGAAATTGTGTGTAACACGATCCAAGAATAGTATTGCATATACTGCAAGATAATACGGTGTTGCGTATAATAAAAGATGATATTTGTGTAGTGTACAATACAAGACATCAAAGAAATTAAAAATAATATATCTCATAAAATCTCGGGGTGTTACAACCTCCATGATGAGATGTGATCCGTTTCTAATTTATATTTTACATTGATGGTAAGAAGGTTAATTTAAATAATATATATTATATATATGATATATTAATGATTCTAGAAATATTAATTATATATTACCTTTCATTCATTCCATAAGTCAAAAAATGGAAATAACGTTAATGTGTATGTACATCATACGTTCTCCCTGAATGGTGTAATTTATTTTTCTATATCTAGTTTTTATGAATGATTAAAAATATGTATATAATGAATATATATTTTTTATACTATGATTAATATTCTATAAATAATTTAACCATGATAAAATTTTATGTACCGAGACTTCCAAACAGAAACATTCTTGGAAAATTGAAGTAGTTACCACCCATAACCATGATTTTAATAAAAAATTAGTTTTAAATGGGTTATAATATGACATAAAAAATCATAAAGTGTATTAAGTATGTTAATATGGTTATGTAATCCATATATAATAACTCAAAAAAATTATATATATGGTTTGAACATGAAAAAAGAATGGACTTGAAGTAAGTTTTTACATAACAATATCATCAATATTTTGGATTGTTTATATTTAATTATCATCTTAGGAATATTTCCCTTTGATATCCATATTTTATAAAAAAATTAAAAGTACTTTACCATTCTCATAAAAAAATTTAAATTCATTTTTACATGTGTTTTCTGTTTTACAAAACAGTTTGAATGGGATATTTTTTGACATTTTCCAAATGAGTTACATCATGAGTATTTCAAAGAAAAACATGGAAGGAATTATTTTTCTAACATGTACCGTATGAAAAAAATTTCCCACCATCATGAATAAATATTTCATTAAATCCTAATTTAAAATTCTATAAGGATCTTTTGAAAGAAAATTTTTTACATTAAAATTGTACATCTTTTTTAGAAAAAATAGTGATTTTGAAATATAAAGGTTACTTTCCTCTATAATTTTTCATGTAATATATAGTTACTATTTTTAGGTATTATTAGACCCATAATTATATCATTAATTGGTTGGGTTTATTTTGGGGTTGTTTTGGGTGAAAATTTTAATTATTTTTAAAATTATTATGTTATGCATGGTTAGAACACATTTTTTCAAATTGTGTGCCTTACTAGAGAAAACCATGAAACCCAAGGCAGTTGGCTTTTTCACAGTTGTAAAATGGTTTGACAAACCATACACCCACATAGTAGAATTTATGAACCCATTAAAAGAGGTTCCTAGCTAGGGTGTACTGTTTTTCTAAACCATGCGACTCTTCCTAACTAACTGTGCATATAGGATTTTTTTAAATTTAGATTATAATTTTAAAATACCTGAAAATATCTTGTTAGGTCCTTGGCACATCGATATGACCCCAAATCAATTTACTCTTTCCTTGATAGCTCCTAATATCAGTTTTTATTCCCTCAACACCCTCCCATAAATAGATTAAATATTAGAGAATGGTGTTTGATTCTCCCATGGTTAGTTTCACAATCCAATTCTCTACCTCTCACTTTCTCTCTCAACCTCCCTTTGGATTTTTGGATCTCAATATTGGTTGATGGAAATAATCCCTATTCTTTTGAATCTTAAACCTAAGTTTGATTCCTAATTTCCATTTTCATCATTCATCCTTTGTGAATATCATCTTGGGTTTGGTGTTTTGTGATCTAGTAATCCCAAGGTAGGTGGTTTAATTTTGATTGGCTGATTTAATTAACCCTAAATTGCTTGATTTATTTAAATTTATTTCAATTAAATTTATGGGATTTTACTCTTATGAAATTTTATTTTTTAAATACCCAATTAAATTATATTAGATTGTTTTATTTCCAAAATTAGAATTTTGACTTGAAATTTTGAAAAAAACCAATTTCATTCAATTGGGGTGTGTTTGTGTAATTGATGGAAATTGGTGAAATTTAAATTGTTGAATTTAAATTGAGAAACAGGTTTCATGGATAAGTGTGGAATTTAATTTTGCAAACATATTAGATGAAATTGATTTATAATTATATTTGATGAAAAATGGCTTAAAATGGTTTTGATTGAAACCTTTGGGTTTTATCCCTAAAAAGCCATGTTTTTTTATTAAAACCCCATTTTGGTTTTGAAATGGAAAGTTGTTATATTTTAATTGGATAATTGGATGAATTGTTTTTTAATCAGTCTTAAAGTAAATTTCCCATCATTGATTTGTTATTATATCACATGCAATCCTTAATGTAGTTAGTGAGTTATTGGATAACACTCTATGATTTACAACATTATATAACATAAATGTAGGACACCACATACCTAATAGGATGGTGATGAATTCACATTTGGTCATACCAAAGGGGCATGTTTATACACATATTTCCATGTGACTTTGAGGGTTTGGAGTCCCTTATCCTAGAACTATTGTACCTTTTAAAGCATATTTCCATATTGCTTTATTGTTTGTATTTCAAATGAATATATTCCATTATTGTAAACTATTTTACATGACTTGTGAATTAATATAATTTTTTTTATAAAATAATTTATTAATACATTTCTTAGAAATATTCCATCAATATAAATGTTAAGAATTTGATAAAAATTATTTCCATCATTTGAAATTTAAATAATTATTTGTTTAAATATGATTTCTAAATACCAAACCTTTTTATTTATAGTTTAAATCTATTCATTGGGCTAATTAAATGTTATAATCTATTATGGAATCCTTTGTGATACCCTACTGGGATTTTATCTCACATCCCACCTATGACTTTGGGTGTTTTTAGATTTCATCCTTCCAGGTTCGAGTAAGGCTAAAGCCCCAATTGGAAGTTGTTCTAGCTGTTAATACATGGACTTGGTGAGTTTCATCCATTTGGACTTGGGAATTTTTTCCTATTTCAGGTACATTTTTGTAGTACTTTTGGTTTTTTATACGAGTTTGAATTCTGGTACACTTCTCCAAGTGGAATTTCATTTTTTATGCATGCTAACTTTTATATATTTATTCTGGGATGTTTTTGGAAAATTAATCCCCGCGTTAATTTTATATGATGCCAGGTTATAGACACCAACCCATGGGGATCAGGAATTCCATTTGGATGACGCCTTTTCCTTCCTGGTTATCGGGTTACCCGGGTACCGGGGATGGTTTGTAAGAAAGTGGAATCAGAGAGAGGACGATCTTCTTGTCTTGATGTCAGTATATAGTTTTGAAATCTTATTGGGACTTAGGAGTTAGTTTTGATTTAGTTTCTGGCCAAATCTCACAGCAATAAACCTTAAGTCGCCATGGGTTGTTTGGGAAATTTATCTTGAGGATTAGTTATAGTCGTTTCCCTACTTTTGACTTGGATAGATTGAAATATGAATCTTGTTTGTCTATCGATTGGGATTAATCTCCCTTATTTCTCTATTTGAGTGTTAATATGATGCATTTTGGTTGTCTGTTGATGTTGTGTAGTATCATAACTCCTAGAAAATGTGTGACTCAAATATAAGAGGATGATGTTGTTAAACCATGGTGATTGAATCCTCTTGTAGAACCGAGTCTAGTTGAGGAAATTTTCCATACTATCCAAGCTATGGGATAGGAAACTACACTGCCTCATGTTCAGGATACAACTATGGAACCTAAAATGGATTATCTCTAGAATCATTCATAGAAATTCCTTTACTAGAACATAGCAGTTTCCAAAAGATCAAATTATCCTTATCAAGCTGAGGACTGGTTGAGCCAGATGGAACATTTATTTTAGTTCTTGGATAAAACTATAGAAATTAAGGTGGAGTGTTCTACCTTCATGTTAGAGGGTCCGAGCAAGAGATGGTGGGATATGATGGTGATGGGGAATAAGCATTAAGTCTTAGAGTGGAAAGGCTTAAATGTTCTTTTTACTGACTATTTATATCCATAGTCATTGTTTTTGTCCAAGGACACATATTATTTTTAAACTTGAGTTGACTGGAATCATCGTGAAAGAGTACACAAAACATTTTTCTAAGCTTCTATAGTTTTCTCATGAGATCATATCGAATGTGAATATAAAGTCTTGAAGGTTTGATTTGGGTCATATATTTAATATTAACTCTTATGTTTTATTGTTGAAGATTACCTCTTATACTGATGTGATGTATACACCACTGATGGTCTAAATGTACATGGTTGTCAGGTCCAGGTTGTCAGAAGTTTCATTCTCTCCCAGTGTCGGTTCAAGTTCCTTCATAGGAAAGTAGAAGTATGATGATTCTAATGGTTTTTTTAGATAGTAGGGTTTTTCAAAATCTATGGAAGTTTCTGGAAGAGGTCCTTTTATTTGATAATATTATGGAAATACAGGGCATTCAAAGAGGTTCTACACTAAGGCTACCAAGATATGTGGCTCATGAGGATGCTTAGGTAACCTACAAAATTTTTTCTATATCTATTCCACTCCTTATAGTGGAACTAGATCATCATCTCCCTCACAAATTGTGGCTTAATAATATAATTCAAGGCAAAGGGGTACCATATATAGGAATCCAATATGGTTCATCTTCACAAAGTTAAGAAGTCTTCAAAAGAGGTGGATACATGTCCAACTACAGTGAGGTGAACCATTACTATTTCTTCTTCAGTACTGGATAATCTATATTATATTGGTGCATCCCATTCATTTATTTCGACCCATGTTGTTAATCTATAAATTGTCCTATTATGATTTTATAATATATAGTGGATATTACTACACCCCCATTAAAAAGAGAGTTTAATGTCTCTATAGTTCTTCTTGTGGCTTCTCTCTGTTAGATGTTAAGCTTGCTTAGAGTTTTTTGGTTCTCAAAATGAAACTACGTGACCTCATTTTTTGGATGGATTGGATCATTACCCATAAATATTAGATTGATTATTATCTTTTATGGGTCTCCTTCACTAAACCTGTGGTGTGTGTCATATATTCAATGGATAATGGGGGCAATGGTAGACTAGAGTGGGAAATTTTTATCAAGATTTTGAGAAATATATATCTATGTTTTCTTTTGGTAAAGAGGAGGAATCTTTGGGTAGTGATATCTCTATAGTTATCATCAAGTTTTTGACATGTTCCCTTTTAACTTCTCTGGTTTTCCACCAGTAATATAGGCTTGGTTTTCTATCAACATTGCGCATAGTACTCAACCAATATCTATTCCCTCTTACCGCATAGAACCAGCTGAAATGAAATAATTAAAGACTCATTTGGATGATCTTATATAGAAAGGATTTATACACCCAAGTGTGTCACCTTAGTTGGTGTCAGTTCTCTTTGCTAAGAAGGTTGATAGTTTTCTTCACCTTTTTGTAGATTATCGAAAGCTCAATCGAGTTACGATAACGAACAAGTATCTGTTACCATGGATTGATGATATTTTTGATCAGTTGAAAGTGGATAAGTGATTCTCAAAGATCTATCGTTGATCTGGTTACCATCAATTGAGAATAAATGAATCTGATGTTTCAAAATCCACTTTTAAAAGTGGTAAGGCCGTTATCAATACCATTCCATTCCCTTTGGTCTAACTAATTTTCCTACTATCGTAATGGATTCAATGAATAGAGTTTTCTATGAGTATCTTTATACCTCCATGGCAGTCTTTTTGGATGAAATCCTAGTTTACTCTATGTTCGAGGAGGATCATGTGCATTATCTAAGATAAGTTATAGAATTGTTGAGAAATCACTTACTTTATTCCAAGATTTAAAATTTTTATTTCAGGATTTTTTAAGTGAATTTATTATGAAATGTGGTGTTGGAACATGGTATTTCAATTGACATTATGAATTTGAAGGTTGTTATGGAATTGGAGCAACCACAAAATGTTTTCAAGATTTAGAGCTTCTGGGGTATATTTGGGTATTATCACTGGTTCATTAAAGACATTACAATGTTAAATTCTTCGATGACTTCTCTAACTTGGAAGGGAGTAACTTATTATTGGGATGAAAAATGTCAGAGTTTATTTATTGATCTAAAACATCTTTTGAATACTGTGTCGGTGTTGATTATTCCAAAATATGGGCATGGCTATGTGGTCTTGTGTGATGCATCAGGTTCAGATTTGGTATTTTTTTCTTATGCAATGTGATCATGTCATTCTTTATGGCTCTTTTCATCTTAGGCCAAATGAGAAGAATTATCCGACCCATGACCTTGAACTTTTGGGTGTGATTCACATCCTTAAGAGTTGCCGGAATTGCTTTATGGAGAAATTTTTACCATGTATTCAGACCATAAGATCTTGAGATATATATTCTCTCAAAAAGATTTGAATCGCCACCAGAGGTGTTGGGTGGAATACCAAAAATCATTAAATTTCAACATTTCCTATACCTTGAGGAAAGATAAGGTCGTCACTAATACATTGAGTAGAAAACTTCTGACCTAGTCTATAAAATAATCATCGGAAGAGTGGAACATGATGTCTCTCTTTGTACAGTTCTGTAATGGATTCCAAGAATTAGGTTTTAAGGCTTCCTTGTCCAGTGTTCAGTTGACATCCGCTATTCTCAATATGATTATTCCTGATCAGCATCTTGATGATGAGTTCTGTAGAATTATAGAATCTCTTATTGATGGGGAGACTATTTTTAGTGGTTGTTCTCTTGAGTGGGCATTCTATGTCATCAGAATCACTTTTTTGATACATTATAGGTAAGGAAATATATTATGGGGGATTACCATAATTCCAAGTGGGAAATTCCCCCAAGAACCAAAAAGATGATCTACAATATGAGATGATAGTTCTGTTGGCCAGGTATGAGATATGGAATTTCAAAATTTTTCTCTCATTATTACACTTTCCTATATCTCAAGGTTGAGTATAAAAAACCTTCGGGTTTACTTCATCCACTTCCAGTCCCGGCTTGGAAGTGGGATAAGACCTCTATAGACTTTGGGTTAGGATTTTCACATAAACATATAAAGAATATTTCAATATGGGTTATGATCGATCGACTAACAAAATCGGCTCACATTATACCCATTTCTGATATAACCATTGTTAAGGAGTTGGGAAATCTCTATGTGAGAGATTTTTCTATTTCATAGAGTTTCGTCTACTATAGTCTTTAATATGGGTCCTTAGTTCACATAAATTTTTTTGGGATCCCTTCAGGAGGCACTAGGATCCCAGGTCCTTTTGATAATGGCATACCATCCATAGTTAGATGTCCAAATAGAAAGAGCTACGCATATTCTTGAGGATATGATACATGCTTCTATTATTGATATTATAAGGGAATGGGATGACCATCTAGATATGGTTGAGTTATCTTATAATAATAGTTACCGGTCCATGATCTGAATTGATCCTT
Organism: Viscum album; assembly: GCA_963277665.1. NCBI lineage: Eukaryota > Viridiplantae > Streptophyta > Magnoliopsida > Santalales > Viscaceae > Viscum > Viscum album. The sequence goes on along the minus strand of OY728122.1, from coordinate 2,106,517,830 downwards.
TTGAGTCCTTATATGGATGATCTTGCATAGCTCCATTATGTTAGTCTAAGATTGGTGAAAGGTCCTTAGTTGGACCAATCTTGGTTAAATAGACAAAAAAAATATTCAGTTTATTCATAATAGAATGTTGAAGGCACAGATCCATTATAAGTATTATGTTGATCGTATTCATAGACCATTGGAATTATTAGTTGGTGACAAGGTGTTCACGAAAGTTTCACCCCATTTGGGTTGCCGATGTCTTAGGAGGAAAGGGAATCTTTCTCCTCATTTTTTGGGCCATTTTAGGTTGTTGAATAGGTGGGAAAAGTGGATTATAATTTGACACTTCCACCATATCTGACATCAATACATAACATGTTCTGTGTATTTCAAATAAAAAAGAATCTATCTGATCTATATCATGTTCTGAGATGGAGTGATCATGAGGTCAAACCATATTTTTCCATGATAGAACGGACAGTCATGATAGTTTATTATAATACAAAGGTACTTACTAGGAGGATGATACCATTGGTTTTTTTTATATGGTATGATGGTTCTGATTCTCATGTGTGGTGGGAGAGGTATTAACTGATGAGAGTGAAGTGGCCTCATATTTTTGGCATGGAAGGTTCTGAGTAGACTTTTTGGAGATAGAAAGTTTGTATGTTGGGGTGGTTGTAAAATCATTTTACTCTTTTTAGATATTCCTAAAAACCTATTCTTGTCATAAAATGGATGAGTATCATTTGGGTTTTTTAGGTGAAAATGTGAATAATTACAAAAAATTCTACGGTTGTTCACGGATTAGGCATGGTTTTCCCAAACCGTGCACCCTACTAGAGAAAACTATGTAACTTAACATAATGTGGATTCTCCTGGTTGGTACACAGTTTGAAAAAAAATGCACACACTTAGTAGAAACCATGAAACCCATTAAAAGTGGTTCATATATAGGTTTCACGGTTTATCTAAACCATGCGGCTCTTCCCAGAAAATCGTGCATATAGTATTTTTTAATCTTGATTTTAATTTGAAAATACCTAAAACATTATTTTTATGTCCCTGACAGAATAGTATGAACCCAAATATATTTCCCCTTACTTGAGAGCTTCTATGAGCAGTTTTTAGCCCCTCATCACCCACCTAGATGTGGATAAATGCTTGGAAAATAGTGTTTTATCCTCTCTCGATTAGTTTCCTCTTCTCCTTCTCTACGTCCCACTCTCACTCTTTTCCTACATAGGATTTTATAGATATTAATTTCAGTTTGAGGAACTAATCCCCATTGTTTTGACTCTTAATCCTTGGTTTGATTCTCGATTTCCATTTTCATCATTCTTCTTAGGAAAATCCTGGCTAGGGTTTGGCATTTCGTGATCCATTGATCTTGAGATAGGTGGATCCATCTTGTTTGGCCAATTTAATTTCCCCTAAATTGATTGATTTGATTAAATTTATTTCAATTGAATGTGTGGGATTTGATACTTATGATATTGAATTTGATAAAAATGAAATTCCAATTAATTGTGGGATTTTATTTGTGAAATTATATTTTTGGCATGAAAATGTGAAAAACACCCAATTCCATTGAATTTGGGTGTGGTTGTGAAATTGATGGAAACTGGTGAAATTAAAATTGTTGAATTTAAATTTTGAAATTGGTTTGATTGAAAATTTTCAAATTTCTTTGAGGAATTTGATTTTATGAAATTGATCTCAAATTTTATTTTATGAAAAATGACTTAAAATGGTTTTGATAGAAACCTTAGGGTTTTATCTTGGAAAAGGCATATTTTTTATTAAGAACCCATTTTAGGTTTTAAATATAAAATTGGTATATTTAAAATGGATAAGAGGATGAATTGTATTTTAAGTAGTCTTAATGTAAATTTCACATAGTTGAATTTTTAGTAAAGAACGTGAAATCCTTGGGTAGTTTGTGAGTAATAAGACAACACTCTATGATTTAAAAGATTCTAAAATAGAAATGTAGTATGTCACATCCATGATAGGATAGTGATGAAGTCTCCTTTGGATGTACCAATGGGACTTCTCTATACACATATTTATGTGTCACCTTGAGTGTGTGGACTCCCTTAGCTTGAAACTATCATACCTTTTTAGGCATATGACCATGTTTCTCGCTTGTTTTTTTCTGAAATAAATATATTCCATTATTGTAAACTATTTTCCATTCCATGTGAATTTATATAAACTATTTTATATCATCTATTTTATTAATCCATTTGTTTAGAAATATTCTACCAGTTGAAATGTGAATCATTTGTTTAAAATTATTTCCATAATTTGAAATGTAAATCATGATTTCTTTAAATATGATTTTGAAATGATCACCCTATTTATTAAAAATGGAAAGATATTTATTGGGTTAACTAAATGTTGGAATCTATTATGGAATCCTTGGTGAGACCCTATTTGGATTTTAACTCACACCATACCCGTTCCTTCAGATGTTTCTAGAGTTTATTTTTATAGGTTTGAGTAGGGGTAAAACATCACTTGGTGGTGGTTCTATCTATTGATATATGGAATTGGTGAGTTGTCTCCATTGGGACGTTGGAATTTTTTACTATTTTATAGTAAATTTCTATAATACTTGGGGTTTTTTATACCTATTTGACATTTTTCACACTTATCCCAATGGAGTTTCATTTGTATGCATACTAACTAGTTTATCATTCTTCCATGATGTTTGTTGAATTTTTTTCCCACTTTCATTTCTTATGATTTCTGGTTCTAATCGCCAACCCATGGGGATTATGAACTCACTTAGGTTCATGTTAGTGTTAGATCAGTTATCAAGTTACCAGGGTAACCAAGATGTTTTTTTACATTTCAAGTGATCTTTGAAAATAATTTTCCATCTATGATAAGAGTATTTGAAATTATGTATCCTTTAATGGTTATATGATCCAAGGATACTGTATATATTCTTTTTTTAGATTTTTTATGTTTATGAATGTAACATTGATGGTTTTGGAATCTCATTTCTTCTCTATGGGTTATGTTATGATGAAATTTTCATGAAACACGTTTTTTCATGGGTTTGATATGATGAATTCTTTATGTTATATTCGAACACATATGTATGATTTTCATTATGTGATGAGTAGAACCTATATATCCCCCAAAATCATTGGGAAAATATTTATATCTCATGAGATAAATAGGAATATACTGGGGAGTAAACCTAGTTTTGTAAGGGATTATGTCCACTATGATCATCTTGGGAGTGAACCTTGACTACTATGATAGTTTAGGGAATGAACCCATTCCACTATGATTTATTTTTAAATGATAATTTACTACTAAATAAATGATTGAATATGATTATGTTTATTTCACAATTCATTGTCTTATACCAATATTATGATCACATGGTCAGGTTCTTTGATTCTTTTAGGATTAATTTCATATCAACGTCTATGATTAATTCCACAAATTTAGAATATGATATTTGATATTCTTGGTATGAGTTTCAAAAATTAAGATCATGTTATTATACCCTTATTCTCATTTTATTCTTATATAATCCTTGATATCCCTATTGTTTAATCTTATTATGAATTTGATATCACTATATTGTTATGTTTCCTTTCCCTGGGTAATGAATAATGGTATTAAGTACAACATGTTTAAGAAGGGTGATTTTTAGGAAGAAATAATTGGGAGATGATGTAGATATTTTATGAATCCATTTTTCATGTTACAATTTTACAAAGATATAATACCTAGAAGATTATGGCATAGATCATAATGTTATTTTAATAATATTCATTTATTGAGATGTAATATCTATATATGAAATATATGGGTCACAATATTTGTTATCGGATTAAGGATTAGTTATTATTTGGAAAATCGGATGAGAAAATATTAATAAGAACAATAGGGATAACTCTAATTATAGCATAAAATACTAATTTATTGGAAATGATAATGAATGGAATAGGCTAAACCAATGGGTCATTGAATAATGATTCATGATATAGATAACCTATAAGTTATTTTTCATAATTATATAGTTTGTAAAAATGATTATTTCTGGTCACACAATGGTTTTTGGGGTTAGTCAATGGATGTAAGATGGAGGAAACATTTTAATACTAAATAAGATGGATAATGATGTGATTTTTCATATGAAAACCAAATGTTATGGAATTTAATATGAATTTTTTTCTATTTTCAAAAAAATTTCTCAATATCTAAAAAACATTGAACATCGATATTATAAAAGAATGAATTTTTTTTAGCCCTTTGTGAGGAAAATAACACGATCTTTTTTAGGGTCTTTTGATCCACTAGTTTCTGAGAAATGTATTTATACCAATGAAATGATATTTTTGATTCTCTAGTGTTTGAAACATGAAAATTTTATTTTGGTTGTTTATAATTTTTAAGATGAATCTTATAAATTGTGAAATCTTATCAAGAATATGATAGGAAAATAATAAATAGAATCTATGTAGATAGAAGAATTTAAAAGAATATTTTTCAATATGTGTTTTCCATTAATTCATTATATGAAAATGGAGAAAGAATCACTTGAGTTAATGTATACGGATGATGAATCTATTGGTACTTATGAAGATTGTTTCATATGACTTGTGAGGTATGCTTTTCATATTATCATATAATGAAAAATAATGGTTTTTAGATTCTTTAGTGGATTAAAACAATGTATCTGAAAGGAATTATTCATAATGGAATTCAATAGATATGAAGAAATTGTTCGATGTTATCTATGGGTAGAGATTTATATTGGATTTTTTCATTAATATAATGATTTTTATAAGAAAATAAAAATTTAATTTAATTGAAATTGAAATTGAATTCTAAAAACCATTGAAAAAATAAGATAATTTTTCCTTTATTATCAAAATATGGAAAGAGACAAGGGAAAATTTCTTAAAGGGAACTGGTAAATGTTTCAAGTATGGAAAGGATGTTAATTGGGAAATAAAATTCTATATTGATGGGATGATGATAGATAATTTTGTAAATATATTAAAGGCTCCAAAAAAGGCACCACCCACTGTTCTATGTTTTAAAGGTAAGGTGTAAGGGTATTATTCTATTCAGTGCCCAAAGACAGAAGATAATAAAAATGATCAATTTCAAAACCCTCTTAGTCCCATAAAAATAGTGAAAACTCATGTGATCACTATTTAAAATCATGGGTACAATAAGGATATTGTGAAAGGTATACTTACCATCCAATATAGAACTATTAATTTCTTATTTGATTTTGGATCTACCAACACTTTTTATCAAAATAATTTTCCAAGGGAATCATAGTGAAACTTAAAAAAAAGTAGATATTGATTCAGTAGTAATAATCCCTAATAGAATAATGATCATATCCAAAGTCTATTATTCAACTGATATTGATGTTTTTGGGAATTTATTTACTTAAAATATTTTCATTATTCCTCTAGTTCAATTATATATATTTCTAGTCTTGGATTAGATTTATTTAAATAAATCTCACATCAACTACTGAGGAAGGGATGTTACATTTTATATTCTAAACCGACCTTTGATTTTGTGTAGGTGTGAGGAAAAAAATGATATTCTGATGGAAATTGTATATATCACATGTGTCATGATTCCCATTAAAAGGGTCATTTATCTCAAATATTTTATGAGAAATCAACATCAAAGATATGAATATTTTGTGGTAGTTTATTAATGTATTTCTAGAAGAGTTTTCTTGTCTTACACTGAGTTATGATGTTATGTTTTCAAATTATCTCATGCTTGGTGCTACACCTATTTATAAGACTCCATATAGAATGGCCTCAATTGAGTTTCTCGAATTGAAGAATAAACTCCAAGAGAATATTGACAGTGGATTCATTCATTTAAGTGAGTCACCATGGGGTGCACCTATTCTGTTTGTTAAAAAAATATAAATCAATGATAATCTGAATTAAATATAGAGATCTTAACAAGATCACTATAAAGAACAATTATCCTCTAACCCATATTGATGACTTGTTTGATCAATTGTTCATTGTTTAATACTTTAAAAATATTGAAATTTTTTCTAGATATTATCATTTAGGAGTTAGAAATTAGTATATATACAATATAGTATTTTGTACATGGTATGGACACAATGAATTTATAATGATGTCATTTTTTCTCGCAAATTACCCTATTATCATGATTAATTTAATTAATATAGTCTTTAGATATCACCTTCATGAGTTTGTTTTAATCTTTATAGATGATATTCAAAATTATTCAAATAGAAGGGAAAATAATGAAGATAATTTGAGAATTGTTCTAAAGAACCTAAAGAAGGATAATATTTATAAAACATTTACCAAGTGTGATTTTTAGCATTATAAAGTTTCATTTTTAGGTCATATAATCTCAAGTGAGGCTATATTAGTTGACCATTGAAAAAGATAATTTATTGAACATTGGACTAGGGAAACCACTACAACTGAGATCCGTAATTCTCTTGGATTGGATAGATATTATCATCACATTGTCAATAATTTTTCACAACTATAAAATACGGTCACCAAGTTAAATCGGAATGGAACCAAGATCCTATGGATGGATGGATGTGAGGAATGGTTTATGGAACTCAAGAGAGGATAAATTAGTGAACCTATTATTACACTACCCTATAGTAGATAAATGTTTTTAATCTATAATGATGCATCAATTAAGGTAATTTTATGTTTCCTTATGATGAATTATATGGTTATATAATACGCCTCAAGAAAAATGAAGGTCTATGAGAAAAATACTCAACTCATGATTTGGAGTTAGATACTATAATTTTTGCATTTATTATATAGATTCAATATTTTTATGGTGATAATTGTTACATATATACTGATCATAAAATATTAAATTATATTTTCACTCAAAACTTGTTGAACATGCACCAAAGATGATGGGTGTAGATGATTGAAGATAATAACTACTCAAATCATTATCTCCCAAGGCAAGTAAATGTGGTGTAGGATTATATGAGTAAAAAGGATCGTGTTAGTTATTCAAGGATGCTGATTATAAAAGATCTGACATTTAGGAACATGGAAAGTATGGATATTGAAATATTTATAGAAGGTTAGAAATCATATCATTATCAAATGACTGTTCAAAAATCAATCAATGTGAAGATTAAAGTGGAATAGAAGAATGTTGTAGAGTTAAAAAATAATGTGTAAAATGTTCCTGATTTCATCCTTAATTTTGATGGAATAATATGGTTAATGAATTTTGAATATGTCCCTTAAGTACTAGATTTTAAAAAGAATTTTATGGATTAAGCTCATAGTTCTTCATTCTATATCCATCATTGAATTAAAAAGATATATAAAGATTTGGATATGTATTTCTGGTGAGAAGGGTGGAAGAGAGATACTATAAGGTGTGTTTCATAATTCTTTCCATGTTGTAAAGTTATGTCCCATGCACAGAATTTTGAGGGGATTTTACAACCATTTACCATACTAGAATGGAAATTTGGGTACATAACCATTTATTATTCATCTGAATCCCCAAAAAATCTAAACGGAATAAGGATATTTTGGTTGTAATTAATCTCTTTATAACATTAGTTTACTTCATTTCCATTATATTATATTTATATTTAGATAAAAGTACTCATTTATAAATTAATGTAGATGTAATATTTCATGGTATACCCCTATCAATTGTATCTAATCTAGATCTGAGGTTTACCTCGATGTTTTGGAGATGTATCCAGCAGGATCAAAATATAGAGTTAAATTTAAGTATTTCCTATCATCCTTAGACAAATGGAAAGTCTAATAGGAAAATTAAAACTCTATAAGGAATGTCAATATCTTTTGTTCTAGATTTCAATGATTCTTTGGATCTAACCCTTATTTTATTAGAATTTTCTTAAAATAATAAATTTCACTATAGCATTCAGATGGATCCTTATGAATTTTTCTATGATAACAAGTGTAGAACTCCAATATTATGGAATAAAGTTGGAGAAATGATGTTATTGGGATATGATTTTTATAATGAAATATCATATATGGTTAGATCCATTCAGCAGTACATAATGGAATATCAGAATCAAAAAAATTATTCTGACAATCATTAGAAATATATAGATTTTGAAGATGGCGACAAGGTATTCCTATCAATATCTCCATGGAATAGGGTGACTGGATTTGGAAATAAGTGAAAATTATTCTATATCTATATTTTCCCTTTTGAAATTCTTGATCTTATCGGTATGGTTACTTATCGATTAACACTTCAACCAAATCTCCCTCTATTCAAAATGTGTTCCATGTATCCCTCCCAAGGAATTATATACATAATCCTTAAAATGTAATGAACTCATAACTCACACCCCTAGATAAAGATCATTCCTATGGAGAAAAACCAGTAGAGATTCTAGATAATGGAGGGAAAGTACACGAAACAAGACGACTCACCTGGTCATAAATTATTTACCTCCAATTTGAGGATGCTACATGAGAACCTGAGAATGTGGTGAGGTTTAATTATCCACATAGTTTTTTTATTAGATTACAAAATTTTTATGGATAAATTTATTATAATTTTGATAGAATTTAACACCCTTATATTTTTAGGAAATCTTTCTCTTGAAAAAAATTTATTTATTAGATAGCATGTGTAACATGCAACAAAGAGTTTAAATAAACCAAAATAAACTATTAAAATGTTATTGTATAAAATTATAGTTATCTCCCCATTTTTGAATTTTAAATTGAGAATAGATCAATATAAATTATTAAATATGTGTGGTTATATATGTATAAAATTAATCCATAGGTTATCAATTCATTATAAAATAAAAAATTTATTTTTTTTGAAAAATAGTTTTTATTTGTGTAATGTACTTTTATCGTAATAAATTAAATTTACCTATTGGTAAATTATTGTAATGAAATATATTTACTTTTTACTTGATTAATCTTTTTAAACGATATGAAATTTTTTTAACAAATAGGAAAAGAATAAATTTTGATTTATGCTAAAACATAAACTGTTTTCTAAAAAGATGTTTTATCCCATTATTCATGCTTACATTAAAATTAAATTGTTCCAATTATTTTTATTTAAATATATAATATGAAATAGAAATTATATAATGAAATGTTGAAAAAAAAAATTAATAGGGACATTTTATATTTGGTCAATATGGATAGTAACCATTGAAAATTTTATCACCTCGGTAAATGGTAAATTGGTTTAATCTATATTAAAATTAAGTGATACGACCATAATTACCCATAAAATTTATTATTTGATTTATTTTTTTATAACCTAAACACATTTTTATCTAAATTTAATTTTTTTAATGGTCACTTTTCAATGAAAATGACTTATATATTATTTAAATCAAAGAAAGTTATAAAATGTCACTCTAGTTGGTTTTAATATCCTTTATGTGTCAACATAGTGGAAAATGTATTTAATTAATGAATATAATTTTTAGTTTTAAGGTATTTAAATTAGGTTCATTATATAATTTTATTTTTAATTTTTATTAATTATAAAATATCCTTAATTTATTATGAATCATCGATGAAGTATATAACCATTTAATAAAAAAATATAATAAATCATTTAAAAAATATTAAATGAGATATATTGTTATTAATTTAATATTTACAAAGAATTTTATAGATATATATTAAATATTAGGTCAGTTTGAAATTATTATATTATAATTCCACATTTTTATTAATTTATTTAAAGTTAAATTAATTGAAAAGTGCCCAAATTTACAATAATTATATTTTATCAAAAATAATGTTTTATTAAAATATTAAAAAAATATATAAATATATTGAAATATGACAAGGTAGTTATTATATGATCCGAAATTTTATAAATTAACCATTTATGGTCCAATTTTCACTTTACTCAAAAACATGACAACCCTTTGTTATTGAAAAATGTGTCATTGTAGTTAATATTAAAATTGGTCAACTAAGGGATAATCAAATTGTTAATGTTTAAAATTATAAAAAAACATGTCCAAATTTTCTTGGTTTAAGGGATTTGAATACTATAAAACATTATCTTCATATACATGGACATTTGATGGCATTTTTTTTAGAATTATTTTATTATAATTTAAACTTTTGAGAAATTCCAAAAGTTCCTCTCACCTCACTTAAAAAGGGATCCTCCTCCCTCACTTATTCACAGTGCATTGAGCCTTCAATATTAAAAAACATATTCCAATTTCTCTTCTAAAAATTCCTAACCACTTTTTATAGGTGACGGTCTTCCAAAAATACCAACCCTATATACATTTATAGGAGATCTAAAAGGATAATTTTTAAGAAGACGTAATTGACCAAATTGATCCCTTTCTTTTTCTATTCTTCCTTAACTCCAAATAATCTATGGTATTTATCATGACATGATAACTTAAGTATCCTAAGTATTCTGAAATTTTAATATTATTATTATAAAACCCATATTAAGATTATTTATTTTCAAAAAAGAAGTAAAATTGTCACTTTTTTATATGTTCGGCTTACCATCTCCACATAGTGATACAATTCATTTTTCATCACCATATTTTTTGGATATAATTTATGATTATTTTAAGGATTATATATGATATATATGACATAATTATACTTCATAAATTTTGATATCACATCTACCTACTTACCATCCAATCATTTTAGAATCATTAACGTTGTTCGTGTGTACGTGTGGACTACCACCTCCATGATGTCGTGTGACTTGTTTTTAATTTATGATTTACATAGATGGTAATAAGGATGAATTTGATTTAAATATATTATATATATTATATATATTATATATATTATATATATTATATAATATTTATTTTTTAAAGGTTAATTGTTGTTTAACATTCTTTCACTCCATCAGTCAAAAAATGCAAATATCATTCATTTGAATATATAGCCTACCGTCTCCGTGAAAAGCGTAACTCATTTTTATATATATAATTTTTATGAATTATAATAAATATTTATATAATTAATATGTATTTTATTTATACCATGACATGAATTATTTAAATTATTTAACAATGACAAGTTTATAAGGATCAGTACTCCCAAACCGAAACACGCTTGTAAAAATAAAGCAGTTATCACACAGAATAGTTATTTTAATATAAAATTATTAATGAATGTGTGATAAGATGTCATAAATATATCATAAATTGTATGATATATATTAATATGGTTATGTGATCTATTTATAATGAATATATATTTATTTAATAGGTGTTTTGAATGTGAACGACTAAAGATGATATATGAGGTAAATTTTTATTTCACTATCTCATCAATATTTAGGATTATTTATGTTTAAATCTATGTTGGTGAATATTTATCGTCCATGTACATGTTTTATAAATATATTTTCATTTTTTTTACCATTATAAAATAATTTTTTAATGTAATTTTTACCCATGTTTGACTTTTTATAAAACGGTTTGAAATGAATCATTTTTTATTTTCAAAATGAGATACTTTGGAATTTTTCAAAAAAAATATGTAATAAATATTTTTAAAATATAATGAATGAAAATATTTTCCCAATTTCATGAGTAAAATTTTATTTTTGTCTTACTTTAAGTGTTTATAATATTATTTCCAATTAAAATGTTGTTATAATTGCACAGATTTTTAAATGAGAAATTATTTCGAAATAGAAAGGTTATTTTTTTAAAAATAATATTCCAAGTGATCTTTCAAAATAATTTTCCACATATTATGAAATTTTTTTGTTACTTGTGCATTAATGGGGTTATTATCCAAGTATTCTTCATTTACAATCTCTTAGGATGGTTTAATTATATGATTAAATTTTGAAATATTTACAAACCCCATTTATTTTCCAAGGGTCATGTTATGTTGAAATGTTTATGAGTCCCATTTATTTTCCTAGGTTATGATATGATGAATGAGTTATGTTCATGTCGTTTATATATGTGTGATTTTAATTATGCTATGTGAGGGACCTATATCTTCCTCTAATGTATTGGGAAAATAATTATATCTCATTAGATAAATATGACTCGAATGGGGAGCGAACCCCATTTAGTAAGAGACTATGTCCACTATGATAGTATTGGGAGTTAACATTGACTACTATGATTTTATGGGGAGTTATACCATTCTACTATTGTATCCTTATTAATGATACTTGACTGATAAGGAAATTATTTTCTATGCTTATGTGTATTCTATGATTCAATGTCCTTTTCCAATATTATGATTTCAAGCTTCATGATCTTTCATTCCTTTATGATTCATGTTTATTGAATTGAAAATATTTATGACATGAAATAAGATTATGATATTTTATATATAGTTTATAGGTTTCAAATGTTAAGATCATGTTATTATACCCTTATTCTCTTGTTACGCTTATATAATCATCGATATCTCCTTTGATTACCCTTAATATGCATTTGAGGTCACCCTTTTTGTATGTTTACATTCCCTAGGTTAGAAGCAAGGTATTAAGTATGATATGTATAAGAAGGGATCTAGTTATTATGTAATATGTGTATGATGATATAGATATTTTATAAACCATTTTTTATGTTCCTAGTTTCCATGGATATTAAAACTAAATGATTTTTATGTGGATCAACATGTTATTAAAGGAATATTCATCTATTTCGACGTAATATCTATGTATGAAAAGTATAGTTCACTATAACCATAGTTATCCATAATTAATACTATGGATTCAACATCATTCAATTTTTCACCCTCTCCATAGGGGGGAATACTCCCTTAAATCACCAGGAATCCTATCCCATGAGACATTTTTCAATTGCATCGGTTGTCATTCTACACATGGCTTCTAACTGATTCCTTGTTCATATGACACGGTGCATACTAAATTTGTATCACTATGAAATTATATAAACCCAAAGGGAAAATAATTATGTAATACTCATTCAAGTAACATTAATCCTTCTCCCATAAGATTTTCATTATAAATTCTTAGTTCATGTGCATAAATCAAGGACCATGTTCCTCATACATGTCAGAATCATATTATCAGACACACCCTCAATGATCCTATTCAAATTGGATCCTTTCACCCATGTTATCAGAGATAACATTATTTCTCACCAAAAGGGGCATCATTTAAAATCCAAAAATCATATTATCAACACGTCATTGAAACCATATTAATAATTAATAGGGTTATTCATCCAACTAATCATGTCCTCAAAACCAACCTCGATTCCCAAGAACTAGTATTCGAGTTTCTTTATTAATGAAAATCACAAAGCATCTCATGTTCCAGTTCTTTATACCACGTAGAAATTACCATGGACCATTCTCATAACCCAAATAATATAACCATGCTTCTAGTTTATAAGAAACTCACAATATAGAGATAATTCCTTACTAGGGATAGGGTTGTATGCCACATTTCAAACTCCACAATGATCTCGCACCTATAAAAAATATCGTATCACATATAGGTCACATCCCACCATGAAAAACCTCTACTATCATATAAATATCTCAAGGAATATCATTTTTCCAAACACCAATGTTAGTGTTCTCGTATACAAATACAAGGAAAAACACTACAAAAAACTAGCAAACTAGGGCATTGATCCTCCCCCAAAAACAATATACTTGACAACCCCCTTGAGAACCATGATATAATTCTAATATATATATAAATATATAATGATATCATCCTAGATGATATTTTTCAAGTAAACCATGATCATATAGTTATGTTTAGAATAGTTACATGAATAATCTATATTGTAAAATATCACATTGTTTTTTACTAACACAATAAATAAAAAACCCACTTCATTATGAGAACCAGTTCCAAATCATCAATTTTTATACTGAAATTTTATGAGTCACTATATATCCCTTATAAGAAGGATTGTATATTCATCATCAAGGATCACCCATCTATAAAATCAACATGACCTGTCATCAAAGAAATTATATACTATAATTTATCTAAGAAGAATAAAACCAAGATTATAAATTAGAAAACACCATATAAGTTTTTATTAAAATATTAAATTTAAAAATCCTCATAAATAGTGATATAAATAAATAATTTTAATATAAACATAATGGAACCATATATTACATGATTTTTTCATATATAGTGTCCTTTTTATAATAGTCTAATGGAAAAAACCACAATAAATTATAAATCCATAAAAAATAAATAGTTTCGTAGTATGTTAAATCATAAAATCGTTAAAATAGAAACTAATAATAGAAACCATATATCCCTAGATAGGTGTAAATTATATAAAAAAGAGTGTTTTTGGTTCACCTATCAGATATCCATCACATGTTCTGACACATCCATAATCCACACATACAGTATCCCAAAGATTAACGTAAAATAAATGGATTTTGTGATACTAATTTTAATAACATTTCCCTAGAGAATTGATTAGTTTCCTGAAGTATTGGTACATATACATCAACAAGTGATGATTAGTTGTTTTCTTATGGAACACATGATTATAGTTAATAATTAATAGATGTGAGGGCCCTATATATCACTCTAATACATTCAAAAAACCTCTATATTTCATGAGATAATGGTGAAATGATTTTGGATGCTCAATCAAAACTGGGAAACAAGTATTAAAGAATTGTATTCTATATGAAACATGTGATTGGATCCTAATTAAAAAAGGGAAATATGTGAGTGAAGCCTTATCCACTAAGGGAAATAGGATTTGATGCATAATCCAATATATTTTGATTATTATGCTTATAGATATACCATGATTTTTAAATATTACTTATTGTTATGATATGTGGAATCTTCATGATGTATTATTTTGTTATAAATAGAATTATCATTTTTGAATTGTTGGGTATAAATTTATTATGCATCCTTATTATGCCCATATATTAATATTATGCTCACTTATGATCATTGATTACTAGCACGTATGTTTACTCAAACAAAGCGTATAATCTCACCCCTTTCTTATGTTTATTTTCCATCAGGTTATTATGAAAAGTAATATTTATGATTTATATAGAGGATTATCTTAATTTCTGAATGTTTGGGAGATTTTGAAAATTTAAAATGGAATAAGAAATTGTTTATATAGTGGGAAAATTTTCCATTAGGTGAAATAGGAAATAAGTTTTGTAAATTATTTTTTTCCTTTATTCTCACAAAATCCAAACCAAAATGTACTTGGAATGTATTTTAATGAAATATTTTTATTATTTCATGTATTTGGGATGTAAATATTAGTGGTATGTTATAGTTATTAAATTATTATGGTTCAGATAAAATTATAGATTAGGATAATATCAATTTTAGGTAAATTTGGTGTTAAAATATCATAAAATATTGAAAATTTATAATTAATTATAATTTCAAGTGTATAGGAAATCCTATAGGTATATTTATGTAATACTATAGATATTGAGTTAAGATATCTATAGTAAAACCCAATTATAATTCAAATATATAAGTTTATATATGGGATAACATCCTGAAAAATTCTTAAAAGTATAAAATGTACAATTTTTCATGAAATATAATCCTTATATTAATAACACAAGTGGATTCCATATCAAGAATAGATGTACCTACGGGTAATAAAACTAAAATTTCATTTTGGTCACTAAATCAATCATCACCTAGTATACGACAAAGAGTCTTTACTTCACACCTAGTTTGAAACTCCATGTGGATATTCCTTTATCAATCACAATCAATTTAAGAACAATTATAAAAGAATAATTTATAATTACATTAATGGATTAGGTTATGAATTATAAGAGAAATTAACTGAAAGAAAAATATACTAAAATGAAAGTACAAAAAAATAAATGAAGGTATCATTAGAAAAATGAAATTATTATTGATGTTTTCTGGTTTGATTAATCATTTTCTATGAGTATATTGGATATTATCCTATTCATTTTGGATTTAGTATTCAGTTGAATAGGTTCATGAAAATTTATCTGAAAATGGTACTATCTAGAAACCAATATTTCTTATAACTGGATAAGGAAACGCACATAATGGTTATAAATACTCATATATTTCTTTTATAATGGAATAGTTGAGTTCCCTAGTCAAACCTAAGGTTGTGATGATGATATCTTAATAGAAATTATATCTATATATAGACACATATTATCATTAATGAGTGATATTTATTGATAATTTTATAGTATATTATTATTTATGAGGATTAGGTGAAATATCTATGGATTGTTCTACATTATTTATTCTTTAATTGTTTGGAAAAATATTTTACTTGGTCTAAATAACATTGAAAATGATTTTGTAAAACTATTATATTTTAGGGATAAATATTGAATAAAATATGATTTATGTATGAAAAACTTAGGTTTAATATATTTTTCATATTTAGGTGATAATGGGTTGATTTATTTTGAGAAAATTGAGATATATTGATAGCCTTAGAATTTATTATTGATCTATTCAAATAGTGATCAATGATATTTTTTTTGAATTTTACCTCATTTTTTGTATCATAATATATATTGATTATTGTGTAACTTTATTAACTAGTAGATGATATTAAGGATTTTATTTTTAAATAATAATTAGTTTACGTAGGTTTTATTATCATGGATGGAACAACCCTAATCTCAGTAGCCCATAGTCAGTGGTCATTTTACTACAATAGAGTAGATACAAGAGATCACATCACCAATGATCGATTAGTTTAGTAGTATTTAAGAACTAGATACATAAATGGTTCCTTTATTACATTGGTAATCAAACATATAACATCAAAATGGTTGATAAACTACATCTTGTCACTTATTAAAAGATTTCGTCTTCACAACCTAGAGATGGAAAATGAATAAAAGGGAGAGATCAGATGCTCAGTAAGGGTTATATTACATTATAATAATTATTCGAAGTAAAAATTAATAGAAATTATGGAAAGGTAAATAATCTATAAAACACATGCCATCAGAACGATAAAAATTAAAGTGAATCCATCGATTTTTTTCATTGTGAAAACCTCAAGGAAAGTAAGGACTGAATACTGAATGAGGAAAATGATTTATCATTGGACGTCATCTATCTATAACATAAACAATTATACCATCATGATGGTTTATTTATATGTTTAAAACCCATATGATTCTATTTAGAAAAAAAATGAAGGTTTTTTCACCAATTGTTTTGTCTCATAAGACTCATTGATGCATTAAGGGTCTATCTGTAAGAAAGCCCCACCTGTCTCTGTAAATCTAAATAATTCTTCATACATAGAAGAAATTCAATAAAAATTTTAAAATAAAACACCATATATAAAAATGGTATACATATAAGATAGTAATAAAATCTTTGATACAAGAAATATTGATATTTAATGAAATATTCAATGAATTATGATCATAAATAAAAGGGAAGTATACATACACCACACACATGGAATAAGTGGTGAATAAAGAATAACCAAAGGAAATGCCATAATGCCTCTCATGAAATAATGGATTTATACCATACATAGAAATTCATATGTAAATATAGGTATAGTTGATGATAAATTATTTCCAACTAAAGTGAAAACATGTAAAAAGTGTGTTTAATAAACTTTAGAAAAGAGACTCTTTAGTACGGTTTATGGGAAAATATTAAATAGTCTTGAAAATGAAAAAAAGCATAATTATTTGAATAAAAAATGAACAAAGATATTTTTTCATGATAATGATTTTGATTTTATAAAAATAATGGTTAATTAAAATAGATTATGAATTGTACTTGAAATTGTGTAAAAAAATGGAAATATCCCTTAAATATTACATGCTTATCAGGAGGAATTGAAAAGAAAACTTTATAAAAGATGTGTTTCCCCATAAAAATAAGTAGAATTGAGTTTAGAAAATATTTTTGGATCATAAAAATAGAATTTATTATGTGTTAATCAGATGAATTAATAATTACATTTGGTTAATGAGAGGGAATGAGTAACTAGAAAAAAAAATGGATGTTCGGGGAGAATCCCTTACTTTAAGTCTAAAAGTGTTTTGTACTTTCACTTAATGTCCTGGTTAATGTAATTAGATTTATTAAAATTTTAATTCAGAAACTATTAAAAATTTATTTTATTTAGTTTAATTTTATTAAGTTCATTTGTGGCCTTTTTTATGAGTTTTAAGATTTATTTTCATCATTCGGGAGTGTTCGTTTCTATGGTTTTAATTATTGGTTTACTTGTATTGTAACATCTCAGGAAAATAAAGAATATAAAATTTTCATATTTTTTTATATTTTTTTAATTAAATATTAATTATATTTTAAAGGGGGTTCTATATTCAATGGCGTACCTGACACGAAAAAATGGGTTTCTCTGAAGTCTTATGTTGTACACAATGTTGAGTCATATTAAAAAAATATAATATTTTTATTTTAAATGGCTGTTAACGCATAGTCATTGTAAAGGCGAGAATGAAAAAAACTAACTATAATTTGATTATACATGTTTGTTAAATGTTTTTACATTTATCCAATAAAATTTTGAGGATTAAAATGTGAATGAATCTAATTTCAATCATAAATAATCTAATATTCTTTAAAAGGATGATTTACCCCCTTTTGATGGTGAGCCCACATTAAATGTAGTTTTGGTCACTTTTATATGTTTTATTTTACAAAATAAAATTCTTCTTTAGAATCGGGACATCAAAATTTACTTTGGGTAAATTTTTGGTATTTTTCTGATAAAATTCATTTTTTAATGAATAGTGAAAAATCCTCTATTTAATTTAAAACTACCTTTTAATATAATTTATTTACATGGTTAGATTATCTTTTTAACTGGATTTAATGTCTAATTAGATTATATTTTTACCATTTAATCCAATTTTGGTCATTAGAAGTAATTTCCGTTTGAAATTGGACATAAACAACTGTCAATCTTTTGATAGTTATTATTTCTTAAAAACACACTTTTCATTTTGACAACGGGAATTAATTTCAAATTAATTAATGAAAATTATATATTTTTAATTTTGTAAAATAGACATAATTTTTGAATATGTAATATCAAATATATCTTAGGATTAATTTTTTGTATTTTTCTGAAAACCTACAATTTTTTATGAATAGTGAAAACACTGAGTAGTTGCTAAAAAAAACGAATTTTCATTTAAATGAAATTTTACCCCTTCTGTGAATTGAATTTAAAAAATCCAAAATACATGGTTGTTATAATTAAGTAAAATTTGGTTCAATAAGATGGAAATAATTTTTGGTGAACAGTAACTTTTGACTTTTATTTACCACGGATAAATGTAAATAGGGTAATTCAAGGTAAAAATAATATTATAATAATATAAAATTACCTTAACACTTATACTAACCTTATTGGATGAGTAATATACTACCAAGACAATATTTGGGTAAGTATTTTGGCCTTTGAAAGCCATTTGGGTAAGATAATGACATTAATAACTTTTTATTTAAAGTAAAAATAAAAATATCATAAACATGTATTGTTTTTCTAAAACAATTTTAATGTGTGGTTATATAATTGATATATTTGATTATAAATATTAATTATAAAGATAAAAATATCTCCTACATCATGGTAGTTTATTTATAATTTCTATACATCCCATAAATAAAATTATTTATGACACAGTAATGATGTAGTGTTTACCACATTAATGGATGATTTAAATAAATAAGATTATAAAAATTAAAACAATATCCAAAACCTGTACAATTATTATTGGATGGTTTTATTTCGAATAATAGTCATCTTATCTTATACTTTAATAAGTTTTGGACCTTTAGAAACAGAAAATCATTATATAATAAAATAATATTTTCAAAATTTCTTAAAAATCCCCTCCTCCCCCTTATAAAAAGCCCTCACATATAACCCATTACTCACACATCTCAAGCCCCTTGGATCATCCAACCTCTGCCCAAATAAGCTCTTAATAACCCTCTATTCCACCTAGAATCCTTACCTAATACAGAAGGATCTTCAAGAAATCCTTTTGGTTCAAACCAAAGGGAGTTACCCGATTTAAAGGTAACATATTCTCTTAAGTTATTTTGTTTTATTTTCCTTCTCCAACCCCCTAAAATCTTTTTATTCCTTTTATAACAAAACCAGTCTCCTAAATATACTAGTCTTTTTTATGATAATAATTCTAACTACACTTACACACACCTCTGTCTAAGGGGTAAAGAATATATTGTTTCTGTGAACGGTGAACTACTGCCTCACAAAATGATGATTGTTCAATATTATCCTACCACCTCTTATGGTGTCCATTATGATGACACTGTATTTATATTTGATATATATTATATTTATATTGTCTTTTATACTTCTGTATTTTTCATTTATATCATACCTTTATGGTTTCTATAATGGGTAAACGCGATAATTTCATTTGAGGAAGTGTGGACTACTGCCACCTCAAAGTGATATGACTCGTTCATGCCATACGTGAAACGTATAAAGTATGGAGTTAATTAAATTATATTTGATATTATACTGGACTTATAATATACCTATGTATCATTAAGTTTTAATTCCATTAAACATGAAATAAAAATGAAAGTAGCTTTCATGTGTACGTACAGCTTATCATCTCCATGAACGGTGCATTTCATTTTTTACCTCCAAATGTTATGTACTATTATAAAATATATATATATATATATATATACTGTATATATATGATATCGAAATAATTAATATCATTCTGGATATAATGGACTTTTGATCACATGAAAAACTTGTAATTATAAGAAGTTCATTTTTGACTCAAGTACTAAATATTGACAAAATGACCGTTATTAACTTAAATGAATAAATAATGTTTATAATATGGTAATAAGTGATATAAAATGAATAAAAACTGGAAAACAGTTCTTAAGGAAGTATAAATTAACTTTATTTTATTATTCATGTGATTAAAGAACGATCGAGTCAAGTCGGACACGAGGTAAGGGGTTTCTTATCTCACTTTTAATTCCGTGAGATTTCCATTGTTCACCACTTATTTATTTCATGTGGTGTATTGTGTACTGCCATTTGATATATAGTATAATGATTCTATTTATATTCATGGTATTCTGTAACTCATTTAGTGGTTATTCACTTTTGGTCTTATGGCTCGATTGATTACAACGTGGTAAGGGGTTTTCATCCCACTTTTTATTCATGTGCGATTCATGTTATAATTGCCACTATTTAATTTTGTGTAATGTGTGTACTACCCATGATTATATTCATTATTTAATATAATTTAATTTATTGGTATTTACATCTTCATTGTTTTATCCTTCTTTTATGGGGTGTATGTTTCATAATTTAGCAAATCGGTGTGGGAATCTTTCACCCTCCTCTTTTTAAAAGACTTCATTTATATTATGTTTTTAATTTCCACTTTCTTATGTCGAGATATGTTATTCTATATCCTTATTTCTGTACATTTTGAGTCCAAGTGATGATAGAACCTTTTCTCTCTCATCAACCCATTTTCTTAATTTTTTGTTGACATCGTTAGGCTGTCGAATTTCGGTAAGGAAACTTCTTAAACCAATTTCAATTATTTGGGTTAAACTTCTACTTCTTGATTATGTCGTGCTATGAATATGTTTTAATGAAATCTGATTGTTTTACACTTAATATCCACTTATATTTGGTTTATTCTTATTTTTCACACATAATTATGTCATTGATTTATCCTTAATCTAATGATACGGTCTTTGTAAGGGACTTTGTCTCAATTTACATTCCATTGAGACTTATTTTTTGTTATTCACCAATTCACTTTTATATAGTGTATATACTGCCGTTTGACATATTATATCAAGAATCTCCTTATTATCAAGATATTATAATCTTTGATTAATTTTATTCCTCAATTATTTGTATTCAAGCATCTCTCATTTGGTTAAGAACTCCTTAACTAAAATATTTTTTTAAAGATTTATTCTTCTAAATCTTTCTCATTAATATCCATGTTTTAAAAAAGGTTTTAAGGATTTATTTATATAGATATGAATGTTTGAAATTAAAATTTCTTTTAAAAGTATCAAATTGGTATGGGACACTTTGATTCAAAAATCTATTTATTAAATGTTTTAAATGGTTTTGAAAATGGTTTTATAAAGAATTGATTATGTCTATTTCTTGAAATGATATATTGTGATTGCAATGTGGAAATTTTATCTTTCCTTATGCTTGTTTTATGTGTTATGAATATGTTATGGTTATTGTGCATTGTTTACATATATGGGTGGTTCCATGATAAACTTATGGTGGGTGAGCCCGAGATAGCTCTCCAATGCATTGGGTAACGTAACGGAGGTAAACATTAATGTTTCTCCTAAGAGACTTAGGGAATATAGTGTGATGGGTATTCCAAGTGTTACTCCCTATGTAGTTGTGAAGGCTACAATTTATGTATGATATGGATTCCATAAGTAACCTTTATGATTTTTTATTTCTATGTGATATTCATAAATCTTATGATTTCATAAGGTATGTTATGATTGAAAATTATGGTTTAATTGTTTTGAATTTATTGATGGGATAATGTTTTCATTCTTTATTTTATAACCCTTACTGAGCTTTTTATTCTCATACCATGTTTTGAAATTTTTTTCACAAGACTTAAATTAGAAAGGATCCACAATGTGAATTATCCATTTAATTCAATATTATGTAATGTTTTAAGGCTGGTTCCTTGTAGTTGGTATCAAAGGTCGGTTTAGATAACTTTAGAGGTTAGGGTTTTATTTAAGTATAAGTAAAATAACCATAATGGTTATAATATTAGAAAGAGTCATAGTTATTTTAGAGGTGATAAATGGTTATTACATTTTGGGGTTCAAAATGAAAGGTATTAGATAACCTTTGAGGATAAAATATGTTATAGTTATTTTTGAGGAATTTATATCCTTTTTTTTGGAATGCTATGAAATTATATAATATTTGAAAAAGGACAACACGTAGACCATGTGACAACCCTTCAAATCATACAAAACTATGGGAATAAAACACACAACCAAAGTGTGATTTCAATTTATCGCCTACCACTAGACTACGTGAAGTCCCTGGTTAGTATGACTAATTATTTTTAGTTAAATAATTTTATGGATCATGAATATGTTGATTTGGGATCTTATGTTTTATCAAATGTACATCCTTAGTATAGAAAAATGATTTTGTGATTAAGTGATAAAGGTTATTTTGGAAGACATTCTCTCTTTTGGGAACACTATATTCTTAAGAAAAAATGAATACTATAGGATTTAATTTGTGGAGTAATGGTTGAAATATTATTTTTAAAGAATATATGTTTTTATTGTGGATATAAGGTGATTTGGGTTATTTATAGAAATGATTAACCTATAGTAGAGAATATGTGATTAGGTTAATTACACTTCAATGTGAGACATTAAGATTAGTCGATGTTTTTGGAGATAAATGTTAAGATTTACTATGTAAGACTATGTGATTAAATTCTTCTGAGTTTTGAGTTTCAATATTAGTTTGGATTATTTTGAAGAATTTTAAGTACAATTGTATATTGAATGGTCTTTCTTGAACTTTGGGTACTTTTTGTTGAATTTTGGAGATTAAGAGTAGTATTTATTTTTATAAAGGATTATCCTTTTAGGGATTGTCTGATATCATACTAACCAATTTTGGTTTTGGTTAATGTATAAAGATATGGGAAATATATGGTTCATATTTTTTGGATCATTTTATTCTCTATAAGTTTATTATAGAACTTTTGATGTGTCCAAGTCAACTTGAATACTCATCATTTGGAGAAAAGAAGAGTTTGTGGTAGATATTTAGTAAAGGATTAAAGTCTACATGACAAGTAAGTATGTGTCCTTGTGTTCTTAGTCAATCTCATAAATAAATTCCTCAACTTTATGAAAAGGAACTTAAAAGAAATGTTGTCCATTTAATTTTCCTATTGGGAAACCAATGACCATTTAACCCATCACAAATGTTTTGGTTTTATGGTTGTTAACTTTCTCTAAATCATGCTTTCTATCACTCTACAATAGAACTTGACACTTAGTTTCTCCTCCATGACTATGTTTTCATGTAATCAAAGTATGTGTTATCTCAGGTGACCTTTTTACTTCTCTTTCTTTCTTTTAAACTGATAGTTTTATTTACACTTTTTTCAATGTGGGACTTTCAATAAAGTTTCCAAGCCCAATTTTAAAATTTCAAGGACGCAATTTCCAAAAGGGGGGAAGGATGTAACATCCCAGGAAAATAAAGAATATAAAATTTTCATATTTATTAATATTTTTTGAATTAAATATTAATTTTATTTTAAAGGGGATTTTATATTCAATGGCGTACCTGACACGCAGCAATGGGTTTCACTAAAGTCTTATGTTTCACACAATGCTGAGTCATATTAAAAAAATATATAATATTATTATTTTAAATAGTAGTTAACGCACAGTAATTTTAATGATGAGAATGAACAGGACTAACTATAATATGATTATACATGTTTGTTAAATGTTTTTACATTTATCCAATAAAATTTAGAGGATTAAAATGTTAATGAATCTAATTTTAAGCATAAATACTCTAATATTCTTTAAAAGGTTGATTTACCACCTTTTGATGGAAAAACCTCTTTAAATATAGTTTTATTCACTTTTATATATTTTATTTGAAAAAATAAAATTCTTCTTTATAATCGGGACATAAAAATTTTCTCTGGGTAAAGTTTTGGTATTTTTCTGATAAATTTTATTTTTTAATGAATAGTGAAAAATTCTGTATTTTAAGTCAAAAATTCCTTTTAATCTAATTTATTTATATGGTTAGATTATCTTCTTAATTGGTTTTAAAGTGTAATTAGATTATATTTTTACCATATAATCCAATGTTATTCATTGGAAGTAATTTCACTTTGAAATAAGACATAAACAACTGTCAATATTTTGATAGTTATTATTTCTTAAAAACATAATTTTGGTTTTGACAATGGAAATTAATTTTAAATTAATTAATGAAACTTATATGTTTTGAATTTGGTAAAATATAAATCATTTTTTAATTCGGAATATCAAATATATCTTAGGATTAGGTTTTGGTATTTTTCTGAAAACCTTCAATTTTTTATGAATAGTGCAAACACTGAGTAGTAGTTAAAAAACTGAATTTTTCATTTAAAAGAAATTTTACCACTTCTATGAATTGAATTTTGAAAATATGGCATACATGGTTGTTATTATTAAGTAAAATTTGGTTCAATAAGATGAAAATAATTTTTGGTGAATAGTAACTTTTGACTTTTATTTACCGCTGTTAAAGGTAAATAGGGTAATTTAAGGTAAAAATAATATTATAATAATATAAAATTATCTTAACA
Source organism: Viscum album (assembly GCA_963277665.1). NCBI lineage: Eukaryota > Viridiplantae > Streptophyta > Magnoliopsida > Santalales > Viscaceae > Viscum > Viscum album. Next base: position 2,106,492,427 of record OY728122.1, on the reverse strand, counting down.
CTTTTAAGAGCCTTATTTAATGAGTAATGGATGACCAAGAAAATCCTTGGGTAAGAATTTTGGCCTTTGAAATCCATTTGGGTAAGATAATGACATTAATAAATTTTTATTTAAAGTAAAAATAAAAATATCATAAACATGTATTGTTTTTCTAAAATAATTTTAATTTGGGTTATATAATCAATATATTTGACTATAAATATTCATTATAAATCTAAAAATATTTCCTACAACATGGTATTTTATTTGTAATTTTTAGACATCAAATAAATAAAATTATTTATGACAGAGTAATGATGCAGTGTTTACCTCATTAATGAATGATTTAAATAAATAAGATTATAAAAATTAAAATAATATCCAAAACCTATCCAATTATTATTTTATGATTTCATTTGGAAAAAGATTCATCTTATCTTCTACTTTAACAAGTTTTGGTCCTTTATAAATCAAAAATCATTATATAATAAAATAATATTTTCCAACTTTCCTAAAGAGCCCCTCCTTCCCCTTATAAAAAACCCTCACCTCTAACTCATTACTCACACCTCTCAAGCCCCTTGTCTCGTCCAATCACTACCCAAATAATCTCTCAATATCTCTCTCTTACACCTATAATCCTTACCTTAGGCCGAAGGAACTTCATGAAATCCTTCTGGTTCAAACCAAAGGGAGTTACCCGATTTAAAGGTAACATATTCTCTTAAGTTCTTTGGCTTTATTTTCCTTATCCAACATCATAAACACTTTTTATTCATTTATTTTATAACAACACCAGTATCCTCAATATACTATGTTTTTTTATGATAAGTATTCAAACTACACTTACACACACCTCCGTTTAATGGGTAAAGAACATAATGTTTCTGTGGACGGCGAACTACTCCCTCACGAAACGATGATTATTCAATATTCTCCTACCACCTCTTATGGTGGCCATTATGATGGAACTATATTTATATGTAATATATATTATATTTATGTTTTCTTTATACCTCTGTATTTTTCATTTATAGCATACCTTTATGGTTTCTATATTGGGTAAATGCGATAATTTCCTTTGAGGAAGTGTGGACTACTGCCCGCTCAAAGTGATATGACTCGTTCATGCCATACATGGAACGTATAAAGTATGGAGTTAATGAAATTATATTTTATATTATACTAGAATTATAATATACCTATGAATATTTAATTTTTCATTCCATATACACAAAATATAAATGAAAGTAGCTTTCATGTGTATGTACGGCTTATCATCTCCATGAACAGTGCATTTCATTTTTTACCTCCAAATGCTATTTACTATTATACAATATATTTATATAGTGTATATATATGATATATATGATATCTAAATAATAAATATCATTCTGGATATAATGGAATTTTGACCACATGAACAACTTGTAATTATAATAAGTTCATTTTTAACTCAAGTATCAAATATCAAAAAAATGACGGTTATTAACTTAAATGATTAAATAATGTTTATAACATTGTAATAAGTGATATAAAAGGAATAATAAACATTAAAATGTCTCTTAAGCAAGTATAAATTAACTTTATTTTATTATTCATGAGATTAAAGAACAATCGGGTCAAGTCGGACACAAGGTAAGGGGTTTCTTATCTCACTTTTAATTTCGTGATATTTCCATTGTTCACTACTTATTTATTGCATGTGGTGTATTGTGTACTGACATTTGATATATATTATCATTATTCTATTTATATTAATGGTATTATGTAATTAATTTAGTAGTTATTAACTATTGGTCTTACGGCTCGATTGATTACAACGTGGTAAGGGGTTTTCATCCCACTTTTTATTCCCGTGAGATTCATGCTATAATTGACACTATTTGATTTTGTGTGGTGTATGTACTTCTCATGATTATGTTCATTGTGTAATATAATTTAATTTATTGGTATTTACATCTTCATTGTATGATCTTTCTTTTATGGGGTGTATGTTTCATAATTTACCAAATCGGCGAGGGAATCTTTCACCCTCCCCTTTTTAAAAGACTTCATTTATGTTATGTCTTTTAATTCCCACTTTCTTATGTCGGGATATGTTATTCTATATCCTTATTTATGTAAATTTTGAGTCCAAGTGATGATATAACCTTTTCTCTCTCATCACCTAATTTTATTAATTTTTAAGTGACGCCGTTAGGCTGTCGAATTTCGGTAAGAAAACTTCTTAACCCAATTTCGATTCTTTGGGTTAAACTTCTACTTCTTGATTATGTCGTGATATGAATATGTTTTAATGAACTCTGATTGTTTTACACTTAATATCCACTTATATTTGGTTTATTCTTATTTATCACACATAATTATTTCATTGATTTATCTTTAATCTAATGATACAGTCTTTGTAAGGGACTTTGTCTCAATTTACATTCCATTGAGACTTATTTGTTGATATACACCAATTCACTTTTATATGGTGTATATACTACCCTTTGAGATATTATATCACGAATCTTATTATTTTCATGATATTATAATCTTTGATTAATTTTCTTCCTCAATTATTTTTATTCAAGCGTCTCTCATTTGATTAAGAACTCCTTAACTAAAGTATTGTTTTAAAGATTTATTCTTCTAAATCTTTCTCATTAATATCCATGTTTTAAAAAAGGTTTTAAGGATTTATTTATATGGATATTAATGTTTTAAATTAAAATTCCTTTTATAAGTTTAAAAGTGGTATGGGACACTTTGATTCAAAAATATCTTTATCAAATGTTTTAAATGGTTTTTAAAATGGTTTGATAAAGCATTTATTATGTCAATATCTTGAAATGATGTATTGTGATTGCAATGTGGAAATGTTAACTTTCCTTATGCTTGTTATATTTATTATGAATATGTTATGGTTATTGGGAGTTTTTTATGTATACAGTTGGTTCCATGATAAACCTAGGGTGGGTGAGCCTGAGATAGCTCTTTAATGCATTGGGTAACATGACGGAGGTAAACGTTAATGTTTCTCCTAATAGATTTAGGGAATATACTGTGATGGGTATTCCAAGTGTAACTCCCTATGTAGCTATGAAAGATACAATATAAGTATGATATGGATGTCATAAGTTACCTTTATGATTTTTGATTTCAATGTGATATTCATAAATCTTATGATTTGATATGGTATGTTATGATTGAAAACTATGGTTTCATTGTTTTGTATTTATTGATGGGATAATATTTTCATTCCTTATTTTATAACCCTTATTGATATTTTTATTCTCATCCCAAGTTTTGAAATTTTTTTCACAGGACTTAAAGGGGAATAAGGTCAAGTATGAGATCAAGGAAAATTTCTGCTTTCTAAAACATATAACTAGGTATATTTCTATTTTTTAAGAGTTTCTATTTTATGAAAAAATGGAAACTGAGTAGAATTATAAACTTTGTAATTTTTGAGATGTAATGTAATAGTTATCACCTAATTATCTAAAACTATAAACCTAAAAAGATCCTCAATGTGAATTATCCATTTAATTCAATATTTTGTAATGTTTTAAGGCTGGGTCCTTATATGTATACATATATTAAAGTTCGCATAAAAATGGGATTAATTATATTGAATTAATATAATATATTATTAATGAACATTCATAATATTAAATGGTCTTAGATATGATTTTTTTCATATATGACAATGAATCCTTAGATAAAACATTAATGATGAACGATAGTTTATTTTGGTGAATTTTTTATTATCATGAAGTAGTTTTGTTTTGTTAATTAATATTATGTAAAAATACTAGTTCCCAAACATTATATGACTTATAATATGTATAAAAAAATATTATTTAACAAAAAATATTTTTTTATGGAAATATGTGAAGGCAGTAATGGAAAATGAAAATGCATCATCCACGGTGGTGGTAAATCAGCACATCATGAACGATATTATCATTTTTAGAATAAAAGGGATATGAGAAGGGGATTGATGATAGATTTGAAATTAAAAAAATAAAATTATAGTATATATAATATATTTTAGTTATCATTCATTTTTGGATAGATTAAGTTAGGGAAGGATAATCAAAGAAATGAAACTGAAAAGAAAACTAAGGAAAACGAAAGAGGATTTGATCTCTTGAATTTCTTCTCCTTGAGAACCTTCTTAAGGAGCATGGGGTTGGTATTTTGGTGAGACCAAAAGATCTTGGACGTGGGTAAGAGTATTGGGCATGAATTTGATGAGAATCATGGCTTAAGAGTTTTGAGGAGAAGAGGTGGTGAGGGGTGGTGTTTATAGTGGAGGAGTTGTGTGTTTTCTCATTTTTTTAATCATTGGTCTAATATTTTTCCTCAACACTATGAATATTTTTAGAATTATCAATAAATATATTATAATAATTAATATGAGTATAAGATATTGTTCTTACATAATCCATACATCATATATGAATCAATAATTCATGTATTTAGCATGTACCTTAAATTACTATGTTTCACTATTCAACAAAAATTCAACTATTTTAGAAAATTTCCAAAAATTATCCTTGAACATTACTCAACATGAACAATTAAATAATGAAATCCATTTTATGAAAATAATTATATATATATGAGATATTTATGTTTTAATTAAAATCATAATTTACTCAAAAAAATACCTATTTTAAAATTATAATTGATTTTATAATACTTTGAAAAATTAATTACGGTCTCATGAAATTATCTTATAATCATAAGACAACAAAATATTGACTTAATATTATATTTAAAAAAATCTTTTAAATCATTATATTAACTAAAAATTTTTAAATAATTATTTCTGTTTTATAAAAATACCAACACTTAATTTATAAATTTCAAGATATTTATTTACTTATAGTATGATAGAATTATATCATATTTTCATTTATAATATTTTTGAATTATAAATATACTTTCATAGATGAGATTACTATTATATTGGATGAATTTATATTCCTAAGGGTCACATTGCTATTACAATGGTCAAGATACTATTTCATTAGTATATGTTCATTAGTTTATAGAAAAGGCATCTTATTTCATTAATTATTCATTTATAATGTTTTTTTCTCTATTTGATTTTTTATGATTTATACTATATGAAATAATTTTTTGGTAAATGTAAACTATCAAATGAATTGAATCTATTTAAGAGGATATGTACCATAAAATATTAGGGTATTATATTCTTCCCTCCTTTAGAAATTTCATTATCAAAATTTTTTATTAATTTTTTTGTCTAAACAGATGTGGGTAGTTCTTATCCATAACATCCTTAGGTTCCCATTTTTAATCATCCCTTTTATGGTTTCTCAAATGAAAATTTACCAATCGAGTTGTCTGATTTCTCAATACTTTCTCTCTTGTGTGAAGAATTTTGATAGAATATTCACCATATGAAAAATCATGTTCTATTTCTATTTTTTCCTATGTGAGTACATGTGTTGAGTCCAACATGTACTTCTTTAACAATGATATGTGGAACACTTCATAAAATTTGGAGAGGCATGGTGGCATTTCTAATTGGTAAGTTTCATATCTAATTCTTTCCATAATTTCAAATTGTCTAATATACATGGGCCTCAATTTCCCTTTCTTATCAAACCTTAAGACACACTTCTATGGAGATACTTTTAGAAATACATGATATCCCACATAAAATTCCAAATACTTTATTCAATTTTCAATATAACACTTTTGGCTACATTGTGATTCTTTAATATGAGCCTAAATAGTCTTTATCTTTATCCTTGTCTCTTTAATAAGTTCTGAGCCTTTAATTTTCCTCTCACCAACTTCATCCCAACATGTTAGAGTTTGAAATATCTTTCCATAAAATGTTTCATATAGTTCCATTTGAATACTATAATGGAAACTATTATTATAGGAAAATTAAACAATAGTTAAATATTGATCCCACATAACATGAAATTAAAGTGAGAATGATATCAACATGTCTTCCAATTTTTTAAAAGTCCTTTAAGATTGTCTTCCAGATTGAGGGTCATAATCTCTACTCAAATAAAGCTCAGTATCCAAAGCCTTCTAAAGACTCATTCAGAATTTTGATGTGAATTGGGGATCTCGATCAAACATAATAAATAGAGGTGCACAATAAAGTCTTAAAAAATCATTAATATAGAGTCTTTTTAGGTTCTCATGAGGTAAATCTTATTTTATATAACAAAAATGGGCTTATTTTGTAATGAAATCAAAAATAACCCATATTACATTATTCCTTCTAGGTGACCTTCATAGTCCTGTGAAAAGTTCCATCATAATTTCATCACAATTCCACATAGGAATAGGTATAGGTTTTAGGACTCCTCTAGGATTCTTTATCCTAGCCTTCACCAGTTAACAAACTATAGTACTTGACACATTGTTATCAATTTCCCACTTCATATTATCCCACAAAAAATGTTCCTTAAGATCTCTATACATCTTGGTAATACCATGGTGTATTGAGAAATTTGATCTATGTGCATCATCTAATAGTTCCATTTTTAGCTCTTGTATTAATGGAACACATAACCACTTTCCAAATTTCAGAACTCTATTCACATACATGATGTCTTCTAATATTCCATCACTAACATATTTAATTTTTTTTTTAATTATCATCATCAAATTGAGAGATTTTTAAATTCTTTGGTAATTTTTTTTTGAAATCATTTGAAAACGAAGTGATGTTTCCTCTTCCTTAACAATTACCATATCTATATTTACTATATTAATGAACATATTATCCTTTTTAACCCTCATTTGGGTAATAATACCATGATCATTCCAATTTAATGCATCTAAAACCTTATTTTCCTTTCTTCAGTGGTAGTGTACTGAGAAATCATAATCATTGAGTAACGCAAGCCATCTTCCTTTCCTCATGTTGAGTTCTTTATGTGTAAATAGTTATTTGAAACTCTTTTGTTCTATATATATCTCACATATTTCACCATAAAGATAGTGTCTCCATATATTTAGATAAAATATTACAAATTCTAACTCAAGATCATGTGTTGGATAATTTTGTTCATGAGTCATCGGCTGCCTTGATACATATGAAATAACATTATCATTATTCATAAGGTCACAACTCATTCCTTTCATTGGTTAATAACTTTATATCAAAAAACCATCATTTCTTTATGATAAATTCAAAATTTCAAAATTTTTCTAATATTATCTTCAATTATTCAAAACATTTTGTATATTTTATTATCCATATGAACACAACTCCTTAACATGTGATCTTGGTTAAAGGGTTATCCGATCAGTTAAAATTAAGAAAAAAAGTCGATAGTAACCTACTAGAATAATTAAACTATTTACCTTAGTTATGTTCATTGGCATAGTCCATTCATGGATTTCCATTGTATTTATAGGATCAACTGAGATTCCATACTTAGTGAAAATATGGCCAAGAAAAGAAATTTCATGAATTCTGAATTCACACTTAAAAAAATTACCATATAACTCTTTCCATATAAGTGTATCAAGAATAATCTTCAAGTGATTCTCATGGTCTTCCTATCTTTTACAATACACCAGAATATCATTAATTAATACTACAAAAAAAGTATTCAAGTTATTCCTTGAGTACTCTATTAATTATATCCATGAATACATATGGTGAATTAGTCAAACCAAATGGAATTATTGTGAACTCAAAATTTCAATACCTCTTCCAAAAATATTTCTTTAAACTATATTCCTTCTTTACTCACAACATATGATACTCAGAATGAAGGTAAATCTTTGAGAAATATTGAGATCTGTGAAGTTGATAAAATAAATCATTAATGTTTAGTAGAGGATACATTTATATATTATAATAGAATTGATTTATCTATAATCAATTCATATCCCCAAGGATCTATATTTCTTATTAATAAAGAGAACAGGGGATCCCCATTGATAAACACTATGGTGGATAAATCCCTTATTACTAAAATCTTCTAGTTGTTTCTTTAACTCCACTAATTCCATAGTGCCAATTCTATAAGGATTCTTTGATAATGTTATTTCATGCAATATTAAATTAATGGAAAACTAAACTCCATGCTCTAGGGTGTGTCCATGTATTTCTTTAGGAAATACATCAATTTATTCCTATACAATTGGTACATCCTCAACTAGAAGATCACTTTCCTCATCCCTAGATGTTATTTTCTCTTTCTATCCAAGAAATTCATTCCATAGAGCTACTAGGTGTGTATTTAGATAATATATAAATGATTATGTTTTTCCTATAAGGATAAGGGATTCTACATCTTCCTCACAAATCATAATTTTCTTCATCTTGCAATAAATTCTCACATTGTATTTTAAAAGCTAGTGAATTATTAGGATTATATCAAAATCAACCATGTGTATAATGATAATCTTAGAAAATAAATCATGTTTCTAGGCCATAATGGGAACTTACCAACACATTTTTGTTGAAATGAGACTTCCCTTAGGGGTTTTGACTGAAAACTCGCTTATTAAATCCAAAGGGTATTATGTAATTTTCTTTGAGAATTTGGTAGATATAAAAGAGTTTGATTATATAGAATCCTGTAAATAATTGTCTATATTTTAAGATAGGACTAATATACCTTCCACCACATCATTAGGTACCTATAAATTAGTTATAGTGATCTCATAATCTTGGACATCTCCCCTTGGCCTATTCTGTGGAAGATTCCTCTGACATTTTGGACATTGGTTTGAATAATGAACCATTTCATTGAAGTTGAAGCATAGAACATCATTAATTTTTTTCATCCCCTTGAAATTATTATCTTGAGGACCATTTTATCCACACTTAAAGAAAAATATCATGCCTTTGAATCATTTACCATGATGATTTATTCAATAATTTTCACATAATGGAAATTATTTCATTCCTTTCTTCTTATTTCATGCTTCACCTTTTCCGTAGTTATCATAAGACATCTTATACTATTTATTTCACTTGATAAAATAGGATCTATCAAATTCCATATCCATTTTGATGGAAATTAATAATATTTCATCTTATGATGAAAATGTTTGAGAAGTCAGTTCCCTTCAGAGAATTGGATTAATACCTTCAAATAAATAATCAATCTTGTCTTCTAAATCACATATATAATCAATATAATAACTTTCTAGTATTTTTAAGGTAGCCTAATAATCGAAAAAAATCTCTTAATACCTTTGAATTAATCCAAAAAATCTCTTCATTTCAGTTATTTTCTCAAGTAGGAAATATTTAGTAAAGGACATTTATTTAAAAGTTATATATTCCATGTCTTTTATTACAACTTCCTCCTTAATATTCTGGATAAAATACCACCATTAATCAGCATCTCCATTGAGTCAATAAACTAAAAGTACTACCATTTCATTTTCATTATAACTCAATGCTAGAAATATCTTTTCAATGGATCTGATCCACTACTCAACTACCACTAGATTAGTGGTTCCACTAAAAGATGGGGGTTTATGACACATGAAACGATCAAACATAGGTGTAGTATGGTTATTCATCATAACTTGTGTAAGATATCATAATATGGACATGATATTCCTAGCTCCAACACTAACTGTGTTGACTTACACAGTTGGGAAATCCTTACATTTTCTACAGGTATTGACTCATTTCCTTCCATTAGGCGCTATAACTAAATAATGGTGCACACTATGTTAACTCATAATCATCATGAGTATTGAGAGTACCATTAGAATGGTACTCTCTCCACTCTGGGGGTAGCTAGACTGGCCCTCCATTCGATGAAGTCCCACCAGCCACCCACTCAATAGCAGTCAGTGATCTAGAATTGGGTGGCCCTACTAGCCATTGAGAACCTTTTAGAGAGCCTATCCTTAGAGAGAGACATTGAGTACATCCCTTTTATTATGGAGGTTGATGATATTTTTTCCAATTATTTCCCCTCTGTAGCTCAGGATTCCATCCTGAAGGGCCTACCAGAAGATGCCGCCATCAGAACCATGTGACTCAGTATCCTTGTTTTGAAGAGGGTAATTCCTTGAGGACCTCAGATGAAGATAAGTAGTCCTAGGTCCCAAGGTAATCCCACATAGGATGATGTTCATTTAATCAGGAGAAGACTATCATCCACATTCCTGATGAATAATCCCACTAGGTAAATACGATGAAAATCCACGAGTAGACATATATTCCTACTCACCCTCATGAAGTATGTCAATAAAATTTGGAAGAAACCAATTATAGGAAGATGTATATCCCTACCAAATCACATGAATCCTACTATTTAAATTCATCGACACATGAGTAGATGAAAATACCAACTACTTATCACCAAACCTACTATACAAATAGAGCTGAAAATTATAAGCAATTGAAAATTATTGAAAATGAAAATAATGCCATCCTTCCAAATACAGTGGAAATCAATGGGTAGATTAATATTCCTACTCCCTCATATAAATCCCATCGGTCAAATATGATGGAAAATATATATAATAAGATGTAAATTTCTATGAATTCATATCAAGACATCTATCCAAATAGGGCAGAAAATGAGCAGATGCAAATCTCTAATCGCAAATATGAAGTCCATAAGTCAAATACAATGGAAAATATAAAAAGAAGTTGGCATATCCTTGCTATAAATCATGTGCAGACTCATTCCTCTTTCCACACACAGAAGAAATGCCAGTTACCACTAGCAGGACATGTTAGACTGGAGTATACACATATTCCTTCTCCAACATTATAATGGGCATATATCCCCATTACATCTAAATACATCTCTTGAAATGTTCTAAAAAATATGGAATATCATATATTAATTACTAGAAATATCCTCCAAAATGTTAAGATGTAATCATATCCATGGAAATAGAAAGTAGTTAGTCCCAAAACCCCATCTCCCCAATCGAGGTGACACATCCATAAAATAAGATGGTCACTCTAGAGAATACCTGTATCCATGCTCCCATCTAGGAGGGTCATCATCCATATTCCATGATAAATGGACAACCAGATCAAGAAAAAATACACATTCCAACTGGGGGACACCTATCTATATTGGTGGCCTCTCTAGTGTAGGCATATATCCCTACCATAAATCTGGTAGCATGTCATTGTATCCTAGAATCTCCACATGAGACACTTGAACACACACCCATATATTAAATTCGTTACTAATTAAAGGTGGTCCCATTCTCCCAAAAAAAAGGACCCCAAAAAATCATGCCAATGAAAACTAGGAAATGAAGAGAAAATCATGATACTAATCTGTTAGAATCTCGATTTATTGGTTCCATTAAACACATATCAATGGTGTCTTAGGATACTGCTAATCTATTACTAAATTATAGAAATAGAAGTAGCAGTTCTGAAGGTTCTCCCCACAATATTTTTACCACCATATATGGTGGTCCTCCCCAGATCATCAACCATGAAGGCCCCCCATCATGGATGCAAGATAATAAATCATGAGAACATATCTCCAAATGAGTATCACTATATCCCTATGCATGGTCAAATGATCAAATAGAAAGAAGGTCTACCCCGTTTCTTCATCTTCCCTAATGGTACTCCCTAGTGTATACACTGTAGAAATTCCACATGCAGTCGGACATCAAGCTATTATGATTGTCCTCAACATGATGGTAGTCACTAAGAAGGTCCTCCCCACAATGAAATTAAAGAGCATGAAGGCCCTCCCATTTCAATAATCCACCATTATGGTCCTCCTTAGGGTATACATTGTAGAAATTATCCTTGCAGTTTGGGCATCAAGCTATGATGGTAGCCCTCTCCATAAAAGCACCTCCTACAAAGGTCCTCCATGAAGTCAAATTTCACATCTGCAAGATGGTCCTACCCTTTTCATGTTAGGTACTAATAATCCCTTATATTATAAGGAACATGTTTATATAGGGTCAAAAATTTTAGATAACATATCAATAATAAGAGACACCATTTCTCAATAACGGGATGGTACAAGATAATGATCATCATTTGAGTCACCCCCAGATCTTTCACATATCAATGAGGCCCCTACAAGCCTAACTACTTGAAACTAAATAATCATGAAGTGTTCAAGTATGGAATATCAAATTGAGGAGTCTTTGGAGTAAGAACAAAATAATATATTACTTGTGAGGGGAAAATTGGGTAATGATTCTATACCTATTATGTTTTTTCCATCATTCAAATCTCAGTTAGATATTAAAAGGGAGTTTTCAGAGGAATGTGTACGTAAAATTAATATAAATCTATAGATGACCCTCAACCTCCTGGAAAAAAGATCATACCCTATAAAGTGCATGCATAGCATGTTAAAATATTAGGATAGATTTATTTTCAAATCAACTTGGAAGCCCTTCCATCTACACAATGACCACAATCAGATAGGAGTAAGAAATATATCAAACCAACCTACCACAATCCGCTGCATAAATTGTTTCGTCTAATCCCCAATGCTCCATTTGGTGTTCACATATAGTGCTAGGGAAAACATAGAGCTCTATATTTTACCCCATGCCCCGTTCAGCAGAACCCATCAAAAATAACATCCTATAATTTCATCATACCAAGGATGAAATTAAATAAATATCCTAATCCGGAAAGGTGTCACACTCAACATGGATCGTTTCTGAGTATGTCTTAAAATAACTAGTCCCAAGATGAGGGATCCATTTAAAAACTCTTGAACCATGTGACCGAGAACATTCAGTAGGCTTCCTTCTTAAGAGAACCCAATTTTCCAAGCTAATGGCCTCTGAAGAAAATGGTTCACATATAGACCCAAAACCATAATAGGATAAAACTAGAATAGAAATGAATGTGATCAAGAAATAGTAAATAGTGATAGCAACCACTTTAGTATAGTATCATCCACAACCCATAGGGATGAGGGCATTTTTAACATAAAATTCCCCCATAAGACCATGAAATCTGGTCCGAGGCATAATAATAAGGGAAAGGGAGAAACCTCTGCCCACAGGGGTGGGGGAATTTTTACCTCAACCATCCACCCACTGTAAACTAGTATTTTCCTATTTAGGGGGGACAACAAAAATAGAGGTCCCGCATTCCATCCCTTCTTGTGACTCATTTTCCTCAAAAGGGATGCATACAGAATGTTCTTATAGAGGTTCCCTTCAAGATATCATTCGCCAAGAAGCCCTAATAGGATACCATAATGAAATTAGAAGACCCCATAAAAGAAACAAATGAACTTATCATTCAACATTTGGTACACCACCCACAATATGTTATGAATTGGTAAAATTCAGGGACATCAATTCTTCAAAACACACCAAAAATGAGGCAAACACGGAATATTATGGAGAGGATGGTCCACCTGAAATCGTATCCACACTGAGAATGAAGGTGTACTAACCAAGAACCATAGGGATACCTAGAATTCAAGTGTTTCCCCTAATATATCCTCAAAAACCTCCTCTATGAATCCCTAATGTAGGGATGAATAAAAACATGGTCACATACAACCTAACTCCTCCTCCCAATGATAACAATCCCCTCACTCTTAATGAAATATTCAATCATAAGGAGGAATAAATGAAATATATGAGTTGAATCAATGCTAATCTACTTCATGGTAGCCACCAAATGAAATATGATCCCCATACATATCCTCAATGTACACTCTTAGAACGTGTACCTCAGTCATAGGGGTTTATCTAGAAAAATAAAGCAATTCTAGGACATAATTCCAACATAGATCCTAGACCATCTGACTCCCTGGACCCTGTCATGGATGGATACCAAGATTTACCTCTTTAAATAGGATACCATCATGGGTACATGTAAATCATATAATGATAGAACCAGTCAGAAATATGCCTCAAGTACTGGTATAACCAACACATCTATTCTTTCCCCACTACACTAATCCAAGATTGGGTTCCAAAAGACACACATTTAGGTATTATTAATACCATAAAGTCATTTTAATCTCAGTTGTAAGCCATCGAGGAGTGGCGTGCACTAGCACAACTGGAACACAAAATGTACCCTGATTGGGTGAGGACGCCCCACCTCTACTAGATTTTAGGATTCTTGTGTTCCCAATATTTGATGGATCAGGGGACCCAAAAAAACATTTGAAACACTATGTGTGTTATTGTGATCATAATATGGGAACCCTGGATCAACAAGAATCACTAAAATTCATATGCTTTATGCGAACTCTACAAGGGTCAACCTTAATCTTGCAAACTAGTTTTCTAGCTTGGTCGGTAACAAGATGGGAGGATATCCATCAGATGTTCCTCTTCCAATTTAAATCAGTGTTTCAAATGACAACATTCAATGACCTCTCAAACTAAAAACTGTGGTAGAATGAGACAGTATCAGACTTTATTTTTAGAGGGAAAGGGTTGAACTACTCTTTGAACTGACCACTCCCACAGGATGAGATGCTTTCTATGTGCATAAATAACCTCCGTAATGAGTTGAAAACATCACTCATCCTGGTAAATTATACAATTGGATTCTGGGATTTCTCTACTATTTCCCAAAAAAATATAAGACTCCATTTAGAGGACTAAGTTAAAGTCCTAGGTAATTTCAATGGTCTTAAGAAAAAGAGCAAGGAAAGTTGAAGAAGCCTCATTTCCACTCAAGCCATCCCCTATGCTAGCTCCAGCGCCAAGGCCTACACCAAATATTGTATTTCCACTTGGATTTCAATAAAAAAACCATGTCTATACAAGACGAGCAGAGGGGACCCAAGATAAATCTATTTGAGGAATGGATGAATAAAGATTACTTGTTCTGATATGATCAAGTATATGAATATTTTATAGCTACTATAAAACATAATTTTATCTATATAACAAAGTCAAAAAGGGCCAATGAGGTAGGTCTTGATGACTAGCCAGATTATTTTCTCTTCAAAAAATATTGGGACACACTATCTAGAAATGTTTTATCATTAAGAACCTCATATATAAAATTATAGATTCCAGGAAAGTCAATCTGGAACCACCACCAACACATGTGGCATATGATTTCACTACTTCCCTAGATAAAAGAGGTGAGTGGATCGAATGAAAATCAATCGAATTCTTGGTATTATCTGAGTACAGTTGAAATAACCATTTGTGCCCCAGCTGCTCCTGCCATAACACAACGGATGTCCTCGGTCCCACAACCCACCAAAGGACAATTGTCAAAAAATAAGTGTGGCCAAAAGGTAATGAGGAAGTAAAGGAGGAAAAATATTCACTAGGGCCAAAGTTATCCATGACCCTCTCAGATTTTATTCCCATAAATCTAAAATCACGGGCACCTCCCCACCAAACAGAACCACTAGAAGTAGTTAGTCAGGAAGGGTCATCATTAGATGAGGAGTTGATATTCGGATCCATTAATTTCATTCACTTAATGCGTCTATTCTACGATGATGAGTATGGATATGAAACTAGTTTCTCAACAACAAATTGGATATTCAAAGGAAGAGATTGCGGTTTTCAGGGATATCAAGGAATACATAGCCATGGAAGAAACCAAAATTATGGATTTTCCCCTTCTCAAACTCTCAATGCTGTAAAAAATAAAGAAAAATACCTTCAGTGCACCCAAGAGGAATAATAAATTTTCATTTTTATTTCCATAAACCACTCTATCAAAATCATTTTGAAATATCCATAATAATAAGAACATTTTTTTAATCTCCCTCAACATATAGGTAGACCTACCCAGGCCAACCCAAAAATAATAGAAGCATCTCCATCTCTTATCTTGTGGTTTGATCCATTTACATCCAATGTTGAATCTCCAAAAGTGCATGTAAAATAGCATCCCCTTGTTTGGAAGTGTCAGAATTTAGAATATAAGTATGACATTAGAAAAAAAATTGGCCTCAGTAATAGCTAATATATCAATCTTAGATACCTTTATTTTTTCAAAATACCTCAAAGATTCACTCATAGAGGCTCTACTAAGACCCCATGAGTTTGAAGCTATAGTGGCTGCTATAGAAGTTAATCAAAAAGAGACTAACTCTGTAGAGTGTCATGGGGTAATTTCCATCATATACAAAATGAAAATTCCATCATTTAGGGACACATTAAACCCTTTTATGTGTTAGGGGGATAAATGGATTTGATATTTAGAAGGTCTTTGTTGAAAATGGTTCTGAAGTTAACTGCATCCTAGTGTGAATAATTCACTGGCTGTGTTGCGATGGAAAACATTTAGAACCTTCTTCCATAACATTGAAAGTCTATGAAAAAAGGTAAGAAGAAGTTTTTTGGCCAAATCAAGCTCAAGACTCGATTTGGGGATCTTGTGGATGAATCTGAGTTTCTATTAATATGGAAAAACATGAACTTCAAATTATTACTAGGAAGTCCCTAGTTTCATCAGTATATAGTTATTTACTCATCATACATTTAAAGCATCAAATATTTGATCAATGTGAAAAATAGACATTGAACACAGATAAGTCCCCATTTGAATCATGTGATTCACACTATATCAATGAGAGATTCTATGATCAAAAAGGGAGGAAACCCATATTTTATGTCATTAATTGGGTCACAGCCCCAAATGGTTTGGACAAAACTCCATCTGACCCTTTCAAACAGCTTGGAAAAGAATATATACTTCCCATAAATCATTTTGGGTGTATGAGTCCATTTTCAGGAACATATTTTATATTCTACATGATTTCATCCTTAATCCCTGAGTCTAGAAGTGTTGGAAAACCTAATGAATCCCTAGACATTGGTGAATGCTTGAATGGAAATGTCCTTAAACCATCACCATAAATCTGAAAAAATCTCTACCTCATCCACATAGGCATATGAGGATGTCTCGTGACCCAAATAGGATGGAGAAACCACTCCATTCCTAAATCTAACCTCCCTATAGTTTCAAGGGAATCCCTCGCTCCAATATGGGTTAGAGAAAGTCACTTAATCTTCTAGAAATTAGGTTATCAACTCCTCCCCCAATAGTGAAGAACTCATCTTGAGAATTTTCTCCCCATCGGAATTGGAGGAAGAGGATGAAGAGGAGGAATATAAAGAGGTGGAAGACCTTAAGGATTCCACTATTGTATTTGAGGAGGCTGTCTCGACCACAATTTATGAACTGAGGTAAATAAATACAGGCACATAAGAAGATCCACAACCTACCCTGATTAGTGTAACCTTGTATTATAAAGAGAAATAGGAATACATATCCTTCCCAAAGAAGCATTGATATGTTTTCACTTGGAACTAAACAGAAATTACATGCCTCAATCCTGAGGTGGATGCTCACCACCTGGGTTAGACAGATGACTGTCAAGGATATAAACAAGCAGGTAGAAAGATGCACCCAATGCATGTTGTCAAAATAGAGGCTGAAGTTGACAATATCTTTAGATCCAACTTCATTTTAGAAGTTCAATACCTCATGTGGAGATTCAATATAGTCCCTATCAAAAATAATAATGGAAAATCAGGTTTTTCATTGACTTTATAGATCTCAATCTCCATTGTTCGAAAGATGATTTCCTAGTCCCAATCAAAGAACTAACGATCGATACAACTACTGAATATTAGGCTCTCTCATTCATGGATGCCTATTCAGGATACAAGAAAATCCACATGGACTAAGAATATGAATAATCCACTACCTTAATGTCCCCCAGGGAGTATTTTTTTATCTAGTAATTCCCTTTGGTTTAATGAATTTCAATGTCACATATCAATGTCCCATGCATCACATCATCAAACCCTTCCTTGGAAATATTGTTGAATTCTATTTTGATGACATGTTGATTAAATCGCGATAACACTCGATACACGTATCAAATATTGAAATTATCTTCAACAAACTATTATAACATAGTCTAAAAATTAACCCATTGAAATTCACCTTTGATGTTACCTTAGGAAAATTCCTCAATTTCTTCATATGCTATCATGGCATTGATGTAGACCCTGAGAGACAAAGGCTATCCATGGAATGTCACCTACATCCAAGCTCACTGAGTTGAGAGGAATTCAAGTAAACTTATCCTACATTCAGAACTTCATATCCAACCATGTAGTAAAAGTTTTACCCTTTATGAGGTTTATGAAAAAATGGGTTGAAAATTAGTGGACTTCTAATTGTTAGGAAGCATTTGACAGTCTCAATAGATATCTCTTAATCCCACAAATGCTAATGCTACTTATCTAAGTAAGACTACTCATTTTTTATATGACTTCATTTGATAATTAACTTGGTTCCTTCCCCACATAGAAGAATAATTATGGTAGAGAAAATGGACTTTACTAACTCATTTGAACCATGATTGATGTCGAGACTCATTAATTTGATATGAGGGAAAGCTTCCTGGCACTAATCTTTACATTCCAAAACATGAGACACTACTTGCAGTATCATGAGGTCCATCTGCTCTCTTGTAGAAACCCATTCAAATATATTATCATTCATCCAATGTTTAATAGATGTTTTTCGTGGTGGGCAGTCATCCTATATCAGCTTGACATTCATTTCATGCCTCAGACAGTCGTCAAATTCTATGTGTTAGTAGATTTTTTGTAATAAAAAACCTTGAAATAAATTGATTTATTGGATACTAAACAACCCAATAAAGAGGTTTTATCTATTAAAGAATACCCCTAGATATGGGAGATTCATTTTGATGGTGCATCTAGAAGCCTGATAGGAAAATGGATGGAAGACCCCAAAACTCAAAAAAGTATGGCTGAGAGTCATACACATAACTACGGAAAAGGTAGTCTTTCATTCTTCCTTCCTGAAATAAGAGGAGTGTTAAAATAATTAAATATAATATCATGCTCCCTTTGTAGGGATAAATTTAGCACATCAGGTATAAGTAAAAACAATTAAAGATAAAAGGAGATTTAGAACTGGACATAAAGCAAGTCAATGGATATTATGTTGTCAAAAAGGAAGGGATAATACCCTTATTAAACCAAGTCCAAGGACTAATGGCGTAATTACATTCAGAAATGACATTAACTCATGTCCCTCAATCATAGAATGCAGAGGTAGATATATTAGAAAATGAAGTAACAGCTCTGTTTATTCCAGACCTGGATGAAACATTCATCAGCATTATGCATTTTCATATGGTCACACCATTCATTCTGGTCAACACAAAGGAAATTAATGAGAATATCCCTATCCCTAATCCATATGGTCTTACCACTATCTAGATGACACCCATTGTGGAATACCATAAAAAAGGATAGATCCCAACAGATAGGGACAACAGGGAACAAATCTGAAGACAAGAAATTAATTTTGATCTATGTGATGGCACAAATAAACATAAGGTCATGTATAAGAAGAGCCTTGATGGGGTCCTTCTCAGGTGAATTGATGGAGAACATACTAATTCTATCATGAAATAAGTTCACACTGAAGCATGTGGTTCCCACCAATCAGGATCCAAGAATTACCATCAAATTCGAAGTCTTGGATACTACTGGACCACTAAATTATAGGGTTCCAGAAAATTCACTAAGAAGTTCCATTCCTTCCAATTTCATCCACCCACCCCCAATGTTACATCAAATATTCAAGTACTTATATCCACATTCCATATAGGGAATAGACATCATGGGACCATATCCTCACACTACATCCAAGAAATTTATGTATATTCTCACAACGACTGATATATTTTCAAAATAGGTAGATGTTGTACCCCTCAAAGAAGTCAAGGCAAGAAAAATTTTCATCTTTGGGTAAGCCAACATCATTACTAGATTTGGTGTCCCTTGTACTGTACTAAGGGAGAATGTAACTAACATATGTTCTGCTATGTTGGAGAAACTATATCAGGAGTATGGTATCAAGACCAACCATTCATCACACTATCATGCTGTAGATAATAGACAGATAGAATCCTTTAACAAGAATATATCCAATATACTCTATAAGATAGTGAATAAGGACAAAAAGTTGTGTTCGTAAAATATCATCCAAGCTCTATGGGCCTATTAGACCATGACCCAAACTGGTAACCCCATAATAATTAGTATGTGGGATAATGGTGGTCCTTCCCATCAAATTTCAATTTCCCTCACTCCACATTTCTATTTATGATTAACTATCCACAGATGAGAAATACCATAAATGACTGGATGAATTGGTGAAACTCGATGAAAATAGATTGAATAACATTCATAATTTGTAGGTTCACCCAAAATTGGATCACATGAACCTTCAAAAAAATACACCTTCATTATTTCCTTGAAAGAGAGATGGTATTGGTTCTCAAAACTCTAATGATACTCGAAAAGAAACCTCAAAATATGGAGTCCAAATGAGAGGGATCATATTTCATACACAAGGTATTCTCAAATGGATCTTATTTCTTGATCTCAATGGATGGATAGATCATTACATCCCCCACCAATGAAAGGTTCTTCAAGAAATATCTCATTTAGAAATATGAGTTATCGTCCTAATCACATGATGATAAATTTTTGGATGTAACTTCTTTACTACATTCTGTTAAAACACGTGGCACCTTTCATCATAACCACATGATGTTAAATTGTATGAAAACCATATCTACAACATAATGTTAAATTGTGTTTCCATCGTCCTAGTTTCATGATGATAAACTTTGAATATGTTCTAAACTCTAAACAATTAAACTAGGAGTTATCTTCCTAACTATATGACATTAAACGGTAAAGTTATCATCATTTGAATCAATGATTCTTCACACATTATCTAGATCTATATGGGAGAAAAATTAAATTCCTCTATTCCTGGACAAGAGCTTGATCCACACAGGAACTATCTTGGTTTAGAACTGCATAGGGAATAATTATTGCTTTGATGAGATACATAGTGACACCCAGACCCTGTGATATGGTTCTATCCATGAACAATGAAAAAAAATCCTCCTCTATATATGGGTTAGACCAGCGTAGAGAATTCTCATCAAGAACTATGTGTGGATTGATCCCTATTAATATAGGGTAGATAGTGATTCATGGATCTCCAATCTCAGGTCCATTCACAATTTTGAAAATAAAAGAAATAAATTATACACTCTTTTTGTATGGGACTAACTGATGCATGGATTTTTATTTCATGAACTAGGTGTGTCTTTATTCTCATACCAAGGGATACGTATCAATGCCCAGACATTCTGTCTCTAGGACATGCCATAAATCCATTAAAATTTCTTGCTCATTATTCTGAGTTTATTTTAGGAGTGTGTCATCTTTAATAGGGCCTCTTAGGTCCTCATTCATGTCAGTTTATATCAGATGTTCTTTGAACCTACCATTGGAAAATTTCTATTCCCTTTGTCCCCATAACATAACTTTAAACTATGATACCAATATCCTGGCCCTATGAAGATCAACTACACAGTGCCTCATTATTCCTTCACCTAAGAGGATATCACCCCTAACATTTTTTAGCCACCATGTCATGTTAAAAAATTACCTCCTCCTTATGTACGAGCCATATTTTCACAGGGATCTCCCTTTCTCAAGAACTATGTAAGGATTGGTTCATATCATGATAGGATATGTATTTATTCCTATACCCTATATCATATACCTACCCACAAGATAGGGGGGAAATGCCTCCCCTATGTATTGATCAGACCTGTATAGAAAATTCCTTTCAAGAACTATGTGTGTTCTGATTATCACTTCAACAATATATGTAGTGATGCACAGATATCCAATCCCAAGTCCATACATAATCAGGAAAAAAAATATACACCACTCCCTATTTATGGATCATACCTATATAGGGAACCTTTTCATGAATCGTGTAACCTAATTATTTCCCTAGAATAACACTTGGAGACATGTGGGTCTTATGCCCTGACCTAGAAACATCATTTCCCCTTATTCACATCATTTCATCTTTTTCCTTACCACTTGATGTTAAACTACATGGGATTTAAATATCTACGTATAGATTGATTCCTTTTTCTATAGGATACATAGTGACACCTAGGACTTGTGTCCTAGTACCATCCATAAAGAAAATAAAATACAAATTTCCCTCTATTATACCTGAAAATGTATTTAGGGGATCTCAAATTTGGGTTCCTCATTCAGGAACCTATCAAAGGAACCAAATGACTACCCATACATATGATTCAGATCTATATATGTAATTTCACTTTCCATGGCCAGTTGTTGTCTAAATATTTATTACATGCCCAAACACACCCCATCCATTCATCAATTTCTATGCCCTGAGATATCTTAGATATCTATAAACCTCCACGACCATCATAAATAGAGGGCTAGTTTCTTGAGGAAACCTTTTCGTGACTATGCACAATATTCCTTGGTTGTATTTGTATAAGTCTCCCACAAAAAAAGAATTTCCACCAAAGTAATGTTCATCCCCATAAGTGGTTTTTCCTACCCTTGTTTTACCTAATGGATTCCATACCTGGTATCATTTATCCTAATTTGAGAATTACCAGAACCATGGTTTTCAATTTCATTCTCCCTCACATCCAGTTAATTTTATAATATCCTAGCTCGATTATCCCCCTGTTACTCATTGTTTAATTGAAAATTTATCCTCGTAACATGACATTAAATTGCGTTGCCATTGTCCTCAATGCATTACGTTAAACTGCACTGTCAATGTCCTAATCACAAGAAACTAAAAATTCATGATATTAATAACTATGCCTAGTTTTATTTATGTCCTTTTAGGATACATAGTGATGCCCCAGAATTGTATCTCAGTTCTAGCCATGAGATAATAATGTACCCTCTTTTATTGTGTATGGATCAAACCTCTACAAGAAATTCTATAGAAAACAAGAAAATTATTTCTAACAATGTTCCTATGCATTAAATAAATTGCATAGGAATGTTAAAAAATGTCAATTTCTCAGGGCATGGGCCAGAACTGCATGGGGAATATTCACATACTAGAAAAGTGGGAATGCCTCTACTATTCCTCAAAATGTTATGACATGGAATACCCATTTCATGTTCATGAAACATCCTTTCACAAACCAATATTTTTGTATAGGAAGTTCCAAATCCCCATAAATCTCCCCAACCATCAAAAATGAAAGGTAGTTTCTAGAGGAAACCTTTACATGACTAGAAACAATATGCCCCATTTGGATCTGCATAAGTTTCCTACTAAAACTTCCTATCACCCAAATGAAAATTCATACATATAAAGTTATTTTCCTACTTCTATACACCCCTATGATTTTTTACATCGCACATAACTCCTTGTATTCAGAACACCCTATATATTACAGTTTATATCCCCCTCATGCCTGAAGATGATAGAAAATTATCGTTCAAACTTCTGTAAAAGGGGGATAATTGTTTATCTATTTATCATTATTTAAGTTCTAGAAATTCGTTGAAGTAAGAAAATAAACTACACCACCCATGGCCTAGTTGCACGATGAAAAATCTAACTATGCTTCACCCCACTTTACAGAAGCCAAATACATGTGGGATTTTTTCCCATTCAGGCTCAAAGATTATACAGATTCCCTCATAATTTTCATACATCAATCCCTTGAAAATCCAACCCTCATGGTCCTGAGAAATCTGAATTCCCATTAAATTACCTAGAAATCATAAATGGAAGGTTACGATCCTGAGGAAACCATTGTTTAAAAATTCTTAATATTCCCTATTTGTCTCTACATAATTCTCCCACAAAATAATATTGTTATCTAAAGGAAAATTCATCACCAAGAGAGGATTTTACTACCTCCATACACCCCTAGAAACACCACATTGAAAACTATTATTATGATTACTCCTCATGTGATTTCCCCTTGTAATGTTTTGGATTCTAAAATCATAAAACTAGGGTTATGAAAAATACCTCACTCATGTTTGAGAAGTATTGGGATATTCTCGGCCAATAAACCCTATTGGGGCCTTTTCCACTTAATTCATTGTCAATTATGTTCCATCTAAAACTACTTTAATGATATTCTGGTATTCACAACTCTAAAATTCAAATGACAAGAGGTTTTGAACTCACCAGGTAAAAAACCCATGAAGAATACCCTAGGTAAAATTCAAGTATGAGCTCTCCAGACCTATGCTTTGCATGGTTTAGAAAAAATATGGGGCAATAAAATATTAATGAGGTACAAAGATTTTTATTTCAAAAACCTAAAAAAGGAGGCCTAATATAAAGTCATGTTATAACCACTAAGAATGTATTGCAATGTAATTTAGAAAAAAAATAGGGTGATAATAGAAAAGTTGCAATGCTTTTAGGGTTTTTCATATGACCCTTGAATAATTAAGACTGTTCTCACCGAGTCCCTTGGATCAAGAAAAATTTGGAGAATTAGATGATTATTTCAATTTTTTATCCTAGATCATGATTTAAATTGACATATAGTGGAGATTATCATTCAAAATGTGATCAATATTAATTGGTTGACATTGTAGGAAAAAAGGTGAAAGGAAAATCATTGAAAAAAATATTTCATTCCATTGAATTGGAAAAGACGAGAAACCACACACCCTATAGTTTCTCCCTAATAAAAAAAGTATGGAACATGCTTATAATGAATCCCAACTTGATTTCTTATTCAAATTAATGACCCTCTAATGAGGGAGGTCAAGGTTTTTTCTAAAATTTCCTTTTTCTTGGCTGTATCATTAGTCATTGGATGCATTTTTATAACAATGGACATGTGGTCTCAACCTTTTTACTTTATGGATTTGAAATTGAATCTTGTTTAAGATAATTTCACCTTTAGCCTAGCTATTTGTGCCTCTCACTCCCATAGCTATCTGGCTAGTGCAACCATTTGGTCATAGGAACATTCTTCTTCTGCCACCATGCGGTGAAAACTAGTGTTAATATCTTGTAATATTCTATTTGATTATGGGAGGTGTTAGAATGAGTAAGAATTCTTTCAAGTGTAGCTAAGTCCTCTTGAGCTATTAATATTTAATGGATAAGGATGTTTAGGTTCTGATAGTCAAATCCTCCTGAGCCTAAATAAATAAAAAGGTGACATAAGGTGTTTACATTGCTAAAAAATATTTTCTAAGGGGGTCTTTGGGATAATAGTGAAAATTTGATGTCATGATCATCTCTAAACAGCTTGTTTTCCATTATCAGCACCAAAACCTTGGTCTTTTTCCCAAACTACAATGGGTATATAGTCTGGAATTGTAGCTGTGGCAGATAGAGTCTCCATAAATTGAGACACCCAAGTAGGAAAGTATTCCATTTCTATAGGTGGTTCAATCTCAGAGGCTAAAAGTACATGGTTGAGTTCAATTTTGGAAATGGATGGTGTTGTTCCACTCAGTCCTAGATAAAAGGGATTACTGAAAATTCCAGTCAAGGATATAGGATATGATTCACTCTCCATAGAAATAGGATGTACGGAATAATCTCCCTCAAAAATCATGTGACAATGAGAAGGACATCCTCTTCTAGTATGAGTGGAAAGAGATGATGTGATCAGTATAGGGCTGGGAGAAAATGGTTTTTTCACCCATTGATCTAACCTCACCAATACACTATCAGCATACTAGGCCACCCACATATGATAATACTCCCCTAATAAGTAATTTGAAGCCCCTATAGTAGTAATAGTGATTTGTGGGATGGATTCCTCAGTTATCATCATTACCCATAATTGTTGAAGAATCACTGGGTGAGATTCCTTCTTGACCTAGGTAATTGGGAGAAATATGACCTCAAGTTGGCATTCAAATTTTCTAGAGAACCTACAAGGGGTGTAGTGTTCACAAATGGTTATTATATCTAAGTGGGCAGTTAAGATTCCATCTTTTAGCATAATAATACAGGACCGTTCCTCTAAATAACCCCTTCCATCATCTACCACTGCTCCAAGGGGTGTAGGGTATGGCATAAAAGAAAATATAGAAAAATCACTCAACAACTCAATCAAGTAGCTAATACACAATGATTTGGGGTGAACAATGGTGATGTTGAGAAGGGAAGGAAGAAATACACAAAGATTAACCGTAGATTTATGTCAATACTCGTAGTAGGGGTAACACCTTTCCATCCATCCATATAGAATTTTGAATTTCCCACTAAGATTATGTAACAACCCGAGATTTTATAAGATACATTCTTTTTAATTTCATTCATATCTTCTATTGTACGACACACCAAGATTATCTTGCGCTATACGCAACACTGTATTAGCTTGCAGTATACGCAACACTTTTCTTGGCTCTTGTTACACACAATTTTAAGTTCATTTGATAGAAGTTATTCTACGCAACATTGAGTGTATATATATATATATATTCAATGTATAAATAAAATATGGTTGGATTTTGTTATACGAAACAACGAAGGATTCTTGCGCAACACGCATCCTTGACTTGTCTTTCATTACATGCAATCGCGACCATTCTTGATAGCGTGTGTAGTACGCAATACCGAGTTTCACTAAACAACGATATGCTATTAAGATATTATTAAAACTAGCCGTTATGAATAGTAATAACCACTTTTTGAATTTTTTTGAATTTTATTTTTCAAAATAGACTTCATTTTTGGATTCGGAATATAGAAATTAGCTTAGGGTGAAATTTTGATGATTTTCGGATAACTTTCATATCTTGATGAATAGTGAAAATTACTAAATTTTAATTAAAAACAACTTTTTCAATCGAAATAATTAATAGTGATAAATTACTAATTTGGGTGGTTTTAAAGTATATTTAGAATATATTTTTAGAATTTAATACAATGTTGGTCATTGGATGTAATTTCACATTTAAACCAGTTATAAACAAGTTTCAATCTTTTGATAGTTATTATCTCTTAAAAACACGCTATTTGTTTTGACGACGGGAATTAATTTTTAAATTAGTTAATGCAACTGATATGTTTTGAATTTGGTAAAATAGACATCATTTTTGAGTTCATAATATCAAATATAGCTTAGGCCTAATTTTTGGTATTTTTCTGAAAACTTTCAATTTTTGATGAATAGTGAAACCACTAAGTGGTAGTTAAAAAACTAATTTTTTCATAAAACTTAATTTTACCACTTCTGTGAGTGGAATTTCAAAAATCCTAGAGACACGGTTGATGTCAGTAAGTAAAATGTGGTTCAATGAGATAAAAATAATTTTTTGGTGAATAGTAACTTTTTACTTTTTTTACCACGGTTAAAAGTAAATAGGGTAATTAAGGGTAGAAATGATATTATTATTACCCTAACACATGTCCTAATTCTATTGGACAAATGTAATTTGACCAAAAACAAACTTAGGAATAAAATATGACCATTTAGGCCCACTTGGATTAGATTAGGACATTTATTATTAATTTATTTAAAGAATAGTTAAAAGAGTTAAAATCAAAGTTTATTTACTAAAACATTTTTAATATAGGGTTATACATAAGATAAATTCGATTGTAAATATTCATTAAAAATCTAAAACGATTTAATACATAATGGTATTTTATTTGTAATTTTTAGAAATTAAATAATTTAATTTATTTATGACACAACAATGATGTAGTAATTATCTTATTAATGAAATATTGACATAATTGATGTTATAAATACTCAAATAAGTATAATTTGAGACTTTTTATGACTTAAACTAATTTTCTAGGCTAATATGACATGTTATTGTTGATTTAATTAACCTTTTTTGAACTTATCATTCTGTTATGATTTTCACAAAAATCAATTACTAAATAGTGTCAAAATTGACATAAAATAGTTTTTAAAACAAATATTATATTATTAATTGTTATTTTATTCCTAAAAATCTAAGGTTCGGCCAAATGACTTAGATAAGGTTATATATATTAATAATAAAAAAATTTGGGTTCGTTTGGCTTCTTATAGTAAGTTTATTAACCTTATAGTGTAAGAACACAAGAAGACACGGTGAAAGTAAAATTATTTAACTTAATGTTAAATCTAAATGATAAGGTTAAAATAGGAACCTAAACTTGTCTAAATTCTATTGTATAAGATGATTTCGATCCATCCCCACCTTATCCACGAAATAAATCAATTTGGAGCTATTTAAAACCGAACTTGACTTTATAATAAAATAATATTTTTAGTTATTCCAAAGGTGCCCCTCTCCTCCCTTATAAAAGGGCACCTCCTCCCTCTCTTCCTCACACAACTTTGAGCCTTCAAGCTCGGACAAACCCTGCCAAATTCTCTTCTCCACTTCCCTAGAAACATCCTAGAGGTTCTGTTCTTACTCAAAGACCAATTTTAGTGCCCTAAGAGGAGGTCTCAAAAAGGCGCTTCAAAGAAGAGGTAATTTCCATTACCGATTCTTTCACCTTTATTTCTTCTTCCACTTATTCTTCTTAGGTTGTTTCATTATGAAGTAATAACATCAGTATCACTCATATACTGATATGTTATTATAAGTATGAAACAATCCTATTTCACCATCTATCCATCCTACGGAAAACGAAATCAACGCGCGTGCGTACGTACGGAATACCGTCTCCACGCCGTGGTGTAATCTATTTTCCGCCACCACCTTAGTTGGATGGGTATAATGGTGTAATGAGTAACTATATATGATTATTATAAAGTGATATTGATACTGGAATAGTATACATACACTTCAACACAAGTTCACGATCATGAGAATGATATCATCGCTCGTGCGTACGTACGGAATACCGTCTCCACGACGCGATGAGATTCATTCTCCACTTTAACCATTCATGAATGATTATAAAGTATATATAATAAGTAATAATGAAATATATGACATAATAATGATACTGGATTTATGTGTATATATATTAATGTCATCTACTTAATTCCGTTCAACTCAATAAGGAAACGAAAACAGCGTTCATGCGTACATACGGACTACCGTCTCCATGAACGGTGTGTTTCATTTCATTTATCTATCTATTATATATATATATAATGAATATATATGATATATAAATCATGTTTTATATTCTGGAAGTAAGTAAATCATTATATAAGTAATAATAATGTCAAGAACAACAAGTCCAAACACCTACGACAAATGAATCGATTTTACCCAAAACACTCTTTAACATGGAATTTACAAAAGAACGGTTAAAATAAAGTCATAAGTGAACCATATATGATATAATAACAATGAGTATGATTCTGGAATAAGTCAATGACATTATTTAAATCATTATACAGGAGGTTCGGACACTTACGAAGCAAATCGGACCTAAGGTAAGGGAAATATCACAATCTCATTTTTATCCGAGATTGTTTATACGTTGGTATTTACTGGGGTGTATTTTCTCATCCACATCTATGTTTCCTCAATATGTAATATTATTTCCATCCACCTAAAATTGTTTAAATCCTATTTTACCCTTCGGTGAGTTTTTAGTAAAAGATATGAAAGGAATCTTTTATCGTTTTTCGTACGAGGTACTTTTTGACTTTTCCGACAAAAGTACAAAGAATGTTTTTTTTAACTTATACGACATGAATGGATTTTTAAAACATTATTTCCAAGAAGCATCCTTTACAAGTTTTCAAGTTTATTTTTAATCAAATTCTTTTATTTTAAAGTTGTATGACATTTTAAGAAAGTAAAAATGTTTTTGAAGAAGAAAGGATATTTTCCTCAAGAATGGAGTTCAAGTGTTTTATCAAAATTATTTTCCATCTAAGATAATAAAGTGTTATGTTTTTATCCCTATTATTACATTGATTTGATTATGTTGTCATGGAATTATTTTTATGAATTACTTTATCTTATATGAATTGTTTTATGATGTCATGATGTTTAAGATTCCCATTTGTATTACATGGGTTATGCAATGATGTATGACTTATGATTTTGTGGCACACATAAGAATGGTATCATTATGAGATGGTTGGGACCTATATATCCCTCCAATTCATTGGGTAAAGATTTTATATCTCATGAGATAGACATGGCTGGAATGGTAGGTTATACCGGTTCAGTGAAACACGACTGAAACGAGGGTGACTCGGTTCAGAAAGGGACTTTGTCCACTAAGATAGTCTTGGCAATGAGTCTTGACTAACAAGAAATGATTCTCTATGATTATGTGTGTATGCCACAAAGTTTCATGTTTTAAGTTATGATTATTGGGATTACATTTCACTGCCATGATTTATCCCATGTTATGAAATTATTCTCTCTTTTGCAGGTTAAGATTTCCAAAATGTTATGTTCTTATGAATATGATGTGATTGATATTTCTTTTGTTTACCCTTATTGAGAATTTGAGCTCACCCTTTTATTTTTTCTTTTCCCCAGGATATAAAGAAAGGTTTTAGGTTAAAAAAAAAGGGGAAGATCTTTATGGGAGATGTTGAAGATCTTTCACCACGATTAGAAGATTATATTCCGAGTTTCCAAAGACACTAAACTATTACGATCCTTGTGTGTGTGTTTTTTTTATGTACTAAGTATTCCGCAAAAGTAATGTAATGTCCATGTACGTCAAGATACGGGTCTCTACAGTTGGTATCAGAGGAAAGGTTTAGTCAACCTTTGGAAACTAGGATGCGAAAACGTTACTGAGATCCCTAGAGACATTTCTAAGGTATGTCTAGGGATGTCCCTAAGGATAAGTATACATATAGGATATAGTCCTAGAAATACGGTAACGATCTTAGAATTTAACCTAAGATGTTAGATATTGAAGTTACTCCCCCTTTATTATGATTTTTGCCTCTAACACTATTCTTTTTGGGTTTTAGAAAATGGCTGGAAACAAGGTGATTCACGAAAATGGAGGATATGATGGACAATGGAATGATATTTTTCATGAGCAACCAAATGAAAGGGGATTTGGAAGTCCAAACATCATTATTATGCCGAATCAGCAATCTCATAATATGATCAATAAAGTAAAATTTGGTAAGTTTCCTGACTCGGCTAATAAGAGAAAGATGGAGTTTCATAATGATCATAGAGGAAAGAAAGTTCAATTTCCCCTATGTAAATCATGTGGGAAGAGGCATCAAGGAGAATGTTTCAAAGGAACTGGAAGATGCTTTGGGTGTGGAAAAGAAGGACACAAAGCCAGTAAGTGCAAAGGAAAAGGTTCAGTTAACACCAGGGATGAGGATAATGGTATTGCTACGACATCAACAATGGTTAAATGTTTTAAATGTGGAATGTACGGGCATTATGCAAACCAATACCCTAAGGTAAAGTCTCATGAAGAGAATCAGTATGGTCGTATGGGTAGTATTTATGTTGATGATGATGAAGAGACTACAAATGATATGTGAGATGAAATAATTATTGAATTTCGGTCAATGGTTTAAGAATGTAGTGGAATGATTACATGTTTATCATGTGTAATGTTGTATAAGTAATCTCATGGTAATATGGAATAAAGAGACATCTAAGGATTGTTACACTGTTGTCTTTCCTTGAGTTTGGAAAGTGTATGATTAATGGTACCAGTATCCATTAAAGGATATTCAGATATTTTTGGAATATAGATGATATGCGCATAATGAAGGGATAAGTAGAAAATGAAATGTTTGACAGTATTCATGATCTCATGATTGATATAAGTACTAAGTGATATCATGGTTTGAGTATATAGAATTTTGAGGATTTTTGTATGTGGAAAGTGTTAACTTTTAACATCACTCATGTTTTCAATAAGGTTCAATGGGTATTCAAGAGAATACATGATTAAGGACTTTGAATGTTTGGAATGTGACCAACAAAACATATCTTATGACATATGGGGATCAACAATGGAGTTAAATCTCTGGTAATCGTTTTCACTATGTTATGAGAGTGGACTGCAGTATTATGGATAAGCCTAAAGATTGGAATGGATTATGTTGGACATAAGTTAGTATTGTTTAAGGATAGAAGTTTTTTCGATATTATTGATGGAATGTTATAGTAATATAGTTTTAGAAAAAGGACAACCTGCAGGACGGGCGACAACCCATCGCATCGGACAAGGCTGTGGGAATCGAACCCACAACCAAAGTGCGATTGGCCTTTATCGCCTACCACTGGCCTACAGGAAGTCTCTATTTAGTAGAAACTAATTTTTTATATTAAGCAGTATGATATATGAAGTATAAGTCCATTTTAGGAACCATGTATGATTAATCTCACTATAGAATGACTTATGTATATTTAATAACTTTTGCTAACCTTTTGTTTGAGACAGATGGAATGACCCGTCATTCTATCACATGATCTGCTAACACTTCACGAATAACAAATTCAACTTCATTTATTTAAGAGATGAAGTGGAAATTATTCAAGGAATGAACAACAGTGAGATTGTACCAAATTAAAGTAAGTATTTATTCTAATTGAAATTCTTCAACTTTAGGGAAACGATCTTGAAAACCAAAAATGTTGTCTTAGTGCTCTTATATCTGATGAATCAGATGGTACCTTAGATCGTCACAAATTTATGGCTTTGCGATTGTTGGATTTTTCATAGCCATGTCCTCTACCACTCCATCAGAACTTGATGGTTAGATTTTTCTACCATATCCATATTTTCACCTATGTTCTTCTACGTGGAAACCCCGTGATGAGTTAATTTGGGAAACCGTTACATTTCATACTTTAGTTTTTAAAAGCCATGTTTTGGTATTCCTTTTTACGATGTGGGTTTCTATTAAACAAACTTTCAAGTACTAAACCATTTATAACCCCGACGAATTTTGAGGGCGAAATTCATTTTAAGGGGGGTAGAATGTAACAACCCGAGATTTTATAAGATACATTCTTTTTAATTTCATTCATATCTTCTATTGTACGACACACCAAGATTATCTTGCGCTATACGCAACACTGTATTAGCTTGCAGTATACGCAACACTTTTCTTGGCTCTTGTTACACACAATTTCAAGTTCGTTTGATAAAAGTTATTCTATGCAACATTGAGTGTATATATATATATATATATATTCAATGTATAAATTAAATATGGTTGGATTTTGTTATACGAAACAACGAAGGATTCTTGCGCAACACGCATCCTTGACTTGCCTTTCATTACACGCAATCACGACCTTCCTTGATAGCGTGTGTAGTACGCAATACCGAGTTTCACTAAACAACGATATGCTATTAAGATATTATTAAAACAAGCCGTTATGAATAGTAATAACCACTTTTTGAAATTTTTTGAATTTTATTTTTCAAAATGGACTTCATTTTTGGATTCGTAATATCGAAATTAGCTTAGGGTGAAATTTTGGTGATTTTCGGATAACTTTCATATCTTGATGAATAGTGAAAATTGCTAAATTTTAATTAAAAACAACTTTTTCAATCGAAATAATTAATAGTGATAAATTATTAATTTGGGTGGTTTTAAAGTATATTTATAATATATTTTTACAATTTAATACAATTTTGGTCATTGGATGTAATTTCACATTTAAACCAGTTATAAACAAGTTTCAATATTTTGATAGTTATTATCTCTTAAAAACACGCTATTTGTTTTGACGACGGGAATTAATTTCTAAATTAGTTAATGCAACTGATATGTTTTGAATTTTGTAAAATAGACATCATTTTTGAGTTCATAATATCAAATATAGCTTAGGCCTAATTTTTGGTATTTTTCTGAAAGCTTTCAATTTTTGATGAATAGTGAAACCACTAAGTGGTAGTTAAAAAACTAAATTTTTCATAAAACTTAATTTTACAGCTTCTGTGAGTGGAATTTCAAAAATCTGAGAGACACGGTTGATGTCAGTAAGTAAAATGTGGTTCAATGAGATAAAAATAATTTTTTGGTGAATAGTAACTTTTTACTTTTTTTACCACGGTTAAAAGTAAATAGGGTAATTAAGGGTAGAAATGATATTATTATTACCCTAACACATGTCCTAATTCTATTGGACAAGTGTAATTCGACCAAAAATAAACTTAGGAATAAAATATGACCATTTAGGCCCACTTGGATTAGATTAGGACATTTATTATTAATTTATTTAAAGAAGAGTTAAAAGAGTTAAAATCAAAGTTTATTTACTAAAGCATTTTTAATATAAGGTTATACATAAGATAAATTCGATTTTAAATATTCATTAGAAAGATAAAAAGATTTACTACATAATGGTATTTTATTTGTAATTTTTAGAAATTAAATAATTTAATTTATTTATGACACAACGATGATGCAGTAATTATCTTATTAATGAAATATTGACATAATTGATGTTATAAATACTCAAATAAGTATAATTTGAGACTTTTTATGACTTAAAATAATTTTCTAGGCTAATATGACATGGTATTGTTGATTTAATTAACTGTTTTAGAACTTATAATTCTTTTATGATTTTCACAAAAATCAATTACCAAATAGTGTCAAAATTGACATAAAATAGTTTTTAAAAAACATATTATATTATTAATTGTTATTTTATTCCTAAAAATCTAAGGTTCAGAAAAATGACTTATATAAGGTTATATATATTAATAATAAACAATTTGGGGTTCGTTTGGCTTCTTATAGTAAGTTTATTAACCTTATAGTGTAAAAACACAAGAAGACACGGTAAAAGTAAAATTATTTAACTTAATGTTAAATCTAAATGATAAGGTTAAAATAGGAACCTAAACTTGTCTAAATTCTATTGGATGAGAGTATTTCGACCCATCCCCACCTTAGACATGAAATAAATCAATTTGGAGCTATTTAAAACCGAACTTGACTTTATAAAAAAATAATATTTTTAGTTATTCCAAAGGTGACCCTCTCCTCCCTTATAAAAGGGCACCTCCTCCCTCTCTTCCTCACACAACTTTGAGCCTTCAAGCTCGTTCAACCCCTGCAAAATTCTCTTCTCCACTTCCCTAGAAACATCCTAGAGGTTCTGGTCTTCCTCAAAGACCAATTGTAGTGCCCTAAGAGGAGGTCTCAAAAAGGCGCTTCAAAGAAGAGGTAATTTCCGTTACCGATTCTTTCACCTTTATTTCTTCTTCCACTTATTCTTCTTAGGTTGTTTCA
Organism: Viscum album; assembly: GCA_963277665.1. Classification (NCBI taxonomy): domain Eukaryota; kingdom Viridiplantae; phylum Streptophyta; class Magnoliopsida; order Santalales; family Viscaceae; genus Viscum; species Viscum album. The sequence goes on along the minus strand of OY728122.1, from coordinate 2,106,457,475 downwards.
TTATGAAGTAATAACATCAGTATCACTCATATAATGATATGTTATTATAAGTATGAAACAATCCTATTTCACCATCTATCCATCCTACGGAAAACGAAATCACCGCGCGTGCGTACGTACGGAATACCGTCTCCACGCCGTGGTGTAATCTATTTTCCGCCACCACCTTAGTTGGATGGGTATAATGGTGTAATGAGTAACTATATATGATTATTATAAAGTGATATTGACACTGTAATAGTATACATACACTTCAACATAAGTTCACGATCATGAGAACGATATCATCGCTCGTGCGTACGTACGGAATACCGTCTCCACGACGCGATGAGATTCATTCTCCACTTTAACCATTCATGAATGATTATAAAGTATATATAATAAGTAATCATGAAATATATGACATAATAATGATACTGGATTTATGTGTATATATATGAATGTCATCTACTTAATTCTGTTCAACTCAATAAGGAAACGAAAATAGCGTTCATGCGTACGTACGGACTAACGTCTCCATGAACGGTGTGTTTCATTTCATTTATCTATCTGTTATATATATATATATACTGAATATATATGATATATAAATAATTTTTTATATTCTGGAAGTAAGTAAATCATGATATAACTAATAATAATGTCAAGAACAACAAGTCCAAACACCTACGACAAATGAATCGATTTTACCCAAAACACTCTTTAACATGGAATTTACAAAAGAACGGTTAAAATAAAGTCATAAGTGAACCATATATGATATAATAATAATGAGTATGATTCTTTAATAAGTCAATGACATTATTTAAATCATTATACAGGAGGTTCGGACACTTACGAAGCAAATCGGACCTAAGGTAAGGGAAATATCACAATCTCATTTTTATCCGAGATTGTTTATACGTTGGTATTTACTGGGGTGTATTTTCTCATACACATCTATGTTTCCTCAATATGTAATATTATTTCCATCCACCTAAAATTGTTTAAATCCTATTTTACCCTTCGGTGAGTTTTTAGTAAAAGATATGAAAGGAATCTTTTATCGTTTTTCGTACGAGGTACTTTTTGACTTTTCCGACAAAAGTATGAAGAATGTTTTTTTTAACTTATACGACATGAATGGATTTTTAAAACATTATTTCCAAGAAGCATCCTTTACAAGTTTTCAAGTTTATTTTTAATCAAATTCTTTTATTTTAAAGTTGTATGACATTTTAAGAAAGGAAAAATGTTTTTGAAGAAGAAAGGATATTTTCCTCAAGAATGGAGTTCAAGTGTTTTATCAAAATTATTTTCCATCTAAGATAATAAAGGGTTCTGTTTTTATCCCTATTATTAAATTGATTTGATTATGTTGTGATGGAATTATTTTTATGAATTAATTTATCTTATATGAATTGTTTTATGATGTCATGATGTTTAAGATTCCCATTTGTATTACATGGGTTATGAAATGATGTATGACTTATGATTTTTTGGAACACATAAGAATGGTATCATTATGAGATGGGTGGGACCTATATCTCCCTCCAATGCATTGGGTAAAGATTTTATATCTCATGAGATAGACATGGCTGGAATGGTAGGTTATACCGATTCAGTGAAACAGGACTGAAACAAGGGTGACTCGGTTCAGAAAGGGACTTTGTCCACTAAGATAGTCTTGGCAATGAGTCTTGACTAACAAGAAATGATTCTCTATGATTATGTGTGTATTCCACAAAGTTTCATGTTTTAAGTTATGATTATTGGGATTACATTTCACTGCCATGATTTATCCCATGTTATGAAATTATTCTCTCTTTTGCAGGTTAAGATTTCCAAAATGTTATGTTCTTATGAATATGATGTGATTGATATTTCTTTTGTTTACCCTTACTGAGCATTTGAGCTCACCCTTTTATGTTTTCTTTTCCCCAGGATATAAAGAAAGGTTTTAGGTAAAAAAAAAAGGGGAAGATCTTTATGGGAGATGTTGAAGATCTTTCACCACGACTAGAAGATTATATTCCGAGTTTCCAAAGACACTAAACTATTACGATCCTTGTGTGTGTGTTTTTGTTATGTACTAAGTATTCCGCAAAAGTAATGTAATGTCCATGTACGTCAAGATACGGGTCTCTACAGTTGGTATCAGATGAAATGTTTAGTCAACCTTTGGAAACTAGGATGCGAAAACGTTAGTGAGATCCCTAGAGACATTTCTAAGGTATGTCTAGGGATGTCCCTAAGGATAAGTATACATATAGGATATAGTCCTAGAAATATGGTAATGATCTTATAATTTAACCTAAGATGTTAGATATTGAAGTTACTCCCCCTTTATTATGATTTTTTCCTCTAACACTATTCTTTTTGGGTTTTAGAAAATGGCTGGAAACAAGGTGATTCACGATAATGGAGGATATGATGGAAAATGGAATGATATTTTTCATGAGCAACCAAATGAAAGGGGATTTGGAAGTCCAAACATCATTATTATGCCGAATCAGCAATCTCATAATATGATCAATAAAGTAAAATTTGGTAAGTTTCCTGACTCGGCTAATAATAGAAAGATGGAGTTTCATGATGATCATAGAGGAAAGAAAGTTCAATTTCCCCTATGTAAATCATGTGGGAAGAGGCATCAAGGAGAATGTTTCAAAGGAACTGGAAGATGCTTTGGGTGTGGAAAAGAAGGACACAAAGCCTGTAAGTGCAAAGGAAAAGGTTCAGTTAACACCAGGGATGAGGATAATGGTATTGCTACGACATCAACAATGGTTAAATGTTTTAAATGTCGAATGTACGGGCATTATGCAAACCAATGCCCTAAGGTAAAGTCTCATGAAGAGAATCAGTATGGTCGTATGGTAGTATTTATGTTGATGATGATGAAGAGACTACAAATGATATGTGAGATGAAAGAATTATTGAAGCTCAGTCAATGGTTTAAGAATATAGTGGAATGATTACGTGTTTATCATGTGTAATGTTGTATAAGTAATCTCATGGTAATATGGAATAAAGAGACATCTACGGATTGTTACACTGTTGTCTTTCCTTGAGTTTGGAAAGTGTATGATTAATGGTACCAGTATCCATTAAAGGATATTCAGATATTTTTGGAATATAGATGATATGCGCATAATGAAGGGATAAGTAGAAAATGAAATGTTTGACAGTATTCATGATCTCATGATTGATATAAGGACTAAGTGATATCATGGTTTGAGTATATAGAATTTTGAGGATTTTTGTATGTGGAAAGTGTTAACTTTTAACAGCACTCATGTTTTCAATAAGGTTCAATGGGTATTCAAGAGAATACATGATTAAGGACTTTGAATGTTTGGAATGTGACCAACAAAACATATCTTATGACATATGGGGATCAACGATGGTATTAAATCTCTGGTAATCGTTTTCACTATGTTATGAGAGTGGACTGCAGTATTATGGATAAGCCTAAAGATTGGAATGGATTATGTTGGACATAAGTTAGTATTGTTTAAGGATAGAAGTTTTTTCGATATTATTGATGGAATGTTATAGTAATATAGTTTTAGAAAAAGAACAACCTGCAGGATGGGCGACAACCCATCGCGTCGGACAAGGCTGTGGGAATCGAACCCACAACCGAAGTGCGACTGGCCTTTATCACCTACCACTGGCCTACAGGAAGTCTCTGTTTAGTAGAAACTAGTTTTTTATATTAAGCAGTATGATATATGAAGTATAAGTCCATTTTAGGAACCATATATGATTAATCTCACTATAGAATGACTTATGTATATTTAATAACTTTTTCTAACCTTTTGTTTGAGACAGATGGAATGACCCGTCATTCTATCACATGATCTGTTAACACTTCACGAATAACAAATTCAACTTCATTTAGTTAAGAGATGAAGTGGAAATTGTTCAAGGCACGAACAACAGTGATATTGTACCAAAATAAAGTAAGTATTTATTCTAATTCAAATTATTCAACTTTAGGAAAACGATCTTGAAAACCAAAAATGTTGTCTTAGTGCTCTTATTTCTGATGAATCAGATGGTACCTTAGATCGTCACAAATTTATGGCTTTGCGATTGTTGGATTTTTCATAGTCATGTCCTCTACCACTCTCCATCAGAACTTGATGGTTAGATTTTTCTTCCATATCCATATTTTTACCTATGTTCTTCTACGTGGAAACCCCGTGATGAGTTAATTTGGGAAACCGTTACATTTTATACTTTAGTTTTTAAAAGCCATGTTTTGGTATTCCTTTTTACGATGTGGGTTTCTATTAAACAAACTTTCAAGTACTAAACCATTTATAACCCCGACGAATTTTGAGGGCGAAATTCATTTTAAGGGGGGTAGAATGTAACAACCCGAGATTTTATAAGATACATTCTTTTTAATTTCATTCATATCTTCTATTGTACGACACACCAAGATTATCTTGCGCTATACGCAACACTGTATTAGCTTGCAGTATACGCAACACTTTTCTTGTCTCTTGTTACACACAATTTCAAGTTCGTTTGATAAAAGTTATTCTACGCAACATTGAGTGTATATATATATATATATATATATTCAATGTATAAATAAAATATGGTTGGATTCTGTTATACGAAACAACGAAGGATTCTTGTGCAACACGCATCCTTGACTTGCCTTCCATTACACGCAATCGCGACCTTCCTTGATAGCGTGTGTAGTACGCAATACCGAGTTTCACTAAACAACGATATGCTATTAAGGTATTATTAAAACTAGCCGTTATGAATAGTAATAACCACTTTTTGAAATTTTGTGAATTTTATTTTTCAAAATAGACTTCATTTTTGGATTCGGAATATCGAAATTAGCTTAGGGTGAAATTTTGGTGATTTTCGGATAACTTTCATATCTTGATGAATAGTGAAAATTGCTAAATTTTAATTAAAAACAACTTTTTCAATCGAAATAATTAATAGTGATAAATTATTAATTTGGGTGGTTTTAAAGTATATTTAGAATATATTTTTACAATTTAATACAATTTTGGTCATTGGATGTAATTTCACATTTAAACCAGTTATAAACAAGTTTCAATCTTTTGATAGTTATTATCTCTTAAAAACACGCTATTTGTTTTGACGACGGGAATTAATTTTTAAATTAGTTAATGCAACTAATATGTTTTGAATTTGGTAAAATAGACATCATTTTTGAGTTCATAATATCAAATATAGCTTAGGCCTAATTTTTGGTATTTTTCTGAAAACTTTCAATTTTTGATGAATAGTGAAACCACTAAGTGGTAGTTAAAAAACTAAATTTTTCATAAAAATTAATTTTACCGCTTCTGTGAGTGTAATTTCAAAAATCCGAGAGACACGGTTGATTTCAGTAAGTAAAATGTGGTTCAATGAGATAAAAATAATTTTTTGGTGAATAGTAACTTTTTACTTTTTTTACCACGGTTAAAAGTAAATAGGGTAATTAAGGGTAGAAATGATATTATTATTACCCTAACACATGTCCTAATTCTATTGGACAAGTGTAATTCGACCAAAAATAAACTTAGGAATAAAATATGACCATTTAGGCCCACTTGGATTAGATTAGGACATTTATTATTAATTTATTTAAAGAAGAGTTAAAAGAGTTAAAATCAAAGTTTATTTACTAAAACATTTTTAATATAGGGTTATAAATAAGATAAATTCGATTGTAAATATTAATTAGAAAGATAAAAAGATTTACTACATAATGGTATTTTATTTGTAATTTTTAGAAATTAAATAATTTAATTTATTTATGACACAACGATGATGCAGTAATTATCTTATTAATGAAATATTGACATAATTAATGTTATAAATACTCAAATAAGTATAATTTGATACTTTTTATGACTTACACTAATTTTCTAGGCTAATATGACATGTTATTGTTGATTTAATTAACTTTTTTCAAACTTATCATTCTGTTATTATTTTCACAAAAATCAATTACTAAATAGTGTCAAAATTGACATAAAATAGTTTTTAAAACAAATATTATATTATTAATTGTTATTTTATTCCTAAAAATCTAAGGTTCGACCAAATGACTTATATAAGGTAATATATATTAATAATAAACAATTTGGGGTTCGTTTGGCTTTTTATAGTAAGTTTATTAACCTTATTGTGTAAGAACACAAGAAGACACGGTAAAAGTAAAATTATTTAACTTAATGTTAAATCTAAATGATAAGGTTAAAATAGGAACCTAAAATTGTCTAAATTATATTGGATGAGATGATTTCGACCCATCCCCACCTTATCCACGAAATAAATCAATTTGGAGCTATTTAAAACTGAACTTGACTTTATAATAAAATAATATTTTCAGTTATTCCAAAGGTGCCCCTCTCCTCCCTTATAAAAGGGAACCTCATCCCTCTCTTCCTCACACAACTTTGAGCCTTCAAGCTCGGCCAACCCCTGACAAATTATCTTCTCCACTTCCCTAGAAACATCCTAGAGGTTCTGGTCTTCCTCAAAGACCAATTTTAGTGCCCTAAGAGGAGGTCTCAAAAAGGCGCTTCAAAGAAGAGGTAATTTCCGTTACCGATTCTTTCACCTTTATTTCTTCTTCCACTTCTTCTTCTTAGGTTGTTTCATTATGAAGTAATAACATCAGTATCACTCATATACTGATATATTATTATAAGTATGAAACAATCCTATTTCACCATCTATCCATCCTACGGAAAATGAAATCACCGCGCGTGCGTACGTACGGAATACCGTCTCCACGCCGTGGTGTAATCTATTTTCCGCAACCACCTTAGTTGGATGGGTATAATGGTGTAATGAGTAACTATATATGATTATTATAAAGTGATATTGATACTGGAATAGTATACATACACTTCAACACAAGTTCACGATCATGAGAACGATATCATCACTCGTGCGTACGTACGGAATACCGTCTCCACGACGCGATGAGATTCATTATCCACTTTAACCATTCATGAATGATTATAAAGTATATATAAAAAGTAATCATGAAATATATGACATAATAATGATACTGGATTTATGTGTATATATATGAATGTCATCTACTAAATTCCATTCAACTCAATAAGGAAACGAAAACAGCGTTCATGCGTACGTACGGACTACCGTCTCCATGAACGGTGTGTTTCATTTAATTTATCTATATATTATATATATATATATATATACTGAATATATATGATATATAAATCATGTTTTATATTCTGGAAGTAAGTAAATCATGATATAAGTAATAATAATGTCAAGAACAACAAGTCCAAACACCTACGACAAATGAATCGATTTTACCCAAAACACTCTTTAACATGGAATTTACAAAATAACGGTTAAAATAAAGTCATAAGTGAACCATATATGATATAATAACAATGAGTATGATTCTAGAATAATTCAATGAAATTATTTAAATCATTATACAGGAGGTTCAGACACTTACGAAGCAAATCGGACCTAAGGTAAGGGAAATATCACAATCTCATTTTTATCCGAGATTGTTTATACGTTGGTATTTACTGGGGTGTATTTTCTCATCCACATCTATGTTTCCTCAATATGTAATATTATTTCCATCCGCCTAAAATTTTTTAAATCCTATTTTACCCTTCGGTGAATTTTTAGTAAAAGATATGAAAGGAATCTTTTATCGTTTTTCGTACGAGGTACTTTTTGACTTTTCCGACAAAAGTACGAAGAATGTTTTTTTTAACTTATACGACATGAATGGATTTTTAAAACATTATTTCCAAGAAGAATTCTTTACAATTTTTCAAGTTTATTTTTAATCAAATTCTTTTATTTTAAAGTTGTATGACATTTTAAGAAAGGAAAAATGTTTTTGAAGAAGAAAGGATATTTTCCTCAAGAATGGAGTTCAAGTGTTTTATCAAAATTATTTTCCATCTAAGATAATAAAGGGTTCTATTTTTATCCCTATTATTACATTGATTTGATTATGTTGTGATGGAATTATTTTTATGAATTACTTTATCTTATATGAATTGTTTTATGATGTCATGATGTTTAAGATTCCCATTTGTATTACATGGGTTATGCAATGATGTATGACTTATGATTTTGTGGCACACATAAGAATGGTATCATTATGAGATGGGTGGGACCTATATCTCCCTCCAATGCATTGGGTAAAGATTTTATATCTCATGAGATAGACATGGCTAGAATGGTAGGTTATCCCGGTTCAGTGAAACAGGACTAAAACGAGGGTGACTCGGTTCAGAAAGGGACTTTGTCCACTAAGATAGTCTTGGCAATGAGTCTTGACTAACAAGAAATGATTCTCTATGATTATGTGTGTATTCCACAAAGTTTCATGTTTTAAGTTATGATTATTGGGATTACATTTCACTGCCATGATTTATCCCATGTTATGAAATTATTCTCTCTTTTGCAGGTTAAGATTTCCAAAATGTTATGTTCTTATGAATATGATGTGATTGATATTTCTTTTGTTTACCCTTACTGAGAATTTGAGCTCACCCTTTTATGTTTTCTTTTCCCCAGGATATAAAGAAAGGTTTTAGGTAAAAAAAGGGGGGGAAGATCTTTATGGGAGATGTTGAAGATCTTTCACCACGATTAGAAGATTCTATTCCGAGTTTCCAAAGACACTAAACTATTATGATCCTTGTGTGTGTGTTTTTGTTATGTACTAAGTATTCCGCAAAAGTAATGTAATGTCCATGTACATCAAGATACGGGTCTCTACAGATTATATGGGGATTTTCCATTTTGTATCTGACCCAGCATTTCATAAATGCAGACAAAGGGTGGTAATGACTAATTTGATGGTATTTCCTTCTTACAATGTGGTTTACATCATTAGGGTGAATACTAAAACACTAGTATAGAAGTTTTGGGATGAGAAAATGCATCTGCTAAGGAATAGGGAAAAGAAATCCGCCAACTTAAGTTCATGTGATATGTATGGCTGAACCTTGTAACCCCACATAGTGTTCAACCTTCATCGAGGGTAGTATAGTATGATCTTGGGATGCATAATGACAATTTGGTTGGATGATTCCGACTATGGTGGACTTTTGTCCTTGAGGATTCATCCTGTAGAAACAATCCAATCCATTATTCAAATGGAATGAGTGAGTGAGCATGGAGAGGTTGATCGAGTAATCTCTCTACTATGACAAGAAAATCTCTCACTAGTGGACATGCTTTCTCGATGTTCTCCCAGGTATTAGCCTCTGGTATGAACTCTTCGTATATATTTATGATGATATGAATCCCCCTAGGTGGTAGATATCCCAAAAACTAATTCCCATTTCACCATGTGATAAGTGGAAGGTGTTAGTGCTTGAATACTATCTAGTGAGCAGTTCAGGAAGCATCTCACATAGAGAATAAATTTTTAATTGAGAAGTCCACATTTCCTAGTATAAATTGAGAGCCTCTATTTGTTTGGAAAATTCTAAGTAGTTTTAGTGCACCAAGAATTCCTAGGCTGATTCATCCGAGAAGATCCCTCTAGACTGTAGATCCCATTTGGATCTCCACCCTCAATTAAAATTACCTCACGAGAGGTTTATAATATATGGATAATCTTGGATGGATAAGTCGAAATATTTTTAATGGTCATATTGATTTCTTTCTATCCACATGGAACCATTCATAATGAAGATTCCTTCTCAATATAGATTTAATAGGATTTCCCTTGTAGTAAAAATGTTTTCTCAAGAACATTCCTGAGACATATTGAACCAAGTAGTAGGTAGATTTTGGCTGACTATAAGAAGAGGAATGTCATCTTGGAGTCTAAAATTGTATAATGGTAATAATCTGAATAGTGGGTAGGCCATATGTTCTGGTAAAATATGGTTCTTTAAGACACCCACAATAAGATTAATATAAGATCGAATATATTCCTCAACATTCTTAGCCATAGCCATTATTCTCCCATCCAAATTCATAAAAGTAATATCTAAATCCATGTATACCCCTACAATGGATCATCCTGTGTATGAGAAACATATTTGATGAAAATTAAAGGAGTTAGTTTCTATAAAATAATTAGAAATGTACTGAAGTCCTATGAAATAATTGTTTGTGATGTTTCTCTCCCATGAACTAATATTTCATGGAAGTATATGAAGGTGATGTAATGTGGAACATTGTCCATTGATGTTATAGTTCATGGAATGCTCGAATATGTTAGGCATTCACCCACTACATGAAGTTCCAAACTTACTATGTGAAGCTAAGGATTTTAGTTCGCTGGTGATGAAACTCAATTTATATTCGAGGGTGATCAGAAAAGGGATAGTTTGTGGAAGAAACGTGATTTATAGTGTCCATATAACTTCTATGTTTTCCTAGAAAATTTCTAAATGAAAATTGAGCTTGTTCCCCTATATATATGCATGGTCCCCTCCTCCAGGTCCACTAGTGTACTGTAAACTAGTTTAAGAAGGACCAATTTCTACATCGAAATAGCCTCATCTTCATGCCGATCGAAACCCATTCTGATGGTGGAATTTATTAGGTCCTGAAAAATATACAAAATAGATCAAAATAATTCCATCGATTTGGAAAATTAATAAAAACAAATCGGATGAAATGTTGAAGGGAAAAGAAGTTCAAAGGGGTGGAAATATAAAAGGAATAAGTAAAGTCATGAAGCGTCAAACCCTTTGCAGGTTGCCGCTCTGTATGGATATTTTCAACTTTGTGAAGCACCCATGAACTAAATAGTTCACAGGATAAATACTATGGTGATAAAACCCCCAAATGAAGCCAAATTCGTTATCAGGAGACAGGCAGTGATATCGTCTCCCACAAATGATAAATCCTCATGAACTAAAATAGTTCGCGGGATGAGGTGGTGTCGTTGGATACCCAAAAAAGAAGAAAATATGTTTAAAGGTATATGAAGGTGATATGTCCCCCCCCCCCACACACACACACACAAACACAAATAATGACCCCCTTCTGCAAACGATGTCCCCACTAACAGATTCATTCGCAGGTCTGGAATTCTCCATGGGCTCCCACAAACGGAGGCCCCACGACCCATTTTAGTTGACCAGTCTAGGATAATATTCCTCTATAAAATGACTCTAAGTGGGAGTGAAAAAGAAACCCAAATAGACTGACATTAATATCAGAACATAGATCTAACCTTTGGAGGAACGGAAGGAGAGAGTCACACCTAGATCTTTAACCCACTACATATCAGTAATGATATCAATATAAATCCATTGGTTATTCTCAAACTCAAAATCCTTCATGGAAATCATTATAGAGAAGTGGAGAACCAATTCCCCCTTTGAAAATAAGTATCTTTCATAGAACAATTCTATGCGGGAGGAACCCTGACCCACATTGAAAATCGCTATACATATGGAACTCGACCCCAAGTAGAAAATAACTATGTGGGAGGAACTTGACACCACGTAGAAAATTTATATACATGAGGGAATTGATCTCATGTAGTAATATGTTACATGGATAGAACCCAGGTCTATGTAGCACTACACTATGAAAATGGTTTCCTTACCCACATAGCAACATGTCATGCAAAGGTAACCCCATCCCACCTAAGAACATGCTACATAGAGTGGGGTATCCTGGGGTGTTCTAATCTATGGATCTAATCATTCTCTTCCATTGTGTCATTAGCCTATGTGTTGGTCCCTCCGTTAACTAGTTTAATGGTCTCAAGCCAGGGCCCCTTCCAAATCTACCAAACACATATGATAAGATCACTAGGCACATTAGCGTGCCCTTTTGAGTTTACATACCCATGGTAAGTGGAGTCATGTGAGTAACCCCGGTAATATAGTGGACCCTTAGAATGGCCTTGATTTTAAATTCCCATGGTAACATGGTTTACTAACCTAGGATACTCACATAAAATTCCTCGTTCTAGAGATTAATGAGAACTATTTTCCCTTCCCTTTGATGAGGAATAATTTTGAACATTCTTCTCTTTCCCTGGAACTGATTTTCAGGCACTCTTCCTAATATACTTCCTTATCCATTCTTAAAGGAGGTGACACTTTTTCTCCTCTTCACATCATCAAGGGACATATTTGAATAGAAATATAAATATGAATATCTTGGATGTGAAATCAATAGAGAAAATGGTCACACTAAACACCCTTTCTCTCCCCCCTTTGGGATTTAGCAGTATCCATCTGCAAAAAGAGTGGGACGTGCGATCTTCAGATCCACTGCATCCACTTGTTTCTCACAACAAGTGTGACTCACTAGGGATTAGATTTTGGTGGTGATAATGACATCCATGCGATCAAAAATGATATCACGGGCCTTCCATATGGTAAAATCCCCAATCACATACCCCTTAATGGGAATTCTCAATAGATGTAAGGACCAAATTCAATCCAAGTGGGTGGCTCCCATGATTAAGCCGCAATCATGCCCCTTTTGTAAGGTCCCATATTTTCTTAAAATATGTTTTTGTTTAAGTTTTTTTTTGGCCTTTTTTTTGCTAGATAAGTGTTTCCAAAGTCTTTGAGAAATCTCGGGGGTGTTATAGGTGTCCAGGACATGAAAAAGGGGGTAAGGGGGATTTCTAGGCAATCTGAATGGTTTGTGCATGGTTTGTTAAACTGTGTGAGGGGAGACCATGCTGGCAGTATAAATCTGCATGATTTGTGATCAGTCTGGAAAACCATGCAAGAGAAGGGAATGCAGGAAGTAGCCTCTGCATGGTTTGCGCACAGTTTGGCAAACCTTGCGGGTAAACTGTGGGACCTGGAATCTTTGAGAAAATTACAAAAATTCTACTCTAGAATTTTATACCCCAACTCAGGATTTTCCTCAATTTCTCCCCTATCAACCCTAATGATGAACCAAGACCTTCAAGATCTCTCATGGATCAATCTCCTTCATTTCTAGTCCATTTTAGATGTTTTTGGTTATGGATTGAAGCTCCAAGAAATTCTAATTCTCTCTTTCCTTCTCTTTTTCAGATTAGGGTTGTAGTTTCTTCTATATCCTACCAAAGACCTAAAACCCTCTTTTTTCAGTGAGATCCAAGTTGTGCATTCAAGGTGTGCTTTAATATATATCTAACCCCATGATTAAGAGTGTGTTATTAAATGGAAGTGGTCCACAAGTATTATCTCATAGTTTTATTTTGGATTTGACCATAGAAGTTGGTGTTATTACTTTCCCCTTTTTGTGTTCTTGTTTACATTGAAGTGTTTCATAAAAATTGGTTTCTAAGTGACCAATTGAAACCCTCATGATCCCTGTGGGGTGGATTGAGGATGACATGACCATTTTAGGGCCACCCATGGGGTGTGCCGACAAACCCAGACCTAGAGTGTGGTAGGGTTAAGTGAAGGGTTTCCGAATAATAATGTGGAACCCATGTAGAATATTCCTTAGTGGTTGATTATGTTTTAAATTTAATGATGATAAATATGACCAGGGTGATAATGGCATGAAGATTTTTTGGCATGACATAAAAATGGGTAAATTAGGTCGAACGGGATTATGTTAATTGTTTAATGAAAATTTGTTAGAAATTTCTAAAGATGATTAGTGATATTAAATGGTGAAATTATAATTAGATGGTGTAATATGAAATGGGGAGAATTTCAATGGGATTTAATAAGAAAATGGATGAATATATTGAATGGGTTAATACATGGGAATTGTGGTGCACCTAATGGTTGAATGTAATAAGTGGTTGTGTTATGATATATGGAAAATATAATTGAAATTAAAAAGTGTTAAAATCTTGTGAAATGATAAATGGGGTAAATGGGTTAATGAATGGTAAATGATCAATTTGGATAAGGCATAAGTGTTGTTGAATACACCTAATGGGTTAAGGCATGGGAATGGGAATTTGGATAGATGGATATGAATTGTAATTGGTAAATGTGTTAATGGGTTATGGAATGATATTAATTTCCATGTTTTTTTCATGTATTGTGAATTATAATGGCACTGAATATGCTTGGTTGTGTTATGGTGTGGTTGTGGTGACTTGATAAATAAGCATGTGCACATGGATTGGTAGAGTGGGGTATTGACATGAGGTTCTATGCCCATAGGTCTAGTTAGACTGAGGCTCTAAAATCCACCCCAAAATGCACATGTTAGGGAAGGGGACGAAGGTTCTATTCCCCTAATAGTTTCATTCCACTCGGATTGAGGCTTCAAGGTGAGGATAATGTGTTGATGTGATATGTGGATACCTAGTGATATAGTGACTTGATTGTTTCCCCTATGCATTATGATTGATTTCCTTATACCATTATGTAGATTATATTTATGCCTAACCTATGGAACATGTGATTAAATGTATTTAGAAATAATGATGGTATAAGGAATGTGATTGGGATAAATGATATGAATAAATTAAATGAACTTGTTAACTTATGGAACCTGAACTATCCCTTAATTAATTAACATTTATTTTGTACTTTCATGAACTATATATTAGACTGGATATTTTGTAGACATTGTTGGTGGTTTCCTACTAATTTTTGTACTCACACCCTACTTGGGTCGTTGTTGGGTACCCGAGCAGATCTCTTGGTTGCAGGTCAGGACAAGGGAAATGGCCCTACACAAAGAAGATGAGTTGGGCTCGGGATGCCCATAGGGAAGTATCCAGACTTACATTCATAACCCATTTGGAGTTTATTTGTTTGCTTAATTTTGGGTTTCATTTACTTTTCACTCCTAGTATGACATAAAATTACTGTATTTGATTTGTGGTTTGTACCCATTTTTGGGAAATTCATGGTTATGCATGTTTATTGGTTATTCATATTGTTTCCGATATTTATATTGTGGTCTAGTATGGATTGCTCTGATAAAGAGGGTATAGTATCCCCATAGGACTTATTAGACCCTCAACACTAGTGGACAACCTCTAGCGTATGGGGAGGCGCGCTTGAGGTCATGTGATGACCCAGATCAGAGCACTGGTTTAGTGGATTCTAGGTCGGGGACATTATAAAATGGTATTAGAGGAGTTATTTTCTCTTTCTTACAATTTGTGGATGGTATACAAAAGATTAGGATAGTGTCGGGCCTTGGTAATGAGCTTGTGTTTGGGAGTAGCTAACCCATGTATGAGGGAAAACCCAAGTCACCCTAGGTGGGAATTTTTGTTCTTTATGTGTGTTGTTATAGTTGAATGATATTTCACCATTGGGTGATTCACATTTTGTGTGATTTGATTGATTTGTGATATTTTTCTCATGGCCGTCATTGCATGAGGTTGTGAATTCATGCATTATTTTAGGCACCTAAGGATATAGGTGGCATGCATCATTATAGGCACACACATGGGATGGGTCTGCGGGGCGTAGTTAGTAGAATTAATTTTAATTCTTTGATAAATATAAAGAAAATGACGCCTAATAATGGTAATGAAAGTGGGTGACTGAAAATAATGAAAATGAATAGTTAAGGAATATCATGTATAAAGAAATTTTGTGACCAGGGTTAAAATTTTAGGTTGTGATAAATTTTAAAGGTTGATTCAGTGTCTAAAAGAAAAATTATTACATAATTATGGTAAAATTGTTAATGTATTTTTTCTAAAGAAAGGTGTAAATGAATTAAAATTATTATTGTAATAAGTTGTGAAATGGTAAATGTGCCTAAGTGGGAAGGAATCGTGTAGTAAAAGAATAATTGGGTCAAAGAGGTGTTGAAAAAAGACTTGTGATTAAGTGAATTGGTTACCCCATGTTGACCATGACCACGGTAGGTATGGTAGGGGTAGTTTTTTATGTGTTATGATGACCATTGGGATAGAGCATAATGAGTGGGTTGTTAAGGTTGCTAGCGTGAGACCTTTTTCCATCTGTAGTTAAATCCTTTCGGTCATTCTTCAAAGCGTCGATTGAATTATTAGTTTAAAAATGAGAATGATTGAGTTCAATAGTGGGTATCCCTTTTGTTGTCAGTTAGACCCTTGTATGTGTGGGTTGGGGTAGTGAGAGTGCTCTAGATTGAGACTTTGGATTTGGATTATGAGACCTTGCCGGTAGTGATATGGCATATGTGGTGTGTTTAGGGAACCCTTGTTAGGGTTGTCGAATTTAGGTTGTGAGGTGTTGTTTGGAAATGTGAGTGAGGAAACTCTCATGGTTTGTGACCGTACGTAGTGCATGCTGGATCCTAAGGATGGTGCATGGGTCTTGGTGACCTTGTAAGTAGAGACCTTGCGAGTTGTGTCTTGAATACTGGAGAGGATGTTTTGCCCGTAGTACTAATGAATGTGTACACCTTTGTTGTGGAACCTAGAGTATATGTTGTTTGGTTCTCTAGGCATTGTGTGCATAAGAATGGGAGTGAGAGTTCCATTCATGAGCATTGCTTTTTCATATCATGATAAGTATGGTTTGGAGAGAGGACCAATAGATTCTTCTGGTTCTGACTCCATTCTAGGAGGTTGGTATCATTCAACCTTCAAGGTGACCTATGAGAGAGGTCAGATAGGGATTCTAGTGCTTTTGGGTGTTTGTCGCACATGTAGATGTTTTGGTGTTTGTTAGTGGGAATTAGAGTGTCCCATGGTGTAGGTTTGGCCTTGAGGGCTATGTGGGAAGGTTGATGGATGGTTCTGCCACACGAGTTGTGGTTATGTGTTGATAATCTCATAAAGTCAAGGGTGGACTCGTGGGAGGATAGCCCAATAATGTAGGTACCTCGGAATATGAAGCATGGGATATGCTTCAGAGGTGGTTTCAATGCATGTTGAGTACCACTTAGTTTAGTAAATGGTATAGTTGAGATCGGTCCCTTCGTAAGGGTATTCTAGTGTTTGTGATAAGAGGTATGGTTTTTTTAAGGGTTGTATAATATGAATTCCTGACTCACCTGTTTTGGTGAGGATTAATGGAGGTCTGTAAGTTGTTTTGAGAAGAAAAGACAAGGGTGGTTGCAGTGTGGTTATATACATTCGCTCGATAGTGACACTGTGATGAGGGTGGTCACATGGATGAACTTTTTTTAGGGATGGGTTGTTTTTTGGATGAGATGCAGAGGCCGTCTCAGGGATAATGATGTTGAATAACCAAGATACATGGTTAAGTAAGTAAGTAAACTATGCGCTATATGCAAGATGAGTTTCTTTTCTGAGATATTGTTGGGTGATTGGTGTGGTAGACCGTTGTGTGATGGTTGTTAGCTGGAATTGAGCGATGTGGTGGGAGTAGTGCCACATGAAACGTTTGTTTATGGATTATTGGTTATTTGGTCATGGAGTGGTGGTTAAACTTGTTCGGAAATCACACATGAGTGGTGGTGGTTAATTTTTGGTGATATGTGTTCAGTAGGGAGGCCTGAAATCCTTGACAGGTCATAGTGTCCCATAGTTCGACATCAGAAATGGATAATTTGGTGGTGGTGTTCTTTTATAACTTTTTAGATTACCTCATCTAGTGACGAGCATGCCCAACATCTTGACATCATCCTAGTTATTTTGAGAAGCTCTGGATCACACCAAGAGATAAGAAGGTGTTTAGTTTGATGAGGAACATCATGGGGTTTACACTCATGGAAATGGTATATTTGGATCTTGATTGTGGTATGTACACCCTCGATGGCTTGGGGTGAGGTCCTCGGGATGGACCAAATGGCGAAAAATTCCATGGGTGCTGTTTACAAGAGCTGAGAATGGTCAATGGGTGATGTTCATTTTCTTGTTGTGGGAAAAGGATGGATGGCCATGTATAGGTTTGGGGTTAGTCTTGTGTTTGAGTGTAAGAAGTGGTGGTTGGAATACCTCATGGTGAGCAATGGTAACGACACTCCTAAGGTGGGGAGTGATAAGTCAGTCCTGGATGTGAAGAAGAGAACATCGAGTCGGATTAGTGGCACCAGGGTGCTAGTGAGGAACCTATGAGGTGCATGTAGAGTTCCTCAGAGAGTCATGTGGACCTTGGACATGAGTTTTGATGAGCCAAATGTTGGCTCAAGCTCAGGGTGGTTCCAAGTGAAGCTTGTGATGTCTATGATGAGTCGTATAAGGGTGTGGTTGGATATGACAATAGGTTGTGGAAAGAGAATTTGGGGTCCTATAACTCCAATGAAGATTAGGGTTAGAATCGAGTAATTTTCCCTTGTGTGGTTTTAAAATTTTATGAAGTTGAGTGAACCTTGTCCATGTGATGTAGTGTCGTACCAAGGGTGAGTCCCAATGATGGTTTGGAGGGCGGTAATATCGTGACGATGGAGTTATACTAGAATTTGGGAAATGAACGCAGTGGGTGTGTTGGATTATAATGATAGGCTTCAAGTTAGTAAGCACCTTGTGAAGGTGAGTTAAAGGGGTAGCATAACATCAGTGGAAGGTGGGTGTTTTGGTACAATCTAGTCGGGTGTGGTCCAACCTGAGATGGTAAATTTGAATTGGTTTGGTGAGAGTGACCCACCTCCAGGTTCATATTGTAGTAGAAAGAGCCTTTTGAAATGAATTTGTACCTGATTGAGGTCAATATGATCTTAGTCCTTGGATGGATAGTTTAATAATTTCCTCCCAAATGGTTTTGATGGTGTGGTTGAATGCCAATATATGGTAATTCCCTATGGATTCTTGGGCACGGTGAGTTGGAACATGTTATCTAATGGGATAGTTGGATTGATTTTTGGAGTTCCTTAATCAATGGAGTAGGTTCCATGTAACTGTAAATAGTGGAGAGAACCATACAGGATAAATGTTTGGTTAATGATGTGATCATAGTTTTGGGTTGGAAGGACTCGAGTGGTCACTGTTCTGGTGAGTTGGCCCAGGTGGAGAGCTTTGGGATGGTTTAACTATTAGAGTATCTGAGAGTTTTGAGTTGTGTTCGGATATATAGTTTTGAAATGAAATCTTTAGGAAATGTTGTTGGAAGGATCATTTGTTTCCCTTCAAGTGATATCAGGTTTGGGTCACCGTTAGAGTTTGAAAAACAGATGAAAATGACGCCAAGTGATTTGGGTCATGAGTTGTGGAGAGGATCATGCCTATGGGGTTCCAATTGGTTCCTCCATAATGATGTGATGCTTGGAGAGAAGTTTTTGTGTGTTGTAAGTTGGGCGGCATTGCCTATGTTTTCTCTATGAAGTTCTAGTGGTTGGGTGTGGTTGGAAGTGACGCATCCTTGGGGGTGATAGTTTCTTGTTTTGGGTGGTGGTGAGGAAGTCTTGTGGGGAAAGTATATTCCCTTGATCTGCATCTAGTTTCCTTGTGATGAAACTAGATACATGGAGGATAGGAATGGATAGGCAGAAATAGTGGAATTAACTCTAGATCTATAAGCTTAGTGATGCTTGGTAGAGCGGCATGAGGACAATCCATGTAACGCCCCGACCCCAGTTAACCAGAGTCGGTACATTATTATATAACATTGGCATGATCACAAAAGATCAAGTCTCGAAAGATCGATTAGTTTAGTAGCCTTGGAAACAATAGATACATTCATAAAGTTTACATTACATCATAAAATGAAAACTACAACAACATAGTTTCCATAGTCCACACTCATATCCCCTCATACTATACCTGCAGGTCATTCATAAAATACTTCTTCACATCCTAGGAAAAATAAAACATAGAAAGGGGTGATCTCAGATGCCCAGTAAGGATAAAAATATAGCGGAAACTTTCATAAATAAGCATAAATATTTAAGGCAATGTATAACTAAAAAAAAGCCTTTTAAACTTGAACTTCAGTATAATATGGCAGAAATAAAATGAAATAATTCCATTTACTTATTCACATGGATATTCTACTAATAAAATAATCACATGAAATATCAATAACCACTTTCATAATGATGGAATGCATAATGCGAGGCTATCATAACCACGTAGCCAAGGCCTCGTTCCAATAATACAAATAAGATTTTGTCAAGGCCTCATTCCAAGACACTAGTTTTTATCATGAGACCTACCGATGCATCGAGGAGATATAGCGGGCTCCACCCATCACTTATTAAGTCCAATGTATTCCTCATATGAACAGGTTTAAACATAACATAAACATTCGTATTAAAACTAACATATGAAATATTAATACTTTATCCATAAACCATGAATGGTATAAAAATAACACATCCATAGTCAAACATATCACAAAACCTTCAATACAATATGGAAGTTTTGTATCATAATAAATCAACATCAAATAAACTTAAAATACATCAAAGGATGTTGACATAGATGAAATCAAAACTATTTGAGAGAAATATCTCTTTTTTTTAAATCATTTAAAAGTCACATAATTATAAAATAAAACATTTACTTTGAAAATATTCTTATAAGATTGTAAGGTAAGATTCTAAGATTTTACAATGGTGTAAAATAGTCGCACCCGTTGTATATGTTAAAAAAATACATTCTTACCTTAATTTGTCGAAAAGGTTAAAAAGGTCCTTGTTTGCAAAATGACGTAAATATTCCTTTATAAAATTATTATAAAAATTCAAAAAAATATATAAATGACTTTAACCCATATTTTTTAAAATATTAAGAATGTTTTGAAATATATTTTTAAGAAACATGGATGTGGTTGATAAAGAGGTCCGAGTAGATAATTACGTATAAACAACCTCGGATAATGAAGAGATTGTGAAATAAAGTCTTAACTTGTACTTTTCCTTGGTCGAGGGTAGGTTAAACTCCTGTATAATAGTTAAATCATTGTTATTAAATTATAAAATAATAATATACATTAATATGATATCATATATGATCTTTTAACATTGCTTTGTTAATAATATCTTAGTATTATTGTCGTTTCTGGTGTTTACTTACTCGTTATCTTTTATATGTTTTGTTACATAAGTCTTGTTTGTTATCCATAGGTTGTATCTTATTCATATCCAGAATGATATCAAGTCCTTAAAAATTATTTTTAATCATCAAATGAAATTATTCTTGAATGGATATGATGGGGAATGAATCTCATCGCGTTCGTGGAGACGGTAGTCTGTAAGTACGCACGAATGCTACTTCCATTTCATTTTCATTTTAAAATGAATCAAAACCAAATGATACATAGGTATATTATTATTCCATTATAATATAATATCTTATATATGTTACTTAAGTTTATTAACACCATCCTTTATACGTTCCATGTATGGTATGAACGAGTCATATCACTTTGAGGGGGCGATAGTCCGCACTTCCTCAAATGAAATTATCGTATATATATACAACATGAAATGAATAATGGAATGATATAAATAGAATTACAGAAGATTATATATAAAATAAATATCATTAATATCATATTTAATTATAGTTCCATCATAATGGATACCATGAGAGGTGGTAGGATATGATTGAACAATCATCGTTTCGTGAGGCGTTTGGTTGTCATCCATAGAAACATTATGTTCTTCACCCATTAGATGGAAGTGTGTGTAAGTGTAGTTAGAATAATTCTCATAACAATATACTAGTATATTGAGGATACTGGTGTTGTTACAAAAGATAATAATAAGAAAATTTTAGGGGTTGGAGAAGTAAAATAAAAGAAAAGAAGCTAAGAGAAATCGTTACCTTTAATTTGGGTAACTTCCTTTGGTTTGAACCAAAAAGGACTCTTAAAATGCCTTATTCCTAATGTAAGGATTCTATAAGGAGTATAGAGATGTAGGGAGCTTAATGGGGCAGAGTTTGGACGAGCCAAAAGGCGTGAGAGGTTTGAGGAATTGGTTAGAAGCGGTGTCCTTTTATAAGGGGGAGGAGGGGCTCTTTAGGAAAAACTTAAAGTATTATTTTATAATAAATTCATATTCGGTTTATAATGGATCCAAAGTAGCTTATTCAAAGTCTAAGGTAGGGATAGGTCGAAAAAAACTTAACCAATAGGTTTTAGACAGGTTTGGGTCACTTTATTAACCTTATCTTTTTGTTTTAACTCTTAGTTAATTAGTTTGACACTTACCATGTCACTTTGTATTTTTATATTATATAGTAAATAAACTTACTATATACTTCCAAGAGACCCCCAAGTGGTCCATTAATTATAAACCTATTATTATATAAGTCCTTTGGCTGAACCTTATATTTTTAGTAATAGAATATTAATTAATAATATAATATATTTTTTAAAAACTCTTTTATGTCAATTTTGACACTATTTAATAATTGATTTTTGATAAAGTCTTAACAACTTTACTAATTCGAACCAAATTCATTTAAGCAATCCTATCATGTCATGTTAACCAATAAAATTAATGTATGTAATAAAAAATTTCAAATTATATTTAATTTAACATTTATAATACCAATTATTTGATTCTTGAATTAATAAGGAAAATATTGCATCATTATTGTGTCATAAAAAAATTTAATTATTAAATGTCTAAAAATTATAAATAAAATAACATTATGTATGAAATATTTTTATATTTATAATGAATATTTATAGTCAAAAATAAAACATATATAACCCTATGTAAAAATTATTTTACAAAAAGATATATGCTTATGTCATTTTTGCATTTACTTTAACTTAATTAATATAAAGTGTCATTATCACTTACAAGTGGCTCCATGGGGTCCAAAAATCGACCCAAATATGCCAATGGTAGGAAATGTATCAAAAAATAGGGTTAGGAAACGTTTTAAGGTAATTTAGTATTATTATAATATTATTTTTTTACCCTTATTTACTGGATTTACCCTTTAACTGTGGAATATTTACCCAAGTAATTATTCAAAATGTCTAAAAAAAAGTTACCTATTTAAAAAATTTGGACCTCCTGATTCTAAATATGGAATTCATTTTTCTAAATTCAAAACACATAAGTGGCATAAATTAATTTAAAATTAATTCCCGTTGTCGAAACAAAAAGCGTGTTTTTAATAAATAATAACTATCAAAAGATTGACACTTTCTTATGTCCAGTTTAAATATGAAATTTTATCCAATGACCAAAATTGGATTAAATGGTAAAATTATAATCAAATTATACTTTAAAATAACTCAAATTCATAATTTATCACTATTAATTATTTCGATTAAAAAAGTTGTTTTTAATTAAAATTTAGTAATTTTCACTATTCATCAAAATATGAAATTTATCAGAAAAGTACCAAAATTTAACCCTAAGATAATTTTGATATTCTGAATCCAAAAATTAAGTTTTTTTTAACAAATTAAAAACATAAAATTTTCATTTATTAATTTAAAATTAATTCCCGCTGTCAAAACCAAAAGACGTATTTTTAAGAAATAATAACTATCAAAAGTTTGACACTTGTTTATGTCCAATTTTAAAGTGAAATTACTTACAATGACCATAATTGGATTAAATGATAAAAATATAATCTATTTATACTTCCAATCCATTAAAATCTATAATTTAACAATATAAATTATTTTGATTTAAAAAGTTGTTTTCAGTTAAAATATAGAATTTTTTACTATTCACCCAAATATGAAAGTTATCAGAAAAACATCAAAACTTTATAGAACTAAATTATTATGTACCAATTCTAAATAATAAGTTTATTTTGTCTATTTGAATATATAAAAGTTTCAAATATTGGATTTAAAAATGCTTCTCCATTAAAAGGCGGTAAAATTGCATTTTTTTGAATAATACTTCTTTTATCTGAAAAAAGTATTTGTACTTACATTATGTCTAAGAAACTCATTATATATATTATAAAATTATAAGGATTATATAAAGTTCAAAATTCAATTAATACTATTCATAACCTCTTTTGAACGGCTTGTTTGGTAAGTCATGGTACGTTAGAACTCGGTGTTGCGTGTAGTGCAAGTTATTGAATTATTTTGAAGAAATAACGTACTATGAAATCTTGGGGTGTTACATTCTTCCCTCCTTCAATAAATTTTGTCCTCTCAATTTGAAATTATTTTTCGAAAATAAAAGGTTGAAAATAGAAAATACCTTTGGGAAAACCCACATGGAAAATTAGGTTAAAAAAATTTAGTCTTAATAAGAGGAAAAGGGGAATGAAAGGGTCACCACCAAATTATGATCTCGATTAGAAGAACATTTGTGGAAATTAGAGACATATAATTGGAGGAAAAACGTAAATATTTATAAGTAGTGATTGAGTTCATCAATCATAAACAAGTGTAAAATTGAGGGCCTTAAATTCATCAATCTATGATTATTTAAAATACTATCGGTTCAACAAAACATATGGTATTAGGATAACACATTTTTTGTTTTAAGATCCCTTCACTAAATTTTAAGAATTAATTTCTTCATTGAATAAGAGAAGAAGAAAAATATATACTTGACAAGTAGAGTCTCATCCTTTAACTAAGTTCTACCACAAACTCATCTTTCACTATAAAAGATAATAGAACTTAAAAATAATATTCTATTTATCCTATTCGTATAGGGTTCAAAAAATGAATTTATAATTCATCTAGTAGAACCATTAAAAAAACTACATTATTTAATCCAGGACATCACATGGGTCAGTGGTAGGTGATACACCCTTGTCGCCCTTCGGTTGTGGGTTCAAGTCTCGCGGCCTTACCGGATGCGACGGGTTGCCGCCCGACCTCCGGGTTGTCCTTTTTATGGAAATCCAAAATTAATCTCAAACTAGACTTATCCAAAATACTTCTTTCCAAACTCACAGTCCAAAATTTATAAGGTAGTTAAACACAATGAAGATCCTTTTTTCCACGTAATAGCATGTGAACAGCTTTATCATGTATTCTTTTAAAACACTGCAACATCTTGAAATACTATAAAACCTTATTGATTACATTCATGATCCCTTATTACTTATAGAATACTAGATATACTCCTTCTATCCAAAAATGTTGTAATCTCCAACAATTATGGAATATAAAAATCATTAATCTATTTCAAGGTAGTCAAGAATATCCAATATAATTTATCCAAATCAATCATGTATTATTCCAAAATCACTACCTCGGTATCAGAACCATATTATGGTTTATCTTTCTCTCATCCATATATTTTCCAAAAATTTAACCTACTATTGAGTCACTTTTCTTTGTTCCAAACAATCTCAAGTCCTTAATGAAATAGTACTGCAGTACAATCCTTATATACTCCATAATTATTATAACCAGTACATTGTTGATAAAACACTCAAATGACATAATTCTCTAATAACAAAATAACAACTCTAATCATTACTCCTCATCTGTGGTAGTATCATAACTTGATTATTATCCAATAGCATTATTTGGGTCATACTCTGATGATTTGGACATTGGTTTGCGTAGTGTCCCAACTCCTTGCAGATGAAGCATTGTACATTTTAAACCTTTTTCTTACCCTTGCAGTTACGTACATGGTGTCCTTTTTCTCCACACTTATAACAAACTCTCATTCCTTTTAGGAAAGTTCCAGGGTGTTTTTTCCCACCGTTATCACATATGGTAAAATTCTTCTTTTCCCTCTTCCCTTTATCCATCTTTCTCTCTTCAATCCTTTTCTTCTCTTGTTTCCCTTCAAAGCCATAGGACTCGGAGAATTATTTACTTATCTTATTAACGCATGATACTATTTCTTCATATGTTGAGGATACATGGGAGACTGTTTCCCTTCTAAATGTTGGATTAATAATGTGAAAGATATGATCCTTCTTACTCTTTGGATCATACATATTTCTAGAGTTCACATTCCTTCTACTGGGTTTCATTTCTATACAATAGCATAAACTAGGTCAGTTTATGAATTGAAATGAATAATTCCAAACTTGTAAAATACCTAACGTAAATTGAACAGTTTATGGATATAATACATGATCATAAAAAAAATCTTTGAGTAAGTACATACTCATAATCCCTTCATAATGGTTTGTAAAGAAAATGAGAATTATCCTAAGCATATCCCTCGGGAGTGTCGTAACCAAGAGTGCATCAAAGCCTGTTGTCATGCACCAGTTCCCGTTCGAGTCTAGATCAAAGCGGTGTTTTTAGGTCTTACCCCTAGGTACATCTGTGCCAGAGCCACCTCTACCTACTCGTATCCAGACAGGGATGTATTTCTCGGAAAACTCACAAAATCTCTACAATACCAAAATTCCAGGAAGTTATTCTATACTAATCCTCAAAGTTCATCTTAGTTCTATGTTCTCTAATCAGAGTTTATCTAAATCTAGCTTCCAAGGTTTTTACTAAACTTTCTCTGATACCAACTGTAACGCCCCGACCCCAGTTACCCAGAGTCCATGCATTATTACATAACATTGGCATGATCACAAAAGATCAAGTCTCAAAAGATTGATTAGTTTAGTAGCCTTGGAAATACTGGATACATTCATAAAGTTTACATTACATCATAAAATGAAAACTACAACAATATAGTCTCCATAGTCCACACTCATAGCCCCTCATATTATCCCTGCAGGTCATTCATAAAATACTTCATCACATCCTGGGAAAAATAAAACATAGAAAGGGGTGAGCTCAGACGCCCAGTAAGGATAACAATATAGCGGAAACTTTCACAAATAAGCATAAACATTTAAGGCAATGTATAACTAAAACAAAATCCTTTTAAACTTGAACTTCATCATAATATGGCAGGAATAAAATGAAATAATTCCATTTACTTATTCACATGGATATTCTACTAATCTAATAATCACATGCAATATCAATAATCACTTTCATAAAGATGGAATGCATAATGCCAGACTATCATAACCACATAGCCAAGGCCTCGTGCCAAGACTAAAAATAAGATTTTGTTAAGGTCTCGTGCCAAGACACTAGTTTGTCTCATGATACCTACCGATGCATCGAGGATCTATAGCGGGCTCCACCCGTCACTTATTAAGTCCAATGCATTCCTCATATGAACAGGTTTAAACATAACATAAACATTCGTATTAAAACTAGCATACAAAATGTCAATACTTTCTCCATAAACCATGAATGGTATAAAAATAACACATCCACAGTCAAACATATCACAAAACCATCAATACAATATGGAAGTTTTGTATCATAATAAATCAACTTCAAATAAACTTAAAATCCCTCAAAGGATGTTGACATAGATGAAATCAAAACTATTTAAGAGAAATATCTATTTTTTTTCAAATCATTTAAAAGTCACATAATTATAAAATAAAACATTTACTTTGAAAATATTCTTATAATGTTGTAAGGTATGCTTTAAAGATTTTACAATGGGGGAAAATAGCCACACCCACCCTATAAGTTAAAAAAATACATTCTTACCTTAATTTGTCGAAAAGGTTAAAAAGGTCCTTGTTTGGAAAATGACGTAAATATTCCTTTATAAACTTATTATAAAAATTAAAACAATGGTATAAATGACTTTAACCCATATTATATAAAATAGTAAGAATTTTTTGAAATACATTTTTAAGAAACATGGATGTGGATGATAAAGAGGTCCCAGTAGATAATTACGTATAAACAACCTCGGATAATGAAGAGATTGTGAAATAAACTCGTACCTTGTACTTTTCCTTGGTCGAGGGTAGGTTAACCTACTGTATAATAGTTAAATCATTGTTATTAAATTATACAAGAATAATATACATTAATATGATATCATATATGATCTTTTAACATTGCTTTGTTAATAATATCTTAGTATTATCGTCGTTTCTGGTGTTAACTTACTCATTTTCTTTTTTATGTTTTGTTACATAAGTCACGTTTGTTATCCATAGGTTGTATATTATTCATATACATAATGATATAAAGTCATTAAAAATTATTTTTAATCATCAAATGAAATTAGTCTTTAATGGATACGATGGGGAATGAATCTCATCGCGTTCGTGGAGACGGTAGTCCGTACATACGCACGAACGCTACTTCCATTTCATTTTCATTTTAAAAGGAATAAAAACCAAATAATAAATAGGTATATTATTATTCTAGCATAATATAATATCTTATATATGTTACTTAAATTCATTAACACCATCCTTTATACGTTCCATTTATGGTATGAACGAGTCATATCACTTTGAGGGGGCGGTAGTCCGCACTTCCTCAAATGTAATTATCGTATATATATATACAACATGAAACGAATAATGGTATGATATAAAATGGAATTACATGAGATTATATATAAAATAAATTTCATTAATATCATATTTAATTGTAGTTCCATCATAATGGCCACCATGAGATGTGGTAAGAGATAATTGAACAATCATCGTTTCGTGAGGCGTTTGGTTTCCATCCACAGAAACATTATGTTCTTCACCCATTAGATGGAAGTGTGTGTAAGTGTAGTTAGAATACTTATCTTAAAAATATCCTAGTATATTGAGAATATGAGTGTTGTTACAAAAGAAAATAATAAGAAGAGTTTAGGGGTTGGAGAAGTAAAATAAAAGGAAAGAAGCTAAGAGAAATCGTTACCTTTAATTTGGGTAACTTCCTTTGGTTTGAACCAAAAAGGACTCTTGAAATGCCTGTTAACTAAGGTAAGTCTTATATGAGGAGGAGAGGGATGTAGGGAGCTTAATTGGGCAGAGTTTGGATGATCCAAAAGGCTTTAGAGGTGTGAGGAATTGGTTATAAGTGGTGTCCTTTTATAAGGGGTAGGAGGGGCTCTTTAGGAAAAACTTAAAGTATTATTTTATAATAAATTCATATTCGGTTTATAATAGCTCCAAAGTATATTATTAAAAGTCTAAGGTGGTTTAAGGTTTAAAAAAACTTAACCAATAGGTTTTAGAGATGTTTGGGTCACTTTATTAACCTTATATTTTTGTTTTAACTCTTAGTTAATTAGTTTGACACTTACCATGTCACTTTGTATTTTTATATTATATAGTAAATAAACTTACTATATACTTCCAAGAGACCCCCAAGTAGTCCATTAATGATAAACCTATTATTATATAAGTCATTTGGATGAAGCTTATATTTTTAGGAATAGAATATGAATTAATAATATAATATTTGTTTTAAAAACTCTTTTATGTCAATTTTAACACTATTTAATAATTGATTTTTTTAAAGTCTTAACAACTTTATTAATTCGAAAAAAAATCATTTAAGAAATAATATCATGTCATTTTAACCAATAAAATTAATGAATGTCGTCAAAAATTTCAAATTACATTTATTTTAACATTTATAATACCAATTATTTGATTCTTGAATTAATAAGGAAAATACTGCATCATTATTGTGTCATAAAATAATTTAATTATTAAATGTATAAAAATTATAAATAAAATGCCATTATGAATGAAATAGTTTTATCTTTATAATGAAAATTTATAGTCTAAAATCCAACATGTATAACCCGGTGTAAAAATTGTTTTTCTAAAAGATATATGCTTATGTCATTTTTACATTTACTTTAACTTAATTAATATAAAGTGTCATTATCACTTACAAGTGGCTCCATGGGGTCCCAAAATCGACCCAAAGATGTCCATGGTCGGTTATGTGTCAACCAATAGGGTTAGGACACATTTTAGGGTAATTTAGTATTATTATAATATTATTTTTTTACCCTTATTTACCGAATTTACCCTTTAACCATGGTAAATAGAATATTTACCCAAGTAATTATTCAAAATGTCTAAAAAATAAAAGTTACCTATTTACACAATTTAGACCTCATGATTCTAAATATGGAATCCATTTTTATAAATTCAAAATACAGAAGTGGAAAAAATTAATTTAAAATTAATTCCTGTTGTCGAAACAAAAAGCGTGTTTTTAACAAATGATAACTATCAAAAGATTGACACTTTATTATGTCCAGTTTAAATATGAAATTTTATCCAATGACCAACATTGGATTAAATGGTAAAATTATAATCTAATTATAATTTAAAATCACTCAAATGCATAATTTATCACTATTATTTATTTCGATTAAAAAAGTTGTTTTTAATTAAAATTTAGTAATTTTCACTATTCATCAAAATATGAAAGTTATCAGAAAAGTACCAAAATTTCACCCTAAGATAATTTTGATATTCCGAATCCAAAAATAAATTCTATTTTACCAAATTCAAAACATAAAAGTTTCATTTATTAATTTAAAATTAATTCCCGCTGTCAAAACCAAAAGGCGTATTTTTAAGAAATAATAACTATCAAAAGTTTGACACTTGTTTATGTCCAATTTTAAAGTGAAATTACTTACAATGAACATAATTGGATTAAATGGTAAAAATAAAATCTTTTTATACTTCCAAACCATTAAAATGTATAATTAAATAATATAAATTATTTTTATTTAAAAAGTTTTTTTCAGTTAAAATATAGAATTTTTCACTATTCACCCAAATATGAAAGTTATCAGAAAAACACCAAAACTTTATTGAACTAAATTCTTATGTACCTATTCTAAATAAGAAGTTTATTTTGTCAATTTTAATATATAAAAGTTTCAAATATTGGATTTAAAAAGGCTTCATCATTAAAAGGCGGTAAAATTGCATTTTTTGATAAATACTTATTTTATCTGAAAAAGTATTTGTACTTACATTATGTCTAAGAAACTCATTATATAGATTCTAAAATTATAAGGATTATATAAAGTTCAAAATTCAGTTAATACTATTTATAACCGCTTTTGAACGGCTTGTTTGGTAAGTCATGGTGCGCTAGAACTCAGTGTTGCATGTACTGCAAGTTATTGAATTATTTTGAAGAAATAACATACTATGAAATCTTGGGGTGTTACAATCCATTATAAGGTGGGGAGGTTGTAAGGTATTATATTTTCGTAAAGTATTTTTTTTGTTTATGTTTTTTCTTGGGCCTATTCTTTTTTGCTAGATAAGTGTTTCTCATGTCTTTGACAAGGCTCGGGGGTGTTCCAGAGGTTTGAGACATGAAAAAGGGGGGAAAGGGGATTTCTGGGCAATATGAATGGTTTGCGCATGATTTGGTAAACCGTGAAAGGGGTGACCATTCAGGAAGTAGCAATTTGCACAGTTTGCGCACGGTCGGGAAAACTATGTGAGAGAAGGGTGTGTGATCAGTATCCTCTCCATGGTTTGCACATGGTTTGGGAAACTGTGTGGGTAAACCGTGTGCCCTAGAAACTTTGATAAAATTACAAAATTTTTACTCCAGGATTTTAAAACCCAACTTGGTATTTTCCTCTGTTCCTCCCCTCTCAACCCTAGTGACGAACCAAGACCTTCAAGAGCTACCATGGATCAATATCCATCATTTCTATGCCATTTTGGATGTTATTGGTTGCGGATCAAAGCTCTGGGTAACTCTAATCCTCTCCATCCTTCTCTTTTTCAGATTAGGGTTTATAGTTTCTTCCATCTCCTTCTGAAAACCTAAAATATTCTTTTTCAAGTGAGATCTAGGTTGGGGATTTAGGGGGTTCTTGAATCCGGATCTAATTCCATGATTAATAGTGGTTCCAACAATAGATTCTAGGTAGGTGGTGGTTTTGTAGTTCCTTGAAATGTGTATTCTAGTTTTAAGAATCACTGCTTCCCGATGGTTTCCATTGGATTTATTTATGGAACTGGAAACTTCCAACAGTTATTTACCCAAAGAGTACCTACTTTCCAAAGGTATACATTCGTTAAGTTTGAATATCATGATACTTAAGAACGTACATTGGTCGAGAGGATGGCTGGTCAGACTCATCACACCCTTTTAAGGAGAATTATTGTCTACTCTGGGACTCTCTTTGTAAATTTAAGATATTTTTCGGAATCCTTATTAATTCACCAAGCATAACATAAGTTTCCCTTGTAATTCACAATCACTTATTAATATGTGTAAAATTTAGAATCATCAGTATGCATTCAAGGTTCTTCATTAATGGAAATATCTGTATGTATTCAGGGTTTTCCATCAATGGTATCCTCTAATATACTGCTTATATATTATTTTAATCATCATTTTTATTATACTGGTTTCTAAGCCACTTAGTGGGGCACTCTGGAATTTTATTTTCATCCAGGGAGATGAAGGTTTGGTTTGATTTTGGGATCATTCCCATAAGATGGGCTACCTATGTATCCTTGTAAAAGGAATCAAAACCCTTGTAGTTCGGTGCCACTAAATGGGACACATCATACCTTTTAAGTTCATGTGATAAGGACCTAGCCATACAGTTTAATGTCATGTGGTATGGACATCTAAGCGGAAGATGCTTACTCAATGTTTGGTGTGGGACTTATGTTGAAGAAGCCCAAATAACTTGGAAAGGATATGGGTTTCCAAGTAAGATTAGACCCTGTTGGGAATAAGGCCCAAGGAGAATAGGGTTGATTTGAAGTGTCGGGTTTGAACCTCAAGGAGGATTCCTATGTATCCCATGTGGATGAGAATCAAATCCCACTTAGTTATATAAGTCTCATAGGAGAGTATGGTCCTTTTAGATAAATCAGTTTCGGCTTACTTCCTGAAAAGGATGCCTGGGTGATTTGGGGGGTTTAACTTGGGGCTTATCCCTGATAAGGATGCCCAGATTAAGAGAATTAGGGTTGGATTCCTAAAGAGGATATCCAGTGAGCTCGGTCCCTAAGAGGGCTTCCTATGTATACTGGTTTGAATAGAAATCAAAGTTCTCGTAGTTCCTTCAATTGTGAAAACGTTGTGACCATGACAAATCTCTAAACCCATGTGAGGCATGCTCAGTGTAAGAAACAAGAGGATGTCAAAGATACAACAAATGAATTCACACTTACAAATTCTTCATCCCCCACTAGTGGAAGAGGTCACATTGACCGTGGAAGAGGGTGTGGTGATGAGGGAAGAGGGTGAGGCAACAAGCCTTCCCTCTGTTCTCTTCACATTGGACAAGGGTCCAATGGAAGGAATAAGGGATAGAGGTTAGGGGCTTACACCAAGATGGATTCCCATGGTGACAAATCCCAACTGGAGAGGGAAAGGGCAATGAAATTCCTTGTGCCCTTCTCCCCTTTGGTCTTTGGCACCGAAGAAGAGAGGAGGAGTAATTATGCTACCTCCTGCAAGAAAATCTAGGGGCTTACGCTAGGATGGTTACCCTAAAATTGATCATGGTAAGGGAGGGAGACTTCTCCTTTATTTTTCAAAAGAAAAGGAGGTATGAACCATACCTTCTCCTACTAGAGACCTGAGGTTCTGGGGCATCTCTTCGAGAAGGGAGAGGCCAGAAACCAACCCTCCTCCAAACCGAGAACTTCCCAAAAATATTTCTGGGAGAAAGGTCCATGTGACTGTGGATATATAAACCCACATACACTCCATGAATCTTATCCCCATTGTGAAACAAATGTGGGAAAACTCTGACTATGGATATACAAACCCAAAATAGGAGACACTTTGAGGTGCCTTTACCAAAGGTTTGATAAGTCATGAGGTTTTGGTGGAGTTCTCAACAAAATCCATTTTAGACAAGGGATCCAAGGGAGAAGAAGCCTTTCCATGAATGGATTTGATAAAGTCTTGATGGCTTGTAAACTGAAGAGAGTGAGTGAATCAAAGAGGGGCGCCCAATTAGGTAAGGGCACGCAAGTATGGGCACGCAAGTACACTTGGTTGACTTGATGTTCACTTAAGAGACGAACAACCTGTATGTTAATACTTGGGTGAGACCTTGCTCAAGCCTTCAAAAGTATTCACAGGTCATCCTAGAAGCGGGGCGCTCAAGTTCCTATGAGAGTAATGGGCGGCACACAAGTATTTCTGACTTAAGGAGGTTGGGCGCTTTAGGTGCGCAAGTGTTATGGTTTTCAAACACTAAAAGGACTTAAGTCCAATGATCCGCCCTTAAATCCTCTACTCAAGGTGTTGAAGAACTACCTTGAAAGTTTCGGAAGACTGGGGCGATGTACTAGGGCGACCAGAGCAGCAATTGGGATTCAAGGAAATTCATCATACAAATGAGGGCTACAAGGCTCTATTTATAGGCAAATAAGTGACCTTGGGCTAAATGAGTTGGTCCCACAAGTAGGTCACACGACATATGGGGGCACGCAAGTGGGTTGCGCACTATATGGGGGTGCGCAAGTGGGATGCGCACCGACAGAGTTTTGGCTAGACTAGGGCAAGAAAAAACTCATGCCTTTGAAAATATTGATTTTTATCCATGTATTTTAGGCTTTTTATTTCTAATGGATTCCCTTCGTCATATTTTTTAGACTCTTTGACATAATGGAGTGTTCACAAAATCCCCCCCTCAGAATTGGATCTTAAATGAGAAGAGGATCCTATACTAAGGTAAAGTAATGAAGGAGAAAGAAAAGAGCACTAGGGCAGGAAAGTATTGGAACTCAAGAAAACTTGGGCACACAAGTTTGCAATGTGTAAGATTTTTGGCACGTAGGGTGACATGTGTCGCTTATATATAATGGCTTCACTTTTGCGAAAAGTCTCGCAACTTCCGAATTTTCATCTCTCACCGTGCAAGTCTTCTTCTATTCATGTGCTTCTGTTTCATCGTACTTCTTCTATACATTTTTGAGTTGTGCACTGTAACACTCCAAGACTTCATACTATGTTATTTCTTCAAAGTAATTCAATAACTTTCACTACACGCAACACCGAGTTCTAGCGCACCATGACTTACCAAACAAGTCGTTCAAAAGTAGTTATGAATAGTATTAACTGAATTTTGAACTTTATATAATACTTATAATTTTAGAATCTATATTATGAGTTTCTTAGACATAATGTAAGAACAAATACATTTTTTTCAGATAAAAGAAGTATTTTTCAAAAAATGCAATTTTACCGCCTTTTAATGGCAAAGCCTTTTTAAATCCAATATTTGAAACTTTTATATATTCAATTTGAAAAAATAAACTTCTTCTTTAGAATCCAGACATAAGAATTTAGTTTCAATAAAGTTTTGGTGTTTTTCTGATAA
Source organism: Viscum album (assembly GCA_963277665.1). Lineage (NCBI taxonomy): Eukaryota > Viridiplantae > Streptophyta > Magnoliopsida > Santalales > Viscaceae > Viscum > Viscum album. The sequence continues at coordinate 2,106,422,645 of OY728122.1, read as the reverse complement.
CATTCATATTTGGGTGAATAGTGAAAAATACTATATTTTAACTAAAAACAACTTTTTTAATCAAAATAATTTATATTGTTAAATTATACATTTTAATGGTATGGAAGTATAAATAGATTATATTTTTAACATTTAATCCAATGATAGTCATTGTAAGTAATTTCACTTTGAAATTGGACATAAACAAGTGTCAAACTTTTGATAGTTATTATTTCTTAAAAATACGCATTTTCGTTTTAATAGCGGGAATTAATTGTAAATTAATAAATGAAACTTATATGTTTTTAATTTGGTAAAATAGACTTCATTATTGAATTTAGAATATCAAAATTAGATTATGGTAAACTTTTGGTATTTTTCTGAAAACTTTTAATTTTTGATGAATAGTGAAAAACATTGAGTTATAGTTTAAAACCGAATTTTTATTTAAATAATTATTTATTTTATTTAAATTTAATTTATTTCAAAATAGATAAATAATACCTATATAAGTTCAATTTAATTCATTGGAGTCATTTTATAATAATTTTAGATATATAAAAATTTTATTGAACTTTTCACCGTCTTTTACCCACCTCCTAGGAGAATTTACAAATTCACATAAAACATAATTTTACCACTTCTGTGAGTGGAATTTAGAAAATCCGAGAGACATGGTTAATATCAAGGAGTAAAATGTGGTTCAATAAGATAAAAATAATTTTTGGTGAATAGTAACTTTTGACTTATTTACCGCGGTTAAATGTAAATAGGGTAATTCAAGATAAAAAATATATTATAATAATACAAAATTACCTTAACACTTGTAATAACCTTATTTTATGAATCATGGCCGACCATGGGCATCCTTGGTTCGATTTTTGGACCCCATGGAGCCACTTGAGAGTGATAATGACTCTTTAGATTAATTAATTTAAAGTAAAGACAAAAATGACACAAACAAATATCCTTTAGTAAATTAATTTTTACATGGGGTTATATAAGTTATATTTTCGACTATAAATATTCATTGGAAAGATAAAAAGATTTACTAAATCATGATATTTTTTTATAATTTTTAGACATCAAATAAATTATGTTATTTATGACATAATGATGATGCAGTAATTACCTTATTAATGAAATATTAAAATAATTGATATTATAAATACCCAAATAAATATAATTTGGGACTTTTAATGAATTCCACGAATTTTATTGGTTAATATGACACGTTAGTATTGATTAAATAAATTTTATTTGAAAAAATAAAGTTATTAATACTTCAATAAAAATCAATTATTAAATAGTGTCAAAAATGACATAAAGGAGTTTTTAAAACAAACATTATATTATTAATTGATATAATATTCATAAAAATATAATTTTCGGCAAAATGACTTATATTATGATAGTTATGTAATTAATGAACCAATTGGGGTTCACTTGGTAGTTTATAGTAAGTTTATTAACCATATATTATAAAAATACAAAGAGACATGGTAAATGTCAAACTATTTAACTAAGAGTTAAATCTAAAATATAAGGTTAATAAAGTGACCCAAACCTGTATAAAACCAATTTGTTGAGTTTTTTTATACCTATACCCACCTTATAATTTTAATAATACACTTTGGAGCTATTATAAACCGAATATTATTTTATTATAAAATAATACTTTAAGTTTTTCTTAAAGAGCCCCTCCTCCCCCTTATAAAAGGACACCACTTATAACCAATTCATCACACCACTCAAGCCTTTTGGCCCATCCAACCTCTACCAAATTAATCTCCCCACATCCCTCTCCTCCTCCTATAATCCTTACCTTAGTCAGAAGGCACTTCAAGAGACATTTTTGGTTCAAACCAAAGGGAGTTACCCAAATTAAAGGTAACGATTTCTCTTAGCTTCTTTTCTTTTATTTTACTTCTCTAATCCCTAAAATCTTCTTATTCTTTTATTTTGTAACAAAACCAGTATCCTAAATATACTAGGATATTTTTATGAGAAGTATTCTAACTACAATTATACACACCTCCATCTAAAGGGTGAAGAACATAAAGTTTCTGTAGATGGCAACCAAACGCCTCACGAAATGATGATTGTTCAATTATCTCCTACCACCTCTCATGGTGGCCATTATGATGGAACTGTAATTAAATATTATATTAATGATATTTAATTTATATATAAGCTTACTTAATTCCATTTTATATTATACCATTATTCGTTTCATGTTGTACATATATACGATAATTTCATTTGAGGAAGTGCGGACTACTGCCCCCTTAAAGTGATATGACTCGTCCATACCATGCATGGAATGTATAAAGGATGGTGTTAATGAACTTAAGTAACATATATAAGATATTATATTATACTGGAATAATAATATACCTATGTATCATTTGGTTTTTATTCCTTTTAAAATTAAAATTGGAATGGAAGTAGCGTTCGTACGTACGTACGGATTACCGTCTCCACGAACGCGATGAGATTCATTTCCCCATCATATTAATTCAAGACTAATTCTCATTTTATGATTAAAATTAATGTTTAAGTACTTTATATCATTATGGATATGAATAAGATACAACCTATCCATAACAAACATGGCTTACGTAACAAAGAATATAAAGGAAAACGAATCAGTTAACACCCGAAACGACGATAATACTAAAATATTATTAACAAAGCAATATGAAAAGATCATATATGATATCATATATATATATATATATATATATATATTATTCTTGTATTATTAATAACAATGATTTAACTATTATGAAGGAGGTTAAACTACTCTCGACCAAAGGAAAAGTACAAGGTAAGGGGTTTTTATCTCACTCCTTATTCCTGTGAGATTCATGCCATATTGCCACTATTACCTTTTGTGCAGTGTATGTACTACCCATAATTGTATTATTTGTGTAATAAAATTTAATTTATGTGTATTTACATATTCATTGTATGATACCTCTTTCATGGGGTGTATGTTTCGTAAGTTACTAAATTGGTAAGGGTTAATTTCACAATCTCTTTATTATCTGAGGTTATTTTTACATAAGTATCTACTGGGACATATTTATTATCCATGTCCATGTTTTATGAAAGAGTTTTCAAAAGGATTACTTTAAGGGACTTTTTTTTACTAAAACATCATTTCAAATGTTTTAAATATTTATTCTTCTAAATCATTCTCATTAATGTCCATGTATTCAAAATGGTTTTTAAGGATTTATTTATATGGACATGAATGTTTTTTAAAATTTTAATTCCTTTAAAAAGTTTCAAAGTGGTATGGGACACTTTGATTCAAAAATGTCTTTAAATGAATTCCTTTTTAAATTGTGATACTTTTAAATGTTTTCAAGCAAAAGGGGTATTTCTCTCAATGAGTTTTACAAATCATTTTCACCTATGTCAAAATCCTTTAATAGATTTTAAACTTGTTTTGAAGTTGATTTATCATGATACAAAAATTACATATCGTATTGAAGGTTTTGTGATATGTTTTATTGTGGATGTGTTATTTTTATACTATTCATGGTTTATGGGTAAAGTATTGACATTTCTTATGCTAGTTTTAATACGAATGATTATGTTATGTTTAAACCTTTTCATATGAGGAATGCATTGGACTTAGTAAGTGATGGGTGGATCCCACTATAGCTCCTTGATGCATCGGTAGGTATCATGAGACAAACTAGTGTCTTGGCACAAGTCCTTGACAAAATCTTATTTGTAGTCTTGGCACGAGCCCTTGAATATGTGGTAATGATAGTCTGGCATTATGCATTCCATCATTATGAAAGTCGTTAGTGATATTGCATGCAATTATTCAACTAGTAGAATATACATTTGAATAAGTAAATGGCATTATTTTATTTTATTTTTGCCATATTATGTTGAAGTTAAAGTTTAAAAGTATTTTTTTTTAGTTAAACATTACCTTAAATGTTTTCGATTATTTATTAAATTTTCCACTATATTGTTATCCTTACTGAGCATCTGAGCTCACCCATTTCAATGTTTTATTTTTCCCAGGATTCCAAGAAGTGAATTGTGATTGATATACAGGGTTAATACAAGGGAATAATGGCATTTATAAAGGATTATTTATGTCGGTTTTTATGTTATAAAGTGTAATGTAACATTCATGTATGTAATCTATTTTACAAGACTGATAAACTGATCGGTCCTTCGGGACTTGATTCCTTGTAATCATGCCAATGTATTAAAATAATGCACCAACTCTGGGTAACTGGGGTCGGGGAATTATAGTTGGTATCAGAGGAAGTTTAGCAACAACCTTGGAAACTAGATTTAGATAAACTCTGATTAGAGCACATAGCCCTAACATATGCATTGAGGATTGGTATAGAAGAACTTCCTAGAATTTTGGTATTGTAGAGATTTTGTGAGTTTTCCGAGAAATATATCCTTTTCTGGATACGAGCAGGTGGAGGTGGATCTGGCATAGATGTACCTAGGGTTAAAACCCGAAAACACCTCTTTGAGCTAGACTCGAATGGGAACTGGTGGACGACAATGAGCCTTGCTACACTCTTGGTTACGACACTCCTATGGGATATGCTTATGATAATTCTCATTTTCTTTACAAATCATTATGAAGGGTTTATGAGTATATAATTCCTCAATGAAAACATCTTTATGATTATGGAATATATCCATAAACCATTCAATTTACGTTAGGTATTTTACTAGTTTGGAATTATTCATTGCAATTCATAAACTGACTTAGTTTATGCTATTGTATAGAAATGGCACCCAGTAGAAGGAATGTGAACTCCAGCAATACGTATGATCCAAAGAGTAAGAAGGATCATATCTTTCACAGTATTAAGACAACATTTAGAAGGTAAATAGTCTCCCATGTATGCTCAACATATGAAGAAATAGTATCATGTGTTAATAAGTTAAGAAAATAATTCTCTGAGTCCTATGGATTTGAAGGGAAGCAAGAGAAGAAAAGGATGGAAGAGATAAAGATGGATAAATGGAAGAGGGAAAAGAAGAATTTTCCCATATGTGATAACTGTGGAAAGAAACACCCTGGAACTTGCATGAAGGGAATGAGAGTTTGTTTAAGTGTAGAGAAAAAGGACACCAAGTGCGTGACTACAAGGGTAAGAAAAAGGTTTCAAATGAACAATGCTTCATCTGCAAGGAGTTGGGACACTAAGAGAACTGATTATTGGATAATAATAAAGTTATGATACTACCACAGATAAGGATGAATGATTAGAGTTCTTTTATTGTTATTAGAGAATTATTTTATTTGAGTATTGTATCAACAATGTACTGGTTATAATAATTATGGAGTATATAAAGATTGTACTACAGTACTATTTCATTAAGGACTTGAGATTGTGTGGAACAAAGGAAAGTGACTCAATAACAGGTTAAATTTTTGGAAGATATATGGTTGAGAGAAAGATAAACCATAATATGGTTCTGATACCGAGGTAGTGATTTTGGAATAATACATGATTGATTTGGATAAATTATATTGGATATTCTTGACTACCTTGAAACTGATTAATGATTTGTATATTCCATCATTATTAGAGTTTACAACATTTTTGGATAGAAGGAGTATATCTAGTATTCTATAAGTAATAAAGGATCATGGATGTAATCAATAAGGTTTTATGGTATTTCAGTATGTTGTAGTGTTTTAAAAGAATACATGATAAAGGTGTTCACATGCTATTACGTGGAAAAAAGGCTCTTCATTGTTTTTACCTACCTTATAAATATTATATTGTGAGTTTGGAAAGAAGTATTTTGGATAAGTATAGTTTGAGATTATTTTTGGATTTCCATAAAAAGGACAACCTGGAGGTCGGGCGGCAACCCATCACGTCCGGTAAGGCCGCGAGACTTGAACCCACAACTGAAGGGCAACAAGGGTGTATCACCTACCACTGACCCATGTGATGTCCTGGATTGAATAATGTAGTTTTTTTAATGGTTCTTATAGATGAATTATAAATTCATTTTTTTAACCCTATACAAATAGGATAAATAGAATATTATTTTTAAGTTCTATTATCTTTTAGAGTGAAGGATGATTTTGTGATAGAACTTAGTTAAAGGATAGGACTCTACTTGTTAAGTATATATTTTTCTTCTTCTATTATTCAATGAAGAAATTAATTCTTATACTTTAGTGAAGGGATCTTAAAACAAAAAATGTGTTATCCTAATACCATATTTTTTGTTGAACCGATGGTGTTTTAAATCACCATATATTGATGAATTTAAGGCCCTCAATTTTACACTTGTTTGTGATTGATAACCTCAATCAATACCTATAAATATTTACGTTTTTCATCCAATTATATGTATCTCATTTCCACTAAATTTCTCCTAATCGAGATCATAATTTGGTGGTGACCCTTTCATTTCCCTTTTCCTCTTATTAAGACTAAATTTTATTAACCTAATTTCCGATGTGGGTTTTCCCAAAGGTATTTTCTATTTGCAACCTTTTATTTTCAAAAAATAGTTTCAAATTTAGAGGACTTAATTTATTGAAGGAGGTAAGAATTTAACACCCTAATATTTCATAGTACGTTATTTCTTCAAAGTAATTCAATAACTTTCACTAGACGCAACACCGAGTTCTAGCGCACCATGACTTACCAAACAAGCCATTCAAAAGCAGTTATGAATAGTATTAACTGAATTTTGAACTTTATATAATCCTTGTAATTTTAGAATCCATATTATGAGTTTCTTAGACATAATGTAAGAATAAATATATATTTTTCAGATAAAAGAAGTATTTTTCAAAAAATGCAATTTTACTACCTTTTAATGGCGAAGCCTTTTTAAATCCAATATTTGAAACTTTTATATATTCAATTTTACAAAATGAACTTCTTCTTTAGAATCGGTACATAAGAATTTGATTTCAATAAAGTTTTGGTGTTTTTCTGATAACTTTCATATTTGGGTGAATAGTGAAAAATACTATATTTTAACTGAAAAAACTTTTTTAATCAAAATAATTTATATTGTTAAATTATAAATTTTAATGGTATGTAAGTATAAATAGATTATATTTTTACCATTTAATCTAATTATGGTCATTGTATGTAATTTCACTTTGAAATTGGACATAAACAAGTGTCAAACGTTTGATAGTTATTATTTCTTAAAAATGTGCCTTTTGGTTTTAATAGCGGAAATTAATTTTAAATTAATGAATGAAACTTCTATGTTTTGAATTTGGTAAAATATACTTCATTATTTAATTTTGAATATCAAAATTATCTTATGGTAAATTTTTGGTATTTTTCTGAAAACTTTTAATTTTTGATGAATAGTGAAAAACACTGAGTTATAGTTTAAAACAGAATTTTTATTTAAATAATTATTTATTTTATTTAAATTTATTTTATGTCAAAATATATATATAATACCTATATAATTTCAATTTAATTCATTGGAGTCCGTTTATAATAATTTTAGATATATAAAATTTTATTGAACTTTTCAGCGTCTTTTACCCACCTCCTAGGAGAATTTGCAAATTCACATTAAACTTAATTTTACCGCTTTAGTGAGTGGAATTTCAAAAATACTAGAGACACGATTAATATCAAGGAGTAAAATTTGGTTCAATAAGATAAAAATAATTTTTTCTGAATAGTAACTTTTGACTTTTATTTACCGCGGTTAAAGGTAAATAGGGTAATTTAAGATAAAAAGTATATTATAATAACAAAAAATTACCTTAACAATTGTCCTAACCTTATTATATTATTCATGGCCGACCATTTTCATCCTTGGGTCGATTTTGGGACCCCATGGAGCCACTTGAGAGTTATAATGACTCTTTAGATTAATTAATTTAAAGTAAAGACAAAAATGACACAAACAAATATCTTTTAGTAAATTAATTTTTACATGGGGTTATATAAGTTATATTTTCGACTATAAATCTTCATTTGAAATCTAAAAAGAGTTCCTACATCATGGTGTTTTTTTTATAATTTTTATACATCAAATAAACTAAGTTATGTATGACATAATGATGATGTAGTAATTACCTTATTAATGAAATATTGAAATAATTGATATTATAAATACTCAAATAAATATAATTTGGGACTTTTAATGAATTCCAAGAATTTTATTGGTTAATATGACATGTTATGATTTATTAAATAATTTTTTTCCGAATTAATAAAGTTATTAAGACTTAAACAAAAAAAAATTATTAAATAGTGTCAAAAATGACATAAAGGAGTTTTTAAAACAAATATTATATTATTAATTGATATAATATTCCTAAAAATCTAATGTTCAGCCAAAGGACTTATATGATGATAATTATGTCATTAATTAACCACTTGGGTTTCTCTTGGTAGTTTATAGTAAGTTTATTAACCATATAATATAAAAATACAAAGAGACATGGTAAATGTCAAACTATTTAACTAAGAGTTAAATCTAAAATATAAGGTTAATAAAGTGACCCAAACCTGTTTAAAACCTATTGGTTGAGTTGTTTTCGACCTATCCCCACCTTAGACTTTGAATAATATACTTTAGAGCCATTATAAATCGAATATTATTTTATTATAAAATAATACTTTAAGTTATTCCTAAAGAGCCCCTCCACTTCTAACCAATTCCTCACACCTCTCAAGACTTTTTCATCATCCAAAATCTGCTCAATTAATCTACCTACATCCCTATCCTCCTCCTAGAATCCTTACCTTAGGCAGAAGTTACTTCAAGAGTCATTTTTTGTTCAAACCAAAGGGAGTTACCCAAATTAAAGGTAACGATTTCTCTTAGCTTCTTTTATTTTTTTTTACTTCTCCAATCCCTAAACTCTTATTATTCTTTTCTTTTGTAACAAAACTAGTATCCTAAATATACTAGGATATTTGTATGAGATGTATTCGAACTAAACTTACACACGCCTCTATCTAATGGGTGAAGAACATAATGTTTCTATGGATGCAAACCAAACGCCTCACGAAACGATGATTGTTCAATTATCTCCTACCACCTCTCATGGTGGCCATTATGATGGAATTGTAATTAAATATGATATTAATTTTATTTATTTTATATATAATCTTATTTAATTCCATTTTATATCATACCATTATTCATTTCATGTTGTATATATATACGATAATTTCATTTGAGGAAGTGCGGACTACCGCCCCCTCAAAGTGATATGACTCATTCATACCATACATGGAATGTATAAAGGATGGTGTTAATGAAATTAAGTAACATATATAAGATATTATATTATACTGGAATAATAATATACCTATGTATCATTTGTTTTTTATTCCTTTTAAAATGAAAAATGAAATGGAAGTAGCGTTCGTACGTACGTACGGATTACCATCTCCACGAACGCGATGAGATTCATTTCCCCATAATATCCATTCAAGACTAATTATCATTTGATGATTAAAATTAATGTGTAAAGAATTAATATAATTCTGTATATGAATAAGATACAACCTATCCATAACAAACATGGCTTACGTAACAAAGCATATAAAGGAAAACGAATCAGCTAACACCCGAAACGATGATAATACTATAATATTATTAACAAAGAAATATTAAAAGATCATATATGATATCATATTTATATATATGATTCTTTTATAATTTAATAACAATGATTTAACTATTATACAGGAGGTTAAACTACCCTCTACCAATGTAAAAGTACAAGGTAAGGGGTTTTCATATCACTCCTTATTCCCGTGAGATTCATGTCATATTGACACTATTACCTTTTGTGTGGTGTATGAACTGCCCATAATTGAATTATTTGTGTAATAAAATTTAATTTATTTGTATTTACATATTCATTGTATGATACCTCTTTCATGGGGTGTATGTTTCATAAGTTACTAAATTGGTAAGGGTTAATTTCACAATTTCTTTATTATCTGAGGTTGTTTTTACGTAAGTGTCTACTGGGACATATTTATTATCCAAGTCCATGTTTTATGAAAGAGTTTTCAAAGGGATTATTTTAAGGGAATTTTTTTTACTAAAACATCATTTCAAATTTTTTAAATATTTATTCTTCTAAATCTTTCTCATTAATGTCCATGTCTTTAAAATGGTTTTTAAGGATTTATTTATATGGACATGAATGTTTTTTAAAATGATAATTCATTTCAAAAGTTTCAAAGTGGTATGGGAAACTTTGATTCATAAATGTCTTTAAATGTATTCCTTTTTAAATTGTGAGACTTTTAAATGTTTTCAAGAAAAAGGGGTATTTCTCTCAAAGAGTTTTACAAATCATTTTCATCTATGTCAAAATCCTTATGGATTTTAAACTTGTATTGAAGTTGATTTATCATGATACAAATATTCCATATCGTATTGAAGGTTTTGTGATATGTTTGACTATGGATGTGTTATTTTTATACCATTCATGGTTTATGGTTAATGTATTGACATTTTTTATGCTAGTTTTAATACGAATGTTTATGTTATGTTTAAACCTTTTCATATGAGGAATGCATTGGACTTAGTATGTGATGGGTGGAGCCCGCTATAGCTCCTCTATGAATCGGTAGGTCTCATGAGAAAAATTAGTGTCTTGGCACAAGTCCTTGACAAAATCTTATTTGTAGTCTTGGCACGAGGCCTTGACTATGTGGTTATGATAGTCTGGCATTATGCATTCCATCATTATGAAAGTGGTTAGTGATATTGCATGCGATTATTTGACTAGTAGAATATCCATGTGAATAAGTAAATAGAATTATTTTATTTTATTTTTTCCATATTATGTTGAAGTTAAAGTTTAAAAGGATTTTGTTTTAGTTATACATTGCCTTAAATGTTTATGATTATTTATTAAAGTTTCTGCTATATTGTTATCCTTACTGAGCATCTGAGCTCACCCCTTTCTATGTTTTATTTTTTCCAGGATTCCAAGAAGTGTATTGTGATTAATATGCAGGGTTAAGCCAAGGGAATAATGGCATTCATAAAATATTATTTATGTTGTTTTGTATGTTATAAAGTGTAATGTAACTGATAAAACACTATTTTATTGAATATTTTATTGATAATAAATGATATAATTTCCTCACATTGTGTTAAACATGTTTATTTATAAAATATTTGGGATTTGATCATTCATTTGAAAATTTGGTGAAAATTCCAGTTTTACCCTTAATAGTACACTGTAGTATTTCGAAGATAAATATTTTTATATTTATTATTTGAATTTGAAATTTTGTAACAGTGTTCCTAACTTAATTATCTACAACTGTTATTCAGGACACTAGAGCTAAATAGTTCATTTGGTTGTTGAAATTGGGCCATGAAGTCAAAGTTGGGCTGGGCTCGCCAGAATGGAGAAGGTTATGTATTTGGGCCATATCCTCTACATACGGGCTTGGATTGAGCCCAAATTTTGAGGAAAGCTCGGAGATATGATGTGGCACAAATCATCCTTCTGGAAGGCCGGTCAATTCACGCGTTTTGGAGGTCAAATTGGCGGTGAAAGTGGGAATAAAATATTTAGCCGAGATTTTCATTTCACACTTAAAAAGTTATGTATCCCTAGCCCTCACAAACTCTATTTAAAGGGGGTTTTAACTCTTTGAGAGGTCTGGTCGAGGCTTTGGGAAGGTGTGGCCGAAAGGGTGTCTCTTGGGAGCTCCTCACAACTCTTGGAAGAAGTAAGCCTTTGTGCAAACCTCTCTTCCAAAAAGGCTCTCCTCTCTCACCTCTTCTTTGTATTTCTTTTCTTTCATGTTTGTTTCTTGAATTTTTCTTCAAATAATATTCTGTGTTCATCCCTCTTCTTCTTATCTTAATCTTCTTAATTGGGTTGGAATAAAGAGTGGAGACAAGATTGGGTTCTACCCTTTCAATCCGTTGCTTATGCAAAACGTCTCCACGATGACTACACCACCCATGGAAGAGTAGTTCTTTTTAGTAATCGATCGACCTCTATCCTTATTCATTCATTTATTTTGAATCAATGAGCTACTGTAATTCACATATTATGATCTATTAATTGAGTTTTTAATTTAAATGAAACTAATCATGCAATTGAATAGTTAACACAAAACACGCGAGGTCGGGAATTGTGTGAACTGTGAGAGCGCAACCTTAACCGGTAATTCAAAACCACATGGGATCAATTTGTAGAGTTCAAATATAATCCCTAAACTCAATTAATCCTCATTTACAGAGTGGTTATGTGCCTTAATTTACCACTGACCATAAGCTAATTTTAGAACATCAATCAAAGCAGGGTGTTGCGATTGCATGTTCCGAAGTTAGCCTAAGGTTAAAATTCACTTCAATCTTCGTGGTAAAGTTAATTCTCGTAGGGTTCGGGATTTAACAAATTAAGGGATCATAATTAAGTGAATATTAATTTAAATGATAATGATTAATAAATGATTGAAGAGGTAGAGTTAGATCGATTACGTCTTTTAAATATTGTCTAAATAAACATCTTCTTGTTGTGTCATTCTAATCGAAAATTCATTTCAAAATTAAAAACAAAAAAAATGCAATCTTCTTCCAGCAAACTTCTTCTAGATTCATAAACTATAAACAACCACCCCCATCCTTTCAAGTAGTGTTTTTATTCTCTTTTATTTTACTTCTATAATACCTCTAAAAATTGTTTTAATTCACTTCCTCCTTTGAGAGACGACCTTGGTCAGCCACTCTGCTGCACCTAAGTACCCCAAATCACATTAATCATTTGAGGGCGCCCACGACAACGCTCTTTCAAATTGGCGCCGTTGCCGGGGATGCAAGTAATTATTTCAACCAATTAGAGGTATTTATTTTAATTTAGATTTTATTCTCTTCCTCTCTTCTTTCTTCCTTCTTTACCCAATCTGATTTTTCTTCTTCTTCTTTTATTTTCTTCTACTTCTTTTTGGACCATCAACTCAAACTTCTCATTTTTATTTTACTATGGTCCACTTTCTTTATTTTCATTTTTATTTGATCTATGACACGAACTAATCCCGAAGATCTCTTAGATCTTGACCCTGAGATTGAACGCAGCCTTAGGGCACGAATCAGACATTCTCAGTCTACGGGAAGTTTCAACATTCAACCAGTTGGAGAATTACTCCAATATCAGAATATTGAAATTGGAAGCAATTCAAATTCAATCATAAAACAAGAACCAATGGCTGGAAACAATGGAAATGAACTTAATAGAACCATTCGAGAATTGGCTGCACCTGATATTAACTATCAACCAAATTGTATTGCATACCCAAATCTCGAATCGGACTTTGAACTGAAATCTGGGTTAATTCACTTACTTCCAAAGTTTCATGGCCTCTCTGGTGAGGATCCTAATAAACATTTGAAAGAATTTAATGTGGTTTTCTCAACCCTAAAACCTAGAAATGTCTCTGAAGATCAAATCAAACTAAGAGCATTCCCATTCTCACTTGATGGAGCTGCGAAAGATTGGATGTATTATTTACAACCCGAAGATGTAACTTGTTGGAACGATTTGAAACGTCTTTTCTTGCAGAGATTTTTTCCAGCATCAAGGACCACATCCATTCGAAAGGAGATATCAGGGATCAAGCAAGCCCAAGGGGAGTCAATGTATGAGTACTGGGAGAGATTCAAGAAGTTGTGTGCAAGCTGCCCACATCACCAAATCAGTGAGCAACTCCTCATCCAATACTTATACGAAGGACTCACACCCATGGAGAGGAGCATGGTAGATGCTGCGGCTGGAGGAGCATTGGTGGACAAGACACCAGTAGCTGCGCGTGCGTTGATTGACAAGATGGCCCAAAACTCCCAACAATTCGGTGATAGAGGTACACCACATGTTCGAGGAGTACATCAAGTAAGTCCTTCTTCTCTTGAAAGTCATTTGATTGATACTAAGTTAGAAGAATTGACAACTATGGTGAGGCAGATTTCATTGGATCAAAAGACATCCCAACCCCCTCCTTCAAGGCCTTGTGGTATTTGCACTGAGACAAGCCACCCAACTGACTGTTGCCCACAACTCCAAGAAACAGAAGATTGTGCAGCAGTGTTCCCTGGGAGACCATTTCAGCAGCAACAACAACAACCATATCCCCAAAAGAAGTTTGATCCAACATACAACCAAGGGTGGAAAGATCTAGCGGACATGAGGTATGGATCTGGACAACAACAAAGGCCCCATTTTCAACCAAACTTCCAGCAGCCTCCACCTTACCAACAGGGTTTCCAACAACCCCAAAGGAGATTCGAAGCTCAAACATCAACGAGTCAGCAACAAGGGAATATCCAACACAAGGTAGACTCTAACACTGATGATCTTTTGAAACAAATTGTTCTTAATCAACAGAATGAGCTGAAGAGTCAAGGTTCGGAGCTGAGAGAGTTGAAGACTCAAATGAGTCAGATTGCCACCGCCCTCCATGAACTTGTGAGTAAGAATTCTGGAAATCTACCTTCCCAACCCACTCCAAATCCAAAGGGGAATGTTAGTGCCATCACATTGAGAAGTGGAAAGCAAATGAACGATACATCTGCACCTACCATTCCACCAGGATTCACCTCAACTTCAGAGAAGCCGCATTCCATACCAACTGATGAGCAATCCAAGGAGAAAGATAAAGGTAAGAAAAAGATTGATGATGTTCCTCCTAAACCCCTTCCTTTTCCAAACAGGGTTGTTCAAACCAAGAAGATGGCTGAAGAAGCAATGCAAAAGGAGGTTTTGGACACATTCAAGCGTGTGGAGATCAACATTCCTCTACTTGAAGCCATTAAGCAAATCCCAAGGTATGCCAAATTCTTAAAAGAACTCTGCACCAATCGAAGAGGGCTCAAGGGGAATGAGAGGATCAACCTTGGAAGGAATGTCTCGGCACTCATTACACCAACTCTAGCAATGCCAACAAAGTGCAAGGATCCTGGGACATTCACCATCCCATGTACCATAGGGGAGTTGCACTTCTCTGATGCTCTTTGTGATTTAGGAGCTTCAATAAATGTGATGCCTCACTCTGTATTCTCTTCCTTACAGGTTGGTGAGTTGAAGCCAACAAGAGTAGTGGTGCAATTGGCGAATAGAGTTACGGCATATCCAGCGGGAGTTCTTGAGGATGTACTTGTCCGGGTAAGAGACATGATCTTTCCAGCAGACTTCTATGTGCTTAACATGGAGGATGATCAGGTAAGTTCTCATTCCCCCATTATCCTAGGTAGACCCTTCCTCAAAACTGCAAAAACTATCATAAATGTCAATGAGGGTACACTTTCCATGGAGTTTGGAGATAAAGTTGTGATATTTAATGTTATGGATTCCATGAAGTACCCCTCAGAGGACCATTCTGCTTTTGTTATCTCCCATTTTGAACCACAAAATAAAAACTCCATAGAATTTGATTGTCCTATGCTTAGGGAGATTATGAGTATTGGTTCTAGTTTGATGTCTAAGAATACTTCTACACCCATTTTTAAGGAACAATACTCTCTAAGATTTGATTTTGAAATGGAATCATATTCTGATTTTGATCATGTGAACTCTGATTATGACATGGCTATTGAGTATGCTGATGGATTTGGTGCTTTATTCTCTGATTGTGATTATTTTTATTCTGATACTGATGTTCATTGTGCAGATATGTCTGTTGCATCAATTTCTCCATCCATACATCACCCACCTACATTGGAACTCAAGCCATTGCCCCCAAATCTCAAATATGCATACTTGCTCAGTGGTGATAGATTACCTGTCATAATTGCTAACAATCTCTCTTTTGAACATGAAGAAAAACTTTTGAATCTTTTGAGAGATAACATTAGGGCAATTGGTTGGACATTGGCAGACATATCAGGTATTAGCCCCTCCATTTGTATGCATAGGATTCTCTTGGAGGATGGGGCTAAACCGGTGAGACAGCCACAAAGGAGACTTAATCCCACCCTCCTAGAATTTGTTAAGAAAGAAGTTGAAAAATTACTTGAGGCGGGTATCATTTACCCTATTTCTGACTCACAATGGGTTAGCCCTGTTCAGGTTGTACCAAAGAAAACTGGTTTCACTGTTATAAAAAATGAAAATGATGAGTTAGTTCCTGTGAGAGTACAAAACAGTTGGCAAGTGTGTATCGATTATAGGAAACTAAATCAATCCACTCATAAGGACCATTTCCCACTTCCATTCATTGACCAGATGCTTGAGAGACTAGCTGGGAAGACACACTATTGTTTTTTGGATGGATTTTCTGGCTATTTTCAGGTTCCCATTGCAGCAGAGGACCAGGAGAAGACAACATTCACCTGCCCATTCGGTACCTTTGCTTACCGGAGGATGCCATTTGGACTTTGCAACGCCCCAGGTACCTTCCAGATATGCATGGTGAGTATTTTCTCAGATTTCATTGAGACCTGTATGGATGTATTTATGGATGATTTTACAGTTTATGGGTCCTCATTTTATGAATGTCTCTCTAGTTTGGGTGATGTGTTGCATCGTTGTATTGAGAAGAATCTGGTCTTAAATTTTGAAAAATGTCATTTCATGGTCGAAAAGGGAATTGTCTTAGGTCATATAGTCTCACAACATGGAATTGAAGTTGATAAATCTAAGGTAGAAATTATTTCATCCCTCCCATATCCTACATGTGTGCGTGATGTTTGATCATTCCTTGGGCATGCTGGATTTTATCGACGCTTCATCAGAGATTTTAGTAAGATCGCTCTACCCTTATCTCGATTGCTTCAAAAAGATATTGACTTCAATTTTGATGATTCATGTAGGGTATCATTTGATGAGCTGAAGAAGTGTCTGACCACTCCACCAATCATACAGCCCCCACGGTGGGACCTTCCATTTGAGCTTATGTGTGACGCCTCCAACTTCGCAGTTGGAGCTGTCTTATCTAAGAGGGTGGAGGGACGTTCACATGTGATCGCCTATGCATCGAGGACGCTAGATTCAGCCCAATCAAACTACACTACCACAGAAAAGGAGTTTCTTGCTGTCATATTTGCTTTAGATAAATTCCGTTCATATTTATTGGGCTCTAAAGTAGTTGTTTTTTCTGACCATGCAGCTTTGAGGTACCTCCTAAAGAAGCCAGATGCAAAGCCACGACTTATCCGTTGGATGCTCCTTCTTCAAGAATTTGATATTGAGATAAAGGACAAGAAGGGATCAGAGAATTTGGTGGCGGACCACATGAGTAGGCTTACTCTCACACTAGAGGATGACACCTTGGACCAGGTACCACTTCGGGACACTTTCCCCGATGAGCATCTCTATACCATCTCAGGTAAGCATCCTTGGTATGCTGATTTAGTTAATTACATTGTTGGCTCTGAAATCCCAGTAAATTTGAAGAAACATCAAGTCCAAAAATTAAAGAGTGAGTCAAGATTTTATGTTTGGGATGATCCATACTTATGGTGCATGTGTAGTGACCAAGTCATTAGGAGGTGTGTTCCCGATCATGAGTTTGAGTCTGTTTTGCATTTCTGTCATACACTTGCATGTGGTGGACACTTTGGACCCCAACGGACAGCTAGGAAGGTTTTAGACTCTGGATTATATTGGCCTAGCTTGTTCCATGATGCCCATTTGTTTTGTAAGTCATGCTCTCGTTGCCAACACACTGGGAACATTTCTAGGAGACATGAGATGCCCCAACAACCCATACTATTTTGTGAGATTTTTGATGTATGGGGCATCGACTTTATGGGTCCTTTTCCTAGTTCATTTGGATTTTTGTATATTTTGGTTGTTGTTGATTATGTGAGTAAATGGGTGGAGGCCAAGGCCACCAGGACTGACGATTCTCATGTTGTTGTGGACTTTGTCAAAGCACATATTTTTTGCAGGTTTGGAGTACCAAAGGCCATCATCAGTGACCAAGGGACACACTTTTGCAATAGGAATTTTTCTTCCCTCCTTCGAAAGTATGGGGTGACACACAAAACATCAACACCATACCACCCCCAAACAAATGGCCAGGCTGAGGTTTCAAATCGTGAGTTGAAACAAATCTTGGAGAAAACCGTGCAGCCAAATAGGAAGGATTGGAGCAAGCGCTTGGATGATGCATTGTGGGCTTATAGGACAGCATACAAGACCCCCATTGGTATGTCCCCATTTCGGATTGTTTTTGGGAAAGCGTGTCATCTCCCCGTGGAAGTCGAGCATCGGGCATATTGGGCTATAAAGAAATGTAACATGGATTTGGGCCAAGCTGGAATTCAAAGGAAGTTGCAAATTCAAGAGCTTGAGGAGATTCGACTGTCATCATATGAGAACTCAAGGCTCTACAAGGAAAGATCAAAAGCAGCTCATGACAAAATGATCCAACAAAGGGAGTTTCATGTTGGAGAGAAAGTCCTTCTCTATAGTTCAAGACTGAAGTTGATGCCTGGTAAGTTGCATTCCAGATGGTTAGGTCCTTATATTGTGTCTAATGTTTTTCCTTATGGTGCAGTGGAGATCACACAAGAGGACACTGGAAGGAGCTTTACAGTCAATGGGCAACGTTTGAAGATATACATTGAGGGACATCCTACTGATGCAGTGGATTTTATCACACTACATGACCCCATCATCACTTGATCACATCAGGCTGTTCCTAACCCTTTCACTTTTATATTATTTGTCCTATTTAAAAATTCTGCACTTCATGTGCATATATCATCTCATGGGTTCACATTGAGGACAATGCAATATTTTAAGTGTGGGGGAGGGAACCTTTTAGTTTAGTAATTTCAATTCTTTTCCTGTTTTTAAAAAAAACCCAAAAAAAATTGTGTGTTTTTCAAATTTTGTGTGTTTATTTTACAATTTTCTGTGTTTTTTGAAACATTTTGAGCTAAAATGATTATCATCACCATTTTTAAATCCATATCAATAAGTGAAACAATTTACCCCTTGAAACTAAGCTTAAATGAATGCTGAAATGACTTTGTTTCAAGTTCAAATATTTAGTAATTTCATGAAAAGTACGCTGAATTTTGAATCCCATGCCACATCTCACTGTCTTTAAATTTGAAATCACTTTCCTGTGAGGCTTCTGAACCATTATTTTCATATTCTTTACATTCACCTCACTTCTTGAGAGAACCAAACCATACTTGATTTAACCACAATTTGATCTATTCCTGTCAAAACTTGAGGGTTTGAGGTACTTGTGTTTAAATGATTGAGGCATTTGTTTGGTATTAAAACCCCTATTTCAAAGAATCCTTTTTTATAATGGCCTACCTTGAATATTTAATCCTTGTAGCCCTTAGAAGCCATGCACATCCTGTTAGGTTAAGCCACATTACAAGCCAATTTTCCCTATCCAACCAACTCTTGAAGTGAAATTGCATAATCTAGTTGAGCTTAAGTGTGGGGGAAGTTGTCTTGGGTTTTGCCACCACATTCTGTGATACTTTGGGTGGAAAATTAAATTCTGAAGAGATGTGTTTTCTGCTAAAGAAAGTCATTATATTGAAAGCTGTGCCTTTTCTGGAGCTTTCATGACAAGTGAAGTTGTGCCTTTTCTGGAGCTTCTAATTGAGGTGGAAAGTTGTGCCCATCTGGAGCTTTCAAGAAAATCATGTTTGAGAAGATTGACATTTTTTATGCTGAAATGATGAATGGTGTAAACCTTTCATGACTTTTCATGATGATGGAGCTGAATTGATACTATGGGGATTGAAGAGAAGACCATATTTAAGTGAAAATTAGATTAATGCAATTTTGCTTCAAAAGAGTCAAGCCCTCCTCATTCAGCCTTAGAGTTTTTCACATCTTAATCCTACCAACCGAAAGCCACAGAACAACCCTGAAAAGTCCTCATGATAAACATATGTCCTTGAATCACATCGGGTAGCGATGTGGGAATCTATCAAGCCTATGGTGACCCTTGTATGAGTTTGGATGAGAAAGACATTGCAAAAAAAATTGATATTTGAGTGATGAGAGAAAATTCAAGCGAGGTAAGTGTTTTGTGCATGGGTGGATAAATGAAGTGGAAATATATTGAATGATATAAATGGAGAACTTGAAATAAGTTTTTTTATGAGGCATGATATCTTTTTTATTCTTGGTGTGAAATTGATTGATCTTAAAGATATGTGTTTTAAAATTGGTTTTGATTTGATATTGATGTTTACTTGATATGAGGTTTTGCCCAGGTGTGCAAAAGGGTAAGTGTGGGGGAGTTGATAAAACACTATTTTATTGAATATTTTATTGATAATAAATGATATAATTTCCTCACATTGTGTTAAACATGTTTATTTATAAAATATTTGGGATTTGATCATTCAATTGAAAATTTGGTGAAAATTCCAGTTTTACCCTTAATAGTGCACTGTAGTATTTCGAAGATAAATATTTTTTATATTTATTATTTGAATTTGAAATTTTGTAACAGTATTCCTAACTTAATTATCTACAACTTTTATTCAGGACACTAGAGCTAAAGAGTTCATTTGGTTGTTGAAATTGGGCCATGAAGTCAAAGTTGGGCTGGGCTCGCCAGAATGGAGAAGGTTCTGTATTTGGGCCATATCCTCTACATACGGGCTTGGATTGAGCCCAAATTTTGAGGAAAGCTCGGGGAAATGATGTGGTACAAACCATCCTTCTGGAAGGCCGGTCAATTCACGCGTTTTGGATGTCAAATTGGCGGTACAAGTGGGAATAAAATATTTAGCCGAGATTTTCATTTCACACTTAAAAAGTTATGTATCCCTAGCTCTCACAAACTCTATTTAAAGGGGGTTTTAACTCTTTGAGAGGGCTGGTCGAGGCTTTGGGAAGGTTTGGCCGAAAGGGTGTCTCTTGGGAGCCCCTCACAACTCTTGGAAGAAGTAAGCCTTTGTGCAAACCTCTCTTCCAAAAAGGCTCTCCTCTCTCACCTCTTCTTTGTATTTCTTTTCTTTCATGTTTGTTTCTTGAATTTTTCTTCAAATAATATTCTGTGTTCATCCCTCTTCTTCTTATATTAATATTCTTAATTGGGTTGGAATCAAGAGTGGAGACAAGATTGGGTTCTACCCTTTCAATCCGTTGCTTATGCAAAACGTCTCCACGATGACTACACCACCCATGGAAGAGTAGTTCTTTTTAGTAATCGATCGACCTCTATCCTTCTTCATTCATTTATTTTGAATCAATGAGCTACTGTAATTCACATATTATGATCTATTAATTGAGTTTTTAATTTAAATGAAACTAAGCAAGCAATTGAATAGTTAACACAAAACACGCGAGGTCGGGAATTGTGTGAACTGTGAGAGCGCAACCTTAACCGGTAATTCAAAACCACATGGGATCAATTTGTAGAGTTCAAATATAATCCCTAAACTCAATTAATCCTCATTTCCAGAGTGGTTATGTGCCTTAATTTACCACTGACCATAAGCTAATTTTAGAACATCAATCAAAGTAGGGTGTTGCGATTGCATGTTCTGAAGTTAGCCTAAGGTTAAAATTCACTTCAATCTTCGTGGTAAAGTTAATTCTCGTAGGGTTCGGGATTTAACAAATTAAGGGATCATAATTAAGTGAATATTAATTTAAATGATAATGATTAATAAATGATTGAAGAGTTAGAGTTAGATCGATTACGTCTTTTAAATATTGTCTAAACAAACATCTTCTTGTTGTGTCATTCTAATCGAAAATTCATTTCAAAATTAAAAACAAAAAAAATGCAATATTCTTCCAGAAAACTTCTTCTAGATTCATAAACTATAAACAACCACCCCCATCCTTTCAAGTAGTGTTTTTATTCTCTTTTATTTTACTTCTATAATACCTCTAAAAATTGTTTTAATTCACTTCCTCCTTTGAGAGACGACCTTGGTCAGCCACTCTGCTGCACCTAAGTACCCCAAATCACATTAATCATTTGAGGGCGCCCACGACATCGCTCTTTCAGTAACATTCATGTATGTAATATATTTTCCAAGACTGCTAAATTGATCGGTCCTTCGGGACTTGATTCCTTGTAATCATGCCAATGTATTAAAATAATGCACCGACTCTGGGTAACTGGGGTCGGGGAGTTACATGCACTATAAGTGGGGATCTATACTTTCGCGCCTACTTATACTTGTGTGAAAGTTTTAAACTTGTTCTCTTTAATTCCTTTGCCAATTTTTTTGTAAAAACACCAAAAATTAACTTACTTTTAAAAGATGATCTCTATCTTTTTTGCAAGTTCAATGGCTTCTATAATAATCGGAACTGTTGATGAGATCTCGATCAAGAGGATTGATGACATGATGAATGTTTTTGGTCATGATTATTTTGACGTTTGGAAAACCACCTTTCCAGACTTAGCAAAATATTTTAAGAAGTATAATTTCAACTTTCCTTGAAGAACCTATCTTACTTTGTATAGATATTACCATTTTCAGGATGTTAACATTTCATTCTATGATACTTTTAGATTCATCACATGCACCAGAACATCTGGAAACAACTGAATTTGACCCAATAATTTTTACTGAAGAAACTACTCAGAGTCAAAGGTTGTTGGAGTAAGGTTGTGAAGCAAACACGCCAAGTGATCCCACGGGTGAGACTAACCTGGGATCTGAGATATCATTGGATGAAATGATAAACCTTGGAATGTCTTTTTAAGAACTATTATAACATGTTAATATATCAAATACTTTAGAAGATTCTATAGTTTATTGTATAGAATCAACTGGACATGAGTTCTCATTATTCTTCCTATTAATCTTATTATGATTAACCTACTAACCATGGTTGATTGAATTATGCAGTTCCATATAAAGAAACGGATGCCACAATGGTACTTGAAGGAAGTGTTCATATTAACATCAACCCCACCATTGCAGAGACATTGGATCAGGTGGATATTGAGATATCAGGTCTTCCTGCGATTCACTCTAAAAATCCTGATCATGTTAAAGATATCACTCCTCATCTAGAGACATCCAACAAAATTTATGAAACTGAGAACATTGGTGAGGATTCTTCTCAATTTTCGGACTTACTGATAGGTAAGAGATACTGATATTTTGATTTCATTCACTTTTGTTATCTCTTCAATCTAATCATAACCATAATTCTTGATTTACCATATAGGGATATCAACTTCAATGGCTAGTTCTAGAGGTGAAGCCTCTGCATCATCCCAAAAAAACATTGGAAGGTGGAGCAACCATTGTTCAAGAAGGAATAGAACATGGAACTTCTTTAAGTGCATTAGTCCCAGAATATACCCCTCTTTATGACAGTGATTCTGAATCGGACCCAGAACTACAGAAGTCTCTTTGTCTTTCTCATCGCAAAGCATGGAAAAACATCTGGAAGATAATATCTGAGATGCCCTTTGAGGAACTGCCTTCAAGAATTCCACGACTTTCATCTCTGTTTATCACGCTAGGATTTGGAAGTTTTGAATACCGTGAAATTCATACTATAGTGAAAGAGATTATCCGGAGGAGGGAGAAAGAGAAAAGGCTTCGATAATACTTGACAAAATCCAAACTATCAATCAATATTGAATAGTTACAAGCTGCATTGTCCCAAGCTAAGGATAATCATAATGCAAAGTTGAAGGGACTGAATCAAAAAATTAAAGAAGAGAATGTTCAGCAACTACAACTTCAACAAGAGTTAGATATCATTACAAGGGAGCTTGACCAGCTTTATAGGTCATTGGGAGAAGTCCAGAAGGATGGTGCAAAATCCATTGCAGATACTAGAGAAGTACTTCATCATGCTGAAGAGAGTGAGGCTGTTCAAATAGACAAACATCAAAAATAAGTTTATGGGGCTCAATAGGCTGTCAAATAAATGAGGAATTATATAGAAAGCCTTTTGTAATTTCTGAGAGTGAGACTCTAATTTTTGGATGCTCCGTTGTGAAAATTTTTCATAAATGAAAAGTATTTTTCCTTTAAGCATTTATGTTTTCACTTTATCTAACTTATTTTGTTTTACCTAGGCCATTGGGCCTAGTAATAATAGTTTGATTTTTTTCTAGGGTTATATGGATAACCTCACAAACTTTATATCTCTTGACTTTTTATTTCTCAATATTACCTAAACCATACAAAATACATGTTTAGTGATTTGGGACTCGACTTTTTTTAGAGTACCCATTGCGGGTTCTCAATCTAATGAGTACCAAGTCTTTTGTTTTTTGGTAGTTTAGAGTCATGCATGTTGCACTATAATGGGCTAGTATTTTAGGTCAAATAGATTTGACCATAAATTTTGAAATTAGATCCCAAACAAGAATCTGTGGATGAGATTTACTTTAATATTCTTTAAATATTTCCAAGGGGAATCTTGAGCCATTATTTTTTATAGTCACCAAATTTAAAACTTGTATCAACATAAGGGGTGTCTTTTCTAGGAATGAAGTTACCATTATTGGAAAAACCCATTATGGGGGTTGTGTTATGCAGGGCTAACTAGGGAATATGTTGTATAGACAAATAGTGTCATATTTTTAATGACAGACCTGTTATGTTGGCAATTTATGTAAGGCCACCTAAGGGCATGTGTTGCATAGTCAAACAAAAGATCTCTTTGAAGTTTAACATTTTTTTGATAGATATGGGAAAATAAGATTTGGATGACTCAAGACCACAGTGGTTGATTTTTACAAGGAAAGTAATTTTAAGAATGAAAAAGGTCAATTTTACACCGATATATTTCATGGATAGGAAAACCATTTCTAATAAAAATTTAGTGTATGAGGAATGTTTAAGATTTATCAAAAAGGGGAATTTCTGATATCATGTTGTGCGGTTTTAAGTCATGCAGTGAGAACATTGGTATTGTGCAGATTTAATTCATGCAGTGATGACATTGTACTATGCAGTTTTAAACAATGCAGTGAGGACGTTGTACTGTATAGTTTTAATTCATGCAATGAGGACGTTATACTATGCAGTTTTAAGTCATGTAGTGAGGATTTTGTACTGTGCAGTTTTAAGTCATGCAGTGAGGACATTGGGTGGCTTTAATTTAAGGTCTTTAGATCTGACCAAAGGTACAAAACTCTCCCAATTTCTTGATAATTTGTTTGGAAACATACTATCATATTCAGGTATGGAAGGGAAAATTGTAAACTGTGATTTGGGAATTTCTAGAATTGAGGAATGATATGGGAAAAGGGCTAAAAGCATTAGAGGAAGTCTTTTCCAAGAACGAAGTTACCATTACTTGGCAAACCCATTATGGGGGCTATATTATGTAGGGCCAACTAGGGCATATACTGTATAGCCAAATAGTGGCATCTTTTGACTGACGGGCCTGTTATGTAGGAAACTTATGCAAGGCCACCTAAGGGCATGTGTTGCATAGTCAAACAAAAGAGCTCTTTGAAGTTTGACATTCTATTACTAAAAGATGAAGAAAGATTATGGAGATTCATATTTTCTGAAGCATAGAGTTTGACTTATGGAGAAAGGTACCGGAATATGGAAAGGGTATTTCCACCCAATATGTCCAAATAATCAGAGGAATAGGACTTTTACGAAGGTCTGACCCAAACATAAGAGCTATGGTGTCTGCAGTTTTAGGTCATACAACTAGGACCAGAAATAGAAATAATATATAATATGTGGCCAAGTGATTTCAAGGTTATTTAATATTGTATTGAACACATGGTGAGGGAAATATGTAAACCATGGTCTTGAAGACTTTCAGATTGTGAGGAAGATAATGGGACAAGTATACTTGAATGATTGTTTTAAAATACAGATTCTTGTATATTTTCATCAAAGATTAAAGGGGACAAATATAATATAACCAATAATGAAGTTACTATTACTTGAAAAACCCGTTATGGGTGTTTTCTTATGAAAGGACAACTAGGGCATATGCTATATAGCCAAATAGTGGAATCTTTTGACTGACATTCCTATTATGTAGGAAACTTATTCAAGGCCACCTAAGGGAATGTGCTACATATTCAGGCAAAAGAGATCTTAGGTATTAGAAACTATGTCACCAGAAACCGTAAGAAAGATTATGAGGATCTAGAAATATTCAAAATTAAGATTGTGAAATATGTAAGGGGTTATTCCCAATGCATATGAGAAATATTTGAACCAATATTGGCCATGAGTTAAACCTTATTTACATAGATCTAACTCATATGTAAAATGGAGACTTTGTTTGTTTCCTCTGAATTAATATTGGTGATGTGTAGTTTTAAGTCATGCAATGAGGACATTATACTATATAGTTTTAAGTCATGCAGTGAAGACATTAATAACCCCATAATAAATTGAGACGCCTTATTTAAAAAAATCCTTTTACCCAATTCCTAAGTCCACTTGAGCTATACTCGGTGTAAGAAACAAGGAATAGTAAAGCTTTCTTCTATAATATAAAGGTGATACAGGTGAAGAATTGGGTGTTATATTTCCATGTAGTTTAATGTTATGCAGTAAGGATGAAGATGAACTAATGTGAATGGAAAGACATACTGTAACTGGATTAAGGGATAAAACCCAAGTGTCACTATGTGTCTTTCTGGGGAAAGAATCAAGTCATACATAGTTTTTAAAACATTCCCTATGCATATTTGATTCTTATACAAGAAATAAAGTGTTTTTTATCGTGACTGGTCCCAAGATTGGAGATCTAGACGTCTCTACATATCTCAAATAGATGATAATCAAGTCGTACATAGTTATTTAGACAATCATTCCTCACACTAATCGAGTTTGACATGAAGAATGGGGGATTTTGACACATTCTGAAAGAATGATAAATCTTAAGATGTAAAATGGTATAAGGACCAAATCATATATCTTAATAAAACACTCTATATAGATCTGATTCATATAAAGGATGAGAAAATAAAATAAGAATATTTTTTGATTGTGGCTGGGCCCAAAATTGGAGATTTAAACGTCTCTACGTATCTCATTGGAAAATGAGAATCAAGTCATAAGTAGTTCTTGAAATAAGGTCTCTATGCATATCTGACTCAGACATGAGAAAGAGAGGGACTCATATGCCACTAAAGAGTGGCGATTATGTCAAAGAGGTTTTCTTATAGAAGCTTCTAACGTCAAATAGTGAAAACGTTAGTTATACAAATGATGTCATGCAGTTTAACATCATGCGACAAGGATGAAGATGTTACACATTTTAACATCATGCAACATGGACACTTATGGTTGTTATGCAGTTTAATGTCTTGAAACTAGGACATGGGGGTTGTGTAGTTGTAAGTCTTGCAGCAAGGACATTGTATTGTTCAGTTTAAAGTCTTGCAGTGAGGATGTTGTACTGTGCAGTTTAAAGTCTTGCAATAAGGACGTTGTACTGTGCAGTTTAAAGTTTTGCAGTAAAGACGTTGTACTGTGCATTTTAAAGTCTTGCAGTGAGGAAGTTGTATTGTTTAGTTTAAAATCATTCAATGAGGACATTGTACTATGCAGTTTAAAGACTTGCAGTAAGGACGAATGTGCATAACTACACAAATTATTTCTTCAATAATCTCTCATTGTTTGGAGTTGTAATAAGATATCCATCCATTGAGATTAAGGCATAAGATCCATTTGAATATACCTTATATATGGAATAAGGTCCTTCACACTTTGGCTCAAGTTTTGGAGGTTTCTTTCCTGGTATCATTGGATTCCTAAGGACCAATACCAATTCTCCTTGAAGAAATGAACGAAGGCAAAATTTCTTGTTAAAATCTTATGTTATTCTAATCTGATGGACTTATAGATGATGCAAAGTATGCAATCTTTTCTCGTCTAATCATTCCAACTCATTGAACCATTTCTAAGACCTGTCATCTGCAGACAAATAATCACATATTGCAACTCTAAGTGAAGGAAATTTCATTTCAATTGGAAAAATTGCTTCGGTTCCATATACCAATGAATAAGGAGTTGTTTGGGTAGTAGTACGGGTAGTTGTCTGATAAGCCCATAAAGCATTCAAAAGTTTATCAGGCCATGATTTCTTATCTTTATCAACTATCTTTTGGAGTATATTTGATAGGGTCTTATTGAATGCCTCCATCTATCCATTGGTCGCCGCATGATAGTGGGATGAATGGTTAGATTTGATATTATGTTACTGATATAACTTTTTTACCTCATCAGAATAAAAATTGGTGCCATTATCCATCAAAATAGTATGAGGGATACCAAATCTGGTGATGATATTAGTTTTGACAAAACTAACAATGTTTTTGGCTCCGACTTCCTTGAGAGGTATTTCCTCATAAAATTTAGAGAAGAAGTCAGTAGTAATGAGAATATACTTGAATTGCTTAGATATGGGTGGAGGATAAGGCCCTACTACATCCATTACCCATGTGGAAAATGGCTAGAAGTATTTAGATGTATGTAGAAACTGTAGGGGTTGATGAATGAAGTTGGCATTCACTTGGTAGGGATGACATTTTTTAGTGAAATATGTACAATCCAGCATCATTGAAGGCCAAAAGTATCCAAGCCTTTAGATCTGATCAGAGAGTTTGTGCCCAGATTGGTGGGCACCACAAACTCCTGAATGTACTTCTTTTATGACAGCTGCAGTCTCTTCTACATCAATAAATATTAATAAGATTCTATCAAAGCCTTGCTTATAGAGGATCCTTTTGTGGTCTGGACTATCATAAAGAGTGAAATTGGTTGCTCATCATCGAATCTGTTCTTTTTCATCCCTGTCTGGTGGAAGTATCCTATTTTGAAGATATTCCATGATGGATGTTCTCCATCCCATGGTATGACCATATGGTTTAGAAATAGGGCTAATTTCATTAATTTTCACCATTCTGGTTTGAACAAAAGTTAAAACCACATGACGATGGGCGTTGTTGATGATTGTTTCATCCTGATTTGGATCTTCCAAGGTTGTAGCTACATTATCCAGTGCATCTGCTTAAGCATTTTGTGATCTCGGGACATAAGACAATGTCAGCTCTGAGGGGAATTCAGCCATTAACCCTCTGACGTAATCACACAAAGGGATTAACTCTTATTTTCTGATAAAATATTTCCCATTTATTTGTTTGATTACCAATTATGAATCATATTTCACCTTTAAATGATCTATTTGCACCTGAAGGGCCAATTCCAAACCTGTGATGAGAGCTTGATATTCTGCCACATTTTTGGTACCACCTTCTGACAACAGGAAGGAATAAGGTAATACTGTCTTTTCTGGGGAAATAAGGACAATTCCTAACCCAAATTTGTTGAGTTTAGGGTTTTCCATTCTCTTCCCTGTTGTACTTATAGAAGCACCAGAAAAATACATTTCCCATGTTTGGGAATTATCTTGAATAGAGAAGACCTCTTTATCAGTAATTTCAATATTAAATGATGTATCTTACGTATATGGATGCTTAGCAAGAAATTCAACTAGATTTTGACCTTTTATTTCCTTTTGAGACACAAACTAGATGTCAAACTGTTGAAAAATAACCACTCATTGTGCCAGACGCCCTATAAGCATAGGACGACTGAGGATAAATTTGATTAGATTATTGCGAGACACCAATTGGACTTCATGATGTTGTAGGTAGTGCCTCAATTTCTGAACTGAAAAAAATTAATTCTAGGAATAACTTTTCAATACTTGAATATCGAGTTTCCGCATCAAGCATAGTTCGACTGAGATAGTAAAGGCTATTTTCATTCCTATCATCATTCTTTTGGGTGAGAATAGAACCTAGTGATCACTCTAAAGAATTCACATAGAGAATAAGTGGTATTCATTCAATAGGTGTCATTAATATTGGTGGGCTCAAGAGATATTTCATGAGGGTATCAAATGTTTCTCGGCAGTCTTCAGTCCATTGGTAGGTCACTCCCTTCTTCATTAATCTGGTAAAGGGCAAACACTTGCCTGCCAAATTGGTGATAAAGCGCCAAATATAGGCCAAGTGTCCTTGGAGTCCTCTTAATTATTTCAAATTTTGAGGAGCTGACATACCAAGGATTGATTTTGTTTTATCATGATCAACTTCGATACCACAATGGCATACAATGAAGCTAAGAAACTTTCCTAAGGTTACCCCAAAATCACATTTCAAGGGGTTCATCTTCAAACTATATTGCGAAAGTTTATTGAATATAGTCTCCAAATTAGCCAAGTGATTGTAATGTTGTCTGGATTTTACAACCAAATCATCCACATAACATTCAACAAATTTCCCTAAGAAGGGTTTGATGATATGGTGCATGGCACGTTGGTATGTTGCACCTGCATTCTTTAAGCCAAAGGGAATTACTCGATAGAAAAGCACGCCTTGAGGGGCTTTAAAGGCTATGGATTCTTCATCCTCTAGGTCCATACATATTTTACTATACCTAGAGTATCCATCCATGAAGGAAAGAACTTTATAGCTATCTGTTACATCAATTAGAAGCTCTGTAATCAGAACTAGAAAATCATCTTTAGGACAATACCGGTTAAGATCTCTGAAGTCAATGAAAACTCTAATTTACCAATTCTTCTTTTTCAATGGGACAATATTTTCCATCCATTTGGGATACTAAACTTCCCTAAAAATGTTATCATTTATAATCTTATCAACTTCAACTTCAATTTTAGAGACATGAGTTGGGTGTGTACTTCTTGCTGCTTAATTGAATCCACAATGTTATTCTAGTAAACCCAAATTATGGGTGGCTACATCAGGGTTAGGACCTGGCATTTCTATATAATTACAATAAAATATATCTCGATGTTGCTTTATAAATGAAGTATACACCTCTTGATCTTCAAAGGTCAGGGTCACACTAATTAGAGTGGGGCATGGATCTTCTTCTGTACCCAGATTTATTTCTTTGAGCTCATCCATAGTGGTAGAGTCACCTTCCTCAAATGTCGTAGGAACATCCCTGATATCTTCCTCTTCTTATTCATTATGTGTTACCTCTTATTTTTCCACTTGAATAGTAGATGATGGGGAAAAACATCCAGAGTTAGGGGAGGAATCATTACTTGAATATCCTAAATAAGAGGCCACCATATCTGACCCTACTGACGATGAAGGGTTTTCATGTGGTAATAAAGAGGAAATGATGGATTGAGAATCAACATATTTTCCTTCTTCTAGCATTGCTACAATTTCTTCTACTATGATTGATGAAGTAGAGGCTTTTTGTAGTTTATTTTATGAAATGAAAACATATCCATTTAGGCTTTCATCATTACTTGGTGGATCAACAGTTTCTTCCATGTTGTCAGGCTCAATTGTCATAATTGACATTATGGAAGTTACTGGACGAGTTCTCGGGTTTGGGTTAACCTTTTCAATTTGATTGATGTACTCATATGTATGAATGGATTTTCCTGGATCTTTTCCAATCCATTCGGAGCATTAACTCTGGTTATTTCTTTTTTCATGGACTTCATTCCTTTTATGTGATAAAACTCTGCCTCAATGTATTGAGATTCACATATTTTGAATAGAGCCTTATCACCATACAATGTCCTGATTTGACCATTGAAAAAATACTTAAGACATTGGTGGTATGAAGAAGGTATGGTTGCATGTTGATGCAGCCAAGGCCTTCCAAGAAGAATATTGAAGGTTGTGTCCTGACGAACAACCATGAAATCTGAATTAGACACAAGATCTCTAAACTGAGTTCTGAGTGTAATCTTGCCCAGAGGTTCTTGCTCATTCTTATCATAAGCTTTCAACATTAAAGTCAAATAAGATAAGTCAGATTCAGTCAGGCCCAATCGAAGAAGTGTAGGAACAGGAATGAGTTTGACTCCGGAGACATTATCAATGAAGGCTCATCAGATATCTATATCATTGACTTTTCCAGACAAATACAAAGGTCTAATATGTACATGTACAAAATCGTCTTTATCTTCATCTGTAAAATATATGACTGCATGACATTCTTCAAGATAATTCTCTATATGGTAAACCTCAGCAGTAGAAACTTTAGTTTCAAACTCTTGAGGACCTGAAAAAACCTCAATGATTGCTTGTCGAAGATCTTTGGACAGATTCAAAGAATCCAGAATTGATAACTTGGCCGATACTTGGGCTAATTGTTTCATGACATCATACTTTTGGTCTAAAGGTCTGTGTTTCCCATCATGGAGATGTGGTTTTTCAAGTGTTTTAGAATTTTATGCTTTTGATGTAGCTGTATTTTGTGTCGGAGCAGAAGCTGGAAATACTCCTAGATTTAGTACGTTAGACTAATTAGGTCTATTCATTTGTTGAGAAGAAGACGGTGTGACTTCTAATAGGTCTTCCAAAATAATTGTGTCAGAACTGAACCAGCCTTTCATAGAAGAAACTCCTTATTCCTGTTGAGCCCACTGAAGGGCTCTTCCACGAGTTTCTTCCGCATATATGGTTCGAGCAGGGGTAGAGTTAAAATGGTGGTTTCTAGAATTCCCACGTCTTCCCCTATATCCTCAACCTTTTCCACTTCCTCTAGTTCCCTAATTAGGTACAAGGAATTTTGGCTCATTATAATCAGAATCACCATTGGCATAAGGATCCATTAAATGGATAACATTAATAGAACCAAAGATCAATTCTTCATCTGATGAAGATTCTTCTTAACAGGTTAATTCTGGTTGTGCCATTTGGCAGGGCGGTTCTCGTGATTTTGAAACATATGGCATAAAATCTTCCAGGGTCAAGGACAACTTTTTACTTGACATGATCTCATCTTCTTCTGACTACTCTCTTTCCTTATAATCACATTGCTTCTTTGAGTAATGACCTTTTGATAAAGATGATTTTACTATGGTAGGAGTGGCAGAAGACACAATCGGTTGATTCAACTATGTTCGTAAAATGGCATGAGTCTGGTTGATCGTTTTCCTAATCATCCAATCATCATATTTCTACAAATTTTTACTTTTTACCTCTTTCCATTTTCCTTCTTCCTCTAGATCAGTAGCAATAACATATGCTACCTGAGCTGATGAACTTTTCAATTTTACATACCTAGAGTATACTATATTTTTCAAGAGGTCCTTGAAAACAAAACATTCCTGGATGGGATGTCCTAACATCTGTTGAAAGGAACAATAATTAGGAAGATGTTCATCTCCTTCTTTATTTGGTTTCTTTGGCATTGGAAGCTGAACCAAATTGTTTTCCAGAGCTGAGATGAAGTAACTAGAAACTTGTTCATTCCTAAAAGAATAAAATTTGTTCTTTAATTCCTCAAACTATTTATGCCTTTGATCTATTTGATCATCTTGATGAGGTGGTCATTGCTGCTGATTCTTAGAAGGTAGATCCCTTCGGTATGATGAAGTTCATGAATTAGAATCAGGTACAGGTGCCTACTTGAGTGTGATTGTAGTAGCTTCTGCCTTTCCTATCCTCCTCCCTGGAGCTGATAGAATTACACGAGTTTTAGCCTTAGTTTCTATAATAGAGTCTTTTATCTGTTGAACGATTGAAGTAAGGTCTTGAAACCCTCCTGTGTATATCACAGGGATCAATGGTGTGCGTAATTAATCATATATATTTTCCACATAGATTGGCAGCAACTCTTATTGAGGGAATGCTAGACTTAAGGAATGTGTTAATACTTTTCATCGAGCAATGAAATATGAAACACTTCCATTCTCCCTTTGTTTACAATTATTAAGATAAAAAACTGTCATCTTTGGTAACGTTGAGCTAAATTGAAGAAGGAATTTATGACGGAGATCTTCCCATCCAGTAATTGATCGAGATTGTAAACTTTTATACCATACAAAAGATGGTCCTTGTAATGACTGCACAAAACACCTAAGATTAATTTCTTCTTGTTATTTTGAAGTTCCCATTATGGGATCACAATGAGAAACAAAATGTGTTAAGTTTTGTTTTAGATCCCCCTAACCAGTAAATATTGGGAATGTGGTATTCACAAAATTTGGAGGGGGAGGAATTTCATCCACTCATTCAGGATAAGCTCTTTTTTCTGGCTGAACTGGTGCATGTCATTCCTACATAGCTTCCAATAAAGTCATTAATGCCTCAATTGTGTTCATAATCATTTGGAGAATATCTGGATGAGCTGGATTCTAGGCAGGTATAGCAACTAGAGCTTGAGCTGGTGCAACAACCGGCAAAACCACTGATGGTGGTGCTGATATCTACCTTGGATAACCCATGAGAATAGTCTTATCAGGATTTGTTTGATCCTACCTTGATTGTGTACCCAGTGGAGGGAATTCATTATCTGTATCTATAGTTACTACAAATCCTCTTTGATGAGGAGCTCCTACAGGATTCTCAACTTGAGGACTTTCCTGGGGAGTACATCTAATAGAAATGCTATTTCAAAGTAACTCTATATTGAGTCTTTTCAACGCCTTCATTTCCTCTTCTTGCTATGAAAATATCTCTTCAAGCAAAAGAGATTTAACTTCTCCATTGGAAAAGTGATATGCGATCTGAATTTTTCCTTTCCCCTTGCTAGATACCTTTTGGAGAGGAGGAGTTGGTTATTTGAAGGTATACCTAGATTCTAGGTAAGCCTCTGATTTCGAGTTCGTGTGTCTTATTCATTTTCCTCGGTGTGTACCGTATTATGGAAAAGAAATTAATCTTATTATTCTCCTGAAATGGATTCATTTTCTGGAGGATCTTCTGTAGTGGTGTTAATGACATTTACTGACACATAATGCATCAATAGTATTCTGTCAGTGTTTTTGTGAGATTTTCTTCCTTTGTGTCTTCCATAAGACTTCGTTTTCCTATATAATGAATTCCCTAGAACTGTTTGGCAGACAATAACCCAAAGGGAATCCTCAGATAGTTCAATTGTATGCTCTCCTTGTGGCTTCTTTCCTAATTGGGAGAAAACTGACTTTGGTTGAGGAGGAGATTGTAGATGTGAAAAATCCCCCAGCCCTATAGGCTAGGGTTGTTCTTATTCTTCTTCTTCAAATCATTGAACTTTGTTGAATGAATTTGAAGGTTGAATTAAATGATCCCCCGGAATTTCAAGCTAGGGTGATTCTTGAACTATTGTGGCTGAAATTCGTGCAACTGCTCTTCTGATTTTGTGGATTTTGGTTCGGACATTAGTTGGGTGCATCATCCAACAACCACTCAAATCACATGTTTCAGAATATCACTTTTCTATTTTAGACATTTGCATTCTTTGACGCCTGACATCCTCTAAGAGGGATGCCTTCTCAAGATTCTTATATGTTTGATATAAAAGTAACTCAATAACTTATTTTCTTTAGTCCTGACTTTGGTGAGAGCTGGTTGAGGAATTTTCTTTAGCGTAGATTTGATTACATATAAAATCTATTGATTGGGGTCAACCATGGGAAATAACATTGCATGAGACCTCTTTCGGTGGACTTTGCTGATTTTGGAGTGCAGTGAAATGCAATGATCCATATACACCACATCCTCTGATACAAATACAATATAAGGAATCAGAAATTAACTGGTGTAGCCTTTTATACCATTGAGACATGCACGATGAAGGTTTCTCTGTTGTTTTTCAACATTTGGATGTTGGGAAAATGAGAGAGATGCCAAGTCAATTTTTCATTAGAACCCTTCTATTACCTTTACATGATATTTATATTCATCATATAGTAATAATTTGGTTTTCAAATGATGAAGAGTTTTCCATAAGTTGAGGCAGATGTCATGAATTCAATCTTCTATCATCAATTATGGAATGTTATACTAAGAATTAACCAAAGGCCAAAACATGATTGGTATTTCTCCTTTGGACAATTGTTTTCTCATGTTTAACATATCTTTATCATCTTTCACTAGAGGTTTCTCCACTTGGTCTGACCAAAGTGGATGCTCTGTATTAGAAGACAAATGACCCAAGGGGGGTTCGGAGAATGATTGTTCCCTTAAGATGTCTTCTGGTTGAGAAAGTGTTTCACTCGTAAATGACAAGACATCAGACATGACCGGCCTTGTGTTTGCAAGTGCCTTGAGATATGAGGTCTTTCTCGTTGCTACATTGTCAATTATGAAATTGTATTGGCAATACAAAATAATACTATGGATAGAACTTTCACAGAAAATTACATCATGGGGAGGATCACCATGATGGATTACAGCAAGGGATAAATCTTCTTGATCCTTGGTCTTCTGGCCACGCGGAGGGTTTCCGTGGCTCTCATCCAGAGATAACCACTCTGAATTGACCGAATTTTCATGAATCAAACCTTCATGATGAAGTTTCTGACAAGGAACTTTAGAATTATTACTTTCACTCCCATAATTTGGTAATTAGAGGGTAGAATCTTGAGCTACAACAGATAAATGTTTGAGGGCTTCAAGAACTCTAGCATTAAGAGGAGCCAAATCGTAGATTGACTCTTGATTTTCCAATAGTACTTGGCGAGACTTCTTTTTGGATGTTATATTATACTTAGTTGGGGCCACTTACTGGGAAAATTGGTTATCATGGGTGAGTGTATGTGCCTTCCTTGAAGTGGTTACTAGAATGGACTAATTACCTCTAATTGGAAAGGGTGTATTTTCATGATCTTGTTGTCTGTATGATATGGGGGAGTATGCCCCATGACCCTCCTGGACTAGAACAGAGGTGTGTATCTGCTCTGGGATGGCATGTTGATGTGTCATCCCATGTGTGGGGACAGATTTATGTGTCTATTCCCCTGATACTGTTGAAGTAATTGTTTTAATATCCTGGCATGATTCCATAATATGGACAGGGATTTTTGTCTGCCCTTTCTCCATTGATAAGATGTTTTTGGTGACTTCAGTGGCCAGAACAAGAATATACGTCTATTCCGTATCTAGAGTAGGTGTATGTACCTGCTCCTGTCCTCCTTTTCCTATCAATGGATATTGACTGTACTCATTCATGGGGGCAGAGAGTTGGGTCTGCCCCAAATTTGTCGTCGGAGCTTTCTGACTGACTTCTCCAGGTGCTACCAAATGATACTATTGGCAGGCTTGATGAACATTGGAAGGTGTATGTGTCTACTGGCTATTTCCCATAAATTATGGTTGACAGACTTCTTTCAATACTGGCAGACGAGACTGCTTACAGAATTGATGATTGTAAATAGGTGTATGTTCCTGTTTACCAGTTGCCACCACATTAGATTGGCGGGCTTCTTTAAATGCAGTCAGATGATCCTGCTGACTGGTTGAAAACTTTTAATCAAGTGTATGTACCTATTCATGGTATTCCATTGGATTTATTTAGTGGGATTGGTGGGTTTCTTCCAGATGATCCTGCTGAGTAGCAAAATTAGGATGGACGGGTGTATGTGCCCGCTCATTGTTTGCCATCAAGTTAAGTTGATGGACTTCTCCAGAGAAGGTAGAGGTGAGAACCTACTCCCTATTAACAGGATGTTGTCCCAGGAGGTTCATCTTACATGCTTGGGTCTGAGAGACCTATGTCTAACGTCTAAAGGAAACACCCCTATCATGTTGTAGGTACACTACCGCATGATTTTGGCAGTGATTGCTTGTGGGAGTCCTCAAGAAGGACTCTTTCATTCTTGAATTGAGGCCTTTAGTGGCCACTTATTCCAACTCCTTATAGTACTAGAGGGATTTATTGTTGTGTTATGGGGATAAGGACCAGAAATGGTTGAAGGCGGCGGTTGGCACTGTCTGCTTCTTGATCATTGGTCGTTGTGGGCCAGAGGATCGAGGATTTTTATTGACCTGGAGGGCCTGTTGGGCAGCCTCCAAATTCAATATTGTACCGTGCTGGTGATATTCCTTTACCATCACATTAGATACCCAATGTTGAAGATGCAGAGTTAGTGATGACATCCTTCCCGTAGATGGAGATCCAGCTTGAGCAGTGGTTGGGAAGTTCACAGATGTTGTCTTGGAGAAATCCATATTTGGAATGATGGGAATTTTGAGAATAAAAACTTGAAAACAACAAAAAACTCCATTAAATCAACATATTTTTATATGTATACTTTCATGATTTATTCCTTTGTCTAGACTTCCTTTATTAATTGATAGGGGACTAACAGGTGGGTAACATTATTAACTTGGTTAAGGATTCACGTCGGGTTCACCATTTTTGTTTCGTAGTTCCTTGAAATGTGTATTCTAGTTTTAAGAATCACTACTTCTAGGCAGTTTCCATTGGATTTATTTATGGAACTAGAAAATTCCAAAAGTTCTTTATCCAAATAGGACCTACTTTCCAAATGCAGGAATTCATTAAGTTTAAACTTCATGATACTTAAGAATGTACATTGGTCGATAGGATGGGAGGTCGGACTCATCACACCCTTTTGGGGGGAATTATTATCTACTCTAGGACTCTCTTTGTAAATTTAATATATTTTCATAAATCCTTATTAATTCACCAAGAATAACATAAGTTTCCCTTAGAATTCACAATCACTTATTAACATGTGTAAAATTTAGAATCATCAGTATGCATTCAAGGTTCTTCATTAATGGAAATATCTGTATGTATTCGGGGTTTTCCATCAATGGTATCCTATAATATATAGCTTAGAGATTCTTTTAATCATCATTGTGATGATACTGGTTTTTAAGCCACTCAGTGGGGAACTCAAGAATTTTATTTTCATCTAGGGAGATGAAGGTTTGGTTTGATTTTGGGATCTTTCCCATAAGATGGGCTACCTACATATCCTTGTAAAAGGAATCAGAACCCTTGTATTTCGGTGCCACTGAATGGGTCATATCATACCTTTTAAGGTCATGTGATAAGGACCTAGCCGTACAGTTCAATGTCATGTGGTATGGACATATAATCAGAAGATTCTTAGTCAATTTTTGGTGTGGGACTTATGTTGAAGTAGCCCAAGGAACTTGGAAAGGATATGGGTTTCCAAGTAAGATTATACCCTATTGGGAATAAGGCCTAAGGAGAATAGGGTTGATTTGAATTTTTGGGTTTGAACCTCAAGGAGGCTTCCTATGTATCCAATGTGGATAAGAATCAAATCCCATGTAGTTCGATAAGTCTCATAGGAGAGTATGGTCATTTGAGAGAAATCATTTTGGGATTACTTACTGAAAAGGATGCCTTGGTGATTTGAGGGTTTAATTTGGGGATTATTCCTGAGGAGGATTCCCAGATTAAGGGAATTAGGTTTGGATTCCTGAATAAGATATCCAGTGAGCTCGGGCCCTGAAAGGGCTTCCTACGTATCCTGGTTTGAACAGAAATCAGAGTTCTCGTAGTTCATTTAATTGTTCAAATTTTGTGACCATGAAAAATCTTTTAGCCCACGTGAGTCATGCTCTATGTGAGAAACAAGAGGATGTAAAATATTCAAAAAAGGCATTCACGCATTCAAAATTTTCCTCCCCTGCTATTGGAATAGGGCACGTCAACTGTGGAAGAGGGTGAGGTGATGAGGGAAGAGGGAGAGGCGACAAGACTTCCCTCTGTTCTCTTCACATTGGACAAGGGTTCAATGGAAGGAAGAAGGGATGAAGGTTAGGGGTTACACCAGGATGGATTCCCATGGTGGAAAAGCCCAACGGGAGAGGGAAAGGGAAATGAAAGTCCACATTCCCATCTCCCCTTTAGTCTTTGGCACCGAAGAAGATAGGAGGAGAAATGATGCTACCTTCTGCAAGAAAATCTAGGGGCTTACACTAAGATGGTTTCCCTAAAATTGATCCTGGTAAGGGAGGGAGACTACTCCTTTATTTTTAAAAGGAAAAGGATTTATGAACCATACCTTCCCCTACCAGAGACCTGAGGTTCTGGGCCATATCTTCGGGAAGGGAGAGGCCAAGAACCAACCCTCCTCCAAACCAGGAACTTCCAAACAATATTTTTGGGAGAAAGGTCCATATGACTATGGATATATAAACCCACAAACACTCCATGAATCCTAACCCCATTGTGAAACAAATGTGGGAAACCTCTGATTGTGGATATACAAACCCAAATAGGAGACACACCGATGGGCCTTTCCCAAAGTTTTGATAATTCAGGATGTTTCGGTGGAGGTCTCAACAGAATCCCTTTCAGACAAGGGAGCCAAGGGAGAAGAAGCCTTTCCATGAATGGATTTGATGAAGGCTTGATGGCCTGTAAACTGAAGAGAGTGAGTGAATCAAAGAGGGGCACCCAAGTAGGTAAGGGAACGCAAGTATGGGCGCGCAAGTACACTTGGGTGACTTGATGTTCACTTAAGCGACGAACAACCTGTATGTTAATAATTGGGAGAGACCTTTCTCAAAACTTCAAGAGTATTCATAGGTGATCCTATAAGTGGGGCGCTCAAGTTCTTGTGAGAGGAATGGGTGGCATGCAAGTATTTCTAACTTAGGGAGGTTGGTTGATTTATGCGCACAAGTGTTATGGTTTTCAAACACTAAAAGGACTTAAGTCCAATGATCCTCCCTTAAATCCTACGCTCAAGGTGTTGAAGAACTACCTTGAAAGTTTCAAAAGACTGGGGAGAAGTACTAGGGCGACTAGAGCAGTAATTGGGCTTCAAGGAAATTTGTCTTACAAATGAGGGGCCCAAGGGTCTATTAATAGGAAACTAAGTGACCTTGGATGAGATGGTTTTGGCATGCAAGTAGGTTGTGTGATATATGGGGGCGCTCAAGTGAGCTACGCGCCATATGGGGGCGCCCAAGTGGGCTGCATGCCGACAGAGTTTTGGCTAGACTAGGGAGACCACAAAACTCATGCCTTTGAAAATCTTGAATTTTCTTCATGTATTTTCCCCATTTTCTTTCTAATGGATTCCCTTCATCATATTTTTTA
The DNA here is from genome assembly GCA_963277665.1 of Viscum album. Classification (NCBI taxonomy): domain Eukaryota; kingdom Viridiplantae; phylum Streptophyta; class Magnoliopsida; order Santalales; family Viscaceae; genus Viscum; species Viscum album. The sequence continues at coordinate 2,106,381,941 of OY728122.1, read as the reverse complement.
GACTCTTTGATGGAATGGAGTGTCAACAATGGTCTACAAGTATTATCCCATAGTTTTATTTTGGATTTGTCCATGGAAGTTGGTGTTCTTGTTTTACCCTTTTTGTGTTCTTGGTTTTGTTGAAGTGTTTGATAAAAATGGGTGTCTAAGTGATCAATTGAAACCCTCATGATCCCTGTGGGGTGTATTGAGGATGACATGACCATTTTAGGGCCACCCATGGGGTGTGTCGACAAACCCGGACCTAGAGTGTGGTAGGTTTAAGTGAAGGATTGTGGAATAATAATGTGGAACCCATGTAAAATATGCCTTACTGGTTGATTAAGTTTTAAATGTATTGATGATAAATATTCCTAAGGTGATAAAGGCATAAGGAGTTATTTGGATTGAAAAAAAATAGGTAAATGGGGTTGAACGAGATTATGTCAATTGTTTAATGAAAATTGGTTATAAATTCATGAAGAGGATTAGTGCATATTAAATGTTGAACTTATAATTGGATGATGTAATTGGAAATGGGGAGCATATCAATGGGATTTAATCAGGAAATGGCTGAATATGTTGAGTGGGTTAATACATGGGAATTGTGGTACACCTAATGGTTGAATATAATAAGTGGTTTTGTTATGAGATATGGGAAATGTAATTGAAATGAATAAGTGGGTAAAAGATTGTGAAATGATAAATGGGCTAAATGGGTTAATGAATGGTCAATAATGAATTTGGATCAGGAATAGGGGTTTTTGAATAAACCTAATGGGTTAAGTCATGAGAATGGTAATTTGGCTAGATGGAAATAAATTATAATTGGTAAATGTGTTAATGGGTTATGTAATGATGTTAATTTCCATGTTGTTTTCATGTATTGTGAATTCTCATGGCACTAAATATGCTTTGTTGTGTTATGGTATGGTTGTGGTGCCATGATAAATAATCTTGTGCACACGGCTTGGTAGAGTGGGGTATTTAATTGAGTTTCTATACCCATGGGTCGAGTTAGACTGAGGCTATAAACTCCACCTCAAAATGCATAGGTTAGGGAAGGGGACAACGGCTCTATTCCCCTAACAGTTGCATTTCACTCGAACTGAGGCTTAGAGGTGAGGATAACGTGTTGATGTGATATGTGGATCCCTAGTGAGATAGGGACTTGATTGGTTCCCCTATAAACTGTTATTGATTTCCTTAGACCCTTGTGTAGATGATATATATTCCTAACCCAGGGAACATGTTATTAAATGGATTGAGAAATGAATATGTTATAAGGAATGTGATTGGGATAAATTCTAGGAATAAATTAAATGAACTTTTTAACTTATGGCACCCAAATTGTCCCTTGCTTACTTACCATTTATTTTTTACTTGCATGCACTATCTATTAGACTGTATATTTCGTAGACATTGTTGGTGGTGGACTGCTAAGTTTTGTACTCACACCCTACTTGGGCCACTATTGGGTACTTCAGAAGATCTCTTGGTTTTAGGTCAGGAAAAGGGAAAATTCCCTACACGAAGAAGTTGAGTTGGGCTCGGGATGCTCATGGGGAAATATTTGGACATATAGTCAGGAATCATTTGGAGTTTAGTTGTTTGTATTACTTTTGTGTTTCATTCAGTTTTCTCTACTAGTATGACATGACATTGTTGTATTTGATTTGTAGTTTTTATTCCTTTTTGGGAAATGCATGGTTATGCATGTTTATTGTTTATTCATATTTTTTCCACTATTTATATTGTGTTATGTTGTGGCTCACTCTGATAAAGAGAGTATAGTCTCCCCACATGACTTATTAGACCCTCGCCGCTAGTCGATAACCTCTAGTGTACGAGGAGGCGTTCTTGAGTTCATGTGATGACCCAGCTCAAAGCACTAGTTTAGTGTTTTCCAAGTTGGGAACATTACACCTTTAATGGGCCTACTTTAAAGTGTAAGTCCCTATCATACCAAACTACATGGTATTTTATTCCCGATTAGCTGGGATATGTATGAATCCTCCCTAAGGTCCAAAACCAACATCCAAATTACCATACTGTTCTCTGACACCCATTCTTGAAATGGTCATATTCACTCGAGAGACAACATCTCTTATGGATACCTCGGGCCACCTCGACGTCATTATCACACCATCCTTGACATGGAAACCTTTCTCCTAGACATCCTTCCCACATTATGTTAAACTACATGGTTGGGTCCATATCATACAACCTTAAAAGGGCTTGTGTCTAGTTAAGCAGCACTGAACAACATGGGTTTTGATTCCTCTAATGTGTATATGTAGGAAACCCATTTCATGGGTTCTATCCCGAAATCAAACCAAATCACATCCCCCTAGATGACGATAATCTATAGTGACCCATCAAGTGGCTTGAAACTTTTTTAATCCCAATAAGAAACCAATGAATACATGGTCTATCCACAAAATGGTATCATTGATGGAGAACCTTGGGTAGAAAAATATCTCTCCATTGATGGAGATCCTTGGATACATACATATGATTCCAAACCCATGTGTAGTCACAATGGATTGATGCATCTAGGTAATCCGTAATATGCACACTTGGGAATGATATAAGGATTCGTGAACATGACTTAAATATATAAGAGAGTCATGGATTGTGAAATAGTTCCTGAAAAAGGGTGTGCCGAGCCCTACCTCCCATCCTCTTGACCAATGTGATCTCTTATGTTTCATTGGACAAGTAATCCAAAAAAATCCTACCTTTGGAAATCATGTCCATGAATCGTGGATATGAGAGCTATTGGTTGTTTTTGGACCAATGAACAAAGCTGATGGAGACCACTCGAAGATTACATACCTGATATAAACAATTTCACACAATTTAACCCTCTATAATCAACCCACTCAGGCACAAACCCATCTTCGGGTGAAATAAACCCATTCTTGTTCCTGTGTTTTAATGATGTGAACATTTGATGTGTTCTTATGGAGCACATGTGTATAGTTAATCATTAAGAGATGGGTGGGCCATATATAACCCACTAATGAATTAGTCAATGATTTATATCTCATGAGATAATGATGAAATGAGTAGTAATGATCGATCAAAAATGGGGAGTAGGTAGTGTGGCCTAATATATAAGGGAAAATAGAGAGTTAATCTTGATCTACCAAGAGAAATAGGTGAGTGAAGCCTGATCCACTTATGGAAACATGATGTGATACACGATCTAATGTGTGATGATTTTTATTCTTATGTTTGTTCCAAAATTCTCATGTTTTCCTTATTTATATGATATGATGAACTTTCATGATGTATTCTTATGATCTTACATGATATAGGATCTATGATTTTTAGTATTATAATATTATTATATACCTTAATTGTACTGATATGATCATCCTTTTCTTAATTATTATCTTTGATTATTATCACATATGTTTACCCTTAATAAGAATATGAAATCACCACGTCATTATGCTTCTTTTTTCAAGTTTTCCTCTATATTATGAAGAAACATAACATGTAAGATGTTTCTAGAATTATTTCATAATTGATAAATTTTTAGAGATATTGAGAACTGACTATAGATTAATAAATTGATTATATTATGTAATGAATTTCCATTATATTAAATTTATATGAGTTTTTTAATTAATTTTTTGTTCTAATTTTCTACAACTATAAACCAAACATCCTTGGAATTTATTGTAATGAAATATTTTTAAATCATGTATTTGAGATGGATAAGTTTTTTGGATACTATAGTGAGTATCATAGAATGGTTTAGTTAGATTTGATGATTAGGATAATATCATTATTTTGATAAATTGTGGTATATAAATTTCATCGAATGTTGGTATGTAATATTTGATTATAATTTCAAAGGTATATATAATAAATTAAGTTGTATAAGGTAATATTCATGGGATTATAATAAATTAACTTTAGAAAAATCTGTAGGGATAAGACTAAGGTATATTTATATGTATTTAATAACATCATTAAATTTTGTTAAAGTAGATAATTTATGGTTATCCAAGAAATAATTTACCTATCATAATACTACAATTGGATGATAGATCTTGAATAGATATACCTATGGGAAATAAACTTGATCAAGGTGTATTGCGTATTAACTCAAATATCACATGGTGCTCAAAATATGGTTTTAACTTCACACCTTCTTTGAAACTCAAGTGGGATATGCATTACACAATCACATTCTCCTTAAATACAGTTATTATAGGTTTATTTCCTAATTAATTTAAAGAATTTGGTTATGTAATAAAGGATAACCTCACTAAAAAACAGATTTAACTAAAATTATCATAGTCTGAATCGATAGTTTCATTAAATAATACATATTAGCATTGCGTTTTCATATTAATATGATCATTAACTATGATTAAATTGAATATTACCCTAATCAATTTACATTTAGTATTTTTTTGAAATGATGTCATGAAAATGAAAATAAAAATTCAATATATCTAGAATCTAATTTTTCTTTCAACTGAATAAAGATGCTTACTTAAATGGTTGATAATATTGGTATATGGCTCTTATGATGGAAAAAATGATTTTCATATTCATTCATAAAGTGGTGACGATGATATATTTATAGAAATTAAATATTGATACTCTTATAAAGATTCATTATTGAGGATATTTATTGATGATGTTATGGAATATTCTAATGTTTTTGTGGATCATGTGAAAAAACTATGTGTTGATCTTTAGTAGTATGACTTTAATGGTCTGTAATAATATATTTAATGGTATTTATAACCTTAAAAAGTGATCAACTAAAAATATTATATATTGGTGATAACTATTATAGAACACATAATTGAGGTATGAAAAACTCTTAGAATTAATATGTGGATGAGTTTTAAGAAATATTGGTTTGATTGATTATGAGAAATGTGAGTTATATAGTATTGATATCCATGGAATTGATTGTTGACTAAATGAAAATGTGGTCCATGAAACTTTTGGTGTAGTTTATAATTTGTTTGGTATCGTAATATCTATAGAATATATTGAGACATTATGAACTAGTGGTTGAAGATAAGAATTTATTTTTGATGGAATATATGACTTCACTATTGTTTAGTATATTAGAAAATCATAAACTTTTAGCAAAGGGATTTAATATATAATATATGATTAATGTATATTCATACAGGGGTACATAATTATTTAAACGATTAATGTTGTTTAAGGAATTACATGTAACATGATATAGCCTAAGGGAATAGGGTTGATGTCATATTATATGTTATATCCCAAATTGTGGATATGTTAGGAATACCCTCACCTGCTTTCATCTGTGAGGATCAATTAAAATTACGAGGTCTCAATTTATTTAAGGAGGAAGAATGTGTGGACCTGATATTTTTTATAACTTTAATTAATAATATCATTGATAGCTTATATCACACAAAAAATTGAACTAGGACAACACCAAACTAAATTAAGCCACAAGATATAAAAATTAAATGAATAATATAAAAATTATTAGATAAATATAATAATCAATTAAAATAACTATATATTATTATTGTGTTTGATAATTATTTTCACAAGGATGTCATTCAAAAAACCATTAAAAATGTATTCTATATTAAATTAATAAAATAAATTGATCACATATAAATTTTTACTATAATAGGTAATATTTATATTTATAAACTAATATAAAAATATTCATCTATTTTGAAATCAAAATGAAATATGATTAAAAATACTTGATGTTTAAAAATATTTTTTTTATTAAAAGCATTGTTTCGTTATATATTTAATTTTCATTTCAAATATAATAATAAATAATAGTATTTTAATTTTATAATATTAATTTAATTTTTATATTTATCCTGGAAATATTTTCTTCAAATAAATTTTTAGGAATTTTCAGAAGAAGATTGATTTTTAGGTGAATAGTGAAAATTAGTGTTTTTACAAACTACACGACATTTATAAAATTATTAACATATAAGAATGATATATAAATTTATAAAAACTTATTAATATGACCAAATAGGTTATTTTTATGTCATTTTATAATTTTAATAGTTATTGTTTTCATTTATAAACCCATGATTGACATTTCACATCTCAAGTTATATTTTCCAAAACAATTTTCTTTAAAAAATTATGCATTTATTTTTTTAAAATTTATTTTTATAACTATTGTAAATTTAATCTTATTGAATGTATTATAAAAAATTAATAGGTTGGTTAAAATTATGAAATAATAAATCTTTTATTGATAAAGTATAAATTACCTAGGTAAACAATAATTACCATGTTGAGAACAAAATTGGTAAAAATGGGTATCCTAACAGGTAAAGGGCATGACATGTTAAAAAAATTGTTTAAAATTGGGTTTTTGTGGTCTCTATAAACCTTATTTCTTACCCACTCCATTATTTATCAATTTTTGTGACACTTTATTTTATAGTGACTTTCCAATATTGATACATTTTGGGCATTTACAAAAATGTCATCCCTAATTACCTATAAAATGGGCATCCTCTCCTCACCACACCTCACACCACAAACCCCTAATATCATATAAACTCTAAAAAGACTTATCCTAAAAATTATTAAACACATTTATTTGGTTTTTTATTTCTCAAGAGACTATCCCACAACGGATTAACACAGTTCTAAAAGAAGATAATTTAAGTAGTAGGGTACAAATTTATAACAACTTCAAACTTGTTTCTATTTATTTAGGTGATCTTCGTCTTCACAAAACTCATTTAAACTATCTTAAAATGGTAAAATAAATATCATTACTATACTATTATATTATTATAATTATTTTACAATCATTAACCACATTTCCCCTGTAACGCCCCGACCCCAGTTACCCAGATTCGGTGCATTATTACATAACATTGGCATGATCAAAAGAAAGGTCAAGTCTCGAAAGACCGATTAGTTTAGTAGCCTTGGAATAACTAGATACATTCATAATGTTTACATTACATCATAAAATGAAAACTACAAAAAATATAGTCTCCATAGTTCACACTCTTATTACCTCATACTATCCCTACAGGTCATTAATAAAATACTTCTTCACATCCTGGGAAAAATAATACATAGAAAGGGGTGAGCTAAAATGCCCAGTAAGGATAACAATATAGCGGAAACTTTCATAATAAGCATAAACATTTAAGGCAATGTATAACTAAAACAAAAGCCTTTTAAAACTTTAACTTCAGTATAATATGGCAGAAATAAAATGAAATAATTCCATATACTTATTCACATGGATATTCTTCTAGTTGAATAATCACAAGAAATATCAATAACCACTTTCATAATGATGGAATGCATAATGTCATACTATCATAACCACGTAGCCAAGGCCTCGTGCCAAGACCACAAATAAGATTTTGTCAAGTCCTCGTTCCAAGACACTAGTTTGTCTCATGAGACCTGATGATGCATCGAGGAGCTGTATCGGGCTCCACCCGTCACTTATTAAGTCCAATTCATTCCTCATATGAACAGGTTTAAACATAACATAAACACGCGTATTAAAACTAGCATATGAAATGTCAATACTTTCTCCATAAACCATGAATGGTATAAAAATAGCACATCCACAGTCAAACATAACTCATTTGATACAATATGGAAGATTTTATTGTATCATATTAACCTCAATCAATAATAATGAAGGAAATTTACATAGATTAAAATAATCATCAAACTATTGAGAGAAATATCCCCCTTTTCTTGAAAACAGTTAAAAGTCACACTATATGTCAAGAAGCCATTTAAAATATATTTTTGAATCAAAGTTTACCATGCCACTTTGAAACTTTTAAAAGTAATTTTGATTTGAATAATTTAATTTCCATATAAATAAATCCTTAAAACCATTTTTAAAACATGGACATTAATGAGAAATATTTAAAATAATAAATCTTTAAAACATTTTAAAATGATATTTTAGTTAGAGTTCCTAACCAAAAGAGAGACACTTGAATACAAATAATTGAGGTAATAAAAACATTGTAATATCATGATAATAAAGGGATTCATGATATACTATGTCAAATTACATTATATACACCATATAAAAGTGATTTGGTGTATAACAACAAAAGAGTCTCAATGGAATATAAATTGAGATGAAATCTCTCATAAAGGCCATATCCTTAGGTTAAGGATAAATCAATGACATAATTATGTGTGAAAAATATAAATACACTCAATATGATTGGATATTCAGTTTAAACAAATCAAAGGACATTCACACATATTCTTGTAAAAACAACACCAATGAATTGGATTTTTATCTCAACAAATCGAGATTGAGTAAAAATTACTCTTATCAAGTTCATACCGATGACTTGAAAATTTATCAATGGAGTGGTTATGTGTATAAAAATTATATCCACAGAAAGGGGAGTGGAAATTATGACATAATAAAATTAATAGTGATTCCACACATAATTTTGGAGTAAAATAATCAATGAAGTATGCCTAAAGCCGAATGAGTGCAAATTGAAATTTCAAATTCCCTTATCGATTAGGTAACTTACGAAACATACACCCATGAAAGATGGATCATACAATGATGATGTAAATACCCATAAATTAAAGTATATTACATAATAAATACAATCATGGGCAATACACATACACCACATGCAATAAATAAGTGGTGAACAATGGAATTCTCACGAAATTAAGAGTGAGATAAGAAACCCCTTACATTGTACTTTTTCCTTGGTCGAGGGTAGGTTAAACTCTTGTATAATGGTGAAATAATTTTCATTGAATTATTCAAGAATTATATACATTAATATTATATCATATATTATCTCTTAATATTGATTTGTTAATAATATCTTAGTATTATCATCGTTTCAGGTGTTAACGGATTCATTTTCCTTTATATTATTTGTTATGTGAGCCATATTTGTTATGTATGGGGTGTATATTATTCATGTACAGAATTATATAATGTCTCTAAACATTATTTTTAATCATCAAATTAAATTTATTCTTGAATGGATACGATGGGGAATGATTCTCATCGCGTTCGTGGAGACGGTAATCCGTACGTACGCACGAGCGACAATATCACTCTTTTGATATTAAAATAATATATAATTGGATGGTATATAATATATAAAGAATAATTATCATGTTATATTTATTATTTACATGAATTACACATCATTATTATACCCATCCAAATGATAAGTTATTGAATAACAATTACACCACGACGTGGAGACGGTAAGCCGTACGTACGCACGTATGGTGACATGTCATTCAAAGGATGGATAGAATACTGAATATGGTTGTAATATATTTATAATAACATCACAGTATGTAGAAGATACTTTAGTTATTATTTTAGAATGGAAATAACAAAGAAAGAAGAAGTGGAAGCAGAAAGGAACTTGAAAGAGGGTGGTGAAAACATTACCTCTTCTTCGGGTTCCTCCTTTTGATTTGATCAAAAGGGCTCCTTTAGTTGGCTTTATAACTAAATTAATGCCTCTATGATGAAGGTAGTACTGTTGAGAGGGTATTTGGGAAGAGTTTGTCTGAACCAAAAGGCTTTGAAGGTATGAATTTGAGAGAAGGGGGAGTTCCCTTTTATTAGAGGGGTGAGGGGCACCTTTGGAAAAGCTAGAAATATTATTTTATAATAAATTAATATTCGGTTTAAAATGGCTCCAAAGTGGATTATTAAAATGTTAAGGTGGTTATATGTCGAAAACCACTCAAACAATATGTTTTATACAGGTTTGGGTCACTATATTAACCTTATCTTTTAGTTTTAACTCTTAGTTAATTAGTTTAACATTTACCATGTCACTTTGTATTTTTATATTATATAGTTAATAAATTTATTATATACATCCAAGAGACCCCCAAGTGGTCCATTAATAATACACCTATTATTATATAAGTCTCTTTGCCGAACCTTAGATTTTTAGGAATTTAATATCAATTAATAATATAATATTTGTTTTAAAAACTCTTTTATGTCAATTTTGAAACTATTCAATAATTGATTTTTGTTAAAGTCTTAACAACTTTATTAATTCAAAACAAATTCATTTAAGAAATTATATAATGTCATATTAAGCAATAAAATTCATGTATGTCGTCAAAACTTTCAAATTATATTAATTTTAACATTTATAATACCAATTATTTGATTCTTTCATTAATAAGGAAAATACTGCATCATTATTGTGTCATAAATAATATTAAATATTAAATGTATAAAAATTATAAATAAAATACCATTATGTAGGAAATATTTTTATCTTTCTAATGAATATTTATAGTTGAAAATCCAACATATATAACTTTATGTAAAAATTGTTATTCTAAAAGATATATGCTTATGTCATTTTTGTATTTATTTTAACTTAATTAATATAAAGTGTCATTGTCACTTACAAGTGGATCCATGGGGTCCCAAAATCTACCCAAAGATGACCATGGTCTTACATGTATCAACCAATAGGGTTAGGACACGTTTTAAGGTAATTTCGTATTATTATAATATTATATTTTTACCCTTATTTACCGGATTTACCCTTTAACCACGGTAAATAAAATATTTACCGAAGTAATTATTCAAAATGTCTAAAAATAAAAGTTACCTATTTACAAAATTTGGATATCCTGATTCCAAATATGGAATCCATTTTTCCAAATTCAAAACACAGAAGTGGCAGAAATTAATTTAAAATTAATTCCCGCTGTCAAAACAAAAAGCGTGTTTTTAAGATATAATAACTATCAAAAAATTGATACTTGTTTATGTCCGGTTTAATTCTGAAATAATGTCCAATGAACAACATTGTATTAAATGGTAAAAATATATTATAAATATACTTTAAAACCACTCAAAATCATAATTTATCACTATTAATTATTTTGATTAAAAAAGTTATTTTTAATTAAAATTTAGTAATTTTCACTATTCATCAAAATATAAAAGTTATCCGAAAAGTACCAAAATTTCACCCTAGGCTAAATTCGATATTCCGAATCCAAAAATGAAGTCCATTTTGAGAGATAAAATTTATAAAATTTCAAAAAGTAGGTATTACTATTCATAATGGCTAGTTTGATTGGTTGTGGTGTGTTAGAATCTCGAAGTTACGTATAATGAAAGCCATTGCATTATTCAAAGGGAAACATATTGTGGAATATTGGGGTGTTACATCCACCTTTTTTGTTAAGAAAAAAAATGTTTTAAATATTTTTTTTGAGGACTACCGCCTCCACAAAGTAACATATTTTATTTCATTCACCAGATTTCATGGATTTTCCTAATATAGAATTTGATGTTTAAGTATTATTTTAATAACATGTTCATTATTATTAATTAATTAAACATTTTATTCCTTTTTTTCATTTCTATGGAAAATAAAATCACCATCATTGTGTGTATGTGTGGATTATTTCCTCCATGAAATGATAAATTTCCCTTTTTCTTTTCAAATCCACCCCAAATGAATTGTAATGGGTATATTTTAAGTATATAAATATTATTTTAAGAAAATTATTAAGTTTCTATAATGATAAATTATAAATCCTATAAACAATATTAGAAACAAAAAAATGGTAAATTCAACCATCTCAAAGTGTGTTCTTAGAGAAAAAATGATTTGTTCATATCATTTAATAATATTGTATAGATCATATTATTATGACACTTCTTTAAAAAACTAATATATCACACTAAATAATATCATCATGATTTTGTGATAATTATATTACAACCAAATCACTTCATAATTATACAAAAATTATAGGATGTTCTTGTTTTTGTTTGATTAACCACCTACTTGAACAATGCTACAAATTTAAATCATAGAATAATATATAAATTTAATTTATTGTAATATATGATTTAAATACGTAACTAATTATTTTTCTAGGAATTTTTATATAAAAAAATTAACTCATTATATAATAAAATACCATTAATTCACTAAAAATATGGAAACATGCTCATCTCAAAATTATTCTATAAATATCTTATCCAAAACTCTGAAAAATTGAATTATAACATCATAAATAAGTAAAAATAATATATTATAGTACCTATTATTATATGGTAAATATTAACTGACTTAAAATTAATTTTTTATATAGATAAATCCCCTTTTAAGGGTAAGGGGAAAACCCAACAGACTTCACAGGCATAAAACAAGAAAAATCCCCACAGTACAATGTCCCAATATAGCCAGTGTTACTCACAAAAGATATTAAAAATAGATAATAAACTAATTAATATACATGAAGAGAATAATTATAAATGATGTTTATAAAGTTTTATGTATATAATTTTTTAAAATAGGTGATTATGATATTTATTTTTTTTATATAGGTTCTTGTAGTGCTTTCGACTAAGCGGGAAAACAAGTTTCAGATTTTCTTGATCGTAAATATTATTATTTTAGAAATGGTACATGTTAGGCACCATGTTTACTGTGTATAGTGTTATATTTATTTAATATCCCGTGAATGTACTATAAAATATGTCCTTGTAATGATTTTTATATACAAATCCAAATAAATATCATTTCATGAAATTTATTTTCAAATCAAGTGTCACTCCATTCCTAAGTGTTTTTTGTAAATCAGTTTTCATCCATTAAGTTATGATTGTATTCATAAACATATTTTTAATAGGTTGGGTACATTTAGAAATTTAATTTAATTATTAATTATTATAAAATTCTTTACCTTTTTACCACATAAACCCCATTTCATATAGTTTTTTTCCTCATGGTGTATGTTACCCATAAGGGATATTGGTAACTCAAATAATTTATCCTTGAGTTATAATGTTTAATATTGAACATTACTTTTCCATGATTTTGTTATCCCAGCATTATATTTAATTATATGTTACATTATAACCCAATTTTTTAAAATTATGTTTTAACACAAAGAAGGTTTTATTACACCTTTTACAATGTGGGTTTTCAACAAAAGTAATTCTGATGTATTATAAAGGATCCTTGCATAATTTTTTTATTAGATCCTTATTTAATATAAAGAAAAAAATCATTTTCAATTATCTATTATTAGAGATTGTTTTTAAAATTTAATGTTTTAAAAATAATTCACTCCACCTTTCCAATGGATACCATTAAATGATACATTTTTTTTCATTTTATTCCAATGTTAAAAAAATTCCAAAAATTATTTTATGTTTTCACAGTAATTTTCAATTTTTTATTCAAAATGATTTACACCTTTTAGATTTAAATTATATTAGCTATTTTCTAATAAATATGTTTTTATATATATATATATAGTGATTCATATAGTATTATAAAAAAATAAATTCTTAATCCCTTCTTGCTTGATAGCATTTGAATAGTTTTTTTTAATAATTTTTTTCATATTTGTTTAGAACTTTTTGAGTTTCCTATGTTACACTAGAGATATGTTAATTTTTCACCATCCATAATTTTTTCCTGGATGAACTATATGAAATTATTTTTTATAACATATATGATACATGACTTATTTTTTTCTATCCTATAAATATACTGTGAATATGAATAAATTTTATTCTAATGTTTTTCCTTTATGAATATAAGGTTTCCCATTCCATTAATTGAAGGGTGTTCACCAATATTCCATTAACATAAAGAATAGGGAAATCATTTTATTTTCCATATAAACTTTTTATATAAGGTATTAATAGAAAATACATTATTATAATTATTGAATGTTATTTACCCTGAGAGTTACTAAATATCATTAGATACCCATTTATTTTCCATGGTTTAATCATATTTTTTTGATTGATGTAATTATTTATTATTTCCTTATTTTAATCCATTTGAAAAAGATGTTGATCAAATATTATTTCAATGGGTTATTTATTATGTGTTGAATGAATCCCATTTTATTTCAATGTTTTATTTATATTTTAAAAATTGAATGATTTTCATATAGAAGATTTATGAAACCCGTTATTAGTCTTGGGTTTTAATGATGTTATTTTCAGATTTTTTCTTGTTGAAAACATGTATCTAGTTAATCATTAAGTGATTTTTGGGTCTTATATATCCCTCTTATGCATTGGGTATAACATTATAACTCATGAGATAATGGTTCAATGGGTAGTGATTCTCAATAAAACATAGGATACAGTTAGTGAGGCATGATCTACTAGGGGAAACATGTGAGTGAAGCATTTTACCCTATGTTAAATAAGTGAATCTAGATCCACTAAAGGAAAAAAATTTGATACCTACTCTACTATATTATGATTTCTATGATTAGGGATGTGAAAAAACTCTCAATTATGACTTATTATTAAGATATAAAATTTTTTAGGTTTTATTATTATGTTATTACAAGATTTATAATCTTTTATATATGGGTTATAACTTTCCCATGTATCCTCATTAAACCTATATTCTCATCTTATACTCACTTATTATCTTTTATTGTTATCACTTATATTTTCCCTTCATGATCATTTGAGCACATCGTTTTCTTTAGTTTTTTCCCTATGGGTATGTATAAATGTAATACATTAGATGTACCTATAAAGGTATCTTTTGTGAAGAATTTTTGGGATATTATGAAGAATTCTTATGCATTTAGTAATTATTCATATAGTTAGAAAATTTTCCCCTAATGGGAAAAGACATGATAATTTTTAGTTAATGGATTATCCCAATTATTTATAACTCTAGACATAAATGGTATTGGGAATGTATTGTGATGAAATATTTTCTTTATGTCACGTATGTGAGGTGGACCTATTTTTTGGATTATATATTATATTAATGATAAATATTCAATTATTTTTTAAATTATATTAATAGAAAATATGTTTTATAGAAAATTATGAAAATGTGAATTTAGGTTGATAGTGATTTCCTTACTTCAAAATATTGTAAAAAATGGTGGAATAATAGTTTATCATTTTAAAAGTAAATTGTTTTTTGAATTACCATGTCCTACTAATATCTCATAGATTCTAAATTATCATGGACTATAAATTTTTTACCAGTAGTTTTTCAATAACTCTTCTCGGTTAGCAAACCCATTAACCATGTTAACACAAAATGGATTTACATTAATTTGTTCAAAGGATTATTATGAACGGTATTAGTAAATAAAATGTGGATTTATTAATTCTATATTTTTTCCTTAACATAAATAAAAAATTACTTTTTTATTTATTTAAATGTTTATTTAAAGGGAATTTTTTGTGTTTTGATGAAAAATGTTGGTCAAAAGTATATACACCATGATAACTAAAACTTCCTAATAGAAATTATCCAATGCATGATATTGAAATTATTTTAGTGTTATTTTCTTTTAAAAAATTCTGGAATCATTTATATTGGGATAAATGTGATATATATTAATATATATATCATATTATTTTAATATACATAATCACTAATAAATAATTTAACATGAGGTAAATAATATGGTTGTAACTGATAAAGTATTGTGATATCATGATTTATTAACATATAGGTAATGTTTACAAGGTAGTAGAAGCATTAATTTTAAAGGATAATTACAGTGACCCTGCCTTTTCATACATAACTATTACATCATTATAAAGATAAACAACATAATAGTATTACACCATGAGGATCCATTGGTTTAGTTTCTTAAAAAAACTAGGACCATACATAACATTTACAACATCAAGCATAAACATTTATTTAATTCATTCTTCTCTAGCCTCTTACTGTCCCTTGTAATCTCCTTAGTACACATATTCACCTGAAAATATACATCCTAAAAGGGGTGAGATAAAAGCCCATA
Source organism: Viscum album (assembly GCA_963277665.1). Taxonomy (NCBI): domain Eukaryota; kingdom Viridiplantae; phylum Streptophyta; class Magnoliopsida; order Santalales; family Viscaceae; genus Viscum; species Viscum album. The sequence goes on along the minus strand of OY728122.1, from coordinate 2,106,366,152 downwards.
AATATGGTAGATAAGAACAATATAAAAATTGGTGAGAATAATCATATCATAGTCAAAGGATCATAAACATGATAGGAATAATTAATAAAAGACTTAAAATGTGGCAATGCATAAAAAATGAAACATCATGTCTCAGTGGTTAAATACCTCACATAGTTGTAAACAAAGATAGATTATTGTTCACACATCATTTAAATTTAAATCATAATATTCATAACTTTACCCAATGCATTGGAGCACTTTATAATTCTAGGCTCACCCATTACATCATAACATTCATTTTGCGCTATATAATTCTAGGCGCACCCATCACATCATAACATTATCATTATCATAAACGCCAAAAAGAAAATATATCAAAAATGAACATAAATGGCCCATGGAAAGGAATAGGTTTCATCTCATAAGAACACATTCATAAACTTTGGGTTCCCAAAAGAAAGTGGGGATAACATACTTGATATAAGAACCATCCACCTTGAGTGAGAAGTAAAAGGTATGTTTTTGAAAGAAGAATTATTTTGGAAAACCTTTGTTTGAAATAAAATCCAGTTGAAAATATTTATATCCCATAAAAGGTATGATAATTATGAAAAAAATTATTTTTAAATAGTGACCATACCAAAAATGGAGTGAAATAGGGAGAACCTGAAGAAAGAAAGTTGGGTTCGAGAATTTCCCCTTACCTTGTATCTGAACGTTTTATTCACTTTAAAGTCATGTATAAACAAAATATATTCATTAATTAACAATTATAGAACCTTTTTTTACATTAATATGGTTCATTATGGTTTCATTAAGTTATTTTATGGGTCTTTGTATGAGTTATAGGGTTTAAATTTGTTTTTTGGGAATGTCCATTTTTATGGTTTTCTTGAACAGTTCACTTGTATTCATGAATGGAAGTTCATGTAGAAAATGGATAAAAATAAAAAACTGATATTTCACATTATTAATGATATTACAAGAATTTAAAAGTCCTTACAATGAATTATGTTATATACCATGTGGATAAATCATTAGATAAAATTTTATGATGATCATTTTTGGTTAATTTGGGTGTTTTTTTATCAAAATGAACTAGTTTTATTTTATCACTTAGTGTCATGTAAATAAGTTAGTTACAGAACATAAAAGGGGATAATAAATAAAAATTAAAATATGTTTTCAAAAATTTGGTGGTTTTATTGGTATCCTTTAAGGAGTTGAATGAAAATGGAAGTGCATCGCCCATGATTTAGGTAAATTAACACATCACGAGCAACAATTTTATTTTATTAACAAAGAGAGGGATGGAGGATTATAATGATTAATCATACATTAACATGATATAATAACATTATATCAACCATACTATATTTATCATTAAATTTTTATAACATAAGTTTGTGATAAGATAATAAAAGAAAATAAATTTGAAAGGAAATTGAAATAAAATAGAGAGAGGAATTACCTCTCGAATCCTCATCTTGAGATCCTCCTTAAGGAGCCTAGGCTTGGTATTTTGATGAAGAAAAAAGATCTTGGTCATGTGGTAGGGTCTTTTTAAGATATTTTTTTATATTTTAGGCAAGTATTGAATCTTCAAAGGTGTGAGGAAATGAGGGTGAGTATGGTGGTATTTATAGTGGAGGGGAGAGGGGTTCTCTTAATATTTTAATAATTAGTTTATTAATTTCAACAAAGATAAGAAATATTGATGATTCCAGGACCAATAATAGTAAATAGGGAATGTGAGTTCAATATTTGGATTCTTATATCACTTGTGATGTTATGAATAGTGGGTTTAAATTATAATGTATTTATACGGTAAATTAATGTATTTTACAATTCCCCCAAAAATCTAGTATTTCAAAAAAATCCCAAAAATTCAACCTAACCATTTTTAGATGTGTAGAATCCAAAAATGAAGTCCATTTTTCAAAAATAATTTTCTAAATATTATTAATTTAATTTTTAATTAAAATCATAATTTACATGAAAAATATCGTTTTAAAAATTAGAACTGATTTTATAATGCTTTCAAAAATTACATAAGGTCTTATAAAATTATCTTAAAACCATAAGACATAGAATTTATAATTTATGAACACGTTTTAGGAAACTAAATTTTCATTTTAATTAATTAATTAATTAATTATGACTTACAAAAATACCAATACTTTTACTATGGTCAAATTGTCACTTATAAGATGCCTAATTTTTATTTAATCATTCATGGGTAAGGTTACTATTATTTTAGATGATTTACTATTAATAAGTGTCATAATAATATTCATAGGGGTAGTTTAATATTCATGATGGTAGGTTACTATTATCAAAAAAAATTATGTTTGTCCAATTGGACTCCAAACATCTTACTGATCGCAACCGTGTATGTCATATTTTTGAAATTCAAAACATAGAAGTGAAAAAATTATGTTTAGTGGTAACATAGTATTTAGTATCATTTAATTGTGTTTCTTAATATGATTATACTATAAAGAATAATTAAAATAAGGGAATTCCATTGATAAAACATTGGGTCGTTACATTCTTCCCCCCTTATGAAATTTTTCCCTCGAAATTTCATTTTACATAAACAAGTGTAACACCCCAACCCTAGTTACCTAGAGTCTGTGCATTATTAAATAACATTGGCATGATCACAAGAGATCAAGTTCGAAATACCGATTATTTTAGTATACTTGGAATTACTAGATACATACATAAGTTTAACATTACATCATGAAATAAAAAAACATCATTGTGTCTCCTTTGAACACACTCATATCTCATAGATTATCCTTGCAGGTCAATCATAATATACTTCTTCACATCTTGGGAAAAATAAAACATAATAAAGGGGTGAACTCAGATGCTCAGTAAGGATAAAAATATAGTAGAAACTTTCATAAATAAGCATAATCATTTAAGGCAATGTATAAGACTAAAACACAAGCATTTTAAAATTAAACTTCAGCATAATATGGAAAAGATAAATCAAATAATGTCATTTACTTATTCACATGGATATTCTACTAGTCGAATAATCACATGTAATATCAATAGCTAATTTCATAATGATAGAATGCATAATATCGAACATCATAACCACATAGTCAAGGCCTTGTTCCCAGACTACAAATAAGATTTTGTTAAGGCCTTGTTCCAAAACACTAGTTTGTCTCATGAGACCTACCGATGCATCGAGGAGCTATAGCGGGCTCCACCCATTACTTACTAAGTCCAATGCATTCCTCATATGAAAGTTTTAAACATAATCAAAAAATTCATATTAAAACTAGCATATAAAATGTAAATATTTTAACCATAAACCATGAATGGTATAAAAGTATCACATCCACAGTCAAACATAACTCATTCAATGCAATATGAAAGATTGTATCATAATAAATCAACTTCAAACAAGTGTAAAATCCATCAAAGGATGTTGTAATAGATGAAATCAAAAATATTTGAGATAAATATCTCTTAATATTTTGAAAATATTCTTATAAGCTTTTAAGGGAAGATTCTAAGGTGTTATAACGGTGGAAAATAGTTGCACCCACCGTATAAGTTAAAAAAACATTCTTACATTAATTTGTCGAAAAAGTCATAAAGTACCTTGTTTGGAAAATGACAGAAAGATTCCTTTCAAAAAAATTTATAAAAAGTAAAAAAATTGTATAAATTACTTTAACCCATATTCTAGGAAATAGTAAAAATGTTTTGAATTACATTTTTAGGAAACATGTATGAGGATGATAAAGAATTCTCAGTAGATGCTTACATATAAACAACCTCAGATAATAAAGATATTGTAAAATTAACCTTTAACTTGTACTTTTCATTAGTCAAGGGTATGTTAACCTCCTGTATAATAGTTAAATAATTGTTCTTAAATTATAAAAGAACCACATACATAAATATTATATCATATATGATCTTCTAATGTTGCTTAGTTAATAATATTTCAGTAGTATCATTGTTTTGGGTGTTAACTAATTCGTTTTCCTTTATATGTTTTGTTATTTAAGTCATGTTTTTTATGGGTAGGATGCATTGGATTCATATATAGAATGATATTTTGTTTTTAAATATTATTTTTAATCATAAAACGAAAATTATTCTGGAATGGTTATGATGGGAAATGAATCTCATCGCGTTCGTGGAGACGGTAATTCGTACGTACGCACGAGCGAAAATATCATTCTATTGATGGTGAAATCGTATGTAATTGGATGTTATATTAAATATAAATAATTATTAACATGTTATATTTATTATTTACATCATTTATACTCATTATTATACCCATCTAAATAATGAAGTGTTGAATAACAAACTACACCACGATGTGGAGACGGTAAGCCGTACGTATGCATGTATGGTGACTTGTTATTCATAGGATGGATAGAATAATGAATATGGTTATACCATATTTATAATAATATCACATTATGTATAAGGTACTAGAGTTATTATTTTGGTATGGAAACAACAAAGAAAGAGGAAGTGGAAGAAGAAAATAACTTTGAAAGACGTGGTGAAATTTTTACCTCTTCTTCGAGTGATTCCTTTTGATTTGATCAAAATGGCTCCTTAGGTTGTCTTTATGATAAAATTAAGACCATTAGGTTGAATTTAGGGTATTTGGGATTATATTTGAGCAGTTTTTGGCTGATCCAAATGGCTTTGGAGGTGTGATTTTGAGAGAAGGGGAAGTGCACTTTTATAAGAGAGGTGAGGGTCACTTTAGGAAAAGCTTGAAATATTAATTTATTATACAATCATATTCGTTTTATAATAGATCCAAAAGGATTTATTTCTAGGATAAGGTGGGGATGATTCTAACACTTCTAAACCAATAGGTTTTAGATAGGTTTAGGTCACCATATTAACCTTATCTTTTAGATTTAACTCTTAGTTAAATAGTTTAACTTTTACAATGTTTTCTTGTATTTTTATGTTACATGGTTAATAAACTTACTATAAAATGTCAAGAGTACCCCAAGTGGTTAATTAATGACATTTATAACATTATATAAGTCCTTTGGCCGAAAATTATATTTTTAGGAATATTATATCATCTAATAATATATTATTTGTTTTAAAAACTCATTTATGTCAATTTTGACACTATTTAGTATTTGGTTTTTGTGAAAGTCAAAAATACTTTATTACTTCTAAAAAAATAAATTAAATAAATCCTAATATGTCATATTAACCTAGAAAATTATTTTAATATATCAAAAGTATCAATTTACATTTATTTGTATATTTATAATATCAATTATTTTAATCATTCATTAATAAGGTAATTACTACATCATCATTGTGTCATATAAAATTTAATTATTTAATGTCTAAAAATTATAAATAAAATAAAATTATGTAGGAAATATTTTTATCTGTCTAATTAATATTTATAGTCTAATTTATCTTATGTATAACCATATATTAAAAATGTTTTAGTTATGAAAATTTGAATTTAACACTTTTAACTCTTCTTTAAATAAAATAATAATAAATGTCCTAATCTAATCCAAGTGGATCAAATAGGATAATATTTTATTCCTAAGTTTTATTTTGGTCAAACAAACTTATCCAATAGAATTGGGACATATTTTAGGGTAATTATAATATCATTTTTACCTTTAATTACCCTATTTACTTTTAACCGTGGTAAATAAAATTCAAAAGTTACTATTCACAAAAAATTATTTTCATCTTATTGAACCACATTTTACTTATTGATGTCAACCGTGTCTCTCAAATTTTTGAAATTCAATTCACAGAATTGGTAAAATTACGTTTTATGCAAATTTGTAAATGTGCTTAGAAGGTGGGTAAAAGACGTTAAAAAGGTTCAATAAAATTTTATACATCTAATTTTATTATAAAATAACTCCAATGAATTACATCGAACTGATATAGGCATTATATATCTATTTTTACTTAAAATAAATTTAAATAAAATAAATAATTATTTAAATAAAAAGTCGGTTTTAAACAATAACACAGTGTTTTCACTATTCATCAAAAATTGAATGTTTTTAGAAAAATACCAAAAATTCATCCTAAGCTAATTTTGATATTCCAAATTCAAAAATTATGTCTATTTTACCAAATTCAAAACATATAAGTTTCAATAATTGATTTAAAATTAATTCTCGTTGTCAAAACCAGAAAGCGGGTTTTTGAGAAGTAAAAACTATCAAAAGATTGATATGTGTTAATGTCCAATTTAAATGTAAAATTAATTATAATGAAAAAAATTGTATTAAATGATAAAAATATAATCTAATTATACTTCAAAACCATTCAAATGTATAATTTAACACTATAAATTATTTTTATTAAAAAATTTGTTTTCAATTAAAATTTAGTATTTTTCACTATTCATCAAAATATGAAAGTTTTCAGAAAAACACCAAAAATTTATAGAAAGTAACTTTTATGTCCAGCTTCTAAATAATAAGTTTATTTTGTCAAATTGAATATATAAAAGTGTCAAATATTGGATTTAAAAAGGTTTCTCTATTAAAAGGCAGTAAAATTGTATTTTTTTAAAACACTTTCTTTATCTGAAAAATTGAATTTGTTCTTATATTATATATAAGAAACACATAATATGGATGTTAAAATTATATAGATTATATAAAATTCATAATGTTTTTAATAATATTCATAACCTCTTTTTGAACGGCTAGTTTGGTAATTCGTGGTGCGCTCGAACTCGGTGTTGCGTGTAGCGCAAGCTATTGGATTAATTTAAATAGATAACATCCTATGAAATACCGAGGTGTTACATTCTCCCCTCCTTCAATAAATTGCATCCTTGCAATTAGAAATTGTTATTTGAAAATAAAAGGTTAAAAATAGAAAATACCTTTGTGGAAAACCCACATCGGAAATAGGGTTAATAAAATTTAGTCTTAATAAGAGCGAAAAGGAAATGAAAAATTCACCACCAAATTATGATCTCAAATACGAGAACATTGGTGGAAATTATAGACACATAATTGGAGGAAAAATGTAAATATTTATAGGGAGTGATTGAGGTCATCAATCACAAACAAGTGAACAATAAATGGGATATTGAGGGTCTCAAAGCCATAAATTTTTGATGATTTAAATATCATCAGTTCAACAAAACATAAGGTATTAGGATAACACATTTTTTGTTTTAAGATACATTCCCTAAAGTTTAAGAATTAATTTCTTCATAGAAAAAGAGAAAAAAATTACTTGGCAAGTAGAGTTCCAACCTTCAACTAACTTCTACCACAAACTCATCTTTGACTCCAAAAGATAATAGAATTCAAAAATATTCCATTTATCCTAATAGTATAGGGTTCCAAAAATAATGAATTTATAATTCATATGCCAGACCATAAAAAATTACATTATACAAACCAAGACATCACGTAGGCCAGTGGTATGTAATGCACCCTTGTCGCCCTTCGGATGCAGGTTCAAGTCTCGCAGCCTTGCCAGACACGACGGTTTGTCACCCAACCTCTGAGTTATTCTTTTTATAACAATCCAAAAATAATCTTAAGAAATGTTTTAACCTTAAACAATAGTATCTAATGTCATACTTAATTCATTCCAACCATTAGATTTATCCAAAATAATTCTGTCCAAACTCATAGTCCAAAATTTATAAGGAAGGTAAACATAATGAAGATCTCTTTTTTCACATAATAACATGTGAATACCTTCATCATGTATTCTATTAAAACATGGTAACACCCTGAATTACCATAAAACCTTATTGATTACATTCATTCTCCATTATTCCTTATAGAATACTAGATATACTCCTTATATCCAAAAATTTTGTAAACTCCAACAATGATGGAATAAACAAACAATTAATTAGTTTCAAGGTAGTCAAGAATATAGAATATAATTTATCCAAATCAATCATATATTATTCTGAAATCATTATCTCAGTTATAGAAACATATTAAGGGTTTTATTTCTCCCAACCATATATTTTCCAAAATGTTTAACTTGAAACTATGACACTTTACTTGGTACCATACAATCTCAAATTCTTAATGAAATAGTACTGCAGTACAATCCTTATATACTCTATAATTATTATAACTTGTACATCATTAATAAAATACTCAAATGACACAATTCTTTAATAATTACATAAGATCACTAATCATTCCACTTCATCTGTGGTAGTATCATAACTTGATTATTATCCAATAGCACCATTTGGGGTATACTCTGATGATTGGGACATTGATTCGCATAGTGTCCCAACTCTTTGCAGATGAAACATTATATATTTGAAACCTTTTTCTTACCCTTGAAATCACGAGATTGGTGGACTTTTTCTCCACACATATAAAAAACTTCCATTCCTTTCAAGCACTTACCAGGGTGATTCTTTCCACAGTTATAATATATGGGAAAATCCTTCTTTCCCTTCTTCCCTTTATTCATCTTTCTCTCTACCATCCTCTTCTTCTCTGGATTCCCTTCAAATCCATATAACTCAAAGAATTATTTACTTATCTTATTAACACATGATACCATTTATTCATATGATGAAAATATGTGGGAGACTATTTCTCTTCTAAATTTTGTATTAAGACCATAAAATATATGATCCTTATTATTCTTTGGATTATTCATATTTCTAGAGTTCACATTCCTTCTACTGGGATTAATTTATAAATGATGACATACAGTAGGTTAGATCATATCCTAATGTATAATCCAAAAACTATAAAAATTCTCAGCATAATTGAATATTTACACACATCTAGTCTCATAATCATAACATTGGTTTGTTTACCAACATAATTACTCATAAATCCTTTATAATAGTTTGTAAAGAAAATGTGAATTGTGATAAGCATATCCCCCAAGATTGTCATAACCAATAGTGCAGTAAGGCCCATTGTCATGTACCAGGATACCCCAAGTCAAGACCAAAACTCTTTGTTGGAGTTTTCACTCATAGGTAGATCTGTTCTAGAGTCGCCTCTACCTGCTCGTATCTAGATAAGGATGTATTACTTGGAAAAATCAAAAAATATCTACATTACCAAAATTATAGAAAGTTATTCTATATTAATCCTCAAAGTTTATCTTAGGGTAATGTTCTCTAATCATAGTTTTTCGAAATCTAGTTTCCAAGGTTTGTAATAAACTTCCTCTGATACCAATTTTAATGCCCCAACCCTAGTTACCCAAAGTCAGTGCATTATTACATAATATTGACATGATCATAAGAGATCAATTCTGAAAGACCGATTAGTTTAGTAGCCTTAGAAGTACTAGATAAATACATAAGTTTTACATTACATCATGAAATAAAAAAACATCATTATGACTCCTTTGAAAACACTCATATCCCATAGCCTATCCCTGCAGGTCAATCATAATATATTTCTTCACATCCAGGGAAAAAATAAAACATAAGAAAACGGTGAGCTTAGATGCTCGGTAAGGATAACAATATAGTAGAAACTGTCATAAATAAGCATAAACATTGAAGGAAATGTACAAGACTAAAACACAAGCCTTTTAAAATCAAACTTCATCATAATATAGAAAAGATAAATCAAATAATGTCATTTACTTATTCACATGGATATTCTACTAGTCAAATAATCACATGTAATATCAATAGATAATTTCATAATGATGGAATGCATAATGTTGGAAATCATAACCACATAGTCAAGGCCTCGTGCCAAGACTACAAATAAGATTTTTTCAAGGTCTTATGCCAAGACACTATTTTGTCTCACGAGACCTACCGATGCATTGAGGAGTTATAGCGGGCTCCACCCGTCACGTACTAAGTCTAATTCATTACTCATATGAAAAGAATAAAATGTAATAAAAACATTCATATTAAAACTAGCATACGAAATGTCAATATTTTATCCACAAGCCATGAATGGTATAAAAAAATCACATCCACAGACAAACATAACTCATTTAATACAATATGGAATATTGTATCATAATAAATAAACTCCAAACAAGTGTAAAATCTATCAAAGGGTGTTGACATAGATGAAATCAAAACTATTTGAGAGAAATATATCTTTCTATTTTGAAAATATTATTATAATATTTTAAGGGAATCTTAGAAGGTGTTATAACGGCAGAAAATATCCGCACCCACCGTATAAGTTAAAAAAACATTCTTACCTTAATTTTTCTAAAAGGTCATAAAGTACCTTGTTTGGGAAACGACAGAAAGATTCCTTTCAAAACATTTTATAAAAATTCAAAAAATGGTATAAATGAATTTAACCCATATTCTAGGAAATAGTAAAAATGTTTTCAAATAAATTTTAAGAAACACGGATGAGGATGATAAATAATTCCCAGTATATTTTTACGTATAAACAACCTCGGATAATAAAGAGATTGTAAAATTAACCCTTACCTTGTAATTTTACTTAGTCGATGGTATGTCAACCTCCTGTATAATAGTTAAATAATTGTTATTAAATTATAAAATAACCACATACATAAATATGATATCATATATGATCTTCTAATATTGCTTTGTTAATAATATTTCAATAGTATCATTGTTTTTTGTGTTAACTGGTTCATTTTCCTTTATATGTTTTGTCATGTAAGTCATGTTTGTTATTGGTAGGATGTATTTGATTCATATCCATAATGATATTAATTTCTTAAACATTATTTTTAATCATAAAATAAAAATTATTCTAGAATGGTTACGATGGGGAATGAATCTCATTACGTTTGTGGAGACGGTAATCCGTACGTACACACGAGCGATAATATCATTATATTGATGGTGAAATCATATGTAATTGGATGTTTTATTATATATATAGAATCATTAACATGTTATATTTATTATTTACATCATTTATACTCATTATTATACCCATACAGATAATGAGGTGTTGAATAACAAACTACACCACGACGTGGAGACGGTAAGCCGTATGTACGCACGTATGGTGACTTGTCATTCATAGGATGGATAGAATAATGAATATGGTTGTACCATATTTATAATAACATCACATTATGTATAAGGTACTGGAGTTATTATTTTGGTATAGAAACCACAAAGAACGAGGAATTAGAAGAAGAAAAGAACTTTGAAAGAGGTGGTAAAATTATTACCTCTTCTTCGGGTGATTCCTTTTGATTTGATCAAAAGGGTTCCTTCGGTTGGATTTATGATAAAATTAAGGCCTATAGGTTGAAGTTAGTATATTTTTAAGGATATTTGAGTAGGGTTTGTCTGAGAAAAATGTATTTGGAGGTGTAATTTTGAGAGAAGGGGAAGTACCCTTTTATAAGTGAAGTTAGGGTCACTTTAGGAAAAACATGAAATATTAATTTATTATACAATCATATTTAGTTTATAATGGCTTAAAAAGGATTTATTTATAGGATAAGTTGGGTTTTTGTGAAAAAACCTCTCAACTGATAGTTTTTAGACAGGTTTAGATCAATATATTAACCTTATCTTTTAGATTTAACTCTTAGTTAAATAGTTTAACTTTTACAATGTCTTCTTGTATTTTTATATTACATGGTTAATAAACTTACTATAAAATGATAAGAGAAACCCAAGTGGTTCATTAATGACATTTATATAATTATATAAGTCCTTTTTTCGAGCCTCATATTTTTAGGAATATTATATCATCTAATAATATAATATTTGTTTTAAAAACTCATTAATGTCAATTTTGACACTATTTAGTATTTGGTTTTTTTAGAAGTCAAATGAACTTTATTACTTTGAAAAAAATAAATTAAATCAATCCTAACATGTCATATTAACCTATAAAATTATTTTAATGCATCAAAAGTCTCAATTTACATTTATTTTGATATTTATAATATTAATTATTTTAATCATTCATTAATAAGGTAATTACTACATCATCATTGTGTCATAAATAAATTTAATTATTTAATGTCTAAAAATTATAAATAAACTACCATTATGTAGGAAATATTTATACCTTTCTAATGAATATTTATAGTTTAATTTATCTTATGTATATCCCTATATTAAAAATGTTTTAGTTATGCAAATTTGAATTTAACACTTTTAACTCTTCTTTAAATAAAATAATAATAAATGTCCTAATCTAATCCAAATGGATTGAAGAGGATAATATTTTATTCATAAGGTTTATTTTGTTCTAAAAATAGTTATCCAATAGAATTAGGACATATGTTAGTGTAATTATAATATCATTTTTATATTTAATTACCCTATTTACTTTTAACCATGGTAAATAAAATTCAAAAATTACTATTCACCAAAAATTATTTTCATCCTATTAAACCAAATTTTACTTACTGATGTCAACCATGTCTTTAAGATTTTTTAAATTTAATTCACAAGAGTGGTAAAATTACATTTTATGCAAATTTGCAAATGTTCCTAGAAGGTGGGTAAAAGACGTTAAAAAGTTCAATAAAATTTTATACATCTAATTTTATTATAAAATGACTCCAATGAATTACATTGAACTTATATAGGTATTATGTATATATTTTGACTTAAAATAAATTTAAATAACATAAATAATTATTTAAATAAAAAGTCGGTTTTAAATAATAACGCAGTGTTTTTCAATATTCATCGAAAATTGAATGTTTTCATAAAAATACCAGAAATACCAAAAATTCACCCTAATCTAATTTTGATATTCCAAATTCAAAAATTATGTCTATTTTACCAATTTAAAAACATATAAGTTTCATTAATTAATTTAAAATTATTTCTCGTTGTCAAAACCAGAGAGCGAGCTTTTGAGAAGTAAAAACTATCAAAAGATTGATATGTGTTTATGCCCAATTTAAATGTAAAATTACATCTAATGACAAAAATTGGATTAAATGATAAAAATATAATCTAATTATAATTCAAAACCATTAAAATGTATAATTTAACACCAAATTATTTTGATTAAAAAAGTTGTTTTCAATTAAAATTTAGTATTTTTTACTATTCATTAAAATATGAAAATTATCAGAAAAACACCAAAAATTTATCGAAACTAAATTTTTATGTCCATATTCTAAATAAGAAGTTTATTTTTTCAAATTTAGTATATAAAAGTGTCAAATATTGGATTTAAAAAGGGTTCTCCATTAAAAGGCGGTAAAATGTTATTTTTTGAAAAATGCTTCCTTTATCTTAAAATTTGAATTTGTTCTTATATTATGTCTAAGAAACACATAATATTGATGTTAAAATTATATGGAGTATATAAAATTCAAAATTTTGTTAATACAATTCATAACCTCTTTTTGAAAGGCTAGTTTGGTAAGTCATGGTGCGCTCGAACTCAGTATTGCATGTAGCGAAAGCTATTGAATTACTTTAAAGAGATAACGTGCTATGAAATCCTGAGGTGTTACAACAGGTGAGGGTACTTATCCTTCATCACATCCTCTGGTTCCCAAGTTGCCTCTTAAAACTAATGGTTCCTCTAATAAACTTTGACAAGGTGGGTTGTCTTGTTACGTAGAACCTTATCTCTCTGGTCCATAATCTTCACTGGCTGCTCCGCATAAGAGAGATCATCTTCCAGCTGTACCACCTCTGAGTTAAGTACATGTGAAGGATCTAGTATGTACTTCCTCGGGAGTGATACATGAAACACCTCATGAACATGATCCATATTCGGTGGAAGTGCAAGTTGATAGGCCATGGCTTCTATGAGGTCAAGGATCTCAAAGGGGCCAATGTACCTTGGGCTTAGCTTCCCTTTCTTTCCAAACTGCATGACTCTCTTCCATGGATATATTCGAAGGAATTTTTTATCCCCAATGTCGAGATCATAGTATCTTCGACAGTTGTCATCATACATCTCTTGCCAACTTTTAGAATATTTGATGTGTTTCTGGATGACTTGAACCTTCTATATCGTATCTTGCACAATATCGTGTCCAAGTAGCTTTCTTTCTCCAACTTCATCCCAACAGGTTGGAGTTCTACATCGCTTTCTATATAGAGCTTCATATGGATCCATCTAAATACTTGAGTGGAAGCTATTATTGTATGAGAACTCAACCAATGAGAGATGTTGATACCATCCATCTTTTAATTCTAAAGAGAAGTCTCTTAGCATATCTTCAAGTGTCTGAATAGTCCTTTCAGATTGGCCATCAGTTTGGGGGTGATAGGGCATGCTGAAATTTAATTCATTACTCAAATCATGTTGAAGACTCCTCTAAAATTTAGATGTGAACCTTGGATCACGATTAGATAAAATCGATAGTGGAACACCATGTAGTCTCACCACTTCCTTCACATATATATTTGCAATTTTTTCAAGTGATATATCTTCCCGAATAGCGATAAAATGGGCAGTCTTGGTTAGTCGGTCAACCACAACCCATATCATATTATTTCCCTTCGGTGTCTTTGGGAGACCCATGACAAAGTCCATAGTGGAATTCTCCCATTTCCACATGGGTATAGGCAATGGTTTCATCATCCCTCTGGAAATTTGTCACTCTACTTTAACTTTCTAAAATACCAAGCACCTTGAGATGTATTCCACAATCTCCTTCTTCATGTTATCCCTCCAGAAGTGTTCTTGGAGATCTCGGTACATCTTGGTGCTACCATGATGGATAGAGAAAGTTGAGCTATGTGCATTGTCCAATATATCCTTCTTTATCCTGGGTGATGAAGGCACACAAATCCCCATTCCAAATCAAATCACACCATGATCATAGATATGGAACTCATGCAACTTCCCATGCTTTACTGCATTCTCCTTCTTTTTTAACTCCCAATCATCCATTTGTTCCTCCTTAATCATCTCTTGTATTGATAGTTGCACAATCATTTGGGAAAGGTAGGATGTATCCCTGGCCCTTATGATTTCCAAATACATCATTTTAATATCCAAGAAGATATGGTCTTTCTCAATCTATAACATGGATAGAGTAGCATGTTATTTTCTGCTTAGAGCATCAGTTACCTTGTTTTCCTTTACAGGATGATATTGAATAGAGAAATCGTAATCCTTGATTAGCTCTAACCATCTCCTTTGACATATATTGAGCTTCTTTTGTGTGAATATATACTTTAGGCTCTTGTGGTCGGTGTATATGTCACATTTCTCTCCATAAATGTAGTGCTGCAAGATTTTCAAGGAAAAAATCATGGCTTCCATCTCTAGATCATGTGTCGGGTAGTTTTTCTCATGGATCTTCAACTACTGTGAGGCGTAGGCTATCACATTATCATTTTTCTTGAGTACACAACCCAATCCTGTCTTTGAATCATCACTGTATAACACAAAACTTTCTCTACTTTTCGGTAATGTGAGTACAGGTGCAGTGATCAGCCTTCTCTATAGCTCCTTGAAGCTTCCCTCACATTCTTCCATCCAAACATACTTTACCCCGTTCCTTATTAACTTAGTTAGCATGCTTTACAATCGTGACAAATTTCTCACAAAACGTCAGTAGTACGTAACTAATCCAAGAAAACTACAGATTTCTATGACACTAGAGGGCCCAGGACATTCCTCAATCACCTTTGTTTTTCAAGGGTCCATAGAAATTTCCTCACTTGTGATCACATGTCCCCATAAAGTTACTTACTTCATCAAAAAGTCACACTTTCTGAACTTGGCGTACAAATTCTCCTTTCTCAATGTTACCAACACAAGTCTTATATGTTCTTCATGTTCCTCCTTTCTCTTGGAATACATGAGAATATCATTGATAAAAACTACCAAAAAATTTTCAAGGTAATGTCTAAATACTCTATTCATCAAATTCATGAATATTGCAGGGGAATTAGTAAGTCTGAAGGGCATCGCTAGAAACTCATAGTTCCCATACCTTGTACGGAAGGTAGTCTTCTGAATATCTTCCTTCTTCACCTTTATCTGATGATATCCAGAACAAAGATCCACCTTTGAGAAGTATTTAGCTCCTCTTAACTGATCGAACAAGTCATCAATCCTTGGAATAAGATACTTTTTAATTATGGTGATCTTGTTGAGTTCTTGATAATCGATACACAGCCATATTGTTCCATCCTTTTTCTTCATAAATAGCACTGGCACACCCCAAGGTGATTCACTAGGGTGTATGAAACCTTTGTCCAAATTCTCTTGCAAATGCTTCTTTAACTCCTCCAGTTCGATAGGAGCCATCATATAGGGACACTTTTAGATAAGCGTAGCTTGAGGTATGAGTTTTATTGAGAACTCTGGCTCATGATATGGGGGAAGTCTGGGTAACTCTTCAGGAAAATACATCACTGTATTCCCTCATGATGTTAATTTTTGCAAGGTTGGCACTTTACTTTGACTCAACCATTTGGTTGAGGTATACTTCTTCATAGGGAATCAACACCCACACCATTGAAGGATTTTTCAAATGAGATTCATGATCTTCCTTGCATTTTTAGAGGAGAATGGGATGGTTCAGAATATGAAAAAAATATTTCTTTTTCTCAACAGTTGATATGTGATCGATATAACTAGAGCCAATCTATTCCCATTATAGTGTCAAATTCCACCAAGGGAAGTATTACGAGATTCACTGGAATAATCTTCCCACATATTCCAACATGAGAAGAGTCAAACACTTGGGTTGAAATGATTTCACCACTTGGTGTTTTTATAGATATCTCTACTTCAAGGTTTTGGGGCTTAGAATCTATAGTTCTATAAAACTTTCCAGATATAAAGGAATGCATAGAACCATAATCAAATAAGACTTTTTCCATTCCTGAGTGAATAGGAAGTGTACCTTGTATAACTTCATTATCTCGCTCCACTTTTTCAGTAGTGATGGCATAATCCTTCCCTTTTTTCCTTTGTATTTTGTGGCTACTGGTGCTAATTACCCTTAAGGACTTGAATTCTAGTGCACTGGCTTTCATAGTTCCCTTGATCTCTACAGTTGTAGCATTGGACCATAGGTGGTTCTCTCATTTCTTCCACTAAATTCTCCTTCCTTCTCATGCCTTTTCGACACTCTTGACCATGGTGTCCTTCTTTCCCACACTTGAAGCATTTCCATGTCCCTTTGAGGGAGTTCCCATGATGCAACTTCCCACATTTGTTGCATATTGATTGTTGATTTTTCTTCCCACCTTTATCATTTGATCCTCCAGTTTGAAACTTCATTTTTCATTTCTTATCAACATAGCTATGGGACCATTCTCCAAACTCCATCTCCACTTTAAGGGCACACCGAACAACTTCTTCATAACTCCCAATGTCTCTAATTTTAATATCCTTTCAAATTTGTGGTTTTAAACTACTAAAGAATCTATCAATTTTTCTATAATTTTTTATAAAAAAACCTGAAGCATACCTTGCAAACCTTGTGAAATTTTCTTCGTAGTTTATGAGAGATTTTCCTTCCTTTTTCTTGAGCTCTGTGAATTCTCTATTTATCTTTGTAATAAGAGTTCATGGGATATACTTGTTAAGAAACATTATCTTAAAGTCTTCCCATTCCATCTCTTCAATTTCATCCTTTGGCATGGTGTTCTTAATCAAAGCACACCATTGATAAGCCTCTCCATCTAGATGATAAATGGCTAGTGTCACCTTCTCCGTCTCAGAACAGTGAAGCACGGAAAAGATATTCTTCATGGAGTTGACCCACTATTCTACAACTAGTGGATCATAAGTTCCACTAAATATCGATGGTTGTTTCCGTATAAAACACTAGATATTTAGTTTCTCCCTCTTTGGTGAAGGAGGACATTACCCATTATTCTAGTTATTGTTCATAACCTGAGATAATTGGGTAATAATCACCATGAAGTTTTGAACTCCACCTCCCAAAGCATTGGGGATGTCATTATGGAAATCATTGCATTATCCCTCACATGGGTTATTGGCTAGGTTTCTCTTGGTTCCCACCATTTTTTAAAATAAAAAAGGTTAGAACCAAACATAATTCATTAAGTCATGAAAAAATAACTTATTAATTTGTGAAATTTACACTAAAATAACATCTTATGGGATCCCTATTCTTGTGTGCTTATTTTTACTTAGTCTCATACTAGAGGTTTCTCTAGGTTTCACTAATCCTAATTCCCAAATTAACTAAACCTTGCCTCTAATACCAACTATAGAGACTCTTCCATTTCTTACATTACTATTACATTAATATAAAGATAAAAACATAATAGTATTACACCATGAGGATCCATAGGTTTAGTTTCTTGAAAAAACTAGGACCATACATAACAGTTACAACATCAAACATAAACATTTATTTAATTCATTCTTCTCCGACCTCTTATTATCCCTTGTAATATCCTTAGTACACATATTCACATGAGGATATACATCAAAAAGGGGTGAGCTAAAATCATAGAAATAGGGTAGATAAGAACAATATAAAAATGGGTGAGCATAATCATGACATAGGCAAAAAATCATGAACATGAGTGGAATCATTAATAAAAGACTTAAAATGTGGCAATGCATAAAACATGAAACATCATATCTTAGTGGTTAACTACAACACATAGTTATAAACAAAGATATAATATTTTTCATACATAATTTCACTTTAACTCATGATATTAATCACTTTATCCAATGAATTGGATCATTGTATAATTCTGGGCACACACATCACATCATAACATTCATTTTGTGCTATATAATTTTAGGTGCACCCATTACATCATAACATTATCATTATCATGCATGCCACAAAGAAAATATATCAAAAATAAAAATAAATGACCCATGTAAAGGAATGGGTTTCATATCATAAGATCACATTCATAAACTTTTGGTTCCAAAAAGAAAGTGGGAATAACATACTTGATATAAGAACCATCCACCTTGAGTGAGAAGTAAAAGGTGTATTTTTGAAAGAAGAGTTATTTTGGAAAACATTTGTTTGAAATAAAATATAGTGGAAAAATGTATATCCTATAAAAGGTAAGATAATGATGAAAAAATTATTTTTAAAGAGTAACCATACCAAATATTTAGTGAAAGAGGGAGAACCCAAAGAAATAAAGTTGGGTTTGAGAATTTCCCCTTACTTTGTATCTGAATGCTTTATTCACTTTAAAGTCCTATATAACCACATTAAATTCATTAATTAACAATTACAGAACCTTTTGAAAATTAATATGGTTCATTATGGTTTCATTAAGTTATTTTATATGCTTTTTGATGAGTTATAGGTTTAAATCCATTGTTCGAGAATCTCCGTTTTTATGGTTTTCTTGAACGGTTCACTTGTATTCATGAATGGAAATTCATGTAGAACATGGATAAATATACAGAACTGATATTTAAATTTATTAATGATATTAAATGAATTTAAATGATCTTACAATGGATTATGTTATATACCATGTGGTTGAATCATTAGATAAAATTTTATGATGATCATTTTTGGTTAATTTGGGTGGTTTTTTTATCACAATGAACTTACTTTATTTTATCACTTAGTGTCATATAAATAAGTTAGTTATAGAACATAAAAGGGGATAAAACATATAATTTACAATATATTTTCAAACATTTTATTGTTTTATCGACATCCTTGAAGGAGTTTAAGGAAAATTGATGTACTTCACCCATGATTTAGGTAAATTAACACATCACGGGCAACGATTTAATTTTATTAACAAAGAGAGGGGGAGAGGAGTATAATGAATAATCTTACATTAACATGATATAATACCATTATATCAATAATAATTGAGTTATCATGAAATTTTGATAAGATATGTTGAGTACATGAGAAGAAAAGAAAATAAAATTGAAAGGAAAATGAAAGAAAAAAGAGAGAGGAATTACCTCTTGAATCCTCCTCTTGAGATCCTCCATAAAGAGCCTAGGCTTGGTCTTTTGATGAGGAAAAGAGATACTGGTCGTGGGGGAGGGGCTAGGTAATATCTTTGGGCAGAGTTTAGGCAAGGCATGAAGCTTGAGAGGTGTGAAGAAATGAGGGTGTGAAGGGTGTTATTTATAGTGGAGGGGAGAGGGGTTCTCTTAATATTTTAATCATTAGTTTATTAATTTCTACCAAGATAAGAAATAATGATGATTCCATGACCAATAATAGTAAATAAGGCATGTGAGTTTAAGATTTGGGTGCTTACATCACTTGTGATGTTAGGAATAGTGGGTTTAAATTATAATGTATTTATACGGTAAATTAATGTATTTTACTATTCAACAAAAATTCAAGTATTTCAGAAAAATACCAAAAATTCACCCTAACCATTTTTTGATGTGTAGAATGAAAAAAATAATTTTTAAAAAATAAATTTCTAAATATGATTAATTTAATTTTTAATTAAAATCATAATTTACTTGAAAAATAAATTTTTTAAAATTAAAACTGATTTTATAATGCTTTTAAAAATTACATACGGTCTTATAAAATTATATTAAAAATATAAGACACAGAATTTTTAATTTATGAACACATTTTAGGAAAATAAATTTACATTTTAATTAATTAATTAATTAACTAATTAATTATGACTTACAAAAATACCAATACTTTTACTATGGTCAAATTGTCACTTATAAGATGCCTAATTTTTATTTAATCGTTCATGGGTAAGATTACAATTTTTTTGTAAGATTTACTATTCATAAGGGTCATATTACTATTCATAAGGGTATGTTACTATTCATAAGGTTAGGTTACTATTCACAAAAAAAATAAGTTTGTTCTATCGGACTCTAAACATTTTACTAATCGCAACCTTGTATGTTAGATTTTCAAAATTCAAAACATAGAAATGACAAAATTATGTTTAGTGGTCACATAGTATTTAGTATCATTTCATTATGTTTCCTAATGTTATTATACTATAAGGAATAATTATAAGATGGTAATTCCATTGATAAAACATTGGTTCGTTACAATAATGCATCATTCACCATATTATGTTTGGAAAATGATCCAATAGTTGATGATTTAATAAAGATTAGACTAGAAATTGTTTATCAAAAAACCCATTTTCATTGGGATCAGGCATCAGTAGGATCATCCTTTACTAAAAGAATTTAGAAGGCTTATAAAGAAGATCATGGTTTGGATGAAATAATATAATTTTCTAATGAATTTTTCCTGAGTTTAATATTTACAAGGAAGGTGATATAATATTTTAATAGAGTAAATGTGTACTGAGTTATTCTCATTTGAAAAAGAAATTAGTGAGTGACACACAAAATAATTTTTTTCATCTTGTAAGTACTAAGATATATAGAGACCATCAGAAATATTATTTTTTGGAAGGAATGAAGAATGTTATTGCTATTTTTTAATTAAATTTTTAACTTTTCAACAAACTAATATTGAATTAGAACTGTTGATGGGGATTCTTTAGCTATTATAATCCCCTGGATGGAAATGGGGGAAAATGTACAATGATTTCTTATTGGTATTAGAAAATATATCATTTAATAAAAAAAACATTTGTTTTATTATTGATCTTTTGAATAAATGTTCTTATTTTATTCTTATTAATCCTAATATTCCATTGGATTAGCTTTCTAAATTCTATATTAAAAAGATAATAAAGTTACATAGTGTCCCTCTATCAATTATATCTGATTGAGATACCATATTTTTATACAATCTTTGGAAAAGACTTCATATAACATTGGGTACATAGTTCTATATTAGTATAATAATTCACCCGCAATTTTATAAATAGTTAGAGAAAAAAAATTACATTAGAGAATATGTTATAGTATTGGTCAATAGATTATAAGGGAAGTCAAAATTATTATATTTCATTAGTTTGATTTTATTACATTAATAGTTTTCATTCTGTCATGTAGATGGAACCATTATATTCATTATAAGGAAGGTGGTGCTGGAGTCTAGTATGTTGGGATGAATTTTGAGGGGGATAAAAAATTGTATTTGAAATTCTAGAAAAGGTATTCAAAAGTTATCGAATGATTCAGCACCATATGAGGTCATGTAAGTGACAAATAAAAATTTATATAGATAACAAGAGGAATGATCTTTATTATTTGGCTAAGGACCATATTTTTCTAAACATGTATCCATGGAAAAGAATAATGCATTTTAGGAGAAAGGGATAATAAATTTTTTAGTTTAATACAACATATGTAATTTGGGAGAATGTTGGATCAGTTTATTACTAGGTAACATTACCTATATGTTTGTCTTATGAACATGATGTGTTCTTTGTTTCATTTGATAAAAACATATATATGTGATGCAACCCATGTTTTGAGTCATGAAGTAGTTCTGTTGGAGGAGAATACTTCTTATTAGGAAAAACCAAATATGATTCTTGGTCATATAGAGAAATTATTGAAAAATTATGTGACTTACATGATTAATGTTTTATTTATGAAGTGCATCATAAAATGGATTTAATAGAATAATTTCATCACCTGTTTGTCAATGAATAAAATTTCGATGATGCAATTTCATTAAGGGGTAAGAATATGAAAATCTAGGTAATATTAATAATAAATATTTTTAATTTATTACTAATTATTATAATTATATTTTATAGATTATTATTATGTATACTATTTTTAAATAAATTATCAATCAAAAAAGAAATATTTTTATTTTAGCACAATTATTTTCCATAAATTATATTATTTTTAATAAAAAATAAATTTTCAATTTTCAATTTTGTTAAATGGTATTCATTTTTGAATTTGTTATGTAATAATTATCACAGGGTAAGTTATTTTGATTTTTCAATAAATGATTATTTGATAGGAAAAATGGGGAAAATACCATTTTTCAAATAATGTCAATTTTATGACATCATCATGATATAAGAATGATTCGAATGTCTATAAACCCTTTTTGATAAAACAATTATACATTTATAAATAAAAATAAAAAATATATAATGAAATCTGAAACCTGTATTTTATCTTTCACAACTTACGTGATGATTTATTCAAATAAAATATCTATTTTTTATCATTTTTATTAAGTAATTACCTTGTTACATTTTGTTGTAGCTCAATTTTAATATCACAAAAAATTTAAATTTTTAATATTAAACCAATAAATTTTATTTCTATCAATATTATACATTATTTTACTCTAATTTCATTTTAAATCTTAAATGGTATTTTCTATAAAAACTATTATTTTTTGTGTTTGTGTAATTATATTAAAATAAATTTTTACCATGTGTAGAAATTTAATATTTTAAAAGTATTTTTATATTTTTAGTTATAAGGTCATTTATTTAATAATTTTAATTTATTTTTTATTTTTAAAATTATGTTACCATAATCTCGTTTTGTAACTATTATAAAGAAAAAATGAATTTAAAATAGTTAAACTATTTGATAGGATCATAAATATCACAAAATATTATAAATAATTTTAATTGATAATTTCAGTTTTACTTATACAATATTATCTCGTCATTTTGGTTTTATTGGTGCCACTTGACCTTGATAAATATATTTATATTTTTTAAAATATATACTAATTAAAAATTATCCATTCATCTCTCATATAAAAGGATCCCCTCATCACATCACATATCCAAACACATTAATTCGTTTTTCTCAACCAATATTTGATAAAATAAATCCTTAAAACATTTATCCATGACCCATATTTTCTAATCTCACTAAAATAACATCCTAAGAATACTTAAGGAGAAATCAAATGAAGGATGCCTAAACAAGTGGTAATTATCTTAAGCAATTTATTTCAAGTTTCCTCCTTCTTTAACCTCCTCATAATATTCTATAAAAAATAAAATAATTAAATAAGTATAATTTTTTTAATTATTATTATTTTTGTGGAACAACCATTTTCTTTCTCTTCTTCATCCTTTAGAAATGTTTAAATTCCTCTCTTATACACATGAAGACAACTGCCTCCATGGATAATTTTTTTTCTCATACTCTCTCATGAATCGTTATACATATGGATTAAATTTTTAAATAATATAATTATGTAATAAATATAATTCTTTAAATACATACCACTATCTACTTCATTTCTTTTCCATTGATTAGAAAAGTTAAAACATCGCTAATGTGTCTGTGCAAACCACCACCTCCATCAAAAACATATATGATTTTTCCTCACCTCCATAAATTGTTTATAAACGTGTATTTATTTAATAAATATATCATTAATAAAATGATTAAAATTATGGAGGTGATGAAACCTTAACCAAGGTATTTGTATTGAATCCTACAAACTGAAGGTTGTAGGGAAAGAGAATGGCAGACACCCAAATGTTAATTTCAACTGTAAAATATTAATATAAATAATTAATAAGTAATTATAAATAGTTGAAATACTATAAAGTAACTATAAATAATTTTCATAATCAAATGAATTTTAATCATATATATTATAGAAATTTTTCATTAAAAACCTTATTTTTAATGTTATAAAGTATTCCTTCCGAATCATTATTCTACATGTCTGTATTTTTTTCATAATTTTTTTTCTACGATTCAATGTTTTCTTAATTTTATTTTGTATTAAAATTTAATTTATCTTCAATGATATAAAAATAAATCTATTTAATGTTTTACATATGGGTCATTATTTACATTCTTTATAAATCTTAGAAAAGAATGGTATTTAATATTTATTACATTATCACCTTTTTCTTTCCATCATGGCCATTGTCTAATATAAATATATTTTTTTATGTTTTCATGGTTTTATAATATAATTTCAATTTCAATTTTTCTATGAATTTTTCATTTTAAAGAGTTATCAAATAAATGGATATTTCTTTTTATTTTATTGGATAACAATAAGTTATTTTTTATGGGTTTAAAATGATGTTTTTAGATTTATGCTGAAACTACAAGATCTTATGTGTTTAGATCATTTTACGGTTATTTTAAATTTTATGTGATGATTTTTTGGTTTGATATAACTCTCCAATGGATTGGGTAATTATATTCTCTCCAAAAAAATTATGTTGGAATTAACTAGTGAAGTTATTCTATTATAAGGTTTAATATAAGGGTGGTTGTAATGGAAATATATGTATAATGTCCCAATATTTTTATATGGTTTTTTTGTGATTTATATTTTTTTATTTGAAATTTTTTGATTTCACAAGGTATTAAATTGATCATATGATTAAAGTAATGTTAATGGTCCTTCATATGTTAAAGGTTTGTTTTCGAAGTAAAGTTTTCATATGTAAATTTCTAAATTATCATTTTACTATTATTCTTGCTTACAAAATATTGTATAGATATATTTGGATAATGAAGATGATTGCACGATTTTATAAGAGAATTTTTTGTGCTCAATATTTATAATGTGAATGGAAAAACATTTTTATGGATTTTTCAGGTTTTTAATGGGCTAACAAGTTTCTATACTTTGTATATCCCTTAATCATATTTTTTTTTCTCAAACCACATTTAAAAATTGTTTTATAGGATGTAAGGATGTGTATGATATATATAATTTTTTAACATTAAATAATAGATAATTTTCTTGAAATAAGCCTGTGTTTTAATAAATAAACAATAACATAAATATAATAAATTGTTTTTTGGGAAAATATAAACAATGTGAATGTTTTTACTCTTTTATTTAAAGGTTTTTCTAATTCACTAACACTCAAAACCTAAAATATCATGAAAATTTAATAATTTATAACCATTGATATCAAACATAAAATTATGTTTTAAATATGTATGGGATGCTATAACATCCATTAAATTAACTAATTGGTTAGATTTAAAATATTAAAATAAATTATATAATTTTTAAAAAAAATGAATTTCATCAATCCTGAACACTTAAACATTACACTCCAAAAAAACCATGTGTGCTAAGGTTAAAAAAGTTTATCAAGGTGTAATTGGTAAGACATATCAATTCTCACATAGTAAGAAAATATTATTCATTATACATGGATCTTAACTCCCTGATTCATAAATATGATAATGAATTTGATTTTAATCTCATGTTAATCTCAATGTGCATGTTCTAAATCCCTCCTTTGAAAAGTATTTCTATCTAACTCTAGGATTTTAAATAGAGAATTTATCATTCCTAATAATATGCATGATCTCCATAGGATTTTGATACTTTTCATCTCTCTACACCATGTGTCAAAATTATTTTATCTTTCATGTGGACTTTTTCATGGTGATTTTGGTGGCCAAGGGTTTGTGGGTAAATTTATTAAAAAAATTAAGGCTAAAAGTAAGAGGTAAGTGGTGAGTCATTTTACCGAAGGGATGTTATCGGTGTACCAAATTGTTTTACCCTAACAAGTATAGCACCATTAAGGGGTCAATCCACAGGGAAAAAAGAAGTTATTCTTGTCTTGCTTAACTAATTTGTATTTTTGTCTTAGCGAAGTTTGCTGAATTTAGAGTCGATTTCATATGTTTGGATATAAAGAGTAATTGGATTTAAGTTTCTTTTAAAAAATTACTTAACAGAATAAAGGAAAATATGGGAAAATTGGTTTTGATGCAAATCAGGAGAGAAATGCATTGGGTTATGGATTTATGAGAAGTTTATTATTAAATCAAATTGCTTATGAGGTTGTTTTGTTCATAATAACCCAAAACTATGGGTTTTAATTTGTAATAAAGTTTCCTTGGTCCGGTAAACTTATATTTAAAGCTGAATAAACTAACTCTTTGGTCTGGTAGTCAGTGTTTCATAGTTATTTATTTGGCTTAGTTCATTTTGATTCGACGAATACTTCCAATGATCATGAAATTATTTGTCGTTATTCTTCTTTTTAATCCCTGAAAATTCTACCCATGGTCTGGTTCAGAATTTCTAGTGATAAGATGAAGTGATTTAAGAAGAATAAGAAGAAGTTAATAGAACAAACACATTCATAGAAAATAATATAAATTACAAATCTTACATCACCCGCAACCCCAATACACTGGGTATTAGTTACACATAGAGGTAAAGATAAGTACAAAACCCTTGATACCTGATGTGATCATTGCTTGGAACTTCGAGGAGGGAGTGATTCTTCGGTAGACGGTAGAATAGCAGTAGTATGGAAGCAGAGCTTCTTTCCTTCGGACCTTCAACCCTTTCTCTCCGTAAGTTCTCCTCCCTTCGTCCATAGGACAAGGCCTCTATTTATAGAAAATAAAACTACACGGCGTGTGGAAAAAGTACACGACGTGTACTTTTTTCAATGCGCTTTTGTTATTGTTTTCTCCGCTGGTAGGCGGCCTAACATGTCGTCTTGGACTTGGAACATGGCACCGCCTAGTAGGTAGATAAACACAGCGTGTAGCACCGTCATAAATGACGTGTAGTCTCATTTTTCATCCACCAATAGCTTCTAGAAAGCTATACACGATGTGTATAGGTAGAACACAACGTGTCCCTGTCAGCCAGCCACATGGGCATGTAGAATTCTTCTCATCCGCCAACTACTTCTAGAAGGGTGTACATGGCATGTATAGTGTGAACACAGTGTGTACCGGCTTCTGGTTACTTGGGCATGTACTTGTACTATTCAATCTGTGTCTGAGTCTGGATGTACATAGCGTGTATATAAGTACATGCCGTGTAGTTTGTAAATTTTTCTCACTTCTCCGGTGTTTTGTGTATTTGGCCATAAATCTCTTGAAAATGGACAAGATCACCCAAAATCAAAGTATTTTTCCACTAAGCAGTAGTTAATTTCTAAAAACATGTTCTTATTTTCAATAAAGTATGTGAAAATGTATACACAAATCGGGTGCATCAAACTCCCCAATACTTAGTCGTTTTCTTTCCCTCGAGAAAATCTCAATATCTAATTAAAAGAGTCTATATTTTAAAAGGAAGGAATTAAATCAATCATAAATGTAAATAATAAGTCACAGGAGAAAATTCTCTAAAGCTACAAAAGAGTTTCAATTCAGGAGATATTCTAATCATGCTTCATATATAATTCAATTAACTACAGTCATCCTATTTTAACACATGTTTCAACCTTTCAAAAACAAGCAAGACACTTTATGATCTACCTCACCAATAATATACTCAACACTCAAGATATTTTAAATCAAATTTATGGTCGATCAAAGATATATACACTATATCCATAGGTTTGAAAGAAATCTAGTTCTCCACTTCAGAAAATTGATTTACAGAAATCATGAGGGATTTTCAGTATGGATCAGATGTTTCTATGGATAAAGGTTGGTAGGTAAAGATGTCAAAAATAACTCTGAAGCTTGAAAAATGAGGCTAAATTCTTAAATAATAGTGCATGATATTCGAAGTCAAGCTCAATGTAAAAAAAATACTCAACAAGCTTTATCAAATGATCTCATCTCCACCATCTCCTTTAGTTAGGTAGGTAGGGTTCACAAACCAACAAGTGAGTATAAGGTCCCTTTGATTGTACCATTTTTTTAATATAAATAAAAAGGGGACCTTTTAGAATTTCCACAAATAGAGTTTTGGAACCCTTTTTTCCCTGAATGATCAAGAGGCTCTTCCCCCATACTTAATTTCAAGACAATTCACAAAAATATGCCATGTGTTTCCAATCCCTTCTTTTAATCTCAAGTGAATAATCATGCAAAATTATAAAAGAATTAGGGTAGGAAGGGAAATAGGCTTGTAATATGGCTTCCTATAAAGGCTATTCATGGTTTTAGGGGATTCACGAAGATAATATATAGGGTAGGTCTCAAAATAAATGGGTTTAAACAATCTAATGCCTCAATCATTTTAATGTAATTCAAAAATTCGACATGTTTTGAAAAGAAAACTTGCAAATTATGGTAGTTATTTATATCCTAAGAATCTCTCAAGAAAGTGGTTATTATAAAGAATATGAAAAAGGGTTTAGAATACCTCTCAGGAATGGAAAAAACAAAGAGACAATTGGGTCATGACTTGCATATAATTGATTAGTCTAATCGATGTAATTATCCAAGTATTACAAGTTTCAATTTAAATTATATCAACAATCATTCTAAAACACTTAAGAACCAAAATTAGCATGCAACTTTTAAAAATTTCCCATTTTCAGCTTTATTATTTAGAAATATGATTAACCAAAATGTCTTCACGTTTTAAAATATATCTTATAATAATGATGTCTCCTAGAATGATGATAAGGGCAAAGACTAAGGTGGTTGAGAGATACTCCCCCATACTGAAAGTGCACGTGGTCCACCAAGTTCCACAGAAAGTGAATAAGGGAATGTGGGGACGCAACAATGGACTAGAATTAGGGGAAGGAATGAAAGAAGTAAATCAAGAAAGAAAAAGAAAATAACGAAAAAAGTGAAAAATAATACTTCCCTCGTGTCTAAGTGAAGAAAGATGGGAAGTGGTGGATAAGTAGAGTCCATAGCATGCCAGAGTACTTGTGATGGTCATGGAGAGATAACAATGCAAGCATACACAACATACAAAGGTATAAGATATACCGAATATATATATAATGAAAAACATGTTTCCAAAAACTAGTCAGGGGGTCACCTCAGAAGAGACATCATCTGGTACAGAAGCAACCAGTAGAGAAGGATCGAGAGCCATGAAAACTAGAGGCTCAGAAGCTTCACTTAGAAGAGAATTCATAGAAGTAGGATCCATAAGACATGGACTCGGAATAAGAAGCTCGACATCACTACCTGGACTGGCAGCAGTGGTAGCAACAACTAGGCCCATAGTGGATAAGAGAACTGAATTTGTGGCTAGTACAGTAAAGGGCGGTGGAGCTATGGAGGAAGGGACATGAATCGAGGAAGGGGTAGGTGGTAGGGGTAGGTGGTGGGGGTAGTGGGATACCATGATGCTGAAGAAGAATCCCCAACATCTACTCTATTAGGTCCTAACATTGATCGAGACGAACCAAGTTCTGCTCCATCATGGCTAGGCGGAGGAAAAAAGAGAGATCGACCGAGGGTGCAGAGGTAGGGGTAGGAGGTGGAATAGAGTAAGGTAGGCTAGAATAAGGGGGTCAGAAGAAGGGGTGGGGTGGGGAATCCGTAAGGGGCGGGGAAGGAGGATCAGGTGCATCGGCGGGGGCAGGAGGGTTAGTAGGTGGTCGGGGTAGTGCCTGGGCAAGGACGTAAGCACCCCCTACTTCTGGACCAATCCCATGCAAATAAGAATGATATAGTCTATTCGCTGGGGGTAACCTAATAGGTCATGGGGAAGAGAAGGCTCAAAACCCATGGGTTGGTGGGTAAGGCGGGTGGTGTAAAACCCACCATTTAGGATTCCCTGACTGTCGGTAAACATTGCATGGAAATAGGAGGCGGCAAGGTAAGGGAGGTCCGGGTAGTCCTGCCGGATGACACAGGTAAGGAGATCCATGTCATGACTGGTCACGACCCTCATATCCTCATGGCAGGGAAAAAGAATAGTGTTAAAGCACCGATGGGTGAATCGAAGGATAGGGTCAGCTATAAGGGTTCTCTTCTGGGAGGTAGGGGTATAGCGGTGGTCAGGCCCAGCAATCTCCCTCCACATAGCAACGAGATCAGAGCGCTCGAGTTGGGTCAGGGTGGAGATAAGGGTTGGGTGACGGGATGAGGATAAAAACCACACCCTCTTCTGAACTCGGTCATGGTAAGGGAAAAGGGTCGGCCGCCTAGCCGGAACCGGACCACAGGTACTGCATCACCGGGCGTCTCCCGGTACTCGGCTCTGTCAAACTCGAAGGAAGCAGCAAACTCTAAAAATAAATCTCAAAAAATAAGAGTGTTGACCTGGAAGATCGAGATTAATGGAGTGTTCCCAATAAGATCCTCCAACTTGTCCTAGATACCTAGCTGCTGAGGGACACTGCTATCGAGATAGCAGCTGCTCAATGGAATCGGGAGGCGAGAGAAGCATCGGACTTTGTCGTGTGCTAAATCGGTGAATAGAAACACCATTAAAGGGTAGGGAACACCTGTAGGGGCCGGTCTAGGTGTAGGTGCAGTAACAAATGGCTTTGGGAGTGGATCAGCGGTAGTAGACGAAGGCTCACCAGATGGGGTAGCCGAGGATGGACTAGCAGCTACGGAAGAGGGCGCAGGAGGTGTGGCATCCGGTGGAGAAGAAATGGTGGTTCTCGGAGGCTTCGTATGGAATGGTGGAGGTGTTGTGGTACTAGGAAAAGCCTCTAATAAAGTAGTGGGTGGTGGAAGGATGGCCAACAGAGGGAGATGATATACCAGAGAGTCCGGATCTGGTAGCGTCGTAGGCCGGAGTCGGATGTGATGATAAATGGGCCTCTCGCCCTTAGTGGTGGAGGCGGGCCGCTTCCCACGTGAATGGTCTCTATCTGCTATACCCTGAAAAATAAAGAAAAACCAAACAAAAAGAAAACAAAAAAAATAAAAATAAGAAAATGTGAGAAATTTGAAAAATAAAAAGTACACGACATGTATATTCAGATTAAACGTCTTGTAGTGAAAGCTAGGTAGCATCCCATGTTCTATGGATAAACACGCCGAGGGAACAGGGGATAGACCAGGGAAGTATACGCAACGTGTACCAAACATACACATCGTGTTCATGTAAAGTGGTCCTAGTCGTGTATTGGCAAAGATACGACCACCATTTAAGCAGTTATAACAATACCAAACACGTCGTGTACAAGTCCGACACGGCGTGGGCAAGAGCAGAGGTAACATGGTCATGTGAAGGGCTAGACATGGGCTGGCCTAAAGAAATGGTATACACGGCGTGTACCAAACACACACACCGTGTACGTGAACATGGTGTGCGAGGCCGTGTGAACAAGGGACCCGGGCACGTTAGGGGATGGTACACGGTGTGTGTTGAACATACACACTGTATATTTTCAAATTGTGAAGCATTCGGTGTGTGGCCATGTACAAGAGTACATGGCGTGTGTTCTTCAATTCATGCCCATGTATCACGTAAGCCAAACGGTCGGACGATCTGCAAATCACCCTAAACTCTTATGATAACTTGAAATAGAGGGTGTAGAAGGGCGTACCTGGACCAAGGATCACAATTCAGCAGAAATCATAAGCAAAAACACCCTAAATTAGTGGATTTGGGAGTTGGGAGGCTCGGTGTCGTACGGGGGAAGAAACGGGGAGAGGGGAGGGAGCCATGCGACATGGGATGAAGCCAGGTGGTCCATGTCTTTTATAGACGAGGTACACGGCGTGTACAATAGACTACACGCCGTGCATCCCATTTTTTTTAATATATATACATAATTATTATAGCAAACTATATAATAATTAATATTAATAATAAAAATAGATATATAGATATATACATAATTTATTAAAATGAAAACTATACACATAATGTATCGGTAAATACATGTTGTGTGTTCTAAAATTGAAAAAAGAGAAGTAAAACCTTTGGTCCAGTGCTTGGGACGAGGATCGAACCGGCGATCGGCCATTCTGAACGGAAGCCCTCAACCCCTGGAGAAAAGTTTGTACTTATACTCCTATTTATTATTTATATATATTTAATTTATACGTTCTATACTACATGGGAAGAAGTAAATTCATGGCATGTGGTTTTTAATTGTACAAAAAGGGATGAAGCAGGGAGATTAGCCGAGTTCGAACCCGGGTCTTTTGGATCTAGGGCCGAGTCTCTGCCAATCTGCAAACTTCATCCGCATGAAGTTATTTATGTTGAAAAACTTTTCAATTTAGTAATGAAAAACATAGCACATATGATGTATATCTAAAGACACGTCGTGTGGTTCTATTAAAAGGAAAAATGATGGAAATGGGGTAGTTGTCAGGATTTGAACCCGGGTCTTTTGGAACTGGGTTACGACCCTGGAAAACTAATCCATCCCCATCATGGGTTTTCTTATAAGAATATATATATATATAATATGAAAAATACCACATACGTTGTATAGGAAAACACGAAAATAAAAAGGAGGAACCCCGTGCCAAAAGGTAGGTCGGGAGGATTCGAATCGGTAACGGCTCAGATAAACTCTAGTGACCTTACCATCGGCACCGACATCATCCCTGTTTATTACTCAGTTAAACTATATATTTATAATAGTTATAAGATAAATGAAAAGGAAAAAGTACATTCTGTGTATATAGGGGGTACACGGCGTGTGTCCTCTAGGTTGCCTCCTAAGAAGTGCCTTTGTTTTAGATCATTGGCTCGACCTACTTACCTCTGCTTACTTGAGCTGTATGGTGGACAACATTCCCACCGTGTCGTCTATGTGATGGTAAGCCTTCAATCGCTATCAGGGAACTAGGGAGTTTTATGGTCTCCCAAATACCCATACTTTTCCCACTCTAGAATATAGGGAATAACTGAACGTTTCCAATAGTGACCGCCCTAGCCTTCTAGAAATTGCAAGTCCTCTGGCGCTTCTTCAAATGGAATGTATAGAATGATAAAGTTATCTAAATTAAAAGAACATACCAGATCATCCCCTTCGCTGAGAAGATCATCCATGGTGGTTACCGCATAACAATCCTCATGCTTAGACAATGATTCATGCTTGACGGTCTTGAGGATATTGTAAGAGACTCTCTCTTCTCCTACCTGGAAAATCAGCTCCCCCTGGTGTACATCGATCAGTACCTTCCTAGTGGCCAGGAAAGGCCTTAATAGTATGAAAGGTGCCTCCTGGTCATCCTCCATGTCGAGGATGATAAAATCTGTGGGGAGGATTAACCTACCCACTTCGACCAGCACATCTTCCAATAGCCCCTTCGGATGTTTAATGGATCAGTCAACAAGTTGAAGGGATACTCAGGTAGGCTTCAAATCATTGAGACCTAGATTCTTGAAAACTCCAAGGGGCATGAGGTTCAAACTGGACCCTAAGTCATAGAGGGCCTTCCCAAACTCGCATGGTCCAATAGTACATGGAATATTGAAGCTCCCTAGATCCTAGAGTTTGGGAGGAATCGAATATGGGGCGACTATAGAACACTCCTTGGTTAGGGAAATGGTTCCCATATTCTCCATCTTT
Organism: Viscum album; assembly: GCA_963277665.1. Lineage (NCBI taxonomy): Eukaryota > Viridiplantae > Streptophyta > Magnoliopsida > Santalales > Viscaceae > Viscum > Viscum album. Next base: position 2,106,332,242 of record OY728122.1, on the reverse strand, counting down.
CTTCTATTGAAAAGTATTTCCATCATGAATTTGGCATAATTGGGCATATGTGTCAGTGCCTCTGCAAATGGAATATTTATGTGCAGCTTCTTGAACATGTCCATGAATTTGTCGAACTGGTGGTCCAGCTTTCTCTGCTTCAATCTCTCTAAGAAGGGTAAGATAGACTCAAAGGGTTTGAAAACCTCATTTCCCTTTTTCTTTAAAGCCTCCTTCCATGGGATTTTGAATGAGGAGGGGTCTGAATCTATACCTTCTTCATCAATAGGGGTGTGGGTGCACCTGGCTGTGCTGGTTGGTTCTGTTGGAGCTCCTTTCCACTCTGTAGCATAACGGCATGGGCCTCCTCCCTCAGGTTCTTCACAGTGTTACCCAGTAGTGTACCCAGTTGCCTCCCTGAGAGTTGGTTTTCCAACTAGACAATTTGGTTTTCCAGACCTCAAATTGAAGCCTCCTGATTTTGGAACCTGGTCTCAACAATATATATAATTTTTTTCAAGAGATCCAATAACCTTGAGGTGTTCTCCTACTGAGATGGTTGTTGAGCTGGTGGAGGTGGTGGCTACTGAAGATACTGTGGGTGAGGCTTTTGATACCCTTGATGCTGATAAGATCCATGTTGGGGTTGCTTCTGCCTCTGGTACTGGTTTTGATAAGGAGGCTGGTTGTAGTCGAGCGGTCGCTGGGGCGGAAGATTCTACTATTATTGGCCCCAGGATGTGTTCTGTTGATCACGCCCTATTGTATTCAGGTAATGTTGGTATTGGTTTGGCCCTCAGTTTTGGGCAACATAACTCACCTCGCTTGTTGAAGGGCCTCCAGTAGAACCCAAACATTCTCCCATGATGTGGTTATCACCATATTCGCTACACGTCGGATAGTTTGCCGCATGTACTTGGGATGTGCCCTTCAGATTGAGCGTGTCGATCTTATTGGAAACAGTGTCTAATTGGGCATCAAGAAAGGTAGTAGCATCAATGTTATGCATACCTCGTTTCTTTTTTCCCCGCTCGGAATGCCACTATAAGTTGTTGGCAGACATGTATTCCAGTAGTTCGAAAATCTATTTGGGGGAGTTACTCATTACTCTACCTCTAGCAGCAGCATCCACCATAGACTTTGTATTTTTTGTCAATCCTCTGTATAAGGTTTGGACCTTCATCCAAATTGGGATTCCATAGTGTGTGAATTTGCGCAACATCTCCTTGAAGCACTTCCATGATTCATACAATGACTCTGAGTCATGCTGCTGGAAGTTGTGGATTTCATTCCGCAGCGTCACCGTCTTCAAGGGTGTGAAGTATTTAGACAAGAGTGTCTGGGATAGCTCCTCCTAGATGAGGATAGATCATTGCGGCAAGCCTTTGATTCAGTCTTTCGCCTTATACCTTAGAGATAAAGGGGAAGATATGAAGACAAATTGAATCTGTGGACACTCTGTGGCAGCGGAATGTGTCGCAGACCTCCAAAAAAATTGGAGAGATGGGCATTGGGATCCTCGATGGGAAAGCCACCAAATTGAATGGTGTTCTGGATCAGCTGCATGATATCAGACTTGTTCTCTAAGTGTTGGGCCTGCACCGGTGGATGGACGATGCCCGTGTCAGCTTCGTAGATGGATGACAGACCGTACTCCATAAGAGTACGACGTGGAGGTGGCTGCTGAGGTAGTAGAGCCAGCATGTATTGTTGTTCCTAAGGGGCAAAGCATGAACCCTGACCTGGGTGTAAAAATGGCATCCTCTCTGGTTGGAATTATTGGAGTTGTTGTAGGCCATACCCTAAAGCAAGTGAAGCTTGATAGTTCTAGTTGTCATCCGAACCTAAATACTATCCATCTCCTTGGATAACAGCTAGATTTCCTTCCTCGTTCTGCACCATTGGATTTTTTTGGTTGTGCTCAGCGATAAGTTCTCATTGGCGCCTCAAGAGCATCCGTTCGATCTCTGGGTCAATTGGAAAAAACCCTAATGACTCAGCATTCTTGGAATGTGTGAGGTAGCCACTCATACACCAAAATACCTACACAATATGAAACACACCTAGCATAAATGAGGAAAAAGAAAGATAAAAAGAAATGAGATTAGAAAAGAGATTTTTGGGAATTTATGATTTTTATTTCCACTAAAATTTGATACAAACTTAATCAAAACAAGGTCAAAATTAACTTTTCTTTATTCCTCGGCAACAGCGCCAAAATTCAGCGAGTCGTTTTACTGAAGGTATGTTATCGGTATACCAAATTGTTTTACCCTAACAAGTATAATACTAGTAAGGGGTCGATCCACAAGAAAAAATAAGTTATTCTTGTCTTTCTTAACTAATTTACATTTTTTTCTTAGCGAAGTTTGTTGAATTTAGAGTCGATTTTTTATGTTTGGATATAAAGAGTAATTGGATTTAAGTTTCTTTTAACAAATTACTTAACGGAATAAAGGAAAATATGGGAAAATTGGTTTTGATTCAAATCAGGAGAGAAATACGTTGGGGTTATGGATTTATGAGAAGTTTATTATTAAATCAAATTGCTTATGAGGTTGTGTTGTTCATAATAACCCAACACACTGGGTTTCAATTTGTAATAAAGTTTCCTTGGTTCGGTAAACTTATATTTAGAGCTATAGAAACTAACTCCTTGGTCTGGTAGTCAGTGTTTCACAGTTCTTTATTTGGCTTAGTCCATTTTTAGTTTACAAATACTTTCAATGATCATGAAATTATTCGTCGTTATTCTTCTTTTGAATCCCTGAAAATTCTACCCTTGGTCTGGTTCAGAATTTCCAGTGATAAGCTGGAGTGATTTAAGAAGAATAAGAAGAATATAATAGAATAAACACATTCATAGCAACTGACCCCAACACAATGGGTATTTAGTTACACATAGAGTTAAAGATAAGAACAAAACCCTTGATACCTGATGTGATCATTTCTTGGAACTTCGAGGAGGGAGTGATTCTTTGGTAGACGGTAGAATAGTGGTAGTATGGCAGTAGAGCTTCTTTCTTTTATACCTTTAACCCTTTCTCTCCACAATTTTTCCTCCCTTGGTTTGGAGTCAAAGGCCTCTATTTATTGAAAATACAACTACACGGCGTATGGAAAAAGTACACGACGTGTACTTTTTTCAATGCATTTTTGTCATTGTTTTCTCCACTGGTAGGTGGCCTAACATGCCATCTTGGACTGGGAACACGACGCCGCCTAGTAGGTAGATAAACACGCCATGTAGAACCGCCATACACGACATGTAGTCTCATTTTTCAGCCACCAACCACTTCTAGAAAGATATACACGCCGTGTATAGGTAGAACATGGTGTGTCCCTATCAGCCAGCCACATGGGTGTGTAGACTTCTTCTCATCTGCCAACTACTTCTAGAAGGGTGTACACAGCGTGTATAGTGTGAACACAGTGTGTACCGACTTCTGATTACTTGGCCATGTACTTGTCCTAGTCATTTTGTGTCTGAGTCTGGATGTACACGATGTGTATATAAGTATACACCGTGTAGTTTGTAAATTTTGCTCAGTTCTCCTCCGTTTTGTGTATTTGGCCATAAATCTCCTGAAAATGGACAAGATCACCCAAAATCAAAGAATTTGTCCACTAAGAAGTAGGTAATTGCTGAAAACTTATTCTTATTTTCAATAAAGTATGTGAAAATGTATGCACAAATCGGGTGCATTAGTAAGACTATTAAATACAAATTCATGAATATTCATGTGAAAACATTGGAAATATACCTGACACAATTCCACTTACAAAAGTAAAACATTGCACCTCCTTCTTCATTGTTATGGTCTCTAAGTCAAATAGTGAACACTATTAATGAATTCATTTAAATTATCATATTTTTATTTTTATTTTTTTAATTTTTTAATAATGATCATGTGATAATGAAAATTAGTGAATATATGAAAACTCATTCATGTTAGAATAATATAGAATTCAATATCATCTCTATTTTTTCATTTTATTAATATCTTAATTTTTTATTTGTATGAAAACCTAAAATATATGAATGTTTTAAATGAATAGTGACTCATGCCCAATTTTCAAATACCTATAATATCAACACACATCTCATAACTCCCCCCCCCAATGATATGTGTCCAATATAACAGACACAAAAGCCCTTCCCCCACACTCATACATGCTATATCCATGGAAAAATATTATGTTTCATTTTGGGAAATGAAAAATAAAATTGTGAGGTGTCTTCAACATATCAATAAACTCATTGATTCAAAGGGATATAAAAGGTTATAAGTAAAGGGTATATTTTATATTAAATGTTTTCTAGATAAAAAAACATCCTCAATAATATTAAAAACAATTCATGAACCATAATGCATTAAATGAAATAAAAATAGGTTTTGCTGATCAAAACACGATTCAAGACTCTAAAGGAAGATAGTTTTGTATAGTAGATATCAATAAGTTTTATAAAATGATCATGTTTAGAAAGATCTTAATTCTAGATAGTGATAGTTAATATGATTTTCAAAGTCAATCAAACTTACTTAAAAAAATAGATTGGAAATTTGGTAAAACCCATTTAGAAATCACTTAAAGTCATGATCATTGAAATTATATAGGGTTCTGAAAAATACCAAGATATTATAAATTTTATTATTCTTTAAATTAATTTCAAGAATCCTAAAAATAATTAAAATAATAATATAAATAATAAAACATGAAAAAATATATTTTATACAGGTTGTGATCCCCCAATACTTAAGTTCAAACTACCCTTTCATGTTAGCTTAATATATCAAAAGAAAATGGCATCAAAAAAATGGAAAGACACAACCTGAGATTATTTTGGTTAGAGGAATCCAAGAGTAAATCTCAAATCAAGTTCCATAGTAAATATTATAAGAATGAAATAAAAAAAATATAATAAATTTATTGAAATAAAAATAAATATAATAGAAAGTAAATTATTAGTTATAAGGCCTGGTTTGGACCCCCAAGTATTTTTCAGGTTCTCACACCCCTCAGTCAGGTAGTTATAGTACTTTGTCCCAAATCTAAAAGGGGTTTTGGCTTGTTTGATAGAAACCACCAAATTATTCTCAATCTAGTGTTCTATAGCATTCATGGATTGGTGATGACAAAAAATTGTTCCTCTTTATTTTTATCCAATACTTTATTGGCCACCTCTTCAACTTCATGAGTCTTATCAATTACTATCATGTTAGAAATTTAGATAATTTTAATTTTATTGAATAGTTAAATTTGAAAATGATTATAATAGTTTGACTCAATAAAAAATTATTCCCCTTAAATTAGGTCAGCATAAAAATTGATCTCATTAGGTAGTGCCATTGTAAAATTAGTCTCATCATGAGCATCTTTATCATCACAATCAAACTATAAGGAAATATATGTGTTTTATAAATATAAAAATTCAAAGTAGTGTGAGGTAATACTAAATTAATTTTCATTAAAATTATAAATAAATGATTTGAATAAAATAATTTCACCCTAGAGTTTTTCATACTTGAAATTCTCATCTTTGATTAGTTCCTATTAGAGTTGGGTTGTTGGAGTTCTATGTAGATAGTATATCTTCTCCAACATTTATTCAAATTCCACCATTTAGTTGGAATATAATTTAAAAGAAGTGGATCGGTATAGATTTTATGATTGGTCATTTTCAATTATGGGAGAATAACTAACATTTTCATGATCAATAAAACTAGGCCTATATTCATCATATTCATGTTGATCACCCACATGTGCATCAACTGTCATGCCAGTTTAAATACATCTTCTGTAAAAGTATTTTTAAAGGTTTAATGAATCATCAATTAATTCCCTAAATACCTAAATATCTTTTAAATCATGGAATATTGACATTACAATAATTACATCCTCTTCTAGATTCTTTTGTTACAATTCTAAATACAACGCTATGGTTTCCTCAATAGAAGTAAAAATTATCTTCATTTGGTCACTCACTTATTTAATTAGTTTAAAATTATTCTACATTAGAATATTCAAATATTCTTCCTAACTAAAATAAATATCTTACCGACCATATGAAAAACCACTATAAGTGTCAATATTTAACAATAAAATAAAATCTTTTTAATGATTTTATTATTATTTTTTGATATATTTAAAAAAATATAAAAAAGGTGCATGAAAGTGTTTAGACTCCCTAGAAATAGTTCCAAATTTATAGGAGGGTTTTTAATGAATCCAAACTCAATGATAAATATTTCTATAATAATAAAATATAGTACAATCCCAGTGTTAATCTCTTGAGGAAGCCACTCGCTCTAAATTATTTTTTATTTTCACTATTTATAACTAAAATATTGTACTAAATAATACCTAATCTGAAAACATGGTTTTTTAAAATGAATAGATTTAAATATAAAAAATATATATTCTTGAATAAAAATAAATACTACCAGAATATGTTAGTATATTGAAGACAGTTGTTCTCAGGAGTTTACATAGATGTAATTATTAATCAATAAAATTTAATTCTTAGTTTTTATTCAATTTTGAGATCAAGTACAATAAATAAACATAATATTTTTTTAATGATGATAATACAATATTGATACCTATAAATCAATGTTCATATATCTCAAATTATGAATAGGGGAACTTCTTCCACAAATCACCACCTCAATACTTCTCCACAATATATACTATTGAAATTTTATAGGGGATAGGAAAATATAAATAACAAGAAAAATTTTGTAGGGAGAATAGGTTACCATATATGAAATAAATTTAAAAAAAATCATAGAAAAGAATAATAGAAAATGTTAAACCACAATGGACAAAAAACATCACCCCACTCCCCTAACCAACAATGGGGGTTATTTCTCAACAACCCTATTGATGAAAAAAGCATGATAGGGAGAGAAAAAAAAAGAAAATATACATAGGAATGTAATATATAATAAAAATGAAAAAATAATATTAAATTTTAAAAACCTCTTCCTCAGATATTGAAAATGGCTAACTCTTTTTAATGAAATTGATGGTACAAATTTATAGGAAAAATGGTTAGCTAATTTTTGTTCCAAATTTGTACTTAAAATTTTCATTCATTTTTTACCCATTAAGTGAATGCATAGAAGAAATTATTATTCATGAACATTATTCCTATGTATCTCATACAATATTCCATAAAATTTCATTTATTTTTACATGTGTATAAAATTAAATTATTGATTTTCTAAGTAATACCTTTATATCCTAGAATGTTCTTTGAATTCAAATTTTCTGGTTTCCAATAAATTTATATCAAATAATATAGATAAATCATGAGAATCCACAATTAATGAAACTATTTTTATGAACCTTCTCCACATTCCTTAAACATTTCATATATTTTAGGCAATCAATTTATAATATATGATCCCAAAATTAAAATTCATCAAAAATATTTACATATTTCATGGATTCATTTGTAAGCTTTATTTGGGCCTCTAATGGAAGGATTTATCTATTAGTCCAATGGAATAAAATTATCTCATCATGCTTGTAAAAATATAAAAAAAGAATTTATAATTTTATATAAGTTTAGAAAAGGTGATGATAAAAATAAAAAATTGGTTTAAATTGTATAAAATCATTAATTATAAAATTTTCCAAATAATTCACATATTATTCATAAAATTTAAAAATGTGAAAAGTATAATTAAAATAAATAATTTATCTAATGTAAAAAAAATTGAATTACAAAATAAAATTTATTAAAATAGTATATTTGTCACTTCTATTGAATTAAGTTATCTAAAAGGAGGGGTTTCAAATCCCAAATGACTAGTCCTACCAAAACAATATTCCCACTATGTCCATATCCTAACCATGTAACTCACTATGATATAATCCCCCTTAAAATGATTGTTTTGTCATTAAAAATTATAAAACCAAGTTTTTCACCCATGTACACTTTTCAAACCCCACTCCAACACCTCCAATACCTTCTACGTATGAATTAGATAGCCACAGATGGTTGGGGGATCTATATTAGATACCTCACAAAATATTCTCATCCTCTAGAATAAATAATAAACCCATTATATAGAATAAATAATAAAAAACAGATAACCCCTTAATTTACTGTAAAATATGAATCCCTCCATTATACGAGGAAATCCATAGTGAATAGGGTAAATCAAACTTCAATAATATTAGTGATACACACTATACATGCATAATCATATCTGTATAAAACAACATCAACATCTTAAACAAGTAAAACATCAATCAACTCATAATAATAAGGATAAATCATTAACTTGTTTTCCAACATATACTCCTTTAATCCACCATGTCTCAACAAAATAATAACCAATAGATGATGCATTGATGGAACCATGGATGGAATTTTATGATTTTTTAATAAATAGATAAAATTTTAAACAAGAAGTTTGTATTGGTATTTTGGATGTGTTTTTTTTGTTATTAATAAAGCTTATTGATTATTTCATATGGTTAATAGATTATGGGAGATGTCTAAAAATTATTAGATCTGACGTGATGTTTTATTTATCCATTGGGAGACATTCAAGTTGTAACTAAAAATGTCACACCATAGTAAAGAATCTTAGTATTATAATTTATCCAAAAGAATTATGTTTTCATACAGAAACTGGTTAATTTATGTTTCAAATTATATATATATAATATTAGATATATAGGTGTGGTTATTATTCTCTATGAAATACACATTTTTTGATGGAATGGTAATACTTGCACCATAATGGGAGGTTCTCTTGATGTACGATGCTATATGTAATGATTAGATACATTGTAGTGTGTTGGATCACACTATAAAGAACCATGTAACAACTTAGTAAAGATACTAATGAATTTTAGTTTTATACTAGATGGGGTGGAAGGAGAGATCATATTGAAAGGTATATGCCAAGAAATTCCTATAAAAAAAATTAGGAAGTGTGATTCCTCGATTAAAAAAGTTATGATTTATGGGATAATTTTTTGTAGAATGCATGTTTCGGAGGGTGAGTCTAATGGTAATATTGATGGATCCCTAATCAATGATGGTCCATTTTAAACATCATTATAAGCATGTTCTATAGAGGAAGGGGTTACTGGTTTTTCTGTCCACTGATGCTTCAAAATGAACATTGGTTGAGAGGATGGGACGTCTCATACACCGCACTTATTTGAGGGGGATTGTTACCAACTCAGGGACCCTATTACAGCTGTCTTGTCTAGTCATTAGTATTAAGGAGTTTAGATCCAGCCCATGATTGGGTGTCCAATATATCCTTATGAATGTAATTAGATACCACATAGTTCATTTCTTCTTAAATTGACATATTATACTTTTTAATGTTGTGTGAAAGGAACAAACCAATACAATTTAACATCATGTTGTAAGTGAAACTGGGAGAAATATATCCCTCATTCATCACCAGATACATCAATGTATCATTACCAGAGAAAGAAAATTCACCTCATAATCATCAATATAATGATAAAAATTTCTCATTTGATAGGGCATCGTATGATCATCACCTTGAGAATGTTGATCACGATCACCATAGTCTTGAAACCTGAGGAATGCTTGGTTAAACCCATAATCATGAAATGGGTTTCTTATGATCTTCACATAAGAAGAATCTTTCTAAGGTTGGGGATTACACTGAATAGGATCCCCATGTGTGATACTTGTTTCATGATGTTTGTGAAAACAAGAGAATGAGAGGGGATTATAAATGATATACCCTTTAAATGTCCCATTATAATGGAAGGTGTGGTAATAGGTGACTGAGCATGGATCATATATGATCTTTCCTTTAGATGTTCATATGTCTTCAATGGTTGTACAATAGGATACCAAGTGGGTCTTAAACAATATCTATCCTTCTGGGACTCTTGTATTGTGAAGGGTGCGATAATACGAGACCGATTTTGGTCTATGCATGAGCTACCCTATAATGCCTAACTTGGTAAGGGACTCTGAATAAGGCATAAAGGATTAATGAATACACCTAGAAGGAAGTCCAATATATATATTTGGGGTATTATGGTTGATTCTTAATGAGTCTTCCAACATGTCCTTGGGACTGTGAATAAAATCCAACAAAGTTTGAGTGACATAGTTTAAATTCATATGTGAGGTATGGTTCTCACCATTTAGCATCTTGTGGTAAGGATAAGTGTTATACAATTTAGGTTCACGAAAGTAGGACTAAAAGGTGATTCTTATTATGAAACTCATCTATTCTTAACGAATAGATAAACTAAACCTCTAAGAGCATTTGAGTCGTTCTTAGTTTTAGAAACAAAAAGGTATAATATCAGTAGAATTGTATAAGAATTCATAATAACATATTTTAATGGGGATTATGCATGAGTAGCCTTGGTGGGATTTATATGTCATGAAAGGGGAGAAAATAGGATTTTGAGTTGGTATTACATATGATCTTCCATTTGAATTATTTTTTGTTATTACACCTAGTAGTAGGACCACATTTGATAGCTAGGATGAATGTCACTACTAAAGGTGGTTGTGATGGGATTAGGCATGTTGGTATCCCAAAGACACCTAATCTGATAAGTAACTTAGCTAAAGGTGGGAATATTTGATGCTTACAAAGTTACTGGTGATTTAACCTATGGAGGAGGCCCTTATAAAAGTGGTTAGGTTTTACACCTTAGGAGGATGCCTATGTATGGTTCACCAAGGAATGTGGGTTGGATGGAGGAGTGTTTTGGATATCAATATGAGCATCTTTACAATTTGAACTTTGGGAAACCAAGAGGGTTTTATTAACTCTAGGTATATAAGGTATGGATGGGTTCCTAGATGTGAGATTCAGGTGAATTATTGCTTATCCCTATGGAGTTCTAGAGAAGATACTTAACACTAGTGAGGGACAAAAATGGTGTTTAGCCCATGTGAGGGATTGCATAAGGCCTACACATAGTGAGGTATCAGTTAAGGTGCTTATCCATATATAGGTCATATCTAGGGTTCTTAGCACTTATGCGGGATAGAGAAAGATATTATCTATAGTGAGGGTTAGTGAATTGAATTTCTTCACCTTAATAAAGGATTATGAAAAAGGGTGATGGTTCTCCCTAGATCACCCTTATAGAGGGATATGTAATGGATATGCTCGAAAGGTGAATATGTTCCCTAATGTTTTCCCTAGTAGAGGCTTAAGAATAGTGAATCAGAATAGTGGAGGGTTTCCCTAGTCGGTGGTCTCCCTAGTGGACGATCAACCTAGTTGAGGTTTTCCTTAGGGTCTCCCAAGTGGGTGCTCCCCCTAGTGGATCACCCATGTGGTGGGTCATCCATGTTGGTTTCCCTAGTAGTGGGTCACCCAAGTTGGTGACCATCCATGTGGGTCACCCACATGGCGGGTCACCAGAGTGGGTCTCCCTAGTGGAGTGCCTCCATAAGAGAGGGTAGCCCTATTAGGATCCATAGAATATGTACTTTGAAGCATATCTCCCCCTTATCATGTTCATCCATATGTGGAAGTGTGTTGAACATTGGATGAAAGGGGTCTACTTATAGAATAATCATAGGGTTAGGGTGAATCGGACTTGGGAAAGTGATGTAGTGCATTCCAGTTTTCTAGGTGCACGACCTAAGTAAATTGACTAGGTGATTGGAACTAGGAGAGTGGTTCTTAATCTATTCTCATCTATGATCATCCATAATATTTTCTTTGTATGTCCATATTGGTTCCATGAAGAGTAAAATAAAATCTTGTGAATAGAGATTCAGCCCTATCTATAGTGTACCCACACTAGAAAGTTGTTTTCAAAGTATAACAATTTCTTAAAACACCCACAAAAATGGGGTTTTTCAGCAATGTGTCAAATCCTTGACATAATCATTAAATTAGGTTCTCACCAACAAGTCACCAAATAAGGAAACACATTTGAGGAATCTCCCTTGGAGTGTGAGAATTCTAACTACACATGAAAATCTCATTGGATTGTTGTTTGGTAAAGGGGATATTTTTCTACACAAACCTGGCTCGTGTTTTTTAGTGAAGATCGTATCATGAGTTCTTTAGAAAATTATGTGGGATGAATTCTTTTATGCCAATAATGCCATGAACTAATGTTTTACACGATATAATCGACTGCATAGAGTGAGGATTGACATAACAAATCAATAAGTCAATTGTGGGGATTATAATAGATCACAATCTGACCTTTCCAGATTTTATAAATGATATTTTACACATATTTTGTGGATCAAGAGATGAATTGATGATCACACTAAAATGGAGGGTATCATGCCGCAAATGTGGAGTTTTTCAAGTGCATCACACCATACTGATTTATTCCATGAAATGATATTAATAATTAAACATAAATGAATGAAAAATGGCTTCTAAGATAAAGAACGTGTTGCACACGCTGCTGCTCTTTCAAACTGATTCGACCCTTAGCCTATGTTTGGTTATGATTTAGTAAAAGAAAAAAAATGATTTCCTAATTCATAAAAGAAAAGAAAAGAAATGAAATGATTTTCATTTCTCTTCATTTTGTTTGGATGCGAAATTTAGTAAAAGAAAAGAAATGATTGTAATTTCTCTCCATCTTGTTTGGTGACAATTATTAAAAGAAAAGAAAAGAAAAGTTTTGGAAATATGACAAAAATAACCCTTATGAAAAAATATAGTTTTCCAATACTTAATTATTCCAAATAAAAAAATATTACGATTTTAAATTGTATCTTTGATTTTCAAATATATATATATATATATATATATTTATTATAAATATTTATATAATTATAAATATAAATATATATACTTATTTTTAAATATATTTATTCATATATAGTTTTATAAATATGCATTCATAAATAAATATTAATTCAAAAATATTAACTCAAAAGTTTTTATAAATTATTTATACAAATTATTAATTCAAGATAATCAAAATTAACTATAATCAAAATTAACTATAATTGTTTGATTTTATTACAGAAAAATTAAGTTGAGGTTATAAAAAAATTATCTACAAATTATATTCAACAAAATATTTATATAAAAATACTAATTTTTATTATTAATAATCACAACAATGATAATTTATATAAATACTAATTCAATAAAATGTTATGTGAAATAAAACATGCACAGGGGCATTGTAAGAAATTTTAAAAAACGTAGCACGTCTGGGGTGTTTTCTTCCAAATCACCCCACTTTTGGGGTGATTATAAAACCACCGTTGGGGAGAAATATTTCTACCCGTTTCTCCCCACTTGATATTTCCCTCCCTCAGCTGCCTCTTACCAAACGAAGGAAACCTGTTTCCTTTGTTCCAAATCCTTTCTTTTTTCCCCCAGATCTCCCGTTCCAAACGAGCTGTTAATTTTGGTCCTCCGGCTTCTTTCCCGGCGATGGGTGGTTCGTCCGGGCCGGGGTTGGCTGGTTCTTCTCCTATAGCGGCTGATAATGTTGAGGCTGGTGTTGGCGCTACGGTTCGGTCCCCTCCACCCACTTTCAAATAAGTGCTTTGTCGGCCTTCGGTTCAGTGAAGGGTTTGGGTTTCTCTCCTGGCGGTCCTTCTGGAGTTAGTCTCTTCCTCGGAAGGTGGCTGCCCGGTTTTGTCTGTCCCCGCTTCCTCCTTCATTGAAGCCTCATATTAAATTAGATGGACACTGGTCGCAATGTTCATATATGAAAATCCTCCCATTTCTTTATTCCGGAGCTTCGTGTATTCTTGGGGTTTGCACCTTCTGACTAAGGTGTCGGCGTTGAACCGGAAATCCTTCAGTATTGTGCTGGCTTCAAAAGCTGATTTTGTAAAGGCCTTCTGTTCTGGCGCCATATCGGTGGGTCAATGGAGGTTCTTCTTGTTCATGTGGTCTATGGAGGTGCATTTGGGAAGCGACCCATCGAAGGCGGACATGTGGATCTCCCTTCCCAGTCTTCCATTTCCCTTCCAGAATGTTTCGTTTCTACCTGAGATTGGTGCCTCTTTGGGTTCCTTCCTTTGTGCCAATGAGAGAACTTTGATCTTAGAGGAAACTGATAAAGCCCGTATTTGTGTCGAGATAGACATTTCTCGGCCACTCCCTTCATGTATCCTTCTTTGTGTAGCTGGTTCAGATGACTGGTTCCAAAGGTTATTTTATCCCTCACCACCACGGTTTTGCTCCGGCTTTCAGTTGCAGGGCCACTCTCTTTTGGTTTTCCGAAAAAGTCATTTACATCATAGTTTCAAGCCTCAGGATAGACCCTAGTGGCATGCTGAGTCTAGTGGTCCTCAAGTGGATGAATCCTCTCTGGTTTTCCCTCGGCGGGAAGATTGTCCTTTTGATTTTCCTTGAACCGCTTCAGCTCTGCCGCCTTTGAAGGTCAATTCAGATTGGGATGATGTTCAACCATTGCTCGGGGGGGCGTCAGTGCTTGGATCTGGTTCCTTATAACGCTGCTGGATGGGAGGAGTTGATTGACCATTCCAGTTTGCTGGCGTGTGATGTTTCTAGGGTTTTTTTCTTATTCTCTGGTGGCTGTTGGACCTCAGGTGGCTATTGGAGAGTCATCAGAAGGAAGGTGCATGCCTTCTTCTCTGGTTATGTTTGGTGAGTTTCCTCTGGCAGGCCCTGTGCAAGACCCTTGGTTTGATGAATTCATGGAATGGGTACCCCAAGATGGGGATGTTCTGGTGTTCTTGGATTCACTTCCAGATGGAGGTTTCAATTCTTCTTCACGGGTCTCCCTACCTCTAGAAAGGATTAGGTTGTTGTCATATCCTAGGTCTCTAAATGGGAAGTCCCTAGCTCTGTGGTTTATCCGTTGTCTCTGAATGGGGTTTTTACAAGATCTCAAACTAAACTCAAATCTCAGTTAGCTAAGTCTATGTTTCTTCATGTCTGTGGGTCTGGGGCCAAAGCCAAAAAAAATCCTTCTCAATGATATATGTTCTCATCTGGAATTCTCATGGCCTGGGTGCTCAAGTTGAAACATATTTTATAGAAAATGAATTCCTCTGTAACTCAATATCTCTGGCGACAGTTTTAGAGCTGAAACAGAACTCCTCGAAGATTTTAGATTTTAGGTGGAGAATCAGGGATAAGAATTATCATCATGGTAATCCTCGGAATCATCATGTTTGGCTGTATTAGAAACAGAATATCATGGTGGACCTAATAGAGGTGACAGATCTTTTCATCAAAACTAAAATTGTGTTAGGCTCGTTTGATGTCTTCTCATTTTTGTATGTGAAATGTGAAGCTCAGGTCCAGGAGGATCTTTGGTGTGATCTCGGCGCATTCAATCTTGGAACCTCCCCATGGTTTGTTGGGGGGGATTTCAATATTATGGCTGATCCTATGAAGGAAAAAGTGGTGGGTGCCTTCCCAAGGAAATCAAGTCAAGATTTTGTTGATTTCATGGTGAGGTGCAGTCTTATGAACTTAGGGTATGCGGGGGATCTTTTCCCCTGGTGTAACAAAAGTAGGGAGAGAAGTTGACCTTTGTGTCATCTGGATCGATGTCTTGCTATCCAATATGCTATTAGCGCTTACCCGAATTTGAAGGTTGCTCATCTACCTCATAGCTTTTCTGATCAGTCCCCCTTGTGCATTGAAATTGTATCTAGCAGGGACCAGGGGGGGGGGAGGTAAATTTACCTTCTCACAACTGTGGATGGAGGACCTTGGCTTCCAGATTTTGGTGGAGTCGTGGATCAAACCCATTTTTGGTTACGCTTGGACAATGTCGCACAATAATCTCATGAGGCTGTGATCCGACATCCAAGTGTGGGTAAGGAACCAACCTTCAAACACGAAGGAACTTGATGATATTTGTACGGAGATTGGCAGGTCTGAATATGATCTGGAGAAAACCTAGAGGGAGCCCCTATTTGAGGATCTGGCCAACAGAAAGAGCACTTTTTCTAAGCTGCTTCTTAAGCAAGAGCGTGTTTCTAAGGAAAAGTCTCGTATTAAATGGTTGCGTGAGGGGGACTGAAACTCAAGCTTCATCCAATCCTACATCAATGAGAAATGGTGCACCAATAGACCGAACATCCTCGTGGAGGATGGTACATATTCTAATGACCCGTATGTGGTTGGAAAAATGCTAGAGGATTTTTCAAACATCTTTTGGAAGGGGTTAATCCTAACATGCAGAATGGTTATACAGGGGGAGTGAAGACCTCTTTGAGGCTATTCCTTGTGAGGCTTCAAGGGAAATTAATTAATGTCTGGAATCGGTTCCTGATGAGGTCGAGATTAAAGATTTAGTGTGGTTGCTCAATCCAGAGTGTGCGCCAGGAATGGATGGGTTCCCTGGATCATTTTATATATAAGCTTTTGGGTGCTAGTGAAGACAAAATTGATTTAATCTGTGCAGGATTTTTTCAAAGGTGGATGCTTGCCGCGGGTAGCTTGTTCCACTAAGATGGTTACGGTGCCCAAAGATAAGGACCCCTATTATCTGAATCATTACTGGAAAATATGCTTATGTAATTTTCTGTATAAATTGTTGTCCTGCATTCTTAATAAGAGGATTTCTAATTACCTATCTGAGTGGATCTTTGAAGAGCAACATGGTTTCATCGGGCAAGCTCAAGAGGTCCTTACAGATCTTAATAAAAAATCCTTCGGCACAAATATAGCTATCAAACGGGAAATGACCAAGGATTTTGACTGAGTGGAGTGTAATTGTGTCCTCAAAGTTCTGTCAAAGACGGGCTTGTCTACATGGGCGACAGATTTATTATTTCGTTGCTTTAGTTCTACATGGATCTCGATATCCTTTCTGGGAACGAAATATGGTTTTTTTAAATCTATCTGGGGTCTAAGGCAAGGTGACCCGATCTCTCCGACTATTTTTATTCTGGAGCAGGACCTGTTCAGTAAGGCTCTCAATCGCGGCATCATGACAGGCAGCATTATACCTTATCGGTCCAGGTACCAATCCCTTGGCTTGTCTCACCTCATGTTTTCCAACGAATTGATCGTTCTTATTAATGGAAGTAACAGTTCAATTTGGGGATTCAATGATATTCTGGATAGATACTGTATGTGGGGTGGGAAGATGGTCAGCAGGGAGAAATGTAGTGTTTTTATTTTGAGTTGATGTTCTGAAAGGAGGATTTTTGTTTTAGAAAGGAGGTTGGGTATTCAAAAAGGAATGTTTCCCAGGGATTATCTTGGGGCTCCGATGTCATCTAAGAAAGTACGTGTTCAGCATTTTGACAAGGTGATTGGGAAAATAACAGGAAGAATTCTCAATTGGAAAAACCGATTCTTGTCCTTTTGTGGGAGATTAACTCTGACTAATAGTGTTCTATCTTAGATCCCTATGCATATCCTCTCCTCAATTAAAGTACCAAAAGGAGTTATCAGTAGAATTGGGAGGATCTTGGTCACTTTTCTATGGGATGAACACTCGGATGGGAAGCATCACTGGGCATCTTGGGAAAGATTGGCAAGACCGTCGACTGATGGTGGCATTAATGTCCACTGCATGGCCGATGTAATGAAGGTTCTTCTCGCTAAGCTAGATTGGGAATGAATTGAAGGGAGGTAACTGTGTGGAAAGTTAATGAAAGATAGGTATGCGGCCTACTTGGATCTTCTGAAGGGTAGGCCTTCTACGATCTGGACTTTGGTCCAGCCTCTTATTTTGGTTTTGATCAACCATTCTAGATGGATCATTGGAAAGGGTTAGATCAACCTTTCACATCACAATTGGGCGGGCTCATGGCTAGCCTTCCCTGAATGCCCAGTGCCGGACTTCAACTTCAGGCAGGCCAGTGGTTATCCGATATTCATGCATGCTATTCTTGATGGGTATCAACGTATCATTTTTTACAACATTGTGTTAAACTCTAAACCTGATAGATGTATTTTTACGGTCTCAAATTCAGGAGTCTTTTTAGCCAAGGACTTACTGAGTATCCAAGTGGAAACTCAGGGTGGTGATGAATGGGGAGAAATTCTCTGGAGGAAACAGATCCCATTGAAAATGGACTTTTTGGTATGGAGGGCTTGGTATAATGCTCTTCCCACCGAGGATAATATTAAGTTGTTGGGTATTCACATTGCCTCATGGTGGTGTTGCTGGAGGGCGCCACATGTTAAAATTTCCAAGAACCTCGTTTTTGAAAGAGACTAGGCGAGGACTATCTGGCTTGATTTTGGTCGCTTCCATGGATGGTCTCCTCATGCGGCGGACAGCTCCAATTTTACTCAACATTGGTTCCAGGGGCAGGCAGCAGTGGTCCTAAGAATTCTTCTTGATCTATCCTCCTTGTGGCAGGATGCTGGTCCATTTGGAAAGAGCGAAATGTTGTTTGGAATAAGGGACTTATAGGAGTAGTGGATCCCATTCTTCTTAAATCTAGAGTTGTCCTGCTCGGTTTAGTTTGACTGTGCAAAGACAGTACTACTTCCCCTCCTATTTAGGCCCTCATGCCTGGCTCTTGCACTCATGGTGAGGCCATTATTAGACAGGGAAGGTGGATCTGAGGGTTTCCCCACCATGGGGGACTAAAACTGAACATTGATGGCTCATGCAATTCTGGTTTGATATGGGGAGGCAGGGTCATCAGGGACCCACGGGGATCTGTGACTCTGGCTTTCAATGCGTATCTTGGTAGAGGGGACTCCCTCATTGCAGAGGCTATGGCTGTTCTCACTGGTCTTTTTCTATGCTCTCAATGAAATATTCATCTAGCAGCTATTGAAATCAACTCTTTAACGGTTCATAATGCTATATGCAGCCTAGGGCCTACTCCATGGTCTATTGAGTATACTATATGAAGGTGCAAACTGCTGATTCACAACGATATTGAGGTGAGCCATGTATGGCGTGAAGGGAACACTATTTCTAACTTTTTGGCTTCTAAGGTGTGGCAGGGTGAACAAAACTATTGTTTTTTCTGACCTTGGATCATTTCCCCTAGAGGGAGTCGATATGGTTCGTGCTGATTCTTTGGGAATTCACTACATCAGGGCCCCCTGATCCCTCATCTTCCCCCCTTTTCATTTTTCTTTTTTGATGGTGTACTATCTTTAGCTTTTTAATGTCTAAAATAATGTTGTTTTTGGAAGTATAATTCCACTCAAACTTGAGAATTTGGTCTACTCACGTATTTTTTGGTGATTAAATCTTCCATTAGTTGTTTTTGTTGTAGTATTGTGGCTTATTTAGGGTCCCAACAAATAAGTGAAAACTAGAAAATTTAAAATGAAAAATTTGTTACATTGGGGTGAATATATAATAAAAATGAAGCGCTGGTAAATGAGAAATATTTTTTAGAGATTATTGATACATATATTAGTTTATTAAAGATATCATTGTGAGAATTTCCATGAATATCATCATTTATTGGAGATAAAAATCACAATAATGGTTCCCATACAAGTTTTTTGTTAGTATTTTAATTTTTTTCTTTTTATCATTCATTGAATCTTGTATTTATTTTTATTCAACCTTTGATGTACTGAGTGGATATGGAGAATGGGGTTCTGACCCGTGGATTGGAAGTGTGCCTTCTTAATCTTGTAATTGGCTTTTAATTTATAAAATCCCTAATGTTGTTCACCTCCACTGTGACTGAACTAGGTTCTACAAACCCCTAGTACACCTCCCCATATGCCATATCCTATTGACTAGTGGTCAATGTCTGTAAAAATTGGGGATACAATGCCATCTTCGGTATATGTAGGCATAAAACATAATGAAGCAATTAAACTATAACTACATAATAAGCAAAATGAATACAGGCGTCACAACTAATTTTCTTTAGTAAATTAATAAAAAAAACTCATTCTATACAAAATTGTGTGACAAAAATGTCATACATTCATACGTAGAATAACATGATCTCCTATGTGCAGATCATATAACACACATCCCAAAATTTTAATATAAACTAGTGATGAAAATAGATTCCATCCCATGATTATTCTTGTTTCCATCTACTAGCTCATAAAAAAATTCTATAACTCATCTATCGATTCCATGACTCTTTCTCCTACTAGGTTCATGAATCATAAAATATGATTGGGTGTTAGGGTGCTTGATTATGTTGTGGGTAAAACTTAGAAGACCACCACAAAAAGTGTCTTTTAACAAGTCCATTATATGTAATTACATTTAATGTTTGATATTCTCAAAAATAAATATACACAAGTAATAGTAGAAAAAATAATTATTCCATAGCCACCAATACTACATAGTCAACTAGGTCTAAAAAATACATGCTTTAGCCTATATTAGAGTGTCTCTAAACAAATCACATAACCACCAACTATGAATAGTATCCTAAGTCATTATCAATGGTAAATTTGTCCCACCATAATATAAGTAACAATCAATTTAAAACGTGTCCTATTAAATAATCCAAAAAATTGGGTATAAAATCCTTGTGATGTCATAACCATCAATACATGGGTAGTGAATCCCAACAACACAACCACTAATTTGGGAACAGAATCCCTAAGACAACATATACATGTGGGAATCATGTCTTGATTTCATTATCAGGAGGGAATTTTCTCCCAAGCTATGAGTATAATCCCAAGAGGTCAAATCATGACATGTCTCGATCCACATAACATAAGTTGGAATCACACACCACAACAACCATTCTCATATTAAAATCTCATCTCTTGGTAATAATCAATTCATGGGATATATGTCCCATGCCCAAGGATAATATTAATAGTTGGGTGTATCATATCTTTATCATCATCATCATGACATTTTTGGTATTATTTTCCATAATCGATTAGTTATATTTCCCATTAACAAGGTCATAAGGTTGTAGATTCAAATTAAAAAAATAATATCCATAGAATCCATAATAATAGAAAATAAAAATAAAATAGGCTAAATCATTCTAATTGAATTGGAATCATTACAAAAGACATTATAAACATCTTATATAATATAAATAAAATAAAATAAATTTTAGGATTGAATACTGACCAAATCTTTCTTAAATGTAACTTCCTCGGTTAACACATACTCTAGCCATACACATAACAATAATCAAGGAATAACCAACATGGTTTTCAACAAATTAAAAGGTAAATGATTACTAACCTAATATTTTAGTTATTCAAGATAAAAGGATTTAGGTAAAATAGAAAATTTTCCTTTGAGTCAAGCCCTAGGCCAACCGTACCATTCCACACCCACACCCACCCCTTCATAAAGGGGGAATTAGAATCTCTTTGATTGTCTATTATATTATAATGAAAAAAGGAAACCCCATTTGTGTTTTGAGCACAAAATCCAAATCACATAATATTTATCACATGGACATTAGTGGTTATAGCATTAAGGAATAATAACCAAAGGGTTCATCATCGAACCAAATGCTCATACCCAACACACAGTAGTCAATTGAAAAAAATTTATTTTTATTCTAGTTCATTTGTACATGGGTGGAGATATTACACATTAAAAATATTAGGAAAAGAGAATAAAACTTTTGTATTACTTAGGTACCACCAACCATGACCTAATCAAAATCTATTCACCAAGTGTCACTGGATTAATTAACAGTGACCTATAGATGTCATGAAACCTAGAAAAATTCTTGAAATAAGGGATATCTAATGAAATTTGTTGAAAGGGTGACATAGATAAAAAAAAATAGATCAAAAACATATCATAGAAATACCATAGGTTAATTACTGGGACAAAAGGAACTCTAATTTTTCTATAATCAAGTGTGATCCATCACTTGGAATAAATAACAGAAGTGGGATTTTATAGATTATGCACCACTATGAAATGAAATTAAATAATTAAACATTTTATAAAAAATAAAATAAATTTATTTATTTTATTAAAATAGAATTAGGGTAATTGGTACATGAAATTCACTTATTGGGTACCCAATCCTCCTCTGAGAACCCACTATAGGTCTACTACGCAATCAGTAGACCTCTATTGGCTAATTCCTCCCCTATTCAGCATACTAGGTACCTGATACCAGCCAACTGAGTATCTAGAGGCATTTTTTATATATGATAGATGCCCTGAATCCAAGATCACGTTTCCTAAATAGCCTCTCATTCACCCTCCAATAACTCAAACTCTCAAAAACTGTTGTAAAAAGGTGATTTCTGGTTAAAATTATGACAAGAACGCAGATCAAAACACATCAGTTGTTACATCCTCCACATCACATGGTGACTCTATCATAATATGTCTCTATAAATCATCGAGTTTATGCAAAATAGAATATTAGACACCATGTCATCATATCAGTATCCAAATCCCCAGTCTCCTTCTAAATTCATCTATGCTTCCATGACATGCATACTAGTGGAAATATATTCACATGAAGAGTATTCTCACAATGACCCAATTTCTAAATTGGTTGTTCTTGAATGAATCATCATACTACAACTCTACATCATTAACGCCGATTACATGTGAAGGATTAGGGTGGTATCTCTTAAGTTGATATATATATATTTAATAAATCATGTATATAATAGATATTATAGGGATAATCTACTTGATATTCTAGGGTACTGACCCTTGAGATAATATCAATGGTCCCCACACATCTAGGTTATATTTTACAACTCCATGGAATTTGATGGTGTCCCAAATTTGGAGACACTCAAAAGAAAAAAAAGTCATCTACCTCAAACTGAAGACAATGGAATCTATGGATTTTATATGAATTCTTCCTCCTCTACACAGTTGAAAATATCTTATCGGTCAACTAGATATGCTCTGATAACTTGTGAATAAGAATTGGTCTAATAATTTCTATCTCTCATGATATTATCAACAACATGGTAGAATGTCATGACCTACCATACATGTCCCTGAAACCATCCATAATAATTTATGCCTGGTTGCTATTATTATTAGAAAAATTAGTATGTTCAAGATGATAGTCATATGATCTACCAAAACCTAGGGCACATTCTCTATGTATATCTTCCATAGTCATGATAGTATTCCTAGATTGACCATATGTCAAAGGGTAGTATATTGTGCCCAAATTCCCTTAAGTATCATGTCCCCCCTACAATAATTTCTAGAAGTCATATATAAATTAGTATCTCAAATAGAAATGATACACCTTAGGACAGAGCGATTTTTTACTATCAACGAGATAGATTACCTTTCCAGTTTATCAATACTGTGGATCTCTTTGATGGATAGGAAGTGTACAAGTATATTCATCATGTCTATAATAACCAATAATGTGTAGTTACCTCAAGGTGTCCTTGAAAACCCCATTAATAAATCAATGGTTATATCATCTCATTTACCCTCAATTTAATTCAATAGTTCAAGATGATCTCTAGGTCACATATGCTTAGCCTTCACCTTCTAATAGGTGAAACATTGTGAAATGAATGTCGTTACATCCTTCTTCATCCTAATCCACCATTTCTACATCTTAATATTATGGAATATCATATTAATCCTTGGTTAAATACATTATCACAAGGTGTGTGAATCCAAACTTAGGCCTCACATATAATTAAAGGGACCAAAACTCTACCTCACACAGAAAGGTTCTTATTATTATCCTATGAAAAATAATATGGAATATCCCAACTATATAAAGTTTCCATTATAAATTTTTAGTTATACATGGAAAATTTAATATCCTCACCATCTTGAATATTTAGGAGGTAAAATACAGAGACATATGTGTTACTCTTCTTGTATACTCCTAAACATCAAGATGCGTCTTGGTGAACAAGTTCACCATTTATGATAGACTACTAACATCCAAAATTACATGTCCTTGAGTATTTTTACTCATTGAATTAGCCACACCATTTCCATTTCCAAGGATATATTAAATATTAATGTTTAAGTAATTAATGGTACTGTTTGTAGCACTATTTTTGAGGATTAGGTCACACTGTAAAAATATATTTATGAGGCTATTATGGTTAGAATACACTACAAATCACCCGCAAAGATGGTAGTGAATCCAATAATTTAAAAATAATAAAAGTAATATAATCTAAGGAATTTATATTTATCCATGAATTTTTTAGATAACTATATCATATTAGTGAATTTTATATGTATTAGAATATAAATTCAAATTTTTCTTGTTGTCCTTGATGTCAAATTAAATGAATTGTTCCAAAATTCACATTTTAATATTTTATAATAAATAATATTTTATTAAATGATTTAACATTCATTAAAATATTATCATTGAACAAGTGAATGAAATATGGTTGAAAAAACCATCCATGGTTCATTTATGAGTCACTTATCCATTTCTGGAAACATACATAACCCATTATGGTTAAAATAGTTTTTACCATGTTTAAGGTTGAAAATAATTATCAATGGGATTAACTAAAGAAATATGGTTTAAGAATACCTAAAAACTACTCATGATTTCATTGGATAATTTTATTTCAACCCTCTATAACATTAATTTTAATTCATGTCCATTTGGAATCATTTTCCTTGAGTATATTTTAATCTTTTAAGGAATTACAAGTGTGTCCTCTCCCTCCCTTATAAAAGGACACCCCTAATTTCTCTTATTTACAACAGTTTGAGCCATATAGCTCAACCATAACCTAAAAAAATACAATATAAAATTCATTATACACATTCTATAGGTTATCTTACTCCTGAAATATGAACCCTAGGATCCTTAAGAGGAGATCTAAATGAGTTCTTTCCAAGAATAGGTAATAAACATAAACGATCACTTACTTTTTACTTCTTCTTTAACTCCTATAAATCTGTGGTACTTATTATAGAGTATTAAATTAATTATCCTAAATATACTGAAATATTATTACAATTATTAAATCACCATTATCCTCCCTCTTTTCCTTTAGTTGAGAAGTGAAAATATTGCTCTGTGTACGTACAACTTATTGTTTCCCCATAGTGATACAATTCAATTTCCACCACCATATTTAATGGATGATTATTATGATGGGTTTAATATTTATATATTATAGTTAATATGTAATTATAATTATATAATTATAATATCTCATATACCTTCTTTATTTCTAATCCGTTGAAAAATAATAATGTCGCCTGTTCATACTTGTGGACTACCACCTCCATGAAGCAATTTGATTTTGTTTTCATTTCTATTTTACATGTATGGTAATAAGGATAAGTTTAATTAATAAAATTGTTTTATATTATATAATTATTATTTTGTAAGGTTGAATTATTATTTAACTTTCTTCTGTTTTATATTTCATAATGTGGAGATATTGTCCATGCGTATTCACGGTCTACCATCTCCGTGAACAATGTAATTCATTTTCTTATCTCTATCATTTATGAATGATTATAGATATGAACATAATAGATATTTATTATATTTATATCTTAATTAAAATTATCGGGGTAATGGAAATATGATCAAAGTATAAGGACCAAATGT
Organism: Viscum album; assembly: GCA_963277665.1. Lineage (NCBI taxonomy): Eukaryota > Viridiplantae > Streptophyta > Magnoliopsida > Santalales > Viscaceae > Viscum > Viscum album. Next base: position 2,106,306,867 of record OY728122.1, on the reverse strand, counting down.
ACTGAATTGAAATATTCTTGATAAACAAAATAGTTAACACCCGAAAATAATGATTTTAATAAGGAAATATTGATGAATGGCTGTTTAAATGTTTTAAAGAGATCATAAATGATATTATAATTATGTAAATAATTATGGTATATATTTATAGTTCATTTAAATGTTTTATAAATGAGGTTATATTTATTTCTATGAATTTGGAACTTGAGATAAGGTTTTATCGTCTGAAATGGTCTTATTTGGGACATATGTTATGTTATGGACCTATATTATTTTGTGACATGTATATGGAGCCACTATGATATTTTATATCATTAATATTATTATTTTAATGATATTTAAGGTTTTAATTGAATTAAATCTTTCACGGGGATTATTATTCAAATGTTCCAAATAAATAAGGTTTTTTTGTTACAATCTCAATGTTTATCAAGATTATTTATGATTAAGTTATGATAATGAAATCATATAATCTAAATATCACGATACTAATGATTTTTTTTCTATTATTGTTATATATATAACATGTTTTTTAATTTTCCTATTTTTATGTATTTGAAATAACAAAATAATGTTCTAGGGAAAATAGACTTCATTTATCCTTCTGGATGAAATTACTTTCTCTTCCATATCCTTGATTTCAAAAAACGTTTTCAAGAATGTTTCCAATATTCTCCCATGGTTTTTAAAATTAATTTTTACACATGATTTACTTTTTAACATTTTTTTAAAAAGTATTCTTATATTCAATTTTTTGAAGGAGGTAGTTTTTTACTTTCTATAAAAATGTGAAAGCAATTCTTTTTTAACTTATACATCATTAATAGAATTTCCCACCATCATTACCAATAAATATTATAAAGAATCATTTATATGTTTCTGAGGTTATATTAAAATAAAATAATTTTCAATTTTGTATGAATATATTACATTCAAAAAGTTATTTTCTAAGTGGAAATGATATTTTCCTCAATATTTTGTTAATGATATTGTAATGGTATTTTGATTTATCAATGAAAACAACCCTTTATTTCACTTATGCATTAGTGAGTATATAATCTAAGGGCTCCATAATTATTACTTCTTTGGATGGTTTATGTTTATGATTAATAGATTTTTATCTATTATGATCCTTTTCCATGAGATATGATATGATGAATTAATGATGTGTTTATGAAACCCGCTTCTTTTATATAGGTTATTTTATGATGAAATGTTTATGAAACCCATTTATTTTCATGGGTTATGATATGTTCAATTTTTTAGAATCATATATCTCATATATGTATAATTTTAAAAAAAATATGGGTGGGTAAAAAATTATATAGCCTTCTAATTCATTGGGTAAAGATAGATATCTCATGAGATAAATAGTATTAGAATAGAGAGTGGACCCATTTCATTAAGAGAATCTATACACTATGATAGTTGTAACATACAATATTTTATTTAAGGTCAAAACCATTATTTTTTTAAATTCATTGGTTTGGCCCTAACAGTGATGACTATGGGAGTCATGGAGGTCTTGGGGGCATCCCAGGCTCGTTCGGAGCCCAAAGACCTGGAGAATTAAAGATGCAGACTGGGCGACATGGTAAATAGAAACTTTTCTACCAAGCTTGCATGGTTTCCCTAGCTGTGTGGTTTGAGGTTGTGGGTGCTAGGGGATACATGGTTTTTCTACAATCATGCGCCCCAACCAGATGGTGATGCTGTGCTACAGGCCCCTTGAACAGTGGAAATTCGCATGGTTGGCACACAGTTTAGAAAACTGTGCGGCCAAAACATGTGCCCCTACCTATGTGGGTGTTTTTACAATTTTACCATTAAAATGTTTAAAACCACATAAATCCAAAATTATTCTCATTTATCTCCAGAAACATCCACTCAAGGGTGGTATCCTCTTCCTCCTTAGGTATTGAGATATATCTCTCATTCAGTCAGTAAATCTCTCACTATCAGATCCATTAGAAATCTCTTGGTGATCTCTTTGATCATTTCCTTCCTATGTATCCTTGATTCTATCCTTTGTTTCACTATTTAAGTGGGACCTCTTTTTCATTGTTTTCATGGTGTTGGACGTTTTATTCATGTTATATCATTCTATATTGATTCAAGTGTTGAAAATGGACAAGTGGAGCGCTACAACATCAGGGTGGGTGGTCTAGGTTTTTCCTTCCTGTTTCGTTACATTATAGTGGGTGAGCAGTTTTTCCAAGCATTAAACCCTTCAGGTGATGCTTCTAATTTTCTTAATAAATTAAAAAAACGTGTTTCCATGTCGAGTACACCCCATGTGAGTGGAGAATCACTCCTTTGGGTGATTATCTTGATTATAGCCACCGTAATGCTTGATTTTTACCCTTTGATTCCTAATGCATACTACTTAAGGTGTGTCACACAAAATGAATGTCTTGAATTGAATTGTATAAGTACTGAAAAAACACGAGTTAGGACCATATGATTTATTCCTTATGCTTCACTCTTTATTGATTATGCTTATTACTCATGTCATGCTATGTTTCTCCTGATATAAGAAAGTTTCTTAGTGCTCATATTTTTTCCTTATGTACATGATTGGTAGCCATGTTCCTATGATTATTCCTTATTCCTTATTTCTTATACCTCAAGCTTATGCCTTTCACCTTGTTCTATGTTCCTTGTTCCTTACATACAATTGATTAATTTTTCTTTTTTTCCCATTTAACTTATTCCAAAGATGATTAACTTGATTTTTATAACTTCAATATCTTGTTTATCATGTGATATTTATATTCTTATTGATGACATGTGATTGTATAATTCCACTAAATACATTCTTACTAGCTATGATAGAACATGGGTCTTGACTTACAGATGTTATGGATGGACTCTTAGTGTTTGGCCTAGATCTACATGATGCGCTGGGAATGACCCTTAGCCTTCCATGGTCAGGATCTCCTAGTGCATTTACTTATACTTGTGAGTGAAACTGGTTCACTAGGGGAGAAACCATGGATGTAATCATTAGCAAGATGGTTATTCCATGCCTCATGTGATACTCAGACCCCTATGTGAGATACTTGGTATGGACTCAATGTTTACCATGCCATGAGTGATATGAGGGATGCTGTTAAAAGTCTCCTTGGATGGACTCAGTGGTATGAGATATATTAGAGTCTCCTTTAGTGACCTAAGGGATTTCATATTGATCACCTTAGATGGTATCAGGATGCCATAATGGATTTTATAGGCTGGTTTTCTAGTATATATATGTGATACCTCATATTTATATCATGAGCATGCTTGATTGATATTATAGTGATGTGGTCATTATTCCAAATCAAAAGCTTGGGGTTAGTTGACATGTTTTTTGTAATTTATTTTGGACCATGTATTCACCAACCCACTTGTATTGGTTTTTCGAGTTCAAACTCATGACTTAGGCTCAGGTAGGTAGAATTGTTCGGGTATCTATTTAGGAACCTTAGCTAGAGATATAATTATTTTTTTATTTAATGCTTTTAATTTACTATTCCTTTTGGCACAATATTCATTTATTTATTACATGGAGTGGTTTGATCTAGACACCATTGGTGATGGCCTATTAGGATTGCATCTCGCACCCTACTTGGGATGCCTTTTTTAACAAAAAAGGAATCATGGTAGTAGGTATTGACAAGGGGAGGCATCTAGCTTATGAGGTTTGATTAAAATTTTGGTTGGAGTACAGGGAAGAGGACAAATCCTATATCATAGATTCTTATAGTAATAATTTTTTCCTTTTGTATATTTTGTTATCATGTGCTATATGCATGTATCCCCTGTTCCCCATGTATTCTTATTTTGTATAGTTGCATGACATATGATCATCATTTTTTACCTATGGTTAACATTGATTCTTCTGGTTATTATTTATCTTGAATGATTATTATTTATTTTTTCATTACTACTATCTATTTGTGATACAATTTCCACTATAGTGGCTTACTGGTTTGGTCATATTAGCATCTTCTTCTATTTTTTACTCTATTATATATATATATACATTGTTTTATCATTTAAAAACACTCTAATCCATGATGGAATAGTCTCTCCACGGACACACCCTAGGCCCTCTCTCATAGTTAGTAGCCTATGTTTTTTGGGGACATGCACTTGAGGTCTTATGACCCACCGTCTCAGGCCACTGTTGAATGAAAACTAGGGAGGGATGCTACAAAGTGGTATTAGAGATATATTTTTTCTTTTATATTACTATTTGGTTTTAAATAGGAGACTTAGACATTGTAATTTAGTAATGAGCCTATTACTGGGAGTATCTATCCCACATACATGGGAAACTCAAACTTCCTAGGGTGGGAAAATGCAGTACTATCTTGCGCTTGTTATAGTTTCATGGGTTTCACTATTGGGTGACACACTTGTTTTGTGTTGCAATTATAATTGATGATTTAATTATGGGATTTCCCAAACCATATCCCAATGATATAAGGGAGTATCAAAGAATTCATCATATTATTCACCATATGATTAAAATGACATACATTATGCCATGTCATATCTACTTTCTACATGCACTGCATGTGATTAATTTTCTTGTTATAGTGCCTTGATTATATATGTATGAAATTTTGTTGACTTTTCTTCTAAGACTAAGTAAACATAATTTCCACATAAAGTGTCTTCCTTAACCTAACATTGTTTTCTTGCATAGTTTAATGCATAAAATGTAAGTATTGGGTTATGGAATGTTGAGTTGTGGACCATTGGTTGAATGGGAAGGAACGTGTTATGGTTAGAATTAATTGGACACCACATTTCAATATATAAGGTGTATATGCCCTTATAAATTGGATGTGTTGATCCATAATTTTCAACCATTTAAAATAGGGATCTTAAATACTTAAATGAATTAACATGAATGTAATATTTATAGTGAAATGGAATTTTTATGTGTGTAGTGTGGTACCCTGACCCTGACCCGACCAAAATAGTGGAAAAACTTTCATGTATCTTGTGATTATACCATGATCCTTTCTTAGAACCTAAACCGGGCTCCTAGAGCAGGCTAAGGGTTATGTAATGTTATAGGGAGGCCTTATACCCACCCTTTTTTATTGCTTTCTTTATCTTTTTTTCCTATCTATTATAAATCATATATGAGGAGTGTGCATGGAAATTATAATTTCATACCACTATGAAGTCCTTGTGTTATACACTAAGATAGTGGTGATGGTCATATTCCGTAGGTGTTTGGACTTGATCCACCCATAGTACCTCCTATAGTGCCACTTAAGAAACCTCTAGCAAATCCTCTATTGGGTGTCAATTCTCAATTCTATGAAAGTTTTATTTAGTTCATGTAGTCTAATCAGGGTGCTCCCTAGCCTAAATTAACCATGACAGAGATGACTCTAGAATTTCAGCAGTAGCATCCTCCCACCTTCTCAGGGGATAACAAACCTCAGGCTGCTGATTCATGGTTAGAATTTATGGTGTCAATATTTGACCATCTTGATACACCTCTATAGTGGAGGGACAATCTCACTACCTACATGTTACATGGTTCCACCAATCATTGGTGGGATATCAAATCATAGTTGGATCATCATCAATGTTTGGTATGTGAAGAATTCCTGAAATCCTTTTATGGTCACTTATTTCTACAGGCTATGAGGGAGGACCATGCCAGGGAGTTCATGCATCTTCACCAATGCTCTATGACTGTGCTTGAATATTTATCTTGCATCACAAAGCTCCATTATTTTTCTTTGTATCTGATTAGTGACGAGTTGACGACTACTACATGATTTGAGGATGGTCTTGTATGCACTGTCTGATTATAGGTGAACATATTCTAGTTGGCTACCATTATAGAAATAGTGAACCAGGACCTTATTAAAGATTATAATTCTAGATAAGATGGGAATGTAATCCATAGTGGTTCAGTTATGAGGAATAACAACCATTTATCTATTAGTATGAAGCATTATTTTATGGGTGCATGTGAGGGAAGTGCCAGCCAGGTGACATGCATCGATAGCCATGTGGCGTGTCACCAGTGTAGCGGGGCGGGCAATAAGAAGCCTCATTTAATGAGTAACCCAATTTAGTGCTGATATTTTGGTAGAATGGTTCACCTTTAGTGCTTCTTCAGGTATTTTACTCCATCTTCTAGTGAATGGGGATCTATACCATCACCTCTATCAGTTACATGATCTGTGAATCCATGCAGGCTAGGAGTTGCTCTTCTACAGGATGAACTACTACAAATACGCCTTTTATCAGCACTAAAAATTTCCTTTAACAGTGCTAGAAAAGCGCTGTTAAATCTGGGGAAGATAAGGGGGGGGGGTCCCCTTTATCAGCGCTATGAAAAGTGCTGATAAAGACCCCTTTTATCAGCGCTAAAAAAAGTGCTGATAAAATGGGTCTTTTATCAGCGCTAAAAAAGTGCTGATAAAAGGGTCATTTATCAGCGCTGATAAAAGTAAAAAAAATTAATTTTTTTTAAAAAAATCCTGCCAATCGGGGGGGGGGGGCTTTTATAGCGCTTGAGCCCCCTTTTAACAGCACTTTCCAGACCCTCAAGCTCCCGCACGAACCCCCCCTCCACCCTATATCAGTGCTACACCCACCCCCTTTATCAGTGCTAGCCCCCAAATCCACTCCCATGTGTGCGCCCTTTCCTACACCAAGATTTGATCTTGAGGCCTCCCCCTTGAGTGCCTAAAGCCTTTACCACTCTACCATATTGGTTTGTTCTCCAGTTAATGACATATCTATTTATTTATATATATATTTAGTTATATTTATTCATATAGAAATATATAGTTATATTAATATATATATAGTTATATTAATATATATATTTATAGTGATATTAATATATATATATATATTTATAGTTATATCAATATATATATGTAGTTATATTAATATATATATATATATATAGTTAGATTAATATATAGGTATATAAATATTTATATATTGGTATTTTAAATAAAATGGATATTAGTTATTATTTAGATAAAGCTAATATATTTTATATGTAAATGGTATATAAATATTTATATATTGGAAACTCAATGTGACCGTTTGAATGAGACTTAAGGACCCCTATAGGTCAATTGATATTTTCATTATTCCCAAAGGCTTCTCATGGATGATATGTTCTAAGGAGGGAGGTTATAATGACTCGTGTTTTCAATACAAGGTATAATTCCATTGGAAATTGAAATTTTGGCATTTAGTGGATTGGTCATTCTTTTAACTGAGCTTCAAAACATAATATGTAGTTATATTAATATATATATAGTTAGATTAATATAGTTAGATTATATATATATAGTTATATTAATATATATATATAGTTATATTAATATATATATATATATAGTTATATTAATATATATATTTATATCGATATTAATATATATATTTATAGTTATATCAATATTTATATGTAGTTATATTAATATATATATAGTTATATTAATATATAGGTATATAAATATTTATATATTGGTATTTTAAATAAAATGGATATTAGTTATGATTTAGATAAATCTAATATATTTTATATGTAAATATATTTATAATTTATATTTATAATTAAATTTTTATGTGTGAATATATAAAAAATATGCATATATTGTTATATATTTGATTATAAATAGCAGTTCATTATAAAAATAAATAAAATTTCAAATACATAATATCAATATGAATATAATACCTTCGAATAAATTCATTCTCCACCAAAAAAATCCAATAATACCCCCTTAAATGAGGCTGAAAATCCACAAAATGTTAAAAAATCGGGGTATCCCGACTAAAAACTCAGTTTTGGAGGCCTTTTGGGCGTTTTTTGGCCTTGAAAAAACCTCGACTAAGATCCCCTTGGGTTATAGAAGTGTAGAGCTCGTCGCAGGCTTCGAATTGATATGTGGTAGAGCTCAAACGGACACCCGAATCAAAAGTTATGGTCGTTTGAAGTTCGAGTTGCGTTTTCAACATATTTTGGATCTTTTTTTAATTTTTTTTAATTTTTTTATTCTTGAAATTGTTATTAAATGACTATTAATTTATAATAATTTGAAAATTATTAATTAAAAATATTTTTTAAATTTTTTTATAAGAAATTTTCACTAAATATCTTATATATTAAGTGTAACTGTATATTTATACTTATCTAAAATATATTTAAAATTATATTTAAAAAAATATATATTATATTTATATCAATATAAATATATATTTAAATATTAATATATTTTTTAATGGTTTTTTGGAAGTAGACCCTTTATCAGCACTTTTAAAAAAATCATTGATAAAGACCCCCCTTTATTAGTGCTACTAAAAAAAAGCGCTGATAAAGGGGTACCCTTTGTCAGTGCTAAAAAAAGAACTGTTAAAGGGGGTACCTTTATCAATGCTTTTCTTAGCACTGATAAAGGTACCCCCCTTTATCAGCACTTTTTCATTAGGGCTGATAAAGGGTGGTGCTGACCTTGCCCCGTTTTGTGGTAGTGTATGATCAAGTCGAGGTGGTAGTGGTTGTAGCCAAGTTAGTCACGATTCAGAGCTTCAACATCAGAATAGTGGACCTAGCAAGGCTAGTCATTCAACATCACAGTGTGATGGTTCATGACATATTTATGCAGTGCAGTCCGCACCTGATGAGCGAAGTCTTAGGATGTTTAAGGTTAGAGGTATAATTCTAGTGGAATCTAATTTAGTTTATTCCCTTTTTAATGTAGGTGCATCACACTCTTTTATATCTATTACATCTTTGGAAATATTGGGCCATACAATTGAGTACATATGTGTTGTTATGTCACATGACACAAAATTAGAGGTCATATTAGAGGACATAATCTAGTTCCAAGAGTTCCTACTTTAAATTGGTGGATACCATTTCTTATGGAGTCTCTTTATCCTCAAGATGGATGGCTTCAACATCATTCTCAGTATGGATTGGCTTGTGCCTTATCGTTCCCATGTGGATTGTAATCATTTTCGGATGTCCATCACATAACAAGATGATATAACATATATTTATAAGGAAAAATGGTATATTATGGAATGTTGAGCTGGACCCAAGAATACTAGGCTAGGATGGTGACAACTCAGATGGAGAGTATCCTTATGAGCAATCAAGGAATGTAATTTTAGAGTTCCCTCCTATTGTGAATCATTTTAGGGATGTATTCCCTAATGAGTTCTCCAACTTACCTCATGAGAGATAGGTTGTTTTTACCATCGAGATAGTTCCAAGTATCGCACCAGTGTCCATTCCTCCCTATAGGATGGAACCTACGGAGCTCTATGAACTCATGAAGAATATTGAAGATCTATTGGTAATGGGTTTTATCTGACCCATCACATTTCCATGGGGATCACCCTTCCATTCTTCCAACAAGGTGGATGGTACCCTTAGATATTATGTGGATTACCCCTGATTGAACTAGAATACAGTGAAGAACCGGTATCAACTACCTCAAATATATGACCTCATTGACCAACTCCGAGGAGAAACTGTTTACTCTAAGATTGATTCGATGTTAGGATATCATCAAGTGTGTGTGAGGTCATCATACATACCACATACAATGATTTGAAGTAGGTATGAATTATATGAATATTTGGTAATGTTGTTTGGTATAAATAACGAACATACAGTTTTATGGCTCAGATGAATCAGGTTTAGCACCCGTATCTTGATTCCATTATGTTGGTCCTCATTGATGACATCATAGTGTATTATCTCACCAGACACGACCATGCTATCCATATTGATATCATTATGATTACACTAATAGATAACTATCTATATATAAGGATTATAAAATTATACTTTTGGATTAGTATCATTCACTTCCGGGGTCACATAATTTTAGAGGCAGGCGTATCTATTTACTTAGAGAAGGCGAGGACTATGGTTTCCTAGGAGCATCCCATGAATGTGTTTAATATTTGAAGCTTCATAGGTATGTCTAGATATTAAAGGCTATTCATCTAGGAATTTTCACATTTGGAGACTCCTCTAATTGTCTTGAAAAATAATGAGGTGAAATTAGTTTGGACTGAAGGTTGTGAAGTATCTTTTCTGGAGTTAAAAGGAAGATTGCCTTTAGCACCAATCATGATTCTTCATGAGCTAGAAAGAGGCTATACTATTTAATGTTATTATTTAGGGATTGGGTTGGTAGTAGTTTTGACACATGGAGATTGTGTTTTAGCATGTGGGTCCCACTAATTGAGACCGCTTGACCTGAATTACCCAATACACAACCTTAACCTAGCGGCATTGGTTCATGCTTAATGATATTAGAGGCACTAATTATTATGCGAGTGATTCATTATTTAAATAGATCACAAATGTCTCAAATATATCTTAACACAACAAGACTTGAATATGAGGTAAAACAGGTTGGTGGAATACTTAAAATCATTCAACTTTGAGGTTTATTACACACCTAGAAAGAGAAATGATGTGGATGATTCCTTGAGTCCGAAGAATCAAATGCAAGTCATTAAGGAGGATAGTAGTGAATAGAATTTGATGGCTCTGTTCTCTCAGATGCATCAGGAGGTTCAAGAGAAACACCTGGAACCAGTTTTAGTATCTATGACAGCGACTTACTCTCTTATTGAGAGAGTCCAGATGAGAAAAAAATTGGATTCAAAAGGCCTTTTCCTGAGGGAAAGTGCCTCTGGTGGGAAAATACATCTGGGTTAGGTCATTGGAAAGAATAAAACTTGACTCATCCATGGGCTTGTTTGGGTGCCTTATGATATACGAGAAGTGTTAAAGATAGAATCTCATTCCTCTATATGGCCAGTTCATCTTGGGATTAAAAACATGTATAGAGACATGATTCACTAGTATGGGCGGTCGGTTATAAAGAGATAAATAGTAGGTTTTATCACTCAGTTATCAAACTATCAGTAGGTTAAGGGTGAGAACCAACAACCTAATGGACGTATTCATCCTCTCTCTATTCTTGAATTGAAATAGAACAACATCACCATTGATTTCTCGATGTTATTTACAAGATCGACTTGAGGTAGAGATGTAGTATGGGTGATCGTTGATAGGATGAACAATATTACACACTTCCTACTTATCTAGGAGACCTTTTATGTTGACAAGATGAGAAGGCTATGAACCTAGAAGATAATGCGCCTTTATGTTGTACCCCATTCTATCATTTTTGACTTTGATTCTCTTTTGACATCATAGTTCTAGAAAGGGTTCCGAATGCGCTGACTAAGTAAGTGATTTATATAGAATTTAATGAGGTCTCGGGGGGTGTCCAGGGCTCTTTTGGAGCTGTGAGACCTGATAAATTGAAGAGGTGTATTGGGCCACATGGTTAGTCAAGACCGTTCCACTCAACCCACATGGTTTCCTTAACTATTCCATTTGAGGTAGTGGGGTGTTGGAGGCTACATAGTTTATCTGAAACCATGTGACCCTATGTGAATGTTCGTTCGATGATGTAGGACCCTTGGATAGAGTCCATTTTCATGGTTGATGCACAGTTTGGAAAACCTTGTGGCCAAACCATTCTCCCCTTACTATGTTGGTATTTTTAAAATTTTACCCATAAAATGTTTAAAACCCCTGAAATACATTCTCCCTCTCATTTATCTCCATCATTTTCCACCTAAGGGTCCTATTTCATCCTCCTTATAGACTGAGATATCTCCCTCATCCCATCACCAAATCGCTCGCCACTAGATCCATTATAAATTGAATTTTAATATTTTCGATCAACTCCTTTATATTTCGCCTTTCTTATATCCATTGTTTCACTATTTGGCGAGACTACATTTCCCTATTTCCAGGGTTTTGGATGTTTTCATTTTTTCTCTCATTCTAGCCTGATTCAAGTATCGACAAAAGATGAGTGGAGTGCTACAAAATTATGGTATGTGGTCTATGTTTTCCTTCTTGGTTAATTAATTTATAATGGGTTCACCATTGTGCCACACATTGAACCCTTCTGGTGACATTATTAATTTTCATAATAAATTAAAATAAATCTATTTACATTTATGGTATGCCCCCAGTGAGTACAGAATCACCCATTTGGGTGATCATGTTGATTGTAGCCACCCCAATGGGTGAGTTTTCCACTTTCAAGCCAAATTCCCAATACTTGAGTTATGTCATACTTAATGAATTCCTTGAATTGAATTGTATATGTTTTTAATTGCCATGAGTTAGTCCCTTATGCTTGATTCCTTATGATTCACACATATTTTATTATTCTTATTATGAAATTCATGATATGTACCTCTTACTATAAGCATGTTGGTTAGTTCCAAATCCTTTTCCTTGAGTTCATTCATGGTATCCATGGGGTTATGTTTGTGACTTATGCCTTTTTTCTTATACCTCATACTTATTCCTTATATCATATGCCATGTTCCTTGTTCCTTACTTACACTTGATTCCTTATGCATATTATCATATACCTTAATACATAGTTTATTGTATTTAATTGTATAACTTGGATAGCTTGTTTAACATTTGATATTGATATTTTTATTGATTACATATGACTATAAAATTTCATTATGTACATGTTTATAGTATGGGAGAGAACACGAGTCTTGGATTAAAAACACTGTGGATAGACTCTTCGTGCTTGTATTGTATATACTAGACACTCCGGGTGAGACCCTTGGCTTGACATGGATAGGCTCCTTAGGAAGATTTAATAATACTCATGAGTAACACTGACACCATAGGGGACAAACCATGTACAGACTCATTGGAATGATGTTTATACCATGCCTTGGGTGATTCTCGGTCCCCTATGTGAGATTCCTTGTATGTACTCAAAGTTTACAACACAATGAGTGATACGAGGGATTCAATTATGGGTCACCTCGGTTGGAATCGGTGGAATTGATTATATCCGAGGATCCTGTAGCGATCCTTGAGATTCCATATGTGTAATGGAACGGACCTCTCCGGCCCATTCCTTTGTCGAAAAGAAGGCCATGAAGTGTTCTGGAGGGTAGAATGGACTTTTCCCACACTTTTCAGAATTTTGTGACTACACGCCGTGTAGTGTGAGTACACGCCGTGTACCACCTTTCCGAGTATACCCCATGTTGAAGCCGTGTCCTTTCCACGTGAAATAAATAAGTACACTCCATGTATCACATCCTACACACCATGTAGTTCCTCCCTGCGTACGTGTTACCCTCAAACCGTGTGTTGACCAGTCAACAGCCGTGTGCCGCGTTGAATGCCGTGTTGGAAGCCGCGTGGCGACCATGTGGAATGGATGAGTACACTCCGTGTACTAGGAAGTACACGCCATGTAATTTAGTTTTTCTCTCCTATAAAATGAGGGGGTCTCTCCTACTTTTCAGATCATCCCTCTCCTCCCCATTCCTTCGAGAAGTGCCCTCCCGAGAGACTCCAAAGTTTCTTTCTTCCATAACTTCTTCGTCCGAGCTCCGATTTACGATCCGTCAGCAGCCATGAGATCATAATGATGAGGCGTAACTTCTGAGCTTCGATATGTTATTTTCCCTTCGGCCTTTCCTTCTCATCTTCTAACCGAGGAGGTTTTTCCGGGTTTGGAAAGAAGTGACGAACGCCGACGGACGTCCTCTAAAGTTGATCTGGGGGAGCGTTGTGATCAGAACCTGTTGAGGTAGGGATTTTACCTTTGTCTCTCTAATTTGTACATCATGCAGGATGGGTGTCCTCTTGCTTTCACGAGACATAGTTAAACCAGTTTAATGAAGATAATAACTGGCTTAAAGAACAGCGATGGGAAAGTTTTTATGTTTATATTTGTTTATCCTTTTGTTATGTTGTGAATTGAATAGGCTTATGCCTACTAAAAATCATGGTCATTGGGGGCCTTTTATTGTACAATTAAATGTTTCCCTATCTTTCTAGACCGTTTTGTGGATGGAAACTTGGGGAATATGGAAATTGGTTAATCACGTAAAGTTGGCTGATTAAATGAATATCCGGAACCCTTGTGTGATCACCCTGGTTGAACAAAATGGAATAATGAACATGTCGGTGTTGGTTTGGTTACATGGTGTGTGAAAGGGGGGGGGGGGGGGTGAATCCTGGGTTATTATGAATATGATGGGAAGCGGGGCTGCGGTAAATGATGTTAAAGGGGTAATGGTGTGGCACAAGCCTTGTTTTGTGATACGGTTGTGGAGATGTGGTTATAGTAGAAGCAGGGCTACAGTAATGGGTTGTGATGTTAAAAGGAAGTGGAAAGTTGATAAATGAACTGTGGGGAACGATAATGAACTAAATGCGGGAATAATAAATGGGGATTGATTGATGTTAAAAAGGTTGGTTTTGTGTTGCTTGTGTTCTATCTAACTTGATTTGTGGTTGGCAGGGTTTTTCTATGAAACGCTTGATCTGGTTTGACATTTTCCCAGTAGTTAAGGAACTAATAAACTAATACTATTGAAATGTGAAAACCTAAATGGGGTTGGGATTGTTTGTTGTATGCATGATTCGTAGTAGTAGTGCCGAGGCACGTGCTCTGTTTCTCTATTTAGAAGCCATAGGTTGGGCTGTGTGTTTGGTATACATATATGTATCTGTATCTTTGTGTTTTGTCGCACCCCACCCATGTTGAGCACCTAGTGCCAAACACTCCCATTTCATGGGAGAGGGTGTTTTCCCCTTAGTTACTAGCTCCTTCCTACTCCTTCTTCCATAGGCTGTGATGGCTTGAGGCGACCTTACACCTAAGACTCTTCAGGTAGGTTTCAATTGGTGTGATTTTTTAGCCCAAGACTCTTCGAATAGGTTTACTGTTCCCAAGAATCTTCGGGATGAGGCCCAGGTCTGTTCGGGTGGGGATGTGATATGTGGTTTGTGAATTCGAGGTGTGTGCGGGCGGGATGTGTGGTTTGTGAGTCCCAGGTGTGTGTGGGCGGGATATGTGGTTTGTGAGGCCCAGGTGTGTGTGGGCAGGAAGAGTGTGGTAGCGTCAGGAAGTTCTCCGTTTGGAAGAGCAACTAACTAGTAGGGGAAATGGTGCAGGGTACCCAATACCCTTGTTCTTATATACTACTACCTATTGTTTTGTGTTTTTGATGAGCGTGGCTGGTGAGGTTGGGTGGATATAATTCCTTGCTAGGTTTTGGTTTCTTCTATTGTTCTCACGGGACATTAGGATGTCTCCCCACCTGTGCATGAGATCTTTAGGTTTCCCTACTGAGTATACTTGTATTCTCACCCTACATTTACTTTCAGGTTTCTAGGAGGACTACCAGGGCCGTGCGGGACCCTACTAGTTAGGACAATTGGAGTTGTTGCAGTTTCTGTACTCTTGTTTCTTTTGGTATTGCACTTTTTGAGTTTCCTTGTACTTGTACTTTGTTTCAAAACTGTTTAAACATGCATGTGGGATTGGTTTGGGTTTATTTTCATTTACTTATTCCTTTTTCTTTTGGTGTTTGACTCATCCTATTTCCCAATCTTAAATAATAAAAAGGGTAATTCCTCCCATATTTGTGAAAACTCATACCCTTGGTGCTAGTCGCCACTCCGAGGCCTACTAGAGGTGGGACTCGGGGGTCATTATCTCTCTTTCACCATTGCCAGCTCAGGAGGGGCATCTTTGGTGGGAGGGGGTCGTGACAGAATGACATCAGAGGTGATGGTTGAGAGATAGGATGGAGTCTGGAGTTAGGCACAGTGAGGTTTTCATGGGATGGTAGGGAAACAGTGTTGGATGATCTTGGTACGTGACATAGGCTAGGGAAGACCGGCTAGGATACGGGATTTTAGGCCCCCCCATGATCCGATGCAAGGACTCTAAGCCTACCGAACAACCAAGTGAGACTACATTGATTGCAGGGTAGAGAACCTAGGGAAGGTACATGCATCATCATGTTTATGTTTTACTTGATTTGGGTGTTCTGTTAAAGAAATTGAAATAAAATTATAAAATGAAACCTTGAGAAATTTTCCTTGCTACTTGGGCTTAGGCGATCTTTGTTTACCGTAAAGCTATGGCACCTGGACATCGTACCTGGGTGACTCAGACAGTCGAGGCCTAGTAGATTCAGGCGGTCGATTAGTTGAGGATCAACCGAGAGGAGGAAGATGATCAGTGGTAGAAGACTCTCTGTTCTTTCCAGCGACAAACCCTCAAGAAGTTCGAGGGAAATACTTCAGATATGGAGATGGAGGGGTGGCTTGAGGATCTAGGGATCACTTTTACTTTGATCTGTGCTCTGAAGGTGTACTGGGTTCCCCTATCAGTCAGTCAGCTGAGAGGTGCGGCGCGTCAGTGGTGGACGCTCTACCTCAGGGAGAGGTCAAAGGTAAAGTTTCCATGGGCTGACTTTGAGAAGGAATTCCGAGAGGAATTCCTTTCTTCCATGATCAAGGCAGAGAAGCGGTAGGAGTTACTCTCCCTCCAGTAGGGGAGTATGTCAGTACGAGAATTGGGGATCAAGTTCAAGGGTCTCCTACGCTTTTCTCTGGATCTCTTTCCGGATGAGGAGTCTCAGGCGAGACGTTTGGAGGAGGCGCTTCGTCCTTCGCTCCAGTATGCTGTCACCCCCTTCACCCTTCCGACGTACTTGGAAGTACAGAAGAAGGCATAGGTTGTAGAGAGGATTCACTCGCAGGGAGGTGCACCATGAGAGGGGATCCAGCCGGGTTCGTCAAAGGGGAAGACAGTCAGCAGCAGGTCTCCTATGATAGGACCTTCCAGATTCAGGCTAGTAGGGAGTAGGCCCCAGTAGTTCCAGTTCAGATATTCGGGTCCTCGTCCATTTTTCACGAGCCCAGGATCGAAGTGTTTCTCTTACGGAGTTATCAGGCACATTCAGTGTCGGTGCCAGACCCGAGTTCATTATGGTGGAGGTGGGAAGGTTCAGCGCCTGCCTCAGCAGCACCAGTTGCCGGTGAGGCCCTTCCAGCAGCAGCAGGACCCTACTCCTCCGAGGGCAGAATTTGCAGAAGGAGGCCGACCTCAGGGTGCTCCTCAGGGACCTCGACCAGGGCATAGTCGGAGAGGTGGTTGACATCAGAGAGGTAGAGGAGCTGGGCTTGGACAGTTGCACGCAGTAGAGTTGGAAGCTCCGGTAGGACCAGAGGTGGTGCGAGGTATGATTTGCTTGTTCAGCACTCTCGTTTCTGCTTTGTTCGATTCGAGAGCTTCACACTCCTTTGTTGCACTCGGTCTACCCCATTCATTGGGTCTAGACATAGAGAGACTTTCCGTAACCCTAGTGCTGAGTACACCAGTTGGAGGACAGACCAACGTATCTTGTGTTTGCTAGGGATGTGGGCTGACTTTGGGACCGCATCGATCTAGTGGGGATCTTCTTTTGCTATAGATGCAGCCTTACGATGTCATCCTAGGCATCGACTGGCTGTTTTCTGTTAGTTCCATTATCAACTACTTTCAGAGAAGAGTTGTGTTCTCCGACGTGGATGGGCAGCGTGTAGCTTTTTTTGGTGAGAGGAGCTATCAGGTGGGAAGCCAGCATGTGAATCCTCTCCTTTCTTTGTTAGGTGGGTTATCGGTGGTTTCAGCTGATACAAAGATAATGGATTTCCCAGAGGTTTTTGGGGAGTTCCTCGATGTTTTTCCTGAGGAGGTTGTGACTCTACCCCCCAACGTGACGTTGAGTTCGGGATAGACTCACAGCCTGGTTCCCGTCCGATTTCGATGGAACCTTATCAGATGTCACCTTCGGAGTTGCAGGAGTTGAGAATTCTGATTGAAGATCTAATGGAGAAGGGTTTTGTTCGACCCAGTGTGTCACTATGGGGTGCTCCAGTTATGTTCGTGAAGAAGGCAGATGGTGGTCTCAGGCTATGCATAGACTATCGAAGGTTGAATCAGGTAACAGTCAAGAACCGTTACCCCCTTCCAAGGATAGATGATCTCTTCGACCAGTTGAGGGGAGCAATGTGGTTTTCTAAGATTGATCTACGATATTGATATCATCAGCTGAGGGTAAAGGACAGTAACATCTTGAATATGGATTTCAGGTGTAGGTATGGACACTTCGAGTTTGTAGTGATGCCGTTTGGAGTTACGAATGCACCAGATGTGTTCATGGGACTTATGAAATTTGTCTTCTGAGAGTTTCTGGACTGGTTCATCATTGTGTTTATCGATGACATCCTGATCTACTCAAGATCAGAGGAGGAGCACGTTGAGCATCTCAGGGCAGTCTTGGAAGTCCTTCAACACCACCAGATTTATGGGAAATTGTCGAAGTGTAAGTTCTTGACTCAAGAAGTACACTTCCTTGGGAACATAGTGTCTCAGCATGAAGTGTCAGTGGACCCGTCGAAGGTGGAGGAAGTTGTTTCTTGGACGGAACCCAAGAGCATGGTAGAAGTTTGTAGTTTCTTGGGGTTGACAGGTTATTATCGGAGGTTCATTTCGGACTTCTCTCGAGTTGCTGCTCCATTGACAGCTTTGACTAGGAAGGACCGGGTCTTCCTATGGAGCGAGCAGTGCCAGAAATCTTTCGACTACCTGAAGGATAAGTTGGTCAGTGCTCCAGTACTCAGGTTTCCAGAGGAAGGGATGTTGTATGAGGTGTTTTTTGATGCTTCTGGCCTTGGTTTGGGGTGTGTACTGATACAGAAGAAGGGTGTGATCTGTTATGGGTCTAGGCAGTTGCACCCTGACGAGCGTAACTATGCCACCCATGACCTATATCTTGCAGCAGTAGTGTTCGCATTAAAGTTTTGGCAACATTACCTCTTTTGGGAGCACTTTGTGGTCTTATCAGATCACAAGAGCTTATGTTATATCTTCTCCCAGTGTGACCTGAACTTACGAAAATGGAGATGGGTCGAGTTTCTCCAAGACTATGACTTCGAGATTTCTTACACTGAAGGTAAGGGCAACGTTGTGGTTGATACCCTGAGCAAGAAGTCACATAAGGAAGTGGTTCAGGAATCCGTTGATGCTTGGAAAGTGATGGGAGAGTTGGCTTCCTTGCACTTGGATGCAAGGGTATAGGGTGTTAGAGGCTGTTTGTTTCAGATGACGGTGCAGTCCTCCTTGTTGCAGCAGGTGGAAGAGTCTCAGTGGGGAGACTCTGAGGAGGAAGTAATGTGGGATCATATCGATCAGGGAAATGATCCAGAAGGATGGTTAAAGGACAACCGATATCAGATGCTTTTTCATGGAAAGTTGTTTGTTCCGGAGGCGATGCGTGAGGGAGTTCTTAGTGAGTTCCATAGCTCAGCCTTGGAGATACATCCGGGAGCTTCAAAAATGTACTGAGGCCTGAGGGAACAGTTTTGGTGGCCCGGGGTGAAACAGGCAGTGGCAGAGTTTGTGGCTAAGTGCCTAGTGTGTCAGCAAGTAAAGGCTGAACACCGTGTTCCCAGTGGTTTGTTGCATCCTTTAGATTTCCCTGAGTGGAATTGGGATGAAATCTCAATGGACTTCATCACAGGACTACCCATAGCTCAGGGTGGTTATGATGCTATCTGGGTAGTGGTGGATCGACTGACGAAATCAGCTCACTTCTTAGGAATTAAGGAGTCGGGCCCGGTGAGTACCTTAGCATAGAGGTACATAGACGAGGTGGTGCATTTGCATGGAGTTTCAAATACTATCATCTTAGATCGGGATACTCGGTTTACCTCACGAGTCTGGAGGGGGTTACAACATGCTTTTGGCACCCAGCTACACCTTAGGACCGCTTTCCACCCCCAGACCGATGGGCAGACGAAGCAGACTATCCAGACATTGGAGGATATGCTGCGAGCATGCGTTCTAGATTTCAGAGGATCATGGGTGCGACAATTTCCTTTAGTAGAGTTTTCCTATAACAACAGATTCCACTCTATTATTGGCATGACACCATTTGAGGCTTTGTATGGAAGACCATGTCATTCAACCATTTTCTAGGTAGATGTTGGTGAGACAGGTGCTCTTGGGCCAGAGGTAGTACAGAACACCACAAAGAAAGTTCAGCTTGTGCGTGAGAGGATGAAAGTGGCCCAGGACCAACAAAAGTCTTACGCTGATCATCGGAGGAGGCCCTTGGAGTTCGAGGTGGGAGATCATGTGTTCTTGAAGGTTTCCCCTCGACGGGGGCAGCAGAGGTTTGGGAAGGGGAGTAAGCTCTCCCCTAGGTTCATTGGACCTTTCGAGGTGCTGAGGCGAGTCGGTGAGGTGGCATATCAGCTGGCCTTGCCACCTCAGTTGGAGAAGGTTCATGACGTCTTCAACGTCTCCCAGCTTCGTCGGTACTTACACGACGACTCTCACGTTATCGACTAGGGAGAGTTGGATATGGGAGATGACGCGACCTTTGAGGAATGACCAGTCAGAATCAAGGATCATAAAGAGAAGGTGCTCTGTGGATGAACCATCTCCTTGGTCCGTGTGTTGTGGAGGCATGGAGGCCTCGAGGAGAGCACTTGGGAGCGGGAGGCTCAGTTGCACGCTTAGTACCCGGAGTTGTTTTGACTTGTGTTTTTCTTTGTTCTTTTGAGCTTTGTTTTGATGTTATACTCTGTACCTTTGATATATGGAATGCTTGGCTTGTCGGTTGTGAGATTTTTTGTTTCCTTGTTCTCTGGAAGTGTGTAACATGTCCGGATGTATGGGGAAAGGGAAAAACCTGATTCTTAATCGAGACGCATTAATGAGGATGCGATTGAACCCGTGTGAGTGAGTTAGTGCCACCTAAAGTGGATAATATCTCTACATGGGAGAAGGAATTTCCCAAGCTATGTGTTCGCACAGTGTGTTGATTGTATGGTGTTGGGGGTAGTGTAAGTTGGAAAAACAAAATCCTAATATATGGAAGTGGGAAGACCCAATACTTAATCAAGATGCATTAATGCAGATGCGATTAAACTTGTGCAGGCGAGTCAGTGCCACCTAAAGAGGATAATATCTTGACATAGGAGAAGAAATTCATAACACCTATGATTAGGGTAGTTGGTTGGGTTCCTGTTATAATGAGATCCCTAAGAGGTATCTTGTTGGGTTCCTCTGGGTTGTTTTT
This sequence comes from Viscum album, assembly GCA_963277665.1. Classification (NCBI taxonomy): domain Eukaryota; kingdom Viridiplantae; phylum Streptophyta; class Magnoliopsida; order Santalales; family Viscaceae; genus Viscum; species Viscum album. Next base: position 2,106,285,855 of record OY728122.1, on the reverse strand, counting down.
AAATTCTCAGGGACAATAATGTTTTAAGAGGTATCTTGTGTAATGGACCAGACATCTCCGGCCCATTCCTTTGTCGAAAAGAAGGTCATGAAGTGTTCTGGAGGGTAGAAGGAACTTTTCCCACACTTTTCAGAATTTTGTGACTACACGCCGTGTAGTGTGAGTACATGTCGTGTACCACCTTGCTGAGTATACCCCGTGTTGAAGCCATGTCCTTGACACATGAAATAAATAAGTACACGCCGTGTAGCCCATCCTACATGCCGTGTAGTTCCTCTTCGCGTACACGTTACCCTCAAACCGTGTGTTGACCAATCAACGGTCGTGTTCCGCGTTGAATGCCGTGTTGGAAGCCGTGTGGCGACCATGTGGAATGGCCGAGTACACGCCGTGTACTAGGAAGTACATTCCATGTACTTTGGTTTTTCTCTCCTATAAAAGGAGGGTTTCTCTCCTCGTTTTCAGATCATCCCTCTCCTCCTCATTCCTTCGAGCAGAGCCCTCCCGAGAGACTCCAAAGCTCATTTCTTCCATAACTTCTTCATTTGAGCTCCGATTTACGATCCTTCAGCGGCCACGATATCATAATGACGAGGTGGAACTTCTGAGATTGGATCTGTTGTTTTCCCTTTGGCCTTTCCTTCCCAGCTTCCACCCGAGGAGGTTTTTCCAGGTTTGGACAGAAGTGATGAACGCCGACGGACGTCCTCTAAAGTTGATCTGGGGGAGTGTTGTGATCAGAACCTGTTGAGGTAGGGATTTTACCTTTGTCTCTCTAATTTGTGCATCATGCTGGATGGGTGTCCTCTTGCTTTCATGAGACATAGTTGAAACAATTTAATGAAGATAATAACTGGCTTAAAGAATGGGGATGGTAAAGTTGTTATGTTTATCTTTGTTTATCCTTTTTTTATGTTGTGAATTGAATAGGCTTATGCCTACTGAAAATCACGGTCTTTGGGGGCCTTTTCTTGAGCAATTAAATGTTTCCCTATCTTTCTAAACCATTTTTTGGATGGAAACTTGTGGAATATGGAAATTGGTTAATCACGTAAAGTTGGCTGATTAAATGAATATCCGGGACCCTTATGTGATCACCCCAGTTGAAAAAATGGAATAATGAACATGTGGGTGTTGGTTTGGTTACATGGTGTGTGAAATGGGGGGGGGGGGGTGAATCCTAGGTTATTACAAATATGATGGGCAGCAGGGCTACGGTAAATGATGTTAAAGGGGTAATGATGTGGCACGAGCCTTGTTTTGTGATACGGTTGTTGAGATGTGGTTATAGTGGCAGCAGGGATGCAGTAATGGGTTTTGATGTTAAAAGGAAGTGGAAAGTTGATAAATGAACTGTGGGGAATGATAATGAACTAAACTCGGGAACAATCAATGGGGATTGACTGATGTTAAACAGGTTGTTTTTGTGTTGGCTGTGTTCTATCTAACTTGATTTGTGGTTTTCAGGGTTTTTCTACAAAACGCTTGATCTGGTTTTACATTTTCCCAATAGTTAAGGAACTAATAAACTAATACTATTGAAACGTGAAAACCTAAAAGGGGTTGGGATTGTTTGTTGTATGCATGCTTCGTAGTAGCAGTGCCGAGGCACGTGCTTAGTTTCTCTATTTAGAAGCCATAGGTTGGGCTATGTGTTTGGTATACATATATGTATCTGTATCTTTGTTTTTTGTCGCACCCCACCCATGTTGAGCACCTAGTGCCGAACAATCCAATTTCATGGGAGAGGGTGTTTTACCCTTAGTTACTAGCTCCTTCCTGCTCCTTCTTCCATAGGCTGTGATGGCTTGAGGCGACCTTACACCTAAGACTCTTCAGGTAGGTTTCTATTGGTGTGATTTTTTAGCCCAAGACTCTTTGGGCAGGTTTACTGTTCCCAAGAATCTTCGGGATGAGGCCCAGATGTGTTTGGGCGGGGATGTGATATGTGGTTTGTGAGACCCAGGTGTGTGCGGGCGGGATGTGTGGTCTGTGAGGCCCAGGTGTGTGCGGGCGGGATATGTGGTCTGTGAGGCCCAGGTGTGTGCGGGCAGAAAGAGTGTGGTAGTGTCAGGACGTTCACCGTTAGAAAGAGCAGCTAACTAGTAGGGGAAATGGTGCGAGGTACCCAATAATCTTGTTCTTATATACTACTACCTGTTGTTTTGTGTTTTTGGTGAGTGTGGCTGGTGAGGTTGGGTGGATATAATTCCTTGCTAGGTTTTGGTTTCTTCTGTTGTTCTCACGGGACATTAGGATGTCTCCCCACCTATGCATGAGAGATTTATGTTTCCCTACTGAGTATACTTTAATGCTACCCTAAGTTTAATTTCAGGTTTCCAGGAGGACTACCAGGGCCGTGCGAGACCCTACTAGTCAGGACAGCTGGAGTTGTTGCAGTTGCTGTACTCTTTTTTCTTTTGGTATTTCACTTTTTGAGTTTCCTTGTACCTGTACTTTGTTTCAGAACTGTTTAAACATGCATGTGGGATTGGTTTGGGTTTATTTTCATTTACTTATTCTTTTTTCTTTTGGTGTTTGACTCATCCTATTTCCCGATCTTAAATAATAAAAAGGGTAATGCCTCTCATATTTGTGAAAACTCATACCCTTGGTGCTAGTCGCCACTCCAGAGCCTACTGGAGGTGGGACTCGGGGGTCATTATCTCCCTTTCACCATTGCCAGCTTAGGAGGGGAATCTTTGGTGGGAGGGGGTCGTGACAATATGGATCACCTTGGAGGGTATCAGGATGAAAAAATGGATTTGACGGGATGTTTTTCTAGTATATATATGTGATTCCTCTTATTTAAATTACGATCATTCTTTATTTATAATCTAGGGATGTGACCGCCAAGAAAAATTTTAAGATTGGGGTTGGTACACACATGTTTTATAATTTATGTCATCCCATGTATTCACCATACCACTTTTATAGGTTTTACTTTGTTTAGAAACTTGTATTAGGATGATGAAGGTGGAATTAGTCAGGTATCCATTTAGGATCCCAAGAGGAAGTGTTAATTTTTTTATTTAATGCCTTTCATTTACTATTCATTATGGCACATTGTTCATTGAATTATTACATGGAATGGATTGATCCAGAAATCATTAGTGGTGGCCTACTGGGATTGTATCTCACACCCTAAATGGGAAGCCTTTTGTACCCAAACATACATCATGATTGCATGTATTGAAAAAGGGAAGCATCCTACTTCCGAATTTTTATTAACATTTTAGTTTAGAGTATGGTCCAGAGGACTAAGCCAATGCTCTTGATGATTTTAGTAGTAGTTTTTTCCTTTTTTGTATATTTTTTTAGCATGTGGTATATTCATGAATCCCATGTTCCCTATTTACACTTATTTTATATATTTACATGACATATCATCACCATTTTGTATCTATCTTTTACTCAGCTTATACCAGTTATTATTTTTCTTTCATGATTATTATTTATTGTGGCTCTACTGCTATATATTTATCATACCACTTCCCTTATGGCATGTTAATAGTATGGTAATTGTAGTGTCAGATTATGTTGTTTTCTCTATTCTATTTTTTTATTACTATTCTACACTCTGATCAATGAGGGAATAGTCTCCCCATGGACACATACTAGGCCCTCACTACTAGCCAATAGCCTCAGGAATTTGGGGAGGTGTTCTTGAGGACTTGTGGCCCACCATCTTGAGGAACTATGGAATTTCAACCAGGTCATCATTCTACAATAGTCTTGGGAGGTTACCTTGACTATAATGACAGATTAGGGAGTGATCCCTATAAACCATGACAGTCTTGGTAGTGTGCCTTGACAACTAAGGAAATTATTTTATATGCTTATATTTAATCTAAAAATATATTTCTTCTATTAATGTTATGATCTCATAGATATTATTTTTAATTATTTTAGGATTCATTCCTTATTAACTACCATGATTTTTTACTTAACTAAAGATTATGATCTATTATATTTTTGGTATGATTTTAAATTTTTATTATCATGATCTCATACACGTATTCTCATGTTATGATCATGTGAAAATTAATACCTAAATTTTTTACCCTTACAAAGAATATGATCTCACTCTTTCTTATATTTAAATTCCCCAGGTTATGAAGAAATTTATTAAGATTCATATGTCAAACAAGGGTTATAGTTATAAAGAACCTAGTGGAAGATGTTGTAGTTTATTTATGAGAAAGTTTTTTTATGTGTCCATGTTTAAAAATGAAGTATACATATATGATTATGGAAGGGATTGTTATCTTATATAATGAATATTAATCTAATGACATGTAATATATATGTATGAAGAGTATGGGTTTCAATAGTAGGTGTGAAAGCAATGTTTAATCACCATTAGAAAATATAATGATAAAACATTAGTTAGAACATTGGGGATAAATCTAAGTATTGGATGAAATCCCAATGTTTTGGTAATAAACATGGATAACCAAGGTTTTACATCAGGTTACATAGATTTAATACAAGGTGTCATGATTTAGACATCCAATAATTGATTTTTCACAATTATTTGGTTTTCCACTAGGATAATTGTTGCTCACACAATGTTTTTTGGTTTAATTTGATGGCTAGAACTTGAAGGAATTGTGTTACTACTAAATGAAATTGAAAATGAAATGATTTTCCTTCTGAGAAACTAAATTTTATGGGAGATAGAATGTAAAATCTTATTTCTATGCTCACACAAATTTACCAAGATATGAATCATTCTAAAAATTTAAATGATGGATATTAATGAATGGGCGACACGTGCATACATTTTATCAAACATTTTGACTATTTCATTCCCCTCACTCAACTCAGAGATGGAAGAGAAACATCAATATGTTTCCCCATATCCATCTTTCTCAGTAGATCATGCTTTAAAAATAGCTCTAGAGCCTTTTAGTGGTGATCTTTCACACCAGAGATTTGGTGGGGTTCTTGAAGGTCCCTCCTTGAAGGATATTCAACTATGTCTGACTTCTCCACCATCATGTGGCCTCTTTAATTTCCAAAGGTTACTTGGAACTAGGCCAAATCCAGTATGGATGAATGTTCCCCAATTCTCTAATTCCCAGAATAATCACTTGATGTGGCCTCTAATATTATCTAGTGGAACTTGGTGGAGAGGTTTATCCTTGATATTCTCCTTCTAACTTATTTCCAGAACATGGTTGATTCTTGGGGCCTAGATGTTTCGGTGAGGCTCTCCATTCTAAACCATAAGTCCTTATGGATGGTCCTTTCATCCAAGGTGTACTTTGTGAAATCATGGTTATCTCCCTCTAGGTAATGAGGAAACTAGAACAAAAACCTATTATAGTGGTCCCTAGGGGTCCATTCTAAGTGTGACTCCCCACATGCTGCAGTTTGGTTCAATCTTTTGGGTATCCCCTTACCTTTCCATAATGTCTCATTTTGGTGCTTGATAGGTGATATGGTGGGATAATTTATATGTGTAGATGAGAGGACCTCTATGAATCTTGATGCTTCTATGAATAATATTTCTATGGAATTGTACTTCTTAACTCCTATTCCATATCAGATTCATATCATAGTAGCATCCATTTTCTCTTTATTTCATGAAATCATAACCATGCCCCATGTGTTCTTTTGATCAAAATTAGAGTTCCAAGGACATTTTTACTCAATTTTTAGGAGGTATGTATCAGAATACCAGGATTTATGGTATGGTGGTGTTTATTTTTTTCCCCTATACTCTGGACTCGACGATTGTTCCCATGAGTATCCATGTTTTTCCCTCAGATCCTTCTTCTTCTATGCTGATTCATAGTGTCCCATCTCCATAATTGCTTGGTCCCTTTCCCCTATACAAACCTTTTAATCACCAACCTTCCATATTCTCCTTATTCCCCCTAAGACCGAAATAGATCATCATGCAAGGCGTTGGTCATTAACAAGACCCCGATATAATATTTGGATGATTCTTTATCCCCCTATCCTGAGTCTCTATCTATGAAGGGTAAAGATGTGTTTATTCCTCCATTATATCCTCTCTTGATGGATGGAATAGGGAACATGGAATCATCAATTATCTCCATATACAATGTTTTTTATGTGTTATACATCCCACCTTTCATTCTCACAAAAGTATATCTAATTCTCTCTCCCAATTTTTATCCACCTTCCCCCCTAGTGAGATGTGCACCAGATCCCAGTCCAAACATCTACATTTATTGGGTGCTAATTCTAGTTTATCCTTATTATAAGTGGTCAAAACTTTTGGTCACCACTATCAATTACTTTTATGTTAATTTTAATTTCATGTGGTTTGGGTGCTCTAGAATAAACCGACTTCTATTCCCATGAACATCAGTATCATAATTTGTCGATTGTGGATGTGTTTGAGCCGAAAGTACCACCCTTAAATATAGAATTATTTTCATAGAGGCTTAGGATATATAACTTAGGTAGTTAAATTATCATAATAATAAAATATGATTTTTTTGGAGACCAAATATCTATGTTTTCCTCATGGGGGCCTCAGACTAGTTTCTCACTACAGAAATAAACACCGAAGTACATCATATTTTGATTACCTTTTTCTATGCCATGTATGATTTACTTGAAAGAAAGGCTCGGTGGTAGGATATTCTATACTTTGATGAAGGAGGGCTATTATGGATAGTTGAAGGGTATTTTAATGATATTATAGATCCTAATAAATATAAGGGAGGTTGTATTTCCATAGGAAGGAGATCCAATATTTCTCCTCATTCATTTCTCAAAATAGGATTCTGAATTTGGTATACATAGGAGGTTGATATATATAGTGTAATAAATAAAAAGGGAGAGACCAAATCTAGTGTAGGCTCAACCAGTTCTTAGTTAATTTTCATGGAGTCTCCTCCATCCTAGATTCCAATGTAACCCACCTTGTACATGATCTCTCTAATCATTCTCCAATCTATGTCGATTTGTTCCCCAAGCTTGTCAAAGGTCTTCATTTCTTCTTACACAATGGATAGACCTCTATACAAGGATATCATCAAGATGTGGCTTCTTCATGGTCAAAACCATAACATGGTGGTCTGTTGATAGGGATTTACAATTGATAGGAATTAATGGTGATCTTCAAAGATAGATAAAACATAATCCACCTTGCTTTCAAGACCTGGATATCCTAATCTTAGAAGTGGAGCAGATGGAGGTGAGGCTTAAAGGTGAACGTGATGATGATATATTTCATGTTTTAGTCCAAAAGAAGAATTATTTGGTGGATAATCACTTATAAAATGAGAATTTGGATCATGATCAATCTAATATTATTTGGATTAAATAACGAGATAAAAACAATGATTTTTTAAGATTTCATCAATGAAAATTGGTGGGTCTTCAGGAAAAATAGCCCTTTAGAGGATTGTTCTTTCTCAAATGATCAGGACTCACTAGGAGGTAGAGATGAAACATATTTCAAAATTCTACTTTCATATATGAACTCTCGCATACAATTCATGTCAATCGATGGGCCATGAAACACTATTTTATGTGATACCTAAGGTGGCGATGAAAGACATTAATTATGAATTGGAAGAAATTTCTGATGAACATGAGATTCAGGAAGCAGTTCTTTCTCTAAATTACACTAGTGTGCATTTTCTTGATGGATTACTATGTTTCTTATACACATCTTCTTATGATATTGTTAACTATAATATTGTGGAATTGGTTCAGTACTTATTCCATGGTGGAATTCTCTCACGTGAATCTTGTGAAACTTCTCTAGTTTTAAATCCCAAAATCAAAGACCCATCTTCACTGAAGAATTACTGACTGATAATATTGTGTATGTGTTATTATAAGGTTATGGCCAGCATGATAAAAAGGGGCATCTCCCCACACATGAATAGATAGATCTCTAATGAACAACATGGATTTTTAAAGGGAAGAATGATCCAGGCTACAATTTATTTGGCTCAAGAAATGGACAAAAACTTAAACAAGAAGACACTCAACTCGAACATTTCCATCAAGATGGACAACAATAATGAATATTATCAGATTGATTATTCATTAATTATTAATGTTCTTTTATTTATGGGATTCTTCATCTAGGTCATGTATGTTATATTTAGGTGTTTTAGTTCACCGTGGATGTCTATTTCATTTATGGGGAAAACATGTGGTATATTTAAATCAATTCAAGTCTTAAGGAAATGTGACCAAATGTCTCCAAAACATTTCATTATAATGAATTACACTCTCATAATATTAATCAACATGATCCTTCAATATGATAGTGTTATCCTATTTTGGTACATATCACATATTCAAGGATTTTTTCAAATAATCTTCACTAATAATAAAATTATTTTTATAATGAAGGAAAGTGTTCTAGTCACAGTATTAATTATGTCATTGAAAAATAATGTGAATGGAGTGGAAAGGTGGTGAATCATGATAAAAGTAGTGTATTAATATTGGAATGAGGATCAGATAGATTAGAAAGATCCATTGATCATAGCTTAGGTTTCAATAGGAGGGTATTTTTTATGGATTATTTTAGAGTATCAATATCCTATGGTAGGATTCATCCGAATCACTTCAATATACTAGTGGAAAGGTTAACTAATAGGATTACCAAATAGAACATCCATTTTTATTGTTTTTTGGTAGAATTACTCTTGTTATTATTGTTTTATCCTCCATCCCAATGCACGTGTTCTCTACTACTATGGTTCCATCTTTTTCATTTCACAGATTTAGAAAACCATGGAGGCATTTATATAGGATACACACACAGAGGGAAAAAATCACTAGGAATATTGGGAAATAATGTAAAAGCCTATGATTGGGGGAGTTATTGATGTTAGGATAATTTCAAGTAGGATTCATTTTTTTCATGAGAATCTCAATTGGGAAGTGCTGTAACACTGGTCCCTATAGGGAAGATTCATTGTAATGAAATTTAACGGTATTTATAGGAATCTAGAAGGAATATATTCCAACATATGGAACCTATTACAACCCCATATCTCCTTTATCGAAACACATAATTGATGGATAGTTGTCCCAGGTGAAATTAGTTTCTAGTATTAGAACCAGGCTGGTTTCAAACATGGTTTTCTGGGATGTCCCACCCTGAACCTGACCTTCCGTCAATATTGCAAGCACCTAACATCTTAAAATCAATTTTGGATAGGAATAATCATATTTTTTTGATCTTATTGAGTTTTATATGAATCAAAAATATTTTTTACATGTTTGTTGTTGAGAGTTTTCTTAGTGAGGGATTATCATAGGGTCTCACACACATCAGTCGAATAGGATGGGTGGAGTGAGGTGTTTTGGTGAAAGGAAATACTATCCAAATTTAAGATTTGTGTTTTCATTATTTTGAATAATTCTATTCTTACATATGATAATATCAAGATAACTGTTAACCACATAGGATCTTAGTGTAGCTACTATGACGATCCTTGGTAAAAATACATTCCACACATGTTATTCAAGCAGAAATGGGACAGGAGCATATATATTTATTTTGGAAGATTCATAGACGGGTCTATTCATGATCACACAACAATGAACTTCATTAATATTTTGTTTCAGTGTGTGGGGAGTTACATAATAGAGATGAAGGCAAGAGTGTGAATCATGGTGGCAGGAAAGATAGTGAATATGGTATATAAGAATCAAAGCCCAATTTTAGGAAATTTCTAGTTCCAAGATTTCCATAACTGTTAGAATAAGGAATATGATGATAGATATGGTTCAGTTGATCAAGAACTAATAAGATGCTCCATATTTTAGATCTATTCTCAGAACTAGGTTGTCCATGTCTTCTTATTCATTCCACCATACCAAATTATGGGTATGTTGGCACCCACACATTATGGGGTTAAAACTCAATATCAATGGTTCTTTTATCCCAAGAATCATGTGGGGTGGTAGTATATTTCAGGACAACAAAGGATCAGACATCATCATTGTAAAGACCACATTTGGGAATGAAAAAATCTTTATGGGAAGAAGGAAATGTGATTTTAGATGGTGTTGAGTCATGTAGTAGGAGAAAAATTAAATAGGTTTCACTGGAAATGGACTAGAAAATTATTCAAAATAAACTTAATAGTCACATCCACACTCCATATATTATCACATATAAAACTCAAAATATTATAATGTTTATCAAAAATTTATAGGAGATTACTCACACATTGAATGTGGGGAATAGAGAGGCCGAATATCTACCATCCATGGCTCCAATGGATAATTTATTCACATGCATTACTAGTTTGAAGTCACTTCCTCAAGAAGGTGTGATCATTTTTATTAGTGACTGTATAAGTATGCACTATTTTAGGCCCCCATACCCCCTATGTTTTTGTACCCCCACTATGTTTAGGGTGGTGATTCTTTTATTTAAAAAATAAATATATTGTATGTGTAAACATCCAAATAAGAAGATAAAATAGAGTTCTATTGATTCAATCATGAGGAAATTATGACCGTATTTTATTTTTTCTGATGATCCACTAATTTTTGAGTAATGTATTAGTGCCACTAAAAATATATTTTCCATTATCGATTTTTTGGAACATAAAAAATTCATTCTTGTTTCCTATTTTCTAGAAGGTGAAGTAGATCAATGGTGGTATCATAACAATAATATGAGTAAATATAAAGAAATTTACTTTGTGTAGTTGGATGAGTTTAACATCTTCCTTTTCAATAATTACATTCCTTGTATTCTTCATATGAAAATGGAGAATTAATTCCTTCACCTAAAGCAGAATGATGATGAATCTATTAGTACCTATGTGGAAAATTTTATGATAATTTCAAGGTATGATTTGGGAATTACCATCTAAAAAATAATTAAGGTAGATCCATTATTTAGTGGAATAAATCCATGTCACTAAAGGGAGTTATCCATATGGGACTTTAGTAGTTGTGAAGTAATCATTTGATGTGCTATAAAGGTGGAAATGGTGATTGGAGTTACCTATCCATCTCATAATTTTGACAAGAATAGAAATAAATAATTTAAGGTAAATTATAAAAACCATGTGGAGGAGAAAATTAGATTTCCATTATTCTTGAAGTGTGGAAGGAATCTTGGTTGTAGTTTTCTTAAGGGTACTGGAGAAATTCTAAAGGGTCGATGAAAGGTCATCATGTAATAAAATTTCAAAGTGATGGGAAGATGATAGAGAATGATAAACATAATACATCACACTAACTCCAGTGTTTCAAATGAAAAGATTATGGGAAATTTTCACAATATTGTTCAAATTCAAAGGTTAATGACGATTCTTATTATCAATAACCTTTTAATCCATGATATAAAGGGAAATGTCATCCAATAACTATTCCAAATTAGGGGTACAATAAAAACGTGGTGAAAGGTACACTTAACATAAACTATAGAACTGATAATATCTTATTTTGGATCTATAACTATTAACTCTTTCATATAAAAATAATTTTCTATGGTTATCAAAATTCCACCCCAATGATTAGATATTGTATTATAAGTGAAACCCACTAATTTTATTATGACCACATTTCAAATATATGATTCTTATTTGGTTGTAGATTGTAGGAATGTGCTTCATGAAAATCTTGTAATACCACCTCTAGTTAAAATTGATTTTTTTTGGGCTCAGATTGACTTCATTTACTTTAATCCCACATCAATTAATGAGGAAGGGAAGTTAAGTTTGATATTCTAAAACAACGTATGATTATCTATTAGTGAAATGATAAATTTGAACTTCCAATGTAAATGAAGTCCATTTTTTGGGTCTATATTACCCCATAAAAAGGTTTATTATATCATATGGTGGTAGAGAAACTCAACGTCAATGATATTCCTACTATATAGGAGTTCGTTGATGTCTTTTTAGAAGAATTGTTTATTCTCCCTTCTAATCTTGTAGTTGAGTTCTCAATAGAACTCATAAATGGTTTTAAACCTATTTCAAAGACTCCATATAAAATGTCTCAGACTGAGTTGCATAAATCAATGAAGTGACTCTAGGAGAATCTAAAAAGGGGGTTCATTCATGCTAGTGTTTTACTATAGGGTGCACCTATTATTTTTTATAAAAATAAATATGGATTAATTTGAATATGTATTGATTATTGGGAACTTATTAATATCATAATCAAGAATAAGTATCCTCTACACTATATAGATGACTTGTTTGATCAACTAAACAAAGAGTAATAATTTTCTATGATTGTCCTGAATTATAGATATTATTAATTGATGGATAAGAAATAGGATATACCCAAGATGGAAATATGTATAAGGTATAGACATTATGAATTTATAGTGATTCCACTTGGACTTACTAATTATCCCATTTTCATCATGGATTTAATAAATAGATTCATTATAGATTACCTCTATTAGTTTGCGGTATTGTTTATAGATTATATTATTATATATTCGAGGATGAAGGATGAGCATGATGATCATTTGAGAATTGCATTGATGCCCATAATGAGGGATAAAAATTATGTAAAATTTACAGAGTGAGTTTTAGCTTTGAAAATTTTCATTCTTAGGTTATATAATCTAATTTGATGGTATATCAGTAGATCCTTCACTATTTAAAGTTATATAGTGTTTCCCTAGACCAACCACTGTGATTGAGATTCATAGTTTTCATGGTTAGGTTGGATATTATTGGAGATTTATCAATATGTTTCATGACTATATAATAAACTTACCAGTATAAATTGTAAGGGTGATAAGTTCCATTGGATAGATAAATGTGAATACAATTTCAAGGAAATTAACACAATATTAGTTGGAACACCTATTCTTACATTACCCCACAATGGAGAAAAGGTTTTAAACTATAATGATGCATCAAATAAGGGACTGTGATTCGTTCCTTTAAAGAATGATATGGTGATAGATTATGCCTATTTCTAATTTAAGTCTCATGAGAATAATTACCCAACTCATGTTTTGGATTATATTGTGGTAATTTTTTAATTAATGATATTGAAGCATTATCTTTATGAATAATTGTGTGACATATATTCTTATCATAAAATTATAAATAATATTTTCACTTAGAAATAGTTCAATAAGAACTTTAGAAAATGGTTAGAGTTGTTTAATGATTATGATGCTCAATACATTACAACCCCATAAAATAGAATAGGGTGGATGATGCTTGAAGTTGAAAGGATCATTCATTCTTATCTATGATGAGGATAAAAAAATATCCATTATTTCGGGATTCGTAATGGATGGTTCTTGAAATCATAAATATAGATGAGAAATATTATATTTCTCAATTTAGTGTTAAAACATCTATCAAAGTAATGATTATAGAGCTTATGATAGAAGATATAGAGCTATAGATGATGGTGAGAAATGTTACATGTGTTGAACATTGATTATAATTGAATGATAATGTTTAGGAACCTGATATGTATTAAATACATACAATATCTGAAGAAGGATATATTGTATGAGACTTCTAATTCATCCATATCTATTTGTATTATAATTACAATGATGTATAGAGATCTAAATGAGTATTTATAGAGGGACAACATGGTGGGAGATATTGCTGATTATGTACATCAATGATCAGTTTTTCAATATGTTAAGGCTATGATGTAGAAGTCTAAGGGGATGTTACAACCATTAACCATGATTTAATGGAAATGGGAAAACATCAACATTGACATTTTCATAGGACTCCGCAAAACATACAGGGGATATAACGCCATTTGGGTTGTAGTGTATCACCTTAAGAAGTTAGAATATTTAATATCTTATAAATAAGAATTATTTCTTCACTGTCCTGATAGAATATACATTAAGGATGTGGTAGGGTTTCATATATTATCACATTCTATTATATCTTATTATAATTCAAGATTTACGCCAATGTTCTAGAAAAGACTTTTGTAGGATTTGGATACAAATTTGACTTTCCGTATGGGGTATCATCCTAAAAAAAAATTCCATTCTGAGAGAAACATTAAAACACTATAGGATATTACAAGATCTTGTCAATGGATTTCAATGGTTTGTGGTATTAACACCTTCCTCTAGTTGAGTTCTCCTACAAAAATACATTTCAATTGAGTATTTTAATAGATACTTATGAAGACCTATATATAATTAAGTGTAGAACTACAATGTTCTTGGATTAATTTCTATAAATAAATATATTTGGACCTAAGATAGATGATGAAATGGTAGAGTAATTTAGATCCATTCAAAATAACATCAAGCAATCTCAGAGTTGATAGAAAATTTATGATAATCATTATCAATGTGATTTGAAATTTAAAGTATCTGGGATGGTTTCTCAGTGTATCTCTATATAGAAGAAGGTCTTGAACATATGAAATAAGGTAATGTTTATACTTAGATATATTTTCCATTTAAATATTCTTGATCAAGTAGAGATCTAATATTACCTCTTATCAATTCCACAAAACCTCACTCTTGTTCATGACATGTTACATGTATCTCTCATAAGGTGGTATATACCTGATACTTTATAATAATGAACTTAGTAGTTGAATCATTGGATCATGATATTTACTATGAGGAATAGCTGATACAAATATTGGATCAAAGATATAATGTTATATGAAACAAGACTACTCACCTAGTTTATGATCTCTAGAGAAATGTGAATCTTTAAGAAGATTCAGGGGAACCTGAGGATGTGGTAAAACCAATATATCCTCATTTTTTTGAAACATAGTGACTAAATTTTTGTGAAAAAAATCATTTTAGGTTTGGTATAATATAACACCCTAAGATTTTATTAAATATTTCTCTTAAAATATTTCTTTGATAGCATTTGATAAATGAAATCCTGATTCTAAATAAATAATAATATAGTATACCCTTATAACATAGTTGTTAAATTGGTGGGTATGAATAATATTATCTAATTTATGAAACATTTATGGTTTATAAATGTGTAAAATAAATTATATGGTTATCAATTGATTAAGTTTTTTTTAAAAATGAAATCATTTGAATTTAAAAGAAAAGTTTTATAAAATAATTTATTTTTATGAATGAAATGTATTATTATATTAATAAATTATATTAATCAGAATTGATGAATGATTTTAATGAAATTTATATATTATATATACAATAAATTCTTTTAATATTCATTTAATTTTTTTACTATGAATGTGATAAATGTAAATCAAGTTTTATGATTAAAAACAATATTTTCCTAAAAGCGACTTTCATTGCATTTTGTGAAGTTATTTTTCAAATTACATTCTACCACATACAATTTTTAATTTTATGAAATATATTCCATATTTGGAATCATGATTTTCATGTATAGTAAAGAGTTCCCTTTTATTTTCAGGTATCATGAGTAGTTACCATGGTAAAATTTGTTACTGCGATTAATAGTATCAATTTAATCTAGGTTAAAATTAACTGTTAAGGTCACCATTTTTCAACTAAATTATTATTTGATTAAGATAATTCAAACCTTAACAAATTAGTATTGAAATTTAATTTTTTAATAGACACTTTCCCTTAAAATTACCTAAATATTATTTAAATCATGTAATGTTACAAAATGTCACTATCTGAGTTTTAAATATCTCTAATGCATTCACATAGGGACTATATCATGTTATGAATGAAAATAAATTTCTATTATATGAATAATTAAATTATTTTCATTATGTTAATTTATTTATAATTTTTATTAATTATATAATTTCCTTAAATTCTTGTGTAATGCTAGTAAAATACTTATCCAACTATTAAAAGATTAAAATAAAATATTTTAAAATAATTAAATGTTATTTAATATTAATTAATTATAGTTTTGATCAATTTTTTTAGTTAAATATAACATATTACTGATTCATAAAATGATTGTATTTGAAATTTTAATTTTTTTAGGTTGAATTTAATGTCAAATTAAATGAATAATTTCAAAAATAACATTAATGATATTTTATAATAAATAATAAATAATTATATTATTTAAAATTCATAAAAATATTATCATCACATATATAATTTTAATATGGTTAAAAATATCATACATGGTTTATTTATGATTTACTTTTACATTTATGATAATATTCTTATTCCTTTATGTTTAATATAGTTGTTATCATAGTTACTGTCAAAAATAATTTTGAAAAGGATTAGTTCAAATAATAATGTGTAAAATGAAGAAAAACCTATCAAAATTTCATTTTATGATTTTATTTAAACCATATAAATGTTTTATTTTAAATAATTTCCATTTTAAATCTTTTTTCCTTGATAATTACTTTAATATATTTTAATATTTTAAGAAATTCAAAATTATGTTCTCTCCCTTCATTATAAATTTACACCCCTCCTTTCTCTTTTTACTACACATTGAGAAATATATAATGACCATACCCTAAAAAAATACCTTTTCAAAATTCTTATGCACATTCTAGGGAGGATAGTATTAAAAAAATACAAACCCTTGGATCGTTAAGAGGATATCTAAAGGATTTTGTTCAAAAAAGAGGTAATCTCTTTAATCGGTCACTTTCTCTATTACTTCTTCATTACCTAGTCCAAATATATGTTAATTATCTTAAAATAATAACATAAATATCATTAATATGATATAATTTTATAATGATTATTAAATCACTATTATCCACCCCATGTTCTCCTAAAATGAGAAGTGAAAGTATCGTTCATGGATACATACACCTTATCTTCTCCACATAGAAATACAATTCATTTTACACCCCCACATTTCATGGAATGTTAATATGATGGGTTTAATATTAATATATGATAATTAGTAAATAAATTTACTTCTTAAATTATAATATTACATCAAAATTCTTTACTTAAAATCTATTAAAAAACAATAACATCACTCATGCAAACATGTGGACTACCACCTCCATGATGTGATGTAATTTTTTTCATTTCCATTTTACATGGATGGTAATAAGGATATATTTAATTAATATAAATAATTTATATGATATATTAATGATTATGTAAAGGTGAATTATTATTTACCTTACTTTTTTTCATCTATCGAAATGTGAAAATAGTGTTCATGCATACGTACGACATAAAGGCTCCATGAACATTGTCATTTATTTTTATATCTATATATATTTTTTAATGATTAAAAATATTTATATAATGGATATATATGATATTTAAATATTTATTAAAATTATAGTGATGATGGAACCATTATCAATGTACAAGGACCATAACTACTGAACTAAAATAATCATAATAAAGGAAACATTTGACATCTGAAAATGATAATTTTAATAAATAATTATTGATAAATGGTTGATGAAATTTTATAAAGGGATAATAAATGATACTATATTATTTTAAATTATTAAATTATGTAATAATAATAAATTTAAATTTATTATATGGGAGGTTTGAGAACATTTTATGAAAGTGGAACTCGAGGTAAGAGTTTACAACCTCAATTTGTCTTCTTTGGGAATTATGATAGGTTATTCACTTATATTCATTAATGATGTGTATATACTTACCAATTGAATTATTATATCAAGAATATAATTATTTTAATGATATTTACATATTCATTTTATGTTATTATTTCATGGGGATAATTATTCAATTGTTACTGAAGCGGTAAGGGTTTTCTGTTGCAATTTCATTGTTTATCGGAATTGTTTATGATTGAGTTACTATAATGAAATATTATGATATACCACTCAAGAAACTCATTAAATTTATTCACCTTAGGTTTCTAGGTATTATATATTTTTATTTATTTATTTTTATTTTCAATTATTCAATATATAAAAATAATGTTTTAATGAAAAATGACATTATTTCTCCATTTGAATGAAAATCCATTCTTCTTTATGTCCCCAATTTTTAAAAATATATTCAAAAATTCTTTCAATATTAACCTATGGGTTTTCAAATTGATTTTTTCCCATGATTTAATTTTTCAAAAATGGCCTAAAATGTAATATTCTTCTCATTTTTTGAATGATGTAATTTTTTACTTTTTAATAAAATGTGAAAAGAGTGTTTATTTGAAATTATAAAACATGAATGAAATTACTGACCATCATGAGCACTCAATACTATAAATATTATTTTATAGGATTCAATGGTATTTTTAATGAAATTTATTTTCATAATATTTTGTGAATTTATAGTTTAAGAAAATTGATTTTCAAAGCCTAAATGGAATTTTCCTCAAGAGTGTTTTAATAATATTGTAATGAAAATTTTATTCATCAAAGACAGAAACCCATGATTTTACATATTCTTTACTGGGTATATAATCCAAGGGTACCATACTTAATATTTTTCTAAATAGTTTATATTTATGATGATAAGAACATTATGAAAGTCGTTCCTTTTCAATGGGTTATTCTGTTATGAAATAATGAAGTGTTTATAAACCCGATTATTTTAAATAGATTATACTTTGATGATATTTTTTTGAAACCCCTTTATTTTCATGTGTTATGATATGATGAATGTTCTAGGATCACTTTCCACACATATCTTTATTTTTTATTTTTTATGGGAGGGCCTAGTATTATATATCCCACCAATTAAGGTAATTTTTCCACTATGATAGTCCAAAGAGTGAACATTGATTACTATAGTAGTTTGGTGAGTGAACCAAATACACTATGGAAGTCTTGGATGTAAGCCTTGGATACTATAAAAATTAGTTTTTTCTGCTTATGTCTATTAAAAAAATCTATGTTTTAGTCTATTGTTATTCTCTTATAGATTATGTTCCTTAATTATTATATATTTCATGTCTTAGGATATTCCATGATTTTTTCCATGACTTGAGATTATTAAATATGGAATGTAGGGTATGATTTTAAAATGTTATACTCTTCTTACCATATGATTATTATCATGTTATTCTCAAGTGATCATTGATATCTCCATTATTTCCCATTTAGAGAATCTAATCTCAACCTTTATTATGTTTCCTTTACATAGGTTGTAAAGAAATGTATTAAGTGTGACATGTCTAAAAAGGGTTCTAGTAATAGAGAACATCACGGGAGATGATGTAGTTTGTTAATGCATGAGTTGTTTTGTGTATAAGTTTCCATATGCAGTAGAACTATTAGGTTCTAGAATGTAATATTATGTTATCTAATGAATATTCATCTGAAAATATGAAACACACACACACACATATAATTTATGGGTCTATATACTATGCTAATACAGAGTTGACATGTTGAAAGCTTATAATAAAGATGATTCTTTCTAAGTGTAGTCAAAATTATCTCTAATTTATAATCATTATACTCCCTTGACTGGGAGTAGAGTAGAATATCATAATTGAACATAACCAAAATCATGTATATATATGGTTGGAGGATTGGTTTCATCAAGGACATAAATAATTTTGTCTTGTTCATCAATCTAAACTGCATCAAAAGATACACATACAAGCTATAACTTCCCTAAAATCTAATAAAAAAAATATTGGATGGCCTTACATAAATCTAATGATAACCCTACCTTATATTGATCTTAAAGAACCACATATATCCCCTTGATTGGTCAAAAATCTCATCAATACTAGGAAAAGGATAATAGTTCTTCACTATCACATGATTCAACTCTCACTAATCTATAAGTAACTATAATGAGTCATCCTCCATCTTGGTGAAAAAAATAGAAGCTGCCCACATGGATGTGCTTTGGTGAATAAATCCATTCTACACACGATCTTATATATAATCCATCAACTCTCTATGATCATAATGATATATCTTATGAGAAATAATTGATATGGGCTCCAATCCTAGAATTAACTCGATTGTAAACTAGAGATATCTCTCAGTTGAAATACCTATGAATTCATTAGGAGATACATCCTAGATATTGTCAATAGTAAAAGGAATACTTTAAAAAATTTCACCTCATAATCCTAAATAGAATTAGGAAACTTGGATAAAATCATTATTGGTTTCCAATTTCCATATATTAGATAAATTTCTTAAAAATACAACACACTAGTTAGTGTATAAAAATCATCCTAAAATAATATGAAGTATAATAATCGATGATGGATGATAATTTCTTCTTGAAACAATGTTAAACAATACAAGCCTATGATAACATCAAAACTATGAATATCTAATATAAATAAATCCTAGAGATTCAAATATCTCATGATCTCAATGATACACCGATAACAAAAATGAATACCCTTAGATATCACCCCTAAGGGTGTATCGATAGACATCAACCCATATACATACTAAATAGTTAAACATAGGTTAATAGTATATTAAGAAGATATAAATAAATGTGATGCATCTATATCTAACAAAATAGATGCAAGGTTATATACCACAAAGAACATAACTCAAATATTCAAAGGCCAATATCATGGAAAGTAGGTGTGGGATCAATGATAATAATGTGTCTTGACCCCATTCCTTTTCCCTAGC
Organism: Viscum album; assembly: GCA_963277665.1. Classification (NCBI taxonomy): domain Eukaryota; kingdom Viridiplantae; phylum Streptophyta; class Magnoliopsida; order Santalales; family Viscaceae; genus Viscum; species Viscum album. The sequence continues at coordinate 2,106,265,398 of OY728122.1, read as the reverse complement.
CTCTAAATCCTTGGCCACCCTAAGGAGAACTTTTTTAATTCTTCTACTTACCTAGAGAAATATTCTCACCTCTATTATATATAATGTCAAATTAAATCTATTATCCACTATATGGTATAAAATTTGATTTCACTAATAATCCCTTATCCTAGTTATAATTATGACCAATAATTGGATGAGAAAAACTTTATAAAAATGTTATATATTCCCAAAATGTATACATAAGATACACTCTGTAAGAGATAAATGGAACTTTTTTCAAGTATAAAATTCCATATATCCCTGATATCATACCAATAGATACCTCCCATACAATTAAGAAGAAGATAAATGGAATTGACTTTCCTTATGATCACCATTTATACACGAATCACTAAAATGAAACTTTAGTATATTTGAGGACCTGATCTTAGAAAAAACATAATAAACTGATTGACCAAAAGGACTCTCCCTGACACATTTCCTCTCTATAATGATGGTTTATATCATAAACACTAAAAATATAATCTAGATGATATTCACCTAAAAATGAATCATATTTCTCTATAAATCCTCCAAATTATGATCCATGGATGTCTCATCAGTGACTAGTGAAGGATCCATGTGAAGAAACTCATTGAAATGAATAGAATAGTCCACCATTGACATGATTAACTACAATATATACATAATATTGAATTACCTATAAAGTCTCAATGTCCTACTAAAGAAATACTCAAAAATAATATTCAAAATATCCTTCTATTAAAGCACCACATTATGATCATTCTACACAAGGACATCCTGACAGAACCATATAGTCATAAAAGCATATACATTGCAAGATTCATATACATCTTAAGGGGTGTCATTAGATTATTGGAGATAGACTACATAGACTCAACCCATATCACAATGGCCTATGTTCCTCCCTCTATATTGAATAGAGGTTGATTCTATATTTGAAACATATTACCCAGATAATTCAAGGAAGAAATTCAACTTAGAGACCCATGTCGTATAAAATAAATAACATCAATAATACTCTCATAGATCTAATAATAATGGGGGTATATTCATAACATAGGGATCTGACTCAACAAAAAATAGATCAAGTTCCTGTTGAGAAAGTGTTGTTTTCAACAATACATAATGTTTTTATTTAAAGGGGGAGTTTGTTGAGAAAAATACTCTATCTCTTTATGATAATTTTGATGCTCACAAATACCCTTAACTATTTCCTAATGATTTTATTTGTTAAGTGTATTTCCAGATTTTATTATTCATTATAATTTTTATTTCTGGATGAAATATTTAAGTTCTTGAAGAATGAGGATTAATTACTAAAGTATTCGCATAAGCAAGTTCTGAAAACACTGTTCATGTTCTACATATTTGAGATCTACTTTAGAGTGTTCTGGAAACACTGTTCATACCCTACGTGGAGAAACATAGCTTAAGGATGAAATGTAGTGTATACTTTATGAGTTATTGAAAAATTATGGAAGAGGAACCCTACATTAGGAAGGAACCCTACGTTTGAGTTATTGAAAAAGTTTTGGAAGAAAAACCGCACGTAAGTTATAAACGTTACATTTGTTTCTCAAAAGTAGGGCTCATCAAACTTAATTTTGCAAACAACCATACATTCTTAGAAATGTATGGATCAAGTTACTTTCGTTTGAAATCTTATAAAGTATGGATATTTCATCATACGTTTGAAATTTGAAGAGAAAAAGTATGGATGGCCAACCCTACTTTTGTGATCAACCATACGTTGCCAACCCTACGTTTGTGATCAACCCTATGTTTGTGATCAACCTTACGTTTAAAGGATACATTATCAATATTAAGTTTATTATCTATATTACGTTCAGAGGATGCATACTGTACAACTCAACCTTATGTTTGGCGTCATAGAATTTAAAGTTGATATTATTATGCAACGGTCAGCAAGCTGTTTATTAGGCTGATTTCAAGCCGGATTTCAAGCTTATTTTAAAACGTGTCTTTAACAAGTTTAGAGTTGTTTAAGGATTGAATTAAAATGAGTTTTTCTTTGTGAATTTAAAGGGAAGTTATGACTACTCTGTAAATTCAAGTGTTTGAATATCATGAGTTAGAAGGAGACTTTTGTGGATCTAAATTTATAGGAGAAGTGCTTGACGTTATTATATAGATGTGATATTTTTCAAATGACATTAATCTATCATTTTTATCTTAAAATAAAAAATAAAAATAGAGACTAGAAAAAAACACAGATCTGCTGATTCAAGAAAACGACAAAGCTCTGTTTATTGAAGAAGAAGAATCACGATAAAATATTCACTCATTCTACATCGAAGATAATTTGTGAATCTTCTACTACTAAAATTATGAATTATATTTCTATATCTACTACAAAAAGATCTACTTAGAATGAATCTTATTTGTAGATCATTATTTCTAAAGGCAACGATCCATCTACTATTAATTGCATTCTATTGCAATTGTGAAGAACAACTGGAAAGTATTTTCAAAAATACAGATACCTTTATTTTCTATTCTTGAGTGACCGAATTCTTGTACTAAGCTGTGTAGGTTCTATGAGTGAACCGGAAGGCTTTGTTTTTCCTGAGTTTGTAAAGGTGTCAACTGCCTATACTCAATTGTGAAACAGTCTGTGGAAATGAGGACCAGATAGTGAAAATCACCAAGCTCGTGGAGTAGAGCATTGGTGGAGTGGACTAGGGGCCTTATATTCCCCGAACCACTATATATCCTGTTTCTCTTCTATTTAAATTTTTGCTGCATTAATTCATTTGATTAAAGTTAATGGGCAGAACACGATCTCGTGAAGATTTCTGAAAAATCACAATTAACCCCCCTCTTGTGTATATTTAGTATAATCCGATCCAACAATTGGTATCATAGGTTGAGCTTTATGATAAAGCCTTAACAAGCTAAAAGTGATTATACACAGATTAAGATGAATGATACAAAAGAGGTAATGTCTATGGTCAGAGCACTTTACTTCAATGGATAAAACTATGGATGTTGGAAGTAGTGAATGATTATCTATCCGAAAAACCTTGGATACATAGTATATTCTAATATTTTGACTTCATATGAAATACCAGAAAAACCTGAAACATGGAGTGCAGCTACTGAAGCAGAATATGATATGAACTCGAAGGCAATGAATGAAATTATATGTGGTCTAGGACCTGATGAATTTAACAGAGTATCTTAATGCCCGACATCATATGAAATGTGGCAAACTATTGCTGTTGATTATGAAGTAACTAACAATATTATGGAAATGTGATATGCAATTTCTAATCTTAAATTTGATACATTCAGAATGGTTGAAGGTGAAAGTATTACTCAAATGAATGGAATATTGACAGAGATTGTCAATAATATAACCGCCTTGGGAGATCCCATTAAACAAGCTGATTAAGCTTTAAAAGTACTGAGAGTACTACCTACAAGATGGAATAGAATCTCTGCTATAATCAGACATTCGACACCTATCTAAGACTTAACTATGAGAGAAATGATTGGAAAATTAATGATGTATGAAGCTGAGATACAAGATGAAGAAAATGAGCATAAAGTGTTTATCAAAAGAGATAAAACTTCCTTAAAAGTGTCATCACAGAGAAAAATTAGAAAGATGAAGAAAAGTGTAAAAGTGAAATCAGAAAGTTTTGATTTATCAAATTTTGATGTGGAACTGGCTCATATAGACAAAAAATTCACTAAATTCTATATAAAAAAGAAATACTTTATAAAATCCTTCAAAAAGGATGACAAGGAAGTTAGATGTTATGAGTGTAATAAAATGGGGCACATCAGACCTGACTGTCCTCAGCTAAAAGAAGACAAGAAAAAGAAAGTCTTCAAAAGAAATGATTATGAGAATAAGGACAAGAAGGAAATGAAAGATACATGGAGTGTATTTGAATACTCCAGTAGCACTTCTGAATCAGACTCAGAAAAGGAAGAAGAAAATCTGAAAGCTAACATGTGTCTTATGGCAGAAACAGATGAGGTACAATCTTACTACTCTTCTGGCTCTAGTTCTGAATCTAGTTACTCTAATGAAAAACTTGCAGCTTACTGCAATATTCTTGAAGAAAAATATGATTCTCCATTTAATAAGCATAATTCTTTAAAGAACAGTCATAAGGCTATTTCTGATGAAAGAGATATAATGCTGAAACGACATAAAGAGTTAACTGAAAAGTTTAACTCAATTAACACTAACAATATATATTATGAATCAAAGATAAAAAAACTGAAAACTGAAGTATAAACTTATAAAAGTGCAGCCCTTATTTTTATTAAAGGAGAAAATACTTTAAATTAAATTCTTGGGAAAAATGTCATTAAAAAGGAAAGATTTGGAATTGGCAGTAAAGGTGAAAAACCTAATCTGTACAAGAATTATTTTATTCCAAGTACAAAAAGATTAAATTTTAATTACTATGGAACAAGGGGACATATTTCTAAAAATTGTTTCTTAAGAAAACCCCAAATAAGTGGTATTAAGAAAGATTTTGTAACAAATAATTTATCTGACTCTTCTATAATTAGAAAATCAAAGAAAGTCTGGATTCCCAGATCTTTGCTGGATAACACCCCTGGACCCAACAGAAAATGGGTACCAAATCAAATTGTGTAAATGCCTTTGCAGGGAGAAGGTCATAAAATAAAAAAGGACATATAGTATATGGATAGTGGCTGCTCAAGGCATATGAGTGGAAACTCATCAAATTTCTCTACAATCACTCAAAAATATGGTGGACTTGTCACTTTTGGTGACAATATCAAAGGGAAAATCATTGGTATTGGAACAGTTGGATATCCAAAAGCTGTCTCAATCAACAAAGTAATTTATGTACAAGGATTGAAACATAATCTGATAAGTATCCCTCAACTATGTGATGATGGTTATGTTGTTGATTTTTCTAACAATTGCTATTCTATTTTCAAAAATAAACTGCTTAAATTTAGAGCACCTAGAACTGACAATGTGTATACCCTGGATTTAAATTCCTTGTGTAAACAACAAGTAAACTGCCAAAATGCTAAAATAAATGAATCATGGATTTGTAATAGAAGACTTAAACATTGTAATGTATATGTTTTACATAAATTATTTAAGAAAAAATTAGTTTCTGATTTGCCTAGTCTCAGATCAAAATTGCTATATCTAAACCTCTAGAACTTATCCATATGGATTTTTTTGGACCTTCAAGAGTAGCAAGATTGGATGGTAAATTATATATATATGTTTTAGTTGATGAATATTCTAGATTTACATGGATTTTCTTTTTAAAATTTAAAAATGAAGTTTTTACTTTATTTGAAATTTTTTGTAAAGCTACTAAAAATGAAAAAGGTTTTAGAATAATTTCATTAAGAAGTGATCATGGTGGAGAATTTGAGAATCTAGAATTTAATTCCTTTTGCTCAAATATGGGTATTAAACACACCTTCTCTGCACTAAGAACGCCTCAACAAAATGGAATTGTTGAAAGAAGAAATAGGACTATTCAGGAAATGGCTAGGACTATGCTAAATGAATACAGTCTTCCTATATATTTTTGGGCAGAAGATGTAAGCATATCCTGCTATATAATGAATAGAGTTTTAATTAGACCAATTCTGAAAAAGACACCCTATGAACTCTGGAATAACATAAAACCTAAAGTAAATTACTTTAATGTTTTTGGATGCAAGGTTTACACCTTAAACACCAAATAAAATCTTGGTAAGTTTGATCCAAAATTTGATGAAGTAATTTTCTTAGGATATTCTGCTACTTCCAAAGCTTATAGAGTCTATAATAAGAATTCAAGGATTGTTGAAGAATCAGTTCATGTGAAATTTGATGAATCTGATCCCTTTGAGAAAAGGACAGATCAAATAGATGAATCTGACTCTAATGATAACATGATACTTGAGAACTTGAAAAATGATTTTGAAAAAGATATAAATGAAATTTAGTCCAGTTCAGAATAACATGATACTGAAGAACCTATAAGTGTACTTCCTAGACAGACTAGAACCCTAAAGAATCACCCTTTAGAAACTATAATAGGTGACTTATACACATGAATTAAAACTAGAAGAAATATAGGAAATCTTGTAGAATTATCTTCCTTTATATCCCAATTAGAACCCAAGTGTATAGAAGAAGATTTAGATGATGAAAGCTGGATTATAGCAATGCAAGAAGAATTAAACCAGTTCAAAAGAAATGAAGTTTGGGAATTAGTTGAAAGACCACAGAATTATCCAATGATAGGAACCAAATGGGTCTTTAGAAATAAACAAGATGATCAATGAATAATAACTAGAAATAAATCTAGACTTGTAGCTAAAGGATATAATCAGGAAGAATGTATAGATTATGATGCGACTTTTGCACCTGTAGCTAGATTAGAAGCCATTAGAATCCTTTTAGCTTATGCATCTCATATGAACTTTAAATTACTTCAGATGGATGTTAAGTCTTCCTTTTTAAATGGTTATTTAGTGGAGGAAGTTTATGTTGAGAAACCTCCTGGTTTTGAAAATTCACAAAAACCAAATTCTGTTTTTAAACTTACTAAATCTCTTTATGGCCTTAAACAAGCACCTAGAGATTGGTATAAAATATTAAGCTCTTTTCTATTGAAAAATTATTTTACTGTTGGAATGACAGATCCAACCCTTTTTAAGAAAACTGTAAATTCTAATATTTTATTGGTTCAAATTTATGTTGATGATGTAATTTTTGGATTAACTAACAAATCCCTTTGTCATGAGTTTTCAAATCTAATGAAAAAAGAATTTGAAATGACTATGATGGGATAATTAAATTTCTTTTTAGGTCTTCAAATTTATCAAAAATATTTTGGAAATGTTTTAAATGAAAGAAAATACATTATTGATTTACTAAAGAAATTTGGACTTGAAAAAAACAAGACATATACAACTCCTATATGTACTAATATAAGACTTGATTTGGATGAAACTGGAAAATTAGTTGACAACAAGTTATATAGAGGTATTATTGGTAGTTTATTATATCTTATTGCTAGCAGGACAGATATAATGTATTCAGTATGTCTTTGTGAAAGATTTCAATAAAATCCTAAAGAATCCCATTTAACTTCTATTAAAAGATTTTTAGATATTTAAAAGGAACTATTTTTAAATCTCTTCTTTATACCAAAACTTCTGATTTTAATTTAATTTCATATTCAGATACTGACTTTAGAAGTTGTAGATTAGATAAAAAAATCACTTCAGGAACTTGTCACTTTTTAGGGAAATCCTTAGTATCATGGTCAAGTAAGAAACAACATTCATTTTCCTTGTCAACAGTTGAGGCAAAATATGTTTCTACTGGCAGTTGCTGTGCACAAGAGTTGTGGATGAAAAACACTCTTATGGACTTTGGACTAAATTTTAATAATACGCCTATTTTATGTGATAATACTAGTGCAATTAATATTTCAAAAAATCATATTAATAATTCTAGGACTAGGAATATTGATATCATACATCATTTTCTAAGAGATCATGTTCTTAAAAAGGATATATCTTTGGAATTTGTAAATACTGAAATTCAATTAGCTAATATTTTTACTAAACCACTTCCCACTGCAAGGTTTTATTTTATTAAGGGGGAGCTATGTTTATTTAATTTTAAATAAAGTTTTATTTTATTATGATGTTTTTTATCTTAATAATATTTTAAAATAAATTAGTTATTTTTTTTTCAAATAGTATAAGTTTTTTCCCGTGCAATTAGTTTTATTCGATTTTAAAACCTAAGTAATAATTATTGATGACACGAGAATCAAGGCTGTCAAAAACCTTTTGAATTCTAAATCATTTCATTTATACTAAAAACCCTTTCGCACTCGTGGAGATTTACCTCTCTTTGTCCATTCGAACCTAAAAACCTTAGAAACCCCAATCCTCTTTCGAACCTTCAGAGATTTCTCGCAGAAATGGACAAAACCAAGAGAACCAATGAGGCTGAAACCAGCACTGTCAAAAAATAGTGCTCCGAAGGAAGAAAATTTTTTCAAGGAAAGGTCATAGACCTGAAATGGCTATATCAGACGAATATTCTGTTGAAACAAGCTCTTTCTTTTCAAAATCTAGAGCAGACCTTTAATGGTGAGAAGTCTGAGTTTTTGTATTAAGTAGAACTGTGATATTTCTTTAAATCTATACAATTTAGTCTGGGAGACTATGAGGATACCATGGCAGCTAAGATAGAAGATTGAGATGTCTCGATATCCTATGTGGAGATTATTCAGATTCTGAACTGCCCTCATGAGGGAGTTTTCACTACTGGAAAAGAAGGTTATACCAATGATTTTAAACTATTGGTATAGGTTGGAAAACCGTTGGTATAGCCTATACCAATGGTTTTTCAAACCGTTGGTTAGTAAGCCGTGAGGAAATCCTTATACCAATGGTTTGATCTAAACCATTGGTATATTGTTCTATTAATTTTCTCCCAATTTATACCAACGGTTTATAACCGTTGGTAATGCATTTGAGAATTGTTATACCAATGGTTGAAAACCATTGGTAATGTGATTTTCCAGACACATATACCAATAGTTTAGAACCATTGGTATTGTGTTTTTCCAGAATTCCAGAAAACATATACCAACGGTTCTAAACCGTTGGTATAGGTGTTTTTCTAGAATTCCAGAACACCTATACCAATGGTTCTAAACCGTTGGTATAGTGTTTTCCCAGAATTTCAGCACTCTTATACCAACGGTTTAGAACCGTTGGTATTGAGTTTTTCCAGAACTGCTGAACAACAGCCCCCTCCAGTAGCCCCTCTACTATACACCTACACCTGTATAAAAAATATCACAAAAACCACATACAAAATTAAAACATTATAAAAAACACCTAAAATAGCACACAAAAAAAAAATACATAAAACCATCAAATTCTTCCAACCATGTCATGTACTACAATTCCCTATTTCAATCTTCATATGACAACAATCATCCGATAGTAATTCACCTCACCCCTGTACAACCCCCAAACCAGCACAGCCTCCCCACCTCCCCATCAAATTCTAATAGGCAGAATAGTTTGAGAAATACCTATTAGAGTTGAATAAGAGTTTGAAATTGGCTCATATCCCATTTTTTTTTTTCTGATCCTAGATTTGGGTAAATAATGATTTGTGATGAATTTTGCATTGAACTTGTATTGTTTATACTATATGGTGAAAAGGTATTTTCTTAGGAGTCTCTTCACTTATGACCCCATGAGTGAAACTACCCAAATCATGAAAAAGAGTTTGCAACTATCGCTGATGAGTGTAAATTCCAGTTGTATTCACTAAAAATGATGTCCTTTTCAAACAAAAGAGAGACTTTGAGCGGTGCCGTCCACACCGCGCCTCATATTGAGGCAGGGTTGACTCATAAACATCACATATGACCCATGGATCGTTTTCCTAAAGTTTGGATAGAATCCGAATGCGTTTGGTCGGTTTTCCATATGTCGGTTGTTGTTTTCACTTAAAATCCTGCACATTTCAAATAAAAGTGAGACACTTCGAGTGGTACCGGACACACCATGCCTTAGATTGAGGCGGGTTTTACTTTTACACATCATAAATGACCCATGGATACTTTTCCTAAAGTATCAACAGAATCTGAATGCGTTGGGTCCGTTTTCCATATGTTACTTGTTGTTTTTACTTAAACTGTTGTCCATTTCAAAGAAAAGTAAGACACTTTGAGTGGTACCAGTCATACCGCGCCTCGTATTGAGGCGGGGTTGACTCGTACACGTCACAAATGATCCATGTATTGTTTTCCTAAAGTATCAACACAATCCAAATGTGTTTGGTCTGTTTTCCGTATGTCGTTTATTTTACATAAAAGCGCATCCATTTTAAACAAAAGAAAGACACTTTGAGCAGTTTCGTCCACACCGTGCCTTGTATTGATGTGGGGTTGAATATTAAACGTCACATATGACCCATGGATCGTTTTCCTAAAGTTTCAACAGAATCCGAATGCGTTTGGTCTGTTTTCCGTATGCCAGTTGTTATTTTCACATAAAATCCTGTCCATTTCAAATAAAAGTGAGACACTTCGAGTGGTACCGGCCACACCGTGCCTCAGATTGAGGTGGGATTGACTCGTAAACATCAAAAATGACCCATGGATACTTGTCCTAAATTATCAACAGAATCCGAATGCGTTTGGTCTATTTTCCGTATGTCAGTTGTTGTTTTTACTTAAACTGCTGTCCATTTCAAAGAAAAGTGAGACACTTTGAGTGGTTCCGGCCACACCGTGCCTCAGATTGAGGCAGGGTTGACTCTTACACGTCACAAATGACCCATGGATCGTTTTCCTAAAGTATCAACACAATCCGAATGCGTTTGGTCTATTTTCTGTATGTCGTTTATTTTACTTAAAAGCGCATCCATTTTAAACAAAAGAAAGACACTTTGAGCAGTTCCGTCCACACTGCGACTCAGATTGAGGCAGGGTTGACTCTTACACGTCACATATGACCCATGGATTGTTTTACTAAAGTTTTAACAGAATCTGAATGCGTTTGGTCAGTTTTCTGTATGTCGTTTATTTTACATAAAAGCGAATCCATTTTAAAAAAAAGAAAGACACTTTGAGAAGTTGCGTTCACATCGCGCCTCAGATTGAGGCAGGGTTGACTATTACACGTCACATATGACCCATGAATCATTTTCCTAAAGTTTTAATAGAATCCGAATGCGTTTGGTCGGTTTTCTGTATGCCGGTATTTGTTTTCACTTAAAATCCTGTCCATTTCAAATAAAAGTGAGACAGTTTGAGTGGTACCGGCCACACAGTGCCTCAGATTGAGGCGGGGTTGACTTGTACACGTAAAAAATGACCCATGGATACTTTTCTTAAAGTATCAATAGAATCCGAATGCGTTTGGTCCGTTTTCCGTATGTCAGTTGTTGTTTTGACTTAAACTGTTGTCCATTTCAAAGAAAAGTGAGACACTTTGAGTGGTGTCGACCACACCGTGCCTCATATTGAGGCGGGATTGACTCATACATGTCAAAAATTGATCCATGGATCGTTTTCCTAAAGTATCAACACAATCCGAATGCGTTTGGTTGGTTTTCAGTATGTCGTTTATTTTACTTAAAAGCGCATCCAATTTAAACAAAAGAAAGACACTTTGAGTGGTAACGGCCACACCGTGCCTCATATTGAGGTGAGGTTGACTCGTACATGTCACAAATGACCCATGGAAACTTGTCCTAAAGTATCAACAGAATCCGAATGCGTTTGGTCGGTTTTCCGTTTGTCGTTTGTTGTTTTCACTTAAAATCATGTCCATTTCAAATAAAAGTGAGACATTTTGAGTGGTACTGGCCACACTGTGCCTCATATTGAGGCGGGTTTGACTCGTACACATCACAAATGACCCATGGATACTTTTCCTAATGTATCAATAGAATCCGAATGCGTTTGTTGTTTTCCGTATGCTAGTTTTTGTTTTGACTTAAAATGTTATCCATTTCAAAGAAAAGTGAGACACTTTGAGTGGTTCCGGCCACACTGTGCCTCGAATTGAGGCAGGGTTGACTCGTACATTTCAAAAATGACCAATGGATCATTTTTTTAAAGTATCAACACAATCCAACTGCGTTTGGTCGGTTTTCCGTATGTCGTTAATTTTACTTAAAAGCGTATCCATTTTAAACAAAAGAAAGACACTTTGAGTGGTGCCGTCCACACTGTGCCTCTTATTGAGGCGGGGTTGACTCTTACATGTCACATATGAACCATGGATCGTTTTCCTAAAGTTTCAACAGAATCTGAATGCGTTTGGTCGGTTTTCCGTATGCCGGTTGTTGTTTTCACTTAAAATCCTGTCCATTTCATATAAAAGTGAGACACTTTTAATGGTACCGACCACACCATGCCTTAGATTGGGGCGGGGTTGAATCATAACAAATGACCCATGTAAACTTTTCCTAAAGTATCAACAGAATCCGAATGCGTTTGGTCCATTTTCCGTATGTCAGTTGTTGTTTTGACTTAAACTGTTGTCCATTTCAAAGAAAAGTGAGACACTTTGAGTGATGCCGGCCACACCACGCCTCGGATTGAGGCAGAGTTGACTCGTACACGTCAAAAATGACCCATGGATCATTTTCCTAAAGTATAAACACAATATTAATGCATCTGTCTGGTTTTACGTATGTCGTTTATTTTACTTAAAAGCGCATCCATTTTAAACAAAAGAAAGACACTTTGAGAACCAAATGCATCCGCAATGAAGACACCCTCCCTAAAGGTCTGTTTTAAGAGGACATCATGAATGATCAATATTATGCACCTTATAACAATATTACTTTCCAACCAAGGAGAATTTTTTATAATGTGTTTAAAACTCACAAGTTGGCCCAAATGAGATTCCACTTCAGCAATAACCATTTTGTGCTGACTTCATATCATAAATCCCAGCAGAAGAGACCTGTCCTTTTCTTTAAGAGAAGACCCATCAAGAAAGACACATTGAACTTCATAATAACCAAACTATTGATTTCCCTGAATAATTTTCCACCACGCATCTGCACAACTAAGCAACAATAGAAAGTATAAATTATATTGGAACAGGATTGAAAAATTTATTCTCAACAAATTGAAATAGTAATCCTGAAGTAACATACATTTAAAATAATAAAAGGAAAAAAAAATCAATGAAACATGCAGCACCTCCCCCTCCCACCTCAGAACCCCCCCTGCACATCCCCTTCCCCCAGTAACCCATCCCCATACATAGTTTTCCCATGAAACAATCGGATTAAAAATTCCAACTTTTTCATTTTACCACATTGCCGATATACTGGAGTCGTCGCAGCATCATTCAATTTTTTCACCTTATCAACATCATCATTTTCATTGGACGCATCATGTGTGCTTGTATTGAAATCTTGTTGGCTGGACATCCTTTCCTTCTCATGATGCCGAATAAATGGAAACCGATCATATATCAACCTCTCCAATTCAGTCCTATCATTTGGATCATCAACATTTTGAGATTCCATTTTCTCTCCATTGTGATACCACACATAATAGTTTGTTTGGAAACCATATTTGGTTATATGATAGATAACTGCTTCATGACTCAACCAAGGTCTTCCAACACAATTAAAACATGAACAGTGTATGAGACCACTATCTGAAGCCTTGTCAAATGAAAAATCTAGAAAGCTGTTCAAATTATTTTGAAAATCGGTTGAAATCCGATTAGTTTCGTACATCCAACTTCTGTCCATTCTGTAAAAAATTTCAATAAGTCATTTCAAATAAATTCAATAATATTGAAGTTTAATCAAAAAAATATTTAGGTAAATGACAATTGTTTACTTTATATAAAAGTATAACTGACACATTACTCTAAATGAGAATCATATTAAGAAATACAACAAAATACATTGTATATAAGAAAATAAGATACAGAATTTCTAATGCCTATATTCAAGTATTTCCCAGTAAGATATTGGAAGTGGATCAAGGAATAAATAATCCTTAAGGATCTTGTTGGGAGTACATGAGTTTTATACTTTAACTTATTCAGGGAGATCAGGATGAGGAGTAGGATGAGGATCAGGGGAGTGGCGGGACTGTCCAAGGGGGGGTGCAGGGTGTCCAGGGGGGGGGGTGCGGGGTGTCTAGGGGGGTGGTGGGGCCATCTAGGGGGTCGGAGGTGTCCAGGGGGTGGGGGCTGTCTAGGGGGGTCGGGGTGTCCAGGTGGGCGGGCTGTCCGCGGGGGTGGTCAGGCTATCCAAGGGGGTAGGGGGAGTCCAGGGGGTGGGAGGGCTGTCCAAGGAGGTGAGTGGGGTGTCCATGGGGTGGGTGGGGCTATCCGGGGGATACGGGGTGTCCAGGGGGTGGGAGGGCTACCCATGGGGGTGGTGGGCCTGTCCAGGGGGTCTGAGGTGTCCAGGGGGGTGGGCGGGCTGTCCACGGGGGGTGGTCGGGCTGTCCACGGGGGTGGCGGCACTGTCCAGTGGGGTCGGGGGTGTCAAGGGGGGGGGGGATTTCCAAGGGGTGGGGGCATCCGGGGGGATGGGGGTGTCCGGGGGGTGGTGGGCGGGTGTCCGGGGGTGGGGTGGGCAGGCTGTCAAAAAGGGTGGGGGGCTGTCCAGGCAGGTACAGGCTGTCCAAGGGGAATTGTCAAACATTTAATAGATGAGTTCTTTTGAAATAACATAGATTCTCCTACTGGCATGTCAGCACTAACCAAACATAATTTCCTACTACCACAGAACACTATGATAAATCTAGATAAATCAGGGAATTCAATCCTAATTATTGAAATCTTTTTAATTTTTTAAGTATCTTGATATTAAAACATTATACTTAATTTATAGTAATGAAATTCCTCAGAAGTATTATTACCTATGGGTATATCACACTCTCAAATCCTTAGAATATTTTTGGGGATCAATGACAACCTATAAATAGGTTTTATCATCATCATTGTCTTAATGAATATGATTCCTAACTGATATCATCACGAGCTATAATAAAATGTTTTAACCATATTCTATTGATTTTTTTGGTTATGATCCCTCAAATGAAAGGATTAACTAGTAAAAATTCTATAGAACATTCCCTATATTATAAGTGACTTGTTCTTCATTTACTAAGGAGGATAACTCATCCCAAGGTGCACACTCAACCCACTATTGAAGATGAGTTGCAGATGTAGACAAAAAATACATTTACTAGGCACCAAAATGAATATAGAGGAGAATGAAACAACTTGAAATTATGTTAAAATAGATTTACACTAGATGTATGTGTGATGATCTCTCTAGTCATAGTCACACACTTCATTGGAAATAGTAATATTATCTAAAAAATAAATTAATTATTGGTGTTAAATGACATGGTCCTTTTGTAATGTAATCCCCCTATACCAGAAAAACTATGTATTATCTATACATTTAGGCCATTATAAATTATAAATAACCCATGAATGTCATTTTACATCTCACATATAAAAAAATTCTACCAAACAAATACAATTCATTTCAATAGTTTAACAACATGATAGGTTCCACATGAAAAAATGTGTTCTAGCTCTATATTTCACTATCATAGTTTCACACCAATTAGTACATTCTATTGGATCATCATCCCTATGAAGACAAGTATATAATATCCTATACAAGTAATTTTCTCTAGAGTTTGATTAACTCTTATGACTATTAATCTAGCTAATGACTTCTTGATTCATCAATCAATGATTAATAATAAGGTTCATGTAACCTTCTATGTTTTCAACCATTCCCTAGGAATGTATAACTCACAAAATCAATGAATTCCCTGAAGCTATAACCCTTATGTAGTTTCAATTTATAAAATGAGGACCCATAAATCATTGGTGTCATTTTAGAAAAAAGAACTCCCACATGGTATGAATGGTATCATAATGACACCTATATGTTGAAAATATTCATATAGAATTAGAAATAATTTTATGTTATTAGGTTGATAAATCTACCTATAGAAGAATTTAATCATACCTTAAATGAAGGTCAAAACAATGAACGCCACATTATTGTTTTATTTAATACATTACTCAAACTCAACATTTACTTATACACAACTCAAAGAAATTTGTTAAAAACATCAATTTCCAAATATTAGTCATTGATTCACTATCAAATATTGTGAATCTTAAATTTTTTGAAAATCCCTAAAATAGGAAAAAATGACATGATCTTTTGAGATATTGAAATAAATGTGGAAATCGGAGGAAGAGAGCTTGTATTTGGGAAGAGGTTTAAATAATCTAACCTGGATGATGTAGTTGCAGCCGATCGGATGAAAGAAATCGGGTTAGGGTTCACTGGGCGCCGCGACTTCTGCAAATTGGGGAATGTTGTGTCGTGCGGGGGGACTCTGGAATTGGATGTATTTGAGGAGAACTTTCCCAACGGTTTGTAAAAACCATTGGGAAAAGATAAAAAACATAGGCTTTCCCAATGGTTTGAAGAAATCATTGGGAAAGCCTTCATAAAACCATTGTTTACCAACAGTTTTTTAAAACTGTTGGTAAAAAACACTTAAACCAATGGTTCTGGAGAACCGTTGGTATATAAGTGTTGGGAAAAACCTGCTTTCCAGTAGTGTTTTCTTTTTTATTTGAAAAATATAGGAGATTCCGTGCATAAATCTGAAGATAACATGTCTTTTCTTTTTGGTTATACTTATATAAAGAATATGTTCATAAAGGAACTAGATCCAGATCAGGAAATTCTAGTAAAATTTGTGAAAACAGGGATTGCACCGAGGATGTCTGAGTTGGAGAAAATATTGTATCCAGATATGTATATAATATTTCTGTTAATGAGTGATATAAGGATTAACTTTCCTAGGTACATGATAAGGTATCTTTATTACTGTTGTCAAAGTGATGCTAGGATGAATTTTTATCCATTTGGTAGATTCATCTAAAAAATTTTGTTCAAAAAGGATATGGAGAGGCCAGTGGAATCCATGGTTTGATGCCATCACAGTAACACCTTTAGTGCTAGGACCCTCAGAAAAATTGGATATTTCTGGAGCACTTTAAAAGGGAAAATTTTTCTAGTAGGAGCTAAGGAAGAAGTAGAGAGTGCTCAAGCTCAGTCTTCTAAGTCCAAAGAGGGACAAGATGAATCGAGAGTAAGCACTACTGCAAGAATAATAAGATTTGAAACTAAAGACACTCAAGAAGAAAGAATTCAGGAGGGAATTTAGACTCAAAGAAGAAGAACTATTAATGAGGAACTTGTTTCCCCTGTAATAATAACAAGAGATTTACTCTCTTACAGTTTGGTCAGAGAAAAAGATGTTGAGAAGACATAGGAAGAGGATACTACTCAAATTCCAGTGACTCCACAAGTCCAAACTGAAATTTAATCTCAAGTTTTAGTTGATGCTGAAGTTACACTTCAACAGGAATAGGAGGAAGAGCCTGGTGAGGAAGTGTCCAATCCTCAGGAAACTCAAGAAGATATTTTTTTAGAAAATCCAATGGAAGAAAAACTTGCTGATTTTCATGTTGATAATTTTTATTAAGTTCACACTGAAGTAATTCATGATGATTTTTCTATGTAAGAGTCCAGAAAATACTCTGAGGAAAAATTTGTAGATCAACCAGCTCAGGAGAAAGAAAAAGAAAATTCTGATGTAGATTCGTTGCCTTTAGTACTGCTGCATCACATTGAAACTGAGAATGAAAATCAAGAACAAGGTGCCTTTGATCTAGGGAATAATATAGTTGAAGAGCTGTATATAAAGTTTTATCTTTTGGAATATGAAAATGTTACTCTAAGGAGAGGTTTAGAAACATAACAGTTGAAATTTCAGAGACTTAGGGGAAGTACAGTTTCATGACAAGAAGTTGAAAATTTTAAGCAAGAGATGTTGATAGAGGTATATAAGCTGAAATCATAAATGGTAAAGAATTTATATCTGTTATAATTTAATGAATTTTTGGAGACACAATTTTAATCTATCAGGACTAGCGCTGCTAGTTGGTTAGGTACTTCACCTGATTTAATCAAAAGGTTCCAAGCTATCACAACTTCCATGAGCAATATGAATGATAGATTGAAAGATCTTCAATATAACAGTGATCCTTTATCAGTCTTTCTAGATAATCAGAAATTTTTGGTTGATCAGTTGACACCAAGTGAACAAAATATTAGACATCTGCTGACTCAGTTCACAGAAAAGATGTCCTTGTTTATGGAAAAGGAAGAAAGACTTCATGAGTTTTTCAGAGTAAACCTCATAGAAGATATTCATATGACTCAAGAGACTAGGGATCTTATTGTTAGTCTTGGTGATGGAATTATGAAAAGGCTGAGGGAGCAGTTGATAGAAATCAAGTCCTTAATTCAGAGGAGATAGACCCTATCTTATCCCCTTACCAAACCTTAATTCATGTGTTCATCATGATTATACCTATTTCTTGTACTCAATGAAAATTTGGATTCCTGTTATTTATTATTTTTTTCCTATCCTTGTTTTGATATATCAGTAATACAACTTTAATTATTGACAAATGGTTAATAATATAGCATTTACTTCAGTTTAGTGCTATATTAAATGTGTTCTATTCTATATTCTATGATTTTTTTTATATCACAAAAGGGGGAGAAATTTAGATAAACACAACATTTTTAATTGTTTTATATTATATAATTTAAATGTTTTTTAAGTTAAATCTAATATTGTATTTATCTTTGAAACATTCAATAATACATAATTAATTTTGAAAGTTAATTTCAGTAGTTATTTTATGGGTTTTGTAATCATTAAAAAGGGGGAGATTGTTGAGAAAGTGTTGTTTTCAACAATACATAATGTTTTTATTTAAAGGGGGAGTTTGTTGAGAACAATACTCTATCTCTTTATGACAATTTTGATGCTCACAAATAACCTTAATTATTTTATAATTATTTTATTTGTTAAGTGTATTGAAGGATTTTATTATTCATTATATTTTCATTTCTAGACGAAATATTTAAGTTCTTGAAGAACGAGGATTAATTACTAAAGTATTCACATAAGTGTGTTCTGTAAACACTGTTCATGCTCTACATATTCGGGATCTACTTTAGCGTATTCTAGAAACACTGTTCATACCCTATGTGGAGAAATGTAGAGTAAGGATGAAATGCAGTGTATACTTTATGAGTTATTGAAAAAGTTTGGAAGAGGAACCCTATGTTAGGAAGGAACCCTACATTTGAGTTATTGAAAAAGTTTTGAAGAAAAACCGTATATAAGTTTTAAATGTTACATTTGTTTCTCAAAAGTATGGTTCATCAACCTTACTTTTGTAAACAACCTTACATTATTAGAAAAGTATGGATCAATTTCCTTTCGTTTGAAAGATTTTAAAAGTATGGATCTTTCATTATATGATTGAAAGTTGAAGAGAAAAAGTATGGATGGACAACCCTATGTTTGTGATCAAACATACGTTGCCAACCCTATGTTTGTGATCAACCCTAAGTTTGTGATAAACCTTATGTTTGAAGGCTACATCATCAATCTTACGTTTATTATCTATGTTACGTTCAGAGTATGCATACTGTACAATTGAACCTTATGTTTGGCATTGGAGAATTTAAAGTCGATATTATTATGCAGTAGTCAGCAAGTTGTTTATTAGGCTGATTTCAAGCCAGATTTAAAGCTGATTTTAAAACATGTCTTTGATGAGTTCAGAGTTGTTTATGGATCAAATTAAAAGGAGTTTTTCTTGGAAAATTTCAAGGAAAGTTATGACTACTCTGTAAATTCAAATGTTTGAATATTACGAGTTAGAAGGCGACTTTTGTGGATCTAAATTCCTAGGAGAAGCACTCGACGTTATTATATAGATGTGATATTTTTCAAACGACATTAATCTATCATTTTTATCTTTAAAAAAAAAGAAAAATAGGGACTATAAAAAAACATAGATCTGCTGATTCAAGAAAACGACAAAGCTCTGTTTATTGAAGAAGAAGAATCACGATAGAAGATTCACTCATTCTACATCTAAGATCATTTGTGAATCTGCTACTGCTAAAGTTGTGAATTATATTTATATATCTACTGCAATAGGATCTACTCAGAACGACTCTTATTTGAAGATCATTATTTCTAAAGGCAACGATCCATCTACTGTTAATTTCATTCTGTTGTAATTGTGAAGAACAACTGGAAAGTATTTTCAAAAATACAGATACGTTTCTTTTCTATTCTCGAGTGACCAGATTCTCATAATAAGCAGTGTAGGTTCTGTGAGTGAACCAGAAGGCTTTTTTTTGCCTTAGTTTGTAAAGGTGTCAACTGCCTATACTCAGTTGTGAAACAGTTTGTGGAAACAAGGACCAGATAGTGAAAATCACCAAGCTCATAGAGTAGAGCATTGGTGGAGTGGACTAGGGGCTTTCTGTTCCCCGAACCACTATATATCTTGTGTCTCTACTATTTAAATTTCTGCTGCATTAATTCATCTGATTAAAGTTAAAGGGAAAAACACGATCTCACGAAGATTTCTGAAAATACACAATTCACCCCCCTCTTGTGTATATTTAGTATAATCCGATCCAACAGTTCCTTCACTCGCTCATGGAGTTCAATGAGCATTAATCCTGGTGGAATGTCACTACAAATACCAAATACAAGTCTCAGAGTCACATATATAAGAGGTTTGGATATAACCTATAGGATAATAAATTATAGGAAATGAATCCCTCTATGATATATAAACACCCTTTAATATTAGATATCTCAAATGTTATAGGGAACTCTCCCCATTCCCAGCTACCCACTATGTAATGGTCCACAATTTTAATATAAATCATTCAATTAAATAAATATAATGTGTTTGATATCACTTTTTACACAAAAAATAAATCTAAAATGATCGATGAAATATAATGTGAATATTATTAATTTTTTTTATTATAATGAAAATTATAAGAATAATAAAACCCTTATTAAATAGATTGAATTACTCGAATAAATTTCTTATATTTATCAGAAAAATAAATTGTATGATTTAATATTTTAATGGATTGGTCTTTATGAAAAAAATTATGTGTCACACATTTTATCAAAAAATTTTAATTGAAAAATGTTAAGTTATTATTATATACCAAATGATATATTAATATTCATTAAATTATATATTGATTAAGAACACATAAAAACATCATTTTTCAATGAAAAAACATTTTCCCTATTTTTTTATTTTCATTTAAGGAACTAAATTTATAAATTTCACAATTAATAATTCAATATTGAATTCATTGTGTCAAAATTATCATAGGAAATGTTTGTGATTTTTCTAAAAAGGTTAAATTTTGGGTTAATATTGAAAAATAATGTTTTTTGAAAATTCACTCATATTTATAACATTATCTTAATAAAAGAATTATTTAAAAGTTTCAATAACATTTATACATTAAAATATATAAATATATATATTAAAAATTAATTTAATAATACAATGTTGAATTTATAAAACTCATGGATCAAATTTTAGAAACAAAATTAATCTTTTAATCGAATAAAAACTATTTTCGGACTGTTTCATTAAACTAAGTATCCATAAGAAAGAATTTACTTTTGGATTTTTTTGGCCAAAAAATATTATTTGGATAAAAATAAACTAATTAATTTCATTTAAATAAAAAACCTTAATATTTTTACCTTGATAATAATTTTTTTTAAAAGATATTTTTTCCATAAAATGATTTTTACACATTATGTGTGCTAATATTAAAATGAATTTTTATCATCCAAAAAAATTTTTCATGAAAAAACTGATTTAGTATTTTTAATCAAGATTTATAAATTATTTAATAAGTCTCATTTTATTTTTAGGCATTATAAGTAAATTACATTGGTATAAATTAGATACTATGGTAAAAACGGTAAAAGTGAAATATATAAGAGTAAAGGACATGAAAAAATGTTACAAACATGTGTCAAAGTGTGGTTTTTAGGATTTAATGACCATAATACATACCATAGTCCATTATTATTCATTGTTGGATCTATTTTACCATTCAATAGTTACATTACATTTTATATTTACCAAAATTCTACTCATCTCCCATATTAAAGGAGATATCACCACCCAACTTCACTTCATTCCCCAA
This sequence comes from Viscum album, assembly GCA_963277665.1. Taxonomy (NCBI): domain Eukaryota; kingdom Viridiplantae; phylum Streptophyta; class Magnoliopsida; order Santalales; family Viscaceae; genus Viscum; species Viscum album. Next base: position 2,106,243,704 of record OY728122.1, on the reverse strand, counting down.
GCCTCTTGGATTGAATACAAATATACCCAAATATCCTCAAAAAACCACTATACACTTAAAATAGGATCCAATATTCTAATGAGACCATATTTTAGATACATACTCTATTTTGAAAATGATCTCTTCTAAGGAGTATGGTAACTTTCATAACTAAATGTTTTTATTCCTTTTTCATTTATTTTAGTCTACTAACTAATAAGACCTATTATATCAATGAAAGATTTATAACGTTAGTATTTACAATATACTAGTATTTTATTATACTAATGAAATATCTATTTTCTACCTTCCACTAAGTCAATTTGAAAAATAAAGATGTTGTCATGTGTTTGTGCAGACTAGCACCACCATGAATGATGTGCATGATTTTATTTCACTTCCTTACTTGGATTGTTATAAAAGTAAATGTAAAGGATTAAAATGACTTATATATCATTATTATGATTTTGAAATTATAATAAATTCCATATCTTCCTCCCAGTCATTGGAAAATGAACATATTTCTCATGCATACGTGTGAACTACCACCTCCATGAATGTGATGTCATTCATTTTTCACTATAGTATTCTATTAATTATCTGGATATAATATTAAAAAATTAAAAAAAATTAAAAAATATAAAAAATATCATTATTATTATATAATAATTATAATTTCCAAAATAATCACTTTCTTAACCATGTACACCAATAGTTCATAGCTTTTACTCATTTGGGTCTTCTTAACCATATACTTGAACAATGCAATAAATTTATATCATAGATGACTAAAGAAATTTATGTAATGTTGTTATTAGTACTTAATTATCATTTAATCTATTTTTATGGTCCCAAAAAGGCTATATTAATATTTATCTTATTATTATCATACCACCCTTTTGTTAATTAAAACATACCGAAACTAGTTTTACACCAACATCATCATTAGGAATCATAACTAAAATAAAAATTAAATTAAATTAAAACATTAAAACTAATTAAAAATAATCTATTTTAGTGACTATAATTATATTTAGATGATGAAATTCAAATCACCAGTCATGAATTTTCACTGCCATTACAAATCCTAAACTAGGAAAACAATCAAAGGTAATTACATTTGTTGATGAATATAAAATACAATTGAATACTACATTAGTAAAAAATGATTATAAGTGAATTTTATAAAGGTTTAAAGTTATGAATAATTTTATTAATATATTAATTTTTTTATAGGAGGTTGAGAATGTTCAGCTAAAAAGGGATATAAGTATGGGTTTTTTAATCTCAATTTTTATTCATTGAGATATAATGAATATTAATTTTTTATCCTTTTTATGGTTTATATATTTTCAATATATGTAATATATACCAAATTTTAATTAAATAAATGGGATTTAAAAATACATCAAACGTTCTATCATTCATGGGTTTTCATTTTCAAATATAATGATGTGGAAAAGGTTTCTTTGTATCAACATTCAAATCCATTACATATGTTTTACATTCACACTATGTTTTATTCTAGATGGGTTATTAACTATGATATTAACTGCATGTTTTATAAATATTTAACATTTAATGAGATTTTAATTTCCAATTCATCATCTCATTCTCATATTCTTTTGATTCTTACGCTACTAAAACTGTAATGGATTTTGATAATTCAAATATCTCTTCTTATGTTGTTAATCCTTTCATGAATGTCATTATTCTATGATCCATTACATATTCCCTATGACTTTATTTAATGGTATATTCTATTCCACTATGATGTAAAAATAAATTTAAATTCAAATATTATACCATTATGATTTTTTGGTCGGAGAGAGTAACTCAAGAGAGGGTGAATTTACCTCGCAATAAAATTTCTATTTAAATCAATATAAAAATAAATCTAACATATTAAAAAAACACCCAGTTAATCAAAAAAGTTTATTTATATAAGTTTTATCATTAAAATAATTTTTGAATTCTGGATTACGGCTCAGCTAAAATAATAGTTGTAATTACTTTGACTTTTTGATATCAAATTATATAACCGATGAATTTATTTATACATAAGTAAACCATATACTTTTCATAATTTAGTTATTACTATTCATACCCATCAATCCAATGGTTAAGTGGTAACTCTCATATTAAATAATATTATTTTAGTGGTATGTAGTTGTATGTTTGAACTTGGTGTTATGTTTAACACAAGTGGTCTAAGAAATTTAATTTATTTGAAAAAAATATTTCATAAAATATTAGGGTGTTATATTCATCCCCCATTAATAGTTTTTTTTTCTGTGAAGCTTAAACTTGTTCTTGATAATCATGGATTTTATATTTTAAAATTTCTTTATGGAATACTCATATCATAAAATGGGTTAACCAAACATCCACTAGAAAATAGAGAAATGTAAATACAAAATCAATCTTGAAAGTACAAAAAATTGTTTATAAAATAAGTGAATATTAGTGGGATGTGAAAATATGGGCATGAAAGAGATTACTAACTTGAAATTATTGATTTTATAGAGTTAGAGGTCATGGTCATGGGAAAGTTAACAACGAAAAATCAATAAATCTATAACGAGTTAAAAGAAAATTAATTTATAAGAAATGAATATAATGGGATATTTTTTTCTCAATATCCTTTTCCTATAGTTGATTGATTTTATTACTATAAAGATTGAGAACATGTGAAAATATAAATAATTAATTTCATTCTATTTTAAATGCTTTATATCATCCTTTAGTTTTGTTTTAATCAATTTCCCCTTCATCTGTTACTCCAAGAGACAAAGATTAATTTTCTTATGCCTGAAGCACTAAAATTAACCTCTAACAGATCATAAAATCTATAAAATAGTGTTATTATTTCTATATCCAGTTATCTTCAAAACCAAAATGGTTAGAAAAAGTTATCCAATATGGATAAATCATTATTTTATGAAATAATACATTAATCTCTACATCCACATTCAGTGTTAAACTTACACCGTTCAATAAATAGTTAATATTAAGAACCTTCCAAAATTCAAAAAATTATAATGTAGGTCACTAAATTTATAAAATAAACCTACAATTAATCCCACAAATATAGTAACATATATCTTAATTTTCACATACCAAATATGTGAATAATTTTGTTATATATTCTCCTAAAATATTGTAATAACCATAATTACCCAAAAACTAAAATGATAATATAAAAATTTATTCGTTCCTTAAATAAAACCACACATTATTTAATATATTACCCAAATCCAAAAAATTTATAAACTCTATCAATGATAACATAATTAAATTTTTCATCAAATCATTATCTATTTCTATAGAGACTCCCGCTTTTCATACATTAACATTACATAATATTTTTAGAATACATAAAACATTATACAAACAGATGGCCAATGACCATACTATTCTAGTGCCTTTGGAAACATGGAAACATAAACACCGATACATAAGTGAGATATATTATCTCCAACTAGAATCTTATTGACTAGAAACCTTCTTAGACACATCAAACATAATACATATCTTTATAACCTCGGGAAGAAAACTTAAAAGGGGTGAGCTAAAATTCTCAGTTAGGGTAAAAAAGGGAGATATGTAATCATAATCACGAGAATAAGGCTATGAGAACAAGACCATCAAAATATAATTTCATACCCTTCATATAAAATATCATATAAAGGAATCATGTCATAAAGCATCGAATTTCACAAGACATGAATAATAAGGAAATAAAGAACATAATCCATGAAATCATAACATAGGAATAAAACATAGAATTATGGAAGGCACATAATCATATAATATTATTTCCATAATAGCCAGACATAACTTCCAATACCATATTGGTAGTATAGGTTCACTCCCCATACTATCTTGGCAGTCATGATTAATTCCCATAGCCATCTTAGTAGCATGAGTTAACTCCTCATACCATCATGGTAGTCAATGTTCACTCACATGACCATCTTAGTAGTCATGGATGATTCCCAAGAACATATTATTATATATCATGAGATATAAATCTTTACCCAATTCATTAGAGGGAGATATAGGTCTCATCAATCTCATAATGAAATCATAAATAATTGTGCTATAATACCATATATAATCATATCATAACCCATGAAATGAAATGAGTATTATAATCATGTAATCATATAATAACCTATGGGAAGATACATGTTTCATAATAATTTAATCATAAACATAATCTATGAAAAGAAGTTTGTTTAAAAAACATATAACCCATGAAAGAGAAATAGGTTTCATCAACATCAAACCATCAAAACAAAATCCATTCAGAGAAAGAATATGAATGGAAACAATGAATAATTTACAAAAAAGACCTAATTAGAACCAGTGGATGTTATCATAGATGGTAAATAATTTGGAATGATCTTTTAAAAACATTTATTGAGGAAAATATCCTTTCTGCATTGAAAATTATTTTTAAAACATAAAACCTTTTTGAATTTTTTATTTGAAAATCAATTTGAAAACTTATAAAGGAAGCATTGAAAACCATAAAACATTTTTAAAATCCGTTTTCCATGAAAATGGGCTTCAAATATCTTTTGAAAACATTTTCAAAAACATTTTTGAAAACATTTTTGAAAACATGGTTTTTGAATACAATAGATTTATGACTGAGAGAGACAAGGTCAGATTTTACTTAAAAACATTATATTAATTACCAAATATTGTAAAAATGGTAATAATACATGATTATATCCTAAATAAAAATAGGATAAATAAAATATTTAGTGTTATTGAAATATAGATCATAATATTTCATTAAAGGAAGCATAAACATAAACAATCTCAAAAAAGCGATGAGATTGTCTCAATAAACTCTTATAACTTGGTAAATTGGGATCATATTATCCATGTAAGAAAATTAAATTAAATTAATCCTAAAATATCATTAATATAAGTTTATTGATGATATAAAATGTAAAATGGAAGTATATATACCTGAAAAATAATTTAGGGTCATTACAAAAGAAGTGTCTCAAAGAAGGAAAATTGAGACAAAACTATTTCATCGATTTGGTAAATTTTGAAACTTAAACACCATGAAAGGAAGAAAATAAAATGGATATGTGAATACCCATAAATTAAATCATAAGATATATATAATATATTCATGGTTAGTACATACACCACATGAAATTAATCGATGGTGAATAAATCAAGTATTTCACGGAAAATAGAAAGTGAGATGAAATCCCCTTACCTTGTGTCTTGACTCTCGTCGTACTCATTCAAACCACCTATATAATAAATATAAATTTATTATACATATATTAAATAACTATATTCTTATATCAAATACCATATAGGGTTTTATTATGACTATATATTACCTACTTGTTAATCATCCTATGTTAAGGCTTCACATCAGATAATATTCTCTTTGTTCTTCACGCGTCTCTTAATTTTTTATATCTTTGGTATTTATAAATTATATAATTATTTACAGAATTTAAAAAATTATATAAATATAATTTATATATAGTATATGTGTATTATAATAATCTTTATAATATATATTTATGAAACAGAATACACCATCCATAGAGACGGTAGGTCGTACGTACGCATGAACGCTATTTCCGTTTAATTATAATGTTAAAAGAAAGAAAGAAAAATAACTATATATATATATATCATTATTAAATTAGATTTATGACATCATATATGTCTTATATATTCACTAAAACCATCTATAATACAATCCATGTAGTGTATGAATGAATCATATCACTTTGATGGGGTGGTAGTCCACACTTCCTCAAACGAAATTATTGTATTAACACCAAATAGAAAGTAAAAAAGATATGTGTTTTAAAAGAAATCTATAATATTAAATAAATAATATAAATCATATATAAATATAGTGACAATAATAATGTCCTCCATGATAGGTGGTAAGGAAAATTGAACAATCATTATTTAGTGAGATGATGGTTCTTCATACACATAAACAATATGTTTGTTATCCATTAGATGGAGGTGTGTGTAAGTTTAATTTGAAACCATAGAATAAAAACATCCTAATATATTGATGATACTAGTGTTTTTATATGATCATGGAAAAATATAATTTTTATGGGGTGGAAAAATAAAATAAATGATAGGACTTGAGAGAAGACATTACCTCTTAATTGGGAATCTTCTTCTGGTTTATGCGAAAAGTTTTCCTTGGATTGCCTTATGCATAGTGTAAGATTTATAGGAGTAAGGTAGGATTTATGGTAAGTGTATTGGGAAGATATTTTCTGAACATGATAGGTTTTACAGGTGTGAATAAGTGGTAGAGTTGGTGGTATTTTATAGGGAAGGAAAATGACTCACTTGGAATTTTTGAAAACAAGATTGGTGCACACATGTTATTACCTTAAAAAATCCATAAAAAGACAACATAAATAAAAAATGAAAGGTTTATAGAATAATAATTTCCATAAAATGGGTTTTTTGAGAAGTGGATAGGTCATTTGGGCCTCTAATATTATGATTTAGTTTCAAATTAAGCATAATTTGACCTTAGCCGTTGTGATTAATTTTAATCACTTTTACTAAAAATTTTGGTACAAAATAAATAGTACTTAATTAGAATATAAATATTATAATAATATAAATTTTTTATTTCATTTTTTTAAATTTAGTTCATAGAAGCAGAAAAATTAAGATTAATGCTAATCCTGCAAACATGACGAAAGTACAGGTCTTTAATGTAAAAAGAAGTTCAAATGTTTATTAAGTCATTATATTCAATTTCAAAGTGAATTTAATTCCAATGAACTAAATTTTATTAATATATGTATAATTAATATAATTTTAACTTAAAACAAATTTAAAATATAATTTAACTTTAATAATTATTTAAATTAAAAGGCAGTTTTTAACCCGAAAGCACTATTTTTAACTATTGATAAAAAAATGATGTTTCTCAGAAAAAGCCTAAAAGTCCACCCAGAGAAAATTTTAATATTATAAATTAAAAAATGATTTTTATTTTATCTAATTCAATTTATAAATATGTATAAAATTAATTTTTTTATTTTTTATAGAAGGACATTAAAAGCAGTTCATTCGAGAAATAATATTTTTAAACATATAAGGACTTTACCAAAAAAATATATTTCATTATAAATATTATTTATTTATATAAAACAATTATAAAAAATATTTTAAAAGTATTTATTAATTTTAATATTACTATGTTTAACAGCTATGTTATAATGATCTTGTTTAAATAATTATAACTGCAAAATGATGTTTCGTAGAAACATCATTGTTGCATGTAACGTATGCCAAGTCGATGTTATGTGTAATGTACACCAAGTTCATGTTCCATGTTACAATCTCTATTTACATGCCCTATGAAATTAATATTTAACATAGTTCATTATAGGAAATAAATGAAAAATCACTTTATTCGAGAAAAGGTCCATAAAAACTCAGGGTGTTACATTCTACCACCCTTGAAATGAATTTTGCCTTCGAAATTCGTCACTCTAGTAAAAAAATAAGGATATTTATGCTTCATTATATTCTCAAGTTACCATATATCTTCCCCTAACTGGCAATTTATCCACAAAAATTTGACCTGGTGAGTGGTCTTGTTTCATAGAACATTCTCTGTATGATCCAGAATTTCAATAGGTTGCTTCTCATAAGAAAGATCATGCTCCGGATGTATGACCACTGAGTTTAGTACATGTGAATGATTAGGTATGTACTTTATCTTGAGAGATACATGGAACACATCATATAATTGAGAGATATTTGGAGGAAGTTTCAAGTTATAGGCTATTGTTATGATATGATCAAGAATATCAATAGGACAGATATACCTAAGGATTAGTTTCCCTTTCTTCCTGAATCTCATAACTTTATTCCAGGGTGAGATTCGTATAAAATCTTTTTCACCAACTTCAAATTCCAGATCCTACTGATGGTTATCATCATAACTTTTCTTCTAACTTTGAGCTTCCTTGATAAGATTCTAAATGGTTCTAAAATTCTTGACTATTTCTTCAGCAATCTCATGTCCTAATAGCTTTATTTCCCCAAATTCACCCCAACACACTGGAGATATAAATTTATTCCCATAAAGGGATTGATAAGGTTACATATGAATTCTTGAGTGAAAGATATTGTTGTAAGAAATCTCAACTATAGGAAGGAGTTGGTCCCAACCACTTTTGAAATCCAGAGAACAAAATCTCAACATATCCTCAAGGGTTTGAACTGTTCTTTCAGAATAAACCTCTTTCTGAGGACAATAAGTATTACTAAAACTCAATCATGTATAAATTTATTACTGAATACTTCTCCAAAACATTGAGGTAATCCTTGGACCCTGATCTTATTTAATAGAATGTGGTACTCCATGAAACCTTACCACTTCCTTAAGTTATATCCCGGAAAGCTGATCCAGAGATAAGTCTTCTCTGATAGCAATGAAGTGTGTTGAATTAGTAACACAATCAACTACCACCCATCTAAAATTAACCCCTTTAGAGTTTTTGGGAAATCCAATGACAAAATTCATAGTGATGTTACCCCATTTCCATTATGGTATTGTTAATTTCTGCAACATACCCTTTTACTTTTGTCTTCCATCCTTAACTTGTTGGAATACCAAGCATTGAGATATAAAATCTATGATATCCCTCTTAATTACATACCAATATAAGTATTCTTTCATGTCTCTATACATATTCGTACTTCTAGTATGAATAGTTAATGAAGAACTATGAGCTTCCTCTAACAGATCCTTATTCAAATCTGGTATGGAAGGAACACATCCACAGTTCCTGAACCTCATTATCCCATCCTGATCAAGGTTAAACCCAGGAACATTTCTAACTTTCTTTTTCACATCTATATCTTCCTTTTTCACCTCCTTGATCTTTACATAGATAGAGGGTTGAAAATTCATTTGATAATGATAATATTTCCCCCTAACTTTAGGATTTCTATATCCATCCTTTGAAAATCCATAAATATTGGATCTTTTGTGATCCTTATCATGGATAATCTCTCATGATCCTTTTGACTCAAAGAATCATCCACCTTGTTCTCTTTCCAAGGGTGGAAATGTATTGATCAATCATAATCCTTTATCAACTCTAACAATCTACTATGCCACAAGTTCAACTCTTTCTATGTGAATATATATTTCATACTTTTATGATCAATATATATATCATACTTTTCTCTATAAATATCATTCCTCTATATCTTTAATGTGAAAATTACCTCTAATAACTCCAAATCATGAGTTGGGTAAATTTTCTCATGAATATTCAACCACCGTGAGACATAAACGATAACCATGTTATTCTTAATAATAACACATCACAATACCTTCTTAAATGCATATATAAAAATTAAAAACTATTCTCCACTATAGGGTGATTTAAGAAGTGGTGCACTGACTAACCTTCTCTTCAGTTCCTTTAAATTTACCTCACATTCATTTATCCAGAGGAAATTGACACCCTTCAGAGTTAACATGGTCAGAATATTATATAGTTGTGAGAAATTCTCCACAAACCATTGATAATATCCTCTTAAGGCAAGAAATATATGGATCCCAGTAACCATGGTTGGGCTTGTCCATCATTTAATATCCTCCGTATTTGATGGATCTACTGATATTCCATCTCTTAATATTTTGTGACCCAAAAATGAAAACACTTTATCTAAAATTCACAGTTTTTAAATTTTTTTTATAGCTTATCCTTCCTTAGGGTATTCAGTATAATTCTCAAGTGATCTTCATGCTCTTCTTTTATCTTTGAAAATATTAGAATGTCATCTATAAATACTACCACAAACTAATTGAGTTAATCTATAAGGACTCTATTCATTAAATCCATGAAGATATCAGGGTAATTAGTAAGACCAAAAGGCATCACTATATATTTATAGCGTCCATACCTTGTATGGAATGCTATCTTTAGTATATACACTTTCTTGATTGTCAATTGATGATATACAAAATGAAAGTCAATCTTGGATAATTATTGAGATCCACATAGCTTATCAATGATGTCATCTATATAGGGAAGAGGATGCATATTCTCGATTGTGATATTGTTCAACTCCCAATAATCAATGCATAGTACCATCGATCCATATTTATTTTTCACAAAAAGAATAGGTTCACCCCAAGTTGACACACTAGCCGAATGAATAACTTATTAATGTTTTCTAGGATTTTCTTCTTTAATTCATGTAACTCAATCCGGGAAATTATATAAGGAGTCTTTTAAATTAGCATGGAACTGGGTATGAGTTCTATTGAGAACTCAAATTCATGTTTTGGTGGAAGTCAAGTCAAATCTTCTGGAAAGACATCCACAAAATCCCAAACAATAGGCATATCATTGATTTTTATTTTCTCACCAACCATTTGAGATAAACAACCCCTTTGAATGGGAATTAAGACCCATACACTGGATGTAATCTCCATAAGAAGTTCATACATATCATCACATGGATGGATGATCATAGGGGGGTTTTAAATATAAAAAGTAACTTCCCTTCCTTGAGAATTGATGTGAGATTTATGTAGAGAATTCCAATCCATTACAAAGATGACCTCAAATTAAACCAAAGGTATAATAAAAATATTTGAAGGAAGAACATTCCCACAAACTTCAACCAGAGATGAATCATAGACTTGAGATGAAATCATCATACAATTAGGGGTTTTCATTGCTAATTTCACATTTAATTTTATTGGTTGATTCATAATACCATTATAAAATTTATTATATTTTAAAGAGTGGGTAGATCCACAATCAAATATGACATTAGAAGTTCTAGAGTGGATGGTAAGTGCACCTTTCATCATGTCGTTATTTCACCCCTCATCATTGATAGATATTTCATGAGATTTCTCATTTTCCCTCAACTTAAGAGGTTGCTGATGTTGATCATTTTCACTAGACCTTGGGTTTGGGACATGGTTATAATAATGCATGTTCTCCTTACACTTGTAGAACTAAATCATGGGAGGTTCATTCTGTGCCAGTTTTCCCCATTCATAACATTAGTTAACTTCTTCCCATCACATCTACAATCAAATTCCTTATGTATTTACCTTCCACACTTAAACATTTATTATACCCCTTAAATAAAATTTACACTATGATTCTTCCCACACTTAGAGCATAAAGGGAAGCTCATATTCTTCTCTTCATGGTTTTTGTATTTTCATTTAAAATTAATCTTCCTCTTATTTTCAAAACCATGAGATTGATACATAGCTCTAATCACCATTTCCTCCTTGATTTTACAAAAAATTACCTTCGAAGCTACTAAAGTCTCTTATGTTCATTTCGCTTTTATGACTTGGTTTTAAGACATTTAAGAAGCTATCAACATTACTTTTAGGTTGAATGATAATTCTTAAAGAGTACCTCACAAGTTTCGTCAAATTAGCCTCATAGGTACCAATAGATTCATCATACCTTTTCTTCAAATCAAGGAACCATTTCTCCATATTAGTACGATGAATTTGAAAATAGTACTTATTGAAAAATAAGTTCTCGAACTCTTCCCAATCTATGGATTCAATCTCATCTTTCTTCCTCATATTCTTGATTAGAGTCCTCTATTGGTCTTTTTCACCTTTTAACCGACAAATAGACAAAATTACTTTATCATACTCTGAACACTAGATAAAGGAGAATATATTTTCTGAACTATTGATCCATTGATCAGAAATAAGTGGATAAAAATTCCCTCTAAAATAATGTGTATGTTTCCTCATGAAAGACTCAATAGAATTTTGTTTTCTTCTTTTATCATTTGGATGTCGACCATGATTCATATCTTGAGAAAGCTGTGTGATTGTTGCAAAATGGTTTTTCATTATAGATTCCATATCATTCGATTTCTTAAGAGGATAATCATTTAATTTTCTTTCACAATCACCATTAACATAGTTCCTTCAAGTTACAACCATTGAAAAAAAACAAAAAGAATAGTGTAAGAAACAATTATCATATCAAGGAACCACATAATCATGAAATGTCACTTATAGGATGTCTATGTTATGAAACCATCCTTAATCTATTACACCTTAGATTTATCCTAGGTTATTCATAGACAAGATATATTCAAATCATTCATGATAGTTTGTGATGAGTTTGTGAATTCCCAAAGCATATCACCTGATATTGTCAAACCAGGTGTGCAGTAAGACCCGTTTTCTTGTACCAGATTACCCTGAGTCAGGCTCTGAATATCTTGTCAGAGTTTTTACCCTAATGTATATTTGTTCTAGATCCATATCCACTTATAGTATCAATACAAGGATTTATTTCTATGAAACCAATCACTCCATCCTTTACCAAAATTCCAAAACATTTTATTATACATTTCTTTATCGTTAGACTAATCGATAGACATGTCCTTAGGGTTATCACTATAGTTTTCTCATCCTTGATTCAAAAGGATAATTAAACATTTACTCTGATACCAACTATAGTGAACCTCTCTTTTAATAAATTAACATTACTTAACATTTTAGGAATACTTAAAACATTATACAAACAGACTCCCAAAGATTGTACTATTCTAGTGCCTTTGGAAACATGAAAACATAAACACTAATACATAAGTGAGAAACATTATCTCCTACCAGGTTGTTCTTGACTAACACCCTTCTTATACACATAAAAAATAATACATATTTTTATAACCTATGGAAGGAAACATAAAAGGGTTGATCTCAAATTCTCAGTAAGGGTAAACAAGTGAGATATGTAAGCATAAAAATGGGAATAAGCGTATGAGATAATGATCCTAAAAATAGAAGATCATACCCTACATATAAAATATCATATATAAGAATAATGTCATAATTATTGGCAGTTCATAAGACATGAATCATAAAAAAATGAAGAAAATAATCCATGAAATCGTAACATAGGAATACAAAATTGAATTGTGGTAAACACATAAGCATATAATATGATTTATATATTATCCAAGGAATTGCTTCCAAGACCATCTTATTAGTATAGGTCCACTCCCCATACCATCTTGGAAGTCATGGTTCACTCCTATAGCCATCTTAGTAGCATGAGTTCACTCTTCATACAATCATAATAGCCATGGTTCACTCCCATGTCCATCTTAGTAGTCAAGGTTCATTACCAAGACCATATTAGTCTATCTCATGAGATATAAATCATTACCCAATGTAATGGAGGGAGATATAGTTCCCACCCATCTCATAATAAAATCATACATACATGTTCTAAAAGATCATAAATAGTAATATCATAACCCATGAAATTAAATGGGTATTATAGACATGGAATATTATCATAACTTGTGGAAATAGATAGGTTTCATAATCAGTTCATGATAAATATAACCTATAAAAAGAAGCAGGTTTCAAAAGCATATAACCCGTGAAAGACAAACGAGTTTCATCAACATCATGCTATCACAACATAATCAATTAAAAGAATTAATATGAATGGAAATATTGAATAATTTCTGCAAAAGGAATAAGTAACACCAAAAAAAGTTCTCTTAGATGGGAAATAATTTTTAAATATATTTTAAAACATTTCTTGAGAAACATATCCTTTCTGCATTGAAAATACTTTTTAAAACATAAATCCATATTGAAAAACTTTTAATTTGAAAATGGATTTGAAAACTCTTAAATCAAGAATTAAAAACCCTAAAACGTTTTTAAAATCCATTTTCCTTGAAAATAGTCTTTAATGATCTTTTGAAAACATTTTGGAAGACATTTTTCAAAAAATGGTTTTTGATTACAATAGATTTTCGACTAAAGAGAGAGACGATCAGTTTTACTTAAAAACATTATCTTAAGTACAAAAAAGTGGAAAATGGTTCTAATAAATGAGGATATATATCCTGAATAAATAGAGTATAAGTAAACTCATGAGTTTTCTTGAGATATGGATTATAATATTTCACCAAAGTAAGCATAAACATAAGCGATCTCGAAAAATCATTGATATTGTCTGAATAAACTATTATAAAATGGTAATTTGGGATCATACTATCCATGTAAGAAAAGGAAATTACATGAAGAATAAAATATCATGAAACTAAGGAGATTAATGATATAACATTAAAAATTTATGTATATACACCTCAAAAAAATTTAGGTGCATAACAAAACATGAGTCTCAAAGAAGGCAAATTGAGACAAAACTATTTCATCGGTTTGGTAACTTTTGAAAAATAAACCCCATGAAATAAATATCATAAAATGGATTTTTTAATACCCATAAATTTAATTACAAGAGACATATAATACATTCTTGTTTAGTGAATACACCACACTAATGAAATCAGTGGTGAATAAAGCATGTATTTGACAGAAATATAAAGTGAAATGAAATACCCTTACATTGTGTCTTGACTCTCATTGTACTCATTAAAACCACATTTATAACAAATATAAATTTATTATAAATATTTTAAATAACAATATTTTTATATCTTATGCCATATATGGTTTTATTACGACCTTATATTACATGATTGTTAACAATCCTATGTTAAGGTTTCACTTCGGTTAATATTCTCTTTGTTTTTCGCGTGTGTCTTAATTTTTTTATATCATTGGTATTTATACTTTATATAATTAATTATAGGATGTAAACCATGATACAAATACAATTTATATACATTATATATGTATTATAATAATCTATAGAATATATAAGTATGAAACGTAATACACCATTCATGGAGATGGTAGGTCGTAAATACACATGAACATTATTTCTGATTAATTTTCATGTTAAAAGAAAGTAAGTAAAATCCATATAGGAATATATGTGTGTATAAATTTAATTATTAAATTATATTTATGATATCATATATTTCTTATATATTCACTAAAACCATCCTTAATACAATCCATGTACTGTATGAACAAATCATATCACTTTGAGGGGGTGATAGTCCACACTTCCTCAAACGAAATTATCATATTAAAAAAAATGGAATGTAAAAAGATATGTGTTTTTAAAGTAATACATAATATTAGATAAATAATATATAACATATATAATCATATTTTTCTTCATAATTTACACCTTGAGAGTCCGTAAGGAAAATTGAATAATCATAGTTTAGTGAGACGGTAGTTCATCGTACATATAAACAACATGTTCGTTATCCATTAGATGGAGGCGTGCATAAGTGTAGGTTGAAAAATTATTATAAAAAAATAAAAATATACTTAGGATTCTATTTTTTTATAAAATAATAGAAAAAATTAATGTGGAGGGTATGTAAAACTAAAATAAAAGAAAGGAATTGAGAGAAGACATTACCTATTAATCGAGTAACTGATTTTAGTTTGTGAAAAACTCCCCCCTTGTATTTCTTTCTACACAAGGGGAGTCTTATAGGAGGAAAGGAGGATTTATGGAAATTGTATTGGGAAGATATTTTCTGAAATTAATAGGTTTTTGAGGTGTGAGGAAGTGTGAGAGGTGATGTCCTTTTATAGGGAAGGAAAATTAATCGCTTGGTATTTTTGAAAATAAGTTAGGTGTATACATGTTCCAATATCAAAAAGTCATAAAAACCAGAATAAATCAATAATGGAGGGTTTAAATCTAAATAATGTCCATCAAATGGGGTTTTTCCAAGTTGATAGTTCATTTGGTCCCCTATGAGTAAGGTTTAGTCCCCAATTAAGCTTAATTTGACCTTAGTCACTATGATTAATTTTAATCACTTTTACTAATAATTTTTTCAAAATATAATCATAAAATAATTAGACACTAAATATTATACTGATTAAAATGGGGTATGTCCATTTTTGGAAATTCAGTTCACCGAAGCAGAAAAATTAAGATTAATTCTAATCGCGCACATGAGACGAAATTATGGGTCTTTAATGTAGAAAGAATTTCAAATATTTATTAAGTATTTATATCCAATTTCAAAGTGAAATCTATTATAATGGTATAAATTTTATTAATAAATGTATAATTTATCTAATTTGACCTTAAAAAAATTTTAATATATAATTTAATCATAATAATTATTTAAAAAGGTAGTTTTAAACCTAAAATCAGTATTTTTACTATTCATTAGAAAATTATGTTTTTCAGAAAAATTTAAAAAATTCGCCTTAAGAGAATTTCAATATCCAAAATTCCAAAATTTAGTTTATATTATCATATTAAATTTCTAAATGTGTATATATTTTTTTCAGAGTAGGACATTAAAATTAGTTCATTTGAGAAAATGGTATTTTTAAACATATAAGTACTTTACCAAAAATCATATCATTCACTATCAATATGTTTTATTTATATAAAAAAAGTATAAAAAATATTTTAAAAGTAGTTATTATAGTTCTTATAAATATGTTTAATGGATAGGTTATCATTATCTCATTTAAATAATTATAACTATAAAATGATGTTTTGTAGAAACATTGTTGTTGCGTGTAATATACACCAAGTCGATGTTACCTATAATGTATGCCAAGTTCATGTTTTTTGTTATGTATTGAAAGTCTTTTCCATGTGAAAGGAATGTTTTAATTAGTTCATTGTAAGAAATAAATGAAAATTTACTTTATTTGAAAAAAGGTCTATAAAAACTCTAGGTGTTACAAGTTCTATGGTCATTAATACTATCCAATGTACATTATCCAGATCAATCATCACTTTATCCCAACTAAAAACCATTATATCAACATCAGTAACATATTAAGTATTATATTTCCCTTATTTGAATAGCCTGAAGGCCTTCAACTTTTATTGATTTTCGATAACCCCCCATTAAGTGAGGGGGAACCCTTACATGGACCGTAGGATTAAAGACACATTACATGACTTGGTGTCCATAAGGAATTCATCATAAACACACTACTTGAAAATTAACATACCTATAAAATATCATGATGTCATCTCTCCACCTTCACAGGGATGTTCATCTAGCTATCCTATGTAGAGAAGCACATGCCTGGTACTGATAGCAATGTCATACCCTCTCATTATTCCAATTCTAGTTAGCTCTTCTATGGTGAATGTTCCTTCTCTTGAATTCTCATATGATGCCTTGTTCTTTGAATTTTTCCTGGTTTCATCTACATTACATGTTCCCCAAAGGCCTTGAGGTGGCCTAAAGGAATTGAGGTGGAAGAATTCCTCGAGGTGGCCCGAAGGCCATGAGGTGGCCCGAAGGCCTTGAGGTGGCCTAAAAGCCTTACTGGCCCAAAGGCCTTGGGTGACCTGAATTCCTTATAGGACATGAGGAAAAAACTAGTGGCCCGATGGATGAAATGGATGAATAGTTCTGATAGATATAGTAATAAACAATTCCTTCTATATTGCTGCTACAATGTTTCTATTGTAACCCTGAAATATGCCTCCACCTAGAATTAAACTCGGATCACTTGGATGAACTTAGAGAGTCCTCACCAACCTGGATGCGGCTCAGGTGAAAGTATTATAATTCCTTAATTAGGCGTTTTTAATAAAATATCACCTTACAATTAAATCATTTTTCTAGGTCATGAGTACCATTTAAAATATTCATGAAATTCCTCAATTCCAAATTTATGCGGAACAATACTTATATATTTCCTGATTTATATAACATAAATCATGATCTCTAGCACATAAACACTACAATCATTCCACTTCATTCTTAAAGAATCAACTAAACAACATTATATTATTCAATAAATCCTCCTTCCTCCCATATTCCATTTGTAGTATCTTTATCATCAATAGAAAAACCATTAATCTAACAACCTTGACAATCCTCTTATTTAGCCTTGCCCCTATGAAATTGATTCACATAGTTCCCATACACGACTCATTTAAATAATTCAGTCATTGATGACACCTTAGGGAATCCATTATTCTCATCCATTTCATTAACTAAATTTTTCATTTTTCCTTATTAATTACTTTGTGCACTTCTTCTCTACATATAATACATATTCCTAGTCCTTTGAGACATTACCATGAGTGTTTCTTCCCACATTCTCAATATATAGGAAAATGAATCTTCTTCTATTCCATGGTATCCATCACCATAAGTCTCAATTAACTATATCATTCTCTTACCTGGGAAGTCAAAGAGTTGGTTAAGGTTTATGTTATTAATCACATATCGTGATAACTAATTAGGAATAATCACAATATCCTTTACTCTATTTATCGTCACATTTTGTTGTCAATTAATAAATTTTATATCACATTCATCATTAACATAGTTCCTTATTATTCCCACAATTTTATAAAACCAAAACAACATAGTGTGAGAAATAATATTCATAGTGGGAAACCACATAATCATGAAAAATTATATATATGATGTATACATCCTGACACCTTATTTTCAATATAATAAACCATAGGTTTAACCATAGCCATCTATCATCATCATCTATTCCAATTTTCCCTGATTGTTCATAAAAAGTATGTGAATTTCCAAAACATATCCCCATGAGTGTTAAACTAGGTGTTCCACAATGATTTTCTCATGTATAAGGTGATGGTTGAGTCAAAGCCCAATATTACCTTTTGGAGTTATCACCCCTAGGTACCAATGTTCCAAATCTAAATCCAAATCAAGTATCCAAATAGGGATTTAATTTCATATAAACATTTTGATTATCCATTACCAAAATTCCAGGATAGTTCCTTATAATTTGACTTATCCCCAGGGTTATCACTAAATAATTATCATCATACTTTCCAAAGATTAACTAAAACATACTTTGATACCAACTATAGAAACTATAAACATTTCATACATATATATCACATATTATTAGATAAATATTCATTCAAAAAGTTAATGATCCATAATAGAATCATATATTTAAAATTGGTTCTTTAGTGTACAACATAATATCCAGCTATGTTCTTCACAACTGGCACCCTTATTAAGCATTTCATACATACTACCTTTCTTTATAACTAATTTAAAGGAAACATTAGAAAGGGTGAGATCAAAATCTAAAAAAAGTGTAAATAAGGGAGATATAAATATAGAATGGGATTCAGTGTATGAGAATAAAATAATAACATTTGAAAATCATACACTATATATCATATATCATAAACATGATTCATGAAAAAAATGATAGTTTATAAGACATGAATTGTAAAGGAATCAAAGATGATAATCCATTGGATAATAACATTGGAATAACACATATATCTATGGAATACTCATAAGTATAGAAAAACATATTTCAAGTATATCTACCAATATAAGAATAACAGATTTGGCTTGGTAAAACAACCCATTTACCTTCTTTGGTCTTGGGATAACCTCCCATGTACCCTCTTTTATAGACTTGGGAAAACATCCCTTGTACCATTTATTTTCAAGCTTTGGATAACCTCTCGTATATCCTCTTTTTCGGGCTTGGGATAACCTCATGTGTACTCTTTGGGTTTGTAAAACATTAATATTTACCCAATGAATTTGAGGGAGATATAGGTCCCACCCATCACACAATCCATTCATTGTTGTGATATATGATCTTAAAACATTCATCACATCATATCCCATGAAAAGGTATTGGTTTTCATAAACACTTCATTATATTATAACTCATGAGAAAGAAACGGGTTTTATAAATTTATTTTCATCATGTTCATAAACCACCCATAGAATGAAAGTGTATTCATATCCATAGTAATAAAAATGAAACACCAAATTATTTTTTCAGTGATTAATGGATATATGATAAAAAGATCATTAATATATTCATGAATAAAATATACTTTCCATTTTAAATTCACATCTTTAAAATCTAAAAACTTCTTAAAAATTAAAGATAACATTTTATTTGAAAGTAAAATTATAAAATTGTAAATAAATATTTAAATCATTGATTAGTAATGATTAAGAGAAATTATTTTGATGCCATGTATGGTAAAACAATGATTAATTTCACATTTTTGGTAAATATACAAAAGTACCATTTTTAGAAAATGATAAGAATATTACTTTTAAACCCTTTATAAAAAATTAAAATGTGAGAAAAATTGTCTTTACAAAAAACATTGGATAACAGTATAACCATTCATTAAATTTTTTATACAACATAGACATGAAAAAAAGGTTTTCGACCAAAGAGAAAAATAAAGATTATTTTTATTAAAAAAATTATTCTGGTATCATTACTAATTTAATAGAGTAAAATTAATTTAATACATATATTCTAAATAAATTTCCATTGAAAAATAAAACAAATCATTTTCTTGAGAGTTAGATCATATGATTTCATCATTAGAAACTTAATTATAAATATTTTCATTAAATAATGAGATTGTATCATAAAACTTTTACCATTATGGTAACTTTTGAATAGTAAGAACCACAAGATAAAGAACTATATATGGATATGTATATACTATAATTTTCATGACAATAATCATAAAAAAATTCAAGGGAACTATTTACACCACAAAAAACAAGCAAGTGGTGAATATGGAATGTGTCACATGGAAATAAAAGAGAGATGAAAATATCTTACATACTTTGTTAACTTTTGAATCATAAGAATAATAAAGGAATGAAATTAATTAAAATTTTAAATATAATAATAATAAAAATCATTATATAAAATTTAATTGGGTTTTATATACACTTAAAAAATATTATAGGTTCATAACATAACTTATGTGTCAAAGAAGACAATTTGAGATAAAATTCACCAACCTCATATATTGACATTCTTCATACATGTTTGAAACTCATGAAAAATAAATAATTATTTGTTATAAATATATTACATATCCATAATCATATATATAATATCATATATTATTTACTTAAAACCTTTTTTTCACATGTTTGGTAACAATTACCTGTTAAAATAACATTTTGCGTAATAACTACGTCGTTTTTCATGTAAATTTTGTTTTGGTATTTTTTGGTCCATTTACTTTGATCATGGATACTACATCTCAAGAATGTTATACATGATTAAAATATCATATATGTTAATTATATATGTATTTAGAGTAATTTATTAATGTTATAGATCAAAAATGAATTACACCATTCATAGAGACGGTCGGCTGCACATATGCATGAATGTTGTATATATTTTCTGGATGGATGGAATTTTTTTTTCAAAAAATATATAAACTTTATAGAATAATTTTAAATTCATATATATAATATAAATTCATTAAATATAAAATTTTTACCATCTATGTAAATATAAAATGAAAAATGAATAATACAGCTTCATGGGGGAGGTAGTCCACACGTACACATGAATGACACTATCCTTTTCCAACAGATTGGGAGGTAATAATGTAGATGTGATATTATAATCACATGAGTATAAATATTTTATAAATTAAATATATAAAAATTTAATTATTCATTTTATACAACTATTATAGGTGGTGATGGAAAGTAAATTAAATTGGATTGGGGGGCGTTAGTCCACCATACAAACGATCAACAGTTTTGTTTCCAAATTATTGGAAAAGGATATTGATATTGGTATTTCAATTAATAACATATAAGTATATGTTATATAATTTTTTTTATATTTTTATTATTATGTAATTAATTTTGGTTTTAATAGATGAAGTAAAAAAATAAAGATCATATTGAAGACACTTACATTCTCTTAGAAAAACATCATTTGGATAACTAATTACAAACTCTAGGGTTAGTATTTTGGGAAGAAAATCAGATCTAGAATGTGGATAAATAATTATGGGATATATTTTTTTAGTTTTTGGTTGATCCAAATGGATTATGAGGTGTGAATAAGTGAAGGGAGGAACCTCCCTTTTATAATTGAAGAGTTGAATTATGGTAAATACCCAAAAATATTCCATAATGGGAGTCAATCTCAACCCATGTGCCTCCAAAATTGATAAATAATTTATTGGATAGAATATATGTTCGATATAAACCTAAAAAATAGATGTTTTAATCATGTTGTTACTTATCCTAAATTCTTACTTTTACCAATTTGTTTTCCCCATGGTAACTAGTTTTTCATGTATTTACCTAAGTAATTAAACATTTAAAACTAAAAAATAATCATAATTATTATATAATTTAGACCCAATGATTCTAATTATGAAATAAAATTTCTAAAGTGATATTCCAATGTGTGTGAAAATTAATTTTTGTACAGGCACATGTTACATACAAACCCTAGTTTCAATAATAACAGTTGTAATTAATTTATAATATTTTTACTATTAATTATGGCCAAAAGTTATGTTAAAATTATTAACTAATATTAATTATTATTATTAAAAATATTTAATACATTTTATCAAATTTAATTCATAAAATGTGGGTAATTTAATTTAAAAAAAATTAGTAGGCATGACGAAAATGATGTTTTATAATGATTTTTTATAAGTATAAACAATTTTAATATAAAAGTTGAACATGAAATTGAGATCAATGAAATAATTGGATTTATTAGAATATAATTTATCTAATCTTATTTTTAATCCCTCTGATAATATGATCAATATTTTTACATTCTTTAAATGAAAAGTAATTTATAATAAAAATCTATATTTTTTACTATTCCTTGAAATAATAAATCTTCATATAAAATTATAAAAATTCAATCTAAGATAAAAGTGAAATTTTTATTAAAAAAAGAACTAAATTTTGTAAAACAACTTTTCTAAAAGTGTAAGAATATTTTTTTAAATAAGTGTATGGTATAACCATTTTATAAATAATAATTTTTTATCCATAAAACTAGCTTCTTTATTGTCCAATACATAATAGACATATTAGTTGAGTGATAAAACAATTGATTGAATATATAATATATAAATTTTATTAAAATAATTAAACAATATTTGTTAATTAATATAAAAACACATTTCATGAATAAAAACTAATTTTTTTAAAAAAACATTTCTTTTATATTCAAATGATTTAAATTTTTATTTCTAACTAGTTGATAACAAATGAATTTATTTATACATGTTCCAACCATATAATTTTAACAATTTATCTATTCATATTCATAAAAGGAATCCCCTTGTATCTTCTATTCACTCCACATTGATCCTTCGAGCATAAACAAAACTTACAATTTTTTTTTCTAAACTACCCTATCCTTGACATATAGGTTTTTTTCCTCTAAAAAGTTAATTATAAGGATCCTTATGAAGGGATCTAAAGGAGGCCTATAATAGAAGAGGTAATAATCTTACCCAAACTCATTAAATTTGTTTATTAATATTCCTACAATAAATATATTATATTCATCATAAAATAAAATATTATGTGTTCTAGATATACAAAAAATATTATTATGATTATAAAACTACCTTTATAAACCCCCTTTTGCATCAAAATGGAGGTGAATGTATCACTCATGCATACGTACGACCTATTGTCCCCATGTTGAGATACAATTCATTTCCTAGAACCATCATTCAGGGATGGTTATTATGATGGTTTTAATGATTATATATTATATTTATGAAGTAATTTTTCTACTAAAAACATAATATCATATTCTAATTTATTACCATCCAATTTGTTGGATAACGATAACGTCACTCGTTCGTATGTATGGACTATCACCTCCATGAAGTGATTTGATTTTTTTCATTTCAAATTTACATGGGTAATAATAAGGAAATATTTATTTAATATATATACGTTATATAAGATATAATAATTATTCTAAAATGTTTAATTACTATTTTCCTTTCATTGGTACCATCCACTAAAAAATTAAAACATCTTTCATGTGTACATATGGGCTACCTTATCCATGAGTGGTGTTATTCATTGTTATATCTCTATATTTCTTGGATGAATCTATGTAAATATGATGTATATATATGATATTTATATCATGATTAACATTATGGAGATAATGTAACTAAGATCAATTTACATGGTTTGGAACTATTGAATAGAAATCCTCATCAATAATGAAATACTTAACACCCAAAAATGATTATTGTAATAAGGAATTTTTAATAAATAGGTGTTTTTAAAAAAAAGGTGATGCCCTGGCCAAAAATGACCAAAGCACAAATATTATTAAAATAAAAATCACAAGAGTCTAAAATAAGGGATCATATTAAAATCTTTCTCTTGAAAGGAGATAAGAGGAGCAGGGAGGCCTTCAAACCAGGTAATGTCTTGATTTACTCCCATGTTGGCTAGACCATCTGAAACCGTGTTTACTTCTCGATAAACATGTGTGATGATATAGTTAAGACCGGTAAGCGAACGAGTTCATTCCATCCAACAGGTGGTGATTGGCCAAGCAATATGTGTTATATCATTCCAAATCACTTGAATGATGGTCATCGAGTCACTTTCAATCCAAAGGTTGTTCCAATAGAAGAGTTTGGAAAAGGAAATAACATGAATCAAACCAGGCATCTCAACTTCAAGGGAGGTGGCAATGCCACATTTACCCATGAAGAATCCAAGTATCTGACCGAGGTGATTCTTGAAAACAGCTCCACACCTTGTAGGTCCTAGATTTCCCTTGTAGGTGCCATAAATATTGATTTTGATCCATCCAGGCAGGGGGCTCTCCAGAACACTTCCAGAGTGCAATGCAGATGACAGAAATTTCCTTTAATCCTTAGAAACTTCAGGATCCCAAAGTCATGCACGGTGTTGTGGCAATGTCCCTTTTGAATCAAGGCAGCTTCATGTATAACAATGAGGATACTCATCCGACCTGCATTTTGATTAAAAGAGTAGTTATTATGAATTATAGCATTTTGATCATACCAGATCAAATGATGGAGTTCTGCAACTACAACATGGAAGAGGTTCCTGATTTGCTGAGAGACTTCTATTTCTGCACATTTTTTAAGCTGATCTCTGATGGAATCAAGAATCAACCATCTACAGTAAAAAATGTTAAGAATATCGTTCCAAAGAGCAGAAGAAGTAGCACAAGAGAGAAAGATATGGTTAGCATATTCTCTGTGTTGATTACAGTTTTTTCACTTAGAGCATAGATGGATGGCAAAAAATTGGAGGCAACTTTCAGTGGGAACTCTGTTGTGAGAAAGATGCCAGATGAGATTGAATCTCGAAGGTTTTATACATAGTTTGTTGAAATGTTTCAACTAGTTGTAATCGCTCTCAGAGTTATATAAATAATGATTGTATAAATTTTTGGAGTATAAAATACCATTTTGAGAAGTTTCCCAAGTTAAGAAATCATTGGAGTGAGCAAAAGAGTAGTTTTCAATGACGTCCAGAATAGTAACTAGAAGGATATAAGGCTGAGAGTGTAAAATGTCTCTGATAGATCTATTGGTATTATCAAGAGTTTGATTGGAAGATATCATGGAAATTAAAGGCATTCTAGTCCAGTTATCCAACCAAAGTATTAAGGAGGAGTCTATGGAGACCATCCATCTTGAATTCTTCATAATATTGGTAAAACAGTATTTGATGGAGGGCCAGATTGATGAATTGATGAAGTTTGAATTACCAATTTTAAGTTTTTCAAGAAAAATATTTTTGAGAAAGGTAATAACTTCAGAAGTATTGTGAAAAAGGTTCTAAGTGAGTCTTACTTGAAGGGATTCATTAAAGTATTTGGTATTTTTAATACCAATACTACCATTTTCAAAAGTCTTGCAATAAGTTGACTAGGGAACAGTCACAAGTTTTCTTTCTAGAATACTACTGGTCCAGATGAAGTTCTTTATAGCGGTGTTTATTTTTTTAATGATACCAGCATGCCATTTGTAAAGACTCGAATTTTTCAATGTAATTTTTTTTAAATATATGGAAATATGAAAAATTTGTGAAAATTTACGGCGCATGATTCCGAGGCCCGGTGTGCCCAGAATGAATTTCTGAACTTTTTTTCAGGTACGTTCAGGGAACACGTGAGAAGCATTTTGTAACTTTTGAACCGGTGCTCAGAATTGAAATCCGTGGACACCGTTGAACTCACAGTTCCAATATTCACTTAAGAAGGCCTTCACCTTGACCATAGTAGGTCAAGGGTGGAAGATAGTTCTTCGGATTTTCATGGGAGAAGAAAAAATAAAATAAATAACTTTTTATTTATCTTTCTTGAAACCTCCATTTTGAATCTTAGTGGTGGGGACCATCCGAACTCCCCTTTAATGTGATGAAACCTTTAGAATTCTACCAATTAATGTGCCAAAATTAATTGAATTAATAAAATTAACTCAATTAAAGTTGGATCCTCACCTCTCGTGGTGGGGGATCATTTCCAAAGAGGAGAATTGGGAGAGCCTTTGGAAGAGAATCCTCTAACGAAGAATGAACCTCCGACGAGGAAGATGCACGAGCTCAGATTGAGAGCGTGTTGTGGGGGCGACGAACGTCAGCATCTTCATCTTCTTCTTCACACCAACTCCAATGAAAGAACGAGGTAGGGGGTTTATTTTGAGATATGATAATTATCTTTTTGTTGATTCTTCATATTCTCAATTCTCAACAACGGTAGCCAAATGAACACGACCATCGATCCAACAAAATACCATGATATTTTATATTTGTTCTTTGTGCGTTCTTCAACGCAAAATAATTAAGAACGCTAAAAACACAATTTTTGTTGAGCGCGACATAAGGACGTTGAGATCTCGACCTGAGGATTGCGAATATGTTGTCGTTATATTTTTCGGGATTAGAGCGAAGCTGCGGTGACCCGCAGAAGAGGAGGGTGGCTGGAAACCGGCCGGTCGCAGTTTGAGCAAGCGGCGAAGGAGGACGACGGCCGAAACGCCGACAGACTGCATGGAACCGGGGCGGTGCATGTCCCAGCTGCCAGTAGTGAAGGAGTCCGCAGCGGAGAAGGGGATGGTGGCCGGCATGCCGGCCGACCGCATGGAGGCAGGGCATCGCGCGTCCGCGCTGCCGGTAGAGGAGAGGGTCGCGGCTGCTTAACCGCGACAGTGTACCTGGGGGGCGGCCGCCATCCAGCTGACCGTGGGTGGACAGCGGCGCTGTCGTACCATTGGGAGGAGAGCCGGACGGTCTTTCGGCCGTCCACGTCACGCTGAATAGGACCCCTCCTGCGGCTCCCGCAAGCCAGCAGGCAGAGCCACTTGGCGCCATTGGGTTGATCGAAGACGAATGGTCCAATGGACCATTAGAAAAAATAGAGGGGGATACCCCCCAATGTGGTTAGGGTGGACCGCACCCAGCCGAGCGGGCCGCACAACCGGGTCGCGCCGTACGGGCCGCGCCTAGTGTGGGTCGTGCCACGCCTAGTGGACCGGACTACCCCTTTATGGGCCAAAATAAACCAAGGACCAGTGGGCCAGACCCACCGCGGCCCAGCCCATCCGGGCCAGACCTGGACCAGGTCGGACCAGACCCGGGCCCATCTAGACCTAGATATGCGTTTTTGGCCATATCTTGAGAACCGGGTGTCCGTTTGACGAACCGTCTGTGGCACCAGAATCCTTGGATCAAGACGTGAATTTTGTTATAATCCACTTGAGTTTTGGATAAAGTTGGAGTATGGTAAGTTTTGATTGAACCTGAATCCAACCGGGCCCTCGGAATGAAAACGCTAATAACTTTCAGACTGGGTGTCCGATTGACATGCCGTTAGTCTCATTGGGACCTTATTGACGTGACAGAACTTCGTGATACTTATTAGTTTGACTTCATGGAATTTTAAGTATTTTAAAATGGCTTGAGGAGAAGAACCTCCTGGAATCAAGCATGCTTACTACGGGAACCCTACGTCAGACTGTACTTGAAGAATCTCCAGATCCTGTGTAGGTCATCTTCGGATCCTGTGTGGGTCAGCGATCAACGATCATGTGTGGGTCAGCACATACTAATACTATGTGGGTCATCTATAGATCCTGTGTGGGTGATTTTCAGATCCTGTGTGGGTTATCTTCGATCCTGTGTGAGTCAACAACAAAGCTTCTCGACGAAGTAAGATGATCTAGCAATATATCTAATCATCTATACTTCCTTAATTAAGTTATACCTGGTGTGAGATGAGGCTTTAACTTTGTGGTACACTTCTATGTGGTGATACCTTCATGGTATTATTCTGTGTGGTGTTACCCTTGTGGTACTTTCCTTCATGGTGTTACCTGTGTGGTACTTCTATCTACGTGGTGTTACCTGTATGATACTTCTACCTTCGTGGTGTTACCTTTGCGGTATACTTGCCTCACGTGTGTGATGATTATATATATTGATACCTTAGGTATATGTATGGGCATATACCTAAGTAGTGTTTATGACTATTTCTTTGTGCTTTATCCTTTGTGGATTCTGAGAGACCTTCAGGGGTCTCGGGGTCCCTACTGAGTATCGTTATACTCACCCCTGCATGGGCTACGCCCACACCTTATAGTGTCTTGTGCAGAAGATGAATAACGCTGATCTAGGTCGAGGGTACTAGGACTGGAGGCTGCACAAAGGTGGAACTTGGACGAGGAATACTGCATAGACGACTTTTCTAGATCTGTATCTACCCTTCAGGTAGGATCCTTGGCGGGTGTTTATAGGAGATGTTTTAATTTTTACTTGTACCTTCCAGTTGGGCTTGTATTCTAGCCCCTTTACTTACTGTACACACCCTTTCTACTTAATAGTTTACTTTGTGCTTGTATCTTGCTGTGTGCTTGGATTGTGTGAGTTTACAGGTTTAAAGGAAATGCATTCCCAATTTTAGGGATATTCCTTTTCGGTGCTAGTCGCCAGCCCCTGGCCTATGGAAGACAGACTTGGGGTTGTCACGGAATGGGCCCCAAGGGATGGGTCATGACAAATTAGTATCAGAGGAGTTGTTTCTACCGAATAACTTGTACTCTGATCTTTTAATTTACAATAGTGTTAAGTGTTATGAGTGTGGTTTTCAGTTTGGGGAATCAACTGTTGGTGCGGAGGTCAACGTATCCATACATTATGACCCTAACTTCTGATTTCTGACTCAGTGCACGAAAAAACTAATTGTGTGTGTGTTTTGAAAAGTTTTCTTTGTGATCACTTTGATTCAGCTCACCAGGTATAACTTAATGACTATGGAACACCTATTTTCTTCCAGGATGCCTCTACGAAGACAACCATCTTGGGTTCCAGGTAGAGTACGTGATGACAACTCACCAAGTGACAAGGCTTCGGTGCAGGGCCCCCTTTCGGCAGTTGTACCATCAGGTGGTGTACTAGCAGCACCACTACCCATTGGGAAGCCGATGCCACTAGCCCTAGCAAGAGAGGGTGCACGCCAATGGAGCACATTTCATGAGTTTCAGTGCTAGAGGCCATCAAGGTTCCAAGGTGAGATGGATCTATAGGCAGCTGAGGACTGGATGGAGGCTGTGGTTGGAGTTTTTTGACTGGTAGGGACTCCAACTGATCTCATGGTGATTCTTTCCACCAGTTTTCTTCAGGAAGTAGTGGGCATATCGTGTAGCTTGATTCTCCAGGTTCATGAAGAGGTCACTCTCATCTGGGCAAAATTCGAGAGCCTTTTCAAGGAAGAGTTCATCCTAGATACCTTACACTTAGTGTGTATACATGAGCTTATCCACTTGTATCAGGGCAGCATGATCATGGCTAAGTATTCAGCGAGGTTCACCGACCCTTCACGCTACTCCATTGACATGGTGAGGTACCCTTTATTTAGGGATTGAAACTTTGTGAAGGGGCTCAGATGGGATATTATATCTTCGATGATTTCTCTCAACATCCCGACACAGGAGGGGGTGTTAGAGCGAGCACTCTTAGTAGAGAGTTTCCTTGCTGAGCAGTCATTGGAAACGAGACCCACCACCAGATGCCACATAGCAAATTCATCTGAAACTGGAAGAAGAGAGATGAAATAGAGGTCCAAGAGGACCAGACCTACAGGTGGACAACCGCATGATACATGGTCAGTTGTGTGAGTCTCTTGAGACAGAGCAGGACATGCAAGGAGTAGGCAATATTACTCGTGCGGTGGGTAGGGTCACATGGTTCTCGACTGCCCGACCCGCCATATGGATGACCAGTAGATGGTCGAAGGACTACCTGGGCAGAGGAAAAGATTTGATCGATGGGGTCCATATGCAGGAGGCAGATGTGGAAAAGGATATGGTTGTGCAACATGCGATGGGTGACGATTCAAGGTTCTACTGCCACCACCTCTAGGTGGTCCACCTCGAAAATAGGGAGCAGGTGGACAGGAACAAGCTCAGCTCCAGGTAGCTGTGGCCTACGACCACAGTGCTCCGGAGATGATACGAGGTAGGATCTGTGTCTACTCCACCTTTGCTACAGTACTTATAGACACAGGTTCTAGTTACTCTTTTATTTCCATGACCCTCGTTCGGAGCTCAGAGATTCTGGTGGAGCTGTTGGCTCGATCCTTACGGCTAGAGACTTCTACGGGAGAGGATTTGACAATTAAAAACTGGTGCCGGTAGTGTGAGATTACTTTAGGAGGTGAGAGCTTTGGCTGTGATCTTCTAGTAGTGGCGTCAAGGCCTTACGATGTCATGTTGGGTATGGATTTGTTATCTACAGTCCATGCTCATATTGACTGTATTAGGTGCAAAGTGTGGTGTGCATATGAGGATGAGACCAGGTTTTCCTTCACTAGTGAGAAGGGAACCTTTGAATCATAGGATGGACTTACCCAGAGTAGGGTGCAACCAATCACACATCAGTTGGCTAGCCTTACCCTCGGGGCGATTGATTTTGAGAGTCTGAGTTATCCTGTAGTGGTGGACCAGTACACTGATGTTTTCCCTGATGATGTTTTGGGTCTACCTCCTCGTAGAGAGGTAGAATTTTATATTGAATTTTACCATAGGAATACACCGATATCTACACCAGTATATCGGATGGCTCCCTTAGAGCTTCGAGAGCTGCGAGTATAGCTAGAGGACTTACAGAGTAAGGGGTTCATTAGGCCCGGGGTTTCTCCTTGGGCAGCCCCATTTTTTCTCGCCAAGAAGGTGGATGGGAGTTTGAGACTTTGTGTGGACTATCGGCGCTTGAACCAGGTGACCATGACGAACAAGTACCCCCTATCGAGGATTAACAATCTCTTTGATAAGTTGAAGGGAGTATGGTGGTTTTCGAAGATAGACCTCAGATCAGGCTATCACCAGCTCAGGGTATGAGACGAGGATGTGCATAAGATGACCTTCATATGTTGTTATGGCCAATATTAGTTCTTGTTTATTCCATTCGGTGTGACCAATTCCCCAGTAGTGTTCATGGGACTCATGAACCAGATATTCTGGCCATACCTCAATAACTTTATGGTAGTCTTCATCGATGACATCCTAATATACTCAACTACATAGGAGGAGTATGCCTATCATCTACAGATAGTTCTGAACACACTATGATAGCAATAGCTTTATGGTAAGATCTTGAAGTGCCAGTTCTAGATCTGATAGTTTCACTTTCTGGGACACGTCATCTCAAAGGCTAGAGTTGTGGTGGATCCAATGAAGATTGAGGTTGTGCTTGCTTGGGATCCACCCAGGAGTGTGACGGAGGTACGAAGTTTCTTGGGTCTGGCCAGTTACTACCGGAGGTTTGTGCTTGATTTTACAGAGTTGAAACACCCTTATCAGCATTGAAAAATAAGGGGAAACCCTTCGTGTGGTCGGAGAGATGCTAGCAGAGTTTCTAGGAGCTAAGGTAGAGACTGACAAGTGCCCCCATCTTAAGGCTACCGGAGGAGGATGTTGGGTATGTATTCTACTGAGACGCATCTGGGACTGGGCTTGGATGTGTCCTGATGAAAGAGTGATCAGTGATCACATATGGTTCTCGACAGTTGAGATAGCATGATTAGAACTACGCTACCCATGACCCGAAGTTAGCAGCAGTGGTCTTTGCCTTGAAAATGTGGCAACATTACTTGATGGGAAAATGTTTTACAGTATACTCTGATCATAAGAGTCTCAGGTATATCTTTTCTCAGAAGGTCCTGAACCCGAGACAGCGGCATTGGCTTGAGTTCCTTCAGGACTATGACTTCGAGATAGTCTATACTCCTGGGAAGGGGAACGTAGTAGCAGATGCACTTAGCAGAAGATCTGGTATACAGTTTCCGAGTGAGGTGACAGAGCAGCTAGCCGCTTTGCGGATATCCTACGTGGATTGAGATGGACTAGCTTATCTTCATTATCTGATAGTCACTCCACAACTCCTTTAGCAAGTCAGGGAGGCACAACTTAGAGACACTGACTGCGAGGCTCGACATTCTCAAATATCCACAGGACTTTTACTTGATGTATTTTCTGAAGGTGGGGACCACATTATCATCTTCAGCGGATGTACAATGGTACCGGTGGCACTTAGGGAGGAAGTTTTGAGGGACTTCCATACATCCCCTCTAGAGGTACATCCATGAGTGGAAAAGATGTACCAGGACCTTCATCGTCAGCACTGGTGTCCGAGAATGAAGAAAGCAGTGGCAGAGTTTGTCTCACGGTGCCTCACTTGTCAGCAAGTGAAGGTAGAGAATCAGGTTCCAGTAGGCTTAGTTCAGCCACTAGAGGTGTCAGAGTGGAAGTGGGATGGAATTACCCTGGACTTCGTGACAGGACTTCCATGCATGTCCAAGGGTCATGATTCTATCTAGGTGATCATTGACTAACTCACCAAGTTACCCCACTCCCTACCTATCATAGAGCAGGGATCAGTAGAGGGCTTGAGATGCCTCTATGTACAAGATATTGTACGGATTCATGGAGTTCCTTCGACGATTGTATCCGATCATGATGCACATTTTACTTCCCGGCTATGGAAGGGGTTGCAGGAGGCGTTCAAGACACAACTTAGGTTGATCACTGCCTTCCATCATCAGACAAATGGTCAGATAGAGTAGACCATTCAGACCCTTGAGGATATGTTGTGTGCTCGCGTCCTTGATTCCAGCCGCAGTTGGGAGGATCACTTGCCCTTGGTAGAGTTCACATATAACACCAGTTATCACTCTACTATCGGTATGGAACCATTTGAGGCATTGTATGTTCAAACTTGCTGATCACCTCTGTGCTGGACTGACCTAGGGGAGTTAGCACTCATGGGACCAGAGATGGTATGAGCTACCACTGAGAAGGTGCAGATCATCCAGGATAGAATGAAGACTACACAGAGCAGGAAGAATTCATATGATGACAAGTGATAGAGACCTCTGGAGTTCGAGGATGG
Organism: Viscum album; assembly: GCA_963277665.1. Classification (NCBI taxonomy): domain Eukaryota; kingdom Viridiplantae; phylum Streptophyta; class Magnoliopsida; order Santalales; family Viscaceae; genus Viscum; species Viscum album. The sequence goes on along the minus strand of OY728122.1, from coordinate 2,106,210,536 downwards.
TGACCATGTCTTCCTACGGGTCTCACCTCGATGAGGTTTGTGGAGATTTGGATGGGGTGGTAAGTTATCTCTGAGGTTCATTGGAACCTTCCAGGTCCTCAACAGAGTTGGAGAGGTGGCGTACTTCTTAGCTCTTCAACCTCAGTTGCACTGAGTGCACGACGTTTTACACGTATCCCAGCTGAGGAAATGCATACATGATCCTTTTCACATCATTGATTGGGTCGAACTAGACATCAATGATGGGGAGGCGTTTTCAGAGGTTCCAGTAAAGATTGAGGATCGACAGGAGAGAGTCCTTCATGGGAGATCGATACCTCTAGTGCACATACGATTGTAACATGGGAACCTCTAGGAGAGCACATGGGAGCGGGAGGCTCAGATTCGTGCTCAGTACCCCAACTTGTTTCCCTAGTTTATGTTGTGGCTTTCGGGGATGAAAATCCCTAAGGTGGAGAGAATGTAAAGACCTGGTTTTTTCCATGTATTTTTTTAAATATATAGAAATATTATGAGTCTGTGAAAATTGATGGTGTGTGATTCCAAGGCCCGGTGTGCCTGGAATGAATTTCTGAAATTTTTTTGGGTAAGTTCAGTGAACACATGAGCGGAATTTTGTAACTTTTGAACCGGTCCTTAGAATTGAAATTTTAGGACACCGTTGAACTCACAGTGCCGATATTCACTTAAAGAGACCTTCACCTTGATTGCAGTAGGTCGAGGTTAGAAGATAGTTTTTCGGATTTTCATGGGAGAAGAAAAAATAAAGTAAATAACTTTTTATTTTTCTTTCCTAAAACCTCCATTTTGAATCTTAGTGGTGGGGACCACCCGAACTCCCCTTCAATGCGAGGAAACCCTTATAATTCCCCCAATTAATGTGCCAACATTATTTGAATTAATAAACTTAACTCAATTAAAGTTGGCTTCTCACATCTTGTAGTGGGGGATTATTGGCAAAGAGGAGAATTGGGAGAGCCTTTGGAAGAGCATCCTCCAACAAAGAACGAACCTCTAATGAGGATGAACCATGAGATCAGATCAGGAGCGTGTTGCGGGAGAAACGAACATCAGCATCTTCATCTTCTTCCTCACGCCAACTCCAATGAACGAACGAGGTTGGGGGTTTATTTTGAGATATGATAATTATATTTTCGTTGATTCTTCATATTCTCAATTCTCAATGACAATGGCCAAACAAACACGACCATCGATCTGCCAAAATACCATGATCTTTTCTATTTGTTATTCGTGCGTTCTTCAACGCCAAATAATTAAGCATGCTAAAAACACAACGTTTTGTTGAGAGCGACATATGGATGCAGAGATCTAGACCTGAGGATCGTGAATATGAGATATCCATATTTTATGGGCTTAAAACGAAGATGCGGTGACCCACAGAAGAGGAGGGTGGCCGACAACTGGCCGACCGCGGTTCGAGCAGGCGATGGAGGAGGATGGCGGCCGACATGCCAGCCGACTGCGTGTAAATAGGGTGGCGTGCGTCCATGCTGCTGTTAAAGAATGAGGCTTGGTCTTGTCGGCCATGTCCTGTTGACCATAGATGAGAAGGTGATAGAGACCGGCACACCGACCAGTCGTGTGGAGGCAGGGCGGCGCGTGTCCTCGCCACCGGAAGAGGAGAGGGCCGCGGCTACTTAGCCACGATGGTGCACCAAGAGAGCGACCAACATCTAGACGACCACGGGTGGATAGTGGTGCTGTCGCGCCACTGGGAGGAGAGCTGGCTGGTCTTCCGGCGAGCCATGTCACGCTGAGTGGGACCCCTCCAGCGGGTCCCGCAAGCCAGTAGCCAGCACCACTTGGCGCCGCTAGGTTGGTCGAAGTCAAACGTTCCAATGGACCATTCAAAAAACTGGGGGGAGCCTCCCCCACTAGTGTGGCTAGGGCGGGCCCCACCACGGAGGACCGCACCCAGCTGGGCGGACCGCACCCAGCTGAGTAGGCCACGCCTAGCGCGTGCCGGGCCACGCCCAACGGGCTGGGCCGCCCCCTTTGTGGGCCGGACCGGACTGTGGCCCAGTGGGCCGGACCCTCCATATACCAATCCATCTGGGTCGGACCCGGACTGGCTCGGGTCAGGCCGGGTCGGTCTGACCAGGTCGGACTAGACCCAGGCCCATCTGGACCTAGATACACCTTTTTGGCCATATCTTGAGAACCGTGTGTCCGTTTGAAAAACCATTTGCGGAACCATGATCCTTGGATCGAGATGGTATTTTTGGTATACTCCACTTTAGTTTTGGATAATGTTGGAGTACAGTTAGGTTGGATCGAACCCGAATCCAACTGGGCCCTCAGAATGGAAATGCTAATAACTTTCATACCAGACATCCAATTGACACGCCATTAGTCGCGTTGGGACCCTATTGACGTGACAGACCCTCGTGATACTTCTTCATGGGACTTAGTGGCAGTAAAAGTATTTTCCGATGGATTGAGGAGAGGAACCTCCCAGAATCAAGTATTCTTAGTGCGGGAACCCTGTGGCTAGCTGTACTTGAAGAATATATAGATCCTGTGTGGGTCATCTAAGGATCCTGTGTGGGTCAGTGCTCAGCGATCCTATGTGGGTTAGAGAATACCGATCCTATGTGGGTTATATCTAGATCCTTTGTGGGTCATTTTTAGATCATGTGTGGGTCATCTTTGATCTTGTGTTGGTCAACATCAGATCTTCTCGACAAAGTAAGATGATCTAGCAATATAGCTAATCATATATACTTCCGTACTAAAGTTATACCTGGTGTGAGCTAAGTATTTACCTTTTTGGTACACTTATGTGTGGTGATACCTTCGTGGTATTCTTCTGTGTGGCGTTACCTTTGTGGAACTTACCTTTGTGGTGTTACCTGTGTGGTACTTCTATCTACGTAGTGTTACCTGTGTGGTACTTCTAACTTCATGGTGTTACCTTTGTGGTATACTTCCCTCACTTGTGAGATGAGTATATATATTGATAACTTAGGTATATGTATGAGAATATGCCTAAGTAGTGTTGATGACTATTTCTTCGTAGTTTATCCTTTGTGCATTTTGAGAGACCTTCGAGGGTCTCAGGGTCCCTACTGAGTATCGTTATACTCACCCCTTCACAGGTTAGGCCCACACCTTGCTGTGTCTTGTGTAGATGACATACAATGATAATCGAGGTCGATGGTACCAGTACTTGAGGCCACATGGAGGTGGACCTTGGATGAGGCATACCACAAAGACCATCGTTCCAGAGCTGTACCTACCCTTCAGGTAGGATCCTTGGTGGGTGTTCACAGAAGTTGTTTTCAGTTTTACTTATACTTTCCAGTTGGGCTTGTATTTTGGCCCCTTTACTTTCTGTACACACTATTTTTACTTTATAGTTTACTTTGTTCTTGTATCTTACTGTGTTCTTGGATTGTGTGAGTTTGCAGGTTTAGAGGCAATGCCTTCCCGGTTTTAGGGATATGACTTTCTGGTGCTAGTCGCCAGCCCTTGGCCTATGGAAGGCGGACTTGGGGTAATCACAGCACGGGCCCCGGGGGATAGGTCATGACACCATTTTTAGACCATCATGGAGTAAAACATCTTGGAAAAAATAGTGGATTTAACAAGGCAAGTAAGACCCACCATAGAGAGATATTTACCTTTCTAAGAAGATAGATGATTTAGAACTTTGTCAACAATAGTCGCAAAGTGACAAGATTTGGGTCTGGCCCAAAAAATTGGAACACCATGATAAGTGAAAGAGAGCATAACTTCTTTCAGACCAAGGTCACTGATAATGTTACATTTTCTACATAGAGGGAAGTTTTTACCAAAGAAGATGCAAGATTTGTTCCAACTAATGGTTTGACCAGAAACCTCTTCATAGTGTGAGAGAGCATTTTTAAGATTAAGAATGTTTCTTTTATCTCTTTATAGGAAAATGATGATGTCATCAACATAACAAATATGAGTAGAAGCATTCACATTCCCAGAGACATGTATGGGTTTTAGTTTGTTCTGGTCCACCAGGCAGCTGATCAGACGAATGAGGTAGTCTTCTGCTATCGAGAAGATAATGGCAGATAAGGGGTCACCTATCCTAACACCTTTGGTGCATTTAAAACATCCCTTGGGAGATCCATTGATCAGAATGGAGATAGACGCCGAGTTAAAGAGAGATCTGATTTCAGTGATAAAAAAGGTGTTAAAACCAAAAACTCGGAGGGCTTTGAAGATAAAACTCCAGTCCATGGTGTCGAAGGTTTTTTTGATGTCAAGTTTAATGGAAATGTTTCCTCCTCTGTTAGATTTATTCAAATTTTTGACACACTCATAGGTAAGGAAAATATAGTCTTGAATGGATCTACCCTTTATAAAACTAAATTGATTCCAGGAGATAATTTTATCCATGAGAGTGGAAAGTCTATTGGCAATGATTTTGGTGATGATTTTAAAAAGGGTTTTAATAAGAGAAATGGGTCTAAACAGATGAATCTCAGAGGCATTATCCACTTTTAGGATCAAGGTGAGAAACTGAGACTTTAGTGCGTGAGTGTGAACCCCATTGGTGAAGAAAGATTTTACTATTTTACAAACATCATTCTAAATCACATCCCAATAATGTTGGAAGAAACCATTTTTGAAGCCATCAGGACCCAGAGAACTATCAGGATTCAGACTAAAGATAATGTCCTTTATTTCGTGCTCTAGTGGAGTGATAAGAAGGAAGGATTTTCCTCATCAGTGATCACTAAAGGAATGACCTCGGGTAGGGGGCCTTTTTTTTAAATCAGGACCATTGAAAATGGATTCATAGTAGGATACAATATGATGTGAGATGTCATCTTCATTGCCAAGAAGTCTATCCCCATCCACTAAAAAGGTTAACAGCCTGTAGGCCTTCCCGATTCTTTTGATAGAGTTGTAGAATTTGGTATTTCTATCACTGTTAGTTAACCATTTAACTTTAAATGCTTGTTTTCTCATATTTTCTTTGAAAGTGAGAAAGGAGTTAAGTTTGACCGCAATGTTTAGTTTGTGAGTAGGGTCAGTGTTGAGATCAGAGTTGGTGTTTGTGTTTTGAAGATTATTGAGATATTTCTCAAGAATCATGATGTCATTATTAATTTTTTTGTCTTTAGAGCTGCTCCAAGTTTTTAGTGTCTGTTTTAGATGTTTTAATTTGAGAGTAATATCAAGAGAATAATTGTTACAAGACATTGAGGACCGATAATTTTAAATAATATGAGATCATTCTTCGTAAGAGAACCACAAATTATTAAAACTAAAAGGTAAATATGGTTTCATGACTTTTGTGAATATACTGACCAGGATAGGGTGATGATCAGAGTTCAATCTATGAAGAGTGGTGATGGATATGGTGTCCCATTTATCTAACACAGGAACATTTGTGAAGGCTCTATCCAGCTTAGAGGAAACTACTTTGTTGTAGTTTCTTATATACCAAGTTTATTTTTCACTAGTGGGATTGATTTCATTGAGATTGTTGTAATCTATTGAGGTTTTAAATTCTCTCATGGAAATAGAAGTATGATAAGGTCTGATTTTCTCGCTTGTGTTGAGGATGGCATTAAAGTCACCAATAATAAACCAGGGTGCATTAATTTTAGTTCCAAGTTAAGAGATATCATTCCAAATCATTCACCATTCTTGGTATCTATTCTTAGCATAAAAAAAGAGCATAAAATATGTGTCTCAACTATATTAAAATTTCAAGTAAAAATATGGTTAGAGATATTGAGAACACTAATATTCTGTAAAGAAAAGTGTGAAAAAATCCATAAAGATTCAGCATTGAGGTTATTTGTGATTGCACCAATAAAAACATAGTTTTTTTGACATAAGTAAGAGTATTTAGAGGCCTAAGTAATTTTTGGATCTGCAATAGAAAATAATAAAGGATGATGAGTGTTAATCATTTTATTTAATACAATAAAAGTGTTAGAGTTAGCAATACCCTAACAATTCCAAAAAAGGATCTTAATTAAAACTTATATTTGGAGTTAAAAATAACCTTTTTCTTTTTTCAAGGACCTTTATTTCTAGAAGATATTATAACCTCCTGTGTATTATTGGAGGTCTGTTCCTTATTACTATTATATTTGGTGTCATTCTTCATTTTAGGTTCAGATATTAGATTACTCATAGAATAGTCTGTAGATTTCTTAGAACATATCAACAAAGAATTGTAACTATGATTCGAAATAGAATTTCCAGACATTATAACACATTCCTCATTATCTATAGGTAGTGGAATAGATGTACCTGGTGCCTTTGAAGTGCCTGTGCGATGCTTTTTGGCATTTCCCAGTTCAAAAGGATAATGCTGCTTCAGGTCCATAGGGTTATTCTTAACCTGCATGAGCTTAGAGGCCTATACCGAAAGTGTGGTACCATGTTCAACATATTGGGATTCCATGATAGAAGAATTAAAGTACTTAGATTGATTCTTATCCTAGGTTTCCTTAGGATTAAATCCCCCAGGATCGACAATACTTCTAATGGGATTAGTATGAGTATAGATCATAGAAACTAGTTCATCATCATTCATTTTGGTTTCATTCCTAGTACTTAGAGAAGTGTCTGTATTAGCAGGTTGTATCATTTAATCCTTAAGTATTGGGACTATAGGTTTCAAATTACACAACATCATGGAAACAGAAGCAACACTACTATCAACAGGTTGAGATCCATTAAAATATGATTTTGTAGTAGTGAGGAGGATTGTATCTGAGTCATTTTTCTTCTCCACCTCAGGTTTATCTATGTCTAACTACTTAGTGATACTATTGAGTTTTTGGGTTTGTGTAGGATCATATTCCAAGGGTGTAGTTCTATTAAAAGGATTAACATATTCCAATTATTTGGTAGTAGTTTCAGTCACTTTAGTGGTGTATGTCCTATCCTGAGTGTCCTTCTGGTTATTCATGAGTTTTTTCAGATTTTGTGGTGTGCCCAATGGAATCTGAATTTTTAGAGAAAATAAAAGGTGATACTTGAGCAAGGGGGAGAGATTCTATATTATCTGTTTTGTTGTTGGAGTCATTCTTTAACTCTAAAATATTTGTTGCATTTAAAAGGTAGGGATTCTGGGTCTGTCTATCCAAAAATTGAATTGAAACTACCTAAGGGAAGTCACTAATATGAGGAGCTATTGTGCATGTGCTGCATGCATTGAAATTCACTTGGTTAGGTGTATTATCCCTATTACCCATGTTATGATCCTCATCATGGATGAGGATAGGTCTTGAGGTCTGACCAGATTGACAAGTATTGTATTCTTCCTTCTCATTGGACAGCCTTACAGTGTCTAAAACTAGATTTTCTAATTCTTCCAAGATGCCTTTTTCTTTAATGGAGTTGTCTTCCTCTTCAGCAACATCTTCCATGTTTATACCCGAGTTATACTCTATATGTGTCAAACTATGTTTTTTGACCTAGATTTCAGATTTCTTTTTGGGAGGCTCAGATATCTCCATAATGGGAGCTTTGTCTGTTCTATTTCTCCTTATTTCCTTCCAATAATTTTCAATTATCTGGATTACTTGTCTACTAATCAACCTGCAATTAGAGATTGTATGACCAATGATCTTAAAAAGGTTACCAAACGGAGGTTTCCTATCATATTCGATTATAATTTCAGTTTTTTAGTCATTTTTAGTGAAATTGATTGTATTCGAGAGCTTTGAATCTAAGTTAATTTCCACCACAACTCTATAAAAAAGACATAGGTCAACATTTAAAGTTCTACGGTCAATTTTAAGGGGAGACCCTATGTAGGAGACAATATCATTCATAATTTTTGGGTACCAAAAGAACCAATTAAGTCTATGGAGTTTAACCTAGACTTGTGCCATTGAATTCCTATATGTGTGCATATTGAAGGAAGAGTCCCAGTCATAAATTCTAAGTAATCCTGGTTTTAAATTGTGGTTTCTAGTCTTCCAAAAATTCTCTAAGTCCTTTTGTGATTTTAGCAGTATGTGAATGTATATTTTTCTTATTGGAATTAATTTCCATTTAGAAGAATTATAGTAGTGAGCAATACCCATATGAAATTCAGATAAAGGCCAAGGACTATCACCTTTGAGGTAAGAGATGCGGCCCATGACAAAAAATTTGCACATTTGTGTGTGTTGTTGAAGAGTATCCGGATCCACTTCCACTGAGAACCCACTACCATAAAGTATCTTAACAAGGGGAGGCTTAATCATAATTTCCTTACATAGATCAGTACCCTTCAGTGCATCTAGAAACGATATCCCTTGGAATGTACCATAGAAATTACGGGTGCATGCAGTTTCTTCAAAGGCATCTTCCATATGGATTTCCATGACAATATATTGAATATGAGGCACCTGATTCTTCTGAGGATCCACGCATGTAAATTATTAGTTTATATAATATAATAAATTTATATTTATTATATAGGATAAGGAGGCTTGGGTGATTGTGCTCCATGCTGGCTGCTGGTGTCCTTGGCAGGCGAGATATAAGTCATGGTTTGAGGGGATCAAATCGACAGGTAGGTCCATCATTGCTAGATCACGGAGCCTGCTGATGGAATTGGTTAGGTTGTGCAACAGCTGGCGTGATTCTCTTTCCATCCACTAGCTTCTTCCTCCCAACCCTGTGGCTCATACGGGGTTCATCGGTTCGAGATCTTTATGGGTCCACTGGCTTCCTCCCTCCATGGGATTGAAGCTCAACACGGATGGCTTGTGCATATCGGGGATCATCAGAGGAGGCGGTGTTGTCCGTGACTATGGAGGCACTGTAATTCTATCTTTTACTACTCACCTTGGTAGTGGTTCCTCTTTACAAGCTAAGGCCATGGAGTTGCTTACTAGATTATCGCTCTGCCTCCAGGCCAATATTGTCCTCTCAGAGGTGGAAATTGACTCCTTGATTTTGCATAAGTCCTTGGGTGGCAAGGGCCCTATTCCATGGTCAATCTCATATGTCACCAAAAAATGCAAGGGCATGTTGAATAGAAGTATCAAAGTCTTCCATACTTGGTGTGAGGGAAACAAAGTTGTGGAATTTTTTGCATCCTTAACCGGCTCTGGCCACGACGTCTCCTATTTCAAAAAAGTGGACTCTTTTATGCCAGAGGGGGATGATCTTGTTAGAGGGTATGACCTTAGATTGCACTAATTTAGACCCCATTAGGATCTTGTTTGGGCTGGTTTGGACCATGTCTCTTCCTGTTCTTATCCTTTATTTTAATAAATAAATAAACAATGATGATTATGATTTATTATATAGGAGTTATGATCTCCTTCAAAGAAAGTCGAACTTGAGGTAATGGGTTTTTATCTCAAATTGTATTCTTTAGGAAATTTGTTATGTTATGAGACTATATTTATTTATGAGTTGTATATACATCCCTTTTAACATGTAATATCATGAATATATTTATGATCATGATATTTAAATTTATATTTGAATTTATTCTTTCATGTGTATTAGGATTTAATAGTTACCAAAGTAGTAAGATAATTATTCTTCAATCAAATTTTAATAGAGATTGTTTATGCATGAATTTCCATTGATGTAAATTATATGATACTTTCTTAATAAATAACTTTAATTTTATTATTATTTTGTTATTTCTAGATAATACATGTTTCCTATTCATTTTCTTCCCTTATTTACTTAATAGACTGACAAAATACTTTTTGATGAACACATGAATTTATTTCTCTCTTCTATCAAAAATCCTTTTTTTCCTTGTAAATGTTTTCTAAAAATGTTTTGAAGAATATTTTTAATATCATCCTATAATTTTTATTTTTTTTACTCATGATTTAATTTTTAAAAATTATTTTAAAATTTATATTCATTTTATTTTCTAAATGAGTTACTTTTGACTTTTTACAAAAAATTTTAAGGGAATATTTTTTTACCATAAATGGATTGAATAGAATTTCATTCCATCATTACCACTCAATGATTTAAATATTCCATTAAAATATTCCATGTTTCTTTTCAATGAATATATTATCCATAATATTTTCAGAATTTATATATTTTAATGATGTTATTTGAAAGTGAAAATGTTATTTTCCTCAAGAAATATTCTAAGTGATCGTTTAAAGGAATTTTCATCTAATATTACATATTTTTATGTTACATATGATTTAGTATGGATATTATAAAATTTACCATCCTAATTAAATAATTTAATTTTTTATTATAATTATGTTGAAATTTTTATGAAAACTATTTATTCTCCATGTGTTATGCTATGATGAATTGTTGAAATGATTATCAAAACCTCATTCCTTTTAACATGTTATGATATTAAGAATGTTTTATGAAATTTAGGAACAAATATAAATAGATAATTCTTATTTAATTGGTGGGATCAAAGTTATATAGTCCTAAAATGCATTAGGTAAAGACATGTTAGGTCTTAATGAAATATAAAGATTAACTAAAGGTGAGTGAATAATCTATTTAAAAAATTAATCAATCAAAATATTAAAATCAAATTAATAAAAAATATATAGAAAAAATGAAAATATACAATTATAATTTTTATACTAGTTAATATAACTAATATTCTAAAATGTTATTCAATACTCTCTACTCATAAAGAAGATCATTATTAACTAATAGATTCACTTTTTCTATGGAGTGAGATAGCTGTTGCAGATATACCTTTTGATTACTTGGTAGTATAATCCAAAATTTCATTTAAAGGAGTCACAACCCACCTCAAATTTTTATGTGAGTCACAACCTGAAATTATTTTTGGATATGAGGAAAAACCGTATTAGACAACTTTTTGATGAGAAGATCTTCAATCGATTATAGAAGTCCAAACAAAAGATAAAAAGATATAACTATGTAAAACACAAAATAATACATAACAATAGTCAATAATATGGTGATGAATTTTGATGCATCTCAATTTTTTTGATCACATCATTATTTGATGATCAAAGTGATGAAATAATTTATGATCACACTAATGGAATATTAGACATAGTTGAGATTTAGTTCAACCATGGTCATATCAATGTTGAATGTTTTGTCTCTATATTGTTTTATGTTTCACAGTTATGAATATTGATGAAAAATAATATAGAGTTTATTTTATTATTTTCCCCCTTGAGTAAACTCCAAAAAATAATCCCACATCATTAATTCTATTATTATAGAGAATCTAGATATCTAATCACAGAATTCCATGATAGAAAATGATAAACATGAAAATATATTTATTACTTGTAATTTTAATTATTATAATCATAATCAAAGATTCATCTCACTCTTTTATTCATGGATTAAATAACCTATAAACACTTATACTATAATTTTAATGATAAATGAGTGCTTGAAAAATAAATAAAACTATTAAAAACACTCCAACCAACTTTCAGTAATTCGATAATTCAAAAACTATAAAAATTTGATAATAAAGTAAATAATATGAAAATTATTATTTTCATAATTATTTCCATAATATTTTCCAATAAATGATCTACAACATGGTAATTATAATATATATTAATTTCAAAAAGACATATAACAATTAAAAAAGATTAATTAAACTTGCAGATAATTAAAATATTATGACATGAAAATACATCATGCTAGAAAATATAGATTTTCTCAAAATAAAAAATTTAATAATCATTTTTTCAGATTGATCATGAGAAATTATTCATTTGGTAGGTTAAATTAATATTCCATTTAATTGAATAGTCAGTATATTGATCATGTTAACAAAATGACGGTGATGCCACTTACTTGTGGTAGGTTTGTCTTGCTGCCACATTGAAATAATCATGCATTGACATTGAAAATAACTCACGTTTTCACTTGTAAAATATCCCATGAGGTAAATTGTAAAATAATACGTATGGTCAAATTGAAAATTATAGTTCATGTGGTCAATTTAAAAATTAATTCATGTGGTCACTTTAAAAATTAATTCATATTTCCTCTTTTAAAAATTAATTTATGCGATCACTTGAAAATATTAATTCATAAGGTTACCTAAAAGAATACATGACATGAGGACACGTTGAAACAACATTATAGTAGATTAAAATTTATCTTGATGCTCACATTAAATAAGATTCTTAGTAACTTATATGAAACCTGGAATTATCTTTAAAATTATGAAACTTCATTTTATAATAACTTGAAAAAATACTCAAAATTACATTCCTCATTTTTAGAAACATAGAATAGAACCCCATGGTAGGTTCATTTTTTCTCACAGTATGTTAAAATTGGGTTTAAGGATGAGTTGTAGTGCAATGTTGAGGCATATAGGATGGTTGATCCACTATGTAGCCATAAAGGAGCCCGAAGAATGTGCGATGAATGGTTGGTTTGATTTTCATGCATGACCAGGTGACGATATAACTACCATTAGAGTAGGATTTGTTTATCCCTAAAAACATTTATTCCAAAATGAAAAGCCTTGTTACTCATTTTTTTCATTGAGATCATGTTCAGTTAAGGGTTTCAGGGATTTGAGAAGTTTTTAAAGGCTTATGTAGGTGTTAGAAAAGTTTAATTCAAAAATGAGAGGTTCCAGGAAGCAACCTAGATGACCATACTATATAGGGTTTGTCAACTCTTTAGTATAGGTGGATACACCACAGTGTTATGTTAAATCAATGATTTTCTATAGTATAAATATTTTTCACCAAAGTGGTTTTATTTGATGGAGGTTTTATCATGGTATTCATGGTGGAATGGAGGGATGTTCCATATAGGTAAGTATCACACCGCATAACATTTTCTGCATCAATAATAAATAGCTTATCCATCTTGCTAGTATTCAAGAATATAATCCTTCAATGTGATGTAATGATTTGATTTCAGGGAATGTGTTTCATATTTAAGGAGGGTTTTTTATATGGGTTTATAATGTGTTTTCATGATGAATTGAACCTTCAATAATCCCTTGAAAATACTTATTTATCTATTTTAATATTTAATCTTCCTAGTGTGCTCTGATAGGATTTAGAAAAAAATTTATTATATAGACATAATATTTCAGAGTATATGATGAATTTATAATACTCTCCACACTGTAACACTTTGTATTGATCTATGGTAGTCTTCTTCCTGCACACCCTAGTGTCATGGTGTTCCACCCAATGTCATGGTGGTTTCCTCCGGTACACGTCTACATAATAGTGAGTCCCCCTATACTATGTTGGTTGTTTGAAATACACCTACACACCTTATAATCTTGTCATTCAATGTATATCCTGCCATATTTCCAAATAAAATCTTTCCTTCCTTCCAATACTAAGCTTGAGGACTCTGTTGATGGTGATTGACCTTATATAAAATTTTTCTCTATTCATTGGATTATTTCTCTATTACTTACTCTATAACCCATGTCATGTTGAATTGGAATTTGTTTTAGGAGTCTTTGGTGGGTGATTGTGTTCAGGTCGGTGTTATAATGTGGTTCAGGTGATGACACTATCGAAGAAAATTGACATTACTATTTAAAAACATGATGTTTGAAGTTCCTTACCTTCTTAGGATCTCATTTTATCATGTTTCCATGATAAATATTTATGTTGGAATACCTAATGACCATTCTTGATTGTCGTTCTATTGTGGGTGTGATTGTATCCATGAGTCACACTGGGATATTGATTCCATGAGTAATTCCTAAGTATCATATTTCCATGTTTTATTGTGATCACATGTTGTTGAGTATCCCTATAATATTCTAAGGATGATGTCCTTCCATGAATGATCTACTTTCGATATCATTTACCTTACATGGATCTATTATTCTTGGTGACCAAGAAAGGTTGGCCATCATGATGTGTTTATCACTTATAGGTGGGATTTTATTCATTTTAAATACTAGTGATGAGGTTATTAATAAAAAATTAGAGTTTAGAGGATGCTATGGTGATTGAGTTGTTGATACACTTGAGGTACCTTGGTATACATCTAGTTCTATGTGCTCAAGGTATCCTGGTGGCTTAGTAGAGGACACAAGGTAACATGAAACACTTGGTGACTAGATGAGGTCTAGTATCATTTACACATGATACCATGAGGCTACTGAGCTATTGGTACACTAGAATCATTGCTAGTTTTGTCACTATTGACATCTCTCATTATCCTTCCAGAATAGAGCCGAATCCGGTGCAATCTAGAGTTTTTGGTGGAACAGTTAGCGCACGACTACTTGGTTTTGGATTCAATGTTAATGATCATTATTTATTTATAATTTTTATGGAATAAAATTGTTATAAATTAGAACATTATGTTAAGGAAAAATTGTACATGTCGCAAGGAGTCTTGTACTCACATCCTACCCAAGCATTTTGAAGTGCTTTTTGATTTCATTACTAGATATCCAATGAAGGGAAAGGGCCCTCTGGGGGATGACTGATCATAGGAGAAAATAGTTGGTAGTAGACCATGATGGATTTTTTAGGAACCTGAACATTATTATTTTAATATCTATATTTATTATTATGGTTTGAATTTATAATTTGGGATCTATTTTATTTGTTTAAAATATATGCCATCTTATATATCTCTATGATTACCCTGATTATTTATCTTTTATTATTATGGTTATTTTATTTATTTTTATCTTCTCAATGACATGATACTAAGGTTATAGTCTCACAACATATATAATTAGACCCTCTTTACTTATTGATAACCTCTTGCATACAAGGAGTCATGCATGATGTCATGTGTCACTCATGCTCGAACCCTTTGGTTTGAGTCAGGGCATTAAAAAATGTTATAAAAGAATATAATTAACTATATTTTCATCTCTTTACCTTGATTTGGGGCAGGGTATACATGATATATGATGTATGATAACTATTACAGTGTATAGATATCACTTTATAATAGACCTATGAGATTCAATAAAGTATAGTAAAATGAGTTTTTCTATTACCATTGATTAAATTCACCATTGGTGATACACATGATATTTCTATGTGATTTTTTTTTTATTTTAGGTGCATTCATGATTCATGATGTGGAATATAGGTCCATGTTCTATATATATACATGTTTTTGTGATGTATACTATTCCTTTAATCACTAAAATTTACATTTTCATTCAATAAGAAAAAATTCCAAATCTCATGGATGTAAAAATTCCTAGATTTATGGTATCAATTTATTATATTTCTCCTTATGTTATATAATTATGTTGACATACTATAGAGATATATCTTTTTTGGAATTAAATTAATTGAATAGGTAATTTTGTTTTGTTAATGTATATATGATGTTTGTGAATAATGTCTAAGGACTGAGACCAGGGTTAGATCTATTAGGGTATACCTTGGGTTGATCATAATCACTTAGGAAAAGTTATTGTGACCCCCTATACTGGTTAATACCTTTTAATGTTACAAATTTTCATTCTTTTGTAGAATATTCCACCTTATGGACGTTTGGTAGGACCAAAAACTTATGTAGTAGGGTGATCTAGATCTTGATCCCATACCTAACTCAGTGGTTTAGGCAGTGTTACCATTCTATCCGCCATTGAGTTTGATGGTAAACTACTCTAGGGATTTATAGCTCAATCATCCTAGTATATTTCTGGGCACTAAAGGACTACAGGATGTCGAGGATTTAATGGACATCATAGAGGGTATCTTTGATCTTTTTGAGATTCTTATGGAAAGGAAGATGAATTTTTTAGTTTTAATGCTATAGGGACCCATTGGGTGTTGGCGGGGAGTTAAGGGTGAGGCTGGATGATGTGAGGGACTCTCATGGGAGGACTTCAAGGACTTTTTTGGATAGATCTTCCTAAACAGTTTGAAGATCAAATGGGAATGATATTTTATGGTTCTACGGTAGGGAACCGTGATAGTATCAACTTACTTCACTATTTTTTTAATTATTTCCACTTTTTACCACATCGATCTAGTAAAGAAGATATAATGGAAAGGAAGTTTGGGATCATACATAGACATGTCATTTAACACCTAGTCTGGAGTTTTGATTTGGCTTCTTACCCATTGGTGTTGTGAAAATATTTTGTTATCAAGAATATAATGGAGGAGTGTTAGGTAGTTGGTCTTCATCTACACTTCAGTACTCAAAAAAGTAGACCTCCCAATCCTTCCACAAGTACCTATTCCTATGGAAGGAAGGTTATGTCCATGGATGTTTGAAAGAGTAGTAGTGTTCATGTGTATAGGATCTTGGAAACTTCCACCACTTCTGGAGCTAACCCATAGTGCATCCCCTATAGGATGTTCAAACACTATAGTAGGGTATTCTTAGTAACCTAGAACCAGTGCTAATAGTGTCCCAATATGTGACATCTTCTTCAGTTTTTTGATAGAGTTTTGGGTAGTACATGGGTCCAGAAACGACTAGGGAACCATATATCTATATGGGGTTCTTAGAAGATGACTTATACTAGTCATGAACCTTAGGGAAAGGGTCATAAAGATGAGATAGGTCATTCATATATTATAGATCAAACTCGAGAAGATCTTGCAGAGGGTCAATCTATTGTTTAAGGTACATTCTTGATCACAACCACTTTATCTATTGAAGTTATGAATATTTATTCTTCAAATTATATCATATATATATAATTATTTGTTAGAGTTCACCTACTAATAAATTCATCCTCGACATTACTCTCCCGTGATACACCATTGGGAATAAAGGTGGAATTCCTCCAATGACACCCTGAGTGTCCTATGGTGGTATATAGTTAAGGATTCCTATGATAATTTAGGATTTTAGAGATGGATACCTTCAATTTTACTCTCAATAAGGACTAGATTACCATCTTATGAACTCACATTGATTACTATCATAGATGGGTGTTTTTTACTCACTAAATTTATAGATATATATGATGTCCAAAGAGTGGTAAATGGGAGTAGAAAAAGTAATACGAGACTTGAGTCATCTCATGAAGGTCATAGAAGATATGGAAGGCTTTGATATTTTTTCAAGACCTATGATAGCCCCCTCAAATCTTCCTTTAGTCATGGATCTCTATCTGGTTGTCTTTCCTAATTACTTGATGGGACTTCTTCCAAATATATGAGTTGACATTGAAATAAATCTCATGTTGAATAAAAATTATGTTTTGATGCCCCCATATCATATGGTGCCAATTGGAAAAAAGGATCTCATGGTGTGGCATGATGAATTAGAGTTTAAGGGGTTTATTTGGACAAGTACATCACAGTGGGGAGAACATGTGTTATTCTCCATCAAGGTGTTTAATACTCTTCGAGTCTACACTGATTACTAGAAGCTGAACAAGGTGATGGTAAAGAACCGATATCCTATTTCATAGTATTTTTGATATTTTATATTAATTATATGGAGGTTAGTGGTTCTCCATGATGGGTTCTCAATTGGGTTATCTCTAGATATGAGTTAGAGAGAAGTAAATTCTAAAGATGACATCTCATATTATGTGTGGAATGTATGAGTACTTGGTGATTCCATTCGGAATAAAAACCATGTTTATAGTGTTTGTGGATCTCATGAACAATATGTTTCACCCATATCTATAATCATTCATCATAGTATTCATCGATGAAATCCTCATCAACTCACTAACACCAGAGAAGCATCCTAAACACCTCATGATAGTCTTGGGTATGCTTCAAGCACATTGGATTTAGTAAATATTTTTGACGTGTGAGTTCTGGATATGAGAGGTGAGATTCACGGGTATTATAGTGACTGAGACAATCCTATATATAGACCCATAATTAGTATAGGTTGTCATTTCCTAGACATATCCCTAGATCATGTTCAATATTAAAAGCTTTCTAGGATATTCATGATATTATTGATAGTATATCCAAGACTTATCCCAACTATCATCACCATGATAACATAAATGAAGAATAGATCTATGTTATATTGGTTAGACCTATGTGAATAATAATTCATTAATCGAAAGAGTCGGTTGAAGATATCTTTAGTACTGACACTCCCTGATCCTCCAACTGGTTATACAATGTACTATGATGAGTCATGAATTAGTATGGGGGTGGTGCTGATATAGGGAGAGATAGTAGTAGCCTATGGGTATCTTTATCTATGACCAAAAAAGTGGAACTACACTATAAATGAATTTGATCTACCAATTTTGGTTTACGCTTTGTATTACTGGAGACAATATCCCCTCATTGAGATATTTTTTTTATAAACATGACATAATAGAATTCACTATATCATAACACAAAGATACTTAAATATGAGGAAGAGTCACTATTTGTGTATATGCAAACATTTGAAATTGATATGATGTATTCAACCAATAAGGGTAATGACATTTCAGACTCTCTTATCGATATGATTCAAGATAAATAGAATCTTGGTGAGAGTACTTGAGAGGAGTAGTGGTTCTTGAAGAGCTTGTTGGATGAATGGATGGTGGATGCTTCAGAGGATCTCGGGTCAGTGACATGTGATCCCTACTTGATCACATGTTATCTAGTAGACTATGTGAATGTGGGACATGAGTCATACCTACAATGTTCTATTACATGGGAATAGATAATTGGAGGTGACCCAATTCCCTGGTGGTAGATGGACAATGATGATGTGATCATAGTAAATGAGAGATTGGTAGTCCCTACTTCCATCAGAGTATAAAAAATGAGAAATTTTAAAACCTAATGAAAGCGGGAAAATCATTGAGTGATGAAAATGTAATATGAATTTAGGTGAAATTTCTATTTATAAGGGATAAAGATGGGCACTTCCAAGTTTTTCACTTGATGTAAGACTTGTAAAAGGATGATTGTAACACCCCAAGATTTCATAGTGTGTTATTTCTTCAAAATAATTCTATAACTTGCACTACACGCAACACCGAGTTCAATAACACCATGACTTACCAAAAAAAAAATCCATTCAAAAGAGGTTATGAATAGTATTAACTAAATTTTAAACTTTATATAATCCTTATAATTTTAGAATCCATATTATGAGTTTCTTAGACATAATGCAAGAACAGATTCATTTTCAGTATTGCACTTTTATCAACTTTTAATAGTGAAACCTTTTTAAATAAAATATTTTAAACTTTTTGAATAAATGGGGGACATCAAAAAATTTAAAATGAAACATCTCAAGCTTCCACGGTACGCTTTCTTTGAATAATATAGTAGTGTGTGTTGTACACAACTTCGAGTTTTAACACACACCACAACCAATCAAACTAGCCGTTATGAATAGTAATACCTACTTTTTGAAATTATATATATTTTATATTTCAAAATGGACTTCATTTTTGGATTCGGAATATCGAATTTAGCCTAAGGTGAAATTTTGGTACTTTTTGAATAACTATCATATTTTGATGAATAGTGAAAATTACTAAATTTTAATTAAAAACAACTTTTTTTAACCAAATAATTAATAGTGATAAATTATAAATTTGAGTGTTTTTAAAGTATATTTAGAATATATTTTTACCATTTAATATAATGTTGGTCATTGGACATAATTTTACAATTAAACCGAACATAAACAAGTGTCAATCTTTTGATAGTTATTATCTCTTAAAAGCACGCTTTTTGTTTTGACCGCGGGAATTAATTTTAAATTAATTTCTTCCACTTCTGTGTTTTGAATTTATAAAAATTGATTCCATATTTGGAATCATGATGTTCAAATTGTGTAAATAGGTAACTTTTATTTTTAGACATTTTGAATAATTACTGCGGTAAATATTTTATTTACCATGGTTAAGGGTAAATCCGGTAAATAAGGGTTAAAAAATAATATTATAATAATACTAAATTACCCTAAAACGTGTCCTAGACTTATTGGTTGATACATGTTCGACCATAGGCATCTTTGGGTCGATTTTGGGACCCCATGGTGCCACTTGTAGGTGATAGGGACACTTTATTTTAATTAAGTTAAAATGAATACAAAAATGACACAAGCATATATCTTTTAGAAAACAACTTTTACATAGGGTTATATATGTTGGATTTTAGATTATAAATATTCATTAGAAAGATAAAAAGATTTCCTACATAATGATATTTTATTTATAATTTTTAGACATTAAATAATATAATTTATTTATGACACAATGATGATGAAGTAATTACTATAATAGTAAAAAATTAAAATAATTAATATTATAAATTCCCAAATAAATATAATATGAAACTTTTAATGAATTAAACTAATTTTCTAGGATAATATGATATATTATTATTGATTTAATTGACTTTTTTCGAAGTAATCAATCTGTTATGAGTTTCACAAAAATAAACTATTGAATAGTGTCAAAATTGACATAAAAGAGTTCTTAAAACAAATTTTATATTATTAATTGATATTAAATTCCTAAAAATCTAAGGTTCGGACAAGAGACTTATATCATGATAGGGGTCTCATTAATGGACCACTTGGGGGTCGCTTGGATGTATATAGTAAGTTTATTAACCATATTATATAAAAATACAAAGAGACATTGTAAAAGTGAAACTAATTAACTTAGAGTTAATACTTAAAGATAAGGTTAATATAAGTATCCAAACCTGTCTAAATTATAATGGTTGAGTTGTTTTATACCCCTACCCACCTTAACCTTTTAATAATAAACTTTTGAGCCATTATAAACCGAATATGAATTTAATATAAACTAATATTTCTAGCTTTTCCAAAGGTGCCCCTCACCCCCCTTATAAAAGGGCACTCCTCCATCTCATTTCTTCACACCTTAAAAACCTTTTGGTTCGGTAAAACTCTACTCAAATACTCTCCCAACTTCCCTCAATACAACCTAGAGGCCTTAGTTTGATCAGAAAGCCAACCTAAGGAGCCCTTTTGATCAAATCAAAAGGAAGAACCCGAAGAAGAGGTAATGATTTCACCACCCTTTTCCATGTTCCTTTCTTCTTCCACTTCTTCTTCCTTTGTTATTACCATTATAAAATAATAACTCCAGTATAATATATATACTGTGATGTTACTATAAATATAGTACGACCATATTCAGTATTCTATCCACCCTTTGAACAACATGTCACCATACATGCGTACGTACGGCTTACCGTCTCCACGTCGTGGTGTAATTGTTATTCAATATATTATTATTTGGATGGGTATAATAATGATATGTAACTCATGTAAATAATAAATATAACATGTTAATGATTCTGTATATATGATATAACAACCATTTATATATTATTGCAAAAGAATGATATTGTCGCTCGTGCGTACGTACGGACTACCGTCTCCACGAACGCGATGAGATTCATTCTCCATCGTATCCATTCAAGTATAATTATCATTTGATGATTTAAAAATTATGTCTAAGGACTTGATATAATTATGGATATGAATACTATGAAACCTATCCATTACAAACAGGTCTTACGTAACAAAACATATAAAAGAAAACAAGTAAGTTAACACCCGAAACAACGATAATACTAAGATATTATTATCAAATCAATATTAAAAGATCATATATGATATCATATTAATGTATATGATTCTTGTATAATTTAATAACAATTATTTCACCATTATACAGGAGGTTAACCTACCCCAACCAAGGAAAAGTACAAGGTAAGGGGTTTTCATCTCACTCCTTATTCCCGTGAGATTCATGCCATATTGACACCATTACCTTTTGTGTGGTGTATGTACTGTCCATAATTATATTCTTTGTGTAATACACTCTAATTTATGTGTATTTACATATTCATTGTATGATACCTCTTTCATGGGTTGTATGTTTCATAAGTTACCAAATTGGTAAGGGTTATTTCACAATCTCTTCATTATCTGAGGTTGTTTATACGTAATAATCTACTGGGATCTCTTTATCATCCACATCCATGTTTCTTAATAATGTATTTCAAATTTTTTTTACTATTTACAAGAATATGGGTTAAAGTCATTTATACCCTTATGTGTTTCGAAAGGAATCTTTCCGTCGTTTTCGAAACAAGACACTTTTAACCTTTTCGACAAATTTAAGGTAAGAATGTTTTTTTAACTTATATGGCGGGTGCAGCTATTTACCGCCGTTATAAAATCATCAAATCTTCCCTTACAAGCTTATAAGAATATTTTCAAATTGAATGTATTATAATTATGTTACTTTTAAAATGATTTAAAAAAAAGAGATATTTCTCTAAAATTGTTTTGATTTCATCTATGTCAACATCCTTTGATGGCTGTTAAGCTTATTTGAAGTTGATTTATTATGATACAAAACTTCTATATTGTATTGAAGGTTTTGGGATATTTTTGACTGTGGATAAGCTATTCTTAGGTCACTCATGGTTTTTTAAAGTATTGAAATTTCATAATTTATTTTTAATCTGAATGTTTATGTTATATTTCAACCTTTCATTCAGATGAATGTGTTAGACAAGTATGTTCCGGGTTGGGGAACAGTAAAAGTAAGCCATCCAGTTTGGTCTCCGGTTATTAGAGGAACTCCGGTTTGGTCTCCGGTTATTAGAGGAACTCCGGGTTGGTGTCCGGTTATTAGAGGCACTCCGGGTTGGTGTCCGGTTATTAGAGGCACTCCGGGTTGGGTTCCGGTTACAGATAGACTCAAGGTCTTGGGATGAGGCCTTGAAAAAGAAATTAAAGTTTAGCATTTTTCATTCCAACATTATGAAAGTGGTTATTGATATTGCATGTGATTATTCGATTAGTATAATATCCATGTGAACAAGTAAATGGCATTATTTCATTTTACTTTTTCCATACTATGTTGAAGTTCAAGTTTAAAAGGATTTTGTTTTAGTAATGCATTGCCTTAAATATTTATGCTTATTTTTGAATGTTCCGCTATATTGTTATCCTTACTGGGCATTTGAGCTCACCCCTTTTCTATGTTTTATTTTTCCCAGGATGTGAAGAAGTAAGTTATGAATGACCTGCAGGGATATTATGAGGGGATAATAGTGTGGACTATGGAGACATTATGTTGTCGCAGTAGTTTTTCACTTTATTATGTAATGTAAAACTTATGAATATATCTAGTGTTTCCAAGGCTACTAAACCAATCGGTCTTTCGAGATTTGATCTTTCTTGTGATCATGCCAATGTTATGTAATAATGCACCGACTTTGGGTAACTAGAGTCGGGGCGTTACAGTTGGTATCAGAGGAAGTTTAGTACAAACCTTGGAAGCTAGATTTAGATAAACTCTGATTAGAGCACATAGATTTAAGATGAATTTTGAGGATTAGTATAGAAGAACTTTCTAGAATTTTGGTATTGTAGAGATTTTGTGAGTTTTCCGAGCAATACATCCCTGTCTGGATACGAGCAGGTAGAGGCGGCTCTGGCACAGATGTACCTAGGGGTAAAACCCAAAAACACCGCTTTAAGCTAGACTCGAACGGGAACTGGTGCACGACAACGGGTCTTGCTGCACTCTTGGTTACGACACTCCTAGGGGATATGCTTAGGATAACTCTCATTTTCTTTACAAATCATTATGAAGGGTTTATGAGTATATACTTCCTCAAAGGATACATTTTTATGATTATGGATTATATCCATAAACTATTTAATTTATGTTATGTGTTTTACAAGTTTGGGATTAAGTATTGTTATTCATAAACTAATCTAATGTATGCCATTGTTTAGAAATGGCGCCCAGTAGAAGGAATGAGAACTCTAGTAATGCACATGATACAAAGAGAAATAAGGATCATATATTTTATGGTCTTAAGCCAGAATTTACAAGAGATATAGTCTCGCATGTATTATCATCATATGAAGAAATAATATAATGTGTTGATAAGATAAGTAAAGAGTTTACTGAGTCCTATGGCTTTGAAGGGAAGCAAGAGAAGAAAAGGATGGAAGAGAGAAAGATGGATAAAGGGAAGAGGGAAAAGAAGAATTTTCCCATATGTGATAACTGTGGAAAGAAACACCCTGGAACTTGCCTGAAAGGAATGGGAGTTTGTTATAAGTGTGGAGGAAAAGGGCACAATGTACGTGACTGCAAGGGTAAGAAAATGGTTTCAAATGTACAATGCTTCATTTGCAAGGAGTTTGGACACTACGCGAACCTATGTCCCAGTCATCAGACTATGCCGAAAATGATGCTATTGGATAATAATAAAGTTATGATTCTACCACATATGAAGAGGAATGATTAGAGTTCTTATGTTGATTATGTCAATTGAGTGTTGTATCAACAATGTACTTGTTATAATAATTATGGAGTATATAAGGATTGTACTGCAGTACTATTTCATTAAGGACTTGAGATTGTGTGGAAAAAAGAAAAGTGACTCAATAGTAGGATAAATTTTTGGAAAATATATGGTTGAGAGAATGATAAACCATAATATAGTTCTGATACCGAGGTAGTGATTTTGGAATAATACATGATTGTTTTGGATAAATTATATTGGATATTCTTGACTACCTTGGAACTGATTAATGATTTGTATATTCTATCATTGTTGGGGTTTAAAACATTTTTGGATTGATGAAGTATATCTAGCATTCTATATAGAATAAGGGAGCATGAATGTAATCAATAAGGAATATGGTAATTCAGGATGTTTCAGTGTATTAAAAGAATACATGATGAAGGTATTCATATGCTATTACGGGGTAAAAAGGATCTACATTATGTTTACCTTCCTTATAAATGTTGGACTGTGAGTTTGGACAGAAGTATTTTGGATAGTTCTAGTTTGTATTATTTTGGATTGCCATAAAAGGACAACTCGGAGGTCGGGCGGCAACCCGTCGCGTTCGGCAAGGCTGCGAGACTTGAACCTGCAACCGAAGGGCGACAAGGGTGTATCACCTACCACTGGCCCACGAGATGTCCTGGATTAAATAATGTAGTTTTTTTTAAAGATCTGGTAGATGAATTATAAATTCATTTATTTTGGAACCCTGTACGAATAGTATAAATAAATTTTTTTTTTACGTTCTATTATCTTTTAGAGTGAAAGATGAGTTTGTGAGAGAAATTTATTAATAGATAAAACTCTAATTATAAAGTAAGTATATCTCCTTATGATCTTAACCAATCTCATAAATAAATTCCTCATCATTAATAAAAGGGACTTAGAACAAAAATGTTGTCCTAGATGGTACCTTAAATCATCACTAATTTATGGCTTTGGGATTGTTGGCCTTTTTATAGCCATGTTCTCTACCACTCTCCATCAGATAATTGATGGTTAGATTTCTCTTCCATATCCATATTTTCCTACATGGAACCCTAGTATGTGTTATTTTCGGTAATCTTCATACATTCCACTCTTTATTTTAAATAGAGGCCTCATTAATTCATTTTTCGATGTGGGATTTCAACTATGATATTTTGAAACGTCAAAAATGTGTTATCCCAATACCCTATGTTTTGTTGAACCGATGGTATTTCAAATCATCATAGATTGATGAGTTTAAGGACCTCAATTTTATACTTGTTTGTGATTGATGACCTAAATCACTACCTATAAATATTTACGTTTTTTCTCCAATTATATGTCTCTAATTTCCACCAATGTTCTCCTAATCGAGATCATAATTTGGTGGTGACCCTTTCATTTCTCTTTTCCTCATATTAAGACTAAATTTTAGTAACCCAATTTCCGATGTGGGTTTTCCCACAAATATATTTTCTATTTTCAACCTTTTATTTTCGAAGAACAATTTCAAATTGCGAGGATGCAATTTATTGAAGGAGGGGAGAATGTAACACCCCAAGATTTCATAGTGTGTTATTTCTTCAAAATAATTCAATAACTTGCACTACACGCAACACCGAGTTCAATCACACCATGACTTACCAAAAAAAAAACCATTCAAAATAGGTTATAATTGTATTAACTAAATTTTAAACTTTATATAATCCTTATAATTTTAGAATCCATATTATGAGTTTCTTAGACATAATGCAAGAACAGATTCATTTTCAGTATTGCACTTTTATCAACTTTTAATTGTGAAACATTTTTAAATAAAATATTTTAAACTTTTTGACTAAATGGGGGACATCAAAAAATTTAAAATGAAACATCCCAAGCTTCCACGGTACACTTTCTTTGAATAATACAGTAGCGTGTGTTGTACACAACTTCGAGTTTTAACACACACCACAACCAATCAAACTAGCCGTTATGAATAGTAATACCTACTTTTTGAAATTATATATATTTTATATTTCAAAATGGACTTCATTTTTGGATTTGGAATATCGAATTTAGCCTAAGGTGAAATTTTGGTACTTTTTGAATAACTTTCATATTTTGATGAATAGTGAAAATTACTAAATTTTAATTAAAAACAACTTTTTTTAATCAAATAATTAATAGTGATAAATTATGAATTTGAGTGGTTTTAAAGTATATTTAGAATATATTTTTACCATTTAATATAATGTTGGTCATTGGACATAATTTTACAATTAAACCGAACATAAACAAGTGTCAATCTTTTGATAGTTATTATCTCTTAAAAACACGTTTTTTGTTTTGACTGCGGGAATTAATTTTAAATTAATTTCTTCCACTTCTGTGTTTTGAATTTATAAAAATGGATTCCATATTTGGAATCAGGATGTTCAAATTGTGTAAATAGGTAACTTTTATTTTTAGACATTTTGAATAATTACTGCGGTAAATATTTTATTTACCATGGTTAAGGGTAAATCCGGTAAATAAGGGTTAAAAAATAATATTATAATAATACTAAATTACCCTAAAACGTGTCCTATCCTTATTGGTTGATACATGTTCGACCATAGGAATCTTTGGGTCGATTTTTGGACCCCATGGTGACACTTGTAGGTGATAGGGACACTTTATTTTAATTAAGTTAAAATCAATACAAAAATGACACAAGCATATATCTTTTAGAAAAACAATTTTTACATAGGGTTATATATGTTTTATTTTAGATTATAAATATTCATTAGAAATATAAAAAGATTTCCTACATAATGATATTTTATTTATAAATTTTAGACATTAAATAATATAATTTATTTATGACACAATGATGATGAAGTAATTATTATAATAGTGAAAAATTAAAATAATTGATATTATAAATTCCCAAATAAATATAATATGAAACTTTTAATGAATTAAACTAATTTTCTAGGATAATATTATATATTATTATTTATTTAATTGACTTTTTTAGAAGTAATCAATCTGTTATGAGTTTCACAAAAATAAAATATTGAATAGTTTCAAAATTGACATAAAAGAGTTCTTAAAACAAAGATTATATTATTAATTGATATTAAATTCCTAAAAATCTAAGGTTCGGAAAAGAGACTTATATCATGATATTTGTCTCATTAATGGACCACTTGTGGGTCTCTTGTATGTATATAGTAAGTTTATTAACCATATTATATAAAAATACAAAGAGACATTGTAAAAGTGAAACTAATTAACTTAGAGTTAATACTTAAAGATAAGGTTAATATAAGTATCCAAACCTGTCTAAATTATAATGGTTGAGTTGTTTTATACCCCTCCCCACCTTAACCATTGAATAATCAACTTTTTAGCCATTAGAAACCGAATATGAATTTAATATAAACTAATATTTCTAGCTTTTCCAAAGGTGCCCCTCACCCCTCTTATAAAAGGGCACTCCTCCTTCTCATTTCTTCACACCTTCAAAACCTTTTTTTTCGGCAAAACTCTGCCCAAATACTCTCCCAACTTCCCTCACTACAACCTAGAGGCCTTATTTTGATCAGAAATCCAACCTAAGGAGCCCTTTTGATCAAATCAAAAGGAAGAACCCGAAGAAGAGGTAATGATTTCACCACCCTTTTCCAAGTTACTTTCTTCTTCCACTTCTTCTTCATTTTTTATTACCATTATAAAATAATAACTCCAGTATCATATATATACTGTGATGTTATTATAAATAAGGTAAAACCATATTCAGTATTCTATCCACCCTTTGAACAACATGTCACCATACGTGCGTACGTACGACTTACCGTCTCCATGTCGTGGTGTAATTTTTATTGAATATATTATTATTTGGATGGGTATAATAATGATATGTAACTCATGTAAATAATAAATATAACATGTTAATGATTATGTATATATGATATAACAACCATTTATATATTATTGCAAAAGAATGATATTGTCGCTCGTGCGTACGTACAGACTACCGTCTCCACGAACGCGATGAGATTCATTCTCCATCGTATCCATTCAAGTATAATTATCATTTGATGATTTAAAAATGATGTTTAAGGACTTGATATCATTCTGTATATGAATACTATACAACCTATCCATTACAAACATGTATTACATAACAAAACATATAAAAGAAAACAAGTAAGTTAACACCCGAAACAACGATAATACTAAGATATTATTATCAAATCAATATTAAAAGATCATATATGATATCATATTAATGTATATGATTCTTGTATAATTTAATAACAATTATTTCACCATTATACTGGAGGTTAACCTACCCCAAACAAGGAAAAGTACAAGGTAAGTGGTTTTCATCTCACTCCTTATTCCCGTGAGATTCATGCCATATTGCCACAATTACCTTTTGTGTGGTGTATATACTGCCCATAATTATATTCTTTGTGTAATAAACTCTAATTTATGTGTATTTACATATTCATTTTATGATACATCTTTCATGGGTTGTATGTTTCATAAGTTACCAAATTGGTAAGGGTTATTTCACAATCTCTTCATTATCCGAGGTTGTTTATACGTAATAATCTACTGGGATCTCTTTATCATCCACATCCATGTTTCTTAATAATGTATTTCAAAACATTTTTACTATTTAAAAAAATATGGGTTATATTCATTTATACCCTTATGTGTTTCGAAAGGAATCTTTCTGTCGTTTTCCAAACAAGGCACTTTTAACCTTTTCGACAAATTTAAGGTAAGAATGTTTTTTTTAACTTATACGGCGGGTGCGGCTATTTACCGCCGTTATAAAATCGTCAAATCTTCCCTTACAAGCTTATAAGAATATTTTCAAATTGAATTTATTATAATTATGTTACTTTTAAAATGATTTAAAAAAAAGAGATATTTCTCTAAAATAGTTTTGATTTCATCTATGTCAACATCCTTTGATGGCTGTTAAGCTTATTTGAAGTTGATTTATTATGATGAAAAACTTCTATATTGTATTGAAGGTTTTGTGATATTTTTGACTGTGGATAAGATATTCTTATGTCACTCATGGTTTTTTTTAAAGTATTGACATTTCATAAGTTATTTTGAATCCGAATGTTTATGTTATATTTCAACCATTCATTCAGATGAATGTGTTATACAAGTATGTTCCAGGTTGGGGACCGGTAAAAGTAATCCCTCCGGTTTGGTCTCCGGTTATTAGAGGAACTCTGGTTTGGTCTCCGGTTATTAGAGGAACTCTGGGTTGGTGTCCGGTTATTAGACGCACTCCGGGTTGGTGTCCGGTTATTAGAGGCACTCCGGGTTGGGTTCCGGTTACAGATAGCCTCAAGGTCTTGGGACGAGGCCTTGACAAAGAAATTAAAGTTTAGAATTATGCATTCCAACATTATGAAAGTGGTTATTGATATTGCATGTCATTATTCGATTAGTAGAATATCCATGTGAACAAGTAAATGGCATTATTTCATTTTACTTTTGCCATACTATGTTGAAGTTCAAGTTTAAAAGGCTTTTGTTTTAGTAATGCATTGCCTTAAATATTTATGCTTATTTTTGAATGTTCCGCTATATTGTTATCCTTACTGGGCATTTGAGCTCACCCCTTTTCTATGTTTTATTTTTCCCAGGATGTGAAGAAGTAAGTTATGAATGACCTACAGGGATATTATGAGGGGATAATAGTGTGGACTATGGAGACATTATGTTGTCGTAGTAGTTTTTCACTTTATGATGTAATGTAAAACTTATGAATATATCTAGTGTTTCCAAGGCTACTAAACCAATCGGTCTTTCGAGATTTGATCTTTCTTGTGATCATGCCAATGTTATGTAATAATGCACCGACTCTGGGTAACTAGGGTCGGGGCGTTACAATGATAAGAGAGCATCAACATCCAAATGGTTTCCTCTATCCAATTATAGAAAAAATGTGGAAGAGTGAGGATTTCATATTAGACATTGTGATGGGTTTATCTAGGACCCTGAAAAGTTTTAATGCTATCTGGATGGTTTTAAATTGGTTGATTAAGTCTGTACTCTTCTTACTAATATGAGGAACTCACTTAATGGATAAGCTAGGAAATATATATGTCTCTGAGATTATACTCTAAAATGGAGTAAACTTGAGATATTTTTTCAATATAGCTGAATTTTTTACATTTCAAATTTATCCGAGATTTAAGAATTCCCTTAGGAATAATTTTAAATTGGGAAAAGAATAATATCCTAAAAAAGATAGAAATTATGAGTAGATTATATGCATATTATAGGATATGATTCAATATTATATTATTGTCATCAGTGGATATTTGTATGATCACTTATCCTTGGTTGATTTTATAGACAACAAAAATTATAGGCTTCTATTCGGATGGAACCATAGAAGGCTCATTATAATAGGTCATGTAATTCACCGCTTTCTTGGAATAAGGCTAGTGAGGAAGTACTTATGGGCCCCAATTTTTCTCATTTGAACTTTGATATAATGCAGTTGATTCAGAAGATGATGATCACTATCCACTTTAGGAATATATCATATGTAAATCATAGGATGAGACCATTGGAGTTCACTGTGGGTGATCGGATTTCCTTAGAGTGACTCCTCGGTAAGTTCAACCACATATAATGAATCATTGAAACCTAGAAACACATTTTCTGGGACCCTTTTTGATCATCATGTGGGATGGGACATTAGCATACCATCTATACCTTCCTCCCCATTATTGAGTAACTATATATGTGTTACATGTTTCTTGACTTCATAGGTATAAACCTAATCATATATATGTTTTTGATAGTGATGACATTGATTTATAACCAAATTTATCTTATGAGGATTCTATAGTGAGGATTTTATACCAGAGTGAGAGATTCATTGAAGGGAATATTGTACCACTTGACCAGATTGGGTAGTAGAATGGGGTAATCCAGGAGGAGACTTGGGAGAGAGAGGATGATGTTTGAGATTACTGTCTGGATTTGTTTTAAAAGGAACCCAAGATATGAATCTCCCAGATGACATGTTTTTAACAAGAGTAGAATTGTAAACCCCTATGAATGTTTATTCCTTAATGAAAATCATTGTTCCTTGTTATTTTGAGTTGGGATCATTTTTGGATAAAGGCCTGAGAGATTAGGGAAATTTTTAGAGGCTTATGTCTATTATGGGTATGTTAATTACCAACATGGGAGGTTCCAAACCATTTTACACATGACCACACTATAGAGGGTTTAGCTATGTAGTATAATAAGTTGTTTTTCCATTATAGTATATAGAATCAAGGCCACACTGTATCAGGAAGGTTCTATGACATAGTGGAGTTATTCAATGGAGGTTTCATCATGGTCTTCTCTATATAAGGGAGGGTTTATCAGTAGAGGGGACTACCACATCATAGATCCTTCTCTCGGTCAGTTTTAGATAGGGCATCCAACCTTCTAGAATTTGAGAATAAAATACAACAATGGTCTATTTTGATTTGAATTTGGGGTATGAATGTAATATTTAAATATTTTTAAGGGGGTTTATGATGTTTATTCATGTGGAATTGAGTATTTGTAGATAACTTTCATATAAATGTTCAAAAATATTTATATGGAATCATTTCTAGGAGGTACGAAAGGATATAATGTCATATTCACAGCATAGATCACATCATGTGCCATTAAGGACGTTTTTTGATACTCTATACTGAAAAACTCAGTCCTAAAATGTGGTGGTATTCTTATAGTGAACTATAATGTTGTGTTGTTCCACCCTATTTCATGGTCATTTTTTACAGTGTGTGTCTACACCACAGTGGGTCCCCCTATGTCATGGTGTTGGTTTTTACTACCCCTCTATGCTACAGAATCCTACCTTATGCCTTGGAGCATCATATAATTCAAGAGAAAATTCCTCCTCCCTTCTTGGATTAGGCTAGGGACCTTGTTGATTACCATTAACCTCAGGTAATATTTGGTTCTATTATTTGGATTGTTTATCCTTTCCTTAATACTGAACCCTTATTATGATAGATTGTAATTAGTTCTAGGAGTCCTTAGTGGGTGATCATGTTCTAGTTGGTATGAAAACATGGTTCAAGTGATGATTCCTTTGGAAAACCAGGATGTTGATGTTGTAAACTGTGAGGTATAAAGTAACTTACCTTCTTAGGCTCTTGTTTACACATGTTTCCATGATAAATATCTCCCTTTCTATAACTTATGACCATGATTTATTTTTTTACATGTGGATGCATGTAGCTATGATACACATTCTGATATTTTTTACATGAGTAATAATTATATATATTATTTCCATGTATGATTATGATCACATGCTATTATTTATTGCTATTGTATTCTCATGATGGAATGCTTTACATGTATTCTCTACATTTTATATATGATACCTTGATTGGAGGTATTGTTCTTAGCATTCTAGATAGGTGGGCCATCATGACATGTTTATCCTTGTGAGGAGGAATGAACTTGAAATGTGACAATATTGATGATGGAACTAATCACATGGTAGAACTATGATAATTACATGGTTTCTATGCTATGAATTCACTCTACATAGCCTAGTATACATCATGTTCCCTATACATGAGGTAATTAGGGGGATAATTGGAGAATGATGGGTATCATGACATGTATAGTGACTAGATGATACTAGGTAGAATATGCACATGATACCTTGAGGTAGTCAAGCTATTTGTATAATAGCCTCATTGATATTTTTTTCATTGTTGAAATCTCTCATAATATTTCCAACATGGATCCAAAGTAAGTATATATGGGGGTTTTTAGTGTATTTTTACAACATGATTGCTCAGTTTTGTATTTTAGTTTTATTGTTGTTGTAAATTTATGATTATTATGGAATAAACTTTTTATACATGAGAAATTCAGGTTGAGGACACATTGGTGGTGTCCTACTGAGTCTTGTAATCCCACCCTACCCATGAATTTAAATGTTATATTAAATTTAAAAACTAACGATCTAGTGAAAATGATTCTGATTCGATTCCTCAATTTTGAATTATCCAGAATTGTGATTCTGATTCTCTCAGAATTATGATTCTAATTCCTGATCCATAATTCTGAATTGTCTAGAATATAGATTTTTATTCTCTTAATTTTTTGAATACGATTCACTTCCACAATTCCTAATCAGGGAAAATTTTGAATCCATTTCACACTTCCTTAAATTTTGAATCACTCAAAAATGAAAACTTGATTCACAGTTTCTCTATTCCAAAACATCTAATTTTCTTAATCTGATTCTCATTTTATCAATTCCAATTCTCAATTATTTCCATATTTGGTTTTATATCTTTTATAAAGTTTTCTCATTTTTTTATAAATACACTTTATATCTTTCTTAAAGTTACTATATTTCCTTAATGTAATTTTTTCAAATAATCAAATTCACACATACTTAATGTTTCTCATGATATTTTTTTATATTAAATTATGTCATCTAATATGTTATTATATGAATGTTTTATGTGATAGTTGTATAAATTCCTATGAAATTTCAAGAAAAATATGACCTTCAGAGGAAAATTTTACCATTGGAGATCTCACTTATAAATACCCAATCATTTAAACATGTTCGGTGCTATGAACATTTGGGAAATTTGATACTTTGCGAGAGCTCTACCAAAATTTCTATGTGTAAAATAATTAAAGAGTTTAAGTTGAGAATAGCTTGTTCCACATACTTAAATCTTCAACAAGATTTATTTTTCTTTTTGCGACACAAATTTTTGCTGTATACAATCGTGGGCTTCCATGCTGACAGAAGATAGATGTGCTGATTACCTGCTTAATTGAGGGCTTCTAGCTAAAGGAAGATAGAGGTGACAATCACCTTACACATCAAGTGATTGTGGGGATAAAAAGACAACTACTGATATTTCACGGATCAAGAGCTTACCCTAGTGTAGGTAAGATAAGATTTCTTGAATGTTTAAATCAAGGGAAAATTATCCAAGGTGTTTTGGATACCCTACTCTTTGGGTTAAAATATTTGTACTCTCTTATATAAAATTTTAATTTCTGCTGCAATCTGTAATAATTAGAAAGTGTATCTTATACTTTCTCTATTGTTGTAACTCTGATATAAGATTATATATGATTTAATGTAGAATATTTATTAAGTATACCTATGTACTTATTGGTAATCATCTTCATCATACCATAGTGTTTTTCTATAAACTTATAATAGATGGTTTAAGTAAATCTAATTTGTTTAACATTGTTAAACAAAGTTTACTTAAGGTTAAAAACAAATGTTTTTAAACTAATAATTCACAAACCTCTTGTAATTGATTATCTACACCTACATATCAATCCTATAATTATTATTAGAGCAGGTATCTAGGATAAATATACTTATACTTAGTCTCCAAGGTATATTTTCACTGCTTAGTTTTCATACACATTGTTTACTTCTACATGTTGTTTATAATTTCTTTTATAAACTTTTTTTTATAAATATTTACTACACTAACTTGTGTTGTCAGAAGATAATTCTTTTATTACTTTAAATATGTAAGGAATTAATATTGGATCCTTATATAATCTGAACCCTACAGGAACAACTATATTTGATGGGAATGATTAAGAATATTGGAGAGATAGAATGATGATTTTTTCTATCAATACTGGCATGGATAAATTTTTTATGCTTATTGGAGATTATAAGATACCTAATAAATAAGTCAGAACAATTACTAACCAATAAAATCAAGAATACCAAATAAACTATAAGGTACACAATAAAATGCTTTGTTCTATGACTATGAATATATAAAACTAGATATCTTTTTGTGAAGCAGTTAACAACATATAGATGAAATTGGAAGTTATACATTTTGTTACTTCTAATTTTATTGATACTAGAAGATCCATTCTTAGAGAAGATTATCATGGTTTTGTTTTTACCTATAGAGAACCGATAGTTAATGTTCAATAGATATTTATGACTATCGTAAATAGTCTAAATTAAATGGGAGAAAAAGGGATATATGATAATATGCTTGTAGACAATATTATATAAATCATTCCTAATTAATGAGAAGCGAAGAGAATATCTATTGATGAGTCAAGTAAAGTTACAAATGTTACTCTTGGTGAGTTATTTGGAAGTATCTTACAACATGAAAATAGATTAAATAGAGATACTGAGAATAAAAATAAGAAGAATAGGAGTATTTCTTTTAATACTACTTCAAATCATATGAAAGCCAACAATCTTGAAAAAATTTGTTAAGTCTACGATGTCTAAGAATGTTGTTATCCAATAAAACTCAAGTGAATTTGAGCAATGAGAGAATGAGTTATCCAATCTTTCTCAAAGGATGAACAAGATTGTTTGAAATAAGGATTTACAATAAAAATATAAGAAGTATATAAAGGAAAAGAAATATTTTGAATTCACCTATTATGAATGTATAAAATAATGACATATCAGAACTGATTGTTCTAGGATTAAGAGAAAATACAAGACAAATAGGCATTATGAGAGAAATCAGAAAAGATATTACATGCCCAAGGGAAAGAATGTCTTGAAGGAAAATGACTCTTGGAGTGAAAGTGGTGGATACTCATCTGATGAATATTTAGATAATGAATCTTATGTATAAAATAATATTGGACTTATCGCCAAATTACCTATTGAAAACCAATGTTTCATAACTAAGGTACACACTACATAATCCATAAAAAACATACCATTAAATTCTAACTATCCTGATGAAGAAAATTATACACCCACAGATGAAGAATCTTCATCATTAGAAAAGAATTATTTAGCTTATTTTGAAGAAGTATCTAGATATTACAAGGTTAGTGAAAATGAAAATAGTAAAATAAAAAATAAAATTGAAAAGGAAAATTATAGAATTAGTGTTTTAGAAAAATAAGTATCAGATATTTCTAAATATCTTAATGATAAATTTTTCTAAATTGTTTCTATTTAAAAAAACTTTGAGGATGTTAATTATATAAAGGTTAAACTCTATAAGGATCTTGAAAAAGTTATTTATAAGAAAAATTTTTTAGAGACAAACACTAATTCTAAGACCAATGTCTATGAGGACACATTTAGACATTAGAGTAAAATATGAAATATTTTACTTAAAGAATTTTTTTTCAAACATTAATTCTAGTAAGGAAGGTTTACATAATATATATTCACAAATTTTTACTCTTAATAATAGTTCTGGAATGGGTTATACTCACTCAAAACCAATTTTTAGTCACAAATATTTTGTACTTAAAATTGCCCCTTTTTACACTAAGTGTAAAAGTGGTGGGAAATGGGGGAAAAGTATTCTTTAAACAAATAAAATCCGTAGTTTTTCATAAATCGTATTTTTCGAAGTGGATTACTAATATTTTATTTTCAAACATTTCCAAATCCATGAATGTTTGGATTCTGAAAAACCAACTTTTTTATTTTTAGGAAAAAAGAAGTACCAACAATAATACATGGCACATGGATAGTGGATGTTCCCAACACATGACTGGTAACAATAAATTCCTTGAAAATATTATTACTATGAAATGTGGTAGAGTCACTTTCAGAGACAATGCTCAAGGATAAATTGTTGGATTAAGTAACATCATTATTCTTGGAAAACCAAAATTTCAAATGTTTTATTTGTTAAAGGTCATAAGCACAACCTTATAAGAATAAATTAATTATGTGATGAAGGTTACCTTGTTAATTTTAGGGATGATAAATTATTAGTGCACAATTCCAAGGATGAGTTCATTATTTTTACCCAGTGGAATGAGAATTTTTATACACTTAACTTAGAAGACCTTAGGAGCCAAGACATACCTTTCCTTAATGAAGACCAATATTGGTTATGTACTAGAAGAATAGGACACTGTAACCTAAGGAAATTATGTAAATTTAATTATTTAAAGAACTATGACCCTTGTCAATATAACAAGAAACAAAAATCAAGAATTAAGTCTATTAGTGAAGTCTCAACTTCTGATGCATTATAGCTAGTGCACAAGGACTTGTTCATTCTGACACAAACTGGAATTATTGGAGGCAAATATAATGTATTTAGTTTAGTTGATGATTACAATATATTTACTTGAGTCTATTTTCTAGCTTAAGAAATCTGAATGATTTTCTAATTTTAATTATTTTTCATCCAATGTTAAAAATGTGAAAAACCATCCATTTATAACTATTCATAGTGATCATGGTGGAGAATATGAAAATTCATATTTTGAATCTTTTTGTAGTAAGAAAAGAATTTATCATAATTTGTCACCTCCTAGAACTTTTTATCAAAATGGTGTTGTTGAAATAAAAAAATGAATTCTTCAAGAGATAATACTAAATATATTTAGTGAATACTCAATTATTAATTTTTTTGGGTTGAAGTTGTAAGTACTACTTGTTATACTATAAATCGAGTTTTAATCAAGACAATTTTTATTAAAATACCTTTTGAGTTGTGGACAAGTTGAAAACCTAAAGTTTCATACTTTAAAGTATTTAGATACAAAGTATTCATTTTTAATACAAAAGACAACTTAGGAAAATTCTCTCCCAAATCTGATGAATGAATATTTTTAGGCTATTATACTATTTTTAAGGCTTATAGAGTTTCCAATAAATATTCTTATATAGTTGAGGAAATAGTACATGTTAAATTTGATGAAATCGATCCATTTGTTTTTAAACAACCCCAACCCTCATCTTTAGATGTGTTTTTAAAAACTAATTATCAATATTTGATGGAAGTCTATTATAATATGGAGGATACCCAAGAAAATGTTTTTTAAGTATTCAATCCAGGAGATTTTCTACCCTATTTTGATGAACATATTTTAAAAACCCAAGTTAGTTGTTTCTAAGGAATCATCCCTGTGATAGTATTATTGGCGATGAACATCAACCAGTAAGGAAAAGAAGTTATTTAAGGAATTAAGTAGAGAATCTATTATATCATTTCTAATTATAACCTAAAAGCGCCGATTAAGCTTCAGGTGATGAATATTGGATTAAAGTTATGCAAGATTATCTGAATTAATTTGAAAGATATAAAGTCTGGAATTTGGTTTAAAGATATAAAGAAACCTCTGTAATTGGAGATTAGTGGGTCTTCATAAATAAATGTGATGAAAATAGAATAATAGTAAGAAATAAAGAAATATTAGTTTCTAAAGGCTATAATTAACAAGAAGTAATACACAATAAAGAAACCTATTCTTTAATAGATAGACATAAATATATTAAAATTCTCTTATCCACTATTGCATTCATTTACATAAAACCTTTGAAATGGATGTGAATTATGCTTTCCCTAATGGACATGTTCAAGAGGATGTTTATGTTGAACAACATCCTATTTTTGAAGACACAAAACATCCGAGACTTGTTTTTAAACATACCAAAGAATTACATGGTCTTAAACAAGCCTCTAGATCCTGGTATGATAGACTTACAAGATTTTTGTTACAAATAAATTATTTTAAGGGAAATTTTTTCCAACCCTTTTTATAAATAAATAAAATATTTTTTTTAATTGTTCAAATTTATGTTGATGACATTATATTTATATCAACTTAGAAATCCTAAACTAATTTATTTGTGAATATTATGGAATATGATTTTGAAATGAGTATGATGGGTGAGTTAACATTTTTCAATGGATTTCAATTTTTTCAAAAACCAAGAGGAACTTATATATATCAACATAAGTATAGTAAATATATTCTTAAAAATTATAGATATGACAACACTAAAAGTATAAGTACTCCAATCGGTACCTCAAATACCCTTGAACATGATGAAGCTGGGAAACTAGTAGATTAAACATATTTTAGAGGTACGATAGGAAGTTTACTATACATAAATTCTAGTCATCCATACATACTGTTTTTAGTATGCTTATGTGTGATATATCAATCTAATCTAGAATAATCCCATTTAAAATAAGTAAAAATAAATTTTCAATATTTAATGGTAACTATGAATTTAGGAATTTTTTATTATTCTAGAAATATTTTTTTTGAAATATTTTTGGATACTGAATTTTGTAGTTGTAGAATGCATTAGAAAAGTACATCTATAACTTTTCATTTCCTAAGAGATTCATTATATTCTTGGTCATGTAAGAAACAAAACTATGTAGCATATTGCACTGCTGAAGCTGAATATGTGGCAGTTGGAAGTTATTGTGCTCAAGTGTTGTGGATGAAACACAAACTCACTGATTATGGAATAAGTTTTAATAAAACTCAGATACTACACGATAACACTAGTTCCATAACCTTAGTAAAAAACCCTGAACATCACTCTCATTTAAAGGACATAGATAATAGGCATCAAATCATTAGGGATCATGCACTTAAAGGAGATATCATTTTACAATTCATCATAACACAAGAAAAACTTACTGATATATTTACAAAATCATTATATTCTGATAGATCTAAATACATTAAAAAAAATTTAGGAATAATAACTATATGGTAATAATTCATTTCTGATTTTTGGTAAAATTTTATCTTAAAATTAAGATACTCCTTTTCAAAGGGTAAGTACACTAGATTTTCTTAAAAAAGTTTTCATAACCTAATAAATGTTTTCAGAACCTATCATAAGTTTTCGGAACCTAAATAAATTTTTCGGAATCAGTTATTTTTTTTTGGAATCTAAGATATCTAAGAAGAATCTTATAAAATACTAATAATCCTTCTAAGAACTCTGAAAGGTACATTATCTTAACCTTTACTTCTTAGTTTTCTTTTCTGTTTTTTGGTATTTCAATATTCTTTTAAGAAAAACATCAACAAATTCCTCTTTCCTTAAATCCATTTATTTCCTTAAAACCTCAAAATATAGGTATCTATAATAATTTCGTCTACTTAATCACAACCTTCCCATCGGATCAAATCAATATAAACCATTTGATCTTTCTTGGAAGATGAATCATCATCTTTAGAACCTATATAAACAAGGGACCCCCTGTGTCCCACATTGATCTCAAGCCTTTTCTACCTGAGTTCTTCCCATCCTTCAATGTCTCCATTCTGATTTCCAGATCTCTTTATTAATGTTCTGAATGTCTATGTCAATCTCCTCTCAGGCTTAAATGCTTGAGAATAAGGAACATAAATAATGGTCAATCTTTAGAGAAAGGTTAATTGATCAGTATTTCATTCTTAAGTATGATTATTTAATAAGAAAGATCATAATGATTCAAGGATGGGAACATATTTTCATTACAAAAAATAAGGGAGAACAAGATCCTGTATTTACAGACCTGGTTATTGAATTCTATCAACCAGTTTCGTTTTTCAAAGAAGGTAGAAAGGATAAGTTCCACTTTAAGAGTTATGGGAAAACTTATGCTTTGTCCTATAAAAAATATACAAATATCCTTGAGATACAATATGATGGTAAAAATTACTATTTATCTCATATGTTTTTAGATTAGTAATGATATTTTGACTGAGTTAATGCTGTTGATCACTCAGGTCTTAAAAGAGTAATGAAGCCTAATCTTTCCAACCATTTCTCTAACTTCAGGATTGTAGCATTATGGATACAAGGACTTTTAATACCAAGAAATAGAGAAATCGATTCCTTGAAATTAACACATATATTCATGATGGATATTTTGGTTAATATAAGGAATATTAACCTTGTGAAGTATATATTTATAACTATCAGTAAGATTACAAATGAGTCTATCAAATCTCATATCCTGATGTAACTAGTAACCTTGTCCAAGATTATCATAACTTGTTCAAACTTCTGCAAAGTTCCATGCATTTCAA
This sequence comes from Viscum album, assembly GCA_963277665.1. NCBI lineage: Eukaryota > Viridiplantae > Streptophyta > Magnoliopsida > Santalales > Viscaceae > Viscum > Viscum album. The sequence goes on along the minus strand of OY728122.1, from coordinate 2,106,169,548 downwards.
AGGCAAAGAAATTTAGGATTCTTATTTTAAGTGATGGCACACTTAAAATAATGAAATATTATTTTAGTTATAAGGAAAATGAGTTTTTTGACTTATATATAAAGTTATGGAAAGTTGGGGAAATCTATAAGAAAAAGTTATTTCATCCTAAGGAAATAATGTCTGAAGCCTCATAACCAAAGAAAATAACTCAAGCATCCAAACTACTGTATTCTAAGAAAAAAAATCCTACCCCGATGGAGTTGTGGAAAAGTGGAGATAAGAAAAATAGCTAAGGAAAAAATGATGCAGTTTTTGGAATAGATACAACAGAAGCTAAATCATTGAAAATTAGGGAATCTAAAGAACTTGAGAAATAAGAAGAAGAGAAAAGGATTATGAAGATGTTAACTGAAGATGAGATAGTTCAAACCCTATTGAAAGATACAGAAAGAGCCTTAGAACAAATTGAAGTTCTAGAATAATTTCTTCATGAAACTAAACTTCCTCAACAATATCAACTAGTTATAGTAGTGGCTATCTAAATAGAAAAATTAAATGAAGTTGTTTATTACTAAGTTATGATTATTCATTAATAGATTCAATAAGAAGGAGAAGAAGATATTAACAAACAATATAAAGAAAGTGATAATAAGATTCTATAAATCGGATAAACACAAAGTCAGAGCCAATTTGACAGGTTATCTTTAAGAACATATCACGCCTCTTTATTAAAATTTACCTCAGAAGGAAAATCAGTCCATAATTTCCCAACTTAGAAAGAAAATATTGTTGAAAGTGAAGTTAAAAAAATTTCATTTGATGATGAATATGATGAAGATGATAATTTTAGTGGTGATAATAATGAAATTAAAGAAGATTATGGTGATGGTGATGATAAATTCATCCAAGTTTTTGATGATAGAAAATAAATTCTGAAGTCAAGAAAATAGAATCTAAGAAATAAAAAGTAAATAAACCATATGTTGGAACATCTATGAAAGATGAATCATAATTCTAAAGATCTTCCTCCTCCTTAAGAGAATATTTTTTTGATCAGTCTTTGATGAAGTTTATGAACTCTATTCCAAACTTTCTGAACATTGAATCAAGATGTCATCTTATTCAATAATATATTAATCAGAAATCAGAATCAATAAAACATTTCATGGAAAAGCTCATGAATCTTGAAGTTGAATTCAAAACCTTTTTGAAGAATTATTATTCTCATAGGAAGTCTTGTAAAGATATGACAATGTGGTAAAATTAGATCAATATTGATCTTAAAGATTTCAATGATATTTTTGAGACAAGAAAGGGTTCCTTCAAAGCATCAGATGTCAAAATCAAAACCCTTTCAAATAATTTCTCAAAAAGGATAAAGGAAGAACAAGCTCTTTGATTACAAGAAGACAATACTTTACATGGGAAAATAAATTCTCTTGCTCAAGAAGTTAAAAGAGTAATGGGTTATAAATATGAGGTATATGAAAATATTATATCCCAGGAATAAATTATCAAGATCCATCAAGAAAATATTTAAAACCTTGAAGAGAAAAGTTAGAATCTGAAAGTGATCTTATTGAAATTTCAAGATGATCACAAGGAGTTTAACAAGTTGAAGGCCATATTCAAAACCTTAATACCAAAGAAATATTAACATTTATTGTATTTCTGATCTTTTATAGTAAAACTTTTTGAATATAAAATTATTATTATTCCTTTTTTTGTATAGTTTGTTTTCTAAATTTTTTGGTACATTATAATTTTCTCCATTCATTTTTAAAAAACAAAAATAGAGATAAGAAATTTCTAAAATGAATATTAGTTTAAGTAGGAAAACTTAAAGAGGATAATTCTTAATGAATACATCAATAAGTAAGGGGGATATATTTACCTATGAAAGGAAGATAAATATATAATGTTAGAATATGATCCTTAGGGGTATTTTTAACATAACAGTGAGTTAGTCATATTCATTTTGAGTCATAAACTAAGGGGGATATAAATTTTCTTTTTTTTGTTAAAATATGAAGTCTTTCAGTCATAATATTTTTTTTCATAAATCGAGTGATTCAGATTTCCCAAAAGGGGGATGTTGTTGAGTCAAAAGTTTCCTTACAATGTTTCACACTCCTTTATGTTTTAGAAATCACAAACATATTTTCTTAAAAATATTTTTTATCTATAAGATAGTTTATGTTCATTTCCTTTATAATTATTTCTATCTATAAGGAAATCTATATGCATGTTTTTTAACATTTTTATAGATAAGTCTAAAATTATTTTTCTTAAATAGAATAGTTACTAGAACAAATCATATCCTTAATAAAACTCAGAATCCTTCACTTTCTCAATTCCAATTATCTCAGAATTGTGATTCCAATTCCTTTAGATTTATGAATATGATTCTCTCAAAATCCTATTTTTGATTCCTTTTTCTTGAATCCAAATCACAAAGAAAATTTATTTCAATTCACTTCCTCAATTCCGATTAATATAGAAGTGTGATTATGATTCTCTCAGAAATGTGATTCTAATTCCTGTACCTCGATTCCAAATTTTATAGAATTGTGATTTCAATTCTCCCAGTTTTGTGAGTCCGATTCACTTCCTTAATTTTGAGTCATCCAGAATTTTGAATCTATTTCATACTTCCTTAAATTTCAATTCACTCAAAAATAAAATTCTGATTCACATTTTTTCAATTCTAAAAATGACTAATTTTATGAATCCGATTATCATTTCCTCAATTCTGATTCTCAATTATCTCCAGATCTAATTTTATAACTTTCTTAATGTTTTCTCCTCTGTTTAAGAAACTGGTTTTATATCTTTCGTAAAGTTAATATATTTCCTTAATGTAAGGATTACATATAAACAGATTCACTCATACTTAATGTTTCTCATGATATTTTTTTATATTAAACAGTGTTGTATTATCTGTTATTATATGACTATTATAAGTGCCAGCTGTATAGGTCACTCTAAAAATTTCCATAAAAATATGACTGTTGGAGGAAAATTCGACTGTTGAAGATCTCACCTCTAAATACCCAATCATTTGAATGTTTTCGATGTTGTGTACTTTTTTGAGATTTTATACTCTATGAGATCTCTTCCAAAATTACTTCGTGTGAAAGACTTGAAGATTTTATGTTGTGAACATCTTGATCCGCATTCTAAAATATTCAACAAGTTTTTTTTCAATGTAAGACATCGATTGTTGCTGTATACAATCGAGGTATTTCAAGATGAAGGAAGACATAAGTGTTGATTACCCACTTAATTGAGGGATTATAGCTGAAGGAAGACAAAGGTGCTAATCACCTTATAGATCGATAGATTTTGGGGATAACAAGATGGGCATAAATATTTATTCGATCGAGGGCTTACCCTGGTGTGGGTAAGACAAATGTTCTTGAAAGAATAAATTAAGGGACCTTTATCCAAGGTGTTTTGGATACCCTACTATTTGGGTTAAATTACTTGTACTCTTTTATATAAACATTTAATTTCTTCTGAAATCTATTACAATAAGAAATTGTATCTTATACTTTCTCTTTTTTTTGTAACTCTGATATAATATTCTATACACTTTATGGTAGAATCTTGTTTAAGTATACCTGTGTACTTATTGAAAATCATCTTTATCATACAAAATAGTTTTTCCTTAAACTTAACAAAGAGGGTTTAAGGGATTCTAATTTGTTTAACCTTATTAAACAGAGATTTCATAAGGTTAAAAACTAATGTTTTTTAACTTATAATTCTCCCCCCTTTTGTAATTGAGTATCTACATCTACATTTCAATCCTACATCATACATATTTCATTGATAAAATCAATCAAGAATGTTTTTAGTTTTTTATAAACTCAGTAATTTAAATTTCAATAGTTTTTTTAGAAAAACAAATTATTTATATTCAGTTGGTTGTTATTTAATTTCCTAATTAATTTGGAAATCATTGAATCATTATATTAACATGTGTAAACCATGTTTTAAAAAATTCAGTTAATATCATTTATTCCCTTCATTCTAATAGATTTTCAACATCTAAGACATAAAATAAAAATGTTAATAATATATTATTTTTTGGTATAAGTCAGTCTTCTATGCAACGTAAGATTTCAGAGGAACCCATTGTTTCAGGTCGAGTACTCTATTAGACATATCATCATCTTTAAGGTAAAATTAATATCTAATTCATAAATATTAATAGATATAAAAAAGTATTATTATATAATTACATAGGATGTTATATCCTTCCCCACTTTTGGAAATTTCATCCTCACACTTTTAAATTTGGGCTTGGTAACTAGGGTTTCACTTTTCAAAATTACTACATTGGAATCACACATTGGAAAAAGAGTCAATAAAACATCCACTTTAAAAGAAATAAAGTGATGTACATAGGTAACCAGATATAACACATAATAGGATTCTATATAGGAAAACATGGATATGGAAGAAAAACTAAAAATCATGTTCTGATGGAGTGTGATAAAAGACATGATTAGGAGAAAGTTAACAATCAGAAAACCATTAAATTGTGTTGGGTTAAACTGTCATTGATTTCATAGAAGTAAAATTAAATAGATAATGTTTTTTATAAGATCATTTTTATCGATTCATGGAATTATTTAACTACTTAAAATAAGAACATAAGGATATATACTTACATGACAAGTAGAGTTTCATCAACTGCTCAAATTCCACCACAAACTCATCTTATTTTCCTAAATAATGGGTATTGAAGTTGAATTTTTCATGCCTGAAACACTAGAATCAACATATAGAGAATCAAATAATTCACAAAATATTAAATATATATTTATATTATCCTAAAATATTAACCAAAACCAATATGGTTAGTATAATTTAAGATAATTTTAAAAAATGAATAAACTGTTATATGATAAAAACTACATTAATTTCCAAAATTCAGCATTGATACCCAAAGTTTAACATTGACCATTCAAAAAATAACTATCCTTGAAAATCCTCAAAATAATCCAAAATAAGATTGAAACCCAAAATTTAGAAGGATTGATCATATAGTATTCCAAGATAAATGTAAACATTTATCTCCATCTAACATTGACCACTCTTAATGTCTCACACTGAAAATAAATTAACATAATCACATATTCTCCATAATAAATTAGTAATTTCCATAAATAACCTATTTCCCTTAAGTACACAATTAAAATCACAGATTCTTCCAAAATATAATTCTTCCATTACTCTGTTAAAATCCCATAGTATTCTATTTACCTTAGTTATATAAAGTTCCCATAATAGTGAACATCTTCCAAAAATAACATTTATCATATAGTCCCCAAATCATATTCCAATACTAAGGACATATGTTTAATAAAAGATAAGCTACCATAATAAACTTATTTTAATTCCCTAAACTCGTTAAAATAAAACTAGTCAAACTAACCAGGGACTTTATATAGGCTTGTGGTAGGTGATACACCCTTATCACCCTTCAGTTGTGGGTTCAATCCTCATGGCCTTACCAGAGGTGATGGGTTATCACACATCCTACATGTTTTCCTTTTTCAAAAACAATATAATTTTTATAATATTTAAAAATTATTATAAATAACTCAAAATAACCACAACATTTTTTAACCTAAAATGTTATTTTATACCTCATATATTTCATCCAAAAAACTGATAAACCATAACTTCTTCATAGGTGAATGTCTACAAAAATACCATTAGTCACCTTAATATTTTAGTACATAAATCCTCAAAAGGTGTTTCTAAGACATTGAACTTATTATCAACCTTAAAATTATATACCCATGATGACAACCCTAACTATTAAGAAAACACCGTAATCTCCAATGTTTTCTAAACTATTCTCTAATACCAACTATAAGGACACAACCTTAAACATTAGGTAATCTTGAGATAATTCAATAATTTTATATTCATTCACATCGAGGATATTTTCATTTCTAGAGTTATAGAGAATTAGTCCATAACTCATACATAAAAAAATAATAGAAATAAAATGGGGACACTTCCAACAATATCCATTTCTTCTATAAAACAAAAACATTTAAAATGAAAGGTGGTTTCTTTTCATGTTCAATCATAACTTTTCCTTGATCCCATCCTTAAATATATTCTTCATTAAATCCTATGTAAAACATTTAAAAACTTAGAATGAGAATAAAAAAAGATCACTATGGGATATATAAAGAAGAAAAAATGTTAGTCTTGTGAAAAAATTTAACCCATGAATACATTATCATAAAGTAATACTTTTTACCATTAAGAATTAGTAAATACACTTCCTTAAATATAAGCTCATTGATTACCCTTTTTATAACCAAAAGATTACCATAAAATCATAGAAAGAAACATATAACATATTAAGGTAACTTGGTACATAATCATACTTAAATGGAATAACCATAAAGACGACTTCCACACATATCACTAAATGGAATAGCCATATGACCTACTTCTATCCCCAATGAATTTGAGGTTATAACATAACCACCCACCCATGGTTTATCAAGGAACCTCCCAAATTTGGTATATCACGTAACCACCCGAATTTGGTTTATAATGTAACCAACCTTTAAATGTCCAAGTACTATAATATAATAATAATGCATATAATATTACTCCTCCAATTTCCCGAAGGCCTTAATTTTTTATTGATTTTGATAATCCACCTTTAAAGGGGTGAGGTGGAACCCTTACAAGGCCTGTAGGCATATGTATTACATGGCCCATAGGCCTTATAGTAATTCATTTCCTGTAGGCTTCAAACATTACATACAAACCAGACTAACTACTTGGAACTGCTCCTCCCCAGCATCTTCATCGTGAAATAGTTAACCATTTTCAAAACCAATATAAATCATTTATAAAGAATATTTTTGAATAAAAGTGTCCCATACCACTTTGAAAGATCTAAAAGAAATTCAAGAATTAACATTTTAATGCATTTATATTGATATAAATACATACATCAATCCATTTTTAAAACAAGGACATGATTGAGAAAAAATTTGAAGAATAAATCATTAAAACACTTAAAATAATGTTTTAGTTAAAGTGTTTCTTACCACTTGAGAAACACATGAATAAAAATAATTAAAAAATAATATTTAAAAACTTTAAATATGATGAGACTATAGTAATTCTTGTTATGACATGTCAAAAGGGTTGTATATACACCTAATAAGATAATAAAGGTTCACAAAATCAAGATATTCCTCAATGATAAGAGATTGAGACAAAATCCATTACTAAGATATTATCATTGGATTAAAGATAAATCAACAGAATAATTACATGTGATAAATATAAATACAGACAATATAAGTGTATATTTAGTGTAAAATAGCCATTGTTCATTCACACATATTCTTATAAAAACAAAACCAATGACATTGATATTAAACTCAATGAATGGAAATTAGGTTAATATTTCCCTTACCTCGAGTTCTATTTGTCATGTATGTTCCTTGTTTTTCTGAAATAATAAAATTATGATAATTTATACTTTATTGAGATTTTTTTTAGGTTTATTAATTCTCTTATATTAATTAATATCATGTTATAAAAATTACATAATTCTTTAAGTTCAAATTGGACGTTTTGTCGATATTTGGTACTTGATTCGAAAATGAACATGGTTTGATGTCACTAGTCCATGTGTTCATAAGTACATCATCTCAATAATAACATTAATAAAATTTTTATACATAATTTATACTTTAAAAATCAAACCATTCATTTATGGTATGAAAAATGACAACGTTATAATCATGGAGCTGGTAGGCCGTACATACACATTAGTAACATTTCCATTTTTCATTGATCATCATGGAAATAAGGTAATTATTATTTTATCATTCTAGAATGACCATAATATAATTATAATTATAATAATAATTTAAATATATTTATATGAATATTAAAATTGAAGTGGTTATTAAAAATGATTTACATCGCTTCATGGTGATAGTTCACATGTACACACGAATGATGTTATCATTTTTATGTACATGGAAAGTAAGAAAATAATTGAAATAATATTATTTTTAAATGATAAATGTGTCATGAATATCATATATAAACATTTATTTCATCATTATAACTATTATTGATAGACTATAATGAAAAATGAACTAAATTGATTTGTGAGGTGGTGGTTCACCGTACACATGAAAAAAATATTTATTTCCCATTTTGATGAAAATAGAGATGTATTTAGGTGATGATATTGGAATAATACCATATGAATATATTTAGGAAAGTATATTTATTATTTCATCATGGATAAAGTAGATTTAAAGTAATTGGAAGATGAAATAAAATAGAAACACTTAAAAAATGATACCTCTTCTTCGATTGATCTCCTTTGAAGAAAACCTTAACACCTATTAGGAGGGTGTTTTTCTTAAACTAAGGCCACAATAATGTGGTGAGGGAATCTAGGAAGGGGTTTCGTAAGAGAATGGATGAACCAAAAGGTTTTGGAAGTGTGAGTATTAGACATGAGTGGGTACCTTTTTATTGGAGAGGGGAGGGTCACCCTTGGAAACTCTTAAAATATTAAATTAATATAAATTCCATTTCGGTTTTAAATGGTCCCAAAATCATTCATTTAGAATATAAGATGATTTGTGGTCAAATATTTATCATAAAATTAATATTAGAAATGTTTTTTATATTTTATAATCCTTATCATTTAGGTTTACCCTTATTTTAACCTTTTTAATCTAATCGTGACATCATGTTATTTACAATTTGTGGGTTAATGTAATTACCATAACATGTTAAAAGATAAAAAAAAGTGTCATTTATGACATATTAGACTTATCTTACCCATTTTTACTAATCTTAGTCATTTTTGTAATTTTATAACATTTAATAAAACATTTTATATTTTAAAATACCAATAGTGTTAATTTTGACATTATTGATTTGTTGACTTTAAAAAAAATATCACAACAGTAAGATAAGTTCGAACCAACTTTGTTAAATCATCAAAAACATGAAAAATATATTTAAAAAATTCATAGATGACATTCATTATGTCAAATAATATTTATTTTAATATTTATAAAATCATTTATTTGATTCTTTCCTTAATTATTAATTTACTACATCATCTCTATGTCACAATTAAATTTCATTTTTTAATTTTTAAAAATTATAAATAAATAATAATTATTTAGGTAATATATTTATATTTCCAATGAATATTTACTCTCTAATAGATACCTTTTGTAACACCATATTAAAATACTTTACGTTTTGAAAATAAAAGTGCAACACAAAATAATTATTCATTGAATATAATATTATAAAAGCATTAAAGTCATGAAAATGGTTCCAAGTGGTCGTAAAATCATCCTAGGGATTATCATGGTTGGGATAAACTCATAAAATTTAATTAGGACTCGTTTTAGGGTAGTTTTATATTATTATAAATTTTTTTTACCTTTAATTACATGATTTACTTTTAACCGTGGTAATAAAATTTATTACCAAAGTTACTATTAATAATGTACAAAAATAAAAGGGACCTATTTGAATAATTTGGAACTTAAAATTACCAATATATAAACCATTTTTTTTCCAAATTAAAAACAAAAAATTGGTAGAAATTTATTGAAAATTAATCATCGTTTTCAAAATGAGAAAACAAGGTTTTTACAAGTAAAAAACCATGAAAAGATTAACATGAATTTATATCTAATTTGAATGTGAAATTAATTATAAAAAACAAAATTGGAATAAATTATAAAAACTGAATCTAATTATACATTAAAAATAATTAAAATTAAAATCTATCTATATGAATATGTTAGTAGAAAAAGCAGTTTTGAATTAAAATGCAGTATTTTTCACTATTCATTAAAATAATAATTTTATCAATAAATTAACAAAATTTAAACCAAAATAAATTTTGATGTCTCTATTATAAATAATAAGTTTAGTTTTTTAAATAAAACTTATAAATATCTCAAAAATATATTTAAAAATTATTCTCTGTCAGAAGGTGGTAAAATTGCATTTTTTGAAAAATATTTCATTCAGGTGAAAAATTGCATTTGAATTTATATAATGTCTAGAAAACATATAAGATGAATTTTAAACATTTAATTTAATATATTAATTAAATATTTCATTAATAAAATCAAGCAATAGTTATTTTATTATTTTATAAACTCACTTAGTTTCATTTAAATTAGTTTTTCAAAAAATCACATCCTTTAAATTCAATTGGTTGTTATTTATTTTACTAATTAATTTTTTAACCAACGAATAATTATGTAATAATGTGTAAACCATATTTTATAAATTCATTTAATACCATTCATTCCCTCTATTCTAAGGACTTTGCGATAACTACAACATAATATAATATTATTAATAATATATTATTTTCTGGTATAACTTAGTCTTGTGTGAAATGTAATATTTAGGAGAAACCCATTGTTTCATGTCGATTACGCTATCATAAATATCATCCCCATTAAAGTAAAATTAATATCTAATTCATAAATATTAATAGATATTAGAAATTATTATTCTATAATTATCTAGGATGTTACAGTTAAGATGTATGTCATGACTCAATCCTATGATTTATGATATGCATTGTATGATTTTCAAATGTTTATCTCATGTTTTCATACCATTATGCTCTTGTTATGTTTAAATGATCATTTATTTCTCCCTTTCTTACCCTTAATGAGAATGTGAGATCACCATTTCATATGTTTAATTTCCCCATATTAAGAAGAAAGGATTTAAGTAATATATGTTTAAGAATGATGGTAGATATTATTAGTGTTGGTTATTTCATTAGTATAATATTTGTTTTGTTAAATTAAAGAAACCACTTATTATAAAATCATTCATTCAAAAATTGCTAAACCCATATAACTATCAACTGAAAATCATTTTTTTATTTCATTTAAATAATTAAAATCTATTTATTTAAATATTTTCTTTTAAAATTATTCATTTAAAATTCATTTAATTTATAAGGTTAATCAATTCTTAATTTAGATTAATGTTTTAATTTCAGTAATTTTTTATTTTTATTAAATGTAAATATTTTTTAGGATTATATTTATGTAATAAATTTTTTAAATATTATTTTTTTAAAATAATAATTATTTTTTATTTTAAATTCATATTATATAATTTATATATATATGTATATTATATAACTTAAAAAGTAAATATATGGATATATATATCAGATTATATAGTATATATATATACACACATATATATATATATATATATTATACAGTTTTACCTACCATGATTTTTTTTACTCTAACCGCATGTATAAAATTATGCTAACTTCTTGATATTTTTTAACTCACCACACATTTATTTTAAGTGACAGTACATGCATATTATCAACTACATGGCTTCATGCCTCACACAGTCAGTTGTTTTCATTATTTATTTTCCAGAATAAATATTTTTATAGAATGTACTATTTTTTTATTATTTTGATAAATTTATTAATTGTAATTTTATTCAATCAATTATGATCATTATATTTATTTGAAAAATAAATAAATAATATATTGAATTTGTGGAACCTATTTAGCTGAAAACATATCATGGAAAGATTTTGAAAATTAATGAGTTACAAATTATTATTTTATACCCTATTTTAATATTTTTTAATAATTTTTTGAACTCTATTTATTAAAATATTTTTAACTTTTTTTAAAAATAAATACAGATTATAACGACTTTGTTATAATCAATTGAATTAAAATTATCAAAAAATTATTAAAAAATTATTAATTTTCATGCTTTTATTTTATCCTATATTTCTATTGTTTTTTATATATTTAAATAATAAATGTTCATGTGAGTGATTTTATTATTCTAACAACTTGATTGATTCATTTTATTCTAATAAATATAATAAGAAATTTTTTAATGAGTTTATTTCCTAAATAGATAAGCGTGTGAACTCACTGATAATGAGAATGATAATTCAACGTAGGTAAAAAAAATATTAATATTTATTACTCTCCAATATATGTCACTTTTTTATTAGTAAATTAGATTCTCCTCCATATTCATAAAGATCATCAAATTAATGATAAGATATTGATCTGTTGTAATGCTGTCAATTAAAAAATTGTTAAAAAACATGATGCATTTTATTCAAATAAATATATTTGAAAAAAATATGAAACTACTTCTTTATATTAAATTCAGATCTTCTCAACTACCAGTTCTTATTGTAATCACAGAGTAACTTCTATTTTACCATGCTATACTACTAAAAGATATCATGATCATCGAACTTTATTGTCTTTATCATCAGATATCTACTAGTTTAAATTGTTTTCTGTTTCATCATTTAATATTTCATTCTACTATTAGTAATATATTATTCTTTAGTTTAATCTTCTTTAAATCAAAATAATGTTTTTTTCTTTTGGTTATTTTATTACCTAAAATTAAGTGAAGGATGTTACTCTTGAATAAATATTAGGAAATATACTTGGTTAATAATCTTGTAAAAATTCTATATTGGGACTCTAGTAATTTTTTTAAGGATAAATCTATAACAGGATATGTCACCTCTAAAACCATGTTTCATAATGGGTTCCCATATTCCCAATGAGTAGAGATGGTTGAGGAGTGGAATACAATCTTAGTGATCTAACATTTGTGCTCTTTTATTTTATTTTCAATGCACTACATAACTTAATCACAACACATAAAGAAGTTTCTTTAATTAAAAAAATATGGTTGTTTTGTTTTTAAATTTGTTAGGGACTATTCACCCTATGCTAGTCATTATTTCTGTAAAACATGATCCATGAATTAGTATTAGTGGATGTTGTTCTTTAAATAATAATTTACATCTATGATTATTTTAATCATTTGGGATATATTTCTGTTGGGTATTTTTAACTATGTGATAACCTGGTAACCTATACTTAACATTCTAAGGAATACAAGATTTTTTTTAAATATTCAAGGTTTTAATGCCAATTATGGATGTATTTTACAAAATACACTATTCTTTGATGAAAGTGACTACTACTACTGAAAATATAGAATTGAATCCTACCTAAAATGGTCACATTTAGATCATTGTAAAATCATGGAAAAGCCATATAACCTACCCAAATATGATCTATAGACACTTGTAGGTAATAAAATGATAAAATATGTTCTTAATTATAATGTTATGAATATTTTTATACTATACTATAAGTAGAATCTTATATATCCACGTTTTACCATATAATATAGCTTCATTAAATATGGATAATACTTCAAGTGAATGACTATGAGACTAAAAAGATAAATAAAACCAAGCTATGAATGATATGATTAGAATATCTAGAAATCAAGATAGTGATAAAGAGTTAGTGAACTAGCTGTTATATCATTTTACAAGAATAAAAAATGGTATGAGTGCTCTTAGAGAAGTAATTCAAAACACAGGTTAAGTTAAATGAGTATTGAGATATATACTAAAATGGTAGCATGAACAAATGTGTTTATTGATGTGAGTAATAATTTTAATGAGTACACCTTAGATGAACTAACAAGATCATTACTACAATATGGGTTATATTTTTAAAAGCATTTCTGATGTGGAGACTAAAAAAAGAAATGTATATATTGTAGGTCTAATGTTAATGGATTATCTAATAATCCTGGTTCTATGTTTCAATAAATAGATAAAGAGATATAAAACTTTAGTATAAATATTTTCAATTTTTTTAAAAAATTATGATGGAAAGAGATATTTAAGAGGGAATAATGAAAAAGATTACAAAAAAATTTATCCTAGTATGAATAATGATGTTTCAGAATTAATGTGTTATGAGTGTTGGAATAAAATCCATATTAGGGAATATTACCTTAAAATAAGGAATTCAAATAATTATAAATATTATATATGAATGGAAAAAAGAAATCTTTGTTTAAAGGATGGGACTACTTAGACAATTCTGATTCAAGAAGAAACTCTAGGTGTGAAAATTAAATATGTATCCTTATGTAGCTGGGTGTACAATGTGAGGTAACTGATTTATTGTTTACTAAAATAACTACTCCTACAAATATTGATCAAAATTATATATATAATGATGATAAAAATACTAATTTTGAGTCTAGATTTGATTGTATTTCTAGGAATTTTACTATTAAAGAATTTATTAATGATAATAAAGAATTAATGATTAGTATTATCAAAAATAATAATAAATATAATTAATTTTAATGTAAAAATAAGAATCTAGTCAAAGAAAATTACAAAACGAAAAGGTGATATTAAAATAATAAATTCATTGTTTCCTTGAATGAAAAAATAAATTTAATTACAACACTGAAATTTTAAAACTAAAATAATAGAATAAAATACTTAAGGATTTTTTAGTAGTGAATGATAACGACTAGGAAAGAAGATTTAATTCTACTGTGTAATATTTCACTAATATTGATAATAAATGTAAGAAACATAAAGAAGTAAATAATAAAATGAGAAACATAACTTCTTACTTCAATGAGAAATTTTATACTGATTTAGATTTTATTCAAAAAGATAATATGGATTTGAAAAAAATAATCTTTCAATCTTAAAGAGATTTTACCGATTTTTTTTCATTGAAAATAATAACATGATAAAATAATGTCACTAATTAAATTAAATAATAATAATAAATGTTATAGTTATAATATCTTTTCACCAAACATGAATATGTCTAATTTTCTTAAAGCTCAAAAGTTATTATTTCTACTATAAATAGTTTTAAATGTTAAATGCATGGGAATTACACCAGTGAATTATTATTAAAATTTACACAATATTTTGGTCCAACTAAATATTTTGTTTATAAGAATTTTCTTTCACAATTACCTCGAAACTAATGTTTCAGGTATGTGTTGGTGACCAAAAATAATTCTGCATTTATGAAATCATGGGTACCAAAAATATGTCACACAAATCCCATTATACCTAATCTAGTTTCCATTCCAGAGTATGTTTTCCATTATTCTAGCATGAATACTATTTATTGTTTCATAATTTGGCATTATAGCATACATGATATCATATACAGAATTTTTTTATGATTTTATTTTTAATTTGAGGACACTAGGCATTAACATTAACTATTATCCCGTTATGGAATGTAAGTATGATAGAGGTTATTTGGTTATAAATTTTCATTAACATTTTATGTTTATGTTTATACATTTTCTATAAAGAATAGTGATAGTATTATTTTATCTACCTTTAAATAAGCATGAATTTAGGGGGAGTTAACTCTCATTTTATTAATGAACTAATGTACTAAATCATGGGTTTTAAAATTATTGTTTAAATAATTAGTATTTTCAATACTTTATACTTGATTAATTTGTTTGAAATATTTTGTTATCAAATTCATTAAATTTTATAAAATAAATGATATTATTTTTTTATCTTCTAACATAATTTTTTTCCTGTTTTTAGTATTGGGATGTTTCATTTTGTTAAATTATTTTATCATATACTACTTAAATAAATATTACTAGTATTGGTTCCTTAAAAACAAAAATTTTAACACAGCTGATCTAGTTATGTTTTCTAATAATATCTAAATTTATTTTATTCATTACAATTTAGATTATTTTTGTTTCTAATTGAAATGTATTAGAAATTCTAAATTGATTTAAATTTAAAATTTCTATTCAAAATGATTTGATTTTTTCAAAGGTAAAACCTTTTTTCTATGTAGTAGGAATTTAAAAAAATATATTTGTTGACATGTTTTTAATCAGATAAATTATATGATTAAATATGAGGGATTTTTTTCTTAAACTCACAATAAAAATTGTATTTTTATTTTTTAAGCATTATGTTTTATCTGTTATTTGTTCAGATAATTTTTAATGTGTTTATTCATGATATAAATTGTAATAAATGGATTATTTTATCAAATGACTATAATATTATATTTTATAATTTAAACTTGAAAAAATGGTTTCATGGGTAATTGTATTATGTTACTATTTTTAAATGTTATGATCTGTAAATTTTTTAGATTTTTTTATTTTTGATTTTTATCAATTTCAAAAGGGGGAGAAGATGTGGGTTTTTAAATAAAAATTTAGGTTCAAAATTTTAAAATAGTGGAGATTGTTAGTGTTGAGAATTTCATTTTTTTTGTTTTTATAAATTACAAAACCCCTCATTATAAAACCCTTTATTGATAAATTTATAGACACACTTAAATATGAATTCAAACTCAAGTTTTTGTTCAATTTAAATAATTATAACTCTATTTTTAAATATATTATTTTAAAATTCTTCATTTCAAATTAATTTAGTTGATTATGTTAATTATTTCTTAATTTGAATTAATGTTTTTAATTTCAAAATTTTTTATTTTGTTATAAAATGTTAATATATATTTTTGGATTATATTTCAGACTTTTTTAAATATTTTTCTTTAAAAATAATTAATTATTTTTAATTTTACTTCATATTATATAATTATTTTTACATATATTAGCTATTATATAACATATAATATATATATGGAATTATACAATATTTTTATAATAACACTATTCATCTTCCTCCTCCACCGACCTTCACTTTAGTGCCTTCGGAGCTCGCTCGCTATAGCATTTATTCTTCTTAATAATGCATCTATGATGCATTAAGATCCCACATCCCATTTTGAGAATATTAAAATGGTTTGACTAGCATTATCACGTCTACAACTTTATGCCTTGAAAACATCCCTCTCTGCTTCATCTCCACTACAACGTGACTTCACCTTATAGAAGCACATGGCTCAACCGGTTTAGGGGAACCAGTACCTCTCATGTGAATCACTATGGTAGTAGGATTTTGAACATATTTTACTAGCATAACAGTGGGACTCATTCTCTATCTTCATCCTTTGTAGTGCACGATGACCCAAACTTCACTTTTTCTGAGCATGGCCAACAATGCTTCCATGAACCTTCCTCCTAAACCATGTCCTCATGCACAAACCTAACCTCCTACATCATGTTTTACCATTAAACTACATGTAAAACCACATAACATTCTGGATCATATCATCCGTGCATCTACAGTCACCTCACATAGTTCAGCCAACACTGGTGTGCCCCCTTGGAGTGTGATCCTTTTCCACCTCCAAGGAAGCACTACAGCTTCAACGGAAACTATCTTGATTGAGAAGTAGCTTCACACACCTATACTAACAATAAAACATAATTTTTATCATGGGTGGAGTGAATAAGTGAAGGTACTTACCATGGAGGAGGCCTTCTACAACCTACCTTGACGTGAATTTTACTCACCCTAGCTAAGTTTTTTATGTGTTTTTAGATTTGTTTTAAATATGTGTAGGTTTTTTTTAAAATGTGCTTCAATCCCCCATCACCTTTTCCCCATATCAATGAAATGGAAAGCCGGTTGGGGTTGGCTCCTTTCACCTACAACGAAAGTGAATGGTGGGTGGGGGGGGGGGGCTACATTCGCCTAACATACATGTCAAAGGCGCCCCTGTCACATTTCACTTGACTCCTTATAAAAGGGATCCCACCCTCACATCCTCTACAGATAAAAATCCACCATTTTTTCTATATTCTTGCCTCTCTCTCTGTCTCTCTATCTATAAGAAGTATTCTTCATTTATGGTGGATCCGATGGCCTAAAAGAAGTCATGGTTTTTTGAAAATCTCATTTAGATGTATTTTTTCTTATTTAATATAAAATTATTTATTTATATATTTGAATTCCTTTTAGTTAGTTTGAAATATGTTATTTATTAAATATACATTTTTGTTATATATTGTTTAGAAATGATTGTTATTAATAGTAATGATAAAGTATAGATTAACTAATGAATAATTTTTGGATTAAAACATGATTACATATAATGATTAGCTAATTATAATTAAATAGTTAATATCATATGATTAACATTTTATTAAGGAATAATTAATTAAGGATTATGTAATGTTTAAATAATGATTATAGAATGTTTAAATAACGATTTAGTAATTATTATCTAATGATTATGTACTGATTAAATTATAATTAAATTATGATAATGTAAATATTAAAGATTGATTAAGGAATGAATAAAGAATTAAGGATAAAATATTGTTTATGTAATGATTAAAGAGTAATTAAGTAATGATTAATGAATAATTATGTAATGAATAAATAATAAATAATTAATGATTAAAGAATAATTATGTAATGCTTAAATAATGATTAAGGGATGATTAAATAATGATTAAGGGATGACTAATGAATGATTAGGGGATTATTAAAGAATTATTAAGGGATAGATAAGGAATAATTAAACACTGTTTAACTAATGGTTATCCAATGTTTAACTAATGGTTAAGAAATGATTACCTAGTTGTTAAGTAATGATTAGTGTTATCATTTAAGATATAATAAAACATTCTAAAAATTTTGTAGCATAATGATTATGTGGTTTTCTAAGTAATCAAATCCATGTAAAGGTACAAACAAGTGGATGTGTCTCTAATATAGATGTACCTTGGAGTATTAAATCTAATAAGTTATCTCAAGCCTGATTTAGGGGAACCTAGTATATGGAAATAGGCCTTGCAGTACACTTGGTTTGACAATCCATGGGAATATAATTTAGATGATTCATATTTTCATTATAAACTACTAGAATACCTTTAGGATAATTGAAAACTATACTAAGAATCATTATTATCATAGTTTTGGAAATAAGAAGATGTTCTAATTTTTTTGTATCATAATTATTATATGGTCAACCATCAATTTAAATAGTATTCATACAATGTTTTGGAAATATAGGTAAAAGAAAAGAAAACGCCAAATTAGTTTATTTATCATCCATAAAATGACAATTATAATCATATAAAGTGAAATGGAGAATTAAAAACACATTAAATAACCAATGATTTTTTTACAACATACAAGAAATACCTTGATATTTTTCAATATAACATGGTTTGGATGATATGAGCCTCACATTAGAAGTGAGGTAAACTACAACTTTTTTTAATTGGTAGCTTAATTACTTATTCGAAAGGTATGCACTTAACAAATTAATTTTCAAAGGTTTTTCATCCTTCTATTGAAATCTAACATAAAATCTAAGATATTTCACTAGAAGGCCTAATGATTTTGAAAATTCATAAGTTATATACATCCCTTTGGAAGATATTATTAACCTACCAATTGAAAATAAGATGGATTTCAACTCACTTATGATGTCAGGATCATCTCATCCAAAACATGATCTATTGAAAATTGTCAAGGTTTTTATATTATGTATTACTAAATTCATGTGTTATTTAATGTGTTTATTATTCTCCATTTCACTTTATACGATCATAATTTCCATTTTATCAATGACAAATAAATGGATTTGGTGTTTTCTCTTCTTTTTTCCTCAATTTCCAAAACATTCTAGGACCTATATTCTAATAAATATTTATATAATGAAACATCAGTATCATATTTTAGGGTATACAAAAGATGTGGTAAATTTTTAGTATAGTAAATATTATATGTTCAACCATCATTTTCAATATCAGTTACACTCTCAGAATTTTGATCAAAAAACGTTTTTTACATAGAGTGTCTTGATTTATTTTGTGTACTACTACAGGGAGGTTATTCAAATTGAGTTAGGATCTTATTATAGTACACAACCAATAACAAAGGTTTGTATAAATGATTTTGTAACCCTAAGTGAACTTCAAGATAGAATTATTGGTTTCTTAAATCTTGGACTGAATCAAGAGATCAACTTTATGAGCTATATACATTTTCAATTCCTGGATACACAATGGCATTAAGCTTTTCCATTGGTTACTGATGTGTAGTGGGTCTAAGCAATAAATTTATTTTCCCAATGATCAGATATAACCATGATGGAGTTATATGATGATGTTTCTACTATAAAAAAACAACGACTAATTGTATTAAGATGTATACTTACAATAATGGTTGAATAAGGTACACCCTATAAAATTTAGGCTATTCCATATGATAAGAAAGAGGATAACCTAGATAATTTCCCAAATATACATGTAAATCTGACTTTCAACAAGGATTTTTCTAATTATGGAATATACAATATCAATAGTTCTGATGAGGATGGAGCATTAGAAGTTGGGGAGGATGTTTCTAGAAATCCATTAGTTGTAAAGTTACGTCAACCCATAAAAAATCATCCACCAGTCCTCTCACCTTGGATGGAAGAAATGACATGTGTGACTAAATTCAACTGCAATGTTCTCACACCCGCAACTATGTTTCCTAGAGTTATACAAGATAGGTTTAGTGAGTTAAAAAAAACTTTATAAGTTGGATGTGATTTTAAAGTAATGATTCATTAAAAAGCATGCTAACCATATTTTAAATTGATAGGAAGTGTAGATATATAGTTTATAAATCAGGCCATATAAAATGCCTCATATAGTATAAAACGTAAGGGGATGATTGTAGATTCTACTTGAGGGAGATTCTGGACATTACATTTGGAGGTTGGAGAATCTCAAAGAATAAGGAAACTTATTCTTGTGTTCAGCCAAACCTGACACAAGATCACACCTCATTGGAAGATGAATTTGTGTCATCCATTATCATTGATATGAATAAGACATTCCAAGATGTTCCTATATTTCTTGTGCAAGAGAGGATACAACAAATTTTTTTTATAACATGTCCTATAAAAAGGCATAGATGGATAAATAGAAGGAAATTTTAAAGATCTATGGTTTTTGGGATGACTCGTGTCGAGTGTTTCTATAATTCCTATCCATAATGAGACATAGAAACTAAGTTTTCTTCCATATTCATATGAATGAATATCTATCTCAAGATAACCAGCTTGATCCATCCCATGTTCAATTTCATCAGCTGTTCTGGGAATTCCTCTCCTGCATCTCCTAATTTCATTTCATCAAATAGTTTATACAGATTAATGGAATGTTTCTATATAGAAAATACAAGGGCATAATGTTTATTCAGAAAACCCAAGATGAAAACCATTCACCTCATCCACATTCCTTTTCCTTTATAGATAAGGAAAACTATGAATCATGGAGTTGGTTTTTTGAATGTATCAACAACCATTTAATCCACATTCAGGGTGTCTATTTTATATGTAATCACCATCAATCAGTCAATGAGGAAATTAATGCGGACCTTGATTCATAGAGACCCCCAAATGCACATCACCAGTACTGTATCAGACACATTGCTAGAAATGAATGAATAAAATTCCCCAATGAACATATGAAGAAGGAAATAACAAGGATTGGTATGAAATGTATTTGTTATTTTTTACTATTTCAACATAAATATAAAATTGATTTATGTGAAATATGATCACATAAATGTGGAATTTGTTCAATATCAACAGAGGTTTGAAGAATGTTTCAAACAAATCCACAAGGATAATCATGGAGAGTACGATTATATGATGTATATTCCAAAATAAAAATTTAAATTATCATTTTATGGGGGGAAGAGGTATGGAAACATGACCACAAACATTGTGGAGTGCATCAATGGTGTCTTAAAGGGGCTTAGAGAGTTACATATAACTTCCCTAGTTCAGGATAAATTTTATCAGTGTGTGAAGTACTTATTTTATAGAAAAAATCTATCCTTGGATTTGATTCAGTAGGGGATAAGGTATGGAAGACACTTTCAATGAGAGATTTAAATGAACATTGATGTAGATTCTGGTTATCATTTCTACCTTTTCCACTAATAATACTCTCCATTTAAATTTTAATAGTGTTTGGAACCCATAAAAAATAACATCAATGAAAAATTAGTTGTATTACTAGAAGAGAGGAAATGTCAATGTAGAAACTTCTAGGCCTTATAGTTTCCATATGTGTATTCCATCGCATCATGTACCTCTATCAATATATAATGTGAAGCATATGTTGATATAGTGTACCATCTGGACATCATTTCTAACTATTATGTTGTCTGATGGATTCCTATTGGTGATTTTATATATTTCCTAATGCCCGAAGGAAAACATATAGTGATACCTAACATCAATAGGTCACATAAATGAGGGTGAAAAAAGTCCAGTAGGATGCGGAATGAGATGGATTGGACCCAAGAATCAGGGAATAGTTTTAGATGAACCGTATGTCATCAAGAAGGTCATAACTGGAAATTATGTGCTAAAATTTCTTGATAGAGTTCATGACCTTAGCCATAATGATGTATTGGATCTTCTGTGATATTATAATATTGTTAATTAAATGGTGTTAATATAAGATCCTTAATTTTTTAGAATTGTACCACATTTCCAAATAGCTTTACTATCAAATAAATTAATAATTTCCTATTAACATTAAAAAGAATGTGAAAATTTCATTTTAGGTGGCATTAATGCATAATCAATCTACCCATGGATAAACCATAAATAATGGATGGGAGAAAATAATCATGAAATATACCATCATGTGGTAAATGATACATAAATTAAAAAACACACCTTTTTTTAATAAATTTTTTTATAACAAAGGAAAAATGTTTATATATATGAATATATAAAACTATATCATACAAAACATCAATTTCTTTGTAAAAAAATATCTGAAAATCACTTTAAAAATATTATTTTAGAAACATGAAGACATGCCCTTTTCTTTTGGTACAAAATAACTTCATAAAATAGTGTGAATAAACATGGAATGTCTTATATTATAAAAGCCATAACATTATGATGTCTGTAATGTTATATTTAAATTTTACACTTACGATGCATTTCATTTTTTTACATAAAATGGGGGATACTAGACTAACGACTGAGTAGGGTACACATGTTTCCCAGATTGTTATACAAGGGGGTGAGGTTTGACAGATTAGGGTGCATCAATCACACCATTTTTGTCACACCCTACCGCCACCTAATATTATACCATACTTGTGTCGTGATGGTTTCTAAAGAATTGTAATATCTGATTTCACATTTTTGACTGTCATCTTCTTGCTGCCCTCCTAGAGAGGTATAGAATAGAGAAAAAGTCATTCCACCAACCTGAGGGAAAGATGAACATCTCCCTTGAATATGTGACAGTCCTTATCGGTCTTCCTATCTAGGGGGAAGCCTTTATTGGACCCACCCATTCATACTGGTCTGAATTTTTTTAGAGATTTATAGGCACTGACATTTTTTCCAGCCATAGGTCTACAGATTGCGAGTGGATATCTTTAGTTTGTCTTGAGTGTCACTTTTCACATTTACTTGAGGACACTGATGGCTAGACGCCATTGCATCATGCCCATGAATATATGTTATGGATCATTAGATGGACCTTTTGTACTGATCACTCAGGGAATCATGTCCACATGATGTATCTAGGGCTACTGGAGGACTTTTATTTGTCCGGGACATATAGATGTGGATCTTCCTAACTGGATTACACATACATAGCATTATAAAAGGCATGCCATAGAAACTACACAGATTTCGGGGGATACATTATCATTCTTCAGATATGGGCTTGGAAGCACATCCCCTCACCCTTCCCTGATCTTGCTAGCCAGACCTGCCTATAGAGGTGTTTCATGATGCTCTACATGGACACTGGTATGATCACTCATATATATTGGTTTCTGATGCTAGTAGGAATCATTGAATTTAATTTTTTTTTATTATTTATCACTTTATATTTTATATTTTATAGGTGGATTCTGAAACACATCATCCTCAGTGTTCCAAAAAACCATTTGGGTGCATACCTTACCATTTTGGACAGTCTCCTACCCGATGAGGTATGTATTTATAACCTATAATTATATAAAAAATTTAATAATAGAATAAATTATGGGTTATAGTAAGGATATTTTTTGAAAAATATCACATGTCATTTCTGATTTCATGGATGCCATACTGGGGTTTATTAGACTAGTTTTTAACATAATATACTACTAGAATTCATGATGCAAGGGTTGTAGTGTCACTAATTTACTTTAATATTATTGAGTGGAACTCTCTTGATAGTCAGGAACCATTTTGGATGTTTTCAGCCCATTCCATTTTCACTGAGACAGACAAGATAACATAATGAGTTGAAGCATATATGGAAGAAGGATGAGGAATGGTGCAGACGACATGCTGGGTATCTCAACCTCTAGGGCAGATGAGCATAATTATGTATCTAGGGTATACCTACAATGTGATTCCATCTTTCTGAGTAGGTCGAGTATGATCCATGGTATAGAATAAAGTCTATACTATATCTCACTCAACAAAACAAAAGGCTTCATGATATGGTATGTTAATAAATTTCCATTAGTTTGTTTATTGTGATATTTTTAAATCATTTTTAATATCTTTAAAACATATTAGAGTATGATAGATTATCTGAATGTCTGATAGGGAGGAGGAGGGGGTTTCTGTCCTTGTAGTAATCCATATTGCAAGGTTGTGGTTGTTTCCAGCTTATCAGGTGATTAACAAGAGCATATTTGATCATCCACCCAAGAGAGTGGAGTTTCCTACTCAAGAACCTCCTCTAGAAGTTGTTGATGATGAGGTTCCAGTAAGACAATGAAGTATTATACTACTTTGTGTTGCATGTGAGCCCTTACCAGTTACACAAGAAGAGGTCAACCCTCTAGCATTCCGACCTAAGCTGATTGTGGTTGTGCATCAAGTGGCTTGAGATCCATCTTTCTTGACAGGTTATGCATAATTTTCTCTGACTTGGGGTCCTGATCCTTCACATCCTATTTGGTTCCCCTAGGTGATAATGGAAGGTCCTTCTACGATAATATATAGGATAAGGATCATGTTCACATGATGAAATCTAGTTGACACTCTTCACACTAACCCATAGGGGGAACATGCAACAGTCGATCTTCTAGTGCTTGAGGGTGAACCTTCTCTAGGTTATCAGACTCCACCCCAACACGGAGCTTCGTGATCTCAATACGGGCGTACTATTCACAGACAACCATGTGGGGTTTAATCTCCCCATATACATTGATTGTACTCATTCATGAAGTTTGAAGTTTTGTTTTAGGTACTTCATAGACTTTATTAATGATTTTAGTTGGTATTTTTATGTGTTTATGATGATTCACAATTATGAAACTTATGAAAAGTTAAAAGAGTTTTACAATGAATTATATAATCAATTGGGAAAAGGTATTAAGATTCACTAATCAAATCGAGCTATTAAATACATGAGCTTGGAATTCACTAATCATCTTAGAGATTGTAACACTATGAGAATTGATGAGATATATTACTTAAATTTATTTGATGTCTTGTGTTGTATAATACACCATGATTTTCTCGAGCTATACAAAACACTGTATTAGATTTTAGTATACGCAATAATATTATTGGCTTGTGTTGCATACAATTTCATGTTCTTTTGATAGAATTTATTTCACGCAACACTGAGTATAGATTTTGTTCAATGTATAAATGAACTAAGTTTGGATTCTATTATATGCAACACAAAAAGAATATTTCACTACACACAACACTGACTTGGCTTGCGTTACATGCAAGAGAAACCTTCCTCGATAGCTTACATTGTACGTGATACCGAGTTTCACTAAACAATGATATATTAATAAAATATTATAATTTAATAGGATATAAAATAGATGTTATGAATAGTATTAACCAAATTTTGAATTTTATATAATGTTAGCATTAATCTTACTGATTTTCTATAACATGGTATGAGAACAAAATCAATTTTTCAAATAAAAGAAGTATTTTCCAAAAAAATGCAATTTTACCACCTTTGGATGGCGTACCCATATTAAATATAATTTTGTACCCTTTTATAAGTTAAATTTTAAAAATACACTTATTATTTGGATTTAGGAATTTTTTTTTTTGCATATTTTGAATTTTTGGTATTTTGCTGATAAAATTCAAATTTTAATGAATAGTGAAAAATACTGCATTTTAATTCAAACTGCCTTTTCATCTGATTTATTTATATAGTTAGATTATATTTTTAATTGGTTTTAAAGTGTAATTGGATTATATTTTTGTTATTTAGTTTAATTTTGGTAATTTTAAGTAATTTCACTTTTAAATTGGGCATAAACACATGTCAATCTTTTGATAGTTATTACTTCTTAAAAACCCGCTTTTTAGTTTTGACAATGGGAATTAATTTTAAATTAACTACTGAAACTTCTATGTTTTGAATTTGAAAAATGGATTCCGTATTTGGAATCATAAGGTTAAAAATTTGTAAATAGTTACCTTTTATTTTTTGACATTATGAATAGTAACTTCAGTAATTTTTTTATTTACCATGGTTAAAGGGTAAATATGGTAATTAAGGGTAAAAAATAATAGTAATATAATAATAATAATAATAATAATAATAATAATAATAATAAAATACCCTAAACATGTCCTAATCCTATTGCATAAGATATTTATGATCATGTGTATCTTTGGGTGGATTTTGAGACCCCATTGAACCACTTGGATGTGAAAATAACATTTTATAAGAATTAATTTAAAGTAAAGAGAAATATGACATAAACTTGTATCTTCTTAATAAAACATTTTTAATATGCGGTTATACGTAAGATAAATTAGACTATAAATATTAATTGGAAATAAAAATATATTTCATAAATCATTCTATTTAATTTATAATTTTTAGACCCCAAATAAATAAATTTATTTATGACACAATGATGATGTAGTGATTACCTTATTAATGAATAATTTAAATAAATGATATTATAAATATTAAAATAAATTTATTTTGAACCTTTTTATGGAATCCAAGAGTTTTATGGATGATTATGAATTGTTATATTTTAATTAATGAAGTTTTTTTGAATGAATAAATTTGATATGGTTTTCTAAAAAGTCATAATATTAATAGTATAAAAATAGATATAAATGAGTTTTTAAAACAAATACTATTTTATTAAATGGTATAATAGTAATAAAAATCTAATATTCAGATAAATGAATTATATAATGTTTAAAATAGAATTAATGAACCACTTTAGGTTCTATTGGAATTTTATAATAACTATGTTAACCATATAGTATGAATATACAAGAAGTCATGGTAAGAGTTAAATTATTTAACTAAGGGTTAAAGCTAAAAGATAAGGTTAATTTTGAGACGAAAACTTGTATAAAACCTATTGGTTTATAGGATTAAAAAAATACTCATCTTATATTTTAATTAATTTAGTTTTTTACCTTTTTAACTGAAAATAATTTTATAATAAAATAATATTTCAATATCTTCCTAAAGTGACCCTCCTCCTCTCTTATAAAAAGGAATATCCTCCCACATTTCCTCACACCACCATGAGCCTTATATCTCAACCAAAAACTGACCAATTCTCCTATAAACATTCTTAGTTAACTTATGGAGGTCTTGTTTTTCCAAAAAGTTAGTCCTTAGTGTCCATAAGAGGAGATCCAATGAAAGTCCAACGAAGAATAGGTAATTGCTTTACCAATTCAATTCAATTTCTTTTCTTCTTATACTTCCTATTTCTATGTTGAATCCATAATAAAGTAATAAATATAGTATATTTTACATTATGAGATATTATTATAATTATGGTACAACCTTATACCTCATTTTATATATCTTACGAATAATAATACCACCATGCGTGCGTACGCACAACTTACTATCTCCACGCTGTGATGTAATTTTTTATTCAAAAATACTTTATTAGGATGGGTATAATTATGAGCATAATGGATTTAAATAATTAATATAACATGATAATTATTTTTTTATAATTAATATACCATCTAATTATATACTATTTAACCATCAAGAGAATGATGCCGTCACTCGTGTGTACGTACAATCTACCATCTCCACAACACAGTGAGATTCGTTATCCATGTTAATGATTAAAGAATGATTATAAAATTTATATGATGAGTGAAAATAATAATTATGAACATAATTTAATGAATAAAAAACATACCATGAATAAAAACATGACTTACAAGGCAAAATAGGAACGGGAAAATGATGTAGTTAATATCCGAAATAACGATAATGTTGAAATACTATTAACAAAATGATATAATAGGATCATATATGATATCATAAATATGGATATGGTACTGTTATAATTTAATAAAATTATTTAACCATTATATAGGAGGTAACTACACCATCAACTAATGAAATGTACAAGATATGATATAATTTTTCAATCTCATTTTTATCCAAGGTTGTTTATACGTAAGTATTTACTAGGGATGTATTTATCATCCACATCCATGTTTTCTTAAAATGATTTTCATAAAATGTTTACTATTCTTATATTTATGTTTAAAGTTATGTTTACCCATTTTTTACTTTTACTATACAGTATGTAAGGAATATTTATTTAATTTACCATACAAGGCACTTTTTTAATTTTCCGAAAAAAGTACAAGGGAAATGTGTTTTTAACTTATATGGCATGAATGGATTTTTACGGTTTCATGAAACCTTATTTAAATGAAGCTTCCTATTCAATATTTAAATTTTATTTTCAAATAAATTATTTTCTTTTAAAATTTCATGGAATTTTTAGAAAACAAAATGTTTTGGAAGAAAAAGGATAATTTTCTCAAGAATTAAGTTCAAGTATTTTATCAAAATTATTTTCCATCTATGGTGACACTGTTTAAATAGGGTTATGTTTCTATCCCTATTATTACTTTTATTTGATTTTTTAATGATGGAATTATTTTTATGAAGTCCATTTATTTTAATATGGTGATTAAGAATCCCATTTTATTTTATGCGTTATGCTATGATGAATGATTTATGTTTTTATGGAACATGTAAGAATGATTTCATTATGAGATGGGTGGGACATATATCTCCCTCTAATGAATTGGGTAAAGATTTATATATCATGATATATACATGAATGGAATGGAATGTAAATCTAGTTAAGTAATACAGGACCAAAATAACATGTAATTCTGGTTCAGTAATACATGGATGGAACGACAAGTAAACCCAGTTCGGTAATGGACTTTGTCTACTATAATGGTCATGAAAACAATGCCTTGGATACTATGGAAATAATATTATGTTCTAATTTACTTTCCACAATTCCATGTTTTATTCCAATGATATTTTATCATGGTTAATTTTTCTTTATGATCTATGCCTTACAAACTGCCAAGATTTATTTCACAACTCATGATTTTGATGTTTAAACATTATGTTCATGTTTTTACATTAAAATATTTATGGATTGTTTTATGTTCTCTCGTATGTTAAGATAAATATGTTTGAACAAAGATATGTTGGATTTGAATAACTAAATAGGATGATTCTAGTTTCTTGGGAACTAATTATGGTGTTGTTGAAAAGAGAGTTATGATATCATGTATGAAGTATAAAACGTTTTGGGACTTAAGGAATATATCAAATAAGTTTTGGAATAAGGAAACATGCATGTTTTCAATAAGGATATATGGTAATTTAGGTTACTACCTTGACTGAAGATAATTCACGATGAAGTCATTCAAATGTTTTAAATGTGACCAACAATATATATCTTATGATATATGGGGGATAAATGATGGTATTCAAATGCTTGTTATATGAACTTTCTTGTAATTGTTTTTTTGTACTGTGAGATTGTTCAGAAGTATTTTGGATAAGCCTAAAGGTTGGAATAGATTAAGTTGGTCATCAAATAGTATGTTTTAAGGATAATTTTTTATATTATTTTTGGAATGTTATAATAGTATCATTTTAGAAAAAGGACAACCTGTAGGATGGGTGACAACCAGCCGTGTTAGACAAGGCTGTGGGAATCGAACCAAAAAAAAAAGTGTGACGAGCCTTTGTCACCTAAAAATAGCCTACAGGAAGTCCCTAGTTAGTATATATTTGTTTTATTTTATTTAAGAGGTATGATAGATTAAGTATATGTCCATTTTGGGAACCATATATGATTAATGTCACCATAGATGGACTTATGTATATTTGATAACTTGTACTAACCTTTTTGTGGTAAAGATAGATGAAATGAACTATAATTAAATTTATGGATCTCATGATCTATGAAAACTTTAGGAATGACAAATTCAACTTTATTTCTTTGAATAAGAGATGAAGCGGAAGTTGTTCAAGGTAAGACTAATGAATAGTTTGTACTGAAATCAAGTAAGTATTTCTTCCAATGTTCTTAAACTTTAGAAAAAGTATCTTGAAACCCAAAATTTTCTCCTAGTTCCTTATTATACGATGAATCATATGTTCCCTTAAATCATCGCAGATTTATTCCTTTTGGGTAGTTAACTTCCTCCAAACCTTCTTCTCAATCATTATCCATCAAAACTTGATGGTTAGATTTATCTTCCATATCCATGTTTTCACTTACCACCTATGTTCTCCTATGTGGAAAACTAGTGATGAGTTAATTTGCGTATCCTTTATGTTTCTAACATTACTTTTAAAATGAAGTTTTAGTATCCCTTTTTACGATGTGGGTTTCCATAAAGAAAACCATTTATAACCCCGATGAATTTCGAGAGCAAAATTTATTTTAAGGGGGGTAGAATGTAATACCCTGATATTTTATGAGATAGATTATTTTAATTTATTTGATGTCTTTTGTTGTATGCTACACCAAGATTATCTTGTTCTATACTTAACATCGTATTATCTTACAGTACACACAATAGTATTCTTAGCTTGTATTGCACATAATTTCAAGTTCTTTTGATAGAATTTATTTCACGCAATACTGAGTATAGATTTTTTTCAATGTATAAATGAACTAAGTTTGGATTATATCACACAAAACACCAAAGGAATATTTCACTACAAATAACACTAACTTCTCTTGCGTTACATGTAAGAGCGACCTTCCTTGACAGATTGGGTAGTACGTGATACCGAGTTTCAAAAAAAAACAATATATTATAAAAATATTATTATTTAATGGGATATAAACTAGATATTATGAATATTATTAACCCCATTTTTAATTTTATATAACATTATAATTCATCTTTCACATTTTCTAGAACATGGTATGAGATCAAAATCAAGTTTTCAAATAAAAGAAGTTTTTTTCAAAAAAAAATGCAGTTTTAACACCTTTTGATGGCGCACCCATTTTAAATTTAGTTTTTGAAACTTTTATAAGTTAAATTTGACAAAATAATCTTATTATTTTGAATAAGTATATAAAAATTTACTTTTTTTTTTGAATTTTTGGATTTTTTTAGATAAAATTCAAATTTTACTGAATAATGAAAAATACAATATTTTAATTCAAAACTTCATTTTCATCTAATTTATTTATATAGTTATATTATCTTTTTAATTGTTTTTAAAGTTTAATTGGATTATATTTTTATCATTTAAACCAATCTTGGAAATTGGAAGTAATTTCACTTTTAAATTGGACATAAACACATGTTAATATTTTGATAGTTATTACTTCTTAAAAACTGACTTTTTGGTTTTGACAATGGGAATTCATTTTAATTTAATTAATGAAAATTCTATGTTTTGAATTTGGAAAAATGGATTCCATATTTGGAAGAAGATGTTTCAAATTTTTTAAATAGGTACCTTTTCTTTTTGGACATTATGAATAATAACTTTAGTAATTATTTTATTTACCATGGTTAAAGGGCAAATATGGTAAATAGGGGTAAAAAATAATATTATAATAATAATAAACTACCCTAAAACATGTCATAATCCTATTGGATGAGATATTTCCAACCATTGGAATCTTGGGGTCAATTTTGGGACCCTATGGAACCACTTGGATGTGGAAATGTTATTTTATAAGAATTAATTTAAAGTAAAGAGAATTATGACATAAACTTGTATCTTCTTAATAAAACAATTTTAATATAGGGTTATAGATAAGTTAAATTTGACAATAAAGTTTAATCATAAATATAAAAATATTTCATATATCATGTTATTTTATTTATAAATTTTAGACACCAAATAAATAAATTTATTTATAACGCAATGATAATGTAATGATTACCTTATTAATTAATTATTTAAATAAATGAGATTATAAATATTATAATAAATTTATTTTGAACATTTTTATTCCATATAAGAATTTTATTGGTGATTATGAATTTTTATATTTTAATTAATGAAGTTTTTTTGTGATAATCAATTTGTTATGGTTTTTTAAAATGTCATGATATGAATAGTATAAAAATTTACATAAATGAGTTTAAAAAAAAAATACTATTTTATTAAATGATATAAATAGTCCAAAAAATCTAAGATTCATAAAAATGAATTAGATAATGTTGTAAATATCATTAATTAACCACTTTAGGTTCGAATGGAATTTTATTGTAACTATTTTAACTATATAGTATGAATATATAAGAGGACATGGTAAGAGTTAAATTAGTTTACTAAGGGTTAAAGCTAAAATATATGGTTAAATTGGAGACCCAAACTTGTTTAAAACCTATTGGTTGTGAGGATTATGAACAATACTCATCTTATATTCTAATTAATTGAGTGTTGGAACTTTTTATACCAAAAATCATTTTAGAATAAAATAATATTTCAATATCTTTCTAAGGTGCCCCTCCTCCTCTCTTATAAAAAGGAATTTCCTCCCAAATTTCCTCACACCACAACGATACTTATATCTTGAACAAACACAACCAAATTATCCTATAAAAATTCTTAGTTAACATCTGGAGATCTTGGAATTCCAAAAATTCCATCCCTAGTGTCCCTAAGAAGAGATCCAAATGAAGTCCAACGGAGAAGAGGTAATTGTTTTACCAATTCAATTCAATTTCTTTTCTTCTTCTGCTTCCTATTTCTATGTCAACTCCATAATTAAATAATAAATCAAGTATACTATACATTATTAGATGTTATTATAATTATTTAACAACCTTATACCTCATTTTATCCATCCTATGAATAACAATACCACCATGCGTGCATATGTACAACTTACCGTCTCCCCGTTGTGTTGTAATTTGTTATTCAAAAATACTTTATTCGGATGGATATAATGATGATTATAATGGATTTAAATAATTAATATAACATGATGATGATTATTTATAATTAATATACCATCCAATTACATACCATTTAACCATCAAGAGAATGATACCATCAATCATGCGTACATACGGCATACCGTCACCACGATGCAGTGAGATTCATTATTCACATTAAAAATTCAAGAATGATTATAAAATTTAAATTATGTGTGAAAATAATAATAATAAACATAATTCCATGAATAAAATAAATCCTATTCATTAAAAAACATGACTTAAACGATAAAATAGAAATGGGAAAATGAAGTAGTTAACACACGAAATAATAGTAATGTTGAAATACTATTAAAATAATTTTATAATAGGATCATATATGATATCATAAATATAGATATGGTCCTGGTATAATTTAATAACATGATTTAACCATTATATAGAAGGTTACCACACCCTCTAATAATGAAAATTACAAGATAAGGGATAATTTTCCAATCTCCTTTTTATCCAAGGTTGTTTATGTGTAAGTATTTACTAGGGATGTATTTATCATCCATCTACATGTTTTCTTAAAATGTTTTCATAAAATGTTTAATATTCTTCTATTAATGTTTAAAGTTATTTTTACCCATTTTTGACTTTTACTATATGGCATGTAAGGGATATTTATTTTATTTACCATATGAAATACTTTTTGAATTTTCTGACAAAAGTACGAGGGAAATGTTTTTTTAACTTATATAGAATAAATGGATTTTCATAGTTTCATGACACCTTATTTCTATGAATCTTCTTATATAATATTTCAAGTTTATTTTCAACTAAATTCTTTTATTTTAAAATTTTATGGAATTTTGAGAAAACAAAATGTTTTTGAAGAAACAAACATATTTTTCTCCAGAATTAACTTCCAGTGTTTTATCAAAATTATTTTCTATCTATGTTGATTGTCATTAAATAGGGTTCTGTTTCTATCCCTATTATTACATTTATTTGATTGTGTTTATGGTGGAATTATTTTTATAAAGTCCATTTATCTTATATGATTTTTAAGAATCCCATTTTATTTCATGGGTTATGCTATGACGAATGATTTATGTTTTTGTGGAACATGTAAGAATGATTTCATTATAAGATGGGTGAGACCTATATCTACCTCCAACGCATAGGGAAAAGATTTATATCTCATGAGATATAAATGACTGTAAAAAAAGTAAATTCGGTTCAGTAATACAAGGACATAACAATATGTAAATCTGATTCATTAATACATGGCTGTAACGACAAGTAAACCCAGTTCAGTAATGAGATTCATACACTATGATGGTCATGGCAGCAATGCCTTGGCTACCATGGAAATCATATTATGTGCTTATTTATTTTCCACAATTCCATGTTTTATACCAATTCTATTTTATCATGGTCAATGTTCCATTATGATCTATGCCTTACAAATTTCCATGATTTATTTCATGACTCATGATTTTGATGTTTAAACACTAAGTTCATGTTTTTACATTCAAATGTTTATGGTTTGTTTTTATGTTCTCTATGTTTACCCTTACTGAGCATTTGAGCTCACACTTATTATGTTTTCTTTTCAACAGTATATAAATAAAGGTTTTAGGTAGGATAAAAAAGAGGAATCTCTTTATGGGAGATGTTGAAGATCATTCACCACGATTAGAAGATTATGTTCCATGTTTCCAAAGACACTAAACTAATACTGTCTTTGGGCATCTGTTTATGTCATGTATTATGTTTTCTGAAAAAGTAATGTAATTTCCATGTACGTCAAGCTTGGGTCTCTATATAGGTTGTGGAATTGTTTCAAAATACACTCCTCATGGAAATACATAATTGAATAGTGTATCTAAGAAAATGAATCATTCCCGATTTAACATGGTTCAATCAATGATGAGTTAGTATGATCTTAATATTTCATTATGGGGGTATACTATGAAAATAGTTTCATTTATAATTAAATATTTTTTATATAATGTGGTTATAAAGACAATATATGATATATTCACTTTTTAATTTCCCAAAATATATTTTATTAATATTTGGGGTTGTGAATCTTTCATATGAAAATTGGTTTTAATAAACATAACTGTAAATTAGTGAAATTATTATTTATTTTCTATCTCAAGGAAGATATGGGATATTATTTCTATAGTATAATATAATAGAAAGTGTTTGAGGATGAAACTACTATATTCCTTGAGAATTAATATATTAATTGAAGAGCTAGTGTGATGAAAGTCGAACATTGATAGGTTAAGGGCCAACAAAAATGAAGTTCTCATGATATGGAAGTTGAGTTAGTTCCATTAATATTTTTAGAAGGATAACCAACTCATGTTACAAAATAAACTCATTGATCTATTAGGATTCATCAGGAGCCTAAAATATAATATTTTTTTTAGAAAACTATGATGAAGTAATGTTCATAGATGATAAACCAAATACCTATTGTGAGTACATTGAGAGTTATAATTCTAATAAATGGTTCAAATCCATAGAATCTAAAATGGACTCCATGTACATAAACCAAGTTTGTAACTTGGTGGATTCACATGAACAGGTGATACCCATAGGGTTTAAGTGGGGCTTTCAATAAAATAATAATATGGATAGTAGGATATCTGCCTATAAATAACACTTGGTGAAAAATGTTGCAAAAAATTAATGGTATTGACTATGAAGAAACATTTTCATCTGTTATGATGATAAATTCTGTAGAATTATTTATTATAATGAACTATATCTCATATACATATCATTACATTATCTTTATCATAAAAATCTATATAATACCTAAAAAATTTGATAGTTCCAATATCTTTGGTAATTGGGTACATGATAAAAACAATAACAAAGTCTTTTTTCCCATCCCCATACTTTCTCCAAGACCTCACCTTACCCTTACTACATGGAATATCTTGGAGACATACATAAAAGAGAGGGTGATCCATAAGTATCTTTAAGGTTGTGAAAAGATAAAATTGGATAATATATCATGAGAGTCAATAATCAAAGAATAGAAGCAAAAAGTCCATGATTATAAAGCATCACTAAAAAACATGGCATAATAGTTAAATATCATAAGAACATGGTAGAAATAAGAGAGCTTAAAGTGTGGAAAAAACATAATAAATGTCATCATAATATATATATATACATATTTATAAATAAAACCAATATTATAGTTATCAAATAATGACAAAAAAATAGTATTTATCTAAACTAAATGAAGAATAAAACCCTGTATAAGTAATTTCTAATAATATACATATAAATAATAATATACCAAATAATATATTTATTAATATAAAAAATTTATAAATAATTTTTTTTACTGAATGGGGGTAGGCCCCATACCACCCTTCATAGACATTTTTTAAAAAATAACCTACAAATTTAATTTAAAAAAAACACATAAAAAACTATACCATGACTAGTTTTTGTGAATCAGTATAAGTACATACCATGAGTATTTGAAACCTACCAAAAATCATGTCTCTTATATATATTGAGTTGAAATCTATGTTACCATGAATGTAGAATACTTACCGAAAGCTAAAATACCTACCACAATTATTTTCTTATATCTACCGTAATGCAATGCATACACATACTATGAGTTTTTTATTGTTACCATAAGTATAATATTTATTTAAATGCATATTATTTTAAATAATTGAAAATTTATTTTATGTAATCACGTGCAATGGAATTGTCAGTATACCAACTGTGTGTGAACTGTACGTATACCAACAATAAGGACTAATGTCTGAAACTGTCAGTGGTTTATTTTCATTGTTTTGAAAAAATAATTTTTTTTACAGAATTAACTATTTATTCATTATTTTGATAAATTTATTAACTTCATGTTTATTAAATTAATTTTGATCATTTTATGTCCTTGAAAAATAAATATATAATATATTGTCTTTTTGTATATTGTTTAGTAGAAAAAAAATATTTGAAATATTTTCAAAAATTAAATAATTGCTTATTATTATTTCAAGCTCTGTTTTAACATTATATTAATTAATTATTTAACTACATGTTTCCTAAAGTTATTTTAACTATTTTATTATTATTTAAAATAAATGAATATTCTAACAAATTCTTTATAATTTTTTTAAATTAAAATTACATAAAAATTATTATAAAATTAATTATTTCCCTGTGTTTCTTTTTTACTCTATTTTTATTATTCTGAAGATATTTAATTACTTCATGTTCATGATATTTATGTTATCACTCTAATTACATGATTAATTATCTTTTTTCTAAAAAATATATTATAAATGTTTTTATGGGTTTCTTTGAGAAATATAAGAGCACATGAACTCACTAATAATGAGAGTGTTAATTCAAAATATAAGTAAGGGTAATATTATGTTTTATTATTATCTAACAAAACTTATTATTTTACTGGTAAAATAGTCACTCCTAATTTTTTTTCAAGATATTTGAATTAACTCTGGGAAATTTATATTTTGTAATTCTATCAATGAAATCATTATAAAACAATATGATGCAGTTCATTCATATAATCATCTTCGGTGAAATACACAACTGCTTCATGATATTTTATTGGGATATTTTATGAAAACCATTACATTCTATGTCCATGAATTGAATTTTAATTCACTATCCTCTACTACTTAAAATTATCAAGTTAATCGAACTTCATTTTTTTCCTCATTAAAAATTTAATCGTATAATTTTTTTCTTATTTCTTCAGGTAATATTTACTTTTTATATTTGTAATATGTTTGGGTATGGTAAATTATTTTATTAATTAGAAGTAGTTCTATTTGTATATTAGTTATTAAAAAATCTAAAATTATGTCTAGGTTATGAATCCCAAATAGAATTCAAGACACATACTAGGTTAAAACTTCTTTAAAAAGTTTAGGTCATGCCTTTGGGAATTTATAAAAGGAATAGACTATAATACACTCTCACAACTC
This sequence comes from Viscum album, assembly GCA_963277665.1. NCBI lineage: Eukaryota > Viridiplantae > Streptophyta > Magnoliopsida > Santalales > Viscaceae > Viscum > Viscum album. Next base: position 2,106,131,519 of record OY728122.1, on the reverse strand, counting down.
TAAAAGTGAGTTTCTTAGTGGGTACCAATCTTATCATGGAGTAGATATATATATGAGTTTATTGGGATAATGGTGATCTGATCCACTATAAAATCTATTTGTTCTTTTCTTTTATTTATTTTTCATTGCTCATCTTGATCATAATGCTTAAAGATATTTATTTAATTAAAAACTATGAATGGTTTTGTAATTAAAATTTTAAATGAATATTCAACCATCCTCTAGTATTTTTTTCCCTCAAGTATGATCTAATAGATATGAATAATATAGTGGGAGATAGTATGGATCTATTTTTAACAAGTTGATTATGTATCCATGTTTCCCAAGTCAATAGGAATATATGATAATAACATGGATCATAATGCGATGTAATGAATTTTCATCGAATATGATGTGATATTTATGTATGAAAATAATCAGTCAAAATAATAAATATTATTTATTCAGGGATAAAATATAAATGGGGAGATATGAAACTAATGGGTTACCACATCACTCACCATTAAAATAACCAACACCCACCTCAAACAAAACTTGATATTGACCATACTCTAATAATAAATAACAAGAATCAATAAGACTAAAATATCTTATCAATACACAAAATTATTATTTCCTAGTAGAGGACCCCCTACATCATAATGGAAAACTATATTATTACCTAAAAAATCACTATCATCATCATTATTAATATTTATATGCAATGTTTTATGATACTCCAATACTATCCATGAATCTACAGGCACCAAAATAACATCACCATGAGGAATCCAACTCAGTTAGTCATCTAATATCTTCTTTTTATTCCGTTTATAAGATATCAGGAACTCATAATCATTTATGAACTCCATAAATTGTCATTATTTGATATTCAAATTGTAATGACCAAAATATTTTGTATGATATAATTATGTCGTCACATGTTCAATATATCAAAATTATTACCACCTCAAGATCATGGGTTATATAGTTACATCCTTGAGATCACACATATCTTGACACTAATCTTACCAAATAGTATCCTGATCTATCAGGTTTAACAATATCCAAGGGGCTATTTCCTATGAAAAATCAAACATGAACATCTTATAATAGATAAAAAGAATAAGAAAACTATGAAATTAATTTTTTTTATCAAACAAAAATTCAGAAAACTCAAATATTATAAAATATATATCTTCTTATATGGAGTCACAATATGTTTAAGAAAATAAAAATCTTGCATTTAAAACATGTAATTAGACATCTTCCCATAGATTGGATGATTTCAATTAATTTCAAAAAAATTTCTTAGTTTCTCAATAGGTAAAAACTATTAACATCTAAGACATGAGAATTTAATTGAAGAAAATTTCAGAAAAATGATCTAGGAGTTTATAGAACACGGAGTTCATCAATTTCAGGAAGAACAATGGGGGAATTCATGGCCCAAAAATTAAGTAACATGAACATTTACAAAAGGAATTTGTTGTGATTTTTTTCTCTTTCACACACATCTAATAACACCTAGATCACATATTGACCATAAATAACTAACATCACCCTTTTCAATAACCTTATAAAAAATCAATCTAATGGAGGATATTTTAGTTCTTTGCAATCAGTTGATTAAACCACTATTGATTAGTGCGTAGTCATAGGCTACCATATATCTTCTAAGAAATATTCTACATAGTAAGAGTAAGGTGAGGTCTAGGAGAAAGTATGGGGATGTGAATAAGATACTTTGTAATTGTTTTTATCAGAAATTAATGATTTACATATTATTATTTCATGCTCTCTTTTAGAATTATATTAATTAATTTTTTATTTGCACATTTTATTAATATTATTTTAACTATTTTATTATTTTGAAAATAAATGAATATTATAATGAATTTGGTACAATTTTTTTAAATTAACATTAAATAGAAATTATTATAAAATTAATAACAGATCACTCGATCACCCCAATGAATCAAAATTTGCTGGATAAATCCTTATAAAATAGATCAAAAATTTGAATTTAAAACTCTCTCAAATAATAGGGACCATCTTATAAGATGACATAAAAATTGAAGTAACACAAGGATATATAGCTATCTTGAATGTTATATCACATTGAGGGTGTAGGGTCACAACCTCTATAGGAAAAAAATCAATGTACCCCTCCATAATTCATAGAAAAGATACTTCTTGAACTTCCAAAACAATAAAGATCAACTCTACCAACTAAAAAGACTGAAATTCCACATTTTTACCACTAATATGATGTTTCTTACCACCAATGAACAAAACATTATCTCATTCCATATCATATTATAAAACTATCCTCTCGAAGAAATCAAGAACAACCTTCTCTAGATATAAAAAATCTATGGAATAAATGACATAGTATGTATAATTTACTAAGAAAAGGAAATATAAAATCACATATAGTTTCCATATAATTTATTCATACCCTTGAAACACTTCATACATGGTACATTGAACTCTTTGTAGTATATTTAACAGAAATGGCGCTAAATATATATCCTCATTGATTCCTTGATCTTGGTAAAAAGTAGATACAACGAAGGAGTTGAAATATCATGAATCAAACAAAAAAAAACTCTAGTGTAGGAGATACAAAAATGGTACCTTCAATGATATTTGGGTCAACTAGTATTGAAAAGTATTTAGAATGCATCTTACCATATGATAATTCTATAACCCACTAACCCTAGTGAAAACCACAGTTTTGTCCATGGTTTACCACATGCCATTGTGATGTAGAACTTATTGGATCTATCCTCCTCCACCTTCATATCCTCCACAAAATATAGGGAACATATTCTAATGTGAACTTATAGAAAACTGTTGTAATGGTAACATAGAATGGTGACTACCAATTCCACATTAACCACTATAGAAGGATATAAAATCAAACAATTGATGACCATGAAAACTAATGATAATCCCAAAACTATAAAACTCCTAGTATAGGTCCACAAATTTGGAATATTATAGGAATAAAAAGAAGAGATAAGACAGATACTAACAATTAAACAAATCATGAACTATTCAGTAAACCATAAACCTTTATCCACACACATCCCATTAGGAATTTGTTTCTCCATCATGTTATGAATTAGAAAATGTCTCCAAATTTTCCAATACAATAAAACTATTAGGTTTTGTAATTTTAATATTACACATATTTTTTTTTTAAAATGATATAATTATATTAATGAACCAATCAACACAAGAAACCTCTTTATTACCTCCACCTTGTCCAATGAATTTAAATACATCCAAAATTTAAATGGATTAAACTGCTGTTATATATCCACATTCAAATCCTCATCAAAATGTAACTCAATTGACTTTTTTTAAGGACTAATTATTGAATCATAATGAATAAGTTCCTTAAACTAAATTCCAAGTTCCCTCACACATGATATACTTTTCCAGAGAGAAATAAACTTCTAAAACTAAATATCCATCATTTTTATTGAAATAAACTTAACTTAAATCCATTCAAATATATTATTTTATGATAATTCAATATATTAACAATTATTTAGGAACAAGATCCATTAATGATGAGAATCTCCATAGAATAGGGTTATGGCCAATGGAATGTAATGTAATTTCCTAAAAAAATAAAAATGAAAGGAATATTTATATACTATAACCATATCTAAGTCACTAGGTTAGAAATTTAACCACTATAATTTGAGAAAATATGATTTTAAACTCATGTTGTTTATTTCTCTATGAATTATCATTATACACATAAACCATTTGATGATCAATTGGCATGTTATTGCACGTCATCATCTTGAACCTCATGAGGATGCCAACAATAACCCATTTCATCAAGAACAATATTTAATACCAATCCATATAATATTTAATATAATAATACTATTCATACTATTTCATTTTATTTTCCTAACATCTTCCAAAATAATACATATGATCAATGAATAATGATATTTGAACCCCACCAATGTCTTTACTCTAAAATTAACATCATATCAACTAGTACATTATCAAAACATAAGGTTATTGTGTTGGATCATAGGGGGTACTAATAAAATAGGTAATATAATGTAACCCTTTTCATGTATCCCATATTGAGTTTCACTGAACATTTTCCATATAAAACCCTTTTTAATCACCTTATTTTAACTCTAAACTGTATCCTATCTTTCATTGAAAATATTTGATACAAATATATCATGATATCCCTCCACTGAAATGCCAAAATTCCTTTAATTTAAAAATATTATGACCCTCAAAACTTATTTCCAATAGGTAATGGTTAATATAATACCAAATATAGTATAAAAACAAACATATGGAATGTAATATGTGAGAACACATTGTATCAAGAAAACACTACATCCCAAACATATTTCACAATGAAAACTCTAAAAGTCCTTTAGTTTTAAATATTCATAAAAATTAAAATTTTAAATTTATATGATATGTATATATATATTATATAAGAATATAATATTGTGAATAATCATTTCAAAATTATCTTATTGTGATTTTAAGGATTTCTCTCAATTTATTAAGTGAATATTTGGAAATATAGTTTTCACTAGAATCATAACATTAATGATTTTATCAATAAGTGTAAACTAAAAACATTGAAAAAATAATTATTAAAAATTTATTTAAGGATTATAATTATTTAATTAAAATTACTATGTTGACTTTTAAAAACAAATTTTTAATGTTTTGGAAGCATAAATAATATTTTATTTTAAGAACTATTTTTGTTATCATTTATTAAAAAATAGTTTCCACACTTGTAAAATTAAATAAAAAATATTTCTTATTTAATATTTTTATTTAAAAAAAAGGGTAATTTCATTTTTATGGAAAAAATATGATAACTAGGATTATAGTTAATTATCATGATAATAGTAGAATTATTATATTCAATGAATTTCTTTTTAACATTGATTAATTTTTATCTAAAAATATAAATTAATTAAACATAAAAAATTAATTTAAGAAAACTTAAACAAAAAAATAAATATACTAACACTCATTGAATTAGTAATTAGTAATAAATAAGAATTAGAATACTTAATGGTAAAAATAAAGTTTTTCTATATTTTTTTCAATATATTAATTGATTAAATTTAGAAGATAGTTTTCTATTATTTTTAAATTTATTTATATTATTTAGAGATTAAATTTATGATTATAAACATCATAATTTTTTAAGGATCACAAACCTTATTTTTTTAAATAAAATAAAAATTAAGTGGGTAAAAACTAGTCACCATGGTGAAACCAAAAAAGTAAAATTTAAAAAACATGTGGTATAATTGTAATAAAATGTTTAAAATATATATGAAAATGAATGGTATATGTTTTTTAACTTAAATCACCCCAAAAATCATCATTACCCACTTTTGGATATGTAGACCCTTGAATAGTGTCATTACATTATTAGAAAGTGATATGTAGTTTCAAAAATTATTTTTTATTGACTTATAAAAATTGATATTTTCCACCACATTATTTGAAAATATGTAAAGTATTATCTCTTAAAAAATATTTCAATGAACCTATATAAATTTATCCCCACTTTCTCAAGGATTTGGTATTTATAAAAAACCAATCTATGGAGGCTTAAGGTGTTACGAAATGGAGAACATCCAAAGAGAGAGGAAATATTCTCAACCAAGATCTCTGATTTATTTTCTTCATCAACCACCTCATCCATTTTTTATCTATGAATGTATGATGACCTAAATATTAATAATATTCTAAAATACTGTTACAATAATGGAATATAACTTTTTTTATATATCTACCAAGAATTCAAAAATAGAAAAACCGATTCTATTACGTGTGGACTGCCACATGAATAAGTGACATGATCTATTTTTCATAGCCACCTTACAAGGATATTAAATAGAGGTATTTAGTAAATAAATGTGATACTTAAAAAATTATTAAAATTTTGAAAATATTAATTAATTCCTACCTACTTTTTGTTCCATGTAATGGAACGTGTCACTCGTATGTATATATGAATATATTCATTAAAAAATAGTGTATTTGTTATTCTAGTATTTTATTATGCATCAAAAACCATTATAAAGTGATCCACCAACATAATACTATTAAAATAATATAATTATTCATTTATAATAATTATATTATGCCAAATCAATATCTTTCATAACCATAGTCACCCATATATTATAGAGTATTTTTGTTTCTATCGGTTTAACCACTAATGGGAATAATATAATAAATTTATAGCATTGATTACTATGAAAGCATAACTAATGAAATTAATATACATTAATAATAAAATATGGTTTAGTTTATGGTTTAAGATTTATTATATAAATATTTAATTTATTATTATTATACAAACCTTTTTATCAAATTTATCAAAATTAGATAGTCATAAATATCACTGTTATGCATCATGACTAAAAGTATTATAGGGTGAACAAAAAAATTTATTGATTGTTACAAAAGATCTATTATATTACATATACTAAAAATTTAACAATGAACATTAAATCTATATTCAATTATGAAAATCTCCATTACAAAATGAGTACTAAATAAATAATTGAAGATAATAACATCTGATGATGAAAATAAAATATAAGTAATTAATATATCTGAATAGATGGTTATAAATGAAGTTTATAAATGGTTTTAGGTATGAATAGGTTTCTAAAATAGGTTATTGATATACTTATTTTTTCTATAAATTATGTTAAATCTATTTCAACTACTTGAAAGTAAAAGTATGGGACTTTTTATCTAAAATTCATTTTCCTTGAGACATGTTTTGCATTGTGCACTTAATTTTAATAATATAGTGTATATAATAGAAAAATAATTTTTCACATCATTAATTATCTCTAATTCATGTCATTGTAGATTCAATTACATGCTATTTATTTCCAATGGTTTGTTATTTAAATTTTACTTAAATCTATCATAATGTCCAAAAATCTGAAATTTTGGAAAGTAAAGTATGTAATTGGTTTTTGTAGAAACTAGAACCCTATACTGATACAAGAAAGTAGATACAGTTTTGGAACATTTAAACATAGGTTTTATCACAAAAAAAATGATCTCGTTTACTATTAAATCAATCTTCACATAGAACATGATGAGTAGTCTTAAGATAGAACACCTGTATAGACACACTTAAGGGATATGGTTTTGAAAATTCACATTCTAATTAAAAACATTTTTGAATTATTTTTATACCACCTATCTTATCTCATACAATTGAATATAACTAAAATCCATTAATAACTTCTATTGATAACCAATCCCTTTTAAATTACATAGCATACCACATTATCATTTTTTCTTTGATAATGTTACTTTATATTACATTGAGAATACCCCTTAGTATCTATGTTTATTTTGGAATATTCTACTTGGTAGAAACAACATTTCATTGAATGGGTAAGTATTTATTTTCTACATTTCCATTATTTTGATAGCCATTATTTTATTTATCCATGATAGTGTGAGAGGTTCTATATAGAATGTTATAAAATGTATTATTAACATAGAAAATTAATAAATTAGAATTAATTTGAAATGTTTGGGGATCAGTCTAGATATCTCGTAGATTCATAGGGCTCATGAGACAAAATAACTAGGTTATTAACATATGTCTTACCTATTTATGAATGATATCACAGAACAAGGCCTTGGATGTATATATATATGGTATGTAATTATGAATTCCATTAGTACACAATCTATAATTATTTCACATGTTTTTTATTTATTGTCATAGATATTATTTTCCCTCTATTTCATTTCACAATTTCATTATTTTAGTTATTTTTTCTATCATACTAATTATTCCATTCGAAATATATGATATATTATATTGTACAATACTCCTTATTGAGAATATGATGTCACCATTATTTTTTTCTATTTACCCAGGAAACCTAAAAGAGAACTATTTGTAATTTTTATTGATATGCTAAAAGGGAAAATAATGTTCCTAAATAGTTTTTATGTTTTACAATATAATTTTGAGTGTAATTTCGTTATATATATATATTTACTTAAATGGATACTAATATATTAGATCATGCAAGAAATATTTTATTCTATATCGATAAAATAATATTAATTTTGGATCTGGGATTTTGGATTCTGGGTTATTAAATTTGGTATTAGAGGAAATTTAGTAGAAATATTAGGGACTAGAAGTAGAGAAAAACTTATCATATAAAAATTGTTCTGAAAAAATCATATGATTTTAAGGATCATTCCTTGAAATATGTAATATAAATTTTATTTTACAATTTAATATTATGAAGTAATTGAATGTATACCATTATTTAGAAATGTTTACTTGAAAAACAAATAATGAATTTATCAACACTCATATCCAATATAGGGATGTTCCTCTTCAGTAAGTCAAATAGGTTTGTGTTTGAGAATATCATATCATAATTATATTATTGACTATGTACCATTTAAATAAAATTATCATTTCCCATATAGAAAAAAACATTAATCCACAACATGGTGGAAAATTCTTTTGAAAAATGATTCCTTCAGTCAATGTAATGAATAATCTATTAGTATATCGAAAATGGATCAAGTCCCTTGAAAATAAATTTCAATATGTCAGTTGTTGTGAAAAGGAAAAATTCATCAAGGTGGTATATAATTTAAAGGTATATGTTGATAAATGGTGGTCACTAATTTAGAACACAAAAGAGGATATATATAATGTGTTCATGGAATGAAGAAATTTTATAGAGATATAATATGAAAAATAATTTACTCAATAGTAAAGTGATGAAATCGGAAAAAATTACTCACTCAAATATAAGTAACAGGAAAATATTGTTGGGTATAATGATAAATTTTCATGTATAGCTAGATATGCAGTGGATTATGTAGTCAGACTGGAATGAAAGATTTATCATTTCATTGATTGGACAAAGATGATCCATTGAGAGGAATTAATGTCTTCAAAATTTTTATCATATGCAGATATATTCTCAAAATTCTATTAAGATGGAAAAATATTTCTTTAAAATATATGTCTTTTTTGAAATATGGAGTGTAATAGATTGCTAGATCATCATGGATGGAGAAGTGAGGAAAAATGGATGAAATGAAGGTCGGAATTTCTCACATGTAATAACTGTGGAATGAAACACCCATGGACTTTCTTAAAGGGAATATGAGTTTATTTAATGTTTAGAGAAATAGTCTATTAATATCTTGAATGAAAAAGTAAACCCATATAAGTTTTATGCTTAATGATTTAATTGAATGTAAATATGTCACTAAATAAACTGATTTCCCAAAAGTTAAGGGAATATACCTCATAAATGGAAGATGTTGATTAATCTTGTTTATGTTATTAAAACAGGTGAATTTGAAATACTAAATGACGTATTAGTCATTAAATTGATCATAAACACAATGTTTTCTTATGATATATTTGATTCTAGACTATAAACTACTTTATATCAATCATATTTATAAAGAACATTGATCCATCCCCTAATAATATGTGAAAAAAGTTGTTGACACACTTAACAAGAATAAATATTCAATAAGGGTTTACTAAGAAGTATCTATTAAGATTCATAGGTATAAATTGGTAGAAAAATTTATTTTTTAATCCATATTTTTTTATGACACAATTATTTTCATGGATTGGATCTTATTTTATAAATCAAGTTTTTTTTATAGAAGGATATTACTATTTATGAAGGGGAAATTCCTTATTTTGAATGGAGATACATCATCTCTCGAGTCCTTTCTAGACCCAACTCTAGTAGATCATATTAATGAAATTATGGAATAAGATGAGGATAAAATATTTTCTATAGATGGGAATTAAATATTAATGATAGAGGATATACCAATTGTATATAAATTCATTGATTTATTTCTACAGTAATTACATCATCATCCACCAAAGTGTGGTGATTTATTTTTTCATTGAAATCATTCTTGACGCAAGACCCATATCTAAAACTACCTATATAGTGCAAGTAGTGGTGTTGGATCAATTAAATAAATAACTATAGGAGTTGTGTAATAATAAATTTATTCAACCTATGGTTTTACCTTGGGTATCTTTTATTTTATTTGTGAAAAAGAAAGATGGGTATTTTATTTTATACATCTATTATTGGGAAATCGATTCTATTATCATAAATAAAATTATAATTAAAAAATTGAAAATTAATTTGATAAACTAGAAGGAAATTTACATTTTCTAAAGACTTATCATTTCTTTAGTTATCATAATTTAGTGTAGAATATGGTGGATACACTTAAGAAAACATTTTATATGAGGTATGACCATTATGATTTCATGTTAATTACCTTCAGATTGACTAATACACATTCTGTTTCTATAGATATGGTGAATATAGGATTTAATAATAACATGATTAATTTTTGTTGGTATACATTGATGATATCATGATATACTCTAATTTATTTGGAGATATTGATAATTATCTATGAATAATTATTGAGTCCCTTAGAGGAAATAAATTATCATGGAAATTTAGTAAGAGTGTGTTTTGGCTCTATGATGTCTCTTTTATTGTCCACAAAATCTCTATGCATGGAATATATATTAGTCCTTGAAAGAAAATATTAGTGAAGAAATTTCTTGAACATAAAAATATAATTGAGATATATAGTATCCTTGGTTTAGTATGTTACTATCTATGGATTGTTAAATATTTTGGGTGATTGGAAAACATATTAACCATAATGACATGTAATGGGATTAAATTCACACGGTCAAGTGAATGTGAAGAATGTTTTAAAGATATAAATTGGAGATTTATTAATTCATGAGTTTTGAATTTATCATTGAGAAGGTATTGATACACAATTTATAGTAATGAATTGAAAAAAGCACTAGATTATCTCCCTATGAATAATGATTGAGTTGTTTTTTATACATCAAGGAAATTGAAGATTGATGAAAAAAAATATTACCCACAAACATGAGAGGATATGATTAATATTTTCCTTGATGATATGGAAAAACAATATCTATCATGAAATATGTGATATATACATGGAAAACAAAAGTTTAATGTTAATTTTCCATCATAAAGGGCACACCATGTGTCAATGATGATGGTTGGAACTATTCAATGACTATAATTTCTTCATAAAATTCTACCTTGGGAAGGAAAACAAGGTAGACATTTTATTATGTAGAAGGGACCCTGGATATTTTACTTGGATAAGGATTAATGAGGATAATATATTCAGTGATCAAGTAGATAAGGATATGGTAATTTTTAATCAAGGAGATCCATCATTCATTTTATAGGAAATTGTTAAACCATATCTAATAAAAATTTATATAATTAACAGTAGGATGATTAGGATTTACAAAGGAAGATTAAAGTAGGGAATATAAGGAAATTGATATACGTTAACTATAATATAATTTTTAAATATTGGTAAGAGGATATCTATTCTATGTGTACCAGATTTGAATAAAGAAATACTATAATAAGAGTATATATAGGTCAACTTTCCCTATATATATTCATTGCACAAAACATGTATAGGGATTTAAGAGAACATTTCTAGTGAGATGGTATGCAGAATCAAAATTTGGTCCATATATCTAGATTCTTAATATTTAAGTAGGTAATGGATATAAGATAATATTATATGGGAGTAAGAAAACCTCCACCTATACCTATATGTTTGTGGGATAATACTACATTGGAATTTTTTATCAAACCTATGAAAGAACAATGTAAGAATGATGTTATATGGGTCATCATTGATCACCATACAAAGTCTCCACAATCCACAATAGTTTGAGAATTCCTTCCCCTTGATAAAATTTTAGGAATCTATATAAATAAAATCATTAAAATTCATATGTAACTTTATTCACTTTTATTTTATCATGGACCTCAATTCACAGACAAATTCTAGAAGATTCTTTAAATGGATCTAGAAAATGATGTAAATTTAAGAACCCATATCATTCCCAAATTATGGGTAGTATGAAATGAATTTTTATACATTATAAGAGATTCTAAGATCATGTTCCACTGAATTTTATGGATTATAAGAATAATATCCTCATTTAGTGGTATTTTCATACAAAAATATCTTCCATTTGAGCATATAGATAGCCCAATATAATGCATCATATGGGAAGAGATGTTATAATCAAAATTTTTGTTAAGAATTTGAATGAAGAAATATTCTAGGACTATTAAATATGGAGTATACAACTGTTCAAGTATGAACATTTTATAATCATATTAATATTACTCAAATAAAGAAAAATAACTATACTAATAATCAAAGGAAAAACAAGGAAATTCATTTTTGGGATTATGTATCCCTAAAGTTTTTTTTTATTTTTTGTATATGTATGATTTAGTAAAAATGTTATTTTAAGACAAAGAAACATTTTTTATTTTGAAATTTTAGAAATAAATAGTGTAATATCTTACCAAGTGGCCATAACACCCAACCTTTAAAAAGTATATAACATCTTCAAAGTTCTATTATTGAGGAAATTCATGTTAGGAATAATTATTGTAATTTCATCTAGGGTAATAGGAATGGAAACAAAATTTTCTTATACTGAGGATCCTTTTGTGATTCTTGACACTAAATATAATGTGTTACGATATCAGAAAACATGACTAGTGAAAGACCTTGGTAGAAATAAAAAACTAGATACGAGAAAATGGGAGCCTAAAGAATCTATGAGGAAGGAATTCCCACATTTTTAGTAGATACCATATATCCAAATTTCATGAAAACAATTACTTGGGTGGATTTAATACATAATACTTCACTATCACATTTAAACAATGCATCCTAAAACCATTACACATTGTGTACTATAAAGAGAATTTATTCATGATTATACTTAAAATTAAATTTCTAAAAATAAATGATTTTTATTTTATAAATTTATACCATATTTTTATTAATCTTGTCAAAACATTCTTAGAGTGTTTTTTATTTTATAGGAAATAATTGATTTTTAGTTGAATAGTGAGAAATACACTTTTTACTAGAATTGTAGAATTTATGATTTTTGAAAAAATTAATAATAACATAAAAATTATAGAACATTTCTCATGATAAAACGTATTTAATGAGAAAAATTATTCATTAAAAAATACCATGATGAAATTATAAAATCCATGTTTAATGTTTTTAAAAATTAAATTATATTTTACTCTAAAAACTATTTTTATTCTCTTATATTATTAATTACTTTCCATAACTTGTATAAAAAATATATAAAAATGTATTTCATATTTATAACAAAATTTTCATAATATTTAATAAGTAAACTTATATTTTTTGGAAGAAATAATATTACTAGTATTAAACCAAAATATCATGATAATATTAAAACTATTATATCGAATGAATTATTATATTAACATTGTATAAATTTTATCTAGTAACACAAATTTATCAATTTATAATAATCTGTATATTATAATTTTTAAACCTATAAATTAATATATTAAAATTTATTCAATTAGTAATCAGTAATAAATAAAATTATGAACATTTAATGGTACAATTGATAATTTTCTATAAACAAATTTGTACATTAAATGTTTTAGTTCAAAATAAATCTTTATCTTATTTTTAAAATAAATTATTGATATTATATTTAGGTTTACATCATGAAAATTTTCTAATATAGGTTGACTTATTTTTTTAATATAATATAAATTACATGGTAGAAACTAATTATCAAGATTAAAACAAAAAGAGTAAAATTTAAAAACATGTGGTAAAATACGTGAAACATGTGTAAAAATTATTGGTAGTGGATTTATCAACAATATCTCACCCCACACTTCCTTATTTCTCCATTTTGATCCATTAAACCTTGAATAATGGTATGAAATCATTAAAAAAGTAATGATTATTTAAAAAAAATCCGTTTTCATCACTTTAAAAGGAGATCACATCCACCTCATTTTTAAACCCATTATAAAGCCTTAAACCTTTGAAAAATATCTCTTAGTATATCCAAAACGCTCTCCTCACTTCACTGAAACTTTTATATTTTCCAACGATCATGTTTAAGATCCTTCAAGTGTTATCCAAGTGAGAACATCCAAAGAGAGATGTAATATTCTCAACTGAGATCTCTTATTCATTTTCTTATTCTACCACCTTAAACCTATTATATCAATGAAATTATAATAACATCAATTTTGTTAATTTTATGGAATTTTATTATATGAAATGTATTATCACTTTTTTACCTTCCTCCCAACTGTTCAGAAAACAAAAATATAGCTTGTGTTATGTTCGAAGTACCACCACTAAAAGAAACATGATCCAATTTTCATAACTACCATTCATGGATGGTTCTATACATTTATTTAATAAATATATATATTAATTAAAATATTTATAATATTTTGAAAATATATAATAATTTTTACCTCGTTGACATTGTATGTAAATGAATGTGTCACCTGTGTGTATGTGCCAACTACCACTCCCACGAAAGTGACATATTTCATTTTTCACTCGAGTAATTTCTTTTGAATACCACACACTTATAACCTAATTAATGAAATTAGAAACATCCAAATAACATCATTATGTTTTTTAAATAATTATATTATTCCAAAAATTAACTTTCTTGACCATACTCTCTCATAGATTATAGAGTATTCAACTTTGGGTTGGTTTAATAACCTACTAGAGTAATGCTGTAAATTTATATTATGGATGAATATATAAATGTAGCTAATTTATTTTTTAAAAATCTAAAAGGGAACTATTTTTTCTCTATAAAAGATACATTCATATTTAACTTATCATTAATATACCACCCTTTTTTCATCCCAATTATCTAAAGAAGTTCATTATAAATATCACAGTTACACATTATGACTAAAACTTTTATAGAATGAAATTAAAAATTTATAGATTACCATGAATTTTTTCCCCAATACTATAATGATATTTCAATGATGAAATTTTAATATATAATAAATACTCAAGTTGACCAATAAAAAATTAATACGAAACAAAAAATCATAGGTAATAACTTGAGATGTTGAAAATAAAATATAACCAACTAATATATTCATAATTAATGGTTATATATGAAGTTGGAATAAGGATATAAGAATGATTAATCTTTTAATATATTCTATCAATATTGTAATTGTGTTTATACTGGGGGTTAGAGAATATTTGGCTAAGCAGGTTTAAAGGTAATGGAATTTTCATCTCAAATTCCTATTCCTTGAGATAATTTAGGTATTATGAACCTAATTTTGATAACATCGTGTATATAATACCTATTTGATTTATTATATCATTAATTATAATTTTTTATGGTAATTTTTCAATTAAAATATTTATACTTTAAGGGTTTTTTTGAAATGTTACATAAATCACTTATAATTCCTAAAAATCCGAAATTTTGGAAAGTAAAGTCCGTGTGTTATTTTCAAAGTAGTTACATACTTTTCTAGAAAATGTAAAGTAGATTCAATTTTGGAATATATTAATCAAGGGGTATTCACCCTGAAAAATTATGATTTAGTATCAACTAAATATTTAATCATTACAAGATGAGCAGGCCTATGATTTTACACTGGGCTAGTCACTTCTGGGGAATGTGATTTTGATAATTGAAATTTTATTTACAAATCCTAATGAAGTATTTTCCTATCACTGATTTATTCTCCTACCATTCAAAACTAATAAAATATATTAATATATTCTATTTATAACCCATAAATTTAAATATAACATTCCCACCACCTTATATTTATTTCACTAATAAGTGGAATTCCAATTACTTTGAGAATTTATCTATTGTTTCTATGTAGACTGGGAGATATTCTCTTGAAAAGACACATTATTCCATTGAATGATGGAATATTTTTTTCCTAATTTACAATATATGGATATCTATTTTTTAATTTCCATATGATTTTGTAATAGTTTCCTTAGGGAATATTTTGTATTTTATTGACAACTCATATGATAAATTAATTGAACTTAATTAGAGACAGGTGGACCCCAATACAGATATCCATTATTTTCATTGGTAGGACTCACAAGTGAAACTTACAAGGTATTAGAATATGCCTTAACTATTTATGAGTGAAATATTGGGATAATGATATCAATCTATTTTTATGATGCCTGATATTATCAATTACATCAGTATGATATTAGTAATTATTATCCATTTTTTTATTTATTTTCATGGATATTGTATACCCTCATTTTCATTTGACTATGGAATTATTTTGATCATTTATTTCTGTTATACTATTTATTCCATGTTTATTCTATGATAACTTATGTGGTGTACTTATCCTTACTAAACATCTCACTTCACCCATATCATATGTTCATTTCTCTAAAAAACCAAGATGATAACTTTTTGTAATTATCAAGGATATAATAGTATGTATAATAAGGATCTCAGAGATTTTAAATGTTATAGTTAATTTTTTCATGTGTAATGTGAAAAAATGTATGTATCTAGTATTGGAAGTCTACTAATATATAGTATATTCTAGGAGTTATTGTATTCTATAATAATAATAATAATATAATACAATTATTGTCTCTAGGTTTCTGAATCCTAGCTTATTATAGGGGAGGCATTACCCTAATAAATCCCTTAAGTAAAAGCAGTACCAATAAAATTTAAAAAAATATATAAATAGATTCCAATAATAAATTTAATTTCACACATAAACCATAATCAAAAAAATAATATCATATGAAAAATCATATTTCCAAAACTCTATATATAGAAGTTATCATAAAATATGACAATGAGCTAGTAATTCCTTACTTATTCACTATATTTTCCCTAAAGACCTAAAAATAAATAAACATATTCACACACACACACATATTGATAATAATATAGGAATATGTATTAGGATCCTCTAAAAAAATCTTATATAAATGTGTAAAAATAATAATAATTTATCTATGAATAATTAAGAAAATGAACTCATTAACTAGCCAATTCAACAAATTTCTCAACCATTCTGAGGATCACTCTATTAATTTTTCTCAAAAATAATATTATGTTATATAGAAATAAAATATATAATAGTTTTATATATATAAAAATCCAAAATTGAATAATATAACCTAAAAAACCAATGGGTTTCATCTTAGTTCACTTCTCCCCTCGATATTTCTGTAATCACATGGCCACAGTTGAAATCATACCAACAATGCATAACCACAACCAAAACCACATATCCATCTCTATATAAAAACTCTACACTTGTATCACATATCACACATTATATAATCATGATGTACATCAACCTTATTCCCCCTCAATACATGTACACCACCGTTGTTCACCATAGATCCTAGATTAGTGTGAGATCACTTAGAGGGGGATAAGGTGAATCATTAAACCCATTTATTTTTTTACAAACTTTAATTTTTCTATTAAACCAATGTAGGTAGTTAAATAATCTTTACAATATTATTATGTCTCCCAGTCTTACCTCAAATAATGATATAAATTAAATACACATAACAAAAGTATTTACATGGTTCAGTACAAAGACAAATTCCTTTACATGTTGATTATACCCCCTAGAATGGTTTCTACACTATAATATTCTTATCTATTATAATATTCAATACATAGTTCCAATATATACTAAATTCTGAATCAATATAGAACAATCTTTAGACTTATTCCCATAGTGTTAATAGAATACACACTGGCCTTCAAAATATTGAATCAAACTAGAGGATCTTTCTACTATATCACATAATGTCACTAGAATACACACTTGAATTCTAATCCTAAATCCAAAAAAGTGGGTCTATATAATGCCTCATTCAGTCTTCTCAATTATTCAATTATTAATCTACTATAGGATAATATTTTGACCTTCCTTTATGATGGTACTAGATAATATTTTCTCATGTAACCTTCATGTACCTTCTATAACTACTAATTGAGTATATTGGCCTTGCTCACTAATTCATATCACATGTGATTGATAAGTTTCCTTAGTGAATCCAATACATTATATTGAATTATTCATTAAATCTGATGAATCCAAAACCTCACTAGTATGAGTTAAAGTGGGGCACAAAAATTCTTAAATATTATTTTATGAAATTAGAGAATTAAAAAAATCAATGGAGTTTCCTTATTTAATTCCCATTTTATATATCTCAACCATATTTCAAGGAATAATTGCATGGTATTTTAAAATTCATTAAACCTAGAAAAGGTCAATTAATTATTATTATAATTTTATGCATAATATATATTCTATTTATTATTCTTATGTTTCCTTTTATTTATGTAATAGTGAATATGACTAGATGATTCATACAACACAATATCCACTTTATTTTTCATATAACATAGTATGTGGCCTTTTGAAACTGATGTTTTCTTCATGCAATTACATCACAAAAAATAGTACACATGGATCCTCAAATTATTTAATAAGTATAATGCACTATCTAATTTATTCAACTTCATAAACACCATAATATTTATGTTTTATATCAACGAACTCCTGAAAAAAGGAAAAAATGTATGTTTGGGTATCATGAAATCCCTAATATATTCTTAGAACCTATTATTTATGAGTAAATTCAAGTGTGAAACATATGTCAACATCCCACAGTTTCTACTTCTCCTTCGTCTAAGTTTATCATAGAAGGTATTCATCTTTATAAAAATCATGGAACTTCTCCACATGAAACAAGGTTTTACAAAGCTATAAATATATAGAATCCAAGAGCTCTATCAAATATTGGAAGAAACATCTCCTCATCTATAGATCGTTAGTATTCATAGGCAAGGAAAAATTCCATCCACTACCGTCTATTAAAAAATAATTTCATGTCAATCGTCACATGAATTCTCCAATATCACAACATTCATATTTTTAATGCAATTTTCCATCATTTTAATACTTATGATGCTGAAAAAATGCAGCCTTTTCTTATAAAACTTCTCATTTTCACCTCATGATGAGTAACTCATGTTAATGTGACTAAGATTGTGTGTCCCTATAAACATTTAACTACTCTATACATATCAAATGCATGAAAAAATGCTACAAATTTATTTGAATTTAGAAATTTCACCTTCTTTGGATAGAAAAAGGCATGTAAGATGAATATTTGATGCATAAATGTTTTTATCCACATCAAAAATAACCATGGTGACCACAAGTTCAATCGATAGAGGTCTGATCATCTACTTCAGTGCATGAGAAATCATCAACCGAGAGATAATGTTGAATATAATAATGTGATGATGATAAAATGGTCCTCATTAGTTGGATTGGATGGATGTGAAATATCTATGACATTTTAATGATGGATGAATATTTTCTAAGCATGCTTGTTCCACATCAATTATATCTTAGATATTCCACTACTTTATATTATATGTCGTTTCATTAGATGTTAAAGAAAGTAGCTTGGTTTATAACCCAAAACACATCACATACCACATGGGGAAGACCAACCCACTCACTCCCATGCATTAAACTGTGTCCACTATGGAGGCACTATGCACTCACCATGCACCCATGACCCTCTATACACACAGATTCCTGCCCATGTTCACTCACCTCATGACTCGATGTTATATTATTATGATAGATCTAAATTGTGGTTTATATTTATACCATATATAAGGTTGAGGAACAAGATATTTTGTCTTGGTTGTTGGCCAATTGTTTCTAGTACTTAGAAAAAACATATGTCAAATCCCATTATATAAATAGCAATGAAAACCCACAACTAATCTACTTCAAATTTTATTCATGAAAAATATTTATATTTTTCATTTCCATCTTCCACAAACAAATATTAATTAAAAGGTACATTTTCATGGCCTTAACATATTTCCCCACTATTGCAAGAAAATTTATCATCGTTGAAAAATAATTTTAAATTTATGACAAGTACAAAAAATGAAATAATTATATTGAAAATAGTAATTCTCTATACTTATCAAATTAATATACTATTATAATCTTCAAAACATACTAACCCTTTATTTATAATAAATGAAATTCATCTTCAGTGGTCTCAATAATCACCCAATTTGTGCTTCTAATCAATACCACCGAACAATTCATAATGCTAATATATGAATAATCTATATTTTCTTCTTAAATTTATTAAATTTAAACACAATTATGTATCTAAAGGTATTATAAAATAAAATTAAATAATTAAACCATATTATTTCTTAAATAAATGAGTTTTTAGTTAGTCAACTATAAGAATATATGGGATAACCTTATGTTGAAAATAAGAGTAATGTTTTTGAAGAATCAAATCGACCTTTAAAGAATCATTATCTATGATACCATCATTAATATCATTTATAATCTTAATTTTATGTGATATTTGAGAATGGTGGAGAAGATATACCATGAAAACAAGTTAACAAACCTTTTAAAACATTTTAAGTACATAAAATATTACTCCCCCTCAACTCATTTTTTTAGGATCTATTTCATCCCTTTGATAAATACTTTTACATAATCAATGAATATGTTCAAATTATACAATCATACCATTGATTTAGGTCTTCCAACTTGAAGTGATAAACTCCATACATCATTAAAGAAATAGATCCTCTCTATGATGAAAAACTCTTCCACTTCAATTCTATGAATGTTAGTTCATATAAAGGAATAAGGGAAAAAGAAAGAACCTAAAATGTTTTATAGGACATATTAGGCTTGAGAGTTTCCTCTCAACCCTTATTTCATCATTTTATATGGATTAGCATTATATGAGCCTTATTTCTTACTTCTCATTAAATTTATGATCAATTTTTCAACATTAGTTGACACTTATGACATGGAAGTATTTTATTATTCTATTCTAGATGCATTGCATTATTATTTTCATATCCTATTTATTCTATCATATTGGGATGATATAATTATCCTACAATTTTTTATTCCATGCCTAGTCTTTTCACACATTTTACACTTCATAATTTTGATGCGATCATTTATATATGACCACTCATGAAATTTAACTTCTTTAACAATCCCCACTTTTCCCCCTTTCCAAAAAAGGATTAGATATTTATTTATTTTTTCTAGACTTCGAAAATTAATTGGGAATTTTATAATTCTTCAATTTATATATTTTAATATCATTTATATTGTGAGGAATAAAACTTAACGAGTTAGCATTACATTTCTAAACTTTATTTCCTTCTTGACCAAATCTATTACAAACATAATTCAATAAATCAAACATGTTTTATGTTTAAAAGTTAGATGATATCTTTGTCACATGATTCTATTTCTAATAATATGAACGTATCTATTTAGAATTTCCCCATTGATTCATTCATCATTCCTTGTATTGATATATTATACTAGTATGAATTATATTTATAACCAAACAATGTACACCACTAGAAGCATCCTTTGAACCATGGTCTTCTAGAATAATTATAGTTCTACTTTGAATATTGTGGTTTATGTATTTTCATTGACAATGGGTGATTCTTATTGGGAGGAAAACTTCTTGATGAATCCGTCTACTCTTTCTTTGTGGAAGATATTTTTCCATTTTTTTTATTTTTGTCCAGTTATATTCAGTCTTGTATTTAGGGTCTACACTATCCAAAATAATAAAATTACATTGTAATTCATTAGGTATTGAATCAAACTTTTTTCTATAGACCTATCTTCTCATTAACTTTAGATAAATCACCCATAAGCTCAAAAACATTAGTGTAGCCACATTTCATCTTCCTTAACTCAATTTTTGTTCAAATGAAAATTGATTATGCCTCATTAAATTCAACCTATATCTATAAAAAAGTATTTATTTAGGATCATTCTCTATATTTTAATGTTATGTTATTTTTAACATGTATTTTATTTTTTCTTCAACAAATGAAATTTCAATCCTATTAATCTCTTATTTTCCATCTATTTTATTGAAAATATTTTAGTTTCCTTTATTTCTTAGAAACATTATTAAAATATACACATATCTCCTTAAGATGTGTCTTTTATTTCTTAGTATTGTATTTTCTCTCCATTATTTTTTTCCTTTCTCCTTCTTGAGTATCATTTTTTTCTCAATAGTATGATCTAAATTATTTATAAAGAACCATCCTTTCTCTATTTTCAATTTACATTTTAAACCATACATTTTTTATTATGATACATTTTTTTTGTCCATTAAACAAACTTGATTTTTTAATGGTTGTTCATCTTATGTCCCACTACATGGTAATGAATATACATCAATTTCCCTACTCATATGATTTAATCTATTTATATTGGAATACTTAGTAATTTTCCTCTTATAGTCATAATTTTAATATTTCTTATATTTTCTCATGAGGCATTCTACATTATAATATGTCTTGGTGGCATTGGATATATTCATCAGATATTTATATGATAAATTTCCAATCCCACGATAGTTGAGAACATTAGTGGCTTCTTTCATTTTCCTCTTCTGCCTCTATTATACATTCACCAATTAAGGTCATCATTTTATTTTAGTTATCTTATGCTTCCTCAACCTCATAATCTATTGATTCTTGTTCTTCATAAAATCAAACTTTACCTTTTATCATGGATTTAAATGTCATCTCATATTTTTATTTCACCTTAAATACTGGTATTTTTATAATATAATATATTATAATAATATTATGAAGATTATCCAATGATAGATTTTATTGGTCTTCTAGTGTTTAAACATTTGAATCAAATCTATCTGAAATGTTTCTCATAAATTTCATCACAATGTTTGAGTCATCCATATATTCTATAAAACATCATATATTATTAAAAATATAATTTATTATTTTAATATTTTCATCAATACCCTCATCATCAACCATTTTTATATTTTTTAATATTTTTCTCCATATATGTAGAATGTCATAATTAACATTAGTATTTTCCTCATAATTATTATTTAATTTTTCCCAAATATTCTTCACATTTAGAATTACTATGAAATTATTGTATACCTTATCTTATGGTTACATCATGATGGAATTCTATTCTTTTCCTTACATTTCCATATTTTTATTATTTTTAAAGTCATTACATAATTCTCTTAGAACTGTGTAAATCCTAATGTAATGTAATTTTTAACTTTTATCCAAAGTGATGAGTGATATGAAATAAAATTGTTTCTACAACCATGATATTTCCCACCATTTAATGTGATAATACATCCAGTGTTAACTAAATCCATTTTCTCCATCCTCATTAGTATGATAGATCTTACTAAGGAGTCCTTCCCTATGGAACTACTTGTAGAGACTAAATTATCTTGAGATCAATGTGTGGGGGTGGGGTGAATTAGTGATCCCTTTGATTTTTTAAAATTGTTATTTTTTATTTAAAACAATATACATGGTTAAATACTCGATCCACTCTTCCTATGTATCTCAACCTTACATCTAATAATTTTTTAAATCAAAGGCACAAAATTAAATGATTTGCATGGTTTGGTAAAAATACCTACTTATTTCCATGTTGGTTACACACCCATCATGGAATCTCCACTATAATAGTTTTATCAATTACAATAGTCAAAATATAGTCTCACTATATATCATCTTTTAAATCCACCTAGAAGGATATTGATAATACTTCCCACAGTGATACCAAAATCCACACCATTATTTCCACTCTTGAATCATAAAAGTGTATCTTTATAATTCATTAAACAGTATTACCAAAATCTAGATTAAAATTATACTCCAGAATCAAAATACGAGCATATTTATACTGAATTTAAAATTCATATCATTTATCTAAGGATACATCTACTTTAGGATGACCTTTTGATCTTCCACCAAGTGCTTTTTAGGTATGACATTCTAATGAATTCTCTACGTACCTTCAAAAGCTACTGATCATGTCAGTCAGTCATGCTCAAACATTCTAATCTCATGTGATTGAACTAATTCATCCAAACCAAA
The DNA here is from genome assembly GCA_963277665.1 of Viscum album. Taxonomy (NCBI): domain Eukaryota; kingdom Viridiplantae; phylum Streptophyta; class Magnoliopsida; order Santalales; family Viscaceae; genus Viscum; species Viscum album. The sequence continues at coordinate 2,106,107,524 of OY728122.1, read as the reverse complement.
AGTGATCAATATTGAATTATTAATTCAATATAATGAATTCTCATCCTCACCAATATTTGTGAAATTGGTGTCCAAAAATTCTTCAATAGAATTTTATGCAATAATGGACTTTCAAAACTCAACGCATCTACAATCTTGAATTTTCAAGTATCTCAATCTTTCTTCCTACAATTATTTCATGTGATTTTTGGATTCGTTAACCCTAGAACATAAAAATTAATTATTTTTATTTATTTATGATATATATAGTCTTTTTTTTGTTCTTGTGGTTCCTAGTATTTACGTATGAAAACATGTGGTGTAATGATGTAAAAAACACATTATACAATTTCATCATCATATAGTTGAGAACAGAAGCCTACAAAACTCATTTTATCTTATTTTTTTTAAATTATAAAATATAGTACACATATATCATAATATTATTCATTTATTTGTTATTCACTATCTCTTATCTTCCTCTTCATGAACACCACAAGAGGTATGTGGAATATCAGTGAGCTCAAACCAAATAAGAAGATTATGTGTAAGGGTATCACACAATCCTAAATGGATTCACAGAACTATTTATTCATTAAGAATATAAAGTGGGTAAAAAATGTTTAAGTCCCATAGTATCCTCTTATTCTTCCCATAAGATTATAACAGGAGGTATTCTACTTCACATATGAAGAGAGTGATCCACAAAAACTCTCCAAGAAAAATAAGGATCCATGGATAATCTGTTTCTATGGAAAATTAGTGGTCTCTCAAATAAAGGGAACCAAAAATACTTATCCATAAATACTAGGTATTTATAGAAGAGAAACAATGACTTGAAATTCCTTTACCTTCAAAAATAAGTCCATTTCAATCCAAAAATGAATGATCAAATATACCGGTATTCATATTCTTCATTGTGAATTTCCATCATTTTAATCATCATGGTGTTGAAAATCAAGTAAAATGTTCTTATATGAACTCATGTTTTATTATTATGGTGAGAAACTTAGATGAACATGAGGCCAATCTCATGCCCCATTAAAGATTTAACTCCACCATTTATATCAAATGATGGAAAAAACTTCTAAAACTATATTCATATCAAGAAAACTCACCTTCTTCAAATTAACACATACATGCTAGATGAAGAATTCATCAATGGGGTTTCATAGATTCCTCACCTCAAATTCATGGACTTATAAAATGAATGGATGCCTTAGGTTGCATTGATTAAGGCCCAACCATTTACTAAAGTGAAAGGTAAATAATTGGTTGAGGGCTTAGGTTGATGATGATAATGTGAAATTAATTGAATGGTCTATATTAGTTGGATCAGATGAATGTGATATATATAAATCATTTTAATTACTGATTACTGGTTCTAAGGATAACCCATCCCATATCACTACTCTCTTAAGTATGAAAATCCATTATATGCTATGTCATTCTATCAACACGTTGTTCTGGAAGCGAGGTTTGAAACCCATAACACTTCATACAACACATGGGAAGGACAATCCTCTCACCCCTTTTGAGGCCACAATATGCAATTTATGGGAACTATGTTCTAAAAATTCACCCATGAAATAATATTTTCAGAAAAGTCTACTTTTTTCCTCTCACCTCATATTGTAATATAAGATGCTCGTGCTGGCCCTCACTTGTGGTTGATTTTTTCCCCACATATAATATTAATGAGCTGATCCATATGGCTTGGTGTTTAACCAATTTTTTCTAATACATATAAAAAATATAAGTGTAAATGAATAAAATATATAAAAATGGAAAAATAAAAACTAAATTTATTCAAATATTCTTCATAAAAAATATTTATATTTTTCGTGGCCATCTTTCACATTCAATTCTTCATGAAAATACTGATTTTCATAGTATTCACTTATTTCACCATTATTTTATAACAATGTGTAATATTTTACAAAAATCATTAACATTTCAGATTAATCCAATTATAATATCAATAATATGTAGAATGGTAATTGAAAACACTTTTCAACTTTATATTCCTTTATAATCTATAACACATATCAACCCTTTATTGAAAAACAATTCAATTCTCCTTCCATTGAATCACATGATGAGAATCAACCTTATTCCTCCTCCATCCATGTACGCTTCCATTGGGAACCCACATCAAAACAAGATAACCTCCATATATCATTTATAATAATAAATCATGGAAAAACTAGAGTGATTTTTCAGAAATCTGTAACCACTTTAATCGAGATGTCCAGAAGAACACTCTGAACATAAAACCTCATATGGATTCTATTTTCATTTCCCGATTTAGGTGTAGTTTTTATGATATAATAATAACTACATTTAATACTTAAAATATAAAACAAGCCTATTCTAAAGGTAAATCACATATCACACAACACTAAAACACAACTAAATATTCTACAAAACAAAATTGTTTCCATTTCTATCCACATCAAGTGCCAAAAACACAATTAAACCTTAACACAAAAGAATAACAATACCATTTTATATATATATTAATTTATTCCTCATATCTAATTATAAACCCCTAAATAATTAATTATTTATTCAATTTTTAATGAATTCAATTCACACATCATTATTAGTCACATTAACACTTTACATCTAACTTATTTTTGTGATTAGATCAATTACCCCAATAATTATTTACCATAATAAATTTTAAAACCATCACCTCATCAGACCATTTTTATTTAAATCAAATGCATCACATCATTATTTAATCATTTAATTAATACCTCTTTATTTTATGTTCAATAATTCATCTATTATATCCAGTATAAAATTATATTTTATAACAACAAATTCCCATTAATAATTTAAATATTTCATTACCATTTTACATTTTCTGAGAAAACTATTCATGAAAAAATCAAACACTATATGTCACTGCATCATCAACTGATCCAATCACTAAAAAAATCCACTATCATATCACAATATGATAAAAAATACTTTCCCATTACAGCCAACAGAAAATGAATGCTACCAATACTCAATATCAACTATTATGTCCCATAATCAACACCACTAAACCACCCCCATAATAACTAATAAACATCACCCCTTAATAATGAAACATTACCTTTACCAAACCATATAAATTAATCAATAAAAAACTATTATTAATATATAAAGTAATAAAAACTATTGTAATTTTAGAAATAACTGAATAAACGATACCAACAAATATTTTTGACTAAAAATACTAATAAATTAAATTTTAGTAGTAAGGAACTTCTATCTATTATACCTAAACATGCTTCATGTTTTAATAAAAAATTCATGATCCAATATTAATATATATATTTCTAAATGATATAATATTTCATTTTTATCCTTCTTTAAGTGATTATAAAATTATTTAGATGTTTAATTATATTAAAATAATCATAATTTAATATATACTGAAGAATCAATAAATCTAATTTATGATATATGAGGAATAACATGAAAAAATTTAATGCTCTTGTGATTCATATCACCCTGTAAAACTCATTAATTATATTTCACTATATTCCTAGGACAATTCCAACTATCTTCATAGTGAAAAATTAGGTATAATAATTATATATTCATTCATATTATAATAATATAGGTTTGGAATCTCAAACAAAAAATATATCATAATGGATCATAATGCATGAATAAGAAGAATAATGAGGATCACATCACCCAATATTTTTAATTTCAACTCTAAAAAAACATATATATAAAATCCTATAATCAACACCTTAATCAAATTCTAACCCAAATCATCATAAATGACCAAATTAATTAATTGAATAAGATAATGACAAATTAAAAATAGGAGAATAATAGGAAATGGCACAAAAGATAACATGGATGAAATGTAATCAAACACATGAATTATTACACCCATATACACAATGTGATATCCTAGGAGAATGAAAAGGGTTCTTACATTCAGTTTGGGATCAATAGAATTTATAGAAATTCAACTAATAGAAAAAAATATTATCCAGATTTATAAAATAGGTTAAAATATACAGTTTATGGCATGGTGAAGACCACACTAGGGAATAGTGGATTTTTTAAACTAAGATCTAAATTACATGGAATTTAAAATGGATGAATGTACCTAAATATCACATTTTTTTCTCTCATTTTGAAGAAATTTGTTTGACTTACACCAAGGTATAGTGGTTTCAAAAATAGTCATTTCAAACCTATACCATGAATCATCCTAAGAACCACTATATAATTTCTAGATATCCATTTTCATTTCAACTCATCTTTTAAACATGATCATTGAATAAAAACCTCTTTAATATAAGATATCATCTTCACATATACCGAATCAGTCACTTTATTCCACCTTTATTCCCATGAAAGTTTCCACCGAGAATAACTAAAGAACACACTAACCATAACACCGAGTTCTATATAAACACCATGGAATAAACATCCTTTAAATGGAAATTTTATACCTTGTCAAATTATCTCACCAAAATAGTTATACCATTATACCCATAACAAGACTATTCCACTCACCATAGAATAATCCTCCTTGAAATATGAAAATCATTACAAAAAATTTAAAAACTCCTCCTTTAATCAATAAAATCTTTCTAAGCCACCTTCCAACACCTTCATCACCTTATGATGAAAATATTGAGGGCCATGAAAATTCTTATCATATATTTTTTATCCATTAATTTAATTATAATTTTTTTATTTTTTTATATTATTATTTTATTTTAATATCCACGATATTCATTTAAAAATTCAATTATTTCAACAATTACCCATAATGTCCATATTAAAACATTAATGGTCATGTTACTCTTCTAATTTTGATACTTTAAACTTACACATTATAACTTTTATATTTAACATTCCAATCCTATATATACCCCTTAATTTTGAACTATTTCTTAAATTATTTTCCATTCAATGTTATAAATTTAATTTAAAATATGTATATATTATTACTTATATTTTTAAATATTTATAGAATTATCCTTAAATAAATGATATTTATATTTGACCGAAAGTCCTTATATTTCTAATTTATTGTCATGTTAAATTTTATGTATTATTGTATAATTTTACTTTAATTAATCATAAGATATTTATTTCACATGTAATGTTATATTATGAAATTATTTTTTTAAAATTTATTAGATGATGTATATAATTTAGTGATAGTATACTTGTATAGATAGGTTTTGTATGAAAAAAAGTAAAAATATATGTTTTTTCAAAAAAATTACGTAAGAAAAATGCGTTTCTACTAGAATGACTTGATGATAGCGTGAAAAAATAATGATTATATATTTTGGGACAACACATTTTCAGTTTTCCTACTACATCTTTGTTACTATTAGTAAAAATTGAAAAAATTAACTACTAAATTCTATGAAATACATTTCATATAGTTTATTAGTTATTCTAGAAATTATTCCATAAATTTTAAACCTTCATTTATTGATAATATTTCGAAATGACTTTATTAAATTTGACATGCTTTAATTCACCTTTTTCATTACAATATGAAATTACAACTTAATCAAAACCAAATATATAGAACAACACTATGATCACACATCACCAGTATAATAAATTATTCTCCAAACCAGAAATTTATGAATATCCACAAAACATAAAAAAATTAAGTAGAAAAATTAAAATAAATAATATCTATAAACCTAACCTAAATACTCCAACTGCAATGATTTAATGATATTCAAGAAATAGGAATAATATTATTTAATCCAAAAGGATATAAAATAAGGATTTTTAATGCCACTAATGCCATCCCTTTAGAAAAGTTCATTGATTTTCAATGCTCTTCCACCACACTAGAGAACATATGACCAAAAATTGAGAATTAATTGATGACTGGTTGATTTTAATAAGAAAAATATATTTATTGGAACTCTTCTTTATAGATGTAAATTCCACCTAAAAAAACATTACTATCATAATTGAATAACTCTCATTATCTAATATATATCATAAATAGCTCATATTTAGTTGATTTGACCATAAAAAATCTCCAAATTCATTCTATAATTCCACCACCATAATTAAAAATTAAAATAACAAAAAATATTAATATTCATAGACAACATTTATTAAATAGAAAATTTCATATTTATAAAAATTATTCTTATTTAATAATTATATAATTTCAAAATATAAAAATATATTTTAATTCCCCGTTAATTTATATTATATAACTTTCCACTTCTAAACCATTTTTTATCCCTGAAATGAATCAAATTCATGTAATCTACCACCAATTAATTCTTTTCTCCAAAATATATGTTAATATAATAATTTCATATAAAGAATAATTTTATTAATAAATAAATATTTTATACACTAAAATAAATATATAAAATATACATAATATTTAAAAAGAATCCATTTTATCAAAAAAATCTTTAAAAAATGAAACATGCATAAAATTTTATATCTCAAAATTATTTTATTATATCATTTTGAAAAAATAAATTAAAAAATATTATATTACATAATTTAATAAACTACCATAATGTCCTTAAAATAATTAATTAACTTTAAAATATGATTAGTTATTTTAAGAAATTATATTTTATAAACCACTTAAATTCTCTACCATTATAATGATTAACCACATCATATTAAAATAATATATAAATATAATATTATTAAATATAATCTCAATTTAATGGGACAATGGGTATATATATATATTCCCCCCATCATTAAAAAATTCATTCATGAAATAATATAACCACCATAAACATAAGAAACTACAGTCTTATTCTCTAAATGAATAATAAATAGAAAATTAATTATCAATAATCTCATGTAACTCAATTTTTTTTATTTGACTAGATAATTGGTGATCATATCACTAATTATTTTAACAAATAAAAATCTTAATTTACACCAACTATGATAGTAATAAATGATGTTTTGGTAACACCGAAATTTGAAAGAATAAATGAATTAAAATCATCTTCATATCATTGATTTATAATCTCTATATCTACAAATACAAAAAACTCAATTATTGTTCTCCTCAACTGGATCCACTATGAATTGGTTTTCATTAATCCTAATGAAAATAATAAGAGTGATTAAACTAGTGTTGGGTAGGTCAATTAAACTATTAAGGAGTAACATACATAGTCATATCACAATATTGAGTTTATTTATTTTATACATAATAATAAAACACAATCTAAAAATTATACCAAACCACTAATAAAATAATATATTAAATAATTATTATTACAAGAAGGATGAGATATTTTACCTATATAAGTATGAATAAATAAGGAATGTTGAAACTCATAATCATGATGAAAAATAAATTATCCTATTTAATAAGAATCCTTACATTCAATTATAACTCCATAAATTTCATCATATCATGATAAATCATCCTGAAGAAAACATTTTTGAGATAAAAAACTCATATGTCTCAGACTTTTTAAAAGAAATATTTAAATTTAAATAGAGAAATGATACCTAAATTCCATCAAATCTATATTCATAAATCACTCTAAAAATCATGAGCTATTTTTTTATTATTATTTATCAAACATCGGGAGTTTTGAAATAATTCCATAAATCATATGCCGAACATATATTTTATGGAATTATCCTTCAGAATAACTTAAATATAATATTTTTACCACTCAATGTTTACTTGTTAAGAAATCTATTATGAGCTAATCACCAAATTGGATCCATTGTATTTTGGGTATGTAATGATATCAATGAAAAAAAGTCCACTATTTTCATGTCATACCATATAATAACCTCATCATCAATGGTATATAATTTTTCTTATCATTATAAATCAATTGATAAAATAACACTATCATTTCTATAAATCTCTCAATATATTAATAAAAAACAAGTGCTTACTATTTTTTCATTTATATTATTTAAATTCTAAAGATATCATTTTCTATGTTTCATTGTTAGTTGGTTCTATATGTCAACGTATAAAAAATAAACGCGTTGCTACTCCATTAGATCAAACATTTGACAATGAAAAAGAAAACTAGTTAAAAACCAAAAAAATAAAATCTAAAATAAGAAAAAAATCACTTAATAAAATTTTTAATATAAAATACACAATTCATTTATTATAAATTATTACTATAATAATATTAATATTTTAAAAAATTAATTATTTTCTAATATAATTTTATTACATGTGTTAAATATTTTTGACAAGAAACTATATTCATATCCTATATTCTAAGATGAAATATATGTGTACATATATTTCCTTGAAAACATGATAATTGGAATTTATTGCTACCAATTAATTTAAAATTATAAAACAAAACAATTGTAATTACAATCATCATGAACTATGTGTAACTAAATAATTCATAATCTCATTTAAATCATTATTCCATGTTAAAAATTTATTAATTACCCTAGTCTCTTTATTATATGATCAAATTAATTTCATATAAATACTTATATATCTATATACTTTTAATATGTTTATTAATATACATTATCACACATATTTCTGGATACTACATCACTAACATTTCAAATAACTCCATAAATAACTATGCATCAAAATCCACTGTGTACTATATCTCCATGATAAAATAACTATTAAGTCTTGATAAAAAAGAACCCCTCTCTATTTTAGTTAAAAATTTTAGTACGATAAAACAAAATCACCTCTGATATGTTAAAGTTAGATAACTATCCTTGACTGGATTGATCACTTGAATGGGTGTCATCACAATCTAAAAATATTCCATCACCTAATATTTTATACATTTGAAGTCATAAATACAAATTAATAAACCATGAATCAATGATATAACATGTATTTTATAGTAATATCATAAAAATTCAAATAAAAAATTATTTTAAACACCTCAATTAAATCTCAATAACCTCTAGATAAAATCCAATATCTTGAAATTGATTGATATGGCTACCTAAAAAATATAACTAGAGATCCATTCCAAGAAAATTTCAACAATTAATAATAAATTCACTATAAAATAAAATATACTATAGTGATATATATTATTCATAATCGATATGTTATCTCCTTGAATACATAATTTTATATTTAAAAATAAATAAGATTTAATATTACTTATTTTTTGTTTAAAAATATTTAAAAAATATTATATAATCTAAAAATAAAATAATTCAACATTAAAAACATTTCCACTTGAAATATTTAATTTCTTATGGTGGAACATAAATCCGAAATTATATTAAGAGCTTTATGGATTGATTTTTTATGAAACAATATATATAAAGTTTTTGATCAAAGTGATGATAATACTTGTATTTACATTCTAATAATTATTTTTTATGAATTTATAATATAAATCGAATAATTTAATTTTAGTTTTTTATTATATAAAAGGATATCAATTTTTGTGGAATAAATTTTAATTAATTAAATGACTCTTATTATAGAAGGAGTTATTTTTATTGGATATCTTAGACCATAATTAATCAAAAATTGTTGTCCTACAGGATTGATTTCATACAATAATGTTTTAAGGATTATTCATGTTAGAAAAAAATTCATGTGATAGAGACATTACTTGTGACATATTCTATAGATATAATATTATAATTATTTTATGTAAATGAAAAATTTTCCATTCTCAAGGAAATTTAAATGTTAAGTGTTATATTTTTTTGTGACTCATCAGATTATGTAAAAAAAATTACATTTCTAGAAATAGTTTAAAATGATAATTTATCAATATAAAATATAATTAACAATATTTAAAGTATTAATTTCTATAAATATGATTCAAGTTAGAGATAAATTTAATATACATGGAATGGTTTTTATTGATCATGAAATAGTTAAGAATATTCTATTAATATTGATGATGTTTAAAGAAGAGTGATTATAAAATAAATTTATTTATAAGATCATGGAAATGTATTTATTTTTTTATTCAAAAACTAGTTTCATAGGTTATATAGATTAATTATTAATTGAAATACGTGTTAGGGATATGAAATATATAATATTATTCATTTATAGGTCATTTAACGAATAAATTAGACTTTTGGAAGGACCTCCCACGAAATGATTACATATGAAATATTGTTTCATTACACAATAAATTTGGTTTCCAGGTGGTTATTAATAATATATAGAAGGTGGGATACTTGAAATATAATATATATCTATATAATTGCAAAGTATTGAGAACTTAGTCAATTGTATAACCATTTTTTCCATCAGACATGTGGTGGTGTGTAGTGGAATTCATATGGTGTATTGAATATTACACATAATATTTTTCATATATTTTATTATTTTTTAGTCAAACATTCACAATGAAACAATAAATTCTCTTTTTCCATCAAAAGAAGCACAAATCACTCTTTTTTATGGGTTATTTTAATTTTTTAGACCCAAGGTATGTGAATTTATACATAGGAAATATTGGGGATTTACTTAATAAAATATAAATGAGAAATGAAAATTAGGTTAACATTTGATATTATTATTTTCACGAAATGAATTTTTGAATGAATAATGATAGGAGATAAATTTTATGAACAAATTCTATAAATTAATTATAGTTCATCATATCAATATTTTGGAATTCAAGGTCTTGATATTTTAATGATAAATATATTAAAATTTTAAGACATTATTTTCATAATATTTGATGTTGTTCGATATCCATAATCTCTATTAATAATCATGAAATTCCATTATTATAATTTTTTTAAAGTTATTATATATAATTAATAATCTCTAAATTGACGAATTTATTAAATAATTATGATAGATTTATTTTAAATTAAGATCAAATATCTTATTCAGCATTACAAGATTTTTTTCACTATTATTGGAAGATTCAATTATATTTTTTTATTTAAAAATATATGAGAGAAAGGATATTTTTTTGTGATATATTAATAATAATTTACATGTTCATCATAATTAATTTTATGATTTTATACTCATAATCATACTTATCAATTCTAAATAATTACTACCTGAATTTGTAGTCATAGTTTTTTTATATAGTGAAATATATGGTTTAAATGTGTGAATAAATTATAAGGATTAGTGTTTCCACATCATATGATGTATTTTGTAGAATAATTTAATTATTTTCCATTTAACTTTTATTTTCTTCTATAAAAAATGTAATAAAAAAATAATAATATCATACTTCTAATTAATAATGAAGATCAGGTAGTTTTGAATAATGATATTTGAAATTATGAAATATTTTCATTGTCTCAAAATAACTCATAGTATATTAATTCAATAAATTTGGAGGCTTGAATTTTTACAAAAATAATTTCATGTTTTCCATAGAAGACAAAAAATATATTTTTCATGTTATTATTAAAAATAAATAAATTTATTTTTTATACTATTACAATATATTTTTTCATATTTAGATCACTTCAAATCTATGAATAAAAAGAGTATACACACATTAAATTCGCATTTATACACTTTTAAAAAAAATGTGGATATTATCTCTTTATTTTTTTGGAGGTGTTATATACTTTCACAAATGTCTATTTTTTTAGATTGAAAGTATTTACCAACAAAATTAAAAATAGATTTCATGATGGTAAGTAAATCATATTATAAATTTCAAAAAATTGATCACGATGTAGGTAAGATTGAAGACTTATAAGGATGTATATGAAAAGGTAAAAAAATATAAAGGTAACAATAATATAGATGGAGATAAACATCAAATATATGAGAAAATATAATAGATATTCACATGATTACTTATTTACAAGTTTAAATGAAAATTTTATTATATAATCTTGAAGAATATTTGGGAAAAAATTATGAATTTTATTTTAGTTTGATTAGATATAAAAGTTATTAATCTTAAATTTAACAAATATGATATTTTATTACTTGATGATTTGAATATTTTGATTATTTTAAAGAAGATGATGACGGTAGAATATTGAATATGGAAATAAAAGGCCATTTAGAAAATTATTTTATAGAAATAAATTATTTTAGAATTGAATTCTAAAATGAATGAATTCTGAAAATATAATTCTAAATAATATGAGTATAAAAAAATGTTTTAGAAGTAGTTATCTTTAATTTCAAGAAGTGTTTATTAGGGTAAAGGTAAATATACATGGGTATTTCCAAAAAAGTTTTTAGTTGTTGGGTATTTGTTAAATTTTTACAATATTATTTAATTATTATTGAATGGAAATGGAATGTTGTATTAATGATGATGAAGATGATTTTAGTGATTCCAATGATGAAGCTGAATAAAGGATATCATTGAAAATGGTCTTGAAATTATATATTTCCCAAATAACTTAATTTTAAAAGAATATTAAGGAATTATGATATTCACCATACAATTCCAGTACATGTGAATATTATTGGTATGGTAAAGTTTCTAGTTTTCCAAGAATAATTAAAGAATTAAATTTGTATGTTGATTAAAAAATAAATATTGATACTAACTATAGAGAAAATTATTTTTTTTAAAAAAAGTGTAAACTAATCAAATAAATATTTTAGAAATTTAAATTCACTTATTGAGTTTGAAATTTTATTCTTAAAAACCCAAAAATTATTTTTTGTAAATTTTATAATTACGATGAGCATGAAGTTAAAGCAATGATAATTATTAATGATTAACTTAACAAGAATAAACTTTTAAATATTGGCAATAATGTTTTTCATTATATAGAATGTAAATGAGGTTTCTAGTAAATATATAAACATGTGATTTTTGTCTCTTAAAAATGTGAAATTTAGAAATCTATTTATTCAAATAAATGATAATTTCATTAAAAAATAATCTAATTTATAAATTTAATATTTTCGGAATTATTTTCTACCGTAATGACCTATGTTTTTTTGGGATCTAAAATTAAACGTAAATTTGAGTTTTCTAAATATTAGATTATATTGAGGGATAAAATGGTCATTTTAACATAGAATATGATTTTAGATAATGTTTTTGGACACTTTTTGGGTCACAAAATAGGGTGTTTACCCAAGAATATGAGTTTGGTGGAATTCTTAGTCATTCAAAGTTTTGCTATGTAACATCCCATGTTAATAAAGAAGATGAAATTTTCATATTTATTAATATTTGTGAATAAAATATTAATATTACTCTAAAGGGAATTCTATGTTTGATGGAGTACCCAATACGCAACAATTAGTTTCTTTGAAATCTTACGTTGCACACTAATAATATAATAATATTTTAAATGATAGTTAGCACCTAGCCATTGTAATGGCGAGAATGAACAGAACTAACTACAAAGTGATTATATATGTTTTTAAAATATTTTTAATTTTATCCAATAAATGTTAGAGGCTTAAAAATGCAAATGAATCCAATTTTAAGCATTGAATTTTCTAATATTTTTTAAAAGATTGTTTTACCGCCTTTTGATGGAGAACCATTTTTAAATCTATATTTTGACAATTTTATAATCTATATTTGTCAAAATAAACTTATTATTTATTATTGGGACATTTAAATTCACTTTGGATAAATTTTTGGTATTTTTCTGACAATGTTCAATTTTTTAATGAATAATGAAAAATACTGCATTTTACTTCAAAAATGATTTTTCATCTAATTTAATTATATGGATAGATTATATTTTTAATTGGTTTTAATGTGTAAATAGAATATATTTTTACCATTTGATCCAATGGTGTTTATTTTAATTAATTACACATTGAAATTGGATATAAACAATTATCAAACTTTTGATAGATATTGTTTCTAAAAAACCCGCTATTTGTTTTGACAACGAGAATTATTTTTAAATTAATTACTACAATTTTTGTGTTTGGAATTTGGTAAAATGGATTCCATATTTGGAATCCTAAGGTCCAAATTATGTAATTAAGACACTTTTGTTTTTTTACATTATGAATAGTAACGACGGTAATTATCTTTAATTATCGTGATTAATTAGTAATCGGGTAGATAAGGGTAATAAAATAATATCATAATAATAACAAATGACCCCAATATGTGTCCTAATGATACTGGTTGTGTCATGAACGACCATGGGATGCCTTGTGCCAAACTTTGGGACCCCATGGAATCACTTTTGGGTGATAGTGACACTTTATCATTTTATTTATTTTAAAAGGAAAGTATAACCGAAGTATGTATCACCCAAGTAAAAAAATTTTAGTTTTGTCTGTGTAAATGATATCTTAGACTATAAATTGTCATTGGAAATATAAAAATATTTCCTACATCATAGTTTCTTTTTTATAAATTTTAGACATTAAATAAATTATATTTTTTATGACACCATGATGATGCAGCGATTACCTCATTAATGAACGATTTAAATAAAATGAAAAGATAATGTAAAATATAAGACTTACACTTGTAAAAGACCCATTTGATGGGTGGATTTAGAACCCTTATCACCTTATCCTAGAAATATATAATTGCGGGACCTTTAAAATCTGAAACTCATTATATAATAAAGTAACATTTCTTGACTTTCCAAGAGTGCCCCTCCTCCCTCTTATAAAAGGCCCCCACCTCTACCACCTTACCCACACCTCTCAATCCATTGGCTCGACAAAACTCTGCTCAGTTTATCTCTCCACATCCCTCCATTCATTCTAGAAGCCTTACCTTAGGAAGAAAGCTCTTCAAGAAACCCTTTAGGTTCAAACCAAAAGGAGTTACCCGATTTAAAGGTAATGCCCTCTCTTATGTTCTTTTGTTTTATTTTTCTTCTCCAACCCCCTAAAATATTTTTATTCCTTTATTTTGTAACAAAACTAGTATCTTCAATATACTAGGATGTTTTTATGAGAATTATTCGAGATAAACTTACACACACCTCCGTCTAATGGTTAAAGAACATACTGTTTCCGTGGATGGCGAATTACTGCCTCACGAAATGATGATTGTTCGATCTTCTCCTACCACCTCTCATGGTGTCCATTATGATGGAACTATATTTTTTTTAATATATATATATATTATATTTATTTCCTCTCTATGCTTCTATATTTTACATTTAAAACATACCTTTATTCTTTGCATGTTGTTCAAATGCGATAATTTCATTTGAGGAAGTGTGGACTACCACCCCCTCAAGTGATGTGACTCGTTCATGAAGTAAATGGAATGTATAAAGAATGAAATTAATGAACTTATGTGACCTATATAAAATATATATTATACTGTAATTATAATATATATATATATCTCATTTCGTTTTAATTCTATTAAATACAAAATAGAAATGAAAGTAGCGTTCATGCGTACGCACGACTTACCGTCTCCATGAACGGTGCATTTCATTTCTTACCTCTAAATGTTATGTAATATTATAAATGTAAGTATATAATGTATATATATGATATATATGATATCTATATCATGAATATAATCCTGTATATAATGGATATTTTACCACATGAACAACTTGTAATTATAAGAAGTTTATTTTTGACTCAAGTACCAATGATCGACAAAATGACCGTTATTAACTTAAATAATTACATAATGTTCATAACATGGTAATAAGTGATATAAAAGGAATAATGAACTTGAAAAAGGTTCTTAATCAAGTATAAATTAACTCTAGTTTATTATTCATGAGATTAAAGAATGATCGAGTCAAGTCGGACACGAGGTAAGGGATCCAACCTCTCTCTTTCTTTTTAAGTACTCTCTTTTATGTCACTTCTTTTAAGCTCCTCTTTATTATGTTGGGGGATGTTATTCTATATTACACTTACTATAATGTTTACGTTCATATGTTTAGAAACCCTAATTTATATCTTCAATCCATTTTTTGAAGTTTTAAGTGGCATTGTTAGGCTGCCGAATTTTCGCAAGGGGATATGTTATCTCACTCTTTATTTCCGTGAGATTCATGCTATATTTGTCACTATATCCATTGAGTGGTGTATGTAATGACCATGATTATACTCTTTGTGTAATATACTCTCATTTATGGGTATTTACATCAGCATTGTTTGGTCCTTATTTCATGGGGTGTATATTTCGAAAGTTACCCAAATCGATAAGGGATTCTTTCACCCTCCTCCTTTTTAATAGACTTATTTTTGTTATGTATATTAATTTACATCTTGTTATGTTGGGATATGTTATTATATATCATTATTTCTATAAATATTATGTCCAAGTAATGAGATACCCTTTTCTCTCTCATCAACTCATTTTTTGAATTTTAAAGTGATGCCGTTAGGCTGTCGAATTTCTATAAGGGAACTTCTTAACCCAATTTCAATTGTTTGGGTCAAACCTCTACTTATGGATTATGTCATGATATGAATATGTGTGGATAACATATTATTGTTTTACACTGAATATCCACTTATATTTGGTGTATTTATATTTGTCACACATAATTATGTCATTTCTTTGTCTTTGCTCTAATGGCATGATCCTTGATTGGGATTACATATCAATTTCTTCTCATTGAGACATTTCTTAATGATATGAACTTTTATTATTTTATAAAGTGTATATACTACCCATTTTACTTTCCATATCCATATCATGTCTATACTCAAGTCATTTAAATGTTTTTAAAATCGTCTACTTTCATGTGGCTTATAATTTAAATGTTCAAAATGGAAAAGGAAACTTTTATTAAAACATTGTTTTAAATGGTTTTAAATATTTATTCTTTTAAACATTTATCACCCATGTCCATGTTTTAAAAATTGGTTTTATGGATTTATTTATATGTACATGAATGTTTTAAATCCCTTTTAAAAGTTTCGAAGTGGTATGGTACTTCGTCTCAATCTTCTTTCATTGAGACATATTTTTTATACACAACTTTCTTTTATACGGTGTATAAACCCATTTGACTTTTACTTTTATTCAAAAAGAATCTTTTTTATATGAAGCGTTTTACTAAACGAAAAAAGGGAATGTTTTTTTCATACGTATGTGGTGACAATGACTTCTCTTCCTCCGTGACCATTATTTGAGCATTGACTTCCTCTACAAGACATAACTTTTTTTTAAATGAAATATAAATACCATGTTTTACTTTTCTTTTATTTTGGTATTGAAAATGGTTTTGATAATGTTTTTATTATATCAATGTGTTGTATTGATATCTTGTGATTGAAATGTGGAAATGTTATGTTTCATTTATGCATGTTTTATGTGATACGATTAGGTTATGGTTCTTGGGAATTGTTTATGAAGACGGGTGGTTCCGTGATAAACTAAGGGCAGGTGAGCCCGATATAGCTCTCCAATGCATTGGGTAATGCAAAGGGGTTAAACTCTAAGGTTTCTCCGAAGAGATTTAGGGAATATACTGGGATGGGTATTCCAAACATAACCATGAGGGTTACTCCCTACGTAAGAATGTTATGAATGCCTCAAGTTACCTTTATGTCTTATGATTTCTATGAGTTATTCATAAATCTTATGATTTAATGAGGTATGTTAAAGTGATTATGTTTTATGAGTAAAGTATGATTTAATTGAATCTTATGTATACATGGTCTAATGTTTTCTTTCCGTATTGTTATAACCCTTACTGAGATTTTTTATGCTCATCCCAAGTTTTTGAAATGTTTTTCACAGGACATAAAGTGTAATAGGGTCAAGGATTGGATCAAGGAAATGTCAGGCTGTCTAAAACAAGGAACTAGACATGACTCTTTTGTTCAAGAGTATTTATTTTCTGAAAAAAATGGAAACTGAGTAGATGTGTCTACTTTGTAATCTTTGAGATGTAATAGTTATGACCAAATTCTCTAAAACTATAAACCTAAAAAGATCCTCAATGTGAATTATTCATTTAATTCAAGATTTTGTAATGTTTAAGGCTGGGGACTTATAAGATAAATACTAATATTTCATTAGATAAATATTAATTATTCTTGTGCATTTGGATAGTGATACATTTTTTTAAGATCATCATATTGAGATTCCAAATAATCATATGAGTCTCAAATGAGGAATTTTTCTTAGGCAAGGCATAAACCCATCTTGGTTGTTGGGCCGAACCCATGCCACTTTTTATTTTTTTTTTATTTTTTCTCCTCTTATACTTTTCCTCTCCACTATTACTTATCTCACATGTGTAAGATGGATTATAAATTTTTTGTTGAGATCTAATGAGAGATAAATGTAAGTATATAGATATGAGGAGAGATGAAGGTGTTGTTATGGAGCTCGAGAGGAGCTAGATCAAGTTGTTATGGATTTTAGTCATCGATCAGAATGAAACATCAATATTTTACACACAATGGAGGTCCGGTTTTGTGTTTTATGGTCCAATCCACATATATTTTTAGTTACAAAGTTTTAAAATTATTATTATATTGTTGGGGACCCGTTGATATTTTATTTATGGTCAATTAAGGGAAACTAATATTTTGTGGAGATCACATGGGTTTTTTGTTTAGAAAACCCAACGACATGATTTCTAGTTTTTAAGAACACATGAAGTTTGTTTATTATCTTGGTAAAGGGTTTAAGATAAAGGTTAAATGATGTTTGTGTTTGGGATACACCATGTAGGATTGACTTATTGGTGTATTCAGGTACTTGGCTAGACACGTCGTGTTGGGGCACATGGTGTGCTGGGGTACACAACTAGTCCCTGTATTGGGGTGTTCAATATGTAGTCAAATAGAGAAACAACCTAGATGGGGGATTCATGACCAGATCCAATGTACGTTACATGGTCAAGGACCCCATGTGAAGTGCACGTCATGTATGGCGGGTGAATTCTGTATATTTGGAAAGTACATGATAGGTTATATAAATATACATGTCTTGGAATGAGGTTTGAGGATTCACATCATATTTACAAGAAATATGATATGTTAATACCCTTTTGAGGACCAAATCCTATTTACATGCTTGAGATTTAGAATTTGACTTATGAGCAGTCCATTCTTTATTCATTTAATTATATAGAATTATTGTGAGGCACCCAAATAGATTTATCATCCCTTGAAATATGATTCAAGACCAATCAATTAGGATGAAGATTATTTCCCTCCAATTAATGTATTTATAGGTATCCAAGGGGAGAAATTATATGATATCATAGTGTGGGATAATAAAATTATGTGAGGTTTTTTAATATGAATAACAAGGCCATAGGGTTATAATAGCATGAGTTTATCCTTGATTTATGGAACTATATTATCAATTGGTATGATGGACCAGTCGGGTGTGTGAGGGGAAACTGAGGATGAAAAAGGATGTGAGATAGGTAGGGGACACCTCTCTTTAAATATTTAAATGAGTTTTACGCTATTATATATTATAGTCTATGATGAAATGATCATGATGCTGAGGGACACTAAGACCTCCTAGTGATAGCTGTTGACTAGAGAGATGAGTTGTGAAGTGAGGGTTACTTAGGAGGTTTCCATGATATGAAGTGGTTTATGTATCCCAAGTAGGATCCTAGTTATGTGAGGAACCTGGTTAGAGTGTGTTATGGGTAATGGGTAGTGATGGTTGTTAGTGTCACCATAGTGCATCGCCAAATATTCTAAAGTCATGGGGCCAAGAGAATTTTTCATATTATGAACCATAACTAAAATGGTTAAAGTGAGTTATACAGGAGTTCGAGGATGATGGATTCTCTACGATGCTCATTTCTTACTTTTAGAAGACCTGGGGATGGGATGAATTAGTGTGAACATGCCTATTTTATTTATTTATTTACTATTGTGTGTAATTTTTGGAAGAATCCATTTGGTAAATCCTTTATTTATGTATATAAAAATTCTAATAGGGGAAGACTTTTATTTTTGAAAACACCCTTGGGTTATTCTATGATACCTGGATGAGAGAACTACCACAAAAAAGGTTTGTGTTACTTATGGTCATATTTAATGGATGAGAAATATATCATTGGGAATGAAAGAGTTACTTGTGGGATTATTCATTGGTTGAGAGAATATTAAGATAATATGTTCTTGATACTCATCAATATATAATGTAGACCCATGTTTATTATATTTGTTGGTACAGTCATCACGATGTTCCTTGAGACACCCCAACACTCTCCCAATTAGGTATGGTTGATCATGGTCACATACGTGAGTATCAATGATGGATATTAGTCTTGGAACTTGATATATGTATGGGATATTATAAAACTATGGTTTTCATGTTCAACATGATGTGTACAAATAATTTTTTTCATTTTTTGAAGTAGGTATGGTCAACTGGTATCTTAGACCTAGGAATTGACACTGGTTTTTTGTTTCATTATAGGACTTGGTCCCCCTTAATGATGGTTTAATTTTATTATTTAATTTATTTATTTACTTAAGTTGTGTATTGATTAGTCAAGGAATATTAAAATTACATGAAATTGATAGTATATTATGGAACCAAAATTAGGGGTTGCATAAATAAGATTATATTCTCACCCATGTATGAGAACCGTTATTGTCATGCATAACTTATGTACAATTTCAAGTGGATCACGTGTTGCACAATTGATAGTGTGGAGGTCTAGTGCTGTATGATTGAGTGACGTTTCTCCAATTTTATATTGGATCAAGTTGGAGTAGTTCAATAGTTGGTGATATTGGATTTGTTCTATACCATAGAGATAGTATTACATCCTTGTGTATATTTATCTTCCCTTTGTTTATCTTGTAAATGCATATGACCTATGGGATAAAAGTTATTACTACTTTACTAATAGTATGTATTTATTCATCTCACATTTCATTTCACTATAACATGTTTTTATTTATATTATTAATGATGTGTACTTTGATTGTAAATTCATTGACCCAATTCCCCATCACGTTACCAAGACTAGTCACTACACGACCTTATGCACACCTCCCCTTTTTCCAGAGGATTTTAATTAGCACTAAGGGTCTAAGGAATATTTATTAGAGACACTAACGTTTTCAATATATTAATAAACCCAATGAAAATAAGAATAACCAATAAAACATATAATTTCAACAACTGAAATATAGTGGAATCCAAATCAATCCAAATATAATAAACCATGTCATGTTATATGGAATGTTAAATAAATGTCATAAAAATATTAAACTAAAATAAAGACACAAAAAATAAAGACTCCCCAAAACAAACCAAAATCTCATAATTGTTCTTAACTCTATGCTCTAATCCTAGCTAGAAAATAAATCTATCAAGCATAGGTCCCCATGCCCATTTGTAGACCAGTATCCATGAAATATTCTCAGGTACTAAATGACTTCTTGAATAGTGTGTAAGAAAAATTATTAGGCCAATACCCATGGTGTCTAAAAATATCTATTATGAAATAATAGTCTATGAAATAGTACAAGAGTTTAGGGTATTAATTCATAAATTATTGTGGGAAATCAATTAATTCATTGACCCACTAGCTCTTTGTTGTCACTTAGGGTTAGAAAAACCTACTTTAGAATGATGCCAAATGTCTTTATCTATACTCAACACTAAGTGATTGTATGTATTTCACTCATGCATCATGTAAGTTTAGATCTCACCTTTAGAAATCATGTATCCATCAATCTCTCTATTAGTCATAAAATATACATATATCTCTTCCTTGAGAATTATTAAGGGACTCTATATGAATTCCCATGCTAGAACCACTTATATGTTTCCATGGTACAAGACCATGGTAAGGGGAAAATTATTACTAGACCTAGTGTGAAATAACATGCTAGCACAGCTTACGTGATTAGAGGACATCAAACTCTATGTGAATTCCCATTCTAGAGTCGATTTAACAATTAACAAACAGTTATGTCTCGGATTTTCCACGTATTATTTTTAAATATTATATGTAATTATTAAGGTACTAGGATTTGAAACCGCATAAGACTCTAAGGCCCGGAGTTCCTAGAAAAAATGTTTGAATGAAATTGAAATTTTAAATAGCACGCCTGAGCGATTTTACTAAAAAAGTGGAATAATATTTAAATGGGATCCTTGATTAGAAATCAGAGGGCACTGTTGCATTCAGAGCAGTGACTTTACCATAGGTGAGGCCTAACATTGACCACCACGAGTCGGCTACAAAAGTTATTTTTTAGAATTTTAAAGAAATAAAATATAATAAAATATTTATTTTATTTACTTTTCATCAACACATAAAAGAGAGATTTTAAATAATCTATTAAGAATAATCTATAGGGTTAGCCGTATAACCCAAAAATTATCTAGAGGCGTAGAGAGGAGACCGCTTGGAGAAATCTCTCGACAACGAATGACGACGAATCAACCATTCGTGAATCGCTATGACAATTAAGATAGAGGATATTATTGATGAAAAAAGTGCCACCCCTCATCATCAACGATTGACCCTAACCTAAGGGAGGGGTTGTTATTTCATTTCTTCTATCCTCATTATTGGATTCAAATGACGAACGCAGATCAACCCATGAATAGGTTGACCCGCAAATCATTGGTTCTTGCTAGAAGGTCTATTATTTGGATTATATTGGGTAATCAATCCATGTTTGATTTAATTTATATTTTATTTTATCTATTTTATCCTTCTAATAGGAGTGTATCAACTCTGTGATGAATGGTGGTGGAGGTTCATACATCAATTCGTTATTTGGATTTCCTCTCTCCGTTTTGACCCTACATTCTTTGCGTTCTTCATGGGGTTATGAAAAAAGGATCATTGTGCATCCATTTCACTATTAAAAGATCCAAAATCATTGATCTGGCATCGTGATGACCTACTAGAGGTGCGACGAAGATGGTGATAGACTAATCGACTCGGTTCGGGAGAAATCGGTCTTCAACGGTTCTTCGCACGGACGATCGATGCACATTTTTGGAGCCGATCAGATGCCCAAAACTTACTGAATTGGAATTTCCATGATTGGATGACCTAGGATATTGAGTTTTAATGATACCATACAACCAGATCGAGGATTATAACTTCACCTAAAGTGCCAGATGAAGAACAACATTTTCTAGAAAAATGTGATGAACACTACGTGTTCTCCGAAGAAAACGGTGTGTGGGGATGGCTTTGTAGTGGCTAGGGTTTTAAAATGTAGGGAGTGATGATATAGTGTGTGAAAATTTCACACGGTGTATGGGTTCTTTTGTGGGACTTGAAATTTATCTGGGATGATACACAAACTTGGGGTGAAGTACATGACACGTACTCCACCACACGGCCTGACTAGGCCGGTAACATGGGTTACCCCGTGTACTGGTACACGGGTTGGAATACATGGGTCAAATCCATGCATGGGCACATGGCCAGCATATAAAAATAAGATCCTGGATAATTGGGCACAACGTTTGTCCGTCACTACACGTCGTGTATGAGATTTTTACATGACATGTCTTTTGACTCGAGCCATTGCACACTGGCAGTACCCGAAGTCAAGGGACTCAGCGTGTGACCTTACTAAACACAATATACTGTATTATACATGGATTGATCTCTTTTTTACACCATACCATGGACATGTTTAATTTGGGTTAGTTCCCATTTTCTCATTCCCCTGATGTTCTGGTATTGTTTCCATCTACAAGAGTATGACCCCCTTCCATTGGAAATTCTAGATAGAGTAGGAATCCCTTCGAGAGGCCTAAAGTGAGATCCTCTATCCATTCTTGTTTCCTTTGTAGAGTCAGGTTATAGATTCCACCAATCCTACTGGACATCGGTCCTCTACTTAGTCAGTGAATCTAGATGAGTCTTGGTATAACCCCCATTGCCCTAGTGGTGTTATTTATCTGTGTTTCACGATCTTTCCCTACTTAGGAGTGAGTTCTCCTAGAATGAGTGCATCCATTATATCTTCATATCTATTAGTGCGTCTATCTATCTCATGAAAATTCCCTAAAAAAATAATTATCAAAAGGACTTTATCAGAGTCATCAGACTCATAGAGTTAGTTTTCTCAGATAAGTGCTTCTCGGAATCTTTAAACTGAATCCCTAACATTGTCATGCAACGGTTGTGACTTACATATAGGCTACAGGTTTGGGTTTTGAGTATATATGAATATATTTCTCTTGTTATATGGTATGTATAATTATACTATGTAGATATTACTATACCTTTAGTTTGTGTATTGATTTTTGGTTTTTGGGGTCCTCTATTGAGTACTGTTATACTCACCCCTTCAGGGGATTTGACCAGACATGTTGTTTCTTGTGAAGATAACCATCATTTTGACGAAGTCTAGGGAAGACCAGGAACTGACTGAGCTTTGTGTGCTTCCTTACAAGATTAGGTGTTCCTGCAGCTATCAGAAGCAGTCATAGTACCAATTTCTTACTTACAAGATGGAATTTGTAGTGTATACAATCTTTTCTTTGGTAGGCTTGTATTCTGGCCCCGTTTACTTTCCAAATATTACTTTCCATTGTAATATGTTGGTTGGGTTACTTGTATGAATGCATTTTTTTCCTTAGTGGGTTTTAAATTTTAGAATTTGTGGTCTTGGAGATGGGTATGTGTGTATAGGTACTTAATAAATACCTCCCATGTTAGTGATATGCCTACTCAGTTCTAGTCACCAGTCCCTGGCCTATTGAAGGCGAGTTTGGGGAGTCGTGACATGTGACCCACTAGGATGGATCATGATAGAGTGATATCAGAGGTGTTTGGTTCTACCTTAAGACCTTGTGTCTATGATATTGTCTTAGGGAAACAGTGTTAAGAGTTTCATGTTCAGCTTTCATGATAGGGACTTCAGTGTTGGTGCAGGAAACCGACGTATCCATACACCAAGACTTTGATAACCTGTTTTTTGACTCTATACATGAGAACACTAGTTACATGGAAATGAAAAATGGTATATGAATCATATAGGAATGGGTTCTGTTTTCCATTTCCTTTAGTGTCAGCTATCCAGATATACTCTTTGACCATGGTACATCTTATTTCTTTATATGATGCCTCTGTGATGAATACCCTCTAGGATTCAGTTACTCGATCACAAGGATGACCCCCTCAGTGATGAGGCTTAGATTCAGGTACCAGTTCCCTAGGCATTAACTCATGGTGGTGTACTTACTATACCACCACTAGTGGAGCAACACATGGTACCTATAGTACCAGAAGACAAGGATCACAAGCTGAGTACCCTTCATGAGTTTCATCAGCATAAACCCCTTAGGTTTCTAGGCGAGCCTGACACATAAGCTATTGATGATTGGATTGAGGTGGTGATATGAGTTTTCCATCTGGTCAGTACACCAGTAGAGAAAATGGTGGTTCTGGTTTCAATCCTTCTTCTTAGATCTTCAAGGCGATGGTGGGGTTTAGTCATCCTATCTTATGATGAAGCAACCCTTTCATGGTCAGAGTTTGAGATAATTTTTAGAGAAGATTTCTCACCTTGGACACTAAATATTTTGTGTATCTAGGAGCTTCTACAACTTCAAAATGATGACATGACGGTGTCTGTGAATTCATTGAGGTTCACCAACCTTTCTAGGTACTCGATGGATATGACGCATGACCTGGGATACAATGTTTAGAACTTCAAGCGAGATCTTTACATAGATATTCTAGTCGGTATATCCCCTATACGCTTTCCTAAATATGCAGGAGTGCTAGAGAAGGATTTAGAATTTGAGAGATCCTTGTCTGAGCAGATACAACTAGTTGTAGTCAACAGCAAGAAGACAAGTGCAGAGACCTTAAAAGTGGGGAGCCGACGTCAGACACATGGATCTGGATGTGGCAGACATCTGAGGAAGACCATGAGCATGGGGTCTACAGGTTTGGATTATTAGGATTGATCTAGTGAGCCTAGTTAGAGGTGATTCTATACATGTAACGATAAGGGACATCTCTCTAGAGATTTCCCAACTCGTTGAGCTTCTGACCGAGGCAGGGTGGATGGTCCACCATGGTGGAGGCAATGAGTGGAGTAGGAAATCTTCAAGGAAGAAGACGTGGAAGAGGGTATTGGAAAGTAGCAGGAGGTGGGATACTTTTCAACATGATTCCCCCACTACCACCTAGGTGGTCCATGCCAGGCTCATGGAGCTCGAGGACAGGGGTGGGGACTACTGCATGTGGTCAAGGCATATGACCTAGAAGCTCCAAAGGTGATTTGAGGTATGATATGTGTCATTTAACTTTAGATTCCATATTTATAGACACAGGTAATATCCATCCCTTTTCTTGGAACATTTTTTATACTTGGATATTCCTATTAAACCATTGACTTGACCCTCACTCATAGAGACTCCTACAGGAGGAGACCCAATGATCACGCATTGGTGCCTACAGTGTTAGAAGACTTTTGGAGGTGAGAGTTTCAGTTGGGGATATCTTCATAGTGACATCGAGGCCTTATGAAGTCTTTCTTGGTATGGAATGGTAATCCAAAGTTCATGCTCATATTTCGTGTTTTAGGAGAAGAGTGTGGTGTGTCTGTAGTGGTGGAATGAGGTTTTCATTTATTGGTGTAAAAGAAACCCAGACATCACAGAATGGGATCATGCTTAGGAGGGTGAATCCTATCACTCACGAGTTGGCTAGCCTTACCCTCAGAGTAGAAGATGTTGCGAGATTTCAATTCCCATCAGTAGTGGTGGAGTATGAGGATGTCTTTCCAGAAGATGTTCTAGGATTACCTCCCCACTAGGAAATTGACTTCTATATCGACTTAGGCCCCAGGATGACATCGATATCCTAACTGGCATATTGGATGGATCCTGTAGAGCTTCGCGAGCTAAGGGTGCATCTAGAGGATTTTCTGAGGAAGGGATTCATAAAACCTAGCGTTTCACCCTGGGTGGACCTAGTTTTTTTACCAAGAAGGTAGATAGGAATTTGAGGTTATGCATGGATTTTTGGAGCCCTGAATCAGATAATGGTGAAGAAAAAGTATCCACTAAAGAGGATTGATGAACTATTCGATCAACTAAGTAGTTTATGATTGTTCTCGAAGGTTGACCTTCGATTGGTTTACCAATAGTTATGAGTACGAGATGAGGATATATCGAAGATAGATTTCAAATGATTCTATAGTCACAACGAGTGTAGGGTGATGCCTTTATGTGTGACGAACTCCCCCACAGTTTTCATGGGACTTATGAAATAGATCTTCTAGCCGTACTTGGACTAGTTCATAGTGGTATTCATCAATTACATCCTCATATACTTGAAATTAGAGGAGGAGCACATGAGAAACCTTAGGATGGTTTTATATATACTCTGAGAGAACTATCTTTAGGGGAAGATCTCAAAGTTACAATTATAGATACATGAGGTATACATTCTAGGATATATTTTCTTAGAATATGGAGTAGTAGTGGACCCAGCCAAGGTTGAGGCGGTGATACCATGTGAGCCATCTTTGAGTGTGATAGATGTGTGAAGCTTACTTAGGGTGGTAGGATACTAGTAGATATTTATCACAGATTTCTCACAAATATCAGCATTGATGATAGCCTTGACCTAGAAGGGGAATCATTTTGTATGGATAGAAAAGTGATAGTAGGATTTCTATCATTTGATGCAGATTTTGACGAATTCACCGATCTTGAGATTTCTAGAAGAAGGTGTGAGTAGATATTTTTCTGTGATGATTCAGGGACTGGGCTTGGCTGCATCCTGATTGAGACACAGGAGGTAATTTTTTATAGTTTACAGAAGCTAAGTCCACATGAGAAGAACTATGTGACCCATGATCTTGAGTTGGTAGTGGTAGTATTCACATTGAAGATGTGGTAGCACTACCTGATGTCTGAACATTTTATCATCTACTCTGACCACAAGAGCCTCAATTACATCTTCTCACAAAAGGATCTGAATTGGAGGTAGAGGCAATGGCTAGAGTTCCTCTAGAATTATGACTTTGAGATCATATATACTCATGGTAAGGGGAACATAGTTTCTGATTCAATTAGTTAGATATCATGTTCACAAATGTTGAGAGAGTCGGTAGAGCAGTTGGCCTTGCTACAGTTATCATTCATGGTTTGAGATGACGTAACTTATCTCCTATCAATGGTTTTCACCCTTCCACTGTTATGGACATTTAGAGAGGCACTACAAGTTGATGTTTACTATGATACCTTACATGCTCAATTATCCACAAGACAAGATCCTGATGTATATTCCAAGGTGGGGAGCACATCTATATTTTTGGAGGAAAAAAAAATTGTTCTAGTGGTGTCACAAGAGGAGGTTATAAGGGAGTTTCATGAATCCCCCTTGGTGGTACATCCTAGAGTGAAAAAGATGTACCAGACCTTCGATTTTAGTTCTAGTGGATATGTATGAAGGAATTAGTAGTAGGGTTTGTTTCTCAATGGCTTACATGCCAACAGGTGAAGGTTGAGTACCAGGTTCCAATGGGATTATCTCACCCCCTAGAAGGATTGTAGTGGATGTGGGATGGAATATTGATGTAATTTTTGATGGGATTACCATGAACGTCTAGGGGATGTGATTACATCTGGGTGATTGTTGACCAACTCACCAAGTCAACCCACTTCCTAGATATTTAGGAGAAGAGTTACGTAGAGTGTTTGGGATAGATCTATGTGTAGGAGATAATTTGGATTCATGGATTCCATTTGACAATAGTCTCATATCGCGATGCCAGTTTCATATCCTGGTTGTGGAAGGGATTTCAGGAGGTGTTTGGGACTCATCTACATTTGAGCACAACATTCCATCCCTAAATAGATGGTCAGTCTGAGAGAACCATTCTAGATTTGGAGGATATGTTGAAGGCCTCTATCATGGAATTTGGTTGCAGTTGGGAGGACCACCTACTAGTAGTGGAGTTTGGGTACAAAACAATCTACCCCTCCACCATCAGTATGACACCATTTTAGGCTTACATGGGCTCCCCTACCGGTCACCGCTTTGCTAGACTGACCCCATAGAGTCAGTAATCATGGGTCTAGAGTTGGTGCGAGATACCACTAAGAAGGTTCAGATCATCTAGGTGTGTTTGAAGACTACACATATCTATAAATATTCTTATGTTGATAGATAGTGGAGACTTCTAGAGTTCGAAGAGGGAGACTGTGTCTTTCTTCAGGTCTCACCTCAATGAGGGTTGCAGATATTTGGTCAGGGCAGAAAATTTTCACCAAGGTTCATTAACCCTTTTTAGATACTTCACAGATTTGGTGAGGTGGCTTACCACCTAGATCTATTTACATAGTTTCACCAAGTACATTATGTCTTCCACGAATCGTAGTTGAGGAGGTACATGCATAACCCATCACACGTCATTGACTGGGGAGAGCTGGACACTGAGGATGGAGCAACCATCATAGAGTACCCAATAGAGATCGAGTATCGGTAGGATAGGATCCTTCATAGGTAAGAGATTCCCTTGGTGTGTGTACGATAGAAGCATGGGAATCTTCAGAAGAGAACATGGGAGTGAGAATCTTAGACTCATGCCTAGTTCCCACATCTGTTTGAGTTGCCTTTTGTTTTGGATATTTGAGATGTAAATCCATAAAGTGGGGAGAAAGTATTGTATCATATTTTCTATGTATTATTTTTAAATATTACATGGAATTATTATGGGACCAGGATTTGTGATATCATGTGATTCTGTGGCCAAGAGTTCCGGGAATAAATGTTTAAAATAAATTAAACTTTTAAATATCATGCGCAGATGGTTTTAGAAAAAAAGTGGAATAACTTTTAAATGGTTTCTTGGATTAGAAATCCATGGGAAATGTTGGATTCAGAGAAGAAAATTTACCATTGGCAAGGAATCACATTGACCAGCGTATCTGGGCTGCAAAAGTTAGTTTTTGAATATTTAAGTAAATAAAATAAATTAGAATATTAATTTTATTTAATTTACTTCAATGCATCGATGACAGATTTCAAATAATAAAATTAACATAATTTCAAGGGTTAACCACATAATCCTAAAATTCCCTAGAGGCATGGAGAGGATACCCCATAGAGAAACCCCTTGACAATGAATAGCGATGAATCAACCATTTGGGAATCATGATGTCAATGGAGTTAGAGGATCTTTTCAGATATGGCATCACAATCCCTCTTCATCAACAATCCATCTAAACCCGATGTAGGGGTTTTTGTTTTAATTATTCCTTACCCATTCTTGGATTTAAAGGGCAGGCACAGATCAACCCACAAATTGGTTGACCTGTATTTCATTCACTCTTATGGGAAGGTCTTTTTTGGGATTATTTTGGGGAATTGACCCATGTTTGATTTTATTTATATTTTATTTTCTTTGTTTGATCCATCAAAATGTAGTGGATATACTCTATGATGAACAATGGGATAGGTTCGTTCCTTAATTCATTATTTTGATTTATTCTACACTTTTTGACCAATGGTTCTTCACATTCTTCATAGGTTTATGAACAATGGATCATGGCATGTCTATTTTACAATGAAATAATCCAAAATCGTAGATCTGACATCGATATGAACTAGAGGAGGTGCGAAGACCATGGTGGTAGATGAATTGACTTATTTCTTGAGAAATCGTTCTTCAATGGTTCTTCGAATGTTTGATCGAAGCACATTTTTGGATCTGATCAGACACCCAAAACATACCGAGTCGGTGTTTCCATGACGGGAAAACCTAGGATATTGAGGTTTGAAGAAATTAGATGGCTGGATCAAGAATCATAGCTTCACCTAAGGAACCAGATGAAGAACAACATTTTCTAGAAAAAAGTGACAAACACAATGTGTTCTCTGAAGAACATGGTGTTGGGTGCCATCTCTAGTAATACTAGGGTTTTGTAATGCAGGAATTGATTACACGGTGTGTTAAAACTGTCACATGGCATGTGGGTCCTCACGCGAGGCTCGACATGTATCTCAGACGATACACAAACACAGTGTGGAGTACACATCATGCACTCCACCACATGGTCAGACTAGGCCATTTACGCGGGTTACCGCATGTATCGGTACATGGTTTGACATACATGGGTCGAAACCATGTATGAGAACATGGAAAATGAACATAGAGAAGACATCAGATAACCAGACATGGCATGTGACCATCACTATATGTCGTGTATGAGATTTCTTAAACGACATGTCTTTTGACTTGGGTCGTTGCACACAGGCAGTACCCGAAGTCAAGAGACACAGTGTGTGGCCTTGTTACACGCCATGTACTTTGTTCTACATGTATTGATCTCATTGTACAACTTACCTTGGAAAATTTTCGTTTGGGTTAGTGCCCCTTTTCTCATTCCCCTGAAGGTCACGTATCATTTCCACCCACTAGAGTACGACCCCCTTTGGTAGGAATTTCTAGATAGAGTAATAATTCCTTTGAGAGTCTTGAAGTGAGATCCTCTGTCCATTCTTGTGCCCTCGTAGAGTGAGGTTATCGACGTGACCAATCCTACCAAACATCGGTCCTCTACATAGTAGGTGAATCTGGATTAGTCTTGGAATCACCCCATGTCCCTGGTGGTGTTCCTCATCCGTGTATCATGATCTTTCCCCACTATGGAGTGAGTTCTACTAGAATTATTTCATCTTCTCTCACTTTAGATCTATTAGTGTGTATATTGCTATCGTGACACTTATTGATGAACATACTTCTCGGACGGATGTCATCAGAGCTATCTGACTTGTGGAGTGTGTTATCCTAGACAAGTGATTTGTGGAATCCTCTAACTGAATCCCAAGCATGGTTATGTGGTCATTATGACTTACCTATAGACTACGAGTCTGGGTTTTGAGTATATCTAGATATGTTTCTCTTATTATATGGTTTTTAGAAATATACTGTGTATATATTATTTTACTTTTACTTGGTATATTGCTTTGTGGTTTTTGGTGTACTCTACGGAGTATTGTTATACTCACCCCTGCATTGGATTTTCATGTACGTGTCATGTATTGTGAAGATGAGCGGCCTTTTAACAGATTCCTAGGTGGACCTGGACCAGATGGAGCTTTGTGAGCTTCCTTATAGGCATAGGTGTTCATATGAATATGAGAAGTAGTCCCAATACCTATTAATTACTTAAAAGTTGGAATTTGTAGTGTAATGACTCTTTTCATTGATGAGATTGTATTTTGGACCATTTTACTTTATGCATTTTAATTTCCGCACATTGCTTTCTGTTTTACTATATTGGTTGGGTTAGTTGTATGCATGTATTTTGTTCCTTAGTGGTTTTTACATTTCAACATTTGTAGGATTGGAGATGTGTGTAAGTGTACAGGTGATTAGGAAATTCCTCTCATGTTAGTGATATGCCTACTCAGTGCGATTCACATGTCCCTGGCCTATTGGAGGTGGGATTGGGGAGTTGCAGAATGGGACCCACTAGGATGGGTTGTGGAAAAAACATATTAAACAATAGTTAATTCAATCTAATTTTACAAAAAATAAAAAAAATATTTAATGTAATTCATATTATTTAATTCTGTCCCATTAAAAATCATTATAACAACTTCACTTACATGCTAATATTGATTGTATCAGAAAACAATTTTTATGCCAATATTAAAAATACAAGATAATTAACAATATCATTCTATGTTACTAATTATTATAATAATTTCAAAAAATCCATTTTATATTCCATTTATCCCCAATTACCATTTCATATGTTACTTATAAATTTAAACATCATTCCATTTTTATATTTCAAATTTCATTCCATTTAACCACTTACATGCCATGAAATTATTTAAAAAAATATTTACTAAAATTCACATGTTAATCTATTTCAAATTATTTAGAAAATATATAAACAAATTCTAAATCATCATAGGGTTTTTGGTTTGTTTAATCCATGTTCCATTATTGGGTTAAGGGTTGACACACCTCTCTAGTGGCCAAAAGTCCCAATATCAATACCAAAGGACCCAACATGATTAATGTAAGTCTAGTCTTGAATAATTATAAAATTAAAATTAATAATTATCATGTTTAAGGCATTATATAACAATACAAATGGTTTCAAATACTAAAAAAACCAGGACAAATCATAAAGAGATCTTCAAAATCACTTACCACAAGAAAATAAAATGAAAATCCAAGAATAAAATGTCCATATCAATTATTCACACCAATATACCATATGGGATGTGATTGAATGAGTCCATCAAATACAGATAAAGATGATTTAAGGAGAAATCTAGAGGACTTATCCAAAAACTAATAAATACTCACCATTTCAAGACATTCAGATCAAAACATAGATGTATGAATTTAGGAAAGGTCTTGAAATATTCAAAGGAGCCTTGAAGAACCACTAACAATCACAAATCTCATGTTAGGGATGAATGATATGTTAATCATAGTTAAAAATATGTTTAGAGGAATAATTATGATTCATCCTCTCATTATTCAAGCCAAGACGGACACCATCGACTATCACCTGGTTGTCATGAGGTTGCTAATTTTGTTAGCTAGTGTGGCTATAGATATAGAATCCCCACTGGTGGGATAGGGGTTCCTACCATCTAGGTGGTAAGATTCTGGTAGCTTTACCAACATACTAGATAGCTCATCATCTAGCCTGTGGCATTGCAATACCTCTAATGTTTCATAACAAATCTATCCTCCTTTTACCTCGGATCCATGATCCTCAAACCACCACTAAAAACCAAATTAATCCATGAATGGGTGTCACGGAATAGTAAAGGATTTTTATACAAAAACAACAGAGGAATGTACCTAGGTGAAATATGAGATCATACAGACTCCCCTACATATGACATCTAATCCTCATATATGCTCCCAAGCATCACTGAAAGTAATAGGAAAAAAATTCTGGGACACATCACACATATACCAGACTCCCACTCCCAAAAACCTCCTAAAAATATTGATTCTTTCGATTAAATCACACTATATGAACAATATTTCGTATGATATTCTTCACACTATGATCTATGATATGTATTGGATTCTCCTGAAGGGATTAAAGTTTAACATCATCAACATCTATCTTGTGAGAAGGGTCCATGTGATTTCTTCAAAACTACGAAATCAAAAAAAAAATCAATCATGGAACTATTTTATTGTGGTTAATGAAATAAGTATTCCACTAGATTGATTATATCCACTACCTAAAATATCCCAATGAATCTTGGTGCTAGATTTCCATGCTTGTCGATACGATGCTTCCTCATCCTAGATAACACTTGAAGAAAAAATAATGAGAAACTTCAAAACATTTGAGGTTATCTCTAATGTTCAGTATAGTACTTTTCATAGAAATATTTTGATACCAAACACTTTATGATCTACTGAACCTGCTCATATGTATCATGTATGAGACTATGTCCAATGAGTGAGGACATTCCCACCTCAATACATTATAAAGAGAAGCAACATGTTCATCCATATAGAATAATTAAAATGATCCATTTGGATTGATTCTTAAAAGATTTTATAATTATATAACTCTAAAAGTGATATATGTTTCTCCCATAAACCACCAAACTCCAAAACATAGGATTGAAACATGTCCTCCAAAACTATAAATGTTTATTCAAATTGGTCACCAGTTTGAGGATGGTATGATATACAAAGAAGGACCTATCATCCCAACATAATCTAAAGGACCTAACATAAATTTGATGTAAATTGAGGAATAGTTTAGAAATTATACTCCATGGAACACCATGAAATCAAACTCACTACCACAAATAGAGATTACCAAAATAATCAATAGTTAAGGTATCCTTGAAAGGCAAGAAGTGGGATACCTCCATCTATAGATGTATGATCAACAATAATGAATAATTTTTAGAAGGATTACTAGGTAATACTATCATAAAGTAAATAGTGATAACACCCCCCCTCCATTTTAAATGGGAACCAGTTTTCATAACTTAGAATGAATCTTATACTCGACATTCACATGTTGATAAGTTAAGCATAAATCCAAAAATCATGTTATCTTATTATTCATTGTATTCCACCCCTATTTCCTATGGAGGTCACGATATATCTTTGTCAAACCACTATATAATTCCAATTTATAATCCTGAAATTCTCTGATTAGATCTTCATGAAGGCCCATTGGAACCCAGATTCTACCAAAGAGATGAAGAAACTCAATACTACCATGATATTAACTAGATGATGGAACCCCACCATATATGTTTTCCCTCATGGAAAAACCATATTGATCATATAACCCCCTATTTATCCTAAATAGGAGCACAAAAAAATATGAAAATGTTAGAGTTGATATCCCTTGAGATTCCTAAACATCTAGATGCATATCTATAAAGAGTTATATCACCTTACACTCATATAAAAGAAAAAAATTATTTTGGATCTAAATTATTTTATAGGTATTGCCTTATCCCATTGAAAGAATAAATCAGTAGTAGGAAGGATGTACTTCAACTTCTTAGCTGTAGCTGCTGGATAAAGTCCCACTACATCAATTCCCCATATATAAAATGTACATGAGTTCTTATATCTATGTAGAAACAATATGGATTGATGAATGAAGTTGGAATGAACCTAGAAGGGGTGACACTTATTAGTTAAATCTATGAAATCCTATATCAATGATGGCTAAAAGTATAATGACCCAACCTTAAAACATTACAGAATCTTGAATTAAATGAATAATTCACATTGAGGATCTTTTCAGGTTTAGAGCTTTAGAGAGTTACGCCATAAATATTACATTACATATCAAAAATTTCAAAGTATACACTTCTACTCAGTTTCCATTTTTTTCATAAAATAAAAACTCTTAAAAAAGAGAGTCATGTCCAGCTCCATGTTTTATACAACATGACTTTCCCTTGATCCCATATTTGACCCTATTCATCTTTAGGTCCTGTGAAAAACATTTCAAAACTTGGGATGAGCATAAAAAGCTCAGTAAGGGTTATATAACAAAGAAAGAAAACATTAGTTCATCAATACATACATAACATAAGATCTTTGACATACCTCATGAAATCATAAGATTTATGAATCACACATAGAAAGCATAAATCATAAAGGTAACTTGTGGCATCCATATCATACGTACATTGTAGCTATCACACCTATGCAGGGAGTCTCATTTAGAATACCCATCACAATATATTCCCTAAATATCTTAGGAGAAACATTCACTTTTACCTCTGTCATGTTACCCAATGAATTTGAGATCTATCTCGGGCTCACCTGCCCTAGGTTTATCACGGAACCACCCATATACGTAAACAATGCCCAAGAACCATAACACATAAAACAAGCATAATGAAAAGATAACATTTCCACATTTCAATCACAATATATCATCTCAAGATATTGAAATAATAAATTATTTCTCAAAACCATTTTCAATACAAAAATACATAAAAAGGGTATATAGTATTTATTTTCCATTAAAAAAACACTATGGCTTGTTAAGGAATCCAAAGATCAAATAATACTCTCGGTGGCATAAAGGTCATTGTCACCGCTTACATTAAAAAGAAACATTATTTCCTGTCATTTAGTAAAATTACTCCTAGAAAAATATTACCTTTGAATGAAATGAAAATTCAAAGGTGTTTATATAGCGTATAAAATAAAGTCATGTATTAAAACAAAATATGACTAAATGAAAGGAGATTGAGACGAAGTCCCTTACCTCATGTCTGAATTGACCCGTTCATTATTTAATCTCCTGAACAATAAACAAAAGTTAATTTATACTTGATTAATAACCCTTTTAAAGTTTATTATTCCTTTTATATCACTTATTACATTGTTATAAACATTATGCAATCATTTAAGTTAATAACGGTCGTTTTTTTCGATATTTGGTACTTAAGTAAAAAATGAACACCTTATATTTACAAGTTGTCCATGTGGTAAATAGTCCATTATCTCAAGAATAATATTCATTATTTAGATATCATATATATCATATATATCCAATATATATATATTTATTTATAATAGAATATATCATTTGGAGATAAGAGATGAAATACACCGTTCATGGAGACGGTAAGCCGTACGTACAAATGAATGCTACTTTCATTTATATTTCATATTTTAATTGAATTAAAAGATAAATATACATAGTTATATTATAATTATAGTATAATATCATATATAATATCATTAAATCCATCCTTTATACATCCCACATATGGAATTAACGAGTCATATCACTTTGAGGGGGTGGTAGTCTGCACTTCCTCAAATGAAATTATCTCGTTTACCCATAATGGAAACCATAAAGATATGATATAAATGAAAAATAACTAAGTATAAAGAAAAAATAAACATAATATATATCATATATAAATACATTTCTATCTTAATTTCCACCATTAGAGGTGGTAGGATATAATCAAACAATCATCATTTCGTGAGGCATTAGTTTTCCATCCATAGAAATAGTATATTCTTCACCCATTAGATGGAGGTGTGTGTAATTTTAGTTTGAATCCTTATCAGAAAAAAATAATATTATATTGAGGATACTGGTGTTGTTATAAAATAAAGTAATAAAAGAGTTTAGGGGTTGTAGAAGTAAAATAAAATAAAAGAAGTTAAGAGAAACCGTTACCTTTAATTTGGGTAACTCCCTTTGGTTTGAACCAAAAGGACTTCTGGAAGTGACTTATACCTATGGTAAGGCTTATAGGTGGAATAGAGGGATATTGAGAGATTATTGTTTCAGGGGTTGGATGAGACAAGGAGATTTAGAGGTGTGAGGAATGACTTATAAGTGAGGTCTTTTTATAAGGGGGAGGAGGGGCTCTTTAGGAAAGTGTGAAAATATTATTTTATTATATAATGATTTTCAGTTTATAAAGGTCCAAAACTCATTAAAGTAGAAGATACGATGACTAATGGTCGAAATAAATTAATCTAATAAGAATTTGATAGGTTTAGAATGTTATTGTAATATTTATAATCTAATTTATTTAAATCATTTATTAATGAGGTAAATACTGCATCATTATTGTGTCATAAAGAATTTAATTTATTTGATGTCTAGAAATTATAAAAAAACTACTATGATTTAGGAAATAGTTTTAGTGTTCCAAATAATATTTATAGTCGAAAATATAACTTATATAACCCTATGTAAAAATTAATTTACTAAAAGATATTTCTTTTTGTCATTTTTTCCATTACTTTTATGTTAATTAAAATAAAGTGTCATTATCACTCTTAAGTGGCTCCATGAGATCCCAAAATTGACCCAAGTATGACCATGTTCGGTCATGACCCATCCAATAAGGTTAGGACAAGTGTTAAGTTAATTTTGTATTATTATAATATTCTTTTTACCTTGAATTACCCAATTCACCTTTAACCGCGGTAAATAAAAGTCAAAAGTTACTATTCACCAAAAACTATTTTCATCTTATTGAACCAAATTTTACTTACTAATAACAACCATGTATGTAATATTTATAAAATTCAATTCACAAAAGCAGTAAAATTTCATTTAAATGAAAAAGTCAGTTTTTTAACTAATACTAAGTGGTTTCACTATTCATCAAAAATTGATGTTTTTCAGAAAAATACCAAAAAATAAGCCTAAGATATATTTGATATTCTGAATTAAAAAATGATGTATATTTTATCAAATTAAAACATATAAGTTTCATTATTTAATTTAAAACTAATTCCCATTTTCAAAACAAATAGCATGTTTTTAAGAAACAATAACTATCGAAAGATTGACACTAGTATATGTCCAATTTCAAAGTGAAATTAATTCCAATGACCAAAATTGGATTAATTGAAAAAAATATAATCTAATTAAACTTTAAAACCAATTAAAAAGTTAATCTAACCATATAAAT
Organism: Viscum album; assembly: GCA_963277665.1. Lineage (NCBI taxonomy): Eukaryota > Viridiplantae > Streptophyta > Magnoliopsida > Santalales > Viscaceae > Viscum > Viscum album. The sequence continues at coordinate 2,106,068,803 of OY728122.1, read as the reverse complement.
AAATTAGATTAAAAGGCACTTTTGAATCAAAATACAGTATTTTTCACAATTCATAAAAAATGAATTTTATCAGAAAAATACCATAAATCTACCCAAAGTTAATTTTGATGTCCCAAATCTAAAAAATAATTATATTTGGTCAAATAGAACATATAAAAGTGACTGAAACTATATTTAAAGAGGGTTTTCCATCAAAAGGTGATAAATCGACCTTTTAAAGAATATTAGAGTATTTTTGATTAAAATTAGATTCATTCAAATTTTAAGCCTCTAAATTTTATTGGATAAATGTAAAAACATTTAAAAAACATGTATAATAATATTTTAGTTATTTCTATTCATTACCACCAATACAACGGCTAGGAATTAACTTCCATTAAAAATAATAATATTATTTTATTAGTGTGCAACGTAAGATATCAAAGAAACCCATTGTTGCGTATCAGGTACACTATCGAACATAACATCCAATTTAAAGTAAAATTAAAATTTAATTTAAAAATATTAATAAATATGAAAATTTATTATTTCTTTATCTACTTGGGATATTACAAAAATCATCCAAGCCTTTGGATTTGGTCAGAATGTTTTTGGCCACATTTGTGGGAACCAAAAGTTCCAAAATGCACTTATTTAAAGACAACCTCAATTTCATCCCCATTAATTCATCTGGGGATAATTCCATCAAACCCTCATCTACAGAGGATCTTCTCATTATTTGAGCCATCATAATGAGTGAAATTAACTACCTATCGCCAGACATGCTCTTTACTAGTTGTATCTAGTGGATGTACTCCATTTTGGAGATATTTTATAATGGGTTTCATCCATCCTGTTGTAGGACCAAATGGTTCAGGAATATGACTAATTTCATTGATTTCATATTTTTTTTGATTTGAATAAAAGGTGAAACCACATGATGATGAGAAATTATGATGATTGTCTCATCCCAGTTTGGATCTAATATAGCTATAGTTACATTTTCCAATACATCAACTTGGGTATTTTGTGAGTGAAGTATATAAGAAAATGTTGGTTCCAAGGTAAATTCTTCTATTAACCCTAAAAAAGAATCACATAGGGTGATTAGTTCTTCTTTTCTGATGGCGCAATCCTCATTAAAACGTTTGATTACTAATTCTGAATCACCCTTTAATACTTTAATTTGGAGTGCCAATTCGAGTCCTAAAATGAGATCTTGATATTCTTCCTTATTATTGACACCACCTTCTGATAATAGGAAGGAATATGAAAACATTTCATTTTATATGGAGATAAGTAGAATTAATAACCCAACATTGTTAATCTTAGGGTCTTCCATTATCTTTTCCATTAGGATTCTGGAAGAACCCTCAAAGAAAATTTCCCATGTTTGGGGATTGTCTTGAATAGAGAATATTTGTTCATCAAGAAATTCAATATTTAATAATGTCTCTTCGGCAGATGAGTGTTCAACAAAGAAGTAAACTAAGGCTTGAACCTTCATTGCTTTCTAAGGCACAAACTATATATCAAATTAATATAGAATAACTACCCACTATTCTAGTCGTCCTATCATCATAGAATGATTGATGTTAAATTTTAATGGGTTATTATGAGAGACCAAGTGGACCGCATTATGTTGCAGGTAGTGCCTCAACATCTGAACTGCAAAGATTAATGCTAGGAAGCTCTTCCCAATTTCTGAATATTGAGTCTCTACATCTAGCATTGTTCAAAAAAGATAATAAAATCTGTTTTAACTCCAAAAATCATTATTCTACACAAGGAAATCACCCAGTGATCATTCCATGGTTGTCAGATAAGGAATGAGAATTTTTCCTTCAGCAGGTGGCATCAACACCGACGAATTGAAGAGGTATTTCATGAGGGTATCAAATGCTTCATGGTAGTCATTGGTCCATTGATATGTGACCCCCTTCAAAAATTTGGTGAAGGGAAAACACTTTCCTTCCATATTAGATATGAAGTGTTAGATGTAGGACATGTTTCTTTGAAGTCCTCTCTATTATTTAAAATTTTTTAGAGGTAAAATTACAAGGATAACTTTAGTCATCTCAAGATCAACTTCGATTCCATGATGTCATACAAAAAAACCTTGAAATGTTTCTGAGGTTACCCCGAAAACACATTTCAAGGGGTTCATATTTAGATTATTCTCTCGAGGATTGATGAATATGGTCTCCAAGTCAATTAGGTGATCATAATTTTATCTATATTTGAGCACTAGATAATTAGAATAGCATTCGATGAATTTCCCCAAGAAGGGTTTGAATATGTGGTGCATTTCATGCTGATATGTTGCACCGTCATTCTTCAAGATAAATATAATTACTTGATAGAAAAATATTCCTTGAGGGGATATGAAAGCTATAGATATCTCATATTATAGGTCCATATGGATTTGGTTATACATAGAATATCTATCCATGAAGGATAGTGCTTCATAGCCAGCTGTTGCATCAATCAATAGTTTTTGTGATTGGAACCGAGAAGTCATATTTGGGAAAATACTAGTTGAAATCTATGAAATCAATGAAAAATTTTATTTTATCATTCTTCTTATTTATTAGGACAATATTTTCTTACCAATTTGTATATTTCACCTCTCAGATGAAGTCTTCTTTTGTAAGATTGGCGACCGTAACCTCAATTTTGGAGTCGTGTGTTGGGTGTGTTCTTCTTACCGCATCCTTATATCCTCGATGATCTTTTGGAAATCCCAGAAGATGGGTGGACACTTTGGGATAATGTCCTAGAATCTATGTGTAATTCCAAGAAAATACCTCCTAGTGTTGTTTTAGAAATTAATTATACACCTCTTTCTCTTCAGAATTCATGGACACACTAATCCGAGTGGGGTGTAGATCTTCCTCTGTACCCATATTTATTTCCCTGAGTTCATCAATAGTGATGGAGCCACCTTCCTCAAATATTGGGGGGGAATCCCTAAGGTCATCCTCTTTTTCCTCTTCTTTATGTCTTACTTCATCTTCCTTTTCATGGAGGGGTAGGTGATGAAGAATTATTTTTAGAGCTAAGGAAGGAGCTGATATTTGGACATCTTGAAGAGGAGGAAACCATTTATGACCCAACTGATAATGAAGGGTATTTTTGATGTTCCTAAGGGAAGACGATGGGACGGTAATTTACATACTTATGTCTTTTAATGAATGAAATAACTTCATCTAGCATAGCTGATGAAGCGGAGACTTGCTGATGTTCAGTGGGTTGAATAAAGACATCTCTGTTTAGGCCTTCATCACTGCTTAGTGAATCAATGATTTCTCCTATAGTATCATGATAATTTTCCACAATTGGAATTATGGAATCCACTGAATACGTTATTGGATTTGGGTCAACCCTTTCAATTTAATTAATGGGTAACACATAATATACACTAAGATTCTTCAATGTGTTAGGTGGGATATTTTCTATACCATTATGAGCATTGATTCTAGTAAAATCATTCTCCATGGACTATTTTACCTTTGTGTGATTTAACTGCACATCAATGTACTAAGATTCACAAGTTTTCAATGGGGACTTATCAGAATGTAATGTCCCAATTTGGCCATTGATGCAATATTTGAGACATTGATGGGATGACGATGGAATGACCGCATGAAAATGTAGCCAAGGTCACTACAAAATAATTTTGAAAGATGTGTCCTACTAGACAACCATGAAATCCAAATCATATATGATTTAACCAAACTATGTTCTAAGAATAATCTTACCAAGAGGTTCTTGCTCATTCTTATCATAACCATATATCATTAAATTAGAAGGAGACAAGTGGGATTCATTGAGGCCTAATAGGTGAAGTGTTTGAATGGTAATGAGAGTAAATATCGATCCATTATCAAAGAAGGATCATCAGATATCAGTATCATTGATCTTTCCGGATAGATACAAGAGTTTTATGTGTCTGGGTATGACAACATCCTCTTCGTGGTCCGTAAAAGACATGACTAAATGGAATTATGTAGGGTCATTATCTATATGGTAAACCTCTATAATAACAACCTCCATTTCAACCTATTTAGGTATAATGCCATATCAATTTCTTCCGAGAGATACTTTTTTAGTTTCAAATCATCCAAAATTGATAGCTTAGATGGAAACTAGGTGAGTTTCTTCAATACAACATACTTTGATCCAGAGGCCTGCGTTTTCTAGTATGGAGATTCTCTTTTGCAAGTTCCTTGGAAGTTGATGCTCCTAATGTGGATGAACCATTTATAAGGGTTGAAGGTGTAAATCCATCTACTCTTGTTGGATTAGGATGGCTAGGTCTACCCACTCATTGAGATGGTCATGGTATAGCTTCAAATTGGTCTTCTAAGATGATCATTTTGAGGTAGACACTATCATGTGTGGAAAATTACCTTGTTCTTGAGGAGCCCACTGGACGACTCTCCCATGAGTTTTTAGTACATAAATAGTTTGAGTAGGGGTGTGGTTAGAGTAGTTGCTTCTAGCACACCCACGTCTTCCCCTGTATCCTCAACCTTTATAACATCTTTCCCTAGTTCCCCAATAAATTAAAGGGAAATCAGGTTCATAATTAGAATCATCATTTTCATAGGGATATGTTATGTGAATAATGTTAATGGAACCAAATATAACATACTCATCTGATGAATATTATTCCTTAAAGGTCGATTCATGTTGTTACATTTGGTGGGGGTAGTGCCCATACATTTGACACAATTGGAATGAAATCCTCTAAGGTTAAGGAAAACTTTGGCCTTGACATAAGCTCATATTTTTCTACTTCCTCCTTATTCTTCTATTTGTTCTGCCTTATTGAGGATTATAATGTCTCAGAAAATCACATTTATTTTTTTTAAATTAAATGGAATTATTCTAAGACTTCACATTGGACGACAAGTGATTTCCTGGACTGGTGAGCCTGGAATGGAATTTTGATCTTTTTTTAGTTTACTTATGTAAAAATGCAAGCGAGTTTTTCTAAATTTTGAACCAGTGATCGAATCGGATATCTAAGGGCACCATTAAATTCAAAATTCCGAGATTCACCTAGAAATGAATTAACTTCAGCCTGTAAGGGAGGAACATAAAAGTTAATTTTCTTAATTTTTGAAAAATAATAAAATAACATTAAAAAGTTATTTTATTTTATTTTCTCATTTGTTGAGGGGAGGACGATGATGCTGTGGTGCAACAATGAGGCACATTTATGAGGCTCATTAATGGATTATTAACTCGAAGAATAACAATGCTTTAATGACATGTAACAACGACATTGTTTCATGAATGAAACATCGCAATGATGTGACATTGCAGCTTAATAAAAACACTATGATGCATTTTACTTTTGTTTTAGTTGACGCATTAGTGGAAGGACGAATTAAACTATGAGTATTCTCTGAAGAACCTATAAAGAACCTCCTCCCTAAAGAATAATTAAAAATGACAATGAACGTCAAACATCTTTTACACACCTCGAAGAACAGATCTCGAAGCAACGAACATCGTGGATGTCTTAAAACCTCGAGGATGAAACGCTGCAGTATCGAATGTCAAATAGGTAGGGGTTATTTTATTTAAATTACTTCCCCATTATATTCCAGAGACTATGAATGTGGATCAATCCACAAACACATTGATACATGAATCATTCATTTATGTGGGAGTGTAACTTTTTTCTTGGATTTTTTTTATCTGGGATTGAAATTATCATTTGTTGATTGAACTGAAATCCCTGGACCTCCCATGCTTTTAAACCTCTAATGTGGAGGGTGCGGTCCGAAATGAAAAGGCCCTAACACCTCCACCATGTTCTTTCATTGTGGTTGTATCCTCAATGTTGCAGAAAGGGGAATTCAGGGCCAAGGCAAGGATGGTGGCAACCCAGGAGGCCCATAAGGGCAAACAGATTAGAAAATGGACAACCAGAGAAATTCCAATTGCCCGAAGAAGGGAATACTGGTGGTAAAACACACCTATGTACACAAGAAGAGGATGGTGGTGCAACCAATTCCACGCCACAGAGGTAGGATGTCGTGGCTAGCGGGCCACAACAGCGGGATGAAACAGCTCTAGGTGGGCACTACGTGGAGGGGTGGCATGCATCTGGGCAGCCCGGGTGGCTGGCGAGCCATGGTCATCCGACCACAGTTGGAGGAGCCCTGCACATCTGTGGGGTAGGTGGGAATCCATACATGGTCGGCTGCTACATCCTAAGAGAACCCCACTGGCTTACCATGGGGCCAGTCTTCGGGCTAGTGGGCTGCACTCCCAATCAGCGGGTTAGACCCGCACCGGTGGCTCGAACCTGGGGCCCACCAGGCCTGTCTCATGCCTAGTAGTTTGGAACCACACCAGCGGTTTGGACCTACACCCAGTGGGCTAGACCCATGCTGGTAGGTCGGACCTGCGCCCTTCGGACCAGGACAGACTATACCTAGTTATCAGGCGACCTGACAAGCTCGACACTTGGCCAAATCGAGTCGGGTCCAGCGAAGTCCATTGGGCTTGGCCCACTGGTCAGGCCACACCGCACCAGACTGACCTAGACCTGAATAGAATCTGGTCAAGTCGGTCGAATTAAACCAAGGTATGTGGGACCCTCGGTCCAGGTTGGTCGGGTTAGTCTGATCGGGCCCAGATGCAACCAACCCCTAATTACTAAAATAATGGTATCATACAAACCAAGCATCTGATTGATGAGATGTTTGCGGAATTGGGACCCTATCAACAATTTGGATCTTTTGGAATGATATATAGTGACTTTAATGGAAGTTGATATGTGATTAATGGCTTGAGAATCCGTTCTTTCAAGCATTCTACGTACGAAACACTGCAGTTGGATGAGACCTAAAGACTGCTGACTATCAAATATTTGTGACTCGACGAAAGCCTAGAGGGAAGTAGCTCTGTGTGACCTGACATGACCACAATGGTGAGATGATCTATGTGATCCGGAAGACCCATAATACATGATGGGAGGAGTACCTCAGTATGGACAAGGTGGGAAATGGATCTATGTGACCCGACATGCCCATGGTGGGGAGCGGCTCAGTGTGACCCATCATACCCACAGTACTCATCAGGTATGAGTACCAAAGCAGTCCATGGTTAGTGGGAAGCAGCTTCTGTGTGACCTAAAAGACCCACAATAATTGATAGAGGTGGATTTCTCCAGCAGCCGAGGTGTTCGATGATGTGACTGATGTTTCTACTATCACTACCCTAAATCCATACTAGGTGGGAGATATCTTGTGCTTTATGATTTACTTTGAGGATTTTTGTGTGGTTTTTGATTTTTTATTTTGGGGTCCCTACTGAGTATCGTGTTACTCACCCATGCACGGGCTCCGCCCACTCTTTTCAAGCTCCACCCACTCATGTCATGTCCCGTCCAAGCGATCAACATTTTTATAGAGACTTTGGTGGACCAGGACCCATAGGTGCTCAGGGAGACTGGACCGAGGGACACTACAACAGTGAACTTGGTGGCCTAAGACTAGGAAGGGCCCATTAGGATTAGTTGGACATGAATTTTTACTTTAGATTCCAGTAGATACACTACTCTCATGATCAGGTGGGGTTTTTCCATGGATGGCCATCAGAGTTCATTTTGTATGTTTCAGTTTTTAGTGTTTTTGTTGGGTTTTTATTCTGGCCCACTTTTATTAGTTATACTATTACTCAACTTTGTTTTAGTGATACTTGTTTACTTTTTAGTGTGTGGGTCTTGTTTGGGCATGTGTTTACGTACAGGTACTCAGGAAAATGACACCCACATGCTGGTTGATGCCTTTGGCACTAGTCACCAGCCCCTGGCCTTTGGGTGGCGCACTTAAGGTAGTCACAACACATGCCCTAGGGGACATGTCATTACAAAGTGGTATCAGAGGGTGGTTGGTCCTACCACAATGAATGGGATCCTGTGTTTTTTTAGGGAGACAATGTTAAGTGTTTCAAGTCCAAATTCTTGATTTGGGGGTCGAGTGTTGGTGCGGTGGATGACGTATCCATACACCAGGACCATGAATTATGATTTTAGGCTCTATACATGAAAACACTAGTTGCATAAGTGTCTCCTTATATTCTTTTGAATAAAATTTAGATCACCAGGTATAACCTTCTGATTGTGGTACATCTTGATCTATCTCCAGATGCATCCATGTGGATGACCAGCCAGAATCCCGATATGAGGTAGTGGGGACATCCCTACTAGAGATGAGGCATCTGTTCATGGACCAGTTATAGAGATGGCTCCACTGGGTGGTGCACTAGTGCTACCACCACCCGATGGTCAGTATCTACTGCCAGTAGTTCCGAAAGAGGATGTGTGAAGACTAAGTGACCTTCAAGAGTTTTAGAGATAGAGACCACCCAGTTTCAGGGGAGAGACAGATACTCAGGTCGCTGAGGACTGGATGGAGGTAGTGATGCATGTCTTCCACTTAGAGAGGACACCACCCGGCCAAATGGAGATCTTAGTAGCAATCCTTCTGCAGGGATCAGAAGAAAGATGGGTTACCTTGACCACCCAGACACACGATGAGGTGACCCTCACCTGGGAAGACTTTGAACGGATTTTATGGGAGGCGTTTTCTCTTGTGACCTTGCACATTGTGCACATTCAAGAGATTCTTCACCTACAATAGGGTGTCATGACAATGGCTGAGTACTCAGTGAGGTTCACTGAGCTATCTTGTTACTCGATAGATATGGTGGGCGACACTTTCTTTAGGGATCGAGCCTTTGATAAGGGACTTAGGTGGGAGATTTGGGCGACTGTATTGTCTCTTAGCATCCCTACTTTGGATTGGGTGTTGGAGAGAGACCTTATGGTATAGAGATTCTTGTTGGATAAGGCAACCTCAACTAGAGATACCAGTATACCATAGGTGGCGTAGTCTTCATCATGTAGCAGACAATATAAGTGAGGTCCCAAGCGGGCTAGGTCTTTTAGAGGACGACCCCAGGACTTAGGGTCGGTAGTGTAGGGCTCCCAGTCCAGAGGGAGTCAGCAGGGAGCCAGGAAGTGCTTCAGGTGCAGCGAGTAGGGACACATGGCTAGTGAATGGCCGACCCACTGTACGAACGACCAACAGATGGTCAAGGGGCCACCTAGGCATAAGCAGTGGTTAAATAAAGGATTTTAGTAGGGAGGAATACGTGTTAGGGGAGTAGGACGAGCAACATATGGTAGGAGAAAATTTGAGGTGTTACTTCCACCACCCCTAGGTGGTCCTCCCAAACCTCAAGGAGTAGCCGGACATGGGCGAGCACAACTTCAAGCAGTAGAGGCTTATGACCAAGGTTCTCCAGAGAGTATCTGAGGTACGATATATGTATTCTCCACCCTAGATGCAGTTTATATATGCACAGGTGCTAGTCACTCCTTCCTTCACATGACTCTCGTTTAGATCTCGGAGATTTTGGTGGAGCCATTGGCTCGATCCTTAAGGCTAGATATTTTTACGGGTGGGGATTTGATGATTACACACTGGAGCCGGCTGCGTGAGATCACTGTAGTAGGCGAGATCTTCAGTTGGGATCTACTAGTAGTGGAATCAAGAACTTATGACGTCATCTTGGGTATGGAATGGTTATCCATATCCACGATCAGATTATCTATTTTAGGCGTACAATGCAGCATGTCCGTGAAGATGGGACCATGTTTTCTTTCACCAGCAAAAAGGAAACCCTTGTAGCATAAGACATACTTTCTTGGAGGAGGGTGCATCCAATCACACAAGAGTTGTCTTGCCTCACCCTCAATGCAGTGGATGATAGGAGTCCATGTTATTCTATACTGGTGGATGAGTATGAGGATGTTTTTCATGATGATGTTCCGGGGCTACCTCATCATAGGGATGTAGAATTCTACATCGACATGTACCCCAAGATGGCACCAATATCCACAACAGCATATCAGATGTCTCCCGCGGAGCTTCAAGAGTTGAGGTTATAGCTGGAGGACATGCAAGAGAAGGGGTTCATAAGGCCTAGTGTTTCACCATGGGTAGCCCAAGTGTTTTTTTCCAAGAAGAAATATGGGGGTTTGAGGTTGTGTGTGGACTTTCGGTACCTGAACTAAGTGGCCCTGAAGAACAAGTATCCACTATTGATAATCAGTGATTTCTTCGACTAGTTAAAGTGGTAGAAGTGGTTCTCAAAGATAGAACTTAGTTCGGGCTATCACCAGCTTCAGGTACGGGATGTGGTTGTACCGAAGACAACCTTCAGATGCCGATACAGTGACTATGAGATCCTAGTTATTCCTTTCAGCATGAACAATTCGTATATAGTGTTCATGTGAATCATAAACAGGATCTTTTAGCCTTACCTTGACCAGTTTTTTGTGGTATTCATTAATAACCTCTTGGTGTACTCAGCGTTGGAGGAGGAACACGCTACACACCTTCAAGTAGTCATGGATACACTCTGAGAGGACCAGATTTATGGTAATATCTTGAAGTGTCAGTTTTGGGTTTAGGAAGTCCACTTTATGGGACACATCAACTCAGAGGCTGGAGTCACAGTGGATCCAATGGAGATAGAGGCAGTGCTTTCTTGGGTTCCACCCAAGAGAGTGACTAAGGTGCGGAGCTTCTTGGAGTTGGATGGTTACTATCAGAGGTCCGTGCTTGACTTTTACAGAGTATAAAAACCCTTATCGGCTTTGACATGGAAGGGAAATACCTTCATGTGGACAGATAAATGTTAGTATAGTTTCTAGGTGCTGAGGCAGATACTAACTGGTACCCCCATCTTGAGATTACCAGAGGAGGGCATTGGGTATGAAGTTTACTATGATGCATCAGGGACCAGACTGGGTTTTTTCCTGATTCAGGAGCGAGCAGTGATCACCTTAATCTTATGATAGTTGAGGTAGCATGAGTAGAACTATGTGACCCATGACCAGGAGTTAGCAGTAGTGGTATTTTCTTTGAAGATGGGGTGTCACTACTTTATGGGTGAATGGTTTATGGTTTACTCCCACCATAAGAGTCTCAGGTATATCTTCTCCCAGAGGGACATGAACCTAATACAATAGTGGTGATTAGAGTTCCTCTAGGACAATGACTTTGAGATATTCTATAATCCTAGGAAGGGGAACATGGTGGCAGATGAACTCAGTAGGAGGACCAGTTTTCAATTGTTGAGTGAGGCAATAAATCAGTTAGCTGTGATGCAGATATCCTACATGGATGATGGTGGAGCTTCTTACCTTCATTCGATGATTGTTACTCCCCACTCTTATATTGAGTGATGGAGGTACATATGGTGGATGTTTATTGTGAGGCCCGACGTGCTTAGTTATCCTCTAGAAGGGCTTCTGATGTATTTTCGATAGGTGGGGATAACATCATCCTTTTTAGAGGGCACACTGTAGTGCCAGGGACGTTGTGGGAGGAGGTGTTGAGGGATTTTCATACATCCCCTTTGGCGGCACATCATGGAGTGGAAATGATGTACCAGGACCTCTGACGCTAGTACTGGTGTCCAGGTATGAAGAAAGAGGTGGCTGATTTCATTTCACGATGCCTCACTTATTAGTAAATGAAGGATGAGCATGTGGTTCTAACAGGCCTGGCCCAACCACTTGAGGTACCAGAGTGGAATTGGGATCGTACCTCGATGAACTTTGTGACAGGGTTACCACAAAAATCCAGGGGAATCGACTCTATCTGGGTGATCATTGACTAACTCACCAAGTCAGCTCACATCTTACCCATCTGAGAACAAGGACCGGTAGAGGGCTTGGGACACCTCTACATCCAGGAGATAGTGCAGCTTCAGGGGGTGCCTTCAACGATCATCTCAGATCGTGACTATTTCTTTACATCATGATTATGGAGGGAATTACAGGGTGCATTTGGGATGTTACTACGCTTGATCATATCCTTTAATCCCCAAATTAATGGTCAGATGGAGTAGACCATACATACCTTAGAGGACATGCTACGTGCTTGCATCCTGGATTTTGGTCATAGTTGGGAGGACCACCTGCCACTGGTGGAGTTTGCATACAAAAATAGCTATCACTCCACCATTATCATGGCACCATTTGAGGTATTATACGGGTGGCCTTTTAGAACACCCCTGTAACACCCCAAGATTTTATAGTATGTTATCTCTTTAAGTAATTCAATAGCTTGTGCTACATGCAACACCGAGTTCAAGCGTATCACGACCTATCAAACTAACTGTTAAAAAAGAAAATATGAATAATATTAACCAAATTTTGAATTTTTTATATATCCTATATAATTTTAACATTGATATTTTGTGTTTCTTAGACATAATATGAGGACAAATTCAATTTTTTAGATAAAAGAAGTATTTTTCAAAAAATACAGTTTTCAGCCTTTTAATGGAGAACCCTTTTTAAATATAGTATTTGAAACTTTATATATTCAATTTAATAAAATTAAATTCTTATTTAGAAGCGGGACATAAAAATTTAGTATGGATAAATTTTTAGTACTTTTCTTATAACTTTCATATTTTGAGGAATAATACAAAATACTAAATTTTAATTGAAAACAAATATTTTAATCGAAATAATTTGTTGTGTTAAATTATGAATTTGAGATGTGTTAAAGTATAATTAGATTATATTTTTATTATTTAATATAATTTAGGTCATTGTATGTAATTTCACATTTTAATTCAACATAAAAACATGTCAATCTCTCGATAGTTTTTACTTCTTAAAAACCCACTTTCTGGTTTTGACAATGGAAGTTAATTTTAAATTAATTAATACAAATTATATGTTTTAAATTTGGTAAAATAGACATCATTTTTGAATTTGGAATATCAAAATTACCTTAGGCTGATTTTTTGGTATTTTTCCGAAAACTTTCAATTTTTGATGAATAGTGAAAATGCTGCGTTAGTGTTTAAAACCGAATTTTAAATTAAATAATTAATATTTTTTTTTAAAATTTATTTTAAAGTCAAAATAGATACATAATAACTATATTAGTCCAATGTAATTACTTGGAGTCATTTTATAATAAGATTAGATATATAAAATTTTATTGAACTATTTAACATATTTTACCTACCTTCTAGGCACATTTGGAAATTTGAATAAAACATAATTTTACCACTTCCGTGAATTGAATTTTAAAAAGTCCAAGAGACATAGTTGATATGAAAAAGTAAAATGTGGTTCAATAATATGAAAATAATTTTTAGTAAATAGTAACTTTTGAATTTTATTTACCAAAGTTATAAGTAAATAGGGTAATTAAAGGTAAAAATGATATTATAATTACCCCAAAACATGTAATAATTCAATTAGATAATTATTTTCTGACGAAAATAAACCTTACGAAAAAAATAATATACTTTTTGATCCATTTCTGTTATATTAGGACATTTAATATATTTTATTTAAATAAGAGTTAAAAATGTTAAATTCAAAGTTTAATAACTAAACCATCATTAATATAGGGTTATACATAAGATAAATTCGACTATAAATATTCATAAGAAATATAAAAATATTTCATACATCATATTATTTTATTTATAATTTTTATACATTAAATAATTAAATTTATTTATGACACAATGATGATGCAGAATTAACTTATTAATGAATGATTAAAATAATAGATATTATAAATATCAAAATAAATGTAAATTGAGAATTTTGATTCCATAAACGAATTTTAGAGGTGAATATGACATGTTAAGGTTAATTTAATTTTTTTTGAAGTAATCAGCTTGTTTTGACTTTCACAAAAACCAAATACTAAATAGTGTCAAAATCGATATAAAAGAGTTTTTTTAAAAAAATACTATATTATTAAATGATATAATATTTCTAAAAATCTAATATTTGGAAAAATGACTTATATAATGATATATATTTCATTAATTAACCACTTGAGGATCTATTTTCATTTTATAGTAAGTTTATTAACCATGTAATATAAAAATACAAGAAGACATGTAAAAGTTAAACTATTTAACTAAGAGTTAAATATAAAAGATAAGGTTAATATGGTGACCAAACTTGTCTGAAACCTATTGGTTGAGTGTATTTAGACCCATACCCACCTTATCCTTGAAATAACTCTATTGGGGGCCATTAGAAACCGAAAATGATATTATAATAAAATAATATTTCAAACTTTTCTTTAAGTGACCCTCACCTCTCTTATAAAAGGTCACTTCCCCTTATCTTAATTTCACACCTCCAAAGTAATTTGGATCAACCAACCCATTCTCATATCTCCTCCAAACTACCCTCAATTAAACTTATATGTCTTATTTTGATCAGAAATCTACCTAAGGATCCCTTTTTTTCAAATCAAATGGAAGCATCTGAAGAAGAGGAGGTTAAACGTACCCCAACTAAAGTAAAGTAGAAGGTAAGGGTTAATTCCTCAATAAAATTAGTATCTGAGATTGTTTATGTGTAAGTATTTACTAGAAACTATTTATCATCAACTTCCATGTTTTATAAAAATATTTTCAAAAGGAATATTTTATGGTTTTGTTGAAGGGACTCTTTAGCTAGACCAACATTTTAAATTTTTTAATGATTTAGTTTTCTAAATATTTTTAATTAATGTCCATGTTTTAAAAATGATTTTAAGGATTTATTTATATGGACATGATTATTTTAAAATGTTAATTCGTTTCAAAAGTTTCAAAGTGGTATGGGACACTTTGATTCAAAAATATATTTTAAATGACTTCCTTTATAAATGTATGAGTTTTAAATGATTTCAAAAAAATGAATATTTCTCTCAAAGAGTTTTATTGATCTTGTTCAACTATATCAACATCCTTTACTGAATACTATTCTTGATTGAGGTTTATTTATTATAATACTATCTTACATATTGTATTGTACGAATTATGATATGTTTGACTGTGGATGTGATATTTTTATACCATTCATGGTTTATGGTTAAAGTTTTGACATTTTATATGCTATCATTAATACGAATGTTTATGTTATGTTTCACCGTTTTAATATGAGGAATTGGTTGGACGTAATAAGTGATGGGTGGGACCTGCTATTTCCCCTAGATGCATCGGTAGGTATCAGGAGAGAAAATAGTGTTTTGATATAAGGATTTGATAAAATTTATATTTGTAGTTTTGGTATGAGGCCTTGACCATGTGGTTATGATGTCCGAAATTATGAATTCCATCGTTATGGGATTAGTTATTAATGTTATATATGATTATTCGATTAGTAGAATATCCATGTGAATATGTAAATGGAATTATTTTTTTTCTCTTTTCCATACTATGCTGACGTTTAAGTCTAAAGGGATTGTGTTTCAATTTTATACCTTCCATTAAAGTTTATGATTATTTATTATAACTTCTGCTAAATTATTTACCCTTACTGAGAATCTGATCTCACCCCTTTCTTATGTTTTATTTTCCCAGGATGTCAAGAAGTGTATCATGATTTATATACAGGTTTAATCTATAAGAATAATGGAATTATCAAAGGATTATCTATTTTTTCTTTTATGTTAGAAATTGTAATGTAAGGTTTATGTAAGTAATCTATTTTCCAAGACTGCTAAATTGATTGGTCCTTTAGGACTTAATTACTTGTAATCAAGCCATTGTTATGTAATAATACATTAGATCCAAGCTTTTAGGGCCAGGGAATTACAGTTGGAATCAGAGGAATTTTAGCAATAACCTTGGAAACTAGATTGAGATAAACTCTGGTTAGGTAACATTACCCTAAGATAGACTTTGATGATTAGTATAGAACACAAATATTTTTTTGTAATGTAGAAATTATGCGGTTTTTATAAGAAATACATCTCTGTGTGGATACTACAAATGGATGTGGTTCTGGAATAGATGTACCTAAGAGTGAAAACTCTGATAAGGAGTTTCGGGCTTAACCCGAGGTATCCTTGTACACGATAATGTGCCTTACTGCGCACCTAGTTTGACACTCCTAGGGGATATGATTAGGATAATTCACATTTTTTACAATTCACTATGATGGATTTCTGAGTAAATATGTCAGAAAAGAATTTTTTTTTATGGTTGTGCAACTAGATGTGTGATAATCTTCAATTAATTTTGAGAATTTTTTTAGTTTTTAGATTATACATTATGATATTATCTAACCTAGTATATAACATCATTTAGAAATTATGTCTAGTAGAAGGAATTAGAAATCCATCAATACGCATGATCCAAAGAGTAATAAGGATTATATCTTTCATGGTATTAAACCAACATTTATAATAGAAATAGTCTCACACCTATTCTCATCATATGAAGAAATAATATCATATGTTAATAAGATAAGTAATGAATTATCTGATTTCTATGGATTTCAAGGGAATTAAGAGAAGAATTGGATGGTAGAGAAAAAGATGGATGAAGGGAAGAAGGGAAAGAAGAATTTTCCTACATGTGATAAATGTGAAAAGAATCACCTTGGTAATTTTTTCAAGGTAATGTGAGTTTGTTATAAGTGTAGAGGAAAAGGACACAAAGTGTGTGATTGTAAGGGTAAGAAAAAGTTTTCAAATGTACAATGCTTCATCTGCAAGGAGTTGGGACACTACACAAATCAATGTCCCAATCATCAAAGTATACCCCAAATGATGCTATTGGATAATAATATTGTTATGATACTACCGTATATGAAGAGGAATGATTAGTGTTATTATGTTGTTATTAAAGAATTACGTCATTTGAGTGTTGTATAAATGATGTACCAGTTATATGAATTATGGAAATAAATAACGATTGTACTGTAGTACTATTTGATTAAGGATTTGAGACTGTATCATACCAAGTAAAGTGATGCAGTTTCAAGTTAAACATTTTGGAAAATACATGTTTGAGGGAAAAATAAACCTTAATATGGTCCTGATACTGAGGTATTGATTTTGGAATATGAGATGATTTATTTGGATAAATTATATTAGATATTCTTGAATACCTTGGCACTAATTAATTGTTTATTTATTCAATAATTGTTGGAGTTTACAACATTTTTAGATTTAAGGAGTATATCCAGTATTCTATGTTTTGCAGAAGGAATATGGAAGAATGATCATATTCAATAAGGTTTTCTAGTAATTCATTTTATTACTATGTATTAATAGACTACACGATGAAGGTATTGACATGTATGGTATGTGACCTTCCTTATAATTTTTTGGACTGGGAGTTTGGACACAAGTATTTTGGATAAGTCTAAAGGTTGGAATTGAGTAAGTTGAACACATGATATTTTTTTTGAGGTTAAAGTATGATTTATTGGATACTTTGACCTAACCATTTGGTTTTTATTAAATATTTAGAGGATTAAGGGAATAATTGTGGACCTTATGATTTATCAAATGTGCTTTAGGAGTAAAAAAAATCATTTTGGACATTCATTTCCTAGTGTAAGGGATGAAGTGAAAATAGATCTAAGCCCAACAAAATGACAAGAATATGATTATGATAGGTAATTAAATAAAGTATGTTTTCTTGAGTTCTTATCTTGATAGAAAAATTAATCCCTCATCTTCAAAACAAAATTATCTAAAAAATGTGTTATCCTAATACCATATGTTTTTTTGAACCGATGATACTTTAAATCATCAAATATTTATGTCTTTGAGGCCCTCAATATTCCATTAATTGTTCACTTGTTTATGATTGATGACCTCAATCACTCCCTATAAATATTTACATTTTCCCTCCAATTATGTGTCTATAATTTTCACCAATTTTCTTCTATTTGAAACAATAATTTGGTGGATACTTTTTCTTTTCCCTATCTCTCTTATTAAGACTAAATTTTATTCACCCTATTTCCAATGTGGGTTTTCCACAAAGGTATTTTCTATTTTCACCCTTTTATTTTCAAAAAAACAATTCCAAATTGTGAGGATTCAATTTATTGAAGGAGGGGAGAATGTAACACCCCACTATTTCATTGTACGTTATCTCTTTAAAGTAATTGAATAGCTTTCACTACACACAACACCGATTTCAAGCAAATCACG
This sequence comes from Viscum album, assembly GCA_963277665.1. Taxonomy (NCBI): domain Eukaryota; kingdom Viridiplantae; phylum Streptophyta; class Magnoliopsida; order Santalales; family Viscaceae; genus Viscum; species Viscum album. The sequence continues at coordinate 2,106,050,795 of OY728122.1, read as the reverse complement.
ACCTATCAAACTAACTATTCAAAAAGTGGTTATGAATAGTATTAACAGAATTTTGAATTTAATATATATCATATATAATTTTAACATTCATATTTTGTGTTTCTTAGGCATAATATAAAACAAATTCAATTTTTCTGATAAAATAAGTATTTTAAAAAAATGCAGTTTTTTCGCCTTTTAATGATGAACCCTTTTTAAATACAGTATTTGACACTTTTATATTTTCAATTTAATTAAATTAAATTATTCTTTAGAAGTGAGAAATAAAAATTTTGTTTGGATAAATTTTTGGTACTTTTCTGATAACTTTCATATTTTGATGCAAAATTCTAAATTTTAATTGTAAACAAATTTTTTAATCAAAATAATTTACAGTGTTAAATTATGAAATTGAGTGGTTTTAAAGTATAATTAGATTATATTTTTATCATTTAATACAATTTAGGACATTGTAAGTAATTTCACATTTAAATTGGACATAAACACATGTCAATCTTTTGATAGTTTTTACTTCTTAAAAACCCGCTTTCTGGTTTGGACAACATGAGTTAATTTAAAATTAATTAATACAACTTATATGTTTTAAATTTTGTAAAATATATATCATATTGGAATTTGGAATATCAAAATTATCTTAGGGTGATTGTTTGGTATTTTTCTGAAAACTGTCAATTTTTGATGAATAGTGAAAACACAGTGTTATTGTTTAAAACCGATTTTTAATTAAATAATAAATATTTTTATTTAAATTTATTTTAAATTAAAAAAATATATATAAAAACAATATTAGTCTATTGTAATTAATTGGAGTCATTTATAATAATTTTAGATATATAAAATTTTATTGAACTATTTAACATCTTTTACCCACCTTCTAGGAACATTTGAAAATTTGCATAAAATGTAATTTTACCACTTATGTTAATTGAATTTAAAAAATCCAATATACATGGTTGATATAATTAAGTGAAATTTGGTTCAATAAGATGAAAATAATTGTTGGTAAATAGTAACTTTTTAATTTTATTTACCACAGTTAAAAGTAAATAGGGTAATTAAATGTAAAAGTGATATTATAATTACCCCAACACATGTCCTAATTTTATTGAATAAGTGTTTTTCTACAAAAATCAACCCTAGGACAAAAATAATATCCTTTTTGATCCATTTGGGTTAGATTAGGACATTTGTTATATTTTATTTAAAGAAGTGTCAGAAATGTTAAATTCAAATTTTAATATCTAAATAATTTTTAATATAGGGTTATACATAATATAAATTCAACTATAAATATTTATTAGAAATATAAAAATATTTCCTACATAATATTAATTTATTTATAATTTTTAGAGATTAAATAAGTAAAGTTATTTATGAAAAAATGATGATGCATTAATTACCTTATTAATGAAAGATTAAAATAATTGATATTATAAATATCAAAATAAATGTAAATTGAGACTTTTGATTCCATAATCAAATTTTCTAGGTGAATAAGATATTTTAGGGTTAATTTAATGTATTTTTTAAGTAATAATCTTCTTTTGACTTCCACAAAAACCAAATACTAAATATTGTCAAAATTGACAAAAATGAATTTCTAAAACAAATACTATATTATTAAATAATATAATATTTCTAAAAATATAATATTCGGTCCAAGGACTTATATAATTATAGATATGTCATTAATGATCAACTTAAGGTTCTATTTTCATTTTATAGTAAGTTTATTAACAATGTAATATAAAAATAGAAGAAGACATGGTAAAAGTTAAACTATTTAACTAAGAGTTAAATCTAAAGGATAAGGTTAATATAGTGACATAAACTTGTATAAAACCTATTGTTAGAGTTTATTTCTACCCATAAACACCTTATCCTCTATATAAATCCATTTGGATCCATTATAAACTGAAAATTATTTTATAATAAAATAATATTTCAATATTTTCCTAAAGTGACCCTCACCTCTCTTATAAAAGGGTACTTCCCCTTATATTAATTTCACACCTCCAAATCCATTTGTCTCAGCCAAACCCTACTCAAATATCCTCCCAACTACCCTATCTTCAACCTAAAGGCATTATTTTGATCAGAAATCCAACCTAAGGATCCCTTTTGTTCAAATCAAAAGGAAGCATCCGAAGAAGAGGAGGTTAAACGTACCCTTTACTAATGGAAAGTACAAGGTAAGGGTTAACTCCTCAATATCATTATTATATGAGATTGTTTATGTGTAATTATTTACTAGGAAATGATTATCATCCATGTACATGTTTCATAAAAATATTTTCAAAAGGAATGTTTTATGGTTTTGTGGAAGGGACACTTTAACAAGATCAACATTTTAAATGTTTAAATGATTTAGTTTTATAAATATTTTTAATTAATGTCCATGATTCAAAAATTACATTAAGGATTTTTATATATGGACATGATTATTTTAAAATGTTAATTCTTCTAAAAAGTTTCAAAGTGGTATGGGACACTTTGATTCAAAAATATATTTTAAATGTCTTCCTTTATAAATGTGTGAATTTTAAATGATTTCACAAAAAATGATATTTCTCTCAAAGAGTTTTACTGATCATTTTCAACTATGTAAATATCATTTAATAGAAAATATTCTTGATTGAGGTTGATTTATTATAATAAAATATTCTATATTGTATTGAATGATTTATGATATGTTTAATTGTGGATGTACTATTTTTATACCATTCATGGTTTATGGTTAAAGTATTGACATTTTGTATTCTAGTTTTAATATGAATGTTTCTATTATGTTTCACCCTTTTCATATGAGGAATGCATAGGATATAGTAAGTGACGGGCAGAGACCACTATAGCCCCTCGATGCATCAGTAGGTCTCCTGAGACAAACTAGTGTCTTTGAACAAGGCTTTGAAAGAATTTATATTTGTAGTCTTGGGAAGAGGCCTTAACTATGTGGTTATGATGTCCGACATCATGCATTTCATCGTTATGAGATTAGTTATTAATGTAACATGTGATTATTCGACAAGTAGAATATCCATGTGAATATTTAAATGGAATTATTTGATTTATCTTTTCCATATTATGCTGAAGTTTATGTTTAAAGGGATTGTGTTTAAATTTTATACCTTGATATAAAATGTTATGATTATTTATGATAGCTTCTGCTAAATTTTTTACCTTTACTGAGCATATGAACTCACCCATTTCTTATGTTTTATTTTCCTAGGAATTTAAGAAGTGTATTATGGTTTATATTTAGGTTTAATCTATAAGAATAATGGAATTCTAAAAGGATTATCTATGTTGTATTTTATGTTAGAAATTGTAATTTAAAGTTCATGTATGTAATGTATTTTTCAAAACTATTAAACTGATCAGTACTTCAGGACATGATTCCTTGTAATCATTCTAATTTTATGTAATAATGCACCAGCTCTGGGCTTCTGGGGCTAGGGTGTTACAACCCCTATGCTGGAAAATCCCAGGGGAGTTGACACTCACGGGTTTGGAGTTGGTACGGGATACCACTGAGAAGGTGTAAATCATCCAGGAGTGGATGAGGACTACACAGAGAAGGAAGAAGTATTATGCTGATAGGAGCCAGAGAACCTTGGAGTTTGAGCAAGGTGATAAAGTGTTTCTTCAGGTCTCACCCTGATGAGGGTTACAGAGATTTGGCTAAGGTAGCCAGGTATCTCTTAGGTTCATTGGACCTCTTCAGATCCTGAGCAGATTTGAAGAGGTGGCGTACCACCTAGATCTTCCCCCAAAGATGCACCAAGTGCATGATGTTTTCCACATGTCATAGCTAAGGAGGTATATTCATGATACATCACAACTTATCAACTAGGGTGAACTGGACATTGATGATGGGGTGATGTTTATGGAGTTGCTGATGTAGATAGAGGATCGATAGGAGTAGGTCCTATGTGGGTGGTCGATTCCTCTAGTGTGAGTTTGGTGGTAGCACAAGAATCTCCATGAGAGCAGATGGGAGTGAGGGGATTAGATTTGTGCTCAATACCCCCATCTATTTTTTAGTTTTTGTTTTGGATTTAAGGGACGTAAATCCATAAGGTGAGGAGAATGTAATGTCATAAAGAATTCCTTGTATTTTTTTAAATTAAATGGAATTATTTTAAGACCAAACGCTTGAAAGCACATGATTTAGAGGCCTAGTGAGTCCAGAACGGAATTTTGAACTTTTTTTAGTTCACTTAAGTAAATATGCTAGTGGGTTTTTCTAATGTTTGAACCGATGCTCAGATTGAAAATCTGAGGGCATTGTTGAATTCAGAATGCTGGGATTCACCTAGAAAGAACTTAACTTTGGCTAACAAGGGCCTAAAAGAAATGATAATTTTCAAAATTTTCATAAAATAATAAAATAACATTAAAAAGTTATTTTATTTTATTTTCTCATCCGTTGATCAGTGGACGACGACGTTGCAGTTCAACAAAAAGGCACATTGATGAGGCTCATTAATGGTTCGTTAACTCACTGCATAATGTCACTTTAATGACACGTAATTGTGACGTTGTTTCATAAAAGAAATAGTGTAACGACGTGACATACCAATGTAACAGAAACAATGCAACATGTTTTCCTTTTATTTTAGTTGACGCATTTTCGGAATGGGGAATTAAACTATGAGGATTATGTAACAAACCTCTGACAAAATTCCTCCCCAATGAAGAATAAAAAACACTGATGGACATCAAAAATCTTTGACAAACCTGGAAGAACTAATCCAAAAGTGATGAACAACATCAACTTCTAACCTCAAAGATGAAATGTTGTAGCATCAAACATCATAGAGGTAGAGATTATTTTATTTAAAGTTCTTCCCCGTTATTTTCTAGAAATGATGAACTCGAATCAACCCAAGAATAGGTTGATCTGTGAATCGTGTGTTTATGCAGGAGGGTAACTTTTTTTTTGGGATTTTCATTATCTAGGATTGAAATTATCATTTTTTGATTGAACTGAAATCACCAAATCTCCCATGTTTTAAAACCTCTAAAGCGAATGGCATGGGCCGACACGAACAAGGCCCAAGCACCTCCGCTGTGCGTATTCATTGCGGTTGTATCCTCAATGTGGTGAAAAGAGGAATCTGAGGCCAAGATAGGGATGATAGCGACCAGGAAGGCCCATAGGAGCAGAAAGATCAGAAAACAGACCACCAGAGAAATATGGTGTCCCGCAGAAGAGAACACCGCTGCAACAACACTATTGGAAGCAGCTTCAGGAAGAGGACGATAGCGTGACTATCAATATTCCACAACAGCAGTAGGCCACAAATAGCTGTCCACGGTAGCGAGATGATGCAATATGAGGTGGGAACTACATGGAGGGGTTTCTCACGTCCGGGCTGCCTGGGTGGCTGGCGAGCCGCGTACGCCCAACCACAGATGGAGGATATATGCACATCCATGGGGAAGGTATGAAGCTATATATGGTCAGATTCCACATACTAGGATAACCAACCAGCCGCCAATGCGGCTGGTCTTCAGGCTGATGGGCCGCACCCCTAGCCAGCAGGCCGTGCCCCCATCCAGCGGGCCAGACCTGCGCCAGTGAGATAGACCCATGGCTGAGTAGGCCAGACCTGCACCGATGGGCTGGCTCCACACCCAGTGGACCAGACCCACACTGGCAGGCCAGACCTGTACCCTTCGGGCTGGGCTAGACTAGACCAGTTTTCTAGGTGACCAGGCGAGCTGGCCCCTTGGATAAACCAAGCCGGGTCCTGTGAGGACCATTAGACAAGCCGAAATAGACTGAATCAGACCTGAATCGGGTCAGGTCAAGTCGGTCAAATTAAACTGGGGTATGTGGGACCCTTGGGTCGGGTTGGTCGGGTCAGTGCCACTGGGTCGGACTAGCCCCAGACACAACCGCCCCTGTTTACTAAAACACTCATATCTTGAAAACGGAGTGTTCAATTAGCAAGATGTTTAAACCTTTGGTACCCTCTTGACGAGTCTGATCTTTTAGGATGCTCTATGGTGACTTTCATGGAAGTTGAGATGTGAAGAATGGCTTGAGGTGCTATTCTCCCAAGAATGCTATGTATGGAACCCTATGGTTGGATGATACCTAAAGACTACTGACTATAGACTATGGGTGACTCAATGACAGCCTAGTAAAAAGCCGTTCTGTGTGACCCTGCATGCCCATGGTGGGGAGCAGCTCTGTGCGACCTAACAGACCCATGATACTCGAAAGGAGGAGTACCTCAGTATGACCAAGATGGGAAGCGACTCTGTGTGACCTGGTAGGCCCACGATGGGGAGAGGATCTATGTGACCCAACATACCCATGATAATCATCAGGGATAAGTACCACAATAGTCTAAGGTTAGTGGGAAACAACTTCCGTGTGACCCGGTAGGCCCAAAATACTCGATAGAGGAGGATTCCTCCAATAGTTGAGGTGTTCAATGATGTGACTATTGTTTCTACTATCACTACCCTAAATGAGAACCTTGTGTGAGATTTCTTACCCTTGAATATTTACTTTGAGTATTTCTATATGGTATTTCCTTTTTGTTTTGAGTCCCTACTAAGTATCGCGTTACTCACCCCTGCACATGCTCTACCCACTCGTGTCGTGTCCCATGCAAGTGATCAGAATTTCGATAGAGACTTTGGTGGATCAGGATCTAGAGGTGATCAGGGAGATATGACTGATGGATTCTATGACTATGGACTTGGTGGACTAGGATATGGTGGAGCCTAGTAGGATCAGGTTGATAGGAAGTTCTACTTTAGCTTCCAGTAGCTACATTACTCTCACAATCTAGTGGGGTTTTTCCACAGATGGCCAATGGAGTTCCTTTTGTACTTTTCAGTTTTAAGTTCTTTTATTAGGTTTGTAGTCTATCCAACCTGTATTAGTTGTACTTTTACTCATAATTTTTTAGTTATAAGTGTTTCTTATTTAGTGTGTGGGACTTGGTTGGGAGTTTGTGTGTGTACTGGTACTCAGGAAAATGACTCACAATTGCTGTTTGATACTTTCAGTGCAAGTCGCTAGCCCATGGCCTTCTGAAGGTGGGCTTGGGGTAGTTATAGCATGGGCCCTGGGGGTCAGGTCGTGATAGGACTGGGATTTTAATAAAGACTTATTTTCTATAATATAAGTAGCAGAAAACATAGTTGGTTGTTTCAATTGTATTTGTAAAATGGAATGAGTTCAATTGATTATTTTTTGGACCATCTAATCATCAGATTTCTGAGCATTATTACATTTGACATTCTACCACTTTCTTTATTTCATTGGTTTGGTACCAGTAACACATACTACTTGGGCTTGGGAATTTTTTAGCTTCACGTTCCAAGATTCCACCATCTTTATTTTAGAGTCCCTTAGAAACACTCCTGGATACGGTTCCCCAAACTTTTATGGAATTGAATTTAGTTTTGGAGGTCCTCATATCCTTCCTTTTTATGGTTCTTCAACCTTGGTAACTAAACTATGTTTTTTCCAAAGATGAGATGAAGTAGTTGAGGACTTTTTCATTTTTAAAAGAATATAACTTATTTTTCAACTCCTAAAATTGTCTCTATCTTTGATCTTTTTGATCATCTTGACAAGGTGGTCATTGTAGCTAACCCTCGGAAGGCGGATCCCTATGGTATGATGAGGGGTTTGAAGTATGATATGGAATAGGGGTGTGCTTAAGTGTGACTATAGAGGAATCTTTTTTTCATTATCTTCTTCTTGGAGTTTATGGGTTTACTTGTGATTTTCCTCTACTCTTTGTTATGGATTTTTTCACAGATTGAGAAATAGAGGCTAGATCCATAAACCCTCCTATGTATTTAACATAGACTAATGGTGTGCACATATCATTAGGGTGATTTGAAACACAAATGAGTAACAAATATTCTTGAGGAAATGGTATATTCAAGTAGTAATTTAATATTTTCCACTGATCAATGAAATATGAAACCCCTTTATTCTCCCTTTACCTGCAGTTTATGAGATCAAAGACTATTGTCTTCTGCAGTGTTGAGATGAATTAGAAAATTAACTTCTGATAAAGATATTCCCATCCAATAATCGATCGAGATTAAAAGCTTTTGTACCGGACAAAGGATGTCCCAATGATTGTATGAAGCAAATGAGTTTCACGTACACTTGATGTTGAGGGGTCCCCATCATATGATTGTAGTGAGAGATGAAGTGCATCAAGTGCAGCTCCAGATCTCCCTAGACATTGAAGATTAGAACCATGGGATTACCAAATATTAGAGGAGGATGATTCAGATCCACCCATTCAGGGAAAACCTTATATTATGGTTATATTGGTGTATGTTGTTCTTCTTTATCTTAAAATTGAGTGGTCAATGACTACATGTTGTTTATGAGCATTCAAGAAACATCTAGCTGAGCTGGGACCTGAACAAGTACTATAACAGGATCTTAACCAGGTGCGAAAACTGGTAGGACCATTGGGGGTGGCACCATTGGTATTTTCCTTTGAAAAACCATTTGTACAGACCTGTAAGGATGTGAGTGACCCTATAATGGTTGTGTAACCAATGGAGGGAATTCATTATCCACATCAGTATTATAAAAAAAACTCTTTTCTAAGGTGTTACTACTGGAAGTGAAAGATGATAATCTTCCTACAGAGCACATCTGGAAGGAATTCTGCCTCAGAGTTACTCTACACTGAGTCATATCAACTCATTCTTCTCCTATTATTATTGTGAAAGTATTTCCTCGATCGAAAGGGATTGAACTTATCTGAGGAAAAGGTGATACATGGTCGTACCATTTCCTTTTACCTTATTAGGTTCTTTTCAAAGATGTGGTTGTTGATTATTCAAGGGGATGCCTAAATTTTGGATAAGCCTCTGATTCCCGGTATGAAAACCTCATTAATTTTATTCAATGTGGACCACATTATGAACATGAACTTAATCCTTAAACTCCCCTAAACTGGGTTCATTTTCTAGAGGATCTTCAATGATGGCATTGATGACATTCACTGATGCATAATGCATTGCTACCATTTTCTCAGTATCTTTGTGAGATCTGCTTTTTCTGCTCCCTTTATGAGACATTGTTCTAGAATTTTATGGTTCCCTAGTAACTATTTTTTGGATAGTAATCTGAATGTAATCATCATATTGTTTAGTTTTCTGTTCATTTTTATCTTCTTCCCTAAACTGGATAAAAATAACTTCTGTTATGGAAGGGATTGTGAATGTGAAAAATCCCCCATCCCTACGGGTTGGGGATATTCCTATTCTTCTTTCTCAACCCTTCAGATTCTGTTTATTAACATTGAGGGCTGGGTTAAAAAATCCCCCAGTCCTGTAGGTTGGGGTGGCTCTAGAACTGTTATGAATAATATCAACACAACTTCTATTCTAATTTTACGATTTTTGTTCTGAACAATGGTTGGGTGCATTATCCAACACTAAGTTAAATCGATTATTTTGGAAGGTCATTTTGTGATTTTTAGACATTTTCACAATATGATGGATTAAATCCTCTAAACATGAGGCTTGACTGATGTTATTAGATTCTTGATGAAAAATTATCTCAAAATATTGCTCTCTTTGAGCCTGAAATTGGTGGAGGCTGATTGAGGAATGTTCTTTCTGATCATATCTTCATTCATGAATTGAATTTTTTTGATGTAGCCATCCTAGGGTAATAAAATTTCATAGGACCACATTGGGAAGGCTTTGATAGCTTTGGAGCATAGTGAAATGCAATACTCTATGAGAACCCCATCTAGTTCTATGAACACCAGATAGGGTTTCTATGATGAGTATTTACAACCTCATTAATGAAACTAGGCATTAATATTTAAGGTCTCCTTGTTGTTCTTGATATTTGGATATTGGAAAAAAAGAGAGACACCAAGTCAATTTTGTGTTGCAACCCTTCTATTACCTTGAAATGACTTTGATATCCGACATATGGTAATTATTTTTCTTTTAAATGATAAACAGTCTTACATATGTTGAGGCAGATATCATGAATGCAACCTTCTACCAATATATATGTAATTTTGTATTGAAAGATATCAAAAGGCAAGAACATGGCTGGTATTTCACTATTAGCCAATTGTTTCTTCATTTTCAACATATCTTATTTCATTTTTCCAAAGGTTTTTCTACTTGATTAGACCAAGTTTGGTGTTTTTTTACCTCCTTATTAGAATAAAAATGATTGGTAGAGAGTTCATCTATTACATTGGAAGATAAATGGCCCAAGGGTGGTTCAAATAATGACCATTGCCTTGTGCAATCCTTTGGTTGAGAAACAATTTCACCAACCTATGACAAAGAATCATACATGATTGGCCTTGTATTTATAAGTGCCTCAAGATAAGAGGGATTTATCAGTACTACATTCTTAGTTAGAGAATTATCTTAATAATGTGAATCACTACTATGGGGAGAACTTTTGTAGTAAATTACATCATGGGGTGGTCCACCACAGTGGATTACGTAAACAGATAAATCCTCTTACCCCTTGTTCTTTAGGTCACATGGAGGGTTTCCATGGCTCTCATCTAGAGATAGGTTCTTGTGGTTGACCGAATTGTCATGATGAAATCCTTCATAAGGAAGCATCTCATGAGTAACTTTAAAATTACTACTACTACGCATGTAATTTGGTAACAGGAGGGTAGGATCTTGAGATTCAATAGGTAAATATCTAAGGGCTTCAATAAATCCATCATTAAGATGAGACCAATCATAGGTCGACTCATGATACTTCAACTATGTTTGATGAGAATTTTTCTTATATTTTATCTTACAAGCAGTGGGGGACACTTTCTAGTAGAAGTGGTTATCATGAGGAAGAGTATGTGCCTTCTTTTTAGTTTCTATTAGAATAGGCTGATTATCTCAAAATGAAATGAGTGTATGTTCCTGATTCAGTTATCTATATGATATGATGGAGTATGCCCCATAAAACTTATGGTCTGTAATATATGTGTGTATCTACTCCTATATGACATGATGATGAGTCATCCTATGTATGGAGAAAAAATTATTTTTCTATCCCTCTCGTACTACTGAATTTTCCATTATGATATTTTGGAAAGCTTCCGGGATATGGGTAGGTATTTTATTCTTCCATTTCACCATTGTCAAAATGTTCTTGGTGACTCTATCATCCAAAATATGAATATACCTCCCTTAAGTATCCAAATTAGGTGTATATACCTACTCATTTTATCCCTTTTCTATTAGTGGATACTAACAATACACTTGTGTGGGGGCAGAGAGTTGAGTCTACCCCAGGTTTGTCATTTGAACTTTCCAACTAACTTCTCTGGGTGATTCCAAATGATGATATTGGTAGGTTTGATGGATATAGGAATGTGAATGTGCTTGTTGACTATTTTACAAAAAATCATGGTTGTATAACTTATTTATGTACTTTCAGATGAGACTCCTGACAGTCTTGGTGAGTGCAGGAAGTTGTTTTTTCCTACTAACATGTTTCTATAACATTTGGTTGGCGGGCTTCTTTGAATGAAGCCAGACAACATTGATGGATGGATGAAATATTTTAAGCAGGTGTATGTGCCTACTCATGGAACTCCACTGGATTTGGATAACAGGATTGGTTGGGTGACTCAAGATGAGTCTTCTGGATGGAGAAATTAAGGTGGTTGGATGTATGTTCCTAGTCACTGTTTTTCACCAAATTGGGTTGGTAGACTTATCTATTGGGGAAAAGGTAGGAACCTACTCCATGTTAGTCGGCTGTCATCCCTAGTGGTTCTTCATGCATTCTCGAGTCTGAGGGACCTTTTCCAGATAGTCAATTATGACACCCTCATCATTTTTAGGGTTCCTTACCATGTGACATTGGCAGCAATGATTGCTAGAAGGATAATTCGAGAAGGACTCCTATGTCTTCGGGATTAGGCCATTGGTGGCCTCTTTATCCACATCCCTAAAATAAGGTGGGATTAGTTATTGTGTTCCCGGGACAATCTCCCAAAATGGTTGAAGATGATGGTTGTAACTATTTTCTTCCGGGCCATCGGTCATCGTTAACTAAATGATTGGGGATTGTTCTTGATTTTATGGGCATGTTTGGTAGCCTCCAAAGTTTTAATGGTATCATGTTGATGGTACTCTTGAAAAAGTGCATTATAGACCCAGTGTTGAAGATGAAGATTTAGTGATGGAATACTTCAAGTGGATGAGGATCCAACATGAGAAGAAACCAAGGCCTTCATGGGTGTAATTATGAAGGAATAGATTTTGAATAAAGGGAGTTATTGGAATAAAGTGAATTTATATACGAAATATACAAACAATAAACTCCAGAAAAGCTGTATCTTTTTGGATGAATTTAAGCGTGATTGATTTCCTTTTCTATCCAACTACTATCAATTGATAGGTGCAAAAAATATCGGTAAAACTATCATGTTGGTTAATAATTTATGTCGGGTTCACCATTTTTTTTGTTTTCATATGGGTGAAAAAATGGACCAACAAAGAATAAACAATAGCCCTTTTTTATAGTGTGTTTTCTCATCAGGGTAACCAACCACCTTGGTTAAGGATTCATGTCAACTTCACCATTTTTTTGAATCCATTGTAATGTGTGTTTTGGATAGGAATCACTATTTCAAAATGGTTTCCAATGGATTTCTTATTGAACCGGAAACTCCCTACAGTTCTGTATCCAAAGGGACCATCTTTCCAAAGGATAGAGCTCTTTAAGGATTTTAATCCACGATTCTTAAGACCTCACATTGGTCGAGAGGATGGGTGTTCGGGAACTTCGTTCTCTTTTAGGGGGAATTATGGTATACTCTAAGACTTTCTTATAGATTTAAGATATGTTCATGAATCCTAATTAATTGACCAAGCATAATTTAGGTTTCATTTGAAATTTTCAATCAATTATTATCCAATGTTGAATTCAAAATCATCTATATGTATTCAAGGTTATTTATAAATGGAGATATCTGTGTGTATCAAGTTTTTAAATTAATGGTATCATCTTATATACTACTTAGAGATTCTTTTTTCATTATCATGATGATGATGGTTTTTATGAAACTCAGTGGGGCACATTGGAATTTTACGGTCATCCTAGTAAACAAAAGTCACTCACGAATTTATCGTCATCCAGAGATATAGACGTTGTTTTTCAATTGGGACCAAATACATAGATGGTATTTCTATGTATCCTTGTGAATGGAATCAAAAACCACATAGTTGAGTTTCGATTAATGGGAAACATTATACCTTTTAAGGTCATGTGATAAGGAACCAAGTGTATAGTTAAATGTCACGTGGTAAGGAAATCCAGGTAGACGGTGCCTAGTAAATCATAGTGTGGGACTTATTCTTAAGAAGAACAGGGATCATGGAAGGAATATGAGATCCAATGTTAAATTATTACCTATCGGGAGTGTTTACTAGGGAGAACATGGTTGATTTTGGGTGTTGGGTTTAAACCCTAGGGAGGCTTCCTAAGTATCCCATTTAGATGGGAATCAAAGCCCATGTAGTTCGATAAGTCTCATAGGGGAGTACAACCCATTGAGAAAAGTAGGTTAGGGATTACTGCTAAAGATACTTCCCTTGTAACTAGGTACACGAGAGATGTATTAAATCATAGAGATTAATGGGTATTAACTTAGGGATTTCTCCTAAGGAGGATGCCAGGATTAAGGGAATTAGGGTTGGACTCCTGAGGAGGATGTCCAGGGAACTCAAGATTGAGGTGAATGAATCCTATATATCTTTATTATAGTGGATATTAGAGTTATCACAATTCATTCAATTTTTTCTTATACCTGGTAGGAGTTCCATTGAGGGGGCATGATTTCTCATTTCATGGATGAGTTGATGTAGTGCTCGGGCCTTGAGAAGTCTTTCTATATATCCAAGTAATGATGGGAATAAAATTTATTGTAGTTTTTTCTTCCATTTGGATTTTTTGGATGTTGTGATTGTTACAAACCTCTAATCCCATTTGAGTCATGCTCAGTGAGAGAAACAATAGGATGTGAAATTTGTAATAAACCACAAAAACTTTTCCTCCATCACTGGTGGAGGAGGATGGGCCTATAATAGATGATATTGTTCCTATGATGCTTCCCTACCTATATTTTACATTGGAAATGGTTCCAATGTAATGGATGAGTGAAGCTAAATGATGTAGAGGGGAGTGATACTACAACTTCCTATGTGAAAGGAAAATGTATTAAACTATGATGGATAACCTTTTATTAGTTCCATATTGGGTGGGAGACTTATCCATTGTCAAAGGGGAAAACATTCCTGATCCCTAACCTCCTTTACAAGAACTAGAGGATCCGTGTCTTAGAGATGAGAAGGGGAGGACATATACCTATCCACAAAATCCAAGACCGAGAACTCCTAAACCTTTTCCCTGGGGCAAGGCTCTATGTGACCATAAATATCCAAATCTATGAACACCCTGAGGACTCTTACCCTCTAGTAGAAAAAGTGTGGGAAACCTCTGACCATAGATATCAAAATCAAAAATCGAGTCACACAGATGTGTTCTCTAAGAATTAATAAATTAGTAGTTCTTGGTGGAGGTTTCAACATGGTCTCTTTCAAACAAGATATCCAGATTAGAAAAGGCCTTACATTAGTGTATTTTATAGGGGAATAATGGATGGATCAAGCAAGATTAAAGGCAGGGAAAAAATTAAGGGAGCTCAAGTAATTGGCACACTGTTATGGGGTGCTCAAGTCGGCTTGGAAGAACTGATGTCACCTTAAGTGACGAACAACCTGGATTACATGACATGGGAGAGACTTGGAGAAATCCTTCATGAGTCTTCACAGGTATTCCCAGAAGCGAGGCACACAAATTCATACTTGAGTAAGGGAGGTCATGAAAGTGTTCTTAAATTAGGGGTGTTGGGAGAATGAGTCACACAAGTTTTATTAAATTTTTAACACTTGCATAAAAAAATTCATAGTATCCCCCTTTAATTACCTTGCTTTAGTTTTTATGAAACTACCATAGAGGTTTTGGAGGACTTGGGTGAATCACTAGGGTGACCAAAGCAGCAAATGGGATTCTGGGAAATTAGTCCATACAAATGAAGGCCACAGGGGTATACTTAGAGTAAAATATGGTACTCTAAGTGATGATGACTCAGTGCACAAGTGATGAAATAGTACGCAAGTGAGGAGAATGCAAGTACTTGCGCATTGCCAGTGATTCGAACTATCTTGGGTGAACTCAAATTTTATCATTTTCAAATATTGAAATTCTCGATATATTTTGTACTCATTTTTATATGGAATTTCCCATTACCACTTTTTCATCCATGTGATGGAAAAGAGTTTCAAAAAAACTCATTTGTGTAACTGTGGACTACCACTTCAACAAAGTGATGTGATTCTATTTTTCAATTCCAAAAAACATGGATGTTATATATCAGTATATTAAAAGAATAAATATTTTATTTATGATATTATTAACATTATGGAAATATAAAATATTACTTACCTTCTTTCTATAATAATCATTGAAAAATAGAAACGCTACTCATGCGTACATACATCCTACCATCTTGATGATTATAAGGTAGTTCATTTTTACTAACCATATTTCGTGATTGGTTTTAAAAATTATAATTGATCTATAAATAATATTAATATATAATTATTTTTATGAAAAATGAGCTTTGAGGCTCTTATAATAAATGAATTAAAAAGAGTCAAAGGTACAACAATATGAAAGTAGGGACTTTACATTTGTCCCTTTGTAACATTGGCAACAACTTAATATAAATATTGATAAAAATTAAACAATCCTCCTTGTTCACACCTTTTTTTTCCAATGAATCTGTAAGGTCTTGGCACTCATGATAGATTTGTCTAATAATAAATCTATTTGAAGAGAGTTGATCAAGATAATTGGAACATTTTGCTGTCAGCTTCCAAGCAAGGTGGATCTGCCCAGTTATGATAGATTGAACAATATATGTAGAATGTCACTCAAACCAAATGTTATTTAAGTTATTTTTTATCCATGAAAACATCAATAAGTACAATAATATCTAATTCTAAGTATATTTTAATGCCAGAATACCTATATTCATATTAAAAAACTTTTCCAGAAGAGTCATTGAAGATATATCCATAACTATATAGCCCTAGATTCCCTCATGAGGCCCCATTATAATTTCATTTTTTCTATCCAATAAATGGTCGATACCAGAATACCTAAAAGTATGGCATGGTAGAGGTTAATTTCTATGCACTTTATACCTTCCCATCACCATGAAGTGTTTTACTGAGTTTTAGCAGTTACTATAGTATAAAGAGTTAGCATTTTGAACCCCAATCACAATTTGGGCCAGATATGTATTGATGATGAAGCAAACCTACTCATGAAGAGATTTTTTCTGACCCCTCTAGATGGTGTGAACAAGTCGAACATAGGATAATTTGAAAATTATGGAAATATTTTTGGTCATTTGGATGTCAAGAAAAGACTACAAAAACTCATTGATCTTGCTAGATCTTGGGAGTTTTACTTCGAAGAGATTAAAAATATATTTCCAAAAATATGAGAAATAATGGATATAGAGAAAAAGTGGAAAAAATCCTCACAGTGTTGGTGGAAAATCATACACCTTTCATAGAGAGACATCCAAACCAATTTGAGTTTTACATCAACCAAGAATCTTATTGAAATGAAGTCTGCATAATAGATTAAATTTGGAAGGGGGAATCCAATTTTTTTAAGCTCAACAATAAATTTACAAGGGACTTGGAAAAAATATTTTTATAAGATTTTGGAGTCAAGTTGTCCATTCAGGGTTGGCTCCGAAACCAGCATTCTTTTCTGGTTAAGAAATCATTTCTGGAGATAGTCTGCATAATGTCAACTGGGAGCATTTCCAAATTGGACATTTGGTCCCTACTAGAGTTGTTGTTGTCATTGTCTTAGTAAATATATGTGATCTATTCATTGAGAGGGATTCAAGACCCATTAAAATTCAAAAAATTTAGAGAGTAATTATCATTGACTATCCATCTAGAATGATTGAAAGTTTTCTTAGAAACTATTTTAAGCCCCATCCTTTCTGAGGATTCCATGGAGTTGGTGCACCCTACCTTTAGTTTATTAACGAACCTGATTCTAAGATAGTTTAAGGAATATTTGTCTGTTTTTATGAGTTTCCAGATGGATTGGGCCTATAGGGACTTATTGAAAAGTGTAAAATTCTGGATTCCAAGACCCCTAAGAGCATAAGGCATACATCGTTTATTTCATTGGAAAGTGACGATCTTTCTTTAAAATATACTACCACTACAAACAAATTCCTCATTAAAGTATTGATGGATTTTATCAACAAGGTGGAAAAGAGTGAACCACGAATGAATAAACCATCTTTGAGATGATCCCATTCTTTACTAGACATTCTATTCCATCCAATTATAGGGATTTTCTTTTTTGGGATGCAAGATTTCTTCTAACATGGATTAGATTGTTAATGATTTAGGATGTGTGTGGTCTTCCCCAAAACATTATAAAACCATGGTAGATAAAATAATGAGATCCCTCCCTTATCCCCAAGTCATTTATCATGATCTACTTTCTAGATGATGATATGTTCTTTCCAAAGTAGATGATGGAATTTCCCTTATTAACTTCCTATCCTGAAACTTCTTCATATTACAAGAGATATTTATTTTATGTTCTTGATGTTACTCCTTTCCCCCTGAGTAAAAATAATAACATAATCAACAAAAATTATGCGGTAAGGGGATGAAATACTTTGAGATAACTAAGGGTTTTATAATCACCATTGTTCACCATGTAAAGAAGTATCTTGCTGAGGCAGTCTTCTATGATGATAAAAAATAATACTATAGAGGAGGTCTTCTTGTCTCACCCCTATTGAGAATTTAATGTAGCCCTACATGGATCCATTGATTAATATTGAAATGTGGGATGATCTAAGAAGAAATTTTATCTAGCTAAAAAACACTAAATTTAATCCTCATATCAAAATAACAATGAAAATAAATCCCCAACCCATTATACAAAATGAATTTTTGATGTTAAGATTAAGAGAAATGTTTCCTTATCTTGTCAATTTCATATGAAGATTCACAAATTTCAAGGAGGTTATAAAGTAGTATTGGATGTTTCCTTTTTTAATAAAGATAAATATATTCCAATAAATGACTCTTTTGAGATCCTAGCAAGCCAGTTGTCCAGAATTGTTTAAATGATTTTGTATATAGTGTTGACAAGAGAAACTGGTCTGAATTGGAAAATGTTTCTTGCATTATCAACCTTTTTAATGAGGGAAATAAATTAGTAATTGATTAAATGAGTGAGTGAGCCTCCTTTTAAATAATTACTAATAATATTTAGAAAATAATTTTGGATAACCTCCCAAAAATTTAGAAAAATGTGGCTTGTGAATCAATCCGGTTCAAGAGATCTTCCCTTGAAAAGCCTAAAAATGGATTCTTTAATTTCAAATTATAAGGGAGTTCATGTGAGGATAAAATTATCTTATTTAGTGAAAATCCTTGAAATTACACATTCTTAAAGATTCACATTTCTTAGTGGTCCATTCAAGAAGTTTTCATAGAAAGAAAGAATGTGATTACTAAGTGGATTCCATTCATTAAGAATTTGGTCTCCAACAATCAAAAGGGAGAGGGGATTAATTTATATTATTTATATTATTTATATTTGGAGTGAATTGACGATATTAGTGTTTATATCCCCATAATTAATACATTTGGAATTGGACATGTCCTTTGGAATATTTCCATTGAGTTTGATAAGGTTCTAGAGCTTATAGGACATCTCTTCCTCTTGGGTCACTCCTTCAGGGAAGTTATTATTGGTGATGAACTTTTGATTGGCATGAAGAGTGCCTTATAGGGAATATATTTCTTCATAAAGGGGGATGGAAAATTTTATTCTCCATTCTGTCATAATAGGATTCAAAATTTTCATTTTAATGATGAAAATGAGTGGGTTTCAAGAGGATTCAGATCCAACCAAGGTGTCTTGGACAATTTTCTCAGTATTCAGTTGAAAATGTCCAGGAATTGTTGAACCTAAATGGAATTGAAATTCCAAGGAATATCATCAAGATGGAGTGATGATCATTGTTATGTTTTTCTAAGGTGACACATGAGATAGATCTCCAATTTCCATGTGAAACATCATTAATAAAGGCTCTGTCAATCCTGTTTTCTCTCACACCATCCAAGTGCCTTCTATACCAAGAATATTTTTCTACAAGGATATTAAATTCAATAATATTAACATCTTAAACACATTCATTGAACTCTTTGATGTAGGCTGAGCTAAAGGAATGCCCTATTTTCTTATCTGCAAGCAGTATGGAATTAAAATCACCGATAAGAAACCATGACTTATTGATAGAGCTTGAGAAATCCTTGATTTGAGACCATAGATATATTTTCAGTATAATTGTTGAACGAATTGATGAAAATGCATAAAATACAATTGTTTTACTTGAATATATATCATGTGATGCACTAATCTTCTTCATAAATAATTATGGGATTATCCAAAAAATTGTGAAAAGTAGCCAAAATATTCCTTGTGAGGTAGAGGTTTGAGTTTTTCCGAGGATATGGTAGCTACTAGTAGCAATGGAATTATATTACTTGAGGATGCTATTTTTTTTGGTATATCTACCCCAATTAATATTTAACACATTGGATTATAGTCAATCTACCAATATAAATTTTGGCAGGCAATCTAGATATCGTTGAAGCACCCAAGGTAAAACTAATTGATTAAGAAATTTCTTATGACATCATAATAAGTGAAATAAAATTAATAATGAACGTGAAAAATTTTCTCAATAAATTAAACAATTAAAAAAGTATTATTATCCAAAAAGATAACAAATGTACATGAATAGTAAGACTCAAGGTATGGGATTTCATCTCAATTTACATTCATTGAGGAATATTTTGATATTATGAATATATATTCATTTATAAGGTGTATAAATATCTCAATTGACATGTTATATCATGAATGTATCTATTCTAATGATATTTAAAGTTTTTTAGTGTTATTATTTTATGGGGGCTACAAATCATGTTTTTCCCAAGAGATAAGGGACTTTTATTTTTAAAATCATTTTTTTAAATTTTATTTCCAACTTATTATCTTATATTCCTATGTTTTTAAAATGATTAAATGATATTTTTTAATATGGATATAAAATATTTATAAACAAGATTTTATATAACTTTTTACATTATTTCAATGGTTTTCAAAAGTAATTATTTATGTGCTTCATATAGAATGTTTTGAAAAATGAAAAAATGAATGTTCTATTTTCATATATATGGAGATAATTATTTTTCTATCACCATAACCATTATTTTAGGTTTTTATTTCTTAACAAGATTTTATGTTTTATTAAAGGAAAACCCCTCTTATGTTTTTTGGGTATTTTTTCTTTTGAAAATGGGGTTTTCAATAGAAAAATGGTATTTTGGTATTGAAAACGTTGTTTCAAAAGAAAAGGGTATTAAAGTATTAAAAACATGTTTTTAAAATAAAATTGTATTTTGATATACAAAATTTATTTACTTATAAGTTTAAATTATTATTTTTTAAATTTTTTATGAAGGAAAATGGAAATAATAATTTTTTTATTCATGATATGAAACTTGTGTATTATAAATGAGTAATGGGTGTGAATATATTGTGTCAGGTGAGCCCTTTACAACTTATATGATGGGTGTGCCCAGATAACACTAGGTGATCCCATTATAGATTAAACTATGAGTAAGCCCAAACAATGCTCCAAAAAATTCGTTAATGTTCCTTGAATTAATAATAATTAATGAGGATGTTACTGAAGGTTTTCACCTATATATTTAACTGGGCTCTAGTAAATTCTAACATGAGTTTAAAGAACATTAGGAATGTGATTCTCTAAGCTTCCAAAAATGGTTTTAAATTTATAACTATGGGTTTTAATGACTTTCATTGATAAAAAGTGTGTGTTTTTCTAGTGAAAATATTTATCTCATTCAATCAATGAACAATGAGATAATGGTAAAACATTTAATGAGTTTTCATATTTCCACCTTCACTATTAGTTTTTATTAAATTTATATCCCTTGATGATCTTTTTTCACTTACCATGTTTTAAAAATTCTTTCATAGGGTTTCAAGATGGATAAGGGAAATGAAAAAAGTCAAGTTAAAAGTCATAATTATTTTACTAGAAAATAAATCATTCATTTTTTAAAGGTTTTATATTATTTAATAATTGATACCACTTGGGAGTGTTCCCTTTATATATATGGTTTTTTATGTATGATTTATGACCAAATTTTCTAACACAATAAACCTAACAAGATACTAAAAGTGAATGACTTTGAATGGCTAAATAAAACTCAAGATTATATTATGTTTTAGGTCAGGTCCTTATTGTTTTTATCAAAGGAATATTTTGATTTATTTATAGTTTAGGATATTGACAATTACATTAAATTTAATGATTTTACATAATGGTTATGTTAAAAATAAATTTAATTTGAATATAACTATACTGCTTCATTTAAAATACATATTTTCATAATGGTTTTCAAAAGATGAAATAGTGAAGCTATAGTGGGAAGGCCCGAATAAGAAAATATGCTTCTAAATAAACATCCTAGGATGGTTCTAACTGGAAGATTAATTTTTTTTTAAGTGATGGATTTATTGAAATAAGCTATTAAAATTGGTGGTATCCATGATAGAGAGGAATCTAATCTACCCTAAAGGAATATTTCTAGAGTGGAGGATTTCATGAGGTAACATCCCCCAAAATTTAGTGCATCATATGAACAAGTGGTAGCTAATGGATGCGTTAATTCCCTACAAAATATATTTCATGTCATGGAATGTTCAAAACATTGAAAGGTAAACATTTCCATTTATCATTTTGAAGATGAAGTTGATCGATGGTGGTCTTCAATTTAAAATACCATTGGAGAAAGAAGATATTATTTCCATGGAATATAAAACATTTAATAATGTATTCCTTGAGAAATATTTCCTAGAGGTTTTTCGGATTAGGATAATGAAACATTTTTTGGAATTTATGAAAAATGATGAAGATTTAGTGGCTATGTATAAAGAAAACTTACCATGTTTAGCCAGATAAGCATTAGATTTTATTGATGACACTGATAGTAAAATTAATCGTTTTTACTCATGATTGATACCAAGTTTACAAAGATATTTGGTCACACAAGAAATTGGAATTTATAAGATTTTTTTTAATTATGTTGAGAAATTTGAGTTGGAGTTTTCTAAAACTTACATTCCATGAGATGATAAGACTAAGAAAAGATTAAGGTTGAAGGAAATGGAGATTAAATAAACTAATAAGTCTAAAGGTAAGCTAAAAATATTTTCTATGTGTGGTAAAATATATTTTGATAAATTTTTATCATTATCTAGATAGTGTTATTGTTGTGGTAATTTTTTTCACATGGTTTTTGACTAAAAAGAATAGAGTCCTAAATAACAAAATAATGAGATAAAAGATATCCAGTCACTGGTGATATGTTTTAATTGTAATGAGTTGGGACATTATTATAATTTCTTCTTGATGTTTCATACTAATGGTTAAAATCATCATGAACAAAAATGAAAATTTGTGGTAACATCATTTGCTTCTTCTACATATGATATTGGGCTATCTGGTGAAGTCGGGAAAGCTACTGGGATCTCATTATTTCTCTAATGTTAATAATAAGTTAAATGATTTAGAAACTCCTTTTGATGTATTAGTTGATGATATCTTAAAGAGATTAATGAAATTTTTGGTGATGTTTTTTGGGTTTATGTATATGTAAATATTTGGTTTAATGTGAAATATGAATCTAATTTTTTTTACATGAGTTTTGTGGTATTATTATACTTTAGGGATTATATGATCTTTTATGGTCAAGGATATTTGAATGTATTTTCATCATATTTTTTTGAATTTTATAATGATTAATTTTTTTTTGAAAAAGGGAATATTGAAGTCCAAAAGGTATCCCATCGTAACCGACAATGTTTTGGGGATTAAAATGAAGACATCGGGTAAGAAATGGTGCAATTCCTACCAATGAACTATATAATGTCCTGGTTAGTATAAAATCATTCTTATAAATTAAACACATTAAAATATAATGATAAATTTTATTATTAAACATATGTTTTATTATGTATAAAACATGGTGATTTAAAAGTTATTTGGTGATTAGATGATTAATGCTGTTTTATAAGAGTATCACTATAATTTTGGGAAAACTCATACCTAATGAAATCCATTTAGGATATAGTTTGAGTCTAAATATATGAAGAATATTTGGTTGTCATTTTATTGATTATGTGATCTGTTATAAGTTGATTTTAGTTCATTATACCTGAAACATCATCTCGGATACTCATCATTTGAAAAAAGATGATAGTGTGATGAAAATGGTTTAATTGAGGAAATTCTACAAGGCAAGTAGGTATATTTTAAAATTATTATAGAAAATATGGTATATTAATTTTTCATTTCGAGAAAAAGATTCTTAAATTTAAAATTTTATCCTATTAAATTCATTTTTGATGAATCAAATAGTCTTTTAACTCATAAAATATTTATGATTTTGAGGTCCTTAACATTATATTTATCATTCACATTCTTGTATAATAAATGATCTCTAACACTCATTATAATTTTTTGGACATTACACTTTTCATATATGGCCAAATATTCACTTCCCACCACTTTTCTCTTACTTGGAAACATAGTTATGAATTATTATAGATGGCCTATGTACTTCTTTTTCTATTATATATAAAGGATGTTTTGTTATCCCTTTTTATGATGTGGGTTCCAAAAAATAGTATTCTAAAATATCCAAGAATTTATTACCTAGTTAATGTTCAAATATTGTGGGAATAAATTTATTAATGGGTTTAATAGGTAAAACCCCAATGTTTTCGAAGTAAAAATATGTTATATAGCTTGATCGACACGCAACACCGATATTAAATGACAGTCGGAATATATAACCATTATAACATAGTCAAAAAATTGGAAAGTATAAATAGTATTAACTAATATATATATATATATATATAAATTTCATATTCTATATAAAGTTTTGATAAATTATGAGTAAATAATCAATCAATTTTTAGTAATGTAATTTTAATCTTTAAAAATAGGTTTTCTTCAAAAATGGTTTTTTTTTATTTTTGTAAGGAAATATTAAATTTATTTTTTAGAAATTTTAGAAATTGTTATTCATAAAATGAAATTAATTTTTGAAATCATAAAATCAAAATTTACTTATGGTTATTTTTTTTGAGTTTTTGGAAAAAATTGATTTTTCAGTGAATAATTAGAAATACCGATTTTTGTGAAAATGTCATATTATTATTAAACATTTTTTCTAAAATTACCATTATTATTTATATTTTATTTTATTTAAAATATTTATTATTTATTTATATATAATATAAATCAATTATTTTAAATCAATATTATACTGTATTTTAGTGTAAGTTTGTTTTTGGGTAAAAAAACGAAAGTTTTTCTGAAAATTATTTTAATGTGAATAATGTTTATAATTTTTTGTTAATTAAAATAATCCCTAGTGAGAAATATTTTAAATTTAATTTATATTATATATATCAAAACATATTAATTGATATTCATACATTGATTATTATTAGTTATAGATTAAATATAAAATCAACTTTTTTTTTAAAGAATACACTTCATGAAAAACCATTTTTCATCACATCTGTAGGTTTTATTTTAAATTAGAATTCCCAAAAATAGTGAATTTAATTTTTTATAATATATAATTTATATGGGTTCTTCATTTTTTATATTATATAATATGGTTTATATATTTTTTACCATAATTTATAGGGAAAACATAAAAAATTAATTATCAATGTTAAGGTAAAAATAGGTTTAATGGGTGTTAAACTAAAAAGATAAGGGTTAAAATGACAAAAAAAATTTCTAAAATATATTTTAGAGAAATATTTAGACATTATAATGTATAACGGTGGATAATTTTACATTTTTTATCCTTTTCACATCTATAAAATGTGGGTACAACTTTTTCATTTGAAAAATTAATAGTGTGCCACCCACCTCACTTATAAAAGACCTTCCCTCTCCTTCCCTCATAAAACTTTTAAAACCCAATGAATCATGAAATAACCAAAAAAATAACTTCATAAATTACCTCCACTCATACTATAAGAATTAGGTTGATCAGAATGTCATTATAGGTAGCCTTTATATAGAATCCTTAAGATAAGGTTTGAGAAGATGTAAAATTCCAAACTATGTGTTTTTGTTTTATTTATTTTTCAAGCTAAAATATTATTCATCTATGATTATATAATAAAAAAAGCATATAAAATATAATAATATGTTATCAAGTCAATGCAATAACCTAAATCTATCTCCCCTTCTAATAAATGAGATACAAAGTGATCTTTTATGTGCACGATAGACTACAACCTCATAAACCAATATCATTCTCTTCCCACAATCACCTCTTGTGGATTGTTTTATTGACGGAATTAAAGAATATATACTATATTTTTAATATATTTATACTTATTTAGTTATTTTATCACATACCCCTTCTTATTTTCTAATTTTTGGGTGATATGATTAGGCTACTCGTGTATAGGGAGGACTACTGCCTTACGAAACGATGTGATTCGATTTTCACAAAAATATTTCATAGAAGATAATAAGGATAAATTTAATGAAGATATCTAATATAAATTATGTAATAATTATATTAATTACATATTTATCATTTCGAAGAAATAATATATCATTTTATTTTTACAATGAGAAATGATAATGTCATTCGTGTACGTTTGGATGATCACCCCCATGAAGTGAGGTGATTATTATTTTTTCATCACCAAAAAACATGGATGATATATATAAGTATATTTAATGAAATAATAGTGAATTTATAAAATTATTATAACTATGGGAAGGTAAAATATTACTTAATTTTTTTATATAATTATCATTGAAAGTGGAAACATTACTCATGCATACGTATGACCTACCATCTTAATGATTATATCATGGTTCATTTTTCATAAACATCATTCATGATTAGTTTTAAAAAGTATAATTAATGTATAAATATGATAATTATTTCATTATTATTAATTTTTAAATGTTTAATAATGGTATATTTGGCCAATAGTAAACCTCCCAAAGTAAATTTTGATACAAAAAGATAATATCATTGAAACAACCGACATAAATACTATTGATTAGGTAATTGTATATAACATGATAATAATTGAAATTAAATGAATGATACATTTGGAAAAGGATCTCAAGAAAGAAAATAAATGACATAATTTTATTATTTAGGATGATAAAGTATGTACATGGGATGTTGGACTTTTGGTAAGGGGCTTCATCTCAATTTCCTTTTGCTGAGGAATATTTTGATGTTATGAACCCATATTATTTTATAAGTTGTATATAAAGCCCATTTTAAATGTTTTAACATGAATTTATATATTCTCATGATATTTAATGTTTTTATAATGTTATTCTTTCCTATGGATTATGATTCAAGTGTTTCTGAAGTCGTAAGGGAATTTCCTTTTAAAAAACATTTTTAATATTTTCCTTTGAACGAATTCTCTTCCATGTCCATGTTTTTAAAATGAATTTGTGAATATTTTTAATATGGAAATAAATGATTTATAAAATACATTATATTTATATTTTTACTTTATCTCAAATGTCTCTAGGAGGAATTTTTTACATATTTTATATGAAATGTTTTGAAAAATGACAAAAGGAATTTTATATTTTAATGAAAATGTATACAATGACTTTTCACCACCATAACCATTATTTAATATTTTCATTCTGGTATATGTTTTTTTATTTTATTAAATGAATAAACCTTTTCCATTTTTTGTTTATTTTAGTAATGTTACTTGTATTAATAGGATGTAATTAAGTAGTTACCAAGTGTTTTCTCATATGGATTTAACTGGGTTCCACTTATTTCTTACACAAGTCTAAAATAGGTTATGAATGAGAATATAAATGTTTCCAAAAAATATTTTTAATTTATTGCTATTGGTTGAGATGATTTTCTTTAAGAAAAATATTTTTTTTCAACTAAAAAAATTATTTCATTAGATCAATGTTAATTTATAAAAATAAAAAAACTATAATTAGTTTTAATTTTTTTCACTAGACTAAACATTTTATCTCTTTTTATGTATCTTACTAATATTTTTGTTCCCATCTGAAGATTTAAATATTTTCCAAAGGGTTTAAGTATAGTAAAGGTAATTGAATAAATCTTATTTAAAATAGTTACGATTTTCCAAAAAAATAAATCATTCTTTATTTTAAAAGTTTTATATTTTGGGATAAATGGATATTAATAAGAGGTATGCACTTTTTATTATATGGTTTTTTACATATGAGTTATGATTAAATTCTTTAAAATTATAAACCTAAAAATATCCTCAATATGAATGAAATTTAATTAGGATAAATGGATATCAATTAGAAGTATCCACTTTTTATTATATGATTTTGTTACATATGAGTTATGAACAAATTCTCTAAAACTCTAAACCTGAAAATATCCTTAATGTGAATGAAATTTAATTGAAAACTAAAACTCAATATTATTTTATGATTTCTGTCAGAGTCCTTATAGTTGTTATTTTAGGTATATTTAAATAACTTTAGATATTATTAAAATTATAATATCATGAAATTTAAATATTTTACCCTATGATTGTGTTAAAATTATATATAACTTGAAGACTACGATGTTGAATCATGAAAAATATATTTTTTCAGAATGGTTTTCCAAAGAGGAATTTAGGAAGCTATAGTTGGAATTATGTGAGGGGAAAATATCCTTCCAAATAAGCATCACGATAGGGTTCAAATGGAAATTGAATAGTTTTTTATAGTATATTAGTTGAAAAAAGATATTAATGGTGGTGGTATCCAAGATATAGAGGAATACAATATACCTAGATTGAACACATCTATATTGTAGAATTTCATGATAAAGTATGCCCCATCATTTAGTGGTTCATCTGACCTAGTGGTATCCTAAGGATAGATAAAATTTCAAGAGTTTCTATTTGATTTCATTGTATGTTTGAAACATAAAAAGGTAACCCATTTCATTTATCAATTTGAAGGTGAGGCTAATAAATGTGGTAGTTGGTTACGAATACCATACAAAAAGATGATAATATTTCCACAAAATTAGAAACATTTAAGAATCTCTTGAGAAATATTTCCATACTGATTTTGACTTATGATGAAGAATAAATTCATTGAATTGAAGAAAAAGTACAAATATTTAGTTTCAATGTATGAATAAAACATAAAAACATTATCTTGGAATGTATTTAATTTTATGTGAGACATTAATATAAAAATTAACTAGTTTACATGGGATTAAAAGAAAGACTACTATGATCATTTTCATCCTGAGCATTCAAATTCTATTAGAATGTTTTTCATTATACTATGAATGTGGAGTTATATTTTTTCCATCACATATGTTCCATGACATGAAAATAGAAAGAAATGGTCAAGGTGCTATAAAATTGGGAAGAAACCAATTAAGAATTAATTAGGTAAGAAACAATCATATTATAAGTGCAGTGAAAAACATTTTAGTGAATAATTTTCAAGATATGTAAAGTGTTACCGATGTGGTAATTTTGGTCACAGGGTTCTTGATTATAACTAAGGATTCCTGGACAAACAATGAATGATATAACTGATATCCATTCAATGGTGAAATTTTTTAGATACAATGATTTTGGACATTATCTTATTGTGTGATGAAATTTTCTTACTCAAGGTGGAAATAATCAAGATATAAAATTAGAATGAGTGTCAAAATTAGTTTCTATTACAAACAGTTAATGTTAGTCCATCTTGTAAAGTGGTGATAACTCTCTGGAGCTTGGTATTTCTCAGTGATTAATCATAAGTTAAAATTTTTAGACACTCATTTTGATGTTTTAAGTGATAAGATCATAAAGTGATTAAAGATATGTTGGGATAATTTTTTCAATAGTTTATATATATTTATGGCTCTAGTTTAATGTGAATTATCCATTTAATTTTTTAGAAAATAAATTTTTAGGTATTTATAAACTTTTGGGTTTATATAATCTTTAATTATTAAGATTAATTTTATGGATGTTCATTCTATTTATGAGAAATTTATAAGGATAAAATTTATGAAAAATGATATCTCAAAGGCTAGGAGACTACCTATTACAAATGGAAAGGCCACAGGGTATAAACCCACAACCGAAGGTTGAAAAGTGTGCAATGAATACCACTGGACAATGTGATGTCCTATATAGCCAAAAATCATTATTTAAATTAAATGGTTTTAAATATTATAATAACCTTTATTTCCTAAAAATATGTTTTATAATATAAAAAATTGTGCGGCCAAAAATGGATTTTTTATTTAGGACATTAATGTTGTTTTAGAAGATGATACCTATAATTTTGGGAATAATATTACCTTATGATATCCATTTTGGTAATAGTTAATGTCTATAGATATGTGTAATATCTAGTTATCCATTTGAATATTAAGTGACCTTTTATATGCTGATTTTAGTGCTTTAAAGATGAAAAATCTATATTGGATACCCATCATTGGACAAAAATATGACTGTGGTGAAAATTGATTAATTGAGGAAATAATAATAGATTATTAATTATATTTTCCTAATATTTTAGTTCATATAGTAAAGGAATTTATAAACTCTATGAAAAATAACTTTACAATGAAAATGCTATCCTATTACTTTCATTTCCTATGAATCGAATAACCTTTTAACTCATCACAATATTTTTTTAAGGTAATTAACATTATATTTAACATTGATATTCTTTTGAACAATTATCTCTATCAATATAAATCATTCTTTGGAAATTATGTTTTCTTTCATCTCCAAATATTCACTTCACTTATATTTCATCATATTTGGAAACATAGTTATGAGTTATTCTAGATAACCTCCACAATTACATTTCTTCCTTATCAAAAGGAATTTTTATTAGAACTTTCTATGATTTTGGTTCACAAAAAATCTTTTTTCAAATGAAAAAACTTTGATAACTGAAAATATATATCATTTTATTTCTTACATTGAAAAATTATAATGTTGTTCGTGTATGTGTGGAATATCTGACCAGGAAGTGATGTGATTATTTTTTTCATCAACACAACACATATATGATATATATAAGTATATTTAATGAAATGATATAGTATTTAGGAAATAATTATAATTATATAATGTTAAATTATTACATACCTTATTTCTATTATAATCATTACAAAATGGAAATGTTACTCATGTGTACGTACAACATAAAATCTTCATGGATGTAACATAGTTCATTTTTCATAACCATGTTTCATTCATGGTTTTAAAA
The DNA here is from genome assembly GCA_963277665.1 of Viscum album. Lineage (NCBI taxonomy): Eukaryota > Viridiplantae > Streptophyta > Magnoliopsida > Santalales > Viscaceae > Viscum > Viscum album. The sequence goes on along the minus strand of OY728122.1, from coordinate 2,106,020,250 downwards.
ATTATAATTGATGTATAAGTATTTTTATTATTATGTCATGATTATTATTCTAGAAATTTTAAATAATGAGCACATTGACAAATAGTCAACCAACTAATGTAAATGTTGACACATATGCCAAATATCATCGAAACACAAGACATAAAGTTAATTGATTATGTAATTTTATATAACATTCTAATAAGTGAAATAAAATGAATAATAATCCCAAAAGGTTTTCTATAATGTAAATAATTAACATAAGTTTTTTATTCAGGAAGATAAAAAACATACGTGACAAGTCAAACTCAAGGTAAGGTGCTTCATCTCAATTTAATTTATTTGAATAATATGTTGATGTTATAAACCTATATTCTTTTATAAGGTGTATATACAACCCCATAGCCATGTTATATATTCATTTTCCCAATTTTCATGATATTAATTTATTTTTAATGTTATTCTTTCATGCGTCTTAGGATTCAAGTGTTTCCCAAGTGATAAGGGGTTTTATTCTTAAAAAATCATATTTTAATGTTTTCCTTCCAAAATTTCTATTTCATGTCCCAGTTTTTGAAATTATTTTATGAAATATTTTAATATGGACAAAATATATTTATAAATTACATTTTATTTCAATTCTTACATTATATAAATATTTTTAATGGGAATATTTTACATGTTTTATATGCAATTTTTTGACAAATGAAAAAAAGAATGTCCTATCTTAACGTAGACAGAGACAATGACTTTTACACGTCCATAACCAATATTTGAAGTTTGGATTCCTTTACAATCGTTTATGTTTTATTCAAAAAAATGAATATTCCAATTTTTTTAGGTATTTTCTTATTATAAATGGATTTTTCAAAATAAAAATTTATCTTTACATTGAAAATGGGTTTTCATAATAAAAGGGTATTTTTGTATTGAAAATAGGTTTTTTATGAGAAAAGTGTTTTTTGATATCCAAAAGTGATTTTTGTGCAAGTTTAAAAGCATTTTTCCAATGTTTTAGGATTGAAAAGTGAAATAATAAAAATATTTTATTCAGGAAATGGTACTTGATAATTATACATGAGAAATGGGTGCACATAGATAGTGTTGGGTGAGCTAGTTATATCTTATATTATGGATTCACCCAGATAGCACCGAGTGAGCCCATTATTGATTAAATGATGGGTGTGAAAAGATATTTCTCCAATGTTTTGGGTGATGTCCCATTGTATAATAGTAAAAGAGGAGGGAGTTACCAAAGGGATTCTCCTATGTATTTAATTGGGCTTCAGTTACTTCTCACACGTATATAAAATGGGTTTTGAATTTAATGATCTAATTTTCCAAAAAAATGTTTTTAAATTTACTATGATGTGTTTTAATGGTTTAAATTGTATAAAAAGTGTCTCTATTTCATGTGAAAATCATTTATTTCTTTTGATAAATTAAAATTTAGATATAGGTAAAAAATGTCATCGGTTTTTCTATTTTTCATAGGATTGACGATTTTTATTCTTATTATGCCCCTTTTGAGATTTTTGTGCCCATATAATGTTTAAAAAAATTCATATGGTTTAAGGATGGGTATGGGAAAAGAAGAAATCAAGTTGAAATTCATTAATATTTTTTATATAAAGAAATCATGATTTTTTAAAGATTTATATTATGGAAAAAATTAATACTAATCATTATAGTCCATATTGAATTATATGGTTTTGTTATGTATGATTTATTACCTAATTATATAAAATCCGAAACCTGAAAAGATACTAAAAGTGAAATAATTTTAATTCTTTAATAAAACCCAAGATTTTGTTATGTTTAAGTCTAATCCCTTATAGTTGGTATCATAGGTATGTTTAGATAACCTTATAGTTTGATAAATTGATAATTTCAAAGTACATGAATGATTTTAACTTATGTTTATGTTAAAATGATATTGAATTATATGATTATGTAGTTTCTTCATTTAAAAAATTTCTACCCCAAATAGTTTTCCATTGAGAAAATTAGGAATCTTTTGTGGGAAGGTAGATAGAGGAAAATATCCTTCAAAATCAGAATCCTGAGATGGTTGAAATTGGAAGATTATAGTTTGATTAAGTGGTGGATCAGTTGACACAAGCTATTAATGGTAGTGATATCCCTCATAGAGAGGAACCCAATATACCATAAGGAACGTGTCTATAGTGGATCATTTAACAAGGCATCATTCCCCAAAATTTAGTGGATCATATGATCCCATGGTAGCCAAATGATGAATCAATTCCTTGGAGAAGAAATTTTATGTTCATAAGATTAAAAGGTAACCCTTCCCATTTATCTTTTTGAAGGTAAATCTAAATTATGGTGGTCTTTGGTTAATAATACTAGAGAGAAAGATGATATTGTTTCCACTGAATGGAAAAAATTTAACATTTTCATTATTGAGAATTATTTCCACATGTTTTTTATTTATAGGATAAAGATAAAATTAATAGAATTTAAGATAAATGATAAATATTTAGTGGTTTCATATGAATCAAGCCTTAAAATATTGTCCATGTATGTGGAAAAGTTTTATTCAGTACATTGATAGAAAAATTAATATATTTTACTCGAGATTTAAAAAAAGTACATAAATAGATTTGGACACACATGAATTCATATGTTATGATAATGTCATTCATTTTGAAGAAAATGGTGATTTTGAGTTTTCCAAAACATATGTTCCACGAGATGAAAAAACTACAAAAAATTCAAGGTAACATGAAAATGGGAAGAAATAAACTAAGTTAGAAGTTATGCCAGAAAAATTTTCCAAGTGTGGTAATAGACATCGTAGTGATTTTCTTTAGGATGTGGAATGTGTTAAAGGTGTGGTAATATTGGTAACATGGTTCTTGCCTATAAATAAAATATTCTTGAACAAACAAAAAATGAATTAAAAAATATCCAATAATCATCGAGGTGTTTTAGTAGAAATGAGTATGCACATTATGATAATGTGTTTCCAAAGTTTCTTACTCGAGGTGGAATTTATCATGACCAAAAAAAATATGTGAAAAAATAATTTGTTGCTACTACAGATGATGTTGAGAAATATGGTGAATGGGTGATAACTCTATGGATGTTGTTATTTTTTGAATTTTAATCCAAATTTCAATGATTTAACACTCCTTTTGATATTCTAATTGATGAGAAATTAAATATATTAATGATATTTTGGGTGATATTTTTTTGGGTATATATATATGTAAGGTATAAAATTAATAGGAAGTATTACATTACTTTTATTGGACATGAGTTTTAAAGTATTGATAACCTTTACAGTTTATATGATCTCTGATTATGGAGCTTATTTTCAAGGATATTCAAAATGTTTCTCAAAAAATTATAAGGATTAAATTCTATGAAAAATTACAGATCGAAGGCCCGGTAACAACCCATCATAGCTGGCCAGGACATAAGGCTTAAACCCACAACTGAAGGTTGAAAAGGGTTAAACTCCTACCATTAGACTATTTAATTTCCTTATTAGTATGAAATTACTATTTTAAAATAAATGGTTTTAAATATAATCATTAAATAAATTTTTATAACACATGTTTTATCACATAGAAAAACATGATATTAAAAAGCGTTTTGTTGATTACACAATTAATGCATTTTTGGAAGAGGATCACTATAATGATTGGAAATATCTTACCTTATAGTAGCCATTTTTTGTTGTTGTAAAATTATAAAGATATTAAGAATATAATTCTATACTTTTAGGGATTATGTGATCTATTATAAGTTGATTTTATTTCTCCATACATGAAAACTTTATCTTGGATACACATAGTTGGAAAAAAGATTAGAGTATGGTGGAAATTGATCAATTGTGGATATTCTAATTGAAATTTAAGTTTATTTCCTTATCTTTATAGTTAGTATGGTAAATTAATTCCTTAATTATAAGATAAATATTTACAAAATAATTTGATTCCTATTACAACTATTTTTGATGAATAAAATGTGTTTTTGACACATCATAGATTCATGGTTTTGAGGACCTTTACATTATATTGATCATAATCATCATTGTGATAACTGATCTACATCACCACCCATAATTGATTTTATATTATTCTTTTCATACATTTATAAATCTTCACTTCCATCCTTTTTTATCCTATTTGGAATCCCAGTATTGCGTTATTCCAGTTGACCTATCTGCTACTTTTTCTCTTTTAGTGAAAGAATGTTTTATTCACCCTTTTTTGATGTAGATTCTGGAAAAAGGTATTGTAAAATATATAAACTATGATAATATTAATGTATTTAAAATTTTTATTATGTTATTTATTAAATGGTGTGGTATGTAACACTTTCATATTTTAGAAAAGAAAACTATGTTCGACAGCATGTTTGATGCAGACCAATGAGTTTAAACAACACTCAAAATTTATAACTGTTATAACCTATATATTGAATTGGTGGGTTTGAATAGTGTTAAATAATTCATAATATATATATATATATTTACTCAATAAATATTATTGATAAATTCTTAGTGAATCATCAATCAATTTTAAGTAAAGTAATATTATTCTTTAAAAATATGTTTTCTTCAAAAATTTTTTATTTATTTTTGTAAAGAAGTATTATAATTAATTTTTTTTAAATTTTTTAAAAATTTATTTGATAAAATTATATTGATTATTTACATTATAATATCAAAATTTACTTATGGTAAAATCTTTGGATATTTCGAAAAATATTGATTTCTTAGTTAATAGTGAAATATATTGTTATTCGTAAAAATGTCATTTATTTAAAAGTAAATAAATTAATATAAAATTAAAATTATGATTTGAGTATGATTAATTGTAACATTATTATTATTTAATTATATTTAATCAACTTAATTTTTTTCATCAACATTATATTATCTTTTAATATAAGTCTCTTTTTGGGTTTACAAAAAGTATTTTCCATAAAACATTCTAAATGTGCATAATGTTTTTATATTTTAATTATTTAAAATAATCCTTAATGAGTAACTTATTAAATGAAATCTTTATATTATATATCATTAAACATTAATTAATAATCATTTAAGTTTTATTATAAGTTATAGAGGTAAAATAAGGTAATCTTTTTCTTGAAAATTGCCCTTATTGAAAAAGAGTTTTTTCATCGTGTTTGTGGGTTTTATTTTAAATTAAAAGTTTTTTATTCAATAAAATGAGTTTTGTAAATTGTATTTTATATTTTTAATCATCCTATATTATATTTTATAATCCATTTTACTAAATTTTGGCCATAATGAATTGTGAAAAGTGTAAAATTTAACTACAATGGTTATGTTGAAAACGTATTTACCGAGGATTACATTTCTATATATAAGGGATTAAATGACCTAAAAACCCATATAAAAACTATATAATGGAAATATTTATACCTTAAAATTTATAAGAGTATAAAATGATCCACTTTGGATCCTTTTGTTGTCTAAAAAATAGGGGTACATCTTTTTCCTTTCAATAATTACCATTGTGCCACCCACCTCACTTATAAAAGGCCACCCCTCTCATTCCTAATTCACTCTTACAAAAACATGTATATGATCTAATAAAAATAAAAATGTATTCTTAAATTATATAGTATCAACATATAGGAATTTTTTTTATCATTAATCATTCTTATGAAATAATTAGGTATAATCCAATAGAGGTGGTCCAAGAAGAGGTAAAATTCATAACTATGCATTTTTTTTCATTTTTATTTGACCTCCTTAAAATATTCTGCAAATATTATAATAAAATAAAACCATTATCTCCTATATAATGATATTTTATTATGTTAGTATCATAACCTAAATCCATATCCTCTTCTATCAAATATGATATGAAACCATCTCTCATATGTACGGTGGACTACTGCCTTATGAACCCATATCATTTGTTTTCCATCATTACCTCTAATGATATTTTGTAATAATGGAATTAAAGTAAATATATATATATATATATATACATGTACTGTATTTTTCAAATATTTATTCTTTTTTAGTTTTGATATTACACATAACTTCTTAATTTCCATTCCGTGTTGGATATGATAATGTCTCTCATGTGTATGACAGACTACCACTATGTGATTTGTTTTTCACCAACACATTACATGGGATGTAATGAGAATTAATTAATAAATATATGTGATATAAATTAAATAATAATGATATTCATTAAATATTTTCATTATGAAAATATAATATATCATTTTATTTCATAAACATGAAAATTATAACTTCATTCACGTACATGTTAACTACAGCCTCCAGGAAGCGATGTGATTCATTTTTTCAATACCCAAACACATTAATGATATATATATGTAAGTATATATAATTAAATAATATGGTATTAATGATGTGATGATAATTATTTAAGGATAAAATATTACTTACCTTTTTTCCAAAAATATCATTTCAAAATGGAAATGTTACTTATGATTATGTGCAACCTACTATCTCCATGATTATAATGCAGGTAATTTTCCATAACCATATTTAATTATTGTTTTTATAAATTATATTTTATCTATAAATATGATTTTTATTTAATGATTATTTTTCTAGATATATTGAATAATGACCTCTTTGACCAAAATTCAACCCACATAATTAAATTTTGACACATAAGTCAAATATCCTCAAAACACCCAACATAAACATAATGGATTAAGTAATCTTATATAAAAAGTTCATAAGTGAAAATAATGAATGATAAAATTGAATTTTTTATCAATCAAAATAATAATTAACCTAATTTTATTACTGAGGACGATAAAGAATGTACATGACAAGTTGTACCCAAGGTATCATTCTTCATCTCAATTTAATTTCATTGAGAAATATATTGATTTCATGCACATAGATTATTTTATAATATATATATATATATAACCTAAAATTTTATATCATTAATTACCCTATTCTCAAGATATATATTGTTTTGATTAATTTTATATGTTAATGGAGAATATAATCCAGGTTTTTTCTAACTGATAATGATATTTTCTTTTAAAAATACACTTTTAATGTTTTCCATTAAACTCTTTCCCTTCAATGTAACTTTATTTAATTTTTTATGAAATTTTTCAAAATGGACACAAAATATTTATAAAATACATTTTATATCTATTTTTACTGTTTATAAAATATTTTAAAAAGGAATTGTTTTACATGTTTTATATGGAACATTTTTTCGAATAATAAAATGAATGTTCTATTTTAACATATATAGTGACAATTACATTCCTACAATTATAACAATTTCTTGAATTACAGATTTCTTTAAAATATTTTATTTCTTATTAAAATATAATCAAACTCCATTATTTTAGGTATTTTGGTATTGAAAATAATTTTTAAAAATCAATATTGTATTTTGGAATAGGAAATGGATTTTCAAAAGAAAAAAGTATTTTGGAATTGAAAATGGGTTTTAAGAGAGAATGGTTTTTTGATATCCAAAAGTTATTTTATTACATGTTTAAAAAATATATTCAAGTATTTTATATTTGGAAAGTGAATGATTTTTTTTATTTATGATATATTACCTAATCATTGTACATGATAAATGGGTGAAACCATATAGAAAAAGGGGGATATTATTATATCTTATATGTTGGGTGGTCCGAGATAGTGCAATTATATAGTGCTCCAATTAATTGGTTTCTATTACATTTCATAATTCGAACGAAAGATGAAGTTAACAAAGTGTTTCTCCTATGGATTTAACTGGGCTCTAGTTACTTCTAACACATATTTAAAATGGGTTATGAATGTGATTATCTATGTTTACAAAAGGGTTTCTAATTTATTGATAGGGTTTAAATTATTTTCTTTGAGATTTTTTTGTTTTTCATGGGAAAATAATGCATTTCTTTAACTCTACGTACAATCAGATAAATGTAATACATTTCATGGGTTTTCATGATTTTCACTAGACTAATTGTTTTCTTTCTTTTTTATGACCCTTAATGATATTTTTATGTTCATCAAAAATTTAAAATGTTTCTCACATGAATTAGGGATGGGTAAGGGACAATAATAATTCATGTTAAAATTCATGAGGATTTTACATGAAAGGAAATAATTATTTACATTAAATGTTTTATATTATAGTTAAAATTGTTACGAACTATATGTATCCATCTTGTATTATATAGTTTTGTTTTGTATGAGTTATGACCTAATTCTATAATACTATAAACCTATAAAGATACTCAATGTGAATAAAAGTGAATTATTGAATAAAACTCATGATTATATTATGTTTAAGACCAGGACCATAAAAATACCATGTCAGTTCCAAAAACATTTAAATCTCAAAGAGGATGTTGTGGAATTCCCAAGATATCATGTATTACACATTCTCTAGGTCAAATTAAACTCCATACCTTTAGATAATGTGCTACAAGAAGTTGACTTTATCAATCTATAAATAAAATTAAGATAGATTGACATATATCTAATGATCTCATAGTTTACTCTAGATGATTAAAACATATTGGTTTTGATTGTCTCTAGATTAGACATAATGTAATATTCCATTTATGAAAAACGCCAAAAATGGATGATGAAATTCATAGAAGATCCAGTTCATTAAGTCCATGAATACTACCATTGATTTTGTTAGACTATACAGAATCTCCATGTACTCCTACAATCCATAACACATTCTAAAAATAGTTTGGGGTATGTTAGATTGTCTAAAAATAAACTATTGGTACATTGAACTCTAGTAAATCATTGATAAAATATGAGAACCTCTCATCAAATAAATTATATCATTGATTCAAATAATGAGATTCTATTGGTTTACAGACATCATTTTATCTCTCCAATAGTCCAGATATACTGATGAAGTATCATTAGCATTCTTTTCAAAAATACTATAGAACCACATGGTGAATTACTAGGTCATTTAAATCCTTTAGCTCGTAAATTGTCCAACTACACTTTCAACTCTAAATGATCCTCAAGTTCCATCATGTAATATGGGATTCAAATAGTTTACACTCCTAGAACCAATTCAATTTTTAATTCAATCTTCCAATCGGGTGGTAATCTAGAAAACTATTCAAGACATATGTCTTGAATGAAATCCACTAATGGAGGAAAAAAACTATACTATATCCCAAAATAATTTAGAACACAATTGTTAGATATCTCTTTCCATAAAGGATTTATAAAGATCTATTTTAATTCCTCAGTGTAAGTTATTATTGTACAAGAATATGAACACAAGAAAATGATGATTCCATCCACCTTTGATGTCCATCGAGAATGAAATCAACATTTCTACATGTGTCTAGATAGTTGTATTGGATTTGAAATTAGTTTACGGGTGATAATCCAAATTGAATTTTAGATTAGTTTTTAGAGAATGCTGGAGACTCTTCCATAACAAGATTGTAAATATAAGATCTTAATCAGATAAAATCGATAATTGTTTTCCATTCATCCTCATCCCTTCCCATATATATATCCTTGAAACTTTATCAAGTGGGAATTTCTATATAATAGAAACAAAATGATTAGTGTTTATATGATGGTCTACCAAAACCCATATAGATTTGTTTCCTCTGAATGTCTTCTAAACACAAGTGAGAAAGTACATAGGGATGTTTTCCCATTCCAATGTAGGTAAGGGAAATTTTTGCATCGTCCCCTTGGACTTTTTCCACTCATCCTTCACTTTCTAACATTCCATGATTATTGATGTATATTTCAGGATATCCTACTTCAATGTTTCCATCAAATATTTCTCTTGAATATTTAAATACATCTTTATGATCTATAGGTGGATAAAGAAGGCCAATATATTTGCAACATTCAATAACTCCATTATATCAGGATTTCATGGTACACATTTTCATGTCTCAAATTTTACATCATAATTTCTTATTAATTTTTAACTCTTCATATTTTCCTTTTTTATTGCCTCCACATTCTTCTACATTTCCACATTATCTCCTTAAGAATCCATTATCTTCCCTAGAGTGGTCTATTAGGAAATAAATTGAGAAATGAATGATGATGAAACTTCCTTTAAAATCCCCATGTCCATTATTTTAAAGTATTTGAATATTACATCCTTATAAATTCTCACCATTGATAAGGTTGTCATATTCTTTCTTCAGAGAGAATTTACAACATTATTTTATTCCCCATGATGGAAGTGGATTGAGAAATCATAGTCCTCAATAACCTAAAACCATATTTATTAGTGAATATTAATCTCCTTATGTGTGAATATTTATTTGAGTCTCTTATTACACTTATATATCTCACATTTCTACTCATATAGAAAATTCCTATATATTTTCAACAGAAATAATAATATATCCAACTTCAAAATATGCGTTAGATACTTATACTCAAAAAATTTCAACTACCTTTAAGTTTAGGCTATAACATTATCATTTTTCAATAGTACATAGCCTAATCCCTTCAATGAAGAATCATTTTATAACACAAAAAATTCCCCGCATGTGGGTAGTGTGAGTATTGATATAGTGATAAGTATATATTAAAATTATTTGAATATATCTTCTAATTAATTGGAAGAAAAAAAATTTGATCCCTTTTGAGTTATATACATTAATGGGGTATGTAATCAAGTTAATATTATCACAAATTATTGATAATGACATGTTAGTCTAAGGAAACAATGGGTCTCTCTTACAGATCTTATCCTAGACCACTCCTAAATTGTCTTCATCTTATAAGGGTCCCAAATATCTCTTTTTTTGGGGATAAAATTCCACAATATTGATACTTAATCCAACTGTAACTCCCATTTACAATAAATTTCATATAGATTCTCAATTATCACAGTCTTTAGCATAGTATTCAAATGACTCTAATGATCCTCCATGTTTTTGGAGTTTATCAGAATATCATCTATAAAAAATATCAAAAAAATATCAATGTAATCTACATATACTATATTAATTAAGTCTATAAATATTACTGGTGCATTATTGAGTCTACAGTTAATCACTATGAACTTATAGTTTTCATACCTTGATTGAAAGGTAGTCTCGAAAATATCTTCATTCTTCACATATTATTGGTGATTTACTTATTGAAGGTCCACCATAGACAAATATTGGGTTCTATATAGGTGAATGAACAATTCATATATTCATGGAAGGGGATAATTTACTTTTTCCTGCTTCTATTAATTTCACGATAAACAATATAGAGGTTCATTGAACTATCTTTCTTCAGGACATTCATGGCCAGTTCAAACCATGTTAAAACACTCAAATATATGAAAATATTTTCCAAATTCACATGCACTCCAATAATTTGTTCATATAACTCATTGGTGGAAATTATTTAAGGATTATTGGATATGGAAAGAGATCTAGGTACAATAAAAATTAAGTACTCAACCTCTCAATTAAGAGAAAGACCAACAAGCTCATTGGGGAATAAATTAGTTTAGTTCCTTATAATGTTAATGTCTTTGAGAATTATTCTCTCCTATGTATCAATAATTAGTGATACATATTATTCTTCATAATTTAATAATATCCACACACAAGATAATGATTCTAAAGTAGAGTCCTTATTCTCCATACTCTTGTATAGAATCAAAGGATGACTAAGGATTTGAAAAGTGTATTTCCTCTTCTGATTATTAATGTTGGGAATATATAAATATATTTAATAAATGGTAAATATAACATTATAATCCAATAATATATGTAGGATAATATTTCCTAAGAGGTTCAGTAAACAAAAAATTGACCAAGGAGGAGTTATATACTTATGATGTAAAAATTTCCCAGTTTTTTTTCTCACAATTAGATCTAGCCCCCATGTTTTTCTATAGTGTTTGAATATTTATACTAAAAATAAAATATATGAAATAATTTTATAATCATAATAAAAAATTATGTTCACTATTCATGAATGAATAACCATCTCCCCTATCCCCACATCATTATTGGGATCCACCTTAGTAGTAGTGATAGTATATTCCATTCATTTCTATCTAGGCATTGGAAGTAATTTTCATTGGTTTCCTCTGAAAATACTTGTCTTAGGGAATTGGTTCATATAATGTATTTGAACATTATTGTTGAAACACTATACTGCATATTGGAGGGTAATCTGAAACATATTTTTCTCAATAATTGGTTTTGTCCTTTATATCCCTTAAGTATTGATTAACTTAGTGCCCCTATTTTCTACACATGAAGTATATCCTAGTTCCCTTGAGATATTTTACATGATTTTTCTTACCAAATTTTTTACACATGGGTAGTTTGGTTTTCATTTTTATTTAAGATTTATCCATTGATCCTGTAGAAGAAAACACTATATTACCCATTTTATATATTGGACTATGAGACCACCACGAGTCTCCAACACCCATCTCAACCATGATGAAAAAATATATAATCCCATAATATAATTTAATGTCTCAAATAACTTATTTTTTTTATAAACACGGGTTAAAATCACTAAATAAATGGCCTATATTAATCATTTCTTGATGATAAAGTTGTAGGTATACAGTGCAAGTAATTTATTTTTTACTCATATTACCTAATTGACACATCTTCCTTTTTCTTCAATGAAAGGAAATACCGCTCTAATTTATGATAGATAGACTAGGGAAAATATATATTTAATTTTTTTCATGAATCTATCCCATTCCATTGAATCAATTTCTTGTTTTGGCACCATGTTATTGATTAGTTCCTACCACTGATTAGGTTCTCCCTCGATGAGATAAACAGAAAGTAAAATATTCTATAGTTTTGAGCATTGATGGAAAGATAATATATTATCAATGGATTTAATCCATTTTTCCATGAAAATGTGATAAAAATATATACTACTGATATGAATTATTTTCTAATAAAGGTATCGACTTCAACTTTATCCTTCTTAGGATAAGGAGGTGGTTCCATATAATTCAAGTTAGTATTTAAAACATGAGTTAGCTGACCTAGTACATCAAGGATTTTCTCATATCCCACACCTATATAGTTAGGAATATCATTAGGGAAACCATAATATTTTCTATCACATTATATATTGGCACAATTCCCCTATTTTTCTCTAAAAACCAACATGAAAAAATGTTATGGATTATTGAAACTAAAAATTATATATAATGGGAAAATATTAACATAGATGGAATAACATATAAATGACATGAAAATACAAACTTATGATTCTCCATGTTTCAATCTAGATTATCTATAGTAATTTTATAATAGTTGTTCAAACCTATCAATCTTTTCAAGTACTTCATAATGGTTTATAAATATTTTTTTAATTTTTAAAATTATACCCCCAAGAGTGTCAAACACGGTTAGAAACAAAACACCTTTTTCATGAACCATTTGAAGATTGAGTTAATACACAATGTGTTATTTTAATGTTTATTACCCCTATGTAAAACTATACTAGAGTGATATCAAATTGTAATATTTTGACAGGGATGTAATTTATTTGATTCAACTCAATCTATACTTCACCATTATTTATGGATATTCTTTGATTCATAGACTTACCAATATGGATTACACATAATCCCCAAAAATAACTATACCTTTATATAATATTAAATATAGTGACCTAATACTTTTAAACGTAGTGGTACATGATTTTTAACATAAATATATAATAAATAAAAAATAGTTATCGAAAGACCTAGTGTCCTTGGATGACTTGGTACAGAAAACATCAAAATAAAAGAAAATAAAACATCATTACTTTAATATCCATGATGATATCATACATCCCTTTGATCTAAAAAATTACATAGGATAATATATGGAATACATAGATAATAATGGTGAGATAAAAATCCTAGCAACAGAATAAACATGCTCATGAAGAATTTAATATGATTTAGAAGATATAACATGATGTAAGAAAATAAAAGGCTGTGGATAAATATAATGGAGAATATCAAAAAGATCATGGAATAATAAGATAATGGAAGAAAAGGAATGTTTGAGTATCCTAAATCATGAAATAAGAAAAAGCATAGTCTAACTTCCAAGACAAGATAACATGGTGGATAAAGTCCCACCATGGATTATGTCTACTCCCTAGTCCCATTCATAACATCTAATGAGACACAAAATTAACCAATGCATTGGTTCACTATCTAGGCATTCCATTAATAACATGTACATTCTTATTCATTCCATATAATGAAATCCATCATAAGAAATAAACATAAGGATTACTAATGGAAACAAATGTGTTGAATGATCTTTTCATATAGTATAACTAGGTTTCATATCATAATGATATATATGGAAATATGGATTTAAAAATATTTTAAAATACACAAGAATAGTCCCTGAAAAATTATGTTCTAGTGCATTGGTGACTTGAATGTTAGTAGAAAAATCCCTTTGGAAATGTACCACATAAGTAGGGATTTTGGAAAAAGGAAACAAGCATTTAAATAAGGTTTTTGAATAATAATTTCATTATAAATAGAAATGAAATAAAATTGTTTTACATGATAAAATGAACAAATTTAGAAAACATGGTTCGTTTGAAATATTTTATGACGCGGTACTTGAAATGGTGTAATAAAAAGAAATGTTCCCTTTAATAGGGTTTCCTTATCAAGGGAAATTGTGAAGAGGTCCATTTAAAAAATCTATATCAACATCAAAGAATGACAAATTAAACATGTTTTATATGTGTTGGATATATATATAATATTATTTATATAATATTAATATATATAAATATTTTTTTATAGAGAGTGAAAGAGAAACTCAATGAAAATAGGTTATTTTTTAGAGATCCCTTACCAAATGCTCTCAAATCATTATTGACATGAAATTAATGTCCAGGATAATAAAAAATAGATTCTATAGATATTTGAAAAAATCCATATATATTTTATTTACTGTAACTTAATTATGTTTATTTATAGAAATATCAATGATATGCAATGTTAAATATTATTATTTTGGTGGTCTAAGATGCTGACTTTTTCCAGTTATGTCCCTCTTATAATTTGACATTGAATATCTTTCATTGGGTTTTTCTTCTTCTTGGAACCATAGTGGTCAAGTCCATTTTTTGGAATGGACATGAATTACTAGAAAAATTGACATAATGTTTGGGGGTGTATATTTTGTTCAATTAGTGGTGTTCGGGTAAGCATGTTAAGCTATGAGTTTGTAAGACTTTGAAGATGGTTCATGATTTTTCAGCAAAAATCTAGGGTGAGAGCAGTCTGCTGGAAATTTACACATCGTGAACCTATTTCACGATGTGTAAATGTGGCGAGATAGACATCACAAACTAGTTCATAGTGTGAAACATTTACACATAGTGAACCTTTTACATGAGGTGTAAATATGTCTAAGAAGGTGTCATGAACTAATTCATGATGTGAAATAGTTACACACTATGAAACTGGTTCACATTGTGTATTGGTGATTTGAGGTTTTTTTAAATCAAGGCGATGTATTTTTCTTCATAACTCATAAATTGAGAAATGCACAATGTGAAAGGATTACACATTGTGTATTTCTAGTGCTCACCGATTTTAAGGACACACTGTGCATATAATATTTTTTTTCCTCTTTGTTCTTCTCACCTCTCTCAATCTCTAGGATACTCCAAATGATTTTAGAGTACTTTCCAACCTTTTGGACATCATAATCAAGCATTCGATTAATGGTGAGTTATTTTTATTTTGTTTTCCATTATCTTTGATTTCTCTCCATTGTTGTAGTGGAATCACTTGATCATGGATGTTTTAGGGGGTTAAGGTTTCTCTTCTGTGATCTAGGTTTTTATTTGTGATCTTTAATACCTTCTTTCTTTTTTGGTGTTACCTATTGGAATCATTTACTTGAATTCCAGATAAAGTTCAGTGGTCCAAGACCAACCCATATGGTATGTTTACATTATTTAAGTATGTGAAATATTATACGATTGTAATAACACAATGTGTGAATTAATAAAATTAATAATAGATGATAATATATTGTGTTGAAATATTCCATGAATCTATTTGGATTTAAAGGTGTTGTGATCCGGCTTGCAGCTTCAAGTTGGGTGACCCTACCCATGAATAATAATGAATTGGATAATGTAATAAAGTGTATTTTTGAATGAAATGAAATATAAGGTGATTGATTGTGATATAATCACCTTTTAAAATTTATATATTGATCATTGAAATTTATTTTGATCATTATGTAATAATTGGGTGTGAAAACTTCCATGAAATTGGATTAAGACATAAGTTAATAAATAAATTGGTAATTAGAATATGAGTTGTAATTTGCATGTTTAACTATTTTGCCTTATTATTTGTTGTTGTCTTAATCACTTAATTATGATTTTTGTTCTGTTCATGTTGAAATGATTATATAGAAGGATTGGACCTGATATGGAAATGATTATCTTGAGGGATTGGCCTAGTTATACTGAAATGCTTCTATAAAGGGATTAGACTAGATACTTAAATGCTTATATAGAGGGAATTTCCTATTAATTTGATTATACAATGTACATGTGTTTATAGTTTACATGGCTGTGCTAAATGAGAAGATATATTCTTGTATGGTTCTGAAATAGGTTGATTTGATGTATTTCATTAATTGATTAATTAATATGCCTATTTATCACTTTATTAGAGTCACTTATTATTAGACTAGTTTTGTTTAGATACAATGGTGTTGACATACTAAGTTTTACTGAAAAACTATTTGTTTTTTTTGGTTAGTACCCAGATAGATTACATTTATTCAGGTTTGGGAAAGGACATGGGACCTTGTTGAATGTTTCTTATAGGATGGTTTTGAGCATGGAGGTGGGATCGATGTGGGGTTCATGATTGAGGTATTTTATTTTTTGGTGTCAACATGGTCTCTTATCTTTATTATATTTAACTTTACATTTAGACACATTCCAATAATTTAGTACATGTTTCAATATTATTTGGTTTATTGGTTATTACTTTACCATTCAATTATATGTTTTACTATTTTCTATATTTTCATTACTATGATATTTATTATATTATCTTACTTCCAATGTATTAAAACTCTGTACAAGGGGGTATCGTCTCCCCATAATTCTCTTTACCCCCCTCATTGCTATTCGAAAACCTATCGAATATGGGGGGTGGGGGTGGGGGGTGGGTGTGGGGTGATCGTGAGGTCCCATAACCAACCTAATTTGGAAACATGATAGAGTGTCAGATCGGGAGATATTACAATGTGGTATTAGAAGATGGTTTTTCTATTCATTTTCATTACTATTTGGGAATGGTAGAAAGGAGACTAGGATGTGTTGAGACTTTGTAATGATATTGTGAATGGGAGTAGCTAATCCATTAAAGGGGAAAATATGAGTACTGAGGGATGAGATTATTGTTCATGATGATCATTTGTTAAGGATGATTTTATTTCACCTTTGGTGATTCACATGTTGTGTGATGATATTGTTTTCTAAAATTTATCATCGTGGCCCAATGTGGTACACAATTAGTATTCATGCATCATAATAGGAACATATTTATATATTGTAAGAAAAATTGTTCATGATATGTAAATATTTATTGCAAGTGATATAAATTCATGTGTGAACGATGGAATTAGTTATATGTTATATATGATGAATGAAATGTAAGTACTATTATGTCATGAAATTTCACATGTTAATCCATGTTTATATAGACCACAAATCAATGGTTCTCTATTTTTATCACATGTTGAGGTTGACCCCATTGTTATCCAGTTTTATAAGGTGTGTGTCTTTATTTTATAGAAAGTGCCTCCTCATCATATTCAAATTGAGAATTATGAGTGTTGAAATCATCATTCTCCAAATACAGATAAACTAGAGATTTACATAACTTCTTAGGATCATATGGATGTTCATCTTTGTGAAAGCTTCTAGAGGGTCATGTAATCCATGGAATTGGAAACTGTTCACACCGTGCCTTCAATGTCTATGCTAATGAGAGAGTTTCTACTACAAAAGTTTCCAACATTAACTATAGAGGGAGGCCCCAAGGAAGATGAGTTCTAGGTTATATAGTCCAAAAAATCACTACGCTCCTCAATAAACTTATAGATAATAAGGCGAATCTTTATTTTTATAGGATTAATAAACCTACCAAGAGTTTTTGGGATATTCTGAAGCAGGTTGATAAGCAAGAAAAATTATCCTTGAAGGCCATTGAGGTGAATATTCAAAACCACTTCAATCTAGGGACATTAATGTATAAGAATGATGGTAAGTTCATGAACCTGACACCAGAGGGAATTTTAGTGATCAACTAATCTAGACGATTTGCCAGCTAACATTTCTATGTGCCATATTTAGTAGCTGATCATATCTTCATGGAGAAACATTTTCTATATGGAAATTTCGATGATATGTGGTAATAGGATAAAATATTTTTCTTTAGTAGCTTTTTAGATGTTATGAATCAAAAACTCATCAAGGAATGGAATATAAGATATTCCCAGAGGATTGTATAGTATATTTTATTAGGGAGAACTATAATGTCTTATTTTAGTGAAACAAATCACTTCTATGACACTTTTCACCAAATAATAAACATGAAGAGCGTTTAGGGTAGTGGTCACCCATATCAAGACAATGTTCCATTATATTTCCATCAGTGTGGAATGTTTACCCATAGGTATCATTAATTTTCAAATTGTACATTAGAGTGTCGTGCATACTTTAGGATGGGAAAACTATAGAGTTTTTATAAGGGAGTGCATTAGTAGAGTAGTGCAAGAGGATCATGACATGTAACAATGTCTAGGAAAGACTCATCTACCCCTCCGAAGACAGGGAGTTGGAGTTCCACTGGATGTTCAAGTAAATGAAAGGGATGTGTTCCCCCAGTGATGGAGTAAAAATACCTTGTAGAGGGAATATCCTAGGGGAGTTAGAATAGTGCCCTGGATAAAGGGGAACATCATTTTCATGATATGTAGTCTACTCTAACTAGTGCAGATGCATGAAATTCTACCATCAGAGTTATGATTCTCATATCATCAACCCATTATTTTTTTATATAGGATCATCACATTACATTTAATATACTAATTTTTCAAATGGTTTGGGATTAGTTTTCAAAATTTTGGATAGTTTATTTTCCATCAATACACCATAGAGAGTGAAATCGATGAATATCAAATGTTGAAAGATGTGTTCTCAAGAAATTAGTGGTTACCAATTCATTGGATAACCATTCACACAAGAATTGAAAGGGTTGGATTTGATTCATGATATTTTTTAGATAGTTCTATAATAGGATGATATTTAATTTTATTGGAGGTTAGTTTCCATTATATGTCCATTAGGAGACAACTATTTTCTGTAGGGTGAGTGGGATATTTAGGCTGGTCATGTAGGATCAATTAGATGGAGTTTAGATTGCCTCACTACTCAAATAGAAGGTACTTTTATATATTATGGTGGAATGGATAGGGACACTCTTCTACTAGTGGTAGACCATTTTTAGTTTGTCTATCCTAATGATTTATATGGATTACCACCCGAGTGGGAGGTTGAGTTCATGATCAAGTTGGTTACGAGAGAAGAGATTGTTTATATTTCACCTTATAGGATGTCACAAGAAGATCTTTCATATTTGAATGATTAGTTGGATGATGTAGAATTGAAAATTTTCACATGTCCGAGAACATCTCCATGAGGTTCCCTAGGTAGTTTTCTCCAAGATGTATAATGGGACATTGCACTTATGTGTGGATTATTGAATATTGAATCCAAGGAAGGTCAATAATAGATATACCATCCCATTCATCGATAATCTCTTTGATCAGATGAGATTTTCTAATATATTCTACAAGATTGATTTTAGATTAGGATACCACCCATTTTGGGTGAGACCATCAAACATACCTCAGACTAATTTTAGGAGTATGTATAGATTGTATGAGTTCGTAGTGATGTTGTTTGGATTGAAGAACACACCAACGATATTGATGGACTTGATAAATTAGATATTTCATCCATTCATGAATCAGTTTGTTGTAGTTTTTTGATAACATATTAGTATAATCCCATTATATAGATGATCATGTGAAACATCTTGACATCATATTGAGTACATTTAGAGAGGATCAACATTATTAAAATCTAACAAAATTTATTTTTTTGGATTGATAAAATGCACTTCATGGGCCATGTATTCTCAGAAATAGGAGTGTTAATGGACAAAGAGAATGTTGTAGGTATGGTATCTTGGGATCAAACTTATAATTTCTTTAATATTTTGAGTACTATAGGATTAAAAGGTTGTTTTTATTGATTTATCTAGGAATTCTACCCTCTGGTTGCACTGATGTCTCAAATGACTAATAAAGTGATGAAGTTTGATTGGTTGGATTCTTATAAGATTTATTTTCAAGAGATGAGGGGTATCTTGACCTTAGAATGAATCCTAACTTTATCAGTTCTGGGTAAAGAATATAACATGTAGTATGACAAAAGTGAAGTTGGACTTGGATCATTTCTGATACAGGAGGACTGAGTAGTTACAAATGCCTCCAGATAGCTGAGACTACATGAGAAGAAATATCCTACTCAAAATATTGAGTTATCGTTAGTGGTATATGAAATGAGATTATGGAAACATTATCTAATTGGTGAATGTTTTTTGGTATGCATGGACTATAAGGGCCTCATGTACTTCTTTTCTCAGTAGGACCTAAACCTTTGTAATATGAGGTGGGTTGAGTGTCTGAAATAATTGGACTTCAAGTTAGATTACAAACCTAGAAATGGAATCATCATTGTTGATTCTATGATCTAGAAGATGAAGATAGAGGTAGTGTGGGAGTCTTATGATGAGTGGTGGATGATTGAACTCTTTGAAGACATGCATCTTTCTATTTAGGATTCCCAGGGATGAGTAACTTTAACCTAAACATATATAATACCTTTGATTCTTGAGCTAATCATGATAGGTCAATTATCTAATCCATAGTTCTTAGTTCTAAGAGAAAACATTTATAGTGGGGAGCCACCGTTATGATAGTCTCTTATCGATAGTAATTTAATTATATTATATAGTAGAATATGGGTCCTAATGGGATTGTGTGAGGATCTTAGGAGAGAGATTCATTCTTCCAGATTGGAGAAACATCCTTATCTGGAAAAGATATATCACAATATCCATTTAAAATATTAGTTTCTATGAATGAAGAAGGAGGTATCAGGATTTGTGGAGAGATGTTTCACCTATTTTTAGTTGAAATATGAGAATTATAAGCCTACTGGGATAATAATTTCTCTTCCCATTATGGTATGGAAATCAGATGATGTTACTATGGATTTTTATAGGATCAGCTAGGATAACTCACAAGAATGATGCAGTATGGGTGACCGTAGATCGAATAAAAATGGTAGCCCACTCCTTTATTATACCATCATTGATATGAGAAGTATTTATATGAGGGAGATAGTTATTTTCATGGTGTTCCAAGGAGTATCTCTTCTGATATATTTCCTTATTTTATGTCTCAATTCAACTAGGGTCCTCATAATGATATGGGGTCATAGGTCCTTTGGAATACAACCTATAATCTATATAATTATCGTAAATCTGAGTATACTTCTCAGATTTTGGAGGATATGTTACAAACATGTATTCTAGATTTTGGTGGACAGTGGGAGTAGAATTTAGAACATGGGATATTTTCTATAGGAAAATATTTTAAAAATCAATCTTGATGGAACCTTTGGATGATTTTATGTTATGTCATTCCATTTTACAATTTTTTGGTTGGCGGCAGGTGATTCAGAACTTGTTGGACCTACAATCATACATGAGACATCTGAGAAGGTTAGTTGATCAGGAGTTGGTAGGTGACTAGATAGAGAAAAAAAATAAATCTTATGATAATCAGTGGAGATGAATATTTGTTTTTTAGGTTGGTCATCATGTTTTCATTTGAGTGTCACCTTGGTTGGGAAAATGTATTTTTAGGAAATGGGGAAACCTACTACCCAGGTTTGTTGGTCTGTTTGAGGCAGTGGAAAGGGAAAATCCAATGGCATACTAATTAACACTTCCATAGTGATACAATTCTAGGAGAAACTTGTTTCACATGTTGTAGCTTTATATATGCCATCCTAACACTTATCATTTAATAGTTGTTTATAAAGTTGATCTTGGTGTAGATGCATCATTTGAGGAGAATGTGATTCATATTGGGGATAGTAGTGAGAAGTATATCTATGGAAAGACTATATCTTTAAGTTTGAGTAGAGTAGAATCATGGGAGTTTTCAAGAGGAGACATGGGAGAGGGAATCTAATATGAGAACATAGTCTCTATACTTGTTTTCTAAAACTCTATAGTGATTCTTGGAGAAGATTGAATATGTGTTGTTATATTGTGGTGAGGTTCTAACATCCCATATTTTTCTAGGTACTCCCCTCTTTGATTTTTGTGTTTAACATCTTCCATTTGGGTTTTTTTGTTCTTTTAACTTTGGTGGTTGAGTCCTTTTTTGGAAATAGAGATATATTTATGGAGGAAAAGGACTAAAGTTTAGGGATTACTGTTTTTTTAATTAATGTTGTTCGAGTAAGTGTATCAAGGGATTATAAGGGTTCTCTATAATTTTAAAAGTATTCAGAGGTGGTTCTGTATTTTTCAGAAAAAAATCTAGGTTGAGAGAATTTTTATGCAAATATACACCCCATGAAACTGTTAAAAAATATGTAAATGTGGCAATGAATACATCATGAACAGGTTCATGAAATAAAAAAATAAAATGTTTTCAACCTTTTACTTGACATATAATGGTATCCAAGAAGACATCATGAACTAGTCCATGATTTAAAATAGTTACAAACTATGAAACTAATTCATGCAGGGTAATTCTTAATTGGGGTTATTTTAACCCAAAAAACATGGTTTTGGATGTAAGTCATTAATTTTGAAATACTTGATGCCAAAGAATTAACAAACATGTATTTCTCAAACTCAGTGGTTTTAAGGACACTCTATGCGTATAATGTTTCCCTTCTCCACATGCATCCCTCCTCTCTTATGTCCTAGGTAACTCCAAAAAATATCAAAGTTATTTTATCCATTTTAGACAACATAATCAATCAACGGATTCCTAATTATTTTTCTAGTTTTCCTTTATATTGCATCTTTCTCTGTTATAGTGGCAGAATCTCTTAATTGTGGTTGTTTTAGTTAGTTATCTTGATATTTTGTGATCTATTTTTTTCTTTGAGATCTTCCTTTCCTTTTTCCATTACCAGGGTTATCAGTAGGATGTGTTTCCTATATCTCTAGATAAATGTTAGTGGGCAAACACCAAACCTATGGTAAATTTTAATTATTTAAGTATATGAAATATTGTGAGATTGTAAAGAAACAACATGTATATTAATCAATTGAATAATGGATGATTAAATATTATATTAAAACATTCCTTGAATCCCTTTGGATCGAAAGGTGTTTCAACTAGGATTGAGACTTCCCATAGTGTGAGCCAACTCTCGAACAATACTTAATTGGCTAATTGAATAATGTATGTTATATCATGAAAAAAAATATAATGTGATTTCCTATGAATTATTTAATTTAGAAAATGGTAAATGTAATTATTTAAATGGTTGGTGATTACTAGATAATAACTGGGTGTGAAAAATAGAATAAAAATTACATAGGATATAATATAATGAATAAATGGATAATTAAAATATGAATAGAAATTTTTAGAATTAAACTTTGTGGCTTATGATTTGATGTTGTGTTAATATTTCAGTTATGATTTGGGTTCTATTCATGATGAAATTATTATATAGAGGGATTGACCAAGAAGTTGAAATTCAGATAAATTGGGATTGTCCTAGTTGTGTTGAAATTCTTATATAGAAGACTCTGATCAGTTATGAAAAAATTGTTATAGAGATGGCCTGGAAAGGATGCTGAAATTATAATTTAAAGGGATTGAACAAGATTATAAAATACATATAAAAAGTTATTTTCCTAGTTATGTGATTATAACATGGACTTGGGGTTATGGTTGGCATGGTTTTTGTACATGCTCAAATTTATTTAAGCATGGTGCCAAAGCAGATTGATTTAATGTATTGTATTAATTGATTAATTATTACACATTTTTATTTCTTCATTTAATGAACTTATTATCGGGATAATTTTTTTATGAAATAGTGGTGTAGAGTTATAGAGTTTTAATCACATCCTATTTGGACCACCATCTAGGACCCAATAATATTAGACAGATACAATTTTCAATAAGGGATTGGGACCTAATTGTTGATTATGGCAATCTAGATGGGTTGGAGCATGGAGGTAGGACCGACATTGAATTTGGGACCTGGGTCATTGATTTTTTGGTGTGATAATGGTATTTTACTTGTATTATATTTAGTTTTACATAGATACATTCTAGCTTGTTTTAATTACATGGTTCATTACTGTTGGGTTTATTTATTCTTCCTTTACATTCTAGTTATATGATGTAATGTTTCATCTATTTACCTTACTCTAATATTAATGATATCTTATTAATTATGATTTATTAAAACTATCTTCTTGGGGGTATAGTCTCCCCAAAATTCTATTTACACCCCCATTTCTATTCGGAAGCCTCTAGAGTATGGGGATGAATCATTGAAGTCCCATAACCATGCTGGTTTGATTGTGTGAGAGAGTGTCAGATTGAGGGTGATATAGGGGGAATTTATTTCAAATTTCAATGGTCAGATCACTTATGGATAATTATCAGTTTTATTTTAAAAATAGGAAAAAAACCATAAGTGAAATAAAATAGTACTCTTTTCCTTTTATAAATTTAAATGGTCCCAAATATCCCTTTTCTTTCCAACACATGGATGATTCATTAAGTAAAAATGTTTATGTTATATAGTTAGTTCCTTTAGAAGGATTTATAGGCCATCATAAAATTGTTCTGTTTTATTTAAAAGTATCTCTATATATTCACTATAGAACATGAAATAATTTATAATATACGTATTATCATCTTATTTAACCCTAATAATATTTTAATGACCGACCATGGAAGTGGTGGACAAAAACGATGTACTTTGTTCTAGGAGACGGTGAATCAACCATATTATAATTTTTTTTGTTTTATAATATAGATAATAGAGGGTTTAATATGGATACTCCAGAGTAATAATAACATATTAGTATGTTAATGATAATTATTCTAGGTGTATTTAAAACATAATGGGGTGTTAGGAGAATAATAAAATTAAAATAGGTTAGTTGATATTTTTAACATTTACCTCAGTAGTCTCTTCTAAGGATACCCATTAAGGCTTATTGAAGGCTAAACTGGAACAAGCATGGGATGAACTGTCCTTTACTGAGCTTAGAGTGAAGAAAGATGCCTTAGCTGATATTCTCATGAGACAGGAAATATTGTCAAGAGAAAGTGCTCAGGGGAGATGGCTTCGGGAGGGAGATCAGAATTTGGGGTACTTCCATGCTTGCATTAAGGAGTGTCAGAGAATACAGAGGCCAAACATCCGGAGGGAGGACAAATATTTTTCTACAGATCGGGAGGAAATTGGGGTTTTGGCCGATATAGAGGTGCAATCCCTAATGGATGGTCCTAATTTGAGCATGGAAGGGGGATACCTGAGGGGGGAGGAGGAGTTTTTTGAGGGTATTCCCAATATTGTTTCAGGGGTCATTGATGAGGGCATGAGGAGACTTCCGGCGGAGGATGATGTGGATGAAGCTGTTTGGTCCTTGAACCCAGATAGTGCCCCGGGTCCTGATGGTTTTCCTGGGTCCTTTTATAGGGTGACTTGGGACATCATTAAAGGTGATCTGGTTCGGGATATCCAGGACTTCTTCCAGGGGGTCTCCCTCGTATTTCCTGTGCAACCAAACTGATACTCATTCTTATGGTGAGTAATCATCAGTCCATTGACCAATATAGGCCCATTAACATGTGTAACTTATCATACAAAATCTTGGCCAGCATACTCAATAGGAGAATTGCCACCCACTTGGACTCATGGATTAATCCTGAGCAGCATGGATTCATTAAAGGTAGGTCAATCCAGGGTGAGATCAGTTTGGCCCAAGAAATGACAAGTGGGATCAATAACAAGTCCTTTGGGGGCAATCGTGTGGTCAAATTGGATATGAGAAAGGCGTATGATAGAATGGAATGGTGCTTTGTACTAAAAGTCTTAAAGTGCATGGGATTCTCCAACTGGACAATTGATCTTCCCTTTCGCTGCTTCAGCTCGGCATGGATCTCTACCTCGTTCATGGGTAAACAATTTGGCTTCTTCAAGGCCTGTCGGGGGCTCAAGAAAGGGGATTCTTTGTCTCCCACCATCTTCATCCTTGCTCAAAATACGTTCAGCTGCTACATCAACAAGGGCATTGTCACAGGGAAAATTCTCCCCTACCAAAGCAGGCATACCATGAGAGGAATTTCACACTTGATGTTTGCCGATGACACAGTTCTGTTCATTAATGGTAGTAGAAGATCAGTGAAAGGGTTGAAGAGGGTTTTTAAGGAATATTTCAAGTGGAGCGGACATGTGGTAAATTTTGACAAAAGCCTTTTCTTCACAGCAAGGAGTGCCTCTCCGAGGAGGGATCGAGAATTAAGGGACAAACTGAATATGAATAAGGGTTTTTTTCCCATGGATTATCTGGGATCTCCAGTCAGCCCATCTTTCCTTAGGGTGAAGCATTTTTCTATGCTCATTAGAAAGCTTACAAGATGTATTCAAAACTGGAAAAACAGGTTTTTATCCTTTGGAGGCCGCATCACTCTGGTTAATTGTGTGTTAGTCTCCACGAAGATGCATGTTTTGTCTACCTTTAAGGTTCCGAAAACTGTGTTTTCAAACCTGGACAGAATTATGGTGTCTTTTATTTGGGATGGGAAGATGGAGGGCCGTCATCATTGGGATTCAAGTAAATGGCTGACCAGACCCCTTTCAGAGGGGGGAATAAATTTAAGGAGCTTGCCCTCAACCATTCAAGGACTACATGCCAAGCTCGCTTGGGAGGTCCTAGAAGACAGAACTCTATGGGTTAGAACAATGAATAATTTTCACAGTCTTAATGGGAATAGTTATAGAAGGCATCCTTCAAAGATATGGAACCTGGTTCAACCATATTTGGAAACTCTGCAACAACATTCTTAGTGGATTATTGGAAGAGGGGACATAATCTTTTAGAAGCAGGATTGGGGGGTAGGGAGGCTGTGGTTCCCAGGCTGTCCGGCTCCAGATTTCACCTTTAAAGAGGCTTCATACCATACGAGGTTCCTCAAGGGCATCCTCAACGGAAACCAAATGGAGATGTTTAAATCTGTGTTTTCAAATGATGACGATGACCAGTTATTTTTCACAGGTACCTCATCGGGTGATTTCTCCCTCAAAGACATTGATATATTGACAAGAGAGGTGGTGAACGTCGACCACTGGGGGGAGACTCTTTGGTGTAAAGTGATTCCTTATAAATTCATTTTTTTGATGTGGAGAGTGAGACACAAGGATCTACCAATGGATGCTAACCTTCAGCGAATGAGGATCCTAACAGTCTCCCGGTGCTGGTGCTGTAGGTCTCTGTGCACAGAATCTGTGGGGCACCTTTTTTATGATAGAGAATGGGAAAGGGGGGTCTGTAAAACCTTCGGGGAATTTTTTGGAATGGCTATGATGGAAACTCAGAGGAATTTCTTCATTTTTGGTTTAGGGGAGCTGAAAACCAAGGTGCTGAAAGGAAAGCAAGGGTACTCATTCTCACTGCTGGGTGTTGGACTATATGGCAGGCCCAGAATAACAAGCGCCATAGTATAGGCTCGATTTCTCAAGGCAGTATTCATTTTAGAGTTAAAAACACTATGCTGGAACTTTTTTACGCTATGGCTGGACTACAAGTCGACCCCCTCTTTACGCGCCATTGCTGCTGGGTGCGCTGAAGATCGCCGGGCTGGCTTTCTTGGACTTAGGAAGTGGGTGAGGTGGCGAGATCTGCTATAGGGTTTGAAACATAATGTTGATGGCTCGCTGATCAGAGGGGAGATGCGGGGAGGGGGTGTCGTGTGGGATCAAACTGGCTCTATACATACAGCGTTTTCTGCTTCGTTTGGGGGAGGTGATGCGCTTCAGGCGGAAGCCTGGGCTATGGAAGCAGGTTTGCAGCTGTGTGTGAGCAAGAATATGGTGGTGGCTTCAGTGGAAACTGATTCGTTGGTGCTGTTCAATATGCTAAAAAATAAAGGAAAGATACCACGGATCATTATTTATACAGTCAGGCGCTGCAAGGCTATTATTGGGGCATGCATGGAGATCTCTCATACCTGGAGGGAGGGCAACATGGTGGCAGACATTATGGCGTCTACGGCAACATAAAACAATAATTTTTATTCCTTCTCATCTTTGGGGTCCTTTCCTGCTAAGGGTTTGAAGTTTTTCATAGATGATGCTTTGGGGTTGCATTACTTTCGACCCTCGTGACTTCTTTCCTTATATCGAGATTATTGATTGGAATAAAAATGTTAACTTTCAAGTCAAATTCTAATATTTTGATCAATTTTTTGACCCATTAAAAAAATTACTTATGGTGTAATAAAAATATATTTTCATTAAAATATTACTTTATATTAATTTATAAATTCATTTTATTAAAATAATTATTCATTTAAATAATTATTTTTAATATGAAATTACAATTAAAAAATTTATGTTTTCCAAAATTACGAATAATTAATTAATCATTTTCAAAACATTTTTTACCTATACCATAGTATAAATATAACATATTTTATATCTATAAGACTCAAAAATATTAGTTTACATGTTCATAGGTGAGGATTCTATTCTAACAATCAGGTTACTATTCCTAACTATAATATTACAATTTCAATGGTCAGGTTACTATTCCAATAGTTACATTACTATTCCAACATCCATATTTTTAATGGTTGTATGGGTTCCCTACATACTATATATACCTTATCATTAAATCAATATTCATTAACTTATATTTCCTCTCAAGGTTATATATTTTAATTTTCTAATTTCATATTTCACTACTACTACTCTCATTCATTTATACATTCTTTTTGATGAGTAAGATTATTCTGGGTGATTGAGAATATGTAAATTTTCCTTTTATTTGTGTCCTAATTTCTTTTATTTCCATTGAAATACTTTCATTTCTTTTGGCCATATTTATTCTCTATATATAATTATTAAATGGATATAATAAAATGTTGTTGATTTTATCATGTGGTGTGTCTGCAATATATAATCTTATATAACTAAATATGAGACATTATATATTCATAGGGTAAATTCCATTGATTAAATTATCAGTCATTAAAAATGATCACCTTGACATGATTAAAGACACCAAAAAATGGGATGAATTAGGTATGGTCAACCGGGGTCACAGACATGATGATTGACAATGGTTATAGAGCTTCACTTAGGATACATTTTTAAAACTTATAGGGGGTTGTGATAATATAGTTAGCACAATCCCTACAACGTTCTCAGTGAAATTCAATCACTGACCAATGTATTTATGGCCAATTCCATTATCAGACATATGAATCAACACAAGTTTTTAGTTTTAGGGTAGGACATGGAATCACATGAGTGGTTGTTTATATTTTTAATTAATTAATTGTTTTATTCAATTATGTATCTACTAAGATCAGCATATTTCATGAAGATGTAATTGAAGTTATATTAAATGTACACTATTGGTGTGGCCTACTGAGGATTATATTCTTATGCACTATATTGGAACCTTAATGCTCATGGTGACTATACATATGATTTGAGGTTGAACACTATATATATAGTGGATATCACATAGGCCACGTGTTTTATGATTGAGGAAAGATACTTATGTCACGTCTTTGATATAGTTGCAGTATTTTCAAAATTGATGTGATTTTTTATGTGCATTATATTGGATTTAACATTTTATCTTTTGAGTTATCTTGTATCTTCCTTAGCCTAGTGGGATACTGGTTGTTGTTGTATACCAAAGAGTATATATATATGTACACTACCTTTATTTTAATATATCTTGTTTCTATATAAAATATATTTGATATGCATTTAGATTTTAATGTTTTTTATGATTATCCCTTATTTTATCATTATTATTCACTCTAATATAGGGGGTATAGTGTCATTAAAGTACCACATTAGATCCATGCTTTTAGTCAGAAACCTCTAACGTACAAGGATAGAATTAGATTGTTTTATTCAAAACTGGTCTAGGAATCAGTTAGTTGTCTATGGAGTCATGATGTTATATATATGATGAAGGGAATAAAGAGTAAATTATTTGAAATTTCAATTTCCAAAAAAAATTCATGGTATCATACAAAAAAATTAGAAAAAAATATTTTTATAATATTCATAAGAAACATATATGCAATCAGATATTTTAATTTATATAGATATTTTTGTATTATATAAGATACATGTAAATGTAATTGATTATTTTTATTCTTTAAAGAGTTATTTAGATATCTTGAAGATCATAAAATCAATATTGGGGATTAAATATCATATATAAAGGGTAAATGTCCAAAAATTAGAATATAGACAAAAAATGAGTTTAAAACAATATTAACAAATTGAACGCAGTTATTGAATGATGTAACAAACCAAATTATATTGATAATTAGTGTATCAAATTAATAATAGATCTATTTATTCATTAAAAAGTTCTTTTAAAAATTTTAGTGGTTGTGGAGAGTGTAATAAGTTATTATTTTTGTAAAGGGGGTTAGAAGGAATCAAAAAGTAAATAACATGACTACTGTGAAGAATTAGATAATATGTTTAGATGAGTGATCCACATATTCTCAATGAAATGGGAGAAAATAATTTACATTCATCATAATTTTAAAATTATGTCTCTATAAGAATTAATTCATTTGGAATTGTAGAAAATCATGAAATAAATATTTATGTTGAATAATGATATATTTTTATATGACATAATGCATAATAATTTGAGTGTTTAAAAATTTAGTAATAGAGTAATTTATGAAATATTTAAATAATATAGATGTATTTTTATTCAATGGTATTAAATAATTATCAAATAACAATTTAAAATAATTTTCATGTCGTTGACATGTCAAATTCATGTCTTATGGTTATTAAATAAAATAATTCATTATTGTATCAAAGAATTGGATATCTTGGTTACTGGAATATGGATTTTTTCTCATAAATTTGTTTTTAGAGGTTTCAAAATGATAAAATTGAGTGGAACAATTTCTATGAGTGATGAAAATTAATTTTAACTAATTCTATATAAGAAGTTACTTTCAATAACTCAAAATAAAATGGTCCCTATTACATAATTTGGAAATAATGATTCAGAATATTAAATATATATTTTAAAATTCATATTCTTTATGTGAAAAAAATAATTTCAATATTAGCTCATATAATATGTATAACCCCGTTATTAGAAAAAGTGTATATTTAAACATAAATGCCAGATTTAGGATAACATTGAAAATGTTCTTGATTTTAATGATACTAACTGTTATATAATTACCAAAATGAGATTTATGGGAATTTAAATTAAATCCAAAACATTATTTTACATTATAAAACTTAATTAAAATTAACATAGTTAATTTTTTCTAGTTTCAAAAACATTAATTAATATTCAAAATACAAATCACCAATATTCTAAATTCTATATAGTATTTTTAAAATTTATAATTTTACATTTTAAATTAATATTTTATCAATAAATTTTATTAATATTGTATGTCTAGATTATATAATTATTGAGTCATAAAATCCATTTTTTTGGTAAAAACAATATTTTTCACTATTGACCTAAAAATAGATTTTTTGGCGAAAAATCACAGAAATTGATATCAGGATAACATCGAAATGATAAATTCAAAAAATGAGGCACATTTTTTAAAATTGAAAATTTTTAATTTTTGAATTTATCTTATACATGGGAATATAAAATATAATGGAAATATTTTTTTAATAAGAAAATTGATTTTTTGACATTAACTATTTTAGTTATATTTCATTTCAATTGAATAAGTGTAATCTAATATTAATATAACTGTACATTTTATCCATAGTATATCTATTTTCTTAAAATAATGTATATACGAATAAAATTATAGCTAAAATACATTTTAGCATAAAATTATTCATGTAATATTTCATATCCTTTATTTTTTTAGGATAAATATAAATATAAAATATAAAATAAATTACTAAATACATGTTTATTTAATCCTAATTTATTCCTAAAAAAATTCTCAATATCTCCATGTAAGACCTAAAAATAATAAAGGATCTGGTGGAAGTAGTAGGTGATGATTCCACTAGCATGGATATAGTGGGAATTTTGGCAAGCATGACCTTCTCCCGCAATCGATCGTTCTCATTCCAAAATTTCTGTAGTTTATATTGGGAATGGTATCGGTCAAAACCATGTGACACTAATTCCTTTCCACAATCAGAAATTGATATTCATAATGAATAATTGTACTTATTAATTACAACACTTCTAATTTCTATAGAGTTTTCATAGTGTGGTTATTTTTATTTATACTCACTATTTTCACGATTATATAACAATTGTAAAAATTTATAATTTTTTGAAAGTATCCGAATTTCATATTAGTTCAATATTGTAATAGAATAATTCTATTCAAAATATTATTTTAAATGTATATATATATATATATATATATTTCAAAATCTACAGTCCTTACATTCCACCTCCTTTAATAAATTGTGTCCTTTTTATTTAAATAATGACTTATGAATGAACATAGATAGGGGTGTCAATAAGATATAAATGACTTGAGATTGTATTTTTAATGATGTATCATTCATATAATATTGGGTAATAATAACAAAACTGTTAATTCTTTCATAATAGACATGTCACAATATTGTGAATCTTTTAAATAATTTCAAAAACATATTCCTTATGATTGATTTTTGACACCAAAATAATGGAACTATTTCACAGAGAGAGTTATTATCCTTCTTTATAGAGATAAGTGACCATATGGTGATTTGAGATATTAAATATGATTTCTTTTTTTTTTGTGTAATTAATGTGGGGTTTTAAGGTATTCCATTTCCTAAAATCTCATCGAATTAATCTAGATAATATTTTCAATAATAACATTCAAACAAACAAAAAAGTAGGATAAAATAACTATACAAATAAATGTTTCAGTCATTATCAAATCATAAGTGTGGGTTTTTAATGCTTTATAGAGACAAAAAATATACTCTAGGGTGTATAGAATAAAACACTAATAATATATACATAGCTTTGGAGTAGAGGATAAGTGTACCTTAATTATATTGATCCACTTCTATAGTTGTCATAGAATAGGTCAAATATAGTTTCTGTGTTCTAGGATATTTAATTGGTATATTATATTTTTTATAACATGGGATAGGGAATCAATTGTCTTAGTGCCCAAAATCCTAGAATCTAAAGCATTGGAATTTTTTTGTGGAATTGATTTAATTCTCTATATAATTTTGAAAATCCCTAGCCAAAAGGATAACCCTTTAACTCATTAAAGATTTCTTAATTACTTTTGGACACTCCAATGGGTTCTTTTTCCCACATCTGAAACACAAAGAAGGATGAATCTTATTTCTTTCATAATATTCA
Source organism: Viscum album (assembly GCA_963277665.1). NCBI lineage: Eukaryota > Viridiplantae > Streptophyta > Magnoliopsida > Santalales > Viscaceae > Viscum > Viscum album. The sequence continues at coordinate 2,105,986,519 of OY728122.1, read as the reverse complement.
TCACCTGATATTCTATAAAACACAATCATTATCTTCTTTATTATGGTTAGTAATATTCAGAATGACTAAATATATTAATCATAACTCAGGAAAGTAGGGTGGTTATAATAAAAATATTTTCATGACCATATTCTTTCCCATTTGGTTACCAATTAGGAAAATTATTTCATTTTCCATTACATCATCAACTAAGTCTAATTCTAATGAATATAGCCATAATTAAAATAAAAATATCTAGAATAAGTAATAAAAACATATGAGGATTAGAATAAATAACTATATAAGAAATTATCCTCATGATTTAAACTATAGATCATCTATTCTAACCCATATCACTCTTAGTTACACCTAGGTTTCTTTTATTGGTGTACTCACATACTTCTTAACATAATTCCTTTAAGTAATTAGGATAAAAATATGTCATAATGGTTCATAAAGTGTGAGTAAATTTTAAATTAATGGAATCTAGAGTGCCCAGCTAGGACTACTGTCATAAGTACGCTCATCATTCACAAGGAAAAGATCTATTTGATACTCAACTAACCTTTTTAGAGTGATTAACCCTTGGTTCATATGTTCCATATATGTATCGACTAAAAAATATCTTGGAAGGTATAAAATTACAATGACAACAACAGACACTCTACTTCCTCAAAACATTAGGATGTTATCCTATATATTAGTCTTACCCAAAGGGGTTTTACTTATGTTATCAGATCATAATCCCAATAAATTACTAAACTAATCCAAAAAAACTATAAAAGGATCTGATACCAACTGAGTTTCCCTAAACATACACATCTAGATTCAGTTCTAAAAAATTACGTTACTGACAATATTTAATACCATGTTAGATTAACAAACAAAACATCTCATTATTTTATATAATTTATATAATATAAACATTAAATCTCTCAAATAATCACACAATCTCATGGATTGGCATTTTAGTGTAATTGAATATTAACATCGATGTATTTATTTTATCCAAAAGGATATTTTTTTCACTAGATTAATATTTTATTTTTTTTATATCTTCATCATCTCCCACAAACTATATATATATAAATCTCCATATAAATGTTGTATTATATTCAACATCATGAGGAAAAGTAAACAAAATAAAGGGGTGATCTTAAATGATCATTCAAGGAAAACATATTATGATGTAACCAAGGGTTGTACTATAATTATATATAAAAACATGAGTAGTGGAAAAATATATTATTAAAAAATTGTATAATAAAAAAATTCTATATTACATTATATAAGGGAATATAATCTCAAATTAAAAAACCATATACTATATAAAATGTTTGTAGATACTTGAGATAATAAAAATTATCCTAGAAGAATAATAATAGGCATATAGAAATTAAATATAAAATTACCCTAAAACATAACATTAAAAAAAACTAAACACAAAAATATGCCTATGATATAATCACTTTTTCAAGTCATTATATGACCTCACACTTTCATGAGTCTATATTCAAACTCATGATCAGTGGGAAAACATTATTTCACTATCATATATATGTATCACGATATATAAACTTCTAAAAAATGCATTGTGGGGTAATATAAGACCCACCCATAATTATCTGCACATCTATATTCCATAATATATCCATCATTCAACACACCATCACAATAAAAATTAAGGAAATGGTTTTTATATAATTTCCAAATGGTATTTCATTACATGATATTGAATTTAGATTAGTAGATACCAAAAAAAGTTTCTCACAAGATGTGTATTTCATCAATAATTTTGAGAGGTGATATATAAAACATAACTACAAAAGAGTTCGATTCTTTAACGGTGAAAATGGAACAGAAACATAGAAAACATATTTTATAAAACATTTCCTAACATTTTAGAAAAAAATAAAAAACTGTAAATAAAAAATAATGTTCATTTGTGTTACATGAACCCAACATAAAAAAACAATTTAATAGAAATCCAAATAATAAATCCTTTAATAACAAAAAGTTATTCCTTAGGAAATGTGGAGTGTTTGATATAACTATGAATTTGAAGGGGAAATAAATTTTACTATTTTTAATATTATTTTTCTGAAACAAAAACCATTAATATATTTAAAAGAAATTCATTTTAAAAGATATGAAAAATATTTAAATTACTAGAAATAAAATATATTTTCTATTTCAAAATATGAAAGGGGAAAAATCACTAAAAATATTGAATAAAGTTATAGAAGAAAATGTGATTATTTTAAAATAATTGGAATCATTCCTAACATCATAAAATTATACGAAGAAAGAAGCACATCAATGAAATTTCCTATCAAATAATGGTGAATGTAATTATAATAATAGAAAAAACCATCTTGTTATAACAATTATAAAAAAGGAATCATTAGGACTTAAGAAAAGAAATTTTGTCAAGAAATATCCCATAAAACATAATTTTTTTAATTATGAATCAGTTTAAAGGGAGTTTATAAAAGAAAAAGAAAAATCTAAAAAATTAAATAAATTACAATTAAATTGTATGGTAGAATATACCCACTATTTATGACATTCAAGAAGAAAAATTATAACTCAATGAAAGGGTGTTGAGAGAGAAAACACCCTTACATTTAATCTCACCTAGAAGAGAATTCTCTAACATCTTATATATTAAAAATAACTATACTAAAGACATATTTCATAATCTTATTCATGCCTATAAACTATTATAAATATTAATTATAACCATTTATATTTTAATTTTTTAATCAGTTGTTATTTATGGTGATTTTTTATTTAGTGCTAGTTTTGTAATGGTAATACCGATTATTGAATATATTTTAAAAATTAATCATTATACGAATAATAAATATACTATAAAAGATTTATCATGATTACCTATAATGTTATACATTCATATAATAAGTGATTAGTCATGATCTGTATATGTGAGGTTTATGATTAAACCATTTTGATGTTTTTGACAAACATGGGGTGGAATATTAACAATAAGATAAAAATTATTATAAACATTCAAGATACATGATTTTAATCTTTAAAACCCTTTATTTTCTTAAAATAAAATTTCTTAGGTTTATATATTCATCCATGATAGAAATTTATTGCATTGTTCAGGTAGGTTGTTATACCGGGAAAAATAAGAACATGCTATAATTGGTGGGTGAGTTGGATTAAAAAATTATTATTTTGGAATTATATAATTATTATTAAAGAACAAAAATTTTATCTATCTATTATTAAGGTGTTTTCCGTCTTCATATATTTTTCAAAAAATAATAAAATACTAGATTGAAAAATGTAAAACATCGCTTTCATGGAAGTGGATGTTTTCACTTATGAATGGGTGACATATTCATTTTCCATAAAATGGGAAGAATGTTGTTAAGGTTTTATAATTTCATAATATTAATAATGTTATAATATTATATAATTTAATTAAATACCCCTTTTAAAATATCATTGTAATTGGGTGAAGAAATATCAACCATGTAATTCATTGAAGTTATAATTTGCACGTACGCATGAGGATGTTTATGTTATTCTATGTAAAAGGAAAATGGTTATTAATAATTTTTAAATTATAATTGTAATAATAAAATTTCTACATATAAATAAGACCTATTTCATTATAACATACTCGATAAGACAAATATTAATGAGTTGGAAGAATATTAAAATAAATTAAAACATAAAGGGAGTAATTATGAATCTTTACCTCACTCCTTAGAAAACTACGTTGAAAAACGATGACTGTGATTTTGATGGGTGGGTTTTTATGCATAACAAAACAAGTAGGCCATGGATAAATTTTTTGGGGATAAATGTTTTGTAGTTTTTTTCAAACAAAGGTCATTTTTGTGTGTTGAGTTATGGGGTAGTGAAGGATCCTTTTATATGTGATGGGAATATCATTTTTTGTAAATAATTTTAACGAAAAGTCAATATTTTAGGTTAAAAAAGATCCAATAATGGGAAATAACAGAGTGGGGGAAGAGTTATAGTCTAGAAAAAATCAGACACATATTTTATAACACTGTTCATATAATTTTTTAAATAATTTTACTCTTTTTTTTCACTTTCAATATTTTTTTCTTTTTACCGTGGTAAAAAATATTTACACAAGTAATTTACATTTAATTACTAAAAAATAGTCATTATTTAATAATTTAGAGCTAATTATTAAAAATATGAAATTATTTTTTACAAATAAAATTACTATAGGTGAGAAAAATTAACATTAATATTAACAAATATAACATGTAAAACTCCATTTTTATAAAAAATTAATTTTTAGTCATAAAAGTTATTGTTTGGAAAAAATAGTAATTGTTTTCAACATTAATGATATTTTTTATTTTATTATTAATCAAATAAGATTTATGTTAAATAATATTTAATATAGAACATAATTTATCATTTTGAAAACATAATTAAAATGAATAGACTTAAAAAATACATTTTATTTGAAAAATATTTCATTTAATTCAAAAGGTTAAACATGGTTTTTCTAAATTCAACATAATAATTTCATATTTTTGTGTATTTTATATTAAATGTATTAGTGATAAACTATAAGGTTCTGTTGTCTTATTGGTCTTTATTATATAATTACGGTTTCTTAAAATTCACAATTTTGGTGAAAAACTGAATTTATTAATATTCAATTAAAAATTAGTTAGATCAAAATAAATTTCAAAAATCAATATCAAGTTAATATTAATATGATAAATCAAAAAAATAATTTTTAAAAATTAAAATACACGTGTTAATGAATTTAACATTTAAATTTATAAATAAAATTTAATGAAAATGATTTTTTATTAAGAAAATTGTTTTTTAGATATTCACTATTTATACTCTTAATTCCAATAAATTAAATTAGTTTTAATCCATTATTCATATAAGAATTGTATTTTAACAATTATGTATAAATTTTAAAAAAATAAATCACATAAAATCCATTTTTTGATAAAATAAATTTTTAGCATCAACTAATTTTTGTATCAATATATATATATATATATATATATTATTTTTTCTTTCTCTATGTGAAAAATATTATATATAAAACTTATTAATAGTTACATGTTTATTACATCCAAATTACTATATACATAACCACTCATGATCTCTATATAAGACCTAAGAATAAGATATGTTCTTATAGTAGTCCCCTTTAGTGATTCTACAGGCATGCATCTTACAAAAATTTCTACGAGAATGAGCATCCATCATAATCTATTTCACTCATATTATAATTTCTGAAGTTCATCTTGGGCTTGGTCTTATGAAAACCCAAGTGATAGAAATCTCATTCCATGTTCAAAAAAATTAGCTTAATAAAATTTTTTTGTTCGTTTTAATCCCATCTCTTCTCAATTATACATAGTTTTCATTGGGTGGTTATTTTTATTTATAACCCCTAATTAAAAAATTATATTATATTATTCCAAATTTATAATATTATTTTAATGATTCATGGTTTTTTTTGACATTAGTGTTTCATGTGAATAAATTTATTCAATATAGTTTTTATTTTTTTTAAATATATATACCATATTCTATTGGATTTACAATTACATCAATCTCAGCTTCATTCATTATTTTAAATTCAATGTGGCTTGATTCATATTTTTTGGATTTCCAATGATGTTAATGGTTCATCATTGATCCACATATATTACATTACTCTTTTTTTTCTATCATTTTATCCCCTCTATTTATTTTCTACTCTCTTTCCTTCAGGTTGAGAATCGTTTTTATGGTATTAACTGCTATTTTCTCACGCAATTAAATTTATTTATTAGAACAGTTTTTATATTGGAATTTTCCACTATAGGACCATTTATATGTAATATATTATGTTCTTCTCATGTGTGAGCGTGTTAGTCCTTCTATAACTTAATGGAATTATACTGTAATTAAACTCAATAATGACCAAATGATTCAACAAGATCATTCTTCATTACTAAGGATTCATGGGTGAAACATTGTGGTGGTTTTGTTCAATTTTAGGATTGAAAAAAAAAAATCATTTAATTAGTTTATTGTGACACTATAGTTTTTGTAAATAATATTTAATGCATTTTATGGTCATTGTTTATATTTTTTTCAAATCATATATTTTATTGACTACATAGTTACTGTTTATATGACATTTGAATTTTATTTAAACTCTGATGTTACTAGAATGTTAGTTTTATGATGATGTTATCCTATATATTTTGGAATTGAATCAATTATATTGTTGATTTGGAGCTATAAAAGTGTTTTGGGTTTCTAATTGGTGTTATTAGGGATGATGAAGTTTCATTTGAAAGCCTAATACATTTATTCAATGGAGAAAACATCATTTATGATCCAACGGTGTATTTTATACCATCGATTGGATGATGATGATGAATATGATAGTGGAATTACTTTTCCATAGAGATCACACATATTTCTAGTATTCGACTTGAGATGTGGAAAGCTCTAATAGTTTTTGGCTAATGTGGTAGTCTCATTTTTGAATTTTAAATTTTGTGTTTTGAAATTAAAAATTTATGTTATATGGTTTGAAATTTATTTTTTTCATCCAGAATTTACTATATAATGTTGTAAATGGACATGTGGTGGTGTTTATATTAGTATTCAAACGTAATCTGAAAATGTTTTTTTTAAAAGTTCAAAAACTATTTATTAATATGATGTTGTAATGAATCAATCTAAAATTCAAACTATATAAATGAATACATGGTGATAATACCTCATGGTTCAAGTTAAAATGGAAATTCTTTTAAAATATGATAATAATAGTGTTATTAATAATAAAAAGAACCTAATTTTGAATATTTTTTCAAATAAGAAAGATATAATGTATGTCCTGATTAACTAAAACATCAAATATCTTTTTTGATGTCGAATTTTGTTCCCATTAATATTCCTAATGAATATATTTTCAGAAAACATATCTTCTAAGAGGTTGTTACGAATACGAGGATGAAAAGGAGAGTTGAACCGTAATATATCAAGGATGGTGTAATGTGATTTAGAGTATCTTCTATATAATAATAGGAATTATTTATTCAAATAGGGATATAACCCATAAATATTGAATGTTGTCACAACATATAGAGGATTTATCAATTAAAAAAACAATGGGAAAAGTTTTTGAGTATATTAATAAAATAATAATAATATATTTTGAGATATTATGATATTTTTATTTAATTGTATTTATGAATAAGTATAATTGTAGGATACATTTCAAGTTCACATATCTACTAACTTAATACCCCCAAACTCATCTTGAATCAAGTTGAAATTTTACTAGGCCTTAATTGTTCCCCCTAATTAACAATATCAATTAATAAATACCACATATATATATATGGTATCTTTGTAAGATTATTTTAACTCAATATTATATACATAAATATTTCAAATATCCTATTAAAATTTTGGATTCTTATGTAATTTACTCAAACAAGACAAGAACCTTAAATTATTATATCAATTAGAATTCATTTGAAACATAACATTCCAATATCAAAATGAGAAATTCCATAAAACCCAAAATATTAAACATTATTATGTATGAAAGATCATAATGAAGTTAAAATCAAGTATTTAATGAAATTACAAGGATGATAAAACCACACCATGATTTCAAAAAATTTAGGACTATCCCACAACTATATCCAATTCCTCCAAAACTCATCAACATCCAACTGATCCCTAGAAAACCATACCACCTTAGTACTCCCTATAGTATATATATACTATAACTCCAATGAACATATTTGACATTCACTTTCTCTATAATTATGAACACAATATCACATACACAAAGGTATGTTATTATGGATTGAGTATTGAAATAATAATGTATATCCTAATAACATCCCATGTAGCCCATTATAATGACCCCCAAATTTACATGTTATGTTTTCAGAGATAATTTGATTTTTTTGGCCTCAAATCCATGTATTAATGTAGATATAAGATATAGATCAGGATTCCAAGGGTTTGGTAATCTCTAGAAAATGTTTCCAGATTATTTAATAAGACCATAAAATGTTTTGGGTTCTTGGGTGAATTTCCAATTTTTTTCAAGGTGGCCCTTTTGTAGTCTTTTATAGGAGAAGGATCATAAAATTGGGATAAGGGGGGATTGTGCTAAAATGAGGGGATGGATGATGGATCACACCTTGGATAGGGGGTCTATGGAGTGGAGTAATATGGTCACATCATGACTAGTGGGTCTCATGGAATATTATGTGGGTTTTTTCTAAGGAAAAGACACATATGGTTTACCATGTTTTAGTGAAGGAAGTAACATTGTGATTGTGACCCAAATATTAGGGGTTTTTGGAATTTAATGTATTCTGTTAATTTCATTATTGATCAATTTATTATCACACTTTCATCTAAGGGTCACTTTTTCACTGCTTTCTATAAGGATGCATCACATTATGAAGGGGGAGTTAGACTGTGAGATAAGAAGTTGTATCGTGGAGTTGTGGGCCTTTCATGAATGAGGTATATCATACCACAAACTTGAAATATCGTGAATTGATAGTTTTTATCTAAGTACGTGTAACAACCTAGAACTCTCCAATACATTACATTCCGAAAATCTGGTGGTTGAGGTGTTCTGGGAGGCAACAATGACTCATTTTAAGAGTTTTTCAAAAATCCAATTTTCCAATGATAGGTGGTGTTAGAAGGTGGCATCGGTAGGTAGCGTCAATAGGTGGTGTGGGTAGGTGGTTTCGGTATGTGGAATAAGTAGGTGGCATCTGTAGGAGGTTTCAGAAGGTGGAATTGGTAGGTGGTATCAGTAGGTGGTGTTACTGAGTTGCGGCAATGACTCACTAATGGTAGCTCGCATCAGTGACTCAGCCACCAGTGACTCAATCTTAGGGAGTGGCATCGGTGACTTGTGTCAGTGATTCACATTGCTAACTAAGCCATTGTTGACTCACAATTGGTGAGTGGAATCAGTAGGTGGTGACAGTATGTCACATCAATGACACATGTTGGCGAGTCACCCAACAGTGAGTCATTTCCATTTTTTTCCAATTTTTCCTGCTTCACCCCCTTTATATTTTATTTGATGTAATTTGAGATTAAAACCATACTTGATAATTTCTAAATATATTTCAAGGGATATTAATTTTATCTTAATATTATAATACTCTAGAGTATTTGAACCCATCAATCCATGTGGTCTTGACCAAGATCCCACTTTAATGGATTTTGAAACCTTTTCATTCCATTAATATAGGATCTGGAAATTCCAAAGACGAGTTCTTCTCTTACCTCAATGTTTCTATTTTCTCTGGGTTCACCCAAATCATTTTTCTCCATGGATTCATGTGTTTGTTGCGATGTGGAATTCGAATCTCATCCCCTTGGAGTCTTCCCTGCTGCTTGTGCGACCCTATGTGTTGGGTACAAGGAGTAGTTGACAATCATCTATTCTCAAGGTAGGTATTTTCTTCATCTCTCTTGATTGAGCTTCATGAAGGTTGGGTATATGAATGTTTCCTTGTGAAGATGCAAGAATCCAAAATTAACAAATATAATTGAATCCATTAAATATCAATATATAGGGGATAGGGTAAATTGATGCATAATTCTGTTTTATTATTTGATATTGTGATCTGTATAGGCTATAAGGCTACTGGAAATAATTGATGTTGGTGGCCTTTGTGTGGGCACTTGGGATGATTTGCAATGGAATTTTGGTAATCAAATTTTTAACAACATTAAATTTTCAATCCACTAACCATGTATATTTGGTTAAATAAATTGATACCTGAGGATCAAAAATTCTATGTGATAAAACCTGAATTTATTGAAGTGGAATTAAAGAACTTGAGTTTTCTAAATAATAATACACCATGCTTGTTGTTGTGGCTATTTTCTATGTGGATATTTGTCATGTTTTCAGCCTTTTTTGGTTGTGTGGTGGTGGGGTTGAGAGAATGAATATTACTAGGGTGATACAGGTGGTGTCATGGAATCTGAGGTTGATTGATTGATTGATTTTAGAACAGATGGGCAGTGGTTGAGTAGCAAGGTTGTATGATTGGGTTGTTCTAGGATTATGTTAATGGGTGTGGTGTTGTTACACATTGGGGCTATCTAGTTTAGTTGTAATGACATGTGTGGATAGTTTTGAATTTTTCATTAGGGGTTTACTTGGGAGATGATGGATTGGGTAGAATTACTTTGAATAATTATGATGGTAGTGTTGAAATATTAACCCATGTCTCAGGTTCGATATTTTTTTATGCCTTGAATGGGTGCTAAGTGGGGAGGATGTTTTAAGTGGGGTATTTTATCATAGTTTTATTATTCTTTTTGGCTTATTTGTGAGGATAGTTATGTGATGTGGTTCTTTATTTTTCTAGATAGGGATGGAATAATTGGTAAATTCTTAATAACATCAAAATGATTAGGTGTTAAGAAACCTACTTTTATCAACTTCAGAAGTAAATGTCATTTGTCCTAATATGAGCATTTAGAGGTAGCAGTAACGGTATTTTTTGTGGGATGGTTGTTTTTTAGAATTTAATAATTTGGTATGAGTGTTTGATACATATATATATATATATATATATATACTTTTCCTTCGTTGTGATTTCTATATGCACCCACCCTAGTTGATCACTATATGACAAAAACCCCCATTGTTATGAGGGAGGGTGTCTTTCCCAAACATCCTGATGGGAGGATTAATGGATGGTCACCCACTCTTTCTAACACCCTCTTCCATGTGGCTATAGGAAAATATTATTTATACATGTAGTGATTTTTGATACCCAGTTTTGTGGGGGCGTGTTTTTTCCCAGGAGTCTTGAGGATGATATATGTTTTGCTTTCCTAGGTGTATTCAAGATGTGGTGTGATATGCGGCCTAGGTATCGGCAGGAAGGATGTAGTGTGGAATGTGTCCTCGGAGTCTATGGACATAATGTGATATGTTATGTGGCCTAGGTATCTGTGGCTAGGTTGTGACGTGGTACTTTCTGAAGAGGTGGTAGCACCGGGATGTTTGTCGTTGGGGTGTGAGAGTAGTTAATCAGTGGGAAAGTGGTCTGGGTTACCCTATCATCAATGTGAAATATATTACATTACATGAATTCTGTTATCTGGTTCGAATTCCTTTAGTGAGTTTGGGGTGGTTGTTTTACCCTGTTATTTTTTTCTTCACTTTTCTCATAGGGGCATTAGTATGATTATCCACTTGTGTATGAGAGACTTTTGTTTTTACCTACTGAGTATACTTGTATACTTACCCTACGTATTAAAAACTTCTTTCAGGTTTCCAGGAGGACTGTGTGGACTGTTCTGGGAATTACTAGCTCAAACGTTGGGGGAAATATGTTGTGTTGATGATTAGATTTTCTTTTGATATTTACTTTATAGACTAGTGTTTTTCCAGTTTTTATTTTAAACATGCATGTGGGTTTTACTTTGGTTCTCCTTTATATATATAGTATCTTGGAGTTGTTTGGGTTTTTTTCTTATCTATCAATCTTGGTTACTATAATAATGGTAATTACTTCCATTTTTGGGAGATTTGTAGACCCTTGGTTCTGGTTTCCACCCTGAGGCCTACTAGAGGCGGGGGTCAGGGGTTAGTATCTCTCTTTCTCAATTACCAGCTCAGGAGGGGCAATTTTTTAGGGAGGGTGTAATGATAGAACGATATCGGAGCTGATGGTTTAGAGATATGATTGAGTTTGGATCTAGCCATATTGAGGATTTCATGGGTTGGTAAGGAAAAATGTTAGGTGACCTTGGTGAATGACATATTCCAGGGAAGAATAGCTAGGACATATGATTTTAGGCCCCCCCATGATCTGATGGAAGTACTCTGAGCCTACCAAATGACTAGGTGAAGCTACACAATATTTATGGTAGATACCCTAGTAAAGTTACATGAATCATAATGACTTGTGTTCCTATTTGATTTGTTTTTTTTGGGATTATTGAAATAAATAATGAGTTAAATTAGTTAAAATGAAACATTAAATAAAATTACATACTACATGGGATTAATAATTCCTTGTTCACCATTTAGCTATGGAACCTGGTCATTTTCCATAGGTGGCTCAGAGAGTTGAGGCTTAGTAGGACAATCTAGTTTATCGGTGGAGGGTTGATCTAGAGGAGGAGGAAAACCAATGGAAGAAAAAATTATGTGCTTTCTAGTAGCATACAATGGAGAAGTATGTGGGAAACATTTTCTACATGGAGACAGAGAGTCAGCTCAAGGAGCTTGTGTTAACCTTCAGTTTGATCCAGGATCCAATAGAGTATTGAGTTCTTTTGGCGGTGAGCCAAATACGGGGATCCATTTTTCAGGGGTGCATGATATTCCTAGTAGAGATAAAGGAGGCTGGTGTACTATGTGTACATTTTGAGGAGTTATGGGTAAAAATCATTTCTTCGACCACGAAGGCTGAGAAGTAAGATGAGCTACTCTCCCTCTACTAGGGGAGTATGTAGGTATAAGAGTTGGGGTTCAAGTTCAATGATCTCTTTTTTTCCTCTAGATCACTTCCCGAATGAGGAGTCTCATTTGAGTTTCTTAGAGGAGGCACTTCATCCTTCTCTCCAGTACGCTGTTACTCCCTTCACCTTTCCAACATAACTAGAGGTCCAAAAGAAAGGTAGAGGTAATTGAGAGATTTCACTCGTGAGGAGGTATACTATGATAGGGCATCCAATAGGGTTCTTCGAAGTAAAAGGCTACCATTGGTAGGTCTTAGGCCCCAGGGATATCGAGGTTTCATCCATCAGTGATTCAACCTCAGCAGTTTTCATTTTGACATTTTGGTCTTTGTGCCTATCCTAAAGGCCTGGAGCCAGTTTGTTTTATCTATGGAGTTCTTGGGACCCATCAGAGTCAGTGATCAATGACTTTTTGAGCTTAGTATGGTGGAGGTGGGAGGGTTCAATTACCACCTCAGTAGTATTTCCAAGCCAGGTCGTTTTAGCAGTAGGGACAGTTGACTACTCCTCCACCGATGAGAGATGATGTAGGTGGAGTCTGACCTCATGATGTTCCTCAAGGACCTATAACCAGGAATGGTCAAGGCCTTTGTTGTCAGTAGAGGGGTAGAGGAGCTGGTCATGGAAAGTTACATGCTATAGAGGTAGCGGTTCCAGTAGAGACATTGATCATTTGAGGTATGATTAGCTTATTCATTACTCTTTTTTGTGATTTATTTGATTTGAGAGCTTCACACTCCTTTATTTTACCAACTCTATCCCATGATCTAAGACTATATATAGAAAGGATTTAATTTCCCCTGGTGTTGAGTACCCTATTCGGAGGCCATACCATCTTGTTTGATGTTTTCTAAGGATGGAGACTGATGTTGGTGTCACATTAGTCCCATTGGGATCATTACTTTATACAGATTCAACCATATGATATCATTTTCCACATCAACTAGTTATATTATGTGGGATACTTTATCGAGTGCTTTAGGAGAAGATTAGTGTTTTCATATGTAGATGGTCAGTGTATAGCCCTCATCAGTGAGAAGAACTATCAAGTGGGCAGTTGGAAAATGAGCGTCTTCATTCTTTTTTGGCCAAATTAGCAGAGGAATTGGTGGATGTTGAGATGGTAATGTTTCCAAGGGTTTTTGGGGGAGTTCTTTGATGTTTTCTCTGAGGAGGTTGTTACTCTACCCCCTCGATGTGACATTGAGTACATGATATATTTCCAGCTCTATCCTTGTCCAATTTCAATGGATCTTTATCAGATGGAACATTCAGAGCTATGAGAGTAGAGGATTCAAGTTGATGACCTGATGAAGAAGGGATTTATCCAAATAGTGTTTCACCATGGTGTGCTCCCGTTCTATTCATGAAGAAGGATGATCGTGGACTGAGGTTGTCCATAGACTACAAGATTTTTAACTAGGTGAAAGTCATGAACCGTTACCCTCTCCTGATGATAGATTATCATATTGACTAGATGAAGGGAGAAAGTTGTTTTTCCAAGATCGATCTATAGTCTAGATATCACCAGTTGAGGGTGAAATAGGGTGATATCATGAAGAATTATTTTATGTGAAGGTATGGGAACTTCGAGTTATTGGTTATGTTGTTCGGTGTTACAGACTCACTAGCCGTGTTCATGGGGCTTATGAACTTTGATTTCAATGAGTTCTTGGACTGGTTCATTGTCGTATTCATCGATGATGTCTTGATCTACTCAAGGTCATAGGAGGAGCATGTCAAGCATCTCAGGAATGTCTTGGAAGTCCTTCAATGCCACTAGCTCTTTGGGAAGTGGTCCACGTACGAGTTCTGGACAAGATAGGTACACTTATGTGGGAATGTGGTGTATTGGAAGGGTTTAGCAGTGGACTTGTTAAAGGTTGTGGTAGTTATTTCTTGGTTAGAATCCAAGAATGTAGTAGTGTTTTTCCATTTTCTCAGCCTGGTGTGGTATTGTTGGATATTTGTACCCGATTTCTCTTGAGTTAAAGCTCTATGGATAGCTTGGACTAGAAAATTCCATGATTTTGTGTGGAGTGAGCAGTTCAAAGAAACATTCAGTTATCTAAATGGGGAGATGTTCAATTCTCAATTTTTCAGGTTTCCAAAGGAGGGTATGATGTTTGAGGTGTTTTGTGAATCTTATCGTCTAGGTTAGGGAGGTGTGGTAATGTAGTGGTGGGGAGAGATCATTTATGGGTTTAGTCAATTAGGTCCCCACAAAAGTAACAATTCCACCCATGATTTGGAACTATCAATGGTCATGATTGTGCTAAAGTTTTGGAGACATTACCTCATTGCGGATCACTTTGTAGTCTTCACATATCATAAAATCTTGAGGTATATATTTTCTCAGTGAGATCTGAACAAGCAACAATAAAGGTGGATGAAGTTCTTCTAGGATTATGATTTGAAGATCTATTAAACCTCCAGAGAGGGGAATGTCTTGGAAGACCCCATGGGTTGGAATTCATAGGAGGAGGTAATTCAAGAATCTATGGAGGCTTGGATTGTGATGGAGGAGTTAGAAACCTTGTACATCGATGAAGAAATAGATGGTGGCAAGGTTTTTTTGTTTTATATGATGGTGTAGTCTTCTATGATGTATTAGGTGAAAGAGTCTCAGTGGGGAGATTCAGAGGTATAGGTGATGTGTGATTGCATTTACCTGGGGTGATGCTCGGGGGGGATGGTTGGAGGATGGTCTGAATGAAATGATGTTCCATGGAAAGTTATTTGTTCTTGTGGTGGTGCATGGGGGAGTCATTTTGAGTTTCATATATCACCTTTAGTGGTACGTAGGAGTTTACAAGATGTACCATGGCTTGATAGAATAGTTTTGGTGGCCCATGAAAAAGCGGTCAGTAGCGGAGTTTATGGTGAAGTTCTTGGTGTTTTAGCTGGTGAAGGTGGAGAAAACTTTTCCTAGTGTTTTCTTGCAGCTCTTAGATGTCCCCGAGTGGAATTGGGAACCCATCTTGATGGATTTTAGGTTAGGGTTTCCCAGAGCTTAGGGAGGCTATGTTGATATATGGGTAGTGGTGTATCGGCTAACAAAATTTGTTCACTTATTAGAGATTAATGATTCGGGAATAGTGGATCCCATGGAAAAAGTGTTTAGGGATGAGGTGGTGTGGATTCACGGAGTTACGGGATCCATCCTCTCGGATCAGGATATACATATTACCTAATGAGTCAGTAGGGGACTGAATCATGCTTTTGGAACTCAGTTATTCCTTAGCACTACTTTCTACCCTCATAAAGATGGGAAGACAAAGCGGACCATCCAGATGCAGGGGGACATGTTACAGGCATGAATCTTGGGATTTGTTGGATCATGGGTATAATTATAGACATTGTTAGAGTTCACTTACAGTAATATCTATCATTCTTCCATTAGTACAGATCCATTTGAAGATTTGTAGAGAAGACTATGTCATTCACATTTGTGCTGGATAATGGTTGGGGAGTCACCTGTTCTTGGCTTTGAGGCAGTGCAGAGTACAAAAGAGAAGGTGCAGCTCATTCGTGAGAGGATTAAGGTGGTGCATGATCAGAAGAAGTCGTATAGCGATTGAAGGAGGAGGACCATGAAGTTTGAGATTGGGGACAACATGTTGTTGATGGTTTACCCTCGATGTGGCCAACAAAGGTTCAATAAAGAGAGAAATCTTTTTATGAGGTTCATCGAACCCTTCGAGGTGTTGGGATGAGATGAAAAAGTTGCATACCAGTTGGCACTGCCACCGTATTAGTAAATGGTATAGGATGACTTTCACATCCCTCAGATTAGTCGGCATCTTCATGATGAATCTCATGTCATTGACTGGGGAGATTTGGATATTATGGATGATGCAACGTATGTAGAGCAGATAGTGGAGATCTAGTATCATCGGGATAAGGTGTTGTGTGGACAGAACATTCCTTTTTTTCTTGTGTTTTGGATGAATGGTTTCTTATAGGGGAGTACTTCATAGTGAGAAGTGCATATGCATTCCTAGTACATAGAGTTGTTTTGATTTATGCATTTTTATGTTTTTCTTTATAATGTGATGTTTGGACCTTTTTTGATATTAGATGAGTTTTTTCTTTGTTCTATAATTTTTGTGATAAATTCCTTACATGTGAATAAGGGGATATATTCCTAATAATGATTCATTAGTTGAGAAGCGAATAAACCCATTAGGGATTGTCTGTGTCATCTAGGGTGGATAGTATCTTGACATGGATGAAGTAATTCCATAATTCATGTGTCCATACAATTGGTTATTTTGTGGGGTATCTTGTGGTTGATTGGGTAATCATATTTTAGAGGTGGTTTTATTGGATGTCAAGGTTTCAATCTATCTTTCCAACAACACACGTTGGTTTATCATTTAACTTTGGTGAATGGTAGAAGTGTTATAAATGTAGGAAATCCTTAGTAGGTATCCCACATGGTGGTTGTTTGAAACCCTCTTCTTTTGGGTCTGATTTTGAATTCTAGAGGGTGAAAATAGTTTTAGTGGTATCTGATATAATGTATTGGACTTCTCCAGCCCATTACATTGTGAAAATTTGGTGGTTGAGGTGTTATGGGAGGCAATGATGACTCATTTTATAATTTTATGAAAAATATAATTTTCCAATGATATATGGATTCAGTAGGAGGAATTGGTAGTTTATGTCACAAGGAGGCTTCGGTAGGTGGTGCTTGTAGGTGGTGTTGTTAGGTTAAAACAGTAGGTGGCATCAATATGTGGCATTAGTAGGTAGAGTCGATATGTGGCGTCAGTGAGTTGTGTCGACGACTCACTGACGATAGCTCACATCGGTGACTCAACCATCATTGAATCGCTGTTGGTGAGTGGTATCTTTAGGTGGAGTTAGTAGGTGGAAATGTTAGGTCACGTTAGTGAGTCACCCAATGAGGATTCATTTCTAATTTTTCCCAGTTTTTCCAGTTTCAACCCTTTACATTTTATTAGACATAATTTGAGTTTAAAATATTATATGATCATTTATAAGTCAATTTTAATGTATATTAATTTTATTTTAATATCCTAATAATCTAGAGACTTTGAAACCATCATGCTACATGGCCTTTACCACAATCCGACATTAATGTCCTTTGAAATTGTTTCCTTTAGTTGATATAGGATCTGGAATTTCCAAAGCTGAGTTCTTCTCTTTCCCCCGTGTTTCTATTTTCTCTTGGTGCACTTGGAGAATTTCTTCCCCATAGAGTCATGTGTGTGTTGTGGTGTGGCCTTTGAATCTAGTCCCCTTGGAGTCTTCATTACTGCTTGTGCGACCCACTGTTTTTGGTGCAAGTAGTGTTTATTGACCATCTGTTCTCAAGGTAGGGATATCCTTCATCTCACTTAACCGTGTATCATGCGGGGTGGGTTTATGAATATTTCCTTGTAAATATGGAATAATAAATAATTAAAAAAGATAATTGAATATTTTAAGTATCAAAATATATGGGTTGGGGAAAAGTGATGCATGCTTATATTTTATTATTTTGATATTGTGATCTATATGGGCTATAAGCCTACTGAAAATCATGGAAATTGGTGGTCTTTGTTTGTGCACTCAGAGTGATTTGTGATGGATTGTTGGTAATAATATGTTGAATAGATGTAAATATGCATTCCATTTTCCACATATATCCGGTTAAATAAATTTATACCACAGGATCAAACTTTATCTATGATAACCCCAGAATTTAATGAAGTGGAATTAAAGAAATACCATTTTCTAAATCTGAGTGCACTATTCCTATTAGTGTGGATGTGTGCTGTGTGTGGATCTGTTCTATTTTGTGTCTTTTGTGGTTTTGTAGTGATGGGGTGGAGAGAATAACTACTTCTAGGGCGATATAAGTGGTGTAATGGAATCTCAGGTTGATAGATTCATTGATTGTGGAATGGATGGTCAGTTTTTGAGCAGTGGGGCTACAAGTTCGGGTTGTGATATGCTTAGGTTACTGGGTGTGGTGTTTTTATATAGTAGGGATGTTTTGTTTAGTTGTGATTATATGCATTGAAGGTTTTTGCTATGTGTTGGGGGGTTTACTAGTGAGATGATGGATTCAGCAGAATGAATTTGAACAATAATGATGGAAGTGCCAAAGGCATCACTCATGTCTTGAAATTGGTGCTTTTTTATAAATTTAATGTGTTCTATGTGGGAAGGATGTGTGAATTTGGGTGTTTTATTATAGTTTTCTTCCACTTTTTGTCTTATTTGTGAGGAAGGTTTGTGTACTATGGTTGTTAGTTCTACAGGTTAGAATGAAATAACTGTGAAATGTTTAATAATGTCAAAATGATTTGGTGTTAAGTGACATTATTTTATTGAATTTGGAATAGATCATCATTCATCCTGATATGTGAATTTAGTGGTAGAATCAAAGTTAGTTTTGTGGTAAGGTTGATATTTGGATCCCCATAGGTTGGGATGAGTGTTTGATACCTACATATATATATATTTACTTCCTTATTATATCTATATACACCCACCCTAGTTGAGAATTATTTACAAAACACCCCCATTGTTTCAAGGGAGGGTGTCTTTCCCAAACATACTAATGGAAGGATGGATGGTTGGACACATTCTCTTACCTAATCCTTCTTCTAGGTGGTGATATCCCAAGATTCATTGGGAATATAGTGGTTTGTGAGGCCTAGGTATGCGTGGGTGAGTTGTGTTTTCATAGGTTTCTTCAGAATGAGATTTGTTGTGCTTTCCTAGGTGTATTCGAGATGTGGTGTGGTATGTGATCTAGGTTTCTATGAGGAGGATGTGGTTTGGTATGTGCACCACATGTTTGGGGAAAGTATGCGATGTGGTATGTGGACCAGGTGTCTGCGGGAGGGTTGTGACATGATAGTTTTGGAAAAGGTGGAAGCGCCATGACATTTGTCATTGGCATGTCAGAGTGGCTAATTAGTTTGGAAGTGGTGTGGGGTATCCTATAATCGATGTTCCCTATATTAATTTACTTCACTTTCATTATTTGGTGATATTTCCTTTGGTGAGGTTGGGGTGGTTAGTAGAACCAGTTAGGTGCTTTTGGTTTATGCTATATTCTCAATGGGGTATTAGTATTCTTCTCCACAAGTTCACAAGAGTCATTGGGTTATCCCTACCGAGTATAATTTTATTCTCACCCTATGTATATAAAACCACTTTCATGTTTCCAAGAGGACTGTATAGACCATACTGGGCATTACTATCTTGAACGTTGGGGATAATTGTTGTGTCGTTACGTAGATTTTCTTTTGGTATTTACTTTGGATACTCTGGGTTTTTGTATATGTTACATTTTAAACATTCATGTGGATTGTATTTTGCGCCTCCTTTATATATATACTGTCTTGGTGTTGTTTTGGGTTTTTACATATTATCACCTACCTTGTTAACTATAAAAGGGGAATACCTTCCATTTTTTTGATATTTGTATACCCTTGGTGTTGGTCGCCACCCCGGGGCCTACTATAGGTGGTACTTGAGGGTCATTCTCTCTCTTTCTCCATTGTCAAATTAGGCATGAATATTTAGAGGGATTGGGTCGTCACAGTGCGGCCCTCCCACGACCTAGTGGTTTCATACTGCATCAGAGATAGGGTGGGGTGTTGAGCCTCCTTCCTAGGGGTGTTAACTCTATAAAAAAGAGTTGTAAAATCATAAACATCAATAGTGTAGGTACATCACAACATGGAACTCATAATCTCTTCATAACATATGTGTTCTCCTGATTTCAAAAAATCCATATTGTAATTTTTAGAGTGTCCTATTTTTAACCCCATTAGTTTCCTTTAACACCAGTCATGAAGAGGACTATGTAGACCTCTCTTTGGATCTCCTCATAATCCTCATTTCCCCCTATGATCTATGTGGTTTGGGAGAGTTTCAAAATGTACATAAAGGTAATAACACCCCTTCATTATCTATTTTATCATATTCTATTTACCCTAAATTTTATTCATTTTTCTAGGTTTTCAATGATTTGATTTCCCTAGATCATGGTGAAATCCTCATTTTTTATGGGTATTTAATTTATGGGTGTACAAGGAGTATATTGTTGGATTTAAGTGCTCCACCACTCAAGTATTAAACCATGGAAGATCTCTCATTGGATTTTAGTCATTATACCTAAATGGATTTAAATGAATAATAAAAAATAAATTTATAGAATTAATAATATTTTATGTTGTGTCTTAAGATAGGATATTGGGAACCAATAATATATTAGTCTATCCCAGGATAGTATTGGTCGATGATGACCGGGGATTCATGAGGGCGTTAACATGGTGGTTTATTTTATGGTCTCTTTAATTGAAAAAAATATTCTTTTCATTTACTTAGTGTGAATATCGATATTTAATTATTTTTTTGATAAGTGAATATAGGTAAAAATATCATTGTAGTAAAATTTATAAGATCACATCAATCCTCTTAGATATTGAATAATTTCTCTCTTGAAAACTTTGTAATATGGGATTGGTTGACAATAATGTATCCATTTGAAGAAGATTCCTATCGAGTTTATGAGAGACATCTTGTATGTCTTCAGATATTGGATGAGTAACGAATTTACTTTGATGTATTCATAAGTTTATTTGTGTGGACATGAGAGGCACATGCCTAGTCCTATAATATTTTCATACATCACACATGTGATGGAAATCACCTTCTTAATGGTTGAGTATAGACTTGGTGTGCTCTATGTGTGGGTAAAACCATTGTGGAATAATTTAGTATTATATGGATTATTTCCATAAATTAAAGGGAATGAGAAATCTCATAGGGATATGTGAAATAGACTCTAGTGAGCATCATAGAAATTGTCCATTTGAATTGGCATAATATTTCCAATGTCTTAGTCTGAGATAGTTTGAGATAATCCTAGGTTAGTAGAACTAATTTGTGATGAAGATAATAGATGAAGATTTGGAAATAAAACTTGAGGATAGGGTTGGATAAGGCCACTGTTATTAGAGAAGAATATGGAGTGTCATTTATAGCTTTGTTATAATGTGTGGAGACTGGGACGAGTCTGATGGATATGAGTGAATTCCATTATTAGTGAGATAAGGATACCACAAGGATTGACATGTTGTGATGTTATTTCTTGACTCATACGGCCTTTAAATTATTATTTTACAAGTCTATTTTAATGATGAGATATATTTTGATATACGATGTTAAGTCTTGAAGGACTCGAACCTCGGTGATGAGTTAATGAGATTGTGGGATGAGTTGTGTGACCTGTATTTTATTGCATGCGTTAGTTAGTAGTGTTAGTAAAAAGGATTTTGAGAATTTTTCAATAACCTCACATTTAGTTTTTAGGTGTTAGTAAGACACTAACTTGAGTGATAAGGTAGTGGTAAGGATGCGATACTCTTCCCAACCATTACATATAAGATAGGTGATGTGACCTGATACATTCCATTTCATTGAGTGAGAAGGTAGTGTCCAAGAAACAGATTTATGGTCTCACATTGTGTGTGAAGGTTTTCGTACAACCAAAATAAGTGTGAATGTGTGGCCATGTTCACAATTAGTTACAAGATTTTATTAACTGATATATCTAAAGTGAGAAGGAATTGGAAGGACCCTGTATTGAGTGAGAATGAAGTAGTTAGTGTGATGTGATCGATGATGTGATTCAACGGACAGACTTACCTAAAGTTTGATGTTACATTAAGGACTATAAATTTAGTAAAAATATAGTGATCAATGTGTTATTTGGAACCCTACCCTATATCGTTATGTGTGGGTTTTTATTGTTTCATGTGGAACCGTTGTTTCTTGAAAACGATGAATATGGTATGGTCAAGGGTCATCAAGGATGGGTTATCGCATAATCACTTGACATGTATACTTTTATATTTTGTTTCTATTATTTATTTTAATCAACAATACACATGAATATTTTCATTTATAATAGTATAATATACCATGAACCAACTAAGACATATTTCTCTCACTATTCCTGGGAACACTAATAAAAATGAAGGACATATGTCTATTTTATAGTACTAGGCATAGGTTTCACAATAGATTGAGATAGAGATAAATAGGGGATTGTAGGTGAGAAATAGGGATGAAATTAGACTATTTATATTTTATTTAATTTTACATTTTATATGAAATCATTCTAGTAGGAGACTAGTTTAGAAGTTTTTATGATTTAAATACTATTCGTTTGATATAGACCGTTGTTTAATTGTTCTTATATACTTTTATTACTTTTATGGATAATTTTTTTGTTATTTTTATTATTAATGATAGATATTTAATACAGGTTATAGTCCCCCAAATGTATGATTTAGTCCATTACTAATAGTCAAAATCCTATTGAGTATCCATAGGAACACCTGAGGTCACATGGCACTCTGATTGGGACATTGATGACTTGATTCAGGTAAAGTAATTATGCATTTGTATTGGAGAATATTATGACTTATTTGAAAATTATTCTTATGTTAGATAAGGAATAATGAAATATCATAAATTGTAATGAACCTGTACTAGTGATCCAATAACACCTTTTTAGTGGAAGTTATAGGTTATTAGGATTACTGTATTATTGTTACTGGATTTTTTTGTTACCTGAGATTTTTATTCAAGTAAGAACTACATAATTGAGATCTATGTTTTTTTACATCTCTTTGTCCATAGTAGAAAGAGTCCAATATACATAAAAAACTTTTTTTCCAAATAATTCACATTTTATATATATTATTCTATGTGATTTGTTTTTTTAGTGACATAATTTTAAGATATAAAAATTTTCAACAAGAACATATTTATTATTTTCCAATATAAATTTTCATTGTTATTTTATGTAGTTGTACCATAGCATTTTTCTGGTAAAAAATCATGTGGATATTATTTTGACCCGTTATTGGATGACATCTACATATTTACTTTGTGCAAGAGATGTATAGTAACCCCTAGTGGGGTGTTTTTGGCATTAGATGCTTTGGAGATGATATGTGGATAAGAACATGTCACTTTGAGGATGTGGAAACACTTGTTATGGTATAAGAATTCCATATGGAAATCCATTGGCAATCAAGATGAAAAGCATTGGGATTTATTGTGTAATAGATGTTGTGTTTTGTGTAAAGGATTAGTTGGATACCTATCCATATTAGTTGGTGATCCTATATAGTTTAATCTAAGATGCATAGAGTTTTAGAAAATAATTTACAAAATTCAAATAAATCTTCAGTGGTGTGTAATCATGTGGAATGCCTTGTCATGAGTGAGATGCATTGGAATTTTTGAAATAAATAATTAATGATACTATCAACATGATGATGTAAAATAGTGGGGGAAACATGGTTTTCTATTATGTGTATCAGCCTATAATTGATGGTATGAAAACTATGAGAATGTGTGCCATGTAGTATGATTGGGTAGTGTGGTAGTGTGTACTCAGTGGGTATGAAGGAGGATAAGATGTATGGTGGGTTTAAAAGTATGAGAGGGTTCTTTTAATTTCTATCTACATGGAAGGATGTGAGTGAGTGTTCCCAAGAAAGTTTAGGTAAAGGTCTTGATGTTTAAAGGAAAGTGAATACTAGATATTCTGGGTGTCTATTGGGTTTCTATATTGGTATGAATCCATGAATGAGTTGAGTATTATTAGACTCAGTGAAAAAATTTAAAGCATGTCTACCTGTGGTTTTTATAGGAATCAAATATGTCATTATGTACGGATATGAGAAATTAGAAATGAATCAGATTGTTATGTTATATTCAATTGGGTCTTGAGCATTGCTAAGTATTGTCAGAATTAGATGATCACAACTCAAGAAGAAAAATAAACATATGATATTGGAACCTATTGAGCTTTGTTCTCTAGAAGTGGTGTAAGGGAAACCATATAGAAGGGAATGAAAAATTTCCTAATGTAGGTTTTTACCCTTGTTATAGATGATTGTTTTTTGTATAATGATGCTAGAATTCCTAGTAGGCTAAAAATGGGTTTTCATCATTATTACATGTTGATACTCATGTATTAGATGAACAATTAATCAAAATAGTTATCTAAGATAATGGAAAGTAATGTTCTATGAATATTAGGTATTTTTATTTTTATGGATGATTATATAAATGAATATACAGTTGTGAATATATTATTATCCATAAATGCATGGTCCTCAAGTTAGTAGGGTTATTGATCCTATTAGTCTAGTTAGAACTTGGTCGAGAGGTCATCAATATATCAGTTTATAGGTAGATATTATTTTATTACATCCCATATATAATATTATATTTGGGATTTAGTAGATTGTTTTTTATGAATTCCATGTTTTTTCATCAATATCAAGATGGAATTTGGTGTGATATTAGTGTGATTTGGATATAAGGTTTTTAGGTTCACATGGAGATAATTTGATGATATGTGTGTGTATTTGAGTAACCAATGATGAATTTATATTGAGTCTATATTTCAAACATCATTTTGGGAAATAGATGATTAGTTTATGAATTTGAGGATTTATGAATCATCATTAGATGATGTGAATATTCATCAGTAAGTAAGGAAAAGATTTTTAGGGAATTTATATTTTGTGATATTTTTTAAAGATAACATGGGGAGGTGGAAAAAAATTGGGGGTGTTATGTAGTGTTTGTAGTGAAGTGATACCAGATACATTATTTCGGTCATGTATATACCTTTGAAAATCTTTATGACTGAGTAACTTAACATTTGGAGAATAGTGTACCATGGTTTCTTGAGTTTAAATATATATATATATATAATATTCATATTTGGGGATATATTATAGTATATTATTTTTATGTTAATGATTATGGAGGGTGTGTAATGATGACCAGTGTACTATAATGGTTACTCTAGGATGATAAAAATTAGAGGGGATTTTTAATCACTTGAAAATTTATAGGAAGTTGTTTCAAATAAGAGTTTGAATTTTTGATCCTAAAGTAGTGGACATTTATAAAATTAATACTCATAAAAGGATTCCAATGGATAGATAATCTCAAGGGGATAATTTCATATGTGTTCAATGTCATGGGAAATGTTTCAGGTGATCAAGGGATAATATAAGTGAGGTTAGGGTGATGTAATTACGGATTTGAGTTGCATATGGATCATAAATACATGATGGGGGATGCCTCTATTGTGAAATATGATTGGTCTATAGATAACATTGTGGCCATGGAGGCACCATGACATAAAGGTAGTGTTTTATTCCATAGAAATATAGTTTCAGGGTATAAAATATTTTTTTAGGATTTTTCCAAGTAAAAGGCATTTACATATGGTCTCTATAGGGACATGACAATCATGTTCTGACTGTATCCCTTACATATGATGTTTGGTGAATTTTATGTAGGCCCTTACTATTTTACATAGAGAATGGTTAGACATTTTGTGACTATTGGGTTACTATATGATTAATTTATATATGTAGGCATGTATCAAATCGAACAAATGTCACTCTATGGAAGATATGGTTGTGCCATTGTGGTATGAGATTTTATATAGTGTGGTGTTTCATTCCCTAACCCCAAGGGAGTATGCTAAAATTGTCATGTCTAGGGTAGGAAACACAATAACACCAAGGAATCATGTTACATTCCATATTGACTATTAAACAAGGGAAATATGTCAAGGTTTTTAGCCCTCTTCTCGGGGAAAATTATTTTGTGTCATGGAGTGGCCATTCCATATCCGTACCTGGTGTAGAGTCTTCACAGTACGAACCTTATGATCATTTTTTGAATCATGAATTGGTCTTTATATAGGGATTTATTTGTAATTTAAAGGGGGTCCAATTTTTGAACACCCATGGGATCACTTAACTCTAGCTATGTAGAGGAAGAGAGAGCTCTGTTTGGATCTCACATATAACACCTTTACTCCTTTATGATCTATTTAGTTGGTGATATTTTAATCAGGAATGATTTATGAAAACCTCCAATTCCTAATATTTTTTATCTTATTTTGTTTTCCTTTTACTTTCATTCACCTATGTATGGTTTCTAAAAGTAGGTTATAGAGAAATGTAGTGGAACCATCCATTTTAATTTGGAATTTTTATGGGAATAAAAATGGGATTAAACTTTACATTTACACATCCTTTGTTGGGGTTTCTTCAATGGAAGGTTTATCAATGAGTTTTTTGGCCTATGGGCCTTTTGGTTTTCAAATTGAATAATTATTCAAATTTTTTTATAATTAATTTGTATGGATGTGGTGGAATGATGCAGAATCTCATAAGTTGTTATTATATAAGATGATTCATGGATATAATTGGATGATCATGAGTGGAGCTTAATGAGAATAGTAACATCATAAATGAGTTAGATGGTCCCTTTGATACAAAAGTATATGAATCTAAATTCATGATTATACATTCCTGCATGAAATTGTATGTGTGATAAGAGTAGTTAGGGAATTAGTTTTCCCATGATAAAGATATAGGATGTCATAAATACTCCTATATGTTAAACAAATGTTCCATCGAACTATTGATAATTATATATTTTTTAGAAACTATATTTCAATGGATACCTGGAGATGGATTATTTTATGTGGTTTCTCAGGTAAATTTAAGGAGGCATGATGAGATGTAAATAGATAAGGATGTCTTCCTAAGGCTAGTTGGGAAGGAATAAGAGTCTTAATCCTATTGTTTCTGAGCAATATGGTTTTACATATCATGCATGTTGGAAAAAATTCTCTTAATTATAGAGTAGAGGATTTGTTTCCGCTAATATTTTGATGAGTCCTTTGAGTATTGACATAGTATAACATATATTATTTCATGAAGGTTATTCACTTGAGAGATTTACTAAGGGATATGTGAGATGGACCCAAGTGAGGGTTGTTGAATTTTATTGGATGACTATCTATAGGGATGTTAAGGGACTAACATTAGAAAATTTTATATAGTCCCTTGTTAATGGGGATGGTTTGTGATGAGATATTTAGAAGAGTATTAGGATAGACCACATTAATATATGGTCCGATATAAACTATTAGATAATAAAACACCTTGGGGCTTTGGATATGGAATATAGATAAGAAGAATATACTCTTACATGTTTTAAGGACTATAGTGGATGATATTATGGGTTAGATTTGGATACTGAGAGGTTCTACATGTTATTTCATTCCTTTGTAACAAGAAAATTCTTAATGATATTATAATGAAAGGATAAATCAATGATAATATTTATTTTGAGATAAATTTTTAATTAATGAGTGAAAAGTACCATGGTTATGAGATAGTGATATTTCAAGTTGTGTTTTGTGTCTAGTTTTTAATTACAAGCATGTATCGATTCGATGTCTATAATAGATTCAAACACCTATTTGACGACCTAAACATGCCAGTACCTACTTTAAGAGATAAGTACGTGGTTAGGATGTGATACAACAAACTAAATTGAGTGATAAGATTTTGGTTGAGATTTGAGTAGTACCATGTTTTGAGTGAGATAGTAGTTTTTTGGATATGTATGTATGGACAAAAATGGAGTGAAAAAGTAAAAGAAGGAATGACTTGAGTTATATGGTACGTAATATATCATGATGTGATATGGGATTCAGTTGATGGGATTTTGTTGAGTGATAAGGCATTAAATGAACCCTTATAAAGAGATAATGCAGTTTTTATTTTTATGTGAATGATAGTGTGATGTGAATGGTGTCAACTTGAGCGAGAAAGGATTAGTTGGACACTATTTTTACTGATATGGTAGTGGTAAGGGTGATATTTGTTACTCGACTGAATGAATTACGATATGGATTTGGATATGGTAAGGCACCCTATCCAGAATCTTAATGTATGGGTTGGTATAGAATAATGAGTAATCTTCAATTCTGGAATATGTTCAAGTAGGTCTGATCAGGTGTCTTGGGGGTTGGGTTAGCAAACAAGGACACAATATGTTTTTTTATTTTTTTATTCATGCATACATTTGTAATGTATATAATATAATATACTCATGGAACATTGTGAGACCATGTTGAGATGTATTTATAAGACCCTCCATAATTAATCTGATGTGTATAGAGACATTATGTGTGTTTTATAGGATAAAGAATAGGTTGTACAGTGTATGAAACAATAGAGGATTGATATTGGATTTTTATGAGGATCAATGACTATAGTATAGCCTCTATACATTATTTTCCTCACCTTGTATATTTGATCAAATCATTGGGAGATTATTTTAAATATATGACTATATGAATTCACCATTATTCATTTGATATAGGATGTTATGTTATTTGTCCATTATACTTGAATTATTATTTTTGATTTTTTTGGTTATTTTTATTTTAATTGAGTGTTATGAAATTGAATTCATATTATCCCAACATAAAATTTATATCCTCACTGATATTCAACAACCCCTATCATTTGAAGAGGGATGCCTAAAGTCTTGTTTCACATCAATCAGGATAGTGATGAGTGGTATCATGATAGGGAATCAAAAAAATGGATTTAAAAACTATGTAATCCCAAATATATTTTTATAAAAATATTACTCACCAATTATGTCTCATATAAAAAAATCATATTATTTTAATAATACATTGTATGAAAATAATTTTGAAGACTACCAACTAAAAAAGTAAAAAATTCCCTAATTTATTGAAAGTTAACACATGAATCCATTTGTATTTCAATGTATATAAGATCACCATTTCATTTGTTGATTACCATATAGGTAAATAATATTCAAGATAATTATGAATATCACCCACCTATATAAATACTATATGAAGCATTAAATTAATAAAATTATTTATCAATAGATGAATCGAAAATAAAAAATTAAAATTTCAATATGTAATGAACTAGCCCGAGGTGCCATCGGATTTGATGCCTGAACCAAGATTACACTAAACCAAAGGTCGTTACTTATCCTCATGATATGAAAAATAGTACCTTGGAATTTATGAACTACCTTTGGAATGATTTTTCCCATAAATTAGTGTAAAATAAAATATAGAGTTATAATAAAAAATAGACTTGGAGAATCCTTATATTGGATATCCCTGAAAAATGAAATAGTTTTATAATGGAAAACACAATATAATATAAGAAAAAAAATAAAATCTTGGATCACCATCCACACACCATATTCTATTGAAAATTCTATAATAGTAACTATCCTTAGATACCACAAAATCACTACACCTCCAACTATAGAAATTAAAAAATGCCTACATGGCCACAATAAATAATTTAAAAGGACACACATTTGAAATTATGATGAAGTAATGGAATGTAATATAGAATCATGTAAAATGACGCGCATAGTGAATACAATAAATAAAACTGACATTCAATTTTTTTTAAAACAATCACCACCCCATGAGAGGTCAATAGCTTAACCCAAACCCTTAAACAAAAATGACAAATTATGTGTGAGGTAAAAAATTACCAGTATGTCACCACACACCTTTAAATATGCTAAAAAATTAATCAAATATCAATTTTCATGTTATATTGAATACCAATAATTTAATATAGGTTTTGAATTTTTTAGGGAAACTAGTAATGAACACTTTTATAAGTAATATTTATTAAAATAAAACAATTATTATCATTTTATGAGACAAAAGACATGATGATAATTAAAAATAGTTTAAACCAAATCATTATTACTAAATATTTCATAAAAAGTTATAAAGTATGAGTAAATAAATTTTTTTCGATGACTATATCAAATTAACTCTTTAAATCCAAGTGCCATGGTGAATGATTCCCAGGGTGATTTATCTCCAAGCTCAATGATTTTCACACACTCAGTTATCATTTCAAACAATTTCTCACATTACTATAGTGTTATGTTCCATGAGGTAGATGTCCACACCTACAAGTTTCTTCCTTACTCATTATTGTTAAGTTAGTATTGTCATCATGAAATCCATTTCTAGGTAGAGATAAGAAATACTAGTGTGTTTATCCTTGACGAACCGTCTAACATACCAAATACAATGGGAATTATTTTAATGTTTACTCATGGTTTATTATTCAACATTCATTAATTTCATCAATAATTTGACATTAATTCCAAAAAAGTCACATTTTAACAGGTAATATAATTAATTCAAGAATCAAATTCACAAAGGTTTAAAAATATTCTTGTAATTAAAAAATATTTTCTAAATGATCTTGTGTCAGGTTTTTCAATAAAAATCGAAAAATCATTTTAGAATAAAAAATAAAGCATTATTATATTAGAAATACATTTTATGAATCACTTATAAGACCTTATTAGTAAAAAATATATTTTAAGAAAAATCATTAAATTTTGTATGTAACACCCCAAGATTTCATAGTATGTACTTCTTCAAAACAAGTCAATAACTTGCAGTACACACAACACTGAGTTCAAGCGCACCATGACTTATCAAACAAGCAGTTCAAAAGAGGTTATGAATATTATTAACTAAAATTTGAACTTTATATAATCCTTATAATTTTAGAATCCATATTATGAGTTTCTTAGACATAATGTATGAACAAATTCATTTTTTTTTCAGATAAAGGAAGTATTTTTCGAAAATGCACTTTTACCAACTTTTAATAGTGAACACATTGTAAATCCAATATTTTAAACTTTTATATATTCAATTTGACTAAATAAATTTATTATTTATAATGGGGACATCACAAATTTACAATGTAACACCCCAAGATTCCACGATACACTTCTCTCTGAAAAATACAGTAGCTTGTGTTGTACGCCACTTCGAGTTCTAACACACTCCACAACCAATCAAAGTAGCCGTTATGAATAGTAATACCCACTTTTTAAAATTTTATAAATTTTATATCTAAAAATGGACTTCATTTTTGGATTCGGAATATCAAATTTATCATAGGGTGAAATTTTGGTACTTTTCAGATAACTTTTATATTTTGATGAATAGTGAAAATTACTAAATTTTAATTAAAAACAACTTTTTTTAAACAAAATAATTAGTAGTGATAAATTATAAATTTGAGTGGTTTTAAAGTATATTTATAATATATTTTTACCATTTAATACAATATTGGCCATTGGACATAATTTCACAATTAAACCGGACATAAACAAGTGTCAATCTTTTGATAGTTATTATATCTTCAAAACACACTTTTTGTTTTGACAGCGGGAATTAATTTTAAATTAATTTCTGCCACTTATGTGTTTTGAATTTGGAAAAATGGATTCCATATTTATAATAAGGATGTCCAAATTGTGTAAATAGGTAACTTTTATGTTTAGATATTTTGAATAATTACTTCGGTAAATATTTTATTTACCATGGTTAAAGGGTAAATACGGTAAATAAGGGTTAAAAAATAATATAATAATAAAAATAAATTACCCTAAAATGTGTACTAACCTTATTTTTGGATACATTTCCGACCATGGGCATCTTTGGGTCAATTTTTCGGACCCCATGGAGCCACTTGTAGGTGATAGGGACACTTTGTTTTAATTAAGATAAAGTAAATACAAAAATGACATAAGCTTATATCTTTTAGAAAAACAATTTTTACATAGGGTTATATATGTTATATTTTCGATTATAAATATTAATTAGAAATATAAAAATATTTCCTACATATAGATATTTTATTTATAATTTTTAGACATTGAAAATGTAAAAATATATTTTACACAATAGTGATGCAGTATTTTCCTTATTAATGGAAGAATCAAATAATTGGTATTATAAATGTTAAAATGAATATAATTTGAATGTTTTGATGACATAAACTAATTTTATAGGTTAATATTACATTTCATGATCTCTTAAATGATTTTTTTTCGAATTAATAAAGTTTTCATGACTTTAACAAAAATCAATTATTGAGTAGTGTCAAAATTGACATAAATGGGTTTTTAAAACAAATATTATATTATTAATTTATATTCTATTCATAAAAACCTAAGGTTCGGCCAAAGGACTTATATCATTATTTTTTTATCATTAATAGACCACTTGGGGGTCGCTTGGATGTATATAGTAAGTTTATTAACTATATATTATAAAAATACAATGTTACATGGTAAGTGTTAAACTAATTAACCAAGAGTTAAAACTAAAAGATAAGGTTAATATAATGACCCAAACCTGTCTAAAATCAATTGGTTGAAAGGATTTTGAACCATCACCATATTATAATTTTAATAATCCACTTTTTATCCATTATAAACCGAATATGAATTTATTATAAATTAATACTTTAAGTTTTTCCTAAAGAGCCCCTCCTCCCCCTTATAAAAGGACCCAACTTCTAACCAATTCTTCAGACCTTCAAAGCCTTTTGGTTCGGCCAACTCCGGCCAAAATACTCTCTCAACTTCCCTAAATTCAACATAGAGGCCTTAGTTTGATCATAAAGCCAACCTAAGGAGCCCTTTTGTTCAAATCAAATGGAAGAACCCAAAGAAGAGGTAATGTTTTCACCACCCTCTTTCAAGTTCCTTTCTTCTTCAACTTCTTCTTTCTTTGTTATTTCTATTCTAAAATAATAAATCCAATATCTCCTATATACTGTGATGTTATTATAAATATGGTACAACCATATTCAGTATTCTATCCATCCTTTTAATGACATGTCACAATACGTGCGTACGTACGGCTTACCGTCTCCACGTCGTGGTGTAATTGTTATTCAATACATTATTATTTGGATGGGTATAACAATGATGTGTATTTGGTGTAAATAATAAATATAACATTATAAGGATTCTGTATATATGATATAACATCCAATTATATATTATTTTAATATCAAAATAATGATATTTTCGCTCGTGCATACGTACGGATTACCGTCTCCACGACGCGATGAGATTCATTTCCAAGTTCACCATTCATCGATGATTATAAAGATATATATTACTAATAAGTATGTAATATATGACATAATAATGCTACTTTAGATATATATATTTATATATATAAAGATTTATGTACTTACATATATCTTATTCACTTACTTCCGTTCAATACTATATGAAAACAGAAACATCGTTTATGCGTACGTACGGACTACCATCTCCATAAATGGTGTTTTCCATTTCATATATATGTCTATTATACATATTTATATTATAAATATATATGATATATTCATCATGTTTTATGCTCTGAAATTATTTAAATCATGATCTAAGTGATAAAACCAAGAGTAACAAGTTAAAACACGTACGATAGAGAAAGCGATTATTACCCGAAATGTTAATTTAACATGGAAATTATTATTAAATTGGTAATATAAAGTCATAAATGAATCATGTATGGTATAATAAATATTAATATGGTTCTGTTATAATTTAATAAAATACTATGATCTTCGTACAAGAGGTTAAACGCACCGTCGACTAAAGGAAAGTGCAAGGTAAGGGGTTTTCATCTCACTCCTCATTCCCGTGAGATTCATGCCATATTGCCACTATTACCTTTTTGTGGTGTATGTACTTCCCATAATTGTATTCTTTCTGTAATAAAATTTAATTTATGTTTATTTACATATTCATTGTATGATACCTATTTCTTGGGTTGTATGTTTCGTAAGTTACCAAATTGGCAAGCCGTTTTCATCTCACTCCTTATTCCCGTGAGATTCATGCCATATTGCCACTATTACCTTTTCTGTGGTGTATGTACTGCCCATAATTGTATTCTTTGTGTAATACACTTTAATTTATGTTTATTTACATATTCATTGTGTGATACCTCTTTCATGGGTTGTATGTTTCGTAAGTTACCAAATTGGTAAGTGTTTATTTCACAATCTCTTCATTATCTGAGGTTGTTTATACGTAATTATCTACTGGGACATCTTTATCATCCACATCCATGTTTCTTAAAAATGTGTTTCAAAACATTCTTACTATTTTACAGAATATGGGTTAAAGTCATTTATACCCTTTTTTGACTTTTTATAAGATGTTTATAAAGGGATCTTTCTGTTGTTTTCCAAACAAGGTCCTTTTTAACCTTTTTGACAGAATTATGGTAAGAATGTCTTTTTTAACTTATAAGGCAGGTGCGGCTATTTTACGCCGTTATAAAATCTTTGAAGCTTCCCTTACAAGCTTATAATAATATTTTAAAAGTAAAAGTTTTTATTTTATAATTATGTTACTTTTAAATGATTTCAAAAAAAGAGATATTTCTCTCCAATATATGAAAATCCAGTGAAAATGTATACGTATTTTATGCAAGCATAAAAATGTTTTCAGAAAACCTGACTCTCGAGTGTGGTAGACAGGAAGGGATTGGGCATGGACCCATTATGGCCTGTAATTAGTCGAGAAGTCTCAGAATTAGTTATTTTGTTTTCAGAAGCTCGCATAATGTTTTCAGAAAAACACTGGAGTATATTTGAGCAATTTTAAACGTAAGTATATTAAAAAAAAATTTCATCGGAAGGTCTCATGAGAAAAACTAGTGTCTTGGCACAAGGAATTGACAAAATATTATTTGTAGTCTTGGCATGAGGCCTTGTCTATGTGGTTATGATAGTCTGGAATTATGCATTCCATTATTATGAAAGTGGTTAGTGATATTGCATGTGATTATTCGATTAGTTGAATATTCATGTGAATAAGTAAATGGAATTATTTCATTTTATTTCTTCCATATTATGATGAAGTTCAAGTTTAAAAGCCTTTTGTTTCAGTTTTATACATTGCCGTAAATGTTTATGATTATTTTTGAAAGTTTCCGCTGTATTTCTTACCCTTACTGAGCATTTGAGCTCACCCCTTTCTATGTCTTATTTTTCCAAGGATTCCAAGAAGTGTATTGTGATTGATATGCAGGGTTAAGCCAAGGGAATAATGGCGTTCTAATGATTAGTTATGTTGTTTTTTACATCTTAAAGTGCAAATGTAACATTGATGTATGTAATCTATTTTTCCAAGACTGCTAAACTAATCGGTCCTTCGGGACTTGATTCCTTGTAGTCATGCCAATGTATTAAAATAATGCACCGACTCTATGTAACTGGGGTCTGGGCGTTACAGTTGGTATCAGAGGAAGTTTAGAAAGAACCTTAGAAACTATATTTAGATAAACTCTGATTAGAGCACATATCCCTAAGATAGACTTTGATGATTAGTATAGAAGAACTTTCTAGAATTTTGGTATTATAGAGATTTTGTGAGTTTTCCAAGCAATACATCCCTGTCTGGATACGAGCAGGTATAGGTGTCTCTGGTACAGATGTACCTAGGAGTAAAACCTAAAAACACCACTTTGAGCTAGACTCAAATGAGAACTGGTGCACAAAAACAGGCCTTGCTGCACTCTTGGTTACGACACTCCCAGGGGATATGCTTAGGATAATTCTAATTTTCTTTACAAACCGCTATGAAGGGTTTATGAGTATATACCTCCTCAAAGAATTTTTTTTGTGATTATGGATTATATCCATAAAATATTAAATTTATGGTAGGTATTTTACATGTTTGGAATTGTTCATTGCAATTCATAAACTGACCTAGTTTATGCTATTGTATAAAAATGACACCCAGTAGAAGGAATGTGAACTCCAGCAATACGTATGATCCAAAGTGTAAGAAGGATTGTATATTTCATGGTATTAAGCCATCATTTAGAAGGGAAATAGTCTCCCACATATTATCATCATATGAAGAAATAGTATCATGTGTTGATAAGATAAGTAAAGAGTTTACTGAGTCCTATGGCTTTGAAGGGAAACAAGAGAACAAAAGGATGGAAGAGAGACATACGGATAAAGGAGAGATGGAAAAGAAGAATTTCCCCATATGTGATAATTGTGGGAGGGAACACCCTGGAAGTTTCCTAAAAGCAATGGGAGTTTGTTATAAGTGTGGAGGAAAAGGGCACCAAGTACGTGACTGCAAGGGTAAGAAAATGGTTTCAAATGTACAATGCTGTATTTGAAAGGAGTTTGGACACTACGCGAACCTATGTCCCAGTCATCAGACTATGCCGTAAATGATGCTATTGGATAATAATCATGTTATGATACTACCATAGATGAAGAGGAATGATTAGTGTTCTTATGTTGATTATGTCATTTGAGTGTTGTATCAACAATGTACTTGTTATAATAATTATGGAGTATATAAGGATTGTACTGTAGTACTATTTCATTGAGGATTTGAGATTTTATGGTACTAAGAAAAGTGACTCTACAGGGAGTTAATCCTTTTGTAAATTACATGGTTGAAGGAAAGATATACCTTAATATAGTCCTAATATCGAGGTGCTGATTTTGGAATAAGATATGGTTGATTTGGGTAAATTATATTGGATATTCTTGACTGCCTTGAAACCGAATAAAGATTTGTATATTCCATCATTGTTGGAGTTTACAACATTCTCCGATGGATGAAGTATATCCAGTATTCTATATGGAATAAGGGAGCATGAATGTAATCAATAAGGACTATGGTAATTCAGGATGTTTCAGTGTTTTAAAAGAATACATGATGAAGGTATTCACATGCTATTACGGGGTAAAAAGGATCTACATTATGTTTACCTACCTTATAAATTTTGGGCTGTGAGTTTGTACAGATGTATTTTGGATAATTCTAGTTTGAGATTAATTTTGGATTTCTATAAAAGGACAACCCGAAGGTCGGGCGACAACCCGTCGCGACCGGCAAGGCCGTGAGACTTGAACCTGCAACTGAAGGGTGACAAGGGTGTATCACCTACCACTGGGCCACGAGATGTCCTGGATTAAATAATGTAGTTTATTTTAAAAACTTATAGTAGATGAATTATAAATTCAATTTTTAACCCCAAACTAATGGGATAAATAGAATATTTTTTTTAAGTTCTATTATCTTTTAGAGTGAAAGATGAGTTTGTGGTAGAAAGTAGTTAAAAGATGGAACTATACTTTTCAAGTATATATTTTTCTTCTCCTCTTATTCTATAAAGAAATTAATTCTTATACTTTATTGAAGGGATCTTAAAACCAAAAATGTGTTATCCTAATACCTTATGTTTTGTTGAACTGATGGCATTTTAAATCATCATAGATTGATTAATTTATGGACATCAATTTTAAACTTGTTTATGATTGATGACCTCAATCACTACCTATAAATATTTAAGTTTTTCCTCCAATTATATGTCTCTAATTTCCACCAATGTTCTCCTAATAGAGATCATAATTTGGTGGTGACCCTTTCATTTCTCTTTTCCTCCTATTAAGACTAAATTTTATTAACCAAATTTCCGATGTGGGTTTTCCCAAAAAGATATTTTCTATTTTCAACCTTTATTTTCGAAGAACAACATCAAATTGTGAGGATGCAATTTATTGAAGAAGGGAAGAATGTAACAACCCAAGATTTCATAGTATGTACTTCTTCAAAACAAGTCAATAACTTGCACTACATGCAACACCGAGTTCAAGTGCACCATGACTTACCAAACAAGCCGTTCAAAAGAGGTTATGAATAGTATTAACTAAATTTTTAACTTTATATAATACTTATAATTTCAGAATCCATATTATGAGTTTATTAGACATAATGTAAGAACAATTTCATTTTTTTTCATATAAAAGAAGTATTTTTCGAAACTGCACATTTACCAACTTTTAATAGTGAACCCTTTTTAAATCCAATATTTTAAACTTTTATATATTCAATTTGACTAAATAAATTTATTCTTTAGAATGGGGATATTAAAAATTTACAATGTAACACCCAAAGATTCCACAGTATGCTTCTCTTTGAATAATATAGTAGCGTGTGTTGTACGCAACTTCGAGTTCTAACACACTCCACAACCAATCCAAGTAGCCGTTACGAATAGTAATACCCACTTTTTAATTTTTTTTATATTTTATCTCTCAAAATGGAATTCATTTTTGGATTCGGAATATCTAATTTATCCTAGGGTAAAATTTTGGTACTTTTCGGATAACTTTTATATTTTGATGAATAGTGAAAATTACTAAATTTTAATTAAAAACAACTTTTTAATAAAAATAATTAGTATTGATAAATTATAAATTTGAGTGGTTTTAAAGTATATTTAGAATATGTTTGTACCATTTAATATAATATTGGTCATTGGACATAATTTCACAATTAAACCGGACATAAACAAGTGTCAATCTTTTGATAGTTATTATATCTTAAAAACACACTTTTTTATTTTGATAGCGGGAATTAATTTTAAATTAATCTCTGCCACTTCTGTATTTTGAATTTGGAAAAATGGATTCCATATTTGGAATTAGGATGTCCAAATTCTCTAA
This sequence comes from Viscum album, assembly GCA_963277665.1. NCBI lineage: Eukaryota > Viridiplantae > Streptophyta > Magnoliopsida > Santalales > Viscaceae > Viscum > Viscum album. Next base: position 2,105,947,724 of record OY728122.1, on the reverse strand, counting down.
ATAGGTAACTTTTATTTTTAGACATTTTGAATAATTATTTCGGTAAATATTTTATTTACCATTAAAAAAATGGTTAAAGGGTAAATCCGGTAAATAAGGGTTAAAAAATAATATAATAATAATAACAAATTACCCTAAAATTTGTCCTAACCTTATTGGTGGATAAATTTCCGACCATGGTAATCTTTGTGTCTATTTTTGGGACCCCATGGAGCCACTTGTAGGTGATAGGGACACTATATTTTAATTAAGATAAAGTAAATACAAAAATGACAGAGGCTTATACCTTTTAGAAAAACAATTTTTACATAGAGTTATATATGTTATATTTTATATTATAAATATTAATTAGAAAGATGAAAAGATTTCCTACATAATTATATTTTATTTATAATTTTTAGACATTGAAAAAGTAAAAATATATATGACACAATAATGATTCAGTATTTTTCTTATTAATGAAAGAATCAAATAATTGGTATTATAAATGTTACAATAAATATAATTTGAAAGTTTTGATGACATAAACGAATTTTATTGGTTAATATTACATGTTAGGATTTTTAAAATGAATTTTTTTCGAATTAATAAAGTTGTTATGACTTAAAAAAATGAATTATTGAGTAGTGTCAAAATTGACATAAAAGAGTTTTTAAAACCAATATTATATTATTAATTTATATTCTATTACTAAAAACCTACGGTTCGGCCAAAGGACTTATATAATTATTAATGTATCATTAATGGACCACTTTGGGGTCTCTTGGATGTATATAGTAAGTTTATTAACTATATATTATAAAAATACAATGTGACATGGTAAGTGTTAAACTAATTAACCAAGAGTTAAAACTAAAAGATAAGGTTAATATAATGACCCAAACTTGTCTAAAATCTATTAGTTGAAAGGATTTAGAACCATAACCACATTATAATTTGAATAATCCACTTTGGATCCATTAGAAACCGAATATTAATTTATTATAAATTAATACTTTAAGTTTTTCCTAAAGAGCCCCTCCTCCCCCTTATAAAAGGACCCAACTTCTAACCAATTCTTCACACCTTCAAAGCTTTTTTTTTCGGCCAAAACCTAAAAACAATACTCTATAAACTTCCCTCAATTCAACATAGAGGCATTATTTTGATCATAAATCGAACCTAAGGAGACCTTTTGATCAAATCAAAAGGAAGAACCCGAAGAAGAGGTAATGTTTTCACCACCCTCTTTCAAGTTCATTTCTTCTTCAACTTCTTCTTTCTTTGTTATTTATATTCTAAAATAATAACTCCAGTATCTCCTATATACTATGATGTTATTATAAATATGTTACAAGCATATTCAGTATTCTATCTATCCTTTTAATGACATGTTACCATACGTGCGTACGTACGACATACCGTCTCCACGTCGTGGTGTAATTGTTATTCAATACATTATTTTTTGGATGGGTATAATAATGATGTGTATTTTATGGAAATAATAAATATAAAATTATAAAGATTCCGTATATATGATATAACATCCAATTATATATTATTTTAATATCAAAAGAATGATATTTTTGCTCGTGCGTACGTACGGATTACCGTCTCCACGACACGATGAGATTCATTTCCAAGTTCACCATTCAACGACGATTATACAAATATATATTACTAATAAGTATGTAATATATGAAATAATAATTCTACTGGAGATATATATATATATATATATATAAGGATTTATTTTCTTACATATATCTTATTCACTTACTTCCGTTTAATACTGTATGAAAACAGAAACAACGTTTATGCGTACGTATGGACTACTGTCTCCATAAACGGTGTTTTCCATTTCATATATATGTCTATTATACATATTTATATTCTAAATATATATGATATATTTATCATGTTTTATATTTTGGAAGTATTTAAATCATGATCTATGTGATACAACCAAGAGTAACAAGTTAAAACACGTATGATAAAGAAAGCTATTATTACCCGAAATGTTAATTTAACATGGAAATTATTATTAAATGGGTAATATAAAGTCATAAATGAATAATGTATGATATCATAAATATTAATATGGTTCTGGTATAATTTAATAACATACTACAATCTTCGTACAAAAGGTTAAACATACCCTCGACTAAAGTAAAGTTCAAGGTAAGGGGTTTTCATCTCACTCCTTATTCCCGTGAGATTCATGCCATATTTCCACTATTACCTTTTGTGTGGTGTATTTACTGCCCATAATTGTATTCTTTGTGTAATAAAATTTAATTTATGTGTATTTAAATATTCATTGTATGATAACTTTTTCATGGGTTGTATGTTTCGTAAGTTACCAAATTGGTAAGGGGTTTTCATCTCACTCCTTATTCTCGTGAGATTCATGCCATATTGCCACTATTACCTTTTGTGTGGTGTATGTACTGCCCATAATTGTATTATTTGTGTAATACACTTTAATTTATGTTTATTTACAAATTCATTGTATGATACCTCTTTCATGGGTTTTATGTTTCATAAGTTACCAAATTGGCAAGGGTTTATTTCACAATCTCTTCATTATCCGAGGTTGTTTATACGTACTTATCTACTGGGACCTCTTTATCATCCACATCCATGTTTCTTAAAAATGTGTTTCAAAACATTATTACTATTTTACAGAATATGGCTTAAAGTCATTTATATTCTTGTTTGACTTTTTATAAGAAGTTTATAAAGGAATATTTCTGTTGTTTTCCAAACAAGGTCCTTTTTAACCTTTTCGACAGAATTAAGGTAAGAATGTATTTTTTAACTTATACAGTGGGTGTGACTATTTTCCACCATTATAAAATCTTAGTTCATTCCCTTACAATCTTCTAAGAATATTTTCAAAGTAAAAGTTTTATTTTATAATTATGTGACTTTTAAATGATTAAAAAAAGATATTTCTCTCCAATATATGAAAATCCAGTGCAAATGTATACGTATTTAACGCAAGCTTAAAAATGTTTTCAGAAAACCCGACTCTCGAGTGTGGTAGACAGGAAGGGATTGGGCGTCGACCCATCATGTCCTGTAATTAGTCGAGCAGTCTCAGAATCAGTTATTTTGTTTTCAGAAGCTTGCATAATGTTTTCAGAAAAACACTGGAGTATATTTGAGCAATTTTAAACGTAAGTATATTCAAAAAAAATTGCATCGGTAGGTCTAATGAGACAATCTAGTGTCTTGTCATGAGTCCTTGACAAAATCTTATTTGTATTCTTGGCACGAGGCTTTGGATATGTGGTTATGATAATATGACATTATGCATTACATCATTATGAAAGTGGTTAGTGATATTACATGTGATTATTCGATTAGAAGAATATCCATGTGAATAAGTAAATGGAATTATTTAATTTTATTTATGCCATATTATGCTGAAATTCAAGTTTAAAAGGCTTTTGTTTTAGTTTTATAAATTTCCTTAAATGTTTATGCTTATTTTTGAAAGTTTCCGCAGTATTGATTACCCTTACTGAGCATTTGACCTCACCCCTTTTTATGTTTTATTTTTACCAGGATTCCAAGAAGTTTATTGTGATTGATATGCAAGGTTTATCCAAGGGGATAATGGTGTTCATAAAGATTATTTATGTTGTTTTGTACGTCTTAAAGTGCAAATGTAACATTCATGTATGTAATCTATTTTTTCCAAGACTGCTAAACTAATCGGTCATTCGGGACTTGATTCCTTGTAATCATGCCAATATATTAAAATAATGCACTGACTCTGGGTAACTGGGGTTGGGGTGTACATTGTAAATTATCCAATTTGGCACATTTCATAAAAACTATAATGTTATGAAACCTGATTCTTTAATTTATCCCTTGAACACAATATGATATAATCCATTATGAATCACACTTTTTACTTAAAATAAGTCCACATTTTTGTTTCAATTCATGGAATATCAAAATCCCTTGAAATTATTTTAAAAATATTAATGAAACTACTTTACAAACCCCAAAATTAGATTTAAATTAAAAATAAAATTTTAAATGGACAATATAGAAATTTTATAATCGATTAACATGAATCCTAATTCACCATTCATTTAATATAGGAAAACCCATTTATAGTGATGAAGTCTATGTAAAAATCCAATATATTCCCTAGAATCATAGTCATTATAACTAATACTATTGCTCATGAATTTAAAAACAATATAATAATCAGTAAATAAATGGTTATACAATTAAATATTCATGATTGGGTTAAACCTATCATTAAAAAATGAAAGATGAAGTAACCATCATTAATATATATAAGATGACCCCAAATGAAGATCTCATGCCTTTAGAATCAAAGAGACACAAAAATAAAACCCCAAAACCCTCACAATGTTATGCTTGGGTCACCAATAAAAAGGATAAGCGGAGAATACGAGGGAGAAGATAAGAATAAGGGAGTGATGAAGAATAACCCTAACTATGATAAAATATATATGAAATGTGAGGAAAAAATGATCCATGATCCATAGAGATAGATGAGGAGTGGTCGTCTGAGGGATTACCATGGGAGCATCATGCATATCATATGAGAAGGGTATGATGAGCAATTTTGGACTCAAAATTATAAAGTCATTATTTATAATTCATAAAATTAATTATTAAACTATTAAAATTAATATAATTCAAAATATAAACAACATTAATATCATAACACTATTATGAATAATACAATCTTGATCATTTTAGAACATCCCCAAATAAAAATATGATGTAAAATTTTAAAAACTACAAATAAATAATTTTAATAAAAGTTGGAGGTTTTGAAGTGACACATTATCTTGTTAAGGTCATCAATAAAATAATTACATAAAATATCAAAAACATTCATCTATGTGAATAAAAATACACCATATGAGATATATAATTTCAATGTTACCATTTTCATAAAAACTCCCATGAAATAGAAAAATTAAAAATTCCATTACCATGAAATAAACACACCCTTATTCGAAGGATAAAAAATAAACCTATCTAAAAAAGTAACATAACCCCAAATATTCAAAGGCACACACACACATTCAAAAAAACTGACACACAATCACTGATGTATATATGTAATATTAATCAAATTGAAAAACATATATTTCTTAAACTCCACAACCAATCCAACACAATATATCACAAAATAGTGTACACTAAAACTCAACTATATCCAATTACATACATTGGTGAATTAAACCTTAACCAAACAATGTTCAATATCCTTACACCCATAATCTAAATCTAAAAAATTCACCAATTTATCATTCCCATTTCCCATAAGATCATTAAAACCATATTATTATAGTTCATATAATAAAGAAAATTATAACATGGGTTGTAATATAGGATATCATACCTTATATCTAATGAAATATCTACCTATGATGTAAAAATATCATTTTAAAATTTGATATAATCTTCGAAAATATCTAAAAACATCTATCAGTCCCAGAAAAAATTTTTTATTGGGTATTTTTTTTCTAAATTTATGGGTGTGTTTGGGGGGAAATAGCTTTTTCAAATGTGATAGAATATTCAATTTTTTATAATAAAAATAATTTCTAGTGTTTTTTAGGTTAAACATGTTGTTTGGGAAGAGTTCATATACCATGCACTGAACCATAAATTATTCTTTTCCAAAAAAACTCTAATGATGCATGATTCAATGTAATGGTTTACCAAATTGGGAATTCGTTATACATCATCCCCCACCCACTATTGCATGTACTATAATTTTTTTGGGAATTCATTCATGGTTTTTGTAATTCTAAAAAAAAAACTGTTATCCCATCAACCCCAAATCTTAACCCAACTATAATAAAATATGGAAATAGATTTTTAACCTCAAATGTTTGAATGAAAAAATTCCCAAAAATTACACCTTTCTCTGTTGGGATGTTAGTAATATTTTTTTAAACAATCATGAGACATTAAATGGTCATAACGGTTTCTCATTCCCATTTCTAAATTTGTATGCCATCAAATTTTTACAACCACTATATTTTTTATATTATATCAATTTTATATTTTATTTATGTTCATGTTATAAATATTTATTTATTTAAGAAATATTAATATTAATATATATATGTTTATCTAATATACTAAAATTAGTTATATTATGAATTAGATATAGATTATACAATAAAATTATTATTCTTACCACATAATACAATTAATTATTTTTAAAATATTGAATACAATAGTTTAACATGTTTTTATCATTTATTTAATATCTTTTTATTACTATTATATATTTTTTAATTTTATTTTTTTAATTATATAGATTTATAATGATAATTATTATTATTATAATATAATAAATGTATTATGGTATCGTATGAATGAAAATGTTCCATTTGGAATAGAATAAAATATATTTTTGGTCTTAATGTATACATAATTATAATTTTAGTATGTTATGAGTTTTTTATTAAAATATTATGTCCTATATTAGAAAAATTATTTTAATAAAATTAGTATAGGTTCGTCGGAGTGGATACTCAAGAGGGGGGGTGAATTGAGTTCCAATTTAAAATTTCTGTTAAAAACTTATAGTCTTAGTCCCCCAAATTAATACAGTCCAATTAATTAAGGTAGTAGAGATATAAGTGACCTATTGTTCAACAGGTTTCTCAAAGGTTGATTACTCCTCAATAGAGTCAGTATGAGAACTAATTCCACTTTTGAAACAAGTTTACTAAACAACTCAGATATATACACTAACCAGAACTAACTATCAGAGTGAATGTAAAAACAGATTTATGTTTTTGCTAATATAAGAACGGCGGATAAATGTTAAATAGAGTAATGAAAGGGGAACATAACAACTTAAACAAGAGGTTTAGTCTTAAGACAAGACCTAGTCCTATCCACTTGGTGATCACCTGCCACCATGAAATTATATATTAAATGTGATACACAACCTGTATCGGTCTTTACAACAGTTTCCACAAACTTTCCAGGTTTTTCAACCTCTACCACAGTTCTACGGGGGAAAATAAACTTCCAAGCCACACAAGGCTTCTTCCACAGTTATACGTGGGAAACAAAAATAAAGAGAGTTTAGAATGGGGATTTTTAGTGTCCCTCAGTTCAAGTACAAAAGTCAGTGTGTGTAACACATACACACTACTGACAAATGTAAATTATTTAAACACAGTAGATCTAAAGATAGTAGGGATGAGTTTAGAATGCTCTGATGTGTTGGCATATCATCTCTGGACTTGTTGGAATGAATGAGATGAAGTTTTGTTCCTTCTCTGCAAGTTGACTCCAAAACACAGTGACGTGACTTCCAGGTTATGACTTCTAGATGTAGAGATGACCAGCTTCTAGGATTTTAAAAACTCTTTGCAGCACACCACTACAGATTGTAGAAGGTTCTTTCAATAGATCTTTGTGAGGCTCTATGTTCTTTTGAATGAGTGCTTGATTGTTCTATGCTTCTTTCTAGTATGTTCAGGTGCTCTTTTTGTGTCTCTTATGTATATTCAATATCTCCATGCCACTTCTCTTGTTTTTGTATGCATATATCGGTCTCTTAGCTCTGAATGTCTTTCTCATATATATATATATATATGTTCTCTCTTCCAGTTCAACCTTTTTTATTTGGTTCAGCAGGGGCTGACATGAAAGATGTTTCACCCACATGTGCTCTTCCTTGTTCATCATACTGTTTCCTGATGTTCCTGAAAATAACATTAAATAATGTCAGGTGAATTAATTTTTTCATACATGACCATTATAATAGTATTAATAAAACTGGTAAAGGAAAGAATATAATATCATTAGACTAGTACCAGATGCATGTCAGACGGTAGACTTCAACTGTGGTCTTTCCATCTGTGGAATTCATCAGTAGGCTCTTTAACTGTAGGCTTGTAACGGTGGACTTTGTGCTTAGTGAATGTCTTGTAACGGTAGATGTTTACTCTATGTAACAGTAGATACATAGTAGTGAACTCCATCGGTAGGCTCAATAGTAGACCTTTAACATTAAGATTTTAATCGGTAGTTCCGTAACATCAGACTACTTCGACAGTAACCTTTCCAACTACAGACTTGAATAGTGAAGTTCTCAATAGAAGATTGGAGAAAGAGTCTGACAGTGAACTTATAACAGAAGCCTTGTCACAGTAATGACCTTGTGACAATAACTCTTTGACTGTGAGCTTTGATAAGCAGATCATCGGTAGACTTGTGATAGTAACCTTGTATCGGTAGCTTCCAACAGTTACTATAAATCTTCAATGGTGATCTTCTGGAATCTTTGACTTAGAGTGAAAGTGAGCTATAACAGTGACTATGAGCAGAAATCTCTTACAAATAGCCTTCAATAGTGAAATTATATTTAGATATGTATAAACTATAAGCTGATGCCGCAATGTCAGGAGACTTAGGAGTATACATTGATCATAATAATATAATTATAAATGTAGATTAAAAGGATTAGTAACTGACTTAATGTATCATGATTTGGGATTATCAAAACAAGTGATTCCAACAATCTCCCGCTTTTTGATAATCACAAATTATGTCAGTATATATTAAGGATAAGTATGAGAGATTAAATAAGAGTGTAAAACTAGAAAATATTAGTACATGATATCAGAGAGAAAGAAAGATAAGATTCAACATAGTATCATAGTAGCATAGTAGCATATTTCTCCCCAAACATATGATTATTCTAGAATTAGCATAGTATTTCTCAAATTAGCAAAATATTTCTCAAATTAGCATATTAGTTCTCCGATTAGCACAATATTTCTCCCCCTTTGTGATTTGTAAAAAGAAAGACAAATAAGAGAACATAGAAAGCCTGTATTAATAAACAGTTCAGTACATGGCCAAAAAGAATCCATAGTCCCTATCAAAAGACAGAAACATACTCAATCCACATCAGCCTCAGGCAAGGGATATTTCTCTTTAGAGGAAGAAGAGGGAGGATGAGCTGGTGGATCAACAGGTTTAGGAATGGCTGTAAGAATGACTGGAGGGGCAGCAACAGAAGCTCATGTGGGTCAGTAATGGGTAGCTCTTGAAGGTATCAGTGGAGTAAGGATTCTGATAGCTTCATTAGGAGACATCGTAGAAGAACCAATGGGTTGAGATGCAGGTAAGGCAGGAGGGATGATGATAGGGGTGAAGTCCATATGAAGAAAGGGTAGAAGAAGATTTCTGAAATCCATAATAATGCTTCCTCCTCTTTCCATAGAAGATAAGAAATCATCTTTATTCTTCAGAAACTTATCCAAATATGGGGTCAATTCTCTCAGCTTGCTGACCTGCTCCTTAAATGCCTGAGTCACTGGAGGCAAATTCATATTCTCAATCAAGATCTTGAAGTGGTTGGTCATTTGATGCTTGGTATAGACCTTCTAAAAGTAAGAATCTACCTTATTTTTAATGGCCTATTGAGAAGCAGTAGCTTACCGCAGGTGGTCACGAACAAAACAACTGACTTCTATAGTGGTATCAAGTACTTGAGAATCTGAGGTGCCACTGGTATTGGCCTTAGCAAGCTCTTCCTGGATCACAGTTCTGATCTGGTCAATGTTCACAGAGGAGCTAGATGCGGGAAGGGGTTTTACCTAGAAGGCTACTGTCTCTTTGAAAGACTGAGTCAAGTTACGAATCACCTTCTGAACAAGTGCATCCTGACTATTCAAATGTTCTTTGACTGATTTCTTAAAAGCCTCAAAAACTTCCACAAATTTCTTCACTACTTCTTTGATATAACAAATCTCAGTATTCACTTGGTTTTGAGAACTGCTCATGGAAGTCAATGAAGCAACTGATTGTCTCAGAGCAACCATAGCTCTTGTCCAGCTCTCAATTTGAGTATGGAATACTTTAACTTCATCCATAATTCCTATCACTAGACTAGACAAAAAACATCACAGAGATAGCTCCAAGTATTCCTCCACACTCCTCAGCTCTTCAACCAGGATTTTCTTCAAATCTGCTACTGATTCTCTCACTGTCTCTTTCATTTCAGCCTTTAAGGACACAAGGTCCTCCTTGGATGCCAAATTGTCAGCCACAATAGTTAGGATAATATAATACCTTTGGGGATGGTCTTCCTCAGCAAGAATCTCTATAATTGAGTCCAAGTACCATGTATCCTGGATCTGATGACCAACCTTCAATGTCATACAGTACAGAAACTGAACCAAGATGCTCCCCCTCACTTAGAGCTCTCTCCTGAGGAAGCTCTTCTATCTGTTCTACTCTAGGTAACTCCACAACCTCCTCTGCAATTCCAGCAGATTCAACAACCACTTGCTCTGTAGGGTGAGTCTTATCCATCTCCGAGTCATTAATGACTTCCATATCAATGGTAGTAGATTCCACTTATGCTTCCTGATCAGAAACTATATTGTCTGTATTATCTATCAGATGGCTCAAACTAAGCTCTTCTTCTTCATTGTTCTCATCATCAGCTTCAGCAACATCCTTTTTTCCTTCATCCCTATCACAAGATTCATCTACCTCATCCTCTTCAGAGGTATCCTTTACAATATTCTGATATGATTCTTCTTCTTCCTCAGTGGTGTCAGTGTCACTGTCCTTTAGTATAATCTCTCTTCTTGGCAGTTCTTTTGGAGGGCTAGCTACTCCGAAATATACTGTCCTTATAAGACTGTGAGGCAAGTCAAGATCACTCCCATCATCAATGGGGGTGTTCTCTCTTTCAGGTTCCACAACTCCTTCAACCTCCTCCTCATCTGAATAAACCGGTTCTGGCTCATTAGGCTTTAGGCCTGGATCTCTCTTGTATTTTGTCCTAGATGGACGAGTAGTAGGGTCAAACTTTTCATACACATTTCCTTCATCATTCTCCCACACCTTCTTCGAGGGATTCCAGCTAATTTTCATGAACTTGCAAATCACCTTGGAGATACATACACTGTTCTTGGCCACTATCATTTCTTCTTGATGTCCAGCCACACCCTTTACCTTTATCATAACTGAAATAAGCTTGGCATGGAATAAGTCATTAGACTTTGAACTTGACTTAGAAATATCCTCCAATTGTGCCATTAGTAACCTATATAGGTTAATCTTCTTTCCATGCTTCAGTAAGTACATCTGGAATATGTCCTGGTACTTCAGTACTGCGAAATATCCTCTCCTTGGACTAATTACATGCTGAATAAACTTGAATAAAATCATGTCTTCTCCATTCATCTCAACTGCAATGATCCTTCTTGATTTTCTATCTCCTATTAGTTCTTCCAAAGCTTTTTCATATTCAAAAACAGCACTGTCTGGAGGAGCCACTCTAGAGTAGTAAGAATACACTCCTTCATGTGGGACTCTCAAACAAGCAGCCCACTCAGCAGATGTGAAATAGACTTCATTTCCATTGACTTTGGATATTAACTTATTCACATCATCTTCCACTTCGAACTTCAGATATTCATATAACTCTTTCACATGCTTCAGGTAGTACGGTCCATTTTTGTTGGCAAAACATTCATTCCATCCTTGAGCATCTAGTGCTTTCAGCACTAATGACTTGCTCATCAGCATCCATTCTTCTCTTAAGTCCTTCTCAGCAAATATTTGTCTCTTGGTCAGATGCGGGTTGATAGGTCCCGTTGGAGTATTACTGGTGCCACTGGATTCGGTTCGAGTCCTCTTTGGCCTTAGATCATCCTCATTGACAGTCGGGGGTTGTTTTTTTTCTGGCCATAGAAATTGAGAAAGGTTCGAGAGCTCAGGTGAAGGGTTAGGGTTTAGGAATATTGAGAGAAAGGTTTGAGATTAAGAGAGGAAGGTGGATTGAGATATGTTCGTTGCCTTTGGTTTTATCATTTATGGATTAAAACAAAATAAAATAGAAATAATAAAAGGAATAAAAATGATTAGAATTCCTGCAAAAATAAAAACAAACAGCGAGGTATCCAACAATGAGATGTATTAATGATGTACACCAGTGAGGTGCAATAGTGAGGTATAACAGTGAGGGCCAACTGTCTGGTCTAACTGTGAGGTCCAACTATGAGGTTCGACTGTGAAGTCTAACTGTGAGGTTCAAATATGAGGTGATTAATCATACCTAACTCAAGTTTGATGTAATTTAACCTCTCAGAATTCAAAGGATTTGTGAATACATCAGCAAATTGATGTTCAGTGCCAATGAATTCAAGAGTGATATCACCCTTTTGATAATGATCCCTCAAAAAGTGATGTCTCACATCAATATGCTTTGTCCTATCATGAGATAATGGATTTTCAGAAATGTTAATAGCACTTGTATTGTCATACTTTATAGAGACATGTTTGAACTGATATCCATAGTCCATTAAAGTGTGTTTCATGCACAGAATTTGAACACAACAACTACCAGCAGCTATGTACTCAGCTTCGGATGTAGACAATGCAACAAAATTCTGCTTCTTACTACACCAAGATACTAGTGACTTTCCTAAAATGTGACATGCCCCACATGTGATTTTTCTATCTAACTTCCAAACAAAAAAATCAGCATCAGAATAACTCAACAAATCAAACAATTGTCCTTTTGGATAAAATAATCCTAAGTTAGGAGTATATTTGAGATATTTAAAAATTATTTTTACAGCAGTTAAATGAGATTCTTTTGGATTGGATTGAAAGCAAGCACACATGAAAACACTAAACATGATGTCAGGTCTACTAGCTGTAAGATAGAGTAGAATTCCTATCATACCTCTGTAGTTGGTTTGATCCACTGGTTCTCCAGCTTCATCCGCATCCAACTTACAAGGGGTAATCATAGGAGTGTCACTACCTTTACTACCATCCAAAGAAAAACGTTTTAAAAGATCATTAATATATTTAATTTGATTTAAAAAAATGCCATTTTTATTTTGAAAGATCTGAAATCCATGGAAAAATTTGGGTTCTCCCATTAAACTCAGTTCAAACTTATTTTGCATCATTTTTGAAAAATCAACACATAATGAATTTTTAGAAGATCCAAAAATAATATCATCTACATAAATTTGTACTATCAAAAAATCTTTAGAAATCCATTTAATGAAAAGAGTAGGATCAGCTATCCCTTTGGTAAAACCTTTTGAAATAAGAAAAGTGCTGATCCTATCATACAATGCTCTTGGAGCTTGTTTGAAGACATATAAAGCTTTAGAGAGTTTAAAAACATGATTGAAAAAATGGGGATTTGTAAAATCAGGAGGTTGTTCAACAAATACATCCTCAACTATATACCCATTTATAAAATCACTTTTGACATCCATGTGATAATGTTTGAAATTTAGATGACCTGGATAGGCAAGTAGTATCCTAATAGCTTCTAATATAGCTACAGGTGAAAAGGTCTCCTCATAGTCTATTCCTTCCTCTTGATTATATCCATGTGCAACTAACCTAGCCTTATTTCTAACTATATTCCCAGACTCATCTACTTTATTCCTAAACACCCATTTAGTGCCTATGGTCAAGGTGTCCTTGGGTCTTTCCACTAATTCCCAAACTTTGTTACTTTCGAACTGATTTAGTTCTTCTTGCATAGCCATTACCCAAAATTCATCATTGATAGCATCATTAATATTTTTGGGTTCAAGCTGTGAAAGAAAAGCTTGATGTTCAACCTAGTTTCTTAGAGAAGCTCTAGTTTGTGTTCCTCTATTCAAATCACCTACAACAGCATCTAGAGGACGATTCTTAAGAGTCCTAGTACATCTAGGAAGGGTTGAACTAGATTCTTCATAGTTGTCTCTTGGTTCAGAATTGGTCGGAGTAGATTCTGGAAAATTTCCATAACTGGATACTTTTATAGGGGATTCACTATTTTTATCATTAAAGTTCAAATTTGACAAATATTCCTCATGATTTTCAAGAGAGTTTTTAGGATCATGTGGATTAGTCTCATCAAACATGATGTGAACATATTCTTCCGCACATTTGGTTTTCTTATTGAACACTCTATAGGATATACTTTAAATAGAATAACCAAGAAAAATTCCTTCATCACTTTTGGGAGAAAATTTGTCAAGATTATCTTTAGTATTAAAAATAAAGACTTTGCAACCAAAGACTCTAAAATAATTAACCTTAGGCCTCCTATTATTCCAGAGTTCATAAGGGGTTCTTTTTAGAATAGGCCTAATTAAAACTCTATTGATAACATAAAAAACTGTATTTATAACTTCAGCCCAAAAGTAAATAGGCAGGTCATATTCATTAAGCATGGTTCTTGCGATTTCGTGAAGGGTACTATTTCTTCTTTCTACTACACCATTCTGCTGAGGTGTCCTAGGAGAAGAAAAGTTATGAATATAGACATTGTGTGAGCAATAGGATTAAAATTCATGATTCTCAAACTCACGACCATGATCACTTCTTAGGGTTTTAATCTTAAATCCACTAAGGTTTTCTACAGACTTGGAATATTTGAAAAAGTAGGAACATGCTTCAATTTTGTGAGCTAGAAAGTATACCCAAGTATACCTAGAAAATTCATCTACAAGAACATAAACATAGTGATTCCCATTTAAACTTGAAACTCTTTATGGTCCAAAAAAATCCATGTGAACCAAATCAAGTGGTTGAGAAGTTGAAACTTATTTCTTTGGTTTGAAAGAAACTTTGTGTTGTTTTCCCTTTTGACAGGGATTACACACTTTATCATTTGGGAATTCCAATTTAGGTAGGTCTCTAACTAAGAATTTTTTAGATAGCTTCCTATGTAAGTGCACATTACAATGTCCTAATATTCTATGCCACAACCAAGACTCTTTATGAAAGGCATTTAAGCAGAAAACATTTTGTTTAGCAAAGGAATTTAAATCAACAACATATACATTCTCATTTCTATATGTAGTGAAAAATAAATCATTTTTTGAATTAAAAACATTGCATGAATAATTCTCAAATATAACATTAAGTCCATAATCACATAACTGAGATATTATAAGTAAATTATATTTTAATCCATCAACAAAAAGTACTTTAGAAATTAATATTGTATCAGGGTTACCAATCTAGCCTAAGCCGATGATTTTTCCTTTTGTATTGTCACCAAAGGTGACATGCCCACCATCAACTTTAATTAGACTCATGTACCAGGAATAGTCTCCTATAATATGTCTTGAAAATCCACTGTTCAAGTACCATAGGGTCTTACATGAACTCTTTAAGCAACTTCCCTGCAAAACAGATTAAACATGGAATAATTTTGGTACCCAGATCTTCTTGGGTCTAGAAAGGTTAGCCAATAAAACTTTGGGAACCCATATTTGCTTTATAGGTTTTCTAAAATCAAAAACCATATTTTGATACATAAATACTTTGTTTGGTCATTTTGAAAATTGTTTCTCAAGAGATGATCCAGAATTAACAGTGAACTATCCAGATTTTGGAACAAATTTGGTTTTGCTAATTTTTCTCTGTCCAAGCTGATATCCTAGACCAGTTGTATATTTTGGAGCAATATGTTTTCCTAGAAACTGTTTCAAGGTATCCCTACCAGCAGTGAACTTATCAATATCCTTTGTTAATTGTTCATTATATAATTTGAGTTGAGTGTTCTATTTCAACAGTTGAGCATTCTTTTCTTTTTCTACACTTAGATCTATTTTAATATTACTAGTCAAGGAATGCTGTTTCTTTAAAGATTTATATTTATCTTTCAGTTCATTGCAGGTATCTTCCAGTATATTTCAATATTCAAACAGTTCATCCTTAGAAATATTTTCATCATTATCTGAATCACTATTATTTCTAGAATAATAATCATTTAGAATAGGGGAAACAGGTACCTCAGATATGTTAGTCATGAAGCACATGTTGGCATGATTCTTTTCAGAATTAGTGGCTTCTGATTCAATTGTGAAGTCTTCTGAAGCACTCTAGGTTTCTTTCATGACTTTCTTATAATTATTGTCCTTATAATAATATTTATTTTTAAATTTTAACTTCGGACAGTCATCCTTGATGTGTCCTTTCCTCTTGCATTCATAGCAGACTATATCATCTTCTTTGTTAGATTTCTTCCAATCCTTCTTCCACTTACCTTGTTGATCATACTTACCCTTGTAGTTTCATTTTCTGAAAAACTTCTTCTTCCTATAGAACTTCATAAATCTCCTGGCTATTTGATCCATTTCTTCATCACTGTCTGAATCTGAATTTTCACTAGCTGATCTTTCAACAGGTACATGTATTTTCTCATTGTCTTTGATCTTTGAAGCAGTAGACTTGAATGCCACAAATTTTATTTTGGGTTCATCTTATTCTTCTTTTTTCACCTTCTGTTCCTCTTCATACATAATTAGTTTACCAATCAACTCCTTAACAGGTAGCTTGCTGATGTCACATGACTCTCGGATAGACAAAGAAGTGCCTCTCCATCTGTCAGGAAAACATCTCAATATTCTCATGATCTGGTCCTTTTCTGGAACAACATTTCCCAGTGAACTCATGGTGTTGAAAATATCATTAAACCTAAGATACATATCAGAAATAGGTTCATCAGGTCTCATATTAAAATTTTCATATTTAATAGTATATGTATTTAATATCATTTCCTTGACATTGGTTGTTCCTTCATGAGAAACATCCAAGGTGTCCCAGATTTCGTGAGCTGTTTTACATGCAGAAATTTGGTTAAATTCCTCATATCCTAAAGAGCAGTAAAGGGAATTCATATCTTTAAAATTATTTTTGTAGTCAGATTTTGTAGCATCATCCCAGGTAGATCTAGCAATTTTGGGGATCTCATATTCTGACTCTATAGCAGACCAAATATCAAAACCAATACTTTCCAAATGAATTTTCATTTTGATTTTCCATTGAGCATAATTCACACCATTAAAGAATGGTGGACTGTTAGTAGCAGCACCTTCTGGTCGATTGTACATAACTAGATTTTAGAAATTATATTAAAGAGAGAAAATTTAGAACTAACAGAAATTTAAGATCTTTAAGATAAAACTAAAATCACAGTTGAAAAACAGAGGGTTTCAAAACCCCTGATACCAAATGTTGGTCGGAGTGGATACTCAAGAGAGGGGTGAATTGAGTTCCAAATTAAAATTTGTGGTAAAAAATTTTAGGCTTAAAGTCCCCCAAATTAAAACGGCCCAGTTAATTAAGGAAGTAAAGATATAAGTGACCTATTGTTCAACAGGTTTCTCATAGGTTGATTACTCCTCAGTAGAGTCAGTATGAGAACTAATTCCACTTTTGAAACAAGTTTACTAAACAACTCAAATATACACACTAACTAGAACTAACTACGAGAGTGAATGTAAAAATAGATTTATGTTTTTGCTAATATAAGAACAACGGATAAATGTAAAACAGAGTAATGAAAGGGGAATACAACAACTTAAACAAGAGGTTCAGTCTTAAGACAAGACCTAGTCCTCTCCACTTGGTTATCACCTGCCACCAAGCAATTATATATTAAAAGTGATACACAACCTGTATCGGGATTTACAATACTTTTCACAAACTTTCCAAGTTTTGAAACCTCTACCACAGTTCTACGTGGGCAAATAAACTTCTAAGCCACACAAGGCTTCTTGCATAGTTATACATGGGAAACAAAAATAAAGAGACTTTAGAATGGGGATTTTCAGTGTCCCTCGGTTCAAGTAAAAAAGTCAGTGTGTGTAACACATAAAAACTGCTCAAAAATGTAAATTATTTAAACACAGTAGAGGTAAAGATAGTAGGGATGAGTTTAGATTACTCTGATGTGTTGGAAGATTAGCTCTGAACTCGTTGGAATGAATGAGATAAAGTTTTGATCCTTCTCTGCAAGTGGACTCCAAAACAGAGTGTCGCAACTTCCAGGTTATGACTTCTATATGTAGAGATGATCAGCTTCTAGGATTTTAAAATCTCTATACAGCACATCACTATAGATTGTAGAAGGTTCTTTAATAGATCTTAGTGATTCTATATGTTCTTCTGAACGAGTGCTAGAGTGTTCTCTGCTTCTTTCTAGTATGTTTGAGTGCTCTTTTTGTGTCTCTTCTGTATATTCAATATCTCCACGCAACTTCTATTGTTTTTGTATGCATATATTGGTCGGTTATCTATGAATTTAATTCTTATATATATATATATGTTCTCTTTTCCAGTTCATCCTTTTTGATTTGGTTCAGCAGGGGCCGACAGGAAAGATGTTACACCCACGTGTGGTCTTCGTTGTACATCGTACTATTTCCTGATGTGCCTACAAATAACATTAAATAATTTCAGGTGAATTAATTTTTCTAAACATGACCATTATAATAGTATTAATAAAATTGTTAAAGGAAAGAATAGAATATCCTTAGACTGGTAGCAGATGCATGTCACACGGTAGACTTCAACTGTGGTCTTTCCATCTGTGGACTTCATCAGTAGGCTCTTTGACTGTAGGCTTGTAACGGTGGACTTTGTGCTTAGTGAATGTCTTATAACTGTAGAGGTTTACTCTATGTAACAGTAGCTTCTTATCAGTGAACTCCATCGGTAGGCTCAATAGTAGACCTTTAACAGTAAGCTTTTAATCGGTAGTTCTGTAACATCAGACTACTTCAACAATAACCTTTACAACTGCAGACTTGGACAGTGAAGTTCTCAACATAAGACTGGAGAAAGAGTCTGATAGTGAACTTCTAACAGAAGCCTTGTCACAGTAATGACCTTGTGACAGTAACTCTTTGACTGTGAGCTTTGATAAGCCGATCATCGGTAGACTTGTGACAATAACCTTGTATCGGTAGCTTCCAACAGTGACTATAAATCTTCAATGGTGATCTTCTAGCATCAATGACTTAGAGTGACAGTGAGCTATAATGGTGACTATGAGCAGAAAGCTATTACCGGTAGCCTTCAACAGTGAACTTATATTAAGATAAGTATAAACTGTAAGCTAATGCCGTAATTTCATGAGACTTAGGAGTATTCATTGATCAGAATAACATAATTATAAATGTAGATTAAGAGGATTAGTGGCTGACTTAATCTATCATGATTTGGGATTATCAAAACAGGTGAGTCCAATAGTATAATATCTATAATCATTATTTTTTAAATTGGTTATTTTTTTTAAAAATATATAAATTGAAATATTTAACAGTAATTAATAATAGTGGCGTATAATCACAATTTTTTTAAAAAAAATTAAAAGCTAAAAAATGGTACTTTTATTTTTATTTATTATTCTTAATATTTATACTATATATTTTTAATGTAAATATTGAAATTTAATTTGGCTATAATTGTGTGATACATTTGAGTTTTATTCCAATTTAAAAAATGATAGGTTTATTTCAAATTGAATTATATTACTTATTAATTTATAAACATTTAGAATATCGTATAATAATTAAGAAACAAATGGATTATGTTAAAATATTATAAATATAAGACATTATCATTTAAATGATCAAAACTCAAAATCCATTTGATTGTATTTGGATTTAAAAAAGTTAAAGTACTTTTGTAAAATAATATTTTAGGAGCTCCTTTTAAAATAAGAATTTAGGGTATAGAGAAATTTTATTTCATATTAATATATTTATATATATAAGGATATGGAAAAATTTAATATATATAATATATTGAAAAAATATTCTATAAAAAAAATTCATTTTCATAGTCCAAATATCAATTTGAATTGGTCATAGATTGTGTAATACATTCATATTATTTTAAAATAGGAGTTCGAGTTCATATGTTTTTTAATTCCTATAAATTATCTTTAACTAAAATTGTATAAAACAACATCTAATACTATTGAATGAAATATGAAAGATAAGAACCACAAAATATCATATTAAAACTATCCATTCAGTATAAGCTAATTTCTATGTATTGATATGTGTAATAATAATTTTGTAACACTAACGCAAGAATTACACAACAATGGAGAAGTAAAAAAGAATAGTTTTTTAAGCATATGAATGAGAATTAATATATAGATCACAAATTTAATAGATAAGTATGATGATTAATTAATTTGTTTGATTTATATTAATGAATTTTATAGATATATAACATCATAATTATAAAAATTCCAACCCAATGCTTGTACAATGTAGAAGATAATGAAAATCATATCATAATAAGTTATAATAATAATAAGGAAAATAAATAATGTTAAAAATGTTTTAAAATAATAATAATTCTGGATGATTTTTTTAGATTAATAATTTCTTTATAAAATTTAATGATGTGATATTTATCCAAAAGTTTATGTAATATCGATGCAACTGTTGTTCTTATTTGAGAAAGTATAAAAAAGGATTCTAACTTATATAAAATGATATATTTTAGATAAATTGGGTTATTTCAACATGGTTATGTTTAAATATGATAGGTATGATATTGTTTAAATACAAAAATGTGAATTTATTAATTTTATAGAAATATTTTGATGAAAAATCCATAAAAATGTAATGATATTTTATATTTAAAATGGTTTATAAGTCATTAAAAATTAATAAAGTGTTATAATAAGTCCAATATGTATGGAATATTCTTTTCTATATCTTTTATTATCCACATTTTATTAACTTTTCAATTTATGATTACCTATGAGGAATGAATAATTTAAAAAGTGTAATAAAATCCTATCTATAAAAAGTACCTCATTCCACATATTCTAAAAAAACAACCAAATTGAAATTTTCCAGCTATAAAATTTTAAAATTCCATAACATATATATTTTAAAATGTTCCATAGCCTTTTTTATAACAAGGATTCCCAATGTTTTCATTATAGTGGAAATCATTAATGTGGGGCTTGAGAAATAAACTAATATAATGTATAATATAATGTGATTCTCATCGCAATTTCCTTCCTCAAAGATATGATACATAATATTCTTCTATTTTATATAGTTTACATGATATCACAATAACATAATTTATCATTATTTTCATTTAATTATTATTAATTACAACACCACTTCATATTCTATTTTTAGTTGTCTTGACTCTCACATTACAATGCTTGTGAATGTATTATTTGACCAATTTCCTTTCATTGAGTTATAATAAGTATTCATTGATTATATTGTTATATATTCAGTTATATTCTTCCTTTTTAATAATTATTATTTTATTTCATCCCATTTTATATGCAATTGTAGTTTATTATTAACATCTAAATTTTAGTAGATTATTACTTTAATTATTGTGATTTTTTCATGGGTAAATTTCTATTTCATTTCCCTATAATATATATAATGTTTTCATTATAAGTTTGGTACAATAAATTTTTCTTTTTTATATCCTTTATTGATCTAATCAATCCATATTCTTTCGATATATTTTTGGTAATTTTTTCTTTTCTTCAAGGTGAAACCATATTATAATCTTACATTAAGTAATCCATCAATGTAAAATTTGTTTATCTTGTATATTGAATGATTCATATTCCATTTAATATGGATTATCTGAATAATTATATAAACCTAATTATATAACATGTAATCCTTTTATTCAAATTCTAGAGTTATTATCCACTACATTTTCCTCTCAATAATGAATTAGTTAACTAATTTCATTTGATTCAATAGTGTTAACAATTATTCTTTTGTTTTTAAATGAAATTAATGATTCTAAATGTTTCACTAAACGTACTATTATTGGACCTTAAATATGATGTTTTGTGAGAAAAATTATATATCATCAAAATTAATTAGAAAATGACATTTTATCTATAAATTGTTATGACTTATTTTGAGTTATTATGAGTTTTTACTGTTGATTTCAAGATGAATATACAAGAAACATTCTTATTGATTCTATTATTGAAATTTAGTTTTCTTTAAGATCCTTTTAAATTCAGTTTATATGACTGTGTTTTATCATTAAAATTATTTCATGATTGAATATAATGTTATGATATTATATGGGCTCATTTTGTCTTCTAATTAACTAAATTAAAATTATTAACTATTCTATGTTTTATTACCTTTTGAATTTTATTCTCTTTATTTACCAATTATTTAGTTTTATATGTTAAACCCCTAATTTAAAATGGTTCAACAGTGTTTAATGATGGGTTAATATTATAATGAATTCAAAATTCATGTTATCATGATTTTTTATGAATAAATAATATTGAAAAATATGTGTTAGAAATGGACTGTCATTAGGTTTTAAAAAATGTGGGGGTATTATTATTTATCAATAAGACATATATTGAAGAATTATAAAAATGTTAAAACCATAAAAATAATCAGAATTTGAGTGTTTTAAAATTTAAAAAATTGTAATTATTGAATTATTTGGTTTAGGACTTCATAGTTGATAGTAGAGAAAGGATTAAATATATTTACATGTAAGGATTTTGTTTTATAAGGGTAAATTATTAGTATTAAATAAAAAAATTGGTTAATACATTTATTGGAAGTCATAAATTAAATAGTGAATATAAAATTTGGGTTTAGTCTATGATTTTATGTCCTAGTAATTATAGATATTTGGGGAAAGGGTTAATGGAATTTTGGGATATAAGTCAAATCCTTTTATAATCATATAAGATGAAATTTTATTTTGTTTCAAAGTGATTAATGTTATTTAACCACAAAGTTCAGAGATCTTTTGGAACATATGTGATCACTATTTTAATGATTTTTCACTTGATAGTTCATTAAGGAAGATATTCATAATTGTTATGGTTTGGTATTTTTTATGGATTAGGTTATATATAAAAAGAGGATAAATGTTAATAAAACCAATGTTGGACAAAAATTGTGTTCTATTCAACAAAATGTGATATATCATGTATCAGTGGTGTCTTAATTTTAATTGATATTTTCATAGGATATGATATTTTATGATTAATTTTTTATGTGATGAATTAAGTTTATTTTATCATTTTACTCAAACTAATTTTTTTGTAAAAGGACATAATAAAAGAGGAATACCTATTCATAAAACCCATCAAACAATAATTAACACTCTCTTTTAGTGGATACCTTGATCTATAAATGGTTGTTAATTATTAAAACATGATAGGGAAAAAATGTTTCTTATGCTTCAAAAAAAAAGAACTCATATCATTTTTCATCATTTTTTTGTTAATTGAAGTAGTTGTGGAAACTAATAAAAATAGAAAACAAAAGGATTAAATAGACCCTATAAAATGGGATGTATTCAATTAATATACTTTCTCATACTCACTATCTTTGAATAGTAAAAGTGTAACATCCCATGTAATTATAGAATAAGTATTTTTCAAACATTTTAATATTTATTAATTAGATATTAATTTTACTTTAAAAGGGATGTTATGTCTGATAATGTACTCGACATGAAAAAATGGGTTTCTCTGAAATCTTATGTTTCACCCAAGACCGAGTTATATCAAAAACTAATATATTATTAATATTGTTATTTTAAATCGTAGACATCGCCTAGACATTGTATTAGAGGGAATGAAAAAAACTAACTATACTATGTTCACCAATGTTTATTAAATATTTTCTACTTTCTTCTAATAAATCCTCGATGCTTAAAATGAGAATAAATCCAATTTTAAGCATATAATACTCTCATATTTATAAGAAGGTTGTTTAAACACCTTTTAATGGATAACCCTTTGTAAATCTAGTTTTTTTCACTTTTATATGTTCTATTTGAAACAATAAACTTATTAATTGGAATTATGACATAAAACATTACTTTGGTTGAATTTTTGGAATTTTTAGGATTATATTCATATTCTAATGAATAGTGAAAAATACTCTATTGTAATTCAAAACTACTTTTTCATCAAATTTATTTATATAGATAGATTTTTTAATTAATTTTAATGTATAATTATGTAAAGGTTTTATAATTTAATCTAATGTAGTTTTTTAGATTAATTTTCATGTTGAAATCTAATATAAAATCTATGTAAACTATTGAACATTTTTCTTAAAAAACCCGTTTTCTTTTTTCCGATGATTGGATTAATATTAAATTTGATTTTTATACTTTTTAGATTTAAATTTTCAAAAAATAACATACATGGATTTAATCATTATGAAAATTTTTGTCCAGTAGGATCAACATATTTTTTGGGGTATAGTTAATTAATTATTTTATTTAGCACAGTTAAAGGTAAATAGGGTATTTAAAAGTAAGAATAATATTATAATAATAAAGAACTACCCTAAAACTTTTCATAATATTATTGGATGATTTATTTTCGACCGATACAATCCTTTGGTAGAAATTCTAGTCTTTTAATGCCATTTGGGTGCGATTAGGACATTTATAACATTTAGTTAAGTATAGACAAATATGTCATAATATTTTCTCTTATTACTAAAACAATTTCAATATGGGGCTATAAAAGTGATATCATAGACTATATAAAGTACCTATAAATATAAAAAGATTAATTATATCATGGTAATTTATTTATTATTTTGAGTAATTGAATAATTAAATTTAATTATGAAACAATGATGTTGCAGTAATAGATATATTAAATAATAAATCAAATAAATGATATTAATACTATTAAAATAAATATAATTTTAAATATATGATTCCACCCACTAATTTTATAGATTAATATGACATGTTATTATTTAGTTAATATAGTTTTTTTCAAAGGAATCAAGTTGCTATGATTTTTAAAAAGATTAATGTAAAGAGTAGTTTCAAAATTGACATAATTCATTACTTAAATTATAAAAATACATAATTAAATGATATAATTTTTTTAAAAAACAAATAATGGACAAAATATTTTATATAAATCTAAAAATTTCATGAATTACTCATTCACATGTCGTTTTTTCAGGATTTGATAATTATTTTAACAATCAAAGGTTAAATTACGTGATAAAATAATAAACGTTAAAAGAGGTTAAAACAAAAAGATATGGATAAAAATATCCATAACATGTCTAATTACTATTGGATGATTATATTTAGACCCCTAATAAACATATATTTAAAATAAATAAATTTTAAACCATTTTTAATTGTAATTTATTTTTTATTAATTTAATACTTTTAATAATTCCAAGTGTGCCCATTCCATCTCCCATAAAAAGACACCCATTACTATATATTACTAAAAAATACCAAACCATTTGTTTTAGAAACTATATTACCAAAACCCTTCTTAGAATCCACCCCCACATTCTTTAGGCCTTAGTTTACACAGAACACCCTCCTTATAGGTGTAAAGGTATTTTTTAGAGGTGATCAACCAAATAGAAGGCATCGTTTTCTTTAATTATTCTAATTATATTTATTCTTCCACATCCTTAAAATATTATTATTCATAGACGAAATAATAACTATAGTATAATTAATATAATTTGGTTTTATTATTATAATATCATCACCTAAATGAATCTCTACATCCATTAAATGGGAAATGAATTAATTGTTCGTGTATAAGTGTGAACTATCACCTCCACGAACAGATCTAATTCATTTTACATGAAAATCTCTCATGACTAGTTATAATCATGGAATTAATGTTCATATGTGATATTAATTACATATTTAAATGATTAATATTATATTCATTATTTTATTTTCATTTTTTAAATATAAAATAATACTTAACTTCTTACCATACTGATCAATGAAAAAGGAAAACGTTAATCATGCATACGTACGACTTACCATCTCTATAAATATAACTTCATTCATTTTTTATAACCAAACATCATAGATTGATATGAAGGTATAATTTATATATAAAAATTATAATAATGTCATGAATATTACTATGGATATGATGTAATTATTACCAAATGGACTAGTGACATCAAATCGTGTTCATTTTCAACTGAAGTACCGAATGACGATAAAAAATATGATATGAAATTAAATAATTAGGCAATTTTTATAACATGGTAATAAGTGATATAAAAGAAATAATAAAATTGAAAAATTTCTATATAAAGTTTAAATTTACCTTTGTTTTTTTATTTAGGAATATAATTATTTTATGTGATGAGTCGGACTCACGGTATGAGACTTAGTCTCAATCTCCTTTCATTGAGGCATACTTTGATGTTATAAACCACCTTAATTTATATGGTCTATAACAAAACCCTTTGAATTTTAACTCATTTAAGTGTTTTACAATGGAATAATTTTTTATGAATCATATTAATTTCATTAAAAAATTATAGGCGCAATGTTTTAAATTTATGTAGTGATAAGGACATCACCGCTGCCATGACCATTATTTAATATTCAGCTTCTTCTACAAGCCTCAATGTTTTTAAATGGAAAATAAATACCTTATTCCCTTTTTTGGTATTTTTTTTGAAAATAGATATGAATGTGTATTAAATATTTCAATATATTTACATTATTTATTGTGATTGAAAATGAAATTTTATGAGTGAAATGTTGATAATTACAATCTTTTATGTGTTATGATTATATAATTGTGTTTGGACATTCTAAAGGTGGTTATGTGATAAACCAAAGACTCGTGGTTATGTGATAAACCAAAGATAGGTGGTTTTGTGATAAATCATGGATGGATGGTTATGTTATAACCTTCAATGCATTGGGTATGGAAGTCAGCTGTATGACTATTCCTTTTGTAAGAGCAATATGTGTAAAATTCAACCATATGGTTATTCCATTTAAGAATGATTATGCCCCAAGATACCTTTATATGTTATAAGTTCCTTTATATGAATTTTAAGGAAATATTTTAATTACAAAAAAATTTAAGCAATGAGATTATATTCAGTGACGTGTAATTACTACATCCTAAAGGTAAAATGTATTACATTTTGATAAAGTATTCATGGTTTACTTGTTTTTGAAAGAGTAATAGTTTTACTTATTTTTGTATCCCTTATTGATCTTTTTATGCTCATCACTAGTTTTGAAATGTTTTTCATAGTATTTATAGAAAAAATGGAGTCAAGCATAAGATCACAGAAAAGTTATGAAGTTTAAACATGAAACAAAAATATATTTCCATTTATTTTTTTTGTTTTATGAAAAAATGGATTGGGTGTAGTAGTCTACATTGAAATATTTATGTTTTTATGTATGAGTTATGGCCTAATTAACTAAATCCCTAAACCTAAAAATATCCTCTATGTGAATGAAAGCCAAATTATGGACTTAACTCAAGATTAGGTAATCTTCAAGGCTAGGTCCTTATAGTTGGTATCAAATGTCAGTTTAGATAAATTTAGGAGTTAGAATATTGGTAAGTGAATATAAATATATGATTTATTACTTTATGTAAAATTGAAATGATATAGAATTTGAATATTACCATGTTTCTTCTTCTAAAACAGGTCTGTTCGGAATGGTTTTCCACATAAGAAACATGATAATTGTGCTTGGAAGGCATACAATGGAAAATAACCTTCCAAATTAGCATCTTAAGATGGTTGGAATCGAAACTGAACAGTTTTATGTAGTGATGGATCAATTGAATTAGAAAATAAATGATGGTGGTGATCAAGTATGAGATCAACCAGATCAACCATAGAGGAATGTATCGGTAGTGTAGCATTTGATGAGGCAACACCCCCATAATTTAGTTGATCATCTGACCCCATGCAAGCTGAAGTCTGGATTAAGTCACTATAAAATATTTTTTATGTAATGGAGTGTACAACCAATAAAAAGGTTAGTCTTACTATTTATCGTTTTGAAGGCGAAACTGATTAGTGGTGGTCAATGATTAAAAATTTCAGAGGAAGTGAAGAGATTGTCACCATGGAAAGGGAGGTAATTAAGAATAACTTCCTTGAGAAATATATTCCTAAATCTATTCCACATTGGATAGAAAATAAATTCTTGAAATTAAGACAAAAGGAGGAATATTATGTGGCTATATACGAAGAAAATTTCACTAGTTTCTCAAGGTACACAGAAATGTTTATCTGGGATATAGATAGTAAGAGAAATTGATTTTACTCTGGATTAAAGCTGAAATATCGAAGGGTTTTCGATGCTCATCAGTTCAAAATATATGAGAGACATGTATGATGTGATGATAAGGTAGAAATGGAGTTTTTTTGATGATCATGTATTTCACAAGAGAAAGAAAATTAAACGATCCTATTGGCAGGAAGGGGAAGGCATTGATCAAATAATTTTGGAGGTAAGAAAACTAAATTTCCATTTTATGAGAAGTGTTGTAAACATAATCTGAGAGAGTGTATCTAAAATTATAGTAAGTGATTTTGATGTGGTAGTAATGGTTATTTTTATCATAACTACAATGGTGATGATCATATATATAATTAAATGTTTATATTAAGATGTTTTAGTTGAAATGAGTTTGGGAAATATGCCAATGTGTGTCCAAAGGTAATTACCCAGGGTGGAAACTAGCAAGATCGAAAGAAAAATTGAGTTGGAAAATAAATTTCTAGTACTATGGTTTATGTGGGTCCATCAAAATAATTGGAAAAAAGTATGTTACAAGTTGTTTTCAAAATATTCCAATACTCTATTTCACTCTAGATCTTCACATTCATTCATTTTGGAGAGCTCTGCAAGTAAATTAAAAATATCATGTCATGGATGTATTGTAAAACATTTGGTAAAAACATTGGGTGTTAGTATTAAATAATCCCTGATTTATGATAATATTCCTATTATAATTAGTTGGATGATTTTATTGAAAAAATTGTTGAACTTACCATAGTGGAATTTGACATCATGGTAGGTATGGATTGGCCTTTAGGTTACCATGATAATATAGATTGAAAATCCATGAATGTTTTATTCAATGATTTTATATCTTTAATAACATACCAAGAAACTAAGAGATTGATTAAATACGACAATGAATTTTATCTATATCATGTTGACAAAAATAAAGAAACAGTTTTTTTCAGTGACATCCCAGTAGTGAATGAATTTACATATGTTTTTCCTGATGAATTACTTGGTATTATTCCTGATTAGGAGGTTAAATTTAATATTTATTTTTTTATTGATTTTAAGAATATTTCTAAACCCCCTTATATAATGTATTAAGTATAATTAGTTGAGTTGATATAACAGTTACAATAATTTTTTGATAAAGGATTCAATCAACCTAGCACATCACCGTGGGGTGCACTAATTTTAGTTTTGAAAAGAAATATGGTTCTATGAGACTTTTTATTGATTATAGATACTTCAATAACATCACTATTAAGAACAATTATTTGTTGCCTCATATCGATGACTTGTTTGATCAGCTCTAGGGAGCTAAGTATTTTTCCAATAAAGATTTGAGGTTCGAGTACCATCAGCTGATGGGGAAGGAGGAGGACATTCTAATAACAACATTCCAAATAAGATATTGGGATTATGAGTTTGTATTTATTCTCTTTGGGTTATATAATTTCTCTAATGTTTTTAGGAATCTCATGAATTGTGTGTTTTATCAGTTTTGGATCAGTTTATGGCTATGTTTATATATGATATTTTCATATATTCTAAAATTTAGGAGGAACATTAAAGTCACTTAAGGATTGTTTTTCAAACCATAAAACAATAGAAAATATATTTACATTATAGTATGAGTGAATTTTTGTTGAAGAAAATTTCATTCCTTTGTGACATTGTTTCTCAATATGGAATAACCATTGAACCTTCAAAAAATAATTTGTTGCAGACTGTCTAAGGAAAACCAATAACATAGAGATTATTAGTTTTATTATATTAGTGAGTTATTACTAAAGGTTTTCTGAAAAAAAAATTAATTGATTATCTATCCAACTAACTAAGTCAACACGTAAGGAATTTAACATCATCTAAAAAAAGAATGTAATGATTTTTTTAGGAACTGAAAAGAAGATTGGTAAATGCTCCAGTCATGGCCATTCCTTCTTGGAATGGTGAATTATTTTATCTAAGATGATGGTCTATTGAAAGGAAATTGCTATTCCCTAATGTTGGATGCTACGATAATTTCTCATACATCATGTTAGTTAAAACCTCATGAGTTAAATTATCATACACATTATTTGGAATTAGCTTTTGTTGTTTTTGCGTTAAAATTTTGGTTGCATCATTTTTTTTGTAGTAAATTGTTAAATTTATACTAATAACCAAAGTTTGAAGTATATATTCACTCAAAAAGAATTGAACATGAGACAGAGGATATGGCTGGAATTAATCAAGGATTATGATTTCAAGATTCATTAAAATCCACGAAAAGAAAATAATGTGGCCAATGCTCAGAGTTGAAAAAGTAATGCTACATTAACCATGAAATGTTTGCAATGAGGTCCTTTGTTTAATGATTTGATGAATTTTTTCTTGGATGTTTTTGGTGTATAAAATTCCTCTATTTTGTTTCAGGTGAAATCATCTCTATCCGATAGAATTAAGTAATAAAACAAGGAAATGATCACTACTAGAAATTGTCCCTATACCCATAGTTTTGTGAAAACCCAGGGGTATAGGTACCCTTATACCCATGTTTTTCCCAAAACCATGGGTATAGGTATTGAATGGGAACCTTTACCCATAGTTTTGGAAAACCATGGGTATATGATGTTTTTGAAGGCCTATACCCACAATTTTATAGAAACCATTGTTATAGGGTGGTTTTTTGAGACCAATACCCATGGTTCTTATAAAACCATGGGTATAGGGTTGTTTTTTTATGACCTATACCCACAGTTTTTCAAAACAGGGTGTATAGCATTCCATCCTTATGGTAGGAGAAAAAACATTTCATGGGGATTTTTTTTACGGGAACACTAATTACCATGGTCTTATACATATAACTATAGTTTATATAAATATATATAATTAGAAATATATTTATATACCAATATTAGAAATGGATAAGTTCTTAGGCTTGAGAAAAACAAAAGAGAGGTCAATGGATTGAATCCTACGACCATGTATTTTGTCAATAGTATACCCACTATTTTACAAAACATGTGTATAGGTTAATGACACTATAGAGTGGACCTATACCCATAGTTTCCAAGACTGTGGGTATAACTCAGGGCTATAATGATGCCTTAGTTACCCATTGTTCCTTAAAATATGGGTATAGAGAAAATTTATATTATTGAGTGAGATGAAAAAAAAGATAGAATTGCTTCAGAAGGGTAGTTTACCTAAATTTAACATTGATAAAGATTGTGTTTGAAGGTCTAGAAAGAGATTATGTGTGCCTTATGATGCACAGTTGAAGATATATTTTTTATTTGAAGCTCATAGTTCTATATTTTCAGTTCATCTAGGCAGCACGAATATGTACAGTGACCATTCAGAGTATTACTAGTAGGAAAAAATGAAAAGATATATTTCTGAATTTACCCTTAGATGTTTGATTTGTCAATAGGTTAATGCAGAGCATTCGTTACCAAAAGGGGTGATTTAGTTTTTTATAGTTCCATAGTGTAAAGGGGAAAATATATCCCTATATTTCATTGTGAGATTACCAAAGACTGCTTGAGGTAACAATGTGATCTGGGTTATTGTTGACCGATGGACTAAATCTTCTCATTTTCTTCCTATTCGAGATACTCTATCTCTAGATCAATTTTCATGATTGTGTATTAAATATATTAGTAGGTTACGTTGATTTCTCATCTCCATTGTATATGATCGGGATCCAAGATTCACTTATAACTTTTTGAGGTATTGAATTAAATTTCAGTACACCTTTTCAACCTCAATAAAATGGGAAGTTAGAACAAATAATTCTGACATTGGAGGATATGCGACATGCATGTTTAATAGATTAACAGGGAAAGTGGGATCAATATATTTCTTTAGATGAGTTTCCATATAATAATAATTTTCTTTCTAGTATAAATATATAACCATTTGAGAAATTATATTGAATGTGGTGTGGAACTCCAGATTTTTGGGATGAAGTGGAAGAAAGGAAGTTAATGGGACCATAATTGGTAGAGTAAATGGAAGAGAAAGTTCATTTGATTCAGAGACAACTAATTATCGCAAAAATCATGAAGAGTTATGTGGATAACCAGGAGAAGGATCTTTCTTTTGACGTAGGTGATCATGTATTTTTTCAAAGTTTCTCCATGGAAAAGTCTGATGAACTTTGGTAATAAGGGGAAGCTGAGTCCATGATTCATTGGACACTATGAAATCTAAGAGAAATTTGGATCATTTTCTTAATGAGTGGAATTACCTTCAAGTATATCGCATGTACAAAATTTCTTTAATGTTTAAATGATAAGAATGAATATGTTTGGAGAAAATATTTCTTATTGTGAATAACTGGTATAGATTCTGGACCGTAGAGAGAAAGTGTTGTAGATGAAGGTGATTCTTTAGGTTATGGATTTATGAAAAAAATTTATGGTTGAAGAGACCAGATGGGAATCTAAAAATTTTATGATGCATAAATAAACCAACTTATTTTATAATTGAATAATTTTACAAGGACGCAATTTCCAAAAGGGGGTAAAGATGTAAATCCCAGGTAATTATAGAATAATACTTTTTTAAATCTATTAATATATCTGAAATAGATATTATGTTTAATTTAAATTAGATGATATGTTGGATATCATATGCGACACACAATTATGGGTTTCTCCTAAATCTTATGTTTCACACAAGAGTGAGTTATACATAAAAATAATATATTATTAATATTAGTATTTTAAATGGTACTTATCGCCTAGCCATTATATTAGAAGTAATTACAATAACTATCTATATTATGTTTACAAATTTTTATTCAATATTTTTACTTACTTTTTATAAATTCTAATGTATTAAAATGAGAATAAATCCAATTTTATTGATAAAATACTCTAATATTTTTTACAAAGTAGTTTTACCACCTTTTGACGGAGAACCCTTTATAAATCTAGTTTTTATCACCTTTATATGTATTATTTGACAAAATAAAGTCTATGGTAATTGGTGCATCACAATTTGTTATTGTTGAATTTTTTGTGTATTTTGGATTAAATTCATATTTTAATGAAAAATTAAAAACATTACATTTTAATTCAAAACTACCTTTTCATCTATTTTTTTCATATAGTTAGTTTATCTATTTAATTGGGTTTAATGTGTAATTAATTTTTTTACAATTTAATCCAATTTAGTTCATTGGAAGAAATTTTATTTTTAAATTGAATAGAAAAACTATGTTAACTATTGAACATTTTACTTAAAAACTTGTTCTCTCATTTTGAGGATGGGATTGAATTTAAATTTAAATTTTCCACTTCTGTGATTTTAATTTTCAGAAAATAACATACATGGTTGTAATTAGTATGAAAAATGTGGTCCAATAGGAACAAAATAATTTTTGTTGAATAGTATGTTTAGTATTTTATTACCACAGTTAAAGGTAAATAGTGTAATTAAAAGTGAAAATAATAAAATAATAATATATTAATAGGATAACACTTGTTCTAATAATTTTTGAAGAGTTATTATCCAAAAAGACGATCCTTGTGTCGAAATTTAGTTCTTTGGAAGCCACTTGGGGGAGATTATTACATTTATAACATTTAGTTTAAGTAAAGACAAATATGTAATAATTATGTATTTTATTACCAATTTTTTATAATATGGGGTAATATAAGTAATATCTTAGAATATAAATAGTCCATAGAAATATAAAAATATTACCTAAATAATTATAATTTATTGATAATTTTTTGGATATAAATAATTAAATTGAATTATGACACAAAGATGATGCAATAATAGATATATTAAAGAATGAATAAAATAAATGATATTAATATTGTTAAAATAAATATAATTTGAAATATTTGATGCCATAAGAAAAATTTATGTAGGAATATGATATTTTTGGTTTGAGTTAATATAGTTTTTTTGAATAAATCTTGTTGTTATGATTTTTTTAAAAAGTCATGTAATGAATAGTGTCAAAATTTTCATAATTCATAAATTATGTTATAAAATAACTAATTAAATGATATAAAATTTATAAAAATAAAATATTTTAAGAAATATTTTATAAAAGAGGGTGAGTTAATTGGGAGTAAAATAAAAAGATAAGCCTTAAACAAATGTCAATAATATGAATAATTATTATTGGATGATTATATTTAAACCAATCATCATCATATCTTATATATAAATCCACTTTTACCCATTTGGAATCTAAATTTAATTTGTATTAATTTAATACTTTTAATAATTCCAAAGGTGCCCCTCCCATCTCTTATAAAAAGACACTCATTCCTCTCTTTTAACCAAACTTCTCAAAACCTTTGTACTAATCCAAGATCTGACCAAACACCTTCATAGAATACATTCCCACTCTTGGGGCCTTTTTTTAGGTAGAAAACCCTCCTTATATGCGTTATGGTGTTCTTCAAAGGTGATCAACCGAAGAAGAGTTGTTGTGTATTTCTATTTTATTTCTTCTTCCACACCCTTCAAATATTATTATACATAGATGAAATAATAAATCCAGTATCCAAAAATACATATATTTTATAATGATAATATCATCACCTAAATCCATATCCACTTCCATTAAATGGGAATGTAATTAATCGTTCGTGCGTACATGTTAACTATCACCTCCAAAACCCGATCTAATTAATTTTTCATAAATATATAACATAAATGGTTATAATAGTTGAGTTAATTTTCATATGTGATATTAATTACCTATTAATCCTTATAATATAAT
The DNA here is from genome assembly GCA_963277665.1 of Viscum album. Taxonomy (NCBI): domain Eukaryota; kingdom Viridiplantae; phylum Streptophyta; class Magnoliopsida; order Santalales; family Viscaceae; genus Viscum; species Viscum album. The sequence goes on along the minus strand of OY728122.1, from coordinate 2,105,913,109 downwards.
AATATATCAATTACGTTCTTACTTTCCATTCACATAAAAATGATAACGTCATTCGTGCGTACATTTGAATTATCACCTCCACAAAGCAACGTGACTCATTTTTATTCATTATATCACTTATATGATATATATATAAAATAATATATAAAGGATTAATATTATATTAATGACTTTATGATAATTATTTAAATTTAAAATATTACTTAACATCTTATCATAACGATCAATGAAAAATGGAAAACATTACTCATTCATACATATGTCTTACCGTCTCCATGAATATAATGTTGTTAATTTTTCAAAACCAAATTTCATGGCTTGATTTAATGGTATAATTTATATATAAAAATGATTAAAATTTCATGAATATTATTATGGAGATTATGGACTTATGAACAAAAGTAATAGTGACATTAAACCTTGTTCATTTTTGACTCATCTACTGAATATCGACCTATCGTCTGATATGAACTTAAATAATTATGTATTTTTTATAACCTACTAATAAGTGATATAAAAGAAATAATAATCTTGAAAAATTTTCTCACTAAAGTATAAATTAAACTAAGTTTATTATTCATTAATATAAAGATTGTGTGTGATGTGTTAGACTCACAGTAAGGGACTTCGTCTCAATATCATTTTATATTAGGCATATTTTGATATTATAAACCACCTCATTTTATGGGGTTTATAATCAAACCCATTGGAATTCAATTAATTGAAAGGTTTTAAAAAGGAATATTTTTATATGAATACTTTTACATTCATTATAAAATGACAAAATGATTTTTTAACGTATGCGGTAATAACAACTTCTCTGTCATCGTGACCATTATTTGATATTTGGCTTCATCTACAAGCCTTAATTTTTTTAAAGGAAAAGATATACCATATTATCTTTTTGTGTATTTTGTTATTGAAAATGGTTTTAAATTAGGATTGACTATTTCTATATATTGAAATGATATCTTGTTATTTAAAATGAATTTTATGCATGAAATGTTGATAGTTTATATATTTTATGGGTTATGATTATATATTGGTACATAGACCTTTGATGGGAGGTTATGTGGTAAAAAAGATACGGGTGGTTACATGATAAACCAAATATGGGTGGTTACGTAATAATCCAATGAGATGTTGTTATTTTATAACCTCCAATGCATTGGGTATAGAAGTCTCCCTGTATAGATATTCCATTTGTAAGAGTGATATGTATGGAAGTCGACCGAATGGTTATTCCATTTATGTATGATTATATAACATGTAACCTTTATATGTTATATGTTTCTTTATATGGGTTTTAAGGTAACATTCTTATTAAAAAAAGGTATGTAAGGAGAATATATTTAGTGAAGTGTAATTACTACTAGCTAAAGGTGAAAAGTATTACTTTATGATAAAGTATTCGTGGTTTAATGTTTTTCGCAAGACTAATAGTTTTCTTATATTGTGTATTTATTACTGAATTTTTAATGATCACCCCATGTTTTTAATTTTTCTTCATAGGATGTAAAGAAGAATAGATTCAAGGACGAGATCTATGAAAATTTATGAAGTTTAAACATGAACCAGTAGAATGTTTCTTCTTAAATATGAATTTTGAAAAAATGGATTTGGAGTAGAAGTGTCTACATTATAATATTTAAGTTGTTATGTATGAGTTAGGGCTTAATTCACTGATGCTCTAAACCTAAAAAGATACTCAATGTGAAAGAAATCCAAATTATATACTTAACTTAATATTGAGTAATTTTTAAGGATGGGGGTTTTACAAATAATTCCACAGACTCATGAAAGAGGAGAATAAATATATGAAAGCTTATGTGGAAAACATCACCAGATATTCAGGGTATGAATTTAGAAAATCCTTGACATGTATATGCCCTATTATAAACAAATGTACATATTTTACTGGTTATGATTAATGAAATAACCCAAAAATCTATATTATGTGGAAAATGATGTATTTCGAAGTCATAACCTTGAAATTAATGTTACTTATAAAATATATATATATAATCTTATGTGTATTTTATTTTTATCACAAATATTTAAAATTATAAGAAAAAAACATCTTCAAGGGGGAAAATGTGACAACCATAGTTTCTTTTTCAATATATATGTTATAATTTTTATTAATATTCATTTTATAAATTAATATTTGTTAAAAAATTATATTATATAATGTTAGATACCCATTACACATTTATAATTATTATATTTACATCCTGATATAAAAGGAAATTTACATAAAATTGAAATATATTTCCTTAAATTTATTTCTTATTTTTATCCATTTAAAGGAATTATAGATTATTTATATATATATTTGATTTATATTTATTATAATTATTTGGATATATAATGATAGTTATTTTTATTGTAATTTGTTAAAAAATATTATTACATCATATGAATGATAATGTACTTTTTAGTCTAAAATGAAATATACTTTGTTATACAAATTTATTTTATTTTAATATATATTTTTATATTAAAAAATAATTTTAAATAAATGTATATTTATTTTAATAAAATGAATACGAAATTTTTATTTTTTTTGTTAAAAATATATGAAAATTATTTTCATAAATTTTTTTAAAATAAAATATTTATTTAAGTAGTAAATTTGATGCATAATCATTGTTTTAAATAAAAAAATGATTGTAAAATCATATTGGTTATATTATTATAGATATTTATAAATATTTAATGTCATGACCCCATCCCCTAAAATGTACCCCTCCTAAGCAACAATGAGATATGATAGATAATGACGCTCAAATCCTACCTTCAATCGGACTTGTGTTAACGAACAACAACAAGAGTATATCATTCAAAAAAATTGGATTCATTACCCAATAAGATTATTTGGATGAAGATATAAGATGAGAAAAATAATCATTGTCATAATTAATGTTAAGGATTGATTTCAATATTTGTGTTCAATGCCATAAAAATTGAACAACTTAAAAAACAAGTACCAAATGAAATCCTCATTAGTGACCTCAACTCCCAAAGAGGCTGTGAACTACTACACAAGATAGGGATTCCAAATTAGATCATCAAATAACCCATATGGAATTAAAAACGATTTATATAGATGAAGGGTAATCATATCGGTATACTCAGTATAATTCTTCCCAGATAATCATGCGAATGATAAAGAAAGCATAATAAATCTCGGGGAATAAAAAAATGAAATAACCCATCACCTAAACTTGTATTCTATGGTCAAAGTCATACCATGGATATCTAAAAAGAATCACATAAAAAAATAATATAATATCAAAAATAATTTCAATGTTAAGTTACCTCGATACCACATCCCTAATGGTTAATCAATTTTCCCCAATGTTTCATTTCTTGAGACATAACTCTCTAATAAGTATGTATTCATAATAAAAACTGGGGAACTATAGTACAATATGAACCAAACGCATTACTTCATCTCAAAATTAAAATATATATCCCTATATTACAACATTTTAGTTCACTAGGAGCTACGACATCTCTTACATCATTTACGATACCCCAATACATTATAGCACATAAACAATATTCTTATAGTATCCCTTAGGATTCTATATCTAGAGATACATGTATGTGAAAATAACCACAAGACATTAAGTAAATATACACATATTTAGGGGAAAGATAAAAATCATGTGTAATGTAACATAATACTATATGGAGAGGAGAAAATGTAAATAGGGGTAGATATCCATCCATTCTTTTCTATCCTAGATGTTGGGAAAAACACCCAAGTGGCCACTGGGTGTCAGTCACTCTATCAAAATCGGTAGGGTAACATATAAAATAAAAAACATACAGTATATAGATATATCTCAAAAAATACACTATGGGAAACTACGTAGTATCAACCTCTATTTCTTATTTTATCTATCAGACATGAGGTTTCCACCTCTAAAAACCAGATACCCTATAAGTACATAAGCATTTTTAAGAATTTATTCAAATTTTCCATTATATATTTCTTATTATGTGATTGCCAACTAATTATAATTTCCTCCATGAATAATAAACATAGTAAAAGTTTTCTAATGATTTATAATTAAACAAAATTCCATCAATACTCATCCCCATTGGTTAAATCATTTGTTAGTAATTATCATTCCATAATTCTAGGTACTATAAGACTCATCAAAAGCTACCATAAAAGATGTAAAAACCAAGAAAAACCAAATAAATTACTTAGTAGAGAAATTAATAAAAAAAATAAAAAAATATATACAGACTTTGTATCCCCCCTAATATTTTATGAAATAGTAATTTTTGAACAAAATTATTTCTTCGATAGCATGTGTTACAAGAAATAAAAAGTATAAATGAACCGTGATATACAATTAGAATATTTTTATTATTATATAATATCACCTAGATATTATATTATATGGTATTAATTGGATTTAAAAAATTATTAAAATTTAATTCATACGCATTTATATAATTAATTCATTATCTATCAATTTCTTAGAAATTAAAAAGAAAATCATTTGAAAATATTGGTGATGTTTTTCTAGAATTTTTTTTTATGTTTCCAATGTATTTTTATCCTAATAAATTTAATTTATCACTATTTTTTAATTAGTTTAATGAAATTTCTTTATAATATATTAAATCAAATGTTTTAAATAATCATCAAAAATTTTGATAGTCATACTATAAAAATAAGTCTAGTTTTATACTAAAAAATGTAATTTTTTAAAAAATGAATTTTTCACTTTTTGTGACCTTAAATTAAAAATAATTTATTCCAATTATAGTTATTGAATTTTATTATATTAATTACATAAAAGAATAATAATGTTCAAATTTGGTAAATATATACATTTTATTTTTGATCAAAATGAATTGTAACATTACTAAAATTTATCACCTCGGTAAAGCTTAAATCGACTAAATATGGGTCAAAACTAAGTAATAAGGTTATTATTTCTCATTATAATTCTTATTATATGAATTTAGTTAAAACCTTATCACCTTATTCATTAAATTAATTTTTTTAATGGATACTTCTGGTAATATCATATTTCCCAGCATTAGGGAATTACCTTGTCTTTTCTTGATTTCCACTTTAATTGGGTGCGTATTAGAACCCCATAGGATGATAAAACATTGATGAAAAATGTCATAACGTTAGGGGATGGTTTTTTTTAAAAAAATTAATGGATTATGGGATAAATATGTTAATGTATTTTTATGGTTCTCCTAGATTTGGATTGAGGTTTTTGTTAATAATTTGTTTTTTTGTTGTCTGTGAGAAATTTACACATCGTGTAAGTGGTAAAAAAATGTAATGGTTTAAAAAATAATTTCATGATTTCGTTAGATAAATTGATTGATTACTTGTTGTGTAGGGGCTATACAATTTTAATGTCAAAAATATATTTTTAATAAAATGTAACTTGGTTTTCGTTGTATACGAGTCTCGTGTATTACATGACATATAAAGGGTTTACATGATTTGTAATTTTCATAAATAATAAATTTAGGGAATTTAATTAGATGAATAATATTTAATTATTCCACATAATTCATTGATATTGACTTAGAGTTCTACTTTGATGATTTTGGGCGCCTCTATTCTTTATGGATTGATTCGTTCGACATTAGAACATTAGGGAAGTTATGTTGTACCTCTCCAAGTAAGATATACTTTCTGATTGATTCAATCCATTTATTTTATTAGATATAGTGTGTTTCATAATTATATTTATTTAACCTTGATGTTTATTTCTTTGTTTCTTTTGTATATCTATTTGTTTGATCTACTTTTTTAGGATGATCCTTTATAGATTATGGTGCGACGAGTGTGATTTCTTGAGATATATGTTTCTTCCTCTACTTTTTTGACCCTTTTTGTTAAATTGATTTTACTATGATATATGAATATTTATTCTAGGACATCCTTTTAGTTTTTAAATCCTTTCTTGGGATGGATTCCATTTAGGGCATGTGCGACCCAAGTTTTGATATTGGGGGTTCCATCTATATCATGTGTTGGTGAAATGCATTGATCCTTTTTTGATAAACTATTTTATTATGTGAAACTTTATGATAAGAAAGACTTACATTGTGTGTGTAGTTGATATTTTTTAAAAAATATGGGTTTCCCTTGTTTTGGTAAATGTAATGGAATTTTCAAAGAATTGTGAAATGGTTTTTTTGAAATGTTTTTCAAATCATGAAATGATTTAATGATTTGATGAAATGGATTGGAAAGAAGATCACATTGCAAGCCTTTGGAACTTAAGTGAAAGGTTTAGTAATAGGACTTACCCACTATCTTTGGGTTTTGTCATAAGGATATCCTTTTCTCCTTAGTCCATTTTTCCAAATACTTGTTAGGCTTTCTAGGGGGTTCACATTATGGGTTGTTACTCTTCTCTCTAGACTTAATGCATATATCCAAAGGCTTGATCAATGAATGATTTTATATGTTTATGTATGAGTTTACAAGATATCATGACATAGTATGATCCCTAGGATGATTTTACCTATGATTTTGGCTAATTTGGGTAGTTTAGATTGTACTATTTTGATCATACTGCCATAGATTTGATATTACAAGAGAAATATTCTTTTGTTTGTTTTGATATATCATTTTTTATATATGTATATGAAGTGATTTGAAAATAATTTACTTTATATATTTATAAATGTGGAAAAAGGTAAAATTAAATTGTTTTTCCATGCATTGAGATAAAAAAACATATACATTATAAAATTCTTCTTTTTTTAAATTTCAGAATGCAAAGATTTTTGTTCAAAGACATGATATGTAAGACCTAGGTGAGACACTACTAAGATTGTTAGATCCCACTTGGGTACCCCTTCAGAAGTGTGTAGACCTGGCTATATATTTTGATATAGGTAATGTTAAGGAACCATATAATGGTGGAGAGGTTTTATATCAGCAGGTATTGGGTAGTTGTGTGGTGATATGGTGTAGGTTTTCCCACACTATCATATGGGGATTGTTGGGGTAGCTATTTTTGTTTTTTCATCCTTTTCTATTGGAATTTCCTCCCAGGGATTGTTTTTCTAATACTTAATTTTTATAGATTTTGTCATTATATTTTTATTATGAAATATATATATATATACTCATATTATCTTAAAATGATTCATTATATACATGTGTATATATGTTATATTTTTGATTCAGGTTGGGAGAAATCATTCCCACTAGTTGTTGTTTGATACTCGGGTTCTAGTTTCAATCCCTTTAGGATTGGGAATGCCCATTGAGCCATCGGTTTGGTCCTCGAGTACTATAGTAGTTGGAACAATTCATCCATTTAAAGGAATATAGAAGGTACTGTAGTAGCTGGAACTATTTGGCCTTTGGGACATCTGTTTGGTCCTCAGGTCCTGCAAGGCTTTCAGGCCACCCAAGGCCTTCGGACTAGTTGTGTCTCAAAGCCTTTAGGCCACCTCATATCCTTCGGGACACCCAAGGCCTTCAGGCCACAAGAATATGCATATATACCTATCAGATTATAGGGTACACGGCTCTAGATGAGGATTCAGTGAAAATAATTTCACCAAAGTAGAGATAACCCAAATTGGATGACTGAGAGGGTATGACATTACCATCAGTATCGGGACTATGCAGATCTGCACATGACAGATAAACGACTAGCCTTGAAAATATTGAGTGCTAATATCATGAAATTTTCTACGGAGGAGTAGTTCCATGTTGGCTTGTCTAGGTGATGTCCTCTAAGACCTATTGGTCATCTAATTTTCTCTTAAGCCATTGGGACTTTTAAGGGTTCTACCTCAACCCTTGAAATATGGATTATCAAAAATAAAACAAATGAAGGCCTTCAGTCCATTCAGTAATAGTTATCAATAGAACTCATACCCGGTTCCACACTTATTTAAAAGACACCATTTTGAATAAACCTAATTGATTATTTAGAACTAAAGAAGAAAATTTATGGGAATCATGAAAAGGGATTAACTTATCCTTTTTCAACACTATGGGGTGAACCAGATTTTTGTTAAGAAGAAATATAGATCCATTATTCTCTAAATTATTTATCGAGAACATGACATGATCAATATCAAGAAAATTATCCACTACCCAATATTGATGACTTGCTTTATCACCTATGTGGAGATAAATTTTTTCCCAAGATTAATATTCATTTTCAATATCATCAATTAGGGGTTTGAAAAGATGATATACGCAAGAAAACATTTCATATAAGGTATGGAAAAAATTAGTTTATAGTTATTCCTTTTGTTATTACTAATTCCCCAACAATATTCAAATATTTAATGAATAGAGTCTTTAGAGATTACCTTGATCAGGTTATGCTCGACTTTAGAGATGATATTATTATATATTCAAAGGAAAATAAGAGCATTAAGATCATCTAATAATTTTTTTAAAACCATATAGAACGAGATGCTTTATAAAAACATTATCACGTTTCAACTTTTTCTTTGGAATTTTTCATATAATGGTCATTTAATATCATGTGTGGGTATATCAGCAGACCCTTAAAATACATATTTTATTGAACATTTTTCTAAAAAAAGACTATGATTGAGTTCTATAGTTTATTTGTTTAGTGGGGTATTATCAGGGATTTGTTGATAATTCTTCAGGGCAATAAAATGTACTCACCATGTTAACTCAGAAGGGATCACTGTTCCTTTAGACTGATGACTGTGATGAATGTTTTGTGGAACTAAATAGAAGGATTGTTAGTGAACGTGTTCTTACACTACCCTATAGTGTATTTGGGTCTTTAGTCTATAGTGATGAATCATAGAAGGGACTTAGACATGTACACATTTAAAATAATATCGTTATAGCTTATAAATCATGAAAATTTAAGGTTTATGAGAAAAACTACTCAACTAATGTTTTAGAGTTAGATATGGAATTTTTTTCATTAATGATATGGAGGAATTATCTTTATAGAGAAAGGATTCATATATATTCTAATCATAGTAGTTTAAAGTTTAATTTCACTCAAAAAGTGATGAAAATTCTCAAAAGAAGTTGGTTGAATCGTATTAATGATTATGACTGCTCGGTACATTACCACCACATGAAAGAAAACAAGGTGTATGATTTTATAAGTGTGAAGGATCATAATAGATTATCTATGATGAGGATCACAAAGGAATCAATAATTATATATTTTTAAAGTATGTATCTATAAATATTATAGTAAGTGGAGGAATCTTATCTATCTAAAATTATTGTTCAACCATATATTAATGATAAAAAAAAGGAAGTATAAGGAGTATATAGAGCTGAAAAATAAGGTGAAAAATGTTCCAAAGTTCAAAAATGATTATTATTTAATGATAAGGATCAATAAACATTTATGTGTATCTTTGGTGTTTGATATGAACATGGATATGATAAATTAATATCATAGTTTTTCATTCATTATTCATCTAAGATGTACAAAGATGCATAAAGGTTTGAAAGGATGTTTATGGTGATACTACATGAAGAGAGATATTATAGAGTATGTTTCTTAGTGCATCATATATTAGAAATTTAACGTTTAGATACATATGTATAAGTGTATTTTACAACCATTAACCATACCATAATGGAAAAAGAAAAACATCACCACATTTTTTGTTATCGGAATCCCCAAAAAATCTAAAGAGAAAAATGCTATATCGGTTATAGTTGACCGAAATACAAATTAAACACACTTCATTACTATCAAATAGGATTTATATCTGGATCATATTTCCTGGATATACATTAATGAGGTGGTAAGGTTTCAAGGTGTACCACATTCAATTATATTTGACTGGGATATGAGGTTTACCTTTAAGATTTTGAGAAGCATTCAACAGAATATAGATACAAAGATATTTTTCAACACTCCATATCATCATAAAAGATTAGGGTAGGTTGAGTGAAACATTCCAACTATAGAAGTCATTTTGATATATTTCTCTATAGATTTCAATGGTCATTGGAATTAACACCTTCTTTTGGTCTAATTTTATTACAAAAATATCTTTCACTATAGTATTTAGATGGATCCTTATGAATCCCTATATGATAAGAAGTGAAAAACACCAACATGAAGGAATCGTGTAATAGAATTAAATAATTTTAGACATGATATAGAAGATGAAATGAAATATAAGGTTAGATCCATTCAACAACTTATCAAGAGATCCTGGATTTGATAGACAAGTAATGTGGAAAAAATTTAATGTAAATTAGAATACGATTTCAGTGGGAATTGTTTTTAGGAACATATACATGGATGATTGTTAAGATATTTTAAAATAGGTAATGTTTATCCCATGGTATATTGGACAATTTTAGAATCGCGATCATGTTGGGAAGGAAAATTATTTGTTAGTGCTCCCACCGAATCTCTCCAAGTTTCATGACATGTTCATGTATCTATGTTGAGGAAGAACTTAACCGATTCCTCACATGTTTAGGAAGCACTTAACCTTGTTTCATGACATGTTAATTTTTTTAGAGTGATTAATTTAGAGGGTGATATTAATTTTAAGGGGGTACAATGGAACACGGTGAGATTTATATGAAATCTTTCTCTTTAAATAATTTGATTTCGTCGATACCCTTTGTGACATGCAATAGTGAGTTTAGAAGAACCATGTAACATTATTATAATATTAGGTTTCTATTAGCACCTAGCTATTTAATTAGAGGGTATGGATAGTAATAAAAATAATTATAAAAAGAATACGGTCTAAAAATTTATAAAAAGATTTCATTATTTGGAAAAAGATGAAAATCTCAAAAAATATTTGAAAATAAAATTTCTGGTCTTTCAAAAACAAATTCATGCATGAATTAATTTTTTTAAAAAATTAAATTAATAACTATTGTATAATTGTGATAATGAAATTTATATACTATTTAAAAATAAAATATTTTAATCATTCAAAATTGCTTATCCATAGTATAAGAATAAATCTAGTTTTTTTAATTAATTTTTTTTTTCTGGAAAACAGTTTTACCACATTTTTCAAACATATATTGAAATTAATTTTTTCCATTTATAGGTAGTGAATTATATAAAATTAATTAAATATTTATAATCACGAGGTTATAATTTTGTAAATAGGCCATTGTTATTTTTGGTCTATATGAATAGTAATTGTGCGAATATTTATCACCTCGAAAAAGGGTAAACCAAGTTAATATATATTGAAAATAAATAATAAGGCCATAAATTTTCATCCTAATTATTATTGGATGAAGTAAAATTTACCTCTAACACCTTAATTTTGAAATTTAATTATTTAATGGCCACTTAATCCGAAAAATGGTATATAGATTATTTATATATATAAACTTTAAAAAATGTCACTCTCTATTATTTAATATATATTATGTGTCCCAATTGTTAAAAAAGTATGTTATGAACGAACATAAGAATTTATAATAATATTAATAAAATTATTTTCTTGAAAAAAATATTTTTAGGATTTATTAATTATATAATGACCATAACTACTTATGAAACACTGATGTAAGATTTCTCTATTTAACAAATAAATATAATAAATAATTTTAAAAATATTTAAAGTGATATAAATTGAATTAATTAATACAACCCAAAATATATATATATAACTATATAAAATTGTAAGAAGGTTTTAAAACATTAGATTTTAATTTAACTTTTATCATGATGTATTTAATTTTTAAATAATTATATAGTGTCAAAATTGAAAATAATTGTATTTTATCAAATATATATTTTAATAATTATTAAAAAAATTAAAATCTTGAAATAAAAAAATAGGAAATTATATGGTATAACCTATAAATATTTTTCCATTTCTAGCCCAATTGTTACCTTATATCTAAAAATTTCAATCCTTTACTTTTGAATTGTTTTTACCACAGTTAAAGTTAAAATTGGCCCCCAAATGTGAATCAAAAGGATAAGGTTTAAAATAAAACTAATTCATGTTTAAATAATATTGTATGAACAGATTACAATACTATAATTTCTCATATTCTAATACAAATCCAATTTGAGGCATATGTATTGATAATCAATATATTAAAATTTAATCTTTTTAGAAATTCCAAACATTTCCCTCGCCTTAATTATAAAATGGCACATCCTCCCCTACTTTATATAACCAATTTGATCATTATAGATAAACAAAAATCTTATCATTTATTTTCTCAACACCCACAATATAATTTTAGTGTTTTGGTATACTAAAATTCAATTCTTATATTCCTTAAGGATGGATTTGAAGGAGGTATCCTGAAGAAGATGTAATCATCTAACCCGATATCTTTCAATTTTTTTTTCATATACCTCTATTAAGTCTATTATATTAATAAAAAAATAGAAACATGAATATAAATAATATAGAAAAATTTTATTATTATTATTAAATCATAATAATCCACCCACTTTCTCTAAAATGGGATGTGAATGCTTTGCGCATGCATACGTACGACTTACACTCTCCCTGTAATGATAAATTTAAATTTTGATCACTATATTTTATTTATGGGGATTATTATTGGTTTAATTTTTTTTACATATGATAATTACGAAATATATATACCTATATAATGATAATTCAGAATCTACATTCTTACCTTCAAACCATTTTTAATCAATAACATCGTTTGTGTATGTGTGGGGACTACCACTTCTAAAAAGCGATGTGAATCATTATTATTTTCTATTTAAATTGGAAGAAAATTAAGATTAATAAGATATATATATGCATTATAAATATGAAATAATAATTATCCTATAATGGTTGATTAATATTTAACTTTTTTTCATACCACTTATTGAAAAATGAAAACAATGTTCATGAGTATGTTGGATCTATCATCTCCATGAAAAATATAATTCATTTCTTTATCAATATAATTTTTGGATGGAACTAAATATGTTTATAATTAATATATATGATATTAATATAATGTATATTATTATGGTGTTTATGGAAATAAGATAAATGCAAAATTACTAGAACTAATGAACTGAAATATTTATGATAAACAAAATAGTTAACCCCTACAAATGATGATGTTAATAAGGAATTACTGATAAAAGGTGGTGTTAAAATGTTATAATGGGATCATTTATGTTATAATAAGTATACAAATGACCCTTTTATATACATATAATAAATTTAAATTTATTATTCATATGGATAAACTTCTTTTTAAGAAAGTATAACATGATATTATGGATTTTGTCACAAATTCCACTCCATTGAATCATATTTGGTACTATAAATATGTTTATTTTAATGTGACGTATATCATACCCCTTGTAGGAATTTATCATGAATATGTATTTATTCATTATGATTAGATTTCATTTAATTTTTAATATCTTAAAAAATATACATATTTTCTTCGAACTTTTCCCATAATTGGAATATGAATATAGAAAAGAAATGTTTAAAAGAAAAAATAAACCTATTTATATTTTGACCAGATATATTTGTCTTTCATATTAATTTTTCCTATAAATGTTTTCCAATATTTTTTATAATTCTAAAATAATTTATCAAAATCCAATTTCCTCTATGTTTTAGTTTTTACCAAACTTTTTGAATGTAATTTTCTTATCATTTTCCAAACACGGTACATTATGAATTTTTTGAAAAAAATACTAAATAATTATTTTTTTAACTTATATTGAATGAAATAATTTTATTAAAAACGTAAAAAAAAAATCTTTGAATATTCCTATATAATATTACAATGCTTGTGTAAAAGAAATTTTTTCCTTTATATGTTTGAAACTTTTTTAAAAAGAATTAATTTCAAAAAGGAAAGGTTATTTTCCTCCAGAATAATTCTATGTGTCATTTCAAAATAATTTTACATCTAATATGTTGTAATTTGATGTCACTTAAAATTTAAATGGGATTTTATACAAGGATATCATTGTTATTCATTCTATACATAGTTTATGTTTATGAAGAATAGATTTTTATGAATCCCATTTTTTCCATAGGTAATTCTATGATTAAATTCTTACAAAACCCAATTATTTCATGGTTTATGATATGATGAATATTTTATAATCATGTCAAAAACATATGCATGAATTTAATTATGTTATGGGTGGGACATATATCTCCCTCTAATTCATTGGGTAATGATTAAAGTTCTATGCTCTCAAAGGTTATATGAGATGTTATCCCAATCCCCAATGAGAATGAATGGGAGGCTTTCCCATGCCCATGTTAGGTAAATAAGTGGGTAGAACAAGTCTAATAAGTTATGAATGTCTTGGTATAGATCCTTGATATATTGTCTTGTATGATTATGTGTATACCAGAATTCAATTTCTTATTCCAATTTTTTATTCTCATGGATAATATACATTATTTAGTTTTTGATTCTTATATTATGAAGTGGAATGATTTATAACGTGACTCAATATTTTTATATATTACTTATAGTGAATGACTTTAAAATGATAAAATTATTTTCTAATACCATTTTACTCATTTTCTATGTATACGATAATTAATATCTCCATTGTTAAACCTTACTAACCATCATAACTCACCCTTTCATATATTTCCTTTCCATAGGTTATTAAGAAATTTTTTATGTATGATATATATTTTAAGGGTTACACTTATGAATAAATAACTAGGAGATGATGTTGATATTTTATGAAGAAATTTTTTATGTTTCCATGTTTCCTAAGGAACTATACCTATAGGATTATTGTATGGATTATTATAATATGTAAATAATATAAATATATTTGGATATAGTATCTTTATATGAAAATTATAGGTCACTATAATAAGATCAAGGTAGATATCCTTCAAGAGTTCCATTAACCAAAGAATAAATGTTTACAAATTTACAAATTGGGAGAATCATGTCTTTGAAGAAAACAATAAAACCAAAATATTGATGGCCTTTAATAATAAATAATTATAGATAGTAGACATTTCTTCTATCACATCCAAATTCATATAAATGATAACATTTCAATTAGGCTTCTTAAAATATTTAATTCACTCATATACATTAATGAAATAGTCATTTATCTTTATTCTTTTGAATAAATCCATATTTATTGTAATACAATACTTTTTTGATGAATATTGATAGCCATGTGGCCATGAAAATGTTGATATTATTATAAAAAAATTAGATAATAATCCTGGTCCGAAATAGGCATTGTATTCAAAAACATCAAACTTTATTAAATGGATACATAATTAAGAGTAACTTCTATTAAAAATAATTATATTCTTGAAGAAAATATGAATCATATTCTTAAATTTATCCTTAATAAAATCCGATTACTCCAAAAAGAAGAAGTTATCTTCACCATCTGAATAAGGGGAACTCCCTAGATTGAGGAAAAAAGTGGCAGTAGTGGCCAACACCAACTCTAAAATCCTAGTACGTATCACATTATATAAATGAACAAGCTCAATGTTAATTACCTTCTTAAAATCCTTAATACTGGTATGTGAAATACTATTAAGGATAATCTAGTAATATTGAACAATGAGCACCCAAATTTTTCTTTTATAGAGATAATCTCACATCCAATATTAAAGTATATGATGGGTTTTGATGATTTTATAATTATTTAAATATTATTAAAAAATACAATGTCTCAATCAAATTCTATAAGATTTTTTATCATGAAATTTTCCTTTTGGATTGTCTCCATCAGGATGATTTTATATTTCACTATTGAAGATATTTCCACCAATATGTTATGGTGAGACATTTCAAAAATAATCATCAATTTTTTCTTATTTTCCATTTATTATTATTGGTTAAACATTTACCCATATATAGTATTTTAAATCTCCTTAATCTAATTATTAACAATAATTATTAGTTTTTTCAGCTTGAGGACACAAGTAAAGAGATCATCAGTATATTATGTATTACACAAGTCCACCTGAATAAATCCACTTAAATATGGATTCTCAATATAGGAATTATTAAATATAAAATGAAAAGTACCCATTTATAATTTTTTAACAATGGAAGTAAGGGATTTTGATGCTTGGAGATGTTTTTGGGAAGTGTCCTGGACTAAATTTTCACCCAATGATCAGTCACACTAAACTTAACAAGTCTTCTATCCAACTTAATTTCAAATATAGAATTTATTAATTTATTATACCAAGTTGATCTATATATATTTAATATAACTACAGATATTTTATTGTAATGATATATACCTTAAATTAACTTCTAGAAATCACATTGTATGGTTCTCATCTTCTTTAACAAGACCTATAAACTGCATTAACGTCTCCTGAAAAGTCCTATATCCCTTGGATATTCAGTTTGAGGTTCCAAATTTTCTCATAGATAGATATTCTTCATTGATAATTTGAGAGGGACTAAATTTAATATAAAATGGTATTACCATTAATAAAAAAATTATAGTAGTCATTTTATTAAATATATTAACCACATTATGGCTAAAGTATTTATTAGAATGCTAAACCCAAATGGTTTTTATAGATACGATATATTGATTCATGCTAATTGTATTATACCCCTGAAAGTTGAAGTTATGGATATTGAATAAGATCTAACAAATCATGGGATTTATAATACAAATAATTAGTGGGGATGATTTTGAATATTTCTATTGAGAGTAGTGCACTATTAATATTTTCTAAGACTATAAAATTCTAATATATGATATCCATTTCTTACCACATTTGGATTTTGATTTCTTGAAACCCAAGTTTAATTATTTTTTCTAGTTGTTCCCATTAATATTACATTTTACTAAATGTTAATGTGGGGAAGAGGTATCTGATGTGAGAGAGGGTTCTTCCTTGGAGATCCCTTGCAACCCTTCAAATATTCATCCAATGACCTCTTTTCTATTATTTATTCTCATTTATTCATGATTATTATGGATGTCCATTAATAATTAATGGTAAATCTCATGTCCTTTATAATTTTTAGAGAGATATCCCTATATTATCACAACATAAAAATTATTATAAGTTTTCTTATATAAATATTTTTTTAGATTAAAATGAATTTTATTTAGAGGAAAATAAAACTAAGGTAGTAAAAACTTCCAAATTTTCTCCTTTAATGGATTATTTACTAGAATATCCCTTATATCCTAGAGGAGGAGTCACTGAAGTGGAAATGGTGTCTTCTATCCTTATAAAACATTAATCACTATGAGACATGGGTGAAATTGCATTGAGAAAGCTAGGCCTTCCTCCTATATTTAATTACTCAACAAATTTACAACAAATGATTTTTACCATGAATTTATATAACCATTTTCTACTATCTTATTCATTTATGGTCTCTCTACATCTATAAAAGAATATTTTGAATATGATATACAATAGAATACCATTTTAATATCTTGTCTTAAAGGGGCCATGTCTTCCTTTACCATATCCTTCCATTTTTAGAGGCAAGGAAAATGATTTTATCATTATAATTTCAATAAATTTTCATTGAATCCTCATAAGCCAAAATTTTCTTTCTCAAAGTCTCAAGATGTTTCAAAGAGTTTCCATCCACCCCATTAATAGCCTATATCATTATACCTTTTTAAAATTATTTAGTGATTCAATCCTTTTTATTCTAAGAAATCTATACCTGCCTAGAATTTTAGATCTCATTATCTTTAATATTGTAAAAATTTTAATATTGTGATATAAATATTTATTCAATGTAAATATATATTTTTCTATGTTAGTAATAATTGTAACTCTATTAGGATGAGAGTTCATAATATCCACATCAATATGTATAAAATAATATTACCCAATTTTACAAAAAAAATTATTTTCATCAAATATGACAAATTTTACAATATATAATGTGATGTCATTAAGGATCCATGAATACCAAAACACCCAATTGAACACATGGAACCATAGCCTTATCTGAGCTTCAATTTGGCTATTATAATGAAAGTTGATGCTGATTTAAAACTCTAATATTCAAAAATTAATAGATTAATATTTTAGAAACAAGAATTCTTGGTTTGGTATCACTAAATTCCATATTAGAATAACAATTTCAAATATATCATTCCAATAGTAATCGTACTATAGCGACCAAAACCCCATATTTGACACATCTTCAATTTAAAATCCTACACTTTTATGAGTTCATCAAATTTTGAAAAAAATAATCATTTCAATGAGAAAAAACCTATAAGAATCTAGATGATCCTTAATATCCATTTTTATAGATATTTAGATCCTCCCACCTTTAGATATTTAGATATAGGATTCATGGAATGTTTTACTTAGAGATTTAGTATTAAGAGAGGTATTTATTAATACATCCATGAATGAAGTACCTTTACTTGGTCCCTATCTAGTATTTTCCTAATAATATCCTAATATAAAATAAGACTACACTACAACCATGATTCGAGAAGGAGACTAAAAAATATAAGGATTATATTTGAAATTATATTGATTTGACACTATCTCATGAGTCAAAAATCTCAATTAATTATAATTAATCAAACATTATTATATAAAAAATTAAAAATATTTAATATACATAAAATATTAATTTTCAATGTAAAAAAATAAATTTGAATTTTGAAAATATTCTACACAATATTTTAATGCCTTTTTATAATAAAAGTTATAGTCCAAAATGAAATTTTCGTTCCATTAAAATATTTTTATCAAAAATTTAATTGAACATAATGAAAGATTATAGAAAAAATATTAGGGAATAAGATACATAACATATTTTATATAAAATATATATTCATTATAAATAAATTTTTATGATGACATAAATATAATGAAATGTGTTAATGGAATTCAGTTTTATTGGTTGTGGTTGTAGATGCATTATATCTCAGCTCTGGTCTATGTTTTTGGGAAAACCCAAATTTGAAAATTATGTTGAGGGCTGGTAGGAATTTTGATCCTATTATAACCCATGATGGTGAATCAATTTTCATTTATTTGTAATAACTATACCACATACGGGTATTATAAAAACTAATAGGCCTCTCGGATTTTTTGG
This sequence comes from Viscum album, assembly GCA_963277665.1. Lineage (NCBI taxonomy): Eukaryota > Viridiplantae > Streptophyta > Magnoliopsida > Santalales > Viscaceae > Viscum > Viscum album. The sequence goes on along the minus strand of OY728122.1, from coordinate 2,105,894,064 downwards.
GTGACGTGGTGAAATCAATTGATACAATCTAGGAAGTTATAATAAATATAGAGGTTATAATAATTTTGAAATGCTGACATAGGGATTGTTTTTATATTATAAGTAAAAATTAGTTTCTTAGAGATAATATTGAGATTGTATATGGTAATAATATGATTTAAGAGATATATAAAATGATTTCACAATTATATTTGTGTATATATTGGGAATTTAAAACTATATAATGTGGTATTTACCCAAATTCTTACCCAGTGCCTATGCAATACAACACATCATTAGGTAGGAGAAAATATTAAAAATTCAGTCTTTAAAATATATAGTGTGATAATTTTTATGTTAATTAGAGTCTTGAACGGTTTTATGAGATATATATATATATATATATGATACATTTCTAATTATAGGAATTTTTGAAATTTAAATATATATATTTCAATATTTTATTACATAAAATTAAATGAATAATTGTAATAACCACTTTATATGAGATCTTATATTAAAAACAGTTTATAAATAAATAAAAAATTAAAAAAATTATAATACATAATATAAGGATGTTATATTCTCTAAAATATACTCTATTTTTTATCGATGATCTGTTTTCCTCTTTTAAATTATATTCTTTACCACTATGAAATGAGCACTTGAAAATATATCATTGAATTCTTTCTATAAAAAGGGATTCATTATACCCCTTCCAAAAGACACATAATATTTAGTTATCTATACATAATATTATAAAATACAATATCTTACTATATTTACTCATGTTTTATATCATTTTTTATTAAGGGGGAGTCTCAAAGATTTCATTAAAATAAATTTTCTTACGGTAATATTTGATAATCAATATATTATGAGCATAATGTAATCAGATTATCTTCCTAGTTTCCATTCTTTGACACATTTTCAATATTATAAATATATTTTATGTTGTTTAAATTTTTTACAATAGATAAATTTTATCATAATTTATATAAACTTCATTGGAATTAAAATACCATTACATAGTATCTATTTCATTGATTTTAACAATTATATTATCAATATTGAAAGGGGTTCCACAATACAATTTTATTTTGTAGAGATATTACAGTTCTACATAGATTAAATTCTAGTTTTGTTGTGTATATTATACTATATAATTTTTATTATTTGATTTCCTCTCATTATTTGATGACTTACACTTCCTTATCATAATCTCATTATTGATGGATTCTTACATCCATTATCATGATTTTATAGAGGTTTTTTATTTATATTTTGTATAATCTATTTAATCATTTTACATTAATTGTGACATTGAATAATTATATTTTTTTATCTCTTTTTTATTTATTATTACCATATTCAATTTTAAAATTTCATGAAATCCATATTCCTTATCCAATGATAAACCATACTATAATGTTTTATTGTTCAATCCTTTTTTGGATGGTTTTTTATCTTATAAATTGAATTTCCTAAAATATATTTAATTTTGATTATTTTAATTATTCCACTTTCCATTTTTAATCATAACCTATACACTTTTTCATCATAGTCAATAAATGTTATTTTCTTCCATTTTCCTCCAAAAAATGGAATTGTTTAACCCATTATTTTGTTTTTTATCATTCACATTGATTATTATTTTCTTGAAATAAAATATAATATTTATAACTGGGTTTATCATGATATGATGTTATAATTATTATAGGTGGGTGAATAATTATAAATCCCCCAAATGAAAAGGTTATTGATGTATTCTCTAGAGAAGTTTATGAGTTATTAACAATTATTAATAGTTTTTATGGGTGATGACAATATGAAATTCTAAGAAACCATACTGTTATCTCTATGATTGAATATGATATTTGATCATGATACTATTTTAATTCAATTGATACTATTAAATTTTATCATTATATTTATTTCATTACTGATTATTATTTTATACTATTGTACGGGTTTAATGCGCCTTTATATTGATTTTATTCAAATTCAAGGAGATTCTTGTGTTTTAGGGTTTAATGTTTTTTAATCATTTTTTACCAAAAATCTAGATTCATATGCTCAAACCTCACCATATAAGTATATTAATAGTATTTTAGGATGAGTAACAATTATAATATATTTAAAATTCAAGATATTATGATTTTTATTAAATGAAGAAATTTAGAAGAGTGTGTCTTAGAAATGTATTATAATTTTTTTAAAAAAGTTTCATTTCTATGAATTATCACTATGGGTAATATTTAATAGTTATCTATTAAACTAAACAAAAAAGGTTAATGAACTGTGAGTGTTGTAATTTTTTTGTAAAAATATATAATTGTGGGATGGTTATATTTTTTCCATTACATCATATTCACAAAAAAAATGTATAAATGGAGTTACCAAACCCCCATAATAAATTTTCTTTGAAATAAATGTATCTCCTAGTTGTAATGAAACATAAATACAAAAAATAACACAATTAGGGTCTTCTTCATCATTAAATAATTAGAAAATCTGGAATACATTATTTTATAAAATTTCATGGGGGGAGGGGTAGTAAAAATTCATATTCTACATGCCAAAAATGTTTACAAATATTAAATCATACCACATACGAGTGTTATAACATCACTGAAATTTCCTATCAATCAGGGTTTTAATATAATAAATACATCGATAAGTACATCATCACCTATGAAATTCCAAATCATATAAATTATGATTGGTATAATACATTTTGTTTCTTTGTGTAATAGTAATCCTCTTATTAATCAGTTAGATCTTAATTTCAGTCTCCTAAATAATTCATTTTCATGGCTGTTGATATATTATACATTAATATGATAAATGAAACAACTTCACGGTTTTCTGTATGGTGCAGCATGTGTTTTTCAATAATTCAATCTAGATTCCATATATGATACCCTATATTAGTCTGAACATCATTGGATGGTTCTTTAGACATTTAAAAAAATATGAAATTATTTTTTAAATGTTCTAAAATCAAAGGAATAATTTATCCACATGTTATAAAAAGTATTAGTTTTTGTGAAATGTTTCAATGATAACATAATATTTACAAAACAAATTTAAATCCATGGATAATATATCATTTCCATATAAAGTGTTTCAGTTGTTGTGATTATTTTTTATTTCTATAATATTTTTCATTATTTCTAAAAAATCTCTCTGTCTATCTCACTCTCTACATCTATATATTTTTGAAATATGGTTCTAGAAAACGTTGAGGAAAGATGAATCCATCCTATGTATTGGAAGATTCATATTAACCCCTGGAAAACCATGGATTAAGGAGTCTATAGGAAAGTTCATAGTAATAATTATCAACCATAGTGAAGAAGATGTAGGATCTTATTTCATTAAATAAAATATGCTTTTTTATATTTTTTCTAATTGAAATAAAATGTTTTATTTTTTTTTCAAAATAATGTTTAGGTATTTTTTTTAACATGGACTAAATTATTCATATACTCGCTAAAAATATAGATACCCATGATTCAAATATATAAAAATTACATCATTTTTATTTATATTAATTACATTGTACAAACACACGCATGATGACCGTAATAGTATAGTGACTTTGGAATCATGGAAACCCAAAAAACTAATCCATAGCTAAACTAAATCATCAATAACTATGATTTAAATAAGAGGAACCCTTCTTAGACACATCATATTTTATTCTATTATTTATTATATAGGGAAAGTAAGTATAAGAATGGGTGATCTCAAATGCTTAGTAAGGTTAAACAAGGGAGATATATAAGAATAACCTAAATTTAAGGGTATGTGAATGTGAGGATAATATTTGAAACCCATACCATTCATGTGATAGTTTAGAAACATGATTCATGGAATAAAGTTAGGTAGTTTATAAAATATGAATCATATGGGAATCGATGAACATGATGCATTGGTGAATTAAATTGGAATAAAACATATATTTGTAGAATACACATAAGCATATATATTCATTTCCATAATAGTCAAGGGTCACTGTCAGGGCTATGATAGTGGAATTTGTTCACTCCCCAAACAATCATAGTAGTAAATGTGAATTCTCAAGACCATCAATGTGGAAAAGTCCCTTAGTGATCTAGGTTCTCTCCCCATTTCATTTCTATCTGTCTCATGAGATATAAATCTATACCTAATGCATTGGAGGGAGATATAGGTCCAACCCATCTCATAATGGAATCATTATTTATTTATTTTTGAGGATCATAAAATATTAATTATATTAAAACCAATGAAAAGAAATGGGTTTCATAAAAATTTAATCATTTTATAACCTATTTAAAAGAGATAGGTTTCATAGTAATTTCATCATTTCATTATAGCATAATCCTTGAAAAAAGGATCAGATTTCATAATAAATTTATCTTGGAATAACCCATGGAATAAAAATTAATTTCATAAACATCATTACATAATAAACATACAAAATTTAAAGAAACAATATTAATGGAATCCTTGGATCATATCCCTAAAAGTTATATGTAACATCAATGAATTATATTTTATATGGATGTTATTTTTTTCATATAAAACATTTCTTGAGGAATGTATCCATTAATATTTCAAAAAAAAATTAAAAACTAAATTTTTTTAAAAATCATTTTCATTGAAAGTATCTATAAAAAATTCTAAAAGGATATTCAAAATAAATAATGTTTATTAATATTAGAAGTTTCATTCCTGACGAACATGTTTAAATAAAAATTCATTTCAAATTTTTGATAAAATCCAAACATGAATTGTTTGGAAAATGACACGAATATTACTTTAATTTTTTTTTAAAAAGAAAAAAATGGGTAAAAACTTATTTAATAAATAATTCTTTGAATGATAATTTTTTTTTCCAAAACACTTTTACAGAACATGGTTGTTTTAAGAAAATATATTTTTGATGAAAGAGGAAAATAAAGTTAGATGTCATTAATATCGTTTAATTAATTATATTAAGTACTAAAGAGGGGAAAATGGTAATACTAACATCCTGAATAAACACAAAGAATTGAATTCATTTGTTTATTCAAAGATATATCATAGTATTGTTTCATCCAAAATATATTAAAAAATTCTCAATAGAGGAAGAAATTATATCATCAAATATTTACCACATTGGTAACCCTGGATCGAAAGCCACATGAAGAAATAAAAAATGGGGGTTAAACTATCATGAGGAAAAATAAATTCATGATATCCAAATTCAAACGGGATGTATATAAACCTCATGTATGAATATATGTCCACAACATAACATATGTCTCAGAGAAGGAATGTAGAGACAAAATCCATTACCAATTTGGTAACTTTTGAACCATAATCCCCATGAAAGAGAGATCCCAAAATGGATATGTAAATACCAATAATGATAATTATAATAATTATAAAATACAATAATGTGACCTATATAAACAAAATAAAATAATAAACTTGGGAATATGACATTAGTATAATTGAAAGTAAAAGTGAGATGAAAATCCATTACAAATTTAGTAATATTTTGAATCATAATCCCAAAAAAAAGATACCATAAAATGATACTTTAAATACAATTAAAATAATGGGATTGATGATATATATTTTCAAAGGGGAAATATATACACCAAAAAAAGATATGAGTTGTGAATTTACATATGTTTACCCGAAATAAAACAGAGACTATAAATTCATTACTATAATTCATGACATCCATCATACACATTCAAACCACATGTATAACAAATATATTTTTATTAAAAATCAATTATAGAACCATATTTAAATATATAGTACCATATTATATTTTCTTATGAACTTATATTAACAATTTATTAATAATTCTTTGATAAAGTTACGTTTCAGGTAATAATTTCTTTTTTATATATGTTTGGATTGTCTGTTTTTGTTACACTTAATTTTATCATTATTTAATCATATAAATAATTATAACCATGATATAAATATGATATATATATTTTTTATATATTATTTATATTATTCTATAAAATTTATTGATACAAAATGAAATACATTTATAAAGACCCGACCTTAAAACATTACATAATCATGAATTAAATGAATAATTCACATAGAGAATCTCTTCAGGTTTATAGTTTTAGAGAATTAGGTCATAACTATTACATCTCAAAAGATTATAATGTAGACACATCTACTAAGTTTCCATAAAATAAAAACTTTTAAAAAGAAACATGTCTAGTTACATGTTTTAGATAACATGTCTTTCCTTAATCCCAACCTTGACCCTATTCATCTTTAAGTCCCGTGGAAAACATTTCAAAAACTTGGTATGAGCATAAAAATCCTAGTAAAGGATTCACAAAGAAGGAAAACTATTAGTTTTTTTCAAAACAATAAGTAAATCAAAAATACTTTATAATAAGTAATACCATTCACCTTTATGAAGTAGTAAATACTATTCACTGAATAAAAGATCATTACTTACCCTTTTGTAACCAAAATATTACCATAAAACCCATATAAAGAACACATAACATATAAAGGTAACTTGGGACATGAACATACTTAAATGGAATCACCATACGGTCAACTTCCACACATATCACAAAATGGAATAGCCATATGGCCAACTAACATACCCAATGCATTGGAGGTTATAACCTAACCACCCGTCCTGGTATTCATGGCACCACCAATCATTTGTTTTATCACATAACCACCCGTTACATGTCCAAGTAACATTATAGAATCATAACATAAAAAAAAATTATAAAGGAAAGAAAATATTTCCACATTTCAATAAAAATATATCACGTAAATATATTGACATTACAAATCCATTATCAAAACCATTTTCAATAACAAAATACATAAAAGAGAGCATGGTATTTATTTAATTTTAAAAACATTACGGCTTGATGATGAAGCCAAAGATCAAATAATACTCGCGGTGGTGGAAAAAGGTCGTTGTCACCACGTACGTTAAAAGAAACATTCCTTTTTTTTCGATTAGTAAAACGGTTCATAGAAAAATATTCTCTTTGAATGAAATTAAAATTCAAAGGTGTTTTATGCAGCGTATAAAATAATGTCTAGTATTAGAACAAAATATGCCTCAATGAAAGGAGATTGAGACGAGGTCCCTTACAATGTATGTATCCTTAGATTAAGGATAAATCAATTACATAATATTGTGTGACAAATATAAATACACCCAATATAAGAGGATATTAAGTGTAAAACAATTAGAGGTCATCCACACATATTCATAGTATGACATAATCATGACATAGTGTTTTAACCCAAAAAATTGAAATTAGGTTAAGAAGTTCCCTTAATGAAATTCGACAGCCTAACAACGTCATTTTAAAATTTAGAAAATGAGACGATGAGAGATAAAAAGGGTATCTCATCACTTAGACATATCATTTACAGAAATAAGGATATATAAGAACATATACCAACATAAGAATTTGTAAATTAAAATACCTAACAAAAAGAAGTCTTTTAAAAATAGGAGGGTGAAAGGTTCCCTTACTGATTTGGGTAACTTTCAAAACTTACACACCATAAAAAAAGGATCATACACAGAAGATGTAAATACCCATAAAAAATAGTATATTATATAAATAGTAGAATAATTAGTATTATATACACCACACAGAAGGAAATAGTGGAAAATGAAGCATGAATCTCATGGGAATAAAAAGTGAGATAAAAACCGCTTACCTCGTTGCAATCAATCGAGTCGTATGACCAAAAGATAATAACCACCAAATGAATTTCAGAACAAAATGAATATAAATAGAATCATGATAATATATATCAATTATAAGTACAGAATACACCACATTCCATAAATAAGTGGCGACTAATGGAAATCTCACGGAATTAAAAGTTAGATAAGAAATCCCTTACGAAAAGTCAGCAGCCTGATGGCACCAATTAAAAATTATTAAAATGAATTGATGAGAGTAAGAGGGGGTATCTCATCATATAAAAAATAAAAATTATAGTATGGTGAATATAAAATAACATACTAAAAAATAAGAACCTGGAACATAAAATAAATGACATAAAAGAGAGTACTTGAAAAGAAAGAGAGAGGTCATATCCCTTACCTCAAGTCCGACTTTTCTTGCTCGTTTCTTTATATTACTGAATAATAAACTTTGGTCAATTTATAATTTCTTAAGCAAATCCTTTAATGTTTATTATTCAATTCATGATAGATATTATAATGTTATAATAATTAGTTAATTATGAGAGTTCATATCAGACGTTTTTGTCGATGTTCGGTACATTAGTCAAAAATGAACTTGTTTGAAAAGAATTGTCCATGTAGTTATAAGTATATCATATATAGAATAGTATTAATTATTTTAATATACTATATATCCAGTATAAATTCATTTAATACTATTCCATAACATTTGGAGATAGAAAATGAAATGCACCGTTCGTGGAGACGGTAGGCCGTACGTACACATGAACAATACTTTCATTTCTTTTTCATATTAATGGAATTACAAATAAATGAGATATATATATATATATATTATAATTCCAGAAAAATATATATGTTATATAGGTCACATAAGTTCAATAATTTTATTTTTTATACATTCCATGTATTTCATGAACGAGCTACATCACTTGAGGGGGTGGTAGTCCACACTTCCTCATATGAAATTATCACATTTGCACAACATGCAAAGCATAAAGGTATGTTTTAAATATAAAATACAGAAGCATATAGAAAATATAAATACCATATATATCATATATAAAATATAGTGACATCATAATGGCCACCATGAGAGGCAGTAGGAGATAATCGAACAATCATCATTTCGTGAGGGAGTAATTCGCCATCCACGGAAACAGTATGTTCTTTAAGAATTATATGGAGGTGCGTGTAAGTGTAGCTCGAATACTTATCATACAAAAAATCATAGTATATTTAGGATACTGTTTTTGTTACAAATTAAAGGAATAAAAAGAGTTTATGGGGTTAGAGAAGCAAAATAACACAAAAGAACATAAGAGAAGACATTACCTTTAAATTAGGTAACTCCCCTTGGTTTGAACCAAAAGGGTTTCTTGAAGAGATTTACGCCTAAAGTAAGGATTCTAGGATGAAGAGAGGGATGTGGAGAGATAATAGGAGCATTGGTTGGAAGATCCAAGGGCTTGAGAGGTGTGGGTAAGGGAGTAGAGGTGGGGGCCTTTTATAAGAGGGAGGAGGGGCACTCTTGGAAGGTCATGAAATGTTACTTTATTATGAAATGATTTTCGGATTTTAAAGGTCCCACAATGATATATTTCTAGGATAAGGTGATAAGGGTTCGAAATCCACCCATCCAATATGTTTTAGACAAGTTTAAGGCTTAGATTTTACCCTATCTTTTCATTTTATTTAAATCGTTCATTAATGAGGTAATCGCTGCATCATCATGGTGTCATAAATAAATTTATTTATTTAATGTCTAAAAACTATAAAAAAATTACCATTATGTAGGAAATATTTTTATATTTCTAATGAATATTTACAGTCAAAATGATAACTTATATGACCCAAAGTAAAAATTGTTTTAGTAAAACAATACATGGTTGTGACATTTTTATTTTAACTTTAAATAAAAAGTTATTAATGTCATTTTCTTACCCAGGAGGCTCCATGGGGTCCCCAAGATGACCCATGGATTTTCTTGGTCGGCCATGACTCATCCAAAAATGTTAGGACATGTGTCAAGTTAATTTCATGTTATTAAAACATTATTTTTACCTTAAATTACACTAATTACCTCTAATCGCGATTAATAAAACTCAAAAGTTACTATTCACCAAAAATTATTTTCATCCCATTGAACCAAATTTTACTTAATAATGAAAACCATGTATGTTGGATTTTTAAAATTCAATTCATAGATTCCGTAAAATTTTATTTAAACAATAAATCAGTTTTTTAACTACTACTTAGTGGTTTCACTATTCATCAAAATTGAAGTTTTTCAAAAAAATACCAAAAATTCACCCTAAGATATATTTGATATTCTGAATTAAAAAATTATGACTATTTTACAAAATTCCAAACATATAATTTTCATTAATTAATTTAATAATTAATTCCCATTGTCAAAACAAATAGCGTGTTTTTAAGAAACAATATATATCAAAAGATTGACACTTGATTATGTCCAATTTCAAAGTGAAATTAATTCCAATGTCCACCATTGGATTAAATGGTAAAAATATATTCTAATTTCACTTTAAAACCAATTAAAAAGATAATTTATCCATATAAATAAATTATATTAAAAATTAGGCTTTGAATTAAAATACAACATCATTCATTTTTCATTAAAAAAATGAACTTTATCGGAAAAATACAAAAAACCTACAGAAAGTAAATTTTTATGTCTCGATTCTAAAGAAGGATTTTATTTTGTCAAATATAACATATAAAATTATCAAAAAGTGGATTTAAAAAGGGGTTTCCATCAAAAGGCGGTTAATCGGCCTTTTAAAGAATATTAAAATATTTACACTTAAAATTGGATTAATTCTCATTTTGAGCCTCAAACATTTATTGGATAAAAGTAAAAATATTTAACAAACATATATAATAATTTTTTAGTTTGTTCTGTTCATTCCCGCCAATGAAATGGTTAGGTGTTAACTACCATTTAAAATAATATTATTTTATTATTAGTGTACAACGTAAGATTTCAAAGAAACTCATTGTTGTGTATTGGGTACGCTATCGAGCATAACATTCCCTTTAAAGTAATTTTAACATTTTATTCAGAAATATTGATAAATATGAGAATTTCATATTATTTGTTTACCTGGGATGTTACATCCTTCCCCTCTTTTGGGAATTGTGTCCTCACAATTTTAAAATTGGGCTCAAAAACTTCATTCAAAGGCCCACATCGAAAAAGGAGTAAATTAAAATATCACTTTAAGAGAAAGAAAGAAAATTAAAAAGGTCACCCGAGAAAAAAGATACTAGGATTCCTTGAAAACATGGATATAGAGGAGAAAACAGACCATCAAGTTCTGATGGAGGGTGATGGGAAAATATGTCCAGGAGAAAGTTAACCACCAGAAAATCACAAACTTGTGATGGGTTAAAATGTATTTGATTCCCTAGTAGGAACATACAACGTTTTTGTTTTAAGTTAATTTTCATTGAGGAATTTATTTATAACCTTGACTAAAACATAAGGAAACATATTTACTATTCGTTTAGACTTTCATCTCTTACTAGATTTCTTACACAAACCCATATTTTCTCCAAAAGGTTAGTATTTGGGATGACTTGTTCACATTAAGAGCACTATAATCAACTTTTAGAGAATCACCGAATCCACAAAAGAGGACTATATATTTCCCATGTATTTAGACCTTAACCAAAACCAAAATTGTTTGTATAAGATCAGATAATCCCAAAAAAAAGATAATCTTTTACAAAAATAAAAACCACTCTTAATCTCCAAAATTTGTCAAACAACCCAAATTTCAACACAGACCATTCAATACAAAATTGCCCTTAAAATTCCTCAAAAAATAAACCAAACTATGATTGAAACCCAAATCTCTTAAGGATTTAATCACATAGTCTTCCAAGGTAAATATTATCATTTATCTTCAAATAACATCAGTTACTCTTAAAGTCTCATACTAAAATGTAATTAACCTAATCACATATCTTCCATGATAGGTTAATAATTTCCATAGATAACCCAAAATAAACTTATTCCTGATTCATAAGATCATCTAACTAAAAATAATTAGTCATTATAACCAAGGACTTCACATAGTACAGTGGTAGGCAATACATTCCAGTCGCACATTGGTTGTGGGTTCGATTCCCGCAGCTTCATCCGACACGACGGGTTGTCACACAGCTTGCGTGTTGTCCTTTTTACAAAACTATATAATTCTTAAAACATTCCCCAAAAAGAGATAAAATATTCAAAAATAACCATAACATAATTAATCATCATGTTTATCTCTTGCCTTTCATTTTCCATCATAACATATAGTAACCCATAATTACCTCAAAAGTAAGGATCATATAAACCCGAATGGTTACCTTTATAATTATTACCTGAACTTCCACATCGAGTTGTTTCTCTGATACATGATGTATTAGAGAACTCACCAAGGTTCAAGTGTTTAATCATGACTCCTGATAGTTGGTTGAGAATAACCACAAGAGTTCTCATTGCACCTCCCATATCATTCAGTTGTTCTTTTAGAAAACTGTCACATTTTTCTTCACATCCACTATTACTTTGGTGCCTGCTAGATCCATCCATTTACTAAAACTAAAAATATCAGTGTGAGTATATCATTAGAATCATCATATAATATCTTATTAAGAGGGTAAATATAATATATTATTATTCATGTTATCTTAAACTCATTCACTTTATCAAAAACTATGACTCTTTCTAAAATCCTAACCATTATTATAATGTCACTTGTGCTTAAAGAATACCCTAACCTCTAAAGTTATCTAAACCGACCTTTGATACCAACTATAAGGGCCCGACCTTAAAACATTACATAATCATGAATTAAATGGATAATTTACATAGAGTATCTTTTCAGGTTTAGAGTTTTAGAGAATTAGGACATAACTATTACATCTCAAAAGATTACAAAGTAGACACTTCTATTAAGTTTCCAAAAAATAAAAACTCTTAAAAAGAAACATGTATAGTTCCATGTTTTAGATAGAATGTATTTCCTTGATCCCAACCTTGAACCTATTCATCTTTAAGTCCTATGGAAAACATTTCAAAAACTTGGGATGAGCATAAAAATCCAAGTAAAGGATACACAAAGAAGGAAAACTGTTAGGTTTTTTCAAAACAATAAGTAAATCATGAATACTTTATCATAAGTAATACCTTTCACCTTTATGAAGTAGTAAATTCTCTTCACTAAATAAAAGATCATTACTTACCCTTTTGTAACCAAAATATTACCATAAAACCCATATAATGATCACATATCATATAAAGGTAACTTGGGACATAAAGATACATAAATGGAATAATCATACGGTCAACTTCCACACATATCACTAAATGGAATAGCCATACGGCCAACTTACATACCCAATGCATTGGAGGTTATAACATAACCACCGGTCCTAGTATTCACAGAACCACCAGTCATTTTGTTTATCATGTAACCACCCATCAAATGTCTAAGTACTATTATAAAATAATAACACATAAAACAATTATAAAGGAAAGAAAACATTTCCACATTTCAATCACAATATATCACTTAAATATATTGACATAAAAAATCAATTATCAAAACCATTTTCAATACCAAAATACATAAAAGAATATATGGTTTTTATTTACATTTAAAAACATTACGACTTGTTAAAGAAGCCAAAGATCAAATAATACTCACGGTGGCGGAAAAAGGTCATTGTCACCACATACGTTAAAAGAAGCATTCCTTTTTTTAGTTTAGTAAAAAACTTCGTAGAAAAATATTACCTTTGAATGAAATGAAAAGTTTAAGGTGCTTTATACAGTGTACAAAATAAAGTCTTATTTTAGAACAAAATATGCCTCAATGAAAGAAGATTGAGATGAGGTCCCTTACAAAGTCGGTATCCCTAGATTAAGGATAAATCAACTACATAATTTTGTCTGAGAAATATAAATACACTAAATATAAGAGGATATTATGTGTAAAACAATTAGAGGTCATCCACACATATTAATAGTATGGAATAATCAATAAGTAGAGGTTTAACCCAAATAATTAAAATTGGGTTAAGAAGTTCCCTTATAGAAATTCGACAGCTTAACAGCGTCATTTTAAAATTCATAAAATGAGGAGATGAGAGATAAAAAGGGTATATAATCACATGGACATATCATTTACAACAATAAGTATATATAAGAACATATCCCAACATAAGAAGATGTAAATTAAAAGACCTAACAAAAAGAAGTCTTTTAAAAAGAGGTGGGTGAAAGGTTCCCTTACCGATTTGGGTAACTTTCGAAACGTACACCCCATGAAAGAAGGATCATACAAAAAAGATGTAAATACCCATAAGTGAGATTATATTACACAAATAGTATAATAATGGGCAGTACATACACCACAGAAAAGGAAATAGTGGCAAATGTAGAATGAATCTCACGGGAATAAATTGAGATAAAAACCCCTTACCTCGTCGTAATCAATCGAGTCGTATGAGAAAAAGATAATAAACACAAAATTAATTTCAGAAAAACATGAATATAAATATAATCATGATAATATATATAAATTGGAAGTACGCAATACATCACATTCCACAAATAAGTGGTGACCAATGGAAATATCACGGAATTAAAAGTGAGATAAGAAATCCCTTACGAAAATTCGGCAGCCTAACGACGCAACTTAAAAATTATTAAAATTAATTGATGAGAGTAAGAGGGGGTTTAACATCATATGAAAATACAAATTACAGTATGGTGAATATAAAATTACATCCTCCAACATAATAACATGGATCATAAATGAAATTACATAAAAGAGAGTACTTGAAAAGAAATAGAGAGGTGAGATCCCTTACCTCAAGTCCCACTTGTCTTGCTCATTTATTTATATCCCTGAATAATAAACTTTGGTCAATTTATAATTTATTAAGGAACTCCTTTAATGTTTATTATTCGATTCATATCACATATTATAATGTTATAATAATTAGTTAATTATGAGAGTTCATATCAGACGTTTTTGTCGATGTTTGGTAAATTAGTCAAGAATGAACTTGTTTGAAAAGAATTGTCCATGTAGTTATAAGTAAATCATCTCCAGAATAGTATTAATGATTTAAATATCCTCTATATCTAGTATAAATTCATTTATACTATTCCAAAACATTTGGAGATAGAAAATGAAATGCACCATTCATGGAGACGGTAGGCCGTATGTACGCATGAATGCTACTTTCATTTCTTTGTCATATTAATCGAATTAAAAATAAAAGATAGATATATATATTATAATTACAGTATAATATCTATGTTATATAGGTTAGATAATTTCATTAATTTCATAATTTATACATTCCATGTATTGCATGAACGAGTCACATCACATGAGGGGGTGGTAGTCCACACTTCCTCATATGAAATTATCGCATTTGCACAACATGCAAAGCATAAAGGTATGTTTTAAATATAAAATATAGAAGCATATAGAAAACATAAATACCATATATATCATATATAAAATATAGTGACATCATAATGGCCACCATGAGAGGCTGTAGGAGATAATTGAACAATCATCATTTCGTGAGGCAGTAATTCGCCATCCACGGAAATAGTATGTTCTTTAACCATTATATAGAGGTGTGTGTAAGTGTAGCTAGAATAATTCTCATAAAAACATCCTAGTATAATGAATATACTTTTTTTGTTACAAAATAAAGGAATGAAAAGAGTTTATGGGGTTGGAGTAGAAAAATAAAACAAAATAACATAAGAGAAGAAATTACCTTTAAATCGGGTAACTCCCCTTGGTTTGAACCAAAAGGGTTTCTTAAAGAGCTTTCTACCTAAGGTAAGGATTCTAGGATGAAGATAGAGATGAGTATAGATAATATGAGTAGGGGTTGGATGAGACAAGGGCATGAGAGGTGTGGGTAAGGGAGTATAGGTGGGGGCCTTTTATAAGAGGGAGGAGGGGTACTCTTGGAAGGTCATGAAATGTTACTTTATTATGAAATTATTTTCGTATTTTAAAGGTCCCACAATGATATATTTGTAGTATAATGTGATAAGGGTCCGAAATACACCCATAAAATAGGTTTTATAAAAGTTTATGTCTTAGATTTTACCTTATCTTTTCATTTTATTTAAATCGTTCATTAATGAGGTAATCGCTGCATCATCATGGTGTCATAAATAAATTTATGTATTTAATGTCAAAACATTATAAAAAATATACCATTACGTAGGAAATATTTTTATATTTGTGATTAATATTTATAGTAAAAAAGATAACTTATATAACCCCAATTAAAAATTGTTTTAGTAAAACAATACATGCTTGTGACATTTTTATTTTAACTTTAAATAAAAAGTTATTAATGTCATTTTCTTACCCAAGTGGATCCATGGGGTCCCCAAGTTGACCCATGTATTTTATTTTTCGGACATGACTCATCCAATAATGGTAGGACATGTGTCAATGTAATTTCATATTATTAAAACATTATTTTTACCTTAAATTTCACTAATTACCTCTAATCGCGATTAATAAAACTCAAACATTTCTATTCACCAAAAATTATTTTCATCCCATTGAACCAAATTTTACTTAATAATGACAACCATATATGTCAGATTCTTAAAATTCAATTCATATATGCAGTAAAATTTTATTTAAACAAAAAATCAATTTTTTAACTACCACTTAGTTGTTTCACTATTCATAAAAAATTGAAGATTTTTAGAAAATACCAAAAATTAACCCTAATCTATATTTGAAATTCCGAATTCAAAAATGATTTCTATTTTAAAAAATTCAAAACATCTAAGTTTCATTAATTAATTTAATAATTAATTCCCATTTTCAAAACAAATAGCGTGTTTTTAAAAAACAATATATATCAAAAGATTGACACTTGTTTATGTCCAATTTCAAAGTGAAATAAATTCCAATGTCCACCAATGGATTAAATGTAAAAAATATATTCTATTTGAACTTTAAAACTAATTATAAATATAATCTATCCATATAAATAAATTAGATTAAAAAGGAGGTTTTGAATTAAAATACAACATCATTCACTATTCATTAAAAAAAGAACTTTATCAGAAAAATACCAAAAACATACAGAAAGTAAATTTTGATGTCCCGACTCTAATGTAAGATTTTATTTTGTCAAATATAAAATATAAAATTGTCAAAAATTGGATTTAAAAAGGGTTCTCCATCAAAAGGCGGTTAATCGAACTTTTAATGAATATTAGAATATTTACACTTCAAATTGGATTCGTTCTCATTTTAAGCCTCTAAAATTTATTGGATAAAAGTAAAAATATTTAACAAACATATATAATCATTTTTTAGTTAGTTCGGTTTATTCTCTCCAATGAAACATCTAGGTGTTAACTACCATTTAAAATAATATTATTTTATTATTAGTGTGCAACGTAAGATTACAAGAAAACTCTTTGTTGCGTATTGGGTATGCCATCGAGCATAGTATTCCCTTTAAAGTAATATTAATGTTTTATTCACAAATATTGATAAATATGAGAATGTCATATTCTTTTTTTACCCAGTATGTTACAACATTATTCCTAGAGACTGTTGGCCAATGTTCACATGAACACTATTTTTATTTTATTATAGAATTAATAGAAATAATGTTAAATTAAATATTATCAATAAATAATAATTTTATATCATATACATCACCTATTATGATTAAAAACATCCTTATTAACATCCATGTAAAGCATGAATGAATCACATCACTTCGCGATACATTAGGCCATTATACACACGAAAGACGTTAACATATTCCCAAAAAATTTAATGTATGAATGTACGTGTGATATTATAATTTCATTCATATAATAACATAATAAAAATTTAATACCTAAGTATATCCATCAATGATAGGTAGTAATGGAAAAATTAATGACATCAATTTGTGAGGCAGTAGTATAACACACATAAGAATGATTATTTCATAACTTAGTTTATGAAACTTGATATGGTTTTAGGTCATTTTCTTAAAGAAAATATAATTTTATGGAATATAATTCAACTTTTCTATAACAATTGTATAATAATTTTTTAAAGAGGTGGAGGAATAAAAAAACTCTTTGATGAACATTAACACTTCTTTGGGTACCCCATTAGGTTTCACTACTAAAAAATAGGACTTTAAAATAAATAGAAATGGATATTACCATTTATAGAAAAGTGATGACTGTATAAGATTGGTTAAAAGAAATGGGATTTTATCAATGCTGAAAAAGTGCTTATAAGGTTGTACTTTATCAATGGTAAAAAAGCACTGATAAATGGGACCTTTATTAGTGCTTTTAGATGAATTGATAAAGGAACCATTTATTAGAACATTAATTTAGAATTGCTAAAGGAACCATTTATCAGCGCTTTTAATAGACCTGATAAAGGGCCATTTTGTAGTGTTCTGTAAGAGCACACTATTGCACCACTACAGTGTGATGTAATGGCACACCACAGCAACAGAAACACATGAGATATAAAAAAATAAGTCCTGATAAAGTATTTAAATGAAATGAAATTTATAACACAAACACAATAAAAAATAGAGTATTATAGACATTTCAAATATTGGTTTATACAATTACAGAATTATAAATTATTACATACATTAAAAAATATCAATGTTCATTTATATTTTAATCCTAACCCGACTCCAACTATTGCTAAAAAACCACCCCTTATCATGAAAAAATTCACCTGTATAAGAAAAATATTCTTATGGTAGAAATAATATATTAAAATAAATTAATAGAAAGTTTTTATTTTACAAAAATTGATGTAAATTTAAAATAAAAAAGACGCACTTGGAGTCAAACTAGTCACACCGTGCATCAGATTGAGTTGTGGCTGATTCAAAATGTCTAAAATGACATGGTGATCATTCTCCAAATGTATCTGAACAATTTGAATGCGTTTTCATGGTTTTTATTAGGTCCGTTTTTTTACTAAAATTGATGTCAATTTTAAATAAAACACACACTTGGATTCATATCGATCACACGGTGCATCGGATTGTGGGGCAGCTGGTTCATGTGCATCTCAAATCACATATGGATCATTGTCCAAACATTTCAAAAAAAATGTGTTAGTTTAGTTTTGAGGTGTGGTTGATTATTACAAATTCATGAAACATTGAGTCATAATGGTCACACCATGCATAAAATTGGGGTGTGGATAATTTCTACACATATTAAATGACTAATAGATTTTTTAGTTAGTGTTAATTAAGTATACACTAGCATAGAACTATGTTTCTAATCATATAAGTCCCTATCATTTATTTAATAAAAAAATGACATCGAACCAAACAGAGAACCCGCAAAAAAGGCTCAAAGAGTGATTTCCACAAAAATAGACATATCCAAATAGGCACTATAAAAATAAGGGAACTAATTCATCAAAGGATAACCATTTAAATGTTAAAAATAAAAAAAACATATAAATTACGAAAGAATGATTTCATCAAACATTGAAAATGAAATATGAACATAAAACAAACAAAAAGAAATGATTAAACTCTAAAAATCTTCACCCCAACATGGGAGACAACAACTGAGCCAATGTGTTGTATTATTCGTTCACAAAAAATCAGCCAAAAAATATTCCTTCACGAAATTCCCAAAATATATATCCTTGGAGAAGAGGACATGATCCTTGATCCCTCGATGATGGCACACA
Organism: Viscum album; assembly: GCA_963277665.1. NCBI lineage: Eukaryota > Viridiplantae > Streptophyta > Magnoliopsida > Santalales > Viscaceae > Viscum > Viscum album. Next base: position 2,105,874,600 of record OY728122.1, on the reverse strand, counting down.
ATGAAAATAGAAGATTTCAACATATCATGTGGAACCACCTTCAAGGAAAAGGATTCCATCTCTTTGATGTGTTCAACATAAGCCTTCACTGTCTATAGACCTTGCTTGAAACTCATGAGATCTTCACTTTTCTTCACCTTCAAGTACTCTATTATAAACTATATGATAAATAAGAACTCAAAAATTCTCATGTAAGCTAAAATTGCATCGTTGGTAGGGAAAACAACTCCTATTATTCCAAAGATAGACTCCAAGTAAACCCAGAACAACATGAAAACTAATGGATTTGGGAGTCCATAAAACTCTAAATACATTTTATACTTCCTCATCCCACTTCAATACCTCTAAAGATTCTCGATTAGCACAGAATATGGAAAAAACCAAGGATAAATAGAATGAAGGTGAGGCCAACTAGAAACATTGTGGACCTTTCAAGGCGGTAAATTATGAATAACAAAAAAAATCATAAAATCAGTTCAAAATCAATTCCTCACATACCCAAAAATATGAAAACACTTATAATGAATACCGAGGGACATACTTACTACTTTATCTCCAAACCTAATAATTTACCAAAATTTTATTCCAAAAAATTTTCCATTAAAAATCATTTTTCCAAAATGAGACAATTTGAATGAAATAATTTTAGTTTTCAAAATATTTTTCATTTTAAAATATTACTCACAACTATGGAGACAAAAACAAGGAATAATTCTTTCTAAACCATCAGAATGAATAACTAGTATTTGTGAATAACCCAGTGACATGGAAGTAGTTAATAAATTACTTATTATATGAGTTTACTGTGATTAAAAAGATAAACAACCCCCAGAACTAATCAAATACCAAAAGTACAACCATATACAAAATACTAGGCCACTGGGTTCTTGGTTGTTTTAATAGTGGTCCTACTGATACAAGCCTATAAATAGGTACATGGTTCCATTCCATCCGGTACTCAGTGCTTACCACACCAGGGTACCACTATCTCTTCACCACTCGCTTCTATCAAATATTCTAACCCATCTTTTAACTTATATTCAACAAAAATACAACTAAAATGAGACTAAGATACTAAAATTAAAGTGGATTGTATGGTTAGATCAGATGGGGCGTTTAAAACCTCAACAGAATCAAGGATTTCATACTCAATAATATTCAACTATATTCATGAAGGAATAGATTCAACCATTGGGTTTTCATATGTGTAGGGATAGTAGTTAAAAAATTTCATTGACATTTCCAATAATTTTAATAGATTTTATAAATTTTGCGGTTAATTTCCACTTCCTTCTAATCTATTGTTGATCCAATCTCAAGGAAATATAAATAAACACATGATCATTAACATAAAATGACAAGGGTCACCTCTAATTGTTACGGTATGACATTTATTGACTTTGACTAGTTTCAATTTTTTTTGAATCAACATCAGTCCATTTATTATTTCTTGTACATGAGTAGGGCAATTCAAAGGAGATTCTTTTATCTTTATCCAACATAAAGGAGAGTGAAAATGTATTTAATATAAATATTTATACTGGTCCATCTGGATTAGTGATTGATAACATTTTTTATATGCGAACTACACCATGGAATGTTAATCCTTCTAGTAGTCCTTGAAGTTAAGAATTAAGGCTAAAAGAACATCCTTCAATATCAAGATAGTCTGATTAGAATGACCATTACTCTGTGGAATAATGGACGTATAAAATTTCTCCCATAACCTTACTAAAAATTATTTTCCTTCCTATAACCAAGATAAGAACATCATTTCCCAAACAGATATAGTAGTATATGTGATACCTAGAAGGATTATTATATATTTGACATACAATTATTCATGTTCATAAACTGAGGAAGACTATTAAATATGTAATAAGTTATTCAACTTAGTTATGTGATCCACTATAACCCACATTACATATTTCTATTTAGTTTATCTTTAAAAATTGGTCACAAAATCCATCATGATTTCATGTAATTTCCAAATTGGAAAAAAATTATTGAATGAGATCTTATTGTTTTTTTTTGTATTTTCCCTTCAAATACTTATAAGTAAACAGTTTATCAAGGAATAATATTATTCATTTCACTATAAAAGGCCACAAAAACGGGTGAATAATATCATGGTACATTTTTATGATCCATACATGAACCTAAATGAGTCACATTGGTAATGGTGAGAAGATGAGATGTAGGGTTCATCATGGATAAGAACATCAAAAATGAAAAACCCAAAACACGGAACCCAAAAGATAAATTAATGGTAGAGAAAAAGTAGAAAATAACATACACTCGATTGCATCCTTGATTCTACTGAGGCAATGTTGAGGAGTTGGGCTAAAATTAGAGGAGTTCTATGAGAGCTTGAGGATCGTGACGGGTTGAATAATGGTTAGGGTTCATTTAAATAGACTTAGATCACTTTTAAAATTGATTTTTTAAAAGCACTGATAAATACACCTTTATCAGCATTAAATTTTTAAGCACTGATAAATGGGATATTTATCAGCTCTAATAAAGGGCTGATAAAAAAATATTTTTCATCCCTAATATTTTAATGCTGAAAATGATTTTATTTGACAGTGCTTTGTTAGAGATGATAAAATATTTATTTAAATAAATTTATTATCATTTGGAAATTATTAAATATATATAATTATTTATTTATAATTATATAAATACTTATCTAAAAAATTATAATTATTTATTTATAATAATTATAAATAAATAAATTTATAAATATTGTATATATACATTTATAAATATATTTATTAATAAATATTTATTTACAAATTACATTTTAAAATTATTAGTGGATATATAATCTTAAATACATGCATTTCAAAAATGATTGAAATTAAATAATTCCAAATGTGTACACTTTAAAAAAATTGAAATAATGGATATGTTTTATTAATTAAATAAAAATTATTAGAAAAATATGGATATATATTTTGATGTAAGGTGAATACAAATTAAAAATACTAAAACATACTTATGAAATATATATAAATAAATAATTTAAAATGATAAAAATTCAACAAAAATTAAATATGAATGTCCAAATTTTAAAAATATTAAAAATAAATAAATAAAAGTGATCAATATAAAACTTAATATATTAATTTTATCATGTTATAATCAAATTCCAAAATATATTGAAATATGAATAAATTAAATAAATATTAGGTGTATTTGTTTCTATATACCGAGAAAAAATATTTGTCTGTGCATTTGTATATAAAACATCATTAATTACATATATATATATCTCTCTGTCTATGTGTGTGTACGTGAAATCTATATAAAACATGAAATTTAATATATGTCAAATTGAAAAATAAAACAAAATTAAAAATAAATAAGACATTAATATATTTTTAATTAACATTTTATTCATTGTATATATATATATATATATTTAATATATATTATTTTTTTATAGTTAATATATATATATATATATATAATTCTTATTCATCTTTATTAATAATATTTTCATTAGTAAATTGTTTAATAAATTTTAAATTTATTCTTTTTTAATTTTTGGTTTAATTATATATTCATTTATATATCTACCTTTAATATATACTATTTATCAATATTTATAATCTATATATATATAAATTAAATTTATTCATTTTTAACAATAATTATTTAATTAATAAAATGTTTAATGTTTTTCATAACTTATTCATTTTAAATTTTTATTTTATTAATTATTTAATTTTATTCATTTTAAATATTTATATATTTAATATACACTATTTATTAATTTTTAAAAAATTTATATATGTATATTCAATTTATTATTTTTTAATGATAATTATTTATTAATGAAATTGTTATAGTTTTTAATTGTGGTGGTTTAATTATTTAATTCTATTTTGGACCATTATCAGTGCTAAAATATGTTGATAAATGATACCATTTATCATGGCTTTATTTTTAGAGCTCATGAAGGGTACTTTTTATCAGTGCTAAAAATAAATCACTAATAAAGGGTAACCGTTATCAGTGATAAAATAAAGCACTGATAAAGGTGAAATTTTATCATTTCTAAATAAAAAGTGCTTATAAAGGGTTGCCTTTATCAATGGTTTTATTTTTCACTGATAAATATTGACTTTCAAAATATATTTCTCTAGCGCTGATTAATTCTGGCACTGTTAAAGGCATAGTTTGTAGTATTGTTTTCACCAAAACAATTCATTAGTTTTCTTTAAGTCCAATATAATGATTCTATGATCATAGGACAGAAATTTTGATGTGATTTGTGGTAGGACATTCTGTTCTGAAAGGTTATTATGGTGTGAATCAGAGAGGAGATGTTGTGGCCATTTATTAGTGAGGAGCGTGGAATACTTGTAATTTTTGGAAATAAAGAATTCCAACCATGTTTTTTCAAGTCACAATTCATGTATAATGGAACATTATAGAGAAAATATGGATATGTTCTAAATATTACCATAAAATGGTTTTTGGAAAAGTTTTGGATTATTTTTAACCCTTCTCTTTTAAGTTTAACCCCCTCGATAAAACCATTTTTACCTTTACATCGTAAAATTATTTTTATTGTTTTTACTGTTATTATTAGTTTAAAATGAAGTATAACTTATTAGATAAAATAAATTATGATAATTCCAAATATGTAATTAATTTTTTCTAATTCCATTCATAGAAGTTTACAAAAAAAATTTAAAATTAATCCCTGAGATGCGATGAGAACATGAGTTTTTGAAGAGAAAGTGTTCAAAAGTATAAAAAGTTTTAATATCAAAATTCAACTTCAAATTGAAAAAAATGAACTAAATTTTATTAATTAATTTATAATGGAACTAATATCTATTTAAAATAATTCTAAATTATAATTTATCTTTATAAATAAATTATACCAAAAGGCAATTTTCAATTAAAATTACGTATTTTTTAAAATTCATAAAATATTAAATTTTATTGAAAATTATCAAAATTTAAACCTTATATAATTTGGATATATAAGTGTAGGATTTTATTTAATGATTTATATTATTTGGAAAAAACATAACCGGAATACTAAACATTCAATTGAATATAGAATATATACATATTTAATTAAAATAACTCATAGAGAATTATATTTTTTTAATTTATTGAGGTAAAAATTATTTGTGTTCATTTAAATAGATTTTATTAAAAGGATTTACTTTAACTTTAAATAATTTTTATTTTCATTTTTAATTAATTGTTCACCAATTAATAAATCTTATATGCATGTGTAAAATATGTATTTTCGTAATTTAATTTATCATATTTATACCAACCCTTATAATGGGTTAGTGGTAACTATCATATAATAATATTTTAATAATATTATGTGTTTCTTTTAAACCCAATGTTTCATGTAACTAAAGATATACTCGATGTTGTATGTATCACAAGGTAAATTCGGGTTTTCATGTTATGTAAGATAAAATAAGCATTTCATGTAACAAAATAAAAAATTAGTGTTTCATGTAATGAAAGCAAAACAAAATGTTTTGTTTAATGAAAAAATTCAAAAAGATAAAATGTAATTGAAAATAACATTTCTCAGAATGTTGAGGTGTTACATTGTACCCCCCCCCCCCATAAAATTAATTTATCCCTAAATATTCCTCTCAGACATCAAGGTTTTAATGTTCTAAAATTCCTACATATAATCCCACACTGTAAAACGTTTTAATAAAACATCATCTTGAAAAAGAGATGGGAATGTTTGAAAGTCATCTAAAATAACTCATACTAGGTTTCAAGATAGGATAACATATGTGAGAAGTAAAATAATGGGCATAAAATATAAAAATAACACCCAAATACAAATGGAGAGTGATATTGAACATTAATCAAAATAATATTTGTGATCCAAATTAGTTTAACTATCATAAATACATAAAACAAAGATACATTAAAAATCCCATTAGCATAATAAAAAATGATGATAACAAGGAAAAATTTTACTTCAAGATCCTTTTCCTAATATTGGAAAATTCCTTTTTCATCTAGATATATAACATATGAAAATATACTTACATGATATATTTTAATTTCATTGGAAACATTTCATCCATTGGTGGTTACTTTTATCAACATCCATTTCATATCTTACTCTAGGCAATGAATTTTTCATGTTTGGAGTACTAAATAAGATTCATAAAAGAATGATAAGTAATTATTATAATTATAGTTAAAAAAATTTAATACGGGTTATCCAATATGAAAAAATCTACATATGATGAAGTAATAAGTTAGTCTCTAAAACTCATCCAAAGTTAAACTTAAATGATTCCTTAATTTTATTAACATCATGACCCTTCCAAAATAGAAAATTTATAAAAAATAAACTAAAATTCTCAATATCAACTTAACAATAATTCTAAAAATATCATCAATCCAATTTAATTCATCACATGGAAAATATGTGAATACGTTCATTATATAGTCTCAAATATCTTGGTAATAACCATAATTACCATAAACTATCAATGAAAACATTAATACATCCTCATTACATGTATAAAACCATAGAGTATTGAACATGATTCATAGATGCAAAAATGTTTTAAACTCCATCAATGGTAATATAAAACACTTTTTCATCAAAGGCTTTATCAGTTCTAAAGTCATCAATACTATCCAATTTACACAATCCATATCAATCATCTCTTTATTAATATAAACATCATTTTCAAAACATCAATAACTTATTAAGGGTTATCTTCCATAAATTAAAATATCACCTTTCCATTAAATAACATTTCTATTCCATTAGTAACCTTTAACATATTATACTAAATCCTTATAAAAAAACTTATAATGAATAATAATTATATATTTTGTGATTTATATAACATAATACTTGAATTAAAATAAAAAAATACATCAATCACCCACCAACCTTCTCAAACCATTAATTAGGCTTCATAAACTTATTACCTAACATGACTTTTCATTTATATTTCATTTATATTTAATTTATATTCTATTCATTATCAACAATATAACCATTTATCATACCGCATTATTTACTCTCTTCAAGATATACTACCTCAAAAATGTATTTTCATAATTACCATAATTTCAATATTTAAAGAATTCATCCATTGGTAATAGCAATGGAAGATCATTATTTTCAATCATTATATTAATAGAAATATTCATTTGTTTTCCAGTTACATTCTTTGTGTCCATATTTTCCACACCCAAGAAATTTCTTGTCCCTCTAATAAATTATCTTGAGTTATTATTTCCATATTCTTGACATGTAGAAAATTGAATATTCATTCCTCTATGGTATCCACTACCCGAACTCTCAGAAAACACTATCTTTCACTTGTTTGGTGATTTGGAGAGTTGTCTAAGATTCATATTGATAATAATTTTCCATGATAAATGATTAATAATAATAACAATATCTTTCACTCCATTCATCATTACACCGAACTTCTCATAAGAAAATTTTCCATCACAATAAATGTTAACACAGTTCCTTTAGGCTCCTACCATTGACAAAAATGAAAAATCATAGTGTTAACAACACAAATAATAGTGGAAAACAACATAATCATTAAAAATATCTTATAGGATGTATAAATCATGAAACATTATTTTAACTCTATAACACAATTCTATATTCCTATATTATTCATGATCAGCCTCAATTTAAATCCATCATGATGGATCATTAAGATTTTGTGAATTTTCAGAGCATATCTCTTGGGAGTTCAAACCAGGTGTGTGTGAAAGCCTATATTTGTTTTTCAATAAGTGATGATCGAGCATGGTTTAATGTATCCATTTCAGAGTTATTACCACATGGTATGTGTGTTCCATAAACATATCCACCTGTAGCATCTAGATATTAAAATGATTTCTTAGAAACCGATTTCTCTTTTATTTACCAAAATTATAGTAAATTTTTCTATATTTTGACTCATCCTTATAATAATCCTTATAAAAATTATTATAAAAATCCATTTAAATACCCTTATGGATCTCAATAATGTTTCCTCATTGAAATTTTATAATATTTAACTAATAATATCCATTGATATCAACTATAGTGACTCAGACTTATCTTAAATATATATGACAATATTTTTATGAATATTCACTACATTACACAAACAGAAGCCAAAGGACCATAACTGTTTAGTGTATCTGGGAACATATAATCAATAAAAATTGGTCTATAGGTAAATTAAATCATCTCCCCCTCTAATATTCATAAATAAGAACTTTATTTGAAAAATCATATATATTAAATTTCTTTATAACATGGGGAAAGGAAATAAAAGAAAGGGTGAGATCAGATGCTTAGTAAGGGAAAACAGGGGAGCTACATAAGCATAACATAATCATAATAGTATGAGAACATGGAAAAAAATATAAAAACCCAGCTTGTATATCAAATATCATAATTTTGGTTCATGGAATAATGATTGGTAGTTCATAATACATGAATCAAAAGAGAATCAAATAAATTTATCCACAAGAGAACAACATTGGAATGAGACCTAGGTCAGTAAAACACACGAAACAATAAAAAATCATTTCCATGGTAGTCAAGGAACAATTCAAAGGATATCCTATGTAATGGGTTTTGTCCCCAAAATATCAATGTTGTTAAGGTTCAATCCCATGACAATCATAAAATAAAAATTCTTTTATTGTGTCGGGTTCACTCACCATTTTAGTTCTTTATATCACATGTGATATAAATCATTACCCAATGCATTGAGAGGAGATGTCACAACCCGACCCGTACCGGGGCTTGAGTCACAACTACTCTATGCCCGCCTATATAGGCCAGGGGACAGAGACTAGCGCCGAAGTCACAACGAACTAGGGGAGGCCTTTTCCTAAGAAACTGTACACACACACTCTTCTAACTCAATGCAAAAGTGCAGAGAAAGGAAAGAAAGATTAAACACTACTAAAAAAGGGAAACCAACATACATGTATTTTCCTCTAACTAGTACATGTAAAGTGTTAAAAAGTATACTGACAAGTAAACTGAACAGTAAAAGGGGAAAAACACGCGCTCAACCTGAAAGGTACCGCAACCCGGCAACAGGTAAAAAAAAAGTAAATAGCTGGTGAGTCTCACACCTAGAAATCCTCCTATGACCACTGAATGTAGCCCAAGATCCTGTGTCCTCTACGCTCCTCCATTGTCTCGACCGACCTGTCCGTCATTTGTAGGGGCACACCAAGTGTAGGCAAATCCCAAGCATGGGTGAGAATAAAGATACTCAGTAGGATGCGCCGAAAGCTCGAGGGAGCAACAAAGGAGGTACTAAAACGGTGAGCCGTAGATAGAATGAGAATAACGAAGGAGTATAGAAGGGAGAGTACATCTCAACTCAACAAAATAAATGAAGTGGACTCATCCAATCCAAGATAAGCTAGAAATGGAAAGCATGTGGCATACCCCGCGTATCTTCACCCCTCCTAGAAGGAGAGTAACTGAACCCAAAGAGTGGGAACAAAATTAGGGTATATATATATATATATTCTCAACAAGAAACCAAAACGTGTGTGAAAGGGGATCTCTATCTCCAAGCTCAGCCCAAGAGAAGTCTCCAATAGTTCAAAGGATATCCATCACTGATGCCCAACAGTCTCGCACACCAAAGCTGCCTCATCTTTGAACTGTGCAACCAAGGGTCCTGCTCTGGTAATCATAAAGAAAATTCACCGACTAGCCTCATAGAAAGGGCATAGTCTGAAAGAAGTCATCGGGTAACCCACTGCCCAGTCCCGCTGGTGGGTAAACCACACGAGGTCGTCTGGTAATCCAATGCCTAGCCCTGCTGGAGGGTAAACCACAAGAGGTCATCAGGTAGCCCACTGCCCATCCCAGCTAGAGGGTAAACCACAAAAGGTAGTCGGGTAACCCACTGCCCAGCCCCGCTGGAGGGTAAACCATAAATTCAATGGGTAAACCACTGGCCAGCCCCACTGGAGGGTAAACCTTTAGGGTAATTGGTAACCCACTACCCAACCCTGCTAGAGGGAAAACCCGGAACTGGTCCGATAACTCCGCATTGCCCGTGCAATCACTTCGTATCACTAACACTGCTACCATGAATAGGTTCGGAGTGCATCAAAGGGACCTCCAACCAATTCCCTTTCGTGTTTCCACATTTAATGAGATCTTTAAAGAGGCTCCGCTCTCCCAAACAAATTTCACCATTGTAATACTCGCGAAAAAACACGCGAGATAGACTACTTACTCCCTGGAAACGGCTCCCGGTGGAAAGGTTATTCAACACCACTTTATGCCCATACGACATCTCATGGGGCCCGCACCTCGAACCCGAAAAAGGTCGGGCGAACTGAACCATTGCGACACTCTCAGAAAAACCTACCGAAACGACTACTCATATGCCCCAAACAGACGTCTGAAGAAAAAGGCGGAGTATGCTGCACACTGCATAAACAACGGCCCGTGGGGACCATGCCTCAACTAAAACTTCAATGCTTGAAATCACCCTAGACCACTTCATCTCAATGCTAGGGTCACTACACCACTAACGGTGCCTAAAACAGACTCCGGATGCGGAAGCTATAACTTCCCGCGTTATATAAAAACGGGCCCCTGTGGGGCCCACAACTTAATCTCGAAACACGTCACACAGATTGTACCATTGCATTACTTGCAGATAACCACACGGTGTAGGCTATTCATTTTCCCTTAACAGACATATGAAGCATAAGTCATAAAACGCAACATACGTTAGAAAACCACTTCGTGGGGCCCATGCCTTTGGCCTGAATTTAGGCAGGAGGATTACGCCATTGAAATCCCCTCGACAAAGCAATCAGAAATGAGTACTCAAAAAACTAAATGGATTTCAGGTGAAAAATTGGTGTTTCACTAAAAAACGTGCGAACTAGGCCCTATGGGGCCCGCACCTTGTCTCCAACCCAAACGATTTGTAACGCACCTCATAAAGTCCGCATGAGGACTAGGTTCACATTGCTGCTGATGGCACATCAATCAGACATCCCAAGCAGGAGTTAGGTCCGGCGCAAGATTAATTAATTATTCGCGTTAAGTGCTCATGCCTCCAAGAAAAGTAACCAAACCCCAAGGGTTCTAAACCAACTTTGGAAGGGTTGTCTCAACTCCAGGGCCACAGCGCCTCTAATGGCGCATCAAACGGACGTCCGGCTCGCGAACCACGTCTGTCGCAACTTTAATAATAATTTATTATTATTAAAATTTAAGCTCCTCGGGTCACCCGTCTTCAGGAAAAGAACCCAAAAACCCTGAAACTCACATTGAAAGGTTCGTCTCACTGACACGAACCCATAGCCGCAGACGACACATCAAATGGATGCACCATTTAGAGGATATGACCCCCCCCCCCGAATGCAAGGGGGCCCAACCGGGCCCGTTCACCACGGCCGGCCCGAACCAAACCACCGACCCACGACCCAGCTGTGGGTCCGGTCTGACTCGCTGTGACCCATCTGCCGCGGCCCGCTCTAGACACAACGGACCCCCTCTTTCAGTTCGGGTTCTCCCCAGAAGACCGGCCTTTGGATGATCTCCGCGTCACGCCAGCAGGACCTGCCGAACGCGGGTCCTGGTCTCCTCCACACACCCGAGGCACTGACCACCTTAGGATCCCCCTATAGAGCACGACAGGCCGATCGCGCCCCCTGCTTGCCACTGATGCCACAGCCGCCGCATGCACCAACTCATGTCATCGTTTCCTTTCACGAACGTTGCGGCCGATGTTTCCTCGTCCGAACGCCACGACCGCCGTCACCTATTCTGAACACCGCGGAAACCCGGACCTCCCCGCTCCACCGCCGGGGTTCACTACACAGCATCGGCCGCTCGACCGATTTCCTTCGGATCCGCGACTTCACCTCCTCCCGGATTCGCTGACGCCACCGTCGCCTCGTCTGAACCCCCCCGACGCTCCTCCGGTCACTGATGTGCCACCCCGTCCTCCGGCCACCGGCCATTCGAGAGTCGGGGCTTACGGAAACCGCCGCCACCACTCCGGTGGCCCGATCTGAAAACTAAATGTCGTTTCAGGATCCTTGGGATGAGTCCTTCGTAGTGCCTTCCCCCGATCAACAATCCGACAAGATTTAACGCATCTAAAATTTTTGACAATGAACACTCAAGAACGACAATTAGAATGGGGCTCGGGCGTTGGCCGTGTTCGTTCGGCCAAAGCCCCAATTTTAAAATTATAGGACTCAAATGACAAAATTTGATGAAAGATTTAAGAAATCAACGAAGGTTGAAATTTAACAAGAATCCTACCTCGATCCGCCCATTTGCCGCTAGCGACGCCTCCACGACACCCCCGCTTCGATCCACCAAGGATCCGGTGGGGGTCGCTCCACAATTCGGTGAAGAACGGTGAAGAACATCTAGAGAGAGATAGAGAGAGAGAGGGAGGGAGAGAAAGGAGAAAGAAGGGAGAACCCTAACTCTAAACTCCTTCTCTTCTATTTATAGAAGAATCCGCTTTACATGGATTACGAAACTGATGTGCCCTATCATTTTAAATTGTGTCCAGGAAAAATGCCACATCTCGAACTCAACAGAAGTCTTGAATTTCCATTCCAAGCATTCATTCAAAATTTATTTGAAATGAACGCCAGTGATAAAAATCCTTAAGTCATTATTTGATGATTTTTCCCCTGGGTGACATCTATCACATCCGGCCTGCGCCCACAACTTTTACACCCCACCTAGGGTAAATGGCATGCTCTGGACGCAACCGTGCACTCGAATTTTGGATCTGAGCTACTATTTAGGAGGAAAAACAACCCCGCCACGTGCATAGTATAAAAACACTGAATATTTTTATAAAATTAATTATGGGCACACCGGGCCTCAGAATCGCACGAAGTCTTCGCACCTATATTTGGAATTATATGTAGAAATATTCCAAAGTCTTACAGGGTAAAAACCAAGTCTCTACATCATTCCCTCATTCATGATTTTCGTCCCTAAAAAGAAAGAATAGGAAAAACAACTCTGGATATAGAGCTCACACCTAGATCTCCCCCTCCCAAGAAAACTTGCACAACACCATGATGGCACAACATGCAAACCAAATGGATGGTTCGTACTCACAAGGTCTGCCAATTTTGATGCCAGGAATAGGAACACGCACACAACTCATCAACCGCTACACATGGAAGATGTCATGCGCTCACTCCTACTATTGGGAGGGTAGGGAAAGATGGCAGGAATCCTCTCAACCGCTTGCACGATTCCCAAACAGCCAAAGAAACTCGGGGGGACTTCCCCAACCGAACCTCTACTTTCGACATCATGATCGAAATAACGGTTTCTTCCTGGAACACGGTCTCATGATTCCCTCCTTCAGAATACCCATCTGGTGAAACCCCCAAGGATATACGGTCACACAAGTTTTCACAGTCGCTGCATTACAACCGAGGCTCTCTGCTAAGGGAACCTAGTACAAACCTACCATCTCCCGGAACATAGACTACCTCGAAGTCTTTGTCGTGATGAAATTTGAACCAGCACCGTCGCCTCAGGTTCAAGTCTCTCTGGGTGGGGATGCGCCAGAGAAACTAGTGGTCTGAGCAACCCACAAAGTGATCTCCCAAAGATAGCGTCTCCACACTCTCTGGGAAAGTACCAACACCACCATTACCACATAATGAAGCGCGTAGTTCTGTTTATGGGGTTTCTATCACCTCAACCTGTACTTGATAACGGTATCAAGACTGATGTTGGGAACACAAGGTACCAAAAAATAGGGCAGGTGAGAAAACTCATCCATCTACCAGAGGCTAGGCATGGAAAGCACGTGGAATACCCCATGTGTCTTTTCCCCTCTTTGAAGGATAGTAATCCCCAAAATAGTCATTCTGCCAAACCCACTAGTGGAACCTCAAGCAAAGGGGGGTCAAGAAGAAAATCCCCACAGGAAAATCAAGAACCTTATTTGACACTCCACCGCACAACCCCGCCATGGATGCACATGTTAGAGGGACTCGTCCACCGCACCTCAATACTATATGATTTGGGTGTCACTGACTCTTCCTCACAGTTTTGATCACATCACAAAACACGTCTCAGTCAGGGAAGAACCCCTCTTTCCCCTGGATTCAAAGCTATGTCAAACAATACCAACGCAGGGTTACACCGACGCCCTGCGTCACCCTCAATAACCCCTTGAACAAGGATTTAGATGAAAAGAGTACCTCATGCAGTGTCTAATAAGTTATAATAAGAAAAGTAGAAAAATACATAGAGCGTACTTCTTATCATCTCATGAGTTGCAAGATTGTAGACATTCACAGCACACAGCCGCCCACAACCCCGTCTGTTAGCTCCTTGAGCCTGACATGGGATGTCTAGTGGTGGTTGAAGGACCTCGAAACGACATATGCTAAACATAGTTCTTCTTGCCAAAACTTCCTCCCTAGGGACCACCCTGTCCTCACCTAGAAGTTCTTTGATCACGACACTACCTCTGTTGTGGCAGTGCATCTACCAACTATCTGGAAAACTCAGCACATTTGGTCGAGTAGTCTCACGCCACGTGACCTTGAACATCAAAAACATACCACCATTCCTCCTTGGGATATCTTGTTACTCTATGTTGTACCAAAACATGTGCATGAGTCTCATCAAGGGGAGTCTTCCGGTGTCGAGGCCCTGCCAATCAACGTCCCTCTACCAGAAATTTCTCTGTCACCAATGCCTGCTCCAGCACTCTGAGACAAGTGAGGATGAACAAGGGCACTATGATGGCATTAATCTCATCTCCATAGACCTTGCTCAAACTTATGTGCTCGGAAGTTTCCTTCATGGACCACGTCCATAGAGTATCGAGTAAGGTCTCAAAACCTAGTCACATACTCAGCCACTGCCATCACTCCCCGCTGAAGCTACAACAGCTCCTGAAACCATATAAAACTTAAGTAGAAGGGGTAGTACTCCTCAAAAAACAGCTGCTAGAAGTCATCCCATGAGAGTACCGACTCATCGTGCATCTGAGTAACCCTGGCTCTACTATACCAAACTGCGTGGTGGAAAAATACTGGCTATCAAAGCCACCATGTAACCTGTTAGTGTCCGAACAAACCTAAAGAGGTGGACCACCGACTCTAGCCAACCCTTCAATGTATGAGGGCATGGATCACTGTGGAACCTCAGCGATCTCTGACATTGAAACTCACGTAGCACGCCCAACCTACGCTCGTCATCGGCCTTCGCTGCCGGTACTATCTTCTACTCCACAGGTGGAGGTGCTGCTGCCTGTCCTCCTTGGAAAAGGGTAATCACATGATGGATCTTGAACTAAGGACTTGTCACTCATGGAGTCGTCATCACGAACCAGAGCTAGTATCCTAGATGGATATAATCACAGAGACAACTTGAATCTGATCAAAAAGTACCGCGGTAAAATGAGAATGTATATACCAACAACGATGGGGAGATGACTCAAGAAGGACATTCAAAGACTCAATCCTATATGATGCAAGAAAAAAATTCCCTGTAACAGGTGTCTCTGTGTGTTGAGTCGACAAGTGGGTTATCATGGTCCTGGTGAATGGATACGTCGGCCGCCGCACCATCACTAGACTCCTTGGACTAAGAGATGATCTCGAGACACATTGACACTATTGACCTAGAACTCAAACGAATTCTTTTTAGGGATACCCGAACAATGCCCCAAGGAATGAACCACCTCTGATACCACTTTGTCATGACCCAACCCATACTGGTGCTTGAGCCGCAATTACCCTAAGCCCTCCTCTATAGGCCAGGGGCTGGCGACTAGCACCGAAGGCACAACAAACTATGGGAGCCCTTTACCTAAGAAACTGTACACACACACACATCTAACTCAATGAAAAAGTGTAGAGAAATGAAATCAATATACAACAATCCCAGAAAAGGGAAACCAACATACATGAATTGACCTCTAACAAGTACAAGTAAAGTTCTAAAAAGTAGACTGAAAAGTAAACTGAACAGTAAAAGGGAAAAAACACACACCCAACCAAAAAGGTGCCATAACCCAGCAACAGGTAAATGAAAGTATACAACTGGTGAGTCTCACACCCAGAAATCCTCCTACGACCACTAAACTTAGCCCAAACTACAGTGTCATCTACGCTCCTCCATAGTCTTGACCGACCTGTCCGTCATCTACAAGGGAACACTAAGTGCGAGCAAAGCCCAAGTAGGGGTGAATATAAAGATACTAAGTAGGATGCCCTGAAAGCTCGAGGGAGCAACAAATGAGGTACTAAAACAGGGAGCAGTATACAGAATGAGAATAGTGAAAGAGTACAAAACAGAGAGTACAACTCAACTCAACAAAAGAAAGGAAGTGGACTCGTCCAATCCAAGAGGATCTAGACACAGAAATCATGTGGCATACCCTGCATGTCATCTCCCCTCCTAGAAGGTGAGTAATTGAACCCAAAGAGTGGGAACAAAAGTAGGGTGTATATATATATATATATATATGCTAAAAAAGAAACCTAAAAGATTGCATAAGGGGATCTCCATCTCCAAGATTAGCCCAAGAGAAGTCACCAACAGTTCAAAGGATATCCATAACTGATGCCCAAAAGTCCCACACACCAAACCTGCCTTGTCGCTAAACTGTGCAACCAAGGGTCCATCTCCGGGAATCATGGAGAAAAGTCCCCGACTAGCCTCATAGGAAGGGATGATTCTGAAAGAAGTAATAGGGTAACCCACTGCCAGACCTACTAGAGGGTAAAACATAAGAGGTCTTCAGGTAACCCTCTGCCCAGCCCCGCTGGAGGGTAAACCACAAGAGGTCTTCGGGTAACCCACTACCTAGCCCCGCTGGAGGGTAAACCAAAAAAGGTTGTCGAGTGAACCACTGACCAGCCCCACAAGAGGGTAGAACCTAAAGGCAACGAGTAACCCACTGCCCATCCCCACTGGAGTGTAAACCCTAATGGCAACGAGTAACCCACTACCCATCCCCACTGGTGAAAAAACCCAGAACTGGTCCGATAACTCCGCACTGCCCATGCCATCACTGCGTATCACTAACACTTCTACTGTGTGTAGGTTCGAAGTGCATCAAAGGGACCTCCAACCAGTGCACTTTCATGTTTCTAAATTTAATGAGATATCTATGGAGCCTCCGCTCTCCCAAAAAAATTTCACCATTGTAATCCCCACGGAAAAACACGCAAGATAGACTACTTACTCGCTGGAATATGCTCCCGGTGGAAAAGTTATTCAAAACCGCTTTATGCCCATACAAAGTCTCATGGGGCCCACACCTTGGTCCTAAAAGAGGTCAGGTGAACTGATCCATCACGATGCTCTCAAAAAAACCTGACGAAACGACTACTCATACGCCCCAAACAGACGTTTGAAGAAAAAGGCGCAGTACACTGCACAATGCTTAAAACACGGCCCATGGGGCCCATGGATCAACTCCGGCATCAATTCCTGAAACTATCCTGGACCACATTGTCTCGATGCTAGGGTCACAAAACCGCTGACAGTTCCTAAAATAGACTCCGGATGCGGAAGCTACAACTCCCCGTGTTATATACAAACAGGGCCGTGTGGGGCCCACACCTCGATCCCAAAACACGTCACGAAGATCGTACCATTGCGTTCCTTTTAGTTAACCACGCGGCATAGGCTATTCATTTTCCATAAACGGACTTATTAAGCATAAGTTGTAAAACGCAGCATACATCTGATAGCCGCCTCATGGGGCCCATGCCTCGGGCTCTAATTTAGGCGGGCGAATTGCGCCATTGTAATTCCCTCGAAAAAACACTCAAAAAGAGTACTCAAACACCCTAAACGGATGTCAGGTGAAAAAGTGGCGTTCCACCATAAAACGTGCGAACTAGGCCCTGTGGGGACCGCACCTTGTCTCTAACCCAAATGATTTGGAAAGAATCTCAAAAAGTCCGAACGATGACTGGGGTCATGTTGCCACTTACGGCGCGTCAATCAGATATCTCAAGAAAGAGTTAGGTCTGACGTAATAATAATTAATTAATTAATTAAATAATTAATTATTCGCGTTAAGCGCTCGTGCCTCTAAGCAACGAAACCAAACCACAAGGGTTCTGAACCCACTTTGTAAGGGATGTCTCAACTTCAAGTCCATAGCGCCTCTGACGGTCTGTCAAATGGACATCCTTCTCGCGAACCACGTTCGTCGCAACTTTAATAATAATTTATTATTATTAAAATTAAAGATCCCCGAGTCACCCGTCTTCAGGCGCAAAACCCAAAAAACCTTGAAATTCCCTTTGAAAGGTCTGTCTCACCGACACGAACTAGTATCCACAGACGGCCCATCAAATGGACACGCCATTTGAAAGATACGCCCCCCCCCCCGGAATGCAAGGGGGACCAACTGGGCCGGTTCACCCCAATCGACCCCAACCGAACCGCCGGCCTGCGGCCCAGTTGTGGGTCTGTCCTGACTCACCACGGCACGTTGGCCACGACCCACTCCAACCACACTGGACTTCCTCCCTCGGGTCATGTTCTCCCTAACAGACTGGCCTTTGGCCAGTCTCCACGTCGTGCTAGTAGGACCCGCCGAACACAGGTTCTGGTCTCCTCCTCACACCTGAGGCACTGACGGCCTCAGGTTCTCCCTATCGAGCGCGAAAAGCTGCCCATGCCCCCTACTCGCCACCAGCGCTGCAACCACTACACACACCGCCGCATGCCATCGTTTCCTCGTCTGAACGATTCGGCATCCGTCGCCTCATCTGAACGCCGCGACCACCTTCGCCTCATCCGAACGTCGTCGCCGCCCTAATCTCCCCGCTCCGCCATCGGGGTTCGCCACACCGCGCCGACCACTCGACCGATGCCCTACGAAGCCACGAATTCACCTCCTCCCGGATTCACCGACGCCACCGTCACCTCATACGAACCCCCCGACGCTCCTCCTGTCCCTACCACGCCACCCCGTCCTCCGGCCACCACCCTTGCCGGAGCCGGGGCTTCTGGCGGCCGCTGCCACCCCTTCGGTGGCCCGATCTCAAAACCAAACGTGGGTTTGGGATCCTCGGGATGAGGCCTTTGTAGTTCCTGTCCCCGATCAACAATCCGATAAGATTTGATGCATCTAAAAATTTGGATGAAGAATGCCCAAGAACGACAATTAGAACGCGGCTCGGCCATTGGCTGTGTTCGTTCGACCAACACCCCAATTCTAAAATTATATAATTCAAACAACAAAATTTTATGAAAGATTTACAAAATCGAATAAGGTGAAAAATTTAACAAGAATACTACATTGATCTGCCCGTTTTCCACTAGCGACATGTCCACGACGCCCCAGCTTTGATCCACCAAGGTTCTGGTGGGGGTCGCTCCTCGATTCGGTGAAGAACGGCGAATAACGTCTAGAGAGAGAGAGAGAGGGGAGGGAGAGAAAGGAGAGAGAAGGGAGAACCCTAACTCTAAACTCATACTCTTCTATTTATAAAAGAATCCTCTTAGCACTGATTCTAAAACTGCTGTGCCCTCGCATTTTATATTTTTTCTAGGAAAAATGCCCCATTTTGAACTGAACGGAAGTCTCAGATTTCCATTCTGAGCCTTCGTTCGAAAGTTATTCAAAAATAATGTTAGAGATAAAAATCACGAATTAATTATTTTAAAATAAAGATTTTTCTCCTGGGTGACATCTCTCATAGTAGGCCTGCACCCGTAACTTTTACACCCCACCTACAGTAAACAGCACGCTTCAGACGCAACCGTGCCCTTAGATTTCTGATCCAAGCTACCATTTAGGAGGAAACACAAACCCGCCACGTGCATAGTATAAGAACACTTAATATTCTTATAAAATTTATTCTAGGAACATCGGGCCTCATAATCGCACATCGTCTTCACTCCTAGCTATGGAATTATATGTAGAAATATTACAACGTCTTATGGGGTAAAAACAGGTCTCTACATGAGATATATGTTCTACCCATCTCATAATGAACAGCATATTTATGTGTTTTACAATATTATAAATCATTCATAATATCATAACCCATGAAATGAAATTGGATTCATATGAATTTCACCATATCATAACATCTATAAAATAAAGATGTTTTATAATCAGTTCATCATTTCATCATGGCATAGAATATGGAAAAAGGAGTGGGTTTCATAATAATTTTATCATGGTATAACCCATAGAAGAGAAAAAGGTTGCGTAAATATTATTCCATCCAAAAAATAAACCATTCTAATAATGAATAAAAATTTTACCCTTAGATTATATTCATATTAATCCATAAGTAATATTAATAGTTTTCATCATAGTTGGAAAATGATTTTTATCAATTAAAACATTTATTGAGTAAAGTATCTTTTACACATTGAAAAAAAATTTGGGGATATTTTTTTTAAAATCCATTTCTTATAGAATATAATTAAAACATAAAAATTAATCCTCAAAATAAATGATGTTCATGATGAAAAGATGTTTCTTTTATGTTTTACATGTTAAAATAATGATTCTTATCACATTATCACTATAATAAAAAGCATCATTGTTTGGAAAATACAAGAAATTTAATATTAAATTTTCATTAAAAAATTAATAATGGGTAAATTTTTTTTGTTAAAATAATTTCTATAATATTATAAAAAATTAAAACTCTTTTATAAAAAAATGTATTTGAAGAAAACATAATTCCTATCGAAGAGAAAAATAGTGTCATATTTTCTGAAAAATATTTAATAAATTATTTTAAGTACCAAAGAGTAGAAAAATGTATTAATGATATCATAAATAACCATTTTAGAATTAAATTAATGTGATTATTGAGATAAGGATAATATTATTTCATCATCGGAAACATATCATAAACAATCCAAATAAAATATGTGATTTTATCATAAAATCATTACCACTTTTATAAAAATGGATCATAATCCCCTAATGAAATCACATAAAATGGGTCATAAAATATTATGAGTATACATATAATTATGATATATAATTTCATAGGGGTTGTGTATACAACTAGTTAAATAATTTAGTTTTGTAATATATCATTTATCTCAAAGAAGGAACATTTAGACAAAAAACCATTAGCAATTTGGTAACAATTTAACCCCAAACCCAATAAAAAATATATCATAAATTATAAATTCAAATAAAAATAATATTAATTATAATAATCATAAAATACAATCCTGGGAAGTATATACACCACATAATGTAAAAAATTTGTGAATATGGCATTTTTCCTCAAATAATTTAAAAGTTAGACAAAAATCCCTTACCATTTTAGTAAGATTTTCAATAATAATCCCCAATAAACCATAAAATAAAATGATACATAAAATATCATGAAAATAATTTTATTCATGATATAACATGGAAATGGGGAATTGTATACACCACAAAAAATAAATGATTGGTGGATCTTCATATATATCTTAGAAATAAAAGAGAGACTATAAATCCATTACTTTATGTCTTGAATTCCATCATACACATTAAAGAATCCTATATTAAAATTATATGTTTATCATTAATCTATTATATTTACATATTTATACATATAATTTCATATTTTATTTTTATATGACATTTTATTACCCATTTAAAAACAATTACATGTTAATGTTATGATTTGGGTATTAACCACTTTGTTTTTCAGATATGTTTTTTTGGACATATTAATTTTATAATTACATAATAATATAAATTATTTTAAAAATATTATAATTAATATATGTATTATTTATATTTATTTATAGTTTTCCATAAAATTTAGTGACAGAAAATGAAATACACCATTCATGGAGATGGCAGGCTATACGTACCCAAAAGCTCTATTTAAGTTTTATTGTTTAACTAAAAGAATGAAAGTAAAATGATTTATTATCATTATATAATAATAATTATTTCATATATATAAAATATTTCCATTAAAATAATCCATATTAACTTCTATGTAAATATTGAATGAATCGAATCGCTTTATGTGGTGATAGTCTACCACACACAAAAATAACACTATCGTATTCTCATGGAATATAAATTATTAAGGTATGTATGATATAATAATTAAATATTTATAATACTATCATAAATATAAAGAATTATAATTTAATACCTCATTATAACCATTGACAGGGGGTAATAAAAAATAAGTGGCATAAGTTTTCAAGGTGCTAGTCTTCTATACACATGAATGATGAATTCATAACCCATTTGATGTAAGAGGGGATGGTTTTAGATAATTAAATAAATACAAAAACATATGAGTGTATATATTATACATGTTTTATTATATAAAATGCTTAAATAATAATTTATGTAGGTGGAGGAATAAATAAAACAAAAACGTCCCATGGTGAACATTACCTCTTCATCATGTATCCTCCATCGGTTTTCACCAAAAGCCTCCATATGATGGATTTTTTTCCCAATAAATGCATCTATGGTGAGAGGATGGTATTATAGAAGTGGCTTTGGTTGGTATTGGATGAATTAAAATTGGATTTATGGTGTGATTCATAGATGATAAGGTGTGACGTTTTATAAGTGAGGTGAGTGACCCACCAATAATTTTTGGAAAGAAAGAATTACACTCATGATTTTTTTTCAAACAACTTAAATAATGATTAATTATTGATTCAAGAAGGAATTAGGTATTCATAATTATATCAAATTGGTTTTGGATATTTTTAGGGTTATTTTTAAAACTTACCTTTTTAGTTTAACCACACTTGCTAAACCTATTTTTACCATAGCTGTGGAAAATCAGTTTTATAGTTTTTACAATTCATTTGGTCAAAAAATAAGTTGAACTTGATAAAAAATATAAATTATTATAATTCAAAATATTTAATTCATTTTTCCAGAATCAAATCACTGATGTAGAAAATTATAATTTAAAAATAATCCCATAGACTCAATGAGAGTTTTGGGTTTTGAGGAGAAAATATTTAAAAGTATAGAATCATTTTATAAAGAAATTCAACATAATGTAGAATAAAATGAACTATATTGGATTAATGGATGTATAATTGAACTAAATTACCTTAAAAACTATTTTAAAATATGTTTTTTACTTCATAATTAAATTAAATGAAAATGAATTTCTTAATTAAAAAAAGTATTTTCACTATTTATTACAAAATTAATCATTTCATAAAATTATCAAATTCTCACCCCAATATAACTATGATAATATGATTCAAAAAATGAATTATATTTTTTCAAATAAGGTTTTTAAAATTTTACAAAATTATTTTTAAAATAATTGTTCTAACCAAAGGTGATAAAACTGTTTTTTATAAAAATAGATTTTTAAGAGAAAAATTGGATTTTTTATTATATATTGTCTAGAAAACACATAAGATGAATTTGAATAATTTAATTGTATAAATAATTTATTAATTTAAATAAATTAATTCACCAAAACTGGTTTGAATAATTTATTAAGGTAAAACATGTTTGAGTTCATAAAATAGTATTTCCATAAAATAATTCCTTTATTTTCAAATAGTTTTTATTTTCTTTTTAATTTAATTGGAAACAATTTAATTCATTTTATATACATTTATAAACAATCTATTTTGATAATGAAATTAATAATATTCACATCCTCTATTTAAAATTCTAGTTAGCAAACATTATATAATAATATTCTAATGATTTGGAACATTGTTTTTAAACACACTGTTGCGTGTGATGAAAGATAATGTCGGTGTTGTGTTTAATTCAAGACAATATCATTATTGTGTATATTGAAAGATAAAATCAATATTTCATGTAACATAAGGAACACTTATTTTTGTGTGTAATGAATGTTAAACTCAATGTTACTTGTAATGAAAAATATCTAAAAGATTAAATTTAATTGAAAAAAACATTTCAAAATATCGTGGGATGTTATAAAGACATAGTAGTGGTATTAAATAATTTTGTTATCTACTTTTTATTTAATGATTGAATTAATTAATAATAAAGAAATAATCATGTTTAGAACCAAAACATGTTATATGAAAAATGGTCATGGTTTTTGAATATTTTTTTAACTTTGATTTTTTTTTCAAAAATTGAGTATTTCTTATATAATTACATCACAGTTTAAGAAAAACAATAACATAAACTATTTTTTTGAAAAGATATTATTATAAAATAATAAATTTTATGGTTTTTATTAAATTAATTATAGTTTTGGTTTTTTTGGACTGTGTATTCCAGAACAATAAGATGATATTATTTCAAAATTACAATATATTAAGGGACTATGAGAAAGGATTTATCCTAAGAAAAAAATGGAATGTTTCCCACAAAATGCATTTTTACATGGTATAAACCAGGTTTTAGTTTACTTTTTAAATTTTAATGGTATTATGTTCTTAATGAAAACATATAGGCCCAATCCAAATATGTTGGTGGGTTTTGATGATACGAAAAACCTTTTTGTATATGTGATATAGGTTGAAGATAAAAATAAATTGTGGATTTATATATAATTTATTTTAAAATTTTAAAACTAATTCACAAAAATAAAATATTTTATATTAATTTATTAAATGCTAAAAATTTTAAATACGACCCATTCATATTAAAATTCCATATTTGAATATTTAATTAAATTATCAAAAGGGAGTTTTAGTTGTTCATTTCACAGATTAAATATTGTGAAATATTTGATAGTAAATTTCTATAAAAGGATTACATAAAATATGATATGTTCAAATGGAATAAAATGTTTTATGTTTTCATAGTTATCATATTTTTTACAATATTAAGGATTTAAAATTGAATGCCTAAATTTTTTTTAAAAAGGAACATTAAATATAAATAAATGATTAATGTTCATGTTAATATATTTATGTAATTTATATTAATAAATCTAATTAATGTTTTTTTGATGTTTTATATATGTATCATTCATAATTATTTATCTCATGTGTGTACTTATGCATTTTTTATTTAATTATTTTATTCACTACATTATTTAATTCATTTATATAAAATTTTTATATTATTATTGAAGGTATGATTTTATGTAAAATATTAAAATTCTTATTATAAATTTTATACCAATAAAAGGAGGTGTTACATGTTTGGTGAATCATAATATATAATTATGTTCTATAATAAAAATGATTTTTTATTGGTTATAAACTTGATAGTAATTGTTAGTTATGATTTACATATATTTAATCATAAGATCAAGGGGGAATTATTATCAATATTTTTTATTGATCTATGGATATACGTACATTTGGATTGAATTATCACTTATCATGGGAGTTTTGAGATGTCTATAGATTTTTTGTTTAGCTACATATTGAACTTTAATTTCTCTTAAAGTGATTTAGGTTTTGTATTATTCTATCCCATTACATGAATTTATTTTATGATCATTATTAATATAATAAAATTTTAAATGTATGGATATAATTTGATAATATTTTTATAAAAGTATCATATATATTCAAATATACAAATTTTCATACATTTATATGTTACTAAAAAACCCAGATCATCTGGAAAATCCACCTGAACCATCCCATCACATGATGTAGTTAAAGGATGATAACAAAAACCAGTCTTGAATATAATAAAAATAGGATATACAATGATAGTGCAATGATAAAATATTTGAGATACCATAAGGATATACAATTCAAGATAATACAGGATAAAATAGGTATTATGTCAAATCTCCATGTGATGAATAGTCACCTCAAAACCTACTTGAACGAAAAACAACAATAAAAAGAGAATCCATCATTCTACATGAAGATCTTAACATTACAATAATCTTATAATACAACATCTAAAAATTCTAAAAGACCCAATTAGGGTGTGGTCCTATTCCAAAAAGTATACCAACAATATCTCTATAAAAGTGCTAATATCATGAATACAACAAGTCTCAATTTAAAAAAAAATAGTTCTACAAAGCATTTTAGGTAATTAAATATTGTTGTAAATCATTTTCCTTTTGGTTTTAATATAATCCTCAAACCATAAATATTAATAGTAAAGGTGATAAAATAGAAAATCATATCCAAGCTTTAAGAGGTAAATAGGTAAACACATAGACACTAAACAACCTATCATGAGAAACTACATGATAGAACCTCATATAAAAACCTATGAGTAACAGTCAATTATAAAAGCAAATCATGTGAAAAATAACCAAAAATAAAAAAGAACCTCACAAATGTGCTTTAGCTTATGGGAAATTGCATACTAGAAACACAGAAATCCAAAATATACATAATGTTGGATCCAAATGATATCATGTCCTTCCAAATGATATCACAAGAGAATAAGTTTACCGCATAGTGTTTCAATACTCTCTCACACACACACTAAGGATACCCCTATCTCTTTACAGGTGCATCCATGGTTCCTTTTTTAAAAATTTTCAAATTTATTTATAAACTAAGGTAATATTTTCATAAATCAGTTTCCAATTCAAGGGGAACCACTTTGGATTCTGAAAACCTTTTTTGAAGTAAAAAATAATCCATTTTTAAAGAAAAAACCCTTCCAATTTTTTTTTCCTTTCCATAAAATCATTTTAAATCACTTACCACTTAAAATCAATGCAAATTTCAAAGGAATTTATTTATAACCACATGAAATTCAAATTATTAACCAATATTTTAGAAAATCCTACCTCAACATGGTAAAAACCTAGCAGTATTGAACAATTGTGATTGAAAACGATAATAATGGCCATTAAATGAGAGGGAACAAAAATAAAGTGAAATGGATCTATATAAAACACTATACAATCACAAATCAGAACACAACCATATCCAAAACCATAGTCATAACCAAATAATGAGGTGAACCATAAGGATCACATACCTGAAGTGAAGCAATCCAACCACAAAGGTGAAAAATAGTTGAACTAAGCAATACATAAGAGAGATAATCAACCCAAATAACATATGGAGAGCCTATAAGTTGAGAGAAAGGACATATATAATGAATTAAACTAAAATTCACCTAATATTCACCCTAAAATAGAAACCCATGATGATTACATTGCATTTAATCCCATTACACATAATATTTTATTGGAATCTCATATATACAAACAAACCTATATAATTTTTATTAAGAGATTAATAATTTCTATTACAGAATGTGAACCCTCTATATAGAGTGTAAACCAATAAAACTATGTATCCAGCTCATGGATTCTTCTCAGCATCCAATACATGGCATGTTCTGTAATTACATGAAATGTAATTTTCCCGTGAATAGAAAAAAACTACAGGTTTAAGTTGAAAATAAAAAAAACCCTGACATCTCTATTATAGGTGTCTTCCAAATTCCTTTTTAAATTATTTGTCTAAAATAAAAGAAAACAAAAACCATAGGTCCAAAAAACCCTAGAGAAACCTAATCAAGAGTTACAGTCTCTGCACTATACATTCTTTCATCCTTAAGAAAGACCTCAATATCATAGATCCAAAAAAGGTAAGGCCACTCTTACCTCAATATTGACTCCCACTCCCATGTCTCATGGAAATCATGTCTATACTATTGTAGTACCCAGACTAGCGGTATCATTTTACCGCACATCACATTATCCTAGAAATAAAAAAAGAACTTGCTACTCAACCAATATGTTATCAGGCTCAAGATATGCATCCTTCTATCTAATCACATGGTAAGGATCGAGTATATACCTCCCAATATGGGAAACAAGAATCAAGTTTTGGATATATGTCAAACCAAATGGTAAGTGAAAATGATATGCCACCTTCCCTATTCGTTTAATGATATCAATGGGGTCCACAAACTACAGTGCCAATATACCCTGCTTACAAAAACAATGATGTCCAAGGAATGGAGAAACTATGATATAGACCTAATCCCCAACCTCATATGCTAGTAGCTGATGATGATGGTCGACATAAGATTTATGATGACTCCCTACCATGATAAAACTTCTCGAGATCAACTAAACCATATTTATCATCTCTTGAAAAACACTAGGCCCAACCAATGACCACTCTTCCTACTTTTCTCATCACAATGGAGATATACATGTATTCACAAAAAAATCCTTGATGGAAACAATATTTATCAAATATTAATAAAAAATTTTATAATAAAATTCAACAAAAGAAAATTTATTTTCCCAAGATCCTTTGAAATCATGTACACAAGATCATACAAATCATCTAGAACATTGATGGTTTTATATGTTTTCCATCAATATATAATGATAAGCTGTGATTATAATAATAGAGGAACCCACCACCTCTTTTAAAACATTCTAGAACATGGATTTGAACCTAAGATCCCTATCAGATACAACTACAGATGGAACCCCTTGAAGTCTCATAATCTCTTAGATATAAAATTCCCCAAGATGATCCAATTTTATCATCTCTTGAATATATTGTAAATGGTATGATTTCATGAAATGTTCAATGATCACCCAAATTAAATCTTTATCACTAGAATTACATGTAATACTAGTGAATAATTCTATGGAAATATAAACCCACTTCTATATAGGAATGGGTAAGGGTTTCAGCTATCCCACAAGTCTCTACTGTTCTACCTTAATTCTCTGACAAGTAAGATTCCATGATAAAAAATTATGAATTTAATGTCTCATCCCATATCAACAATACAGATGTATGAAATCCTGATACATCTTGATAATACATGGGTTCAAGGAACAATTAGAGTTATTACACTATCCAATAACTCATTCCTTAGAAAAAATAGAATAACTGACCTTCTGCAGAATCACAAATCTATACTAGGGGATTGAGAACAAATTCCCAAGATCTCACCACTATAGTGGATTTTTACCTATACATTGACACTCATTTTCTGTCACCTTCTCAATCCAAAATCTCATATCAAAATATGGGTTTTCATTTATATAATCCAAAAGCACTTGTCAACCAACCTCTTCCACTTCTAATATAATATAATCAAACAAACTAATCAAAGAAAACTCCAAAAATAATTTCGTTATTGATTATATTGTTAATTCAATTATTAACACATCAAAAACAACATTACCTTTCTGAGGGGTATAAGAAATATCAAAATCTAAAAATTGATGATACTCTACCTAGCCTATCAATAAAAAATTTAGATATCTATGAGTAAAAATATATTTAAGGCTCTTATGATATGAATACATAGAAAAACATTCCCAAAAGAGATAGTGAATCATTGTTTAGTGTTCATGCATAAATTTTGGAAACTCAAAATCATCATCAAAGAAATTCTTTAAAAAAAGGAATAAATGGGATGATCATAAGAAACAACATATTTCCTCCACATCAAGACACATCCCAATCCCATACTAGAAGCATCGCAGAAAACACCATTACTCGATCCATGTTCCAGATGAATCAAAACTAATTATGATGTAAATTGTAAATTCCACTCAGCAAAAAATCTCTTACACTCATCATACCATTCATAATATACACCCTTATAGGCTAAATATGTCACTAAAGATTCAAGCTTTGACAATTACTGAAAAAACTATATATAGTAACATGCCAAACCGAAGAAGATCTAGATATCAAACAAATTTCTATAATGTTTCCATCTCATAAATATTGATACCATTTTAGTTTCTTCTATGTGAACATTCTTGGATAAAACATTCCCCAAAAATCTAACTCCCTAAATCCAAAACACACTTTGGTAAAGCTTACCATACTTATCATGTTCATTATATATCTTAAGAATGATATAAAAATGGCCCATTAATCCTATTTTCACTTAAAGTGCACCAAAATATCATCCATGAACTCTAAAATAAAAGTGTCCAATAAACAATGAAATATTATTTTCATCAAATCAATAAACACCACACTAGCATTACAAAGACCGAATGGCATAACCAAAAAACTCAAAATGAACATTTTGAATAAAAAACACTATATTAGGTATATCATCTTCTCATAATATCAACTGGTGATACACTAACCATATGTTAATATTAGAAAACCAATGAGACCCTGAAATATGATCAAATAGATCATAAATCCCTGGAAAGGGATATTTGTTCTTAATAGTCACCATATTTAACATTTGATAAAAAATAAAATGCATGAAGCTACAATATGTCTTCTTAGAAAAGAGGACTGGAGATGCCCATGGTGGCATGATGGGATGAATAAATAATCTAGAATCTATGTCCTCAAGTGGGACCACAACTTCCACCAATATAGTAGGTTCTATAGGGTAGGATGATATATAAATCAGAATTGTAGTAGAGAGATTGTCTATAGTAAACTCAACCTCCTTCTGGGTTTTAAAATTGGAAACATTATCCAGAATGACCATAGGGTATTCAAAAACCACTATTTTAATTTCACATGACAAAAAAGGTTATCTACATTATGAAATATCTCCATGAACTGTTATGTTTTTACCCTAGAATAAGAAACAACATGCCCTTACCTTCCTGATCCAGACTCCCACACACCCTGGAAAACATGGGTGGCCCCATTGGTAGAAAATAACTGATCCTGATGGTGATAAAATTTTATATAGAAATTAACATGGATAATCTAATCCATGTTCATAATAATTTTTAATATGTTAATATTAAGAAATAAAAAGACCCACTCCACCACAAAGTAAAGTACAATAAATCGACACACGGGACATCTGAAACCTTGTTCCCACCTATTTCCTAATGGCATGGAAGTATAAACCAATATTTTCATATGTTTTTAATGAATCCCAACATGTAAAATTTCATTGAGTATATAAATTAATTATTATAACCTATATCAATAAAAGCTAACACCATATAAGATAAGATGAACACTATACATATAACAGTAGGTGGACCTACATCCGATTCATTTAGTGAATACTCCATGACATAAATCTATATAGTTTTATCTACACAGATATATGCCTTGGATTTAGGATTAGACCCACTACAATTGGAACCCTATGGGAAGACATAAGAAATTTTGGTGATATTGAATCCTTCCTTACGTCCCTAAGATATATTTTCAAAAAAGTGGTGTATATGGCTAGATCATCATTAAATATGAAAATTCTTGGGATTCTGTGCACATTTAGTCTTGGTATGACCTCACCTTCCACAATAATAGCATTATTCCTTCTAATACCCTACAGAATCCCATGAAACTAGTACTAAAGCAAACTGACCACTCTTACGATTCCACTTTTTTCTAGTAGTTACACCCTAGCTAATAATAAAACTAACTAAAGCTCCACCTAATACTGTATTCCCATCTATGGATACCCCAGCAAAAACATCATGCATAACATACTCCACAATTTTTTTAAGTAACATGAGTATCAACATCGATAAAATATCATGTCACAGTCAAAAATCAATCATATGATCATTCAAGTAATAATTAGTGAATGCTCTGATTCTTGATGCATCAACTCCAAATAATTGGTAGAATACTCTAGAATGGTACACTCACCCTTCTCTAAGGTTAGAAAATCCCTAGTCTATACTGTATGAAATGACCTAGGGTAAGAATATAGGTTAAATATTTTATTCAAGTAAGACTAAGTATGATTATAATGTTAATTATCTTGCACAACAGAGTTCCACAATCTACATTCCGATCCCTCGATCGTATACACAAAAAACCCATCTTAGAGTCTTTAGAAGTATTCAATAAGTTAAAGATCCTATATTTCAACTCACAAAACTCCTAGGATTACTGTGTTCAATTTTCATTATGAAAGATGGTTAGATGATTTATAGTAAATTTAGATCCATAACCCACAACGCATCTTGGGTTCCTAGAAGAAATTGACCAAATGTTTGGATAGTACAAATATCAGTTTCTACCAAATTGGGTTCCATAGGAAGTTTCTATTATGGAACCTGTCTCAGAACATCTTCTCTTGAATTTTGAAGATATATTATTTGATGATTTATACGTTCCCATACATTCCATACATAGATATTACATCTAAATTGATAAATATTCATTACATAACATTAAAAAACCACACCATGGCTATATGGGTTTATTGCCTTTGGATAATATGACACAAAAAAACTGGTCTATAAAACATCTACATCATCTCCTACTTATTCCTTCACAATTAGAGCAATTTTTTCTTTTCATACTTAATACCTTCCATTATATACTTTTTAAAATAAAAATTAGAAAATGGTGCGCTCAGATGCCTAATAAGGGTAAATAGTGGTGATACCAATTATAACACAAGCATAAGAACACAAGAACAAGAATAGAACATTTCAAATTTATACCCTGAATATCAAGGATAATAATAATGGGTCATGGAATAAATCATATATTTTCATAAGAAGTGAATAATTAATGATTCAAGTAATATAATCCATAAGAGCATTAGATTTACAAAAAACAAGAAATTGTGACATATACAAAAAATTTTAACATTGTGAACATGTATAAATATAAATAGTTTTACTCATTATGATATGTATATGAATCCATGCCCTTGAATAAATGTATATTCATGAAAATATTTCAATTAATAATGTTATGGACATGAAATCTAGGTCCACACATAAAAATATGGATTTGAAAACCATTTCCACATAGATAATTGTGAACATGAAATAATTTTTACACATAACATATTTACCTCACAAGTTATCCATCATTAAATAATGATTTCGAGGGAGATATCTGTACCAACAATAACATAATGAAATCCATACACATGTTTTTCACAATAATATAAGTTATTCATCATATCTGAACACATGTAAATAAATGAGTTTCAAAAATATTTCATCATAACCTAAATCATGGAAATGAAATGATATTCAGAAACATCATGCCATCGTAAACACTCCCAATAATAATAATATTAATAATTATATACTTTAATCATAACACCAGTAATGAATATGTAATGTCAAATAATGTAAGTTGATATGGCAAAAATGATTCTATTTAAGGATAACTTGAAATAACTCTTGTGGAAAATATCCATTGCTTTTTGAAAACATTTTATTAAAATGTTGTGAAATTACAAAATAAAACGTTTTATTTGAAAATAACAATGTAATATTTTAAAGGAAGCTTCATGGAATTAAGGAAACATGCTAGTAAGAAATTACCCTAACAATGTATAAGTTAGACAAAACATTACTTCTATATCTGTTGTTGGAAAAGTCAAAAGTACGTCATTTAGGAAATGAAATAATAAATCCTTTCATATCATTTTATAAAATGTAAAACATTAATAAAAATGGATTTAGAAAATCATAAGATAATAGTAAAATCATTTTTCGAAACAATATTGGAATACATTGTCATGGGAGAAAGATGGTACTTTATGTGAATCATTAAAAAGATAATTTTTAAAAGAAAATCCCTTACAAATATCATATCATTAAGGTGAGCATGAATAAAACTAATTGATTATGTGTAACCACTATAATACACAAAAAATCCGTAGAAAGAAAACATAATATAATCAAAACCCATCCCTCACATAATCATAGCATGAAATAATCAATGAAGTAAAGGTTAACCTAAAGAAGGAAATTTATTTATGAAATCCATTACCACATTATAATCAACTGGATCATATTCCCCAAAAAAGTAATAAAAATAAAATTCAAATTGAATAAAAATCAAATTAATTATATTATATATATATATAAAATTAGTATATTCACCACACACATGAAACAATTAGTTAATAAGTATTATATCTCACATAATAAAAAGTAAGACGAGAAACCCTTATATCATGGTTTTGTTAGATTTTCATACATTAATCTCCTATATAAAGATTTATAAAATGTTATGAATTCATTTTGTATCTATTATATTATTTATAATACCTTATATTATATTTTTATATCATTTTACCACATTTTCCTTAATGAAAATTAATTATTTTTATTGCTTTGGGTGTATTCGTTTCATTGACTCATGGTTGGATTATTTGTGCACAATTATGGATTTCCACATCAAATGAAATAAAAAAAATGGTCAAATGAAATGGCATTAATTAAAGTAGAAAGTTTTAAATGTTCCCATATATCATTTTACATTCACACACAAGCATGATTCATTTGATAAAATTTGAATGATAAACAATTAGTTCATTTTGGAGGGTTTTCCAACCATCATGAACTAGTTTTTTTATTTAATATTTTGTGTATAAATTAGTAACAAAACATGAAATTGTATAATATACCTATAAAAATATTATTTAACTATAATAATAAATTTTTCACCTTATTTGAAGGTAGTAATGGATAAAAAAATCATTATTTACATAGATGATTAATCACCATAATTTGGACAATGGTTTCACATCATTGAATAATAGGAGGAAATAAAATGGATGGATATAATATATTCCCCAAGAAACATAAAATTATATTATATACATCATAATGGATTTATTATTGCTTTATAGATGAATTATGTGAGGTGATTCTAGAAGAATAAAAGAAAATAAGATGGGTAGTTTCAAAAAAATTACCTCTTGAATATCACTTCTTTTAAGGATATCTAAACGACCATGGAATTGACCTTATAGTTACACCATCATAAATTGTACATGGTGAAAGTGGGTATGAGATGATTTTTTTAGATTTTATCAACTTCAATGGTCTTTAGGTGAAATGGGTGGTGAAGAGTGGTATTGGAACCTGAGGAGGGTGGGTTTATATGATTAAATAATGATTATTATATATTTAAATCCAAAAACTTTTGGTTGTAATTAATTACATAACTATATTTATAATTAATTTTTAATGGATTTCTATGGTTTATGAAAAAATTAACCATCCTTTTAATGTTTTATTTTTTATGTATTTTGTGCTTTAACAATTTAACATTTACCCGCTCCATTATTATACCTATACTATGGTAAATCATTTTTTACCGAGGTAATTTTTTTATTACTAAAAATGAAAATGTACCTAAAAAATAATTTTTACATTAATATTACAAATATGGAATCCATTTTATCAAATTATATTAAATGAAATAGAAAAATTATAATTAAAAAAATCCTATATATGTGATGAAAAAGAGAGTTTTCAAAAAGTCTATTTTTTAAAATTGCAGGAAACTCAGTTTAAATTTAATTATATATAATCAATAAAATTCACTAAAAAAATTCCCCAAAACGGATTATTTTTAATTTATTAAGAAGGATAAAAATTATGCACTTTGAAAAACTTTTCTAAAAAATATTGTTTTCAAACCCAAACATAAAATTATTCTAAAATAACATATAAATTTGATTTTAAAGATTTTTTTGTTTAAATATAAAAATATAACACTTATATTACATTAAAAAAATATAAAAATTCACTTGTACCATTAAATAGATTAATTTATTGATAACAAATGACATTTAAAAAAATTGTATTTATGATTTTTCAAATAAATTTTAATCATTCTAGAACATTCTCAAAACAATCATCATAAGATAATTTTTGACATACTAAATCCAAAATTATTTAAATTCTATCAAATAAATTTTATAAAATTATCAAAATAAATTATATTTATTTTCTCATTAAAATCAATCAAAATATCTTTTAGATGAAAACATATATTTGAAGAACAAAATGACTTTACTAAAAATTATTATTTTTATTTCCTAAGAATAAATTAATATATTAAAAAAGAGTTGAATAGTTATATATTTCATAATGTGGTTTACACAATTTATTCCCACTAATTTATTAGATAGGTTACAATGGTTGTGTAAAAATAGTTATATTTTTTTAGAGTTTGTTTAAGCATAGTGTTTCCTACAATATAAGCTATTAAAGAGATTAAATTTATTTTAAAAAAGAGAAATTGCATAAAATATTTTGGTTTTACATTCTACCCCCACTAGAAAAGATTTATATCTTAAAATTCAAGACCCAAATATAATGTCATGAGGATACTTCTTCATCATTACATCCTCATTTTCTGACATAGCTTCCTCAAATTGGTCAGTCATTCACAAAACATTAACTGGGAGAGTTTTATTTTATACATAGAACATTATCTCTAAGATATATAATATCTACCAGTAATTCATCATAAAAAATATCATTTCTCTTGTTATTAACACTGGGTTCAGTTTGTGTGAAGGATTAGGAATGTACTTCCTCAAGACAGATAAATGGAACACGTCATGAACACGATAAATATTTGGTGGAAGAGTCAATCAATTATCTACCATCCCAATAAAATAGAGAATATCAATTGTTTTATTCCTTGAAATTTTAATTTTACATAAAAAATTAAGGGAGGATATTTGAAAATTTGTTTGTTATAAACCAACATCATAAAAGTATTAAATAACACAACCTTTTAAAAATAGGGAAATTAAAATGTGAAGATCACCACATAACTATGATTTCGATTAGATACATATTAGTTTAATGTGAAAATATTGAAAAAGAAGATAATTCTAAATATCAATTTATGATGTAGAATAGTAGAGAAAATTATCATTAGAAGGATAATGCCCACAAAACCATAGACCAAATATGTCTGAAAAATGCCATTGATATCATCAAAATTGATGATAATAAGGTAAAATTTTATTTCAAAATCATTTGAGAAGATATACTTACTTGATGTTGTCACAAAAGTAAAATATGAATCTTTGGTTATGTCTTGATATATTTTTGGTTCATTTCATACTCCATAAAATAAAGCTGAAAATTTAATTCCCGAAGAACTAGTGGATCCTATGATCTATAACGGGATTCCATGTCATTTCTTTCTTTCTAATGTTATCAAAAAATATATATTAGAAAATGATATCCAATACATATAAATCATCATATGTATAATTAATAAATTAATATATAAGACTTTATACAGAGTTCAACATAAACAATTTCATAATTGGTTATCCTTACGAAACTTCCAAAAAATTAAAATCCAAGACATTTCAAAGAAATTCACTAAATTCTAAAAATTAACATCATATTAATCCCACACAAAACATTATGAAGCTCCTATTTTTTCACAAAAAACATGTGAAGATCATTATCATGTATTCGCATAAAAATGGTAATAAATTGAATTACTATAAGACTGTAGTGATAACATGCATTCTTTAAAAAATTAACTATTTACTCTTAACATAAATAAAAAAAATTCAATATAATCAGTCTATAAACCACATTTCATCATATTACTAATCTTTTCCATGTTACTCAATAATTTTCCATTTATTTTATCACAAACTAACATTTATTTATCTCATTGTTATACCTACAACATGCACATATTAAGGGTTACATTTCCCTTAATCATGTGTTCTCCAAAAATATCACATTATAACTTCTATAAATTTTCATTGTTACCAGTACCATTCAATATATACATGGAAATTTTTAAGGAAGACAACTATAGGACAATTCATAGAAGTTTCATTATTTAATAATACTATAAAAGTATATCAAAAACGTTATTATTTAATTCCAATACACAAACTATCAATCATTCAACACCCCCCTTAAACCATTAACCATGATTTGTTAGTTTATTCCTTAATACTTTTTCCATCTCATGCGTAATTCATAATATACTCATCATTAGTAATATAACCATTACTAAAACAACATTTTGGATTTTCTTCATGATCTTTTCCCCCTAGGGAATCAGTTATTAAAATTCCCATTCAATCCATATTTAAATAACTTTACCATCGATGATGCCTTAGGAATACCATTATTTTTGTCAATTACGTGAACTAGTCCTTTTACTTTTCCTTTGAGATTACATGTTTTTGGTCCTTCTTTTCCACCCCCAAAGAATCTTCTAATTCTTTTTAAACATTAAACTTGATTCCTCTTCCCACATGTTTTTCATGAGGAATATTTAATTTTCTTTCCTCTATAGTCACCATAAAACACCATCTTTATCTTCTGAGATGTGTCAAAAAACTCACAAAATTGGATATTATTGATCTTATTATGATATTTCTGATTAGGAATAACAATAATTTTTCATCTTATTACTCCTGG
The DNA here is from genome assembly GCA_963277665.1 of Viscum album. Classification (NCBI taxonomy): domain Eukaryota; kingdom Viridiplantae; phylum Streptophyta; class Magnoliopsida; order Santalales; family Viscaceae; genus Viscum; species Viscum album. Next base: position 2,105,836,572 of record OY728122.1, on the reverse strand, counting down.
TTAATTTAGTTTCTCATGAGAAATATCATTCCATTTTTGTCACATTCATCATTTACATGAGTCCTCATAATTCATGCCATTGCCTAAAACCCAAAAATCATATTATTTACAAAAAAAATCATAGTGGGAAAATACATAACAAGGATACATTTATTATAAAATATCAATCTATGACACTATTTGTAAAATCTCGTGTTATTTATGATTGTTTCCAAAAATCAAAGATTGAAACCTATATGAAGACTTATCCTTAGGGTTCCTGCATAGGGTTTTCTCATCCTAGTTTCAAAAGGTTAACTAAAACATTTCTCTTATACCAACAATAATGACTGATACTTTTCATGTAGAGATATCAAATATATATAGACAAATATTCATTAAATAAAATAACAAATCCACACCAGCACCACATGAGTTCAATGTCTTTAAAACCATAGAGGAAAACAAATAGTTAATAAAAAATCTACATTATCTCTCTCTTATTCCTTAATAACTATAATTTTTTTTGATATGTCATACTTAATATAATCCTTCATATCCTCGGGAAAATAAATATAAAAAATAGTGTGATTAGATGCTTTATATGTGTAAACAAGGGAGATATCAATCAAAACATACGATTAAGCAGAAAAGAACATGAACATAACATTTAAAAATTATTCCATAAAATAAATGATCATAATATTAATCAATGTAATAAATAATAGTTGTTCATAATGCATGAATCATAAAACAATCAAAAAAAATAATACATAAGAGCATAACATTGACATGAATCATCAAATTGTTCTATACACATAAACTAATAACATTTTGAACATGCCAAAAAAAGAAACATGTTCAGTCATTATGTTATATACATGAAACCAGGCTCTTGCATAAACTTATAGATAATAAACTAGGTCCATGATAATCTTATGATAATGAAATCCAGGTCCATATATAAACATTGGGACATAAAAACTAGGCCTGCACAATGAATTTTTATTATGAAATCATGTTCACAAATAACATTATTACATCACGAGTTATCCATATCTAACCAATTCATTAGAGGTATATATATCCCCCACACATCACATAATGTAAACAACACATATTTGATCCACAATAACATATGTTATTCATCATATTTGAACCCTTGTAAATAAATGAGGTTCATAAACATTTCATCATAACAGAACTCTTGGAAAATAAATGTGATTCATAAACATCATATCATCATAAAAATAAACCAACTAGAAATAGAATAAAAATATTATAATTGAATAATAAAACCAAAAAAGAATATTTATCATTGAATAATGTTATCAGAGAAAGAAAACAATTATTCATTTGAAGGATAAATTTAAATTATTGTTCATTAAAATATATTTATTTTTGGAAACATTCTTTAAAAAAGTTATCAAATTTTAAAATAAAATATTTTATTTGAAAATAATCATGTAATAATGTATAGGAATATTCAATGAATTAATGAATTATGATTTCTAAAAAATACAGTCATTCTGTTTAAGATAAAAAACATTCCTTATGTATTATTGGAAAAAAAGGTATAAATATTCTTGCTTGGAAAATGAAAAAAAATGAATCCTTTCAAACCATTTTAGAAAAAGTAAAAATGAGTGAAAATGACTCTAAAAAATCATAATATAATTGTAAAAAAATTATTGGAAACAATTTTAGAAAACTTGGTCATGGGAGAAAATTTTTGTTTTAAAGTAACCTTTGAAAATATATATTTTTAAATATAACCCCTTATAAATATCATAACTTTGATGTTAGAATAAATAAAATTAATTCATAATTTGTATTCACTGTAAATACACATAAATAAATTTTAAATACATCACCATATGTTAAAAATTAATCCCAAATTTAATAATTTCTTAAAATAATCATTGAAGTAGAAGGTCAACCTAAAGAATAGAGATTAGGTTACAAATTCCCTTACCACGTTGTAATCTGTCAAATCATATACCCTATTAATGTAATAATAATTGAATTAAAATTGAATAAAATTGAGGATAATTATATGTATATATATAAGAGGGTATTATATACACCAGAAACAATGAACATGTTTTTAATAATTCATATATCACAAAGAGGTAAATGTTAGATAAGAAACCCTTACATTATAGTTCCATTTAGTTTTTGATACCTCAACATCCAATGTAATGGATTAAAGAAGGATATTAATTAATTAATTTAATATTATCATATTTAATATACCTTATATGATACTTTTATAACATGTTACCACCATTTTTTAATGATATGTAATTATTTTCATTGTTTCAGGTGCATTCATTTCATAGGTTCATGGCCGATTTATTTGTGTATAATAATTAATTCTATTTCAGAATGAAAACAACACTATAGATGTGAAATGAAACGGTATACATGTAAATAAAAAAGTTTAAATTTTCCCTTATATCATTTTTATTTTTTACATGAATATGATTCATTTGATAAAATTTTAATGATAAAGATTGAGTTTATTTTGGCAGTTTTCTAACAATCATGAAGTAGTATTGTTTTATTTAATATTATATCTATAAATTAGTTCCAGAAAATGAATTATATTATAATATACCTATTAAAATATTATTTAAAAAGAATAATACTTTTATGATAAAAAATTAAGGTGGTAATAGAAAAAAGAACAAAACCACTATTCATAGAAATGATTAGCTGCCATAATTTAGACAATGGTTTTGTTTCATTGAATAAGAGAATGAAATAAAGGGGATGGATATAATATATTACATTAGAAACATAAGATTACAGAATATAAATGATATTGTTTTTATTATGAATTTATGGCTGAAGTAGGTGAGGATAAGTTAGAAGAGTAATAGAAAATAAGAGAGGTGGTTTTAGAAAATTACACCTCAACTATAATCTCCATGAAGGATCCATTAAATACATGGAAATTTGTGTTTTGGTGAGACCATCATTACATGGACATTGGAATAGTGGGTAATAGATAGTTTTTAGATATTTTTGGAGAATAAATTTATCTGAATTGAAAGGGGGGGGGGTGAGGAGTTGTATTTATACTTGAGTAGGGGTGGTTCTAACTAATTAAATAATTATTACTTTATATGTAAATACTACCAACTTTGTGTGGAATTAATTAAAATGAATTATATAGATAAATAATGTTTTAAATTATTTTTATGGTAATGAAACACATCAACCAACCATTTAATGTTTTAGTTTTTAGGCATTTTAATATTTTACTTTTTAACTTTAATTCTCTTTATTATTTTACCTATACCACAGTAAATATTTTTTTATGAAGGTTACTTTTTTATGAATAAAAATGAGAATGAACATAAAAAATAAACGGAAAATTATGATTCTTAAATATATAATCCATTATGACCAATTAAATTCCTATAATTTGAAGAATTATATTTAAATCACATCTTACAAACACGATGAAAAAGTAGGTTTTCAAGAAGTGTATTTTTCAAGAAAAGGGTTATTTTATTTTAACACTCTGAAAATAAATTATCATTTTATACAAATAAATTAATATTTAACTATATATGATCTATAAATTTCATTTAAAACATTCCCAATTAAGATTTATTATTAAATAAATATAAATGCTAAATATTATGTACCATAAATTAGTTTTTGAAAAATAGAGTTTTGAAATCCAAAAAATAAACTTATTCTAATATACAAAAAAATAAGATTGAAAATAATATAAGTGGATAAAATATAAAAAAATACTTTGGTTACTTGAAACCATATTCAAAACATAATGGGGAATTTAAATTTCTTTATTTAATGAAAATAATGGACATCGTTAAAAAAATCAGTAATTTTCACTATTAACTAAAAAAATAATCTATTTAGAATATTCTCAAAAAAAACATCACAATCTAATTTTGGCATGATGAATAAAAAACTGTGTTCATTTTATAAAAAAAATCCACTAAAAGTATCAAAATAAATTATATCTAATTTCTTATATAAATAAATAAAAAACATTTTGAAGAAAACATATATTTGATAAAAAACATTACTAAATCATATGTGTTTAGTTAATAAGAATAAATTAATTTATTATATATTAGTTAAAAAATTATATATTTAATTATGTGGTTAATAATATTTGTTGACACTATTTTATGGGCTAGGTTATAATGGTCGTTTCAGAATAATATTTTTTTGGAGTTCTGTGCAACATAATCTATCAAATATATTAAATATATTTAAAAACAAGAGATACCATAAAATCATTAGGTGTTATAGTAATTTTGTTGCAAAAGAAAATAACCAATCAATAATGAGAAAATTCCAAAATCCTTAGACGAACTTAAGGTATTTAACCGATGATTTAAAATGTTAAGAATTTAATGATACCGTGAATGAAATTACATAAAAATAAATAAGTAAATATAAATCAACATCCTTATAGTAAATTTAGATGAGATAAAACTCCAAGACTGAAACATGGTAAATGTCCATACCAACCTTGGGTAACTCTATTTCAGCCACATATGTGAGTTGGAAAACCCCATTTATGAACTTACTATCTAAATTACGACAATCCTAACTCATATATACCCAAGAAACATAACCCAACATAGGAAGTGTAATCATACTATAGTTTGAGCATACATTTAACACCAAATTATAAGGAACCAAACCAAGTCAACTAGACCAGCCACATGAACCTGCAAGTCACATGATTTAGGGAAAATATGATAACAAAAACCAGTATTGAATATATAAATAAAGACATTCAACTATAGTTCAATGAGGAAACATACATGATACGAAAAATGAATACAATTAGAGACAAAATAGGAAAAAAAAGTAATTCAAATACCCATGTGGCCAACAATTACCTCTAAACCAACCCAAATAAAAAGAAGCAACAATAAGAGAATGTAGTATGCTATAAGTTTCTCTTCCTTTTACTTGAATCCTTCAAAAAAACGTTTTCAAATTCCCAAAGGTACACATATGCTGTGATCTATATCCCAGTAGGATACCGACATATTTTGTATACAATGTTTAATATCAATAAAGAAACAATTCTATCTTTTAAAAAATTGATTTATTATGAACTTTAATAAAATAAATCTAGTTGTGAATCATTTTTCATTTGGATTTCATAAAATAATTTTATTTTAACAATCCAGAAGTGTGAAATGTAGTAGTCATAAAATAGGAAATCATATTCATAAATCAAGAGGTAAATGGGTAAAACAATATCCAATAAATGACCTATCATTATAATATTTGTGATATAAACTCATATAAAAACCATTGAGCAATAATACATGTTAAAAAAAATCATGTAATTAATTATCAAACAATGAAAAAAACCCTTAAATTTGGGCTCTATCCTATGGTAATATACATACTAGAAATGAAAAAATATTAACCAGGAAGAATGTTTGATCAATCTGAAATTGATTACATCTATTCAATATCACAAAAGAATATGTTTGCCTCATAGTGGTGTCACACACACACACTAACAGTACCCTTTTAACATTCCCGATGAACCCAAATTTCCCATTACAAAATTGTCCAGTTTTATTTCAAAACCATGGTAAAATTGTTAAAAAACATTTTCAAAGATAATACATTTCAATTTGGAGTTCTAAAACCCATTTACAATTGATGAATACCCATTTTCAATGTAAAAAACCATTTTTACAATTATTTTCCTTTCCAAATTTTTTTTAAACCACTTAATACTTCAAATTAATTAACAACCGAAAGGAATTTATTAGAAACTACATGAAGTTAAAAGAGATATCCCATTATCAATAAATAAAAACCTCAACATAGAAGAAACCTAGCAACCTTAAAAAACAGAGACTAGAAACTAAGAGAATGACCATAAAAAGGAATGTAATTCCATGAAAGAGAAAAGGATCAATATAAAAAACCAGATGATCACAATTCCAAAAACTAATAAATCCAAAACAACTTCTAAAACCAAATTTGGAGAAGAACCAGAAGAATTATGTACTCTTATAGAAGCAATCCAACCATAATGGTGATCAATCACTGAACTAAGTGATCTTAAAGGTAGGGAATCCTGTAATATATCCAAGATAGAGCCTCTAGGTTGAGATCTTGGATGTCTGCAATAATGAAATGATAAATCATCTGACCAATTACCTAGAATCCAAAATCACAACTATTTCATGATGTGTAATCCCCTTACACAACATGTAATCCATGAAGCTCATATATGAAAAAAACATCCTCTATTTTTATGAAAACATGATATATTCCATTACATGACATGAAACCTACACATACTGTGTAAACCTCTCATGTTCTATATATAGTTCATGAATATTTCCTTGAAACCATTACATGGAGTATACCCCCATTACATGACATGTAATTATCCAGCGAACAACAAAAACTACACGTTTAATCTGAAAATTGCAACAAATCCCAGACACTTCCATTATAGGCATCCTACTAATTATTTTGAAAATATTCAACCAATAAAATTGTAAACTGAAAACCAAGGCCAAAACAAACTTGATATAATGGTAATGGGATGTTTTATGATATGTATTGAACATATTAATTTTTTTAAGGTTTATGATAAAATTACTAATTTATGACAACACATATTTTAATAAACCTTAATTCATGATTTATTACATAATTATTAACATAATAGAATACTATAAGATCATGAGGCTTGAAGTATTTGTGAAATTAGGTATATAATACATTAATATGAAACATGTGTGAAAAATCAATTTATAAAAACTAAACTATTTTCCCTTAAAAATTCTATCACCCTTTTAAAACACCTAGAGATAACCTGGGGATGTACATAAGAAAGCAATGAGATGTAAATCCATGTAAGTGAGTAATCAAAATATGTAATTAGGTAATGTTTTACATGTGAGTCATCTATAATACCAAAGTAAAATATTAGGGGAGAGAATCATAAACATGATCGTTGAAGAAAAATATAAAATGACAATATAAAGGAGTGTGTTTTAGATACAGTAGTGCAAAAAAAAATTTTTACGTCGGTTATTTTTCATTTTTTACGTCGGTTTCTAGCTGACGTTAATACGGGCGACGTTATAAATAACGTTTTTGACGTCGGTTATTTAAAAACCGACGTCAAAAACATAAAATCGCTATGTTTACGACGTCGGTTATTTTAGAACCGATGTGCTAAATAAAATGGGAAGTGTTTATCATGTCAGTTATTTAACAACTGACGTGATAAATGTCCTGGAAAATGGTTTATCACGTCGGTTATTAAAAAACCGACGTGATAAAAGGATGGGGAAATGGTCTATCACATCGGTTATTATCGAACCGACATGATAAACCGTGGGGCAGGGGGTTTATCATGTCGGTTATTATAGAACCGCTGTGATAAACCGGAGGGGGGGGGGGGGGGGGTTATCATGTCGGTTCTTAAACAACCGACGTGATAAACCGGGGGGCGAAGGGTTTATCACGTCGGTTTTTTAATAAATGATGTGATAAACCGGGGGCGGGGGGTTTATCACGTCGGTTATTATGTAACCGCCATGATAAACCGGGGTGAGGGGGGTTTATCATGTCGGTTATTATATAACCGCCGTGATAAACTGGGGGGAGAGGGGTTTATCACGTCGGTTAGTAAATAACCGATGTGATAAACTGGGGGGTGGTGGTTTATCACGTCGGTTATTAAATAACTGACGTGATAAACCATTTTCCAGGCCTTTTATGACGTCAGTTATTAAATAATCGACATGATAAAACATTTCCCAGGCCTTTTATCACATCTGTTATTTAATAACTGACGTGATAAACCCATTTTTTTTTAAAACAAATTGAATGCAGTCATTTTCTCTCCACCAGAATCAACCAGAAAAAAAATCAAGAAATCGTACCACAAAAACAGAAGTAGATCAAAATTAAGCATGTACATTGATAACATATAAAACATACCCCCTAGACAGCCCCTACGCTCATGTGTACCCCATGGACAACCCTCCCCCACCCCATTTGAGCCCCACCCTCATGTATACCCCCTGGACAGCCCTCCCCCACCCCATTGAAGTGCCCACCCTCATGTATACCCATTTGACAACCCTCCCCACCCCATCGGAGCCCCCACCCTCATGTATACCCCATGGACAGCCCTTCCCCACCCCGTTGGAGCCCCACCCTCATGTATACCCCCTCGACAGCCCTCCCCCACCCCATTGGAGCACCCACCCTCATGTATACCCCTTGGACAACCCTCCCCCACCCCATTGGAGCCCCCACCCTCATGTATACCCCCTGGACAACCCTCCCCCACCCCATTGGAGCTCCCACCCTCATGTATACCCCTTGGACAGCCCTCCCCCACCCCATTGGAGCCCCCACCACACTCCGGGACTGCCCCCGACCCCCGAACAACCCTAAACACCCCTCGATAACCCCCCACCCGCCTGAACAACACCCCCTCACCCCCTCACCCCACTTGACAGCCCCCACCACACCCCTGGACAACCCCCGACCCCCGGACATCCCCAAACACCCCTCGAAAACCCCCTACCCGCCTGTACATCACCCCCTCACCCCCTCACCCCACTTGACAGCCCCCACCACACCCCTGGACAACCCCCCCACCCTCATGTATACCCCCCACCCCTGGACAGCACTCCCACACCCTTGGACCACCTTCCCACACCCCTGGATAGCCCTACCACCCCCCTGGACTGTCCTCCACCCCACCGGATAACCCTCCCAGACCGCTGGACACCCCACAACCCCACTGAACACACCCCCACACACTTGGAACCCCTCCCCCAGAGTCCCAAATCCATACCAGAAAAACCATCATAAGTAAACCAAAATAAGAAGCAGAGAAAAATTAAACATTAACTTATATAACATTCAAAACATACACTGTCAACTTCAAAAAAAAACTAAATCCAACCTAAACAACTACCAAATACAGAATTACAATAACAATATTCAAAATTACATTTTACATTACAAACAACTAAATGTCAATCAAACCTGTAAAATAATTTGACCACTCCACTTGTAAGTGCTTGATGTCTTCAGCAGTATAGGGTTTAGGGTCATCAAAAAGCTACAAATGAAAAAGAAAGTAGTTAACATGTATAATGAATAAATCAAATTGAAATATTATGGAAAAGTTTAATAGGAAATCGTACCAGGTCAAAATTCACAACTGTCCCAATTGTTATTATTTCATACATAAATCCAACATATAATATCCGCATTCGATGAGGCCTTGTTGTTCATGACAATTCTGTTTGAATGATTGTAAATTCAATATATTATTTTTATGTAATAAATCAAAAAGTAAAAATAAAAAATGGATATTTACCTTCGCATTGACATATTTGATCATTGCACCTCTTTTCTTTGTGTTTTTTCGAAAGTAGGCCCATGCACTGTTAGAAAATAATACGAATGGGGTAAATTTAAAATTCATTATAATATATAAAACTATTGAGAAAGTGAAACTTACTTTTCCAATATATTCTTAAAACTTTCCCTCACATCACCATGGACAAAGCATATCCAATAAAGGGCTTTCTCCCTTGGGCAAAAAACCCCTAACATCCAATGATCACTGACAAAAGGAAATTTGATGTTAGTGGTTTTTTTGTTAAAAGATAATTAACTCTTTGAGAGAAATGTGTTTCATACCTCTCACAAAAAGGCATCATCCAACATTGGGTGATTATATTCTTTTCAAATATTTCAGCAATATAAACCATTCTTTGTTCCTCATTCAATGCACATGCTTTAGGGGAAATCAATTACGGGTCCATGAATCCATATACTTCTGTCAGCTCATTCCTCTCACAAATTTTATAAAGATACCTAATACAAAACATACATAAGTATACATTTTTAATAATTATAACGAAGGGAAAAGGTGTTAAGACTTACATGGAAAAAATTTGCACCACGTTGATGCCCAAATTATCTCCAGTAACAAGCTCCATGATATCAGTCTGTATAATCCCCACTCTTATTTCACGTCCACAAACTTGAGCTTCCATTGGAAACTCATAATAACCCGACAGCAAATGTGAATATCTTGACAATCTGTCAAGACCATTTGAATCTGTATCTGATGTCATAGCCATTTGTCTTTGTTGTTGTCTATATAGTATTTCTTTACCTTTGAAGTATTCCTGTAAAAAAATTGAAAAATATATTAGTTTTCAAATGATAAAACAACTTTAATAAAAAAATAAAATAAAACATATAACATTCATACCTTTATGGTAATGAGTCGAAGAAGTCTGGATGGCCAAATTAAAAAATGGCCGATAGTCTATCCAACTGTCTCCAGCTCATCTGTAGGTATTGGTACCCTAGCTGATCTATCTATAATATCCTGTACAGTGACCCTCTGATTCTCTACCTCTAATTGTTGATGATGAACTGTATCTCCTATACAATATACCAAAACATATGCTACTATATGATGTTGAGAATCATCAATATACAACTTGAAATAAGTAGGAAGCTGCGGCGGAGGCATAGGATAAAAAATGGGGTCCTCAGGATGAGGTGGGGGAGTGGGAGCTATTGGCAGAGGTGGAGGATAAATAATGGGGTCTGCTGGGGGAGGTGGAGGAGTGGGAGCTCTAGTCTGAAATTGTCTTTCCATTTCTACAAACATAGACTGCACCAACTCTCTAATATTTTCCTCCATCGTCGCATTAATATTATGAACTTCAGCCTCCAAGGATTCTATTTTTTTATAAACCCCCTCAATGTTAGAAGTTTAAGAATGTGGAAACACTTTTCTTACTGATACACCTGCCGGATATCCTCTTACATGACCAGGATGTTCGGGCCTTCCCAATGCTACAAATAAAATATCTTCCCTCCCAGTAGCTATAAATGTCCCCTCTGAACTCTGCTCCTCAAGAATGTCATGTATTAATTAATTGAACATTTCTGCAATGATTGAAATTATATGAAGAAAATTGTTAACTTAAATAAATAAAATAGATATCTTACAATCCTCTCAGCTACGATTCTCGATTCTTCGGAAAGATATTTCCCTTTTTTCCCTTCCGAGCTCTCTTCCATTTTTCATGTCTAGAGAGAGGGGACGGAGGGGCCACCTCTCCAGAGATTGAAGACTCAGCTCTTAGTTGTTGAAATTGTTCTGCCATTATTTTTTCTTCCAATAATGCATACCCTCCCCAAGATAAACAATGAGGGTATACATTTTTAGATTGGATCTCATGATGAGCTTTCCTTGTTTGCTGTAATTTAAGAATAAGAAATCATTAACAAAACATTAATAAAATCATTTATATAATAATGTTTATAAAAGTTTACATTTCCCTTACCAGAAATGACTCTTTTCTTCTACTTTCAAAAAACTTTCTCAATGTGTCTTCGTCTATAAAAGAATATATACGACATGGATTGTCATGACTCTTATGGCCATAAATGAAATAATATGAGAGGGTTGATTTGAAATCCCTCCATCTCCTGGCAGCCAACGATAAACATTTCTTCCTGACTCCTCCAGTGTCAGGAATATCAAATGTCATATGATAAAGAAGAGGTTAAACATATTATATATACTAGAAACATTAAAAGAATAGTCAAACAATGACAAAAGATCTTACCAAAATAGTCTCCCAAAACTGAGAGATAATCGCTTTATCCACACTTCTCCAATCATCATAAAGAATTCTTACTTTGATCTTAGCCTGAGTTGCTACCAAAATCTTAATGTATTTTGCATTCGGACCTCTAGAAATATCATCATCATCAAACTCAACGAGTATCCTTTGATCCTGCGCACGGGAAAGTGATAATTTCGGTAAACGTGTGTACCCGCGTTTACCAACCTTTGAACTCTTTGTCGTAATAGGAGCATGTGAATGTTCATCCCCAGAGGTATGACCAGAAATATGCTCCTCTCCAGAATCATGTGGTTGATCATCTGAATGATCTGTCATTATCCTTCACATCAAAAAAACAAACGCCAGTTCACAAATATAAAAATTCAAATATTTTAATACTACTGTAATCAGAAAATAGAAAAGTGTAATAAGTTACATAATAGTAAACATTGGTAATATGGTAATCATATTAAACAATGGTAAAGATGGTAAAGATGGAAATGATGGTCAAGATGGTAAACATGGTAAAAATGGTGAACCTGGTAAACATGGTAAACATGGTAAAGTAATTGTTAGTGAACAAAAATAATAGATATATAATTCATGTAATGGTTATAAACATGATAAAGTAAACTAAAAAAACATAAAACAAACAAAATCATATACTTATTTTGTTTTAAAACATGTTTTAATAAATAAAAAACTTACAATATCTAACATTTATGGAAAAAATAAATGTAAACAAGAAATAAACATATGTTACTTGTAATTTTTGGAATGTACAAATGGATTGTTTTCCCAAATTCCTTCATCGTGATCGTTCCTTATGGCACAAACTATGTCTTCAACATGATCATCATTATGTTCTGTTAATCTTTCCATGGAAGTAGGGATCTCACATAAATCATCATATTCATCAACTTCATCCTCACCATCAAAATGTTTTTTCCCTTGTAAAACAACAACCCAATGCATATCTGATTGATCTACTACATAGAAAATTTGTTTTTCATGTGTTGCCAATATAAAATAATTAGTTGTGTCTTCCAATATATTCTGATTAACAAGTGTCATTCCAAATTCATCATGTCTGAAACTGTTGTTACCATTAAACCATTTAAAGTTAAAAACGAGAACTTTAATTTTAAAGTAATCAACCTCCCATATGTCTTCAATCACTCCATAATGTGCACTTGATGCAGGAATTGGGTTTTTGCCCTTAGCAATCGAAAAATGCATTCCTTCTGCAAACACCAATACACCACTATTCTGAACTGCACTTCTGTTGTCCTGAGCTTTCGTATGAAATGTATAACCATTAATGTCATAACCGGACCATGTTATCACAATTAAACATGGACAACCCAAAATCCATTTTAATGTCTCTGATACATCTGATCTACCAAGCAAAGTTTTTTTAATCCATGACAAAAAAGTTTTGTTGTGCTCATTCAAAATCCACATTTCTTTCTTCTTTGGATGACATTGTTTCAACTCATTAATATGCAATGTGATATACGGTTGAGCATGAGCTATGTTATTCAAGATGTATGATTCTAAATTCTTCATCTATTTAGTTGACAATGATTTGACTTTCAAGCCATGAATCCCCTTTCCCTCATTATTAACTCGTTCACGGCGATATGGAGGCAAACCTATGTGTTGCGCCAAAACCAAGTAGCTCGTACAAAACTCTGCTACCTCCTCAGAAATATACTTTTCAATAATGGAGGCTTCCGGTCGATATAGATTTTTAACATACCCCTTTAATATTTTCATATACCTTTCAAAAGGATACATCCAACGAAGATATACAGGTCCACAAAGCTTTATTTCTCGAACCAGATGAATCATTAAATGCACCATTATATCAAAAAAAGTTGGAGGAAAATACATTTCCAATTGAAAAAGTATAAAAATTTCATCCTTTTCCAAAATGTTCAAAGCATTCACATCAATCGCCTTGTTACAAATTGAATTGAAAAAATAACACAACTTCATTATAGTCTTTCTAACATGAATGGGCAATATTCCACGCAATGCAACTGGTAGAATTTGTTGCATCATGACGTGACAATCATGTGATTTCATACCTATCAACATCAAGTCCTTCAATGAGACAAAGTTTTTTACATTAGAAGAATAACCTTGAGGCACTTTGGTATCATGAAGACACTGACAGAAGCTAATTTTCTCCCTCTTCGATAATTTATGACAAGCCAGGGGAAGAAATGTTCGTCTTCCTTTAGGAGTGGGAGCTAACTCCAAAAATATTCCCATTGATAGTAAGTCTAATATTGCATTCAACCCATCTTTAGTCTTTCCTTTAATATCTAACAATGTTCCAATCAAAGAATCACAGATATTCTTCTCCAGGTGCATGACATCAATATTTTGTTTAACTTCATGATACCTCCAATACGGTAGCTCAAACAAATTGACCTTTTCTTCCAAATATGTCTATCATTACCAGATTTCTGTGTCTTTCCCAATGTCACATCAAGGTTTTTCACCCTCTCAAAATACAGATCAGGGGATAAAGGATTTGGAGAAGTATCAAATTCTTGTGAGCCATTGAATGCCTTTTTAGTCTTCTATAAGGGTGTTCCATAGGAAAAAACTTTCGATGACCCATGTACACTGTTTTCCTCCCATGATGCAACTGAAAATATGACGTCTGTTGTTTTTAAATTGGACTTGCTTTATGCCCTTTAACATTGTATCCAGACAAATTTCCATACGCTGGGAAGTCATTTATAGTGAACAAAAGCACTGCATGTAGTTGAAAATATTCCATTTTATAAGAATCATACACTCTAATACCATCATCCCATAACAGTTTCAAATCATCAATCAATGGTGACAAGTAAACATCAATATCATTACTGGGTTGCTTTGGACCAGAGATCATTATACTCAACATGACATATTTGCGCTTCATACAAACTTTAGGAGGGAGGTTGTAAATTACCAATAAAACAGGCCATTAACTATGTGTGCTATTGAGGGTTCGGTATGGATTCATTCCATCTGTGCACAACCCTATTTTGAGATTTCTAATTTCATTTCCAAATGTAGAATAATGCGCATCAATTTTCTTCCATTGTGGACAATCATCTGGATGACGTATTTTTCCATCACATAACCGCTCTTCAGCATGCCATCTTAACCTCTTTGCATCATGTGAATTAGCAAATAAACATTTGAAACGATTAATTATAAGAAGATACCAAAATACCTTTGAAGGGATCTTTGTAATCTCTACACCAGCCTGTGATTTTTCTTTCACCTTACAGCGTGATGTCCCACATTTAGGACACTCTGATAGAAATTAATATTCCTTACCATATATAATGCATTCATTCGGACAGGCATGTATTTTCTTGTATCCCAATCCCATCGGGCATAATATTTTCTTGGCTTTGTAATGTGAATATGGAAGATCGTCATCTTTTGGAAGAATGTCTTTCATCAATTGTAGCATCTCTGTAAAACTTTTGTCACTCCATCCATGTTTCGCCTTTAGGTTAATCAATCTTAACACCGCCGACAAAACCGTAAAATCTGTACAACCAGGATATAATGGTTTTTCAGCATCACTATATAGACGCGCAACTGTCGGTTCTATCTCAATTTGTTCTGCTACAATATCGTGAATCATTTCTTCAATTCCATCGGAGTTACCATCTTGCGAATCATCATCATCAGTGAAATTCCGTCCAGTTTCACCATGCCAAATCCAAGGGCTGTAACTCGAATTAAAACCATGACAAATCAGATGATCTTTTATCTCTCTACTTTTCAACTTCTTCATATTCAAACATTTCAGGCATGGACAGAAAAAAATGTCACTACTTGGAACATTTCGTTTTTCAAATTCCAAAAATGCATCAACACCTTCCTCAAATTCATTTCTCATTCGATGTGCCATAATCCAACATCGACTCATTATTACCTATAACAAATATCAACAAAAAATATATATTTTTAAGATAAGACAAATATATGTTTATATGAAAAATTTCATAATTTGAATGTAAAACAATTTAAAATATAAAACAAATCTATGGGTATTTAAGAAAATATGCTTGAATATTATTTTTAAAACAAAATATAGTTCGATATAACAGTTTTAAGTTTCATTGAATCAAAGAAAACCATGCCGCCTACACAGTTGATAGAAAATTGGAGAAAATGGAGTAAACCTGAGAATCACCCCCACCCCCAGACAACCCCCAAAACCCTCTGGACAGGCCCCCACCCCCTTGGACAACCCCCCACACCCACCCACCCCTTGGACCACCCATGGACACCCCCAACCCTCCAGACAGCCCCCACCCCTCTAGACAGCACCCCACCCCTTCTGGACACCACCCCCACCCCTACCCCTTCAACACCCCCCTGGACACCCCCAACCCTTTGGACAACCCCCACCCCTGAAAAACCCCCAAAACCCTCTGGACAGGCCCCCACCCTCGTGGACAGCCACTCACACCCACCCACCCCCTTGGACACCCCCTGACACCACCCGTTTCCACATCTTTGATATAACATATTTTTTTTAAAAAAACATGACGTTATTAAAAATGTTTCATGAAATATGATGAAGAGTCCAATCTTATTTCTTATGAAATTTTTCTTACTAGAAAGGGTCTTAGTATTGGATAGAATAATAAATAAAGTGGCATAAAACAACAATATAATCCTAAACAATGCATATAATCCAGCTTAAATATTTGAATAAATATGTTTGTAATCAACCATCAAATCCAAAAGGTGTATGAGAGAACAATTAGAGAAAAATTGGCACTGAGAGATCATAGTCATTGAGGGGGGATGATGTCAAAGGAAACAAAAAATCAAATGAACCGAGACCACTTTATGAATTAATCCATGAAAAAGAAAAACCTACATCAAATAAAATCAAGAAACATCAAAAAACAAGAAAATACCCATTAGAAATAGAATCTAGTATCTTGATTCAGAAAATCTAAAAAATAAATAAATCACAATCTCATTGATTGAATCCTGAATTTCTAAAATAGAACAATACACTGGTTTCACTTTGGTTGGTGGTGCAATTATTTGTTGTATTCGATCATCAATTAGTTTTTTGACATAAAATCAAAAAATCTTTTGAAATACATATAAGTAACATTCATTATTCAAGTTCACATTCTTTTTGGAAAATTACCCATGTCTATATTAACATTAATAAAAAACATTATCATTATTATCAACTAAAATCATGAGAATTGTGATATTCCCATTTTTATAAACATATATTAATGATGTTATGATAGAGTTTATCATAACTAATAATATAAAAAATGGTATACTTATCTATAGTAGAGTCTTATAAGACAAAATGGATGCACGATATTTCTGTGACATTTAGATTTTTTAAAGGGATATAATGATGTATAATACTTCCCATAAGGGTGAAATTATAAGGGAGTTTAGTGTCTTCTAAAAATACAAAGTGGGTAAAAGTGAATTTGTTTCCATTAAAGAAAACAAATGGTTTATCATAGATTTATTAGACTCTATAAGGGTGAATGATAAATATTTATTTTATTATGTTCCATTATAACTCATGTGTAAATATTTATTTTAGTTCAATTAATGAATGATAAATGGTTTACATTAATGGTTTTGTTTTAAAAAAAAAATGACATCTTCAATATGGATGATTGATTCATATTCTATGATAAGACACTCAATAAGGATGATTCACTATATATGATGATAATTTATTTTAATTATCTAATCACATAAACATTATTGATTATCAAACTACAAATTGTTAGATGAACCTGAGCGTTAAATGAAATATAGGATAAAAGGAATGGATGAATCAACCATACCTCAAATTTCTTTTTGATAATGAAATTCAAACCGGTCAAATCAGGAAATATTACAAATCTTTCCTCAATCGCTCCATAGTCCTTCAATAAATAACCCCAAATATGTATCCAACATATGAGGATTTTGAGTCATTAAATGCAAGGTAAAACGAATGTCCGGTGCCAATGATATTCAAAAAGATGTAATAGGGTTCGAAATGGAAGAATCTAACCTAGTTTAAACAAAAAAAATTACAAAACATAAATATAGACTATCTGGGGAAAAAAACAAATGAAATAAATTTGTGTAATGCTTACTTGAGTGTTACGAGTTGCGATGATAGATCCGAGGAGACTAAAGATGATAAATGATGAAGCCAAAATGAGTTTAACGCAGGTCGATCGATGAGCCGATTAGGGTTTACCGCGTGAGAGAGACGAGCCGACGGACTGTCGATCGAAAAAACGTAAATGACAGTCCATGGGGCTTTAATTTTTTAAATGATTTATAACGTCGGTTATATAATAACTGACGTTATAAACTATTTTTTAAATTTATAACGTCGATTATTTGAAAACAAACGTAAAAAAACCCCCGCGCTTTTGTTTTTTACGTCGGTTATTTTATAACCGACGTAAAAAACGCCTAGATATCTCGTTTTTACGTCGATTATCAAATACCCGACGTAAAAACCCCCGTGCTTTGGTTTTTTACGTCGGTTATTTTATAAATGACGTAAAAACTGAACACGCGCGATTTGTAAGGTCGGTTATTTTAATAACCGACGTTAAAAAGCTACACAACGCATTTGTTACGTCTGTTATTAAATAACCGACGTAAAAAACCACGTTTCACAGATTCTCATGTCAGTTATATATAACCGACGTAAAAATTGGTGATGTAAATAAAGTTTTCTGCACTAGTGATACATTGAATTCTTCAATTAATGAAGGATATGTATATATAATTTAATTATATTTACTTTAAATGGTAATGGGTATTCATAATAAAGATTTTTGACATGAAAAAATCATATTATAAATTTGGCAGCATGATAGGGGAACATAATGATTCATCGAAATGATTAATTATAGTGGAAGTGGTATATAATCACTTTAAATCATATAGATAGTAAAAGTGATATTTAAAAATATGTACCAAAATTATAAATTTGAAACCATAAGGTATATTATGAATAAGGTTCTTCAATAATAAAGAGAAGGAGTGGATCCCTTACACTCAGAGGGAACTCCAAAAAGCATGTGAGGAGATTATTAATAGCATGGGAAAACCTTGGGATGAAATTAGAGTGGGAAAGAAAGTGTATATTCGTGATATAAGGGTTTTTAGTGAAGATTAGTGGGTATCAATTGGGTTTATAGATAAATAGAGTAGAATACATTATTAACTTCTAAAAATAAGTTTTGGAATCTATATTATAAAATAAACATAATAAAAAACATTCACTTGGGTTTTCCCATGGATTCTACAATAGGAGAGTGTATAAAAATATTTAACAAGTACAAGAGATTAAATCAGCAAAATAATACCATTTTTTATGTTGAAGTGAGTGATGTTCATAAAAAACTAATTTTAAAACATTAAAATAAAATATTTGTTTTAGAGGATTCACTAACAATTTATAAATTTTTTCAAATAAATTGAAAAAACATATATTAAATAAGGAATATAATTTTTGATGTGGACACTCTTTATAGTATTTATTATATAACTTTTTGAATTTTTGGATTCCATAAAACATACCATATATTTATATTGTATTTCATTATTACTCATGAATTTGATGATCTCATAAAATTAAGAAAAATTCAAAATTATATAATTTTGACATGATGATTTAAGAAATAATATTTATTTTATGAAAATAATTATCTAAATTAGAAACATAACAATTTTAAATTATAAATATCTTTTTAGTGAAAAATACACATTTTTATGATGATAATTTTTTTTGACCCTTACAGAAATTACATTTTACTTAATAAAGATATATTATCATTTATATAATAATAATAATTATTTAATAAAAACCTATTAATAAAATAAAATTTACTTTAAAAAATCAAGAATTCATTAAAATTATTATCTCGATTGAAATTATATATTTCCCTAAAATACAATTTGC
The DNA here is from genome assembly GCA_963277665.1 of Viscum album. Classification (NCBI taxonomy): domain Eukaryota; kingdom Viridiplantae; phylum Streptophyta; class Magnoliopsida; order Santalales; family Viscaceae; genus Viscum; species Viscum album. The sequence continues at coordinate 2,105,816,931 of OY728122.1, read as the reverse complement.
GTTTCTTAATATCAAAATATAATTTTTATGAAAATAATTATTTAATCATTTATAAATTAATAACAAAAGGGATAAATATAAGGATTATTTTTAAAACAATGAAAATATACAAATTCATAAGGTTAGGGTATAGATACATAACTCCACATTAGACCAACCTATTACTTAAGGGTAAGGTGTGGAATTGTGATACTTTCTTATAGCGGTTTGGTGATATTGTTTGGGTCATGATCCCGATAATCATGAATTTCTATTGTAAATGGTTTCACTGGTTCTTTAGTAGTTTAATCATGTCTTTGTCTTGGTCAAGGGAAAATACTATTGATTCTATCTCTATTGGATGATCTGACAAATAGGATTCATAGGGTATGATCCTACTAGTTGAGGCTATCTCTTCTTTTGTCAATTCAAATTGAATATATTATAATTATTTATATATACTAATAAAAATGAGTTCTCTACAATGATTATACTATCAATTATTATGATTATTTAATGGTCTTTTAAATCTTGTAGTATAAAACATAAAATAATCCAGAATAAATATAGTGAATGTGTTTTCTATATTTTCATTACATGAAAAATAAATTAATCATTTAAAAATTTAACTTCATTCATATAGGTTCAGGTAATTAAATTCACCCCCCTACAGAAATTTCCCTATTGAAAGTTGATTTCTCACATTAAAATCAGAAAGGTTACTTCTATTTCATTACATCCTTTAGTTCTTATGATTCTTCTTTGAACTTGTGGTTCTACCATAATACTTTGAATATTCTAGTTATCTTGGTTTGTATAAATTTGTCCATATAATCAAAATTCTCGATCTTCATATCCTCATATGAAATATAATTTTCCAACGGTACCACCTCAATATTAATTATATGTGATGGTACTAGTAGGTACTTCATTAATATGGATACATGGAACACATAATATACATGTGATAGGTTAGGTGGGAGTTCTAGTCTATAAGACATGTCTCTGATGTGATCAAGTATCTTAATGGGGCTGATTTATATTGGGACAAGCTTTCCCTTATTCCCAAGCCTCATGAATTTTAACCATGGTTATATAAAAATGAATAACTAATCTCTTATCTTAAAATCTAGATCATTCCAATAGTTTCCTGAAAATATTTTCTATATATTTTTTTTGTATTTAATTATATATTGAATGGTTACAAACTTCTCTATCATGTCATAGAAACGATTAGGTCCCATAATATTCCTCTCTCTGAATTCATCCCAGCATTTCTCAGTATGATACCACTTCATATACATGTATTTTTAAGGATCCATTTGAATTCATGAACGAGGACAATTAAAATATGAGAACTCCAGTAGAAGAAGTTACTTATCCAAAAATCCTTGGAAATATTTTTAACGTTATCTCAACAAATCCTATACAGTTTGATAGGTTCTTTAATATTGACTATCTATCTGAGGGTGAAAATAAGTACTAAAACATAGCTCTATGTCAAATTATTATTGATGGATTCTCTAGAAACATAAGGGAAACCGTATATATTGATCATATACAATGGATAGTTTCAATCAATGAATTATTACCAATTACCCTATATGTTTCTTGGATAGTTTGTTGAGGTAGAAATCCTACTTGATTGAAATGAAATGTGAATATTTTATAAGGCGATTGAATCCCACCCAGATGGTGTTATTAACATTAGATTCCCTTGGGATTCCAATGAAGAAATCCAAAGTAAGGTTTTCCCATTTCCATATAGGTATAAAAAATGGTTTTATTATACCCTTTTACTTCATACATTCATCTTTGACTTGTTGGTATGCCAAGCCTCTAGATTCAAATTCCAAAATGTCACTCTTCATGTTATCCCACTAGAAGGATTTCTATAGATCATTATACATCATAGTGTTTTCTAGATGAATAGAGAAGGATGATTTATGTACATCATCCAGAACTTCCCACTACATCATTAATTTTGATGGAAAAAATATCTAGCTTCCAATGTATTTATCTATTTCTCTAGAAATGTTTAACTCTATAATGCATGATACATTTTTCTATATAACCACATCATATTTATGTGACTCCTTGATCCTCCCAATAATTAATGGATGATCCATCATATGAGGAATGTAGGATGAAGATCCATTTATTATTCCTAACTATATCATATTATTTTTGAAGAAGACTGGATCCCTTGAAATTCTAATCAGGGATAGGTTTGTGGGGACATATCTACTCTAATCATCTTCCAAATTCTTCACCATATTAGGATAGTAATGGATTGAGAAATCATATTCCTTGATCATCTATATACAACTTCATCAGTAAATATTTAGATCCCTTTGTTTGAATATATACTTGATGATTTTATTATGTATCTATATGTATGTGATGTCCTGACTCGGTTCCAGTAAACGGTGCCCCGAGCTGATTGGCAACATGCCCTCAAGCACACCTCCCCAAATTCCAGAGGCTGCCGACTAGTATCGAGGGTCTGGTAAGTTAGTCATTGGGAGAGTATACCCTCTTTTATCAGAATAAAACTCCAAAAAATGAAAACAACAATAACATAGTACAGAAGCATATAAATAACTAGAACAATACCATGTCATACGATATTCAAAAAAAGTGAATAGAATATTAAAATGAATTGTAAAACATGCAATGACAATGCGAATGTCAATTGTCTACAATGAAGATAAAAGTAAAGACACAACAACTCCCAAGAGGATCCCGAACCACGTTCGGTTCCCTCTCCCATGCTCCAATACCAAACAACATCCTATCTTAGAGCCTTTCCCTTATCCTCCTGCAACAACAAAGTCTAATCAGGTGTTGATCTGGAGGCCCAAATAGGGTGTGAGTATAACTTAGTAGGCCAACACCAATGGTGTCTAAATCAATTCAAGTCAAAAGATAGAATATGCGGTATTATGAACTAATAAATACAATGAAAAATTAAACAATTATCACATTTTCATTTAATCTTTAATAATAACATTAGGAAAAGTTTCATTTCATGTTTTCCATTTTAATCATTATTAATTATTATCATTCATTTGGTGTTTAACACTATGTCAAGCACCCCAAATATCATTTAGTATAGGTCACTATTCCTTACACACCTTACATCATTGGGTGCAGGTCGTCATTCCTAGAACCCCTAAATCTCAAGCTTGGATAACTTTTGGGGAGGAATTCCATGTACAATTCCCAACATCTAATCAGTCTAGAACACCATGTCTAGCACCAATACAATCTCACCCATTTATTCATTCTTTAATTCAAAAGAATTATCCTCATCATTCCATTACGAATCCAAGTATTAGTTAAACATTCCATAGGCCATTAGCTATGTCAACAATTAACTATGCCCATAACCCATTAATTAATTCATCAATTAATTAATCAATGAACACAATTCCCATTCCATAATTAATTCATCACAATTAATTAAACATATTAAATCTCAACTTTTCAAAATTAATTATCACAATTTATTATTTTGGATCAACATAATGGAACACAAATAATTATTACAATTACTTATCTTTCATAGACTAACATCATTTAATAACAAATTTCCACAAATTAATTTCCACAAATTAATTATATTTACAAAATCAATTCGATAACACAATTACAATATCTAAACCCATAACCAATATCCAAAAAACTATCTATTTGAGCAACCCCCTTTGCTTGTTCCATGATTCAGTTATCAATTAATCACCAAGGCAATCCCATGTCAATTACATATTCATAATTACTCAAATTAGGGAAATAAATTATCAAGGGAAGCTAAAAAACCCATAAACTCACATTCACATATCAAATCCATTAAATTGAGAGTTCAATTTAGACCACATTTCTTAGTTTATTGATGATTGTTTCCAAATGGAAATCCCCAAAATTCGATCGGAAAAACATCATCAATCAAGCTACAGATCTAAATCCTTATAACAAAATTATCAACAAAGGAATCAAGATCCTGAAAATATAGATCTAGATCCAAAATCCTATATCTAGATCTCAACTCATAGGTTTAGATCCATGGAAATGGTGGAGATCTTCCATAAAAAGATCAAGGAAAGATATAGGAATAAATGGGAAAATCAATGAGATGAAATCCACTTACCTGGAAGAGAGAGGATATTCAATCATGGATTTAAATCTAAAAAAAAAAGATGCTTGAATCATCTTTTATTCCCTCCAGAAGGATCTAGGATCATCTAAAATTTGAAAAGCCCGAGACAAGTTCAATATATGGGAGTATCATGGGTTTGGGTGGTTTTCAAAATAGATTTTTGGATAATTATTCTTGCATTGATGGTTTCCTAGGTATGGGGACATGGTTATGGAAAATTGTACACCAACCGTGAGGAAATATCTGTCCAGGTTTGCATGGATGCCATGGTTTAGTCACATGGTTTGTTGAACTATGTGAAAATAGTGCAGACCTCTCTGTCCATGTTTTCAAGGTTGGAATAGTTTAGTCTCACAATATTTCAAACTGTTCACAACACACTGTTGGTTAGTTTTTCTTAAAAATTCACCCAAACACACCCCAAGCCACTACTTTGAGATAATGGAACTTAAAAACCTCAAACATTTCCTAAAAAGCGCCTGAGATAAAGTCTAGGATTTTATAATCTCCCAACCTTATAAAATCTCATCCTCAAGCTGTATTCCCTGTCTTCTCTATGATTATATTCCAAAAATATTAGGCCATTGAGCCCACATATCTTATTCTTATTCCCAAGTTTCCTCTGGAAGACTACCATATTTTCAGCACACATGAACTAATAGAACAATCTTTTGCAATAAATCTTTGTCACTGAGACCCAAAAAAGGTATCAGATGATCCTCAAAGGACACATCAATCTAGAGGCCAACCTCTGTCATGTCAATCCCATGATAAGGGTCAGAGTGATACCTCCATAGATGTGACACATGTAAAACATCATCCATAGTGCAGAATTTCTGTGGGAGGGATAATTAGTACACCACTAGCTCGATTCTATCCAGCACCTCAAACCATCCTACAAACCTGGGCACCAAATTTACCTTACTTCATATAATGTGGTCACCCAATCTAGGTAAAAACTGAAGGAATACATTATCACACTCTATAAACTCTAGGGGTCATCTCCGTCAATCTGAATATGACTTCTGCCTACTCCGATCCATATCCATACGTTTTTGAACCAACTGCACCTATTTCGATGTCCTCTAAATGAGACTTGGTCCTAACAAGTCTGACTCACCAACCTCTAACCAACATAGCGATGATCTACAAGGTCTACTATAATGTTCCTCATATGGTTAGATCTATATAGTTTCTTGATAACTGTTGTTATAGGAGAACTCCACTAAATTCAAGTGCTTACCCCAAGAACCACCAACGTCATGCATATATGCTTGTAACATATCCTCTAACACCTATATGGTATGCTTAGACTGGCCATCTCTCTGTGGGTGGAAGGTCGTACATAAAAAAACCTATGTAGCAACCACCTTCTGTAAGCCCTTCTAGAATCATGAGGTAATGTGGGAATCATGATCATAATCTATTGTTAGTATAACCCCATGAAAAAAAGATATATCTCATACATATAGTTCTCCCAACCATTATACTATAAAGTATTCCTTGATAGGCATGAAATGTGATACGTTCATTATTTGATCCACAACGACTAAAATTGCATCATTCTAACTATGTGTCTTTCGATGTCCTTCTAGAAATCCATAGTCACATCATCCCACTTCCATTCTGAAATACGCAATGGTTACAATATGCCTCTAGGTTACTGATGCTCTCCCATCACATACTAGAAAGTTAAACATCTTCTTACAAACCATGATATCTCCTTTTTCATTCCTGGCCAGCAAAACTGTCGTCATAGGTCACGGTACATTTTTTTTACCCTAGGATGTACCTCCCACTTTGAGGCATGAAATTCCTACATGAGTTCCTCTCGCGTACTCGTAGGCATAAGAACCCAATTTTTCAAATAGATGATTAGATCCTCATCTATTATTTGGTATGAAGGTGTCTCCCCACCTTCAACTCTTTCCCTTGAGGATAAACAATTTAGATCCTCATACTTCTTGTCCCTAATAATTCTGAAGAGTGTTGAATCTGCTGTTATAGAAAACAGATTCATCATCTCCTAACTCTTCTAAACCACTAAATGAATTTCCACTAGTGAGGGTCATCATCTTCCAATCTGCACTCGACTCATATACCAACTATGTCTGAGTTTTCCTGCTCAAGTCATCGGCCAAAATATTCCCCATTCCGAATATACCTGTTCAAAATCAATGGAATGCATATACTCTACCCATATTTATTTCTGATTATTCATGTCACAATATGAAAAGATATACTTCAAGATTTTATGACCCGTAAAAACTATAAAATTTTCACCCAAAAGATAGTGTCACAACTCTTAAGAGAATAAACCACTACTTCCAACTTGAGGTCATGCGTATGGTAAATTTGTTCATGCGGCGTCAAATTCCAAGTCACGTAAGCAATGAATTGATCCCCTTTCATCAACAAAACTCTGAGTATGATCCCAAAAGTGTTATAATACATTGTGTATTACTCACTTGACTAAGGTAAGATCAAAATTGGTGATGATGTAAAGAACTTCTTCAACTCCTAGAAAGAATTATCAAATGATTTTGTCCAATAAAACATTACCCCTTTCTTTCTCAGACCAGTAAGTGGTGCTTCCAATTGGTAAAAGTCCTGGATGAACCTCGTGTAATATCCATATAATCCAAAAAATCATCAGATATCAAATTCATTCTTGGGATTCTCCCAAGAAATCACTGCCTTAACCTTTTCTGGGTCCACTGCCACACCTTATTCTGAGATGATATTCCCTAAAAAGTATACCTTTTCAATACAAAACAAACATTTAGATATCTTGGAATATAGCTAATGCTCTCTTAGTATACCTATGATGATGTCATGATATTGGGCATGATCACCATGACTCGTAAAGTACACCAAGATGTCATCCAAAAACACCACAACAAACTGATCTTTGTACGGATGATTGATCTTGTCATCAAAGACATAAATAAAGTTGGAGCATATGTCAACCCAAACATAATTACAAAAAAATCATAAAGCCCATACCTAATTTTGGAAGTAGTTCTTGGTATATTAGAGGTCCTAACTTTCACATGATGAAACCAAGATCTCAGATAAATCATTGAGAACACACAATCCCCCTTCAAGTGGTCAAATCGATCATAGATATATAAAATAATATATCGGTTCCATAGAGTCATTTTATTCAACTTCTGGTAATCGAAACTCAAGTGTAAACTCCCATCGGACTTCTTAAAAAAAACTGGCGATCCCCATGGAGACGTACTTGGATAGATAAACACCTTTTCCTCCAACTCCTTCAACTATGTTTTGAGATCTTAAAGCTCTGTTGGTTCCATTATGTAAGGTGTAACGGTTACTGTTTCAGCCACCGACATGAGTTCAATAGCGAATTCCACATCTCTCTAAGGTGGAAACCTTGAAAAGTCTTCAAGAAAGACATATTGAAACAATTCTTCTACTGGTGGAAGGATGTCTTCCATACCACTCCCATCATCCCAAGAAAGACTAGCAATTGGGGTTGTTGGATCTCCCAATTGCTAAGTAATTAGACCAGATCGGCCTATATGGATTTCCCATTCTCCACGATGAACATACTAGTCACTCTTAGAAGATAAAAAGGTCACTCTCCTATGGTAACAATCTATGTGAGCTCGGTATGAGACTAGCTAGTCTATACCCATAATCATGTAGAATCCCATTATATCAAGTACATATATATCCCAAAGAAAATGATAATCTCTGATCTATAGTAAACATTCCATGAATAAATAGGTATCCCTAACCGTGTTCCCAATGGTGTATCGATATTCATCATCACGCTTAGGGACTCCACCTATTTTCTCAAATAATTAATAAGATTTGAAGATATAAAGGAATGAGAGGCACAAATATCAAAATGGGTAGTAGATAATGTATAAGAAAGTAGAATAATACCTCTCACTATCTATAGACTAGCCCTTCTCTCCGCATGTGTAGGCTACACAACATGTAATTGTCCTAACCCGCTTCCCTATGCTGTCATCTGACTCACTTGAGTAGCACCACTTTAATGATATTGGTGCTCATACCCTGAATCACCACACCCACTACCTATACAACCTATATTCGTAGAGTTCCAAATTCCAGTCCAATATATTATAGAAAACTATATTCCAATACTCTAACTCTAAGAAGGTGCTCCCTCAGCAACAGCCTGCTGCTGCTTTCTGCAGATCTTCTGTAGGTTTTATATCTCTCCACACAACCGTCACTCCATTGGTGGTTGAGGAAAATGTGAATGATAGTGTCCCTTCCAACCACAATAGTAGAAAATAACACGAGTATGGTCTGGTGCAACTATTCTTCCTGGATGTCCAACTTGCTTTCCACTATCCTAATTAAGGTTCTCGTAACGGTGCTACTTTCCCTCGGAAGGTAGAATCCCTGATCATCTAGTTATAGAAACCTGTCTAGTACTGGTAGCTTCCATTAGTTTCCCCTCTAAAATTAGAGCCTTATTAACCACTTCTATAAATTTCATTATCCTAAAGATATTTACCTAGGACTTAATTTCACACATATATCCGTCTTGAAATCATTTTGCTGAAGAAGCCCCATATGCCAACACAGCTGGAGAAAAATTCTCTAAATATGTGGAGCATTCAGTATAATCCATTATAGACATGCTTCCTTGGTTCAGATGCATTAAATCTGAAGCCTTATCCAATATCAGCGTCTCTGGTAAGATTTTCTCGAAGAACTTCTCTAGAAAGTCATTCCTTAACATTTCATCAGTCTATCAATATCATACCTGTATGTCCCACCAGCATTTCCCAAAACCCCGTAGCATATAAGCATCAAACTTGACCCTCATCCTAGACAATGTATCAAAAAGGTCAAGTATCATCTATTTGGATTCAATCTAGAATTATGCTTAATCAGTTCCGCCCTCTCCAGTAAAATTAGGAGGGTGCTGTAGCTAAACTCCCTTGTCAACTCAGACATGATTTTCAGAACTGGCCCTTGGTCTCCCTCCATGTATTTCTTGAAACGAGAAAAGTTCTCTCAGAAAATATCCCCTTCCTCCACGTCTTGCACCAATGGTGCCTCAAGTTACCTATTTGGAAGTTTTTTCTGGGCCATACCCCTCGGTCTCTTCCTCAACAAGCATCATGGAGGCATACGTCTACAAAGAAAAACACACATCTTATGTCTCATAATGTAACCTTATAACATTTACGTAAGAGGAGAAACTTAGAAAACAAGTTTCAACATGTCCTTTCCCCATTTTCTCACTAAGAGGTTAACACCGAGGCTTTATCACTACCCTTAACCATCGTACTTCTAGGTATTAGTTAAAAAGGGTACACATATTCTCATTAATTAATTCAAAAATTAATTAATAACATTATCTCAAATTATTTAATTCAACAACTAATTAATTAATCATACTCAATTCATCAATATAGGTTCTTATTAGGTACTGAATTATTCTCATTTTCATCAATATTTCAATCTCATAACAAGGAAAAACAGTTCAAGTTCAATAATATACCCATAACTCGTTTCCACCATGAGTGCCTAGAACAATTTATGTCACAAAAACCCTGAGTTCCTAGATTGCTTTATGCAGACTCATGAATCATGCCTCTTTAGACCACACATTAAAATTCAACAAATGTCAAAAAAATACCACATCACACCACAAGTGCATCACAAAAGGTGAAATAATATCCAACTGTAACAACAAACAAAAATCACAACAATCCCACTCCAAGTACTTGGATTTTCCCCCATAAATGGGTTTACAACTCCAATGAACGAGATCATTACCATGCATTGACTCTTCCGAGTCTCCTGTCTACCTTTCCCAAAATAGAAAGTCAAAATAAGAAAAAAGAAATGAAAACTCCTATGATGCCACTATGTAATGTCCAAACCTGGTTGCCAGTAAAAGATTCCTCTATCCGGTTGGCCACATGCCCTCAAGAGTGCCTACCCATATACCAGAGGGTGCAGAATAGTAGTGAGGGTATGGTAAGTCATACTTGGGGAGACTATACCCTCTTGTATCGGAATAAAACACCAATGAATGAAAACAACAATAATCAATTGTGGAAGCCTAAAAATAAACAGAATAATACCATGTCATAAGATTTTCCAAAAAAGATAATACAATAATAAATATAAAGGTAAAAAATGCTATAAAAATGTGAATGTAAATTGTCTGAAATCTAACTAAACCTAAAGACACAACAACTCCCAAGAGGGTCCCAAACCACATCTTCTTCCATCTCCCATGCTCCAATCCCAAAAAACAACCTATCCCATGGCTGTTCCCTTATCCTGTCCTACAACAACAATGTCTACTCGGGTTCTGATCAGGCGGCCCAAATAGGATGTGAGTACAACTCAACAGGCCAACACTAATGATGTCTAAAATAATTAGAGTCAAAAGATAGTATATGTAGTTTAATGAAGCAATAAATACAATTCATAATTAAAAAGTTATCACATTGTCATAAAATATTTAATCATCACATTAAGACCGGTTTCATTTCATGTTTTACATTTGAATCATCATTCATTACATGTTGAATGACATGTCAAGCATCATAAATATCATTCAGTATAGGCCTATATGCCTAACACTCCGTATCTCATTCGGTGTAGGCCATTATTCCTAGCACCACAAAATCTAATGCTTGGAAAAAAATTGGGGAGGAAAACCATGTCGTAGTCCTAACTTCTAATTGGTTTAGAACACCATGTATAGAACCAAATAAATCATATCCATTTAATCATTCATTAATTTACATGAATTTTCCATATCACTCCATTACTAATTCAATGATTAGTTAAACATTTAGAAGGCCATTAGTTAACTCAACAATTAACTAAACACATAACCCATTAATTAATTCACCAATTAATTAATCAATCAACACAATTATCATTCCATAATTAATTCTTCACAATTAATTATCCACATAAAATATAAACTTGTCATAATTGATTCTTAAAATTAATTATTATTGATCTAAATCATGGCACATAATTAACTCTAACAATTAATTATCATTCATAGCCAAACATCATTTCATAATCAATTTCCCCCAATTAATTATCTTAATAAAATCAATTCAATATCTAAATTATAATATTTCAACCCATAACCAATGTCCAAAATGAAAATTTATTTGAGAAACCCCCACCCCTTTGTTTGTTCCATGATTCGATTATCAATTAATCACCATGTTAATCACAAGTCAATTACACATTCTTAATTACTCCAATTTAAGAAATAAATTATCAAGGGAATCTAGAATGTCCATAAAATCACATTCACATATCAGATCGTTGAAAATGGGAGTTTAATTTAGATAACCTACCGTAGTTTATTGATGGAAGTTTTCACAATAGAAATCCCCAAAATTCAAGTAGCACAACTTCATCGATCATGCTCTGGATCTAAATACCTAAACCAAAATTATGATCAATGGCATCAAGATCATGAAAATCTAGATCTAGATCCACAATTCTAGATCTATATGTAAACTCATTGGTATAAATACATGTAAATGGTGGAGATCTTCCTTAAAAAAGATCATTGAAAGATAGAGGAATGAATGGAAGAAGCAACAGGATTAAATCCACTATCTAGGAGGAGAGAGGATCATAAATATGGGATTTTGATATTAAAGAAAGATGTTTTAATCACCTTTCAATCCCCTTATAAGTCTCTAGGATCACCTATAATTTTTCAAGCCCGATCCAAGGTCGAAATATGAGATTCTCGATGGTTTAATTGTTTTTAAAAATATATTTTCGAATAATTAATCCCACACACACATTTGTTTGGGTAGGGTTAAAAAGTTAAGGAAAACCATACTCCAACCATGCTTAACCATCTATCCAAGTTCTCATGGTTAACAGAGTTTAATGGCATAGTTTTTAAAACCATATGCAAACTGTGTGAACCAATCTGTCTAGGTTTGTATAGTTGTCACGGTTTAGTCTCACAATTTTTCTAACCGTGTGCAAACTATGAATAGCCAATGGTCTATTAGTTTTTATTAAAAATTCCCCAAATGCACCCCAAGACACTACTCTAAAAAATTTACTTAGAAACCTCAAAAAATATCCTGAAACTGAGCATGATATGACTCCAGAAAAGTCTGCGATCTTAAAAGGTAACACTTCTCCCTGTAGAGAAATGTCACCAAATCTGTGGTGTAAAGATCACTTTAGCCAATTCAAGTTCATGGATTGTGTTGTTATTCTCAGGGATCATTATTTGGCGGGAAGAATATGCAATCACATTTTCATCATTGATGATTACACAACTCAATACCTTTTTATACTCGTTGTTATATATCAAAAATCCTTCCCCATTAGTGGGTAATGCGAGTACAAGTGCGGTTATTAGCCTCTTATTTAACTAACTAATTCTATTTCAACATCCATCGGACCAAAACTATATTAATACCTTTTATTTTATCTTGGTTAGTGGGAAAGCATTATTTTTTTCTCTTGAATCACGATTAGTACCCTTTTAATAAAAGGAAAATACGTACTTCCATTTGTAGAAATTGGTCCAGGTCATCCTTAAATTACCTCTATTTTTGATTGTTCCATTTATATGACTTTTATTATGATAACATGATCTAAGAGTGTTAATTTATCCACCCAAAATTCACATTTACTATACATTTAATATCACTTAACTTTCCGCAATGGATTGAAAATATCATTCAAATAGTGTTCATATTTATACATTCTTTTGTAGTATTTAAGTATATCATATATCAGGGCTACTGAAAAAATGTCAAGATTATCAATAGAGAATATATTTACCATGTCCACAAAGATATTTGAAGCATTAGTTATTCTAAAATAAATCACATTGAACTCATTGTGTCCTTAAATTCTACAGAATCAGTCATTGAGATATCCTTTTCTCTCACATTTACTTATTACTATCTCAAATGATGATCCACCTTAATGAAGTATTTTCCTTGTAGCCGATTGAACACATCATCAATCCATAAAAGAGGATAATTTTTCATTATCACGATCATGTTGAAATCATGATAACAAATGTACTAGTTCATTTACCCATCCATATTCTTAATAAAAATGTGATGTGTACTCCACAATAAAGCAATTCCATGTATATAACCTTTATACAGATTCCTCTATATTTTCTTCCTCAGATCAGGTTTTTCAAGAGTGGACATTCTATATAAAGTCTTTGATATTTAAAAATATCTATGTATAAGTTTATTTGAGAACACAACCTCTCACCTAGGTGGAATTCCAAAATATTCCTTGGGAAACACATCAATGAATTTCCTTATAATGGTAATGTCATCACATATGACCTTTTACTTAGTATCAATCATTTAATCACGATATTATTCCTCATAAGAATATAATATATATACATTATATGATAATACTGAAAGAAATTTAATCTACTCCCTAAAATTTTATATAATAAGAGGAAAATCTTTCAATACAGAGTTCGATTTACTTCTCTTGGAATATTATGTTAGCTCAATTCAAGGAAATCTAATTCCTGGTGAGAATATAATGAATTTTTTTAATACGGATTATTGTAAGTATAATTGGGAAATTCATAAACAAAATTTGATAGGGTATGAGTTATGTTATAGGCGAATAATAACTTACCCATTTATTATCTTCACAAATAACTCAAATTCCATGTTTTGAGGTGAGGTTCGAATAGTTCTGCTTAAATTCTATGATATAAAAGAATGTGTAGTCATAGAATAAAGTACTATGTTGTCTACCCTTTAATTAATAACTACTCTACATATCACCATGTCATTTTTAGGATCCACCTCTATAGTTGTGATTGAACAAGATTTACCTTTATATCTAGGCTTTAGAAGTTGTTATATTTGGTTGTCATTGAAAACCCTTATCTTGTTGCCTTGATTCACATAGTGTCCTTATTCTGTGAAGTTGGAACATTGGAAAAAGGATGAGGTTTTTATAGATAATTAATTTGTTCCATTACAATGGATGGTTTCTCTTGTAGGTAATCCCAAACTAGGTTCTGTTCCGTCCTACACCGAAATAATTTCCTTTTCCCCTTCAGGTGATTTTTGGGATTATTCTTCCAACACTTTTAACAGCTTGGATGTTGTACTTTTTTGAAAAAAATGATATTTCTCCATAATAATAATAAAATTTTAATCCTTCTTATTCTTTCTATCTTTAGAATCATGAGACCCTTTATATTATCTTATCTCTATTTCGACATTGAGGGAACATCATACAATATATTTATAGATTTTAAATTTTAATGTCTACATGAATTTTTGTAGAATTATATTAATCCCACAAAGTAATCATTCATCATTAATTTAATGGGAAAAGAACAATTTGGTGGGGTATCATGAACATCTCGTGAACTTATATATATACAACCTAATGGATTTTTCAATTTTTTTTATTAAGGATGAGGAAGTAAGTCTCTATTATTAGTTGGAGAGTGAAAGGAAAATATTTTTCATTTTTTTTCCATAATTCCTTCCACTCCATCACTTTAATATATTCCTAAGGCCATGTATATATTTTCAACATAAAAAATTGAACATATTATCTATGTATATGACTGAAATCCATCATGAAATTCTCTTTCTAAAAACATTGAATGATAGAGAATATAGTTTTAATAGTGAATATTCATTTTTATGTGATTATTGGATCAGAAGAATAACTAAAATTCATAGGCCTTTGTCATATAATGTTCATAATTTAAACATTATCTTTCTTTGGGGGATATGGGTTTCCCATTTGATTCATGTTTATAATAATAATATGAGTTAATTGAGAATGTATTATCATCAGGTTGTTGACTCCAGTTCCCAATGGGTTGGGCATCTCAATGGGGAAACCATTACATTACTCATCACATTGGTTGATGACATGTTTTATCCTATTTCTAGCCACTGACTAAATAAATGGAAAATAATGGATGATAATATTTTAAACTATTAAACACATAAATGGTAAAACATGAAACTTAAATGGATAACTCATAAATGAAAAATATTCCTTAATCTATGAATTTATAGGTTTCAATCTATGTTATCAATGATCTATTTCCCGATGTAAAATCATATGTTCATTTTTTTTCACTCAATAATAGTTTTTAATGAGCTTGTGAATTTTTTAAAGCATATACCCATGGATTGTTAAACTAGGGGTGCAACAAGGCCTATTTATCATACACTAAATGATTATCGAGTTAAGACAAATGTTACCTTTTCAAGGTTATTACCACTACGTACAACTATAACTAATCCACATCTATTTCTAGTATGAAGATAAGGATTCAAATTACTGAAAACCATTTAATCTATAATTTACCAAAATTTTGGGATGGTTTCATAAGTTCAGTATTATGCATATGTCTTTCACTAGGGTTTTCTAACACTAATCCCCTAAAATAAAAAGTCTTCTCTTTGATACCAAATATGAAAACCAAAATTTTAATACACATTAACTAATGATTTATAACATAAAGGTGAACATAATACAATAAAATAAGATCATGAGGCTTGATGAATTTTCAAAATTAAGTACAAAACATAATAACATGAAACATAGGTACGAAAATATTACTAAAAATCCCCACAACATGAAATTAAAATTCCATCACTCATCTAAAACAAAATCAGGTAACGTGGGGGAAATCATAAGAAAGGGGTGAGAAATAATGACCAATAAGGTAATAATCAATGAATAGAATAAAGTAATCTAGTTCATATGAGTTATGGGGAAATTCAAGATAACATAGGATGGGTGAGAATAATTGTCTTGAACATTGAAGCATGATATAATATGACAAAATAAATGATACATTTTAATTTAATGAAAGTATGAAACATGACATCATAAAATTTGGTCAAGGATAACCACTAAAAAATCATAACATAGTGTTCTTAAGATACCCACCAATGTACCACAAATTTTATCTCATGGGATAAAAATTTAATCCAATACATTTTAGTTCTATAAAATTTGAGTCCCACACATCACATTCATATAATGTAAATGACTATTTATTCAACATATATCATATAAAATAATATAGTATTTAATCACTTTTGATCCCATAAATAATGAGTATGGTATTAACAACCCGAACTATTATAAATAAAATCACCATTTTTACTTAATTAAATGTATTATTAAATATTATTGTTATAGAAAAAAATACAACTTGTTGGTTTTATTATATCCTATTAGATTTAAATTTATTTTAAGAATATTTACCATTGATAAAATAGTTGTTGAAAAGTCATCACATGATTAGTATAAATATAGGATTTAAAAAAATCTAAATGACATAGACAAATGATGTTATGGCCACAACCAATAGGATTGTACCTTTTGAAGACAATTTATTGAAGCTTATGAGGGATATTTCATCATTATTATTTTCCAATTAACAATCCAATGTTTAGATCCAACAACTTATGTATGAGTGAAACCGTTTACAGGAGAAGTTTAAGATCATCGAGATCACGACACAAACCCCATACAAAGAACCACCCCATGAAAATATCACCATCATGAACTTTATACTTTTGGATATTATTGGTGTATTAAAATGATATGTTCCAATAACCTAGTAATATGTTTATACACATTTTTATAGAATAATGAATATATTTTCTCCTATTATTTTTACTATTTATTTTGATATAATAATACAAGAATATTAATTTTGTGTAATATTCAAATTTGATTAATGAATTTATTTTTATGAATTAATTAATTTTTCAGTAAATAATATTTTTTTTCACTTCAAATAATTTTTATTAAATATAAATGATCATATAATTTTTATGAAGTGAAATGAAATTTTTATAAGGGTTCGAAAACAGTTATTGTCAAAAAACACATCATTTATTGAAGAAAGTAAATTTTATTTTAAAAGTGAAATTTAAAATATTAATCGAAATATTTAGATGAAATGATAATTATCTTTTGGATCGAAATGTCAAAATTATCCAATGTTGTATTATTCATTATTTCATGAGATAGTAAAATTTTCTAGTAAAAAATAAATACCTTATAAATATACTTTGTGTATAATGACATAATAATGACCCAAAGGTTGTGTAATAAATACTATAAAATGTATCCAAGAAAAAATATATGTTTTATCTATAATGTAATGAGATTTTATGTATATTTTATTAAATTTATAATGCATTATGAATTCTCCAAAACCATTCATATATTTTAAGGTTTTGAAATCATTTCTTTAAAAGTATGAATCACCTACAAATAATCAAAGGAATTATTTTATTATGTTATGAAATTTACCATATAAAATAATGAAAACCACTCTAATTTTTTAGAACCAATGGGATATAGTTATGGGAATGTTTTTGGTCTTGGTTATTTTATTATGTAGTGTCCAAAACCTATGTTTGAAAAATAATAAAGAAAACTCCCCCTCATTTCCTATATATACCCACCCAATATCTCATTTAAATTGACTATAAATACTTTTAACACATAATTAATCTTCCCCCTACTCTATATAGCCCTCATGAGGCTTCCCCAATTTCCCAAGAAGCACCTCCTAAGCATTTGGAGTCACACACTCATGTAAGGGATCCTCACCTTCTTATCTTTATTAAAGTTTTTTTATTATATTATGACTCTTATTTCTAATATCTTATGTGGGGAAATGTATTTACTTGTCCCGATTACTATATATTTTATATCCAAATGATGAAATAATCATATCATTCTCATCAACACATTTTATTAATTTTTAAGTGATGTCGTTTTGCTAGAAAAATTTCATAGTAGTTTTATGTTCGAAAACAATTGTGTAGTGAATACCATACCCATTTCATATCAAGGGTGTCCAACTTTATACAAATATTACTAATTAATTGGTAAATAAATGAATTTATTCCAATATCCTTTATCGTGGAATATAATATGATGATGAATTAATCATTGTTTCATGATAAATGTGGCCCACTTTAGCATGAGAATGAAATGAATATGATGGGTGCACCCAAAATTATATAGTGATCCAATGAATTGGGTAATGTTTAGACTCATGGGATATAATTTTGGGATATATAGTGAACCTAAATCATTTATAGTAATTTTTCAATCATGATTTAATGGAATTTTTCCTTGGCCTATGTTTATTATGAAAGTGTTTTAAGTTGTTCCCATATTTCACATGTTATGATTATCATGATATATCATGCATTGATATTTGAGTTCCTTTAATTCCATTATTATATGAATATTTTTTAACATGTATTACCTTATTCCATCAGTATTACCTTACTAAGATTTATAGATCACAACATTCTTATGTATGTCCCCAAGTTATCCCATGCAATTTTATGTAAGATCATGTTAAGAAATTTTCCATAAAGATGACATTTTTAATATTTTAAATTGTTAGGTAACGTACCTAATTACTAAATACACTATACTTATATATATTTTGGGTTGTATTATGTGTAATATTATGTAATAAATCATGAAATAATTTTTAATAAGTAGATGGTTTTTTATAGTTCATATCAATGTAATTTTTTATTTATTTTTGGAATTAGTATTATAAAACTATTAATAAATAATTAATGGTGATACTAAGTATATGAAACCATAACTAAATTATTTTAAGTTTAGAGTAACTAGTTTATCAAGTAAATACATATATTTCTAGATACTAAAAGTGGATGTGGTTCTGGAATAGATGTACCAAGGGGTAACAACTTTGGTGTGGTGCTTTGGGCCTGACTCTGTGTAACATGGTACATGACAATGAGGTTTAATATGCACCTAGTATTACCCTCCTATAGGATATGATTTGCTAAATAAGAAGATAATTTTGAACCATTTTTATGGTAAATGATAAATTTCCATATGAATATATTTAAGGAAATATATAATAGACAATATAGATTGAAGGTTAGAAATTCATATGTTAATGAAATATGTGTAAGTTACATGTTATATCTTTAATGTATTTAATTTTTCATTTATGTGTTTAATATTTGAAAAATAACCATCCCTAAATTTATATTTCTTATATATAATAGAATGAAATTGCAGTAATTTGGTATAAAATCAATGCAAGGGGTACTGTGATGACTTCCTTAACGTGATTCACAAACCTGATGGAAGAAAGAATTTCAAAACTGGTGATGATACTCTCTCGGATGAATTAAGTTCTAAACAAACACTTGGATAAGTAGGAGAACCCAAATAACCCTAATATAGAACAAAATATAATTTAGAGATTTAGAAAATAAAGGCATCTGATGTTCAATGGACCATCCAATCTCTTATTTATAAAATATTGAATAAACTCTATCAAGGAGGTCTTCTCCATCATTAAATTATATAACAAATATAAGGCTCTACTAGATATTTATCATAGGGAGGGATAAGATGATATATGGTAGAAATTAATCAATAATATGTAGAATATGGAGGATATTGAGACAATGGGTGGAAAGAATTATGGAAAATGTTTCTGATAAAATTTTTCCTCACACTCTCAAAATTAAAATTTAAGAGTATTTCTTTTACCTCTAAGAAAAAGAAGAAAAATATATCAGAGACCATGAGGAAAACATCACAATTATATCATGATATGAATCTATTGTTTCATTACCCCTAAATTCATGGTTGAATTCTTATTTGATGTGATAAGACCTTATCTATGGAAATATCTGGTGATCTGTGTCCTTGATATCTGTTAGGAAATTGTCTGATGTTCCCTCAATATCAAAATGGACATCAGTGAATATAATGGGTACCATGGGGATTAGAAGATATATATTTAGATTAATTATGGTGGTCGGATGGATAAATCTAATGTTTATAATAAATTTAAACATCTCAATCATCAAAGGCAGGGAATGATGTTCCCCTAGAAAATGCTTAAGGGGAACTAAGAAATGCTTTAGGTGTTGGAAGGAAGGAAAACTAGAAATATATTTACAACATGAGAAACAAACTATTGTGATAGAGGAAAGGAATTATATTATCCACCCTTAGTGCATTACTCATTTCTTCAACTATAGCTATCTAGGGAACTTTTCAAACCAATACACTAAGCCAAGGGTTTTTGGAGACAACCAACAACCTCCATTTTAGCAAGGGTGAGCATTTTCCATTACAAATTCTAAGGTTATTCTCAATAACAAAGTGTTAAAACATACAAAAGATATTCAATCAAGAATAGAGAATGTAATTTTTTATTCTGGTGTTATGAATTCCTTTATATTAGGATTGTTTATTAGAACTATTCAAACACTACTAAAATCATGTTAGTAGAGCTATCAATGAAAATCGAAAAAGGGTAAATTATTTCATCCCATTTATATAAATCCTATGTAGTCAAAATTTGTAGGCTAAATTCCCCAAAAAACATTGTGATACTCCCTTGGGTGGGATTTTATACAATTCTATATATGGATTGTCATTACCTGTATAGATCCAATATAATTTTCCACGAGAAGGAAATCAGTCACTGTATAGGGAAACATTCTTTGATTCTATACATGTGTAAGGAAGAGGATGATTTTTCATTATCACCAACATATGAATAATGGTTATTATTTACCTATGAGAAATCGTATCTCGATAAAATGATTGAGTCTATGGAAAATTTCATCCTCAAATACATTCCCATTGTGAGGGAATACAACGACTTGTTTCCCATGGAATTTCCTAGTATTTTTTTAATGACCCAATGTTTTTCAATGGAAATTCAATTCTGATAAATATGTCATAAAATAAAATGAAAACAAAACATAGTGAACTACTAAGTGCTAAGTGATATTTAAACATAAGTTTTTCACTTCTGTGATTGGAATATTGAAAATATGACATACACGGTTGCAATCAGTAAATTATTTGGTGTCCGATAAGAAAAACATAATTTTTTCTGAATAGTAAACTACACTTATGAATAGTAAAATACCCTTATGAATAGTTATATACCATAATGAATGGTAACCTTACCTTTGATAATATATAAATAATATTCATATTGAAAGTACAATATACCTATATTTTAGAATAAGTAAATGAATGTTTTAAAATTGGTTTTTGATAATAAATTATGGTTTTGATTAAATATTAAATTAATAATATCTATAGAATTATTTTTGAGAAATTTAATCCATTTTTGGATTTTATATGTCGAAAAATGGTTAGTTTTAATTTTAGGGATTTTTCTAAAATACTTGAATTTTTTATGAATAGTAAAATGCGATAATTTACAATAAGTGCTACATAAGAGATTTATTGAGTCATTAATGATGATCTGCTGATGTAATCCCAATTGTTTTAATTTCACATGATTTATTATTATTTGTGGTCATGGAACACTTACTATTCGTTATCTTGTGAAGAAATAATAAACTAATGATTTAAAAAATTATGAAAACCCTCCTCCCCTCCACTATAAAAGCCTGCCTCACTCCCTCTTCTCTTCACTCTTCTCAAGAATTTTTCCTTGCCAATATTCTACCCAATTATCTCCCAAGTATCCTCCCCCATATAAAAAATCTTATAGCCTCTTCAAAATACCAAAAACTCTCCCCTTAAGAGGTTCTCAAAGGAGGAAGTCTCAAGAGGTAAATTACACTTTCCAATTCCTTCATTTCTTTTATGTTCTTTTTTTTATTTCATTCCTCACGTCCCATCACCCAAATAGTATGAAAAATCATATGACATACATATACTATATTTTTTATGCTAATGAGATATTTTATTATCTTCTCTCCTTTCCCCACCCTTTTAATTGAATGAAATGAAAGCGCTGTTTGAGATGCGCTAATTTAGCACATTCAATGACAACGATTTGTCAATTAATATTATTATATTTAATTATGGTCAAGAAATTTTTTTTGTTATGGTTGATCCTGATTAATATATTTGTAATATATATTATTTTTGGTTCTGTAATCATTTTTTACAAATGGTATTATGTTATAAAGAAAAACATGTTCTTTGTAATCAAACCAAACGACTAAAAAAATGTTTGTCACTATGGTTTTATATAATAATTCCAATTACCTCTAAGTAACCAAATTAAATTTAAAAACATGTAATATCTTGGATGTCCAATAATAGAATATAACTTCTTTTCTGGAAAACCACTTTCATCTTACATGTTTATCCAAACATGAATATAAGCGAACCGATCATTAAAACCATGTAAACAAATGGGCTCGAACAATGAAATTGAATGTAATAACAACCAAAACAGTTATAAATGAACATAAAATGATTATAATAAACCATGTAAATCTAGAATAGTTTCTATAATTATTAATTAACAAACCTAATTTGTTTATTCAGGTCTTTAATAATAGGTGGAGAACACCAACAGTTTTAAGGTAAGGGATCCTCTCTATTTCACTCTCAATCAAGATTGTTCTCTATTAAATGACTTTTTAATTATAATACCAATTGTTGGGAAATGTTTTCTCACCTATCCCATACTGCCCTCATGATTTCTATGTGATTAGATACCCCTTTTCTCTATCATTAATCCCTATTAGTTACACCCGACACCATGATGATAAACCGTAACAAATTCTACCCAATCCTAATTTGTTATTTCAAGTTGACTTATAAATATATATATATAAAAGAATTTATCTTATCTATTTTTTTACATATTATAAATTCTGTGTAGTTATAAATAATTAATTTATTAAGAGCCTTTCATCACTATAATTTGGGGATATACATGTTTTTAAAATATTCCCTCCTTTGAACTTTCTGATAAGAAAACCTGTTTTAAGGAAACTTCCCAAATTTTTACCCAATATCAAGTTCAATGTATCCTCTGTTTTAAGAAACAATTGCCTTTATAAAATCATTATTTTTATTATGATAACCTCCTTCATTCAATAATGATTTTAGATAAATTATTTTCCTCTTTTATAGTTTAACATCTCTATTGTATTTTCCTTAAAACCACACAAAAATGTTTTAATGTTAATGTTTCTCAAATACATTACTTATATATTTTCACTTATGTTTGCAAAAAATACTATATTATAAGACTATTTTACCCTATTAACGTCCACATATGTTCTAATCCCTTTCTTTCATGGACACTTACATTATACTCTCACCGGTTATGATTTAGGTCATGATTTTGGTACCTAATTCTTTCCTTGGGTAACCTTATGCTTATGTATGGTTGATTATGAAGGATTATTTATGTGGAAAGAATATTTTTGTTACAAAAATAATCATAGAAATGTTGATATGGGTGTTCCCAGATAGTTCTCCAATGCATTGGGTAAAGTTAAGTCTCATGAGATGCGATGTGAAATGAGATTGGAGGTTAGCCTTGACCCAAACTAAGATGGTAAATGAGATTAAAAGTTAGACTTGGACCATACTAAAATGGGAAAAGATATTTGAGGTTATCCTTGACACATAATAAAGACATGTTTTATGATTCTTATACATTTATAAGATTCCATGTTTATAAGATTCCATGCTTATATGACATGATTTTATATATTCCATGCATTGGATATTATTATGTCATGCCTCCTAACTCCTGTTATTAAGATGTATCCTTATGTTCTTTCCCTTATTGGGATTTTTATCTCATCCCTTTGCTAATGTGTTCCCCAGGGTACCCTATGCAGATGTAAGGGCTCAAATTAAGTTAGGATCTCTTTATAGAGATTAAATAAAGAAATGTTTTAGCCCCATGTTTTATGTTCTATGTACATAGTCTTGCCGGATACTAGACTTAATGATCCTTGGATTGTACTCTAATGTATAATTAGGCTTCAAATAATGTAATTTTATATTTAAAATTCTTGGGTTACTATAGTGGGTTTCAAAGGATTGTCTAGTTATTTTTGGAGATTAGTAATAGAGTACCTCAGTGAGAACCTTAAGGATGAGACTAAGTATAAAAATATAGTCGTAAATTTTGGTGAGTATTGAGTACGTGGTTTAATAAGAAAATAAATCCCTATATAGATATGAGTAGGTAGAGGTGGCTCTGGCACATATGTACCTAGGAGTGAGAACTCCAACAAGGAGTTTCGGGCTTGACCCGGAGTATCCTGGTATGACGGGAGCGGGTGCTCAAAACTTCATGACAGTACTTGCTCAGCTGGCTCGTGTTATGAATAATAACTTGAATAATTCATAACACCCTCCTCTTATAGGGAAATATAATGTTTCTATAGAACCCTTCATGTAGAAAATGCCTCCCATGTTTAGCGGATCTTATTATCCCCTTCTTGTGGAACAGTGTATTAACTCCATTTCAACGATATTCTCCATCCTCAAGTGCTCGGAAAAAGAGAAGGTTGCACAGGCGGTCTGTCATTTTGATGGGGAAACTAATCAGGGGTGGATACTACACAAGAATACAAAGTCCTAAGAGGAAATTGATTCTATTTATTGAGAGGAATTCAAGAGGATGTTTTTCAACAAATATTTTCCTCAAACCCTCCATCTCAAGATGGAAATAGAGTTCCTCAGTCTCAAGCAGAAGGAAGATGAGTCCATCAGGGCGTATGAAGAAATATTTACAAGGCTTGCATGGCATGCCTCTAGATTTGTCATGAACACCAAAATCAGGTTGGATCACTTATTAAGTGGACTAAAAATGAGTCTATGAAAAGCATTGGTGATTCGAGACTTCGAGAGTTATGAAGAGATTGTTTGTTGTTCCCTCAAGGTTGCAATGGGGACTAGAGACTCTCAGTGGTCTCGTGGTCCCAGTGACAAGAAGCGTAAAATGTAGAACAACATGGGTGGTTCATCAAACAAATCCCATGATAGAAAGAAGACATAATTTTCCCATTGTAAAAGTTATAGGAATAAGAATCTTGGTAACTATTTGAATTGAACAAATAATTTCTTCAAATGTGGAAAGATTGGTCATCTAGACAAGAACTGCTGAAGGGATATGAAAAATCTATCTAATGTCGAATAATAAAGAAAGGTTCAGATCAACACTAAGCATTCAGTGCAGTGTTACAACTACAAGGAGCATGGGTATTATTCAAACAATTTCCATAATCTGGGGGTTTTTAGAGGCAATCCGCAACAACCTCCAGGGAAACAAGTAAGGGCTTATTCTATCACTACTACTGAGGTGGAGCCCAAATACAATGTGGTGATAGGTACACTAGTTATTCATTCAAGAATACCGAACGTACTATTTTATTCTGGTTCTAGTCATTCTTTCATATCTTGCAAGTTTAGTAGAACTATTCAAACACCAACTCAAAATTTTGAGGAAAAGTTATATATGAGAACGGAATATGGAGAAATTATTGCATCCATGTTTTATAACCCCACCCTGGTTAACATTTGTGGACTAAACTTCCTAGAAAATCTTGTCATACTTCCTTTAGTTGAGTTCGATTCTATCTTGGGCATGGATTGGATATCTTTATACAAAGACAACATCAACTATCGGGAAAGATCGATCACTCTTCACATCTCAAAGCATCCTCCGATTCTTTAAAAATGTAAGGAGGAAGATTAATCTCTTTTAGAATCTCCATATAATGTTTGGATATTTCTTCCTTGTGAGTTGGAATATCTAAATCAAATGATTGAGAAAAAGGAGAGAATCAAGCTTGAAGACATGGCCATTGTGAGGGATTATAATGATGTACTCCCTGAAGAGTTGTCTGGTCTTCCTCTTGACCGAGAGGTTGAGTTATTAATTGAAATTATCCCTGGATCAATGCCTATCACAAAGAAACCTTACAGAATGGCCATCGTAGAGCTGGAATAGATGAAGAAGGAGTTACATGAGAATATGGAAATGGGTTTTATATGCCTGAGTGCGTCACTATGGGGTACGCCAGTCCTCTTCATCCAGAGGAAGTACATATCAATGCGCCTCTGCATTGATTATCGTGAGATAAATAAAATCATGATAAAGAACAAGTATACCCTTCCATGGATACATGACTTGTTTGATCAGCTTCATGGGGCTCGTTATTTCTCTAAGGTAGACATTCAGTCTGGATATCACTAATTAAAGGCGAATAAGGAAGATATTCCCAAGACTGCCTTTTGAACGAGGTATGAACACTATGAGTTCATAGTGATTCCCTTCGGACACACTAATGCTTCAACAATTTTCATGGATTTAATGAATAGATTCTTTAGGGATTACCTTGAAAAATTTGTGGTAGTATTTATTGATGATATTCTAATATACTCCATGAGCAAGGAGGAACACGAGGAGAATCTGAATACTATGTTAAAGACATTGTGAAGGGATAAGTTGTTTGCAATGTACTGTAATTGTGAGTTCTGGATGGAGGAAGTATCATTTTTGGGGCATGTTATCACCAGTAAAGGTATATATGTGGAATATTTCAAGATGATGTCCATCGAAGAGTGGCCCCAGCCTACATCTGTATCCAAGATCTGTATCTTTTTTGGGTATAGCTGGGTAGTATCGACGATTTTTAAATAAAATTTCACAATTTTCAAACCCAATTACCAAGAAGACATGGAAGGGAGTAAATTTTTTATGGACACTAGAATGTGAAGACTGTTTCATGGAGTGGGAAAAGAGGCTTATCACTGTGCCAATACTCATACTCCCAATAAGTTTAGAACTCTTTGTGGTGTATAATGGTTCTTCAAAGAAGGGCTTAGGTTGTGTGCTAATGAAAACTGGTAAAGTGATAGCCTATGCCTCAAGGCATCTGAAAATCTATGAGAAAAACTATACCACGCATGATATGGAGTTGGTAGCGGTGATCTTTGCGTTGAAAATCTGGAGGTATTATATATTTGGGGAGAAGTGTGAGATGTATACTGACCACAAGAGTCTCAAATATATATTCATACATATAGAGATTAATATGAACTAGTGAAGATGGATATATCTCATCAAGGGTTAGGAAAAATCAATCTACTACAATCTTGGTAAGGAAATCAATGTGGCAGATGCTCTATGTAGAATGGATCCTACATCATTATCAATGATGTGAATTGTAAAGGATCTGATATTCCTAGATTTGAAAAAGGATGGACATGAAAATCATTAAAGGAGGAATATCATCAATCCTTTATCAAATGATTGCTCAACCATCCCTCTTGGAGAAAATAAAGGATTCTCAAAGAAAAGATGTGGAAATTCAGAAAAGGGTGGAAGCTATTAGAAATGTGGAATCCTCCAATTTCAAAATTGATGAGGAATGAGTTGTAAGATTTGGAACACTAATATGTGTACCATACAATCCATAGATAAAGATGGATCTATTGAATGATGCACATATCTTGACCTTCTCTATCCACCTAGGAATCACAATGATGTATCAAGATCTCTGAGAAAACATTTAGTGGGATAATATGAAAAGGGAGATTGTTGAATATATATAAAAGTTCTTGGTATGTCAGCAAGTGAAGGATGAGAGGAAAATTTCTAAGGGGATGATGAAACCACTACCGATACCAGCATGAAAGTGGGATAACATTACCAAGGACTTTTTCACTGGACTTCCAAGGACATCCAGAGGAAACAATGCAATGTGGGTCATTGTGGATCGTCATACAAAGACAGCTCACATTATTGTGATTTGAGAGGACTTGTGATTTGATCAACTTGCGTGGATTTACATCAAATAATTGGTAAGGCTGCATGGAGTACCACTATCTATTTTATACAAACGTGATCCTAGAATCACCTCAATGTTTGGGAAAAGTCTCCAACATGTTGTAAGCACTAAACTGAGCACCAGTATAACCTATCATCCTCAAACTGATGGCCAATCTGAGTGAACTATTCATACACCAAAAGACATGTTGAGAGTATGTTCTATGGAATTCAAAGGAGGATGGGACCAAAATCTTCTACTGGTTGAATTCTCATACAACAATAGTTCCACTTGAGAAGCTGAATGGCACCATATGAATCCCTTTACGAGAAAAGGTGAAGAACACCGTTGTTTTGGGATGATGTCGATGATCGTATGCTTCTAGGACGTGAAATGGTCGAAAAATGGTGGAGAAGGTGAAAACCATTCAACAACATATCATGGCATCCAAAAGTAGATAGAAGAGTTATGCAGATAACTATTGATGAGACCTTAAGTTCAAAGTTGGAGACATGGTATTTCTATGCATAGATCCATGGAAGAAGGTCTTGAGGTTTGGGAAGAAAGGGAAGTTACATCCCAGGTACATCATACCCTTAGAGATCCTTGATCGAGTCAGATCTGTGGCCTATCGATAGGCACTTCCACCTACCATGTCGAATGTACATGATGTCTTTCATGTAGCCCTCTTAAAGAAGTACATACCAGACCCTTCACATGTACTCTCTTCATAGGTGGTACAGTTGGAGGATGATCCATCTTATGAGGAATAGCCAGTGAAGATCTTGGATCGTAGAGAAAAAGTTTGACGCAACAAGACTACTCATCTGGTCAAGGTAGTATGAAAAAACCATAAGTACGAAGTGGAAAAATGGGAGCTAGAGGAAGAAATGAAGGAAAAGCACCCACACCTATTTTTAACTTAGAACTTAAATAAAATTTCGAGGGTGAAATTTCATAAGGGGGGAAGAATGTAACAACCCAATGTTTTCAATGGAAATTACCTTCTTATAAATATGTCATAACATCACATGAAAACACAACATAATGAACTACTAAGAACTAAGTGACCTTTAAACATCTGTTTTTCACTTCTTTGTTTGGAATATCGTAAATCTGACATACACAGTTGCAATCGTAAGTTATTTGGAGTCCAATAAGAAAAACATAATTTTTAGTGAATAGTATCCTAACCTTATGAATATTAACATAACCTTGTGAATAGTGATATACCATAATGAATATTAACCTTACCCATGATAATATATAAATAATATTCATGTTGAATGTACGATATACCTATATCTTAGAATAAGTAAATGAATGCTTTAAAACTGTTTTTTGATAATAAATTATGGTTTTAATTAAATATTACATTAATAATATTTATAAAATTATTTTTGGAAAATGGAATTTATTTTTGGATTCTACACATCAAAAAAAGGCCCGTCTGAATTATTTGGATTTTTCTAAAAAACTTGAATTTTTGATGAATAGTAAAATGTGATAATTTACAATAAATGCTAAATAAGGGTTTTATTGAATCATTGAGGATGATCTGCTGATGTAATCCAAATTAGTTCGAATTAACATGTATTTATTACTGTTTTTGGTCATGTAATACATACTATTCCTTATCTTGTGAATAAATAATAAACTAATTATTAAAAAATTATGAAAACCCTCCTCCCCTCCACTATAAAACCCCCTCACTCCCTCTTCTATTCACTCCTCTCAATCCTAGGGCCTTTCCAATATTCTATAAATCTCTCCCCAAGATCCCCCACGTCTAAAAGCTCCTATCCTCTTCAAAATAACAAAACCAACCCCTTAAGAGGTTCTCATAGGAGGAAGTCTCAAGAGGTAAATTCCCCTTTCCAATTCCTTCATTTCTTTTATGTTCTTTTTTTGTTTCTTTCCTCACCACCCTTCACCCAAATGGTATGATAAATCCCATGACATACATATACTATAATGTTTTTAGGATAATGGGATATTTTATTATCTTCTCTCCTTTCCCCACCCTTTTATTTTAAAGAAATGAAAGCATCGTTTGAGATGCGCTAATTTAGCACATTCAAGGACTACAATTTATCAATTTTTATTATTATCTTTAATTATGGTCAAGAAACAATTTGTGTAATGGTTGATCTAGATTAT
Organism: Viscum album; assembly: GCA_963277665.1. Lineage (NCBI taxonomy): Eukaryota > Viridiplantae > Streptophyta > Magnoliopsida > Santalales > Viscaceae > Viscum > Viscum album. The sequence continues at coordinate 2,105,787,006 of OY728122.1, read as the reverse complement.
TATATATGTAATATATCCTTTTTTTTGTTCTGTAATCCTTTTTTAAAAATTTTATTAAGTTATAATGCCAAATATGTTATTTGTAATCAAACCCACCGATTAACAAAAACTGTTGTCACTATGGTTTTATATAATAATTCGACTACACTATAAGTAAAAAAGTTAAATTTAAAAACATTTAATCTCACATATGTTCAATAATATCATATAACTTCAATTCTGGACAACCAATTTCATCTTTAATGTTTATCCAAACATGAATATAAGTGAACCAATAATTAAAATCAAGTAAACAAACGAACCAAAACAATGAAATTGAACCTCATAACCAATCAAAATGGTTAAAAATGAACGTAAAATGATTATAATAAACCATGTACATATATAATAGGTTCTGGAATTATTAATCAATAAACCTAATTTGTTTATTCATGTCTTCAATAACATGTGGAGAACACCAACAAATTTAAGGTAAGTGATCCTCTCCATTTCACTCTCAATCAAGATTGTTCTCTATGCTATGAATTTTTTAATTTTAATACCAAATGATAGGGTATGTTTTTTCACCTCCCCCATACTACCCTCATTATTTATAAGTGATGATAAACCCCCTTTATCTCTCATCAATCCCTCTTAGTTACACCCAACACCGTGCCGATAAACCATAGAGAATTCTACCCATATATTCTTTGTTCTTTCGGGTTTCCTTATATTTATATATATCAAAATGGAGTTATCTTATCTATTATTTATATATTATAAATTCTGTGTAGATTTGAAAAAATTATTTTATGAAGATCCATCCATCACTCTATTTTGGGGATATACATTTTTTTAAAAGATTCCCTCCTTAGAACTTTATGATAAGAAAACCTGTTTTAGACAAACATCCCAAATTTTTACCCAATATCAAGTGCACTATATCCCCTATTTTAAAAAACCATTGTATTTATAAAATCATTCTTTTTATTATGACATGATTTTTGGTTTAATTATGGGTTTATATACAATATTTTCCTCTTTTCTATTTTAAAATATCTATAGTATTTTCCTTAAAACCGCAAAAAATGTTTTAATGATAATATTTTTCAAATAAATTCCGTATATATTTTCAATTTTGTTTGAAATAACATACAATTTTATAAGAATATTTTTACCCAATGAACTTCCATGTAATTTCTAATCCTTTTCTTTCATGGAAACTTACTTGATACAGTCATTGGTTATGATTTATGTCCTGATTGTGGTACCTAATTCTTCCCTTGGGTACCCTTATGTTTATGTATGGTTGATTATGTATGATTATTTATGTGGAAATAATATTTACATGGAAAGAATAATAATGGAAATTTTGAGACGTATGCACCCAGATAGTGCTCCAATGCATTGGGTAATGTTAATTCTCATGAGATGCGATGTGAAATGGGATTGGCAGTTAGCCTTGACTCGTACTAAGATGGGAAACATGATTAGAAGTTAGCCTTGATCCATACTAAATTGGGAAATAGGATTGGCGGTTAGCCTTGACCCGTACTAAAGTCATGTTTTATGACACTTCCACATTTATATGATTCCATGTTTATATGATTCCATGCTCATATGATACGATTTTACATGTTCCATACTTTGGATACCATTATTTCATGCCTCCTAATTCATGTTCTTAAGATGTATTTTTTTGTTCCTCTCCTCGCTAGGATTTTAAGCTCATCCCTTGGCTCATGTGTTCCCTAGGGTACCCTATGTAGATGTATGGGATCAAAGGAAATTAGGAGCTCTTTATGAAGATTAAATAAAAGCGTGTTTTTAGCCCCATGTTTTATGTTCTATGTACCTAGTCTTCCAAGACAATAGACTTAACGATATTTGGATTGTACTATGATGTATAATAATGCCTCAAATCATGTAATTTTATATCTAAAAGGCTTGGGTTACTGTAATTTATTCTAAATAAGAGGATGAATTTTCAATCATGCATATACCTAGGGTGTAACCATTATCCAAGAGATCATATAGAACAGATGTTATGGAACATGAGAAGCTGAAGAAACAACTATGAGATAATCTTGATGAAGGGTTCATATTCCTATGTGCATCACCATGGGGTCAAATACTCCTATATATAGAGTAGAAGGATTGGTTAATGTCCATTTTCATCGATTATCATGATCTCAAAAAGATCATTACAATGAAAATGTATCATCTACCATAAATTAATGACTTATTCAATCATCTATGTGGAGCCCAATAATTTCACAAGGTGGATCCGTGGTCATGATATCATCAAGTAAGGGTGATAAAGGAAGATATCACTAAGACAAATTTTTGAATAAGGTATGAGCATTGTGAGCTAATTGTAATTCCATTAACACTCACTAATGAACCAGAAATCATCATGGACTTGATGAATTGAGTCTTTATATAGTACCTCAACAAATACATTGTAATATTTATTTATTATACTCTAATATATTCAAAAACCAATGAGAATCATGAGTAGAATATGTAAATTGTTACAAATACCTTGAGAATGGAAAAACATTATGAAAATTATTGAAAATGTGAGTTATGGTTGAAGGAAGTATAATTATTGGGACATATAATCACAATTAATGGGTTATATGTGTTCCCTTCCAGGATATAATCAATTTAATTAGGGAAAATTCCAACATCTATGATAGATATTCTTAGTTTCAATGGAGTACCTCTATATTATCACCAATTTGGGAGATATTTATCATGATTTTCAAAACCTTAACCATGATAACACGGAAGGGAGTGAAGTTTCATATAATGAAAAATGAAAAGATATATTTGAAGAGATGAAAATGAGGCTTATCACTGACCTTGTGCTCACATTACCCAAACATGGAGAACTATTAAAGGTATTTAGTAGTTCTTCGAATAAGGGCTTGGGCTCTATGTTAATGCTGGTTGAAAAAGTCATACCATATGATTCAATGCAGTTGAATGTTCTTGAATTGAACTACCCAACACATGATATAGATTTGGATTCAGTGAGCTTCACATTGAAATTATGTAATCATTATCTATTTTGGGAGAAGTGTGAAATATATACAGATTAGAAATTCCTCTAGTATATATTCACATAGAAAGAGCCGAATATAAATCAATGAAGATGGTTAGAGCTAATCAAGGAAAATAAATGTTCAATTCACTACCTTATAGGGATATTTAATAAAGTGTCTCAAACTCAATATATAAAGGATTCAATAAATATATCATTGATGAGAATTGATAGGGATCCGATCATCTTATATTTGGAATTGATGGGGATGGGAATCATAAAGGAAGGAACATCATAAATCCTTTCACAAAAGATTTCTCAACTATCTCTTCTATAGATGTTAAATAATGATCAAAGAGATGGTGTGATAATTTTGAATAATGTGGAAGCTATAAAGAAAGGTAAATCCTTAGAGTTCAATGTTAATGAATAAGAAGTTGTGAGATTTGGGTCAGGACTATGTGTACCATCAAATCATGAATTAATGATGGAGATGTTGGATGATGCACAAAGGTCAAAATTCTCCATCCTCTCAGCAAGAAAAAAGAAGTTTTGAGATATCCAAGAGCATTATTGGTTAGAAAATATGAAGAATGAGATCATGGAATATACATTAAGGATTCTTTTATTTTAGCAAGTGATGGTAGAATGGAAAAAATATAAGGGGTTTATTTGACCATTACCCATAAATTTATGGAAATGGGGAAACATTACCAATTTTTTTAACTGATATTATAAATACATCAAGAGGGAATAATTCTATATGGTATGTGGTGGATCATCATATAAATACAGAAAAAATAATTTCTATTTGATTGGATTTCTTATTCGATCATGCTACCTAGATATAAATTAGATAAGTGGTAAGGCTACATGGAGTACCACAATCGATTGTATCGGATCAAGATATGAGGTTCACTTCCATGTTATGGAAGAGTATTCAACATTATCTAAACATTGTGTTAAACATTTTCATGACCTATCACCATCAAACTGATGGAAAATCTGAGTAGACTATCTAGACACTTGAATATGTGATGCGAGCTTTCTAAATTGACTTCAAATGAGGATGAGACCGACATCTTCCTATGGTCGAGTTCTCAAACAATAATAGTTTCCACTATAGAATCCAAATGAACCCCTATGAACCCTGTTATGGGGAGAGGAGAAGAAGACCTGCATGTTGGGATGCTGTTGGGGAATGAAAATTAGTAGGTCCAGAAATGGTCGAGGAAATGATGGAGAAGGTTAAGACCATTCAAAAGAATGTCAAGGATTCTTAGAGTCTAAAAAGTATTTATGATGAAAATTATCGATGAGACCTATATTTAGATGTTAGATAAATGGTATTAATATATATATCTCCATAGAAGAAAGTAATGAGATTTTTGAAGAAGGGAAATCTTAATCCAAGATTTTTAATCCACTTTGAGATCCTTGATCACATCAGAGTGGTGGCCAAACAACTTGCACTACCACTTATACTATATAAAGTACATGATGTATTACCTATATCCCCCTTGATAAAGTTCATACCATAACCACCACATGTACTCAATCCAGAGGTGTTACTGTTGGAGAATGATATCTCTTATGAGTAGAAGCTAGTGAATATCGTAGATGATAGAGAGTGAGTAATATGAAACTAGATAATGAACCTTGTCAAATTGACATGGAGAAATCGAAATACTTAAGAATTGATGTGGGAACTACAGGAGGTTATTAAATAGAGTTACCCTCATTTATTTTAGTACGGGAAAATAAAATTTCAAAGTTGAAATTTCTTAAGGGGAATATTATAATGACCTGAACTGTTATAAACCAAATTCCCCTTTTTATTCAATTAAATGTATTATTGTGTAATATGGAAATATAAAAAACATAAATATATTTGGTTTTATTATATCATGTGAAATTTAAATGACCATTAATCTCCTTTACCAATGATAAAAATGTTGTTTAATAGTGATCACATGATTAGTATAAATATAAGATTTTAAAAAGTAAAATTTATATATAGAAAGGAAGTGATGGCCTCAACTAGTATGATCGAACAATATGATGCCCATTTATTAGAGCTACCAAGGGAGATAGAATCATTATGATTTTTCCTTGACCAATCTGAATATGAGATCCAATAACTTAAGCATGATAGAAACTATTTACATGATAAGTTCAAGCTCATCGAGGTCATCGCCCAAACCATGTACGCCAAACCACCCCATAAAAGTCTCACAATCACACACCTTACTCTTAGAGAGTTTTTAGGATTATTAAAAGGATATGTATCAATAATATATAGAAATGATTATGTACATTATTTTTTATATTACAATGAATAGTTTTCCATCCTATTATTGTTACTTTTTATTTGGATACTATAAAACAAGAATACTATTTTTGTATGATATTAAAATTCAATTAATGAAATTAATTTTGAAGAATTAATGGATTTTTGAACTAAATAATATTTCAGTAATTTTATTTATTAAAATTTAATAAATATAAATGATCATATAATTTTTATGTAGTCAAATGAAATTTTTATAAGGTTATGAAAACTATTATTGTGAAAAAACCCAAGATTTATTAATATGTTTTGATTTTATTTTAAAAGTAAAAATTAAATTATTTAGAAAATTATTTAGAAAAAATAAATATTATTTTTGTAATAATAATTTCGAAATAATCTAATGACAATTTTTTCAAAATTTTCGAAGATAGTCAAATTTTCAGGTAATAATTAAATACCATAAAAATATAATATTTGTATTCTGGCATCATAATGACCAAAAAGTGTTGTAATTAATACTATAAAAGGAATAAAAAACCAATTAAATGTTTTCTTGTTAAAATAATGAGATATTAAGTTTAGTTGATAAATTTTATAAAGCTATTATGAATCCTCCAAAACCATGAATATATTTTGAAGTTTTAAAATCATTTCGTTATGAGTACGACTAAACTCCACATAAGAAAAAGAATTATTTTATTAATTTAGGTGATTTTCATTTTAAAATAATGAAAAAACCCCATTAGATAGAAATTAAGGAAAAATGAAAACAATTGTGTTTTAGGTTATTTTATTATATAGAATCCAAAACACAAGTTTGAGAAATAATAATGAAATACCCACCCATTTAATGTATAGACACACCAAATCTCCCATTTCCCTTCCCTCATAATACTTAGAGTACATATTTAGTCTTCCCTACACTATATAGTAACCCTTAAAGGGAACTAATATCTTATGAAGCTCTTCCCAAAAATTTTGTGCCACACACTAAAATAAGGGATCTTCTCTTTCTCTTATTTATTTAAGTTTACATATTATCTTATGTATTAAATTTTCAAATCCTTATGTGGGTATATTTCATTACATGTTCCTATTACTTCCTATTTTAGGTACAAATGATGATGAACAATTTTCACTCTCATTAACCCATTTTATGAATTATTATGTTATGCCATTATGATAACGATGTTTTACTGTGATTTTCCATGAAAAAACAATTGTTTAATGAATACCATACACATTTTTATAATGTGTGGTCAGCTTTATACACATATACCTATATGAAAAGGGAATTACATGAATTTATTCATTACTACATGATTTTTTAATAAAATATTATGATAAATGAATCCAAGTTGTTTGATCTATTTGTCACACATAATCATGAGAATGAAATGAATGTGATGGGTGCACCCATAATTATATAGAACTCCAATGAATTGTATAATTTTTAGTCTCACAAGACATCATGTTGGGATAGAGAGTGAACTTCATTCATTTTTGGTACATTTTTCATCTATTGTCCTCTAATTTAGCCTTGGACCATGTTTATGATGCATTGATTTATGTTGTTGCCACTTTTCCCATGTTATGATTATCATGCAATATCATGCCTTATTATTCGTGTTCCTTTTTATTTTATTGATATGCATTTTGTCTAAAATATAATAACTTATGTATTTATTATTTATTTAATAGGATTCCTATCTCTCCCTGTTTCAATGTATGTCCCCAGGTTATCCTACACAGATTTAAGTGGGATCATTTTAAGGATGTTTTCAAAAAAGATGATTCTTTTCCTATTTTAAATTGTTATGTAATGTACCTAATTCCCAAAGATACCATACTTATTGATCATATAGGTTGTATTAATTTTAATCTTATGAAATAAATCATTAATTAATGTGTAATAAGGATCATTTATGTTATAGTTGTAAAATATAGGTAATCCCCCCCAATAAATTATGGATATGTACATCTAGGTGAATATATTTTTGTTGAATGGAGATTGGTGTATAGGGAATTAATATTTTTCATGAAAATATCATTGGATAATTTTTGTAGAATATCAGGGATACATAAAGAATCATGTAAATGTTTAATGAGAGTGAACATGGTCTATCATTACATAAAAATCATATGTATAATAAATTTTTTTCGAAAAAAAATCCAAACCTAAAAAATTAGAAATCGAATTGCATAATATCAAGAAGGTTCTTGAATAAAGAGGAGGATAAGATATCATATCTTGAGAGTGAAATTTTAAAACAATGGTATGATATTTTTAAGAAAATAAAAGCACCTTCTATGTGATCTAGGTATGGAATGGTAGAGTGAAATCATGATCAATGTATTTTTAGATAAGAGGTCTGAGAGGATGGATGTGTTTCTATAGAAAATGTTGGGGTAATTCATTTGTAATTTCCAAAAATAGGTTTTGGACTCAATATAATAAAATAATAAAACAAAATTCCTATGTTTTTTTACCAATAGTCTGTTCAAAATATTTTTGTTTTTAAATATTTAAAATGATAATAACCAAACCCTTTAAAATAATACCCATGGTGATGAAAAAGTGGGTCTTGTTCAAGAAGAATTAATTTTAAGACATTCAAATAATGTATTTGTTTTTTAGGACTAATTAATGGTCAATAAAGGTAATAAAATAATATTGAAAAAGATTTAATGTGGAAAAATTGTTTTAATTGTAGTTACTCTATATTGTACTCATTATATTTTTTGGTGTTATGATGTCATATTTTATACCATATATTTATATTGTATCTATTTTTTACATAATAAATTTAATGTCTCAAAAAAAATGAAAATTCACTATTGGGTAATATCAACATTATTATTTCAAAATTTATAATTTTTTTAAAATTAATTATCTAAATATTTAATTTTCAAATTTTAAATAAAAAATATCAATTTATTGAAAATACGGGTATTTATGATGTTAAAAATTTTCTTACACATTTAAAAATTACATTTCACTTCATGAAAATATATTTTTATTTATATTTAAATAAATATTATTTAATAAATAGATTTCAATAATATAAAATATATCCCAGGAATTATTGATTTCATCATAAATTTTTTTGATAGAAGCTAAATATTTCACAAAAAATACAATTTATGTTTTATTGTATCAATGTCTAATTATTATCAATCTAATTATTTAATCATTTATACACTATTATTAAAATTGATAAAAATAATCATTATTTTTTTGAAAATAAATATTTAAAAATTAATATTGATAGTATGTATATACATTACCCCTTATTAAACTAGTATAATCTTTAGAGTAAAGGTGTGTTATGGTGACACATTCTTGTGGGGGTTTATTAAACATGTTTTTCATCATGATCTCGGTATGTTTGAACTTCTCCCATAAATGGTTTTCCTTATGATTTTATTATTGAATCTCATATTGGCATTTGTCAAGGGAAAATACTAGTGTGTCTAATTCTCTTTAATGCCCTGATAAATGGGATTCATTTGTTATGTTCTTACTTGTTGAGGATATCAATTCTTTTTCTACATCAATTGGATTTACCATAATACTGTATATTTACTAATTTCAATGATCAGTATGCAATAGATATATTATCAATAATTGTGCTGATTTAATTGTATTTAAAATAGGATTGTATATAAAATATAATGGTCTATAATAACCCATGTAGTGTATGTTTTTTCTATTATTTCATTTTATTAATAAAGAGTTTATTTATTTAAAAATGTAATTTCATTTATAATGGATTGGGTCATTTCATAAATTTTCATGACCCAACCCACTAAATCCCACTTTTATGGATGTAAGCTAAGAGGGAGAGCCCAATACTACATACAAAATTCTTGGGGATGTTGAAATGTAATGAGTACACATATCACACACATGGAAGGACGTATCATATAGTACATGTACACATGAAAATATCTCCAACTACTAATAAAATACTGAAAGGTAAAATAATACTAGCACCATGAAGCAAGATTTCATCTACATCCCACATCAAAGTACAAAAAAAATATTGTGAATAATAATGAGAGAAATGAAATACCACCAAAACTATAAATGAGTCAACACTATAGACATTGAAGGGACTAATGTCAAATGAAACTTATGTAACTAACCATGGTCATTCCAGCTCATCTATGCATTAATTGCTCCCAGTCTACGTAAGAAATCATCTTAAGGGTTATCTTCTTCGTAAGACATGGCCTTTATTATATAATAACATGCGTATGTGACTATAACAATAACCAGTAGGAAACCCTGAAATTTCCAAATATAAAGCATGAAGAGTGAGAAGGAAACTAATCACCCAAAAGGTATGTCAATCTGATCATGATACATAATAATTATTCTAACCTAGAAATTTTTTCAGGATATTCACTAATTCTTAATTTAATGAAAAAACCATAATTATAGACTAGGATAAAACAAGATTATTCAAGGTAACATATCTTGTAAAACTCACTCTATGAGCCTAGACAACAATTAAGGTTCCCATCCAAGAATTCAGTCTCATTAGGTATCTCTATGAAGATGTATACCCTAGAACATTGATGGTTTCAAAACATAGATAGATGATATCAGCCAAGGCCTATGGGGGATTCCTATCCTTACCTAGTTTAAACCCTATAGGATGGGGATCACATACTCTAGTAGTTTTTAATGAAATTTCTGACCCAAACTTGGGAATAAATGATCCAGGATAACACCCCATGCCACCATGATGGATTCTGGAATCTATATGAGACTAATTCCATAGAAAGGACCACTCATCATATTCTCATGAATGGATTTTTCATATAACTTCATAGGAATGTACTAGTGGAATTAGTTATATAGACACTCATCTAGATTTAAGATAACGAGGTAATCAAACTACCTCGTAAAAGAAAACAACATGTATAGTATATACATAGTGATTCTTCTCTACCCCTAGTCTAAATGTGAACTCTATCCCATGCTCATATAATTTTTCATCTTCCCATGTACTCTAGTTATTCCATTGTACTCTAGTTGTGTCTTGATAATCTTATCATGTGTGAATATCAGGTTGTACCTGTGTATCTAGTGGTGTCAGAGTACTGGGTCATGACCATGTACTCTTGCGATTCCCTTGTTCATGGTAAATTATCTGCTCATATAAACTATGGATACAAACCAATTATCTAATCAAGGGTCACACAATGTGCGGATATACCACACTACATGTGATATTTAATTTTATGTAAAACCCTAACCACCACAAAAGGGTGTACACTACATGTCTTCATCTGAATTAAACTCTATGTGAATAGGTATTTTTAAGATCCTATTATACTCTATGTGGTTCCACTTTCACCACATTTTCATTCATTCTATCAAAAAAATCTATCCCACGAAACATGGATCTGGGTTGATTGAAATCTGATCATCCCTAATGGCTAGATTTCATCCACAAATTTGATTGTGAATCAACCACATAACACCATGTTTTTGTGAACGCCTAAAACCATGAAATTGTAACTGTTGGTCCAATTCCAAATAATATTTCATCATAAAACACTAAAATCATGTCATAAATTCCAATACTAATCCCAAATTTAACAATCCGTTTCACCAAATAATGATTACACAATGATCATCTAATGGGTAATTTTCCAACCATTGACCAATGTAAAAAACTTGCTATCATTGTGTGAAGAATGATGAGAAAATAAAAAAAACATAAAGAATAAACCTCATCCATTTTTTGTGTTATCCTCAGTATCTTAACGGAGAATCATTAAATGAAAAGAATAATGAAAACAACATTCAATAATAATTATTGGATGATAAAACAATACCTATAAATCCAATATTGACCTATGAATAAATTTGGTAGAATGACTGATTCAAATATTAAAGGTGATACAAAATTGGTGTTAGGAAAATATAATTAAATTCCCTAGCATGAGTTTGGATCAACCATTGATGAGGAATGATTCCATGTCTTCATCATTAGTGAGATGCAAGGACTCCATTGGTGAAGATAAACTCTTTAGTACTGATCACCGATCCAATATTTAGTCTTCTTCCACTAATTATCCTCCCACAATCTCTTTAAATAATTATGATTATATATCCAACCCTATGATTTTCCAATAATTTGGTTTATATAGAGGGGGGATATTCCATTGAAAATAAATAACTAATAAATAAATAAATAATTTTTTAATTATCATTCAGCCCATGATCGCTCTTAAACCAATGTTTAACATGTATAAAGGTTACATCACAAAAAGGGTAAAACCACAACCAAGATTATATGGTCAAACAATATTTCTCATCTGTGACATGATTTGAGAGTTATTATATTATTTTTGAAAAATAATGCAGGAATTATAAAATATATATATAGTGTATTTATTATATCAATAATTACCCTCCCCGAGATTTAGAATCCTGAACTCACTCAATACCATTTAAAAAAAAAATATTTTTTAAAATATTACAATGTTTTACAGGGAAAAAATATAATCGTTACATTTCCCCCCCTAAAATATTTTCATCACAAAAGAACACACTCAAACATGTTAGGGTACTGATATTTCATTTGGTTCACCCACTACCAAGTGCTCTACTAATGATTCTGTTACTACCACTAGACACACACTAAATAAATTACATGGACACAAAATATATTATCTTTCCAAAAATAGATCTCCATTAAGTACTTCACGAATGTAGTTCCATCCACTATTTTCATCTCACCCTAGTCGATAACGTGTGATGGATCATCCAAATACCTCTTCAACTACACCATGTGGATGACATCATATAATCATTCTAACTATGGTGGTAGGGAAAAACAATAAACCACATTGATAACCATACATTTAATTAGGAAATGGATAATGAATCTCATATCTAACATGTATCGATAACCAAATATCCAAAATATATTCGAAGGAGAGACCTTCCAGAACACATGTTATCTCCCTTAAAACTCCAAAGGCCTCCATCGTCAGATAGTATAATACCTATGATGGATATCAGTGGTCCTCATATACTTCTGGATGACCTAAAACTTCTCTTTTTTATAATGTACCATCTCTAGGACAATGAGTTACGACTCGTATATAATATCCTTTCATAGTGGTGATCTATTGGGTCTCTCATAAAAGGACCTGAATGGATTTATACTAAGAGCGGTGTGGTAGCAGTTTTTAGACACAAACTCCAAAAGGGTAGATGATCCTCCCAACTGTGTCTAAAGTCAAACATGTAAGAATGATGCATGTCCTCCAAAACCTAAATTGTCTTATCATTCACACCATATTTCTAGAGGGGAGAATCCATGCTAAATAACTAATTCCCAAAGGCCTCTTATGACCCTCTCCATAATCATGACATGAATCAAGAATCATATTTTCAAATGATCATCAAGGGAAATTTGTGAAACAAGAATATCATATGCACATAATGTCACCCTATACGCCTAACTTAACTCTTCTATCAATTTGATAATAATTGAGATGAATTATTGAGCTAGTATATGACAACTAAAATAACATCATTACCTCTAGATGATCATGTAATCCATGACATGAAGAACATAGAGACAATAATCCAAATCCAGTCTAGAACATCAAGGGTTATGTGAAACCCACATAAACCAGGTACATGGAATTAAACTTCCAATTAGTGAGGCATTGAGAGACAAACTCCACAAAACACATCTTTATCCTAATCTGATCGAAAAAATATTGAAGGTCTAGGGAATATTTTCCCCTATTGGATGCACCAATAAGGGGATTGTATAAAACTCATTGAAAACTTCCTCTCATAGCATCACCATCACAATCATCCTTACTTTGAAAATAATATAATGTTCCCCACCAAAAAAGGCTCTCCTAGGAGCATGTCCAGTTAATATTCTTACAAGAAAGGTATAATAGTCATTATCTATAAGATGATCCTCCCAAATATGATGAAGAAGTAGATGGGTAGTAACTATAATTGGGGTGAAATATTTTCTATCATCATCAACATAATGTAACATTGTGTAAAAAAATCCTTCAAGGGGTCTTCTGGGTATGTTTTTTGTGCGTTTGTGTTTTTTTCACAAAACAAAATTACCGTGAAGGAGCATGGTCATTGTTTTCTGAAATCGGGTTTTTACGGTGGCACAGTTTCCTAGTGTTCAAAATATTTGGGCATAAAAATCAGGTGTTTGGTTTTTGGAAAAGGATAAGTTCCACATAGGAGAACTCAATATTTGGAAAATGAATCCTAGATTGAGGATTGCATTTGGTGATACGCGGAACGTCGAAGGGAGCTTATGAATAAATGGAACCATGAAACAAGAGACGAAGACCACGTATGAGAACCTTTTGTGGGGAGGAAACTGTTCGGGGTGAAGTCATGAAATACAAAAAAGTATTGATGTATGCGGGATATATTGTCGTTCGTGAAAATGAGGTGGTGATTTGAGATAATGGGAAGGGTTTTATTTTTGAAAAGAATAAGGTGATTTGGGCCACAGTGAAGGAGGAACAACAATATGTGAATCACATAGGGAAGAATGGATTATGGGAGAGGCAATATGTGATGAAAAAAGTACCACATTAAATATTTTGGTAATATCAGATTAGTTGTTTTTGTGGATTTATTTTCATATATAATAAGCACATTTCTAGTCATTATTTGGGGTGATTTTCATATGAAAACATATTTTCATGGAGAATTAAGCGATGTCCGAATAAATTCCATGAGGGAGAATTCCGTGAATGGTTAATTAGATTGCATAGAAGGAATTCTGGTCAAGGATTCTTGAGAGGAACTATAACCCACAAAGGAAGGTTTCGTGGATGGAAGGTAGTCTTCTAAATAATAACTCACCTACAGAATTAGGGTGGTACAAAAAAGTGGTATGCAAAGGTAGTTCACAAAGTTGGTACGTGAAGGCGGTTCATGAAGTTAGTACACGAAGGTGGTACACAATAATGAAAGAAGAGATAGTTTTTAGGAGAAGTAGTCTACTAAGGAGAAGTGGTACTTAAAATTGGAGGTACTTCATGAAGGAGGCAATCTGTGTAGCATACCCGCTACGTATTACGCTGAATCGGCAAGGTGGCTTGGGAAGGAATAAAGGAAGCTTTCAAAATCTGTCTAAATGTTTGTGAAAAAAATTTCCACTAACCTAAGAGTATGTAGAAAAGTGGATTTCATCCATAGTTAAAAAAGGGACAAGAATAGAGCCTCTATCTATAATTGAGGATGTGTGCTTTCATGAAAATGAGGAGACCTTCCAGTCTATAAACTGTGAGTGGATCCCTTACTATAGTAGTGAGAAAAGGAGGAGCAAGATGATGATCCTTCCCCCTGACAGTGATCCAGATGAATAAACATATTGAGTGACACTTGAAAATTAAATGAGAAAACCCTAAACACTGTAAAGGAAGAAAGTATGGGAATAAAAGTTCTAACCCAAAACCTATAATTCGATGCGAGGTTCAATGAATTTGGTACATCTATAAATAGCCATTGTATGCTCCTTGGACATAGCCCAGTGAGGGTGTACTATGTAAAAATCATTGGTTATTGTGCATAATTTTATTTTTATTCATATATTTCTATGGGAGAAGGAAAGAATATTGTTTTGGTTAACGATTAAACAAGATCTATATGGGAAGTTGGTTTAATCTATTATACCATAATTTACAACCTCTCAGGGTATTTTATCTAGTAGACCTAAAAATTTATATTAGAGATCAAGGTTAAATTTCAGTAAACCTCTATTAGTAGAAGGAATGGAGGTGGTTAATCAAAAATGGTTTCTGATCTTTGATGGAAAAAATTTTCAACTATGGATAAATCAGATGCAGCACTACTGTTAATCATTTGGAATGGATGCATTTACAACAATAATGCATGGTATTTCACCCAACATTGACAATGGTTCTTTATCAGAAGTGGATAGAAGAGAATTGAAGGTTAATGATAAAGTGATTAATTTTTTTGGGGGATCCATTTCCAATTATATATATACAAAGGTGATGTCCAATAAAACATAACATGCCATGTGGGAAAATCTATTGAACATTTATGAGGGTGACTCAAATGATAGAGAAGACAAGTTTTAGGTTCTATGGAATAAATATGAGGATCTCATAATGAAATTTAATGAGTCTATTGAAACATTCTTTGATTGGTTGAATGTTATCGAGGAATTCATCCATGACCTTGGGGAAATCATTGAATATATAAAGATAGCGAAGTGCATGTTGAGAAAACATCCACCTCATATTAATCGTAAGGTTTTTGTATTGGAAGATAAAGATCAGAAAGAGCTGAAATTGGAAGACATACCCATCACTCACATGGTATATGAAAGGAAAAATGATGATAATTATGCAGTGGAAATGGAGAATTCCAAAGAAGTGCAATTCAAGGCATAACAGAATTTCTCAATTTATGATAGTCATGAGGAAGACAATTTAGATGATGTCATTTCAATTCTCTCCTCAATTCTGCAAAGAGGAAAGTAAATGTTCAAATGTAAACATCCATTTTCATGATTTGTATTAAAAAATATTGGTAAATTTGAAGTAATGTTTCCTATGATGTTTGATGATGATGAAGAAGACAATGATGAAATTCCACTAAATAAGTATTCATCAAATGTGAAAGTTAGGAGAAGTTCTAAAAGAAATTTCTTCAAAAATAATATTCTAATTTCAAAAGAAGATCAATGTTCAGAAAAATCTAAGGTTGAAGATTTATTGGATTGCAAGGATCATGAAGTAGACGATTTGGTGGATAATTGAAAAAATTCTATAATAAAATTAGAACATGAAAATGAAGAAGGAAATGTTGAAGAATGTGTTTCCCTTTAGAATGAATTAGAATCTAGTAAAGAAGAAATATATGTTTGGAGAGCCAAAATAAATAAAGAAAAAAAGTGTTTCTTGATGATCAACTATATATGCAGCATCCAGAAGAAGAGAAGCCTGATTTGAATGATGAAATTGAAAAAATGAAGTCTTCAACAACATAAAACTCAGAAAAGGTGGTTTAGTACAAAATGAAAATTGAATAGTAGAGAAGATAGATCAATAGGATAACTAATCTGAGAAAGATCAAATCAAATGCATCCATGATCAATAAGAAGAAGTCATCAGTGTATGAAAAAGTGACATGGATCATGATTTTTTTTGACTTAATGAACATCATCGGGAAAATACATAACAGAAACAATAGAATAGATGAAAGTGGATAATCGTTGACCAGTAGAACATAAGAAAAAAATATAATTCAAATGATTTGGCTAGTATGGGGCTTGATTGAAAAAATAATGTAGTGAAAATTGAAGTAATACGTCAAGAACCCACTACAATATTGAATATTTATTTGGGTATGAAGAAGAATCAGAAGATTCAGTGAGCCTAATGGATAACCAGTGGTATAGTACTTCCATGTAAGAATTCACCCCACAAAAGATTCTATTGTTATAGTAATATGGGACAGACACAAAATGTTTTTTTGCATATAAATTTGATACCAAAGGGAATATGACCAAAAAATCCAACCATGAAGAGAAAAATTATTTAGGTTATCATTTGATGGTCACTATTTCAGGTGTACAAGATTCAAACACATGGAAAGATATTTCTTATCAACAATATAAAGGGATGTACAGATGTAGACCAAGGTTGGTTATACGATTCAAAACAATATAACATTAAATGAGATAAAGCTGAAAAATCAATTTGAAGCTCTACAAGATGATGTTGGTCTATCACATTTGGAGGAATCAGAAGATTATAAATCTATACTATATATGGTGTTAAGAAACATAAATAAAAAAGAAAATATCTGAATAGGCAGTGGTTGGAAAAATTGTGTTAAGGGTATCTAATAATAGTGGGATATGGATCATTGACAGTGGATGCACCTCTCATACGATAAGAAAAAATGATTTAGTGATGGAAATCATGTATAAATATGAAGGTATCATGAGATTTGGCAATGTTGATGTGTTAAAAATTATTGGATCTAGGAAATAAATGTTTGGGGGAAAATATATGATAATGAAAAATTTCTTGGTTGTTGAAGGTCTTAGTCACAACTTATTATGCGTAACTCAACTGTGTGACTCATGTCATTCCATATATTTTTCAAATAAATAATGGGTCTTCCATGAAAAATATGGAGTTTTTCTATTATATGAAAACATACAAAATGAATATATACCATTTGAGTGGAAAAGAATATATGTTCTTTTCTTCCAAAGAAGTAGAAAATAAGTTATGGCATAAAAATATTGGCCATGTGAGCTAAACGTCATTAGAATATCTAGTGAAATGTAATGCCACTAGAGATCTCCCTAGATTATCATCTGATCATACACATATGTGTGATTCCTACCAACATGGTATCATCATTTGAAATACATATAAGGTAAAAGAGAAATGGTCAACAAGATTTCTTAACATGGTCCATATTGATGTGTGCAGATCAATTTCACTAAGAGATATTATTGGGAGGAGATATTATGTTCTATTCATATATGATTATAAAATAATGTCATAGGTATAAATCATTACCCATTAGTCCGAGGTGTTCATTTGAATTACATGATATCGAGGGGAAAATGAAAAGTTTCTATATCAGAAAATCCAGAAGATACAAAAATATAATGGAACAATGTTCACAAATAACCAAGTGGAAGAATATCTTGGGAAACATGGGATAAAGAATCATGTTTTAGCTGTTAGAACTCCATAGCAGAATAGAGTAGTTGATAGATGAAATTGGATTGTTAATAACAGGGCTAGAACAATTTTCATTTCGAAAGAACATTCATAGAAAACTTTTAATGAAGTAGTGATGATAGTAATATACACTTAAAATAGAGCATTACTATGTTTGAACGAAGAAGAGACTCTCTATGTGATATGTTATAGAAAGAAGCCATCAGTAATGTACTTTAGAATATTTTGAATTAAGTGTTTCATTCTCCAAATGGAGAAACATAGAAAGTTTGAATATCATGGAGGTAAAGTAATATTTTTTGGCTACATAAATAAATTAAAGGCATATACATGATTCAATAAGATTCTAGGAAAGATTGATGAAATCCATGATGTCACCATAGTGTAATATGAGGAGAATATTTACCAAATAAAGGATTAGTTTTAGGACGATTGTGATGAAAAATAAGAATATTAGGGGATGCTCCATTTCTATAGGTTAATTTAGAAGAATATTAAGATGATGAAAATGATGATAACAATTTAGTATATAAATAATGATAGAAGAGAAGAGATGAAATTGATAGAAATAACATAATTAGTGATCAGATAGCTCTATTAAATACAATAAGGATAAAGACTCAATAATGATTATAATACCTATCACAGGTACAATGAAAATTTTTTGACGAAGCAACTGGTGATGAAAATTGGGTTCTGGCTATGAATGAAGAGCTTGACCAAATTGAGAAAACCCAGACTTGGGAAATCATTTAGAGACCAAAATAAATTAATGTAATTAGGAAGAAATGGGTCTTTCAAAACAAGATTATTGAAGATGGCATGGTGATTCGAAACAATGTAGTAATAGTGTTCAAAGTTCATACCAAGATATAAGGAATTGATATTGATGAAACATTTGCACCTATTTCAAGGTTGGAGAAAATTAGACTATTTTTTGATAGTAGTGAAAAGAATGTTCATAGTTTTCCATATGGATGTCATGTAAGAATTTTTGAATTGTTTTCTTGAAGAATAATTATATATTTAGAAGTTAGATGGTTTTCTCTTTCATAAAGATGATAACAATGTTTTCCAATTGAAGAAGGCTTTATATGGTTTGAATAAATCACCAAGAGAATGGTATAAAAGCTAGATCAGTCTCTAAAAAAGGTCGGTTTTCATCATGGTGGAGTTGATTACAATATATATGTCAACCATGACAACAATTAAATAATGATGGTGCTGGTATATGTTGATGACATAGTCATTGGAGGATCAGATAAAGCACAATATAGACAGTTTTCAAAATTCCTAAAATGTGAGTTCAAAATGACAATGATTGGTGAACTGACATTTTTTTCTTTACTTACAGGTTAAACAAGGAATGAATGACACAATAATTTCTCAACATAAATATAACAAGGAAGTATTGAGATGGTTTTTTGTAGATAATTACAGGGATATAAAGACTCTATTGGACACTCAGATGAAACTGTCTTAGGATGAAGAAGGAAAAGTGGTCAATGTAATAGAATATGGGAAGATCATTTGAAGTATATTGTACATAATACTGACATGACCAAATATTGTTTTTTCTACGTGTTATGTGGTATAGTATAAATTAATCCAAATGAAATCCACATGATTTTCATGAAAAGAATAATTTGGTATATCAATGGAACTATGGACAAATGTTTTTTGTACAATGAAAAATCTCAGCGAATGTTATTGGGATTTGCATATAGAGATTGTTCTGGATCAGCCAATGATAGGAAATCAATGTTAGGGGGTGAATTCAATTTGGTGAATAGTTTATTTATTGGATAAGTAAGAAATAATATTTCATTTCACTGAGAGTGTTATTAGATGAGTATACTACGATCACTCAAGCATGCACATAGTTATTGTGGATGAAATAATAGCTTAAGGATATGAGAATTGAAGTGATGTCGCCAATATTAATTCATTGTGATAATTCAGGTGATAATAAAATAATAGAAAACATCCATTCCATCACTAAAGGATAACTCAAATTGAAATAAAATATCATTTTTGAAGGAGATGGTTTAGAAATAGCATGTGAAGATGCAGTATGATCCTATAAAAAAACAAATTGAAGATACTTTTACAATGGCCTTTCCAAAAGAAGCATTTTAAAGGAATCAACTAGCTTTGTAAGTTCAATTGACTCCATGAACTTGAAAAAATGTTGATGTGGTCCCCCCTCTCCCTACGGTATTGTTTGATTTTACTTAATGTTTTAATTTATTCCCTTACCATTTTGAAAACATAAAAGGAATGGCCTTCGGGGGTGTGGTCAAATGGGGAGAAATCAGGCCAACAAAAAGGGGAGAGAAAATATCAAACTCAAGACATGGGGAGTTGTTGATAGGTGGAGTTGTGAGATTGGGGGAGTTGAAGCTGATATGAGGAGTAGTGAAATAGGGGGAGTATTAAATATGAAGATTCTAGATGTGATCGATCAAATGATATATATCACAAAAGTTATGGTTTTTGATGGTAGAAGAAAAGTGGTGTTGGAATGGAATAAAGTGATTCATTGATGAAATTTTCTTTATAAACTTATTTCTGACATCATGCATGGATCATGAGGGCATAGAGTATGTGTTGAGTAAATCATTGATCACTATCTTAATTGCACGAAGAAAATGCTGTAGAAGTTGGATGAAGCTTTAATGAGATATCAAATTATGAATGTGTTTTAAACAAACCAAAAGGGGGAGATTGGTTGGAAAAATCCCTCAAGGGGTATTCTCAGTATGTTTTGGGTGTCTTTATGTTTGTTGAAAAATACATATGACAACGAATGAGCGAGGTAGGTGTTTTTCGAAAGAAGGTTTTTAAAGTGGTGTAGTTTCACATTGCTTACCATATTTTTTGGGCTCAAAATCCTGAGTTTGTTTTTTTGGAAAAGGATAATTTTCGCATAGGGGAATGTAGTAAATTTTCCATGAATGCTGGATCAAGGAATACATATGGTCTTAAGTATAATTTCAAAGGGATTAAATGAAGGAAGGGAACCATGAAACACAAGGCGAATACTACATATGATAATAGTTCGTGGGGAGTAAACAGTCTACGATGAATTCATGCAGTACATATAGGGATTTTTGTTTGCACGATGGATTTTCATTCACATAAACTAGGAAGTGATCTGAGAAGACAAGAAGGGCATTGTTCATGAAGATGTGATAGTGATTTGGGCTAGAGGGAAGGAGGAATGGTAGTATGCAGATCGCGTAGGGAAGAATGGTTCTTGGGAGATGCATTATGTGGTGAAGTAGGTACCACATTTAGGATTTGGGTAATCTCAGATGAGAAATTTTTTCATATACATTTTCCTATATAAGAATAACTAATCTCATCATTACTTGGAGTTATATTTGCATATGAAAACATCATTTCTCTAGGAATTCAGAAATTTCTGAAGGACATTTGTGTGGTATAATTCTGCAAAGGGTGAAGTTGTTCATGTGGAAGCAGTTTTATCGACGGATTCTTGCGAGGCACTATAACCAGCAAATGAAGAATGTTCCGTGCAAGGAAGATGGACCTCTTAAGAAGAACTTTCATATATAAGTAGGGTAGTACGTAGAAGCACTATACAGAGGTTGTTCATAGAGTTGGTACGCTAAGGCGGTACACGACAGTGCAAGTAGAGGTAGTTCATGGGAGAAGAAGTCCATAAAGGAGAAGTGGTATATAACATTGGAGATAGTTCGCAGAGGAGGTGATACACATAGCATAACCAAAATGTAGTATGTAGAATATTCATGTTGATTAGGGAAGGACTCTTGGAAGCTTTCAAATGCACTTGAACAGTTTATGAAAGTAATTTCCTCTAACCAAAAAAAATGCGGAAAATGGATTTCATCCATAGGTGAAAATGTTACTTTAATAAAGAATCTATCTATATTTGATGATGTGTGATTTCATGAAAATAAAGAGACCTACAAGTCAATAAACTGTGATCGGAACACTTCCAATTTAAGTGAGAAATGTAAGAGGAAGATTGTGATCCTTCCCACATATAGTGATCCAGAGGAAGAGACATAGGGAGTAACCCTTGGGAATGAAGTATGTAGACCATAAATATTGTAAAAGCAGTGATCCTAGGTATAAAATATCTAGCCCGAACCTTATAATTGGTAGTGATCTTTAGTTTATTTGGAACTTCGACACAAAAAAATTGTTTGATTTTGGGACGTAGTCTAGCGAGGGTTAACCAACTAAAAATAATTGTGTCATGTGGATGATTTAAATTCTATTCATATATTGATTCAGGAGAAAGAGAGATGTGTGCATTGTTTAATGATGGAGAATGATCCAAAGGGGATTTTTTAATATATCATACCTAGATTCACACCCCTTCTCATATAATTATACCAATTTGACATAACATTACTAAAATGAGTGCAACTACACTAAACCCTCTCTAAATAACTTCAATCAAGATATCATGATCAGATCATCTTCCACCACATTCCCCTTTTTGAGAATATAGACTATCTCAAAGTAATAATTCGTGAGAAACTCTTGAAACTACCTCTATTAAAACTTATTTTGATTCTATGAACATTTATACATGAGAATATTCGGATTAGAATAGATGATAACCTTCTCACCCTTATGTTTGTGTCACACCATATTTAGGGAGAATATCACCACTACCAGTTCAAGATCGCGTGTGACATAATTCTACTCATGGGGAAATAAATTATGGGACAGATAAGAAATATCTACATTTATATACATTAAAACAGATCCAAAACATTTTCTAGATGAATTTTAGAACACCACATACTTAGAACCCTCCACTAACAGTTTAAAGATTAGTGTTCTTAATAACATATGTCGTCACTTCTGAAACTCAAGTTTACAACTCTTCATCTACATGAATGGTGTCCCTTTTCCAGATAAAGATATAATGGGAGAAAATATCTTGGAGAAATATGGGATAAATATATTTTAGTATACTTCCAACCAAATAATATCCACACCACTAACAGTCTCTTAGGTGGATCCCAATTTAGAACTACCTCCACTATTGTCGGGTCCACTATTGCACTTGCTTATGAGATGAAATCAACCTGGAAGGGAAAATATTAACTCCAAATGTAACACTTTTAGAGATTCCCATAATACTAGTTCTCTTAGAGAACATCCTAATATATCTCACATACTCCTCTATAGACTCCCAGTACACCAGGATTTCATTGATGAACAATACCATGAAATGGTCCCAGAAATGCTGAAAGGTGTATTTAATGATTCCAATGAACACTGCTGAATAATTATTCATTTCAAATGGATACAATAAGTAATTATAGTGACTATAGTTATATCATAATGGAGTCTTTGGTATATCCTTATCCCTAACTCAAATATGGAGATAGCCATACATGAGGTAAATCTTGAGAAACACATCTCCCCTTTCAAATAACCAAATATTTATTCTATTCTCAGTAGTGGATACATATTTTTTATGGTTACTCATTTAGTCTAAGTAAATCCACAGATATCCTCATACTTTAGTCCACATTCATAGCGAAAAACATTGGGGAATCCCGGTGTGACAAATTGGTTCTGACAAAGCCCATCAAATAAAAATCCTCTAAACACACATTAAGCTCTAAAAAACTACGAGATCCATCCAATATTCTATTTCATACATCTAATAATACCCAAGGATTAGTTATATATATAATTCGATCTCTCGGTGTGGATGTAAGCCTGGAATACCCTAAGGGATGATGTAATCATACTCCACCACTAGTTCAGGATGTTGAAAAAACTCATAATCTAGAGGTTGAAGGGTAGTACAACCTAAATGATGAGTAATCAGACATATCCTTCTATATACAGTCACATTCATCTCTTTCAAGATTACTTCACACCAACGAATGATTTCTTCATCCCATCAACACATACACACAACATCCTTCAATTTAAACAATCAATCTATATACGAACTATGAAAATCTAGTACATACCTTGAATGAAATCATAAATCCATACAACCTCTATAATAATATCCCATTGTAATATCCTTACACCATGTGTTAGGTCACCCTATTAGTTTATTTGTGTGATTGGAAAATCTCATCCAGTAGTAGTCAGAAAGCAGAAGGGCTGAGGAAAAGGTTCAACTGGAATATCTAGATCTATAAAATGGGTTATGAAAATAATAGAGTTGATTAAAACTATTTCATAATTATTTTAGGGATAGTAGATAATACATAGATCATAAATTAATTTATTCATGAAGCCTTAGGGTTATAGGCCTCCCCTACCTACAGTAGTCCCCATCCATGGCCACCAACCCTCTAAGCCTAGTGTAGTCCACCTAGGTAGTGGTAACAACATATCCAATACCCTAACACATCCCACAACTCTCCCATATCCAATAATATTTGTTCCACCCTGTTTAACTCTCTGATATATCTATTACATATACAGAGGAGGTCCATAGACAATCTTTGTGATAGCTACAAAATGTGTTAGATAATACCGTGCGAGATGTCCCCACTCGTCATTATAGTATAATCGCCTCCCCCTCAGATAATTGAACTTATCCTAAGAGACCTTGAATTAATACCATATATCCAAATAGATCATCAATATTTCTATTACTAACATCAGCTACTAGCTATCAATGAATCTACTCCTTGGTACCAACTAACAGAACCTACCATCTGCATTGGATTGGGCTTGAAGATCTCCTTCTCCAAGGCTCACTCGATATCTCTAGTATATATAAGAATGAAAATTGGTATAGATATAGTAAAAATATGTTATCAAATAAAATTACTTTTTTTCATTCTTGAAATAATTAATATCAAATCATATCCATGGATTATCATATGATGTTAGTGAACCACGATACATACTCTAAAACTATCATGTTTCCCTTGTGAAACTATATAAGATCCAAGATGCATAATGCTCACAATTTATCTACATTGAAAACCGATATGAATAAAAACTATAAATATATCCATGATAGAGATACATAATCATGAATTTTAGTCACTAGACACCAGCATCTCTCTACAAATCCATGTATATTACTCACAAATAGAACCACCATCTGATTGGAGGATTGTAATAAGGAGGAAAACTTGAACAACATCCTCAAGGTAGACATATAATTCCATAGGGTATATATTTCATGTAATATATTGGGTTTTATATCTCTAAAACTCATGACGTGTGCTCAGACTAAGAAAATCATCCTTCAGAACTCCTGGAGAAACATGCCACTCAACAGGCGATGATATGATCAAAAAACCACCTTGTGGTACCACCTCCTGTGCACATCCCAATATCAAAGCCTCATCATTTTGTGGATCATTCTCATGATTAATATTTTTAAACCTAGAAATATTTCATAAAAAATTATCTTGATAAATCCATGATTCACCATAGTTGAAGAGTACATATAAGGAGAATACTCAAGAAGGACATAGAAACAGTAACCCATTCCGATTTGGTAGATTTATGAATGATTTCCCGAAAACTAGTGATAGTATTTATTGAGTCAAAAATGATGTTTTATAAGTCCTAGTGAATTAACTCATTGGTCGTTACACTAACACTGGGTTCACTAGCTAGTGATATAAACATTATACACATTAACTTGGAGTCTCAATGTTATATTTAGATGTTTTTATCAAATTTTTTCATGAAATTTTTTTACTTATTCAATATATTTTATTGCACACAATCATCAGTTTAAATGAACTACGAGTTGAACTTAGTAAAAAAAGTACCATTTTAGCATAGTCGTTAAGATAGCATGAATAAATATAACTAAATTATGAAAGTGTATGGTGAATTCATTGGATACCAATTATTTATGAAAAATATAAACAAATTTTTTATTTGTATTTTTGAATTAATAAATATAGGGAATTAATATTAGTAAATGAAATTAATGAAATATATATTATATACATAATAAAATATTTTTTATATTCATCGGATATTTTTTTGAAAGGTTATGAATAAACCCTATTTGATGTATAAAAACCTGTATTTTTAAAAAGTGTAATTTTCTACCTTTTAATAGAGAACCCATTAAAAATATTTATTTAGAAAACATAATAATTTTTTATGACAAAATAATTTTTTTAGATGTTTGATATAAATATTAACTTTAGATGAATTTTTGACATTTTTTTGATAACTTTCAAGTTCTGATGAATTGAAAAATTTTAGTCAATTTTAATTGAAAATAACTATTTTCATAAAAATAATTTTTATAAGAAAATTATAATATTAATTTATTTTGAAGTATAAATGGAATAATTTTTTATCAGTAAATATAATGTATGTCATTATAATTTATTTTACAACAGAATTCAGACGTAAAAACTTTTCAATCTTTTTCATTGTTTTAACTTTTCAAACATGTTCGCTCTTTCAGATACAGAGATTAATTTTAAAGTAATTACTACATCTTCTGTTATTTGAATTTTGAAAAATGGATTCATTATATGGAATAAGTAGTTCAAAATTATGAAAATACCTTCATTTATTTTTTGGAATTATGAATATTAACATTAGTATTTTTTTCATTTGGTAAATGGGTAAATTGGGTAATCATGGGTGATAATAATATTCTCAAATTGACCTGAAACATGTTTAACTATAATTGTATGACTTTTTTTCAATATCAATCATCTCTGAGTCTAAATTTGGTCCATTGGATGCCAGTTGGATGAGATTAGCACATTTAGTTTAGTTTATTTAAGGGAAAATAAAATGCGCCTCACACAAATTTTAATAAATATATCATATTTAATATAAGGTTATATAGAATATAAATTCGATTATAAATAGTAATATTAAATATAATATTTTTTCCCTCATTTTGATAATTTATTTTTAATTTATAATAAATATATAATTACTTTAAAGACATATACTATAATGATGCATAAATTATTTAAATGATGAGATATCAATAAAATAATAATTATTAAAATGATAATTGCAATTAAAAAACTGGAACACTTGAAAATATATTATTTGAGGAGTATATATCAACCCTAATAATCCGAGGGTTGAGTTATTGACAATTTGG
Organism: Viscum album; assembly: GCA_963277665.1. Taxonomy (NCBI): domain Eukaryota; kingdom Viridiplantae; phylum Streptophyta; class Magnoliopsida; order Santalales; family Viscaceae; genus Viscum; species Viscum album. The sequence continues at coordinate 2,105,759,829 of OY728122.1, read as the reverse complement.
ATCCTTATATAAGAGATTATGACACTTATATTAATTTATTTAATGTGATTACAAACTTATCACATTCATGTTTTAATAAGTATAACATTAGTAATGATGGATTATACAAAATATATATTTTACTATAAGTATTATTACGAAATATTTAGTATTTAAAATTTTAATTGTATTTTATTTTTTTATTTAAAAAATCATATTAAATAATTACACAAAATTGTTGTGGTAGGTATTCTATTAGGGGAAATATCAAATAATTGTAATTAATAAATTAAAAATAAATATATATATTTTTTAATTAATATGTACAATTAATTTTATAGATGACCTTAAACTCTTATTAATATAATGAAATGGTTGATTTGATGTTATCTCTTTTTAATATTTTAAAAAATCATTGAATTGAATAGTGTCACAATTGACACTATTTACTATTTATCAAAATAATATTTTATTTATTTATTAAAAAATGATAATTTTTTTAAAAAAATATTATAATTATTATGTGGTCTATAATGTTATTAGGTATTAATTTATGGCCTAATAGACATCATATAAGTTAATATTGCAGCCCTTTAATATAGAAATATTTTTTACTATAGTTAAAAATTAAAAAGAATAACTAAGTGTTAATTAAAATTATAAGGTTTAAATTGACATAAAAACATGTATAAAATTTATTGGTTAATGGAATTTACACCCTAATTCAACTAATCTTCTAAATTGAGACATTTTGAATGTTTTTGGATGGGTATATTTTTTATAAATTAATATTTTTGGAGATTCCAACAGTGCCCCTCACCTCAATTGTAAAATGACACATCCTCCCTCAACTCCTTACCTCACATTGAGCCTTAAAACTCTTCCATCCTTAAACATATCCCTTATTAAATTTATTATTTTAATTCAATAGGTTTTGGTATTCTTTAATGAAAATCTATAGTTCTTTATGTGGATATTTAGAGGGAGCATGTCGAAGAAGAGGTAATATCCTGAACCGATTATTTCAAACTTCTTTCTTCTTCTAATTAGTATTCATTAGTTGTTTTATTATAAAATAATAAATCCTATAACTATTATATACAGAGATGTTTTTATTATATTATGAAACAACTATATTATATCTTATATTCATCATATGAAAAACAAAATCACCACACGTGCATTCGTGCTGCTTACCCTCTCCACGTCGTGGTGTAATATGTTTTTCTCCACCACCATAATTGGATGGGTATAATAATAGAAATATTAACGATGTATTATTATATTCACATGGTATATATTATCAAATATTAAAATCAATCCACTTCAATACCATTCAATAATTAGGGGTATGATATCATCGCTCATGCATACATACGACCAACAATCTCCTTGATGCGATGTGATTCATTCTACAAGATAATTATTAAATAATAGATAAATAAATAAATTTAAACAATAAATATGATATATATATATATATATATAATGATATCATTCTGTAAATTATATGACTATAAAATAAGAATATGAACAGGAACTTATCTGACAAAACAGGTGTAAGAAAATAAAGAAGATAACACCCAATTGACGAGTAATAATGTTACGAACAAATAGATGATAATTTGATCATATATGATATCATAAAAATGTATATTATTCAGAATAAATTTAATGAAATTATTTAAATCATTATACATGAGGTTTGGATACATATAAAGTAAACTGGTCCTAAGGATATGGATAATTTTTCAATCTCATTATTATCCAATATTGTTTATAGGTTTGTATTTACTGGGGTATATTTATCATCCATGTACAAGCATCCTAATTTTGAATTATAAAAATATTATTTATATTCTTATACAATTTTTTAGATTCAATTTTACCCTTTATTTAATTTTTATTAAACAATATGAATGGATACTTTTTTCATTTTCCATGCACGGTAATTTTTTAGTTTTCTAGAAAAAGTATGAGGAAGGTTTTTTTAACCTACTGGGAATGAATGTATTTTTATGTTTTCATAACGATTTATTTTCATGAATTTCACTTTACATAATTTCAAATAAAGTATTTTCTTTTAAAATTTGGTGGAATTTTGATAAAGGATAAATCTTTTGAAGAAGATAAGATATTTTCTTCATGAATTAATTTCAAGTGTTATATCAAAAATTGTTTCCATATAAGATGGACTTTTTTTATAAGATTATGTATCAATTGTAATATAATTATCATTTTTGTGGTTTTATTAGGTTTATTATGGAATTATATTTATGAATTCCATTTGTTTTACATGGATTATGTTATGGTGGAATGATGTTTAAAGAATCCCATTTTATTTCATGGGTTATAATGAATGATTTTTGTTATTATGGTTCACATAAAAATGATTTAATTAGGAGATGGGTGGTTCTAATATCCCCATCAATTGAATTGGGTAATGAATTATATATCATGATATAGACATGACTGGAATAGGAAATGATCTCGGTTTAGTAGTATAGGGTAGGAACAAGGAGTGATCCTGGTTCAGTAATGGACATTTCCCATTATGATGGTCTTGGAAAAGATCGTTGACTAATATGAAATTATTTTTTATGATTACATGTATGCCATAAATTTCATGTCTTATGATTTTAATTTTGGGATTATGTTGATTAATTCTTATAAACATTCATGATTTATTCCATGTAATGATATCATAATCTTTCATATGGAGGATATGATTTTTAAATGTTATGTTATATTGTCTTATGATTATGGAATTATTGGTATCTCACTTTTGTTTTCTCACTGAGAATATGAGATCACCCACTCATATGTTTGTTTTCCCTAAGTCATGAAGATGGGTATTAAGTAAAATATGTCAAAAAGGGATCTAGTTATGATGATATACGTGGGATATAATGAAGATGTCTTATGAACCTTTTTTTTATGATTCCCTACATCTAATGACACAGTCAATATATTTTCCAATCATGGATTTTTTTTAGTTTCTAATGAATATTCTACAATTTTGTTGTAATATCTATGTATGTATACTTTGTGTCATTAAAGTTGGTATTAGAGGAAATGTATAGTTAAACCTTGGAAACTGGTATGAGAAAACCATAGTAATAACCATAATGGTATTTCAAAGTATAGGTTGTAATAATAGTGTTTTATAATTTATCATGATTAACCTAGGATAAAACCTAATGTTTCTGAAATTGAAATTTCAATATTGATTATATGATTTTCTCATTATTATAGTGTCTCTCATACTATGTTTCTGGGTTTTAGTCAATGGATAGGACCTAAAGGAAACACATTAGTGCACAATGGGGGCCAATGGGCTTCCCACATTTGGTCGCTATTCACTCATCCTCAGTACTCAGTTAATAATCCCCAGTCTCCTCAAGGGTTTGGGTCTATGTGGCTCATAGGCACTGATAACAGAGCTATGAAACTCACCGTTAGGACGGTCAATCTGATCGCCATTTGTTGGATTATATAGGAGGCACGTAATCAGGTTCGTCTAGGGGCCTAATGCTCTTCATGGTCCCTTCAGATTCGACTCTGTTCTCTTATCATGGAGCCTGCCTCTCTCATCACAGGTGGGCTGGCATCAACTACGGTTTTCAACCTTATCAATCACCCATGCATGCAAAGCAGGGGAAGCTGCTCCTAGGTAAAGTGGAAACCACCGAGACATGTCTTGAAACTCAATATTGACAGCTCCTTTATGGAAGGGGACATGAGGGGAAATAGACTACTTAGGGATAGTTGGGGCTTGGCTTTTGTTGCCTTTAGTTCTTTCTATAGCCCATGTAGCTCTTTGGGTGCTGAGGTTCGTGCCCTTCATTCTGGGCTTTTGGTTTGCAGAAGGAGAGGGTTGCAGATCACTGAGGTTGAGTCCGATTCTGAGGTACTTGTTAAGGAACTTCAAGGCAGTTGTGGGATCCCATGGGAGCAGGTCTACCTCATCCGGATATGCAAGTTAGAGACTGATCAAGGGAGGATTATTCACCATAGTCGGAGGGAGTTGAAAATTGCGGCCGACAGACTTGCCCGTTTGGGTCAGCGGGAGGAGACACTTATGATTTATGACAGCCTACATTCTCTCCCCCTTGAGTGCATTAGTGTGGTGAAATGGGATGCCCTTGGCCTCCATTTCTTTTTTCCTCCTTGAGGAATTTCTTCCTTTGTTTTCTTTTCATGAAAATTAATAAAAATTAACTTTTAGGCAGGCATAATGTTATGGGAAATGTAATTATTTTCCTCCAAATAAATAAAATGTTATGGGAGTTTGAATAAAAAATATTATAGCTATTACCACACAACTTCACCATGATATGAATCATGTAAGTCTTCCGAACAAGAAAAGTAGGGAACAAAATTCTATTATGGCCTTCATGAGGTAGTGTCCACCTTCCTTAAGTACGTCTTTTAATCCATTAGTGGATGAACCATGGATAAGTACCACTAAGAAGATATTTTCAGTTCTATAATGTTCATAAAATTATAATGTCATCCTAGGAGTCTATCATTTGATGGTGAAGCTGATCAATGGTGGAATAATATCAGGAATAATATTCCCAGTGATGAAATTGACTCTGTAGAATTGGATGAGTTAAATAAATTATTTTTCAATAAGTACATTCCATATATTATTTGTACAATGATGATGACATTGTTCCATGAGATTAATCAAAAGGCTGATGAATCCTTTGTTACCTACAAAGAAAATTTTACAAGACTTGTAAGGTATACTTTTGGAATTACTATCTAACCTGAGAGTAAAATTGATAAATTCTTTTGTTTCTCAAAATCACATTTCCAAAATGGAATTAGGCGCAAGGAACTTCAATAACATTGAGGAAATCATTCGATGTGATCTCAAGGTTGAGATGTATATTAGAGTAACCCCTAAGACCTATGGGTTTGATAAGAAGAGAAAAATGGAATTCAAGGTAAAATATAAAGACCGAACTGAAAAGAAGATGGATTTTCTCTTATTCTAAAAGTGTGGAAAGAAAAATAGATGAAATTGTCTAAAGATGACCAGGAAATGTTTTATGTGTGGAAAAGAAAGTCATCTAGATGTTGAATGCCGAAGTGAAGGGAAAAAGATGTCTAACGATATGAATAAAGATAAGTCTATGAAAAATAAAAATCATACACTTCAATGTTACAAGTACAAGTAAATGGTGAATTATACAAATCAATGCCCTAATAAAAGGGTTATTGATGATGATCAATGCCTAAAATCTCTTATATAAAGAAAGTAAGGTCAATTTTGTTCACTATTAGTGATGTGGAGTATAATAATGAAAGATTGAAATATACACTTACCATGCATTCAAAAGTAGAAAATGTTTTATTTGATTTTAGATTTGCCAAATCTTTTATTAATGAATAAATTTATAAGGGTATCTCCACATTACCTCAAAAATTATATGTTATGTTTGTTGTGACAACTCCTAATGGCATAATAGATGAATCAAATGTTTATATTTTTTTCTTCGGTTGATGTTTTTTGGAAAGTGCTTTGTGAAAATCTAGTGATCCTCCAATTAGTGGAATTTTATGTGATTATTGGCATGTATTTACTTTATCTATATGGAAAACCAATCAATTTACAAGGAAGGGAAGTAACATTTTTTTTCTGAATCAATCTTTGATCAACTATTGATGTAAGGATGAATATGACCTTCCAGTGGAAATTTATTTCACTTTATGGGTCTTGATTCCTATAAATGAAGGTTAACTATCTGGAATGGATGGGAAGAAACTCACCACTAATAATATACCATTTTTATTTTAGTTTTATGAAGACATTTCAGAAGAATTGTTAGGTCTTCCACCAAATTTTGAGGTTGAGTTTTCAATAGAACTTATACTAGGTGCTAAAACTATTTCAAAGAAACCTTATAGAATGGACCAAATTGAGTTGCTATAATTGATGAAGAAACTCTAAGAGATTCTTGAAAAATGATTCATATGACCTACAACATCACCTTAGGGAGAACCTGTTCTATTTTTTAAGATGAAATATGGATCAAAGAGACTCTTCATTTATTATTAAGTACAGAACCAGAGCACGATTAGGAAAAAATATCAATTTCCCCGTATTGATGAATTATCCAACCAACTACGTGAAGCTAAATACTTTTACATTATTGATCTTCATATAGGATATTATCAATTAAGTGTCAATAAGGATGATATAATAAAGATGACATTTCGTGCAATGTAAAGAAACTATGAAATTATAGTGATGCCTTGGGGTCTTAAAAATGCCTATGATATCATCATGGATATAATAAATAGAGTCTTTAGAGACTATCTTTATCAATGTGTGGTATTTGTAATAGATGATATTCTTGTCTATTAAAAGATAAAGGAAGAACATGAAGATTACTTGAGAGTTTTACTAAAGACCCTGAGAAAGGAGAATCTTTATAAAAAATTTATGAAATGTGAATTTTGGCATCCGAAAGTTTAATTTTTAGGTCACATAATTTCAAGATATGGGATATCTATAGATCTAGAAGAAATAGAAGTTATTGAAAGATGGTCCATACCAACAATGGAAACTATTATCAAAAGTCTTCTTGGATTGGATGTATATTATCATATTATTTCTAAAATAGTTTTCATGATTATCTAATCCTATCACCATGTTTACATGGAAAGGTATAATGTTCATGTGGATAGTTGAATGTGAAGATAATTTCATAGAGAAAAAAAGATGGTTAGCTTGTGCACTTAGGCTCACACTACCATACATTGGAGAAAGGTTTGTGGTCTATAGTGATGGAGCCAAAAAGGTGATGGGTTGTGTTCTCATAAAAAATGATATGGTGATTGTTTATGCATCACAACAATGGAAAATCCATTAGAAAAATTTACCAACTCATGATCTGGTGTTTACTATGGTAATATTTTCATTAATGATATGAAAGAAATATCTTTATTGTGAATGGTGTGATATTTAAAATGATCATAAAAGATTAAATAATGTTTTCCCCAAAGAAGAGATGAATATGAATTATAGGGGATGGTTGAAGTAGATTAACATTTACGACTGCTCAACACATTACCACCCTGAGAAATAAAACAATGTGATAGATTCTTTGATTCGAAAGGACCACACTATCCTATCCATGATGAGGATAACAAATGATCCAATATTTATCGATTTTCTAAGGACAAATCTTGAAATTTTAAAGGAAGGAGATAAAAATTATCTTTATAAAATGAATGAGAACCATATATACAAGTGAAGATTAGGGAGGCGCATAAGGAAGATGTAGATCTACAAAATAAGGTGAGAAATGTTCATGAATTATACCTTGATTGTGATGGAATAATAATATCTAGGAACCAGGTTTGTATTCTTCCCATACCAGAATTAATAAAGGAGATATTGGATGAGTCTCATAGTTATTAATTCTCTATTGCTATTGGAAGCACAAATATGTTCATGGAAATAAAAAAGTATTTATAGTGGGATGGAATGAAAAGTGATGTTTCTAAATAAATCTCTTAGTTCATGGTTTTTTATCAAGTTATGGATGAGAGACATAAGTATAAGTGATGTAACAACCATTACACATACCAGAATTGAAATAAGAAAACATTACTATGGACTTTATCATCAGACTTCTGAAAAAAACTAAATTTCATAATTCTATTTGGGTTATAGTTGATTTATATACCATGTCGGCACACTTAATTAATAATAGAGATGATTTCTCTCTGGATCATCTTGCTAGGATATATGTAATGGAAGTGGTAATATTTCATAGAGCACGAATTTAAATTATATCTAATTGGGATCTAAGGTTTACCTTGAAGATGTCTTCACCATGATCTGGATACATAGTTAATTTTCACCATTGCTTATCATCCCCAGACAGAAGGTCAGTCTGAGAAAACATTTCAAACTAAATAAGACATGTTGAGAGATTGATCTATGGATTTCAAAGGTGGTTGGGATAAACACCATACTTTGGAATAATTTTCTTTTAGGAATAGATTTCACTACAGTATTCATATGTCAATTTAGGAAGCACTCTATAGTAAATAAGTATAGAACTACAACTTTCTAGGATGAAGTTGAGGAAATAATGTTATTAGACATGATATTGTTGATGAAATGGTATAAAATGTAATATCAATTAAAAAAAAGATTATGCGAGAGTCAAAAAAACATTATGATTAAAACCAATGAAAAGAATAAGAGTGTGAAGTGGGTGACAATGTGTTTCATTGAATCTCTCCCTGGAATGGAGTAATGTGATTTATAAATAAGGGCAATATGAGCCTAAGTTTTTCGGTCCTTTTGAAATTCTAGATCGTGGTGGGAATGTAGCTTATCGATTGACACTTCCACCAAATATATATCAAGTTCATGAAGTGTTCCATATATCTGTACAAAGAAATTACATACCTAATCCTTCACATGATCTATTCATAGAGGTTTTACCTATATAGAATGAATATTCTTATGAAGAAAAACTGATATTGATTCAGGATCATAGAGAAAAAGATCTATTAAACAATACCACTCACTTGGTTAACATTTTATGAAGGAACCACCAATTTGAGGAAGTTATGTGGGAAATTGAGGATGTGATAAGGTATAGGTATACTCATCTTTTTTTATTCCAAATTATGAACTTCATCGGTTAAATTTAGTTTAATGAGGGATGAATGTAACTTCAATATGTTCTTATGAAATATTTTCTTTAAATAATTTCAATTCTTCAATATCCTGTATTGTATGCAATCGTGATCTTATAAAAACCATAAGAAACCCTCTGTATAAAATGACCATTTTAACTAATCTATTATGTTGGTAGGAATAAATATAACTAACTTATGAATATGTGTGGTGAATTCATTGGCTAGAAATTATTTATATGAAATATTAATCAATTTTATATTATTTATTTCTTGTATTAATTTATTCTGTGAATTACTATTTTTAAATGAAATTAAGGATATATTTATGTCGTATACATAATAAAATATTTCATATATTCTTCCAATATATATTTTTTTCATATTTTATGAAAAAAAATCTATTTTAGGTAAAAAAACCTATATTTTTCAAAAAGGTAATTTTCCACCCTTTAATGGAGAACCCATTTTAAATTAATATTTTGATACATTAATAATTTTTATAGGAAAACATAAAAAGTTTATTTGGAATAGGGATAATAAATTTACTTTTTTTTAATATTTTTTTGATAACTTTCATGTTTTGATAAATAATAAAAATACACGAATTTTTATTTGAAAAAACAATTTATCCTAAAAATAATTTATAATGTCAAATTATGAATTTTAATGGTTTTAATGTATAAATGGAATATATTTTTACCATTCAATATTATTTATGTAATCTTCATTAATTTGAAAATTGAATTCATATGTAAAAACATTTCTATCTTTTGCAATGTTATAACTTTTAAAACATGTTCTCTCTTTTGACAATGAGATTAATTTTAAAATAATTACTAAAACTTTTCTTATTTGAATTTTGAAAAATGGATTGCATATTTGGAATAATTTGGTTGAAATTATTTAAATAGTTTACTTTTATTTTTTGACATTATGAATAGTAACTTAGGTAATTATTATTAATACGGTAAAAGGGTAAATCAGGTAATTGAGGGTAACAATAATATTATGAAATTACCCAACCACTTTTCCTAATAACATTGAATGATTTTTTTGACCCAAGTCATACTTTAGTTTAAAGATAATTAACGTCTAATGAATTTTATAGATGACCTAGGTCTCTTAGTAATATAATAAAATTTTTAGTTATAAGTTAACGTGTTATCATAATTTTTTGTAAAATTCAATAATTTGAATAGTGTCAATATTTACACTATAGAATTCTTATCAAAATAACATTTTATTTAATAATTTAAATATCATAAAACATTTTTAAAAAGTATATAATAATTATTTTCTGGTATAATATGTACTAAAGTATTTATTTCTGGTCTATTTGATGTCAAATAATTAAATATTTAACCTTTTTAATATGGAAATATTTGTTACCCATGTTAAAAATTAAATAGAATAATTAAGTGTTAAATAAAATTATATGGTTTAAATTGAGATAAAAACAAGTCTAAAATTTAATGGATTATAAGATTAAAATAATAAATAATCTCATCATAAAAATTGGGAAATTTTTACGGGTTTTGGTTTTGGTTTATTTTTATTATAAATTAATATATTTGGAGATCCCAAAAGTGCTCCTCACCTCAATTATAAAAGGGAACCTCCTCCCTCACATCTTCACCTCAAATTGAGACTTAAATATATAAAATACCCAACCCATTTACATTTCCAGCATCCTTAGTTATATTATAGATGTTTTATTCTTATTCAATTTCCACCTCTAGTTCTTTATGTGGAAATTTAGAGGGTGCACGTCGAAGAAGAGATAATCTCATATACTGATTCATTTAAACTTATTTATTTTTCAAATTAATTTTCACGAGTTTTTTAATTATAATGTAATAAATACAGTATGAATTATATACTGATATGTTATTATGATTAGGAAATAACTATATTCCATCTTATATCCATCCTACTAAAAACATAATCACCACACGTGCGTACATACTACTAATATTCTCCACACCCTGGAGTAATCTATTTATCACCAAAACCATACATGGATTGGTATAAAGATGGAAATAATAACAATATATGATTATAATGACATTATATTGATTCTTAAATATTATACACCGTCAAAATTAACACCATTCACCAGTTATGGGAATGATATCATTGCTCATGCGTACATATGACCGATCATTTCAATGATGCCATGTGATTCATTGAACATGATCATCATTAAATGATTATTATATAAATGAATTTAAATAATAAATATGATATATATTATACTAATATCACTCTATAAAAAATATTACTATTACATATGAATAGGAACAAGAACTTATTCGACAAAACATGCATAAGAAAATAAAGAAGATAACACCTGATAGATGTGTAATAATGTTACTAATAAAAATTTGACAATATGATCCTATATGATATCATAAATATTACTAGAATTATAAAATAAATAAATGAAATTATTTTAATAATTATATAAGAGGTTCAGATATATAAAAAGAAGATAGGACCAATGGTAAGGGATAATTTTTCTATCTCACCATTATATGAGATTGATTATACGTATGTATTTAATGGGGTATATTTATCACCCATTTCTATTTTTTCTTAATTATGTATACCAAAATTATCTTTATATTATTCTAATATTTTCTAGAGTAAATTTTTCCCATTGGTGAATTCTAATTAAACAATATAAAAGGAATTTTTTATCCTTTTTGATATGAGGTACTTTATGAATTTTCCAGAAAAAGTACAAGGAGAATGTTTTTTTAACTTATACGGAATGAATGGATTTTTATGTTTTCATAAATCATTATTTAAATGAATATTACATTAAATTATTTCTTGTTTATTTTAAAATAAATTCTTTTCTTTTAAAATTATGAGGCATTTTGAGAAAAGAAAACATTTTTGAAGTTGAACAGATGCTTTACTCAAGAATTAATTTCAAGTGTTATATCAAAATTATTTTACATATAGGATAGAATTATTTATAAGGGTTATTTTTCATGTATTATATCCTTATTGTTCCTATAGTTTTATTTTCTTTATTGTGGAATGATATTTATGAAATTCATTTTTTATAGGGATTATGTTTTGGTGGAATGATGCTTTACAGAATCGCATTTTATTCCTTGGGATTTAATTAATGACTTATGTTATTTTAGTACATGTAATAGTTATTTAATTATGAGATGGGTGGGACTTATATATCCCTCTAATTCATTGGTTAATTATTTATATCTCATTAAATAGAAATGTATGGAATGAGAAATGATCTCAATTTAGTAGTATAGGGCTGGAACTTGAAGTGAACTCAGTTCAGCAATGGAATTTGTCCCCTATGATGGTCTTAGAAATGATCCTCGACTAATATGAAATTTTTTTCTATTATTTGGTGTATTCCAAAATATTTCATGTATGATTTTATGACATTTTGGATTACTTTTTTTTAATTCTTATTAACTTTTATGATTTATACCATGGCATCGTATGACGATCTTTCATATAAAGGATATGCTTTTCAAATGATATGTTATTATTTATTATTCTTATGATATGATTGATATATCAATTTTTTACCCATACTGGTAATATGAGGTCACCCATTCATATTCTTCTTTTCTGTAGGAAATGAAGAAGGATATTAAGCAAAATATGTCAAAAAGGGGTCTTGTTATGACGAAATAAGTAGGAGACAACAAAGTCTTATTAACCAGTTGTTTATGTTTCCCTATTTCTATAGACAATATACCTAAACGGTACTATTGTATCTTTTTTATTGTTTTTAATAACTATTCTTCAACTTTTATTTAATATCTATGTATGTAAAGTATGAGTCTTTATACCGAAGTTCCCAGAACAAACTCACAACTAGAAAATCTCCAAACATTGCTCATAAGATGACCCCTCTAATATCTAATATCATTACATGACAATATAGTGCCTTCCTAGAAACTGTTAAGATAATTTTGAAACCCCAAAACCACCTAAAATAGGATAGGGGTAATCTACATGGGCCTAGTAGCCATATCACACACATTGAAGTCCTTAGCCTAATGTACCAATAAACACACCAAAATGTACAACTACTAATAAAATTAGGAATGAAAAAATACAAATAATAAAAAAATAAATTCATACATCAATATATCACATCATAGTCTGATAAATGCATGTAAAGGAATAAATGGATAAATAAAATCCCAAAAAATTGTAAAAGAGTCCAATCTGCAGACTTGTTGGAGACTACTATCAAATATAACTTTTGGAACAAACTGTGATTTGTTAAGTTCAACTCTAGTCCACCTACTCCTGGTCCACCATGGACTCCATCATATTTCCATTATTATGTATATGAAACTACATGTGTGGAATTATCCCATAAAGGGGCGAGTATAACAATAACAAATGGGACACAATAAAATCAAGAAACATAAATCATTAATAGAGTAATGACAACTCATCTTCGTAAGTTTATGTCAATAAGAACATGATATATAATAATATTAATAACATAGATATACTCCATAATGACACTAAGTCTCAATGTAAGTTCACAACTATACTTGCAGCCGAGGATTCTATCCAAGGCTTCAAGGTAATGCTCATCTGGTAGAACACACTCCCTGATACTTTCTAAAATTGTTGATTCTCATCAAAAAAGTTATTCTAATCAGGCTCCTCCTAGAGGTAGTACATATTGGAACTTTAAAGATATAGAAACATTGATATGGGATCTCACCTAGGTCCTATGAGTGATTCTTGTAACTACCAAATGTAAACCAGCTATGATGGGGATCATATGCCTTGATATTTGATTATGAGATTCCTGACCCTGCATTGATAAGAAATGATAGAGGATCAGACCTCAGACAACAAGGATGGATTCCTATCTCTATCCTAGACTAATCCCATATAAGTTATAATTTATATTATTCATAGTATGGGATGACTAATATAACGTCATATTAGTGAACAATGGGAACACACCCCACGTATACACATATTGACTGAAGAAAATGGGTGGCCTCAATCTACCATTTAAAAATTACACAATTTGTATATTGTATAAATTGTGTGTATTCGCTACCCTTGGTCAAAACATGTTCTCTAGACTATACCCATGTACTTTGGGCTATACCAATGTATAATGGTCAGTCATGTGTGCTATTGTCTTATCCGGGGATACATGTTATGTCTATGTACTAGGTCATGCCTATGTACCTGACCATGTTTGAGTATACAGACATGCTTGTATACTTTTGATAGTTCCAATGTATCTAGCCAGGTCCATATCCATATACCCCAAGGGTATATGCCAATCACCATTAATGGGTTATACGAAATATTGGAAAATGATAAGACATGTGATATATAATTTCACATGAATCCCTATCCATAGATCGAAGGGACCCCACATGTGTGGTTATACAAACTACGGACTGTGTATCTCAAGGTTTTCTTAAACAAATTATTATCCATGTGGTTCCATTTATGACACCTCTACCTTAGTTGAAATTTTAAAATTTACCCATGAGACATGAATGTGAGTTTATATAACTTTGATTAACACCGGTTGCTAGATTCTTTCCACCAATATACTCAGGAATATTCCCCAGAGTGAAGAATCATATGAATATCTGATCCATCAAAACTAGAACTCCTAATCTGATTCCAAATCCATTTTCATCAATACACACCACAATAACTTTATCGATTTAGAACCCAAACCTATGTTAATGATATTTTTTGTGTCAATGAATAATTACACAATGATCATATACCAAGTGGTTTTCGAACTCCAAGCCGAAGGAAATACCGATGATGAATGTGCAGTGGAAAATGGGATAAATGAAAGAATAAATGAGGAATGACCCTAAAACTTTTTTTGGGTTTGATTAAATTTATTTAAGGATAATAATTTAATGAAAGTAATAAAAAAATGAAATCAATTCCTAGTAATAATAAGATAAAACAATACCCATAAACCAGTGATCAAAAAATGAATCAATCTATTAGAATGATTGATCTAAATTAAGAATGGGATTACCAAAAAGGGGTTAAAACAACGCAAACAAACCACTTAACTTGATTTTTTATCCATCATTGATGAAGAAAAATTCAAAATCATTCTATTTGATGATATCTAAAAAAAATATTGGTGAGGATAAACTCCTTGATATCAATTGACAATCCGTAATCGAGTCTTTTTCTACCAAATCTCTCCTCCAGAATCTATGAAAATCCATAAGGTTATGATACTAACACTAGGATTTTTTTATAACATGTTTTAATCATAGTGGATCTATTTCATGGAAATTAAATAACTAATAAATTATTTAAATATCTTATTTTATTATCATTCAGTCTATAACTACTCTTAAACCAAACAAAAGATGTGTACAAAGTCTATACTATTCCTATGGTAATACCGACACCATAGATTCAATAAAAGCCCCAAAATATTCCACCCAAGAACCCGTTATGGATCTATTACATTGTTTATTTAAAAAATATGCATTCAATATATAATAAATGTAATATTTTTTATATAAATACTGAGCCTTAATGAGCCCTGGAATCCCTTACTGACTCAATGCCTTGTTTTGAAAATATTTATTAAATTATGCCAATAATTTAACTTGATGAAATAGTGTTGTCACTCCCTAACCCCAGAAGCCATAAGACGATGCATTATTTTAATACATTGGCATGATTATAAGGAATCAAGACATGAAGGACCGATCCGTTTAGTAGTCTTGGAAAATAGATTACACACATGGACCTTATATTACACATTCACACATAAAACACAACATAAATAATCCTTGGATAAAGCCATTATTCCCCTAGATTAACCCTAAATATCAAACATAATATTGTTCTAGGAATCCTCGGAAAACAAAACATAAGAAAGAGGTAAGCTCAGATGCTCAGTAAGGGTAAATAATTTAGTGGAAGCTATAAACTTTTAAGGTAAGATGTGTAAAAACAACAACATTCTTTTTAACATAAATTTGAACATAATACGGAGAAAATAAATCAAACATTACCATATAGATATGCACATGGATATTCTACTAGTGTAATAATCACATGTATTAATTAATTTCATAATGAGGGAATGCTTAATGCCAGACATCATTACCACATAGTCAAGGCCTCATGCCAAGACTACAAATAATTTTTTTTTCAAGGCCTTATTCCAAGATAGTAGTTTGTTTCATGAGACCTACCAATGCATCGAGGGTCAATAGGGGGTTCCTCCGGTCACATACTAATTCCACTGCATTTCACGTTTGAAAATGTTGAAACATAACATAAACATTCATATTAAAACTAACGTACGAAATATCAATACATTAACTATAAAACATGAATGGTATAAAAATAACACATCCATAGTAAAAAATATCATAACTCATTCAATACAATACTAAATATTTTATTATAATAAATCAACCTCAATCAAGAATAATCCAGTAAAGGATGTTGACATAGTTGAAAATGATCAGTAAAATGATTTGAGAGAAATACCCCTATTTCATGAAATCATTTAAATGTATCAGAATTTATAGAGGAAGTCATTTAGAATATATTTTTGAATCAAAGTGTACCATACTACTTTGAAAGATTGGAAATTAATTGATATTTTAAATCAATCATGTCTCTATAAATAAATCCTTAAAACCATTATGAAAACATGGACATTAATGAGAAAGATTTAGAAGAATAAATATTTAAAACAATTAAAATGATGTTTTAGTTAAATAGTTACTTAAAAGAATCATTTTGAAATGTATTTTATGAAACATGGGCATGGATAATAAATATGTCCCAGAAAATACTTACACATAAACAATCTCAGATAATATTGATATTGAGGAATTAACCCCTACCTTGCACTTTCCTTTGGTCGAGGGTACGTTTAACCACCTGTATAATGACCATAGTATGTTATTAAATTATAATGAAATGATATTCAAATATATTATATCATACATGATCCATGTATGAATTTATACTACCCATTTAATAATCATTTCCTTGTTAAATTAACATATCAGGTAATAATCACTTTCTCTATCATTCGTTTTTTAACTTGTTATTCTTGATCGTATCACTTAGATCATGATTTAAATTATTACAGAATATGAAAAATAATTTATATATCATATATATTTAGAATATAAATATATATAATAGATAGATATATTAAATTGAAATCACCTTTTATGAAGATGGTTGGTCGTATGTACGCATAATCACTTTTTCCATTTTCATATCGTATTGAATAGAACTAAGTGAATAAGATTTATGTAAATACACAAACACACACACACACACATATATATTAATATATATTTATAGTATCATTATTATTTAATATATTACACACTTATTAATAATATATAATTTTATAATTATCGTTAAATGGTGAGCATGGAAATGAAACACATCGCGTCGTAGAGATGGAAAGACATACATACACACGAGTGACGATATCATTTTTTAATGACTAAAAGGTGTGGAATTGGATGGTATATTAATTGTACAGAAACATTATAATGTAATTTTCATTATTAATATACATATTACTCATCATTATATCCATTCAAATAACTTAATGTTGAATAACAAATTACACCATGACGTGGAGACGGTAAGCCGTACGTACACACACATGAGGACATTATAATTCATAGGATGGATAGAATAATGAATATGGTTGTACCATATTTTTGATAAAATCATAGTATTTATAATTTACTGGAGTTATTACATTGGTATAGAAATAAAAAATAAAGAGGAAGTGGAAGAAGAATATAACTTTGAAAAAGGTGATAAAATAATTACCTCTTCTTCAGAAGTTTACTTTTAATTTGAAGAAAAGGGATCCATAGCTTGGTTTTTTGATCAAGGGAAGGCCTCTAGGATGAATTAAGGGAAATTGGGAGTATATTTGGGTAGGTTTTGGCCCATCCAAATGGATTTGGAGGTTTGATTTTGAATGAAGGATAAGTACCCTTTTATAAGAGTGGTGAGGGTCACTTTAGGAAAAGCTTAAAATATTATTTTATTATAAAATAATTTTTTGTTTATAATGGCGCTAAATGAATTTATTTAGATACTTAGGTGGTTATGTGTCGAAATAATTTCAACCAATAGGTTTTAGACAGGGTTATGTTACCAATTTAACTATATATTTTTGATTTAACTCTTAGTTAAATAGTTTAACTTTTACAATGTCTTCTTGTATTTTTATATTTGATGGTTAATAAACATACAATAAAATGCCAAGAGAGCCCCTAGAAGTTCATTAAAGTCATATATATCATTATAGGAGTCCTTTTTAAAAACCTTATATTTTTAGGACTATTATATAAATTAATAATATAGTATTTTTCTTAAAAACTCATTTATGTCAATTTTAACACTATTTGGTATTTTATTTTTTCTGAAAGTCAAAACAGCATGATTACTTCAAAAACAAATTATTTAATCAACACTAACATGTCATATTAATCCATAAAATTAGTTTAAGGCTTAAAAATTCTCAATTTACATTTATTTGGATATTTATAATATCAGTTATTTTAATCCTTCATAAATAAGTTAATTACTGCATCATCATTATGTCATAAATAAATTTTATTATTTAATTTACAAAAAATATAAATAAAATAAAATTATGTAGGAAATCATTTTATCTTTCTAACTAATATTTATAGTCGAATTTATATTATGTATAACCTAATATTAATTTTTTTTATTTATGAACATTTAAATTTAACACTTTGAACTATTATTTAAATAAAATAATAATAAATGTCCTAATATAATTCAAGTGGGTCAAATAAGATCACATTTTATTCCAAAGGTTTATTTTGGTCGAAATAAACTTACCCAATAGAATTAGGATATGTGTTAGGGTAATTATAATATAATTTGTAACTTTAATTATCCTATTTACTTTTAACCATGGTTAATAAAATTCAAAATTTCATATTCAACAAAATTTATTTTCATCCCATTGAACCACATTTTACTTAATGATGTCAACTGTGTCTCTTGGATTTTTGAAATTCAATTCATAGAAGTGGTAAAATTATGTTTTATGAAAATTTGTAAATGTTCCTTGAAAGTGGGTAAAATAAGTTAAAAAGTTCAATAAAATTTTTTACATGTAATATTATTATAAAATGACTCCAATTAATTAAATTGAATATATATATATATGTATTATATATATATTTTTACTTAAAATAAATTTAAATAAAATAAATAATTATATAAATAAAAAGTTAGTTTTAAACAATAACACATTGTTTTTCACTATTCAACAAAAATTAAAAGTTATCATAAAAACACAAAAAATTTATCAAAACTAAGTTTTTATGTCCCGATTCTAGAGAAGAATTTTATTTTTTTCAAATTGAATATATAAAAGTGTCAAATATTGTATTTAAAAAAGGGTCACCATTAAAAGGCAGTAAAATTTCATTTTAAAAAAAATACTTCCTTTATCTCAAAAAATGATTTTTTCTTATATAATGTCTAAAAAACACATAATTTATTTATGGACTAATACAAATAATATAAGTTAATATTTCAGAACTTTAATATAGACATCATATAAGGTAATATTGCAGCCCTTTAATATAGAAATTTTTGTTACCCTAGTTAAAAATTAAAAAGAATAACTAAGTGTTAATTAAAATGATAAATTTTAAATTGACATAAAAACATGTATAAAATTTATTGGTCAATGGAACTGACACCCTACTTCATCTAATATTACAAATTTAGAAATTTTGGATTTTTTCGGATGGGGATATTTTTTATAAATTAATATTTTTGGAGATCCCAAAAGTGCCCCTCACCTCAATTATAAAAGGACACAACCTCCCTCAACTCTTTAGCTCACATTGAGCCTTCAAACACGTCCATACTTAACTGTATCCCTTACTAACATTATTAGTTAAATTATAGAGGATTTGGTATTCTTTAATGAAAAACTATAGTGCTTTATGTGGATATTTAGAGGGAGCATGTCGAAGAAGAGGTAATCTCCTTAACCAATTATTTCAAACATTTTTCTTCTTCTACCTAATATTCATTAGTTTTTTTATTATAAAATAATAAATCCTGTATATATTATATACTGAGATGTTGTTATTAGATTATGAAACAACTATATTATATCTTATATTCATCATATGAAAAACAAAATCACCACACGTGCATTCATGCTGCTTACCGTCTCCACGTCGTGGTGTAATATGTTTTTTACCACCACCATAATTGGATGGGCATAATAATAGAAATATTAACGATATATTATTATTTTCACATGGTATTTATTATTAAATACTATAATCAATCTACTTCTATACCATTCAATAATTATGGGTTTGATATCATCGCTCATGCGTACATACGACCTACAGTCTCCTTGATGCGATGTGATTCATTCTACATGATAGTTATTAAATAATGGATATATAAATGAATTTAAATAATAAATATGATATATATTATAATTATATCATTCTGTAAATTATATAACTATAAAATAAGAAGATGAACAAGAACATATCTGACAAAACAGGTGTATGAAAATAAATAAGTTAATACCCAATGGACGAGTAATAATGTTACCAACAAACAAATGATAATTTTAGCATATATGATATCCTAAAAATGTCTATGATTCAGAATAAATTTAATTAAATTATTTAAATAATTATACATGAGGTTTGGATACATATAAAGTAAACTGGTCCTAAGGATATGGATAATTTTTCAATCTCATTATTATCCAATATTGTTTGTAGGTTTGTATTTACAGGGGTATATTTACCATCCATGTACAAGCCTCCTAATTTTGAATTCTAAAATATTATTTTTATTCTTATACAATTTTTTAGAATCAATTTTACCCTTTCTTGAATTTTTATTAAACAATATGAACAGATTCTTTTGTCATTTTCCATGCATGGTAATTTTTTAGTTTTCTGGAAAAAGTACGAGGAAAATATTTTTTAACCTATTGGGAATGAATGTATTTTTATGTTTTCATAATGATTTATGTTCATGAATTTAACTTTACATGATTTCAAATAAAGTCTTTTCTTTTTAAATTTGGTGGAATTTTGATAAAGGAAAAATCTTTCGAAGAAGATAAGATATTTTTTTCAAGAATTAATTTCATGTGTTATATCAAAAACTGTTTCCATATAAGATGGAATTTTTTTAATAAGATTATGTATCAAGTATAATATAATTATCATTCTTGTGGTATTATTATGTTTATTATGGAATTATATTTATGAATTCCATTTGTTTTACATGGATTATTTTATGGTGGAATGAATTTTGAAGAAACCCATTTTATTTCATGGGTTATAATGAATGATTTTTGTTATTATGGTTCACATAATACTGATTTCATTATGAGAAGGGTGGTTATAATATCTCCATAAATTGAATTGGGTAATGAATTATATCTCACGATATTGACATGACTGGAATAAGAAATGATCTCATTTTAGTAGTATAGGGTAGGAACGAGGAGTGATCTCGGTTCAGTAATGGACGTTGCCCATTATGATGGTCTAGGAAAATATCCTTGACTAATATAGAATTATTTTTTATGATTATGTGTATGCCATAAAATTTCATGTCTTATGTTTTTAATTTTTGGATTAAGTTTCTTAATTCTTATAAACTTTTATGATTTATTCCATGGAATAATATCAAAATCTTTCATATGGAGGATACGATTTTCAAATTTTATATTATATGGTCTTATGATTATGGAATTATTGATATCTCACTTTTGTTTTCTCACTGAAAATATGAGATCACCCACTCATATGTTTGTTTTCTCTAGGTCATGAAGAAGTGTATTAAGTAAAATATGTCAAAAAGGGATCTAGTTATGATGAAATAAGTGGGAGATAATGAATATTTCTTATGCACCTTTTGTTTATGATTCCCTGCATCTAATGACACAGTTACTATGTGGTCCTATAATGGATTTTTTTAGTTTGTAATGAATATTCTACAATTTTGATGTAATATCTATGTATGTATACTTTGTGTCATTATAGTTGGTATTAGAGGAAATGTATAGTTAAACCTTGGAAACTGGAATGAGAAAACCATAGTGATAACCATAATGATATTTCAATGTATAGGTTTTAATCCTAGTGTTTTATAATTTATCATGATTAACCTAGGATAAAACCTAATTTTTCTTAAATTGAAATTTTAGTCTTGATTATATGATTTTCTCATTATTATAGTGTCTCTCATACTATGTTTCTTGGTTTTAGTCAATGGATGGAACCTAAAGGAACCACATTAATTCATAATGTGGGGTAATGGGATTCCCACCATTGGTCACTCTTCACTCATCCTCAGAACACTGTTAACAATCCCCAGTCTCCTCATGAGTTTCTATCTGCATGGCTCACAGGAACCTATAATTGATCTATGGAACCCACCGTTAGGATGGTCATTCTGATCCCCATTTATTGGATCATATGGGAGGCACGTAATCAAGTTTTTCTGGGGTCCCAATGCTCTCCGTGGCCCCTTACGATTCAGATTTGTTCCCTTATCATGGATATTTCCTTGCTCATCAAAGGTGGGCTGGCGTCAGCTATGGTTTGCAACCTTATCAATCACCCATGCATGCAGAGCAGGGGAAGTGGTTCCTGGGTAAAGTGGAAACTGCTGAGACATGGATTGAAACTCAATATTTATGGCTCCATTATGGAAGGGGACATGAGGGGTGGCAGACTGCTTAGGGACATTTGGGGCAAGGTTTTTGTTGCATTTAGTGCTTTCTACGGCCCATGTATCTCTTTGGGTGCTGAGGTTCGTGCCCTTCATTCTGGGCTTATGGTTTGCAGAAGGAGAGGGTTGAAGATCACTGAGGTTGAGTCTGATTCTGAGGTACTTGTTAAGGCGCCTCAAGGCAGTCGTGAGATCCCATGGGTACAGGTCTACCTCATCCAGAGATGCAAGGAAGAGACTGATCAAGGGGGGATTATTCACCATAGTTAGAGGGAGTCGAACTTTGTGGCCGACAGACTTTCCCTTTTAGGTCGGCGGGAGGAGAAGCTTATGATTTATGACAGCCTACATTCTTCTGCCCCTTGAGTTCATTAGTGTGGTGCAAGGGGATTCCCTTGGCCTCCATTTCTTTCATCCTCCTCGAGGACTTGCTTTTTTTGTTATCTTTTCATGAAAATTAATAAAAAATAATTTTCTGGAAGGCATAATGTTATGGGAAATGAAATTATTTTCATCCAAATAAATAAAATGTTATGGGAGTTTGAATAAAAAATCATATAGAAATTCCCAAACAACTTCACCATGCTATGAATCATGTAAGATTTCCTAACAAGAAAAGTTGGGAACAAAATTCTATTGTTCCCTTCATGAGGTAGTGTCCACCTTCCTTCAGTAGGTCTTTTGATCCATTAGTGGATGAAAAATGGATCAGTACCACTAAGAAGATATTTTCAGTTCCATAATGTTCAAAACATTATAATGTCATCCTAGTAGTCTATCATTTGAAAGTGAAGTTGATCAATGGTGGAATATTATCAGGAATAAGATTACAGGGGAAGAAATCAACTATGTAGAATTGGATGAGTTAAATAACTTATTTTTCGATAAGCACATTCCATATATTCTTTGTAAAAAGATGATGACACTCTTCCATGAGATTAATCAAAACGCTGATGAATCCTTTGGTACCTACGAAGAAAATTTTACAAGACATGTATGGTATACTTTTGGAATTACTATCTAACCTGAGAGTAAAATTGATAAATTCTTTAGTCTCTCCAAACCACGTTTCCAAAGGAAATTAGGCACAAGGAACTTCAATAGCTTTGAGGAAATCATTCGATGTGATCTCAAGGTTGAGATGTAGATTAGAGTAACCCCTAAGACCTATGGGTTTGATAAGAAGTGAAAAATAGAATTCAAGGGAAAATATAAATACTAAACTGAAATGAAGATGGATTTTCCCTTATTCTAAAAGTGTGGAAATAGAAATAGTTGAAATTTTCTAAAGATGACTAGGAAATGTTTTAAGTGTGGAAAAGAAATTCATCCGGATGATGAATACCAAAGTGAAGAGAAAACGATGTCTAACGATCTGAATAAAGATAAGTCTATGAAAAATAAAAATCATACACTTCAATGTTACAAGTACAAGTAAATGGTGAATTATACAAATAAATTCCCTAATACAAGGGTTATTAATGATGATCAATGTCTAAAATATCTTATATAAAAAAAGGGAAGGACAAATTTGTTCACTATTGGTGCTGTGGAGTATGATAATAAAGGAGTGAAATATACACTTACCATGCACTCAAAGGTAGAAAATGTTTTATTTGATTTTGGATCCGCCAACTCATTTATTTATGAATAAATTTATAAGGGTATCTCCATATTACCTCAAAAATTATATGTTAAGTTTGCTGTGACAACTCCTAATGGAACAATAGATGCATCAAATGTTTATAATTCTTCTCCGGTTGATGTTTTTTGGAAAGTAATTTATAAAAATATAGTGATCCTTCAATTAGTGGAATTTGATGTGATTATTAGCATGTATTTACTTTCTCTATATAGAACACCAATCAGTTTACAAGAAAGGGAAGTCACATTTTTTTCTGAATTAATCGGTGATCAACTATTGATGTAAGGATGAATATGACCTTCCAGTGGAATTTTATTCCATTTTATGGGTCTTGATTCCTATAAATGAAGGTTATCTATATGGAATACATGGGGAGAAACTCACCACTAATAATACACCATTTTTATTTGAGTTTTATGATGACATTTCAGAAGAATTGTTAGGCCTTCCACCAAATTGTGAGGTTGATTTTACAATAGAACTCTTACCAGGTGCTACGCCTATTTCAAATAATCCTTATAGAATTGACCAAATTGAGTTGCTATAATTGATGAAGTACCTCCAAGTGAATCTTGAAAAATGATTCATATGACCTACAACAGCACCATGTGGAGAACCTGTTCTATTTTTTAAGATGAAATATGGATCAAGGAGACTCTGCATTGATTATTAAGAACATAACAAGAACACTATCAGGAAAATATCAATTTACTTGTATTGATGACTTATCCAACCAACTACGCAAAGATAAATACTTTTACATTATTGATGTTCATCCATGATATCATCAATTAAGTGTCAATAAGGAGGATATAATAAAGATGACATTCCGTACAATGTAAAGACATTATGAAATTATATTGATGACTTTGGGTCTTAAAAATGCCTCTCATATCATCATGGATCTAATAAATAGAGTCTTTAGAGACTATCTTTATCAGTGTGTGGTAGTTGTTACAGATTATATTCTTGTCTATTCTACGATAAAGGATGAACATGAAGATTACATGAGAGTAGTACTAAAGACCCTGAGAAAGGAGAATCTTTATAAAAAAATTTTGAAATGTGATTTTTGGCATCAGAAAGTTTAATTTTTAGGTCACATAATCTCAAGATAGGGGATATCTATAGATCTAGAAGAAATAGATGTTATTGAAAGATGGTCGATACCAACGGTGGAAACTATTATATAAAGACTTCTTGGATTGGCTGTATTTTATCATATTATTTCTAAAATATTTTTCAGGATTATCTAATCCTATCACCATTTTTACATGGAAAGGTCTTATGTTCATGTGGATAGTGGAATGTGAAGAGAATTGCATAGAGAAAAAAATAAGGTTAGCTAGTGCACCTGGGATCACACTACCATACATTAGAGAAAGGTTTATAGTCTATAGTGATGAATCCAAAAAGGTGATGGGTTTTGTTCTCATAAAAAATGATATGGTGATTTCTTATGCATCACGACAATTGAAAACCCATTAGAAAAATTAACCAACTCATGATATGGTTTTTACTATGGCAATATTTTCATTAATGATATGAAAGAAATATCTTTATTGTGAATGGTGTGATATTTATACTGATCATAAAATATTAAAGAAAAGTTTCCCTAAAAAGGAGATGAATATGCATTATAGGAGATAGTTGAAGTAGATTAACATTTACAACTGCTCAACACATTACGACCCTGAGAAATAGAACAATGTGACAGATTCATTGATTCGAAAGGACCACACTATCCTATCCATGATGAGGATAACAAATGATCCAATATTTATCGATTTTCTAAGGACGAATCTTGAAATTTTAATGGAAGGAGATAAATATTATCTTTATAAAATGAATCAGAACCATCTATACAAGTCAAGATTAGGGAGGCGTATAAGGAAGATGTATATCTACAAAATAAAGTGAGAAATTTTCATGAATTATACCTTGATTGTGATGAAATACTAATGTCTAGGAACCAGGTTTGTATTCCTCCCATACCAGAATTAATAAATGAGATATTGGAAGAGGCTCATAGTTAATAATTATCTATTTCTATTGGAAGCACAAAGATGTTCATGGACATAAAAGAGTATTTATAGTGGGATGAAATGAAAAGTGATGTTAATAAATACATCTCTTAGTTCTTGGTTTGTTATCAAGTTATGGATGAGAGACATAAGTATAAGGGATGTTACAACCATTACCCATACCAGAATTTAAATGATAATACATTACTATGGACTTTGTCATCAGAATTCTGAAAAAAACTAAATGTCATAATTCTATATGGGTTATAGTTGATTTCTATACCATTTTGGCACACTTCATTGATATTAGATATGATTTCTCTCTTGATCATCTTACTAAGATATATGTAATGGAAGTGGTAATATTTCATAGAGCACCAATTTCTATTATATCTAATTGGGATCTATAGTTTACCTTGAACATGTCTTCACCATGATCTGGATACATTGTTAATTTTCACCATTTCTTATCATCCCCATACAGAAGGTCAGTCTGAGAGGAAATTTAAAACTAAATAAGACAATTTGAGAGATTGATCTATAGATTTCAAAGGTGGTTGGGATAAACACCATACTTTGGTTGATTTTTCTTATAAGAATAGCTTTCACTCCAGTATTCATATGTCTATTTATGAATCACTCTATATAAAATAAGTATATAACTACAAATTTCTAGGATGAATTTGAGGAAATAATGTTATTAGACATGATATTGTTGATGAAATGGCAGGAAATGTAATATCAATTAAAAAAAATATTATTCCAGAGTCGAAAAAAATTATGATTATAACCAATGAAAAGAATAAGAGTGTGAAGTGGGTGACAAGGTCTTTAAATTAATGTCTCCCTAGAATTAAGTAATGTGTTTTATAAATTAGGTCAAGATGAGCCTAATTATGTCGTTCCTTTTGATATTTTGGATTGTGGTTGGAATGTATCTTACTGATTGGCACTTCCACCAAATATCTATCAAGTTCATGAATTGTTCCATATATTTGTACTATGAAATTACATACCTAATCTTTCACATGTTCTATTCATATAAGTTTTACCTCTATAGAATGAATATTCATATGAAGAAAAACTGATATTGATTCAGGATCATAGAGAAAAAGATCTATGAAACAATACCACTCACTTGGTTAACGTTTTATGAATTAACAGCCAAATTGAAGAAATTATGTGGGAAAATGAGGATGTGATAAGGTAGAGGTATACTCGTCTTTTTTTATTCCAAATTTTAAACTTCATCGGTGAAATTTAGTTTAATGATGGTTGAATGTAACATCGATATGTTCTTATAAAATATTTTATTTAAATAATATCAATTCTTCAATAGCTTGAATTGTATGAAATCGTGATCTTATAAAAACCACAAGAAACCCTCTATATAAAATGACCATTTAAATAAACTATTAGGTCTGTAGGAATAAATATAACTAACTTATGAATATGTGTGGTGAATTCATTGGATACAAATTATTTATAAGAAATATTAATCAATTTTTTATTTTTTTATTAATATATTATGTGAATTACTATTTGTAAATGAAATTAATGAAATATTTATGTTGTATACATAATATAATATTTCATATATTCATCCAATAGATATTTTTGTCATAGGGTACGAATAAACTCTGTTTCAGGTAAAAAACCTATATTTTTCAAAAAGGTAATTTTACACCCTTTAATGGAGAACCCATTTTAAATTAATATTTTGATACATTAATAATTTTTATAGGACAACATAAAAATTTTATTTGGAAGAGGGATAAAAAAATTTACTTTTTTTAATACCTTTCTCATAACATTCAAGTTTTGATAAATAATAAAAATACATTAATTTTTATTTGAAAAAACCTTTTATCATAAAAATATTTTATAATGTAAAATTATGATATTTAATGGTTTTAAAGTATAAATGGAATATATTTTTACCATTCAATATAATGTATGCAATCTTCATTAATTTGGAAATTGAATTCATATGTAAAAACATTTCTATCTTTTGCAATGTTATATCTTTTAAAACATGTTCTCTCTTTTTGACAATGAGATTAATTTTAAAATAATTACTACAACTTTTCTTCTTCAAATTTTGAAAAGTGGATTGCATATTTTGGAAGAATTTGATCCGAATCATTTAAATAGTTTACTTTTATTTTTCGACATTATGAAAAGTAACTTCTGTAATTATTATTAATACAGTAAAAGGGTAAATCAGGTAATTGAGGGTAAAAATAATATTATGAAATTACCCAACCACGTTTTCTAATATAATTGGATGATTTTTTTGACCCAAGTCATAATTTAGTTGAAATGGTGTCCTTTGTTAGTCAATTAGATGAGATTAGGACATTTAATTTAGATTATTTAAGGACACCTTAAATATGTATCACTCAAATTTTAATAAATATATCATTTTTAATAAACTTTTATACAAAAGTAAAATTAGATTATAAATAATCATTTGAAATATAAAATGTTTATCTTTATCAATATAATTTATTTTTATTTTGTAGGAAAAGAATAATTACCTTAAAGAATACTACTTTAATTATGCGGAAATTATTTAATTGATGAGAAATAAATAAAATAATAATTATTAAAATTATAATAACCATTAAAAGACACAAAACAAGAAAAAATATTATTGGAAGATTATATATCGACAATAACCATCCAAGGGTCGAGTAGTTGACCATTTGTAGCCTTATAGATGTGTTTATGACATTTATATCATTTTATTTAAGGTGATGAAAAACTTGTCAGATTGATTCTTTAATAAGTACATCATTATTAATGATAGATTCTATAGAATATATATTCCATTTTATGTATTATTTAGAGATCTAGAGTATTTTTCTTTTCCATTTAATTTTATCTTCAATTTTTATTCAATAAATAACCTTATTAAATAATTACACAAAATTATTGGGGTAGTTATTTTTTAAAGGAAAAAAGGAAATAAATGTTATTAAAATATTAAAATAAATATATTTAAAGATAATAGATATGTCTAATGAATTTTCTAGATTACCTATGCCTCTTAGTAATATAATAAACTTGTTAGTTATAAGTTTACGTGTTATCGTAATTTTTTAAAAATTCAATTATCTGAATAGTGTCAATATTGAAACTATAGAATGATTATCAAAATAACGTTTTATTTAATTATTTAAATATCATAAAACATTATTAAAAAATTTATAATAATTATTTCTTGGTATAAAATGTACTAAGGTATTTATTTATTGTCTAATTGATGTCAAATAATTAAATATTTAACCTTTTTAATATGGAAATATTTGTTACCCGTGTTAAAAATTAAATAGAATAATTAAGTGTTAAATAAAATGATAAGGTTTAAATTGATAGAAAAACAATTCTAAAATTTAATGGCTGATGAGATTAATTCTTATGAACTTTTATGGTTTATACCAGGTCATCATATAGCGATCTTTCAAATAAAGGATATGCTTTTCAAATTCAATTTTATTATTTATTATGATTATGATATGATTGATATATCAATATTTTACCCATATTGAGAATATGAGCTCACCCATTCATATTCTTCTTTTCTCCAGGAAATGAAGAAGGATATTATGAAAAATATATCAAAAAGTGGTCTTGTTATGATGAGATAAGTAGGAGACAATAATGTCTTCTTAACCAGTTGTTTATGTTTCCCTATTTATATAGACACTATACCTATAAAGTACTATTTTATATTTGTTATTGTTTTTAATAATTATTCTTCAACTTTTATTTAATATCTATGTATGTATATTATGAGTCGTTATACCTATGTTCCCAGAATAAACTCAAAGCTATAAAATCTACAAACATTGGTCATAAGATGACCCCTCTAATATATAATATCATTACATGACAATCTAGTGCCTTCCTAGAAAGTGTTAAGAAAATTTTGAAACCCCAAAACCACATACAATAGGATAGGGGTAATCTACACAGGCCTAGTATCCATATCACACACATGGAAGTCCTTAGCCTAATTTACCAATAAACACACCAAAATGTACAACTACTAAT
The DNA here is from genome assembly GCA_963277665.1 of Viscum album. Lineage (NCBI taxonomy): Eukaryota > Viridiplantae > Streptophyta > Magnoliopsida > Santalales > Viscaceae > Viscum > Viscum album. The sequence goes on along the minus strand of OY728122.1, from coordinate 2,105,729,646 downwards.
AAAATGATGAATGGAAAAATATAAAAAATAAAAAATAAATTCCTACATCTATATACCACATCATTGTATGATAAATCCATGTAAAAGAATAAATGGATAAATAAAATCCCACAAAAATTGTAAAAGAGTCTAATCCGCAGACTTGTTGGGGACTACTAACAAATATAACTCCTGGAACAAACTGTGATTTGTTAAGTTCAACTATAGTCTACATACTCCTGGTCCACCATGGACGCCATCATATGACCATTATTATGTATATGAAACTATATGTTTGGGATTATTCCATACATGGGTGAGTATAACAATAACTAATGGGACACAATAAAATCAAGAAACATAAATCATTAATTGTGTGAAGACAACTCATCTTTATAAGGTAATATAAATAAGAACATGATATATAACAATATGAATAACAGAGATATAATCCATAAGGACACTAAGTCTCAATGTAAGGTCACAACTATACTTACAGCTGAGGATTCTATCCAAGGCTTCAAGGTAATGCTCATCTGGTAAAACTCACTCCATGAGACTTGATAAAACGGTTGATTCTCATAAAAAAAGTTATTCTCATCAGGCTCCGCCTGGAGGTAGTACATAGTGGACCTCTAAAGATACAGAAACATTGATAGGGGATCTCACCTAGGGCCTATGAGCGATTCCTGTAACTACCAACTGTAAACCATCTAATATGGGGATCATATGCCTTGATATTCGATTATGATATTCCTGACCCTACATTGATATGAAATGATAGAGGATCATATCTCAGGACACATGGAATGATTCTTTTCTCTATCCTGGACTAATCCCATATAAGTTATAATTAATATTATTCATAGTATGGGATGACTAATATAACATCATAGTAATGAATAATGGGAACACGCCCCATGTATACTCATATTGACTCAAGGAAATGGGTGGCCTCAAACTACCATTTAAAAATTACATAATGTGTATATTGTATAAATAGTGTGTATTTGCTACCCTTGGTCAAACCATGTGCTCTGAACTATACCCATGTAATTTGGGCTATACCTATGTATAATGGTTAGTCATGTGTACTATTTTCTTATCTGGGGATACAGGTTATGTCCGTGTACTAGGTCGTGCCTATGTACCTGACCATGTTTGATTATATAGACATGCTTGTGTAATTTTGATAGTTTCAATGTATCTAGCCAGGTCCATATCCATATACCCCAAGGGTATATTCCAATCACCATTCGTGGGTTATACGAAATATTGGAAAATGATAAGACATGTGATATTTAATTTCACATGAATCCATATCCATAGACTGAAGGGACCCCACATGTGTGGTCATTCAAACTATGCGCTCTGTATCTCAAGGTTTTCTAAAACAAATTGGTATCCATGTGGTTCCATTTATGACACCTATACCTTAGTTGTAATTTTAAATTTTACCCACGAGACATGAATATGAGTTGACATAACTTTGATTAACACCGGTTTCTATATTCATGCAACCAATCTACTCAGGAATATTCCCCAGAGTTAAGAATCATATGAATATTTGATCCATCAAAACTAGAACTCCTAATCAGATTCCAAATCCCTTTTCATCACCAAACACCACAATCACTCTATCTTTTTAGAACCCAAACCTATGTTAATGATTTTTTATGTCAATGAATAATTACACAATGATCATATACCAAGTGTTTTTCGAACTCCTAGCCGAAGGAAATACTGATGATGAATGTGCAGTGGAAAATGGGATAAATAAAAAAATAAATGAGGAATGATCCTAAAACTTTTTTCGGGTTTGATTAAATATATTTAAGGATAATAATTTAATTAAAGTAATAAAAAAATGAAATCAATTCCTAGTAATGAGAAGATAAAACAATAACCATAAATTAGTGATAGAGAAATTAATCAATCTATTAGAATGATTGATCTAAATTAAGCATGGGATAACCAAAAAGGGGTTAAAACAACATAAACAAACCTCTTACCTTGATTTTTTATCCATAGATGATGATGAAAAAATCAAATTCATTATATTTGATGATATAAACCAAAAATTATTGGTGAGGATAAACTCCTCGATATCAATTGACAATCCGTAATCGAGTCTTTTTTCTACCAAATCTCTCCTCCACAGTTTATAAAAATCCATAGGGTTATGATACTAACACTATGATTTTTGTATAACATGTTTTAAGGATAGTGGATCTATTTCATGGAAATTAAATAATGAATAAATTAATTAAATAGATTTTTTACCATCATTCAGTCCATAACTACTCTTAAACCAAACAAAAGACGTGTACAAAGGCCATAACATTCTTATGGTATAACCGACATTATAGATTTAGTAAAATCCCCAAAATATTCCACCCAAGAACCCGTTATGGATCTATTACTTTTTTTATTTAAAAAATATGAATTCAATATATAATAAATGTAATCTTTTTATATAAATACCGAGCCTCGCTGAGCCCTGTAATCCCTTACAGACTCAATGCCTTGTTTTTAAAATATTTATTAAATTATGCCGAAAATTTAACTTGATGAATTAGTGTTGTAACTCCCTGACCCCAGAAGCTAGAATCTGATGCATTGTTTTAATACATTGGTATTTTTACAAGGAATCAAGTCCCGAAGGACCGATCAGTTTAGTAGTATTCGAAAATAGATTACACACATGAACCGTACATTACACATTCACACATAAAACACAACATAAATAATCCTTGGATAAAGTCATTATTCCCCTAGATTAACCCGAAATATCAAACATAATATAGTTCTGGGAATCCTAGGAAAACAAAACATAAGAAAGGGGTGAGCTCAGATGCTTAGTAAGGGTAAACAATTTAGCGGAAGCTATAAACTTTAAAGGTAATATGTGTAAAACAACAACAGTCATTTAAACATAAATTTGAACATAATACAGAGAAAATAAATCAAAAATTACCATATAGACATGCACATGGATATTATACATGTGCAATAATCACATGTATTAATTAATTTCGTAATGAGTGAATGCCTAATGCTGGACATCATTACCACATAGTCAAGGCCTCATGCCAAGAGTACAATTAAATTTTTTGTCAAAGAATTATGCCAAGATAGTAGTTTGTTTCAAGAGACCTACAAATTCATCGAGGGGAAATAGAGGGTTCCTCCCATCACTTACTAATTCTACTACCTTTCACGTATGAAAATTTTCAAACAAAACATAAACATTTGTATTAAAACTAACGTTTGAAATGTCAATACATTAACCATAAACCATGAATGGTATAAAAATAGCACATCCACAGGAAAACATATCATAACTCATTCAATACAATACAAAATATTGTATTGTAATAAATCAACCTCAATCAAGAATAATCTAGTAAAGGATGTTTACATAGTTGAAAATGATCAGTAAAATTCTTTGAGAGAAATACCCTTTTTTCATGAAATCATTTAAACGTATCACAATTTATAGAGGAAGTCATTTAGAATATATTTTTGAATCAAAGTGTACCATACCACTTTGAAACTTTGGAAAGGAATTAAAATTTTAAAGCAATCATGTCCCTATAAATAAATCCTTAAAACCATTATGAAAACATGGACATTAATGAGAAAGATTTAGAAGAATAAATATTTTATATATTTAAAACGATGTTTTAGTTAAATAGTTCCTTAAAAGAATAATTTTGAAATTTATTTTATGAAACATGGACATGGATAATAAATATGCCCCATAAAATACTTACACATAAACAATCTCGAATAATATTGAGATTGAGGAATTAACCCTTACCTTGCACTTTCCTTTGGTCGAGGGTACATTTAACCACCTGTATAATGAGAATAGTATGTTATTAAATTATACCTAAATGATATTCATATTTATTATATCATACATTTTTCATTTATGACTTTATAATACCCATTTAATAATGATTTCCTTATTAAATTAACATTTAGGGTAACAATCTCCTTCTTTATCATTCGTGTTTTAACTTGTTATTTTTGATCGTATCACTTAAATCATGATTTAAATTAATATAGAATATAAAAAACGATTTATATATCATATATATTTAGAATATAAATATATATAATAGATAGATATATTAAATGGAAATCACCTTTTATGGAGACGGTTGGCCGTACGTACACATAAACACTTTTTCCATTTTCATATCGTTTTGAATAGAACTAAGTGAATAATATATATGTAAATACACACACACACAAATATATGAATATATATTTATAGTAGAATTATTATTTCATATATTACACACAAATTAATAATATATATTTTTATAATTATCATTGAATGGTGAATATGGAAATGAACTCATCACGTCGTGGAGATGGAAAGCCGTACATACACAGGAGTGACAATATCATTTTTTAATGATTTAAAGGTGTGTAATTGGATGGTATATTAATTTTACAGAAACATCATAATATAAGTTTCATTATTAATATACATGTTACTCATCATTATATCTATCCAAATGACATTGTGTTGAATAACAAATTACACCATGATGTGGAGACGGTAAGTCGTACGTATGCACACATGGTGAAATTATCATTTATAGGGTGGAAAGAATAATGAATATGGTTTACCATTTTTATAATAACATCATAGTATTTATAATCTACTGGAGTTATTACATTCTTATGGAAATAACAAATAAAGAAAAAGTGGAAGAAGAATATAACTTTGAAAGAAGTGATAAAATAATTACCTCTTCTTCAGGTGCTTCCTTTAGATTTGAAGAAAAGGGCTCCATAGGTTGTATTTTTTATCAAGTAAAGACCTCTAGGATGAATTGAGGGAATTGGGAGTATATTTGGGTAGGTTTTGGCCAATCCAAATGGCTTTAGAGGTGTGATTTTGAAAGAAGGAGAGGTACCCTTTTATAAGAGCGGTGAGGGTCACTTTAGGAAAAGCTTGAAATATTATTTTATTATAAAATAATTTTTGTTTTATAATGGTGCTAAATGAATTTATTTAGAGACTTAGGTGGTTATGTGTCGAAATATTTTCAACCAATAGGTTTTAGATAAGTTTATGATACAATTTTAACCACATATTTTAGATTTAACTCTTAGTTAAATAGTTTAACTTTTACAATGTCTTCTTGTATTTTTATATTACATGGTTAATAAACATCCAATAAAATTCCAAGAGAACCCCTATAAGCTAATTAAATCCATATATATCATTATAAGAGTCCTTTTTCCGAGACTTATATTTTTAGGACTATTATATAATTTAATAATATAGTATTTGTTTTAAAAACTCATTTATGTCAATTTTTACACTATTTGGTATTTTATTTTTCTAAAAGTCATAACAGCATGATTACTTCAAAAAAAATTATTTAATCAACACTAACATGTCATATTAATCCATAAAATTAGTTTAAGGCATAAAAATTCTCAATTTACATTTATTTGGATATTTATAATATCAATTATTTTAATCCTTCATAAATAAGGTAATTACTGCATCATCATTTTATCATAAATAAATTTTATTATTTAATGTACAAAAAATATAAATAAAATACAATTATTTAGGAAATCATTTTATCTTTCTAACTAATATTTATAGTCGAATTTATCTTATGTATAACCTAATATTAAATTTTTTTATTTATGAAGATTTGAATTTAACACTTTTAACTCTTCCTTAAATAAAATAATAATAAATGTCCTAATCTAATTCAAGTGGGTCAAAGAAGATCATATTTTATTCCAAAGGTTGATTTTGGTCTAAATAAACTTATCAAATAGAATTACGATATATTTTAGGGTAATTATAATATCATTTGTACCTTTAATTATCCTATTTACTTTTTACTATGGTAAATAAAATTCAAAATTTCCTATTCACAAAAATTTATTTTCATCCCACTGAAACACATTTTACTTAATGATGTCAACTGTGTCACTTGGATTTTTGAAATTCCCTTCACAAAAGTAGTAAAATTATGTTTTATGAAAATTTGCAACTGTTCCTTGAAAGTGGGTAAAAGATGTTAAAAAGTTCAATAAAATTTTATACATGTAATATTATTATAAAATGACTCCAATGAATTACATTGAATATATATAGGTATTATATATATATATATATTTTGACATAAAATAAATTTAAATAAAATAAATAATTATATAAATAAAAAGTCTGTTTTAAACAATAACACATTGTTTTTCACTATTCATCAAAAATTGAAAGTTATCAGAAAAACACAAAAAATTTATCAAAAATAAATTCATATGTACCGATTCTATAGAAGAATTTTATTTTGTAAAATTGAATATATAAAAGTGTAAAATATTTTATTTAAAAAAGGTTCACCATTAAATGGTTGTAAAATTGCATTTTCTGAAAAAATACATCATTTTTCTCAAAAAATGAATTTTTTCTTATATTATGTCTAAAAAACACATAATTTGGATGTCAAAATTATATGGAGTATATGAAATTCAAAATTATGTTTATACTATTCATAATCACTCTTTGAATGTGTAGTTTTTTAAGTCATGGTTCACTCGAAATTGATGTTGCGTGTAGCGCAAGTTATTGAATTACTTTGAACAGATAACGGACTAAGAAATATTTGGGTGTCACATTCTACCCTCAATCAATAAATTGCGTCCTCACAATTTTAAATTTTTCTTTGAGAATAAAAGGTTAATAATAGAAAATAACTTTGTGGAAAAACCACATCAAAAATAGGGTTAATGAAATTTAGTCTTAATAAGAGGGAAATGGAAATGAAAAATTCATCAAGAAATTAGGGGTTAGAATAGGTGAACATTGGTGGAAATTATATACACATAATTGAAGGAAAAATGAAAATATTTTTAGGGAGTGATTAAGGTCATCAATCAAAAACAAGGGAATAATAAATGGAATATTGAGGGCCTCAAAGCCGAAAATCTATGATGATTGAAAATATCACCGGTTCAACAAAACATAAAGTATTAGGATAAAAAATTTTAGGTTTTAAGATCCCTTCCCTAAAATTCAAGAATTAATTTATTCATAGAACAGGTGGAAAAAAATACATGACAAGTAGAGTTTCATCCTTTAACTAATTCCTACCTCAAACTCATCTTTCACTCCAAAAGGTAATATATTTAAAAAATACATTATTTTTCCTAATCGTATTATGTTCCAAAAATAATGAATTTATAAATCATTTGTTAGACTATTTAATAAAACTACATTATACAAACCAGTACATCACATAGGCCAGTGGTAGGTGATGCACCCTTGTCACCCTTCGGTTGCACGTTCAAGTCTTCCACCCTTTCTGGAAATAACGGGTTGTCACCCGGCCTTCAGGTTATCCTTTTTATAAAAAATATAAAAAGAACATTAAGAAATGTTTTAACCTTACACCATAGTATCTAAATGTACAATATAATCTATTCTAACCATTATAATTATCCAAAATACTTGTGTCCAAACTCATAATCCAAAAAATTATAAGGAAGGTCCACAAAACAGAATGAAGATAACTTTTTCCACATAATAACATGTCAGTACCTTCATCATGTATTCTATTAAAACATTATAACACCCTGATTTACCATAAAACCATATTGATTATATTCATCCTCCCTTATTCCTTACATAATTCTAGATATATTCTTTATATCCAAAAATTTTGAATACTCCAACAATGATGAAATAAGAAAACAATTAATTAGTTCTAAGGTAGTAAAGAATATCCAATATAATTTATCCAAATCAACCCTCTCTTATTCCAAAATCACTACCTCAGTATCAGGAATACTATGATTATTGGGACGTTGATTCACATAGTGTCCCCACTCCTTGCAGACAAAGCATTGTACAGTTGAAACCTTTTTCTTACCCTTGAAATCACATACATGTTATCCATTTTCTCCACACTTATAATAAACTCTCATTACATTAATGAATTTACCAAGGTGAGTCTTTCCAATGTTATCACATATGGGAAAATTTTTATTTCCCTTCTTCCCTTTATCCATCTTTCTCTCTACCAACCTTTTCTTCTATGGCTTCCATTCAATGCCATAGGACTCAGAGTTTTCTTTACTTATCTTATTAACACATGATACTATTTATTCATATTATTATAATACATGGGAGACTATTTCCCTTCTAAAATATATCTTAATACCATGAAATATAGTATCCTCATTACTCTTTGGATCATTCATATTTCCAGAGTTATCATTCCTTCTATTGGGTGCTATTTATAAATGACGACATACACTAGGTTAGATCATATCATATTGTATAATACAAAAACTAGAAAAATTCTCAAAATCAATTGAATATTTTTACACATCTAGTCTCATAATCATAAAAATGGGTTCTCTGCCAACAAATTACTCATAAATCCTTCACAATGGATTTTAAAGAAAATGAGAATTATCCTAATCATATCCCCTGAGAGTGTTGTATCCAAGAGTGAAACAAGGACCATTGTCATGTACCAGGATACCCCGGGTCAAGCCCCAAACTCCTTGTCAGAGTTTTCACTCCTATGTACTTTTGTATTAGAGTAGCCTCTACCTACTCGTATCCAGACAAGGATATATTGCTTGTACAACTCACCAAATCACAACATTACTAAAATTCTAGGATGTTCATGTATTCCAATCCTCAATGTTTATCTTAGGGTAATTTTCTCTAATTAGAGTTTATCTAAATCCAGTTTCCAAGGTTTGTAGTAAAATTTCTCTAATACCAACTATAACTCCCAGACCACAAAATCCCAGTGCCAGTGCATTATTTTAATAGATTTGAATTATTGCAAGGAATCAAGTCCTGAAGGACATATCCATTTAGTAGTATTGTAAAATATATTAAATTAATGAAAATTACATTACACATCCAAACATAAAACACAACATAAATACTCCATTTAGAACGCCATTATTCCCTTAGCATAACCTTGAATATCAAACATAATACACTTCTTGGAATCTTGGGAAAAATAAACATAAGAAAGGGGTGATATCATTTTCTCAGTATGGGGAAATAATTTAGTTGAAGCTATAAACATTTAAGGAAAGATGTGTAATAAATTTAACAACCTTTTAAACAAAAACATGAACATAATATGGAGAAAATAAATCAAAAATTACCATATAAACATGCACATGTATATTCTACTAGTGGAATAATAACATGTATAATTGATTTCATAATGAGGGAATTCCTAACGTCACACATCATTCCCACATAGTGAAGGCCTCATGCCAAGACTAAAAATAATTTTTTCGTCAAGGACTTGTGTGAAAACACTAGTTTGTCTCATGAGAACTATCGATGCATCGAGGATCTATAGCGAGCTCCACCCGTCACTAACTAAGTCTACTGCATTCCACATATGAAAATGTTGAAACATAACACAAACATTTATATTAAAACTAGCATACGAAATTCAAATAAAATAACCATAAACCATGGATGGAATAAATTAGCACATCTGCAGTAAAACATATACAAACTCATTTAATACAATATAAAAGATTTTATTACAATAAACCAACCTCAATAAAGAATAATCCAGTAAAGGATGTTGACATAGTTGAAAATGATCAGAAAAATTCTTTGATTGAAATTCCTCCTTTTCATGAAATCATTTAAAAGTCTCACAATTTATAGAGGAAGTCATTTAAAAGAGATTTTTGAATAAAATTTTTCCATACCACTTTGAAACATTTTAAATTAATTAAATTTTTAAAACAATCATGTCCATATAAATAAATCTTAAAACCCATTTGGAAAACATAGTCATTAATGAGATAGATTCAGAAGAAAAAATATTTAAAACATTTAAAATGATGTTGTTGTTAAATATTAGCTTAAAATAATCATTTTGAAATGTCTTTTATGAAGCATGGACATCTATAATAAATATTTCCCAAAAAATAATTACACATAAATAATCTCAGATAATAATGAGATTGAGGAATTAACCCTTACCTTGCACATTCATTTTCTCAAGGGTCTGTTTAACCTATTGTATAATTACCATTGTATGTTATTAAATTATAATAGAACCATATTAATATTTATTATATCATACAATATTCATTTATGACTTTATACTACCCATTTAGTAATTATTTCCATGTTAAATTAACATTTCAGTTAATAATCACTTTCTTTATCATACATGTTTTAACTTGTTATTCTTGATCATGTCACTTAGATCAAGATTTAAATAATTCTAGAATATAAAACATGATTTATATATCATATATATATATAGAATAAAAATATGTATAATAGATAGATATATGAAGTGGAAAACACTGTTTATGGTGACAGTATGCATATGTACGCATAAACGCTGTTTCCGTTTTCATGTAGTTTTGAACGGAATTAAGTGAATATGATATATTTAAATACACACACACTCACATATATATTTACAGTATAATTATTATTTAATATAATAAATACTTATTAATAATATATATTTTTATAATTATCATTGAATGGTGAACATGGAAATGAATCTCATCGCGTCGTGGAGACGGTAAGCCGTACGTACACATGAGTGATGATATAATTTGTTTAATGATTAAAAGGTGTTGAATTGGATGGCATATTAATTATACCAAAACATTAGAATGTTTTTTTTCATTATTTATATATATATTACTGATCATTATATCCATCCAAATAACATAGTGTTGAATAACAAATTACACCACGACGTGGAGACAGTATGTCGTACCACGCATGGTGAAATTATCATTCATAGGATGGATAGAATAATTAATATGGTTGTAAAATATTTATAATAACATCATAGTACATAGAAGGTGCTGGAGTTATTATATTGGTATGTAAATAACAAATAGAGATAAAGTGGAAGAAGAATAGAACTTTGAAAGAGGTGATAAAATAATTACCTCTTCTTCAGGTGTTTCCTTTTGATTTAAACAAAAGGGATCCTTAGGTTGGATTTACTCTGATTGGAAGGAAACTAGGTTAAATTGAGGGAAGATGGGAGGAGATTTGGGCAGGTTTTGGCCATGAAACATGTCTTTGTAGGTGTGATTATGGGAGAAGGTGAAGTACCCTTTAATAAGAGAGGTGATGGTCACTTTTGGAAACACTTGAAATATTATTTTATTATAAAATCATTTTCTATTTATAATGGCTCCAAATGAATTTATTTCATCCTTAGGTGGTAATGGGTCGAAATCGTCTCAACCAATATGTTTTATACAAGTTTAGGATACCATTTTAACCTTATATTTTATATTTAACGCTTAGTTAAATACTTTAACTTTTAAAATGTCTTCTTGTTTTTTATATTACATCGTTAATTAACATACTATAAAATGCAAAGAGAACCCCAAGGGGTTTTTTAATTACGTCTATATCATTATAAGAGTCCTTTGGCATAACAATAGTTTTTTAGGACTATAATATAATTTAATAATAGAGTATTTGATTTATTAACTCATTTATGTCAATTTTGACACTATTTGGTATTTTGATTTTGTGAAAGTCATTACAACATGATTAATTTGAAAAAATTAATTGAATAAACCCTAACTTGTCATATTAACTTAGAAAATTATTGGAATGCGTCAAAAGTCTAAATTTACATTTATTTGGATATTTATAATATCAATTATTTTAATCATTCATTAATAAGGTAATTAATGCATCATCATTGTGTCCTAAATAAATTTAATTATATATTTTCTAAAAATTATAAATAAAAAAAATTATGTGTGAAATATTTTTATCTTTCTAATGAATATTTATAGTCAAATTTATATTATGAATAACCCTATATTAAAAATGTTTTAGTTATGACAATTTGAATTTAACACTTTTATCCCTTCTTTAAATAAAATAATAATAATGTACCAATCTAATAAATGTTGGTCAAATAAGATCACATTTTATTTATAAGGTTGATTTTGGTCTAAATAAACTTATCCAATAGAATTAGGACACATGTTAGGTAATTATAATATCAGTTGTACCACTGATTACTCTATTTAGTTTTAACCGTGGTAAATAAAATTCAAAAGTTACTATTCATTGAAATTAATTTTCATCCCATTGAACAAAATTTTACATACGGATGTCAACCATGTCATTGGAATTTTTTAAATTCAATTGACATAATTAGTAAAATTATGTTTTATGCAAATTTCTAAATGTGCCTAGAAGGTGTGTAAAAGACGTTAAAAAGTTCAATAAAATTTTATACATATCATTTTATTATAAAATGACTCCAATGAATTACATTGAACTTATATAGATATAATATATCTATTTTGACTTAAACTAAATTTAAATTCAACAAATTATTATTTATATAAAAAGTCTATTTTAAACAATAACGTATTTTTTTCACTATTCACCATAAATTGAAAGTTATCATAAAACAACAAAAATTTATTGAAACAAAATTTTTATGTCTATGTTTTAAAGAAGAAGTTTTTTATTCATATTGAATATATAAAAGTGTCAAATATTGGATTTAAAAAATGTTCACCATTAAAAAGCGGTAAAATTTTATTTTTTGAAAAATACTTCCTTTATCTGAAAAATTGAATTTGTTCTTATATTATGTTTAAAAAACACATAATTTGGATGTTAAAATTATATGGAGTATATAAAATTCAAAATAAAGTCGATATTATTCATAACCACCTTTTGAGCAGCTTGTTTGGTGTGTCATGGTGTGCTCAAACTTGGTGTTGCGTGTAGCGTAAGTTATTGAATTATTTTGAAGAGATACCATACTATGAAATATTGTGGTGTTACAATTTTCATTAAGTAAATTTTTAGAAGAAATTATACATAGAGGGAATATATGAGAAAAATATAAAGATATGTTTAAACCCTCTTAAAAGTATTAAATGTTATGGTCCTTCTAACGAAGACACTTGTAATGATCTTAGTTGTCTAATAATCAATTCTATGCCGCAGCAAGGTCCCCATTGGTAAAAATGAGCAAGATAACATAAATATGTTCAACCCTAGAAATATTAGGTATATTTATATTGTTTTAGATTTTATTTTCACTCATATGGTAAACTATTACATTATAATACAATAGGAATAGATTAGGGGTAATTTATATAATTGAATAGGGAAATGATGTGTCTGTTCAATTATCCAGGTGTCATATTTTATATGATTAACATGATATTATACCTAAATAAATATGTGATTACTAAAATTCAAATGTGAAAAAAATAATATTTAAAAATAGAACATTTCTTATCAGTAGATTTTATTTAATCTAAAAATGGTTATCAGTTTAGTGGGAGAAAAGTTAATTAAAGTATTTAGTAATTTTAAAGTGTAACATAATACATATCTGATAATGGAACATATAATAGATAAATTGAATCATAATAATTAATAAATGAACTAGAAATAATGTCTTCAAAATTATATGGTTAATAATAGAAAATACTTATGATGTTAAAAGAATATGAGAATAGTTCTAAAGAAATAAGTAATATTTTAGGTGTCAAACAAATCCCTTATAAAATTCATTATTGGTGAAGTTTTTTAATATGAAGAGCCATATTAATTCAAGAATAACTATAGAGTCCCCAGATTGATGTACATGAAAATTATATTACTTTTTCAGAAAACATAATACATGACACAAACAGATGCCTAAAGACCATATTAGTTTATTGACATTGGAAACTCAAAACATAATCTACAAATCATGGTGAAAGATGTTCAACATCTCCCATAAATATCTTCCTCTTTGGGTTTTTCTACCTAAAACCTTCATTTATATCCTAGGGAAAAGAAAACATAAAAATAGTTATCTTACTTTCAAAATAAGGGTAAACATGGGGAACATAAAACAAACCATAAACATTTGAATGTAAAAACAAGAATATACTGTTTAAATATAATAATATTTAGTCATAAAACAAATCTTGGAAGTTCCTAAGTCATATATCATAAATAAATGTTAACCATGATAAAATATAATTGGCATAAAACAAAGAATTATGGAAAATAAATAAACACATAACATGATTTCCACAGTAGCCAAGGCATTGCTTTTGTGGCCATCATAGTGGACAAAGTCCATTACTGAACTGGGATTACTTGCCTTTCTATCCATGTATTACTGAACCAAATTTACATGTGGTTCCATCCCTATATTACAGAACTTGATTTAATTTCTATTCCCTTAATGTCTATCTCATGATATATAAATATTTACCCAATTCATCGGAGGGAGATATAGGTCCCACCCATCTCATAATGAAATAATTCTTAAATGTGCAACAAAACACAAATCATTCATTAAAGCATAACCCATGAAATAAAATGTGATTCTTAATAATCATTTAAGATAAATATACTTCATTAAAATTGTTCCATAATAATCACAATAAAATAAAATTAATTATAGGGATATAAACATAACCCTATTCGAATTGCGTCACCATATATGGGAAATAATTTTGAAAAAACACTTTAACTTAATTCTTGAGAAAAATATCATTTTTTCTTAAATTTTTTTTCTTTTCTCAAAATTCCGAAAAATTTTAAATGAAAAGAATTTAGTTAAAAAAAAATGAAGTATTGTAGAGGAATATTTAAGGAAATAAGGCATCATGAAACTGTAAAAATCCATTCATGTCGTATATGTTAATAAAAACATTTCCCTTTTACTTTTTTCGGAAAAGTAAAAAAGTACCTCGTATGGTAAATAAAGGAAAGATTCCTTACAAAACATATTGTAAAAGTAAAAAATGGGTAAAAATGAATTTAAATATACCTAGAATAGTATAAAACATGTAATGAAATAATTTTTAGAAAACATAGACAATGATGATAAATACATCCCTAATAAATACTTACGCATATAAAATCTCAGATAAAAATGAGATTGCAAAATTATCCATTACCTTTAACTTTTCAATAGTAATGGGTGTGTTCACCTACTGTATAATTGTTAATTAATGTTATTAAATTATATTAGGACTGTATCTATATTTATGATATCATATATGATCCTATTATATCATTTTGTTAATAGTATATCAACATTAACATTATTTCAGGTATTAACCACTTTATTTTCCCATTACTTGTTTTCCATTTATGTCATGTTTTTTATAGGATGTATTTTTTTCATTAAATTATGTTCATAATAATTATTTTCACTCATCATATAAATTATATAATCATTCTTGAATTGTTAACGTGGAGAACGAATGTCACTGCATTGTGGAGATGGTAGCCTGTACGTACTAATGAGCGACAATATCACTCTGTTTATATTTAAATAGTATGTAATTGGATGGTATATTAATTATAAATAATAATTATAATTTTATATTCATTATTTTAATCTACTATATTCATCATTATACCCATCATAATAATGTATTTTTGAATAAGAAATTACACCACAACGTAGAGATGGTAAGTCACACGTACACACACATGGTGGGGTTATTATTCATATGATGGATAAAAGGATTTATAAGGTTATTACATAATTATAATAAAATATTATCATGTAAAATATATGGGATTTACTAATTTAGTATGGAATCAACATAGAAAGAGGAAGTAGAAGAATAAAAGAAATTAAATTGAATTGGTAAAGCGATTACCACTTCTTCATTGGACTTCCTTTGGATCTCTTATTTGTGACATTAGGGATGGAATTTTTGGAAAACTATGACCTCAAGAAGTTAACTAATAATTTTTATAGGAGAATTGGGAAGTATTTTGTCGAGATGTAAGGCACAAGGTGGTGTACGGAAATGTGGGACAAGATTCATTTTTATAAGACAGGAGGAGGGGAACTTTAGAATGATATTGAAATATTATTTTATTATAAATTATATTCATTTTAAAAAGGTCCAAAACTCTATTAATTCAACAATAAGATGATTATTTTTTCGAAATACTTTCAAAAATTGATTTTAGATAAGGTTAGGTCACAAATTTAACATTATCCTTTAGCTTTAGCCCTTAGTTAACTAATTTAACTCTTACCATGTCTTCTTGTATATTCATACTATATGGTTAATATAGTTACTATAAAATTCAAATCAAAACTAAAGTTGTTAATAAATTATATTTCCAAAATTACCTGACTCATTTGGCCAAATATTAGATTTTTAGGACTATTATATCATTTAATAAAATAGTATTTTTATTAAAAACTCATCAATGTCATTTTTTATACTATTTATATCGTAACTTTTTAAAAATACCTAAAAACCTTATTAATTAGAAAAACATCATTAATTCAAAGATAAGAAGTCATAAAAAATCCATAAAATTCATGGATTACATAAAAATAGTTAAAATAAATTTATTTTAATATCTATAACCTCATTTATTTAAATCATTCATTAATAAGGTAATCACTACCTCATCATTGTGTCATAAATAAATTTATTTATTTGGTGTCTAAAAAATATAAATAAAATAACATGATATACAAAATGTGTTTATAATTATAATCACTATTTATAGTCAGATTTATCTTATGTATAACCCAATATTAAAATTGTTTTATTAAGAAGATACATGTTTATGTCATATTTCCCTTCACATTAAATTAATTCTTATAAAATGTCATTTTCAAATATATGTGGTTCCATAGGGTCCTAAAATAGATCCAAATATGCCCATGGTTGGAAATAACTCATCTAATAGGATTAAGAACTATTTTAGGTTAGGTTAATATTATTATAATATTACTTTTTACCCTAATTCACCAGATTTACCCTTTAACCATGATAATTAAAATAATTACTGAAGTTACTATTCATAATGTAAAAAAATAAATGGTACCTATTTACACAATATGAAACTTATAATTACAAGTATGGATCTGGTTTTTTAAATTCAAAACACAAAATTTGTAGTAATTAATTTAAAATTAATTACCATTGTCAGAACAAAAAAGTGGGTTTTTAAGAAGTGATAACTATCAAAATATTGATATGTGTTTATGTGCAGTTTAAATGTGAAATTACATACAATGAAAAAAATTGGATGAAATGATAAAAATATTATCCAATTACACTTTTAAACAATTTAACAATATAATTTAACTATATAAATAAATTTTATGAAAAAGGAATTACTGAATTAAATTGTAGTATTTTTTACTATTCAATTGAATTTTTATTTTATCAGAAAAAGACTAAAAATTAAACAAAAGTAATTTTTTATGTACATATTCCAAATAATTAGTTTGTTTTCTCAAATTTAACTTAAAAAGTGTCAAAAACTAGATTTTAAATAGGTGTTCCATCAAAAGGTGGTAAAACTGCATTCTTTTGAAAAATACTTCTTTTATTTGAAAAATAGATTTTATTCTCATACCATGTTCTAGAAAATTTGTAAGATGAATTATAATGTTATATAAAATTAAAAAAGTGGTTAACAATTTTCATAATGGCTAGTTTATATCCTATTAAATATTAATATTTTAATAATATATCATTGTTTAGTGAAACTCGCTATCTCTTACAATGCATGCTGCTGAGGAAGGTCCCTCTTACGTCTAACACAAGACAATTCAGTGTTTCATGCAGTGAAATAATACTTTCATATTCTGTATAAAATAATTCAAACTTAGTTCATTTATACATTTAACAAAATCTACACACAGTGTTGCATGAAATAAATTCTATCAAAAGAACTTGAAATTTTTTGCAACACAAACCAAGAATACTGTTGTGTATTCTACAACCAAATACAATGTTGTGTATTGCGAAAGATATTCTTGGTGTAACATAAAACACAAGACATCCATGAAATAAAAATAATCTATCTCATAAAATCTTTGGGTTTTACATTCTAGTCTCTTAAAATGATTTTTTCATCGAAATTATTCAGGGTTATAAATGGTTTTCTTCATGGAAACCCACATCATAAAAAGGGATACTAAAACATCAATTTTAAAAGTAAAGTTAGAAACAAAATGGTCACCAAAAGTAACTCATAACTGGTTTTGCACATAGGAGAATATATGTGGGATGTGAAAACATAGATATGAAAGAGAAATTTAACCATTACGTTAAGATGGATAGTTATAGAGAAGAAGGTTTAGAGAAATTTTACTACCAAAATGGCATAAATCTTTGAATATTTAGGGGACCATATGAATAATTGGATAATAATGTACCAGGATAATTTTTTTGGTTTTCATGATCCATTTCCTGTACCTGAAGAACATGAGAAGAAATACTTACTTGATTTCAGTACAATGTAGTCATTAGTCGTTCCATGAAAAATTTCCACCTCATATAATATTCAATGAAATGAAGTTGTATTTCTAATTCCAAGAGTGTTTGGAGATAATGAGATCCATAAATTGAATGATAGGTCATTTCATCTTTATTTATAACAAAAAAGTTCCCACAAGTTATCAAATATACATAAGTTTATATATGGTAAAATTAATCGTATATGGTTCCAAAAATGGACTTATACATCATCTACAATACATCATAAATAAAATAAAACTAATTTATAATAACCAGGGACTTCCTGTAGGCTAGTGGTAGGTGATAAAGGCTTGTCACACATTGGTTGTGGGTACTATTACTATAGCCATGTTCGATGCAATGGGTTTTTCACATCCTATAGGTTGTAATTTTTATAAAAATATAGTATTACAAAATTCCAAAAATAATATAAAAATATGTTTTAGAGTTAAACAATACTATATGATGTCCATCATTTTCCATTACAACCTTTACGCTTATCCAAAATACTTATGTCCAAACTCATAGTACAAAAAAACAATTATAGGAAATGTCATATAACAAGCATGTGAATACCATCATTTATCCCCCATATATCATAAGATATATCTTGTTGGTCACATTTCAAAAATTTTAATGTCTTCATCATGCATTCTCTTGAGTCATGGTAATAACCTAAATTACCATATATCCTTATTGAAAATATAAATGTTTATTTATTCCAAAACATATTGGATATATTCCTTAAGTCCCAAAATTTGTATACTTTAGCAATTATATCATAACCCTATTGTCAAAAACTCTACAATTAGTTCCCAAGAAACTAGCATAATACAAATTACTTTTCCAAATCCAACATATATTTATCCAAACATCATTATCTTAACATATGGAACATATTACTTATTTCCCTTAATCATGTGTTGTCCATGTAAATCACCTCACCCTTAAATAACTTTTTGGCTCTTTTGAACTATTCGACATATCCTTTACATTCCTTAATGAATAAAATATAATGAAAAAACTTATACATTTCATGATTTATATAAAATAATCATGGAATTATGAAACATATACTATCACGACCCGTCCTCAGGGCCCATGCCGTGACTACCCCAAGCACGCCTTCCATAGGCCAGGGGCTGGCGACTAGTACCAAAGGCGCAAATCCCAATAAAAAGGGAAGGAATTTCCTTTATATAAGTAAACATACACAATAGAGTACGCAAGTGAAGCAATCACTATGTAAAATTGAGTACAAAAGTAAGTGATGAAAAGTAAATGGTCCAGTATACAAACCCAACTGAAAGTACAGTACAACTGAGAAAGAAAGTACAACAACAGTAAAGTAAAGTGGAAACCACTGAGTCGTTTTCCGGATATCCCACCTGATTGGTGGGTATAGATGGTCTCCTCAGCTCCTTGGGTCTGGTTGTCTACTCCGTGTATGTCTCGTCTAGTGGTCCACCTCCGGGTACCGTCCAGTTCTACAAGCCTCCACCACGATCAGTGTTTTCCTTCGTCTGCATCCAACACAACATAGTGCGAGAATAGCCCGTGCAGGGGTGAGTATATGATACTCAGTAGGGACCCCAAGACCCCCGAAGGTCTCTCAGAATCCACGAAGGATAAACCAAAAAAGAAATATACAAACATGAAGTATCAACCAGCTCTACCTAGGTATATGCCCATACATATAACTAAGTCATCAATCTCAGTTTGGAACCAACGTCTGAGCCCAAGCACAATCCAGTCCACACAGGAAAGAAGTCAATCATACCCATGATAATGATTTAAAGACAAGACTCAGCTCACACAGGTATACTACTTTCGAAGAGGGCTGGAGATGAATAGATGTAGCCTCTGAATCATCTCGTCTACCGAACCCAGGTAGGTCCAAGTACAGAATTCGTCACTGCCGAACCCACGTTGGATCCAATTACAGTAGCCATCACTGTCAAACCCACGTAGGATCCATGTATAGTCGTCATCACTGCCGAACCCACAGAGGATCCAATTACAATCGTCCTCGCTGCTGAACCCACGTATGATCCAAGTACAGTGGTCATCGTCGTTGCAGTAGCACCCAGCTCTAGGGTTCCCACACATAGCGTACTCAATTCCCGGAGGGTCTGCTTCACGAGTAAATGGAGGTCGATACATCAACTATCACGAAGTCTAGAGTCGATGTATCCCAAAGTTCCGTCTCATCAAAAGGAACCCAACGCGACAGACGGTGCGTTAATCGGACACCCGGTCTGAGAGATATTGGCTTTTTCATTCCAGGGGCCAGGTTGGAAATAATACTCGTTCCAAACCTGGCCATTTTACAAAGATACCAAAAAATCACTTAGCGTATCAAAAAAGGACCGCCTCATAGATAGGATCCCGGTGCTGCGGACGGAGCGTCGATCAGACACGTGGTCTTTAAGTTATTCACATTTAAGTGAATAACGGTCCCGACCCGTTAAGCCCAGTGGGCTGGCGGGTTGGGTCACCCAGTTTGGAGGGTCCAACCCAGTAGGGGTTTCAGACCTGCCCAAGGGAAAACACAGCACAACACGAAGGATGTGGCCCAAACTGAAGCGGCGCGGCCCGGCCGACTCAGACGGCCGACCGAGCGGTCCTAGGCCCCGGCTGTCTGAACCGGCGGTACCAAGCAGCGCCGCCCTTCCCAAACTGGCCGGCCTTCTGGCGCAAGTGGTCCACATGGCCAGCCACAAAACTTCCACCATGAATCCCTCCTGGTGTCGCGGATCTGCTCCTCCCAGCCGGCCGACGGGCCGGCTGGTTTTCTAGTGCGGCGCCTTCCTGGCGCCGCGGTTCCGCTTTGCCTGGTCGGCCGACAGGACGACTGGTTCATCTATTGAGGAGGCCCACGAAGTGGGCCACAGTTTCTTCCACACATCCAGAATGACAACGCCGGCTTCCTCCTCCTCATTCCTGGCACGGCGCGACGGCGTCGTGCTTCCTCCAACTTCGGTTGCCGATTCCAAAAAATAATAAACAAGATTAAACGGAGGGTCTTCAGGCCGTGTTCATTCGTACCGTGCCCTCCACATCATGTGATAATAAGAAGTTTGACAGGAAAGACGATAAAAGACAAATGAGGCATAATTTTAATCCATTAAAATTGATCTTGATTCCCCTACCTCGATAATTGATGTCGTACGTCGGGCGTCGCGGAAGACGACATCGTGAGGTGAGGATTCGTAGACGTCGTCGGAGTGCGTCCGAGGAGGATGTGGCGTCTCCTCACTTGTAGAGGAGAAGAGAAAGGAAGGTGCATTGATGTTCTTCGTGGAACCATAATTCTTCGTCAAAGGAGACATCGTTCTTCATCGGAGGGCTGTTGTTCTTCAAAATGTCAAGAGCTCTCCCAATTATACTAAGCACAACGAAAGCCCTCCCAAAATAAAATAATAGGCTTCTCCTATTATTTTATTATCACATGAAACGTAAAATTAAAATTCAAACCACTTCATTAATTAATTGGTTTGGTTGAATTCCTTATATTAATGTATTGGAAATTATTAAAGAGATGGAGAGGACGAGGTGAGAGGTCTCATAAATATGGGAGAGTTGTCAACATTAAACAAGGGGGTTTAATGGGGGGGGGGGGTTTATGAGAGTTATGTGGAGTTTAAAAAGGGTAATGGGAGATGAAAGGATGGAGTTTTTGTGGGACCCACATCTCATATAACCACACATGGGATGTTGGGTGGTTGTGGGCCCCACCAACAACTTCCCATGAGAGGGTTTAACATCCATGGTTATTAAAATAAAATTGTTCAAAAATTTTATTTCTTTTAAACTAATTCCCCAAATAATAATTCTCAACCCCCTTAAAACGCAACTATGGTAAAGGTTCCCTTAAGCAATTACTGGTGCTGCGAGTTCATCGGTGCCCTTGGATTTCAATTCTGAGCACCAGTTCAAAAGATAGAAAAACCCGCTCGTTCGTTTACTGAACGTAACTGAGCTAAACTTCAGAAATTGATTCCGGGCACACCGGGCCTCAGAATCAAGTTCCGTCAGAAGCCACAGACTCATAAAATTCCAATGTATTTTTGAAAAAAATTTCCTTGATATTTCTAGGTCTTTAAATTACTCCCACCTCAGGGCTTTACATCCCCGTAAAGCTACATCATAATCTGGGGAAGAAAATGAGGGTAACGAGCACGCATCTGAGCCTCCCGCTCCTAAGTGATATCTTGGAGGTTACCATGCTGCCAATGAATGCGCAATAGAGTAATCGACCGTCCACATAGGACACGCTCCTGTCGATACTCGATCTCCACCGGGACCTCCGTGGTTGTAGCCCCGTCATCTATGTCCAGCTCCCCGTGATCAATGATGTGGGTCAGGTCGTGCACGTATCTCCTCAGCTGAGATACGTGGAAGACGTCATGCACCCAATGCAACTGAGGTGGAAGGTCCAGGCGGTAATCCACCTCGCCTACCCTAATGAGGACCTGGAATAGTCCGATGAAGTGTGGAGATAACATGCCACCCCGGACAAATATCCGTAATCCACGTCGAGGTGAGACCCATATGAAAACGTGGTCACCATCATCGAACTCCAGTGGTCTCCGTCTCCTATCAGCATAGAACTTCTGTCTGCGATGTGTAGTCCTCATCCGATCCTGGATGATCTGCACCATCTCCATCATAGCCTAAACCATCTCTAGTCATACGAGTGCTGACTCCCTAGGGTTAGTCTAGCACAGAGGTGATCTGCATGGTCGGCTGTACAGTGCCTCATATGGTGCCATCCTGATGGTGGAGTGGTAGCTGTTGTTGTACCCAAACTCCACCAAGGGTAGGTGATCCTCCCAGCTACGACCAAAGTCAAGGACACATGCACGGAGAATTTCTTCGAGTTTCTGAATGGTCCTCTCCGTCTGGCCATCCGTCTGGGGATGAAAGGCGGTGCTTAAGAGTAGCTGCGTACCAAATGCCTCCTACAACCCCATCCAAAGCCGGGACGTAAAGAAAACATCTCGATCAGAGACGATATATGATGGAACATCATGAATCCATACGATATCCTAAATATAGAGGCGTCCCAATCTCTCTACTTAGCCCTGCTCTCTGATCAGAAGGAAGTGGGCCGACATGGTGAGTCGGTCGATGATCACCCAGATGGATTCATGTCCTGTGGAAGTACATGGGAGCTCTGTCTCAAAATCCATGGATATCCCGTCCCACTTCCACTTCGGAACCTCTAAGGGCTGTACCAAGCCTGCTGGTACCTGGTGCTTCGCTTTCAGTTGCTGGCAAGTGAGGCATCGTGAAACGAACTTTGCTACATCCTTCTTCATACCCGGCCACCAGTGCTGTCATCTGAGGTCCTGGTACATCTCCTCCACTCCAGGATGTACCGCTAGAGGGGAAGTGTGAAACTCCATCAGCACTTCCTCCTTCAGTGCAACTGGTACAATGGTACGTCCCCTGAAGAGGATGATGTGATCTCCTCCTTCAGAAAAGCCATCAGGCGCCTGCCCTGTGGAAATCTGAGCATGTCACGTCTCATAGTCAACGTCCCCACGCTGTGCCTCTCTAACCCACTAAAGTTGTAACAGCCCGAGATTTTATGAAAAATATTCTTTTTTATTTCACTAATGTCTTGTGTTATACGCTACACCAAAAGGAGCTTGCACAACACGCATCCTTGACTTGCCTTGCATTACACGCAATCACAACCTTCCTCGATAGCGTGTGTGGTACGTAATCCTGAGTTTCACTAAACAATGATATGCTATAAAAATATTATTAAAACTAGCCGTTATGAATAGTAATAACCACTTTTTGAAATCCAGTAAATCTTATTTTTCAAAATGAACTTTATTTTTGGATTCGTAGTATCGAATTTAGCCTAAGGTGAAATTTTGGTACTTTTCGGATAACTTTCATATTCTGATGAATAGTGAAAATTACTAAATTATAATTAAAAACAACTTTTTTAATCGAAATAATTAATAGTGATAAATTATTAATTTGAGTGGTTTTAAAGTATATTTAGAATATATTTTTACAATTTAATACAATGTTGGTCATTTGATGTAATTTCACATTTAAACCAGACATAATCAAGTGTCAATCTTTTGATAGATATTGTTTCTTAAAAACACGCTATTTGTTTTAAAAGCGGGATTTAATTATAAAATTAATTAATGCAACTTTTATGTTATGAATTTGGTAAAATAGACTTCATTTTTGAATTCGGAATATGAAATATAGCTTGGGATGAAATTTTGGCATTGTTCTGAAAAACATCAATTTTTGATGAATAGTGAAACTACTAAGTGGTAGGTTAAAAACTGAATTTTGCATAAAACTTAATTTTACCGCTTCTGTGAATGGAATTTCAAAAATCCGAGAGACACGGTTAATATCAAGGACTAAAATGTGGTTCAATGAGATGAAAATAATTTTTTGGTGAATAGTAACTTTTTACTTTTTTTACCACGGTTAATAGTAAATAGGGTAACTAAGGGTAAATATGATATTAATATTACCCTAACTCATGTCCTAATTCTATTGGACAAATGTAATTCGACCAAAAACAAACTTAGGAATAAAATATGACCATTTAGGCCCACTTGGATTAGATTATGACATTTATTATTAATTTATTTAAAGAAGGGTTAAAATAGTTAAAATCAAAGTTTAATAAGTAAATCACTTTTAATATGGGGTTATACATAAGATAAATTCGACTATAAATATTCATTAGAAATCTAAAACGATTTCCTACAAGATGGTATTTTATTTGTAATTTTTAGACATCAAATAATATAATTTATTTATGACACAAAGATGATGTAGTAATTATCTTATTAATGAAATATTGACATAATTGATAATATAAATACCAAAATAAATGTAATTTAAGACTTTTTATGAATTCCACTAATTTTCTAGGTTACTATGATATATTAGTGTTGATTTAATCAACTTGGTTCGAACATATAATTCTGTTATGACTTTCACAAAAATCATATATCAAATAGTGTCAAAATTGACACAAAATAGTTTTTAAATCAAATATTATATTATTAATTGTTATTTTATTCCTAAAAATCTAAGGTTCGGCCAAATGACTTAGATAAGGATATATGTATTAATAATATACAATTTGGGGTTCGTTTGGCATGTTATAGTAAGTGTATTAACCATATAGTGAAAGAAAACAAAAAGACACGGTAAAAGTTAAATTATTTAACTTAGAGTTAAATCTAATTGATAAGGTTAAAATAATACCCTAACCTTGTCTAAATCCTATTGGTTGATAGGATTTCGACCCATCCCCACTTTAGCTTCGAAATAAGACCCTTTGGAACCATTATAAACCGATTTTGACTTTAATATAAAATAATATTTTGAGATATTCCTAAGGTGCCCCTCTCCTCCCTTATAAAAGGACACCTCCTCCCCCTCCTCCTCACACCAATTTGAGCACTCACGCTCGGCCAACCCCTACCAAAATACCTTCTCCACTTCCCTAGCAACATCCTAGAGGTTCTGGTCTTCCTCAAAGACCAATTCTAGTGCCCTAAGAGGAGGTCTCAAAGAGGCACTTCAAAGAAGAGGTAATTACCATTACCAATTCTTTCATCTTTATTTCTTCTTCCACTTCTTCTTCTTAGGTTGTTTCATTATGAAGTAATAACATCAGTATCACTCATATACTGATATGTTATTATAAGTATGAAACAACCCTATTTCACCATCTATCCATCCTACGGAAAAAGAAATCACCGCGCGTGCGTACGTACGGAATACCGTCTCCACGCCGTGGTGTAATCTATTTTCCACCACCACCTTACATGGATGGGTATAATGGTGTAAAGAATAACTATACATAGTTATTACAACATCATATTGATTCTGATATATTGTATAATCCACTCCAATTCAATTCAATATTTATAGAAATGATATCATCGCTCGTGCGTACGTACGGACTACCGTCTCCACGACGCGATGAGATTCATTCTCCATGTTAACCATTTAAGAATGATTATAATGTATATATAAGAAATAATAATGAAATATATGACATTATAAAGCTACTGGATTTATGTATATATATACATATGTATGTCATCTACTTACTTCCATTTCAAGACAATAAGGAAAGAAAAACAGCGTTCATGCGTACGTACGGACTACCGTCTCCATGAACGGTGTTTTTCATTTTATTTATCAATCTATTATATATATATATATACTGAATATATATGATATATAAATCATATTTTATATTCTGGAAGTAAGTAAATCATGATATAAGTAATAATGATGTCAAGAACAACAAGTCAAAACACCTACGATAAATGAAACGATTTTACCCAAAACGCTTCTTTAACATGGAATTTACAAAAGAACGGGTAATATAATGTCATAAGTGAACCATATATGCTATCATAACAATGAATATGATTCTGGAATAAGTCAATAACATGATTTATATCATTATACAGGAGGTTCGGACACTTACAAAGCAAGTCGGACATAAGGTAAGGGAAATATCACAATCTCATTTTTATCCGAGATTGTTTATTCGTAAGTATTTACTGGGGTGTATTTTATCATCCACGTCCATGTTCCTTCAATATGTAATATTGTTTCCATCCACTTACAATAGTTTAAATCCAATTTTACTCTTCGGTGAGTTTTTAGTAAAGAATATGAAAGGAATCTTTTGTCGCTTTTTCATACGAGGTACTTTTTGACTTTTCCGACAAAAGTACGAGAAGAATGTTTTTTTTAACTTATACGGCACGAACGGATTTATACTGTTTTATAAAGCCTTATCTTCATGAAGCTTCCTCTAATGGATTTCATGACTATTTTCAATAAAATCTCTTTCTTTTAAAATTGCATGTTGTTTTGTGAAAAGAAATTGATTTTGAAGAAGAAAGGATATTTTCCTCAAGAATTCAATTCAAGTGTGTTATCAAAATTATTTTCCATATAAGATAATAAAGGGTTCTGTTTCTATCCATATTTTTACATTGATTTGACTATGTTGTGATGGAATTATGTTTATGAATTCCTTTATCTTATATGAATGGTTTTATGATGTCATGTTGTTTAAGAATCCCATTTTTATTACATGGGTTATGCAATGATGTATGATTTATGATTTTGTGGCACACATAAGAAAGGATTCATTAAGAGATGGGTGGGACCTATATCTCCCTCCAATGCATTGGGTAAAGATTTTATATCTCATGAGATAGACATGGCTGGAATGGTAGGTTATACCGGTTCAGTGAAACAGGACTGAAACGAGGATTACTCGATTCAGAAAGGGACTTTGTCCACTAAGATAGTCTTGGCAATGAGTCTTGACTAACAAGAAATGATTCTATATGATTATGTGTGTATGCCACAATGAGTAATGTTTTAAGTTATGATTTCATTTTCACTTCTATGATTTATCCCATGTTATGATATTATGAGCTCTTTTGCAGGTTAAGATTTCCAAAAGCTATGTTCTTATGTATATGATGTGATTGATATTTCTTTTGTTTATCCTTACTGAGCATTTGAGCTCACCCTTTTATGTTTTCTTTTCCCCAGGATATAAAGAAAGGTTTTGGGTAAAAAAAAGGGGAAGATCTTTATGGGATATATTGAAGATCTTTCACCACGTTTAGAAGATTACGTTCCGAGTTTCCAAAGACACTAAACTATTACGATCCTTGTGTGTGTGTTTTTGTTATGTACTAAGTATTCCGCAAAAGTAATGTAATGTCCATGTACGATAAGCTTCGGGTCTCTACAAAAGTAGTGGAGGAGTGACTATGAGGGAATTTAGAAAGGATTCCCCATCTCTATCCATGAAGGATATCTCCAAAGCGGCTAACTGCTCTGTCGGCTCTCCAAGTAGCTGAATGCCCGATCTCCTGCTGAGAGCATCAGCTACTACGTTCCCCTTCCAAAATTTATAGACTATCTCAAAGTCATTTTCCTAGAAGAACTCGAGCCATCACCACTGTCTCAGGCTCAGGTACTTCTGTGAGAAGATGTACCTGAGACTCTGGTGGTCAGAGTAGACTGTAAAGCGCTCGCCCATCAAATAGTGCCGCCACTTCTTCAGGGAGAAGACCACTGCTGCTAACTCCAGGTCATGGGTAGCGTAGTTCTACTTGTTCTGCCTCAACTATCGTGAACCATAGGTGATCACTGCCCTCTCCTACATCAGGACACACCTAAGTCTGGTCCCTGATGCATCGTAGTAAACCAGATACCCAACGCCCTCCTCGGGTAGCCTCAAGATGGGTGCACTGTTCAATCTCGATCTCAACTCCTGAAAGCTCTGCTGACATCTATTTGACCACACGAAGGGTTTACCCTTCCTCATAAAAGTTGAAAGCAGTGCTGCAACTCTGGAGAAGTCTGGCACGAATCTCCGATAGTACCCATCCAGAACAAGGAAACTCCGCACCTCCATCATGCTCCTAGGTGTCTCCCAAGAAAATACTGCCTCGATCTTTGCTGGATCCACAACAACTCCCGCCTCCGAGGTGACGTGCCCCAAGTAGTGAACCTCTCAAATACAAAACTGGAACTTTGAGAGCTTACCATAAATCTAGTTCTCTCTGAGTGTGTCCAGTACAACCCACAATTGGTAGGCGTGATCCTCCTCAGTAGTCGAGTAAATCAATATGTCGTTGATGATGACGATGACAAAACGATCAAGGTAAGGATGGAAGATCTTATTCATGAGACTCATGAACACTACTGTTGTATTGGTTATGCTGAAGGGCATAACCAAGAACTCGTAGTGTCCATACTAACACCTGAAGGCCGTCTTCTTCACATCCTCGTCTCAAACTCCGAGCTGATGATAGCCTGACTTGAGGTCTATCTTCGAGAACCATTGTGCTCCCTTGAGCTGATCAAAGAGGTTTTCAATCCTTGGGAGTGGGTACTTGTTCTTTATGGTCACTTGATTCAGGCAACGGTAGTCAACACATAGTCATAAGCTCCCATCCACCTTCTTGGCAAACAGAATTGGTGAATCCCATGGTGAAACACTAGGTCAGATGAATCCCATTCCCTGTAAGTCCTCCAGCTATACCTGCAGCTCACGAAGCTCGGCGGGAGCCATTAGATATGCTGGAGTAGATATCTGTGTTATACTGGGGTACAGTTCTATGTAGAAGTATACCTCTCCGTGAGGAGGAAGTACTGGAACATTGTCAGGAAAAACGTCTGCATACTGATCCACCATAATAGGAAAACTCAGACTCCACACATCAACTGCTCCTAGGATGAGACTAGCTAGCTGGCGTGTGATCAGTTGTCCTCCCCTCTGCGTAAGTCCATCCTATGCTGCAAAGGCTCCCTTCTCACTGGTGAAGGGGAACCTTCTCCCATTAGTGTGGAAACACCACACTTTGCGCCTAAAATAGTTGATATGGGCATGGAATGCAGATAACCAATATATACACTAGATGACGTCGTAAGGCCTTGATGCCGCTACAAGAAGATCCCAACCGAAGCTCTCACCTCCTAGAGTAAGCTCACACCGCCGGCACGAGTGCATAATCGTCATGTATTCTCTCGTAGGAGTCTCTAGCCGTAAGAATCGAGCCAACAGCTCCATTAGAATCTCCGAGCTCCGAACAAGGGCAGCAACAATAAAAGAATGACTCGCTCCTGTGTCTATAAGAACTAAAGAATGAGTGGAGTAGACACAGATAGTACTTCGAATCAGGTCAGGTGCACTGTGGTCGTAGGCATCGACTGCCTGGAGCTGAGCCTGCCCCTGTCTGCCAACTCCCTATGGTCGGGGTGGTCCTCTTGGTGGTGGTGGTGGTAGAGCCTCGAAGCATTATCCACCACCCACTGCTCGGCCAACACCTCTGCCTCATCTTCCTGCTCCCTGCGGACCGCCACGGTCGAACCTCTACCTCTACCTGGGAGGTCCCACTACTATCTGCTGCTCCTCTGTATGGTGGGTCGGGCAGTCAAGAGCCATGTGGCCCTGCCCGCCGTATGCATAACACTGCCTGCCTCTCGTATGACTGAATCTGTTGTGTGTTCCCCGCACATCCAAACCAGTATTCTGAGGTCGCCCACTTGATGGCCTGGTCAGCTTGGACCTCTTTGACATCTGTCTACTGCCGGCTGTAGAAGACTCCACTACGTCTCGACTTGAAGTGGGTCTCGCTGCTGGCGTCGGGTTAGCAAGAAAGCTCTCTACAAGAAGGGCCCGCTCCAGTAATCATGTCTGCATCGGAATGCTAAGGGAGATCATCGAAGCCCTGATCTCATGCCTCATTCCCTTCTGAAAGGTCCGGGCTAGGAAGAATGGGTCACGTACCATGTCCGTGGAGTAGCACGAGAGGTTGGTAAATCTCGCCGAGTAATGGAATATGGTCATGATGCCCTTCTGCAGCTGTAGTAACTCCAGGATGTGCACCTCATGGAGGGTAGCTGGAACAAACTTCTAGAGGAAGAGGCTCTCAATGTCCATCCAAAGTATAGATGCCTCGTCGTGCACCTGGAGCAACATGCTCCACCATCTACCTAATACTACGTGAAGTAGACTCGCAGTAAGGATCATCATAAGGCCGGCTGCTGTCCCTACCAATCTAAAGACTCTAACGATAGCCTCCAGCCAATCCTCAACTGCCTTAGGGTCCATCTCTACAAGGAACCTGGGTGGCCTCTATCGCAAAAAATCGTGCAATGCACTCAGGCGGCATGCACTCTCCGATGTTGGAGCTAGTGGTATCGGTGGCCCAACGGGTAGTGGTACCGCTGGTGCCTCCGTTGTAATGGGGCCCTACACCGAGGCCTCGTCACTTGGTGGGATGCCATCCCGCACATAACTAGGAACCCTAGCTGGCTGCCTTTTTGGGGCTATCCTGAGAAGAAATAGGTGCGCCACAATTAGTACAATATATGTGGTGAAATGACACAAACTAATCACAATGAAAACTTTTGAATCACACATGCAATCAATGTTTTTGAGCACTGAGTCGGAAATCAGAAGTCAGGGTCCTGGTGTATGGATACGCCTGCCGCCGCACCCACACTGGACAACCTGGACTGAAAAACAAACTCAATATTCTTAACACTATTGCTTCATAGAGAATAAATTATCAGAGTCCGGAGTTCTGCAGTAGAACTGACTCCTCTAATACCAATTTGTCACGACCCGTCCTCGGGACCCGTGCCATGACTACCCCAAGCCCGCCTTCCATAGGCCAGGGGATCGCGACTAGAACCAAAGGAGTAAATCTTTATAAAAAGGGAAGGAATTTCCTTTATATAATTAAACATACAAAACAGTGTACGCAAGTGAATCAAGCACTAAGTAAAACTGAGTACAAAAGTAAGTGCTGAAAAGTAAATGGGCCGGTATACAAACCAACTGAAAGTACAATACAACTGAGAAAGAATGTACAATAGCAGTAAAGTAAAGTGGAAACCACTAAGTGTTCCTCCAGATATCCCACCTGAATGGTGGGTACAGAAGGTCTCCTCAGCTCCCCGGGTCCTGTCGTCCGCTCCGTGTACGTCTCGTCTAGTGGTCCACCTCCGGGTACCATCCAGATCTACAAGCCTCCACCTCGATCAATGTTGTCCATCGTCTGCATCCAACACAACATAGTGTGGGCATAGCCTGTGCTGGGGTGAGTATACGATACTCAGTAGCAACCCCAAGAGCCCTGAAGTTCTCCCAGAATCCACGAAGGATAAACTACAAAGGAAATATACAATCAAGAAGTACGAACTAACTCTACTTAGGTATATGCCCATACATATACCTAAGTCATCAATCTCAGTTTGGATCCAACATCCGAGCCCAAGAACAATCCAGTCCATACAGGAAAAAAGTCAATCATACCTATGATAATGATTGAAAGACAAGAATCAGCTCACACAGGTATACTACTTTTGAAGATGGGTGGAGATGATTAGATGTAGCCTCTGAATCATCTCCTCGGCCGAACCCACGTTGGATCCAAGTATAGAAGTCATCACAGCCGAACCCACGTAGGATCCAAGTACAATAACCATCTTTGCCGAACCCACATAGGATCCAAGTACAGTCATCATCGCTACCAAACCAACGGAGGATCCAAGTATAGTCGTCCTCACTGCCGAACCCACGTAGGATCCAAGTACATTCGTCATCGTCGTCGCAGTCGCAACCAGCTCTAGGGTTCCCGCACACATCGTACTCGATTCCAGGAGGGTCCGCTCTGTGAGTAAAAGGGGATCAATAAATTAGATATGACTAAGTCCAGAGTTGATGTATCCTAAAGTTCCGTCTCGTCAAAAGGAACCCAACGCGAGAGACGGTACATCAATCAGACACCCGGTCTGAGAGATATTGGATTTTTCGTTCTAGGGGCCCAGTTGGAAATATACTCATTCCAAACCCGACCATTTTCCAATGATGCCCAAAACTCACTTAGAGTATTGCAAAAGGACTGCCTCATAGATAGAATCCCAGTGCCGTGGACGACACATTGATCGGACACACAGTCTTTATGTTATTCACATTTAAGTGAATAACGGGCCCGGACCGGTAATCCCAGTGGGCTGGCGGGTCGGGTCAACCAGTTTGGCGGGTCCGACCCGGCAGGGGTGTCAGAATGGCCTGAGGGAAAACGAAGAACAGCCCGAAGAACGCGGCCCGACCCGAGGTGGAACAGCCTAGCCTGGCAGGGCGTGTCCCTACCCGACCTGGCGTGGCCCGACTCGACCCATCCCATCACGACCTTGCTGGGGGAGGCCCAGTTGGGCGCGGCTAGCTCATCCCAAAGGCCGAGCAGTCCGACGGGGCACGACCCCCCGACTGTCCGAACCAATAGTGGCAAGCGGCACCACCCTTCCCAAACCGGCCGGCTAGGCCGGCCGGCCTTCTGGCGCAAGCGGCCCGCACGGTGGGCCGCGACACTTCCGGCACGGCGCCCTCCTGTCGCCGTGGATTTGCTCTGCCTGGCCGGCCACTGGGCCGGCCGGTTCTTCTGCCGAAGAGGCCCACGAAACGGGCCGCATTTTTTTCCACACATCCGGCGTGATGACACCACCTTCCTCCCCCGCATTCCCAGCACGGAGAGATGGCACCGTTCTTCCTCCGCCTTCAGTTTTCGATTCCAAAAAATAATAAACAAGATCAAACGGAGGGTAGTTGGGCCGTGTTCGTTTGGCCCGCACCCTCCGCGTCATGTGATAACAATAATTCGGAAAATAAAGATGATCAACGACAAATGAGGCATAATTTTAAACCATTAAAATTGAACTTGATTCCCCTAACTCGATAATTGATGTTGTACGTCGGGCATCACGGAAGACGACGTCATGAGGTGAGGATTCATAGACGTCGTCCGAGTGCGTCAGAGGAGGATGCGAAGTCTCCTCACTTGTTGTGGAGAAGAGAAAGGAAGGTGCGTTGTCGTTCTTCGTGGAACCGACATTCTTCGTCGAAGGAGACGTCGTTCTTCGTCGGAGGGCCGGTTTTCTTCAAAATCTCAAGATCTCTCCCAATTCTCTTTAACACAACAAAATCCCTCCCATAATAAAATAACAGGATTCTCCTATTATTTTATTATCACATGAAATTTAAAATTCAAATTCAAACCACTTCATTAATTAATGGGTGTGGTTGAATTCATTAAATTAATGTGTTGGAAATTATTAAAGAGAGGGAGAGGAGGAGGTGAGAGGTCTCATAAATATGGGAGAGTTGTTAACATTAAACAAGGGGGTTTAATGGGGGGGTGGGGTTTATGAGAGTTATGGGGAGTTTAGAGAGGGTTATTGGAGATGAAAGGTTTGGGCTTGTGTGGGCCCTGCCTCTCATATAACCACACATGGGGTGTTGGGTGGTTGTGGGCCCCACCAACTACTTCCCATGGGAGGGTTTAACTTCCAAGGTTATTAAAATAAAATTGTTCAACAATTTTATTTATTTTAAACTAATTCCTCAAATAATAATTCTCAACCCGCTTAAAACGCAACTGCCATAAAGGTTCCCTTAAGCAATTATCGGTGCTGTGAGTTCATCTGTGCCCTCACATTTCAATTCTGAGCACCGGTTCAAAAGATATAAAAACCCGCTCGTTCATTTATTGAACGTACCTGAGCTAAACTTCGGAAATTGATTCCGGGCACACCGGGCATTAGAATCAAGTGCCTTCAGAAGCCACAGACTTGTAAAATTCCAAAGTATTTAAGAAAAAAAAATTCTTGAAATTTCTAGGTCGTTACATATACACCCCAATAATCAAACATTATTCTTAAACCATTACATAGGATCCTTCATCTTCACATTTCCTAAAATATGAATCATGTGTTATGGTTTCTCAACAACTAGATTATTAGGTTTAATATATATAATACAAGAATAACATCAAATAACTTTCACATGTCATTTAAAATCTCTTTATACTCAAAATTATGACCAATACTCATACCGTCATCATAATTCTCTTCATGATAATTCATCTTAGGAAACTAATATTCATAATTCCCATACATTCCATATTTTAAACTATCAATGGTTATCTATTTATTATGTAGTTATGGCTATTGAATAATACTTGAATGTGATGTGTGAGATGTATATATCAGTGAATTGAAACACATAATTAAGGTAAATTACTTATAATATTTCAATCTATGATATCTTCAGCTTAACCCTTAGTTAGTCATGATTATCAGAAATACCCTAGGATTGAAACCTAAAATTAGACATATCCTTAGAAAATCCTAGATCATATCCTTAGAAATATCTATAGGGATCATAATAATGTTTTTACATCCTAGTTTCTAAACATTGACGAAACCTTCGATCTGATACTAACTGTAGAGATCCATGCATGATGTACATGGAAATTATAATACTTTTGTGGAAAACATAATACCTGACACAGACATATTCAAAAAGACCATATTATTTTAGTATCTTTGGAAACTCGGAATATAATATTCTAATCATGGTAAAAGATCTTCAAAATCTCCCATATTGATCTTCCCCATTTTTTTCATACCTAAACCAATCTCAATATCCTGGGGAATAGAAAACATGAAAAGGGTGAGCTGAAAGTCTCAGTATGGGTAAACATAAAGAACATAAAACGAATCATAAACATTTTTATTTCAAAACAAGAACATAATGTTTAAATATCAAAATTGTGAGTCATGAAATAATTCATGGTAGTTTGTGAGGAATAGATCATAAATGAATATTAACCATAATAAAATAGTGTTAGCATAAAATATGAAATTGTGGAAAATAAATAAGCACATAATATGATTTCCATAGTATCCACGGAATTTCTTCCATGACCATCATAGTGGAAAAAGTCCATTACTGAACTGTATTTACATTCCGTTCCAGCCTTGTATTATGAGGGAAATGTATAATATAATAGATTTATTACATTTCTATGGAATCAACAAAGAAAAAGGAAGTATAATAAGAAAATAAAATGAATTTAATTGGTAATGTAATTACCTCTTCTTTGATAGACTTCCTTTGGATCTCTTCTTAGGGATACTTGGGATGTAATATTTGTAAAACCAGGACCTCCAAAAGTTAACTAATAATGTTTATAGGATAATTGGGTATGTGTTGGTCGATATAGATGGCTCACGGTGTTGTGATGAGATGTGGGAGGAGATTATTTTTTTATAAGAGAGGATGAGGAACACTTTAGGAATGTATTGAAATATTATTTTATTATAAAATTATTTTCAATTCCAAAAGGTCCATAACACAGTTAATTAATAGATATGATGAGTATTGTTCGAAATCCTTTCAGAAAATAGCTTTATACATGTTAAGGTCTCAAATTTAACCTTATATTTTAGCTTTAACCCTTAGTTAACTAATTTAACTCTTACCATGTAATCTTGTATACTTTTATTATATAGTTAATATAGTAACTATAAAATGACAATAGAACCTAAAGTGTTTAATTAATGATATTTTAAACATTATCTATATAATTTTTCCAAATATTAGATTTTTATAAATATTATATCATTTAATAAAATATTATTTGTTTTAAAAACTCATATATGTCAATTATTATACTATTCATATCATGACTTTTAAAAAACCATAAAAACTTTATAATTTCGAAAAAACATCATTAATTCAAAGATAAAAAGTCATAATAATCCATAAAATTAGTAGATGGAATAAAAAGGTTCCAAATAAATTTATTTTAATATTTATAATCCCATTTATTAATGTCATTCATTAATAATGCAATCACAACATCATTATTGTGTCATAAATACATTTCTTTAATTGGTGTCTAAAAGATATAAGTAAAATAAAACGATGTAGGAAATATTTTTATCATTACAATTAATATTTATACTAGAGTTTAGCTTATGTATAACCCCATATTAAAATTGTTTTATTATGAAGATTCACGTTTATGTCATATTTATCATTACTTTAAATTAATTCTTATAAAATGTCATTTTCATGTCCATGTGGTTCCATGGGGTCCCAAAATAGAACCAAGGATGCCCATGGTCGGAAATATCTCATCCAATAGGATTATGAAATGTGTTATGGTAGTTTATTATAATAATAATATTATTTTTTACCTTTATTTACCGGATTTACCCATTAACCATGATAAATAAAATAATTACTAAAGTTACCATTCATAATGTCAAAAAACAAATGGAAAATATTTGCACAATTTTAACCTTATGATTCCAAATATGGAATAAAGTTTTCAAAATTCAAAACAAATAAGTTTCAGTAATATAATATTAAATTAATTTCCTTAGTTGAAACCCAAAAGTGGATTTTTAAGAAGTAATAACTATCAAAATATTGACATGTGTTTATGTCCAATTTAAAAGATAAATTATTTACAATGACCAAAATTGGATTAAATTATAAAAATAAAATCTAATTACACTTTAGAAAAAATTAAAAATATAATAAATCTATATAAATAAATTATATGAAAATTCATTTTTGAATTAATTTGCTGTATTTTTCACTATTCATTAAAATTTGAATTTTATAAGAAAAAATAACAAAAAATTTAAAAAATAATTTTTTATGTCCCGTTTCCAAATAAGAAGTTTTTTTTGTAAAATTGAACTTATAAAATTGTCAAAAAATAGATTTAAAATGGTTACGCCATTATATGGCAGTAAAAATGTATATTTTTGGAAATTACTTCTTTTGCATGAAGAATTGATTTTATTCTCATACCATCTTCTATAAAATGTTTAAGATGAATGATAATGTTATATAAAATTCATAATGTGGTAAATAATATTTATAATGGCTAGTTTATATCCCCTTAAATAATTTTTTTTAATAATATATCGTTTTTTAATGAAACTCAGTATCGTGTACAACGCAAGCTATTGATGAATTTTTCTTTTGAGTGTAACAGAATCCTAGTTAGTTTTGCATGTAGTTAAAGATTAATTTGGTGTTGTGAGTAAAATAATCCAAACAGAGTTCATTTATACATTGAACAAAATTTATAAAAAGTGTTTCATGAAACACATTCTATCAAAATAACTTGAAATTGTGTGAAACACAAGCCAAGAATATTGTTGTGTATACTGTAAGCTAATACAATGTTGCGTATAGCGCAAGATAATATTGGTGTTAAGTACAACAAAATATATCAAGTCAACGAGAAGAATCTATCTCATAAAATCATGGGGAGTTATAATAATAGAATATTTTCACTATATATATACAATACTATACCATTTTCCATGTAAAAAATGTTTCAATATCATAATAAAAATATGGATATGTTTACGATGATGGATAACCATGAATGATTATATTATTAATATTCTAGGAATAAAAGATCAATGATTTCAAAAAAATCATTATTTTGTTGTAAAATGGTTAATATAATATTATATTGTACTCATATACATAATAAGATTGGGTTAATTAAGGTATTGGTCCGGTTGGGGTCTCCTTTAAGGTGATATTGCGCAACAAATTCCATTCTGCAAAAATTTCAATAAAGGTTTGAACAATTAATTTTATGAATATAATCAATAAATGATTTCTTGGTATCCTCATTATATTGAGTATATCTAGGTAGGACATGGGAGGTATAGATAATAGTTTAGTATTATTAGTAAATAAGGGTTCATGTTTAAGTACGAATAAATAGAATGAATTGTGTAACTGTTCTATATCATTGAAACTATAATAAAGTGTAAATAAGAAGTAGGAATTTTTATATTATTCAAATCCTCTTCACAAGAACATGTTTGTTTAAAAAATCTAGATGGGATAGAATAAAGTCAATAAAGAGTCTATATTAGATACTAATGATATGAAATAATATTTATGTTGTATATTTCATATAATACTATAAATATAATAAAAATTTATTTGAATATATGTATAAATGAAAAATTGCAGAGGAATTGATAGATTCAGCTTGAGGTACACAATAAAATTACAATGAAAGGGGTTGTTACATAAAAAATTATAGATGCATTGATTTACTTCAAATGTGAATAATAAATGATGAATATTTTATCATATTTTCACTCTCTTATTTATAAATAGATATATTGTAATTTTTTTAATATAGTTAGAAAATTATTTAGTTAAAAATTGTTTATTATGGATCCAAATCAGTGACATATTTGAGAAGTATATAATGATACAAAAAATTAATTTAGGATAAAATAATTTATCCATATCATTTTTTATAATGTTTGTGGAGATTTACCACCACCCAAAAATGAAATATTTTAATGAATAAAATATGTTTTTGGAATATTTCTCTAAAAACATAGAATAATATTTATGATATGGTTTTTTGTTTTTTATTCATTAAGCATTATCATCTACTATATATGTAATATTTTCTATAAAAAATATTCTTTTCCATAGATATATATTTATGATAAAATATTTTTTAAGGTGAGTGGGAGTATGTTTAAAATTGGAGAAAATAAAAGTGTAACAAATAGATATTTATAATTTACCAAATTTGAAGTTAATATTCTGAAACATTATAAAGTGTATATGTTATATTAACAAATATTTAAAAAATGTAAATATTTATATATCAATTTTTTACCAAATTATCTCAACGAAAATTTTATGTAGGATCATTCAAAATGATGATAAACATAAGATATTTTCTTATATTTAATTTGAATAAAATGTCTATTTTATAATATTTGATGTTATAATGCAATTATTTTTTAATATTTCATAGAGTCAAACCTGAGAATTAAAATTACTAATCTAAGAATTACTGAAACAACATTTAATAATAGATGTTAATCCATCATATTAGTTTATTTGTAGGATTTATTATATTATTACAACATGATATGGAAAGACTTACAATGTAAACTAAAATGTATTAAATAAAAATAATGGTATAGTTATCCTAATGACTATATAAAGGTAATTTAATTCGGAAGTGATAATAATGCAACATATTAATTACATATTTGATATTATTAAATAATATTAATAATTTAAATAAGGTATCATGTTATACAAAATGATGTCTCTTAATTATCATTATCTTGTATTAACTATTTGTGTTCCATGAAGTGAAATAATTACTAATCACTTAATGTATTTCAATGAGTTAACACCAATTAATTTACTTCATGAAGTATTATTTACTATAATGGAATATTAATATTAGTCATTTATAGGATTCATATAGAGATATATAATTTTCTCATAACTCGTAGAGTTAGATTTTTGTACAATATTAAACATAATATATACAACATATGATGTCTTGCACTGTATTGTTGGTACTGCATGGATGAAATTTTTTATTAAATCAAAATAGAATGAGTATGATAATATTCCTTGAATTTAAACCAACATATATTAATACCATTATTTTTCCTTCCTTAATGAATAATAAATCTGAGGGTAATAGGGGTTTTTACTAATCATATCATCTGTTGATGTTAATTTAAGATGTAATTTTTGAACTATTATGAAGAATATGGAATCAGGCCCCTTTATTGAGAAATAACTAGGGCATGTAATTGTATTCCTATAAATGGGACATGTGATCAATTTATCCATTTTGATGACAGACGTATGATGCATCCAATCATCATGGTATATAACAAATGATGTTTTCCCCATTCTTCTTAGTCTATAGATTGAGAATTTAGAATATATGAGTTTGATATATGTGATCAAGAATCATTATGTCTCATAGAAAATGGATTTATTATCAGTAGTGAATATCTAATTTCTACCTTTTTAAATGATATTTCAACTGGAATAATGTATAGTGATTCATGTGATGGATGGAGAACACACTAGATACTTTTATATCTTTAATTAAAATAATTAATTTAATTAGACCCATCATTTTTAATAAATATTAATCATAGAATTCATGATTTTTATCAATACAACAATTTTCATAGGGTAACACTTTGTGGTTATGTGAACAAGGATTATGTTTTTTATAATGTGTTTTAAAATTTATTGAGAGTAAATTTAGTTTTTTTGGGACGATATTGAGTTTTTTTTTCGATTTGAATAATTTATTACACATGAATTAACATTGGGTTATAATGAAAGCTAAATTGTTTAAAATAATGTTTCTTTAGATATATAAAAGGTATTTTGGATATGGTATTGTATGGTTTCACAAATCATGTAATGTAAGGTAAAATTACTATAAGTTTATATAATTATAGTATATACGAGAGATTGATTTTAATATAAACTAAATCTAATACAAGGAATGGTGGTATTATAATGTCATAATTTTTTTTACTTTAAGTTAAATAACCTTGAGGGCCACCAAAAAATGGGTTTTTTGGATGATAGTTTATGTGAAATATGATAATTTAAATTGATTATCCTTTCCTTTATCTACGAAATAAAATAATTTTTTTATAACATCATGGGAAGGTATTAATTGAGTTTCGAACATCAAAAATGATTATTTAAATGCTAAATTACTAAAAATGTGTTTTTAAGAACATGTCAAGAAGAATATTTTTAGTTTTAAAAATATCAATGATAGTTCATTGATATTAATGTTTTTAATAAACAGTGGGGTATCCTTGAATTCCACAGAAAGTGATTTTTTATTTTGGGTAAGTTTTCCTTCAAATAAAAGTTGAATGTATATAAAAAACACTTAATTTTTTTGTCACCCTATCTCTCTTTACAATTTAATTTATTTTCAATAATACCATACAGAATGGGTTTTATTCCTATTAATATGGAGTTTTAGTGAATCTCATTAATGTATTGGGATGAATAAATCCTTTAGATAATTCTTGGTCACTTTTCTCAACAATATTGATGAAAAATAAAGAGATTTGTTTTGGGATTCAGAGTTTAATTATTGATTTTTATTTTATTTAATTTAGTTGAATGGGTTTATATTATAGAAAAATATATTGGCGTTGTTTTTTTCAACATCAAATGGGAATGTTTTTCTCCATTGAAATACAACAAAATATCCCAAATTGACGCATTTTTTTGCAGACATATTGTTCAATGAGCTAAAAAATTCCTTTAAAATGTTGTAGTATATTAAATTTATAATATCTAATATTTAAAATATACTTAATATACATGGTAGATACATCATTAAATACTAACATGTAAGTAATATCACCCCATTACTAGATACCACTCCCTCTATTCTTAGTTACTAAAATATGTTTTAATGTTAATATATATTTTAGTCACACTAAGGTGAAAATAACAATTTTAAAAATTAAACATCATTATTAATTCCCTTCT
Source organism: Viscum album (assembly GCA_963277665.1). Lineage (NCBI taxonomy): Eukaryota > Viridiplantae > Streptophyta > Magnoliopsida > Santalales > Viscaceae > Viscum > Viscum album. The sequence goes on along the minus strand of OY728122.1, from coordinate 2,105,687,591 downwards.
TACTAATGATGGAACAAATGAGCAATATTAAGAAATGAAATCAATTCGGGAACTTGAAAGTATACATATGATATATTCCAAATATTTGTAGGGTCCATTATGTTAATATATTCCATATATAATGTTTTAGCCACCCTAAATTAATCATACATGGTAGGGGTGAATTCCATGCTCGACAACACAATTTTATTGAAATGTAAAAGAATGTAAAAATGTATTTCAACCTACATATTCATATTTATTCAATATTATTACTCTTCCCAAAATATATTCACAAGATATCTAAGGATCAATGAATCCAAAAAAATATTCACATTAGAAGGAGTGTATAATTTCTCAATGTAAAATATCTATACATACTCTATTAATAAATGTTGTAAAAAAATAGAAAATGATAAGAAAAATATACTTCATGATATTATTGTGTAAATAATGTATGAATTTCTCACATTATAGGTTATGAAATAATGTTTTCAATATAATCACTATAACCACTAGCTCAAAATCATGTGTGTGTTAATTCTTTTAATGGGGATTGAGTTTCCATAACCCATAAACAACTTCATGGTGCACTTTTATAAAGACACATTTAATATTAATTTTTGTTTCATCATAATAAATGGTATAAATATTATCTATATTATTATATATCATAATATATGTTGTGTCCAGTTGAATATGTTCCCGCTAATAAGGGGTGAACCAATGAACAATCTGATTAAATCATTTTTCCAAATTCACTATTTTTTTTATCATGTTTTTTCCATACGAGGAATGTGTCAAATATCCCAAACTCTTATAATCTATCTCACTAAATCATTTTAAAATTTAAAAATAAAATCACACATGTGAAAAAATATTTTATATGGTTATCTATAAAGGCCTATATCCAAGGGGGAATCATTGATGATATTTTAATGTTATAAAATCCACAATCAAGCAATTTTTGGTGGATACAATTTTGTTCATGGCCACTTAGTGCCAAGAATCACTTACTGTACAATTTAGTGGGTACATTAACTCCTCACCCATGGGGTAATCCCTCTTCTTCTTCAATGGGAAATATAATTTTGAATGATTTATGAGTTTATGGTCATGAGAGTCACTCCATGTTAACTATGTGAAAATAATTTTTCTTACATCATAACTATATAATTTATAAACCATTGAAATGATCATTTTTATGCATTTACTCCAAATATTGATGCGTGTGTACTCGTAATGTGAGGATCAACTCATTGTATTAAAAAATAATCGTAGATGTGACTTATATATTCATGAGGAAGATTACCCCATAATGGAATCTATATTTTTGTATTCAATCATATATAGTAGTTAAATATAGTAGTGTAAATAAATATTATTCATCAAAATTTATTTCATAAATGTACTATATATGTTCATTGAATCATCTAAAAGGCCCTCCCACATTTCATCCTTTCAGGAAACTATGTATATCATTATGTTTAGGTGATATTTTTTTATCAAACAAGAAAATAATATTTCTCCCTACATTTCAATAACTTATATGAAATTTATTAATAAATTCATCAAATAATCCAACCCTTATATAAATGTTTTGGATAAAAATTACTTCATTTTCTCCATCAATATTATACCATGTTTCATAAATAATTAAATCCCAATATACAACATAATTTTTTTTATTATATCTCACAAAACATTATCCAAATATTTTACATTAAAATTGTAACCAAATGTAAAAAATATATTTTAAAATATATTTATTTTAAATAATTTGCATATATTTATTAGATTTTGGTACATGAAACACAAAGATTATAAAATTAAAATATTATTTTAGATATCTTATACGACAGAAAACACTAAGCCAAATATGAAAATGAGATAATATTTAAATATTACCATTACAACATAATAATTGAATTAGAGAGTAAAAATAGTATCTAAAATATTGTGAAATATATTTAGATATTTCTTCATGAATTAAAATTTATTGATAAATTATTAGTAAATAATTACTCAAATATTTTGAAAGGTCATTTTATGCTTCAAAATACACTGTCTTTATAAAAGGTTTTATTTTGAATTTTATTTCTAGAATTATAATCGGTTTATCAAAATTATAAAAAATTTAAATTATAAAAAAATAAATTTTTTTAATAATCAAATCAAAATTATCATTGTTTGAAATTTTTTGATTTTTCTAAAATGAGTAATTTTTCAGTAAATTGTACCATCCCAATCGACTGACCACAAATACATTGCTTGTACCGGTCACGACATGTTCTCAAGAATGCCTCCCCATATGCTAGAGGCTTCATACTAGTAGTGAGGGTCTCAAGAGGTTATGTTGGGGAGAAAACACCCTCTAATCAGTGTTGTGTAGTGGTGTAATAGAGTAAATATAAATCTATATCAGAAGATGTAAATATTAATGACAAAGTAGTGAAAGAACAATATAATCAATTTTATAGAAGTGGACAACACTAGTTTATACAATAGTTGAATTCATGACATGGTAATGATACATGATGGAATGAAATAGATCATACAACATGCTTTTCAATACAATAAAATATAGGAATCAAGTATGGAAAAGAAATTAAATCCCAAAGGTGGTATCTATGGGCATCCTAATATCCAGCTCAGTCCCTTTCTCCTAACTACTAGGTACAAGAAAACAACAAGGAAGCAAGGTCCAAGGCCCTATGAAAAATAATGTCTTCTTCTGTACCACATGGGAATGGGAGCCCGAGTAGGGTATGAGATATAACTCTCAGTAGGTTGGAACCATAGGTGTTTATCCCAATATATACAGTGGAATATTAATTAAATATTATTCTTGCATGCATAATAAGGTATGAAGTACAATAAAAAAAATACCCGAGTACCTACTTCATCCCTCTGTTGGTGTATGAACATCTAACTAGCTCATTAATTAATTATGTAACAATTTATATTGATAGGTCATGTGAGTCTTATCCTACACTGAAATCCCCTCATGATAGTATAAATAGTGAAGGTTCCATGTTGAAACCAGGAAACCTAAATGATATATATAGTAAGGTACCGTGGTAACAACCAAGCTGACATAGATTTCAAGGGTCAACAAATCTGTAATAAATGAATCTCGGCTAAGGTTAAGAGGGTAATCCAAGGAGTATAATCTAATTCATTCCACAATAAGATGTCTATTGAGTCTATGTATTTCCTATAAGGTGAAATGCGTCTAAGAAAATACTGGGCTCGATGGTCATTAACCATAGAACCTACTTGAAAATGCTTGACCCTATGAGTGTATCCAAGGCATCCCACTAATGAGTCCAAGGAATTCATCCAAGGAAAAATGGTCTAAGAAAATGACTGGTCCCAATGGGATATAGCCATGGAACTTACATTTCACTTCTGGATCCAAGGAGGATATTATAGAGAATCATGTAGTACATCCTGAGGGATCCAATGTTGTTCTACCAAGGATTCGATTTTACATAGGGATCAGGTTCTAGGTGGGTTTTAACCTAAGAAAGATAAATCCTTGAATTCGGAATGAGGTCCCCATGTATTCAATGAATTACCTCAAGAACCCTAGGTGAGCTCATGTTAGGCCACTACTAATTGATAATGAAGTCATTTAATATTAAATTTGGTTCAAACCATTCCTTTCATTATTGTGACCTATCCAAGTATCATTGAAAGCATTTAATTAAATCCAATTAATCATATTCAATAATTATTGTTTATTATGATACATTCCATTAATGTGGTATGGGGTACTATAGATATAAACCTATTTTTAATTTATGAACTTGAGTCCATCCATGTAATTCCTACATGGGAATCCATGTATCACCCAAGTTATAAGTCTGATAGACTGTTGAGTCCATCCCAGAGACTTCTACTTGGAAATCCATGTCTCACCCAAGGGGTTAATAGTGTTCAACACATTAGAAATAATTTAATAATCTTATTAGAATGTAAATTATCATGACTCAAAAATTTCATTTCTTTCAACTCATTCAATTTTCCAAATCTTTTCAATTTCATTTATAAGTCTCCATGGGTCACACAGGAGGTGTCAATGAAAAAGGAAATCACCTACATGGGTATTTTCAATCTAAAAACTGGACCATGATCATAGATTTTTCCTTGTATTTTTAATCATTTCAAAATACAAACTCAATATTTCAAACACCACTAGGGACATGTCCTAAACCTTCTATATATCAAATATAACATAAGGGAAATATAGAAATATCAATACAACAATCCATGAATGCATAAAATTATATTCACTACTTTAATCATGCACATAGTACACCACCGTTGGAGGGGTTTTATTATATAATAATGATGTAATTTATTACAAAAATCATTTATTAAATTTAGCATTTTAAATCATGAAACTTAATAAATTCACATTTGAGAGGAATTCAATCTAAATACATCACTACAAGAATTAAATTCTAAAAAACTATATAAAATGGTTTATTAAAGAGTTTATAAAATTTGAGGACTTGAAAAGGGACATTGGATTAGGGTGGAACAAAACCAGGTGATTTCTAACTATGATATGATGTTAACCTCTTGAATTCATATACATTCATATAAATATAAATATAAATATATTTATCCTTAACCCGAGGAATGTGATTCCCCATTCCATGATGGAACATGTACAATGGATATATATATAAAAATTTATCAATACAAACCTATATATGTGAGAATGGTCCTTAAAAGATGATGAATGATCCCTACAAACAATTATAGAGACTCAAGACACCTTAGGGTCCTAAATTAAATGGTGTGAAACCAAGAAGCGCATGCAATCCCTTAGCTTGGAGGACAATTAGAACTCCAAACCACACGACACAACCCAACACCATACCAGTTAATTAAATGGATTTCATTGACACTCAATTAACATCATAATTGAGGTAAAAAAGAAATGATAAGTAGAAATCTTTTCCTCAAAGGATTTTGGTGGTGCTAATTTCCCCAAACCGCCACGCCTTCTATAGCGGTAATTAGGAAACACCTTTACACGTCCCAAGAGAAATATTTTAGGACCTAACATCAAAGGAAAAATGAAATCTTGTCAATCCAAGATACCTATGGTTCATACAAACCTTACGGGGTGATAGATAGTCTTAAATCCATTGGAAAATAGTGAGAATAAGGTTTGGGAGACCTTACCTTGATGGAACATGAGATAAATCGAGAGAGATTATGCCAGAATCAAAGATTAGAAAAGATCTAATGGAGGGGATCATGCAAATAAATTGGGTGAACCCCCTTGGGTGAATCATATGATTCTGAGGGAGGATAGGGTGAGTCTTTAGTTTTAGGTTTCATATATATTTTAATATAATTAAAAAAAATTAAATTTCAAAAAATATAGTTGTCGCAAATGGTTTAGTCTTATGGTTCAGAAAACTGCGCACCAACCATGAATCCTAAAATTGACATCTACAGAACCCCTTAGAGGCTAGGCACAAGGTTTGGAAAAGTATGAGAAAACCATGGAAAATGTCACTATCCATTTAAATAAGGAAGCATGGTTACCTATAGCAGGCCGCACGGTTTCCGAAAAAATGTGCACCACCTACAGTTTATTTAAAACCTTTCTTTCCCAGGTCGGTGCTCCGAAAACTCCTTGGGACTCTTAGAGAACTTTTCGACCCTTTAACAAAGTCCCAAAAAATATATTTTAATTCTCCAAACTCTCAGAATTAAACTCTGAATCTAAATTTTAAAACTGAAACATCCAGTAAATGGAAAAGTTTAAAAACCATCTTATTTAAAATGGTTCAAAAATTTGGGACTCTAAAATATTACCACCTTAAGAAATATCATCCATGAGAAGCCTACAAAATCAATTAAAGAATCACTCGACCTATGAGGGCCATGATGTTTCATTCAAACTATTTCATGGTGATTACCATTCCCATTTTACCAGTAATCATTATATATGCATTCTACACTTAAGTCTTTTCAAAATGAGAGAACACTCATTTTACAACTAGAACACCCAAACAGATCATCCCTAAGCCTACTAAGATAGAGACAAGATCACATAATCATATAGATACACATTTGACCAATGTTTCTCCCCCCGTAGGTCTTTATTTTGGAGAGGGTCCCATTCCAAGCCACGATACATCCACCATCGTAATTCTCGTACCAAGCATGCCTTGATGAATCCTAACAATGTTCACGATGTTGTTTTATTAAAATGGAATGGTTGAATCCCAATCCAACTAGAATGAAATAGCTAGGAAAGCTTTCAAAAAAGACACTATTGACCTATAATCAACACTTTCCTTCTCCTGAAAACAAGAATGAAAACATTTCCTTATGACCATGAACATTGAACAAGGGAGATAAAATTAGTGGAGCCACTTGGCCGACATATCTTAGAGGTGGCCAACCTAGGCGGCTGGCGCAATTCAAAATAAATGGTTGGGGTACTTGAGTGTTACCGGGGAATTCCAACATGGGAATCTAGGAATCACTCATGACTTACCAAGCCTTGATAAGAACCACACGTCAGTGTATAACACTGATAAGGATCAACTAACATGGTCAAAATATTTTAAAAATTTAGTGTGGTGTAAGACTGAGGCTATATTACTGAATCAAGGATGACATCAATATAGAGTACACGCTCATCACATAAGAAGAGTACACTAAGAGGATTGAAATAATTTCTAGTTAACACACATAACTACTGGAATGAAAATAGTCATAGACAAACTCGTCGACTTCAAGAAAGAAGATTCACTGCACTTGATGATGCAAAAACACATAACTGACACACGAATTCACTATAAAAATAATTCCATTATTGACCCATATTTAACCGCTAATGTATCCCAAGACCCATAATGTTTTCCCCAAGGTTGAATACACAACAATCCTTATCATTGTCGTGCTTCTGAGAAAGCACTGACACGTAATTGAAACTTTCAACTCTCAAATAATATTGAACAATTTCAAATGGGGTTCCTTAGTTTTTGCTACTTATACATGGAAGGAAACACTTACTAGGTTTCAACGTGATACTCCCCACCTTAGGAGTGTCCTATTTGCAAAAGGAAAAAAACTAGCTTCTAAAATGTAATCTAGATCAATATAACTAAAAAAATGTGTTACAATCCTTCGAGTCCCAATTAGTATGTCAGAACATAAAATAAGGACAAAGCAATGAGCTCGGCATGTCAAAATAGTCTATTTTTTGAAAATACATCCTTATCATTGGGATTAAACTGATTCTTTAAAATTGTGTAACTCTATTATAGAGATGACCTGAGACCCCACTCAACAACATAAAAGATTTATTTCAGAGTCATATTGCCTAATACATGCATTATCCTAGATAAGGCAATAAAAATTTGTCCATTTCAATCAAGTAGAATTAATAAAATGACCTACAAAGCATCTGACCATTCTTGAGGCATGTCTATCCAACTAAAAACAAGCATTTCCTAATGATCAAGCCCATAAAAATGTCAAAAAAAACAAGAAAACCAATACGAACAAGGGTGTTATTGGAAATTGAATGTCCTAATTGGGAGAACGACACCTAAACAATACCAAAAATAAGAAAACACATAGTATAAGAAAGGGAAAATATCACTATGGGTGATACCTTCCATGAGCAATCGCCTTACGAGGAACAAACGTCAACCCTAACACCAAGTCACACTAACATGAGTCACTAGGATCAATAGTGGATCATCAAGCCATTTATAAGAAAAGAATACCTATGGAAAATGATCACACTTTTGTTCAAGGAAACTGAAAGAAGAAACTCAGCCTTCCCTGGTATGAGGGTTTTAAACAGATGACACCACTACATTTTCATTTCTAATCCCTTTATATTTAATCACATTTAATATTTAGTCACCAAAATATTTAATCAAAAACTGATGTACCATTTTTTTTAAAAACGACAAGGTACTTTGTTTAAACTCACACACTAAGGAAAAACATGAAAATTTTATAAACCCCCCTTTAAAACAATTAAAAATTTGTTAACATCCTTTGTGAATAGGTAATTTAACATATAAATTCATTTTAAAAAATTAAGACGACCTAAGAGGGTTGAACTAAGTCAGCCTTGGATCATATAAATGCAACACCAAATGATTTTTATGTCATTTAAAATACATACACCCATACCAGGTCATCTCATACACACATTCCCCAAATAACCAACTTAGGTCCAATGGAATTTTAGAAGCTAACCATTTAATTTCAAATCAAAAATGAACATCTTGTACATTTATAAGAATTTCACGAAGAATCATGTCATGTAATTATATGTGGTTTTCCATTTCCCAATTAATAATGTTACCATAGACTACATGGATTGAAAATTGGGTACCATTAAGAGATAGAAATGTCAATTCATAATTTAACATGATCAAACATAATGGTCCAATTTATATGGATTCCTATCTACCAACCTGAAACGCGGCTATACACTTTACCATTTGGAATTTGTCTCCCTTTCGTATAAACAAACCTGCTTTAGGTTCTTAATCCTTACAGTCTTTTACAATGGTTCAAATACTCGGGTTACCTTTTCACGCTGATAAGATTCCCATACACGTTACAAATAAAAACTAGCTGTTGTTGCAACCACAACCAATAACTTAACTCATGATACCCGTTTAATATATCAAAGAAAGCAAGCATGTCACCACAAGAAGATAACATAAAGCAACATGCTGAAATCATATAATCATTCTATAATGAGTTGCAAACATATAATGTAGGATAATGAATTACATCAACCTATAAAAATCTTGGAATGATATAGTACTAAAGGCACACAATCCAATCCAAATGAAAACTAAAATACAAATACATGGCACTGAACTATGGATGGCATGTGAATTGTAGTATGCATAGAATGATGCCTGAAATGCAGCTTCTTATCATATCAGGCCTTGGGTAAAAACACCATAAACTCATAAACCAATAATTAGCAGAAATTACAACAATCACACTAGGTGAAATCCTACCAACTGTAATTGTAAACACCATAAGAAATAGTCCCAGGCCTATACATATGGCCATTCCCTGTATGTGGGGTGATCAGTCCCAGGAACAACTATTATCCATGTGTCAACACATTCCAAGTATTTTATATACCAACCAAAAATAGTGAGATGATGGGAATGAAATTTCCTCGGATACCACTTTGTAACGTGTAGACCTAGATCAACAAAAAAATGCTGGCCATAGAGGTTCCACATGGACTCATACGAACCTCCCTGTACGCCAGAGGCTGCCGATTAGCAGCATGGATCTCAGGAGGTGATAGTAGGGAGACTATAATCTCTTATCAGAGTTATGTAGCAATATAACAGAGTAAATAACAAACAATATAGGATGTAGTAAATAATAATGATAATTCAGTATAAGAATAATATATTCAATTTAATAAAAGAGTCCAATGCTAGTTTATATAATAGATTAATGCCTACAATAATAATGATACATAACAAAAAGAATTAAATAGTACAAAATTATTTTCAATACAATACAATATATGACTCATATATAGAAATGAAATAAAATCCCCCAGGAAATCTCCATGAGCAACCTGAGATCCAGGTCAGTTATGTTATCCTAACTCCTAAGTATAAGAAAATAATAACATGAATGGTCAAAAGGCCCCTGTGAAGAAGAAAGTCTACTTGGGTACCCCCGTATAATAGAGGACTGAGTAGGATGTGAGATATAAATCTCAATAGGTCGGCACCACCATGGTCTATCCCATTATGACAGTGTAATATTAATTAAATAGTATGCAAGAATACATAATAATATAAGGAGTATAATACAACTAAATACCCTAGTACCTTTTACAGCCTTTGGATGGTGTCTGAACGTGGAACAATTTCATTAATTATGTAATTACCAATTTATATTGATAGGTCACATGAGGCATATCAAGAACAAACATCACCTCATGATAGTATAAATAGTGAATGTTCCATGATGTAACAAGGAAACATGTAATGATATCTTCTAGTGAAGTATCAAGGTAACAACAAAGGTGAAAAAGACTTCAAGGGTCACCAAACCATTAATAACTAATGCCTTTTTAAGGTTAAGAGTGTAATCCAAGGAGCATAGCCCATGGAAATCCAAAAAAAGACACATATCGAGTCCAAGGAGTTAATCCATGGTTAAACAGTGTTAAGAAAAGATTGGGCCCAATGTGATTTAACCATGGCGCCAACTTGACAATACTGGATCCAAGGATTGGTTCCAAGGAATCCCACTACCGAGTCTAAGGAAATAATCCATGGTGAAACATGATAATCAAATCACTAGGCCTAAGGAGCTTAAAAAATAGAACATACTTGTCATTTCGTGATACAAGGATCACATTCTAAGGCATCATATTATAATACACAAGGGATCGAATGGTGTTATATCAATAATCCAATGTTATAAAATGAGTGGGTTCTAGGTGGGTCTTAACCTAATAAATTCACATCCTTGAATTTGGAATGTGGTCTTTGAGTGCTCAAGGAATTCTCTTGGGAGTCCATGGAGTGATCGAGTCAGTCCATTCTTATTTGATAACGAAGTCATATAATATTCCATTTAGTTCAAACATTTCCTTTCATTAGTTTTAAAAGTCCAAGAAGCGTTAATAACATTTAATTAAATCCATTTAAGAATATTCAATAATTAAGGTTCATTCCACTACCTTCCATTAATATAGTAAGGTGTGCTACAGATATGCAACATATTTTTCAATTATGAACCATAGTCTGTTAAGGGAATTCCTACATGGGAATCCATGTATCACCCAAGGTATATGTATGATAGACCATTAAGTCCATCCATAACATTCCTACATGGGAATCCATGTGTCTCCCAAAGAGTTAATAGGATTCTAACATATTCGAAATAATATATTAATATCATTTTGAAGGTTAATTGTCTTGCCTCAACCATTTATTTAGTTAAACTCATTCAATTTACCAAAGCATGTGAATTGCATTTATACGGATCCATGGGTCACATCGAAGGTTTCAATGAAAAAGTAAATCACCTTCTTGGATAATTCCAATATAAAAAATTGGGCAAATCACATTGATGATTCCTTAGATCATTAATCATTTCAAAAGACAAACTCAGTGTTTCTAATGCCATTAGGGTAATTTCCTAAACATGAATGACTTCAAATATAAAATAAAGAAAATAAATAAATATAAAAAACAATCCATGAAACTATAAATGACTATTCATTACATTTATCTTAAGGGAAGTACACCTCCGTTGGAGGGGGTTTATTATAAAATCATTTATTATATCTAGTATTTTAGTTATAAAACATGAAAAATTCTAATTTAAGAGTCATTTAATCTAAATAATTCACTTCTTGAGTTGAATTCAACAAAAGTGATGTAAATAGTTTATTAATGAATTTATAAAATTTGAGGACTTGGGAAGGGACCCAACCACTAGGTGGAACCAAAATGGGTGCATTCAAACTATGAGATCATTCTACCCTCCTTCAAAAAAATAGATTCAAATTAATATATATATATATAAATATATATATCCTTAATCCCATGCACATGATTCTCCGCACCTCGGGGGAACACTTATATGGGATATATATATACACATACCAATGTATGTGAGCACTGTTCTTCATATATAATCAAATCCCCCTACAAAGAATTTTAGAGACTCAAAACACCTTAGGCTCCTAAATTAAATGATGTGAAGCCTAGAAGAAGGTATAATCCGTTACCTTATATGGCAGCAAAAACCCAAAACCACACCGATAAACCCAAATTAATAAAAGTATTATTTAATTATATATAAAAATGTTAGTTAGGTATTATTCATATTTATACCAAATTTTGATAAAAGTTTACTTTTTGATATTAAAATCACAATTTTATGAAAGCCTTTTTTGAATACATAATATTCCATCATTTTAAAAAATTAATTTAATCATTAATGATAAATTATTTAAATTAAGTGTATATATTATATATCTAATTATATGAATCTATATCCATCTAATGACGAATAATAGTCTTATAGTTAATTAATGATAATCTTATGCTTGAAAATTGCATTGTATGTAAACCTAATTTTACACATCTATGAGTTTCACGCTAAAATGAATTCTGAAACTTCTGTGGATTGAATTTTTAAAAATGGAATATATAATTATAATAATAATAATTTATACTATATAATAATTTCAACTTATATTTTGTCACAATGAATATGGAAAACTGAAAAAACCATGGTTAAGGTGAAGATTGGTTTATCGAGAGTTAAACTAAAATGATAAAGGTATAATGACCTAAAACTTTTACCACTTCTATTGGATGGAAATATTTATCAATTATCAAATATAATGTTTGGGAATGGGATTTGGACCCATTTTATGTGAAAAACATGGGTATAATTTTTTCTTCTCTAAAAAATCCATTTGGGTCCTCCTCCCCAACTATAAAAGAGAACTACCTAGACATAATTATTCACACCCATTAAGCCATTTAGAAAAACTAAAACCTGAACAAATATCATTCCAACATCCATATCCACATTTTATAGGTTCTTTCCTTCCTAAAAGGCAAACCATAGCCTACTTAATAAGATACCCAAAGGATGTTCTTCTAAGTGAAGGTAAATGTCTTCACTGATATCTTTCTTTTTAATTCTAATTTCTCAACATTAAATTATATAATAACACTTAAAATATAATAAAACAATTATATCACATATATTTATATGTTATTATGTTTATGGTATAATATCTATCCATCTCCACCTCTATCAAATTGGAAATAAATTCATCACCCGTGTGTATAAAATACTCTCACTTTGGGAACCGATGTAATTTTTTTTCTATCACTGACTCCCAGGGATAAAAATAAATATTTAAATAATTAATATATATAATACATATGAAATTAAATCAATAATATGAAATTAATATACCAAACACTTTCTCACTATTTCATCTAATAAATGAATTATATTATTGCTCATGTATATGTATGAGCTACCTTCTCCACGAAGTGATGCGACAGGTTTACCATGTCCAAAATTTTCAAATTGTTTTAAAGTGTTATAAACTAAATAAATATGATATTATTAACATTAATATGATTATTTATATGATGTAACTATATCCAATACACAAAAAATAGAAATTTCATGAAAAACACGGATGAGAAATCATGGTGAATAAAATTCAAAAAAATAATAATAATGAATTTTTGTTAATGAAATGGTGGTTAGATTATATCATAGGATCATATATAATATTATACACATTAATATAGTTCTCTAAAATATTACCAACTGGAATAAAATCATTATATAATAGTTTAATTCATGTTAAAACCAAATAATTCACGAGGTAATGGGTTCTGTCTAAATTTTATTTCATTTTGGAATATTGAAATGTTTTACACATAATTTATTTTATTTGCTTTTCAGTATCCACTTTTTACATGTAATATAAATCATACATCATAATTAATGTTATTTTATGTATTAATTTTATTTATTTCATCAAAGGGTATTTTACATGAAAATTATTATTTGGTAAAAACATTATAACTCAATTTCATTTCAATAGGTTATGTTACTTCTTCATTTCTGTAGATATTATAAATTTATGCGTGTAATGAATTTTTATTATCTTATGTTTTCTTTTCACTTTTTCATATTTATTTACTTCTGAACCCAATAATTGATTAATTTTTTTTTCTCACATTAACTTTATTATCATTTTATGGGGTTCTCATCTCAAATTGTAATCTTTAGGACATTTGTTTTATAACTATATTCACTAATGAGGTGTATCTACTTCCCCATTAATATTTTATTACAAGAATCAAATATATTCATGTTATTTAATGTTTAATTTTAGGATATTACTTACCCGAGGTTTAAGATTAAAATGTCTCTATAGTATGAAGAGATATATGTTTCAATCTCATTTTTATTGGGATTGTTTATATATTAATTTACATTGAAGGATATTATTTAACTATATTATAGTAAACCCATTTAGTTTTATTCATGTCTCATCATTCTTTATGTTTTCAAGTAATAATATCACTTTTCTCTCCATAGAACTGAAAACTATAGAGAGAAATGTTTTAATATAATATTACATAAATTCTCTCTACAGTTGAAAATCATTTTTCTTCCAAATCCATGTTTTCTAAAAATAAATTCAAAAATATTTTAAGTTTATTTTTTAAAGTAATTTCACCCCGAATTGGATTCTATATTTCTTAAAAAGGAATATTTTTTTTTCGTGTTCCAAACAAGGTATATTTATATATTTTTTAAAAAAATATGAAAAGGATATTTTTTTAATGTACTCATAATTAATGGAACATTACTGCTTTCATGAAAACTAATTGCATTGAATATTAAATTAAAGGATTTCTATTTTTTTTAAATAGTTCCTAATATTTTGGATATTTTTAAATTCTAAAAGTTATTTTCAAAGTGAAAAAGTGTTCTCCTTAAGAATTTTTTAATTATATTTTTATCAAATTTATATTCCTTAATAATAAATCCATTTATTTTACATATATCAAACTACCCATACGTTTTAATTTTATAATAATTTTTCTTTCTCTATATTTTTACAATCATTTTGACCCGAGAATGTTTTGACATTACATCTCTTTAGGTTTTTTTAATTATTAACTTTCACTTGAAATATTCAACTTCATGAGATAATAAGTCTTATATTTTACCTATATATTTGTATTATTTTTCATGGTTATTATTATTTCTTAAAATATATTTAATTTCTATATATGTTATTTTATATTTAAAGTAATTTTATTAACTTGGGAAATACTGATATTTCATCTTCATTATTCAATACTGACATTTATTGATAATTCATACTCTTCATTAGTTTAATCAAATATTTGATATATTATGAATGAATGTGACATGTAGAAAAATGTGATTCATAGAATTATATACCCACTTGATGCATCGATATTCTTATAAGGAGAATTAATTTCCAAGTATTAAATGGTGGTTTACATATTGTTTTAAAACATCGTCTTAAAGGTCGTGATGGTATGGATATCATGATTTATGATATCATAAAATCCAATATTATGAATTTTATTCAATATAAATTCATTGATTATTATACATGAATTATTTGTATTTATATTATTCATGCATGGATTTTGGGCTCATGATAATTATTAAATGGAATATGTGTTCAGATACGTACCTCGCAATATTCAATATGCCATATCTAATGATGAGAGTCAGGTTATTAATTTAATGTAATGTGTGTATAGATATTTACTTTTCTATATTTATTATTCTTAATTTGTTCATGGTAGATTCTATATAACATAAATCATAATAATAAATTTAAATCTCCTTTAATTTATCCTTTCCCCATGATATGAAGAAGGAAATATTTGAATGAGTTCAAGGATTTGAAATGTTTTACTTTCAAAATTTATTAATTCATGTTTTCAAATATAATTTGAGATTAATGATTGTATCTAGTTTAAAAAGTCTACTAAACTATTTGTTTCTTGAAATTTTAATTATTGTATCATAAACCAATGTAATAAATTTTCTATTGACTCGAGGCTACTCAAGTTAGGGTATTTATAATTTGCATTAGAGAAATTTTATAATAAACCTAATGACATAGATTTAGGAAAATGTTGATTATGGAACATAACCTTATGATATAATTTGAGGTTATGTATTTAATAAGAACACAATTTTTTATTAATGGAGAGATTATGTGGTGTTCATAAAAAGACATCCTAGTGTGGATACTACAAATATACGTAGTTCTGGAATCGCTGAGAATTGGTGAGAAAAATCCTTAAAAGGTGAATTGTGAATAGACAAGATTATCACATAATCTAAGAAAATATGAATTAATTTGAACGTTGTTTTACATTCGAAAATTATATAATTATAATAATTTATAAATTTTTTATGAATTTTTATGAAGTATTTGAATCGATGATGAAAATGAATAATACTTTTTAATCATATGATGCCTTAGATTAAAAATAATGTGGAATGATTTAGAAATCCTATAAATGGTTATATGGTTTTCCTATTATGATTATAATTTCTCACACTATTATTTTTGGCTTTATTAAATTGTTGAAATGAGACGGAATCATGTTAATATTGAATAAAATTAACAATGTGGTGATTATGATGAACCAACTGTGTTTATGAGTGGTGTGAAAGATATAATGATTTTACCATTAATTTAAAATGATTTATGATAAAAAATTAATACTGTAACTAAATCCGAGACTCAATAATGTAGAAAAGGATGGATTTTGTTAAGTGCTCAATTGGTGCAGACTATATAAGTAAAAGGTCTTGATTTCCCTCAATTCAAAAATATATAAAGATACACCCATGGGAATGTCACCATGTAATAAGAAAATGAATAATGTGTAAAAAATAATAGAATATTTAAATTAATAAGAAAAAAATAGAGGAGCTTATTTTTTTAGAATTAAAATTCATCCTAGGAATCCATTTACATTTTGCACCTGAATGTGGGAAACCATGGAATTTTCCACGACAATGCCCTCTTTTAATGGTTAACTCATTGAACAAGGAATGAAATATGATGATATAAAATGGTTTAATTATTTATGTATTTGGATTGAAGAAATATATTATATAAGTATTTATGGGAATAATATTTTGGTTATATGAATCGCGAAACATCTAGGGATTGTGTTAATTTTGGGACGAATAATGGTTTTCATCCCTGATTAATCTTAAAATATTGGATATCTTAATGGGTTTATGAGTTTATGGTTAATCATAACTTTAATTTATTAAACAACCATTTTAAGGTTTTGTTTGATGGGTTTCTATCTTGATTATGTATATTTTCTAAGAAATTTATATACATACAACCCATTGGATTAGTATGTTGAAATTTATTTAATGAATAATGCCTTTACAAATCATGTAGAGAATATTGATGTTGTAGGTAACCTTTATGATTCATCTTATAATTGATATTATCGTAATTATGGATCATCACAATTTTGGTTAATTATATGAATTATATTAATATAGTTTTGGAAGAATTACAACATTCATGTTAGTTGACAAACATTCATATTTGGTGGGGCTATAAGGATTGAACCCAAAACTAAAGGTAAACAATGGTGAACCTACTACCAATAGACTATGTGATGTGATGGATAATATGAAATTATTTTTACTTAAAAAAATTAAAAATAATTATTATATTGAACTTTGGGTTTTACAGTTTATATTTAGTGATTAAGGTTTTATATTAACATATGTTATATATTTTGGTTATGGTAAATATTTCTAAATAGATAGGAATATTGGTCACTATTTTAGGGATATTATGTTCCATTAAAAGTAAATTTTAGTGATTAAATCATAAAAAATTAATATAGATTTTCATTTCATATAGTATAAGATGACATGGAAGTTAATCTGAGCACAACAAAAGGATGAAATTGTTCTTTTGAGAATGAAATATATCACATAAGTATTTTTTCGTATATTTCTACACAACAAAAAATTACCCAACAATATGAAATGGACATTGAATAAAAATTGATATCATAATACCTTTATATCCAATGAATAAAATTGCCTTTTAACTCATCAAAAATTTATTGTTTTTTCATTGTTAATTTTATATTTATAATTAATTTTCATGTGACCAATGATCTCTATTAGTCTCATTAATTGTTTATGAATTTCATTAATTTCCATATTTTCCCTTCACAAATATTTTCTCAGTCCTAGAACCCATGAAATGGGTTATCCTAGATGACCATCACAATATCATCTCTCTTATATTATGGTATAATTTGTTTTATTCCTTTTTACAGTGTTGGTATTTAATAAAGGTATCATCATATTTCAGACCGATAATTTACAAGTGCTTATTCCTTTTATGAGGGATTAGTTAAGAGGAGGTGAGTAGAATATAACGCCACTATATTTTAAATTATATATATTTTAAATAAATATAATACCTTTTATATACTGGGTTACATGAAAAATCATGATTTTAAAAGAATATCATTATGTTCGATAATGTTTTCAACACACAATAATGATCCTAAAAGAACTATGTGATACTACATAAATATGACCATAAAATAGTCATTGAATTAGAGGGTAAGAGTAGGGTTAACATATTTAAAATATATTTAGGTCATAATAAAAACAAATTAATTGACCAATTATTACTAAATAATCACTCAATTGTTTAGTAAAGTAAATTTCTACATTAAAATAATTTTTCTTCAAAAAATGGTTTTATTTTTCTTTTTATGTTCAAATTTATAATAAATAAATTCATATTTTAGAAATTATACTTCATAATAATAATAAATGTTTATAAATCATCATTTCAAAATTACCTTAGGGGGAATTTTTTCGATTTTTCTAAAAATGTCGGTTTTTCTGTGAATAGTGAAAAATAACAATTTTTCTAAGAGGGTTATGAGTTTTCATTAAAATAAGTAATATTAAATCCCCATTAATCAATGAATATGATTTAAAAGTAATAATATTATAATTTAATTTGTTTCAAAACAATTTATTAATTTTGAATCAAACTTATACCTTATTTTGATATAAGTTTATTTTTATTTTTAAAATTAAAATTATTGTAAAAATGTTCATAAATACATACTATCCATCTATTTAAATTAATGAAATTAATATTTAGTGATGGTTAATTTAAATAAAATGAAAATATTTTATATATAACTATATTAATTTTAATCCATATTATTATTATTACTATTCATGTAGTTAATATTAATCGAATTATCGTTGAAAAATGCTTATCTTGAAAAGATATTTTTCGACACATCTGTTGGTTTTATTTTAAATTAAATAACTAACCTTACCGAATTGAATTTGTGAAAAAGGATTCAATAATTGTAATTAAAATAATTTATATTATATAATAAGGTCGTATTAATTTTGGGTTATAATGAATAGTGAATATAGTAGAAATATTTTATCACTATTAAGGAGAAAAAGGGGGTTACCATCAGTTTAACTAAAAAGACAGGGGTTAAAATGACATATAAACCTATATAAAGCATATTTTTGTGAAAAATATGTTAATTTTATCACATATAAGTTTCTATAATGATTCATTTTGAAGCCTTTTTATGTAAAAAACGTTGCTATGATTTATTCTATTCAAATATTCCACGAGTGTCCAACTTACCAATTATAAAAGGGAACTATCTCCCCTCACTTCATCACCACTATGAAACAATGTCTTTTAAAAAACCATGAAAAAAAATATTTTAAATATTCTAATAAAAATTACATAGTTATTGTACTTCCAAAAAAACTAACCATAGGGTCCTCAATAAGATATCCCAAAGAGTTTCTTCTAAGGGAATGTAATTGTCATCACTAAGCTATTTATTTTTTATTCTTATTTCCCACCTTCAATTATAAATTAACACATAAACATAATAAATCCAGTAAAAATCATATATATAGATTTTATTATTTTTATTTAATAATATTTATCGAAATCCTCTTCCATAAAATGGGAAACAAATCTGTCGCTCATGTATATGGAAGAATACCCGCTCACAATCAAATGTAATTTTTCCCCATCACTCACTTACATGGATAGAAATAACGATGGAAATAATGAATATATATAATTAATTAGACATGATATTAATTATTTGAAATTTATATAACATACAACTACTTTACCTTTCAAACATTCACAGAATGATACCATCCCTCATGTATACGTATGACCTATCATCCCCTCGAGGAGATACGACTCATTTTAGAAATCAAAATTTGAATAATGGTTTCAAAAATAAATCCAATAATTAAATATGATATTTATAAAATTAATATCATTATTTTAAATATGTAATTATATCCTAGACATAATATTCATAACATTAATGAACAAACACACATGACAAAATAAGGCAATTAACACCCAAAACCACAATAACAACAAAAATAATAAAAATATTATTAATGAGATAGTGGTAATATGTCATGATAAGATCATATATGAAATTATAATCAATAAAATGGATATATCATAAATTAATAATTGGATTAAAACCAATTTATAAGATTTTGAATCATGTTTTTCCAATAGAAAGTGTGACGTAAGGGATATTGTCTCAAGGTTATTTCATTTAAATATATTGTAATCTTATACTACTAATTTATTTTATTACAGTTTATATACTATCCCATTTACATTTAATATCATTAATCATTCATAATTCATTGTATTTTAGGTTTTAAGTTGAATTATTTCATCTATGGGGTTTGTACATGAAAATTACCAAGTGGTAATAAATTTAATAACTCAATTTATTTTCATTGGATTAAATTAATTTTTTATTGTATTGGATATTCTAATATTATTATTTAATAACCATTGGTAATATTATTTTTTATTTAAACATTATTAATTGTATTTACATTTGTTACACTTAATTTATTAACTGATTAATTCTCACTTCAACAATACGATCATTGTAAGGAGTTTTCATCTCAAATTGTCTTCTTTGGGACATACGTTACACTATACACATATATTATCTTAAAAGGTGTATCTAAAGAAACTACTAAATTTTATATCATGAATATATTTATATTAATTTTATTTAAAGTTTCATTTCATGTTATTCTATTCATGGGTCTTATGATTCCAATGTTAACAATGTGTTGATAGATTTATGTTTCAATCTCATTTTAAAAGGGGTTGTTTATACTTGAATTCCCATTGAAGTAAATTATTTGATAATTTTATAATAAAATAATTTATTATTATCATCCTAATTGTATTCATTATGTTTTTAATTAATATTATAATTTTACTCTCTTTGGGTTTGAAAATGTTTGAGATATTTTATTTAATAAAATCTGACATCCTTTCTCTTTTTTCTCTAATATATTTTTTATTCAAAATCATTTTTTTATAATTTTTTCTCAAAAAAGATTTACTATAAGAGTTTAAATTCAATTTACTCATAATTTTAAGCATATAATTTATATGAAAATAAATATTCCTATCATATTCCAAATATAGTAAATTTGAATTTTCATATAAAAATATTACTAAAACCATTATTTCAATATACTGGGCATGAATAAGATATTCACACCATCAAAAACACCCATGGAGTTAAAGATTAATTTAATATTTTAATTGGCTATTTTAAATGAAATTGGTTTTCATAATCTTATGAAAATTCATATTTTTTAAAAGTTATTTTAAAGTTGAAAATGAAAATTTTCTCAATAATTTTTTTAATGTTCTTTTTAGGTTATTTTTATTTAACAACAACAAAAAACCATCATTTAAAATATTATCGACTTGGGATATGTTGTAATGATACCATCCTTATTAATTCTATGAGTGGTTTACAATTAATAAGAATAAGGAAAATATTTATAATATATTCTTGACTAATTTTTGTAGTTATTAATTTTCCCTTGAAATATTTAGTTTCTTATGATCATTAGACATGCACTTCCCCTAAAAATCCATACTATTAACTATGTATATTCTTATTTATTAAATTGTATGTCATTCATAAATATTACGTTTTACTATGAATGATATGTGATATATTGATTTTTTTTGATATTTCATATTCATTAATAAATATAGAAATTTATTGATAAGGAATATTGTTCACGAATTAAATCGATTGTCTAATATATGGGTAACGTGTTGGACATGCAGTGATGGATTATGCATGAAATTATATATTCATCGATGTATTGATATAGTCATGAAAAAATTTGTAATCTACCAATAAATGGGTTTTACCAATAGTTTTAAACCATCTTGTGAAAGGTCTTGATGATATATATATATATATATATCTTGATGTTGAGATCATGACATCCAATATTAATAATTTTCATTATTACCGAATTATTTAGTATTATCCATGAGATCATAGAATTGATATAATACTTGGATGTATTTTTTGCTCATTTTTTTGACTAAATTTCTTGTGTGTTCAGATATTTACCTTTCCCATATTGATCATTCCTTATCTAATATTGATAGTCATGTTATTTATTAAATATATTGTCTGATTGGAAATTAAACTTTACATATTGATTATACCTATTTTATTAATCATTATTTATTCATGATAGATTCTACTTTACATTATTATTACTTTTAATTTGATCTCACCCATATTTTTCTTCCTTTCCCCGAGATATGAAGAATGAAAACATTTAATGGATCCAGGTATGTAAATTTTGTTTACATTAACAATATCATGATTCATGTTTTCAAATGTAATGTGTGATTCATTAATTTGTATAGTTTTCCAATAATACAAAACTATTTAGTCATTCAAGATGAGATCTCTTTTATCTAGATCCAATATAATACAGTAAAAATTAAATCTAGGTTATTGGGATGGGTTATTAAAACTATACGTTTTGGAAATTATAGAAAATAACATATCATTGTGAATGATAATTCATTTTTGTTGTGATGTTAGTTGAATCTCAATATTTATTAAAATTATGTACTCTACTACATTGTGATCATAAATTAATAAATTGATAAAATATTGATAATAAAACATTCAAAACACCTCCAAAAATTTTGGCGTGACCTTCTCAGTCCCATTCAATAGCCTCTGATCTTTATCACTTTGTTGTGTACCAGTTGAATTCATGATACAATGTCCTAATTCCTATGTTATTCATGTTTTAAATATTTTTCCATAGTATAGTCTTTTATAGTATAGTAACCAATATTTTTAGCTACAATTTCATAACACTTTTATAGTCATGAAATGACCCATATGATACAACATTCATCATCTCAACATCACAATACAGAGTTATGCCAGTTTTTCTTAGCATCATATTAATTCATTGAAAATATACATAGAATTCATGATATAAAAAAACTGATTTTATTTATTTTATTTGTAACATGTAACTCTTGAAAATACTCATACATAGTTTTAGTATCATTATCAAAGATTCATTTGAAATTAAATGAATAATCTCATGTGTAATTAAAAAAAATAAGATTATTTTTATCTATGACCTACTATATCACAGTCTCATACTTCAGAGTGAAAAAACATTCTAGATATCTCAAATCATGATACATACCATTTCTGTATATCTAATTTTAGAAATCATGTGGTGTGATCAATCATTATATGACAAATAAATCAGACAAACTCCTTTATTATACACATATATAATGACAATCTTGGTAGGGTAAATAATATAATGGAATGACCTATATAGAATCATAATAATTAATATTACATTGAAATAATATTATTCTTTTGTGAAGAACATTATTGAATGTGATACCCCATTACAACATGTTCTGAATTCTTTAAAAAACATTTATATTCTTCTTGAAATGAATTTTTACAAGATCTTACAAATTACAGAACCTTAGTAGTCCATAATAAATATTGTATTATTTATTATTACAACCTTAAAAATATGCACATTCAATGACCATGATATATAGAATAGTCAATATGTATTTATTTGAAAAATCATTCATATAGATTCTATAGAGAGTAAAATACTTTCTCAACAGATCTACCTTGATCAGTTGTATCCCTTTCTACCATATCTTAATATGTCATGCACTATTAAAAATGTTTCAGTTGCCATGTTTGGTATCCATACCCGTCTTTATTAAAGTATCTCTAGTATATAATTTTTCTAATTTTAGTGTTAATTTATTGTCAAAAAATATAATGCATAAAGTAAAAAAATCAAATGAATAACCTCTTTATTTTAATATTTCCCCAACAGAATTTTTGACAATACTAACATAAATCATACTCAATTATGTAACTCCAAAATTAAAATAAATCTATATATTTATATTGCATTCTGTACAATACAAATTTTTAGGATAAATTAAATATTTATTTTTGTTCCAAATTTTCCCTTTTATTTTCTCTAGATTGTTTTTTCATGTGTTCCCCCACTCTCACTAAAAATCATAGGGGTATCTTTTTTGTTTTACTCACTATATTCTATATTATACTAGATCTATATTTTTCCACGGTAGATACTAGAAACTTTTCTTAATGGTTATACCATCGCCACATATAAAAACCATATTTATAGATTCAAAATTCCCACATTGGATTGAAGCTTCTTTATATCCCATTTCATACCACTTATTGGCAACCAATTCTTTTGCCTCTTCCAAACACATCACAGTTTTCTTCAAAATCATTGGGTTCTTTCTAGAAATTTTAAATCATAGCATTCAAAAAAAAATACCTATTAAATTATTCTAATATATATATATATATATTTATCTAATAACCTTTGTTGGTACTCTAATTAATTTATTTCATTAATTTATAAGATATATATAAATTGTGAACATAATTTCCAAATTTGATTGATACAACTTACTGGAAATCAATAATATATATTCTTATAAGATTAAAAATCTTCACCATATATTTTTATTCACTAAAATAATTCAGAAAGTGAATTTACCACTTTATAATGAGTTATCAATACGTAATCTATGCATATTGATTCATAACTCCATAAAAGAAATAGTGGTCTATGAAAATGACACTAGTGCTTCAAAAATATCTCAATTTAATCTTTAATTACCCTGATGATTATACGATTAAATTCATAAAACACTCATCATATGGTTTCAATCAAACATCCAGAAGATCATCATCATGCAAAAAAATAATGAACCTAGTGTGTGAGTCCTTCCACAAATTTATTTGATTGCAACCAAATATTATGAAAAGCTCCTGATTTACTTTATAACCAAAATAATTTTTTATCATAGGGTTCTTCTATTATTATACATTATTTAATATTCCTTTGAAACATCTATATCAATTTTCAATTGAAATTACAATATATGGATATCAATTAGATCAATTAGTATCACTTATTTACACACACCCTGAGAGTCAACATTTATAAAAATTTAATATACAAAAACCCATATGTTAATACTACCTTGTAAGAATCAAAATAAATTAAACATCAATTTTATTGAAAATATAATTTATTTTCTTGATACTTTTTATCCTTCTTGGTGGTCTAAAAATACCTAATAAATTATCTTATATCACTTGTTGATTATAAAATTTAGTCTTGATACCACTATAGAACCCATATTAGTCAATCACACCATATTACCTTCAAATTTGGTCTCATAAAATTATACACCTTTTATAGAGATAACAATTTCATATTGAGATTTTATATCCATATTGATTTATCATGCACACTTGTTGACTCAGATTTGTCATGGATATCATTTGAGAACAATAATATCCCTAACTCCATCAACTTTATGCATCAGGATTAAGTATATACATATATGTTTTTACTATATAAACCTTATGGATAATATATTCACTATAAATCAACATCACTCCAATTATTAGTCAAAACACTAAATTCTATAGAGAAGTGTATACATTCTAGAAATCCCCAAAATAAGGATTGTGGTTTCTCTTAGTGAACCATCTCTTTATTTCAACTTTATTCTAAGACATTGTTGTTGTTATACTTGCTACATAACTTAGAAAAAGTTCATTTTAGATATTTACATAAGAATTATCTATCATCTTCAGATCATCCATAATGTTCTTTTGGATTTTAGTCCCACTAGTTTATGTTTCTTCTTTTCATGAATTATAGTTTTATCCTTCTTTATCCTTCCCCTACAATAAAATGGATCTTTGACCGATCTTCTCCTCATATGTCATTGTAATTTTTCTTAAAACCACTATGTAATTATTCATGATCCTCCACATTAATATATTTTGTAGTATTCTTGGAAAAATTTATATATTATGACTATTTCATCAATCTACAATGCATATTTCTTATATATAAATCAGTTTCCTTACTTTTCCAACACATTTTAATTCGTTCTCTCCATGTGGGATTATTTTAATATTCCATCATTGGTTCTGGGAGAATAATTCATTGCATTACATCTATATAATCCTCCAATGTGGTAAATAAAATTTCTAACACAATATATTTTCATTCTGTATAAGATATCATCCCATTCTATATTATAATGGGGGATTTAATTATGATCCTTTTAGATACTCTGTCACTAAAAATTATTTCTAATTTATCAAATGTCGTTCATATAAAATATCCTACATTAAAAAATATATTATGTTTTCATGCCTCATATTATATTTTATCTATGTATTTTACAATCCTACTTTAAACCCATGAGATTCTTGAAGCACACTCCCATTGTGCATCATGAATCCCCAATAGTAGATATAGAAAAATATTTTATTTCTTATCCTTCACCATTAGATTTCAAAATAATCCAGTACTTACTATTTATATTTATTTATTTTTTCATAGTCAATATTTTTATTCTACCCTAGGAGGAATCATATTATGTTCCTTAGAATTTTTTATCCTCCCTTCATGATTCTTGATAGTTACATCTTTTCCATTTTACTTGGAAGCTATTTCCTACAACCATGATCAAATTTCATTTTTATATTATATTCTCCTTTCATGTTGGGTGTTGAGAGGGATGATGCCCAATTTTAGATCCACATATGTGGATATTGTATCTACCAACCCATGGGAATGTTATCTAAGTACATTATGTTTATATTTTATCTTGACACCTATTTTCCTAATGCCTTTATTCGTGGTCACTTATTCTTAACCATATCTTCAGTTAATGCATAGTCAATTTGATGATTGATCACTAGTTGATTCAAAATCAATTTTAAATAATGGATATTATATTGGTTTCTGAATGAAATTTCAATGTTCTAAAATAATCATTTCATTGCATCATCATACACTATATTACCATCTGATAATTTTTATTGGGGGGTATTAATTTTCATATTGAATATAATATTCCTCACAAATATCATCAAACAAATTATGAAAACTTTCATTCACACATACATCAGTTTGTGTTCCCTTCATTAGAGTTTCTTTCAGGATAGACTTATTTTCCCTCTTTGATACATGGTAGTTTATTTTTGTTTTAAGAATAATACTCCAACCATTTAATATATAATTATTTTTTATTTATAACATCAATCATTTCTAAAAATTTTGATTCAATGAAATAGTTAATGTTTTTCTTATATATTTTATCTGAGAAACATTTAACTATGACCATTACTATCCTTATATTGATAATTCTTTCACTTTTCTTAGTTAGAGTAGAATCTATTCATATATTCTATATTATATCTTACAAACTTGAAAATAGTAAAAGAATAATCAACATTTTCAATACATTATTATTTTTTATCTTTAAAAGTTGGAGGCCTCAACATAGATTCCTTGTGTAAAACAAACCCAAAAATATATTAACATATTTATCGTCAAACTAGACCTTTTAAGATATAAATTATGGTGCTTTATGTTTCAAAATAAAAAAACCATATTGCAATCACCCTTATGTTAAATCTTTTTACACCATCAGAAGGAAAATGTTAAACCATTTGAAAACTTGTAATATCTCTGATCAAATAATAAGTAAATTTATGAATAAAGGAACCAAGGGGAAAATATATTTTCCATGGATAAAAAATGGACATTTATAAGGATAAAACATTAATTATATATTAATTTTCTAAAAATCCACTAGGATGCTCTTTTTATAGGATATAATTTGTTTCATGATCACTCTTTTGACAAGGATAATCCCATTCATAGAGTTTAGGGCTCAGTCAATCCTCAAACAATTTCAAATTACTTGTCATATTCTTCACACACTAAATTATAGATTTCTTTGATATTTTTAAGCTATATACTATATATATTTTGAATAAGTGAAATTTATTCTTTATTTATAATAACTCTTGAATTGATGCTTCATTGATTTTTTTTTGAATTATTATTTTACAAATCTAGCTAATTGTTTCCATAAAATATGATAATAAAATATTTATCTTTAGAATAATCACATAAGTGAATAATAAATTCTAGAAAATTATAACTTTTAACTATAAAAATCACGATACATTCAATTTTAAGTTTCAAAAATCTGATAAAGCAATAATAATAAATCTTCTTCATCAATAATTCCTTAATTAATGAACATATTTTATCATTGAATCACATCCATGTAACTCCATTTTTATTAAAATATGATAATATTTTATATTAAAATATTTAATATCATTATTTTCTATGAAAAAAATTCAATTTCCTCCATTTGATGAATTGTTATGAGAAAATTTTATATGTTTCTACTGGAATCCAACCATAAGATCTATGGTTTGGATTATTAATCCTTCCTATTATCTTTCTTGACTATTCCATCTATTCTATATAGTTAGATGTGGAAAATATTTCCAAAATATTTGAGAGTTTTTACTAAAAAGAATATCAGACAATTAACTTATTAAAAATCAAACCAAATCATTATTACATAACAAAAATGATCTTTTCATGATACAAGATAACAACTAAAATTGTTATGTACTTAGACACTACCCACATTTTAGTCTTCATTCCTCCACTAATGTGTGCTCATTAATAAATACCCAAATATATAAAATTCATTTATTTTATCATTTAAAACTCTATTAAGGATCACATCCTGGTCCTTGAAATATCAATAAATATTATTTTCTATTGAACAAATTATGTTGAAATAGATATATCTATGGTAAAAAGACCAGATTATTGAACTAACCAAGTTAAATATCATTCCTTCACAATATATTATTTCATGGTGAAGTCAACAAGATTATGAAATTGTGATTTTAAACACTTTTTGAGTCATAAAATTACTCATTAATTGTTAAACTCTTTATTCAATAACGACATTCCATAACTGGAGCATGATGTAGCTCTTAGGGAGAGATTCTCGGGTGGCTAGGGCTTTAGCCACCACATCACCCCGCCTCTCCTCTCACATTATCAGCCTAAATTTCATGTATCTTCCCCCTCATGCGTTTCAATAGATGGAACACTCCCTCTTGGTGCACCGTCCACCCCCACGACTCCTCAAGCCTCTGTCCGTGATTGCGATGACTTCTATCCTTTTACCAACGCCACAAGGTCTTTGAGGTCTATGGTTCGACTTTAACTCCCCTTCTGGTGGTCTTATTTTCTCTTTATATGGTGGAATAGGCATCCTTATCCACCCTCGTGGTTCACTGTGCCACTCTTCCACCGACAGACACAACATGCAGGCAGTTGAGATCTGTCATCATGCAGACTTGGCATCCACATTCAGGTGGCAGCATCAGATATTGTTCCCACAAGCTCATCCCCAACCCTGAATGATGTCCCCTGGCCTGAAGTAGCCTCTGATGGCCGATGTGGCATCTGATGCTCCTCACATTGTCATGGTACACCTTCTTTAGGGCCATCTTAAAAAACATGTGCCTTTATGTTGACATTTATGGTCGTCATAGAAATGCTTGGTGTCAGTGGTGTTCTTCTCCTCATCAAATCGATTCACAATTCCCTGCTAGTTTGGTCTTCAGTGATTTGGTTGTTTCTTTGTTCCTTGGCTCTACTACTCCTTATTTCCTCTTCCATTTCATTATGATCCTTCAGGAAAAACCCCATCTTGGTTGGATGCAATGGATTCCATGATGTTTTGGACTGTGTTGGTGACTTCGGTTAAGTTGGATATATTGGGGTGCACTTTTGATGTGGTGGTGTGCTTTTCTTGTGGTTCTTCTTGTTTTGGTTTTTGGTTTACACTTATCCTGAAATTGATTTCTTTTAGGTTCTCACCCATCCATAAAGTGTTTTATTTGAAAATAGAAAATAAAATGTTTGAGGGATACAACATTCTATAACTACACTATTTTCCCTACCATTCACCATTGTGTCGATTATCCTCTTACTATTTACTTCATCATGGATTATGTTATGATTATAACTATTGTGTCCTATAACTCTATAAATAATTTTTTTTATAGAATTAGTTTCAATAATTTTGATCCTTATATACATGGTTGATTAATCTCACTCATCTATAAAACATGGAATATTTTTATCCCATAAAATCAAGTATTATTACATGAAATTTATTATATTGTAATCATTTAATTCATGGAATAAAACCATTCTAAAACACATGGATACTCAGACATCTGGTCTGAGTTGATATGACATGGGGTATCTTATGGAATGGTCTATCATTACCTTTAACATCCATCAATTTTGATCTTCTATTTTAAAATTTTGTAATAACCATCTCATTATGATATACACTAATATGACCTAGTTAATCCAGATACTCTAAAAGTAATCATATACAGTATTAAAATTATTCTTATATTCATTACTTCATGGCATGATGTACACCATTTTTTGAAATGTGAATTCTTAAAAAGACATTTCCATTCTTCTTAAAATTTCTTTATTCAAGGTCATATTTCTCAAGAAACTCATTATAATAGAATGGAAAATATATTCCATATCATAACTCTCTTTGAAATATTTTTATTATAAGACCCAGACATATTGAGCTATTATTGTTTCTTTATTCACAAAATTCCATATATAATCATCCTCATTACATTAACACATTGTCAACATGTCTATATTGATATTCCACATCCCTTATATCCATGTTAGACAATGTCATACATCCTTCACTGATTGTGTTTCCCATGTATGATACCCATTTACATATTAATTGAAGAATATAATTTAAGATATTGTTAGTTCTAGAACACATTACCACTATTTTTCACTATGGTCTCACTACCAATCACATAAAATGACCTCATTATAATAAAGGATTTCAATTAAATATTTTTTAGTGAAAAAAGAAATTCCCCCAAGTCTCAAGAGGGAAACCTGACTCAAGGTGAAGAAGGGATTCCATATGGTTACACTACAAAACCCAAAAGTGCACAGTAATGAATTTTGTCCCTTATCACAAATATTCTGCAATGAAAGTCTCTAGTTTCTAAAATATCCCAATCAATATACACAATTGATTTGAACTCACGTCTTGATCTCAAATTAATGCTATAGGGCCCACCATGTATTTTAGAATAAATTATGCACTCTATATTAAATGACTCTTTATTTTATTTCCCATAAGGTTTAATACCCATAATTAAAAAATACTTTTACAAGGGTATAATTTATTTATGATAGTATATATTATACATGAAATCCCTTAAGAACTATATGAGACTCATAACCTAGAAACATGTCCTAATACTTAAATGGAGCATTATAGTCCCCAACAGTTCATGGGAGGGTGTATAGTTCCTTTTCCTAATTCACATAGAGAAATTAAATTTTAATCTAATAATAATAATTGATTTCAAGTCATGATTATGAAACACAAATGATTTATAACCCTCCAGATTATAAAAATAATATGGTCATTTCAGAAGATGTCATTATAGGTATTAAAAAATAGATAAATCATAAAAAAATAATAAATAATACATAAGTAATATCATAAAAATGTGTATTTAAAACACATTACGAAATATTTCCCATTATTAAACATCTTTTTTATTCAGGGGATTCATTGATATTTTTTATAATACAAGTCTATGATACGTCACTACATAAATCTAAAAGATTATTTAGAGAAAATTTAATAGTTCTTATACTCCCTCAATTATCTCAATAGGGTGTCTAAATTTTTCCCATATCCAGTATGTGATCATGAATACACTCATATGTTAATAAGGAAAACAATTAAAAAGGATTAAAGGTATTAATGAAATATTTTGAACATCAACTATACCTAAACAACCAGACAATTAATAATTCAATATGAAATCAATAAATATTTATCATGTTCATATGATCTTCCTTAATATATTTTTGGAATATAAAATTTCAATATCAAGAAATGATTATATCTTTATCAAAATTCAAGCAAAGAAAAATTATTTCCTATATTTAACTAGAAAAATATGATACCCATTTTGGGGAATGTATATTTTCTCATGTTGGTATCTCAGTTTTTGTTAATATAATGGAATGAAAAGAATTATGAACTATTATAATTATTGATGATGTGTACATGACCATCCCAAAGAGGGGTTCTAAGTGAAATCAATCCTTTATCTTTTATAATTTCCAAAAGAAAATTTAATCCAATAAGTTAATTGAATTACATTCAATTTGAATCAAAATATATGGAATTTATACATCAAATGAAATAAATAAAAAACTATAATAAGATTTAGAAGATAATCAGATGACAATAGTAATAAAATTTACCCATAATAATGCCTAATATATCTTCAATGAAACCAACATTTTATATAAATATCATAAAATAAAACATTACATTGAAAACAACAGGATCACTTTATATTAAATATGATAGAGTATACTGGTTTGGGATCATCATTGGATAGCTAGAATGTTCTCATCTCTATTGGTGGTACACGGGCCATGGACCCACATATAATACAAGAGGACAGTCACATACAAATAAAGATCTAGTAATTTCCCCACAGATAAAATGGTGAACAGAGATGAGGTATTATTTTGAAATTATAAGATATTAATATATATTAACCTACATGGGAATCCCATAGCATATAAAATATCCGATCAATTAATGAAGAGAGTTAGGCATTTAATTCTATTGTTTAGTAGACATCATGTCTTATGTTGGCACATTATCATTGGAGTATAAATAATAATGGAATATTTTAATTATTCCATTATTAATTTACACACATAAATGAATAAATCCCATTGATTCCTAACCTATGGAAACCATTTAATAGAATTATAGAAGAATTCATGCGTGAAATATATCTTATTACATGTCTATCAATCATTATGATAGATATTGATATAATAAGATATTATAGAGGCATCAATATTCCAAATAATAGGTAATGAATCATGTGATATATTTTTTGAAATATATTCCAATTTTAGTGAATTTATAACAGTCTTCCACTTGAAATTTTTTATAAGTGATTTATTGAAAACATCCCAACTAATCTTGAATCCATTCATAACCCTTAATATATGATTCATCAAAATAAACTTTATTTTGGAAGAAAAACATTTCAAAAAATTAAATCCGTATGCCAGGGTATAACTTTGTGGCAATATGGGACTTTTAACTTTGAAAAGAAATATGAAATTAGGATTTCATATATGTAAGAAACCTTATATCCCCAGAAAAGAATCAATACAAAAAAAATCAAAGGGGTTTGGTATGATCTCAATCAAACAAACCCATATCTCTATATGACCATGTATTCCACAAGATATATCACATATATCATATGTTTACATCCATAATCCCCTTTTCAATGGATTTGAGTGACCAAAAGATATGAAACATGTCAATCCATAATATTCCATCTCATTTATTCCTGATTACCTAAAAAATAATAGGACAATGAATATATCACATATCATTCATATATATATTGATTACATCAAATTTCTATCATCCAAGTAGTTAAGAACATCATATTTTACCCAAATAAGAATTAAAATTCATTTACTAATAATAATAAATCTTGGATAAGATGTATTGTATATTTACATGAGTGGGAAATACTATTTTGTTTGTGCTTCTAGGGATGATATGATCATAAATATATGATAATATCCATTGATTAGCTATCCAAAAAAGAATGTTTTAATAAAGGAATCAATGTATGACAATTCTAATGCAAGATATCTCTATAAATTTAGGTAAATTGGATTAATAAAAAGAATACACCCATATATAAATATGAATTTATAGTATTGAATTTTATAAGCATCAGAAGGTCAATCAAAATAAATAGTTTTCACTTATAAACAAATAAGTCACCTATTCACTCTAAAGAAAACATATCTAAAAACCCATAATGCACTGTTATGATCATATATTTGGGAAAAAAATAGACACACATTGAGGGAATATTATAATTAAACTACTTATGTAATACAAAAAATAGAAAACATAAATGAATGATTTAATAGTACATCCATTATTTTTAAAATCATGATACATAATAATATAATTACACACACACATACAAGTATCTTATATTGAGAGATTCAATATGAAACCTTGGTTTCTTTATGGTAATGGTTTCATCAAGGGATCTAAGAGAATAATTTTTATATCCAATAAATATATTTTAACAGAACACCTCAAAATAATCTATTTAATGAGACAATATTTTTTATGTATGTGATTGGTCATTTTTAAAAATAATGGGGTTCCGCAGTCTGGATAATAACGCAATTATTTTCATAGTAATGACTGATTTTTACATTAATTCTAGGATCTATCTCAGGTTAAATGATGAACATATTAATCCAAATATATTCCTTCACAAAATCTGATGTAGTGATGTACTCAATCTCAATTTAGGAGTCAACTATGGTGGATTATATGAACTGTTTCCATTTTTTAATGTATTAAGGACTATCAAAATTTGAATATAACTCCTTTTTTCATAGTAAAAAGATAACAATATGTTTTTCTCCCAAATATAGTGACCTAGAACATCATTGTTCTTGCATTTGTAGTGGTTTCTATTAGTTTTATATGTTTTTGAAAGTACGATTGAATGGAAATATTTTTGGTTTTTTGGTTTTATGATGTTGAAACCAATGAAAATAAGAAATCAAAAAGTGTGAGTAAAAAAATTAGATGGCCTTATAGTGAATTATAATGGGTTATATTATCATTTATATAGGTTATAATGTACATAATCCAATGAGAATACTTAATACTAATCAACGTTGTATCCCACACTATTTTCCCATGTAAGAGAATAATAATCTTATCATGCACCCTCAAACAGATCATAATTATTATTTTCTTCCTTGGTGAGTGGAAAAAATACTCCTCAATATAGAGAATGAACCTACTCGATCATCTAGAAATGAACGTTAACAAGTCATCCTCTCAATCTACATGACATTAAGTGAATGTGGTCTTATTCTAATAGAGACAAGCTTTAATGTCAAACTAGTTGAGATAATATAGTAATAATATTGTGCAATGGATTAACAATGTTGTACACCACTAATAACCTTCACTATCACAATATAATAGTTAATAGATTAAGGATATGAAATAGTTAAAATCAAAACTCAATCTATAAATCCAAT
Organism: Viscum album; assembly: GCA_963277665.1. Taxonomy (NCBI): domain Eukaryota; kingdom Viridiplantae; phylum Streptophyta; class Magnoliopsida; order Santalales; family Viscaceae; genus Viscum; species Viscum album. The sequence goes on along the minus strand of OY728122.1, from coordinate 2,105,652,434 downwards.
CAGGCCACCCAAAATGTTTTATCATTTCATTAACATTAGGTAAGAGAACTTGAGTACATTACAGTGGATGAGAATCCAAATGAAATGATGGAAGATAAGAACACATCAACGATGATTAATATATAGAGAAAAATTATTCTAATGAAAACTATATAATATGACAACTAAATCCTATCTAGGACAAATACATGATATCTAGTATTTTTACAATTTACATTTAAAAGTTTTTTTAGGTATTGTGTCATCTTATTCTTCCTCCAACATTACTTCACTAGAAAGAGCAAACATGAACCCTTAATTGATAGATGGTTTCCCTGAGTCTGATCCATCATAACATATTTTTCAACTGAGAAACACATAATTCTTCTCCTTAAATCAATATTCTTACAATGATATTTACCTTAACATGTTATTATATTGGAAGCTAATGGATCAGTTAAGGAATATTTTCCTAAAATGGTCAAAAGTTAGAAATGAGGAATAGTCATGAAAATTAATATATGAAAATTTTAATTTTAACTCAAATGTGGTAGTAGTGGATCATCAATTTAAAAAAAGGGATGGATACAATGTATCATATTTACTTCTTAAATATGATACATATCATTTTATATGAATTTCATAAAGTAAAAAATATTATGTATCCCTATTTTCTAATGGAATTATACTACATATACAGAATAGAAAAGTTAAATAAATAAATATATATATATTTATATGAAAATATCTTATATATCATTATTTTATGAATTCTTAAATTGGGGTTAGTTGTATGTATAAATATTTGGGGGGAGGGGTAATTATTAGTTGAATCTTGCTTCTCAAAATTTGAAAAAATATGGTATTTCATATATCACTTTTATCCTCTAAAAAAATTTCACACATCATCATTTTCTTTTAAAACACCATATTTCATAACAAGAAATCATTGAAATTTTATAGACTCTATGATTCTATGTAACAGTTATACAACCATGAATTATATAACATATGATATTTAGTAGTGAAATATATTTTATTAATATTTAATAAACCTAATGTATCATTTATTCATCAAAAATGTCATATTTATCATCATTACATTGGAAAATAATCTCATGTATGAATTCCGTAGTCAATTTCACATTCTTCCCAGTATCTGTGTATTACACTTCACCTCTATACCTTAGAAACGTTTATGTATCATCATAGTGATACCAAGTACTGATTCACTTTAACATCTTTGAGCAATCTGCAATTTCAACATTATTTTGGATTTATCCAAATTAATCATGAATTGAATAAAATAATCATAAGTCAATTTATAATTATGTTATAAATTTTAAAACACATTTCAAAAATAAATTATTGGGTTTTAAAATAATTCTCATAATAAAGAAAATAATTTAAAAAATATTGATTCTATTTAAAACTTTGATTCAAGATACACATAAATATAAAAAATCTGTTAACATCGCACATTTTATGTGAATTATTTGTTAAATTTCAGTTGACACACGGTTTATTTTTTTTGGAATGTTTAATCTCTTCACTCCCCTAGACAGACACCATTACCCTCCCAAAAATTAAAGAAATTTAACTATAAAATATTATCATCTAAAATATTATCAAAAATATTCTATAATATTTAAAATAAATGTTCTTTTATTGTTGAAAATATCCCTCCTCATCTATAATCCCAACATTATTCCCATTTTATTTTAATTAATTACTCTACTTTTAAAGAAAGAAATAAATAAAATTTAGTTTAATTTGGGATTTAACATGTGACACATTCATTAATCCAACATTCATGTATGATTTAAAGATATACTCCATTTCCCATATCCTTGATATAGCCCAAATATCATACTTTTAAGTAACATTAATATTCATTATCTAGGATTAATATTACACCTAAAAAAATAATTTAAATATTTTAATTAAAAACATATTGAACAATTGAAATATATAGCATGTTCTATAATTATATTGCACATAAAATGAAATGATTTATTACTGACACATACAAAGCATAATTGTACCAGAACTTCATATGGTATCCAAACTTTTTATTTTTCACATATTCAATAAAACATACGAATCTATTTTAGGTTGGATCATTATGGGATTCATTTTTAAAATGGGAAAGATACCCAAGAAAATTATTCGAATTACATTTTCATTATTTTAAAATATTTATTCCACTTAATTATTTTCTATGAAAACACTTTCCCATGTTTTATAAAAAATCCACCAATTTATGGTAAAAATCACTCAAAAATGAACTAGTTTCAACAATTTAAAAGACAATGAAATCAGAAAATATAGTATGTTGTTCGATAAATGGATATATATAATTTAATATAAACATTAATAGCATAAAAAAATAAAAATTAACAAAATAATAGAAGACAGTATGGAAAAAAATTATAATATATTCAAAAAACATATCCTAAATTTTTTTTAAAAAATTTCTTATTAGGAATAAATTTAACTACCCCAAAATTATTAAAAAAAATACTCATTGTTTAGAAGGATTAATAGAATGGTAATGATAAAATAATCACAAAACAATTGAGGAAATATGGTTTCCATTCCTAATAGGTTAGATTTAGGATCATCTTCTTGGTGATCATTGAATGTCATTAAGATAGATTCAATAGATATTTCCAACATGGAAATCTAAAAAAATTAAAAAAAGTAAAATAAAAAACAATGGTTGACCCCATGTTGGTTATGGGTTTTAAAATCTATTAGTGGGTATTTTTAGGGTTAATACTAATACTAAAATGGGTTTGGTTTCATTTTTAGAAAGCATAATAAGTTATTTTTTAGAATGTCCTTCAAATGAAATAGGTCTTGGAGAATCCCATGAAAAAATGTAAAAAACCCCATCCACTAAATGAATAAAAAGTGATGATAAGTGTTGGGAAGAGAAATGAAGGGTACTTACAATATTATTTAGTACAATTCTCCAATTATTATTCCTAGTGACGTTAAAGAGGTAAAGGATTATCCACATGTCTCAATGATTCTTATTTTTTTTAAACAATTAATTTATATTCTTATAGAAATTTATCTACATTTTCCAATACCTTGAATTGTTCATTACTACCAAGGGTGGAATTTTTCTCCGATAGACCAAAAAAATAAGTGTATAGGGAGATAATATTCATTTTTAGTAATAAGAAATCAATTTATATTAAATCTAGAAAAATATTTACTACCACTAGTGGTTTGACCATGAGCTATTTCTCTCATCATAGTGCCTATAGAATATATTTTTTCAAAAAATGCAGTTGATCCATTAATGTTTCATCAAATCCTAATATCCCCTCTTTTTATTATTCTTCCAAAGCATACTCATACAATACTAATTTGGTATCCTGAAAATAAACAGGTTCATTTTCCGAAAATGATTACATAATATATTAAATAATTATTATTTATGGATTCGTTATCTCCCTTTAATGGATTAGATGGAATTGTTTCATATTAAGAAATTGTCTTGAGATAAATCTCTAAAATATGTTGGAGTGATATTTTTTCATGTACATTTTCGATCTATTAAATGCCCTATTGTAAAAAAAACATGTGTTATTAAACTTTTCTTTCATGGTGTTGTTATTTATACACATGTGTTTAGTGGGAATCATATATGATGCCCATAAACTGTGTTCTCTCACATTTTTACTCTGTTATTTGTTGGTCAAGTAGTATAGAGGTATTAATGTTTTTTTGGATTTTATTTTGTGTTGGTTCAATTTATATTTTAAATGGTGGGAGAATATATAGTTTATGAAGTGTATATTCATATTGGTAAACTAATTAATACAAACATACATTGGTATATTAAAATGGAATGTGGAGAGCACTTAGGCTGGTGCCCCCCCCCCTCTGGAAGTCAGTGTTAGCAACACACGTTTTAGCACATGATCCGTAGCCCGGTTGGTAAAGAATTTGTAAGTGCATCCGGGAGACCCGGGATCAAATCCCGGTGGAGGCATTATTTCCAGGGGTACTGTAGCAGTAATGTAGCGGGATTGTGCATTACTGTAGCAGGTACTATACAGGGAACTGTAACGGGTACTGTTTGGCACTGTAGCAGCCGGGAATATTCCCCCGTTTGGGACTTTGGGCCACAGTTTTGGTCCCCGAGTCCTTTAAAAGCCTTCAGGCCACCTAGGCCTTCGGGTCAGTAAGGCCTTCGGGCCACCTTATGGCCTTTAGGCTACCTTAAGTGCTGATTCAAAATGGACAATCTACGAGGAACAAACTCTACATGGAGGATGAGGAAAGAGCTTTCACCATAGCAGAAGCTAAACAGATTGCAAGAATGAGAGGGTATGACACCTACCATTGGGACATGCCTGTGTATGAAAGGGAATGCCTTTCCAAACAGAAATGCAAGGTGGAGATATGATTTCACGATGAAGATACTGGGGAGGAGCAGTTCCAAGTAGCAAGTCTGGGTTGAATGTAATGTTTGGATCCTACGGGCAATTGAATCCCTCTAAGGCCTACATGCCTTATAATACTTAATCCTACAGGCCTTGTAAGGGTTCCACCTCACCCCTTGAAAGGTGGATTATAAAAAATAAATAGAAAATGAAGGCCTTCGGGCCATTGGAGGGCCTTAATGCTCAACCATTTTAGAGGGAATAAATAATTTAAAACATATAACAAAGAATAAATTAAAATAGAAGAAAGAACATAACTACACATTTGATAAAAATTATACATTCTAAAATAAAATCCCTTTAAATAGATACAGGTTTTGAAATATGTCATTTATTAATGGATCTCAAAAATAAAATTTAAACCCCTTATATATATTTCTAAGTTAACTAAAGGTTTTTACCTAAATGATGTAGTCCAAGATATTAAATATTCTTACAAGTATAATTTTTATTTCATTTATATATTTTTTAATTTAATAATGGTTGTAGGGATGTTTTGTTTTTAGAATTTATAAATTTATATTTAATGAATTTAAGAACCCATAAAGGGTCATTAATAAATGAATATTGTTTTATGGTTAATTATAATAGGTTATATCGTCATTAACATATGTACTAAATATCTTCAAATAATGTGTAAACTCAATAATATTCATCTAGTCATCCCCTAATATTTAATCCAGTATGAGAATAAAAATATAATAAAGGAATAAAAAAATGACCATCAACCCATTTTACATACATTGTGTGTTGGAAGTAACACACCTCAAGTATGTGAATAAAAATACACATACATTTGACTGTGAGAGAAATGCATTCATCATCTCAAACCACACAACCCCAATTGTGTAATGTTTGATTTGAATATTGTACATCATTGCTCTTAAACTAGATGAGATAATATAATAATAATGTTGGATAATGGAGCTAAAATTTTCTATTATACAGCTAAATGTCACTACTACATAATAATACATTAATTTATATAGAAAACAAAGCACATAAATTCAAGGTTCCCATAATAAATCTCCTTAGAACACCCATAATTTCATATCACTTCAAAATAATGGAGTGTGAGATCATAATTAATTCATTGTACTTTAGAAACATAAAAAATGGGAATGAGAAGATTACAACATAGATGAAAAAAATAGAAAATAATTGTATTAAATTGATAATAGTACATAACCAATGATAGTCAATCCAAGGCTGAATCCATGGTCTAAAATCTATTTACATTATAAAGTGGAATATAATTATAGGAAGTTTTTAATATTATTATCCTTCCTACATGTGTTCATTAGTTCCATGAGATCTCAAAATGATTTCATCCCTGAATTGTTTTCATGTGTCTCATCTGAGGGTGCACATTCTTCTATTGGGAGTCTCATAAAATTTCTCCTACTTCAAAATTCATCCAATGGTCTTAACATTGATCAATTGTAGTATGGGTGTTGGGTTGTAAAACCCATGAATTATTTTAAAATCTTTTTTCATTTATTTTCCATTCTTGCTTTGTTTTGAAAGATTCCCATTAATTTTGGTGGAAATGGTGGGTTTTCAATATTTGGGCCAAATTATGAGCCCATTTTCAAATTCAAAAATAAATTTTGATTCTTTTATAACTCCTTCATTTTCAACATTTTACACGTAGTCCACTTCCCAATTGGAATAACCAAGTATATTAAAAGCACAATATCCATTTTTACCCCATAGGAATCCATAATAATGATGGATATACGTTTTTTATTAAGGTTTGGGGCCAACCCGTAAGCCCATTTTCTACTTTAAATTAAGTTTTTAATTTTTCAATATCTCATTAATTTTGTACTATTTTACTATGATTCTACCTCCCACCCAAATAAAATATCCCAAGGCTCACTCTCATTATTTATTTCTCCACTTTAGAGCTCATTGGAATCTCATATTTGGGTGACAATTCTCAGCATTTCACAAATCTTCCATATTTGGCATGGTAATTTTATTCTTTCATAAAACATTCAATTTTCACTATTTCTCCGCCATTTCAGTCCCCACATAACCTAATAAGCCTCATTAAATCCTAACCATCAGTTTTTGGTTTCTTGGAGATCCAAACTTTTGTGGATTTTGGGTGATTTCTTCAATATTGTTCAAGGTAAGTGATTCCTTCTTGGTTTCTTCAATTTTCCTTACGGTTTCCTCCCTCTTTCATGATGTTATAAAATATTCAGAAGTTAGGGTTTGAACATAGGGATTGATTTGTTGTCTTTTTGGTCAAATATTGTGGTTTAGGGTTAGTTTTCACCCTTTGTGGTTTGGAGGTGGTGTGGTTGATGTTTCGCACTATGTTTTGAGGGTTTCAACACAAAAAGGTAAGTGATTCGACGTATAAACATTTTATGATGAGTTGTATTGATGTATATATTTAATCATTTTTCATATTCCTCACATGTTTTTATGGTGAAAAAACTCTTTATGATTTATTTGGTTAAGAGTTTAATTTTATTATTGCATTTTAGCTTGAAATTGGGTGTTTTCATGTATAACCACTGGGGTATAATGTAAAGACTCAGATTTTTTCATGTAATTTTTTTAGTTATATGGTAATATTACAAGTTTTTGAAAATTGACGGTATGAGATTCCAAGGCCCGGTGTGCCCAAAATGAATTTATGAACTTTTTTAGGTGCATTCACTAAACGTGCGTGCGTGTTTTTTTCACTTTTGAACTGGTGCTCAGAATTGAAATCTGACGACACTGTTGAACACGCAGTGCCGATATTCCCTTAAGAAGACATTCAACTCGACCACAGTAAGACAAGGGTGAATGTTTTTTTTGTGTTTTTCATGGAAATAAAAAACAAAATAAAGAACAAAAATTAATTTTATTTTTAACCTCCAATTTGAATTCTTGGTGGTGGGGACCACCCGAGCAGGAAAACCCCCCAATTTGAAATTAATGGTGGGGACCACACGACCCTTGAACTAACTCTTTAACGAGGGAGGTGACTCTTGGTTCTCTCCTAATAAATTGTGCCACCATGCATTAATTTTTTATTCCAACATCAACTTAATTAATGGACAACGGTAATTAAATTAATAAATCTTAATTTAATAAGTTGGCTATTTCATTTTGGTGGAATTAGGGGGAAGTGTTGGCAAAGGGGAGAACATTGGAGATAAACCTTTCTCCGATGAAGAACGCTTTCTCCAATGAATAAATCCTTCTCCAACAAATAACTCCATCGAAGGATCACCAACATGGAACATCTCCAACGATGACGAACCGACGTCTGTCTTTCCTCTACCACCACCAAATTCAACGAACCTTCAAGGTAGGGGTTGTTATCTGAATACCCATTACCCCATTCTTGATGTTATTTATGATTCATGAATAAACAAGCCACTTGCTACCATTTTAACGCGGAGAATTTGGGCCAAAGGAACACGGCCCGACCACTCTAAAACCTTTGTGAATTTGGATTGTCTTGAAACGATGGCGACGTCCTGAGATGAGTGATGATTTCTACATAATGAAGAACGAGCCACCGAGGCGCGTTCAGGGACCCGGAGAACATTGTCGACGACGGTGTCGGTGACCGTCACTGGTGGGGCACAGGAACGACGACCGACAATCCGGCACGACCGTACTGCCAGAGAAGAGCCGTGGCCCATTGGTTGTGGTAGAGAAGAGGTGGAATCCATTGCATGACCGACTACACAAATGGGAGGCGGCGACACACGTCTGTTCCGTCAGGCATGTGGGAGCCTAGACATAAGGCCGCAACGGCGAAGGCAGGGCGACCGACACATTATCGACCACCTGTGATGTCATGGCACACGACCGCACCATGAGGAGGAGGCATGTCGTCTGGTCAGCCATGGATCAGCACATCGCCCATCTGGCAGGACTACGCCTACAAGCCGGGCCAGGTCGGTCCAACCGGGTCAGACCGGACCTAGACTAACTTCGACCCCCTTTTTGCTCTTTCAGCCATAACTTGAGGTACATGTGCCCATTTGACAAACCATCTGCAATTCCAGAAACATTGGATCTAAATGGTCATTTTGGTATGTGAAAAATGAGTTTTGGATAGTGTTGGTGTATGACCAGGTTGAATCGAACACAAATCTAACTGGGCCCTTGTGACTAAAAGGCCAATAACTTACACACCGGTCGTCCGATTGATGCACCGTCTATTGTGTTGAGAACACTATCATGAGGTGGTCCTTTGGGATAATTCTTTGTTGGGATTCATGGAAGTTGGAGTATCTACCTTTGAATTGAGGTGTGGAACCTCCCGGAATCAAGTGATCTTAGTGCTGGAACCCTATAGCTGGATGTAACATGAGAAAGGGATCCTATGTGGGTATGTGCTTTAGAATCATATGTGGGTCTACGCTTTGGGATCATATGTGGGTATGTACTTTGGGATCCTATTTGGGTCTATGTTTGAGAGTCCCACTTGGATCCGATCTAGGAAATCCATGTTGTAATATTATAGGATCCTATGTGGGTCTGCTGTATTAGGATCCTATGTGGGTATGATGATTTAGGATCCTATATGGGTTTTCCTCTTAACAGAGTAAGATGATTTAGTAGTTACATATAATCATATTTTCTACCGTACCTAAGTTATACCTTGTGTGATTTTAGTCCTTACATTCGTGATAATACCTTTGTGGTATTATTATGTGTGGCGTACCTTTGGAGTACATACCTTTGTGGTGATACCTTTGTGGAATTCTTCTGTGTGTCATTCCATTGTGGTACTTCACATCATGGTGATACCTTCGTGGTATTATTCTATATGGCGTTACCTTTGTGTTACATACCCTCGTGGTGTTACCTTCATAGTATTATTTCCTATGTGGAACAATTGTACTTTGGCTAAGAGTTGGGCGTTGTGTTTCCTCATGAATGAGATGGGTATACTTGAAAACTTTGGTATATGTAAGGGAATATACCTAAGTAGGGTTGTCAGAAATTTTAATGATGTGTGGTTTATCCTTTTTGGGTTTTTTGAGATCTTCGAGAGTCTCAGGGTCCCTACAGTGTATCTTTATACTCACCCATGTACGGGCTACACCGACACCTTGTTGAGTTTGGTGCAGACGACGGAAAATGCTGACTGAGGACGAGAGTACCAAGACTGGAGGTAGCTCGGAGGTGGACATTAGATGAGGAATACTGCAGAGATGACTGTTCGAGAACTATACCAACCCTTTAGGTAGGGTCCTTGGTGGGAGTTCATAGGAGCTGTTTCAGTTTACTCGTACCTTTTAGTTTTCTTGTACATTCCAGTTGGGCATGTATTCTAGACCCTTTTTCTTACCATACAAACTAATTTTACTATATAGTTTACTTTTGTTCTTATCTTTTTGTGTGCTTGGTTGCGTGTGTTTATATGTTAAAAAGGAAACTCTTTCCCTATTTTTAGGGAATAAACCTTTAAGTGCTAGTCACTAGCGCCTGGCCTATGGATGGAAGGCTTGGGGTAGCCTTAGCATGGGCCCCGGGGGATAGGTCGTGACAAATTGGTATCAGAGGATTTAGTTCTACCATAGAACATCGGACTCTGAAATTTTTAATGACAATATGGTTAAGTATAGTGAGTGTGGTTATCAGCTTAGGCAATCCAGTGTTGGTGTGGTGACAGACGTATCCATACACCAGGACCCTGACTTCTGATTTATGAATAAGTGTACGAAAACACTGATTGTGTGTGTATTTCGAAAAGTTTTCTTTTTGAACTCATTGATTTAGATCACTAGGTATAACTTATTGACCATGAAACACCTGTTTCTTTTTAGGATGCCTCCACATAGATAGCCATCTAGGGTACTGGGTATAGTATGCGATGATAGCCCACCGATCGGCGATGCTTCAGTGTATGGCCCTTTATTAGTTGGGGTACCAGTGGAGGCCCCAACAGTACCATTACTCGTTAGGCCACTGATGCCACTATCCCCAACAGTGGAGAGTGCATGGTTCTTGAGCACGTTGCATGAGTTCCAACGACAGAGGCCATCCAGGTTCAGGCATGATACAGACCCATATGCGGCTGAGGATTGGATGGAGGCTATGGTGAGAGTCTTACGACTGGTAGGGACACCTCCTGATCTCACTAGTATCCTTGCTGCCAGTCTTCTATAAGAAGTAGAAAGCAGATGGTGGAGCATGAAGCTCCAGGTTCATGATGAGGTGAATTTTCATTGGGCAGACTTTGAGGGCCTATTTCGGGCAGAGTTTGTCCTAGTGACCCTTCACACAGTGCGCAAACACGAGCTTCTTCATCTACAACAGGGCTGCATGACTGTGGCTCAGTAATCAGCATGTTTCACCGACCTCTCACACTACTCCACTGATATGGTGTGGGACCCATTCTTCAGATCCCGGACCTTCGAGCAGGGACTCATGAGGGAGGTTAGGGCTTTGATGATTTCTCTCGGCATCCCAATGCAGGCGGGGGTGTTAGAGAGAGCCCTCTTAGTGGATATTTTTCTTGCTAAGCATTCGCGAGTAGCGAGACCCACCACTAGGAATCACATAGAGGATTCTTCTGCAGCTAGGAGCAGATAGATGTCAAATAGGACTAAGATGGCCAGACCTATAGGTGGATGACCACATGATTCAGGGTGAGTTGTGTGGGGCACCAGAGACAGAGTCAATCAATGTGAGAAGCATGCAGTGTTACAAATGTGGTGGGCAGGGTCACATGGCTCATGAGTACCCGACCCGCAGTATAGATGATTATCATATGGTCCACGGACTACCCAGGAAGAGATAGAGGTTCGACTGAGGAGGTCCACAGGGAGAAGGCGAACATGGCAGAGGATCTAGCTGTGCAGCTGGCGGTTGGAGACGGTTCGAGATGGGATCGATACCGCCACTGGGTGGTCCACCCTGACCATAGGGAGCAGGTGGACAAGGGCAAGCTCAGCTCTAGGAAGCTAAGGCCTACAATCACGATGCTTTAGAGATGATACGAGGTACGATCTGTGTCCAATCCACCTTAGCTGCAGTACTTATAGACACAAGTGTCACCCATTCTTTTATTAACTCTTCCCTTATTCAGAGCTCGGAGATTTCGATGGTCCCATTATCTCGATCCTTATGGCTAGATACTACTACAAGAGACGATTCGACAGTTAGACACCGGTTCTGTAAGTGTGAACTAACTCTAGGAAGTGAGAGCTTCGGCAGGGATCTCCTAGTAGCGGCGTTGAGGCCTTACGACGTCATCATGGGTATGAACTTGTTATCTACAGTCCATGATCATATTGAATGTATTAGGTGAAAAGTGTGGTGTATTTGCGAGGATTGGACTAGGTTTACCTTCACCGGTGAGAAGGTAGCTATTTTAGCACATGATGGACTTACCCGGAGGATAGTGCAGTCGATCAGTCATCAGTTGGCTAGCCTTACCCTCATAGCGGTTGATGTGGAGAGTCCGAGTTATCCTGTAGTGGTGGACCCATACTCGAATGTCTTCCCTGATGATATTTCGGGTCTACCTCCATGAAGAGAGGTGGAATTTTACATTGACTTATACCTTGGGACGACACCGATATCTACACCAGCATATCGGATGGCTCCCACAGAGCTTCATGAGATGCAATTACAGTTAAGGGACTTACAGAGGATGGGATTCATCTGGCCCATTTTTTCTCTTTGGGAAGCCCCAATTTTGTTCTCCAAGAAGGAAGATGGGATCTTGGGACACCGTGTTGAATATCGGTGCCTGAACTAGATGAATGTGAAGAACAAGTACCCACACCCAAGGATTGACGACCACATCGATCAGCTGAAGTAAGCATGATGGTTCTCTAAGATAGACCTAAAATCAAGCTATCACCAGCTCAGAGTATGATACAAGTATGTCTAAATGATGACTTTCCGATGTTTTTATGACCATTATGAGTTTTTGGTCACGTCGTTTGGCATGAACAATGCTCCAGCAGTGTTAATCGGACTCATGAATAGGATCTTTTATCCATACCTTGATCGCTTTGTAGTAGTCTTCATCGACGATATTATGATATACATTGCTACAGAGGAGGAGCATGCTTATCATTTTTAGATAGTTCTGGACACACTCTGAATGCACCTGCATTATTGAAATCTCTCGAAGTTTCAGTTCTGGATATAAGAGGTTCACTTCCTAGGACATTTCATTTCAAAGGCTAGAGTTGCAGTGGATCCAACAAAGATTGAGACGATACATTCTTGGGATCCACCTAGGAGTGCTAAGGAGGTACGAAGCTTCCTGGGTTTGGCTGGATACAACTAGAGGTTTATTCCAGATTTCTCCAGAGTTACTGCACCATTATCAGCGTTGAAGAAGAAGGGGAAACCCTTCGTGTGGTTGGAGAAAAGCCAACATAGTTTTTAGAAGCTGAGGCAGAGGCTGACTAGTGACCCCATCTTTAGGATTTCGGAGGAGGGAATTGGGTACGTAGTCTACTGTGACACATCAGGGACCATGCTCATATGTTACCTCATGTAGGAGCGAGCAGTTATCGCATATGGTTCTCGACAGCTAAGACAACATGAGAGGAACTACTCAACCCATGACCTTGAGTTAGAAACAGTGGTCTTCACTTTGAAGATGTGGTGACACTATCTGATGGGAGAGTATTTTATGGTCTACTATGATCACTAGAGTCTTAGGTATATCTTCTCCCAGAAAGACTTGAACCTGAGACAACGACATTAGACTGAGTTCCTCCAGGACTATGACTTCAAGATAGTCTATACTCATTGGAAGGGGAACATTGTTGCAGATGCACTTAGCATGAGATCTGGTATACAACTTCTAGGTGAGGTGACAAAGCAACTGGATGCTTTGTAGATATCCTTTGTGGATCGAGATGAAGTAGCTTTTCTTCAGTCTCTTAGATTCACTCCCCCACTCCTTCAGTGAGTCAGGGAGTCGCAGCGTGGGGACACTAACTACGAGGCTTGACGTGATCAGATATTCATAGGACATGCACTAGATGGATTTTCTGATGGTGGGGAGCATGTCACCCCTTTCAGAGGATGTACCATGGTACCAGTGTCGCTTCATGAGGAAGTGTTGTCAGAGTTCCACAAATCCCCTCTAGTGGTACATCCAAGAGTGGAAAAGAGGTACCATGATCTCCAACGACATCACTGGTGGATGGGAATGAAGAAAGCAGTAGCAGAGTTTGTCTCTCGGTGCCTCACTATTCAGCAAGTGAAGGAGGATCATCAGGTACCAGCAGGATTTGTTCATCCTTTAGAGGTCCTAGAGTGGAAGTGGGATGTGATATCCATGAAATTCATGACAGGACTTCCACGTACATCAAGGAGTCATGATTCTATCTAGGAGATCGTCGACCAACTCACAACGTCGGCCCACTTATTACTGATCATATATCAGGGTTCAGTAGAGAGAATGGGACACCTCTATGTGCAGGAGATTGTGTGGCTACATGGTGTACCCTCGATTACTGTCTCCAATCATGATGCACGTTTCACTTACCAGCTATGGAAGGGGTTGCAAGAGGCTTTCGAGATGCAGCTTCATTTGAGAACCACCTTCCATCCTCAGATGGATGGCCAGACTGAGCAGACCATTCAGACCCTTGAGGACATGCCACATGCTTGTGTCCTTGACATTGGTCATAGCTGGGAGGATCACTAGTCCTTGGTGGAGTTTTCATACAATAACATATATCACTCCACCATTGGGATGTCACATTTTTAGGCTCTTTACGGCCAACCTAGCAGATCGCCTATGTGCTGGACTGACCCAGGGGAGTCAACACTCATGGGACCAGATATGGTATGGGCTACCATGGAGAAGGTGTAGATCATACAGGAGTAGATGAATATTTCACAGAGTAGGCAGAAGTCTTATGCCGACAAGATATGGATACCTCTGTAGTTCGAGGATGGTGACCACATCTTTCTATGGGTATCACCCCGAAGAGGTTTGCGAAGATTTGGTGGGGGTGGCAAGTTATCCCCGAGGTTCATCGGACCCTTCCAGGTCCTCCAATGAGTGGGCGAGGTGGCTTAATGCCTAGAACTTCCCCCTCAGTTGCACTGGGTGCACAACATTTTCCACATATCCCAGTTGAAGAGATACGTGCATAACACCTCACACAACATTGATAGGGTCTAGGTAGGCAACGATGATGGGGTGACATTTACGGAGGTTGTAGTGGATATTGAGGATCAACAAGAGAGATTCCTCCATGGGCAGTCGATACCTATGGTGTGTGTTCGTTGGCATCATGTGAACCTCTAGGAGAGAACATGGGAGAGGGAGGCTCAGATTCACGCTCAGTATCCCCACTTGTTTTCCTAGTATTCGTGATGTGGCTTCTAGGGACCCAAATCCCTGAGGTGGGGAGAATGTAAAAACCCATATTTTTCCATGTAATTTTTTTATTATATTTTAATATTACAAGTCCATGAAAATGTACGGCGCGTGATTATAAGGCTATGTGTGCCCAAAATGAATTTATGAACATTTTTTAGGTACGTTCAGTAAATGTGCGAGAATGTTTTTGTAACTTTTGAATCATTGCATGGAATTGAAATCTGACGACATCGTTGAACTCACAGTGCCAGTATTCTCTTAAATAGACTTTCACCTCGGCCGCAGTAGGACGAGAATGAAAGTTAGTTTTTGTATTTTTCTTGGAAATAAAATATAATATAAAGAACAAAATTTTATTTTATTTTTAGCCTCCCATTTGAATTCTTAGTGGTGGGGACCACCCGAGCGGAAAACCCCCCAATTTGAAATTTATTGTGGGACCACCCGACCCTTGAACTCCGTCTTTAATGATGGAGGTGACTCCTGGTTCTCTCATAATTAATTAGGCCACCTTCCATTAATTTATTATGCCAACATCAACTTAATTAATGGCCAACTCTAATGAAATTAATAAAAAATAATTTAATAAACTGGCTATTTGATTTTGGTGGAATAGGGGGGAAGTGTTGGGAAAGGAGAGACCTTTGGAGAAACACCTTTCTCAAACGAAGAACCCTATCTACAATGAAGACCGCCTTTTACAGTGAAGAACTCCGTCGAGGGATCACAAAATTGGAACAACTTCAACGATGATGAACCAAGGTCCATATTTCCTCTCTACTCACCGACGGCAATGAACCATCGAGGTTGGTTTTGTTATTTATATACCCCTTACAATGTTCTTGACGTTCTTCATGATTCAAGAATAAACAAGCTGCTTTCTACCATTATAACATGTAGGGTTCGGTCCAAACCAACACGACCCGACCTCTCCACAACCTTTATGAATTTGGATAGTCTTGAAATGATGGTGACATCCCAAGATGAGTGTGGATGTCTATGTAATGAAGAACGAACCACCAAGGAATTCCCAGTGACCGGAAAAACATCACCGGTGACTGTGCCGACGACCGAAACTCGTGGAGTTTGAGAATGGTGGTCAGCACTTCGACCGATCGTGACGATGGTGACAGCGCGACCGTACCACCGGAGAAGGGCCACGACCTGTTGGCCGCGGTAGAGCAGAGGTGGGGCTGACCCACGGTCGGCCGCATAAAGGGGAGGCGGCGGCGCACGTCCGTGCCGTAGGGTGTACGAAAGCAGCGACATAAGGTCGCGGCGGTGAAGGCAGGGCGGCCGGCTCGCTGCCTGCTACCAGTGATGGGGCGGCACAAGACTACATTGCATGAGGAGGTCGGCCACCAGGCCAGCCATGGACCAGTGGGACAGGTCAGTCCGGGTTGGTCCGACCGGGTCGGACTGGACCCAGACCGACTTCGACCCCTTTTTTTCACTTTTGGCCATAACATGAGCTACGAGCGCCTGTTTGACAAACTGTCTGTGGCACCAGAAACCTTGGATCGAGATGTTAATTTTGGTATAACCAACATGAGTTTTGGATAAAGTTGGGGTATGGCTGGGTTGGATCAAACACGAATCCAACTGGACCCTTGGGACTAAAAGGCCAATAACTTACACACCGGGAATTTGATTGATGCACCATCTGTTGCATTGAGAACCCTATCACGTTGCGGTCCAATGGGATACTTCTTCTAGTGAATTCATGGTAGATTAAGTATCTAACTATGTCTTGAGGAGTGGACCCTCCTAGAATCATGTGATCATAGTGCTAGAACCTTATAGCTCGCTGTAACATGAGAAAGGGATCCTATGTGGTTCTATGCTTTGGGATCCTATGTTGTCCTATGATTTAGGATCCTGTGTGGGTATGTGCTTTGGGATCCCATGTGGGTCTGTGTTTGAGAGTCCCACTTGGATCTGCTCTAGGAAATCCATGTGAGACTACTCTGGGATCCTACGTGGGTCTGTTGTATTAGGATCCTATGTGTGTATGATGATTTAGGATCCTACGTGGGTCTGCCTCTTAACAGAGTAAGATGATTCAATAGACACATCTAATCATATTTACTACCATACCTAAGTTATACCTAGTTTAAGAAGAGTCCTTACCTTTGTGGTAATACCTTTGTGGTATTCTTATGTGTGGCGTACCTTTGTGGTACTTACCTACGTGGTAAAACCTTTGTGGTATTCTTATGTGTGGCGTAACTTTGTGGTACTTACCTTCATGGTGATACCTTCTTGGTATTCTTCTAGGTGGAATTACATTTGTGGTACTTACCCTTGTGGTGTTACCTTCGTAGTATTCTCACCTATGTGGAACAATTATACTTTGTCCCAGAGTTGGGCTATGTGTTTCTTCAAGAATGAAATGGGTATACATGATATCTTAGGTATATGTAAGGGAATATACCTATGTAGGGTTGTCATATGTTTTCATCCTTTGTGTTTTATCCTTTTTGGGTTTAGTGGGACCTTCAAGGTTCTCGGGGTCCCTACAGAGTATCGTTATACTCACCCCTGCACGGGCTACGCCCGCATGTTGTTGTGTTTGGTGCAGAAGACAGACAACACTGAGAGAGGACGAGAGTTCTAGGAGTAGAGGTAGCATAGAGGTAGAAATTAGGCGAGGCGTACCACATATACGAACATTTGATACCTGTACCTACCCATCAGGTAGGGTCCTTGGCAAGAGTTCACATGATCTGTTTCAGTTTACTTGTACTTTTTAGTTTTCTTGTACTTTCCAGTTGGGCTTGTTTTCTGGACCCTTTTTCTTACTATACACATTATTTATACTATACATATTACTTGTGTTCGTATCTTTTTGTGTGCTTGGTTTCATGTGTTTACATGTTATAATGGCAATGCCTTCTCGGTTTTAATAGAATATGCCTTTTGGTGCAAGTCGCCATCCCCTGGCCTATGGAAGATGAGCTTGGTGTAGTCTCGGTAATGGCCCTGGTGGACGGGTCATTAAATATAATTTTGGAGTATTTTATAACATATGAAAATGGTATAATAAATTTTTTTGTGCTTCCAATTATACTTTTTTAGGGTCTTGTTGTGCCATTGGGTTTTATAGAGGGGTTTTAACAGGTTTTGTGTGTAAAACCATGTTATGCCGCTTGAAAATGTTTTATGAAAATGCACATGTTTTCATGTGAATATTTTTTTGTATTATTCAAGGAGATTTTATAGTACATTGGAGTGGTTTATTAAATCTTTTTGGGGATTTTGGTTATATTTTGAATTGTTACTGGTGTGCGTTTTTCCTTTAAAGATGGGTTTGAAATGAGTTTTATGTGGAAAGCTTGGGTGTACTCCTTATAATTGTTTTATAAAAAATTTGAATGGTTTAATGATTTTTGTAAGAGGTGAAACCATATTGGAAAACTATTTTGGATTTTGAATATTTTGAAATGGTCCATTTTAAATGTGAAAGGTGTTGTCATGTTATGGGTATCTTCATGGAAATGTTTTATAAAAATGTTGAACAGAATTACTGAATTGTTGAAGTGATATGAACGTGATGTGGGCTGTTTTGTGTTAGTGTGATGTGAAAAAATGATTTTTTTCATATTGGGGAATATTTTATAAAATTGTTAAAGGATGTGTTGAATTGTGAAGATAAGAAAAATGTGTTGTTGCCTATTTTGGTGTGAGTTGGATTTCCAAATCAATTTCAATGAGAAAGGAGATGAAGTGATTATGTGATGTACATGTGGGATGTTTGGTTGATATGTGATGTGGAAGTGGTCTTTTCATTTGAAAATTATATTTCATGCCTTGTTGAACTTGTTTGAGCACAAGATAGAATATCAGGTATCTAGGATGGTGGACGTGTACTAGTATGCTAGTGATCCCATGGGGTTTGACCTCAGTTTCACTTAGAAAGATTGATGCTTACAACACTAACTAAACTATTATGATGATGATGATTGGAGACCACTAGGTTATGGGTATGTTTCAAACTAGTGGCTCGTGCATGAGAATAGATATTGTGATGGTTACTCTCACC
Source organism: Viscum album (assembly GCA_963277665.1). Lineage (NCBI taxonomy): Eukaryota > Viridiplantae > Streptophyta > Magnoliopsida > Santalales > Viscaceae > Viscum > Viscum album. The sequence continues at coordinate 2,105,633,614 of OY728122.1, read as the reverse complement.
AAGATATGAGGTACCTGGGACCCACAATGAGCTATAACCTAGGGGTTATTTCTTATTGCTAGTTCTCATTAGTTGATTTAATCATACCATTGATTTATGGTATATTTGGATGGAAATTTCAGTAGCTTTTTCATTTTATTTAAAATATTTTATTTTTTAAAATAGCCCACTTTAAAATAATATTAATTTTTAAAGTTTCATCTTTTTGAAATTGTAACTAGAAATTCAGGTTTTTGAAAACTTGCATGGTTTTTTATTTGAATTTTTATCACATGGAATCTCTTAGGGGTGGTATCCTACTGGGATTTGGTCCAAACCCTACATACACCTTTGGGTGTATGTATACTTGCTGATTTTTTTCCAACAAGTTTGGGTACAAATTTTCTGCCTATAGTTCGGGTTTTAGCAGTCCGACTTGATGCAGTGTTATGGAGATGGATTGAGGGAGTTACCTCTTTCCATGTAGAGGTTTGTGGGATTTAATTTCTGGATCTTTACCCTTGTAATGGACTTTGAGAATTTTTTATGTTGTGTAATTAAATTATGAAATTTTATAAAAGATATTTTTGTTTGAAAAATCTAGATTCTTTTTGTTGGATTAGTTTGTTGTTTTACATTTATATACTTGGGTAAATCATTTTGAATTTTCATTTTATGATACACAAGAAATTTTTCAAGCCTTTAGGGATCGGGAACGCCCTTCAGGACTTGTTGGGGGCTGGGTTTGGTGTCTGAAAAAATGCTATCAAAGGGGGTTTTCTCTTTGTGGTAATGTTATATAGGGAACATTCAGGATAGTCTGGAGTTAGGGCTGTCAGGACATGAAAATCCAGTTATGGGTAGTGTTTCAGGATAGTACACCACATGATGGGATTCGAGTCACTAGGGGAAGTAAGGATTTGTCTCATTCCTTTGGTTTTCTTAGTTTGATGATGATTAGGGGAAATGGAATAAGAGTTGGGTTAATGGTCACAGTGAGCTCGTAGGGCTTGGAAATACATGTGGAGCAAGGGATATTGAACTATGGCACTATCCGTGATGGTGAAGTGATTGGTGTATGGATGCGAACAATATGTCCAAGTCCCCAATAGAAACTAGTTTCTTCTAGCATTGTATTTTGTTCTTTAGTTTTGAAATCCTGGAAGTTTGGTTTTAAAGAAAAAATTACTTGGTTTTAAGAAGCGGAATGTTTCAGAGAAATAATATTCTAATAATGAGGGATGGGTTTTATTTTTGAAATGGTGGAACTGAATTTTCATAATTTGTTTGAAATGGAAAATGGTGTGTTTACACCTCTTTTGAAAGAAGTAAATTATGTTAATGTTGGTTTTGGAAAAGTGTTCCCAATTGAGTTTTCTAAAATATTGAAAGGTGTTTTAATGGGATGAGATGTTTTGAAATTTAAGTATATGACATGAAAGCGAGTATTCATTTGAATGATTGAGATTTTTATTTCCTGGTTAGAGGTCTTGAGAAAACGGAAGTATTGTTTTATTGTTTTGGTTTTGAAATGTGGAAAGAATTTTTGTTTTAACCTTTGGTATTTCCGTGAGTGACCACATGCGTGGGGTTTTATGGGATGACGAATAGTTAATGGAACAACTAGATGAGTGATGGGATGGATGTGAGGAGGGTTCCTGGTGTGGCTCATTTACTTGCATGTGTGAGGCCCATGGGGTACCATTGGTGGATACACTAACTGTTGAACCGATTGCTTTCAAAGAAATTTTTTTAAAAGAAAAATTGATGTCTTGATGACTAGATTTAGGATGGTGTGTATTATGGTTTTTTTAAATGATGATATTGTGGGATGTTTTGAGTCCAAGAACCCTTCCAATTTGAACCGTATTTTGGGTTTGTGTTTGGTCGATAAGCTGGGATGAAGGGTTGGTAAGTGGTATCTTCTGAGAAAAGCTCGGTAAGCTATTATAGTGGTTCCCCTCACATTTTTGGTTCTAGTTTTTAGCATGTTTCGACCAATGTACCAGCATGGATGGGTCCTTGGGTTCTTTCGTTGGAAAAGGTACACCCCCATTAAGGTCCAGTGTATGATTGAAGTGCAACCCTCATTGTTTCACCATTTGAAAATCCTCTAGTTCATCAGTATAAGGAATCATTTTCTCGAGATAGGGAGACAGAGTTTACACCATTTACTTTCATTATTTTATGGACCCTATTGTAGAGAGAGAATTCTCTAGGATGGTTGAAAGAGACCTTAGTTTCATAAGATACCTGAATCATTGATGGTGGAAGTGGTTTGGGGTTGTTAGTGTGGATGAGTATATTGATGGTGTCTAAGAAGGCCTCTGGGTCCTTTGTAGTCACTTTGAAGTAGGGGATTATGTTAAACCACCAATGTGGGAAATCTGGTAATGAGAGGCTATTTTGGCCACTTGCTGGAATCATGTTTTGTTTAGGGATTTGGCATAAGGTCCACTTCAATGTATTGTTTCTATATGTCGCAATAGTCACGTTCGGTGATGCCTAGTGATGTCGTGTTCTCGTTGAATATAAATTTAAAGGTTGGGCAATCCTCAAAGAGTCTCTAACATGTTGGCAGTATGTATCTCATGAAAAAACTTCCGAATCATTGTTTTAGTGGAATGTGATTATATGTGTTATTTACTTCTATTGTTTCTCACCCGATGAAAGATGGTGTGATGTGTCTGTGCATCTTATAAGACCTTGTTTCAATGAAATGGTGTGTTATGGTAAAGTGAGTTTTCAAATGTGTTATGTCTTGCTGAATCCATTTGGGATTAGGGTATAGTTTTCATGGCACTGAAATTAAATGTTCGGTTTTGGGGTTTCCAAAGCCTAACTATGAGGTCGAAGATGAGGGATTCATCTGGGATCCAGCCATAGGTCTCGAAGAGAAGCCGATGGGTAGTTAGGGGAAATATTAGGGTCATCTAAAACCTTGTACAATGTCCTATCCTTGGAATGAAATACAGAGAATAGTTTGAACCAATGATGTTTCCATCATGATTTTGTTATTCCTGTTTGATGGAAAGAGGTGGGAGGACCTCATGTCTATGTAATCGCCCAATGTAATTGTTTTCCACTTTGGGTTCCATGGAGTTTTTGTAATTTGGTTGGTAATTTGGCTAGGTAGGTTGAGAACATTGTTTGCACATGTTTAGTAGTAACAATGCATAATAAAAACATGCAAGTAGAAGGACCCACATGGTTAGCGCACAGTTTATCAAATTCTGCGGATTAACCATGCAACCATCCCAACTTTTTAAATTTGGGTTCTTCTTGTGCTGGCCAATGAGGGTCAGTTAAGATGGTTGGATGTTATGATGGGGAGAACCAAAATGAATCTCATGTATGTTCCTTTGGAAAATTTGAATGGTGGTCTACCCCTAGTACCGGGGAGTCCATTCGGGCCACCCCTGGAAGTGTCCAGCTCCTGTCTCAGGAAAATTTGAGTAGTCTCAATTGGTGGGGAGCCTATTTGTGTCTCCCCATATTGGTAACTCAGATTAGCACTTGTTCTTGGATTGATAGTAGGTATTCTTGTCTGGATCTATCAAACTACACACATATTCCATGGGTAAATGTTGGGAGTGGAGAACGCCCAATGGCCTGGTTAATGAAAAGTAAGTCTAACCTTATTTTTTATTGTTGTTCGTTTGGGTAAATTGCTAGAATCCTATTTTGATAGTGTTTGAGGAGTTTTCTTTTGGTATAAAATCTGAATATTCTTGATCATTTTAGAAAGTGGTGTCTGTTTTGGTTTGTTAGAGTATTCCTTCCTTGATTGATCAATTGGAGGTGTTTTTTCCTTTTGGGGGTGGTTGAAACTTGGCAAAGGAGTCCATTTTGTCCTTTCAGTTGGGTTTGGTTTTTGACATGGTCTTTATTGTGGCTTCCAAAGGGAAGAAATTTTTATGGTAGGGATAATTTTCATACCCTTGACTTATTTTAAAGGTATTTTTCATTCAATTTAGATTATTTCTTTGTTTTGGAGGTTTCCTATTCAATTTAGTGGAAATGGTGGGTTTTAAAAATTTGGGCCAATCATTGAGCCCAATTTCAGATTTAAAAAGAAATTTTGTTTCTTTTATAACTCCTTCATTTTTCAACATTTTACACCCATTATACTTCCCAAGTCGCATCCCCTAGTATATTTAAACCACCATATCAATTTTTACCACATAGGAATCCATAATAATGATGGATTTGGGTTTTTTATTAAGGTTTTGGGCCAGCCCGTAAGCCCATTTCCTGCTTTAAATTATTTTTTTAATTGTTCAATATCTGATTACTATGTACTATTTTTTAGTGATTCCACCTCCCATCCAAATCCAAAAACCCGAGTTTCACTATCATTATCCATTTCACTGCTTTAGTGCTCATTTGGATCATGGATTAGGGTGAAAATTCTCAGGGTTTCTCAAATCATCCACATTTGAGAAGGTAATTTTATTCTTTTATAAACATTTCAATTTTTACTCTTTATCCCCCATTTCAGTCCCCAATTAACCTAATAAGCCTCATTAGAGCCTTCCTATCAGTTTGGGTTCCATGTAGATTCAACCATTGGTGTATGTTGGGTGATTTATTCAAGATTGTTCAAGGTAAGTGATTTCTTCTTGGTTTCTTCCATTTTACTTAGGGTTTCCTCCCTATTTCATGATGTTAAAAAATGATCAAAAGTTTGGGTTAGGTAATAGGGTTTAATTTGTTGTATTATATGTCATTTATTGTGTTTTGGGTTTGTTTTTAATCTCCTTGTGGTGTGGCGGTGGTATAGTTGATGTTTCATACCATGTTTTTGGGGTTTCAGCACAGAAAGGTAGGTGATTCTATGAGTAACAATTTTTTTTATCAGTTGTATTGCTATATTTAATCATTTTTCATATTCCATGTATGTTTTTGTGGTGCAAAAACTGTTTATGACTGATTTGGTTAAGCATTTAATTTTATAGTTTCATTTTAGCTTGAAGTTGTGTGTTTTTCATGTGTAATTCTTGGGGTATTATTTGAGTGTATTTTATAACATATTAAATTGGTTTAATAAATCTTGTTTGGGATTCCAATTCTACTTTTTTAGATTCTTTGTGTGCAATTGGTTTTTAATGTGGGGTTTCGAATGGGTTTTATGTGTAGAATCATGTTATGCCTCTTGAAAGTGTTTTATGAAAATGTGTGTGTTTTCATGTGCATATTTTGTGGTATTATTTGAGGTGATTTCATAATACTTGAGAGTGTTGTATAAAATTTTTATAGGGATTCAAATTATGTTTTTATAGGTATTGGTGTGATGTTTTATTTAAAATTTGGTTTTGAGATGGGTTTTATGTGCGAAATTTGGGTATAGTCCTTAGAATTGTTTTATGAAAGATTTGATTAGTTTAATGATTTATGTAAGAGGTGAAACAGTATTGGTAATCTATATTGGAATGAACCATCATAAATGTAAAAGGGGCGGTCATGTGATGTGTATCCTCTTCGAAATGTTTTATAAAAATGATTAACTGAATTACTGAAATGTGAATGTAGTGGGAACATGATGTGGATTGTTTTGTGTGAGTGTGATGTGAAAATGGATTTTTATTACAAAAAGGGTATTATGTAACATGTCTGTGGGATGTTATGTGATGTTTATCATCATGGGAAACCTTTTATAAAATTATTAAAGGATGATTCAAATTGTAGAAGATATTCAAAATGTGTTGTGGGCTATTTTGGTTTGAGTTTGATTTCAAAATAAATTTGTATGAAAAGGGGGATGATGTGATTATGTTATTTACATGTGGGATGTTCGGTTGATGTGTGATGTGGATGTGGTATTTACCTATGAAAATTATATTTCAAGGCTTTTTGATCTTGTTTGAGTAGAAGAGGGAAAACCTGTTATCTAGGTGGGTGGATGTGTACTAGTATTCTAGTGATCTCGTGGGATGTGTCTTCAGTTTCACATAGCAAGATTGATTCTTACAACGCAAACTAAAATTTGATTATGATAATGATTGGGGACCACTAGGTTATGGGTATGTTACCAACTATTGGATCATGCATGAGGACGAATATTGTGATGGTTACTCTCACAGAGATAAGACGTACCTGGGACCCACAATGAGCTAGTGCCTAGGGGTTATTTTCAATTGCTTGTGCTCATTAGATGCTTTACTATTACCATCAACATATAATATTTTTGGCTAGAAATTTAAAATTCCGTGTCATTTTATTTAAAATTGTTTATTTCTTAAAATATCCCACTTGAAAAATATTTTAATTTTTAAAGTTGCATCTTTTAGAAATTATAAGAAGCATTTCATGTTTTTGAAAACATGCATGATTTTAGTCTTTGAATGTTTATCACATAGAATATCTTAGAGGTGGTATCATACTGGGCTTTGGCTCACACCCTACATAATCTTTTGGGTGTAATTAGACATGCTGATTTTTTTGCCTTGGGTTTGGGTACAACTTTTGTGCCTATGGTTCAGGTTTTAGCCGTCCAATGTGATGTCGTGTGGTGGACATGGATTGACTGTGGTTCCTATTTCCTTGTGGAGGTTTTGGGGTAATCATTTTTGGTTTTTTACCTTTGTAATGGTCTTTGAGACTTGTTCTAAGTTGTGTACATAAATTCTAAAATTTTATAAAAGATAATTTTGTTTGAAAAATCCACATTAATTTTATTGGATTCGTTTGCTATTTTAAGTTTATAAACTCAGTTAAATCATTCCTAATTTTCTGTTTATGATACCTAAGCACTTTTTTCAACCCATGGGGATCAGAAATGCCCTTCGGGTTTTGTCTCAGGACATGTTTGGTGCTAGTTTAGATGGATACCAGATTCAGTTCGTGACATGAGTGGATGAGTTCAATGTTATTTTACTAATTTGGGAAGATACTATATTTTAGTTTTAATGAATAACATTTGAACATTGGAATCTCAAATTTTATATCCCACAGTGTGTCAATAATTATTCAAATTTGGGACATAGTGGGATATTATTTATCATCTTCACTCGGGAAAAATCTTACACAAAATCTAATCTAAATTTTGACCATCTAAAAATATTTATCAGTGATTTTTTTATGAATGTATATTGTGTGTCAACTGATTTCTTGATAAAAAATATACTTATTGGCCTTGTGAAAAAAATATCTTACACAATTACTTATTATATTTTTGATGAATTTGAGGATTATTACATTTCACTGATTAGGGAGAAAAATGTAACATGTATCAATATTATCCAAATTTATAAATTGTAGGCTATTATGTATCACTTGGTCCTCCATGAACAATCTAAATATCATCATTTCGTATAGAAAAATAATCCTACAAAACTATCTAACTAAAAACTACCATAAATTCTATGATGATTCTCATCACTTTTATAACCATTAATCATCTTATGTATTATCTATAGAAGATAAAAATATATTTTTTATACTATAAAAATTACATTTATCACTACAAGTTCTGTAAAAAATGATGAATTTCATCTGTGCATAAGAAATATATCTTTGGTATCACTTATATATTCAATTTCCTACCAATCTAACGATAATTTTTTTAGAATCACTTATAATCATTGTACAATTTCAGATATAATCAATTTGATGGTAGATACATACCAATTGTTACATCCTCTAACAATATTTAATTTATGATATGTCATAACATTGTGAGGATTTTTTCAAAATTATACAATAACTAAATTAAATAATGAGATTCAAATTTAAATTTTTTATCAATTCCAAAAAATAATCCAAAAATAAATATATGGATTTTCAATTAATTCTATAAATGAATAAAATAAATTAAAACCAAGATTGAATCAATATTAGAAATTATTTCATGATTAACCTATGTGTAGAAAATTTTTTAATTACACTAGTATTATATAAATTGTGGTATAAATTTACATATACATGGATATTAAATTTTTATAATTATCGGTTATCGTAGACAATATCAATTTTTAGATCTAATGTTTAGTTAAAAATACCAAATTAATATCAGAAATATTCATTAATGGATTAGAATTTGAATTAATATATCTTTTAACATAGATCTCATAACCCCTCTAATGACCAAGAGAATAAGAATACATACTTAAATTTTTATAAGGATTTTCATAATTGTAATGTTATGAACTGAAGTAGATAACCCATCACACTTGAACCCATATCAGTTCTAACATCCATTAAAGAGTGTTCTGGATCCCCATGGGCCATCAATTAGCACCTTGGCATTATGAAAAGTCATGTGGGAAATATTTCACCATATTAATAACCAATCACTACAAATTTACATCTAAAAACAACAAAAATTTAGTATTGTAAAATAGTTATCATGTGAAAAAAATCCAAAACCTAGAGAAAAAATTATAATAAATGGAACATCAACCCAATTCGCTACATAACCCTCCAATAAATCTTCATTATATAACCTCATAATAAGTGGATCACATGATACACCGATCATTCAAAATCTCTCATGGTTCCACTGTCAAGAATAATAACCAACTATGTGTGGTTCCTTCCCTTTTCCAAGTCATGGAATAAGAAATTATATAAATTTCAAAAGGAAAAAGTAGGGTGTGAGAAACAATGGATAGTAACATCTCATCAATTATTCCATAAAAAATCTATAGAAAAAATCCAAATTTTTTCAATTTTAAATAAAACATAATATAAAAATACTTTCACAGTTCACATTAAAAAATGATTTTAAAATATTTTAATGGATAGAATAATGATCGTATAAATGAAATTTTACAACAAACTAGACATTTATAAGAATCTTATTCTATGAATGAATGAATAACTATATCAATAAAAATTGGCATGAATAAGAATTTCTATCAGACACCATCATGTATATATAATTTTCAATCATAGAACCATGGGTAAGAGTCTCTAGTTTGGTTAGTATAAGGATTCTAATATGTCAGTGTGAAATAAGTATCCATCTATTATGAGTAAAACAAATATGACAATTCCCTACCAATTATCACCATCAATGACATAATTATCTATGTGATGGTGCCTGGCAGAATACCTATACTTTTGAAATTTCATCAGCTAGTCAGTGGGATCTGATATGTCATTGGTATAATTCCTTATAGAACCCACTTTTGTTAGCCATCAACCTACTATCTAATTTCTCTCACTATTTGTCTAGTGATCTTTTAATAGGTAAAACCACCTTCCATCCTTCCATCGGTTGGCCAGTTACCCTTTCATGCTTGATGTTTGAATTACAATATCCATTTGGGCTATAATGTTTAGTCCACTCTCATAAAAAGATCTCGAGTACCTCTAGGGGAATCTCCTGATATGTCAAACAAGGGTCAAAACTCGATATTGGCCTCTCAAAATTCATAAATAATAAATAATCAACCATGAATCAATAGTAACAACATGATATAATCATGGAAACAAGAATAAATCATTTATTATTGAATCTATATTTCATATTCTTATTTAACTTTTTTCTAAGGATGGTACAAAATGATAACGATTACATAGAATCCCATCATCTCATGGAATCCTCTCAAAAAATTGTTATTTTAATAGGGTATATGTGTGGAAAATAATGATAGAAAAACATAAATTCCATATGAAAATATCATGAACATAATTTTTTCTCAACTTCTCAAATATAGAGTTGTCTTGAATAGGAATAGAGTGAGAATATAATTTGAGCTAATCCACCCCCACCCAAATCGAATTCACTATTTTGTGAGTACATAGATCCCTAAAAATTTCCCACAAATATCGCATCCCACATCGATGTCGGTACCTGATGTAATAAAATATTTTTATAAGGATTCTAATGCACCACCATAATATTTTATCAATTATAACAATGGGAATAAAAATATGCAATGTCTCGTTTCATAACTAGCAACCAAAAATGATACCAAAAAGAGTAAAACATTTTTATTTTCACTAACTGTATCACCCTCTGTGAAAGATGAAAATCCATCCTCAAATCCTTTCCCATCAATGATGGAACAACATAGTGGTTTCTAAATTAGAGTATATTGTATGGAGATAGGGAATATTCAGAAATCATCTCCCCACTATATGAAGAAACGTTAATTCATTATAACCCGTCATCTAGATGTTGTTCCTATTAGATCCACTCAAGAAGAGAATACATAAACTGAAAACATTCCAAAAAAACCTATTACCCATCCTCCTAGACACCAAAATGCACATGGGAATGGATATCTATGATATTACACTAATATGAAGATTCGGTCTTATCCTGGGTTGGTAGCTTCATACGCATTTAATTAGTGACAATGTTACCCTAACTAGTGGTTTAGTAAATATCAATGTCAAAACATAAGATTGTACTGCACCCATCACCACTAACAATGACTAAAATGTTTTTTTTGAGAATATATAACTAATTTGTTTTAGTAATAATAAATGGTAAAATTTTCCCTAAAAAGGTAGTTCTACTAAATATTAAGATCATGAATTACTATAATGAGTTCCAAATTATGTGTGGGATATTTCATATCATGTTTCCAAATCAAGAGGGGACCATAATACCCCATGTGATCACCATATATTAGAACATATTCCAAAAGTGAATCTAATGCATCACAAAAGACCATGTATCAGTACCCTGCCTCTAAAAGAGTCATCATAGGAGAAGAAGTCAATTGGTCATTCAGCTATTTGGAATATTTTTGGAATTTTGTTTCCCAAATGAACATCATTCCTTTACATGTCATAGATATAATTATTGAGGAAAAAATTGAGAAATATTTTACTAAGTGATGGTAGTACCTTGTCACACATAATTTTTTGTGAATATCAATGATCATGCGTCATTATTTATAAATCAAAAACCCTTCACATTTTATGGATCAATTGGAATACCATGTTCAAAGGCCATGTGCCCGAAGAACTTCAACTCTCAAATCCTGAATTTCATCATTTATATCTTATTATAAAGTCAACGATTCCTCATTTTGTCCAAAAAATTTCTCAAATAATGGAAATTTCACTCATTGGCATTAGTGTGAAAAAAATGAAATTAATAAATATCAAAATGAAATAAATAAGAAATCAATGTAAAATATTGTTCATATGCTCCATAAACCTAGGTGGACCATTGACTTAACTAAATAGAGAACTATATACTCCTAGTCTTCATAATATCACTTTAAGTAAACCTTTACAATATCGATCTCCCTGACTGTAATTAGTTTGTTACCTGACCAAATATCAATCTCAAAGAACATCTTTTCACCTTTTAGATGATTATTGAAACATGGAATTCAAGGAAACATATAATTATTCTTTACCATAACCAAATATTACTTTAAGTAATTAACACATAAGAAATGGGTTTCATCATCCTTCAGGGGGAAAAATAGGTGCTTCTCAATGTGACACACACTTATTGGTGATAAATTAGATATTCTTAATTGAAAGAACATCTAAAAATTCATCTAATAGTAGAGAAATATCATACCATGATAATTTATTCACTATTTAACAATAAAACATGAATATCATCTTTCGTAGATCTATAATTTGAGGTCGAGATCAGATATCCCTTAGGCATAATTATCCTCATAAACATGCCACTCCCCATAGAGGGTAATAATGGTGACGAAATGGTGATAATAGTAAATCTGGGATCTATGGGACACCAACCAATCCATTCCAATTAGGACATCCATAGGTTTCATATCTAGATCTAGAAAGTCACAAATGACCTTAATTTGTGATAAATTAAATGTACCAAATGGGTACATGATACACTACTCTCTTTTTATCCAGAATTCATTATAATTTCCATCACATAAGGTATGATATCTATAGGAATATTAAAAAATTTCAACGAATTGGTAGATATAAAATAATGATAGGGAACACTACATAAAAATATAGTCACTAAAAATGATGAAATAGTAATACTACCTATCACAACCATTAGACCCATATCATTTCCCACTATATATCATTCCATGGGGTGATGAATCTCTTCTCTTAATTCCTATGGATGAAAATACAGTGTTCCTGAAGCATCTTTATGCACTATAGAACTACATGGTACTGTGAATCCTGTATTACTACATAGAGTGATAAAAACATAGTTATCCCTCTACAAGTGGCCTAATAATCTAATAGATCTTTAGATAATTGGTGCATCTATAAAATTATATTCCATTTTACCAACATTAGAACATTATAAGCATGTTGATGCACCCGATTTGTGTATACATTTTCATATACTCTATTGAAAAATATGAACAAGTTTTCAGCAATTACCTATTTCTTAGGGAACAAATATTTTGATTTTGGCGATCTTGTTCATTTACAAGAGATTTATGGCCAAATACACAAAATGGGGAAGAACTGAGAAAAAATTTACAACTACACGACGTGTACTTATATACATGCCGTGTACATTCAAGTTCAGACATGGGTTGACTAGGACAAGTACATTCCCAAGTAACAAGAATCCGAAACACACTGTGTTCAAAATATACATGATGTTTATACCATTCTAGAAGCGGTTTGTGGGTGAGAAGGGTCTACACACCCATGTGGCTGGCTGAATGGGACATGCTATGGTCCACTAATACATGCCATGTATAACATTCTAGAAGTAGTTGGTGACCGACAGAAGAGACTACAGTCCATGTATGGTGGCACTACATGCAGTGTACATTCACCTACTAGGGGACACCATGTTTGACATCAATAAAGGCATGTTAGGCCGCCTACCAATGGAGAAAACGGAGGCAAAAACGTGTTTAAAAAAGTACCCACCTGTACTTATGCCACATGCCGTGTACCTATTTTTTCTATAAAAGGAGGCCTTGGCCTCCAGACCAAGGGAGGGGTATGTGTAGTATTTTTTGGAGAAAGGGTTGAAGCTCTGAAGGAGAGACGCTCTACCACCGTACTATCATCATTCCACCATCTACCAAAGGATCATTTTCACCTCGAAGATTCAAGCATGACCACATCAGGTATCAAGAGTTTTGTGTTTATTTTTTTATCCATGTGTAAATAAACACCCGGTGTGTTGGGGTTGTGGGAGATGTTGAGTTTTAATTTGAATTAAGTTGTAATGAATGTGTTTGTTTTATTAACCTCTACTTATTCTTCTTAAAACACTTCATATTATCATTAGAAATTCTGTACGAGACCAAGGACTGAATTTTCAGGGATTAAAAAGAAGAATACTGACAAATAATTTCATGACCATTGGACGTATTTGTTGACTAAAAATTGACTAAGCCGAATAAAGATCTATTAAATACTAACTACTAGAACAAGGATTTAGTTTCATCATCTCTAAATATAAAGTTTACCAGACCAAGGAAATGTTATTACAAATTAAACCCAGAGTGTTGGGTTATCATGAACAACACAACCTCATAAGAAATTTGATTTAAAAAACAACTTCTCATTACCCTGTAACCCCAATACACATCTCCCTTTATCTACATCAAAATCAATTTTCTCATATTTTACATTTATTCTGTCAGTCAATTCATTAAAAGAAACATAAAACCAATTTTTCTTTTTATCCAAACAACCACAATCGACACTTATTTTACTAAACTTCATTAAAAAAATAAAAAATAAGTTAAACTAGATAAAAATAGCTCTTTTTTCCCTGTGGAACGACCCCTTACTGGTGCTATACTTGTTCGGGTAAAAATAATTTGGGACACCGATAATATACTTTCGGTGAAATGACTCTCCAAATTTGGGCGCCGTTGCCGGGGAACTAAGAGTTAATTTTATTCTTGTTTTAATTAAATATTTATACAATTTTCTTGAAAATAAAAATCATAAATTCACAAAAATATCTTTTCTATCCTCATTTATGTTTGTCTTTCTTTTTCCTCATTTACGCTCAGTGTTTTGTTTGGTTTTCTGCAGGCCTTTAGGTATATGAGCGATCACCTCATGCGTTCCAAGAACACTGAGTCATCAGGTTTTTCCCAACTGACTCCGAGATCGAGCGGACATTTTTGAGGCGCCAAAGACCACTAATTGAAGAACACAACCAAAACAACCTCGTGGCACAGAACGAGGAAGGAAATCCAGCTATTTTCCATGGAGCTAGACAGTAGTTAAGACCGGATGAAAATCGGAACCCTCATCAGCTCCAACAATTCCAACCAGAGCAGATGCCTTATTTTAACCAAGGTCAGGGGCCGTTCTATGCCCCTCAAGACCAACAATTCATGCCAGTTCCTCTTCCTCAACATCCACCTCCATGCCATACACTCATTGAGTACGACCTACCATCAATTCACGGAGCTGAAATGGGCATCGTCCATCCACCGGTGTAGGCCCAACACTTCAAGATCAAACAAGTTATCATGAAGCTGATCCAGAACACTGTTCAATCCGGTAGCCTACCTAGTGATGATCCCAATGCCCATCTTCCAATTTTTTGGAGGTCTGTGACACGTTCTGCTACCACGATGTGTCCACCGACACCATCTATCTTCACCTTTTCCCCTTCTCTCTATGGGATAAGGAGAAAGACTTGATTAAAGTCTTGCCGCAATGATCCATCCTCACCTGGGAGGAGCTAGCTTGTCATTCCTATCAAAATAATTTCCACCCTCAAAGATGGTGACACTGTGGAACGAGACCCACAACTTCCAGCAGCATGACGCAGAAACATTATAAGAATCATGGGAGCACTTCAAGGAGATGTTGCACAAATGACCACACCACAGACTTCCACTTTGTATGCAAGTCCAAACCTTCAATGGAGGTTTGACAACTAATATGAAGTCTGTGGTAGATGCCACTACTGGAGGAATGGTAATGAGGAAGTCCCTCGAAGAACTCTTTAAACTACTAGAAGACATGACTGCCAACATCCTCCAGTGGCATTCTGAGCGGGGCACACAGAAACGAGGTATGCATAACATTGATGCAACTACCATGTTAGATTCCTAGTTGGATGTTGTGTCCATGAATATCGACATGCTCAATCTTAATGGAACGTCCCATGTACAAGCGGAAAGTCATCCAGCATGTAGCGAATGTGGTGATAACCACATCATGGGAGAATGCCTAGGTTCTTCTGGAGGCCCATCGACAAGAGAGGTAAGCTCTATTGCACAAAATTGGTGGCCCAACCAATACCATTAGTATCAGAATCTGGCATGGAATGAGCAAAAAAATACAAATTGGGGCCAAAAACAACAGAATCCTCCACCCTCGTGACCACCCAGCTACAACCAACCTCTTTATCAGAACCAATACCAGAGGCAGAAACAACCCCAACAGAGCCCTTATCAATAGCAAGGGTATCAGAACCCTCACTCATATCAGCCGCAACAGCCACCACATCCACAAACTCAACAACCACCTCAGCAGGAGAACACCTAAAGGTTAGATGATCTTATGACCAGATTCATATCTAATATTGAGACTAGGTTCCAAAATCAGGAGGCTTAAATTCAAGTCCTAGAGAACCAGATTGGCCAATTGGAAAACCAACTCCCAGGAAGGCAACCCGGTACTCTTCCAAGCAACACATCGAATAACCCGAGGGAGGAAGCCGATATTGTCATAATCCGAAGTGGAAAAGAACTCTAATATAACCAACCAGCATAGACAGGTGCATCCACACCCCCTGAAGATGGTACCATTACTGAACCATCCCCATCTAAAAGCCCACAGAAGGGGGATTCAGATTCTAATGGGAAGGAGTTTGTCAAACCCTTTGAACCAACCTTACCCTTCCTAGAGTGATCGAAGCATAGAAAGATAGACCACCAGTTCTAAAAATTCATTGACATATTTAAAAAGTTGTACAGCAATATTCCATTAGTAGAGGCACTGGAACAGATTCCCACTTATGCCAAATTAATGACGGACATAATCTATGACAGAAGAATGATGGTGGATCTGGACACCATTTCCCTAACCAAGGAGTGTTCTACAGTCGTCCTGCATTCAATTCCTCCCAAAATCCAAGATCCAGGTAGCTTCACTATTCCATGTACCATTGGACCTTGAATGTTTGGGAATTTCCTCTACAACATAGTGGCCAGTGTAAACCTCATACCCCTTGGCGTTTTCTAAAATATTGGGCTCAATGACTTGAAGCCTACCCGAGCAGCCCTTCAACTTTCTGATCGATCCATCAAACATCCGAAGGGACTACTAGAGGACATTCTCTTCAAAGTGGGTCGGTTTATCCTCCCCACTGATTTTATCATCCTCGACTTGGAGGATGACCAGGAGGCACCTCTCATACTTGTAAGACCTTTCATGGAAATTGGGAAGGTACTAATCAATGTGAACCATGGAGAGTTGATTTTCTGGGTAGGAGACAAAAGAGTCTCACACAATGTCCTCAACACTGTCAAACATGCATCATTGTCTGAACATGAGTATTGTTATTCTATAACCACCATGGATGATGGTTTGGGTGAAAAGGGGATGATCTGGTATGTTATTTTACTTTAGATCACATTATTATTCCAGACATTCTAGATGAAGAAGCGATGGAAGATTTTCAATTCCTAGAAGGCCAGGGTGGCCACTATTGGAAACATACAATTTTTCTTGATAGTATGGAATGGGAAAAGGTGAAACTACTTGTACCTTAAATTTTGAAGTCACCTGCACTTGAACTGAAGCCTCTTCCATATTCTCTAAAGTATGTGTATTTAGGATCCAATTAAACATTTCCTATCATACTTAACATAGAACTGTCACAGGAGCAGGAAGATGCACTTCTACAGGTTCTAAAACATCAGAAGCATGCTATTGGGGGAAAATCCTTGATTTGAAGTGAATCAACCCAAACATTTTCACCCACAAGGTACTACTGGAAGAAGGTTCCAAGAAATCTCGGCAACCACAACGGTGCTTGAATCCCCCCATGAAGGAAGCTGTAAAAAAGGAGGTGATCAGATTTTTGGATGCATGCTTCATCTATTCCATCTCGGATAGTTCATGGGTGAGTCCCCTCCATGTGTACCCAAAAATGGGGGTATCACTATGGTTTCAAATGAAAAGAATGAGCTCATCCCTACAAGCACTTTCATAGGTTGGGGAGTCTGTGTGGATTACCAGAAGCTCAACGATGCCACAAGGAAGGATCATTCCCCCTACCATTCATGGATCAAATGCTAGAGAGACTAGTAGTGCAAAACTTATATTGTTTCCTCAATGTATATTCATGCTATAACTAGATTTCCATTTCACCAGAGGAACAAGAAAAGAGCACATTAACTTGCCCCTATGGTTCATTTTCTTACCGAAGGATTTCTTTTGGCATGTGCCATTCGCCCACCACCTTCCAACACTATATGCTAGATATCTTCCATGACATGGCAGAATATATCCTGGAGGTATTCATGGATGAATTTTAAGTTTATGGGAAATCATTCACCACTTATATACGACACCTAGAGCTAGTTTTGAAATGATGCGGGAACTCTAACCTAGTTTTGAACTAGGAAACGTGTCATTTTTGGGTGCAAATTGGCATCGTCCTCAACCACAGAATCTTAGGAAAGGGGATAGAGGTGGACTTGGTGAGGATAGAAGTCATTTCATGACTACCTATTCCATCTTCTGTCAGAGTAATCCATAGCTTCTTGGGCCATGCTGGTTTCTACAGGTAGTTTGTCCACAACTTCTCCAAAATAGCCCAACCCCTCACTAATCTTCTAATCAAGGATGCAATATTTGAGTTCGATGAGACATGCAGCAGAGTATTTGAGCATCTGAATCAGTTCATGGTGGAAGCTACAGTTATAATTTCTCCTAACTAGGAGGAAGAATTTGAGGTGATGTGTGATGCCAGTTACTACCCAGTGGGATTAGTCTTGGGAAAACATCTGGATCAGAATTTATTCCCTATATATTATGCAAGTAGGATGATCAATTAGGCATAGATCAACTACACCACCATAGATAAAGAGACTGTTGTAGTGGGTTTCGCATATGATAGGTTCCATTCGTACTTAGTGTTGTATAAAGTTATTTTTTATACTGACCATGAAGCACTAAAGTACCTATTGAACATGAAAGATGTGAAACCCCGATTGATCCGCTGTGTACTCCTATTACAAGAATATGATCAGAAGATATGATATAAGAAGGGGAGTGATAACGTTTTTTCTTACCATCTGTCCTGCCTAGAGCTGCCTCATTTGGAGAAGAAGGAAGATCAGGAGATCAGAGAGGATTTCACTGATGAGAACCTATTTTCAGTAAACGAAACACCTATACCATGGTATTCTTATATCGCTAATTTTCTAATTACAAGTTTCATTCACCCCGACCACTCCTTCCAGCAAAGGAAGAGATTTTTATATGATGTGAAAAGGTACTTCAGGGAGTATCCTCTTCTATTCCAATCCTGTACAGATGTAGTGATCCATCGTTGCATCCTATAGAATGAAGTTCACAGTGTCCTAGAGTTCTGTCATGCCTCACTAGTTGGAGGACATCATGGACCTGACCGTACAATAGTGAAGATCCTACAGTCTGGGTTTTTATGGCCCACCATGCATAAAGATGCTTGAGCCTTTGTTTCCTTTTTCGATCAATGCTATAGTACCGATAATGTGGGACATAGAGGTGAGGTGCCCCAGCACCCAATCCTGGATGTTTATATTTTCGACGTATGGGGAATAGATTTCATGGGTCCCTTTCCCCCATATTTTTGGAAAACATACATCCTGGTCTACGTCAACTACATCTCCAAATGGGTGGAAGCCACAACTACAGCACACAACACAACCAAGGTAGTCATAAGCTTTTTAAATAAAAATATTTTTAGCAAGTTTGGAGTTCTGAGAGTACAGATCAACGATAGAGGGACCCACTTCGACAACACACTAATAAGAGGAATACTGTCGAAGTATGGAGTAAATCATTAGATGGGGAAACCATATCATGCACATTCTAGTGGAGAAGTGGAGCTCTCCAACCATGAGCTCAGGAAAATCTTGGAGAAAACACTAAACACTTCAAGGGAAGACTGGTCCAAGAAGTTAGATGATGCCTTGTGGGAAAATCACACTGCTTTCAAAACACCACTGGGAATGTACCCATTCCTCCCCATCTATGGAAAGCCCTAGCATATGCTAGTGGAATTGGAACACAAATCCTACGGGGCCATCAAGGCCCTGAAAATTGATTTAAAAGAAACTGATGAAAAGAGGAAGTTCCAACTGTCAGAACATGATGAAATCAGATTAGAGGCGTACAAGAATGACAAGCTATACAAGGAGAAGACGAGATCCATTCACGACCAGATGATTTCACAAAAATCTTTCCAACCTAGTGATCAGGTAATTCTTTTTAACTCTCGTCTTCTCTTATTCCCAGGGAAGTTAATGTCACGATGGTCAGGACCATTCCAAGTTATAGGAGTATTCCTTAATGGAGCGGTGGAAATTTCTGTAATAGATGGTCAACCATACAATGTGAACGGACAACGTTTGAAGGCTTACCATCATATTGACAACATGCTGGGAACATTTTCCACCATGAAACTCAGGTAAGAAAAGGTAAGTAGGTCGAGCGAACGACCTAAAATAAAGGCGATTCGTGGGAGGAAACCCAGAGGATACACGTTGTGCACCACCTATATAAATGGCGTGTAATTTTCCCATTTAATTTTAATAACTATTATAAATATATTGTTTAACTAATAAATAAACCGGGATGATGCTGGTGTCGATGATAAGATCACTGGAGTCTATATGAGCTGTCACCGGTTCGAATCCTCCCGGCCTATCTTCAGCACGGGGTTCCCCTTTTTTATATTTTCTTACATGGCGTGTGTAGTAAATTTCATATATATATATATATATATATTAGCTTATAAGAAAACCCATGTTGGGGATGGATCAGTTGGCCAAGATCATAACCCTGCTAAAAAACCCAGGTTCGAATCTAGACAACCACCCCATTTCCATTATTTACCTTTAAAAAAAACACACGACGCGTCTTTAGAAATACATCGTGTGTTCCATATTTTTCCTTACTGAATTTAAAAATTTTCCATATAAAGTAATTCATGCGGATGAAGTTGGCAGATTGAAAATATCTCAGCCATTGTTCCAAAAGACCCGGGTTCGAACACAACTGATCTCCCTACTTCATCCCCTTCTTGTATAATTAAAACCCACACGCCATTCATTTCATTATTCTCATGTGTATAGGCTGTATAGATTAAATGTATATGAATGATAAATATGGGAAGTAGTAAAACCATCGCTCTAGTGGTTGAGGGATTCCGATTGGAAAGACCAATCGCTGGTTCGAACCTCGCCCCAAGCACCGGATGAAAGGTTGCACTTCTATTTTTCCAATTTTTAAACACATGATATTTATTTTCACAATATATCACGTGTATAGTATTATTATATATATATATATATATCCATTTTTATTATTTTTAGTTAATATTAATTATTATATAGTTTACTATAATAATTATATATATATATATATATGTTTTATTAAAAACAATTGCGATACACGTAGTGTAGTCTAGATGTAAATGCCGTGTACCTAGGATATATAATCCGCGAGCACCTGGATTAAGAACATGTCGCGCGGCGCCTCCCCCTCTTCCCGTTTTCTTCCCCCTTACGACACCCGAACACCCCTTTTCCAAATCTGTTGATTTCAGGCATTTTACCTTCTGATTTCTGCTACACTCTGATCCTTGGTCCATTTATGCCCTTCCACACCCTCCTTTTCAAGTTATTAGAAGCATTTAGGATGATTTTGGGATCAACCGACCATTCGTATTTTGTGTTACATGACCACGAAATGAATAACATAGGCCATGTACTTTTGTACACGGCCACACACAAAAAGCTTTGCAATTTTAATATACACGGTGTGTATGTTGGGTACACACCGTGTACCTTTCCCCATCGTTCCCGAGTACCCTTTGCACACGGCCTCACACCCCATGTTCCATTACACAACATGTGTGTTCGATACATGCCGTGTATTACATTTCTTTTGGCCAGCCCGTGTCTAGACCCCACAAGACCATGTTCATCTGGTGACACACACGCCATGTCTGATCCGTAAACGACATATCATTTCCTATTAGAACTATTGAAATCATGGCTGTGTCTTTTCTGATACACGCCCATGTCCACCTTGCATGCACATGGTGTGTATGTTCGGTACACTATGGGTATCTTTTCCTGGTCTACCTTACTCTCCCTCGGTGTGTTTATCTAGAGAACATGGGATGCTATACAGGTTTCACTACATGTCATGTACTCTGGATGTACACGTCGTGTACTTTTATTTTTCAGTTTTCTCACATTTTCATTGTTTTTTTCTTTTTCATTTGTTTGGTTTTTATTTCACTTTCAGGTTATGAAAGGCGATGATCCTTCCCATAGGAAGCATCCCACCTCCACTACTGAGGGTGAGAGGCCCATTTATCATCAGATAAGACTCTGACCTATGACGTAGCCCGACCCAGAAGCTCCAGTTTGTGAGCTCCCTCCGTTGGCCATCCTTCCACCATCCACTGCTTTAGCAGAGGCTGAGCCTAGCACAACCACCCCTTCACCACCTTGTATGTGTGCCTCTTATCTCTATCGTTTCATCTCAATTGGCTTCCACACTTTCTATTCCCCCTTTGGTAGCTGCTAGCCCCACATTGACCAATTCATCCAGCGGGCCTCTGTCTACTTCAGTGGATCTACCCCCAGAGCAAGATCCTGATGCATCACCACCACCTAGGCCCATACAAGCAGGTGTTCCCTACCCATGAAAGGTGTTCCCGATAACCGACTTGGCACATGATATGATCTGAAACTTCGCTCACCATCCGATTCCGTTGAGTGGATGCTACCTCGACAGCAGTTTTATTCAGTAGCTAGGCATCTGGGGAGAGTTAGAGGATCTCCTTGGACACACTCCTCTACTCTCTATTTTCCAGGTTAGTGCTCTAATATTTAGTGATTTATTTTTGGAGTTCGCTGCCTCATTCGAGTTCGACGGAGGTGAGTACCAGGAGACACCTGGTGATGCGGTACCCGTGGTTTGGTTTTGGCTGGGCCACCGATGCTTTGCCCTCACCAGGACCGAGTTCGTCCGAGGGTCCGGTTTGTACCCTCATACTATCAAACCACCCCCACGAGCTTCCCCACTACACCCCCTTATACTAACCCCACTTCCTCTAGCCTTCTTTCTTTTGTACCACCACCAGCCCCACCTACACCCACACCCTCGGTCGATCTCACCCTTTCCCTCTGCGTAGCCGTGATGGAGCGGCATTTGGTTCATATCGACAACTGCTAGGACTTGCTGGAGCAGATGTTGGGGATTATTCTTCAGCATCTTGGTATTCCACTTCCCTCACCACCAGCCTCTACCTCGGCTCCTGGCCCTTCTGTTGTTGCTCCACTGCCTTCTACTGCACTGGCCACAGTTTCCGTTCTCCTCCTACTATGGGCCTGACTAATGCTTCTACTGATGCCACTAATACTGCCTGTCTAGGGGGATGCCGAGCTTCCTTTAACAAGTACAGTCCCTACGGCTACTACTTCTCTAGCTTCCCTGCTAGGTGCAGATTCTGAGCCTCCAGTTTCCACTGCTCCGGATCCATCTCTACCGGCTGGTTCTGTACTGGATGATGCCTTTTCATAGGCGACCCCTGACTGGTTTTTGAGACACATGTTTTTCATTATTTATATTTTTGTGATAACTTGTTCCTGTGTCTATTGTGTCTGCTTGTAGTGTTCTCTTTCTTCCCACCTCACAGGTACTCTGGCATATTTTGGGCTGCACTTTTATATCATGTTTTGATTTTCTATGCCTAAACAAAAGGGGAGTATTCTTTTACTTTTTTTTCTTAATTTACTTCTTTCCTTACCTCCCCTCAGTCTGGTCGACTATTGTGTCCCCACATTTCCTTTTTCCTCTTTTTGGGCACTTGGTGGACCACGTGAAGTTTTTTGTATGGGAGGGGGTGTCTCTCAACCTCTTTAGTCTTTTCCCATTTCAGATTCTTGAAGACATCATTTTTAGAAGATATATTTTAATATGTGAGGGAACTTTTGGTTAATCATATTTTTAAATAATAAGCTGAAAGTGGGAAATTTTAAAAAAAATTTATTTTCATTTTGGTTCTTAAGTATTTTAAAATGATTGCTGTTATAATTTAAATTGCAACTTGTAATCCTTGGATAATTACATCGATCAGACTAACCAATTATTTACAAGCCAAGACCTGATTGTCTCTTTATTTGTTTTTCTCACTCTCGATAGGTATTCTAAACCCTTTGCCACATTCTTTATAATTCCCTCTTTCATGAGAGATTCATTGAATATACATAACTACCAAAATTTGCAAGTTTTGGTTTCAAAACATGTGGAATTTTTGAGTTACATTAAAATGATTGAGGCATTATATTGTTTAAACCTCTTTATCATGAGATCTACCCTACATTTTATCTTCATGAACCCTTTAGAGACAATGAATAACCTTTATAGGAAGCCATAATACAAGCCTATTTCCCTTTCTACCCTAATTATTTTATGATTTGTCATGATTATTCATTTGAGCTCAAAATAATTGATTGGCAACACATGGCATAATTTCGTGAATTGTCAAGAAATTAAGTATGGAGGAAAGCCTCTATATCATTCGGGGAAAAAATGGTTCCAAACCTCTATTCAAAGAAATTATAGAGGTCCCCTTTATTTAAAAACAAAAGTACAAAAAATGGACCTTATAATCACTTGTTGGTTTGTGAACCCTACCTACCTAACTAAAGGAGTTGGTGAGATCATTTGAGCTTGTTGAGGAAATTTTTACATTGAGATTAATTTTGAATATCACACATTATTATTTAAATAATTCACCCTCCTCTTTAGAGAATCATAATTATTTTCACATCATTACCTACTAACCATTAGCCATAGAAACATCTGATCCTTATTGAAAATCCCTCATGATTTTTGTAAGTCAATTTTTCTGATGTGGAGAACTAGAGTTCTTGGAAACCTATGGATAGAGTGTATATATCATTGATAGAGCAAAACTTTGATTGAAAACATATTGAGTGTTTAATGTATTTATGGTGAGGTAAATTATCATGTGGCTCACTTATTTTTAAAAGGTTGAAACATGTGTTAAAAGAGGATGAAAGTAGTTAATTGAAATTATATATGAGGCGTGATTAGAATCTCTCATGGATTCAAAGTATTTTGTATTCCTTTTGAAATTTTATCCTTTAACTTATTATTTAAATTTATGATTAACTGAATTTATTCCTTTTAAAATATAAACTCTTTTTAGATGTTGACATTCGCTTGAGGACAAGAAAAAGACTATGTATGGGGGAGTTTGATGCACCTGATTTGTGTATACATTTTCATATACTCTATTGAAAAATAAGAACCTGTTTTCAACAATTACATACTACTTTGGGAACAAATAATTTGATTTTAGTGATCTTGTTCATTTTTAGGAGATTTATGTCCTAATACAAAAAATAGGGAAGAATTGTGAAAAAATTTACAACTACATGACTTGTACATATATACACGTCATGTACATTCATGTTTAGACATGGGTTGACCGAGACAAGTACATTCCCAAGTAACCAGAAGCTGGAACACACCATGTTCAAAATATACATGTTGTGTATACCATTATAGAGGTGGTTGGTGGGCGAGAAGAGTCTGCATGACCACATGGCCGGCTGAAGGGGACACATCGTGGTCCACTAATACACGCCGTGTATAACATTCTAGAAGAGGTTGGTGACTGAAAGAAGAGACTACACTCTGTGTATGGCAGCGCTACATGCCGTGTACATTCACCTACCTGGAAGCTTCATGTTCCATGTCAATGACGGCGCGTTAGGCCGCCCACTAGTGGAGAAAACGGAGGAAAAATGCGTTGAAAAAAGTACACACCGTGTACTTTTTCAACACGTGGTGTACTTATTTTTTCGATAAAATGAGGCCTTGGCCTCCAGACCAAGGGAGGGGTGTGTGTAGTATTTTGTGGAGAAAGGGTTGAAGTTATAAAGGAGAGATGCTATGCTGTCGTACAACCTCCATTCCACCGTCTACCAAAGGATCATTTTCACCTCGAAGTTTCAAGCATGATGACATTAGGTATCAAGAGTCTTGTGTTTATTTTATTTTAAATTTGTAACTAAACACCCAGTGTGTTGGTATTGTGTGAGATGTTGAGTTGTAATTTTAATTATGTTTCTATGAAATTTTTTTATTAACCTCTTCTTATTCTTCGGAAACAACTTCATACTATCACTGGGTATTCTGTATCGGACCAAGGGAAGAATTTTTAGGGATTCAAAAAAAGAATACCGATGAACAATTTCATGACCATTGGAAGTATTCATCGACTCAAAATGAAGTAAGCCAAATAAAGATCTGTTAAAAACTATCTACTGGACCAAGGAGTTAGTTACTTCAGCTCTAAATATATTGTTTACCGGACCAAGGGAACATTATTAAAAATTAAACCCAAAGTTTTGTGTTATCAATAACAACAGAAACTTATAATCAATTTGATTTAATAAACAACTTCTCATTAACTCAAAACCCCAATACACGTCTGTCATTATCTACATCAAAATCAATTTTCACATATTTTACTTTTATTCTGTTAAGAAATTCATTAAAAGAAACATAGAACCAATTTTTCTTTTTATCCAAACAATAAAAATCAACTCTAAATTAATTAAAATTCATTAAAACAAAAATATAAACAATGTTAAACAAGATAAAAATAACTCGTTTTTTCCTGTGGATTGACCCCTTACTTGTGCTATACATGTAAGGGTAAAAATAATTTGGGACACTGATAATATACATTCGGTGAAATAACTTGCCACATGTCAATTGGAATTTCCTATATACTATATAAAATTTGGATAAATTCACCTTTCAAGGAACACCATTACTTTTTCCACCACAAGACAGATTTCTCTTGTACTTGCATTTAGGCAGGCCACTAAATATTTGATTAGGAGTATATGGAATTCCCATCAACCCTAACCTATCAGTGAAGTAAAGTTCCACTATCATAGATCGATCTAGAGCATCTCCAAAGGAAGTAAGATTTCACATATTGAATTGAGATCAGATAAATAATTTAATACACATATCATACCTTTGAGAATTTAATTTTTCATTATACACTACGTTAGTTGAATCTCAAGAAATTTCAATCAAACAATTTCAGTATTTAATCACTCTCTAATCAACATGTTGATGGTTGAGAAACTCCATGTATATTTATAATACCATATTTTTTGGAAGGAATATATCTTTCAAAAAGGTTATAGACCCTTCCCACTCCAATCCCAAATTCTTCATTAACATAATTATAACATCACAGCCACTCCTATAAGGACCTTCATGTATGAAGATGGAATATTTCACCATAATGGAATATAATCCCTCTAGAATATAGAATAATTGTTTAATATTTTTCAATTATTCAATTTACTATAGATAAAATTTTATTAGTTGGAAATATTTTGTGTTATATTATATTATCTCCTAGGAATAATCTTTAATATCTTCTCTATGAGATACAACCATTGTATCTTGAATGGGATTGGGTGTAGTTACTTAGCCTGGAGATTGGACCAAACACAAAACAACCTCTATAATGTTTTGATCAATTAAATGCATATCATATTGTGGTTCATCAATATCTATATCCTAATGTTGGATAAAATTACTTCTTTGAGAAATAGTACTATAAAACATATGTAGATAATAATAAATCATTTGTTAAGAGACTCAATATCATGAACTATTTTACTCAAAATTCAATATAGGATTTTAATGTTTTGATAAAAGATTAGAAAATGTGTTTTTAAAAATTCCTAAAAGAAAATGTTACCAATAACCCATGGTATCGTAAGTCTTTTTTATGATTGTATTTTTCAAGGAACTCACTCGTAACCTACCCCTTATGTCCAAAAATTCTTATCACCTACCTTTAATGACATACCTCAATGAATAATGGTTTTACTTAAATGAAAAAAATAATTTTATACCAATTTTTCTAGGACTGTCCCATAAAAACATATTAATGAATATAAAAATTAGTTTTGGCACATCATGAAGGGAATTATCGATCCCTATAGGCATGAGAATAAGACATGGTAATCAAGTAAAATCAAGAGGTAATGATTTTTCTAAAAGAATAACCATGTAATACAAAAAATATTGAATGAAACCACAAATCATAGGTATACCAAAATAGTCATCATGATTAAAAATCCATAAATTTGAAAAATATCCCCAAAATAAAAAATCTACCTGAGTCATCGCATAAATAACAAACAGATCAACATATAATCTCATCATAACACCTGAATGACACACTCCACCAATCAATATCAACTCCCATGGTCTCACTAACAAGAACACCAACCATATCAGAGTTTAAATTAACCATTTCCTATATAAGAAGTATAAAATTCAAAAAATTACTAATAAAAAAACAAGGTTCTGAGAAAACAATTATAGTAGGAGATCCCTATGTTTTATGTAATCAATCTGCACTAACTAAAGTAAATATGATAAATTATATATAAAACAAGGAAATGAATTAATTTCTCAATAATTATAAATAGAATTCAGAATATATAAATGGATACAATTAAATAGGTAAAAAATTAAATTTTCTTCAAAATATACCTATATATATATCTTTTTCAAAATAGAATTAAATAATTTTTTTCAAACTGTGAATAAATAAAAATTTCTATTAATCATGGGAAAGTAAAAATCATTTATAATAATAACAACATAGTTAAGATTCCAAGTGATAGGTTAGTATATGGATTCTCACACATCTTAGAGAAATAAGTATCCCTGATTTTAGAAATAAAATAGAGAATAATACTAAAATATATACAAAAGATCCCTCCCTAGTATCACACATATCTATGTCACTAGAAAGATTCATACTTCTACAAAATAGTTGGTTGTGCCCAGTAAAATGTGTAGACCACTTAATGTCCCAATGATGTTCCAGATGTCTATTATAGGATAAAATTAGGGATTCCTATAGAATCCCAATTCTACTATCTATCTATAAGCTGGTTGGTGGATATCATATTGCAAGAACAAACTACCTGCATTCAAAAGGGTTCCAGTCAACCTCCTATACCCATTTACCCTACTAGATCTATCTACTTTTATGCCAAACTCTTGATTTCCTCCTAAGACATGTCCCAACATAACAAAGATGAGTGAAACCATATTTTCATCCCCTTTAAAGGAACACGAATTAATTAATAAAACAATAATCAATGAAAGACACCTATGATCAACCTCGAAATCATGTAGAGAAAAATTAATCTTTGGTTTGTGTATGAATTATTGTGTTTGGATGTCACAAAAAATTCCTTTAACTACCAATAAATGTTTATTGGAATCTACTTATATATCACAAAACATAAGAGTCATGAGGTTGAGTAGAAAAAATAGAATACATGATAGATTCTATGTGGGAAACATAAGAAATTCACTCAATCCATTTTAACTCTATATATGTATATTTGGTCATGGTATGTTCCATCCCATATAACAATGGAAACCCCCATTTTTAGAGTTCAATATACTAAACCACTTTACAAAATTACTAAATCATGTGTTTTGAATTAGTCCAAGAGTACATAAAGAACAATCTCTATAGACCTTCATACCTAGAATGTTGGTTGCTTCACCCATGTCTTCGATTGAGAAGAATTTTCTAAAATACTGTAAATTCATAACATTATTTTTTATAGCTAGTGTGTCATCCACAAACAATTTGAGTAACAATACCACACATTATCTAGTATCCTCATATTCAAAATATTTATAAATGTTTTCGATGAAACTAAATTCTTTTATTATATTATAAATCCATAAATTTCATCTAGAAGAATATTTCATTAATTGTTTAATGGACCATTACAACTTTTAAACCTAATCAGACTTATTTCGGACTAAAGACATCATGTTTCATCATATAAACAACTTAAAAAAGAATTATATTGTGGTAGTAAGTTTTGAAATACATTTGATGAATGTCATAATAAAAATAATAAGTTATGAAAATCAATATTTGAATGGAATTTATTATCACAATAGATGAAAATGTCTCTTCCTAGACAGTTCTAGAATTTTTTTGTAAGCCTCGGACTCCAAGAGTTACTTGTTGGTAAACAATATGCCATGCATGTTTGTTTTTTTATAAAATTCACACTTTAACCATATGGATATCACCCTATTAGTTTTATACTCGATGTTACAAATGAGTCTAATGTACCAAAATTCCATTTTATATTCCTTGGATTTTAACTATTTCATAAATAAAATCTTAATGGAATCATGGTCTATTATAGTTTCATTAAAGGTAAACAATACGTCATAAAAACTTTCCACATGAAATCTATATATTTATATATATATATATTTCGATCACTGGATGAATCTTAACAAACATCAATGGTTATTATGTAACCCATATTGGTTTATCAGTAATAGATCTTTGTGATAACAACTCAATTTCCATATTATGAATGCTTCCTATTTACTTAAAATAAACAACTCTAAGTTCATATTTCCACCCAATTACTCTTTAATGAATAGAAACCTTTGAAAGGAATATGCATGTTCGGGAAACAATCAACTCACTCCTAGATGGATTGTAGAAATAATATTTTATAATTTCATTGGGATGATTAAAACATAATAATTTTTAGAAATTAGATTTAGTATTATTATAAGATGATCTTCATAGAATTTGGTCACCATAAAAAAAAATTTATAGAAGGTATTTTAAGATAATTTTTTGTTTATATCTCAAATGGTTACATTATAACTAATTTAGATGAAGGGTTATTTCATAATAAGGTAGAGGATTCTTGATCACAGCCCCAAAATAAAATAGGATGGGCACACTGACTCATCATCAATTAACCTATGTAAAATATGTTAATATATATCTTCTCATAAATATAATTTAATTGTGTAATTACTCATGGATTATGTTATGGAATAACAAAATAATCTCTTAGATTATCATTGAATTTTTTCCTCATGTATTAAACACCCAGATCTGACCAAATAATTTCAATAATTTTACCCAGTTTATTATGTACTAAATTATGATTTTTTTTGAACTTATTAAAAAATTTATACTTGTGTATCATTTAAAAAAATAACTATATTGAAGAAAATAATTGGAAAATGTCATGAAATACTAAATCCATAAACTTATTTTATTATAAATTGTTTTATATACCTCCCTATGTATAAAATCAAACAGTCCAGTAGTCCATTTATTTTTTCAACTAAAAGTTTCATTGTTTATTTTGTCAAAAATAAAGTATAAAATTTTATAAAATGATTCATAAAAAAATAATTTTAATAAGCCATATATATTGATTCTTTGGATTCCTTTCACATTTATATGTCAATTGAAAAAATGAAAAAATTGCAGGTGGGTTTTTAATATACTTTTACTATATTTTTATTAATATTATAGAATATATTATCCAAATCGTGATTGAATAAAATATTTATGATATACCCAATTCAAAAAAAATCAATCATCCATATAAATTGAGTAACTATTTTTCTAATAATTGAATTAAAATCCATTATTATCTAAATGAGACATTAAAATAAAAAATATTATGTCAGAAACATAATTACAGTCCTCCAAATCCAAAATGAATCTAGTATGTATACATATATCCTATGATCAATCTTCTAATATAGTTACTATTTTACCATTTCTATCACATAGATTTACTTCTCACATTTTTAATTCCATATTATCCTTGAGATTGATTTTATTATAAAACTCTATGATTCACACCCTATATCTAATAACCATGATACAAAGTAAGAGAAATTTATTTCAATATCTTTCACGTTAAAATACACTTAATTTATCTCATTTAGAACACTTAAAAATCCAAGATACTATTCAAAAATTATTTTACAGGTCATTACTATAAGAGATCACAAAATGTTAATCATGATTCATCATATAATCTAAAAAAATACATGTATATTGGTGAGTATCTTGTTTTTTATATTTTCACTAACATTTAATGAATATAATTATACTAAAAATGATGAAACCATCAAATATATCCATTTAATGATCCAAAATCCATAATTCTATATTATTTGTGTCTTATTAGTGTTTCTGAAATAACATATCTATTTATAGAGGTAATATTTTAAATCATATAATATATGACTTTACCATAGTTATGGGGATAACATTGTATCAAAATCTATCATATAGAAAACTCAAATCTATTCCTCTAGTAACATTATCCTATTATTGTCTCTTGACATAGTGTAACCTAGAAAAATTCCATGAATGAGAACCTAATGTTATTAGGTTCACCCATTATATTATTTAATCACATAAGATAATCCATAATCACCATAATTTAGTATGACAATTCCAGTTAGATTATCAAGGTATTGAAAAGTTTTCATTGGAAAAATATAACACATAGTTTTGAATGGTTTTTTAAAAGTATAACTAAATTTATATATTTAATAGGAATTTAAAATAAAAAACTATTACATCGCATGGAATATGTGTTATCTCTTATTTTATTTCATTCTTTATTCATGCTTCTAAAAATTTAATTTTTGAACACCTATTCCAGCCACCATATTATAATTTTCAGAACAGACTATTGTGCAATTCTTTACATAACCCATATATTGTGTTACTCACCAAAAATAGTATCCAAATATCTTTAAACATATGAAATTTTAACTTATTCATAAGGTAAAAGAAATATTAATTTAATGTTTTATAAATATATAAGATTGAAAATATACACATGATTAAGCCTACAGACACAGATAACCAACACCCACCATTCTAGAACAATGAATAAGCCTCTGGGACATAGGAAAGTTAGACAAAAATGTCCTCTACTAAGGGATAGAATTATCAAGAGTGAATGAAATTCATTATAAAACTAAAAACTAAAATGTTTTAACTCTATTTAATAAGTAGATTCAAACAAAAAACATTAATTACAAATGGAGGTCAATGTGGATAAAAACTAAATCTTATGTTGTTATATGAATAATCTATTACATGGAATTAAAATTTACAACAAGAAATTTGTCACATAATTTAATTAATATATTACATCAAAATTTCATAAATAAATAATAAATATATATATTAGTTTGAATAAATTAATAAATAATAAACTTATTTATATTTTATACAAGATATATAAATTTTAGCATTTTATATTTACTCAATCATGGAAATCTCCAATTTTCAATGAAAAAAATTTATCATCAATAAAAAATGTAAAAAATAAAAAAATGTCTATAAAATATATTTAATTTTAATAAAATATATATTATATAAAATTTAAAGAAATATAAAAGAACATTCTATCATAATATGTGGTGAATATGAGTAGCATCACCATATATATGTAAAAATCTGAAACTTTATTGTTTTTCAATTTATATATTTTTTTATATATTAGAAAATGTTTCACAAATGGAAAACATATGAATTCCATAAGGATGCACAAAATTTTACCTTAGATATTAGAAAATATCATAACTATATAATGTTACATACATATAAAAAATATTATAAATAAAGGTGTTTTTAATGATATAAACCATACCATTATTAGGATACAATACTCAATTTCTTCACCACAAAGGATTTAGTCATAGATAAAATAATAAAAGAATAAACCAGTTTTCAACATATGGTACTACAAGATATGTATTACTTGAACCCTAGGATAATGAAAAATCCTAACTATAATATCTTATATCCTAAAGTCAAGTGAATAGATGGTTAACAATCCACTATGTCGTATCTTATATAATGATATGCATTACACAAAGTATGATATAAATGATTTATAAAAAAAATAAAAAACAATAAAATGTTGATTTATTATTGAAAAAGGATCTGATTCCAATGATATAATTTTAGATGATCATTAGCTAATCATGGTAGTGCAATAATCCTATAACAATGAACAATCTGTCTTCAACGAAACTATCATATTAAAAGAAGAAAATAAAATATAATCATACATTGATCATATTAAGATTCATATATATCCAAAAAGATAGAGTATGGTTTATTATGATCTATAAAAAACATTAAATATTTTCTCACCTCTACGAGTGGAACATTAGCCTACGATCCTTTTATGTTATGAGAGGACCCTGAGACACAAAAGGAGTGATACATACATCTCAATAGAGAAAAATGGTCAATGTGGAAGGAGAGATATTTTTTATCAATAGAAAATATCATATACTATCCAATATTGGGATATCATCCCTTATATAGGATGTATTTATGAAATGAATAGAGTGAAGCATTAGCTGTAATCACGTGGAATTCATCACACATTAAAATAACATTTATCAAATAAAATGTAATGCAAAATGAAAATTTCAATTATTATATCATGGGAAATATATTTATAAAACAATAAATCCAAATATTCAAAATTGAAGGAAACAAAGTGAGAATACGTGTCATGATTCATACCAAAGATATCACATATCTCTGATCCATCGTATACTGTAATGCTTATTGATATTTTATGATATGATATAGGAACCATCATGTTATTTCATAGTATATAACATAGATGGTATAATATAATATTATATCCCTACTTTAATTCCTTTCTAATGAACCCTACTATTATCTCTCTCTCAGGACATTGTTTAGAGAAACCATCAAAGATAATATATTTATTGTGGGTCACTATCACTTGGAATTTCTACTTTATAATTAATTTATTTACTCAAAAATAAATCACCAATAAGTAAACTAATATTATATTTACACCGATAGTAACATGCTCATACCTACTGGAATTTACATCCCTTTCCATCTTTGAACTGTAAATATCACCATATTGAGATGTAAGGGATGCATTTCAAATATAATAGTAAATGCCTGTCTTTTGGGTCCTCAACCAATAAATTCCTAATAAAAAATAAAACATTATAACATCATGGTTGATAAATTCCCCCGATAATTTCATATAATATACCAAGATATATAATAACAAAAATTAATGATGAAAACTATCTTACTCCATTAGAGGTGTTCATTTTTCCATGAAATGGTGAATCTATTTCCTATAAAATCATAATTTATCTAATAATAATGTCACGATAAATGAGTGATAAAAATATGAATTAATTAATTATAATACTTGGAGATTAGAAAAATTTAGTTTTTAATTTAAATGGTACTACTTATAATTCTATCCCTTATTATTATGAGACAACCAAAAAACCCATCACCTAATTTGTATGATATTTTCTTTCATACATAGATGGTTTCTATTCTGATCATTTTATTGTTGTCAAATATATCGTAATAAATTCGGTTTATTTTAGGATTGTATTATATTGGAGTCTCCACCCTTAATTCTATGAAACCTATGTCTTATTAGAGTCTGGAATTTAATTATCTCAATGGATACCCAATGTAACATTTCAGGTGATAAATATCACCTCAATAATTTAAATTATAGGGATGTTAATGATAATTTATCTATTTTTTTAGAATGATTCACACTGGAAGAATCAGGTAAATCATTCTAATTATGGTTATAGTTTCTATTTACTAAAAGAGAAATATTGATAAATGTTTTTTTTAATAATAAACTATTCATGTCTTATTCAATAGACCCTATGTACTTGGACCATTTATATTACAGAGTGTATTTACTCTATAATACATAACTTTTATATTCATTTCAATCATCACACACTTGTTTTCCATCATTAAAAAGGAGTAGATAAATAAATTCATCTCCCAAGACTCTATGTATATTCATTATTCCAATAAAAAACAATTCCATATAGTTGTTACTCACCCCTATATATGGTAAAATTCAAGAATAATTGGTAAATAATGTATTATATTTCTTCACATATATATGTATTTCCCTTAATTAAAATAATTATATAGTCTTATAAACCAAAAAATTATGAGTTAATTGATAATATTTTCCAATAAATCCCAAGATAAATGTTCATATATCATAGCCTGAAATTCTAAATCCTTCAGTAGATATCAATTGAATCTAAAAATTTCATATAACATTTTATATTAACAATATTTATAAGGTTTATAACCTTAATAATTTAGTATAATCTCTTTAATTACACCATCTCATCCACAAAAACCACACAACTTTCAATGTTCATTGGGTTTTGTCATTGAACCTCAATACATAATCCTTAATGAGGAGGTTATTACTCTTTTATGTACCAATGGATTTGAGAGTTTGAACCCATATTATAAGGAATTATTGATCCAAAAGTGGAATATTTGTAAAAATATTGTTAGTGTGTATTTATTCTAGACTAATGAGAGATATCACCTATTAAATATTTTAAAATGAGAATATAAAATCTACTATACCAATCCATAGAATAATAATTTTATAAATAAATAAATATTTACATGAAACCATCATAATTTAATGATTAATGATCTCTTACTGACCCTAGATATACTTTCCAAAAAATAACCACTTAAGAAAATGCATACGTCAAGAATGTTCATATTTGAAAATGCTTTTACAATAAAATCATATAATATTTATGATATTCTAAAAATTATAGTTCAATACCATTTCATTAGTTCTATTAATATATACAAATAAACTCATATATTGGAATAGTTATTTTCTATGATGACTGTTATAAAAATCATCATGAGTTTATCTAACCACATGATATAACTACACATCTCAATAATTCATGGCTCCTTATAAATTGGTTTGTTAGGTCTTCTATAACTATATATTCTGTTTTGATACACTAGATATCTATATGGACTACCCAACCATTCTAAACTGATATAATTTATAACATCCCAACCCAATATGTTTACCCCAACATGAATTCACACATGTTATAATATTACTAGGCCTTTTTCATTTCCCCTTAATCTATAAAATCCTAAAACTGCTACCAATGTATTTTAAAAATTTATTAAGTGATGTTTTTCCTTCCAAAAATCACATTTCACAAATTATTATAACCTATTAATATAATAGATTTGTATATTATTAACATGGAAAAACTAAAAACATGGAAAATAAATAAATCAAACCACTGTTGAAAAAGAACATTCCCATTTCAAAATGATATATGTCATACAATTTTAAATATATAAAAAAGTAATGTATAATAAATTTCAAAAAATGCGCGTGATATGTACTTTAAAAAAATGGAAGTCTATTTTGGCTACCCCATTACTATAAAGAGTTTAGGAGTCTCATACAAAACATCCTAGCAGAAACAAAATTCCACAAGATCCAACGACTCACCCATAAAACCAATCACCATTATAATCCCACCAATATGTATATTTTATATTCCTATAGAAAGATGATGTATGTTTTTTTCCAATATATTTTTGAACACAGTCTAATTTCACACCAAAAAATGCAAGTATATGTGTTTGGGGTCTTCTGTGAGATATTCATCCACTTAAATAATGATTGATATATATCTACCTTCAATATCAAATTGTTATGAAATATTCTTGTTCAATATTTTAATATTGACCACAAAAATGTCTTTTGATGTTTCCAGTATTCTTCATGTATTAATAAATATGTACTAATCCACATAATATAATATAAAAGTTATAACATCAAAATGTCATGTAAGATAGTTTTTCTATGTTGTGTTATATTTCTAATCCTATATTACATATCTATACTCTTGTTATCAATTGATAACCAAAATATAAATGGATACACATTGAAAGCCTTAAAATACAACTCTTGGTAGTGATTGTGACCCAAAATTTACTGTAATTTTAGATCAATAATTCAATGTATCATACTTCTTAGTGAGGGACAATATCTTTATGTTTTTCTTAAATCCAGTGACCACACCTAAGGGATGTTTGGTTGGTTTCATAAGAGGAGATAAATAGTGGACTGGATCTTGGATGTATACCAAAGTAAATGGTGTGTATTTAAGGACATGAAATTAATTAAATACATGATGTTAATTCTTCAAGATAGATCCCATTTATATCATGTTGAGGCTCATCCCAAGGGGTTGTATCCCAGTCGTTACATGATGTGTTATGGATTTACATGTCATGTAAATTCCTGACCCAATTTTTTATAGGTAGAACCATTTCCTTTTTAATTGGGGTAATTATTTCTTCTCCTGTACAATTGGAGATCTTCACATGGGATGTCTCGTATTCTCATCCTACATTCATCAGGATCTCCTCTGTTAGGAATCTGTTTTTTTTTGCCACCAGATTCTTTGAACCCATATTGGTAAACTCTCCACTGTGACTCATTCTATTAATGGTTTCTCTTCTCTTCTATCATCTTATATAGGTGCTATATATTTTTTTCTTATTTTCAAGGTTTTTGTCCATTCATCTAGCATAAACTATTATGCTCGATTCAAGGGATGATAATACACAAGTGGTCTTCTACAAACCTATTATAGGTGGTTTAATTTTTTTCTCTATATATTGATGTATTATATAACATGTGTCATTGTGTCGCAATTTGGATATTTCTACCAATGATTCTAAATTAATAAAAACATTAAATTGAGGATCTTACCATGCCTATTACTACTATATAATATAGAGAATCAACCCCTTTGGTTCATCGCCTTTAGATAAGATACACCAATGGGTGTGATACATATTTTAGTCCTATATTATGTCTCACCGAAGATTCATAAACATTCCTAGAGGGGAATCTCCATTTAAAAAATACTTTAAATGTATATATTCTATCATGTGAATTGGATAATATTGAGTTGGACACCTACACCTTGTTCCTTAAATGGGTTTCTGGATTAAATGCATTGGAAAACATGATAATCATTTTATAAATTTCTGATTTGTTAAATATTATGATTTTTCTAACTAAATCATACACCCACCATATTTTTAGGGTTATAAAAGGGGTAACTACTTAAGTTCCCTTGGATGGGATCATCATTATTTATTTTTATATTGGTTAATAAAATTGTAAACACAATGGGGATGGAACTAGCTAATCCTGGGATGGGCTCACCATGTGTTTTCTATTACACCTCCAAACAAGTGACACAGGTTGCCTAGGGGAGACCCTGTGGATGGGCTTGATGGTGCGATAGTTGTTCCATTCCATGAGAGAAACTCATAAGTATATTTGAGATGCTAGGGATGATGTGAGATGTTATTTATTATCATCCTCACACCATGCCTGGTGTGACAATTGGGATCTCTTTCATGGGTCACCTTGGATGGACTCCCATGAAAGGAGACATATTTAGAACTCTTAGAGAGATACATATAACTCTTTTGGGATTGCTTTAGATGGGATCGGTGTACACCATAACAATTAATAAATATGATAATTATATTAAAAATAAATCATGTGGAATTTAATTATTATGAAGTTCCCACCATTAAAAATCACATTCTTTATGGGGGTACCTCCTTTGGATATTTACGTATAGAAGATCTTCAACTCTTTCAATCTTGTTTAGATTCCCTCAATTTAGATATATATGGATTACGATAAAGAAGGTAGGGATTTGGTTGGTTTCCCAAGTGGAACTTAGTCAGGTCCAATATATTTATGTATTACCTCACATCTATTATTTACTATATCCCTGTTCATTTTATATTTAATGAAATGGATTGATCTAGACACCATTGGTAGTGGCCTACTGAGTATATCTCACACCCTGCTTGGTCCACCCATGGTACCCAAGTATACCTCATGATTTTATGTATGGATAAAGGGATTATTTCAACTTTGGATGTTTTCTTGACATTTATGTGACAGAGTATATGAGCAACAGACCAATCCGTTTTCACATGATGCTAGTTGTAGTTGTTTTTCTAGGTATTTTTGGTTTTTATAGGATGTTTTATTTGAATTTTTCCCCTATTCTTCATGAACTCATTTTTTATAGATGCATTATTATCATCATCATTTTGAATATTTTGTTTATTCATCATTATACTGATGAATTTTTCTCTTGTATAATTTATTATAATTATTTCTTGATATATATTATTTATTACGATTTCACTTATTACCAATATTATAGACCACTATGTTATACTCTGGTTAGTGGTGGAATATTCTCCCCATTGATACACCCTAGGCCCTCGCTGCTCGTTGGTTTGCTCTGGCGTACATGTAGGCGAACTTGATGTCATGTGATTTACTATCTATGAGCACCATTAAGTGGAATCCGGGGTGAGACGTAACAAAGTGGTATTAGAGGTCATTTACTTTTGTTTTATGGTTTTGGTATTAAGTTAGAGACTATGAGTATTATAATCTGGTAATGAGAATATTCTAGGGAGTAGCTAACACATTTACTAGGGAAAACTAAATTACATAGGATGTGTTAATATTGTTGTTGGTTGTGCTTTTACAGTTTCACGAATTTCACAGTTGGGTGATTAACTTGTTATGTGTTGCTTATACTATTTATATTATTATTAAAAGTTCTTCTACCCTATTCCTATGATATGATGGTGTATAAAAAATGAATCCCTCATCTAGGGACCATAGGAAATAAAATGTTAAGAATTATTTCAATCCATAAATACCTTTCTTTATGCATTGCGTGTATTTCATGTTCTTTTTATGGTGCCTTAATTTTTTATGACTTTTAGAGTGCTATTTCTTTGGCTGAATGACATTATTGGTTAAATTAATGTTTTGACATCAATCTATATAGTGTTTTCCCACATTAATTTATAGTGACACCTTAATTAACCAATTATGAAACTTCAGTTGGTTTGATTGATTATTTCCAAAGGAAATATTAGTGGAAAGTACCTTTATAAATTAGGAATGGAACTCAATCAATCTAATAACCATCCATGACATGTTATGGCCTAATAAAAAATTCACAGGTTGGGACATAATTTATTGATTTACTACTTTGTTCTTATAAGTGTATAAGCATCATATATTTGGAATTAGAAAAGAAATTAAATGGCATAAGATATATATCACCTATTAAATAAGAATATATTTGAAAAATTAGTGTTTTAATATAAATGAATACTATTATATGAATATGAAAAAGAAAGGAAATAGGTTCTTTTCTCTACAAAATACATTTGACACTCCATATATCGAACCTCAATGAATTTATAAGAGACCTTAACCCAAGCCCTACCATAGTATTAGGAAGTGGGCTATGTCTCTTGTGAAACATCGATGAATTTTTCTTATCACATTGATCTAGACCAATGAGAAGGATGAGTGTTATGTTATTTTATATAAATTCCATTTCCATTTCCCCCATTTATCAATTTACCTATGTGTTATACTTATTTTCCGAGGATTCCTCTTCGAAATTGTTGAGCTATGCCACTGTGATTCGCACATGTCGTATGAAAATATATTGGGGACGAGAACACACTGAAGGTGGTTTCCTATAATACACTAGTGATACCTCCTATAATGCCACCTGAAGAACCACTTGTAGATCTTCCAATGGGAACTGATGCTCAGTTTAGTTATAAAATCTTCAGTTTCTTGTAGTCTATAGGGGGTGCTCCTCGACAAGCCCCAAAAATAGATGAGATGACTCAAGAGTTCCAATATGAGAATACTCCAACCTTTTATTGTGATGCTGGACCTCAGGACATTGATTCATGGTTAGAGTAAATTTTAAAAATATTCACGAATTTAGAGACTGCTCTAGAGTGGATGATCAATATTCCTACCTACATGTTGCATGACTCTTCCAAGTGAATGTGGGATGTCCTCACTCAGGTTTATCGACAAGAACGTTTCATTTGGATAGACGTCCAAATAGATTTATTTGACTATTTCATCCTTTATACCTAGATTACATACTATGCTCAGGAGTTCATTCATCACCAGTAAGGTGACTTGTTGGTATTGGATGTTCAACTTGCTTAAGTAAATTATTGCATTTTGAACAACCTATAAAGGTGACATGCTAAACACTGTGAGGTGATATTCATATGGGTTGCATCTACCATTTTATCATAGGTGAATGTCCTTTGACTGAAAAAATTTCAAAAATTTGAAAATAAACCCTCATCAATGAGAAGAACCTAAGGGAATCCAATATTTTGATCCAGGGTGGTTCATATTCTAGGCAGGGATGTGGTTTATCTAGTAATAGGTGACATAATTTCAAGGGTGACTGTATTGGAATTACCACGTTGGTGGATCACACTAATATATATATATGGTGTGTCACCAGTGTGGCGGGACTGGCCATATGAAGCCACAATGTATAAGGAACCTGATCGAGTGCCGAGTCTGCAAAAATATGGGCCACCCCTAGTATTTCTTCAAATATTTTCTTCCAGTATCTAGTGAATGGGTATCTATGTAGATACCTCTTTAATGTGAATGATATGTCACTCCATGTCATAGTAGGAGGTGGTCTTCTACCGGCCGATATGTCTAAGGCGGTGGTCGAGGCCGATACAGTCTAGGTTCTGAGGCTTAGAGTTATTTTATTTGAAATTTATAGGTTATCCAAGATTAATATAAGGTCTGTGGTTTCGATCATATCTATGTAGTAAAACCTACACTAGAGAAGTATAATCAAGGTCTATTTATGGTTAGAGGTACTATTATAGAGGCATCTACTTTAGTTTTTTGTATATTTGATATATGTTCTTCACATTCCTTTCAATCTACTGCAACTATGGTAAGTCTCATATTAGAAATTGAGTGATTAGGTGGAGTTATGACTTTTGAAACACTCATAGAGGTCATTTATGAGAATATACTCCAGCATAGTGAGTGGTCCATTGAGATAGGTAGGTACCAATTTCTGTTAAGTCTCTTCATCTTCAAGATGACTGGATTCGATTTCATTATCATCATGAAATGGATTTTTCCTTGTCATGCTTATGTTTATTGTTATTTCTAATGGGTATGTTTTACATCACCCGAGGGTATCACGTGCATTAATATGGGTGAATGTGATATCCAAGATAGTCGAGATGGACATGAGAATACTGGGGTGGCTAGATTAATAGACAATGTGGAGATTATCTTTATAATAAATAAAGGAATGAAGATTTTTTAATTCTCTAATTTAGTGAATCTTTTTCGGGATGTATTACCTAAAGATTTATCTATGTAAACTCTCTAGAGAGAGGTTGATTTCACCATTTTCCTTGGATTTGGTGTGACAAAAGTTTCTAGTCCTCCTCATAAAATAGATCCTATAGAGATCCATGAACTCAAGAAGTTGTTGAAATATCTATAGGTTAATGGTTTTATCCGACCTAAAACATAACCTTGGGTTACACCCATCCATTTTGAAAAGAAGGTGGGTGGTACCATCCATTTTTTATGGATTACCAGTGACTGAACGTGATCATAGTGAAGAACCAATATCCACTTCCTTATATAGAAATCCACTCCCACCAGATCCATGTTGTGGAATTTTTCTCTAATATCGATTTGAGGTCAGGACACTATCAGGGTTATGTGAGGCCTTAAAACATCACGCGTTCTTCTTTCTAGAGTAGGTATAGCTTGTTTGAGTATTTGGTCATGTTGTTTGACCATTAAAACTCCCTATAAGTGTTTATTAATATGATGAATTAGTTTTTCTACCCATAACTTGATTCATTTATAGTGGAGTTTATATATGACCTCATAGTTTATTTTCAAATAATACACAACCATTCCAACCATATTTAGGTAATGCTGAATACACTGACAGAGCACTAGCTATATGAGAAGCTAAAAAAATGACAATTTTGTATAAGTAAGGTGTACTTATTTGGTCTTTTCATTTCGTTGGAAAGTGTACCTATTTATCTAGAGAAGTTTAGTATCATGGTTTCCTCATAATAGGACATGAATTGTTTTAGAATACATAGCTTCTTGGGGAATGATAGACACTATCTAGGATATCAACCACTTATTAGTGCCTATTATAAGCCTTACAAAGAAGGGTGTGATTTTTTTTCTAGTTAGAATCATAGGATAAATCTTTTTAATAGTTGAAGGGAAGCCTAACACCATCACTAATTATACTTCTACCAAGATTGGGTAGAGTATTTACTGTTTATTATGATGTTTCAAGGATTGGGATTGGAGATTTTATAATTCAAGGTGATTGGGTCGTGGCATACATGACCCAGAAACTGAGACCACATGAGAGGAATTAACCTAAAAATGACTTTGAGATTAATGCATGGGTTATTGCCTTAATCTTTTGCAGTCACTTTTTATTGGGTGAATGGTTTTTCAAATTCATATAACATAAATGTATTAAATATATCCCTAAATAGTGAGATATGAATCTATTGTAGTACAATGGGTTTAATAACTACAGTCACTCAAAAATGGGAATGACTTTATACCTGGAAAGATAAATTCCATAGATGACACCATGAGCTGGAAAACTCAGACACTATCCATCCCTGATACCAATAATGATTTGTAGAGGAAAACGTCATTTTCAAAGAAAAACCTCAAGCTTCAGGAACAACACAAGAATTCTATTTTAGCTAATCTAATGGTTACTTTATCCCTTATTGGGTGGGTTTAGATGAGGCACCTTTCCAATTTTGAGGGCCTTTTCTTGAAAGAAAGAGTTACGGGTAGGAACCCGCATAATGGTTGGGTGGTTAATGTGAATGAGACCCTACTCTTCTATGGGAATGTTTGGGTTCCTTTTAATATACGAGAAGATTTTATGTGGGAATATCATTCACTTTTTGGGATGTTTTCCCTAGTATTATGAAGAAGTACCAAGATATTAATCAACAATATTGGTAGACTGGTATTAATAGGTCGATTTTAGGATTTATCACTAGGCAATCCACATTTTTGTAGGTGAAGGATGAGAACGAGAGATATATTGTGATTTTATAGACTCTATCAAATCTTGAGTATAAATGGAACAATGTCATAATGTATTTCTTGATCAACATTCCATGATCCTATCGAGGAAGCGATGTAGTA
The DNA here is from genome assembly GCA_963277665.1 of Viscum album. Lineage (NCBI taxonomy): Eukaryota > Viridiplantae > Streptophyta > Magnoliopsida > Santalales > Viscaceae > Viscum > Viscum album. Next base: position 2,105,589,581 of record OY728122.1, on the reverse strand, counting down.
TGGGTGGTCATTGACAGGTTAACCAGGGATTCATATGTCCTACCAATCCTTGTGGACTTATGAGATAATGATCCAGAGAGGATTTATATCTGACATATTGTGTGTCTTCATGGAGTTCACCATTCTATCATATTAGAATGAAATTCTCATTTTACATCATGGTTTTGGATGGTGATGAAAACATTACTTGGTTCAGAGGTTCTTTTGAGTACATATTCTAACCCTCAAACAGATAGGAAGTATGAGAGAATGATACAGGGGTTATATGAAAAGATCTAGGAATGTATCCTAGATTTTGTATGTTCATGGTAAAAACATACACCTCTTGTAGAGTTTTTATACAATAATAACTATCAAGAAACTATAAAGATGGCTATATAGGAGACCCATTACAGTAGGTCATTTTGTTGACCTATATGAGGGTTAATGTCAAGTGAGGGAACACTATTGTGTCCCTATTTAGTTTATGAGATTTTAGAGCATGTTCAGCTGATTCAGAAATGTATGGCTACAACCCAGTCTAGAAAAATATCTTATACTCATCATCGTTGTAGACCTCTTTAGTTTGAGGTGGGGCATTAGTTATATCTATAGGTACATCCAAAATAGGTTCATTTATGAATTAAGAGAATTGGAAATTTAGTTCCTTGATATGCCAGGCCATTAGAGATAATGGAGGGATTCAGTCCAATATCCTATCTATTGTAGTTACCATAGAGGTAATGTGCTATGTACAACATCATCTACATATTGATACTTCAATGATACCACAATTTCAAATATCATTCATTTATCCCCAATGATATTGAGATGGAGGCTGAAGCATTATTTGAGGAGCATCTAATATGTATCATTTAATGTAGAATGAATGCTCTATATGGATGGTGAGTTCCACTGGTCTAGGTTCTATGACAGCCTGTACGCGTACATGATGAGGCCTGGGAGTGGGTGGCCTATTTCCATGCATATTGGCGATAAAATTTCGCATATGATGTTTTCCACCCTCAGGAGGGAAAATCTTGGTCAATGTTTCCTAAGTAGGTGGGGTTGTAACATCCTAGAATCTCAGTGAGTTATGTCCTCTTTTAGTTTTTATTAATTATGAAGACATAGTTGAAGGGCTTGTTGGTTTGTTTCAAAAGAGGAGGTATCTGGTTTGATGAAACATTGTTGTAGATAAAATTATATAGTGTTTACATAAATACATGATGTTTGTAGATACATGACATAAATTCAGCTGTCTAGACCCCATTAAAATTGTGTAGATGATTTTCCATAGGAGGGATAGCCTAATCATTACATGATGTGTAATTCATTTACGTGTTGTGTAAATTCCCAACCATGTATTAAAAAAATTGGTATAACCCATTTTTTTGATAGGGTATAATACTTTCTTATCCTGTAAAATAGGGGTACCATGCATGACAGGTCCTCTATAGACAAATAAGTTTCTTCAGGATATCATCTATCCAGACACTATCTCCATCGCAAACAGATGTGTTGGACCCTCTTGGAAATCAATCCACTCTAACTCTTTCTTTTACCAATATATCTTATTTAATTTTGCACTATTTATGTGTGGCCAATGCTTCCCCATTCTCAGGGTTTTGTTCTCTTCATCTTGTATTTTCTAATATATCTTGATCAAAAAGATTAAGATGGATGAGTATTCTTCTAAGAACCAAGGGATGGTGGTATAATTTCATTCACCATTTTTTGATTCATTATATAATAAGTGTCGATGTTCCTTAGGTCAGAAAATTCTGGTGAGACCAATAAATTGTTAAATAAATTAATTTTTTGTTCTTAAAAACATATTACTAACATAAGAGGCGGTGAATCAACCCCTTGGTTTGATCTCCTACGATTGTTCCACCATAATGGGAGTGATCAACCTTTGAGGCCTATATCCCCTTTGTCTGACATTGTCTTAATATTCTTAGAGGGGTGTCACGTTTCAATAAATACATTAACATAATTAATTGAATAACGATAATTTGATAAAATTGGGTTATTACCTAAACAATTGTTCCATTAATGGGTTTTTTGATTAAATTCCTTGGCCAACATTAAAATAATGTCGTAAATGCCTATATTGTTAAATGGGATGATTTTTCAAACCAAATCATACCATTGGCCTATGACGGGGGAGATATAGGGGGTTACAACATCTTGGATGTGATCATTGTACCTTATTGGTATCTTTATTAATAAAAAAGTAATTATTCCAAGGGTGCCACTAGTTTTGTTTGGGATGGGATCCCCTGCGTTATCTATTTTACCTCAAGATGTATGACATCAATTCCATAGGGGAGACCCCATTGATGGGATTTTTGGTTGGATGGTTGTTCCATGCGGAGAGAGAGACTCAAACAAATTTAACTGATAAAATAAATATTTCAGTTGTATAACTATATATTTCTAATTTATAAAAACAATTATTAATTTTTTTGAAACATTTAATATTTTCCATGAAGATAAATTATTTAGGATCATTCATTGTAGTTTAATATTATGTTGGTAGCATTTGGTTGAATATTTATTTAAAATCCCCATAGTAGTTATTGGGATTATAATAATCAAATTTTTATCATTATAAAAAAATTCAATCATGGTTTTATTCAAGACATTATTTTTATTCCTAAATATAATGTTTATAAAAAATAGGGGTTTTTATATTACATATTATAATAATAAAATGATTTGTGACTAAAAATATGAAATTTATATGAAAATATTTAATTTATATTTGTAATAAGTATGTTAATGATATGTAAGAAGGGCCATTTTTAGTCATTTAATGTAAAATAATTCAATGAAAATTATTTACCATGATATCTAAAAACGGTAAAAGTGAAAATTCTAACACTAGATGAATTGAAATCATTCTTAGAAACATGTGAGAATGTATAGTAAATATATTCTATAATATATATCTTCCCTATTCCACTATTATATATTTTTGATTCTTAAATACATTTTAAACATGTTCTCTCTCTTTTTGTGTTCAAATATTTACAAAACTTTAATCCACCCCACTTATAAAAGGTGTCTATCACCAACCCAATAAAACAACTCAAATGATTTTATTTCCACATAATAATAATTATATTTATCTTCATTTAAAATACACTTAAATTTTTTTATCCATTTTTAATAATATTTTTTTAAATTATTTCTGTTTTCTCGGAATCCACCATAGAAAATAGAAATATTTCAATGTCATTACTATTTTCTCTAACATATTTTCCAATCTATCTTACACTAAAAATTATTATACCTATATAATGATGTAATTAATTTTTTACTGTATACTTTATAATTATATGGGAATAAATATTAAGCAGATTTCTACTTTCTATTATGAAAAATGAAATTTTCTTTCATGGGTTGTGTAGACCACTACGACAATGAAGTGATGACTTTAGTTTTTCCCCACTATATGAGTTTTCAGATTATAAAATTGAAATTGTGGAATAGATTTGACATAAATAATAAAATTAAAATTATTAAGGGAAAAATATAATCAATATTCATTCCTAGTAAATCATTATGAAATGAAAAGGTTAACTATGTGTTTCCCAGAATTCCACCTCCATGAAGTAACATATATAATTTTTCTTCTAATTTTATTATTATTTATTCAACAATCTTTTTATCAGATTCTCCATGTTAATGTAATCATGTTAATATCATTATTCTTCTATAATAATGATATTAATAAAAAAATATACCACATTCATAATCCTAATTGTCTATTAATTTTGGTATGCACCTAATTGGGTTAGTCTAACCACCTACATAGACAATGATATGAATTTATATCATGAATGAATTTGAAAAAATAATTAATAATGATATATTATATTAATAATTAAATATTTTTTTTATGAAATGGTAACATTAATATTGAATTCACTAACTATGATACCAATGGTTGTTCGTTAAAAATACTAGAAACATAATCATCACCAAATTTATCTTTATGTATAGTAACCAAAATACCCATAAAAATTAATTATTTCCTTATAAATAAATTTAAATAATACTTTCTAGAACAATATGTTCTCATTTAGTGATGATATTTTAGAGAGGAATGAATAAAAACACCACAATTACAGATTTAGTTTATAAAAATCAAGATTACCCCCACATAATATAGAAAATATATAATAACTAACTCATATATCTGTATTAAATAATTATAAATTATGTTTATAAAATTTTACGAATTTTAATAGGATTTCAAAATAGGGGACTATGTTAATTAAATTTGTTGTATTGAAGGTTATAGTGCGATCAAAGAATGGGGAATTCATGGTAATGTTATCATCAACATAATTTCTAATTCAATGGGTCATTGTATTTATTACCAAAAAATACTTTTAAAGACATAATTAATCATAAAATTTCTTTGTTTTGTATTTTATTTACTATTTCTTTCATGAAATTACTTCTATTCATGATTAAAAACTTCTATAATATTTTTTTTGAACAATTAGATTATAAAATTTTTATGATTAACAACTACTATTGATAATGAATTTTCTCTTACATGTCATTATATATTCTATAAAAATATTTTACATTAATGAAATCCAGGATATTATATATCAATCACATTTCCCATTATATATATTTTTGAAATTAATTCTTTTTAATATTTTTTAAATGTAATATACTTAAATGAAGAAAACATCCAATTCCCGAATTTCATTTTTTATTTAAACTATATATTTTTTATATTTATTTTATGTTTCTCTTCATGGTTTTTTTACATTGAAATACCTATATACTGTTTTGTAAAATTCTTCTATTTTCCGTCTAAAAAATATTTTATTATGATATCTTGAAATAATATTTTATAAAATTGATTAAATTTTTGTTGTGAAAACTATTGTGTTTTTGACATCTATATTTTATCAATGGTTTACCTCTAAGGATGTGGTGTTTTTATCTAAATTTATATTTTATTAAGATATTATCATTTTCTTAAATTATATTTTTTATATCCTCTGATTTTGTAATTTCATATAATGTTTTTTAATTTTTTTAAGAAACTCATTTTTTTTCAACATGTTCTTTAAGAAATGATGATGATATTATTTATGTAGAACACATATGTATTGATTATGATGTTGTGGTAATACATATCCCTCTAATATCATAGCATAAATTTAAATCTCATGATATAGTTAAGAGTGTGTATAAGGGGTTTTTCCAAATAGTCTTGTATATAATGAGCGTGCTTCCAAATTTAGGCATGAACATAATGTGTTAGTTTACATAAGTGTGCGCATAATGAGTATTCTAACAATAGTATTCGTATTGTTATTGTTTTTCCTCATTTCCAAGATATTAATTTATTTATAATATATTTCCATTATGTTTCCATTTTCAAGATACTACACATTTTTATGTTATGTTTTTTTAAATATACTTCACATTTATTTTATTCTCTCAAGTTTTAATATTATTGAGATGTATTTTGATTCATTTCATAAATTTTCTTCTTCCGTAATGATCATTTTATGATATTATGTTTTTTTATCATGTTTTATATTTATTATATATGGTCTCATGATATTATAATAACAAATTTATTCCCCTAAATATTCTCTTTCATGATTATGATCTGATAAATAATGATATGATTTTTCCTAACTGAGCATCTAATCCCAAACCATTAATCTCTTTACATTTCCAAAGGATATGAATATGATTGAATTATGTGATATATCCTGATAATGGTATAGAGAGGCTTGATAATGGAATATTGTTATCAACTGTTGTAAAATATGATGTTTATATAGTTAATCTCTAACCCACAAAACCTTTTGGACCTCTATATGTTGGAATATCTGTGAGATGAATTATTTATGTCATATAATTAATGTATAATTTTTTTAGGATCACTTTAGTTGGTATCATTTGATGGTTTAGTTATTTTGTGGATTATTTTGGAGAACATATGTGAAAAAACTAATGGTAAGTCTATGGGATATGTCTAAGAAAATGATAACATCCTAACATTTTGTTATCGTATATATTGTGTGTTTTTACCTCTAAAAACATCTGTGTATGGATATTAAATGTACAAAAATTCAATATCATATATTTATATAGGGGTATTAAACCTAAAATTGGAGAGTTGGGTATTATCTCAATCATCATATCATTTATGAAAATGTGGCATAAGTACCATCCTTGCATGAAACACAGGGGGGTATGATTTAGTTAATTCATGATCAATTTATAGTCCATTTTTTTAGATTTTAATACACAATGAGTTCAACTATAAATATAACCATACGTAAAATCAATTAAAAATATATATTTATAAGATAAAATATTAATGTAATTTATGAATTTCGCATTATATGTTTATTGTTTTCATATATGGAAATTAATTAATTTATGATTAATGATTCATATTTTATATTTATTTGAGGTAATAGAGGGAACCTATATGAACAATGTTAATAATATGTTAAATGGAATATGTGATGATTGTCCAAATGGTAAACCTAATTATTTTGGGATTGGGTTTAAAATACACTTGGAAATTATCCCACAAATGTGTCAATAATTAAGAAGCAACACAAATAATGATAAGAACCCGAAGTCCCTAAGGGGGGATAAACTCACTATCGATTCATTCTTGATGAAATATAAACCCTCATTTAGTGGGTCTTTCAATCCACTGGTTACTGAGTAGTGGGTCAATAATATGGAAATGATATGTTCTATTCTATAATTCTCAGACAACAAGATGGCCATTTTGGTTTCCTATCATTTAGAAGGTGATAAAAACTATTAGTGAACTCTCATTAAGATTACTATAAAAAATAGGAAGTAAAATATATGAAATAAGGGATTTAAAGAAGATAATTTCCACTAATTAATTTATTAAGACTCTTAATTGAGAAGTGGAAAGAGAATTCATGGAATTTAATAGAAAATATGATTAGTATATGGGAACTAATGAAGAAAAATTCATTATAATCAGGGGGTATGCCACTTGTTTTATACATAATACTGAGAGTAATATATATTTCTTATTAAATGGCTTGAAACCGAGTGTTACAATGGAATTTTAGACATGATACTTTGGAAGATGTGAAGAGATTTTTAGAAGTCCTATTAAAGTAGATATGGAATCTATAGCCTCTCATTTTTTTGTGTAAAATAAAAGGAACGCAGAGAATCATGGATTCTTCAATTGTGGGACACATTAGGGGAAGAAATTAAAACTTCCAACTTATAATAAATGTGGTTGAATTTAAAAGAATAAATTCCTTAGGGGATCAGATAAGTAATTTATGTGGGTAAAATCAGGGTACCAATCCCACATCAATGTATGTATAAGGGTGTGATTAATGAAATAGAGGAGAATAAGTTCTATGCTAATGATCCACCAACACAACAATGCTCAAATTGTAAGGTATTCAAACATTATGAGAACAAATCCCTCAACCCTTAACCCAATAATGAAAATTGGCCATGATAACCTCCCAAAATGTTCTAATAAAAAAGGGAATTCACAATCACTATTGATGAGGTCTATCATGAAAATAAATTTATGAAATTTATAGTTGATTTCTTTTATATTTCAATTAAAAAATATTTGATTAGGGATTATCATATTATTTTATATCACACATTTTTTACATAGAATATGGAATCAATATCTTGAGTAATGGATATTGAAATATCAATGAAAACACATAATTTCACAACTATTAGATCTAAGATATGTAAATCTACTCAAATTGGATTTGTGGGAGGATACATCAAATAAATATAGTTCTTTTTTTCCTATGTTTTAATTTGGGATAATTTTCTGTATTGATTATCTTTCATAAAATAATGAACATATGATTTGTTATGTAATGGAGATATATTTTCATATTTTAAATTATCTTATTATCAATTATCAATATTTAAATAATAATGAACTCCCATTCAAATCCAATTATATAACATGGTATTTGATACAAAAGAGGTGTGAATTTTAACATAAATGGTCAAGGAATTTAAAATTGATTTGTTTCCTATTGTATATGATTATAATGATGCATTTTTTGATGATCTATCTAGTCTTACCTAAACGTATGAGGTTTATTTTTATATAGAACTCATACATTGATCAATACATATCTCAAAATATTTATATATAATGGATCCAATTAAAATGGAGGAATTAATGAAGACACTATAAGAGAGTATAGAAACTAATTTTATATGACACAATGAATCACTTTTGAGTTTTTAGTTCTATATGTCACAAATAATTATGGATTAATTCATGTCACATTGATTATCACCTGTTAAATAATATTAGGATCAAGATCATGTTTCCTCTACCCTAAATTGATGAAATGTTTGATCAACTCAGGGGATATTGAAATTTTTTGAGGATTAAACACTAATCAAGGCACAATCACTAAACGTTTTAATGGGAATAAAATTCCAATAAATTTTTTAAATGAGTTATATATTAATTAAATTTATTTTTACTCCCTTTATAATTTAACATGATCATGTTATCATCATGGATATAATGAATGTAGTCTTTAGATTCTTAATTGGTTAATTATTGTTTGTCTTTATAGAAAACATTATTATACATTCAATGTGAAAGGAGTATCAAGAGGATTATTTTTATATTCTATCAAAGGCCATGATAATTGAGAAACATTATTCCAAATTTTACAACTGTAAGCTATTAAAAAATAACATCATTATGGGGATTTTTAATCATTATAATTGGAATATCAAGTGATCCATCAAATATTTATGTTATTAGGAAATGTCCCAGAAAAACCATTATAACCATGATCCAGAGTTTTCATGGGTTTCCAATATATTTTTTAACCATTTTGATAAATTTTTTAGTTATATCAAATCCACTAAAAATTTTATCATGGAATAGAGTGATGTTTATTTGAATGATGCAATATGATGGAAGATCTATGCTATTGAAATAGTTGCTGGTCCGCACCCATGTACATATATTACCTTATTGTGTGGAAGAGTTTTTATTAAAAAATAATTCATTTTAAAAAGTATTAGGTTTTTTACTTAGATAGACTTATAGGGTAATTACATTTTCCTCAAGCCAATTAAAGACTCATTAGAAATATTACCTGATACATTATTTAGGGCTGTAAGTACTAATTTTTTAATTAAATATTCGGATAAATTATCTCAATTTTTTGATATATATATTTATCATAATATCATGAAATATATATTCACATAGAATGAATTCAATATTGGATGAAATCGATGGTTGTAATTGATTAAATAATATAACTACTCAATACATTAACAACTTGAGGACAAAAATGTGTTAGCCAATACATAATAAAGAATTATTGTGGTAGTATATCCATGATGAAATTTCAAAATGAACCAATACTCATGGATTAGTAAGGGATGGATATTTAATTTATAATCATATGAGATAAATAAAACTGTTCCCAACTAGATTCTCAACATTCCTTAAAAATGAAGATCAAAGAATGCCACGCTGATGATGTAGAGATATAAAAAATGTATCAAATATTATCGAGTAAAATTTTTATAAGGATGTAGTTATATGGTTTGTAACCTAGATATTTTTCCCATAATAGTAGGAATTAAATAAATAAATTTGGTATTATAAACATAGATTATCATTCCCTATTCATCCGGGATGTAAAATGATGTATAAGCACTTAAAACAAAACATCTTGTGGGAGAACATGAAGAGAGAAATTATAGTGTACATATCATGGTGCTTGGAATTCTATAAATTTAACGATGAATACAAAATTTATAAGGTTATGTTTCAACCAATAACCATTCCATCATATACATGGTAAATAATCGACATGGATTTCATCATATAACTCCACAAAAAATGAAATTCTATAATTTGTTTTTTGTATTGTAGTCGAAAATATTATGAAGTTAGTGAATGTCATTACCATAAATGAATTTTTCTCTCTATGCCAACTAAACATTATATAAATAACAGATGTAGTAATGATTCATTGAGTAGCACTCTAAATTGTATTTGATCAGGATCTTATGTTTACGTTGAGGTTCTTGATAAGTCTTCAGAAGACATTGAAGACAGATTAGTGTTTCAGTACTACTTATAATCCACCGATTGACGATCAATTTATGATGATCATTCGAACACTAGAGTATATGTAGAGATATTTTTCAATGGATTTACAAGCATGATGTGATCAAGGAATTCCCCAACCAGAGTTATCATATAACAAAGGTTTTCACTATATAATTCATATAGAACCATATAAGGCTCTTTAGTGGAAGATATATATGACTCATACATTCCAGAATGTGGTTGGAGAGAAAAATATGACATTCCGATACCTTTTATAATAAATTATAGATAAGGTTAAAATCATCCGACATAATATGAAATTGGGAAAATTTTGATAAAAGATCTATGTATATAATAATATATGATTAATATAGTTTGAAGTGGGTATAAAGGTGTTCCTTTGAATATCTCCATGAATTTTGGTTATGGTATTTAGGAAAAAATAGAAGTTTATCCATAAAAAATTATTCTCTTCAAGATATTCAATCATGTGGTGGTCCTAGAATATATCTTTGAACACCATCTAAACACATCTCATGTACATAAAGAATACTATTAATTCACTATTAATAAGATGCATACCAAATAAATCACATTTACCAATCTCAGAATTGATTCAATTGGAACATGAAATTTCATATGTAGAAAAACCTATGGGAATCTTCGATTGAAGAGACAAGGTATTGAGAAACAAAACCAACCACATTGTTAATGTTGTTTGGTTGAAATAAAATGTTTTTGGATGCTAAATTGGAACCAATGGATATAATCAGAGAAAATTAACCACCCTTTTTCCCTAAGTTTTATATAATTTTTATGGTTAAATTATTTTAATAGGGAGACAATTTAATGTCAAAATATGTTAAAAAAATAAAAAACTAGAAAACACAAAACTAAAATGATTAGAAACAAAAAACAAACAAAATATAAAAAGATTTTATAAAACACAAAACTAAAATAAATGGAAATATTATATATATGAAAATAATAAAAATAATAAAATATATAGTATAAAAGAATATAGTAATTAATTAAACATATACAAAAAATACGATTGATAACATGTAAATCTCAAATAGTTCATTTTTTCAAAAAATTATTTTTTTATTTATAGTAATTTCAATAAATAACTAATTTAAATATATTTGTAATTTTAATTAGACAATTTTTTTGAATATAATATTCCAATATTATAATGGTTTGAATTTTTTGGATTTTTATAAATTAGTTGATTTTTAGATAAATATTATTAAATAATGTTTTTACTAAAAAGATAAATTTTATAACCATATCATTATATAATAGTGAAATATAATCTTATAAAATTTATTTATTTATTTATGATTTATTTTATAGTTATCTATGTTTTTTTATTTTATAAATATTTTTTATAAAATTATATAAACATAGCTATTTTTTTAATAACATAATCTTTTTTTATTCATTTCAAATTTTCAAATATTATTTATGTAAAATTTGGATTTCTATTTATTTGAATCCCCAAAATCATTATTTTTTATATAAAATCAATTTTTATCCTGAAAGTCAAATTAATTGATATATTTATTATACATATTATTTTTAATCTTAAAAATAAACTATTTCTAAAAACTGTTTTTTATTTGTTAATGTCGAAATGTTAAAATTATATTCCCAATAAATTTATATTTTGTAGGATAAAAGTGATCTAACATTTGAAATAGGTAGTTTCAAATCATGTAATAAGGTCCATTTAAAATTTTTAATTTAAAATTATATTCAAAATGTAAAAATAGGTGACAGTGGTAAAGAAAAAAATTATAAAAGTGAAAATTATAAGACTAGAGGATTGTAAAACATATTTGAAACATGATTTAAAATGGATATTTTAGTGTTGATTTACCTTTTTCCTTACCCACTGGATTAATATCCATTTTTTATTGTTCCTAAAATTTTAACCATTTTCCTTCTAAATATTATGTAAAAATATTCACAATAATTTCATCATCCTTACTTATAAAGGGGCCTCTCACCGCCCCTTAAATTCCATATAAATAATTTTGTTTCCACATAAAAATCAATCTATATTCCCGTTTTTATAATCTTATCCATTTTAATTGAACCTATAATCATGCGATATTTTCAATAAAAACACTATTTCTGATGAATCCCCCAAATAAAATGAAACTATTTCAACCTGACTACTATTTACATAACCTATTTTCCTTTCTAATTTACATTCCAGAAACTAATTATGATATAAATTAAAAGATACTTTTTTTTATTTTGATGTTTTACTAAAGGTATAACTTTTTTTATCTTTCCCATTTCCTATTAAGTAAAACGAAACTGTTATGCATGTATTGCATAAAATACCGCCTCTATGAATATATTTCCTATATTCCATCACCACCACCTATCTTCTCTAATTATAAAATAGAAATTTAGGAGTATATGTCAAACATATACTATGATGATGATGATTATTAAGTGTTAAATTAAAATATTCATTTCCCCATATTCTTTGAGATTATAAATTTTTAATTATGCAATGTTCTGACTACCACTTCCATGAAGTAATATATATCATTTTTCTTATATATTAATTCTTAATAAATAAATTATCCTAAAATATGATTGAAAATATATATATATAAATAAGCATTTTTATTACATAATAATTGTTTTCTGATAAAATTATCAAATTTCATAATCATAATATTCTGTTAATCAAGGATGATCCTGTTTGTGTATATCTAACCACCAACATGAACAGTGAAATAAAATAATATCATATACGACTATGAGAACATAATTAATGATCATATAAGACATAAATGTTAAAATAATGATTTTATTTTCATTATTATGGTTAAATATTAATTTCAAACTCATTAATAATGATACAAATGACCATTCATTAAAAATCACTCAAAAATTCTCATCACCAAACTAATCTTCAGGATCATAACGAAAAAACCATATAATGAAATTAGAACATAATAAAAAATTATTAATATTAAATTCTAATACCAAATAATATATTTTAAAGATGATATTTTTGATAAGAATGATCAAAAACTCTGTTATAATGAAACTAGTTCAAAACAATCAAGACAACTCAAACTAGATTTTCAAAAATACATAATAACTATCTAATATATATGTATAGAATAATAATAAATAATGTTTATAATATTTTATGAATTTAAATACAATTCTAAAATAGTCTATTCGTTGAGTTTTTTTATTATAGTTGGTTATAGTGTGATAAACAAATAAGTAATTCATGTTTCTGGTTTCATAAAATCAATTGCAAATTCATTGGGTCATAGTTTTATTTACTTGAATAAACATTTCAAGCATTATTTGATCAATAAATTACATTAATTTATGTAAAATTTCTTCTATAATTTTTTATATTTTTTTTTCACTAATAACCAATGATGGGATAAATCCTTTTCTTAGATAAATGTATATAATTTCTATGAAATACTCACATTAATATAAATGATTCTTCTATTCCATATGAATTTTTTTCATATAAAGAGTTTTTAATTTTATAAAATAAAATTATGTTTTATATTTCTCATAATTTATTTTATATTTTTTATTAAATAAATTCCTTTAATAGTTTCTCACATTTTGTATTTTTTAAAATAACCTAAATAAAACAACAGAGGCATTTCTTTTTTTTCTTCTATTTATCACTCTAGATATATTAATTTAATATTAAGTATCAATAAATTGAATAATTTTTTAGTATTTATAATATGGTTTTCAAAAGTATTATATTTCTTTTATTAAATTAGCATTTAATGTAATTCTTTACTTCATCTTTTATTGAAATTTTTAATTTTTTATGGAAGGTTTTGTAATTATACTTCTATTCTTACTATAATGTTAATATATGATTATGTTTTTTAATAATAATATATATTTTATTATTATATGATTTATTTTGGAATGTGATATTTTATTGATATGATATGATTTCCTAATTTTATGTTATGTGGTGTTTATGAAAATATTATGAAACACATACTTATAATATAGTTTAATTAATATATAATGATGAATTATTTAAAATGAAAACCTAAGTATTGATAATTATGTGTGGGGAATTATATCACCACCAAATAATTTTTTTCATTCCTCATCTAATTAGATTTTAAGGAGTTCACATGATGGGATTTTGCTCATAGGTGTGTGTATAATGAGTTTAATAACAATTTAAAGCCTAAAATAAAGAGTTAATTCACAATAGCATTGGTATAAGGAAAATTTTCACAATTTTCTTCCTTTTCTTATGGTTTTACCTTATATTATAGTTTATTATCAATTAATTACACATTACCAAAAACATTTAATTTTAAAGATATTCAATGTTTTGATTATGTGCAATTTTTAAATATACAACCATTTTATGTAATTCTCTCTTGTTTATTGATTATTGAGATTTATTTTGTTTAATGTCATCACTTTTATGTTTTATTAATGGTATTTTTATGATAATATAATTCAATGAATAATAATATGATTTTCATATATGGTTCTATTTTATTTTTATAAGATATTTATGACCTCCTCATGGTCATTTTGATGTTATTATCTAATACACTATGATATATTTTCTTCTTGTTCACCATTAGAGATCTCTTAATTATTTTGATTCTATTTCATTAGGGAATGAATATTATTATATCAACTTAGATGTCTAGAAAAGTATCTATAGTAGCATAATTATTGAGTAATTTTTAAATTTTTTGAAAAATATTTTATTTATGTAGATAGTTTACCAGACACTTATCATTTAATTCATGGGGTTGTGTGACTATTTGTGAGATTTAATATCCAAATCCTAAAATTAATATATTTTTTTTCTATTTTCTAATCTTGGGAAACAAAATAGGAACATAGATTATTTTTACTAAATAATATCTCATTAACACTAGAAATTTAGAATAAAAATTATTTCCCTTACCGTTAATAAAATCCATTAATAAATATATATAAACAATATAATTGCATTTTTATATGGTCATATGAGATATTTTTCAATTAATATTGTTTAAGTCATCATAAAAATTCAATATATTTTTTATTAAAACACTTAACACAAAATATTTTTTATTTTCTAAATAAAAATGATATTTCTTTTTTCATCCATTTTGACATTGATTGTCTCAGGAAACTGGTGTAGACACCTCATAGGGTGTGAATGAGATATGGCTAATTTTTTTTAGCAAATTTATTGTATTAATTAAAGGTTTTTTCCATTTTCAATTAGAACCTCTGTTTTTAGATAAGACACAAGGATATTCTTTTTATTGACCAGTTGGAAAAAAATGTCTTTAATGTGGTTCGAAAATTAATGATTTATACACTACTATTTTATATGGTAATATCCTCCCAACAATCCTACGACTTATTATGATATGAATCTCCATGTTATAAATTTTACACTATATTTATATAATAAAAAAATGGAATTGGGAAGATATTATCATTTACCAATGTATTTGACCTACACATAAATGATCTATGACTACCTAAGGATGAACAATTATGTTTCAATCACATTATCTATCCCAGTTTTTTTTATTTCATACCACTTGTCCAGTACTTAATATCAATGTATTTGGTTTCTATAATAGATTATCCTCTTTTGTATCAACTAGTTTCAATTAACTATATATACTCAAGAAAACCTAGTTGACTTCTTTTTTTAGTTAATACATATAAGGTCTTGTTCTTTAGAATTTCATCTCATTCTTTATCAACTGCCAATGATGTTATGGTTTTTTTATTAAATGGTTCATCTAGTCAACTATATTCTCTATCATTACAAATTTTAAATTTCATCATATCATAGATAATAAAATTATATTAAAAATATAAAAATTATCCATAAAATATTTTAGGTTCCTAGATCTTATCTGAAATTTACCCAATGTCTTTTTCATTAGTTTCACCTGTAATCCCAATTTTCTTTATCATTACTTTCCACATGGATGCGTCCCAACATTATTAGATATTATTTATATTATAAAATACTTTTTTAGAAACAAAAACATATTCTCTTTTAATTTATCAGTTCATTCATAAATGAATAAATTATGTATATATTTCTAGAGAGTGTATAATGCCTCCAATTTTCAAATAATTTCCATAGATTCTTCAAATATAATATATTTTCAATCATTATAATAAATATTTAATAGTAGTAGTTTCACCATTGATATTTGTTCTCATCATGAATTAAGTTAAAATTTTTATATATTATTAAATTTCTTATCAAATATATATATATATATATATATATATATATTATCTCATCTTGATCTTACCCAAAATGATTCATTCGGTTTTAATCAAAAAATTATTTTTTATAATATTTTCACTAATAAATAGTACTTGAATCATCTATTTAAATTCAAATTATAATTTTCAATTCATTGTCATCTAGATAAATTTTTTTGTTTTGGATTTGGAAGTATTTAGAGTAGGGTATGTGGGGGATCAATTGATTTAGGATATGTAATTCTACATCTGCTAGTTGTTTATAATGTGAGCATCAGTTCCTAATATGAGGTGATGTTTGTATCATTGAGGCTATTTATTTAAATGTTAATGTTCATATAAGGATTTTATTACAAATATACTCTCTAAGTGAATGATTAATTGTCATTGTGATTTTATTTGAGGCTGAGGTGCTTGGAAAATTAGTGGATATTCATCAGGTTTTTAGTTTTAGTAGTTTATTGACTGAATATGTCTCAAAACCTAAAGTTTTGGTCTTCATTAAAACTCATTACATTATTTTGGGATTCACATTGTAACTGTGTCTAGGACCACATTATTTATAAATAAAAAATTAAAAATAAATTAATTTATCCCTCTTGATTCTTTGGAAATCCCTAGTAGGCTGTGTAGGAATTTCCAAACCTCCCATCCCAACTCTGATTCTCGGCATCCAAAGGATGACCATTGGAAATATTCAGAATGTAAATTCATTATTTTCACTAGTTCGTCTTTAGTAGTACATAGTGGTGACGTTGTTAATGTTTAGGGAGTGTGTGGGACGTTTCTTTTTAGGATCCCTTGGTATGGATTAAAATTATTTTTAGTTTCTTTAGGATGTTTTGTTATTCCAGTAGTTTCTCCTTCACTATGTTATGCATGGTTATTTAGAAATTTAATTTAAGGTAGGTGATCCTCATTCAATCCCTATTTATGTGCATGTGTTGGGATTTCATTATTTTTACTTCAATTAGGTTGACATTAAAGGGTAATTTAATAAATATAATGATTATGAATAACTAAAATTTATTGGAATGTGTAAAAATCACATTTTTTACAACTTTTTATGTTACTAATGAGGATATTATACATGAAAATTTCCACTACTAAAAATCAGGGAAATTGGGATCATTTATTTTTCTACATTTGATATAATTGTGAGGCATTTGGGGCATGATTTTATGATATCACCCAAAAATAAATGACTAATCACTAATATATATATATATATAATTAATTTGTTTTATTTTTTAATATAAATGGCTTTTATGATAATTCCCATACAAAAAAATGAATTATGGCTAATGAATCCCTTATTTAAACTAAATTATTGAAGTCAAATTGATTTAATGTGAGGTTCTTTTCATTACGATGGTTGGTTGGCATGAGACATGAAATGGTGGGGTTGTGTGGTATTAATGATGTGTTGTGGTTGTGATGGGATATTGATGTGATATAGGTTGAGGTGTGGTGGTTTTCATGTGTGGTAGTTATAGATAATTGTTGGGGGTATAGAAATATGGTCTGGAAGATATTGTGTTGTGTTAGTGGTTTATGGAAGATAAGAGAGATGTTATGTGTGGTGTAGTTCTGTTAGTTTTTTTATCCCTAGAATATATTTTAAATATGAAATTAAAAAATCATAGGTTTTTAAATGAATAATAATTCGATGGAATTATTTTGAGGTAATTTTCCTAATTGAATTCAATGATTAATTAATGTTATATTTAATTGCTAATTTATGTCTTAAAAATTGGGAGTTATTGGAAACCCTTATAAATATTGAAAATTTTGAACCTATAATTTCAATTGGAGTTGTGCAATTATGTTTGGTGGTTGTGTGTTGTAATGAATTTAGTAGTGTCTTGAGTTGTAATATTTGTTTTTTGGTGTCCTGGTGGTGTTGCAGTGTAATCATGTATAATTGATGAGAATCCATTGGTTGGGTATTGTGTGTTATCTATCTATCATGAATTTTACAATATTTCAATACATTCCCCACATATGTTTCATAACGTAAGCAATTTCCTAATGTTTTTTAGTTATGAGTCTTCCCCCAATATCTAGGTTACTGGTTATATGGATGGTTGGATACCACATTTTCGCAGCTCTTACATTAGTAGTGGTGATGATATTGTTGGAGTGGTAGATTACCCATTGATGATAAGGGTTGGAGTTCTATATTACTTAGAGGTGATATAGGTTTTTTAGTATTACATAGTGTTGATATGGGATAGTGTTGGAGATTCACCATTGAAGATACAAGTCGATGTTAGACATTAACCAATGTCTATGGGGATGTGATATGTGGTGGGGGTCATATATGTTATGAGTATAGCACAAGGGTTGATGTCCTTCACATTCATGATGCTATAATTTTTTGGTTATTTGATGTGGTTGTGATTTGATTAAATGAGGATAACATATAATGATAAATGATACTAGAAAAATATGTTAGACCACGAAATGTTGGGGTGGATTGGGATGCATCCCAACCAATATTAGATATGACTAGATATTTTATGAGATATGTATTAATGGGATGGTAGAATTTGGCCTTTTATGTTGGGGTGTGAGGGTAAGAAATTTTAGGGGAAACAGTTTTGGAGATCCTATGTGTGGAGTTATTTTATTATTATGTTACTAAATTGGATGCATGATTTGTTGGGAATAACATGGAATGGATGGAATTTGATAGCTGACCTATTTAGTTTCATGTTGGTTCTCCTATTTTTTCACAAGTGTAATAGTATGGATTCTATACATGTTCACTTGAGATCATGGTTATTGTCATATTGAATGTCCTTGTTATAGTTACCCTATGTATATAATGCGTTTTCCATGTTTCTAGGAAGAATTCGTGGGAAAATACTGACAATACTAGTTTTTTATATTTACATAGAGACTATTATTTGTTTAGGGGACATTTTTCATTCATTGTGAGACAGTTTGAGATTATATTTATACTATATTCTAGAGTATCCCAGTTATTTCTTGTATTATCTCTAGATCCTATGATATATATTCACTAATACCTCTCATAAGTGATATTTTATACCCTATTGGATAGTTTTTATCCCGATGCCAAATGGAGGATAGACTTGAGGTAATTATAATTTTTTCCTCATTTTCAGCCCAAGATAGGTACCATTCATGGGAGGGGGTAATAAATTAGTGGTATCTAAGGTTTTGTTTGAAAGGGCAGGAATTTTAGAGTTAGGAACTATGGTGATTTCATGGGATTAGTATTCCACAATTCTTTCCATGAATATAACTGGTCCATCATCCATGATTAGTTTAGGTAGTAGTATTTTAATAATATGGTCCAATATATCAATGGAGTATCGAATCAACATAAGATGCTAAGGCGTAACAACGGGCCTTGAGTGAGTATAAGTGGTTGTGTACGAGAAATTATTATGGGATCATCATGGATCTTGGGATAGATGAATAGTTAGAGGATATTGATATCACATTCAGTAAAATTCATCTTTTTCTGTATTTTGGGATCCATGGGAAGTTTGTGAGATACATGGATAAATATGTCAATGGTGGATGTTATATCATAGAGACCACAAGAAGGAATATGTGACGTTGAATGACTTTTAGGAAGCGTTCTTTTTGGAATTCTTTATATTGATGATAAAGTTGGAATGAGGTTAGAACTTATCCCTATTTGGTAGGGGTCCATAGTTTGTAGGAGTTTGGTATAATATTTAACGATCTCTTGAAATTGGTTCTTGATATTCCCTTGGATGAGGAGTCCAGAGCATACTGTCTAGAGGAGGTTCTACACCCAGCGATCTGGTTTGCAGTCACCCAATTTAGGATTTCTATATACCCTTATGTGTAAAATAACATGATGGTTATAAAATTGAATCTATCATTGGGAGGTGATCCATGGAAGTTGGTATAGAATTTGTTATTGAGAAGTAAGGATTTTGGAAGTGGGTCACAAATTTTTATGATTTCTAGGTTCCAACATGTTGAGATATGACCATGGATGATCCCTTCACATCCTTTTGGGACACATGGTTTCTAAGAAAAATATAGGGGATTATAGTTCTTTGACTATGTATCTGAGAGAAATTTTAACCACCATGATCCTTGCATGACCATAACGAGTGTACAATTTCATATAGGCTTTAGGTCCCCTATCAAGAAACAACAACAGTTTCCTCTGAGGGAGTATTGGTAGATGGGACTGCTGACACATTTTCCATTATCTAGGGAAGTTGTTTTTGAATGTGGGAAAACTCATGATTGTAATATTCCCATGGGTCCTTGGAAAAATAAAAATTACGAATGCTAGCATAAAATATTTAAAGGAGTTTTGTGTGGTCAGACTAATGTGATAGAGGTGGAAACAACAGAAGAGACAAAGGTTATCCATGTTAAGATCAGTTTCACTTCTTCCAATTTTTTAAATTGTTTGATTCTGCTGACTCAAATTACATTATTTATCTTGCATTATTCTATTTTATGGGATGAATTTGGAGAGGATTTCAATTTCATTTATATTATCTACACATATTTTAAGTCATTTTTTTGGTGTTCATGGGTGATGTTGACTGGTTATTGGTCAGTACCGGTTAAAGGGAAATTTTTTTATTATAGTTCCAACCATATATATTTATCCATGGAAAATATTTTTTCTGTTATATATATCCATTCATAAAATGTATTTAAATTAGTGTTTCATTTTATTTATATGGAGGTTCATTTAGTTTGTTTTGTTTAGTATAGCTTTTCATGGGTGGTAGGAATGTGGAGAATCTTTTATCTCAATTATAGTAGTTATCAGAGGAATATTAATTTTAGATGTTCTTATAGTTATGGAAGAGTTCTTGAATACAGTTTCAGATTATTTTTGGATAGTAACCCATCAATGCGATTTCATGTTTGGGATAGATATAAAACCATGAATATCTATGATTTCTATAGATCCCTATCGAATGGAACTTATAAAGTTGTGGGAGTTAAAGCTATATGATTATGATCCAGTATAGTGGGTTTTCTTATAACCATATTTATCTTGTTAGGGTGATCCTATTTTTACTCTATAATGGTGTATGGTAGTCTGATTTTGTATGTAGAATATCAGAGTTTAAACCTTGTGATGGTTATGAATAATTTCCACCTCTAGAGGATCAATGATCATATGGTCCTACTTAAGGGATTTGGTTGTCTCTAAAAGATTGATTTTTTGATTTGGGTTTCACTAGATGATGGTAATATATTTTGAAATATCATTTAATTCCTTTAGATGTATATATGGACACATCAAGTTTGTTCACATGTCAATCTGTGTGACGAACACACCAACTATTTTCATCGCACTCATAAACTCCATATTCCATGGGTTCCTTGACTATTTTATCATAATTTTCATTAATGATATGATTTTATTATACAATTTGAGGGATTTAAATGTATATAATCATTGAACTATCATGAATTTATTTTGCCACCACTATCTCAGTTGAAATATTTTGACACCTATGTTTTAGATGTGATCAGATCATTTCCTTGGTACTATGGTGTATCAATATTGTGTGGTGGTGGAATCACCAAAGGTTATGGATGTTGTTTCATGGTTAGATCACAAGAATGTATCCATGGATCATTTTTTACTTGGTATTGTGGGTTATTATAAAAAAAGTTGACTTCTCTTTCTTGAATTATAGATCTACTAATAGCATTGAACCTGAAGGAAATGTCTTTTTTTTGGATTGATTAGTTACATGAAATATTTAGTTATATGGAGGATATGATTATTAGTAAACCAATTCTCTAGTTTCCCGAGGTTGGTGTGGTTTTTGAGGTTTTCTATGACACATTCCATATGGACGTGGGATGAATAATGATATAGAACATGGTGGTGTTCACTTTTGGGTCAATGATGTTACATCTCCATGTTTGTAAATATAAACCAATCATTTGGAGATGGGGGAAATTGTATTTTTTCTATCTATGTGAAAAAATTTCATCATTGATGAATTATTAATTTTTCATGGACCACATGTTCGTGATACATGTTTTCACACTGTGGTATCTAAATCTATTCCAGAATTTGTGGTTGTATTTTCTATAAAATCATGAATTTTACATCTCTTTCAACCAAGGGGGATATTTTTTCGATGTATTGAGTAATTAATCCTAATGAGATATAGTTTAGGATTCTTTTAATGACTAGAAAGGGATGGAATAGCATGGAATGATGAGAATTTATGTTTAAGAAAATAATGACCAACATTACCCATATAAGATGACCCTTATGAATTTCATGATATAACAGGTGGAGGAGTCTTAGTGAGAAGAGTCGGTAAAAAAGGTAATGGTTGACCATGGTCTCTATGATGTTTCCCCATATGGATGGTAATAATATTATTATAATATAATTTTGTTCTAGGGGATGCTATATTTTCCAATTTCAATTTAGAATAGATTTATCCATGAGTTTCACAACTCACCATTATTGTGTATCCAAGATTCATTAAGACATATCATGTATTTATGGAGTAGATTTGGTGTTGAGGATTGAAATAGTCTATAGCTATTGTTAAGTTTCTAGGTTTCCAGTATGTGAATGCCAAACATCATGTTCTTAGATGTTTGTTACAATTCTTTGATATCCCTATGTGGAAATAGGGGGCATGTCATTGGATTTATTCACCAAGTTACCACAGGATGAAGGAGAATGTGTGGAAATTTGGGTGATTATGGATAAAATGATGGATTTATCTTATTTTTTAGAGATCTATGAATATAGTGTAATGGTTGTTTTGTAATGGTAGTATGTTGATCATGTGGTTAGGATTAAAGGGTTCTGTGGACCATCCTATCTAATCAAGGCCCCCATTTTACATCACTGGTATGAAGGGGACTAAATAATGAATTTGGATCCTAGAAATAAAACTAATTTCCAACCCTAAAAATGTGGTTAAAAATATTGAACTATCTAGATTCAAGAAGATATGTTGTGATTTTTTGAAATGTACATTGGCAGATCCTGGGAAAAAAACTACCTTTGGTTGAATAATCCAATAAAATTAGCTACAAATCATCCATTATAATGGATCCATTTTATTAATTTTATGGGAATCCATTTCATTCTCAACTATTCTAGATTGTGGTTGGGGAGCCTGTGGGTTTTTGTCATTATGTGGTGCAGATAACATTAGAGAAGACCCATGTAATATGAGAGTTGATGAGGTAATCCTAGTATTATTAGTAGTCCGATGTTGATTTTAGGTGAAGGATAGTGTAGTTTGATTTTATAGATCATATGTTAAATAGTTCCACCCCCTGATGCAGTAGTAGTGGTTTGGAAATGGGTTTAAGATTTTTCTCTATTTCACCATCCCTTTTTCGGTGTCAGATACATTTAGCATGATGGTGTATCAGTTGGTGCTTCCACTGGGGGTAGAAGGGAGTCACAATGTATTCCACATGTCCCAGCCTTTTCAGTTTCATCTTATTTACTCCCACAACATTTAGTGGGGAGATATTGTAGAAACACCAACTCCAGTAACCCAATGTTAGTTTGTACATTTTTATATTGGAGTAAGATTCATGGGATCACAATACAGAGGATTTATTAGTTTAATGTCCATGAAGAACCAAATATATTCAAGATTCCCATATTATATTAGAAACAATAAAACATAACAAAATAACATTATTGTATCCTTGGTATCTTTCATAATATCTATCTTGAAATACTAGGCAATGCGATAAAATATTTAAGCAAGAAATCAAATGATCAGTAATGTTTATGTACAATATAATTTATTATTAGTAAATAATGAATAGTCAACATGGAAGGGTTGATAATAAAAAAACACGAAATTCATTCAACACTTGACTTAAATGAGAAACCATTTCTAAAACAAACATAGAATGCACATGGATATTAGAAACCTAATTCTTAATAAATGATATACATAATTCAGTACATTCATGATAAAGGATTCATAATCAGGATATCAGGAATCTTAATATCCTTCCCTCTCAATAAAGAAAACATTCTTAATAAATTGGTAAATTTAAACCAAATACACATATAATATGGTATGACTACTATTTTTTCTCATGAGACCTGTCGATGCATGGAGGTGTTATCTATAACCGGGCCACACCTATTACATGAATATCTTATGCATTCCATATATTCTAAATTATCGACAAAATTCATCCTCATAATTCATTATGAATAAACTATTATCCATATTCACTCAGGAATATAGAACCTCAATACTTCATCATCATAGTGGAACCGAAGAAAGAATAATAATGGTATCATTTATTCATCCATCCAAGTAAAATTTTTATTCAGTGAAAGAGGAAAACAAGGAAACCACATGATCAAGGAGGTAAAAAGTAGTAATGACCAAGGGAATCCCCTATAATCTTGTTTACACCTTCTATTTTTAGATGGTTAATAGAGACAATAAAAGTGTTGATGGAGCTTTGGTTAGGTAAATAAGCCTTGTAATCCGCAACCTTATTCCCCTCACACCATGTGTGAGTCAAATGGATGTTGGGCTGAAGGATATCTCAACATTTCCTAACCTCATAGGATATGATACTAGGAATGGAGCCTTTATAAAGAATGGAATCATGATGGATCATGGAGTTAATCTCCACATGGGATATATCCATATTCTTCTAGATACAGAGGGAGAGCCCTGTGAGCAGAGCTTTGTCCTCAACCAATACGGGAGTACCATAACCATTGGATGAAGTGTAGGCCATAACCACATTTCCCTCCAAGCCTCGAATCACACCCCCTCCCTTCATCACACCCATAGTGTAGGACCCATATATGTTCAATTTGTATCAGGTGACAGAAGGATGCCAACCCACCCATTTACCCTGTAATCTGGTTGGGGGAGGGTGTCCCAATGATGCACTGCACCACAGGAATCTGAAAGCAGGATCCTCTTACCACTATTTAATGAGCACAACCATATCATCTAGTAGAAATAAATTCATTTAAACAATGGACATTTCTGTGGGAGATGTGGCTTGAAACCTTGTCATATTTCTAGCTTGCCACATGCACCAGCACTGAACATTGATTAACATTACTCACTCCAGCTGATCCTCCTCTGCTCCCAATGTTTCATGGAACCAACTCTAACAGAATGGAAAGTCATGATTATCATTAGAGGAGAAAACTGAGTTGCCTCAAAGGAAGGACCATACTGCATGAGCCTATTCCCCTTCGAAGAGCACGTGTTCAGAGCTCTCCTCCCACCTATTTCTATAGTACTGACACAAAGAGGCTTTGTTAATCCCTAGTTTCCTAATTTTCTCATCCATAGAGGGACCTCGAATCCTGATGTTCAAAATGAAGAAACTAAATTTCTAAAGGATATTGTGGAACCAGACCTTTTCATTCCACCATTCATTGTGGTCCTGTGAGGAGATCAGTGTGGGAAAATGTATTTTGGGAAAAAAAGATGAAGGTGTAAACACACATCAGTATAGTTCTGAAATGACCACGATAGACTCCAACAGAGCATGCCGGTCCTTGTCCAAAATAGCCTTGGTGAATCTAGGATGATGTTGCGCATCTTTCACCGTGATCATAGGGCCTAGACAACCTTGGAAGGCAATGACAGAGCCTGACTAGTTATTATGATAGAAAAGAATTTCCCTAGAGCTAACAATCCACCTTCAGTTATGTTGAAGAGTCTGGACCAGAGGACAGAGTGTCGACCAGAGGTGTAAAGCATACACACAACCATCCATCATGATGCTTCCATAGATATGCGACATCATATGGCCCCAAAGAGTGAACTCCTCAAGTATTTACCTTGTAATCATTGCATTCAATTCATAGAGAGTACTCTGAAGTCTCCTAATGTGAATCCCAATGTCGTGAATGGGTCTAAATAGCCTTCCTCGCGAGGCCCAATGCCTCTTCCCATTAGTTTTTCATCCAAAAAAATGCTACATAAAACCTTGTCTATAGTGTTGATCACCCCTTTCGAAACATTAGTGGAGGCTCAATAATGAATGGGGATCACATATAAAATAATGTTAACCAAGGATATATGTCCCCCAAATGAGAGAACTTGGTTTTTCTAGATAAGTACATGACTCGTGATCCTATTAATAATGTGATCAAAATCGCATATGAGAAGCCTAACTGAAGAGATTGGTGTTCCTAGGTACTCCATTAGGAAGGATCCCCATTGCACGTTCAAGAGGATTTAAAATGAGGAGGCCTTCCTAGAAGAGCTCTTACAGGATATGAAGATGCTTTTCATTGAGCTGTTGATGACTTGTCCACTCCAGAAACAATAATCATCCCAAACATTCTTGATAGTCTGAACAGATATCTGCACACCATTATTGAGAATAATTGTGTCTTATGCGGACATAAGGTAAGAGATCTGTAATTCCCCAACACTAGTTAACATGAGTCAGTGCATTATTACATAACATTTTCACAATATAAAGAATCATGTCCCAAAGAAAGATCAGTTTCGTAGCCTTGGAAGTACTAGATACATTCATAAGTTATACATTACATAATTAAATAAAAATAGCAACAAAATTTTGTCCCCTTTTGAACACAGTTATATCCTTAGACTATCCCTGTAGGTCAACCATAAAATACTTTGTAACATTATGGAAAAAATAAAACAAAGAAATGGGTGAGCTCAGATTCTCAGTAAGTATAAAAATATAGCAGAAACATTTGAAAATAAGCATAAAAATTTACGGCAATTTATAAGACTTAAACAAAATCATTTTAAAAATAAAATTCATCAAAATATAGCAAAGATAAATCAAATAATCCCATATAATTATTCACATGGATGTTCTACTAGTCGAATAATCTCATTCAATATCAATATCCACTTTTATAATGATGGAGTGCATAATGCCAGACTTAATAACAACATAGTCAAGGCCTTGTACCAAGACTACAAAAAAGATTTTCTCAAGGCCTTGGGCCAAGACACTAGTTTGTATCATGAGACGTACCGATGCATCGAGGAGATATAGTAGGCTCCACCCATCACTTACTAAGTCCAATGCATTCCTCATATGAAAAGGTTTAAAGAAAACCTATTCATTTATATTAAAACTACCATAAGAAATTTCAATACATTATCCATAAACCATGAATGGTATAAAAATAACACATCCACAGAAAAACATATCACAATACCTTCAATAAGATATGAAATATTTTAATTATAATAAATCAACTTCAAAGAAGATTAAAATCCATCAAAAGGATGTTGACATAGATGAAATCAAACCTCTCATTAGAGAAGTATAGCTTTATATTTTGAAATAATTTAAAAGTCATGTAAATATAAAAATAAAACATTTATTTTGAATATATTTTTATAAGATTGTAAGGGATGCTTCGATGATGTTATAATGGTAGAAAATAGCTGCACCCATCGTATAAGTTAAAAAAACATTCTTACATTAATTTTGTCCAAAAGGTTATAAAGTAAATTGTTTGTAAATTGATGGAAAGATTCCTTTAAAAACATATAAGGTAAAATAAGGGTATTAATAACATTAACCCATTGTCTAGTAAATCTAATTTTTTTTGAAATAAATTTTTATGAAAACACGGATGTGAATGACAAAGAGGTCTCAATAGATACTTACGTAAAAACAACCTCAGATAATAAAGAGATTGTAAAATTAACCCTTACGTTGTACTTTTCCTTGGTCAAGGGTAAATTGACCTAAAATTTAATAGTTAAATCATTTTTATTAAATACACAATAACTATATATATAAATATGATATCATATATATATGACCCTCTAATATAGCTTTGTTAATAATATTGCAGTAGTATCATCGTTTCGGGTGTTTAACTAATTTGTTTTCCTTTATATGATGGGTTACGTAAGCCATGTTTGTTATGGATAGGATTTATTTGATTCATATAAAGAATGATATTATGTTCTCATGAATTATTTGGAATCATAAAATGAAAATTATTCTTGAATGATTACGATGGGGAATTAGTCTCATTGCGTTCGTGGAGACGGTAATCAGTACATACGCACGAGCGACAATATCATTATATTGATGGAGAAATCGTATGTAATTGGATGGTATATCATATATTCAGAATCATCAACATGTAATATATTTTATTTACTTTAGTTATACTCATTATTATACCTATCCAAATAATGAAGTGTTTGAATAACAAACTACACCATGACGTGGAGATGGTAAGCCGTATATACGCACATATGGTGAATTTTTCATTCATATAATTGGTAAAATAATGAAAATGGTTGTACAATTTTTATAATAACATCTTATTATATAGAATATACTGGAGTTATATTTTACTACGAAATAAAAAAAGAAAGAGGATGTGGAAGAATAAAAGAACTTGAAAGAGGTGATCAAATATTTACCTCTTCTTCAGGTTCTTCATTTTGATTTGATCAAAAAGACTCTATAGGTTGGATTTAAGACCAAAGTAAGGCCTCTAGGATTAAGGGAGGAATTTTGGCAGGATATTTGGGTAGGTTTTGACTGAGAAAAATGGTTTTAGAGGTGTAAAAGTAAGGTAAGGGGAGGTACCCTTTTATAAGAGAGGTGCGAGTCACTTTAGGAAAAACATGAAATATTATTTTATAATAAAATCCTTTTATGTTTCTAATGGCTAAAAAATTATTTATTTATAGTATATGGTGGGGATGGGTCGAAAAAATCTCAACCAATAGGTTTTATAGAGTTTTAGGTAATCATATTAACCTTATCTTTTAGATTTAACTCTTTGTTAAATAGTTTTACATTTACCATGTCCTTTTTGTATTTTTATATTATATGGTTAATAAAATTACTATAAACTTCCAAGAGAACCCCAAGGGGTTCATTATTAATATATATAACCTTATCTATTTTCATTGGCCGAACCATATATTTTTATTAATATTATATCAATTAATAATATAGTATTTTTTTTTAAAAACTCAATTATGTCAATTTTGACACTATTTAATATTTTGTTATTGTGAAAATCATAACAGATTTATTACATAGAAAAAAATTATTTAATCAACCCTAACATGTAATATTAACCTATAAAATTAGTGGAATTCCAAAAAAGTCTCAAATTACCGTTATTTGGTTATTTATAATATCAATTATTTTAATCTTTCATTAATAAGGTAATTACTGCATCATCATTGTGTCATAAATAAATTAAATTATTTAATGTAAAAAAATTATAAAAAATACTATTATTTAGAAAATATTGTTATATTTCTAATTAATATTTATAGAA
The DNA here is from genome assembly GCA_963277665.1 of Viscum album. Taxonomy (NCBI): domain Eukaryota; kingdom Viridiplantae; phylum Streptophyta; class Magnoliopsida; order Santalales; family Viscaceae; genus Viscum; species Viscum album. The sequence continues at coordinate 2,105,559,882 of OY728122.1, read as the reverse complement.
GAATTTATATTTTGTGTAACCCTATATTTAAATTGGTTTAGTTATGAAACATTGAATTTAACTTTTTTAACTCTTCTTTAAATAAAATAATAATAAATGTACTAATCTAATCCATGAAGACCAAAGAGGTTAATATTTTATTAATAAGGGAATTTTTGGTCTAAATATACTTATTAAATAAAAGTAGGACATGTGTTATGGTAATTATGATATCATTTTTACCCTGAATTACCCTATTTACTTTTCACGGTGGTAAATAGAAGTCAAAAGTTACTATTCACCAAGAGTTATTTTCATTTTATAGAACCACAATTTAGTTATTGATATTAACCGTGCCTCTTAGATTTTTTAAATTCAACTCACATAAGAGGTAAAATTATATTTTATGGAAATTTTCAAATGCTCCTAATAGGTGGATAAAAGAAGGTAAAAAGTTCAATAAAAATTTTATAAATAAAAACTTATTATCAATTGACTCCAATGAATTAAATTGAAAATTTATAGTTATTATGTATCCCTTATGACCTAAAAAATATTGAAATAAAATAAAATATTATTTAAATAAAAAATTTGGTTTTAACCAATAACGTAGTGTTTTTCACTATTCATAAAAAATTGAACGTTTTATGAAAAATACAAAAAGTTCACCCTAAGCTATTTTTGATATTTCAAATTCAAAAATGGAGCCCATTTTGAAAAATAAAATTTATAAAATTTCAAAAAGTGTGTATTTTTATTCATAACGTCTGGTTTGATTGGTTACGGTGCGTTAGAATTTTGAATTTGCGTAAAATGCAAGCTATTGTATTATTTAAAGGTAAACATACTGTGGAAGCTTGGTGTGTTAAATTCTCCCCTCCATAAAATAATTTCTTCCTAAAAATTTCTATAATATTACAACCTAAATATATTTGGGCAGTTCTTCATCATAAGTTCCTCAGTTTCCCAAGTTTCCTCTTCCATCTTATGATTTCTCCATAGAACTTTTACCAAATGAGTCGTCGAGTTTCTCAACACTTGTTCCCTATTATCAAGAATTTTGACAGGCTCTTCACAATAAGATTGATCATGTTCCAGTTCAATTTCTTCATAGGTGAGTACATGCATTGGGACATGCATGTATTTTCTCAAAAGGGATAAATGGAACACATCGTGATCTTTGGAGAGACTTTGCGGAATTTCCAAACAGTAAGCCACAACCCCAATTCATTCTAGAATTTTGAACGGTCCGATGTTCCTAGGTAACGATTTACCATTCTTACCCAAATAAATAACACCCTTCCATGGAGATACCATTAAGAAAACATGGTCTCCTACTTGAAAATCCAAATCCACCTTTCGGTTATCACCAAAGATCTTTTGCCTACATTGGGATGCTTTGATGTGGGTTTCGATATCCTTCACCTTTTCCATTGTTTCCCCAACTAGTTCTGGAACTACGAGTTGTCTTTCACCAACATCATCCCAACAAGTTTGTGTATGACATCTCTTTCCATATAACGCTTCATATTGTGCTATCTGAATACTTGAATGGAAGTAATTGTTATAGGAAAATTCTACCAAAGGAAAATATTGATCCCATATACCATGAAAGTAAAGTGAGAAAGAACAAAACATGTCTTCTAATGTTTGAATAGTCCGTTCTGATTGTCTAATGGTTTGAGGGTGGTAGGAAGTGCCCAACGAAGTTCACCATCCCGGGATTTCTGAATAATTTGCTAGAATCATGATGTAAAATGGGTATCACAATCACAAACAATTGATAGTGGTACTCCATGAAGTCTTACAACTTCATTAATATATAGTCTTTCCAGATGTTCAAGTGGTAAATACTTTCTTATAGCAAGAAAATGTGCTGACTTGGTTAGATGATCAACAATGATCCATATTGAATCATTCCTTCTGGGAGTCTTTGGTATCCCCATTAAAAATACCCTCATAATATTATCCCATTTACACTCAGGTATGGGAGGAGGTCGCATGACTCCTCTAGGATGTTTCCTTCCAGCTTTCACTTGTTGTCAAATCATACATCTTGACACTATATTAGAAATCTCCCTTTTCATGTTGTCCCCCCAAAAATGTTCCTTCAAATCACTATACATCTTAGTGCTCTAAGGGTGTATAGAGAAATTTCAGCTATGAGCATCACTCAACAATTCTCTTTTGAGATCAGGTATGTTAGTAACACAAAGTCTCTTCCGAAATTTCAAAATTCCATCTTCATATATGAAGTCTCTCAATCTCCCGTCATTCACAGCTTTATTATTCATTTGAAACTCCACATCATTATTATGAGATCTCTTTATCCTTTCTAGTAAAGATGGTTTGGCTTCCATTTGAAAAAGTATTGATGTTTCACCATCCATGGTTATTCCGATATCCATCTTTACTAGATCCAAGAAAATATGATCCCTTTCAAATCTCATCTTTTTCAAAACTTCATGATCCTTTCTGCTCAAAGAATATACCACCTTTGATGCCTACACTAGGTGTTAGTGTATTGTGAAATCATAATCCATGAGTAGTTCAAGTCATATTCTTTTCCCCCTGTGGAGTTCTTTTTGTGAGAAAATATACTTCAAACTCTTGGGATTAGTATAACTCTATCATTTTTAAACATATAGATAGTGTATATAGATATTTAGAGAAAAGATTATAGATGATTACTCAAGACCACGAGTGGGATAGTTTTTTTCATGAATTTTTAGCTGTCGTGATTCATAGGAAATAACTCTATCATTCTGTATAAGGACACATCCAATTCCTTTCATTGAAGAATCACTATAAATAACAAACCCATCATTCTCGGATGGTAGAGTCAAGATAAGAGTATTGAATAATCTTCTATAAATTTATTCAAATCATTCTTCACACTCTTTTTTCCAAACAAATTTAACCCATTTACGTGTGATCTCGGTTAATGGGTTAGCCAATCAGGTAAAATTCTTGAAAAAACATTGAAAATAACCTGCTAAACCAATAAAACTTCATAAATCTATTATACTCGTCGATGCTGGCCATTCTTGGACTTCCTTGTTCATTGAAGGATCAATTAATATTCCATCCTTGGAGACAATATAGCCAATAAAAAATCTCTTGAAGCCAAAATTCACACTTGCTAAAATTTCCATATAATTCATTTCATCGGAGAGTTTTCAGAATAATGTGCTAGTGATTTTAATGACCTTCACAAATTTTTGAGTATACCAAGATATCATAAATAAATACCACTACAATTTCATCAAGATATTCCTTCAAAAATATATTAATTAGATACACGATGATAGAGGGTGGATTAGTCAATCCCAAAGGCATTACTGTAAACTCGTAATGCCCGTACTTGGTTTGAAATGCTGTCTTCAGAATGTCTTCCTCCTTCACGCACAACTGATGGTATCGAAATCAAAGGTCAATCTTTGAAACATATTGAGCTGCAAGAAGTTTGTGAAATAAATCATCAATATGAGGTAGGGGATATCTGTTATTTATTTTTATAGCATTGATCTCCCTATATACAATGAAAAACCTCATAGATCCATATTTCTTCTTAACAAAAAGGACAGGGGCTCATCATGAAGAAATACCAGGGAAAATAAATCCCTTATTTCCCAATTCCTCTAGTTGTTTCTTTTGTTCCTATAATTCCATAGTGGCCATTCTATATGGGTTCTTCTATATGGGCCTTGAACAAGGAATTAAATCACTGGAAAACACAATTTATCATTCTCGAGGATGTCCAGTTAAATCCTATGGAAACACAACAACATATTCTTGCACAATAGGTACATCCTCTATTAAAAAAATTATTTTTCTCACCCATAGTTTTTTTATTATCTTATTCCCAATTAATTGAATTTAGTAGAGCTACTGGGTGCGGATCTAGAAAAGAATTAGCTGGTGACGTTTCTGCTCTAAATATATTGTACTTCTTATCATCGTAGAAAATTATAACCTCCTTCTTCTTAAAATTAATTCTGACATCTTGGTCTAAAATCCAATACATTTTGAGGATTAAATCAAATTGAATCATGGGTATGATGATGAGATCAGCAAATAAGGAACATTTGTATGCCCTAATGGGAACTGATTTACAAATCATTGTTGCGATGATACTTCCCTTAGGTGTTTTGATTGGAAACTCCCATGTTATGTAAAATTAAAAATATATAATTTTCTTAGAAAACTGGGAAGATATGAAACAATACAATAATCCATAATCAAATAAAGCATTGGTTAAAACTTGAGGAAACCATTAAATTACCCGCCACCATGTCTTTTGGAGCTTCAACCTCAACAGTAGTGACCACATAGGCTTGGACTTGATCCCTTGGCCTTTTCTGAGGTAAGTTACCTTGTCACATAAGAAATTAATTTTCATAATTCCCCTTTTTTATACAATTGTAGAATTCAACATTAACAACGTCTTTCTTCCCCTGGCAACCACGAGCTTGGTGGCCATTATCACCACACTTGTAACAGACTCTCATTCCCTTCAGGAAAGTACCACGGTGTTTCTTCCCACATTTACCACAGGATGGATATTGAACTTTTCTCTTGTTCCCCTTATTTACATTTCTAGAGTGTTCAGTACATCTCTTCTTCTCCTGCATTTATTTAAAGTCATAATAAATAGGTAATTCTTTTTTCTGTCTTGATAGCACATGAGATAATATATTCGTACGATGTGAGGGATTATGAGACTAATTCTCATCAGATAAATGTTTTTAACCCATCAAATAATTGATCAATATTACTCCTTGGGTTGCATATATAATCTCTAGCATTCCTTCCTAACCTTTTCAAGTTAACCTCATACATTGTGACATTCTGAAGCTCCTTTTTCGTTAGACCATGAAATTTTCTTTCCATATCTGCTCGATGGTCACAAAGAAAGTAATTTTCCAAGAAAATATCTTTATACTCCCTCTATTATATTTTCAATAGTCTTTCATATTACTTTGTGTTTTGGATTAATGAATCCCATTGATCATCATCTCTCGTGAGGTGATAATCTTACATGAAATTGTTTTCCCTTTCGCTACTCCCCAAAGCACAAAATATTTTCTCTAAAGAATTAATCTACTACTCAGCTACTAATGGATTTGTACTCCCATTGAATGTTGGTTGTTGTTGCCTCATGAAGCAGTTTAACATTGATCCTCCATGTTGTGGATCAGGGTGCTCCATATGGGTAATGTTATGATTCATAACCTGAGTGAGTTGTCTCAGTATGGTGATAAGCTGATCAGCACTAGTTGCTTCACCAGCTCCAATATAATTGTCTTGAGTAGGAGGGAAATCCCTACATGGATTACGTGCGTTGATACAGTTTTCATTCCTTCTACTTGGTGCAATTTCTAAATAATTGCATACACTAGATTAGTTTAGGAATCGCAATACAAAATTCCAAACATGTAAATCACTTAACATAAACTGAATTATTTATGGATATAATCCATAATCATAAAAATGTTTTCTTTAAGGAATTATATACTCATAAACCCTTCATAATGGTTTTTAATGAAAATGAGAATGATCATAATCATATCCCCCAATAGTGTCGTAACCAAAAGTGCAACAAGGCCCGTTTTCGTGTACCAGTTCTCATTCAAGTCTAGTTCAAAGCGATGTTTTCGGGTTTTAACCCTAGGTACATCTATGCCAGAGCCACCTCTAGCTTCTCGTGTCCAGATAGGGTTGTATTGCTTGAAAAACTCACTAAATCATCACAATATGAAAATTCAAGGATGTTCTTCAATACTAATCCTCCAAGTCTATCTTAGGGTAATTTTATCTGATCGGTGTTTTTCTAAATATAAATTCCATGGTTTTTACTAAACATCCTCTGATACCAACTATAACTCCTTAAACCCAGTTACCTGGAGTTGGTGCATTATTACATAACATTGGAATCATAAAAAGAATCATGTCTCGAAAAACCGATCACTTTAGTTACCTTGGAAGTTCTAGATACATTCATAAGTTTTACTTTACATCATGAAATAAAAACATCAAAAAAATGTTTTCCCATTTTGAGAACACTGATATCCTTATCCCATCCCTTTAGGTCAACTATAAAATACTTCTTCACATCCTGGAAAAAATAAAATATAGAAAGTGGTGAGCTCAGATGCCCAGTAAGGACAACAATATAGCAGACACTTTCATAAATAAGAATAAACATTTAAGGCAATGTATAAGACTAAAACCAAAGAATTTTAAACTTAATCTTAATTATAATATGGAAAAGATAAAATAAAAAAATTCCATTTACTTTTTCACATGGATATTCTACTAGTCATGTAATCACATGCAATATCAATAGCCCCATTCATAATGATAGAATGCATAATACCATACTTCATAACCACATCATCAAGGCCTTGTGCCAAGACTACAAATAAGATTTTGTCAAGGCCTTGTGAAAAAACACTATTTTGTCTCATGAGATCTACCGATGCATTGAGGAGCTATAGTAGGCTCCACCTATCACTTACTAAGTCCAATGAATTCCTTATATGAAAAGGTTTAAACAGTACATAAACATTCGTATTAAAACTTCCATAAGAAATGTCAATACATTAACCATAAACCATGAATGGTATAAAAATAACACATCCATAGTCAAACATATCAAAAAATAGTCAATACAGTATCTAAGATTTTTATAATAATAAATAAACTTTAAAGAAGCATAAAATCCATCAAAGAATGTTGACCTAGACGAAATCATAAATTCTTTTAATGAAATATCTCTTTCTATTTTGAAATCATTTTAAAGTCATTTAATTATAAAAGGAAACATTTATTTTTAAAATATACTTATAAACTTGTATGGGAAGCATTGACGATTTTATAATGGAATAAAATATAAGCACTCGCCGTATAAGTTAAAAAAACATTCTTACCTTAATTTTGTCAAAATGGTCATAAATTAGCTTGTTTGGAAAATGATAGAAAGATTCCATTCAAAAAATATAAGGTCAAATAAGGGTATAGATGACTTTAACCCATTTTCTAGTATATAGTAAAAAGGTTTTTAAATAAAATTTTAAGAAAATGCCGATGTGGATGATAAAGAGGTATTAGTAGATACTTATGTAAAAACAACCTCAGATAATAAAGATATTGTAAAATTAACCCTTACCTTGTACTTTTCCTTAATGGATGGTAGGTTAACCATATATATAATATTTAAATCACTGTTATTAAATTATACAATAACTATATTCATAATATGATATCATATATATGACCCTCTAATATTTCATTTTTAATAATATTTCAGTAGTATCAACGTTTCTGGTGTTCAACTGATTCATTTTCCTTTATATGATTGGTTACATTTTCCATGTTTGTCATGGATAGGATGTATTTGATTCATATACCGAATGATATTTTTTTCTTGAATGTTATTTTTAATCATAAAAGTAAAGTTATTCATGAATGATTATGATGGGGAATGAAATTCATCACGTTCATGGAGACGGTAATCCCTACGTAGGCACGAGTGAAAATATCATTATATTGATGAAAAAATAGTATATAATTGGATGGTATATCAAATATTCAGAATCATTAACATGTTATATTTATTATTTATATTTTTTATACTCATTATTATACCCATAGAAATAATGAAATGTTTGAATAAATATCTACACCACGACCTGAAGATGGTAAGCCGTATGTACCCACGTATGATGACATTGTCATTCATATGATGGATAGAATAATGGATATGGTTTGACAATTTTTATAATAAAATCATATTATATAGAAGATACTGGAGTTATTATTTTACAATGGAAACAACAAAGAAAGTGAATGTGGTAGAAGAAAAGAACTTGATAGATGTGATGAAATATTTACATCTTCTTCAGGTTCTTCCTTTTGATTTGATAAAAAGTGCTCCTTAGGATGGCTTTCTAACCAAAGGAAGGCCTCTAGGATGAAGGTAGGAATGTTGGGAGGATATTTGGGTAGGGATGGCTGAGCCAAATGGATTTGGAAGAGTGAAATTAAGAGAAGGGGATGTACCCTTTAATAAGAGAGGGGAGGGTCACTTTAGGAAAAGAATCAAATATTATTTTGGATCCATTAGAAACTGAGTTTTCTTTCACCAACATCATCCCAACAAGTTGGTGTATGACATATCTTGCCATAAAATTCCTCCTATGGTTCCATCTGAATACTTGAATGAAAGATACTTTTATAGGAAAATTATACCATAGGTAAATATTGATCCCACATACCATGAATGTCAAGTGAGCAAGATCTCAACATGTCTTCTAAGGTTTGAATAGTCCATTATGATTGTCCATCGGTTTGAGGGTTGTAGTCCATGATCAAAAAAAGTTTAGTGTCTAGGGACTTTTGAAGAATTTTCCAAAATCTTGTTGCAAAATGGGTGTCACGATCAGAAACAATCGATAGACATACTCCATGAAGTCTTACAACATTATTAATATATAGTATTTCTAGAAATTCTATTAGTGAATCTTCTCTTATAGCTAGAAAATGTACTGAATTGGTAAGATAACCAACAATAACCCTTATAGCATTATTCCTTCTAGGAGTATTTGGTAGCCCCATGACAAAGTCTGTCGTAATATTATCCCATTTCCACTTAGGTTTGGGAGGAGGTTTCATGACTCCTCCAGGCTATTGCATTCCAGCTTTCACTTGTTGAAAAAATATACATCTTGACACAAAATCAGTAATCTCCCTCTTCATGTTGTCCCACAAAAAATTTCCCTTTAAATCTCTATACATATTGGTTCTCCCAGGGTGATAGAGAAATTAGATCTATGAGAATGATCCAGCAATTCCATTTTTAGATCAGGTATGTTAGGAACACAAAGTCGCTTCCCAAATTTCAAAATTCCATCTTCATATATAAAGTATCTCAATCTTTTATCATTCACAACATTAATTTTCTTTTGAAAGTCCTCATCATTAATCTGAGAACTCTTTATCCTTTCAAGTAAATATGGTTCGTAAAACATTTTAAAAAGTATTGATGTTTCACCTTCCATAGTTATTCCCAAATCCATCTTTACTAGATCCAGGAAAATTGGACCCCATTAAATTCTCATCTTGGTCAAAAATCCATGATTTTTTCTGCTTAGAGCATTTTCCACCTTATTTTCCTTCCCCGGGTGTTATTGTATAGTGCAATCATAATCCGTGAGTAGTTCAACCCATCGACTTTGCCTCATGCAGAGTGATTTTTTGTGAGAAAATATACTTCATACTCTTGTGATCAGTACAAATATCAAATTTTTTACCATAGAGATAGTGTCTCCATATTTTTGGAGTATATATTATAGCTGCTATCTCAAGATCATGAGTGGGATAGTTTTTTAAATGATTGTTTAGCTGCCATTATGAATAGGCAATAACTCTATAATTCTGCATAAGGACACAACCAAGTCCTTTCATTAAAGAATCACTATAAATAAAAAACCCATCTTTCCCTGATGGTCGAGTCAAGATTGGATCATTGACTAATCTTCTATTCAGTTCTTCAAAACATTCTTCACACTATTTTTTCCAAACAAATTTAACCCCTTTACGTGTGATATTGGTTAATGGGTTAGCCAATAGAGCATAATTCTGGAAAAATTGTCGATAATAACTAGCTAAACCAATACATCTACGTATCACTATTATAATCATCAGTGATTTCCATTCTTGGATTTCCATGGTCTTTTAAGGATCAACAGAGATTACGTCCATAGAGACAATATGGCCAACAAAAGAAATCTCTTGAAGCCAGAATTCACACTTGCTAATCATTCCATATAATTCATTACTTCTGAGGGTTTTCAGAATAGTGCACATGTGATTTTCATGATGTTAATTTATTTATCATTATACCACGATATCATCAATTAATACCACTTCAAATTCATAAATATATTATTGAAATCTCTATTCATGAGATCCATGAAGACAGAGGGTGAATTAGTCAATACAAAATGCATTACTAATAACTCGTAATGCCCGTACCTGGTTCGAAATGATATCTTTAGAATGTCTTCTTTCTTCATGCACAACTGATGGTATACCGATCGAAGGTCGGTCATTGAAAATATTGAGCTCTATGAAGTTGATCCAATAAATCAACAATGCGAGGCCAGGGATACTTGTTCTTTATTTTTATATCACTGATCTCCCTATAGTCAATGCACAACCTCATAGATCCATCTTTATTCTTAAAAAAAATGATAGGGTCTCCCATTTTAGAAACACTAGGGAGAATAAATACCTTATTACTCAATTCCTCTAGTTGTTTCTTTAGTTCCATTAATTCCATTATGTCCATTCTATAAGGGGTCTTCGATATGGACCTTGAACTAGAAATTAAATCAATGGAAAACTTAATTTCTCGTTCTGGAGGATGTCCAGGTAAATCCTATGGAAACACATCAACTTATTCTTGACCAATTGGTTTGTACTCTATTCAAAAATTATTTTTCTCATCTATAGTTATTTCATTCTCTTCTTCCCCAATAATTGAATTTAGTAGAGCTACTGGGGATAGATATAGATAAGAATCATGTGGTGACATTTCTACTCTAAATATAAGGTACTCGTTATCATCATTGAAAATTTTAACCTCCTTCTTCTTACAATAAATTTTCACATCAAGATCCAGAATCCAATCCACTTTGAGGATTATATCAAATTCAATAATGGGTATGAGGATGAGATCTGCAAATAAGGAACATCTATATAACCTAATGGGAACTGATTCAAAAACCATTGTTGCAATGATACTTCCCTTATGTGTTTTGACTGAAAACTCCCTTGTAAAGTAAAATTGAAAATATCTAAGTTTCATATCAGACTTGGATGATACGAAGTAGTACGAAGATCCAAAATCAAATAATGCATTGGCTAAACTTGAGGAAACCATTAAATTACCTGCCAACATGTCTTTCAGAGCTTTAACCTCAACAGTAGTGGTCGCATAAGCATGGCCTTGATCCCTTGGCATTTTTGAGGTAAGTTACCTTAGTGATTAGGACATTAAATTGCATAATTCCCCTTTTCCCTAAAATTGTAGCATTCAACATTGACAACATATTTCTTCCCCTTGAAATCACGAGCTTGGTGGATTTTTTTACCACACATGTAACAGTATCTGATTCCCTTCAGGAAAGTACCAGGGTGTTTCTTCCCACATTTACCAGAGGATGGATATTCAACTTTTCCCTTATTCCCCTTATTTCCATTTCAAGATTGTTTAACACATCTCTTCTTCTCCTGTTTCTCTTTAAGGTTGTAAGACATAGAGAATTCTTTTTCTATCTTAATAACACATGAGACAATATCTGCATACGATGAGATGGATTTTTGAGACTATCTATCATCAAATAAATGGTTTTAACCCATCAATGAATAATTTAATCTCAATCCTTGGGATATATATATAATAAGTAGCATGCCTTTCTAACCTTTTAATGTTAGCCTCATACTTTGCGACATTCTCATCCTCCTTTTTCCTCAGACTCAGAAATTGTCTTTCCATATCAGCTCACCAACCACGAGAAAAATATTTTTCCAAGAAAATATCTTCAAACTCCCTCCACTCCATATTCAGTACTTCTTCATCTTCCATTGTGTTTTGGATTAATGAACACCATTGATCTGCATATCCCATGAGGAGATAAACTACAATGATAATTTTTCTCTTTCGCTACTCCCCAAAGCATAAAATATTTTCTCTACAGAATTTAAACATTTCTTAGATACTAAAATATTTTTACTCACATTGAATTTTGGTGGTTATTTCCTCATGAAGTGGTCTAACATTGATCCTCCATGTTGTAGATCAGGTTTCTCCATATATATAAGGTTGTTATTCATAACCTGAGTGAGTTGTCCAAGTATAGTGATAAGCTGATAAAAAATATTTTCTTTACCAGCTCCACTATAATTATCTTGAGTCGGAGGGAAATCCCTACATGGATTACATGCGTTTATATAGTTTCCATTCCTTCCACAAGGAACCATTTCAAAATAATGGAAAACACTGTATTAGTTTATGAATCGAAATACATAATTCCAAACATGTAAAACACTTAACATAAATTGAACAGTTTATAGATATAATCCATAATCAAAAAAATGTGTTCATTATGGAAGTATATACTCATAAACCCTTCATAATGGTTTGTAATGAAAATGAGAATTATCTTAAGTATATCCCCCGGGAGTGTCGTAACCAGGAGTGCAGTAAGGCCCGTTCTCATGCACTAGTTCCTGTTTGAGTCTAGCTCAAAGTGGTGTTTTTGGGTTTTACCCCTAGGCACATCTGTTCCGGAGCAGCCTCTACCTACTCATATCTTTAAATGGATGAATTTATTGAAAAACTCAAAAAATCGCTACAATACAAAAATTCTAAGATGTTCTTCTATACTAATCCTCAAAGTCTATCTTTGGTTAATGTTCTCTAATCAGAGTTTTTCTAGATATAGCTTCCAAGGTTTGTAATAAACATCCCCTAATACTAACTATAATTCCCTGACCCCAGTTACCCAGATTCAGTGCATTATTACATAACATTGGCATGATACAATGAATCTTGTCTGGAAAAACTGATCAATTTAGTAGCCTTGGAGGTACTAGATACATTCATAAGTTTTACATTACATCATGAAAAAAACATCAACTACATTTTTTACCTTTTTGAACACACATATATCCTTAGCCTATCCCTGTAGGTCAACCATAAAATACTTCTTCACATCCTGGAAAAAGTAAAACATAGAAAGGCGTGAGCTCACTTCCTCAGTAAGGATAACAATATAGCAGAAACTTTCTTAAATAAGAATAAAAATTTAAGGCAATTTATAAGACTATGAAAAGACTTTTAAACTTATACATCAGCATAATATGGCAAAGATAAAAACAAATAATTCCATTTAATTATTCACATGGATATTCTACTAGTCGAATAATCACCTGTAATATCAATTTCGGCTTTGATAATGATGGAATGCATAATCCCAGACATCAGAACCACATAGTCAAGGCCTTGTGCTAAGGATAAAAATAATCTTTTGTCAAGGACTTGTGTGAAGACACTAGTATGTCATATGAGACGTACTGATGCATTGAGGAGTTGTAGCTGGCTCCACCTGTCACTTACTATGTCCAATGCATTCCTCATATGAAATGTTTTAAATATAACATAAACATTTATATTAAAACCAGCATACGAAATGTCAATAATTTATCCATAAACCATGAATGGTATAAAAATAACACATCTATAGTCAAACAAATCACAGAACCTTCAATACAATATGAAAATTTTGTATCATAAAAAATCAACTTCAAAAAAGCATAAAATCCATCAAAATGATGTTGAAATAGATAAAACCAAACCTTTTTTTAGAGAAATATCTCTTTATATTATGAAATAATTTAAAATTTATATAAATATAAAAGAAAAATTTTATTTTGAAAATTTTCTTATAAGCATGTAAGGGAATCCTCGATGATTTTATAACGGGGGAAAATACCCGCACCAGCCGTATATGTTAAAAAAACATTCTTACCTTACTTTTTTTGAAAAGGTCTTAAAGTACCATGTTTGGAAAATGACAGAAAGATTCCTTTCAAAATATATAAGGTCAAATGAGGGTATAAATAACTTTAATACATTTTCTATTAAATAGTAAAATTGATTTGAAATAAATTTTTATGAAAACACGGATGCGGATGATAAAGAGGTCTAAGTAGATACTTACTTAAAAACAACCTTGGATAATAAAGAGATTGTGAAATTAACCCTTACGTTGTACTTTTCCTTGGTCAAAGGTACATTAACCTCCTTTATAATAGTTAAATCATTGTTATTAAATTATAAAAGAACTATATACATAAATATGATATCATATATATGACCCTATAATATTTCTTGGTTAATAATATTTCAGTAGTATCATCATTTTATGTGTTTAACTGATTCATTTTCATTTATATACTTGGTTATGTAAGACATGTTTGTTCCGGATAGGATGTATTTGATTCATATACAGAATGATATTATGTTCTTCGACATTATTTTTAATCATAAAATGAAAATTATTCTTGAATGATTATGATGGGGAATGAATCTCATCACGTTCATGGAGATGGTAATTCGTACGTACGCCCGAGCAACAATATCATTATTGAAGAACCTTTATGGTTTTTTGTTTAACAAAGTTTTGTGTTTACTGACAACTAATATTTTTTTTGAAGAATGTTTTTGAGTTATAGAAAGTTGAAGTTGTTGGTTTCTGATGATTTCCTAATAGAAGATTTTGTTGAAGAATAAGAATTCAGACGTTCAGAAAGTATCTCAAACATTCTTAAAAAAATTAGACGATTCTTTACTGGTCTTAAAGTTATCAGAAATCATGAAAAGCTTCATAATAAAAGCTGTTGAAGAAATGGTGAAGAGGATTGATGATTTTCTCTAAGAAAACTTCTGAGAAAATTCGGAGTCTACTTGCTAAACCTAAATTTCAGAGTCTACCTCCTGAGCCTGAAATTCGTAGTCTACTTGCTGAGCCTATAGTTCAGAGTCTACTTTCTAAACATAATGTTCGGAGTCTACTTCCTAAACTTGAAGATTAATGTCTACTTACTGAGACTGAAGATTCAAAGTCTACTTGCTGAGCTTGATGATTCAGAGTCTACTTGCTGAGCCTGATGTTCGGAGTCTACCTCCTGATCCAGAAATTTGAAGTCTACTTACTGAGCATGTAGTTCGGAGTCTACTTGCTATGCCTGAAATTCAAAGTCTACTTCCTGATCCAGAAATTTGGCGTGCACATCCTGAACAAATAATTCAGAGAGTTCTTCCTGAACCAGAAATTTGGAGTGTACTTCCTGAACCAGAAATTTGGAGTGTACATCTTGAACAAGAAATTCGGAGTGTACCCCATGAGGCAGAAATTCGAAGTGTACTTCCTGAGCCAGAAATTCAGAGTGTACTTCCTGAACCAGAAATTCGGTGTGTACTTCCTTAAACAGAAATTCAGAGTGTACTTCCTAAACTAGAAATTCGGAGTGTACTTTCTGAGACAGAAATTCGGAGTGTACATCCGGAACCAGAAATTCAGAGTGTACATCATGAACCAGAAATTCAGAGTGTACTTCCTGAACCTAAAATTCAGAGTGTACTTCCTAAACCAAAAATTTTGAATGACAATCCTAAACAACATGCTGAGAAATTCTAAATGACAATCATGAGAAACATGCTGAGAACTTTGGAATAACAATTCTGAGTTCAAGAAAACAGGAATTTCAACATTTCTTAAATATCAGAGAAATTTAAGGATATTTGAAGAAGTCAAATATTGAAGATTAAATGTGAGAGATTTGCAGAGTTTTTTGAAATTTGAATAAGCGAGATATTTTTTGAAGATTCCCGCATTTTTTTATGAGTTTCCTATAAATATGTGCTCAGATCATTCGCTCATTTGCATCTTTTTACACACACGGAAAAGGCGGAGCACTGGAGAATTCAAAGTGAGAAGCATCTACCATCTTGAAGAATTTTTCTGGAGTTTTGGAGAAGATAAGAATCAGAGCCATAATTTACTTGCTGAGAAGTTCGGATTCAGATGTTTGGAATCAAGAATTCTGAATTGAATATTTGGAGAGGGAATTTCCGCGGAATCATTATCTTCCTTGCTGAGAAGTTCGGTTCCAGAAAATCAGATACAAGAAATTGGATTGACGATTCGGAGTGATCATTCAGAGTGAGCATTTGTGGAGAAACTTATCAAAGTTCTTATTCTTGTGTTTGGCTCATTTGTTCTTTATGGAAACATTGTAAACTGACAGGAGTCAGTATAATCTTTCCTATTGGGAGATAGAAGGTGTCTAACAGGAGTTGGCACAAGTTGTATTCACTTCTTCATAACAGTGGATTTCCATACACCAATGGGAGTGGCTATGGAACGGATGAAGGTTCTCTTATTGAGGATGAACCTTGTAAATCTTGTGTGCCTTTCTTGATTTACCTTTCTTGCATGCTTGAGTTTATTTCTAAATATTCATAAGGAAATAAATCTTAATAGGTTGCAAGGGTTGAGTTTCTTATTGTTTTGAACCATATAATATTTAAACAACTGATTCAACCCCGCCCCCCCTTCTCAGTTGTTATTCGATCCTTGGAACTTCAAGTGGTATCAGAGGGGGTTACCTTGTTTAATCCTTATTATAGAGAATATCAATTCTGTCAATAGTAGAGGGATTCCTACATTCAATGGCAAGAATTATTATGGATGAAAAAATAGGATGATTCCTTATCTCCAATCTCTTGGCCATGAAGATGTTTATGCTACTACTATTGACTTTCCACCTATTGAGAAAAATTATCCAATGACATTTGCTGACAAGAGAAACATAGAATTTGATGGAATGGATAGAAATTTTATTCTCATGTCCTTATTATAAAATTTTTATCAGAAGTTTATGGGTCTCACAACATCAAAAGGCATGTGGGACAAGATGGATAGTGTTTTCGAAGGAACCACAAAAGTCAAGGAGGCCAAGCTACAAATACGGCTTAGTAAGTTTGAAGACATCAGGATTAGAGATCATGAAACAATTGATGAATACCTCACCAAATTTAATGAAATTGTATGCAACATCAGGGGATTTAGAGAAAACTTGGAAGATTCAACAATTGTGAAGAATCTTATGAGAAATATTCCAGACAGGATTGATTCTAAAATTTCAGCTTTATAAGATAAGGATGATTTATCTCTTGATGAATGACATAACTTTATTGTTTCCTATGAAATGAGGAAGTCTCCAATCTTTAAGAAGAAGATGAAGGATGAAATGGATTTTGAAGCTATAAGAAAGATGAAAATCCAATATGATGAAGAAGTTGACCCTTGTGAGTCTGTTGATAAGGAAGATGAAGAGTTGAATAAAAAAATCATGTGTCTCATATCCAAGAACTATCGAAGAGGAAGAGGAAAGTATGGAGGGAAACTTCCTCTCAAGTGTTTTGAGTGTGGTGGAATTGGACACTTCGCTATGAATTTCCTTAAGAAGAAAGTTGGAGAATATCAAGATGTTTATAATGAGAATTATCAGTGGAAGAAGTATAACGAGAATGAAAAAGAAGAGAAGACATAAATAGAATTCAAGAAGAAGTTTTCAGGAAAGAAAAGAAGTATGTTGTGCAAGAAGGTTGAATCAGAATCATCTGACAATCATTCCTCGGAAGATGAAAGTAAAGAAATATTCATAACCTTCATTGAAAAATTTGAGAAAACAAATATTTCCTCAAAAAGTGAAGAGGGTGGTGAAGAATCTTATAGAGAATATCAACTAAGATATGAACTCCTTGCATGACTTGAGAAAAAAAAATCTCTCAAGAAAGAAATTCGCGTGATGAAGAAAAATCATGAAGAGGTTCATGATGGAAGTAAAGATGTCACCAAGAAGGAAGATGAATACATTCAAGAAATTTTAAGTTACAAACATAGAATTTCTAAACAAGGAAAGATGATGGATGATCATAGCAAGAAGCTGGAAGCTATAGAATAAGAAGCAAAAAAATGTGAAATCAAAACTCCATGGTTCTAAAAATACCATGAGGAAGATGAATGGAAACTTCAAAAAAGCTACAGAAGTAAAAGCTGAGACCTCTAAAAATGCTATGAAGACTCATTATGAGAATCAGGTGAAATATTATCTTACCAAAAATAATGTTTCATCTGATTCTTCTAACATTTAAAATTTCAGAAGAAGTGTTAGTAAATATTGGGTGGAGAAAGGATGTAAGAAATCTATCGATCCAATAAAAGTAGAAGACTCTCTCAAAAGAAGAGATGGACTACATCCTGGGTTTTCTAGAGCTGAAAGAAGTTATCAACCTCAAGAAAGTTTCTATAATGAAATATCATTCATCAATAATAAATCAAGATTTGAGGGATATTGCTGGTGTTGTGGAATATATGGGCATAGAGCTTATAATTTTTGGCACAATTTATCTCTACCCGGGAGAAGGTTTGAGGAAAGTGGAAGAAATAGTGAAAGAAGGATGAGTAACTCTCCATACTCACAGAAAGTTGAAAAGGTGAATTCTGAAGATGTTAGAAACATTCCAACAAAGAATAAATTTGAAGGTTCAGAAGAATTTTTTGGAAGATGTGATCAGTTTGGTCATCATTCCGAACGATGTTTTCCACTCCTTCCAGAATAAGATTCTTATGATAAGACATAAAAGAATTCTTAAAATAATAAGGTTGATGAGAGAGCTTTTGTTGTTGAGATTGCTTTGAAATCAAGTAAGATGAACAAACCATGGATTCTTGATAGTTTATGTTCTTCACACATGACAGGTGATATAAAATTTTTGGAACATGTTGAAAGTCTTGATGGAGGAGCAGTTACGTTTGGCAATGATAGTTCCCTAAAAATTAATGGAATCGGAACGACAGAGATTGAAGCAGAGAAACTGAAATCTAAGGATGTATAGCTTGTTGATGGGATAAAACAAAACTTACTTAGTGTAAGTCAAATTTGTGATGATGGAAAAGAATTTATATTCAGAAAGTATTCTTGTATCATCAAAAGAGTGAAAATTGGAAAAGTGATTACAAAAGGAGAAAGAACTAGTGGGAATCACTTTCAAATTAGAGAATCCAATAACTCTTGTTATTTCAGTACTGAAGATGAAAATAAGTTGTGGTATCGAAGACTTGGACACCATGGGAAGAAGAACATGAGTAAGCTTTCTATATTTGATGTTGTTCGGTATTTTCTAAAACTTAAAAAAAGAGATGAAGATGTTTTTATTACTTTCTAGAATAGAAAGATGACTAACAATGGCCATAAAAGAGTTGAGATTCAATCTATTAAACCACATGAGCTTATTCATTCCAATCTGTGTGGGATGATGAGACATCAATAAAAAAAGGATATTTATACTTTATCACTTTTATTGATGACTTCACTCGGATGAAAAACATCATGTTCATGAAGCATAAGTCATAGGCTATTGAAATGTTTAAATTATTCAAAAGATATGTCGAGAAAGAATTATGGGATTCCTTTAAGAAATTGAGAATAGACAACGGTACCGAATTCACAAGAAATGTTTTTGAAACTTAGCTAAGGAATCATGCTATCAAACATCAGTATAGTTCTCCCTATTCACCACAACAAAATGGAGTTACATAAAGGAAAAATAGAAGCTTGGTGGAAATGGGAAGACGTATGTTATCAGAATACAAAATTTCAAAATTCTTCTGGAGAGAAGCTGTTAGCACTGTTGTACATGTTCAAAATAGATGCTTGTTGGGACCAGAAACCTACATGACTCCATATGATAAGTGGAATAACAAAGAAACCTTCTTTTAATTACTTCAATGTTTTTGGAAGTCCATGCTTGCTCAAAATAAAAAATCAGGACTTATGAAAGTTTGATGAGAAAGCTAAAGAAGGAATATTTATGGGTTATTCACCAAATGGAAGAAGTTACAAATGCGGGAACAAACGTTTACAGAAGTTGGTGGATTTATATGATGTGAAGGCAATTGAAAATCCAAGTTCCTTCACAAAATTTGTAAATAATACTGAGGAAGATAAATCAGAGAATCACCACTAGAGTGAGAGTGACTCAGATAAGTCACATGGGGAAGAAAGTGATGCTGGGAAAGGAAATGTGAGTTTTCCTACATTAAAAAAAATCATTGAACCTGAAAATATTATTAGGGATCAGAAGGCTCCAGTTCAGACAAGAAGGAAGTTGATATTATAAAATCAGACATCCCTTATCTCAAAAGTTTAACCCGAATCAATTTCAGAAGCTATTCAACATAAAGAATGGGTGGATGCTATGAATGAAGAATTGGATCATATTGAGAAAAATGAAACACGAGAACTTGTTCCATGGCCATCAAATAATAATGTTATGATATCCAAGTGGGTTTAAATAAATAAATTGAATGAGCAAGGAGAAGTTACAAGAAACAAAGCAAGGATTGTTTGTAAAGGGCATGCACAAGTGGAAGGTGTGGATTTTGATGAAAGCTTTGCCCTTGTTGCAAGGTTGGAAACTATTCGAATGTTTCGTGAAGTGGATACTCATCATAATTACATGGTTTACCAGATGGATGTAAAGTCATATTTCTTAAATGGTGATATTGAGGATGAAGTTTACATTGAACAACCTTGTGGGTTTTTTCTTTATGGGGATGAAAACAAAGTTTTTAAATTGAAGAAGGCCATGTATGGGTTGAAACAAGCTCCATGAGCATGGTATTCTAAGCTTGACAATTCTATGAGAATGATGAACTTTTATAAAGGAAATGTTGATAGCAACTTGTATGTTAAAGATGTTGACTATGGAACTTTAATTGTAATCATTTATGTGGATGATATAATTTTTTCTAGAGATTAAGAAAAGGTTTGTGAAGAGTTCACTGAAGATTTGAATAAAAATTTTGGAATGTCAATGTTGGGAGAATTAACTTTCTTCCTTGGCTTACAATTTCAACAACAAGAAAACTACATTTTCCTATCCCAAGAAAAGTATGCCAAAGAATTGTTAAAGAAGTTTGGGGTGGAATAATCAAAGGAAGTCTCAACCCTAATCGCAGTGAGCGCAAAGTTGAGTAAAGATGAGTCCGGAAACAGTGTGAATCAGAAAGACTTTCAAATGTTGATAGAAAGTCTTCTTTATCTTACAGATTTATGGCCTGATATTTCTTACGCAGTGACTCTCTGTTCTCGATATCAATGTAATCCAAAAGAATAACAAAGGTTGGCATTTAAGAGAATTCTGAGATATGTTAAAGGAACAACTTCACATGGGTTGTTATACAAGTGAAACAATGAGATGAAGTTTCATGGTTATAATGATGCTGATTTGGATGGTGATTTTAATGATAGAAAATCAACATAAGGAGGAACATTTTTATTAGGGGAATGTTGTGTGAGTTGGAACAGTAAAAAACAATGTTCAATAACTTTAAGTATAGCTGAATCCGAATATGTTGTAGCTACTTAGGCTTGTACTCAAATGATGTGGATGAAAGTTCACCTCAATGATTTGAAAGTGAATGTTTCTAAACCTTTGAAAATACTCTCTGATAATCAAATTTCCATTGATCTTTCCAAGAATCCTGTTCAACATTCAAGAACCAAGCATACTGATATAAAGTATCATTTTTTAAAAGAATAAGCTACTGTTGGAGAAGTCTTGATAGAATATATTTCAACAAAGTATCAGATTGCTTATCTTTTCACAAAATAAATGTCAAAGGAGAGTTTTGTTGAACTGAGGCTTCCACTCTATGTTCAACATCCTCCCATGACTTCCTAAAACTCATAAGGAAGTATCCCCCACCGTGCTTTGGATTATGTTGAAAAAGGGGGGAGTAAGTTTTCATTTATGTCTTTTACGAATCTAAAGCTATGGTTATCATATAATGGAGGAGAGAGAATGAAAAATGAGAGAGAAAGAAAAATGAGAGAAGAAAAGGAAAGCGAGAAAGAAAAAGATAAAAGTTGAGGGGGAGTTTGCGTAAGGTGAAGTTTATCTCTACATGGCCACCAATTTGTTCTTGTCACCGAGGGATTGAAATCATTCAAAAACTTTACCTTATCCAGTAGTGTGGTGTTAGGACACTCTTTTTAATAAAGGCTATGTTTTGGTAAAATTCAAGAAATTGAGATGTTTTTTGAGAGGTGAAAACATGTTAACAAGGGTTGCCAACAAATCCAAAGGGGGATATTGAAGAACCTTTGTGGTGTTTTTTTTAAAAAGTATTTTATTTTTTGAGAACTAATATTTTTGTTAAAGAATGTTTTTGAGTTAGAGAATCATGAAGTTGTGGGTTACTGAAGATTTCCTTAAAGAAGATATTGTTGAAGAATAAGAAGTCAGAAGTTAAGAAAGTATCTCAAACTTTCTTAAAAAAATCAGACGACGCTTTACTGATCTTAATGTTCTCACAAATCATGAAAAGCATCATGATAAAAGCTGCTTAATAAATGGTGAAGCGGATTGATGTTTTTCACTATGAAAAATACTGAGAAAATTCAGAGTCTACTTGCTAAACCTAAAGTTCGTAGTCTACCTCATAAGCCTGAAATTCGTAGTCTACTTCCTGAAGCTCAGAGTCTACTTACTAAACCTAAATTTTGGAGTATACTTGCTAAACCTAATGTTCAGAGTCTACTTTCTGAGCTTGAATATTTGGAGTCTACTTTCTGAGCCTGAAGATCAGAGTCTACTTGCTAAACCTGAAGTTCGGAGTCTACTTGTTGAGCCTGAAGATTCGGAGTCTACATACTGAGCCTGAAGTTCAGAGTCTACCTACTAAGACAAAAATTCGTAGTCTACTTTCTGAGCATGAAGTTCAGAGTCTACTTGCTAATCCTGAAATTTAGAGTCTACTTCTGGAGCCAGAAATTCAGAGTGTAATTCCTGATCCAGAAATTCGTAGTGTAGTTCCTGAAACAGAAATTCATAGTGTACTTCCGGAACCAAAAATTTGGAGTGTACTTCCTAAACCAGAAATTCGGAGTGTACCTCATGAGCCAGAAATTCAAAGTGTACCTCCTGAGCCAAAAATTCAGAGTGTACATCCTGAACCAGAAATTTAGAGTGTACTTCCTGAACCAGAAATTCAGAGTGTACTTGCTGATCCAAAAATTCGGAGTGTACTTAATGAACCCGAAATTTGGAGTGTACTTCCGGAACCAGAAATTTGGAGTGTACTTCCGGAACCAGAAATTCGGAGTGTACTTCCTGAACCATAAATGCAGAGTGTACTTCCTAAACCAAAAATTCAGAATGAAAATCCTGAGGAACATGCTGAGAAATTCGGAATGACAATCCTGAGAAATAGTCTGAGAAATTCGGAATGAAAATTCTGAGTTCAAGAAAACTAGAATTTCAACATTGCATAAATCTCGAAGAAATTTAAGGAGATTTGAAGGAGTCAAATATTTAAGATTAAATGCGAGATATTTGTGGAGTTTTTTGAAATTTGAAGAAGCGAGAATGTTTTTCAAGATTCCCACCTTTGTTTTCTGAGTTTCCTATAAAAATGTGCTCAGATCATTCACTCATTTGTAACTTTTTACACACGGGGAAAGTGAAGATCACTGGAGAATTTAAAGTGAGAGGCATCTACCATCTTGAAGAAGTTTTCTTGATTTTGAAGAAGAAGAGAATCAGAGGCATTATTTACTTGCTGAGAAGTTCAGATTCAGAATTTCCGATTCAAGAAATCTGGATTGAATATCTGGCGTGTGCATTTCTTTAGAATCATTATTATCTTGATGAGAAGACCGGGTTCAGAAAATCGGATTCAAGAAATCTAGATTGATTATTCGGAGTGGGAATTTCTGCGGAATCATTATCTTCCTTGCTGAGAAGTTCGGTTCCAGAAAATCGGATCCATGAAATTGGACTGAAGATTCGGAGTGATCATTCAGAGTGTGCATTTGTGGAGCAGCTTATCAAAGTTCTTATTCTTGTGTTTGGCTCATTTGTTCTTTAGGGAAACATTGCAAACTGACAGGAGTCAGTATAGTCTATCCTATCGGGAGATAAAAGGTGTCTAATGGGAGCTGGCACATGTTGTATTCACTTCTTCATAATAGTGGATTTCCACAGACCCACGGGAGTGGCTATGGAAAGGACGTAGGTTCTCTTATTGAGGCCAAACCTTGTAAATATTGTGTGACTTTCTTGATTTCCCTTTTTTCATGCTTGAGTTTATTGCAAAATATTGATAAGGAAATAAATCTTAACAGGTTACAAGGGTTGAGTTTCATAATGTTTTGAAACTTATAAAAGTTAAACAACTGATTCACCCCCCCCTTATAAGTTGTAATTCGATCCTTGGAACATCTATTATAATGATGGGGAAATCGTATGTAATTGGATGTTATATCATATATTCATAATAATTAACATGTTATATTTATTATTTAGATTCGTTATACTCATTATTATACCCATCTAAATAATGAAGTGTTTGAATAACAAACTATACCACGACGTGGAGACGGTAAGCCGTACATACGCACATATGGTGACCTTGTCATTCATATGATTGATAAAATAATGAATATGGTTGTACCATTTTTATAATAGAATCATAGTATATATAAGATATTGGAGTTATAATTTTATAATTGAAACAACAATGAAAGAGGAAGTGGTAGAAGAAAAGATCATGAAAGAGGTGATGAAATATTTACCTCCTCTTTGGGTTCATCCTTTTGATTTGGTCAAAAGGGATCCATAGATTGGATTTATTCCCAATGGAAGGCCTCTAGGATGAATGGAGGGATGTTTGGAGGATATTAAGGTAGGGTTTGGCTGAGTGAAATGGCTTTAGAGGTGTGAAATTAATAAAAGGGGATTTACCGTTTTATAAGAGAGGCGAGGTTCACTTTAAGGAAAGCATGAAATATTATTTTATAATAAAATGAATTTCAGTTTCTAAGGGATCCAAAATGACTTATTTAGAGGATAATGTGGGTATGGGTATAAAACCTCTCAACCAATAAGTATTAGATAGGTTTAGGTCATCATATTTACCTTATCGTTTAGATTTAACTCTTAGTTAAATAGTTTGACATTTACTATGTCTTTTTGTATTTTTATATTATATGTTTAATAAATTTACAATAAACATCAAAGAGAACCCCCTGTAGTACATTATTAATATATATAACATTATCTAAGTCCTTCGGCCAATATTTATATTTTTAGGAATATTAAATCAATTAATAATACTGTATTTTTTTTAAAAACTCCATTATGTCAATTTTCACACTATTTAGTATTTGGTTTTTGCAAAAATCAGAATAGCATGATTACTTAAAAAATATATTTAATTATCCCTAAAATAACATATTAACCTATAAAATTAGTGGAATTCAATAAAAATTTCAAATTACATTTATTTGGATATTTATCATATCAATTATTTTAATCTTTCATTAATAAGGTAATTACGACATCATCATTGTGTCATAAATAAATTAAATTATTTATTGTCTAAACATTATAAAAAAATACTATTATTTTGGAAATATTTTTATATTTCTAATGAATATTTCTAGTCTAATTTATATTGTGTGTAACCCTATATTTAAAATTATTTAATTATTAAACTTTGAATTTAACTTTTTTAAATTTTCTTTAAATAAAATAATAATAAATGTCCTAATCTAATCCAAGGGGACCAAAGAGATTCATATTTTATTCCCAAGGATTTTTCAGTTTAATTATACTTATCCTATATAATTAGTACATATGTTAGGGTAATTATGATATAATGTTTATCCTTAATTACCCTATTTACTTTTAACCGCGGTAAATAAAAGTCAAAAGTTACTATTCACCAAAATTATTTTCAACTTATTGATCCATGTTTTACTTAATTATATTAACTTTTTCTTTCTGATTTTTGAAATTTAACTCACATAAGTGGTAAAATTATGTTTTATGCAAATTTTCAAATGCTCTTAGGAGGTGGGTAAAAGACGGTAAAAAGATCAATAAAATTTTTATTTATCTAAACTCATTATAAGATGAATAAAATTAATTAAATTGAACATATATATGTGTTATGTATAATTTTTTAACGAAAATAAATTTAAATAAATTAAATAATTATTTAAATAAAAAATTCGGTTTTATCCAATAACGTACTATATTTCACTATTCATCAAACATTGAATCTTTTTAGAAAAATACCCAAAATTCACCCTAAGATAATTTCGATATTCCGAATTCAAAAATGAAGTCCATTTTGAAAGAAAAAATTATAAAATTTCTAAAAGTGGGTATTACTATCCATAATGGCTGGTTCGATTTGTCGCGGGGTGTTAGAATCTCAAAGTTGCGTACAATACAAGCTATTGTATTATTCAAAGGGAAACGTACAATGTAAGCTTGGGGTGTTACAATATTTATGATATTTTCTGCTTCCTATAGTTATGTAGGATTCCTCCTTGGCGTATACAATTGTTAATGAGCTGGCTAAGAGTATCCTGGGCTAGGATGAATAATCTTGGGGAAAGAGGGCCTCCCTACAGAAGGCCTCTAGTAGTCTTTACGAAAACGTGGGTCTTCCCTATAAAATATACTACCATCCACAAGGAACTTATGCATCCCAAAATAAATGGATGTTTTCATAATTGTTAATACCATTAAAATACCCGTAGGAAATTTCTTTGGAAAAAATACCTTTTCACATCAAATTAAATTATTAAAATCTAAAATTCACCCAAAAATTAAGTAACATAATTTATTTGAAAATAAAATTTGAATCATATAATTGAATCATAAAAAAATCTGTGTTCGTGGTGGTGGGATACTATGTTTATACAATGTATGTTAAAATAATGATTCTATACACATTTTAGGTAAATATTCAAAACTACCTCATTCAGAAAAATATAAGAACATTACTCTTAGAAGATATTATAAAAAGTAATTAATGGGTAAAATTTATTTTAAATAATAATATTATAACATTTTATATAGTCTTGAAAACAAATTTAGAAATCATATATATATATTAAAAAATTATTTTTTGACCAAAGAGAGAAATAAAGTCATTTAAAAAAAATATTTTATCAGTTTCATGAGTTTCTTTAAAATTATAAAATGAATATAAAACTTGTATTGTCACAAAATAAAATTAGGATTATAAAATTAATGAGTTTCAAGAGAGATCTATCATAAAATTTAATCATGATAAATTTAATCATAAAAAATTCCATCAAATAATGACACTATAACATAAATCCGAAAAAAGATCATGTCATTGAATAGGGGGAATTTGTGTAACAAATGTGAAGCCAAAGAAAATATTAAATAAAATAAAATAAAATAAAATTTCATTTCACACATAATCAGGACATAACATAGTCAAGGAAGTATAAGTATGAATCAGTGAATGGAAATTTTGTTAAGAAACCGCTTACATCACACATGAACTATGTTGAAATTGTTGTTAACTCCTGTATAATGGTTTTAAAATTTAATTAATTTATTCCAAAACCATAGTCATATTTTTAATATCATATATGATCCACCTATAACATATTTTCACTCATTATTTAACAATATTTCCTTATTATCACTCTTTCAATTGTTAATTACATGGTTTTCTCATTTTTGTTTCATCATGGATATTCCAGTTCATATAAATAGGTTATATTTTAATCATCTAAATGTTTATATTAATGTCATAAATATCATATTTATTCAATATATTTTATTAATCATTTCTGAATTATGGAGATTTAAAAATGTGTTACTACATTACAAAGGTACTAGGTCGTATGCCTACATAAATGATGTTTTCACTTTTCTATGGATAGAAAGATAGAAAGTTAAATATTAATTAACCTTCAAAAAATCATTATTATTTCATATATATCATATATATTCATTAAATTTATTATTTTTCTATCCATGAAAATAATAATAAAAAATAAAAAAAGCACATATTTTCATTGAGGTGGTCATCTACAGATACACATGGGCGATATTATTGTTTTGAAATAGATGGAAAGGTGAGATGGTAAATTATATCATAAATTTTAAAAACCACAATAATTGAATAAATATAATACATATTCTCAATGGTTTTATTTTATAATCATCCGTGTATAATGGTTATGATAAATGACTCACAATGCTGTGCGGACATTGTAACCCATATGTAAGCACAAGTATTATTTATTCCCAATTTAAGGTGAAATGAGGTGAAACAATGTTGTACCACAACCATATTAATGTCTCCTTATATTTTTGATACTAGATTTTTTTACTTTATGATTATTTATATATATTTTTAATATGTATAAAAAAATAAAATTGAATGATTTGGTAAAGAAGACAACATATTCTTCATTATACTGCCTTTAGATCCCTTTACAAGGACTGTTGTAATTTCCTATTAAGAGGAACATCGCATATAATTCATGTATATAGTATTTGATAAGATAAATGGGTTGTTTTTGTTGATCTAGGTTTCTCGATGTATTTTAAAAAGAGAGGGTATGGTTTCAGTTTTATAATTGAGGTTAGTGGCAAACTTGTACTTTTTCAAAGTAGTAAAATATTATAAATTCACATTCATTGAAAAAATTTATAGGATGTGAAACATATTAAACGTTGATATTCCTGTGTTTGAAATATAACAAACCAATTGGTTTAATAATGCATTTAGTTCATTTTATACCTTATCATTATGTATAACAACTTCATTAACCATTTTAATCCTTAAACATGTTAACCCATTTATCAATATTAAAGCATTATAATTTAACATATATATAATAATTGGATCATAAATAAATAATAGATTACATATTAGACCATATAATACATACCTTTTCCTCCATTATGTTTTTTTCATGATTTTTAAATAATTTACTAAAATATAGGTTCTCATAAAATATCATTATTGTCATAGTTGACACTATATAATTAATTTTTATTTAATGTCCTCATGATATTGGTGAAATTCGAATATAATCCATTACCACATCACTAAATTTAATTTTTATCTGTCAAATTCATTCCAAGAAATGATTAATCCAAATTTTATTATATTTAATATTTAAAAAATTATCTATTTTGCTTTTTTATTATATGAAACAATACAATGTTGGCATTGCATAATAATTTAATATAACTATACCAATAATAAAAATTTAAAAAAAATTAACATCATAAAAATTTTTATGTTTACAATAATGTTTTGGATATATTAATTACAATTTTGTTCCTATGTGAACATATAAAATAAAATCAAATCAAGAGAGTTCCATTTTTGTAGTTTCTTCACTTAAAATAATGTAAATGTCAATATCTAGGTCAAATGGAACAAAAATATCATATTGTAATTTTGGATGGATTGGATGAATTAATATGCTAAAAATAAATAACTACAAGTGTTGTGTGGGTCATTAAATGATATATCATGGTTTTAACCCTATTTTTCCAATTTTACACATATTAAGGTAACACATATTTATGATGGTTAATATCCATTTTGAAAAAAATAAACAAGGCCTTCTTGATAGATTTGAACCTCCTAATTCAAAATACTTTATCTAGTTTTTAATATTTAATATTTAAATATTATATGACTCAATTTAAATATAATTGTGTCAAACATAATGAATTGTTTTTTATAGAAAAAATGTGTTTATATGTATGTAAATTAACTTATATCAAAATCATGTATATTTATGATTAAAATAAAATTAATTAGTTTTTTATAAACCAAATGGATAATATTCCACTTTAATATCAAATTTAAAATATAATTGTACTTTTAGATTACTTGATATAGTTGACTGAAATGGATGTATTTGAAAAATTAGTTTCTTCAAAATTCCCTGAGAAATAAAAAATTATAGATAAATAACAAAATACTCACTTGTAGTTGTTTTTTATATGCATATTTAAAAAATAATATACTTTTTGTAAAATTAAATTTATAAAAATGGAAGAAAAAATTATAATATCTAGGAATTTATTTATTAAAAACCTCATTTTAGGAAAAAATATTATAGAAATATAAAATGGATTTTCGGAAAATTGATTACTTATTTACTATGAATTAATGAAATAATAAAAAATAAAGTGTCTTTATATATTTTTAATAACCTCGATAATCTTATTCACACCCACCAATATAACGTCTTGGAGAAATACATAATGCATCAATATTACAACAATACATTTCTATCTTCCAACTCAGTGTTTTGTTTAAAGACAACTATTGAAATTATTATTCATTTAAACTAAACTATTGTGGTGTTATAGAGTTGGATATATTGGTCAAGATGGAAATCATGGAGAGATGATTAGATATTAATGATCATGAATATAATTTTGTAAATGAACAAACCATTCCCTTGGTTAGTGTTCTTTGGATGCATGGTGGTCTAGAGGTTAGAACATGGAATTTTGAGATATAGATGTGAGACCAATACCAAGAGTTTTTAGGGTTTTAATTGTTATATTTTGGATGATGATGTGACATGTGGACTTTTTTCTGATATAGTATATTTTTCTTTTCCCTTTTTGATGCTTTGTGTAATGGATTCTTGTACAGAAATTATGTAAACCCCTTTCTTAATTAGGAGGCGTTATATTTATGAAATGTTTTATAACCATGAATGAAATTCATTTCCACCTAAGGAAGATAATTTTATGATTTTGGGGGGGGGGATGTATTCCTTCATTTGTCTACTTGGTTAATTATCGTGGGATGTTTTAAGTTGTTTTCGGGTTTAGCTATGAACATATTAAAAAGGATATGTGAGTGATTAAGTTGAAGAGAGGGGGATAGTGGTTGTGTTGTAGAATTACAGTGTTGTTATAGGTGGTGGATGGAGATGTTGTTTTGTGGGGTGCCTTGCAGATTTTTTGGCTTGGATTGATGTGTTTTCCATGAGTTCGCATTTAGAGTGTAATGAGATCCATTAAAGGTATCTAGTGGGATGATTTAATGGACATATAAAATTCTATTTGTATTTTTTTGGTCCCGAGGATGATAATCATTTGATTTTTATCAAATTTATTTGTTTATTCCACATTATCCATTTATATTTATAGTTTGGGAGTTGTATTTGTTCAAAGGAGTATCAAGTTTTGATGGATTTTGGATAAGGAATTATACAATAGTTCTTATTTCATGATGTGAACATCTTTTTAAGACATGTGATGATATTCACAACATAGAATCTTTAAATTCATAGCATTATCTTCATATTATCATTCTATTACAAAGCGACTCATTTTAAGAATGTCAGATTGCTAATGTTTATTATGTTATTCACAACATCCTATGAAAACAACATATTTTTACCATGTTTTTGAGTTTTAGGAGTTACCGTCTTAAATATGTTTCATTTACTCATTTAAATGGACTCAAACAAACTAAATATGATAATATGTTTTTCACATCCGGAATGTGTTAAAGTCTTTCTTGTTTATAAATACAAATTCATTCCCATATTATTTTATCCCCCTATGTTTTAACCAAAATCTACGAAATTTTGGGATACTTTACCTCCCTACCTACTTAGATCTAATCCTTGGATTTTATAGATTGAAATTTTAGACATCCAGAGTGGTTAAATCATATTTTCTTCTTAGTTATCCTCATTTCCTATTTGGTAGTATGTATCGATGATGTTGTTATAGTTTGGGTAGTGTTTCTGGTAATGTTTTATGATCATTGGGTATGTTTCATGTTGATTCATTGTTTGATTTTTTAGTTGTGGAATTCCAGTTGTATCTCCATTCCCTTTCAATATATTTAGATTCAAAAACATATTTCATGTTACCTTTTTTAGGATAATGATAATTAAATTCAAATTATTAATCAAAAGTGTCAACCACTAAACCGGTCCTACCATAACATTCCTAGATTTATTTTTTCATTAATGATTCTAGGATTCCAAATTTTAATTTAATATTCATGGTAATATTATAATGGTGTATGATGTGGAATCATCTACTAAAGTTGTATCATCTCCACCTCTTAGGTTGAAAATTCTCTTTAACATTCTTTGGTATAATCAAGTGAGTTGTTATCTCAGCTTTCATTTTTTGTTGAATATTCTACGAAATACTTTTTTTACATTAACTACTCATATTTGTTTTCCTAATGTTTTATTCTCATGAACATTAGAGTATTACTAGGTTAATAAATACTAAAAATCATTATAATAGTGGCAATATTTTTGACTAGATAACATTATTTATGATGGATATCAGATAAATTATAAGTTGATTGATTGATTATTATTATTTTAATCTTGGATTTTTATAGTAGGTTTCATTACATATTTATCTATTCACCCACATAATTAATGCATTCTATAATTTCAATTAAATGGAATATTTTTCTAGTGCTCTATGTCCAGGTTTAAAAAAGTCCAAAATTATTAAAATTGACCAAGAAACCTTCCTCTTTGTCATTAGAAATTTTATATCTGGAATGTTTATCTTACCAATTTTGGGTGGGTTCCCTTTTTATATGGGATGAATTTGTGAAATATTATTACGTTATAAATTTTAACATAAAAAATTGATACATTTTTTTGTTTTAACACTTCTCTTCTATCTATATTAGTCCAAATTTTTAAATCTTTCTAAAACTAATTTTCATGCTAAAATTAGTGTAATTATATATATGAGGACTATGAGACACATTTATATATAAGTTTGTTATAGATTTATGATGATATGATTTAAACCACTCATTCCACTATTTTATTATTATTAAAATATTTTTGCCTTCATATATGTTTATGCAATTACATTTCTCATCTTCAGATTTTAAAGATTCTTATAGGGTGATGTCCCAATTTCATCCATTCAAATCCGATCCAGACAATTCATGTTAGAATTTATTTTTGGGATTCAAATTTTTTCATTATTTCTTCACATTCATTATATATAATTTTTAACTAATACTCATACATATTTCCATTACATTAAAGGGAATAATACTTCTCTTTTATTCTTTAGTTATTAATATGTAGTTGAACCTGGTTTATATTTATAGGGACTTTATACAATTTTTCTAATTCAAGAACTACATATGTGATGATATTAATAATAATATCAATAATAAAAATATATTTTAAGCGATTCATTTGAAGGAGAATATATTCCATTTTAGAATGAAATATATTCACCGATGGTTTTGGATTATTTCCAGAGGGTGTTTCATCTACTCCCCTATTGATCCAATTCATCTTCCATTACATCATATTTTATATGTAACTATGATTTTTCATCAATTAGTACCATTATATTAACAATATTTCAGTTGAATAATAAATTTTAACTTTCATGAAAGAATAAATTCTTTAGGAAAAATACACTAAGAGAGTCATTAAGATCATATTCATCATAGGAAGAACATGACTCATCTCATTAATCATCTTTAACTATTTTTTTTAAAAAGTATCATTATAACTACCTACATATATTGGTGGTTTCATATTCACTATTTTTATTTTCCATGCATTATCATACTCAATTATCTTCCCCTAATTTAGTGTCTTATCCATTGAAACTAATTAAAATTTTAACATTATATATCATGATTAAAACACTACGAGTATGGTAGAATTTGATACAATCATAGGGAAGAATTTATTGCAACACCACTTGATAACCTAGTGATATGATGCAAACACTTGAGAGGTGGTGAATCAAGTATAGAAAAATATTTTACCAAATTACAAAATATTCTTTTAAATTTTCACATAATCTTGTGTACTAACCTATGTGTAAATTAATTCATATGTATATATTTTTAATTAACAAAAATGTAACACATGAATGAAATGAACAATGAAATTTAAATAACATCACATGGTCCTTATAGAAGGTGTATCCCATCCTTTGAGACCTACAACTAATTTAAAGTTTTAATTAAAATTAAAAAAATACTATAAAATTATTAAAAATTTAAGTGTAGTTCAGTTGGGATAATAATATTTCTATATATCTGAACAACATGAGAAATGATTAATGTTGTCATAAAGAACCTTTGATTAAACAATATCCCACTATTTTATTTATTTTTATCATATAAATATATTTATCTCTCAACATGTACAATAAACTGTTATCTTCTTAATGTTGATTGTTTTTTAGAAAAAGAACTCGCAACATTAATATATTCATATTTATGTATTCTCAATGGAGAGTATTTAACTGCCTTAGAAATTCCATATCATTAACTTGCAACTTGGTCTATACATCATAATTTAATTTATAGGGCTTTTTTAGAATATATTCCCAATATACAATCACTCAAATAGTATATTCTTTTACTATATGAGTATGGTTAGTTATATTGTATGCACATCATCATTCTAAAAGATTTATTCTTCCCTTATTTCCATGGATTATATAATATTGAGTTTTATAGGATATGATTTTGATACAATATTCTACATCTTCATATATACAAGATAGGTAATTCTATATCTTCTAATGAGAATGATGTTAACAAATTCTAGTTTTTTACATTCAATTAGTATCTTATTCATTAGCATTATACCAAATACATATTCTCCATTCATGGATCCCGAAAATATTTATATTTTAGTGTTATACTAGTCTCCTCCAGTCCCACTCCATAGCTTATTTAATCATCATATTAACAATAATAATTTATATAATAAAAATATTTCATATCTCCATAAAAATTAATAAGTGAAAATACCTTTTCTAACACTAATTAAATATCTTTTAAGAGGGTCTCTTCCACCGTCTTCAATTATTTTCTCATTACATTATATGTGGTTTTGTCCACACCATCACAATTATTATTATTTTTACTCAAACAAATTTTCTAGAAAATATATCGGATTACCAGTTTTTACATTCTCATTTCTCTCATGAAAAAATATATATTTGAAATATTTCAATTTAATGATTTAGTATGCCACTTTTCCACTAATATACTTATAATAAAAAATAAACCATCATAAAAAGTTATGTGAAAAATATAGATCGGTAGTAGTTTCATATCTCATATGTATTCTCTGTATTAGTTTATTAAATATTCTAGTATTGTTTTAACCCCATTACCTAATATTTTGTTTATATCATAGATTGATCTTATCCTAATCAGATTATTTAACTTCACTAAGAATTTTTTGAGATATTTAATCCCCAATGAACATATTTATCATAATATAGTTTAATTCATATTGATCTCAAATATTTATTTTTTAAAATATTAATTTTATAAACAGATGTTGTATAGGCTAGTGATCTATTCCATATCATCTCCTTTAATCATCCTCAAAACATGGTGTTAATCATGAATAGACATCATAATGAGATATTTAGATCATATATTAATAGGCTTAGCCTCAGTTGATATGAATTTATTCTTTACAATATTTTCATAGGTAATTCCCCGATTTCTTTCTTTAGAAATATCAAAAATTTTAATGTTTTAGACTCATGTATATTTCATCAAATTTATCATAAATTATATAGATCTAATCTCAATTTTTCCATAATTTCATCCAAATTTATTAATTTTTTCATAATTTCACATTCTAATGAAATCCCATGTATATTAATTCATTGTCGGCATTTTTATTCATCAATTGATTCCCATATGACTACAAAGTTTTATGATTTATATACATGTTCATGAATTGATGAAGTTTTTAGATCACAAAACTTCTCTCATAGTAATTTTTAAGTATTATGAAATATAAGGTTTTACTCTTTAATTTGGGTCTTAAGCGTAGATTCATAAAATCATATGGTCAACCTAAAAGGATTTCAAACATACAATATCTAATAAGTCAGAAGTCATTCATCACCAATAAATTCTTATTTCAATTGCCAATTTCTTTCATCTTCTTATTTAGATTATCATTTCATAGAGAAATGCATATAAAAACATTAAATAATTTATGAAATAAAATATAGTCTATTTTTATAATTCAATAAACAAAACTTAACATGCAATGAAAATTATTAATCTATCACCACCAATGCCTTACACTATATGATATTGTCTTAAAATAATCTCCAAATACTTATGAAATTAAATAGGATTATGTAGATTACAAAATATAACCATTTTTTTTGCTTCAATTCAAGATTTCTAGGATTCTTCTTTTAAGCATTACCAGCTTCATGTCATCTTTGAGAATTATCAAATACTTCCATATAAATGAAAAAATATCAAATTATTCTCTTATTCATCCTATAGATATTGTGACATAAAAACTAATTTGGATGATATTTCTTAACTTAATGTGGCCAATTTCGAAAATTTAGAACATGTTTTACCCTCTTCAATAACTACATTACAAGCTATTTCAACACTTTTTAGTAGATAATGATTTTACTCCCCAATATTTTGTTAACACAAATACTATAACTTCTAAAGTTCACTTTTATATTAGGGTCATCCAATAAATAAGCCAATTAGAGGCCTAATATGTAAATAGGGACCGATGCGTAGTTAGGGGTCCTAGGAGATGGAGATTGGGACTTACTCTAGGTTGGAGGCCTGGTGGAAATAAATCCTAGATGGATTGGGATGGGATAACGAAGGTCCATGTGCCCATATCTCCTCTTAGTAATTCAAATATAAGAATAAAGGAGAAGTGGGGGTACTACCTCCTACAAGAAAGGCTAGGGGCTTACACCATGGTGGTTGGACTTCCCCACGGAAAGGTGCCCCTCCAGTAAATAGGATCACATTATATTTGAAGAAGATATAACTCCTGTGGAGACAAGTAAGTGTAGAGAATTTAAGATATGGGGTACCCCACGTATGATGCATGGTGCGTGGTCACTGTTAAACATCATGTGTTGAGAATGATGGTTCTTGGTAGTTTAATGTCCTGCAGCTCGGAAGAGGCGGGTTCACTCCGCACCCCTATGACTTAAACAACTGATACCCACCCACCCATGGGAAAGGAAAGGCATCAGTAGTTCCGTTAGGAGGGGGTGTCATGGAGTGATCCACTAAGGGGCCCACATTAGCGTGTCCATTTGAAGAAGAAATATCTACTAGTGTGCCTATTCAGAGAAGCATAAGAATAAGGAACACAACATGAAGCACCACCAAAGGGACCCTGAAGTCACTTCGTATGGGCCTGGAAATCCATATGAGATAAGCACACATGAGACAAGGGTGTTGTGAATAAGAGGGTCTTGAACATGTTGACGTAGGGTAAGTAAGACACAAGGAGTTCAGAACGAGGGGTGAAAGTGGATGGGGAAAATGCAAGGAAGCTTCTCGGGTGCCGCTACGGAATGACAATGGTGGATGGGGATTACTCATGGGAGCCACCTGTGGGACATTATGGAGTGGCAATGGTGAATTGGGCTTACGCCAGGAAGCTACCCTGGTGCTGTTATATAGCGACAGTGGTGGATGGGGGATATGCATGGAAGCTTCCCGCGTGACACTATAGAGAGGTAGTGGTGAATGCAATTTACACAAGGCAGTTGCCCGTGTGCTGCTATGGAGTGGCAATGGTGAATGGGGATGAGGCAAGTAAGTTTACCATGTGCCATTGTGGAGTAGAAATGGTGGACGTGGATTATGGATGGAAGTTGATCGGGTGCAGGTATGGAGCGGCAATGGTGGATGGGGCTTACGCATGGAAGTTTCCCATGTGCCACTATGGAACGACCACAAGGAATGTGGATTATGCAAGGCAGTTGCCTATGTTCCACTATGGAGTGGAAATGGTGAATGAGGCTAACACAAGGAACCTTCTCGTGTGCTGCTATGGAGCATCAATGGTGAATGGGGATTATGCAAGGCAGCTTCCCATATTGTCTTCCTCATGTCTATCCATGAGAGTGTTCCAACTTGTTGGTGGGTCAAGGAATATAATTAGGGCCAACACTTATGTTCAACTACACAAGAAGGATAAATCCAAGGGAATTGGAATCAGTATGAACAATGGGAGATCAAAAATGTGAATTAGATGCCCAATATTCAAATGACGGTGAGGGAGGATTTACGATTGAGGATAACTGTTTACTGTGTTTGAAACACAGTTTCCATAATTCATTTTCCAAAAAGGGGGACAAAAAAATGAGGTTATACTGCTGACCTTGTTTGAAACATAGGACCTGGCACGAAGTTTCATCCAATGTCTTCTAGAACGTTGGTGTAGAATGGTAGGTGAGTTGAGGCAGCAGGAGACGAAGCCATTAGGGGGCCCCATTAGACATGAATGAGGATGAAGATATGAATTAAGGGCACGCGAAGCATGAGGCGAAGTGATGTACTTTTTGAATGTATTCCAACACTCTTTAAATTATACCACTATAATCACGACATCAAGTATCTTAATCTTAACACATAAGGTATCTCGTATTCACAATAGGAGGCATCCTATTATTTAATGATAGGGTGTACTATAGTTTATAGTCATTTAGAGAGGATTGTTGGAATCTTATGCTTGGCGCATATGAAATCTCTTGTTCAGAGGAAGAAGCATCCGATATTTTTCATACAGGGTGTGCTACAATCTAAATTCATATATATAGAACTATTGGCATCTTATTCATGGATGATAAGGCATATCTAATATAGAGAATGAAGCATCATATGTTTGGCACATAGGGTGAACTACAGTTTATTGTAATATAGAGGGGAGGATTGGAATATTTTGTTTGGTTCATAATTCATCTCTTTTTTAGAGAAAGAGGAATCCTATATTTATTTTATAGGGTGTACTACAATTTAGAGTCATGTAGATTGTATTATTAACATCCTATGATTGGAGCACAAGGCATCTCTTGTTTGGAGAAAGAGGCATCCTATGTCTGGAACATAGTCTATACTATAGTTTATAGTCATGTAGAGAGGGAAATGAGGTATAAGGTGTCTACCAATGGTTGGTGTTGGGGATTACACTCTGGGGAGGCCCTTTCTTTTTCATCCTGGTATAGATGTCAGGTGGTGGGGTTTGGATGAGTTGCTTGAGGAATGGTTCAACTCAAGGTACTTGAGGAATTGATGATGATAATCTCAACTCAATACATGGGAAACAAACCAAGTGGAATAGGTCAACTCAAGGAGTTTCATGGTGTGTCGAGGGGTATATCAAATCCCGGTACTCCATAGGTGTGAGGTGGGTGCGCATAAGGGAACAATAGAAAATTTCGACATCCCAACCTAAAATGTTCATGGTGAGATTGAATGTTTTTCATGGGGGTCGTTGAGTGAATTGAAAGAACCGGTCTAGATGGAATAGACCGCATCTTGGTAGTGATCTAGAGTGGGGGTGTGGGGGTGCAATAACTATGGTATGGGACAACAGGTGTAGGCCTATATTATATTGCATGTTAGATGGGCTACACGAAAGGTGGGTTGTGCGCATGATTGGACTGTGCAGCATACATGCACGCATGATTCGGCACCTTTTCTTTGTTGTGCGCAAGATTGAACTCTTTCATGTAAGATTGGAAGTTTTGTGCACAAGAATGGAATCTTGTGAACACATGACTTAGGCAGAAAAGAGGTTGTGCAAGGTTCAAACCACTATGGGATCACGCGAAAGCGGACCCATATTGGACCTATCATGAAAGATATCACATGGATGATTCCATTATTCTATGCGAACGCGGAATAGGTTGTCTTACACGCATCTAAGTGGCGGCCGACCTCTGAAGAGCTCCCTCGAGGGGAGGGGGTGCACTTGTATTTATAGGTGAACCTAAGAGCAGTTGCATATAAGATTATGGGTGCAGAAGTGATCTTACACACAACCTACAGTGGGTGATTGCACAAAGGTGATTTTAACATCGCATTGGGTGCATATGAATCTTTCATGCAATTTCTAATCTTGTTAGACCATCTCAAAACATACGTGCACCTTTCTTAGACATTTTTCGGGTGGCCAGGGCGGATGATGACATCTCATTGGGCACATAAAAGGTTTGTGCGACATGTTGTGTGCAAGATTTTTTTTGCATTTAAGATTCCATTATTGCGATAAAAACATCTATTCTTGCATGCAAGATTTCAATTCTTGTACGAAAAACCATACATTGCACCAAAAATCGTCTGGGGTGACCATTTCTTGCAGCCTGACTTCGAACGACCATAACTTCTGATCTGTAACTCCATTAGAGATCCATGACCAATCAAATTGAAGCTTTCAAAATGAGCTAATCTATTAGATCATGATTGGTACTATTATATGAATTACATGGATTTGCTTCCCTTTTCCAACAAATCCCCCCCTAAGAATGGGGTCCAACGAGGATGAGGAGGGCAAGGCGGGCCACATTATGAGGAAACTACTAAAGAATATTCTTACTCTGGGAGCCTCTATATCTCTATTTCATTAAGGAAATAACCAAATATGCCTTGAAGCCCATGTGAGTCATGTTCAGTGTGGGGATAAATAAAGAATAGAAAATCATTCACCTGTACCAGAGTGTCAAATAGAGGAATATTTATTGGGATCATAATGAGACATCAATCACCTTTCGGATTGCCTAGGGTGAGAGAGGTTGTGACTAGAG
The DNA here is from genome assembly GCA_963277665.1 of Viscum album. Lineage (NCBI taxonomy): Eukaryota > Viridiplantae > Streptophyta > Magnoliopsida > Santalales > Viscaceae > Viscum > Viscum album. The sequence goes on along the minus strand of OY728122.1, from coordinate 2,105,519,783 downwards.
AATATGGTTCTCAGAACAAACATCGTTTCTTTCCCAACATGCTCTATTACATGAGTGAGGTAATGCTTGGGGCATTGGAATCCATCCGAACAATGGGAAGTGGAAAATGTGAATCACGATACCCAAAATTAGGAACACAATAGGGGCAGAATGATGATGAAGGATAATAGTTGACCATGTCTAAAACATAGAATCCATATCACATTATCCTAAAATGGGGATAACAAATGAGGGTGGACCACTAACCATGTTTGAAATACATGGCCTAACTTCAGATGTCATCCATTAGTCTTCTGAAATATTGGCCCTGGACAGTTGGTGAGCCATAGGTCGAACATCCACACTATAAGGGGGTTCTTTTAAACATGAAAGAGTACAAGGGTCCAAATAAAGGGTACTAAAAGTGTGGGGGTGGAGTGATAGGTTGTTTGAATGGATTCCAACACTTTTGAAATTACACCACAGTGGTGGAAACCTAATAGGTGGGCGCATTGATCAGAGCAGGGATCCCACTTACTTTCAAACAGGAAGTCTCTGATAATGACCAAGAATGATTTGTATTTTTACATCATACCTATAAGGATGATAGACATGTAGTTTAAAAATCATATAGTGAGGATGTTTCACATAGTTTAAATGTCATACTGCTTGGACCAAGATCAAGGATGAGGGACCATAAAGGTTAATGAACTTGGGGATCGACCCTTGGTGAACTGCCTAACTGTCACTATGTATCCCATGGAGATGGGAATCAAGACAAACATTGTTCTTGAGCACAACATGGTCCGAGTACAACGTTGGTATGGAAAATTATCTATGGGGAGGAAGTTGACACATCCCATAGTTATCATGGGGAATCCTGAACTTGTTCAGGGCATGACTACAGTTTAATGTCATGCATTGAGGACATGTGGACTTGTGAAGTTTAACATCATATGGTAGAATGAGGAGTGAAATGGGAGATCCCATGTATGGAATATGTGATGTGGTAACTACAAACCCAATGTGAATGGGGACATAAAAAGTCCGGAACACACAATGTATCCCGGGAAGAAGTTGTTTAGGTCAAGGGACTAAAAATGAAAGTTATGCAGGGCCTAGGAAAAGAGCCCGGACATTCCTAGATACCCCATTAGGATGGTAATCAAGCTGCATGTAGTTTTGGAATCACAGTTTAACATCATGCGGGATGAAGGGCCTATGTTGCAATGCTCCACCACTACACTCCCCACCAAAACTAATAATCCCACGTGAGTCATGCTCGAAGTGTGAAACAAGGAGTAGCGATGTGATTACCTTGATGCAGGGAGGCACACATTAGGAGAGATGGGCCACTAGGTGAGTGATGTTCCACTATTACTGACAAACCTTCTTAACACACCTACATGTATGGGTGAAATTGAACTAAGTGTGTTGGGATTCCACTTGAATATACGAGAGTGGAAAGATGTGTATCATGGAACCTGAGATCTAGATCACTATGAGGGTGGTGTGACGATAGAGGATTGCAACTATCCATGTTCAAAACATAGTATTTGCTTCATGTTAGCCTGGAATAGGGACATACAAATGAGGGTTAACCACTAACCATGTTCGAAACATGGGACCTTTTGAAACTGTTGTCTGAGGTCTTCAGGGTCATTGGCCTAAGACGGTATGTGAAACAAATGTGTCATGAGACCATGAAGTTGAGGGGGTCCCTTCAGACATGGAAGAGGATGAGGATCCCAACAAAGGGATCATGACTCATGAACATGAAACGAGGGAATGTCCATGTGATAATTCCACACCTTGAACTATTTGTAATGAATTATTTGAGTATGGATATAAGACATATCAGATATAGGGAGACAAATCCATTTCAATGGTTAAGGGTCCTAGGGTTGCACACTCCTAACATAAGGACGTAGGGTGGACCATTAAGAGGGGACCTGATTTAATGGAATTCTTAAAGGGTGGTGAAGTAGCCAAACCCGATGAGTTGTTCCCATATGATTATCTTAGTTTAGGGTCATAGAACTCAGACTAGACTGGGGAGAGACAAGGGAAGCACATGGTGTGGTTGTTGAAAAACCAGACATGAATGGGAAACAAAGAGGTGCTCCCCACACCAAATGCTTCATAAGTTGCTTAGTCTATGGGGCCAAAAAAGGGAGGGTGCAATTTTATATTCCTAAGGATGGACCTATAGACGGAATGTATAGGCATTCCTACATATCCCATGAGTATGGGAAAAAATCCACACGTAGTTCTGGAATGTGCCATACAGTTTCGTGTCATGCGTGAAGGACGACCAAATACTTTTTTAAAGGTCTTAGTTCATGGACCATAAGGATTGTAGACTCTCCCAAATGGGTGAAAACCTCACCCAAAATTCTAAGCCCATGTGAGCTACGCTCGTTGTGGGAAACAAGGGTGGATAAGGTCATTGAAAAACATGGAATACATGAAAAATGGAAACTGGTGCGGAGCCCCGAATGAAGCCTCATCGTGGCTTTGTCCTCTAAACGTGTAAACACGCATAGAGGGATAGTAGAAAGGGTCTCTAAATTCCACTTAGACATGATAGAGTGGGAAAGGATGTGAATCATGAAACCAATATTTAGGGCTTGATTGGGTTTGGTGTGACGATGGATGATAACTAATGACCATGTTTGAAACACAACATCCATATCATTTTATATGAAATGGGAACAAAAATGACTGTTGACCACTGACCATATTTTCAACGTGGGACTTGTATCAATTTTTCATTTGAGATCCTTAAGGAAGTTGGACCAAAATTATTGGACAACCCTTAGGCTGAGTAACCGTACGGTTTGGGGGATATTTTGGATGTTAAAGATAATGAAAGCCCAAATGATGGGGAACATGAATCCTAAAAATGGGTGATAACTTTCATTATAGAATCCAACACTATAGGTCATGAACTAGAGTGCTCCTGGACAAATTAGTGAACTGCCAAAGAGGGTCGAGGATCCCAACACAAGATCATCTGACTCGGAAAGATGAGTATATGAAAAGTTGATAAAGACCTCTTAGGAAAAATAGGTACATGGTGTTGTTGTCACAAACCTGACGTGAACGAGGACATAAGCCCATACCATACCGTATACCCCTTTCCTGGAAGAACTCAGGCCAAGGGTCCAAGATGAAAAGATGGTTTCTATAAAATGGGACTAAACTCAAAAGTTAAATGTTTGAGCGGTCCTACATATCCCATAAGGAGGGAATCAAGATCCACATAGTTCTGGAGGATGTTGTGTAGTTTTACATCATGCAGTAAGGACACAGATATGGGAAATGTATCTCAACAAAGGATGTGTACGTCACGATGTGTAACCCGGCGTTAATGAGGACATAAGCCCGTACCACACCGTACAATCCAATGTGAGATCTTAGGCCAGGGGCCCGAAAATGTTGAGGGACCTGAGGTTGGGAAATAGATAGAAAGTCACAACCAATTTTTATATTAACATCTTAAAATGAGGATGCTGGTGATCTTAGTTTAAGGTCATAGAGCTCGGACCGTATACACCCAGTTTAACGTCATGTTCATGGTACACATGGGTATAAAGGGTGAATCATCGTGCCTATAATTTGGGACCCCATAGAATGGAAATAATGGTTGAACATAACAGCTGAACATGTTTTCAACATAGTATCTTTATTGTGTGACCAGGGATGGGGGAAAACAATTTGAGCATTGACCGTTGACCATATTCACAAAATGGGATTTTTATTAAATTGTTCTCCAAAATCCTCGAGGACGTTGGCCAGGAATGGAAGGGGAGCCCTTTGGCTAAGCATCCACGCCGTTAGGGGGTCCTTTCGGATGTGAATGATGATGGAAACCAAAATTATGGGACACACAAAGTGTGGTGGGAATTGTTCATTTTAACATCCTGTGGAAAGGATGATGGATGAAGGGGTATCCCAAGGGGATGAATACTGCATGAAATAAGTATCCCAATGTGAATGAGGACAATAAGATCACACCACACTGCAAAATGGTAGGTGGGATCTTAAGCAAGGAGGCCCGGAAAGGCCGAGGAACCTGAGTCTGGGTCACAGATGAATAGTCACAACCAGTTTGCAGTTTAACGTCTTATAGGAGGACGAAGGTGAACTTATTTTACGGTCATAGAGCTAGGAGCTTATTTTTTTTCATTGTCATGCAGGATGAGTTTTGGATATTTTTATGTCCTTCAGCCTAGACAGATCACAGAAATTTAATATCATTCCATGAGGAAAAAACAGTTTAAGGTTATACGAGAGCATATACAGTTTAACATCATGCAAAATGAAGATGATCATTTTAAAGTCATGGAGGATGATAATGAGCAGTTTGGCATCCTGATGAACAACTATTAGTAGTTTAAAGTCATGAAGGACAATAATGCAGTTTAACGTCACGTGAGATGAAGATGAGCAGTTTAATGTCCGGGAGGAAAAAAATGCAATTTAATATCATGGAGGTCGAATATGAACAATTTAATGTCATGCATGACAATAATTCAGTTTAACATCATGAGGGATGACTATGAATTGTTTAATGTAATATAGGAAGATAATGAGTATTTTAATGTCATGAAAGATGGAGATGAGTAGTCTCAAGTCATACAAGATGATAATGAGATGTTTAAAATCATGACACTCAAAGATGAGCAGTTTAAAGTCTTGCAAGATGACAATGAGATGTTTAATGTCATAACAGATGACGATGAGAATTTTAAAGTCATGCATGATAACAATGAGCAGTTTAAGAGCATAATAGATGAAGATGATATGCATAATGCCATGTAGGACGATAATGATCAGTTTTATGTAATGATAGATGAAAATAAAGAATTTAATGTTATGCTAGAATATAATGCAGTTTAACGTCCTACGAGATGAAGATGAGAAGTTTAATGTCTTACAAATTGATAATGTAGTTTAACTTCATGAAGAATGATAACACAGTTTAACGTTATGCAAGACAATAATGCAGTTTAAAGTCATGCAAGATGCTAATGCAGTTTAACATCTTGTAGGACGATAATGTCTGTGTCACTCAACCATATCAGTACACATCCTACCAAAAACTACTAATCCCACGTGAGTCAAGATTGGTGTGGGAAAAGAGATGTAATAATGTGATTTTCCTGAAACATGGAAGCACACATAAAGGGGAATGGAGATGTCAGGTTAGGAACATCCCAGTGACACTGGCAAACTTATTCTACGTGAAAAGATACGGAAGGTTAACACCAAGGGTGTTGGAGTTCCACCTAATCATAGAGAGGTGAAACAAATTGATGAATCATAGAATTAAATATCTAGATCATAATTATGATCGTGTAATGATAGAGGATAGCTGCTTACCATGTTCGAAACACAACATCAATATCTTGTTACTAGGGTGGATTGAAAAATGAGGATTGACCGCTGACCATGTTTGAAACACGGGACCAGTCACAAAATGTCACCTGAAGTATTCTGGGGTGTTGGATGAAGATAGTAGGTGAGACAATGTGGCATGATACAAATCCATTAGGGGGACCCTTCAGACATGAGGTAATGAATTGATCTAAATAAAAGCGACACAATGAAGTGTGGATATGGATTGCGATTATGCCCATTTAGAGTCCGACACTCTGGGTTCTACACCACAGTGCATCAGAGCGTGTTAGTTGGAATACATAGCTAGACTCAGAGTAATAGACCCTAGTATTGAAAATAGTTTAGGGTCTTATTTCAAGGACCAAAGGTCCTTAGTTTAAGGTTATATAGTTCAGACCTGGACCATAGTTTAATGTTGTGTAGTTAGGATGAGTGATCGCTGGCCTTTGAGGTCACATATCTTTGACCTTGGTTGTTGTAGTTTTTGGTCGCATAGCCTTGTCTAAAATGTTGTATAGTTTCAAGTTATGTGACCAAGACTTTTTCTAGCAGTTTAACGTCATGAAAACAAGATGATGGTTGTTATGTAGTTTAACATTGGGCAACTAGGATGTGGTTGTTACATAGTTTTATGTCCTGCTACTAGGATGTGGTTTTTACGCAGTTTTACGTCTTTCAACTTGGACATGGTTTTCAGGCATTTTTAGGTCATGCAAATAGGAAGTGGTTGTTACACAGTTTAACGTCATGAAACTAGGATGTGGTAGTTACATAGTTTAACATCATGAAACTAGTATGTGGTTGTTACACAATTTAACATCATCCAACAAGGACATGGTTGTTACGTAGATTAACATCACACAAAAAGGAAATGGTTCTTATGCAATTTAACGTCATGCAACTAGGACATCGTTGTTGCAAAGTTCAACATCTTGAAACTAGGACGTGGTTGTTACACAGTTTAACAACATGCAACTTTGATGTGGAATCACAAGGATTATGTCAATAGAGGAATGATTATCTCTACCCTATTCAAGTAGTTTGGGATTAGGGGGAATCAATATGATGGGATTGCCCTAAAATTACCCCAGCGTATGTAAGGATGTTCTCCATGTCGAGAATGGGAAATCCCATGGTCAGCATTTCGAAAGTTGGTTTTGGGGCCATAGGGAGGACCTCTGCAGTCAATACAATGCATTAGTTGGGATGACACATAGTTTCACAAGGGTGGAAACGATGATAGTATTCCCACAGTTTGGTAGGGCAATGGAGCCTGGAAGGCATATAAGCATGGATCGTCAGTATGACAGGGCAATAGATCCCAGAAGGCGTAAAAGCTTGGAGTGTCCGTACGATAGGGAAAAGGATCCTGGAAGGCGTGGAAGCATGGAACGTCAGAATGGAGGGGTAAAGGATACTGGAAGGTGTCAAAGCCCAGAGCATCAGTATGATGGAGGTGATGAATCCCAAAAGGCATGGAAGCCTGGATCGTTGGTACGATGGGGGTGAAGGAGCCCATAATTCATGGAAGCCAAGATCATCAGTACGATGTGGTGAAAGAGTTCAAAAGGTGTTGAAGCTTGGATCATTGGTATGGTGGGGGAGATGGAGCCCTGAAGGCATGGAAGCCTGATGTTCTGGTACGACAGGGCAATGGATCCATGAAGGCGTTGAAGCCGGGTTGATCGGTATAATTGGGGCGATGGAGCCCAGAAGTCGTGGAATCCTAGATCGTCAGTTTGACATGGGTGAAGGAGCATTGAAGTCATGAAATCATAGAGCATCGGTATGACGAGGAGAAAGATCCTAGAAGGGGTTGAAGCCTCGGACGTTGGTACAACAGGGTGAAGAATCCTGGTAGGCATTGAAGCCTGGAGCATTAGGACGATAGTGGAGATGGATCCTAGAAGGTGTAGAGGCATACAATGTCGGTATGACGGGGCGGCGGAGACCAAAAGGCATTGAAGACTGCAACTTCGGTACGATGAGGGTGATTGAGGATAGAAGGAGTAGAAGCCAACACCGTCAGTACATTGGGGTGAAGGAGACCAGAAGGCATGGAAGCCTACAATGTCGGTACGATAGTGAAATAGAGCCCAAAAGGCATGGTATCCAAGGGCATCCCATCATAATTCAGATAAACTAGAGCAGCGATATGATCTAACTATTATCGGTATTGGTTCTTCATAGAAATGCATGGATTTGACATGGGGAGGTCCTCAATGATAGATTTTGAAGATGCATGGGGAGGACCTTAATGTTGGTTGATTTTTTTTATGGGGATGACTCTCATTCCTGAATAGTAATGATACGGGTTGGACCTACACATTTGCAAATGATGGCGACATGGAGGATTCTTGTGCCTAAATAGTAGTTGTCCGGGTAGGTCCTCCACAATGGCTTCTGGTGCTGTTAGAGATGTGCCATTGGATTGGGGGTGATTTCCCCTACGCAACCCATGAGGGCGGCGGAGATGGCAAGGAGCTGATGGTGTCGGGGGGGGGGGGGGGGGGGTATGACCCATACACGACCTTTTATGGCGGCAGATTGAGCGAGGAGCCAATGGATTTGGGGTTCAGATGTCCCCCTGCATGGCCTCTAAAGTCAATAGAGTCTACAAGGAGCTGATGGAGTCAGTGGAGGATGCCCCCTCTGTGGACTATTAATGTGACTATTTCAGTGTAGAAACTGTGTAGTCAGGGGTCGGATGCCACTAGCATGGAATCTTAAGGTGACATAGTCAGTAAGGAGTCGATGGAGTCAGCGGGGGATTCCACTAGTGTGGCCTCTTAAAAAAACGGAGTCTATGAGGAGCCGATGGAGTTGGGAGGTGGATGCCCCCTGCATGACCTATTAAGGTGGAAGAGTCGGCGAGGAGACGATGGAGTCGAGGGAAGATGCCCCATGCATTTCCTCTTAAGGCGGAAGAGTCGGTGATTAGTCGATGGATTCAGGGGCGGAGGCCCCATACGTGACCTCCTAAGGTGGCAGAGTCGGTGAAAAACTGATGGAGTCAGGAAAGGATGCTCCATGCAGAACCTCTGAAGTAAGCAAAGACAGAGAGGAGTTGATGGATTCGGGGGTAGATGCCCCTGACATGGCCTCTTATGGCGGAAGATTTAGCGAGGTGCTGATGGAGTTGGGGGAAGATTCCCCCAACGCGTCCTCTTAAGGTGGTGGAGTCTGCGAGGAGCCAATGGAGTCGGGATAAGATTCCCCATGCATAGCATCTTAATGTGGTGGAGTCGGCAAGGAGCTGATGGAGTTGGGGGGGAATATTCCCCCAACACGGCCTTTTAAGGTGGATGAGTTGGCGAGGAGCTGATGGAGTCAAGGGTGGATTACCGATGCACGACCTCTTAAGGTAGCTAAGTCAGTGGGGAGCTGATGGAGTCAGGGGAAGATGCCCCGTGTGCGGCCTCTTAAGGCGGCAGAGTCAGTGGGGAGATGATGGATTCAAAGTGGATGCCCTATGCACGACCTCTTATGGTTGTAATTTCAGTAAGGAGACAATGGATTCGGTGGGCGTATTTCCCCTGCGTGGCCTCTTAAGGGGGCAGAGTCGAAGATGAGTAGATGGTGTTGGGGGAGGATTCCCCCATTGAGGCCTCTTATGGCGATGCAGTTGGGGGGGGGGGGGGGCGATGGAGTCAGGCGAGGATGCACTATGCACAACCTCTTATGGTGGTAGAGAATGTTAGGAGCCGATGTAGTTGGGGGGGGGGTGGATGCCGAGTCATAGCTTCTTAAGGCGGAAGAGTCGGTGAGTAGTCGATGAAGTCTTAGGTGGATGCACCCTACGTGACCTCTTACGGCGGCCGAGTCACTGAGGAGCTGATGGAGTCAGGGGATGATGCCCCATGCGCAGCCTCTTAAGGCCCCAGAGTTAGCGAGGACCCTATGGAATCATGAGAGGATGGCCCATGAATCACCTTTTAAGTTGGTATAGTCAACGAGGAGTCGATGGAGTCGAGGGAGGATACCCCCTTCACTGCCTCTTAAGGCGGCAGAGTCGACGAGGATCCATTGGAGTCGGGGGCAGATACCCCATGTGCGGCCTCTTAAGGCGGAGAAGTCGGTGTGGAACTGAAAGATTCGAGGTATGATGCCCCCAGAACAGCCTCTTTTGGTGGAAGAGTTATTGAGGAGTTGATGGAGTCGGGGGAAGATGCCCTAGTTTGCCCTCTTATGTTGGCGGAGTTGGCGAGGAGCTGATGGATTTGGGGGCGGATGCCCTGGGCATGGCCCCTTAAGGCGGTGGAGTTGGTGAGGAGTTGAAGAAGCTAGGGGGTGGGGGTATTCCCCCAGTGTGGCCTCTTAAGGCGGCATAGTCGGTGAAGTGCCAATGGTGTTGGGGGCAGATGCCCCCTGTGCAACCTCTTAAGGCAGCAGAGTCGGTGAGGACCCGATGGAGTCGAGGGAAGATAGCCAATGCGTTGCCTCTTAAGGTGGTGGAGTGAATGAGGATCCTATTTTTTCGAGGGAGGATGCCCCCTTCACGACTTATTAAGGTGGTGGAGTCTGCGGGGAGCTGATGGAGTTGGGGGAAGATGCCCCCTGCGTGGCCTCTTAAGGCGACGAAGTCGGTGAGAAGCCATTGGAGTTTTGGGCGGATTCCACATGCGTGACTTCTTATTGTGATGGAGTCGGCGAGGAGCTGATGGAGTCGAGGGGATGATTCCCCCTTCGTGTCCTCCTAAGGAAGTGGAGCCGGTGAGGAGCTGATGGAGTAGGGGGTGGATTCCCCGTGCACGGCCTCTTAAGGAAACCGATTCTGCGAGGAGCCAATGGAGTGGGCGGCAGATTCCCCTTGCACAGCCTCTTAAGGTGGAAATGTCAGTGAGGAGCCAATGGAGTTGGGGGGGGGTGGTGGATGCCTCATGTAGAACCTCTTAAGGCGGAGGAGTCGGATAGGAGATGATGGATTCAGGGGAAGATGCCCCCTACGTAGCCTCTAAAGGAAGCATAGTTGATGAAGAACCCATCGAGTCGGGGGAGGATACCCCCTGCGCAGCCTCTTAAGGTGGCGGAGTTGGTGAGGAGCAGATGGAGTCGGGGGAAGATGCCCCCTACTCCACATTCTATGGCGGTAGAGTCAGCTAGCAGCCTATGGAGTAGGTGGGATGCTACATGCCTGACCTCTAAAGGCGGCAGAGAAATCAAGGATCCAACAGAGTCAGGGGACAAATGCCCCCTTTGTGGCCTCTTAAGGCAGCAAAGCAAAGGAGAGCTGATGGAGTCGGGGGCGGATGCCCCCTACGCAGCCTCTTAAGGAAGCTTAGTCTGTGAGGATCCAATGCAGTCTGGGGCATTTGACCCCTACACGACCTATTAAGGTGTTGGAGGCAGAGAGGATCTGATGGAGTCAGGGGGAGGATTCCTCCATCAAGGTCACAAAAGGTGCTAGAGCCTGTGAGAAGCCGATTGAATTGGGGGGGTGAATGCAACCTTGCACGACCTCCAATGGTGGTAGAGTTAGTGAGGAGCCGGTGGAGTCAAGGGAAGATACCACCCTACGGGGCCTCTTATGGTGGCTGAGTCAGCGTGGAGCTGATGGAGTTAGGGGAAGATGCCCCGTGCACGGTTTTTAAAGTGGTAGAGTCGGTGTGGAGCTGATGGAGTCTGGGGCGGATTCCCCATGTGCATCCTCATAAGGCGGTAGAGTTGGCGAGGAGCCGATTGAGTGAGGGGGGGGGGGAATGCCCCCTACGTGGGCTCTTAAGGAGGTGGAGTCAGCGAGAATCTGATGGAGTCGGGGGAAAATTCCCCAAGCATGGCCTCTTAAGGTGGAGGAGTCAGCGAGGAGCTGATGGAGTTGATATGTAGATGTCCCCTGCACAGCATCTTAAGGCAGCAGAGTTGGCGAGGAGCCGATGGAGTCAGGGGTGGATGCCCCCTGTGCGGCCTGTTAAGGCATCGGAGTTAGAGAGGAGCTGATGGACCGCAGTCTTTACACACCCGATGGTACTCATCCTCTCACATATGAGAGAGAGGGGGTTCACCTAGGTGATTACTTAATTTTATTGACATATTTTTTCTACTAGCAGTTTAAGGACAAAAGTTTCATATCAAGCTCACCATTTCAGATTTCGATGCTTTCCCTGGGGAACACATCCATCTGTCGAGGATGCTCTGATTGTTTCCCCATATTCCCGTTATCCAAAGGTGGGCGACATCCGTCACTTAATTAGGGAAGTTTTCTCTTTTGTAGAAATGATATGATGGGATATCAATTCCTCCTTCTGCGGATTCATCCTTGGAATTCATTACTTAGTTTGGGTATCCCTTAAAGATTTCAGTTTTGATTTGTGAATATTGTTCCTGGTGCCATATATTTGTGGATGTCGGTTAATTAAACTACTTGCTTCAGGACATTCCATTGGGTCTTTACATGTTGAAAACCTTCGATTGGAGTAGATGATAACATCATACATGTTGGAGGCATGTATCTATGTTTTTCATCATCTTCCCATGTTTAACATGGGGTATTCTGTGAGTTTAACGTCTTGCAAATATGGTTACGCCAAGGGCATGTCTTTCAAGGGTTTCCTCAGGCATCTCATGTTTAACAGGAGGTAGGCCCTGAGTTTAACATCTTGCAGAGAAAGATCGAACTAACTGGAACACTAATAATAGTGGATCAGATGGGTACAACCCTAGGAGGGAACATTGATGGTGGGGATAACGTGTGGTTAGTTACTCAATTACAACTAAGTGCAGTGAGAATGTCGATGGAATGATCTCGCTTGGATGTGGTAGTCTGTGTAATAATAAGGATGGTTGATAGAGATTTGTATGAAGTGGAGAGGGAATGATATGGAAATGACATGAGGAATATGGTGATGTGGTTCTTGAGCCTCGAAGAGACTTCCTATGTATCCCCATTGAAGGGAATCATAGTCAGCGTAGTTCAATGAGGCGATGGGATACCTGAGGAGGCAACCTGTGAGAATGAACGCATGGATGGGACCTAGAGGAAGTAGAACTTCCAAGTTGGGGAATTGAAATTGTATTACTGCAGACTGGGGTTCTGAATGTCTTACCATCGATTGGGGATGAAAATTGCTTACCGCTGGATGGGGATACAATGGCTTACCGCATGTTGGGGAATACAATGGTATACCCTTGATTGGAGATACAACGAATTACCATTGGTTGGGGAATACAATGGCTTACCGTCGATTATGGATACGATGCCTTACTATTGGTTGGGGAATAAAATGACTTACCATCGATTGGGGAAGAAATGGATTACTACTTGTTGGGATTTAACCTTATGGTGGCTTCCTACGTACCTTGTATAAGATATAGGGATCAAACTTATGTAGTTCAAAGGTATAAAATTTAGCGTTATGCTGGATGGAAAGAGGGTATACAATTTAACGTCAAGTGGGACAAAGTTGAACTGAAGTGAATGGGTTGGGACAATAAGGTATTGGGATTGATCCTCATGGAGGATTCCTATGTACCATGCCATGGAAAGGATCAAAGTCCAAGTAGTTCAGAATGGGGGAATACAGTTTAATGTCATGCATGATGAGTATGCACTGACTTGAAGGAGTCACGACAGTTAGGTGTTGGTCTTGAAAATAATGGAGGCTTCCTACCTACTTTTCCTTGACAAGGATCAAAGTACAAGTAGTTCAAAATGGTGGATTGTGGCTTACATGCTGAGGTGGACCAAGAAGGATTTCGTGGTCAATGCTTACTCTAAACCCACATGAGTCTTGCTCGGTGTGAGAAACAAGAGGCAGTAATAACCGGATAATCAATTCACAATTGGTGCGTCTGTGGAAAGTGGAGTGGGGATTACACATATATAGTGGCCCATAAATGATATAGGGGCTTATGCATGATTAGTAGACCAGGGAGATGGAGATTGGGACTTACTCAAGGATGGAGGTTCGGTGGTGATAAATACCATATAGAGAAGGATAGGATAATGAAGGTTCATGTTCCCATATCTCCTCTTAGTCGTTGGAATCGATGAATAAAGGAGTATGGGTACTACCTCTTTCAAGAATTTCTAGGGGCATACACCATGGTCATTTCCCTTCTCTGCAGATAGGTTCCACTCCAACAAAGATGATGTCATTCCATATGAGGAAGATATCACTCTTGGGGAGACGAGCAGGTGCAAAGAATGTCCGAGATGGGTCACCCCACATATTATGCAAGGGGAAAGGTCACAGTATAACGTCATGTGATGATGATGATGGTTCTAGGTAGTTTAACATCCTGCAACCCAGATGAGGAGGGTTCAATCTGCACCCCTAGGACTTACATAACTGATACCCACCCGCCCTTGGGGAAGGGAAGGCATCAAAAATTTCATTGTAAGGGGGTGTTGTGGAGTGATCCACTGAGGGGGCCATGTTAGCATGGCTATGTGAAGAAGCAATATATGTTAGTGATCCTATGAAGTGAAGAATAAGGCTAACTAATTCAATGTGAAGCACTACCCAAGGGACCTTGAAGTCACTTCGTACAATCCTGGTGGTCCGTATAGGATATGTATGAATTAGAAAATGGGGTTGAACATAAGAGGGGCTAGAACATGGTGACTTTGGGTAAGGAAGACACATTGAGTGCACAAGGAGGGGAGATTGTGGATGGGGATTACACTAGAATGCTTCCTGGGTGCCTCTATGGAACAACAATGGTGGATGGGGCTTATGCATGGGTTCTTCCCAGGTGCCTGTATAGAGTGGAAATAGTGAATGAGGCATATGTAAGGAAGCTGCCTGGGTGCTTCTATGGAGCGAAAATGGTGGATGGTGCTTACGCATGGCAGCTGCCTATGAGTTTCTATTGAGCGGCAGTGGTGAATGGGGCTTACGCTAGACAGCTGCCCTTGTGCTGCTATGGAGAGACAATAGTGAATGGGGCTTACGCAAGGATGTTTCCCATGTGCCGCAATGGAGCGACAATGGTGGTTGAGGATTATGCAAGGAAGCTTCCCGGATGCCACTATGGAGAGGAAATGGTGGATGAGATTACACATTGAAGCATCCCATGTGACACTATGGAGAAGGAATGGTGAAAGTGGCTTATGCAAGGTAGCTGCCCGTGTGCTACTATAATGTATAAATGGTGAATGGGGATTACAGAAGGATTTTTCTCGTGTGCCACTATGGAGCATCAATGGTGAATGGGGCTTACACAAGGCATCGGCCCGTAGTGTCTTTCTCATGTCTGGCCATGAGAGTGTTCCAGCTTGTTGGTGGGTTAAGGTATATAATTGGGGCCAATACCTATGTTCAAGGGAATAAGCAGGATAATGCCAATGGCATTAGAATCTTTCTGAACAACGGGAGATGGAAAGTGTGAATCACATTCCCGACATTCAGAACGTGGTGAGGGTGGTGTGATGATGGAGAATAAATGTTTATTGTGTTCGAAATACTGTATCTATATCACATTAGACTGAAATGGGGACAAAAAAATGAGGTTCAACTGCTGACCTTGTTCAAAACATATCACCTGACTCGAAGTGTCATCCGATGTCTTCTAGAATGTTAGCCTAGAATGGTATCTGAGAAGAGGTGGCATGGCAACTGGACATTAGGGGGTCCCATCAGACATGAAAGATGATGAAGATTCGAATTAAGGACACACAAAGCATGAGGTGAATTGATGCAATGTTTGAACGGATTCCAACACACTTGAAATTTTTCCATTGTAATCATGACATGAGGTATCTTATTCCTATAACATAAGGCATCTCTAATTTGGAACAAGAGGTAGCCTATTATTGAATGATAGGGTATCCTACAGTTTATATTCATGTAGAGATGACTGTTGGAATCTTATTCTTGGCGCATAAGTCATCTCTTGTTTTGAGCAAGAGGCATCCTATATTTGTCATATAGGGTGTACTATAGTCTAAAGTCATATAGATATAACTATTATCATCTTATCCTTGGAGAATAAGGCACCTATCATTTATAGTAAGAGGCTTCCTATGTTTGGAACATAGGGTGTACTACGATTTATAGTCATGTAGAGAGGGTTATTTGAATCTTATTCTTGGTGCATAAGGTATATATTTTTATAGAAAGAGGAATCCTATCTTTATCGTATAGGGTGTGCTACAGTTTAGAGTCAATTAGTTCGGACTATTGTCATCTTATGCTTGGAGCATAAGGAATCTATTGTTTGGAGCAAGAGGCATCCTATGTTTGTCTTATAGGGCGTACTATGGTTTATATCCATGTAGTGAGGACTATGAGGCATAAGGAGCCTACCAATTGTTTCTATTGGGGCTTAAGCTCTAGGGTAGCCCTTTATGGTTCAACCTGGTGTAGATGTCCGGTGATGGGGTTTGGATGAGTTGCTTGAAGAATGGTTTGACTCAAGATACTCAGGGAAGTGATGATGAGATTCTCAACTCCTGAAATGGGAAATGAACCAAGAGGAATATGTCAACTCAAGGTATTTCATGGTGTGTGGATGAGTATCTCAAATCATGGTATTTCATAGGTGGTAGGTGGGTGCACATAAGGGTGCAATGGAAAATGTTGACGTCCCGGCCTGACAATTTCATTGGGAGACTACATATTTTTCATGGGGGAAAGTGATGGTATCGAAGGGACTGACCTAGAGGGCTATGAGCATAGGTTGGCCCTGATCCCGAGCGGGTGTGTGGGGGCCCAACTGCCACGGTATGGGCCTGCGGGCGCCGACCTGTATATTGTTTCTTGTAAGATTGGCTAAACGCTAGAAGGGTTGTGCGTAAGATTGGACTACACGAAATAGGTGTGTAAAAGATTCATCACCTTGGCACTATTTCATGCAAGATTGAACTCTTGCGCGTAAGATTGGATGTTTTGTTTGCAAGAATGGAAACTAGTACGCACATGACTAAGTCAAAAAATAGGTTGTGCAAGGGTCAAACCACTGTGGGACCGCAGAAAAGTGAACACATATGGGAGCTATTGTGAAAGATCTCACATGGAGGATTCCATTCTTCTGCACAGGTGTAGAAGAGGAAATATTACGCATAGTAGAGCTATTTGCCAACCTCTTGAGACCTATCTCGAGGGGAGGGGGTGCACATGTATTTATAGCCAAACCTGGGAGTGGTTGCGCGTAAGATTATGGGCGTGGAAGTGATATTACGTGCACCTTATAGTGGGAACAATCACAAAGGGGTGTTTGATGTCACATTGGGCGCGTAAGAATCTTGCACACAGATTCTAATATTGCGCTCCCATCTGAAAACTTGTGCGCACCTTTCTTAGATGTTTTTCGGGTGGCTTGGGTATAAGATGACATCTCATTGGGCGTGTATGAGTTTTTCATCACATGTTGCGCACTAGATTGTTTTTGTTGCACACAAGATACCATTCTTGCATGAAAAACAACCATTCTTACACACAACATTTCAATTCTTATGCGCAAAACCATTCTTTGATCCAAAATCGTCCCGGATGACCCTTTCCAGCAGCCTGTCTTTGAACGACCATAACTTCTGATCCATAACTCTATTCGGGCTCCACAACCAGTCTAATAGAAGATTCAGAAATGAGATACTCTCTGAGATCATCTTCGACGACATTATATGAATTAAATTGAATCGTTTTCTAGTTAATAAAATATATAATACAATCAAATATGTGATTCCATTTCACAATATAGAATTCATTGGGTATAAATAGATTTGTCCTAAAATTTAATGCATGAAATTATTGTAAAAAGAAGATAAATATATTAAAATACACAAATACTTTTAATTTTTAATTTTATACTTGTAGTTAAAAATTACTCTCCCATAACTAACAAAATTGGAAGAAACACACCAAATATGGGAAGACCATTTTCATAACTAAATATCATCATTCATTAGGTTTTATTCAAAAAATAAAATTCACCAAAAATAATTTTTTAGAAGCTTGTATTATTATTTGGATCCTCCTAAGGTTTTTACTTAGATAAGGAAGTTCTTATTCTATGTGAATACAATAATATATATCATATATTACCTGAATTTATACAATAATTAACATGTTAATACAAACTATGATACATACTTTATAATGATGTATTTTTATCAAATAATTGATAGATTTTTTGCATAAATCATGACCTTAAATTCCATATAAATATGTCAAAAAAGTGTATATTGGAATAATTTGATACATTATTTATTACATGGAAATAATAAAATGGTTGATATTTTTCCCTCTGATGTGATTCCCCTTTCATTACATATTTAACATTTCAAGATATAATCATGATTTCTTTTCTGATTCTTTTTGGAAGAGTATTAATTGGAAAAAAGTTCCTCTTGTTTTCAATATATGAATTATTATATGAAATATTATTTCACACATTAGATAGCATTGACAATGTTTTTTTTCTTTCTCCATTTTTTCCAATTCTAAATTGGATGGACATATTGTTTACCACCCCTTAGGAGTATACACATCCTCCATTTTCTATGTTTTAACTCATTTTTCATAGTAAAATTATTAGCATAAGAAGTAAATAGTTATTTTTCCTTGGTTTTAAGCAAATACGTTTTCCACCTAATTGGTTCATTCATTTGTTAGATATATGCTCATACAATTTTTATTATTCATATATTTCATCAATGGTATTCTCATTTTCCATTATTCGAAAATTTTAATATTCTTCTTCAGGGATTTCCCCCCAAATTAATAATATTATCCATCACATTGATTGATTATACATTCAGTTCAATCTTCCTACCATTGAATTTAATGTTCATAGCCAATATGTAATGGTTTATTATGATGAAGGTTCTTCCACAATAGTGAAAAACAACATCAGGTTAGCGTGGCATCCATTTCATATTTATTCACAAACTTCCTAATATATGTTTTTATCAAATATCATATTCTATTTTTTCATCATGTTATAATTAGCTCAATTTATTTTTTCTCAATTTAGTTGGGGTTTCTCTCATTATTAACCTATATATTGTTCTCTTTAGAAATAGTCCAACACTAACGTTTATCATGACCACAATCATTATAGTATTCATAGAAATTATCAAGGATTATAAATTCAATATTTATGGAATAATTAACTTTCATTTATGAACCTTGATTCTATATATAAAAATTAATTTTCAACATATTAATAAATTTCATAAATTTGGGATCTCCATAATGAATATATATTTACATTTTGTGAAATAATTCATCATACATGGGTCTGATACTATAGAAAGACCAAAAATTTACTTAGAATATTTTAATATTTTCATTAGTAACATATTGTCTTGATACTGTAGATTTTAAACCATCATTTTAGTAAATATATCATCCTTTTGGGATATTCATGGGGATATTTTTTCACATTAAAATTACAACCATTATGATATGTTGGGTTAATATGTATTTTTCACTACCCAAATTTCTTAGATAATGATTTAAAATGTTTACATGCAAGTGAAACAACTGAAGTACCTACAACATTATTCTAGTTTATGGATTTTCTTATTCCCTGAGTTTATTATAGATATATTATCAAAAGATATAAAAATATTTTTCCCCCTTCAATGAGTCTTTTTAGATACCAGAATCAAATAAAATTATTTTATGTCAGTATCACCCTTCTTATTAACTTATGATGTCTTTGGTTAAACTTTATCTATATTATTTAACATATCATAATTTTCATGATACTTAATATTGATGGTATTTTTCTAATTATAATCTAATTTCAAAATTTCAGTACATTGTCTCTTATTATTATGAGTCTTATATTTATGATTCTTACTAATTTCATGCAAGGATTTGTCGTGATATTTCAACCATTTTGATTTAAACATTTTTTGATAATTTTTTACATCAATTAAAAATTAAAAATTTTATCTATTGGGGGGATATTTTGTTCACCTAGAATATTTGAAATAAAATTATTTGAAAATATTAATTATAAAAATAATCAACCATATAGATTTTTTCTCGGAAAATATTTTAGTAATAATAATTATTTTTAACTTCTTTGATGAGAGAGTTTCATCTTTGAAATAATGTCATTAATTTATTTTCATTGGATATCTATATATAACTAGTTATTTGTTGTAATTTTCTATTAAAAAATTATTTAAAATAATTGAGTGAAAATTTAACCAGGATCATTATTTATGTAATCCATTACCTCGTAATAGTGGTGTTCAATATACTCTCAACACCATTTTTGGTCCTTCAGGTCTTGTTTTAAAAATGTATCTTTGCCTCTTTATTGTTATGGGTTCCCTCGTTAACGAATTCTAAAAAGGGGTTTATTTTTTTTTTTAAATAGAATGGGGTTGACTCTAAATCAATTAAAAAAGATTTTTTAGATTAATCCTCTTCAAAACCAAAATTTGATTATCTAGAAGGATGACTATTGTTTGTTTTATTAGTTGTACCAATATACTACCTCCATTAATTGTTTTTTAACCTTTTTACACTTTAATATCATCCTTAGATACATTTATTATTTTTTTAGAAATCCATGTTGATACTAATAAAAATGGATTCCATTTTATTAATCGAGTAAAATTAATATGTTTAGTTAAGGTTGGATACTTTAGTTGAAAAATGGTGTGATTTAAAATCCATTGATGTTATCTGTTACAATGGTGTATATCAAAAGGATGTGGGTGAATCAATGATAACAATTTTATGATATCTTCTCTTAAATCCACATATAGATCTGATTAAAGTCATTATCCTCTCATTCCTTATAACTTCATATCTCTAATTTGAAACCAAATATTAAATAGAAAGGATGATGAGTATTTTTATATGTTTATGTACCTTTGTTTTTTATTAATTAAATGCTTTCATTGTTATGGGTTGGCTATACATATCTCTAATATAAAACACAATACCATAAAATACGGGAACATAATCCTCAGCCCGGGTGGTGAGGGCTCTTAATTTCATCCAGGTGACCCGAGATCAAATCTAGGAAGAGGCACAATTTATAGGGGGTTAATGTAGCAGGTATTTTAGCGGAACTATGCAGTACTATAGTAGGCACTGTAGCAAGAACTATATGGCACTGTAGTAGCCGAGATTTTTCCCCCATTTGGGCCTTCAGCCCACCGATTTGGTCCCCGAGTCCTTTAAGGCCTTCGGGCCACCCAATCCTTTAGGCCAGTAAGGCCTTCGGGCCACCTCAAGGATTTCAGGCCACCTTAAGTGTAGATTCAAACTAGACAACCTACCAGGAACTAGTTATATAAAGAGGATGAGAAAGGAGCTTTCACCACAACAAAAGCTTCATGGATTTCTAGAATGAGAGGGTATGTCACTAGCCATCGGGACAAGCATGTGCATGCATGGGATAACCTAGCCGAACTGCCATGCGAAGGTGGAGAGCTAATTACATAATGAAGATGCTGGGGAGGAGCGGTTCCAAGTAGTTATTCTGGGTTGTATGTACTATTTGAAGCCTATGGGAAAGGAATTACTCTAAGGACAAGGTTTCATGTAATACATATGGCTACGGGCCTTTTAAGGGTTCCACCTCACCCCTTGAAATGTGGATTATCAAAAATCAATAAAAAAATGATGACCTTCGGGCCATTGGATGGATATCATAAAATACTGACTATATGCAAAAAACCTAAACATTAGAGAATATTGTGTGGGATATGTACCATAAATCAATTTAGGACTCGAAATAGGTCCCAAATACTAGCCCATTTGAATTTATAGTCTCCTAATAGGCTCTTAATATGTGATTCCTCGTTTATATAGCGGTTCTTCTATATAAACCATAAAAAAGTCTTCAACTTATTCAAACATCTGGTAAAAAAACTCATCAACCTTATTCTTCACGAATCCTCACATTAAAATCTAATTTATAGTCATGAAATTTAGACTTTATTAGATGATTTTTTTTAAAATGTAATCATTGTATCTAATATCTCTTCAAAATATGTCTAAAGTAACAACAGTACTTGTAACTAAAGGAAATTCACTTAGATTATTATTCTCTTTATTAGTTAAATTTTATGATATTAGATTATCATTGATAAGGCCATCATTAATTTATTCTTATTACTCTTCTTATTCAATATTTCATAGGACATCTCTCAATATGTTATTTAATTTCATTACCCTATTCCTAAGTTTTAGGATCCTAGACTTGTAGCCCTAAATATAATGCTGTAATCATAATAATCAAAAACTAGCTTGAATACTAACTGAAGATACCTAACTTGGGATTTCTATAATCCCAACATCAGATAAATGATTTATTCCCAAATATTCCAATGTCATGTTAGGAATAGTGATTTTGAGGATTGGAAAATAAATTCTCTTAACAAGGATCATTCTTTTCAAATCCAATGGTTATTTTCCCATTATAAAAATAATTTTATTATTGTATAAAAGTAATTTAACAATTTCCAAAACTGTTCGCCCACATGATACTATTCTTGATATATCATGTTAATATTTCTTCTTATTAACCTGAGTAAATAGAAATAGAAGAATAGGGAAGTGTAATTTCTCAAAATGGGAAAACATATAGTGGAAGCTATCATGAATACATAATGCATTAACATAATGAAATTGTGAATAATAAATTAAAGATTTATATAATCAATAACATGGGAAAGAAATATATCCAAGCATAATAATTTAAATAATTTCCTGGAATGAAATAAATGATTTTTTAAAAATTTAATGCATAATATGAGATATCATAATCATCCCATCAAGACCATGTGTTAAGATACTATACATTTATATTCAAGGACTTCTTCCAAGAAATGAAAAATATGTGGGTTGGTACAAACCAAATATACAATATTGGTTTTCTATGGAGACATATCAATGAATTTTGGGTCTATTCCAATCTTCGTCTATCACTTAATAATTACTATTCATACATAATATGAAAAAAGGAATAAAATACTTAAAAAAATTAATATGACATAAAAACCAATATATATCCATATAGAATCATATAAAAAATATTTCCAATATTTCCCCAAAATAAAATGAAACTACCATAAAATTCAATATTGATATGTATAAAACAATGATGTATAAGAAATTTAAAAAAAATCCACTTTCAATAAATGTGCTACAATTATTTTTCAGCACCACATATCTTAATGAATATATATGTGTGTACATCAGATTGAGTAAAGGGTATATGGAATATTCAATACATTCATGATAATAAAAACATGGGCATGAATGAGACAAATAAATTCATATGGATTATGGAGATTGATGAGGACTATAATGAAACTAAATTAAGAATAATACTTATGAGAAATGAGTTAAATTACATTAATTATTATAGGATAAAATAAAGTGACTAATTCATTAGTAATATATGTGTTGAGGTAAGTTAATTAATTTGATAATTAAATAAGATATGCAATTAAATATTTTAAAATAACCTTATAAAATATTTTACAAGAAAGTAATAAAAACGAAGTTATAAAACACATCCAAAAATAATTTAAAAAGGATACCAATAGAAGGAAAAAATATTTATAATATAAATCATGAAAATTAAGTCATTAAAAGAATGTATACTTATGTAAAAAAATTTGGGGTGAAATAGAAAAATATATGTCAAATGAAATTTATTTTTAAATATTTTAATAAACCAAAATAAATTTATTTTATTATAAAAACATAATATTTGAAAATAATATAAATAGGAATTAAATCTAAAATATAAAAAAAATGTATAAAAAATGGATGTAAATATGTTAATTTGATAAACTTTTAAAAGATTAATTCTCATACTTTTATGAAGAAATGTAAATAATTGATTATTTGGAAAACAATAAAAAAATTCATTTTAAATTTTTTTAATAAAATAATTTTTTCTTAAAAAGTAATCATAATATATTCTGGAGAAATAGAATAAAATTGAATAAAAATATGTAATATAGATATTGAAGAAAATATCCTTATGGAAAATGAATATATAAGGTCTGTTTTTTTAATAAATAACATTTCAATGGAATTGTGTTCCTATGTGATGAAAAATTAAACAAATACTTGAAATCTCATGAAATTTAAATTGGAGATGACAGTAGAATGGTTTCAGGATAGTAATAACATACAATTCCCCCATTGGAAAGTGAAATATAAACAATTCAAATAAAAAGTGACACTATAACGTAATCCATTGTCAAATTTTATAACATAGTTTTTAAGACCTCATGAAAGAGTGAAAATTAAATATAAGTTCAATTTCAATGACTAATGTGTGGATTATGAAATAATTTTTCAAATTGGAAGAATAAACACTATATAATGTAAATAGGCCTACAGTTTAAAAACCACTTCTCATTAAATGAAATTCTGAATGACAAATGCTTACCTTGGATTCCTATTTGGTCAGATCTATTATAACCTCCTATGTAATGAATTTATATAATATTAATCAATATTGGATTGATATTTGTACATATCTTCCATGATATAATTTATTTATAAATTAATTCTAATTATTTCTTTATAATTGTTAGGTAAAATTAATTATTTTTGAGTTAACTGTTTCGTTTCTCAGGAATAAGTCTATTTTAGGGTTCCGATCAATTAAATTGTTTATAATTACACCACATAATTAATTATAATAATAATATATATATCATATTTAAAATTTTAAAACATTATTATAACCATCCCTGTAATATTTAGATGAAAAATGTGATGTGTTATTCATGGAAGAGGTAGTATGCGAGTATAAATGTGTGGCATTTTCATTTTTAAAATATATTAAAATGAAATTACATAGATAATGGTTTATAATTATAGAATCATGATAATATAAAAATATCATACTTCTTTAATTAAATTTATCCGTATGACCATCCATGAGTGGTCGTGAAGAAAAAAATTACATTGCCTTATAGAGATGGTATTCTATTAGTACAATCGAGTGATGTTTCGAATTTACAACAGTTCATATGGTAAGAAAGTAGATAATATATATTATTTATTTAATAATTATTATTTAAATATATATATATATATATTAATTAACTTCATTTTGATAAATATACATTTGTGAAAATGAAGAAAAACTAAATATAATGCTTTATGGAGAAAATAGTTCATATACACACATGATTGATGTTTTCATAGCCCATTAGATTTTAATGAGATCTCAAATAGTGTATAAAATAATATAAAAAATTTAAATATATTAAAGGCACTATTTATATTATCTTTACATGGTTTGGATATATTTTATTATCGTATAAGAACAGATTAAGTAGAATGAATTCGGCTAATGCTTATACCTCCTAATTGGATATATTCCTTTGAGTTACTCCTTAATCATTATATAATTTTTATTTTAGTGTTAACAAGATAACTAGATCATTTATAAGTGTGTTGTGAGGTAATTGGTTTATTATCCCAGAAATCGTGATGGATCACTAAGTGTGTGAGGAAGAAAAAAGTGAAAGTGTCATTTTAAAACTGTGCAGAATGGAACCTTTGTAAATATTAACGACACTAAAATATAATAAATGTATTTCTTGTGAAAACACGCTCCATTTTAGTAGAATATTTAATATAAAAATACATATGGTCTAAATAATATCATGGAACCACATTTAGAAAGTATATATATATATATATTACAACTTATCGGTTAGTTTAATCACTTATATAACCATGTTATGCTTTAACATTATGACAAACGTTTACAATGGAATCTATTAATTAATGAAAGAAATTTTAATTAAAATACAGTCTAAATTATATCATGTTAATCCCAAATATAGACTCCATTTTATATAATTCGATTTCTTTTAGTTGTAAAATTTATTATTAATATATTTTTTCGGAAAAACACAATGAGAATCATATTTAGAAAAAACATATATTATTATTGAAAACGAATTTATAACAAAATATTTTATAATATCAATACATAGTTAACTAATTGGATTGTTTTTAATAATGTTTTGACTTATATAAAATTCAATCCAAATTAGAACTTAATAAATAATTTCAAATACTTATTTAAAAGGGAATAAATGAAATAATTTTTATTCACATATTATAAAAAATATATTTTCAAAATTTCCGAAATATATTTCTATGAATGAAAATATACTTTTAAATGAAATAAATTACATTATATATATATATCTATTATATAATAATTATTTCATAAAATTAATTTTTTTTCTTCTTTCATGATAATGTCATAAAATTAATAGTATTTGTAAAATCGATATTTTCACTATTCACCCAAAAATAAAAGATTTTACAAAAATTCAAAAATTTCACCTTAAGTTAATATTAATATCCTAAATCATGAAATTATTTCCATTTTATAAAAATCAATTTATAAAATTCATAAATTTATTATTTAAATGAAACTTCAAAATAAAAATAAAACTTATTTAATATAAAAATTCCCTTCTAAAACTCTAAACGTACATAATATTATTTCATATCAATTTATAATGAATTGAATTATAATTTATGAGTAAATACATTTAATTTATTTAAAATTTATCTATTTTTTAATATAAAAAACATTGGAAATAAAATTCTATAAAAATTATCCATTTTAACAATGAACTATATTAATCATACCACACAAACTATTGGTTTTCAAATCATTAAATTTCATTATTATTAAAAAAAAATATGAATAATAATATATTAGTATATTTATGTTTATTATGGTTTAATGAAATATTTTATGACTCATTTTAGAACAATTCTATGTGCAATTATGGTCTTGGGAATGTAAGTGACTCATTTACCAAAAAGATATATTCATAAATCATATATTCTTCATAATTTACTAATAATTTTCCAAAATAAATTGTATCACCATGAAAAAATAATTATAATATCATATATACAATCAAGGGTTTACTCTATATTTATTCTTATAATAATTTAATCCAGTAATATAATAACCCAAATACGTCGTAATCTCATATTTTCTAAAGTATATCGCAAAATTAATTTGTCATTAAATTATATTTCAATAAAAAAGGTTATCTATAAATTCACAAAAATATGTTAACATTTCCCAAAGAAAATAATGAAAATTTCTTAGATTTAAATACCCAGACTAAGATAATGGTTATCTATGACATTACATTTTCCCGGAAAATATTATTCTTATCAACTAACCATGACACTAAATCACATAAAAATACCAAGGGTTATATTTACTATAATCATGTATTCTCAAAAGGAACTCTCAAATAATCATTGACCAATTAGAAATATAGACACATAAGACCTAAAAAATCTGTTTATACTTTTAATATTATAACAAAACATAGTTATATAACTCCTATATTTTCCATAATGGATAACCTCATATACTATATAATTATCTATAATATTTTCAACGGCCCACAATAGTAGCCCAAATTTATACACATGTTTTCATTTCTAAAAACATAGTCTTCAAATTTTCTATTTGATACTAACTAAATTTACCTAATATTGAACATCCATAATTTGAAAATTAAAGAACTTATTGACTTGAAATCATTCCGAATAACATTTTTTTTAAAGATTGTTATGATTCAAAAAACAGCATATTAATTAGACCTCGATATTTCCCAATCAATGGATTATTTTCCCATTATAACCATATTTTTTTATTATATAATAAGTATTATAAATTTATTAAAAAATTAATGACACATGATATACTTCTATATATATCGTATGACATTAAAATTCTTAAAAACCTAGGAAAATGGAAATATAAGAATAGTTGACCGTAAATGATAAGTATTGGAATGAATTTGGAATAATTTATCATGAATACATAAGGAATAAAAATAATGACAAGGAAAATCATAAATTAATATCTCATATAATCAATATATTTAAAATGATGTATATCCAAGGATAGAAATATAAATAATCACATGGGAATTAATAACTAATTTTATAATAATGGAATTCATAATGTCAATGGTCATAAACATACAGCCATAAATTTATACTATGAACTCATAAACATATAGTCAATAAATATTTTGAGGAAATAAATAATTGGGTAGGCATAAATAAGATTCTCTAGCTAGTTTGTCTCATGAGACCTATCGATGAATCATTGAGATAAATAGGGTAATTCCTAACACTTAATAAGTCTATACAATTTATCATATGAATGGAATGAATGAAAATAAAATACATAATAAATTTTTCTCACCAACCTATAGATTTACATATTAAATCAATTAATATAGAATATTAATATTTCTCTAGAAAAATATCTACCTACCTTAGATGTCAATAATCATTTATACGGAACTAAGAATTATATAGATTTTCAATTTTCTCATTAGTTAATAAATGAGATTCCTTTTTTGGAAAATACCCCTTATCTGATTTTTGGAAGACATGGTCTTTACACTATATAGAGTAATTGTTTTATGGTTAATTAACGACACCAATGATAAAAAAATATGAAAAAATGAGATAAATAAAGTCAAATGGTAGAGGGAGATTGACATATAACATAATCACAAGGATGTGGGAATAACCCTTTTGAAAAAATGTTGCATAAATCATATATTAGTAATGAGTGAAATAATAAAATATATTCCATAGTAATTATGGTTCCAAATTATGGAAATTCATTTGATAATTATTAATGGAAATTGAAGAAAACCATTAAAAAGAAAATTCTAAAAAAATTTGTTACATTTTAATAAAATAATGTTATAAACCAATTCCAAAACACTTTCAAAATTTTTTCCATGATTACATTAAGGAAAATTTATAAATTAATTTATAGAAATCAAATATTGAATAGAAATTATGAAAATTCAAGTAAATATGGCTTGGAAGATTAATATATATTAGAAAAAAACGATTATATATATATTTCAAAAAAATAATATAAATATATTTTAGTATAAATTCAACAATTCCATGAATAATGGGAATATATATTACTTTTGAAATAAAAAAATTAATTAAATTGAGTAAACGATGGTGGTAAAATATATTTATATGAAAAAGGATTTAATATAGATTCTTCATACACATTGTAATGAAAATTAAAAAATTATATTTATAAAAATGATGAAAATATTCCTTTTAAAACATTTTAATATAAATAAAACTATAATAGAAATTTACATTAAGAAATCGTTGTTCTGTATAAAATAAAATTCTTGATTAAAAATACGAAATATAGACATATAAAAAAATTACAAAGGCAACAAAATATAAATAAGGTTGAATTTTCTTACAAATAACTTTTAGGTGGATCTGTGAGCCTAAGAGGGAATAAACTGAAAGAATGCATGAAATTTCTTGAGATTAATTGTGAAGTATAAAATATATGAGTTTTTGGATAATAAGAAAATTAAATTCTCCAATATTAATAAAAACATAAAAATAATGATATAGATTGTGATTATAAAATAAAACCATATGGTAATTATAACACATGAATCAATACCTCTTGGAAGAGATATTGAAATTGATTATTTATTAACATGATTAAAGAGTGAACCATGATATAATATTTTAAATTGAAAATATATTTAACATGTAGCATATTTAAAAATTACGTAATCTTTAGTTAATTCAATAATTTGACTTTCATTCACTTTGAGGATCATTTCTATTTTAGAGTTTTAGAGAATAATACCATAACTCATACATACCAACTTAAATATTACATCGTTGACACTTATACTCTCTATAAATTTTTTCATAAAACAATAACTTTAAAATAGAAAGATGGTTTCATTTCATGTTTAACCATTATAAATTTTCTTTCATCCCATGATTGACTCTATTATACTTTAAATATTGTTAAAAACACCTCAAAACATGATATGAGCATAAAAATATTAGTAAGGGATACAAAGATCAGGAAATGTTTTAGCCTTATGAAAACATCTAATCTATGAATAATTTATCATAGAATAGAACATTTCACCATTTTGAAGTGGTAAGTAATCTTCACTGAATATAGGCTCATTGAATAACTTTTTGGTAAACAAATTATCACCATAAAACCCATAGAATGAAACACATAACATATAAAGGTAACTTTGGACATAATAATTATTACATGAAATAACCATACAATCGACATCCACACATATCACTAAATGGAATAGCCATAAGGACGACTTCAATACCCAATGCATTGAAGGTTATAATGTGAGAACCCATCCTTAGTTTATCATAGGACAACACAAATTTGGATTATGAAATAACCACCCATATTTGTATTGTCATGTAACCACATTTAAAATGTCCATGTACCATTATATAATCATGACACATAATAAATTGCAATTATCAACCTTTTACTCATAATATTTCCAATCATAAGGAATCATTAAAACCTATAATAAAACCATTCTTAAAACCATATTAAATACCTAAATACGTAAAAATGTAATATGGTATTTAATTTTCATTCAAAAATGTTTTTCCTTGTAAATAAAGCCAAATACCAAAATGGTCATGGCGGTGGAAAAGTCATTGTTGCTGCATATGATAAAAACAATACTTTTGTAATTATATTGAGAAAGTAAAATGATTCACATAAAAAATATTCTTTTATAAAACCTTTTAATGAAATTAAAAGTCAATTGGGTTATTAATACACCATATAAAAGATGGTGGTGTATATTATCATAATATAACTCAATGAAAGGATATTGAGATGAAGTCCCTTACTATAAGTTAGATTCATAATGTATGTTCCTTTCTCTTCCTGAATAATAACCTTAATTTTTTTTATAATTTTTTAGAATATATTTCATGTTTATTAGTTCTTTTATATAACATATTACAATGTTTTAAAAATTAATAAATTCATTATGATCATATCAGCTGTTTTGTCAATATTCGGTACAAGTGTAAAAAATGAACATGGTTTGATGTCACAAGTATATTTGGAAATGAGTCCATTATCTCCCAAATAAAATTATTTATAAAAGAAAAAATTTTATAGATAAATAATAATTTTTAAATAAACCATTCATTTATGGTATTAAAAATGAACAATGTTATAATCATGGAGATGGTAGGACGTACGTACAAAAGAGTAACATTCCAATTTTTCACAAATCATTATAAAAAGATGGTAATTATTATTTTATCATTCCAGAATGATCATAATAAAACTAAAATAAATATAATAATTTTTAATATAACTATATATTCATACAAGTAATGTGATGAATAAAAATGATTCACAACACTTGGTGGATGTGATAATTCGCACGTACGCACAAATGATGCTATCATTTATAAATGCATGGAAAGTAATAACTTAATTGAAATATTATTATTTTAAAATGATAAATATGTCATGAATATCATATATAATCATTTATTCCATGATTATAACCATTCTAGATATATGTTAAGGAAAAATGAACTATATCAGTTCGCAAGGCGGTAGTCCTCTGTACACATGAACAAAATGTTCATTTACCGTTTGAGGATAATAGAGTTATTATTTCATCTTATAATATTATTATTTAAATGTATTATAAGGAGAAATTAAATAGAAACACTTAAATAACAATACATCATCTTTAGTTGATCTCCTGTGAAGAACACAATAACACCTCAAAAGAGTGTGTTCAGTAAAAACTATGGCCCTGATAATGTTGGGAGAGATGCTAAGAATGGTTTTGGTAGATTGTGGACGAAACAAATGGATTTGGATGTGCGGGTATTAGAGAAGGATGGGTACCTTTTTATAGGATAGGGTGGGGGCAATTTTGAACATTCATAAAATATTAAATTAATATAAATTTAATTTCTATTCCAAATGGACCCAAAATCATCTATTAAGAATATAAGAATATTTTCAGTCGAATCACCATAATAAAATTAAATTTAAACAATATTTAAACATTTTTTAATCCTAATATTTTTTTAACCCTTATTTTATAATCTTATTGTGATATCATGTTATTTTAAATTTGTTGCTAAATTTAATTACAATTACATGAAAAAAGAGCAAAAAGTGTAATTTATGATATTTTTGGACTTATCCTAACTATTTGATAGAGTCTTAGATTTTTATAAACATAATTAGATTGAATAAACTATTTTATATTTTAAAATACCAATTGTGTTAATTCTAACACTATTCAATAGTTGACTTTTAAAAAATATAATAATAACAAGATCAGTTGAAAAAAACTACTTTAAATCATCATAAAAATTTCTAATATATCCATAAAATTTTGAGATGAAATAAATTATGAAAAATAATACTTATTTTAATATTTACAATATCATTTATTTTATTCTTTCATTAATTAATAAATTTCTACATCATTTTTGTGTCATAATTCAATTAAATTATTTAATTTATAAAAATTAAAGATAAATTTCATTATATAGGTAATTAAGTCTTATTTTAAATGTCTATTTATAGTTGAAGATATCCCCAGTATAACTCCATATGAAAATAATATTCTTTTTAAAAACAAAAGTGTCACAAAAATGACTATTCATTGAATATAATTTTATAAAATCATTAAATTAATCCACGTGGATCAAAGTGGTTCTGAAATCGATTCGAGGATTCTTATGGTCGGGATACACTCATAAAATTAAATTAGGACATTTTTCTGGGTATTTTAATATTATAATAATATTATTTTTACATTTAATTACCCGATTTACATTTATCTCGGATAATATTTGTTTTAAAAAAGTTATTATTCACAATGTTCCAAAATAAAAAGGATATAATTAAATAATTTCGACATTATCATTCCAAATAAAGAATATATTTTTCCAAATTAGAAACACATAATTGTATGAAATTAATCAAAAATTAAACCCTATTGTTAAAATGAGAAAACATGGATTTTAAAAATTAAAACCATCAAAAGATTGGAAATTGTTTATATAAAATTTCAAGGATAAAGTACTTACAATGTCCAACATTTTATTCAATGATAAAATCATAATATCAATATAATTTAAATTCAATTAAAATTATAATCAATCTATATGAATAAATTATGCAAAAAGGGAGTATTGAATTAAAATATGGTATTATTTATTATTCATTATAATATGAAATTTATAAGAAAAATAACAAAATTTCAACCAATGTAAATTTATATGCCCCTCTTCCAATGGAAATATTTATTTTGACAAATACAATATACAAAAGTTAAAAATATTATTTTAAAATATGTGTGACCATCTAAATGTGGAAAAACTATATTTTAGATTATTTTATACTTAAAATTGGATTTAATCTCATTTTAAGCCCCTAAAATTAATTTTATGAATGTAATAACATTTAACAAACATGTGTAAAAATAATATAGTTAGTTTTTTCATTCCCGCCAATATAATTATTAGGCATTAACTTCCATTTAAAATAATATTATTAATAAGGTATTATTTTTCTGTATAACTCAGTACTGTGTGTAATGTTAGATTTTGGAGAAACCTATTTTTTCGTGTTGGGACTGCTATCGAACATAACACCCCATTATATTAAAATTAATATATATTTGAAAACATTTAAAAAAATATGGAAATGTATTATTCTATAAATAGTAGGGATGTTATATCCTTCCCCCTTTTTGGAAATTTAATCCTTGAAAAATTATTTACTTATCAAATAAATGGGGGTATTTATACCTCATAGCATTTTTAGATTCCCAAGTTTTTCTTCAACCATATGGGTTTTCCATAAAACCATAACCCAAAAAAACACTTTATTCCACAACACTTGCTCTTTGTGGTCAAAAATCTTGACTGGGTTTTCCTCATAAGAAATATTCTCTTCCAACTAAACTACTTCTAGACTCAAAACATGAGATGAATCTGGAATATAATTTCTTAAAATTGAAAAATGAAAAAATTGTGTAACTAGGATAAATTCAGAGGTAAATCCACTCAGTTGAAAACTGACCCAATATTCTCCATGATTTCATAGTGTTCAATGATCATGGAATCATATTCCCCTTAATAACAAAATTAATCACACTTTTCCATGGGGAAACATTGAGAAAAACTTGATCACCTACCTTTAAGAAAAGATCATTCATACAGTTATCTGCAAAACTCTTCTATATGCTCTATGCTTTCCTTATGTGTCTCTAAATAAATAGATCTTTATCTAGAATTTCCTCCACCAATTCATTTCTAATCAACACCATTTTACCCAATTGATCAGAAAAAGATGTATTTCGACAACAATTTCCATATAATACATCAAATGGTTCAATCAATATACTGGATTGAAAACTGTTGTTATAAGAAAATTCAACCAATAAAATATGTTGATCCCAACTTCTTTGGAAATCCATTGAACATTCACATAGAATATCCCCTGAGTTCTGAATTATTCTTTCTAACCTACCATATGATTATGGCTGAAAATATGTTCTGAAATTTAATTCATTACATAACGATTACTGATGGTCTTTCAAAATGTTATAAGTGAACATAGGGCTACGACCAGATACAACAGATATTGGAAATCCAAGTAACCTTACCATCTCTTTAATATAAAACCAAGAAAGTTTATATATAGATAGAGTATTTTCAATTGGTAGAAAATGAACAGATTTTGTCAATCAATATACTATAACCCAGATCACATTTTAACCTTGATAATTATTTGGTAATCCCATTGTTAAATCCATGGATATATTTTTCTATTTCCACTATAGTACTAGAAAAGGCTGAATCCTCCCTTTCTGTAACTGTTGTTTATATTGAAACTGTTGAAAAATTAAACATCTTAAGTTAATGTCTGCAATATCTCTTATTATTCCACCCCATCAGAAATACTCTGGAAGGTCACTATAAATCTTAATTCTTCCCGAATGAACTGAAAATAGAGAACTATGAGCTTCACGTAACAAATATTTTTTCATCTATGAATCACTAGGAACACATAATTTCTTCCCAAACCTAAAAAATAGTATTTATCAATGATAAATTTAGGTAACTTACCTTCTGAAAAAATTGTTACTTTTTATGCAACTCACTATCTTCCTTCTATGCTTACTTAATTATGTATAATAAAGATGATTTCACTGAAACATGAAACAAAACATAGGACTTTCCTACACTGAAAACATCAAATAATAAATTCTTCAAATCAATAAGGAAAAGATATCATTCCAAACATAGAATAGTTAATGTAGCATTATAGTTTTGACTCAATGAATCGAACAGTTTATTTTCATTTTTAGAATGGTAATGAATCATGAAAAAATAATCGTTGATTAACTCTATCCATATCCTCTATCTTATCTTCAATTATTTTTTCTTTTAATTTATAATTTAATATTTATTGATCAGTATATATTTCCCACTTTACATCATACATATTATGCCTCCAAATTGTTAATGCAAAAATAATAACAGATAATTCCAAATCATTTGTAGGTAAACTTAACTCATGAGGTTAAAACTGAAAAAAGCATAAGAAACTACATGATTATTATGAATTAGGACACAACCATGTACATTCCATGATGCATCACTATAGATAACAAATTCCCTATTCCTAGAAGTCAAGACCAAAACTACAATATTTACCAATCTTCATTTCAATACCTGAAAACAATCGTGACATTATTTTTTCTAGATGAACTTAACTACATTATGTGTTAACATATTTATTTGGATAGATAACCAAGAATTGTTTTCAACAAATAATTATTAATAAACAACTAATATATAAAAACTATGAAATCTATTATATTGGTAGGTTTGGGCCACTCTTAAAAAAATTTGTTTTAGATGGTTCAAGAGTTATACCTGCTTATGAAACAATATGTTCTATGAATGAAATTTGTGTCATCAAAAATTCAGTCTTACTAAACAGTCATTATAGTTTCTTTTCATTTAAGGTTTTCAAAACAATCATTAAGTGTCTTTAGTGCTCTTTCTGACTTTTAGAATATACCAAAATATCATCTATAAACACAACCACCAAATGATCCAAAAAACTAATGTAAGACTCCACTCATGATATTAATTAATACATAAGGTGCATTAGATAACCCAAATGGAATAAATTCATATTCATAATGACTATATCTCGCTTGAAACATGGTCTTTGCAATTTTATCCTCTTTAACCTTCACCAAATGGTACCCAAAACGCAAATAAATCTTTGAAAAATACAGAGCTCCCTGGATTTTATCAAAAACAATAATAATCAATATGAGTCAAAAAATACTTGTTATTTATTGTGATGTTATTCAAGGCTATTTTATCAATACAAAGTCTCATATAAACATCATTATTTTTCACAAATAAAACACAATCACCCCAATGTGATGTTCTAGATTGAATGAAACCTTTATCAAGTAATTTTAGCAACTGTTTTTTCAATTTCTCATGTTCTTATTGATCTATTTTATAAGGAGGTTTAGAAATAGTGTTAAAATCATCCAATAAATCAATTTTAAATTCAACCTCTGAATCAGGATTAATACCTGACAATTTATCAGTTTAAACATTTGTAAATTCATTCACTATTTGAAGGTCACTAATCAAAACCATTTATTTCTTTTCAACACCATGAGCTTGAAAAGATTCACTACCATATTTAATAAATCTCTTAACTTCTTTGTATGTTATAAAATTTACCAAATCATTGAATAAAAAATTCTTGGATTTGTAATATATTTTAGAATAATAACCTGATAATTAATCTATAACTAAAATGTTATCAAATTCCACTGTTGGAATTTCAACAAGATTTGTAGGAAGAACAATCCACTAATGAAAATAAGAAGATTTTGGTAAATCGTTGTTTCTTTAATACTTCCACCCAGGGTGTATAAAAAACGTTTTATATCACATTCATGTGGTAATATTTCTAATTTACTTGTAATGATCCTAGAAATGAAAGAATGTGAAGATACGTAGTCAAATAGAGTATTGGAATACTTTGAAAAAAACTGTAACTTACCTTTCTCAACATCATTTGATGGTCCAACATCCAACATAGTAGAAGTAAATGATTTTTCCACACCATTCCTATTTTTATCTTGATGGTTTCCTCCATGGGTAATCTACTTTGGACACACATTTCAATAATTCCCTAACTCATTGCAATTTAAACATCTTACCATTGGTTTTTCATTTCCTACATGATCACTATCATTATTG
This sequence comes from Viscum album, assembly GCA_963277665.1. Taxonomy (NCBI): domain Eukaryota; kingdom Viridiplantae; phylum Streptophyta; class Magnoliopsida; order Santalales; family Viscaceae; genus Viscum; species Viscum album. The sequence continues at coordinate 2,105,483,298 of OY728122.1, read as the reverse complement.
ATAGGAGTAATATTACCACTCTTACCACATCATAAGCACATCCTAGATTTTTACAGACATTCTCCTAGATTATTTTTTACCAAACATCTAATAAGAAGGAATTTTTTTTACCTCCATACATCTTTGATGAATTATTTCACATTGCATGAATACATTATTTCTTATTTTACATTCTATCATAGAACACATAATGATCAGAAAACTCCACCCATACCTTCCTAGCAAATCATACAAGTTCATAATCTCTTTTCAAATCACGAGAATATAATACCCGTTGATATATCAGCTTCTATACTAGGTACAATTGATTTATCCTACAGTCAATTTACTGAATAAAATTTGGGATACACATTAAAAAATAGTTGGAAATTTCTTCATATACAACAATCAAATATTCTATAGATTGTCTCAATTCCAATAATTTTTTTTCCATCCTATGTCAAAAATCCTTAGGAAAATAATTCTCAATCATTATGTTCTTATATTCATCCCATTTCATGGCAAGAAACTCTTAAAATCCACTAATATTTTTAACAGTTTACCATCAATGATCTACTTCAACTTCAAAATGACAAACAGAAAGAGTAAAAATTTTATTTTATGAACAACCCATTACATAAATAATATTTTCCAGTTCTTTAATCCACCTATCATCTTTGATAGGGTCATATTATCCTATGAATGATGGGGGAAATTATCTCATGAAATACTCCACTAATAAAATATTCTTCTACAGTTGATCGCCTCGATCTATTATATGAACACCACCACCATTTATCACCTGATTCAACTAATCCATCACTGTAGAGAACTATTCAGTTAATATTCTAACAATCTGAGGATTTTGATTTGGAAGGTTGTTTTCCTCTATATGACTTCCCAACATGGTTACCTTATTTATTATGTGGAAAACAATTCTAAAAAAACTTATATTATAAAAATAAACTTAGTAATCTTCAAACTATATACCAATTTAATTTGACTATAATGAAAAAAATCATTGATGGATATTATATTTACAATATTATATATTATATAGTTATCTAAACTAACCTCTAATACCAACTATAAGGGCCCTACCATAAACAATACTTATTATTTAGTATGGTCAATAAATTTATTATCATTCCCATTGAGGATATTTTTAGGTTTATATATTTAGAGAATTAAGCTATATCACATACATAACAACATATATATTATGAAGTAGACACTTCTACTCACTATCAATGTTATTTTTTCATAAAATAAAATTGTTTTAAAATAAACTTTCTTTTTTATCATGTTTAATCATTATAAATTTTCATTCACTCCATATTTGATTCTATTATCTATTAAATATTGTGACCAAAATTTCAATACTTGGGATGATCCTAAAGAATGCTCAGTAAGGGAAACACAATGAAGGAAAACTATTATCCTTATGAATACATGTAATCTATGAATCGTTCATCATAAATTAATAGTTTTCACCTTTATAAAGTAGTAAATAATATTCACAAGATATATGATCATTTATTACGTTTTTATGACTATTATATTACCATATAACAAATAGAATGGAACATATAATAAATACATGTAACTTGGTACATAATCACACATAATTAGAATAATCATATGGTCTACATCCACACATATCACTAAATGGAATAACTATATGGCTGCCTTCTTTAACCAATGAATTGGAGGTTATAGGGTATGCACCCATACTAGGGTTTTAAGGGATGCTTCCATCATTGGTGTATCAAGTAACCAACTTTATTTGGCTTATCATGTAACAATCCATCAAATGTTTAAATACCATTATATAATCATAAAAAATAAAATATTTCAATTGTCAACATTTCCCTCGAGAAATTTCAAATTGCAATGAATCATTAAATGATATAATCAAATCATTCATAAAAACATTTTTAATACTAAAATACATCAAAATAAAATATGGTATTTAATTTTATTTTAAAAATTTTTTTCTTAAAGAGGATTCCAAATACCAAAATACTCACGGTGGATGAAAAGTCATTGTATCTGCGTATGTTAAAAACAATCCTTTTTTATATTGTAAAGAATGTAAATTATATAATATAAAAATATTCATTTTTAAAATCATTTAATGTAATTAAAATTAAATGGTTTTACTTATACACCGTTTAAAATATAGTGGTTTATAGTATCTATATATGCCTAACTGAAATGATATTGAGACAAATCCCATTACCATAAGTTCGATATGTCATGTATGTTCCCTGATCTTCCTAAACAATAGTATTAAATTAATTTATACTTCCTTGAGAACTTTTTTAATGTTTATTATTTATTATATTTTACATATTACCATGTTATAAAAATTACATAATTTGTTAAGTTCATATGAGACCTGTTGTCGATATATAGTACTTGTGTCGAAAATGAACATGGTTTGATGACACTTATACATGTGGTCATATGTTTGTCATCTTAAGAATTAAATTTGTTAAACAGTAATTTTATTTATACATCAATTATAGTTTTTCAATCAAATCATTCATTTATTTTATGAATAATGTAAAAATGTTACAATCATGGAGATAGTAGGCTGTACGTACGCATTAGTAACGTTTCAATTTTTCATTGATAATTATGGAAGAAAGGTAATTATTAATTTATATTTACAATATGATAAAATTATAAATAAAATATTTAAAATATTTAAAATAATTAACATATAATTATATATATATATATATATATATCATACAGGTTATTTGGTGAATTTAAACGACCCACATCGCTTCATGGTGGTGATAAGTCCCATGTATGCACAAACAGAATTATCATTTTTATATACATAGAATGTAAGAAAATAATTGAAATATTATTTTTTTATTTAATAAATAAGTATTGAATATAAAATATAATAATTTATTCCATCATTACAACTAGACTTGATAGACGGTAATGAAGAACGATCTATATAAGTTTATGAGGCGGTAGTCCTCTATAAAGACAAATGAAATGTTCATTCCCTATTTAATGAAATTGCAGAAGGATTTAGGTTATTATATTAATGTAATGACATCTATGTATATTGTTAAAATTTAATTTTTAATTTAATGTTCTAATATTATGATTTAATGTAGTGGAAGACGAAATAAAATAGAAACACTAAAAAATGATACCTCTTCCTTTGTTGATCACCTTCGAAGAACACATTAACACCTCTAAGGTGGGTATTATGACTAAATAAAGGCCTCATGAATAAATACAGAGATTATATGAATTGTTTTTGGTACATATTAGATAAAACAAAAGGCTTCATAAATGTGATTAATAGAGAATATTATGAACCTTATTATAGGAGAGGAGAGGGGAAACTATAGAAACTCTAAAAATATTAAATTAATATAAATTCCATTTCAATTTCTAATGATCCCAAAATATTTATTTTCATAAATGAAATTATTTTGGGTCGAATAAATATCATCCAATTAAAATTTTACAAGTTTTAGTATTTTTAATACTTATTTTTCTGGTTTAACCCTTATTTTACACTTTAATCATGTAGTGATATCCTGTTGTTTACACCTTGTGTGTTAATGTAATTAGTATAACATGTAAAATGATCAAAAAAGTTTCATTTATGACATATTAGCATATATAATAACTATGTTTCCTATTATAATCTTTTATGAAATTTATAACATTTAATAAACTATATTATATTTAAAAATAACTATATTTTCAATTTTGACACTATTCATTAGTTGTCTTTTAAAAAATATAATAACAGCAAGATAAGATTGAATAAACTACTTTAAGACATAACCAAAATGTCCAATATAACCATAAAATTAGTATATGACATTAATTATGTAAACTAATATTAATTTTAATATATATATATATATTCATTTTTTTGATTCTAGTAGTATTTACTAAATTAATATATCATCATGGTGACATAATTATATTTAATTATATAATTTATTAAAGGTATAATTAAATTTTCCTGATTAATATAATAATTTCTAACTTTTAATGAATATTTATAGTCAAAGATATTCCCTATAAAACTCCATATTAAAATACTATTATTTTTAAAAACAAAACTGTAACAAAAATGGCGATTCATTGAATATAATATTATAATAGCATTAAAATCATTCAAGTGGCTCCATGTGGTTTAAAAATAAAACCAATGATTATATTAGCTGGGATAAAGTAAAAAAATTAATTTAGGACATGTTTTATGGTAGTTTTATATTATTATATTTTTTCCTTTTACCTTTAATTACACAATTTTCCTTTAATCGTGGTAATAAAATTCATACCGAAGTTACTATTTATAATGTCCAAAAATAAAAGGTACCTACTTAAATAATTTGTTTCTTCTTATTAAAAAAACGGAATCCATTTTTCAACATTAAAAACAAAGAATTGGTAGAAAATAAATAATAATTAATCCATGTTGTCCAAATGTGAAAATAATTTTTTTTAAATAGTAAAAATCATCAAAAGATTGAATTTTTTTTATATAAAATTTCAATTTGAAATTAAATCCCATGGAAAATAAAGGATTAAATGATAAAAATAATCTATATATAATCTATTACCAATTTAAATGTTAATATATCAATACAAATAAATTATATGAAGAGCATGTTTTGTATTAAAATGCAGTATTTTTCACTATTCAATATATATGAATTTTATAATAAAAACACCAAAATTCAATCCAATGTAAATTTAGATATACCACTTCTAAAAAGGAATATTATCTTTTTATATAGAACATATAAATGTAAAAAAAATATTTAAAAAGTTTTCTCAATCAAAAGGTTGTAAAACTACCTTATAGATTATGTAATGCTTCAAATTGGATTTATTCTCATTTTAATCCTCTAAAATTTACTTGATGAATGTAAAAAATTTAAAAAACATGTTTAAACATAATTTATTTAGTTCTATTCATTTTCTAAAATACAATGACTAGGAATTACAACCATTTAAAAGAATAATATAAATAATATATTATTTTTTTAGTATATCTCTGTCTTTTGTGCAATGTATGATTTCGAAGAAACTCGTTGTTACATGTTGGTACACTATCAATCGTAGATCACATTTTAGATAATATTATAATCTAATTAATAAATAATAAAAAACATATGAAAATTTATTCTTCTATAAATACCTGGGATGTTACATCATTTTTTCCATTTGTAAATTGTATCGTCACAATTTTATTTACTTATCAAATAAGTGGGCGTATTTATCCCTCATATTGTTTTTAAATTCTCATCTTTCCTAATTAACCATATGGGTTTTCTTTAAAATATTAACCTAAAATATCACCTTATTACAAAACACATTCTCACTTTGGTCATGAATTTGGATTGGCTATTCCTCATATGAAATTTTATCTTACAACTATACTACTTCTAGACTCAAAACATGAGATGAATCAATAATATTCATTATTAACATTAGAACTTGAAAAAAATGTGTATCTAGGATAAAAAAGAGTTAAATCCACTAGTTTGGAAATTGAACCATATTTCTCTAATACTTCACAGGGTTTAATGAGTCATGGACTCAGCATCCCCTTCTAACCAAGACGCGTCATACTTTTTCAAGGAGATACACTGAGAAATAAATGACAACCTACCTCAAATGAAAGGACCTTCCTACAGTTATCTGCATTAATTTTCTACCTTCTCTGTGCTATCCTCATGTGTCTCTGTAAATACTGAACTTTCTCTACTATTTTCTCTAACAATTCTTGTCCCATTAATATCATTTCACCCACTTCTTCCCATAAATCTAGAGTTCGACAATACTTTCCATATAATGCCTCAAATGGTTCCATCTGTATTGTGGAATGAAAATTTTTATTATATGAAAAATAAACCAAAGAAATATGTCAATCCTAACATCATTGGTAATTCATTTAAGATGCACGTAGCATATCCTACAACGTAGAAATTATTTGTTATGACTGCCCGTATGATTGTGAATGAAAATCTATACTGAAAAATAATTTAGTACCGAACAACATCTAAAGCCCATTCCAAATGCTAGAAGTGAACTAGGGATAGTGATTAGATACAATAGGTAGGGAAAGTAAATGAAACCTTACTTTATCTTCAATACAAAACAATGAAAATGATCTAAAGATAGAGTATCTCAAATAAGATAAAATTGAGCATATTTAGTTAATTGATCATCAATAACCCAGATTTCATTTTTATCTTGATAATTATTTTGTAATCACCCTACTAAATCATGGGTTATATTTGCCTATTTCCCCTATGGTACTATAAAATGATGTATAATCTCGTACAATAATATTTTTTCTGGTTTAACATGTTGAAAAATCAAACCACTCAAGGTAAAGTCACCAATATCTATTTACATTATATCCCACAGGTAATACTCCCAATGTTCACTGTAAATCGTAGTTCTTACCAAATGAAAAAATAAATAAGAACAATTAGCTTCACATAACAAATATTTCTTCAACTACGAATCAAAACGAACACATAATCTATTCCCAAACCTCAAACCACAGTCTTTATCAATGATAAATTCTGGTAAATTACCATTATTAAACATTTCTACCTTTTTCTGAAACTCACTGTCTTTCTTCTTTACATGATTAATTCTGTATGATAAATATTATTTAACTGACACCTAAAACAAAATAGAAGATTTTTTTTCACAAAAAACATCCAAACCAAAATTCTTCAAATGATTAACGAAATGGTCTTATTCCAAATATAGCATGGTTCATGTAGGGTTACTCATTCGACTCAAAGTATCTAACCCTTTATTTTCTTTTCCACGATGGTAATAAATCATGAAATTAGAATTTTTGATTAATTCCTGCCATATATTCTTTATCTCATGTTCAATTCCTTTTTAGTGAAAATAGTCTTTAATTTTTTTCAATTATTATATATTTCACACTTTACCCCATAAAAATGATGCCTCTAAATTTTTAATGAAAAATCAATTGAAAAAAATTCCACATCATGTGTTGGGTTATATAACTCATGAGGTTTATATGACTTGAATCATAAGATATTAATAGATCATTCTTCCTTAGGAAAATACTGTGTCCTTTCAATTAAACATCATTCTAGATAACAAATTCACTATTCATGGGTGCGTGGCCAAACCTGGAGTATTTTCCAATCTTTATTTCATTTCTTAAAAATAATCATCACATTATTTTTTCCAGATAAGCATAAATCTTTTACATGTGAACTTATATAGTGCGATAGATAATTGAGAAAAACTTTCTACAAACCATTGGTAATAACATTATAGTCTAAGAAAATTTTGAATCCCTTTGATATTTGTAGGTCTTGGACACTCTCAAACAACTTCAATTTTATAAGGTTCAATGGTTATAAAATATTTAGAAACAATATGAACATGGAATGAAATATTTTTCAATAAAAATTCACTCTTATATAACAATCGATATAATATATTTTCTTTAAAGGCTTTCAATTAAGTGAATTTCAAGTTCGTTCTAACTTTTAGAATATACCAAAACAACATCTATAAATACAACCCCAAACTAATCCAAAAACTGTTGAAAGGATTCATTCTGGAGATTCATAAATACAGAAGGAGAATTTGATAACCCAAAGGGAATAAATACAAAATCATAATGCCAATATCCCATTTGGAACACTCTCTTGGTAATGTCATCCCTTTTCACCTTCATCAAATGGTACCTAGACCTCAAATAAATCATCAAAAAATACTGAGATCCCTAGATCTAGTAAAAAATGATCAATATTAGTAAAATGACAATTTTTCATAATATTGATGTTATTGAAGGAACTATAATCAATAAAAATGATCCTCAAACCATCTTTCTTTTTCACAAATAAAATAGGAGCACCCCATGGTGAAGTTCTAGGTCGAATAAAACCTTTATCAAGTAATTATTGAAATAGAGTTTTCAATTCCAATAGTTATACAAGATCCATTCAATAAGGGGGTTTATGAATAATCTTAGAATCATGCACATAATCATTGGTAAATTCAGCCTCCCAATCTAGAACAATTCCAGGTAATTCAGCAGAAAAAACATCTGTAAATACATTCACTAATGCAATACTAATCAAAACGGTTTCTCTATTTTCAGCAACATGATCTAGAAAACATTCATTTCCATATTTAATCAATATATCATTTTCTTGGTATGTTATCAAATGTATGAAATCATTGGAGAAAACTTTCATGGATTTTCAATGTATTTTAGCAAGATAATCTGAAGGCCAATCCACACATCAAATGATATAAAACTCTACTAAATAAATTTCAACATGATTTGGAAGATGAACCATCCCACTAATGATAATAGGAAGATTTCTAAAAATCTCAGTTAATTTAATACTTACACCCAAGGTTTTGACCAAAAGTTCTACATCATATTCATGCGGTAATATTTATAATTTACTTTTCATGATCATATAAATAAAATAATGATAATATAGATAGTGAAATAGAGTATTAGAATACATTGAAAAAACTTGTAACACACCTATCAAAACTTTATTTGATGGTCCCACATATACCGTAGTAGTACCAAACCCTTCTTATTTTTATCTTATTATTTTCCTCCCTAGGTAATCTTCATGTGACACACATTGAAATTATTCCCTAACTCATTGCAATTGAAAAATATTACCGCTTGTTTTTATTTTCCTGCCTAATAATTTTACTTTTAGTTATGAGAAATTTGAGAAGCCTTACCACATAAGAAGAATTTCCCATAAATTGATAGAAATTCTCAAGGATTCATTTTACAAAACTTCTCACATGATGGAAATTTTGTTTTGTTACCTGTAGACTGCTTTGATTAATTCTTTCCCATTTCCTTCCAACTGGATCGCTTCTTTTACATTCTCTCATGGAACACATGATCATTATAAAACTATATTTTAACCTTCTAAAAACATCATAAAAGTTTCTCATATATTTTAAACTCACGATAAGATAATTCTCTTAGATATTTCTGCTTTAATCCTATGTAAAACTGATTTATCATACCATCAATATATTATGTAAAATTTGGGACATAACTTGACAGAAGAGTTAAATTTTCTTCATATACAGCCATCAAATCATCCCCTTTTTTTCCCTAAATTACAATAATTGATTTTCCATCATATGAAAAATATCCTTAGGAAAATATTTCTCATGGAATATGTACTTAAATTCATACGATTCCATGAAGTAAATCAATTCGCCTCATCTGATATTTTAAAACATTGACCACAACAGATCTGCTTTATGTTCAAAAGGATACACAAAAAGACTACCATTTTGATCATTTGAACACCTCTTTACATCACTAATATTTTCTATTACTTTAATCCACCCTTCAGCATACACATGGTCTTATAATATTCTGAATTATTAGAGATGCAAACTGATGAAGTGATCCACTAAAAAAATATTCTTCTGTGGTTGATCTTATGTATGAACACCACCAGTATTTATTTCCTGATTCATCTGATCCATCACTACAAAAAACAATTTAGTTACGATTCCAACAATCTAAGGATGCTGATATAGAATGTTTTTTTTCCTATATATGCCTTCCCAGCACGGTTTCCCTGTTTCCTTAGTCGAAAAACATTCCAAACAAAAATATCTTCATTGATGCAACATGGTAATCTTCAGATTCTATATCATTTTAATTTGAACATAAACTTTGAATAATCCAGGGATATTCAATTAACCATATTCAAGCACATATGTTTATATAAACAGACCAATCATACCAACTATAAGGTTCCATCCTTAAGCATTACATAATAAAGTGTTGAGTAAACAATTTCACATTCATTCACATGGAGTATTATTTCAGCTTTAGGGATTTACAGAATTATGGAATATCTTATACAAAAAACATAAATATTACAAAGTCAAAACTTCTTCTCGCTATCCATTTTTTCAAAAAACAAAATGTTTTAAAAAGAACCATGGTTGTGTTTCATGTTTAATCATCATAATTTTTCCTTTCTCCAATATTTGACTGTATTCTCATTTAAATCATATGAAAAATATTTTAAAAAATGCGATGAGAATATAAAAATAGTAAAGGAAACACAATGAAAGACCACTATTATCCTTATGAAAACATGTAAACTCTAAATAATTTATAAAAAAGTAATGATTTTTACATTTATGATTTATTAAATACTCTTCAATGAAAATTATCTCATTACTTACCTTTTTTGGAATCCAAAATATTACCCTAAAACCTATAGAATGAAACATATATCATATAAAGGCAACATGGGACATAATCATAATTAAATGGAATAACCTTATAGTAAACATACACAAATATCACTAAAAAGAATATCCATATGACTGAATTCCATACCCAAGGCATTGGAAGTTATAACATAACCACCCATCGTTTTATTATCATTGAACAACCTATATTTAGTTTATCACATAACCCCACTTCTTCGGTTTATCATGTAACCAACTGTCCATTGTCCAAGTAGAATTATATAATCATAACACATAAAATTTTTCAATTATCAACATTACAGTCCTAAAATATACAACCATAAGGATTAATTATAAGATATAACAAAATGATCATGTAAAACCATTTTCAATACAAATATACCTAAATGGGAATATGATATTTAATTTTTTTTTTTACAAAAAGTTGGTCTTACAGAGGATGCCAAATACTAAAATTGTCTTAATGTTTGAAAAGTAATTCTCTCAACATACATTGAAGACATTTATTTTGACATTTTTTAATGAATGAAAAAAACATCATATAATAGGATTCCTTTTGAGAAATGTTGAATTAAATTAAATGTCAAAGGAGTTATTTATACAGAGTATGAAATATAGTTGTTTATATTATAAAAATATTCCTGAATAAAGGGATATTGAGATCAATTCCATTACCTTATGTTTAATTGAACATGTATGTTCCTTATCCAATATGAATAATAAAACTAGGGTTATTTATAAATTTTTTACTACCATTTTCATGTTTTTTATTTATTATATCACTTATTATCATGTTAAAAAAATTATATAATTCATTATTTTCATATAAAAAGTATTGTCAATATACTGTAATTGAGTTGAAAATGAAGATGGTTTGATGTAACTAGTCCATTTGGTCATATGTTCATCATCTAAATAATACCATTAATGAAATAATAACCATTTTTATACATAATTTATAATTTTTAAATCAAAACATTCATTTATGGTATAAATAATGAACAATGTTATAATCCTAAAGGTGGTAGGCTGTACAAACGCATGAGTAATGTTTCCATTTATCATTGACCGTTATGGAAATAAGGTAATAATTTTATTATCCTTATATAATTATGTTAATATAATTGAAATGATAATAATAATTTATACATACTTATATATATCATAAAAGTGATGTGGTGAAAAAATGATTTACATCACTTTGTGGAGGTGATAATTCTCATATACGCACAAATGATGTTATCATTTTTATATGCATGCAAAGTAAGAAAATAATTGAAATATTATTTTTTACAATGCTGAATAAGTAATAAATATAATATATAAAAATTTATTCAATAATTATAACTAGTCTTGATAGACGGTAATGAGAAACAGACTATATCAGTTCGTAAGGCCATAGACCACCTTACACACGATCAAAATCTTCATTTCCCATTTGATGAAATTGGAGATGGATTTCTGTGATGATATTAACATAATAAAATATCATTAAATTTATCTTATTGGAGTTATTATATCATCTCAGAATAGTAAGATTTAACAAAATTGGATAAATAAATAAAATAAAAACACATAAAAAAGAGAAACCACTTCTTCGATTGATCACCTTTGAAGAACACAATACCGCCTCTAAGGAGTGTGTTGTACCTAAACTAATTCTTCAAGATTGTGGGGAGGTATTATTGGATTGGGTTTGGGTAGAGTTTGACTAAACCAAAAGGCTCTTAATGTGTGTGTATTATAGAAGATTGGGTACCTATTTATATGAGAGGGGATGAGCTCGCATGGAAACTCTTATAATATTAAATTAATATAAATATAATTTAGCTTCCAAATGGTCCCAAAATAATTTCTTTATAATATTAAATTATTTTGGATCGAATCCCAATTATAAAATTAAAATTAGATATGTTTTGAATATTTTTTAATCCTAATCTTTTTTATTTGACCCTTAATTTACTTTTTTTAATCTTATCATAATATCTTGTTATTTAAACTTTGTGGGTTAATATAACTACTATAACATGTAAAAAGATAAAAAAGTGTTTTTCTGGAATATTAAAACTCATACTGACCATTTGGATGAATCATATATTTTTATGAATTTTATAACATTTAATGAAATATTTTATATTTTAAAATACCAATAGTGTCAATTTTGACATTATTCCTTAGACGAATTTAAAAAATATCACAACCACAAGATAAGTTAGAACTAAATACTTTAAATCATCACCAACATGTCCAATATATCCACACAATTTTCGGATGGAATAAATTATGTTAAATAATGCTTATATTAGTATTTATAGTAACATTTATTTGATTTTATTATTAACTAATAAAATACTACATCATCTTTAGCTCACAATTAAATATAATTATTTAATATAGAAAAACTGTAAATAAATTATCCTAATGTAGTTAAACTTTTTAGATTTATAATTACTATTTATATTCAATGTTATACCCTATATAACTCCATATTATAATACATTAATTTTTTAAAACAATTGTTAAAAATGACTATTCATTGAATATAATATTTAAAAAGAATTAATTTCATGGAAATGGATCTATGTGGTCCTAAAAAATTCTTATGGATTCTCATGGTCGGGATACACTCATAAAATTAAATTTAGACACATGTTAGGATACTTTCATATTATTATAATATTATTTTTACCGTTAATTGCCCGATTTACCTTTAACCGTGGTAAGAAAATTTATTACCAAAGTCACAATTAATAATGTCAAAAAATAAAAGGGACCTATTTACAAAATTTGGACCTTCATATTCAAAAAATAGAATTCGTTTTTCCAAATTCAAAACTCATAATTGGCCGATATTAATTAAACATTAATCCCCATTGTAAAAACTAGAAAATACCTTTTTAAATGTAAAAACCATAAAAATATTGACATGTGATTATATCAGATTTCAATGTGAAATTACATTTGATGACCAAAATTGGAATAAATTATAAAAAAGTCTAAATATAATTTAAATACATTTCAAATGAAAATATGTCAGTACAAAAAAATAGAAAAAATTTTGTTTTGAATTAAAATGCAGTATGTTCCACTAATCATTGAAATATTAATTTTATCATAAAAATACCAAAATTTCATCCAAAGTAAATTTTTATATCCTTTATGCAAATAAAAAGTTAATTTTGTCAAATTAAACTTGTAAAATTGACTAAAACCCATAGTTAAAAAGGTGTCTCCATCAATGTTCGCAAAACAACCAATTAGAGTATTTTAAGATTAAAATTAGATCTATACACATTTTAAGTCTCTAAAATTTATTTGATGAATGTAAAAACATTTTAAAAAAAGATTAAACATAATATAGTTATTTATATTAATTACCACTAATTAAAATACTAGGAGATAACTATCATTTAAAATAAAAATATTAATAATGTGTTATTTTTCTGTATAACTCATTATTCAATAAAAAATAAGATTTTTGAGAAACCCATTGTTGAGTGTTTTTTATACTATCAAAAATAGCTCCTATTAAGGTAAAAATACTATCTATTTAATAAATATTAATAAATGTGGAAAATTATTATTCTACAAATACCTGGGATGTTAAAATATACACCATATATTAGAATGAAGTTCACCATTAAAAATTATGACTTAAAGAGTGAAATTTGAGACAAGAAATCCTAATATTTGATTCTAGCATGGTTAGACACATTACATGACAATGTTTAATAAGATTATATTTATTATTAATCTTTTCCATATTAGTATTTACAACTATAATTTTATATACAATATATTTTTAACATCATTCTACCCATTAAATCATAATTAATTAGTGAAATCAACTATTTAGGGGTTAATTATTTCTTTCCAGGCATTTTTTGATTCCATAGATCAGGTCCTTTGAAACACCTATATATTTTGAATGTTAAATTTCATGTTTCATAAATAATTTGACACATAAAAACATGATTATAAGCGAATGTAAAATATTGATTCTTTATGATATATTTAATTTTAAATAAATTCAATATCTTTGATGGCTTGAGATTCACACAACACTATGTTTAAAAAAAACTATATATTCTAATAAAATATTATTACATAAAAATGAAAATTATAAAATAGCTTTTATGTTTGAATGTATTAATAATAATAACTACATTATTATACTTATCTATTTTACAATGATATAAAATACATTCAACAGTTGTCTATTAATTTGAAATAAAATATGAATCATTTGAAAGAAAGAATACATGTTTCATTATTTTTTTTGTAAAAGGTGGGTTAGTCGGACTTCATGAACAAAATTTAAAATTTTATTTTAAAAAATATAGAAAAATTACATCTGAAAAAATTTAAAACAACTTGTTAAAAATATATTTGGGTGAATTATTAAAAAGTTTCTAAATTTTTTAGTTTTTTGTTTAATTTTGGAAAATACTGTTTTTTATTAAAAATTATATTTTCAATTAAATTATTAACAATTCTAAATTATATATTAAATTTGATTTATTATATATTTATTTAAATTATATATTAATTTATAAAATTCAGGTCATTTAAAAAAATTATACAGAATTGCGATATAAAAACATTTTAAACAGTTCAATGTTTTTCTTTAGAAGAACTGTATTTCAACACTGTTGTTGGTTTTATTTGAAATTGAATTTTAAAACATATAACATTTGAATTAGGAAAAATAGATTCCATATTTTTATCTCATATAATTTATAAAATATAATATGGTCAATGTAATTTTTTGACATAATTAATAGTAAAAATATTCTAAATTATTTATCGTAGTATGGGTTAACATGTGTTTTTTGGGGCTTATACAAAATGATAAGTGTTAAAAACAACCAGAATATTTTCTAACACTAATTGGAGGAAAATATTTATATCTTATAACATATATGATTTAATAATGACCCATTTTAGAGGCTTTGGGAATGTGAAAAACGTTGGTACACATTATTAATTTAAAAAATTCCACATATGTCCTCTCCCCCAATTATAAAAGGCCACCCTCTATCCCCCCTCTTCTTAATTTCAAAGAAAATTGATTTGGAAAATAATAAAAAATATCATTAATTCCATAACCACATACTAAATGGTTTTAGTTTTATTAGTAATCCATCCTAGGAAGTAATTAGGAATAAAACTAAAGGGGTTCTTCAAAGAAGAGGTAAAATCCCAAAGATGCATATTTGTTTTATTTATACATCAAAATACTTCAAAAATTCTTTAGATATGGTAATATAATATCAATAATATCTAATTTATACTGATATTTTATTATCATTATTTCATAAAAAATATCTATCCCAACTTCCACCAAATGATAAATGGAATCATCAATCATGCGTACAGAGGACTACTACTTTAGAACCGTTGTTATTAGTTTTCCATCACCACATTTTGTAGATAGATATAATGAAAAATTTAACAAAATTATATAATATTTATGAAATTCTTAAAATACTAAAATTATTATATATAATATGCTTTCTTACTATCTCTTCCACAAGGTGATACAATAATGTCCCTCATGTGTATGGTGGACTATTGCCTTGTGAAGTAACCATGTTTGTTTTTCACCTATGATATACATGGAAGGTAATAAGGATAATATTATTAAAATATATATATGATATTTATGACCTAACCATAATAATGGAAATATAATATGTCATCTGACTTATTACCTTCTAACCCATGGGAATTCAACAACGTTGCTCATGTGCATGGCAGACAACCCCTCACAAACCGATGTGATGTGTTTTTAAATTAAATTTTATGTAGATGATTTTAAGGATAAAATAAAATCAATATTTGAGCTATATATTGAATAATTACTATTGTTTATTCTGGAATTATGTACCTTCCTACTTCTCCATCTATCAATGAAAAATGAAAACAACGTGCATTCATACGTGTGATGTACCACCTTAACGAAAGATGTAACTCATTTTTCAATATATAAATATCATTGGTGACTATAAATATGTATACAATGAATATATATTGTATTTAAATCTTTATAAATAAATTTTATATGCTGTAAAAATAATCAAATTACACATATTGAAACTACTAATAGAAACTATATGTGAAAAAAGAATCAGTTATCACCAAGAACAATGATTTTGATAATCAATAGTTAAAGAATAAGAGATAAAAGGATATAAGTAAATCATAAATAGTAAGATATATATGATTAAGGGTATAAAATAATTTTATTATAAAACAATATGAATTCTATTTTAATTGTGAACAAATACAACGGAAAATGAAAATGAGGTAAGGCATTGTTGTCTCGCTTTTACATCACTGAGATATATGTCATATTAATTTTTTTGGGTATTGTCTCATGTATAAAGTAACGTTTGATATTTTAAACCATGAATATATATAATATCATTTAATTTTATGTTTCATTTTATGTTATTTATTTCATGGGTATTACAACTTAAAACATACCAATGTGGTAAGAGTTTATTTCACAATCTCATCATTATTTTGGATTGTTTATGTTCAATTATCAATTTGATGAAATATTTGATATATTTAACATAAAACTAATTTATTTAATTATCCATTATTTATTAAAATAAATTTCAATTCATATTCCAATGTATCATATTGTTAAATTAAATTAATGAGAAATTTTTTTTCATAAAATTTTGACATCATTTCACTCTAGGTCAAAAATTTATTATCTTCCATATCCATGTTTTTATAAAATGTTTTAAAAAATGTTTATAAAATTATAAAAATTATTTAATAAATAAATTTGGACACATTTTATTAATTTTTACAAAGTATTTTATGTGGAATATTTTTTTTTGAAATGAGGTACATCGTTTCTTTTTCAAAAAATATGAAAGGAATTTTTTTAATGTGTACGGTATAAATAGAAATTTCCACCATTATGAGAAATCAATATTTTCAGGATTAAATAAAATATTTATAAGGTTATTTTAAAAGAATTTTATTTTCAAAATATTTATTCATTTTTTTGAAAATTTAATTATCAATGTGTAGTGGTTATTTTCAGCACTATTTTTTCAAAGAACTTTTCATTTAATTTCAATTCATCAATGATAATAAGGATTACTCTACATATGCCCAACTAGGGATAATTATTAATGAAATAAAACCTATTATTTATCTTGAAGGTTTATGATTATTTAGACATGAGATCAAATATTTTTGGATAATTCACCATATTATTCTAGATGATCTGTGATTTTATAGATTTATTGGGTAAAATAATAACATTTTTATGTTGTTTTTATATGAATTTTTATTTTTATTATGATTCTAAACCAATATATTTTGAAAAAAGTTTACTTCTTATTTAAATGGTTGGGGTTGAAATTTTATATCCCATTCATGAATTAGTAGGTCTTATGAGAGAAAAAAAATAGTTATTTGTAGAGAAATTATGCATTTATGTATGATTTCATAACATTAGGACTTGATGGTAAAGATTTATTGACATGAGTCCTTGAATATATGCTTCATATGTCATAAATTATTCATGAAAATAATTTTAGATTATTTATTTATTTCCATGTGATTATTTTCTTATTTATGATATCTATGTATAAGTTCCATGTTCATGTGATTATGTATATATATTTATTTGATTATCATTTAATTCTACCATATTCTAAGGTAGGTGTTTAAATGGGACATGTTTTAGTTATTTACCTTGTAATTTTTATTTTTCTTTTTTATTAATCATAGAATACAATGCCTACATACCCTTACTGAGAATATGAGAACCACCATTTATTATGTTTTATTTTCCCTAAGATACATATAAGTTATTTATGAAGAATTTATCCAGATATGATAAGGTGAATAATGGAGTTCTCAATGAAAAAACCTTCGATATTTTATGTTTTAAAATGTAATGTTAATTTCAATTATGTATCTTGATTACCAAAAGTACTAAACTACTTGGTACTTTTTTTATGTGATTATTTATATCTACTAATAATATAATCTTGTAAATAGAACCTCTAGACTACCATGGTTAGGGTCTTTATTAATGGAATTAGATAATGTTTTGTTTAAACTCTGGGAAATAGATTTAGGAAAATATATATTTGGGAATATAATTTTATTTTAGACATTGAGGATAGTATACAACAATATCCAATTGTTTTGGTAAGGATTATGTTATTTGGTTTTCCTATAAATACATCCATGTATGGATACGATAAGTGGATTTTTTTTTGGAAAAAATTCATCTTGGGGTAATAACCATGAAAAGAGTTCTGTTGAGTATATCTCATCCATAGTTATAGGGAATGGTTATGATTCCTTATTGTTCACCTAGTTTTTCACACATGGGGGATATACTTTGGTTAATTCAAATTTCATTACAACCCATTATGATTAATTTGAAATTTTTTTCTTCATTTGGATATTTTCCAAAAGAAAACATGGTTATGATTTTTAGATTATCAGGTATAAATATTTTAATTTATGTTATCTATTATATATATTTTTTATTTTAAATTATGATTAATAATGTTATGGTATAATCTAATTTTTCCCATTATTTAGTAATGGATCCTATATAATGGATTGATAACCATATCAATATATGTATTCCACATAGGTATTTCCATCTTAAGTATGATAATGAACATAGGGATGGGAATTCCACTAGAAACAACCATATTATAACTATAATGGGGACAATGAGTCATGTTATGAGTAATAAGCTTGGTCATATATAGCATATTTTTTTATCTAAAATGCTGGGAAACAATGTCAGACTACTTCATGCATCAGTAATCTATATCATTAAATTGTACTACAAATCCATTTATAGATGATGAATTGATAATTTTCATAAATAATATATATCTTTATTTTGGAGGAGACCATAGGGATAATTTTCTCAAGGATTTCTATCATTTCTCAATAGATGTGGATCAGTGATTTTCATTGACTCAAAAATAATACGGTTGAATAAGAAATATAAAACATGGAATGGAATGATTTTAAGGTCATCTTTTTTGGAAAATTATCATCAAATTGATGAATTAGAGGATATGGAGTGAAAAGTCACTAGTCTAATACCAAAAGAAGATGAAAATGTTTTTATGTATGAAGCGAATAGTATATGGTAAGCAAGGTGTTATATAGACTCCATATATAAGCTAATTATAAATATTGACAATTTATTTTATGGGTTAAATCCAATTATTTTATGGGAACTAGACTTCTAATCCTTCTAATTATACGATTACATTATATCATGTTATATCAAGAAAAATATTGAATTCCACAATTCATAAGGATTATTATGGAAGAATGAGAACAAGTGTGCAACATCCCAGGTAAAAAAAGAAATATTAAATTATAATATTTATTAATATATTTTAATTAAATATTAATTTTACTTTAAAGGGTATTTCTATGTTCGGTGATGTACCCGATACACAACGACAAGTTTCGTTGAAATCTTACATTGCACACTAATAGTATAATATTATTATTTTAAAAGGTAGTTAACGCATTGTCGTTGTATTGGTGGGAATGAATATAACTAACTAAAATATTATTATACATTTTTGTTAAATGTTTTTATATTTATCCAACGAATATTAGAATTAGAAAACAATAAAGAACCTAATTTTAAGCATAAATACTCAAATATTCATTAAAAGGTCGATTTACCTCCTTTTGCTGGAGAACCCCTCATTAAATCTATTTTGGGTCACTTTTATATGTTATATTTGAAAAAATAATATTATTCTTTTTAATTGGTACATAAAAATTTAATTTGGGTAAATTTTTGGAATATTTCTGATAAAATTCATTTTTTAATGAATAGCTAAAAATATAGTATTTTAATTCAAAACTTCATTTCAATAAAATTTATTTTATGGTTATATTATCTTTTTAATTGGTTTTAAAGTGTTAAAAGATTATATTTTTACCATTTAATCCAATTTTGGTCATTGGAATTAATTTCATTTTGAAATTGGACCTAACCAAGTGTCAATATTTTGATAGTTAATATTTCTTAAAAACCCGCCATTAGTTTTGACAGCAGCATTTAATTTTAAATTAATTTCTTCTATTTCTAGGTTTTGAATTTGGAAAAATTTATTCCATATTTGGAATCATGAGGTACAAATTGTGTAAATAGGTAACTTTTTTTATAGACATTATGAATATTTACTTTAGTAAAAATTTTATTTACCATGGTTAAACAGTAAATCTTGTAAATAATAGTAAGAAAATATTATTATAATAATAAAAAATTACCCTAAAATGTGTCCTAATACTATTTTTTGATACATATCCAAAAATAGGAATATTTGAGTCAATTTTTGGACCCCATGGAGCCACTCGAGGGTTATAATGAGACTTTATATTAATTAATTTAAAGTAAAGGTAAAAATGACATAAACAAATATCTTTTAGTAAATGATTTTTTACGTGAGGTTATATAAGTTATCTCTAGAAAATAAATATTAATTAGAAATATAAAAATATTTCCTACATTATGGTATTTTTTTTATAATTTTTGGACAACAAATAAATTAAATTATTTATGACACAATAATGATGCAGTGTTTACCTCATTAATAAATGATTTAAATAAATATGATTATAAAGATTAAAATAATATCCAAAACCTATAAAATTCTTATTGGATGATTTTATTCAGTCCATCAGTCATATTATATTTGACTTTAATTATTATTGGTCCTTTTTAACATAATATAATTTTATAATAATACAATTGTTTCAAACTTTCAAAAACAGCCCCTCCTCCCCCTTATAAAAATCCTCACATCTAACCCATTCATCACACCTCTAAAGCCCCTTCGATCATCCAAACCTGGTCCAAATTTTTTTTCAAGATCTCTTTATTCCACATATAATCCTTAACTTAGGCTGAAGGCACATCAAGAAGTCCTTTTGGTTCAATCCAAAATAAGTTACCTGAATTAAAGGTAAGAGTTTCTCTTAAATTATATTGTTTTATATTGTTTTATTTTACTTATCCTACACCGTAAACTATTTTTATTAATTTATTTAATAAAAAACCCAGTATCCTTAATATATTAGGTTGTTTTTATGAGAATTATTCGAAAAAAAACTTACACCCACCTCTGTCTAAGGGGTAATGAATATATTGTTTCTGTGGACGGCGAACTAATGCCTCACGAAACAATGATTGTTCAAAAATTTTCCAACTGCCACTCATGGGGGCTGTGATTATGTAAAAATATTTATATATGATATATATGATATTGTTTATTGTTTATTTGATTCTTTATTTTTCATTTATAGAATATCTTTATGGTTTCCATAGTGGATAAATACGATAATCTCATTTGAGGAAGTGCGGACAACCACCCCCTCAAAGTGATATGAATCGTTCATGCCTTATGTGTAATATATAAACGATATAGTTAATGATATTATATATGATATTATATTGGAATAATAATATACTTATGTATCATTAAGTTTTCATTCCATTACAATATGAAATAGAATTGGATATAGCGTTCATTTGTACGTACAACTTACCATCTCCACGAACAGTGCATTTCATTTCTTATCACCAAATGTTATGTACTATTATAAATACATGTATATACAAGATATATATGAAATATATGATATCTAAATCATGAATATCATTATGGATATAATGAAATTTTGACCACATAAAAAACTTGTAATTATAAGAAGTCCATTTTGGACTCAAGTACAAAATATCGACAAAATGAACATTATTAAAATAAATGATTAAATTATGTTTATAATATGGTAATAAATTATATGAAAGGAAAAATAAACATGAAAAAGGTTCTTAAGCAAGTCGAAATTAACTTCAGTCTATTATTCAGGAGATTAATGAACGAAAGGGTCAAGTCGGATACGAGGTAAGGGATTTCGTCTCAATCTACTTTCATTGAGGCATATTTTGTATTAAAACGTGACATTATTTTGTACACCATATAAATACCATTGAACTTTCATTTAAATCAAAGGGAATCTTTTTTATGAAGCATTTTACTAAATGACAAAAAAGAATGTTTTTTTAACGTAAGTCGTGACAATGTCCTCTAGCCGATGTGAGTATTATTTGAGCTTTGGATTCCATAAAAAGACATAATTATTTAAAAGGAAAATATATACCATATACTCTTTTATGTATTTTGGTGTCAAAAGTGGTTTTGAAAAATGATTTGTTATGTCAATATATTTAATTGATATATTGTGATTGAAATGTGGAAATTTTTTCATTCCTTTTATTTGTTTTATGTTTTATGATTTTTTAATGGTACTTGGACATTTGATGGGTGGTTATTTGATAAAATAAATGACGGGTGGTGCTGTGGTAAAAAAATATGGGTGGTTACGTTATATCCTTCAATGCATTAGGTATGGAATTCAGCCGTATGGCTATTCTATTTAGTGATATGGGTGGAAGTCGACCGTATGGTTATTCCATTTAAGTATGTTTATGTCCCAAGTTACCTTTATATTTTATGTGTTCCTTATATGGGTTTAAGAGTAATATTTTGGTTACAAATGGGTAACCATTGATATTTTATTTAGTGAAGAGTATTTTTTACTTCGTAAATGTGAAAAGTATTAGTTATGATAATGTATTCATGGTTAACCTGTTTTTTTAAAAAAACTTATAGTTTTTCTTACTTATGTACTCCTTAATGAGCATTTTATGCTCATCCCATTTTTTTGAAATGTTTTTTCACAGGACATAATGTGGAATATGGTCAAGGATTGGACCAAGGAAAAGTCATGTTTTCTAAAAAATGGAATTGGACATGACCCTTTTTTCCAAGAGTTTTTATTTTATGAAAAAAAATTATAATAAGTAGAAGTTTCTACATGTTATATTCATGTTGTTATGTTTATGTTTTTACCTGATTCTCAAAAGCTTAAACCTAAAAAGATCCTCAATATGAATTATTAACTTAATTCAAGATTATTTAATGTTTAAGGCTGGCTCCTTATAGTTGGTATCAGAGGTCGATTTAGATCACTTTAGACGTTAGGGTACTGTTAAATTAATATCCATAACATAATTTATGTTAATATTGAAATGATAGAATTTACAGATTACCTTGTTGATTTTACCAAGATATTTCTGTGTTCACAATGGTTTTCCCCAGAGGAAATAATGTAAATATGTTGTGATTGAATCAGGAGGAAGAAAACCTTCAAAATATGAAACCTGATATGGTCCAAAGAAGAATTGAATAGTTTGTTGCAGTGATGGAACAATTGATTAAGGATATAAATGGCGGTGGTATCCATGCACGAGATCAGCCAGATCAACCGTAGAGGAACATGTCAGTAGTGGAGCATTTCATGTGGCAACATCCCCCATCATTCAGAGGATCATCTAACCCTCTGCTAGCAGAAGGGTGGGTTCAAGGAATGGAGAGAATTTTTGATGCCATGGGGTGTTCAAACATCAAATGTTTAGTCTCACTATTTACCGTTTTGAAGGCGAAGATGATCAGTGGTGGTCAATGGTGAAAAGTATCAGGGATAGTGAGGTGATTGATGCTCTTGATTGGGATGAATTCAAAGGTTTGTTCCTTGAGAAATATTTTCCTATGGTGGTTCGACTTAGGATGGAAAAAAATTCTAGGAATTGATGTAAGAGGATGACTCAATGGCTGTTTATGAAGGAAAGTTAACTCAACTAGCAAGGTATTCTCCAAATTTCATCCAAGATCTTGAAAGTAAGATAAAAACTTTTTACTCAGGACTAAAGTGATGATATCGAAGAGAATTAGCTTCTCATGAGTTCAAAAGTTATTAAGAACATGTTCTATGCGTGTAGAAGGTGTAAATGGAGTTTTCCGATGATCAGGTGTTCATTGAAAAAATAGAAGAATAAGAGGACAAGTTGATAGGAAGAGGGAAAGAATTCATCAAAGAAGCCTAGACGTAAGAAAACTAAATATCCATCATGTGAGAATTATGGTAAAAAGAATCAAGGAGAATTTTTATCAAATTCTATAAAGTACTTCCAGTGTGGTATGTCTGGTCATATGGCTTGTCACTATAAGGGAGATGATCAAGACGACAATGAAAAAACAACAATAAGATGTTTTAAGTGCAATGAAATTGGTCATTATGCAAATGAGTGTCCAATGAAGAAATCGAATGAGGTAAAATAGACAGACTAAAAGCATAAAGGTGTGATGAAATCCATTGCAACTACTTCAGCTGATTTTGGGCCATCAAATGATGTAATACTAGGTAAACTTTTTTTTTGTTCAGATTATGCCAATTTGTTGTAAGATTCAGAGTCTACACATTCATTCATTTCAAAGAAGTTTTCTAGTAAATTGGAAATTCCATATCAAGATATGAATCCTGTACTTATGGTAAAAACACATGGAGAAAATGTTAGGACAAATATAAATTATAAGAGCCTTTATGTCCTTGTGTGCAGAAAGAATCGACATGCAAACCTTATTGTTTTACCTCAAGTAGAGTTTTTTGTTATTTTGGGCATGGATTGGCTGTCTGTTTATCATGCTATGATTGAATTCAGAGCTAAAGAAGTTTCTTTTCAGAATGATTTTATGTCTGTGTACAAGAATAAACCCTTACTTTTGATAATATATCAGGAAGATGAGAAATTAGTAAAATATGGAAATGAATGTTACCATGCACATATTGTTGAAAACAAAAGAATTGTTTAGATTAATGATGTGTTAGTGGTAAATTATTGTCTTGATGTTTTTCCTGATGAGTTTCCTAGTATTATACATGATCGGGAAGTTGAATTTACTATTGACTTAGTTCATGATGCTAAGACAATTTCAAAACCCCCGTATCGAATGGATCAAATTGAACTTTTAGAGTTAAAGAAGCAATTTTGGGTTTTATTAGATAAAGGTTTCATTCAAACTAGCACATCACCATGGGGTTCTCCGGTCTGTTTAGTTAAAAAGAAAGACAGTTCAATGAGACTATGCATGGATTATAGTGAATTGAATAACATCACAGTTAAGAACAAGTATCCTTTACATCATATCGATGATTTATTTGATCAGCTCTAGTGAGCTCAGTATTTTTCAAAAGTTTATTTGAGGTAAGGGTACCATCAGTTGAATGTAAAGGAAGCATACAATATAAAGACCACATTTCATACTAGATATGGCCATTATGAATTTTTATTTATGATTTTTGGTTTAACCAACACACCTTCTATATTCAGGGATCTTCTTAATATAATTTAGCATGAGTTCATGGATAAGTTTTTGGTTGTGTTCATTGATCATATTTTGGTTTATTATAAAATAAAATAGGAACATGAACGTCATTTAAGGGTATTCTCACAAACCTTAAAAGAAAATAAAATATTTTGG
Organism: Viscum album; assembly: GCA_963277665.1. Taxonomy (NCBI): domain Eukaryota; kingdom Viridiplantae; phylum Streptophyta; class Magnoliopsida; order Santalales; family Viscaceae; genus Viscum; species Viscum album. The sequence continues at coordinate 2,105,457,607 of OY728122.1, read as the reverse complement.
AAATTCATCAAGTGTGAGTTTTGGTTAAAACAAATTTCTTTTATTGGTCACATTGTTTCAAAAAATGGCATAAATATTGATCCTTTTAAAACAAAAGTTGTAGAAGAATGGCCTAGACTAAAAAATATAACCAAGATTCGTAGTTTTCTTGGTTTGTTAGTATATTATTGGAGGTTTATGATAATTATTCATGGTTATCTCTCCCACTGACTAAGCTAACTCGAAAAGGTGTAAAGTTAATTTGGACAAAAGTTTTCGATGATTGTTTTTTGGAATTGAAATGAAGATTGGTGAATGCATCTGTTTTGGCACTACCTTTCAGAAATGGTGAGTTTGTTATTTATTGTGATAATTCGTTGAATGTACTGGGTTGCTTCATTATGTAGAAAGATCAGGTAATTTCTTATGCTTCAAGTTAGTTGAAACCTCACGAGTTAAATTACCCTACAAATGATTTTTAATTACCTGTTGTTTTTTTCTTTAAAAATTTGGAGGCATCATTTGTATGGAGTAAAATATTAAATATAAAATAAATAAAAAAGTATTAAGTATATATTCACTCAAAAATAATTGAACATGAGATAGAGTAGATGGTTGTAATTAAAAAATGATTATGATTGCACGATCCTTTACTATCCAATAAAAAAAATGTGGTTGATGCTAAGAGTTGAAAAAGTAATTCTTCATTAACCATGCTACGGTCGGAATGAGATTTTTTGGTTTTGGGTTTGATTAAATTTAGCATAGAAGTTTTTGGTGTAGGTAATTCATCTGTTTTGTTTCAGGTGTCAGTGAAATAATCTCTATCAGACATAATAAAGCAAGTACAGAAGGAAGACATTGGGTTGCAGAAAAAAGTAGAGTTGGTTCAGAAGGTTATGTTGCCTAAATTTAACATCGATAATGATTATGTTTTGAGATTTGGAAAGAGATTATGTGTGCCTTGCGATTCACAGTTGAAGAATGAGTAGTAATGTGAATCTCATAGTTATCCATTTTTAGATCATCTAGGAAGTGCTACGATTTATAAATACCTTCCAGAATACTTCTAGTGGGATGGAATGAAAAGATATATTTCTAATTTTACAGTGAAGTGTTTGACTTGTCAGTTGGTTAATGGAGAGAAATATTTTCCGAAAGGGATGCTTCAGTCTTTACTAATGCCAGTGTGGAAATGGGAAAATATATCCATGGACTTCATTATGCGATTACCAAAAACATATCGAGGTAACAATTACATCTGTTTTAATGTTGATCGATTGACTAAATCTATCCTTTTCCTTCCAATTCAAGATTCATTTTCTCCAGGTAAAAATTCATAGTTGTATGTTAATTAGATAGAAAGGTTTCATGGTGTTCCCCTATCTATTGTATCTGATTGTGATCCTAGGATTACATCTATATTTTTTAAAGGCCTTCCAAAGTTGTTGGGTACTAAATTAAATATCAGTACAGCTTTTCATCCGAAATTATATGGGTAGTTAGAATGAACAATTCAGACCTCGAAGGATATTTTACTTGCTTTTTCATTGTATTATAAGGGAATTTGGGACCAACTTATTTCATTGGTTGAATTTTCTTATAATAATAGCTTTCATTCTAGTATACAGATGGCTTTGTTTGAAGTGTTACATGGAATGATTTGTTTAACTCTATCTTTTTGGGGTGATGTAGGTGAAAAGAAACTGATGGGACTAGAATTGGTAGAAGAGATGGCAGAGAAAGTTTATTTGATTCAGAATAACATGAGAATAGCTCAGAACATTCAGAAAAGATATGTGGATAACCAGAGGAAGGATCTCTCTTTTGAGGTAGGTGATCATGTCTTTCTCAATGTTTCTCCATGGAAAAGTGAGATGCGTTTTGGTAAGAAACTAATGTTGAGTCCGAGGTTCATTGGACCTTATGAAATCCTAGAGAAACTGGGATCTGTTTCCTATAGATTGGATTTACCTCCATGTTTGTCCCAGGTGCACAATGTTTTTCATGTTTCAATGTTGAGAAAGTATATGCTAGATCCATATCATGTTTTGGGCCCAGAGCTAGTTCAGTTGGGAGAGAATCTCTCTTATAGGGAACAACCAATCCAGATTCTTGACCAAGGAGATAAAGTATTAAAAAATAAAGAAATTCACCAGGTAATGGTTTTTTGAAAAAAAAACAATATGGTTTAAGAGTCAACGCGGGAATCTTAAAATGTTATGAGGGTTAAATACCTCTATTTATTTGATAAGTGAATAAAATTGCAAGGATGCAATTTCCAAAAGGGTGGAAGGATGTAACATCCCAGGTAAATAAAGAAAAATGAAATTTTCATATTTATTAATATTTGTGAATAATATATTAATTTTACTTTAATGGGGATTTCTATGTTCGATGGAGTACCCGATACACAACAATGAGATTCTTTGAAATCTTATGTTGCATAGTAATAATATAATAATATTATTTTAAATTGTAGTTGACTCCTAGCCGTTGTATTGGAGGAAATGAATAAACTAACTAAAATATAATTATAAATATTTGTTAAATTTTTTTACATTTATCCAATTAATATTAAAGGCTTAAAATAAGAATGAATCTAATTTTAAGCACCAATTCTCTAATATTCGCTAAAAGGCCGATTTACCGACTTTTGATAGAAAACCCTCTTTAAATATATTTTTGGTAAATTTTATATGTTCTATTTTACAAAATAAAATTATTATTTAGAATTGGGACATCAAAATTTCCTTTGGGTAAATTTTTGGTATTTTTTTGATTAAATCCATTTTTTAATGAATAATAAAATATACTGTATAATAATTCCAAACTACCTTTTAATCTAATTTATTTATATGGTTACATTATCTTTTTAATTGGTTTTAAAGTGTAATTAGATTATATTTTTACTATTTTATCCAATGTTGGTCATTGGAGTTAATTTAATTTTGAAATTGGACATAAACATCTCTTAATATTTTGATAGATAATATTTCGTAAAAACAAGTCTTTTGTTTTGACAGCGGGAAATAATTTTAAATTAATTTCTACCACTTATATTTTTTGAATTTGGAAAAATTTAATTCCATGTTTGAAATCAGGAGGTCCAAATTTTATAAATAGGTAACTTTTATTTATAGACATTGTGAATATTTACTTCAGTAAAAATATTATTTACCATGGATAAAGGGTAAATCTGGTTAATAAGGGTAAACAAATGTTATTATAATAATATAAAATTAATGTTAAATGTGTAGTAATCCTATTAGTTGATAAATATCCTACCATGGGAATTCTTGGGTCCTTTTTGAGACCCCATATAGCCACTTGAGGGTGATAATGACACTTTATATTAATTAATTTAAAGTAATGACAAAAATGACAAACAAATATCTTTTAGTAAATCAATTTTTACATGGGGTTATATAATTTATATCTTATACTATAAATATTAATTATAAATATAATAATATTTCCTACACTATGGTATTTTTTTAATAATTTTTAGAATTCAAATAAATTAAATTATTTTTGACACAATAATGATGCAATGTTTACCTCATTAATAAACGATTTAAAAAAATAAGATTATAAAGATTAAAATAATATAAAAAACCTATCAAATAATTTTTGGATGATTTTCTTTCGACTATGAGTCATCTTATCTTCAACGTTAATGATTTTCAGTCCTTTTTAAAACTAATCTATTTTTATAATAAAATAATTGTTTCAAATGTTCCTAAATATCTCCTCCTCCACCTTATAAAAAGACCTCACCTCTAACCCATTCTTCACACCTCTCAATCCCCTTGGATCATCCTACCCCTACCCAAATAATCTCTCAAGATCCCTCACTTCCACTAATAAGCCTTAACTTAGGCAGAAGGCACTTTAAGATGTAATTTTTGTTCAAACCAATGGGAGTTACCCGAATTAAAGGCAACTGTTTCTCTTAAATTCATTTGTTTTATTTTGTTTTATTTTACTTCTCCAACCCCCTAAAATATTTTTATTAATTTATTTTATAACAAAACCTCTATCCTCAATATAATTTTTTTTTTGTTATGATAAGGATCTGAATGACACTTACCCACACCTCCGTCTAATGGGTAAACAACAAACTGTTTCTATGGGCGGTGAACTACTGCCTCACAAAACGATGATTGTTCAAATACATCAAACCACCTCTCATGGTGGACATTATGATGGAAATTTATTTATATGTGATATATATTATATTTATATTGTTTATTTTCTTCTGTATTTTTCATTTATATAATACATTTATGGTTTCTATAGTGGGTAAATTCGATAATCTCATTTGAGGAAGTACGGACTACCGCCCCCTCACAGTGATTTGACTCATTCAAGCCTTATGTGGAATGTATAAAAGATGGAGTTAATGATATTATATATGATATTATACTGAAATTATAATATAATTATGTATCATTATGTTTTTATTCCATTACAATAAAAAATAGAAATGGAAGTAGCGTTTATGCATACGTACGACTTACAGTCTCCAAGAACGGTGCATTTAATTTCTTATCTCCAAATGTTGTGTACTATTATAAATACATTTATATAATGGATATATATGAAATATATGATATCTAAACAATGAATATAGTTATTGATATAATGAATTTTTTACCACATGAATACCTTTTTATTGTAAGATGTCCTTTTTCGACACAAGTAAAAATATCAACAAAATGACAATTATTAACCTAAATGATTACATAATGTTTATATCATGATAATAATTGATATTAAAGGATTAATAACATTTCAAAAGGTTCTTAAAGAAGTAAAAATTAAAATTAGTTTATTATTCATGGGATTAAAAAATAAACGAGTCAAGTTAGACACATTGTAAGGGACTTCATCTGAATCTCCTTTCACTAAGGCATATTTTGTTTTGATACACAACATTCATTTACATGATGTATAAATACAGTTTAATTTTCATTTAATTCAAATGGAATGTTTTTCTATGATGCATTTTACTGAATGAAAAAAATAATGTTTCTTTTAATGTAAGCTGTGACAAAAACCTTCAGTTGCCGCAAGTATTATTTGATCTTTGGATTCCATAACAAGTCGTACTTTTTTTAGAAGGAAAATAAATCCCATATAATATTTTATGTATTTTTTTATTAAAAATGGTATTGATAAAGGATTTTTTATTTCAATATATTTATTCTATATTTTTTATTAAAATGGTGAAATGTTTTCATTCTTTTTATTTGTTGTATGTTTTATGATTTTATAATATAATGTAGAATTTTGACATCTGGTTACGTGATAAACAAAATGACGGGGGGTTCCACGATAAACCAGGACTGTTGGTTATGGTATAACCTTCAATGCATTGGGTACGAAAGTTGGCCATATGGCTATTCCATTTATTGATATGTGTGGAAGTTGACCATATGGTTATTCCATTTAAGTATGTTTATTTCCCAAGTTACCTTTATATGTTATGAGTTCTTTATATAGGTTTTATGGTAATCTTTTGGTTAAAAAAGGGTATGAAATGATCTTGTATTCAGTAAAGAGTATTTATTTCTTCATAAAGGAAAAAAGTATTACTTATGACAAATTAGTCATGGTTTACTCTGTTATTTTAGAAAAAAAATAGTTTTCCTTCTTTTTGTATCCCTTACTGAGCTTTTGTATCCTCATCCCATGTTTTTGAATTTTTTTCACAAGACATAAAGTGGAATAGTGTAAATGATGGGATCAAGGAAAATTCATGATGTCTAAAACATGGATCAAGATATAACTCTTTTTTCATGAGTTTTTATTTTATATGAAAAATGGATACTAATTAGAAGTGTCTACATGTAATATTCAAGTTGTTATGTTTATGTTATGACCTAATTCTCTAAAGATATAAACCTGGAAAGGTCCTCAATGTGAATTATTAACATAATTCAATATTAGGTAATTTTTAAGAATGGGTCTATATAATGTGGATGAAGGAGACATAAATGGATATAGGGAGTAAGGTAATGTTGGATTTTTCAACATGTGATTATTGTGGGAAGAAGCACCAAAGTAATTGCTAAAAGGGATTGAGATTTTACTTCATGTGTGGAGAGTAGGGTTTACATTATCATTATTTAATTGAAAATAAATAATATTCCACTTTTAAATGCTAAAACTTTAAGGAGATGGGGAACAATGAAAATGAATTCTGTACATTTCATGGTAATATACCTCGGATGAAGCTAAAAGATCAAGGATAAGCATATGATATTAATACAACTGTGTTAGAATTATTAAAGTGATTGTGTATTTGGATTAATGAATTATATTTTATAATTATTTTATCAATTATATTCTGAAAACATATAAGTATTCTAGTACAATGATTTTTCAATAAGTATTTGAAGTCACATGTTGAAAGGTACCAAGAAAAGTGGTTCAGTGGAAATCTAATATTTTTCTAAATCACATGATTGAAAGAATATAACACCTAATATGACTTAAATTTGGAGATAATAATGATTAATAAATTTTTAGGAGATAGTACTGGTGGCCATGAAATGAATTTGTGATTTTATGGATTATGTTATCTTTGATGGAGCTTGCTGCATGTTTGAAGTAAAAGAATATAGTTGAAAAACTGAGATTTTTTTTGGAATAAAAACTGTTTTCATCATGAATTTAAAGAGATATAAGTATTCATTAATTTTTAATGTGACAATAATAACCAATTTACCCTATTTGGGGAATATAATTTCTATTTAGTGACCTGACATATAAAGTTTTGGGCTCCAAATTTGGTCAAACAAATTTTCTATGACAATTATAGTGAACGATTTATGAAATGGATTAAAATGAATTTTGAGAGTTAAAATTTAGGTATGAGAGATTAATTTATTATATTGGAAAACATGTGGTAACAATTTTGGTTTATGTAAATATTGGAGGAATGACATATTATTCTTTTAAGGATCTTGTGATCCATTAATTGTAAAAAAATTTAATTTAGGATAAAAAACTTAATCAAGTATATTTATTTCTTACAGTAGGAAATGAAGTGGAAAATTATCAAAGCACATATTATTGTTGAAATTGTAAATATATTTTCTGGTGTTCTTTGTAATGACCCAATGTTTTGTTAATGGAAAATCCCTCTTGATTTTATTAAATGTCTCTTTATATAAAATGTTTTTATAAAATATTAACTCCATTGGTTTTATGATAAGAATTTTGACCGTTACATTTATAGACGTTGAACAATGATCACATGATTAGTATAATTATAGGGCTTTAACACATCCAATTTTACTTAGACAAAGGAAGCGATGGCCTCATCCAGTAGAATTTACCCATACGAAGCCCATTTATCGAAGCTCGGAAAAGAGGTGGCGTCCTTGGGCTTCTCTCTTGACCAAGCCCAAGCTGAGCTTCACCATGTCAAGCTCAAACGGGACTGTATATGGGAGAAGTGGAAGTTGATATAAATTACCACTTGAGCGATGTTATCTGAGCCACCCCCAGAGTCTATCACCATCGCACATGTAACGATCCAAAGTTTCATTAATGGAAATACCCCTTCATCTTATTAAATGTCTCTTTATGAAAAAATGTTTTTATAAGATGTCAACTTCTTTGGTTTTATGTTAATAATTATGATCGTTGTTAATTTAGCCATTGAATAGTGATCACATGATTAGTATAAATATAAGGCTTTAAAGAACCCAATTTTACTCAGAAAAAGGAAGCGATGGACTCATCCAGTAGAATTTCCCCATACGAAGCCCATTTGTCGGAGCTCAGAAAACAGGTGGCATCCTTGGGCTTCGCCCTTGACCAATCCCAATCTGAAATTCATTATTTCAAGCTCGAACCGGACTGTCTACGAGAAAAGTGGAAGTTGATTGAAATTACCACTCGTGTGATGTTATCCGAGCCACCCCAAGAGTCTGTCACCATCGCACACCATACCCTTAGGTCTTATGCGGCTGTTTTAAGGGTCTATGTAACAAATAAGTAGTACTATGTTCATGTACATTATTTTTTTTATATAATAATGAATATAATTTCTAGTCATATTTGATACATTGTAAATAGTTTTTTAAGTACAAATGGTGTTTTTAGTTATTATTTAATTAAGAAATCTATTTTATTAAATTAAGGGATTTTTTTTCAATTGAATAATATTTTAATCAAATAACAATAATATTATTAAATTAATTTTTATTAAATATAAATGATCTTATAATTTTATGAATGAACTTAAATTTTTTATTATGGTTTGAAAGCCATTTCTGTCAAAACCCGTGAATTTTCAATAAATGTTGGTTTTTATTTTAAAAGTGAAAATTTACATATTTAGAAAATTATATAGATAAAATAAATGTCATTTCTTGAATCAGGACATCGAAATTATCCAACGGTGAATTTTTCATAATTTTCTGAGACAGTCAAATTTTTGGGTAAAAATTAAATACCGTTTAAATATATAATGTGTTTTATGACATCATAATGACCCAATGGTGATGTAATAAAATACAATAATCCTTATGATCAGCCAATATATGTTTTACCATTAAAATAATGTGATTTTGGGTTTTTTTTACTTACTTTTCAAAGCCTTAATGAACCCCTCAAGACATATTCAACACTTTGCCTTTTTAAATTATTTTCCATGGGAGTGTGACACACCTCCACATAAGCAACCCTAATATTTTAATAAGTTCGGACCTTGGCCTTGTAAAATATTTTTTTCCTCTTTACTTTTTCAAAAACCATGGGCAAAAACCATGGGATGGTTTGTAGTTTGGATTTGTTTAATATAAGGGGTCCCAAACCTAAATAATAAATAATTCTCTCACCTTTCCTATAAAAACCAACCCAAAATCCCACTTCCTCTTCACTAAAATCCTTTGAAGTTTTCCCAACCTCTTCCCTACTATCTCTAGAATCCCCCCAAGGTTCCCCAATCTCCCAAGAAGCCTCTCACAAGCCTCTCTCTAGCCTTTGGAAGCACATTTCCAAGTAAGGGTTTTTTCTTTCTTTCACATTTTTGTCAATTTTTTTAAGATGTATTTACATTATAATTTCAATTATGAATGTTGGGGTATGGTTTCGCACCTCCCCCATACTGCCATCTTATTTATTTAATGATGGGAGACCCCTTTATCTCTGATTAAATGCCTCCCATGTACACCCGTTACTATGCCGAAATTCCGAAAGGAACTTCTCTCTCTTCTTTTACATTCAAGAAAATAATTTTGTATCATGAATCTAAATTACATTACAATTGTTGGGACATGTATATAAACGACCTCCTTACTTTCCATTACATGTAGATATTATGAGGAACCACTTTCTCTCACATCAACCTTTTTTATGAATTCTTATGTGACGTCGTTACGCTGCCGAAATCACACCGATTTTTCTAAGCCAATGTCATTGTGTAGTGAATACCATGCCCATTTCTCCATCAAGAGTATTCAAAATTATGCACATTTACTTATTGATTTTAAAGTTTCATGTATGATTTTGACATTCCTTTATCGTGGAATAAATGATTATGTTTTATGAATCCATGTTTTATGATCCATGTGGCACACTTATGCATGAAATGAAATGTATAAGAAGGGTGTGCCCTTATAGCTCTCCAATGCATTGGGTAAAGTATAGTATCATGATACGTCATGTGCAATGAGTGTTGACTCATGATGATTCAAGTGCAACAAGGTTTTACTCGTGCTTCATGTGCAATGAGGGTTTACTAATGCTACATGTGCAATGAGCCTTGGCTCCTGCTAATTCAATGATAAGTGTTGTTGCCACATTTCCATGTTATGATTATCATGCTTTATCATGCCTTTATGTTCATGTTTCTCTTATTCTCTATTGACATGACTATGGACTAACATGTATTGTACTCCTCATGTTATTCCATGTGTACTCCCTTACTGGGCTTTATGTCTCACTCTTTTCTTATAAATGTCCTCAGGTTATCCCATGCAATGCTAAGTACAAGGGAATGTAGTGATCATGTAAAGGAAGTTTTCAATAAAGATATTGTATTTCATGTTTTAAGTTTTTATGTAATGATCCTAAGCCCCAAAGACACTAAACCTCTCGATCTTCTTTGTTTTATGAAGTGAAATTTTATGTAATAAATCATGTTTAAGTTGTAATAAAAAGCATTGTTGTCATAGTTGGTATCAGAGGATAGGTTTGGTTATTTTTGGGATTAGGATTATAAAAACCCTAGTAAACCCTTAGAGATAAGACTAAGTATAACAAAAACATCCCTATGTTTTGGTAAGTACTGAGTAAGTGGTTTATCAAGCAAATACATCCCTGTCTGGATACAAGCAGGTAGAGGCGGCTCTGGCACAGATGTATCCTAGGGGTAAAACCCGAAAACACCGCTTTGATCTAGACTCGAACGGAAAATGGTGCACGACAATGGGCCTTGCTGCACTCTTGGTTACGACACTCTCGAGGGATATGCTTTGGTAAATTCAAAAGCATAGTATGAACCCTTATTAAGGGAATTACAAAAAATTCCCCTAAGATTATATGTTCGAATGTAGATCATGAAAATCCTAGATTGAAGCCTATAGACTCATGAGTTAAGGAAATGAAAGTTTATTTATAAGTCATCAACTTTCGTCTTTGGATTACCCTTTATGTGTTACCCCTAACTTTTCTTTTATTCCAGCCAATGGCCAGTAATAGGAGGACTCAGGCTAACAACCGTTGTGAAGATCAGTGTGATGACTATACTAGTGAGATGCCAAATCCAAAGGGAGCAGGAATCACGAACTTTGTCATGCTTCTCTCTCAGATAACTCAAGTTTTGAATAGAAACATGGGTCAAGAAAAACGTTCAACCCCCCCCCCCTAAGAAAGAACAAGTTTCTATCGAGATCTTTAGGAGACAAAGGCCTCCTACATTTAGTGGATCATACGATCCCACGATCATTGAACAATGGATCAACTCCATTGAAAAGATCTTCTCCATCCTCCAATGTTATGAACAAGAGAAGGTTCTCCTGGCAGCTTTCGTATGGAGGGTGAATCTGATCAATGGTGGACGTTGATCAAAAATACGAAGCCTGAGGAGGATATTGAGGCTTTATAATGGAAGGAATTCTAGAATATGTTTTTCGATAAATATTTTCTGCGCAGCCTCTGGCTTAAGATGGAAAGGGAATTCCTTTCCCTCAAGAAAATGGATGAAGAATCTGTTGGAGTGTATGAGGCAAACTTCACAAGGCTTTCATGATACACTTCCGGCTTTGTTGTTACCCCCGAATGCAAGGTTGACTACTTCTTTGGTGGGCTAAAGCCTAGCTTGCGGAAAGCATTAGCGATCTGTGACTTCGACAACTATGAGGAAATTGTCTGATGTGCCCTCAAGGTTGAAATGGCGATCCGAGAATAATAGGGGTATCATGGGGACAAGAAGCATAAGGTACACTTCAATGGTAGTGGTCCGATGGATAAATCCAATGGCGCTAATAAGTTCCAGCACCCCACTTTCCAAAAGTGCAGAAAGAAGCACCTTGTAAATTATCTTAAGGGGACGAGAAAATGCTTCAGGTGTGGAAGAGAAGGGAACCTAGCTGTTAACTGTCGGTAAGAATGACCCGCGGCTGTGACAGAGGAGAGGAACACATCGTTAAAACCTAAACACATTGTTCAATGCTATAAATTCAAAGAACCGGGTCATTTTTCAAATCAGTGCTCTAATCCAAGGGTTATCGGAGGCAACCAACAACCTCTAAGACAGTAAGGAAGAGCTTTTTCCATCACTTCTGCTGAAGTGAACCCCGACAATGAAGTGGTGACAAGTACACTAGTTATTCATTCAAGAATAACGAATGTACTTTTTGATTCAGGTTCTACGCATTCTTTTATATCTCAAATGTTTAGTAGAACAATCCCATCACCCCCACAAATCATGGAAGTAAAGATGTCGATGAGTATAACAAATGGGGCAATCATTTCATCCCATGAGTACAAGTCCTCCTCTGTTATAATCTGTGGATTGAATTTCCTAGAAAACCTCGTCATACTCCCTCTTGTGGAATTTGATGCAATTCTTGGCATGGATTGTCTTTCCTTATATAGAGCCAACATAAATTGTCGGAAGAGGGAAATCACACTCCATATGGAGAATCGACCGCTGATTCTTTACAACTGTTAGGAGGAAGATGAATCTCCTTTAGCTCCATCATCTCAAGCATGGATATTATTTCCCTATGAGCATGCGTATCTGTCTCAGATGATTGAGTCCAAAGAAGAAACCATCCTTGAAGAAATGCCTATTGTGAGGGAATTCGCAGAAGTGTTTCCCGAGGAACTGCCTGGTCTTCCTCCTAGAAGAGATGTTGACTTATCAATTGAAATTATACCTGGGGCATTACCAATATCCAAGACTCCATATAGAATGGCTGTTGTTGAGCTTGAAGAGTAGAAGAAACAACTACAGGGGAATCTGGATAAAGGGTTTATAGCCCCAAGTGCTTCACCATGGGGTGCACCGGTCCTCTTCGTCAGGAAGAAGGATGGGTCAATGTGGCTCTACATCGATTATCGTGAACTTAACAAAATCACGATAAAGAACAAGTATCCTCTCCCAAGAATCGATGACTTGTTTGATCAGTTGTCTGGAGCACAGTACTTCTCCATGGTGGATTTGCGGTCTGGATATTATCACGTAAGGGTGAAGAAGGAAGATTTCCCCAAGACTGCTTTTCGTACAAGATACGTGCACTATGAATTAATAGTAATGCCTTTCGGACTCACCAATGCTCCAGAAATATTCATGGACTTGATGAATAGATTATTTAGAGATTATCTTGAAAACTTTGTGGTAGTATTTATAGATGATATTATAATATACTCCAAAACCAAGGAGGATCATGATGAGCATTTAAAAACTATACTAGAGACTTTGTGCAACGAGAAGCTCTATGAAAAGTACAGCAAGTGTGAGTTATGGTTGAAGGAGGTCTCATTCTTGGTCCATATAATCACAAGCAATGGGATATCTGTGGATCCCTCCAACACAGATGTAATTGAGGGATGGATGAGGACTACATCGGTAACGGATATCCGTAGCTTCTTGGGGTTAGATGGATATTATCGACGATTTGTGAGAAATTTCTCACGATTTTCCAACCCTCTTACCAAGCTAACTTGAAAGGGAGTAATGTTTTCTTGCAATGATGAATGCGAAGAAAGCTTCAAGGAGTTGAAAAGGAGGCTTATCACTGCACATGTGCTCACATTACCCACAAGTGGGGAACTTTTTGTGGTATTCAGTGATGCCTCAAAGAAGGGATTAGGTTGTGTACTGATGCAGAATGATAATGTGATATCCTATGCCTCAAGGGAGTTGAAAATCCATGAGCGAAACTATCCATCACATGATCTGGAGTTGGCGGCGGTGATCTTTGCCTTGAAAATCTGGCGGCATTATTTCTATGGAGAGAAATGTGAGATATATACTAACCACAAGAGTCTTAAATATATATTCACACATAAAGAGCTTAATATGTGCCAGAGAAGATGGATATAGCTCATCAAGGATTATGACTATTCAATACATTACCACCCTGGGAAAGCGAACAAGGTGGAAGATGCCCTAAGTAGAAAGGATCTAGCGATTCTATCAATGATGAGAATTGAGAAGGATCCAATCTTATTAGACTTGATGAAGATGGATGTGGGAATCATAAAAATGGAAACATTATCAATCCTTTAACAAATGATTGCTCAACCATCTCTTTTGAAAAGGTTAAAGGATGATAAAAAGGTTGATATGAGAATTCAAGAAAAAGTGGAAGCTATCAAAAAGGGGAAATCCTTGGAGTTTAATGTTAATGAAGAAGGAATTGTGCGGTTTGGGAAAAGACTGTGTGTTTCATCATGTCTGGAGCTGAAGAAGGAACTTTTGGATGATGCACATAGTTCAAATTTCTCTATTCACCCAGGGAGCACAAAGATGTATCGAGATCTCCGAGAAAAATTTTGGTGGGATAATATGAAGATGGAGATCGCTGAATATACATCAAAGTGCCTGGTGTGTCAGCAAGTGAAGGCAGAGAGGAAGAAGTCTAAGGGGATGATGCAACCATTCCCCATACCAGAATGGAAATGGGAGAACATCACCATGGACTTTGTCAGTGGACTTCCAAGGACATCCAAAGGCAACAATGAAATCTGGGTTGTTATGGATCGTCTTACAAAGACTACACACTTCATTTCTATTCGAGAGTATTTCTCTTTGGATCAACTGGCACATATATATATCCGGGAAGTGGTAAGGTTTAATGGAGTACCACTATCTATTCTGTCTGACTGAGATCCAAGATTCACCTCTATGTTTTGGAAGAGTCTTAAACATGCTCTGAATACTGAACTGAACTTCATTACGGCCTGTCATCCTCAAACTGATGTCCAATCCGAGCGGGCTATCCAAACAATTGAGGATATGTTGAGAGCGTGCTCAATGGAATTTAAAGGATTATGGGATCAACATCTTCCTCTGGTTGATTTCTCTTATAATAACAGTTTCCACTCGAGCATCCAAATGGCACCATATGAAGCCCTGTATGGGGAAAGGTGCAGAACACCAGCATGTTGGGATGAGGTCGGTGAACATAAGCTGCTTGGACCAGAAATGGTCAAAGAAATGGTAGAGAAGGTGAAAACCATTCAGCAGTATATCAAGGAAGCCCAGAATCGACAGAAGAGTTATGCAGATAATTGTCGACGACACCTTGAATTTAAAGCTGGAGACATGGTGTTTCTACGCATATCTCCGTGGAAGAAGGTCATGAGGTTTGGAAATAAAGGGAAGCTATGTCCAAGGTACATTGGCCCCTTCGAGAATGTTGATCATGTTGGGGCTGTGGCCTATCGAATAGCACTTCCCCCTACCATGGCCAAGGTGCATGATGTCTTCCATGTATCCCTCTTAAGGAAGTGCATACCAAACCCTTCACATGTACTCTCTTCCGAGGTGGTACAATTGGAAGATGATATTTCTTATGAGGAGCAACCAGTGAAGATATTATATCGTAGAGAAAATGTTCTACGAAATAAGAAAATTCCCCTCGTCAAGGTGTTGTGAAAAAACTACAAGTTTGAAGAAGCGACTTGGGAGTTAGAGGATATGATGAAGCTGAGTTACCCACATTTGTTTTAGTGTGGGAAAAGGAAAAATTTCGAGGGAGAAATATCTTTAGGGGGGAGTATTGTAACGACCCAAAGTATCATTAATGGAAATCCCTCTTGATCTTATTAAATGTATCTTTATGAAAAGATGTTTTTATAAGATTTCAACTTCTTTGGTTTTATGATAAGAATTGTGACTGTTGTTAATTTAGCCATTCAATAGTGATCACATGATTAGTATAAATATAAGGCTTTAACGAACCCAATTTTACTCAGAAAAAGGAAGCAATGACCTCATCCAGTAGAATTGCCCCATACGAAGCCCATTTGTCAGATCTCGGAAAAGAGGTGGCATCTATGGTCTTCCCCCTTGACCAAGCCCAAGCTGATCTTCATTATATCAAGCTCGAATGTGACCGTCTATGGTAAAAGTAGAAGTTGATTGAAATTACCACTCGAGCGATGTTATCTGAGCCACCCCAAGAGTCTTTCACCATCGCACACCTTACCCTTAGGTCTTATGTGGCTGTTTTAAGGGGTTATGTAACAAATAAGTAGTACTATGTTCATGTACATTATTTTTGTATATAATAATGAATATAATTTCCAGTCATTTTTGATACATTGTAAGTAGCTTTTAATGTACAAATGGTGTTTTTAGTTATTATTTAATTAAGAAATGTATTTTATTAAATTAAGAGATTTTTTTGAATTGAATAATATTTAATGAAATAATAATAATATTATTAAATTAATTTTTATTAACTATAAATGATCTTATAATTTTATGAATGAAATTAAAAATTTTATTAAGGTTTGAAAGCCATTTCTGTCAAAACCCGTGAATTTTCGATAAATATCATTTTTTATTTTAAAAGTGAAAATTCACATATTTAAAAAATTATTTAGATAAAATAAATGTCATTTCTGGAATCATGACTTCGAAATTATCCAACGGTGAATTTTTCATAATTTTCTGAGATAGTCAAATTTTTGGGTAAATATTAAATACCGTATAAATATATAATGTGTTTTATAACATCATAATGACCCAATGGTGATGTAATAAAAAACCATAATCCTTATGTTCGGGAAATATATGTTTTATCATTAAAATAATTTGATTTTGGGTTTGTTTGACTTACTTTTCAAAGCATTAATGAACCCCTTAAGACATATTCAACACTTTGCCTTTTTAAATTATTTTCCATGGGATTGTGACTCACCTTTACATAAGAAACCCTAATATTTTAATACGTTCGGACCCTGGCCTTGTAAACTATTTTTTTCCTCTTTTCTTTTCCAGAAATCATGGGCAAAAACCATGGGATGGTCTGTGGTTTGGATTAGATTATTATAAGGGGTCCCAAACTTAAATAATAAAGAATTCTCTCACCTTTCCTATATAAACCCACCCATACTCCCACTTCCTCCACACTAAAATCCTCTGGAGTTCATCCAACCTCTGCCCTACTCACTTTATAATCCTCCCAAGGTGCCCCAAGCTCCCAAGAAGCCTCTCTCTAGCCTTTGGAATCACACATCCAAGTAAGGGTTTTTTCTTCCTTTCTCATTTTTGTCAATTTTCTTTAAGTTTTATTGCCCTTTTAATTTCAATTATGAATGTTGGGGTATGGTTTCACACCTCCCCTATACTTACCTATTATTGTTTGAATGATGGGAGACCCCTTTCTCTCTCATTAAATGCCTCCTATGTACACCCGTTACTATGCCGAAATTCCGAAAGGAACTTCTCTCTCTTCTTTTACATTCAAGCAAATAATTTTGTATCATGAATCGAAATTCCATTAAAATTGTTGGGACATGTATCTATATGACCTCCTTACTGTCCATTACATGTAAATATTAACCCTTTATCTCTCATCAACCTTTTTTATGAATTCTTATGTCACGCCGTTACGCTACCGAAATCGCACCGATGTTTCTAAGCCAATGTCATTGTGTAGTGAATATCATGCCCATTTCTCCATCAAGGGTATTCACCTTTATGAACATTTACTTATTGATTGTAAAGTTTCATGTATGAATTCCACATTCCTTTATTGTGGAATAAATGATTATGTTTTATGAATCCATGTTTTATGATCCATGTGGCACACTTATGCATGAAATGAAATGTTTAAGAAAGGTGCGCCCTTATAGCGCTCCAATGCATTGGGTAAAGTATAGTATCATGATACGTCATGTGAAACGAGTGTTGACTCATGCTAATTCATGTGAAATGAGGTTTTACTCGTTCTTCATGTGCAATGAGGGTTTACTCATGCTCCATGTGCAATGAGCCTTGGCTCATTCTAATTCAATGTTAAGTGTTGTTGCCACATTTTCATGTTATGATTATCATGATTTATCATGACTTTATGTTCATGTTTCTATTATTCTCTATTTACATGCCTATTTCCTAACATGTATTGTACTCCTCATGTGATTCCATGTGTACTCCCTTACTGGGCTTTATATCTCACCCGTTTCTTATGCATGTCCTCAGGTTATCCCATGCAATGCTAAGTACGAGGGAATGTAGTGATCATGTAAAGGAAGTTTTCAATAAATATGTTTTATTTTATGTTTTAAGTTTTAATTTAATGATCCTAAGCCCCAAAGACACTAAACCTCTTGATCTTCTTTGTTGTATCAAGTAATGTTTTATGTAATAAAGCTTGTTTAAGTTGTAATAAAAAAGCAGGGTTTTCATAACACACCTTACCCTTAGGTCTTATGCGGCTGTTTTAAGGGGTTATGTAACTAATAAATAGTACTATGTTCACTACATTATTTTTGTATATAATAATGAATATAATTTCTTTTCATTATTGATACTTTGTAAATAGTTTTTAATTTACAAATGGTGTTTTTAGTTATTATTTAATTAAGAAATATATTTTATTAAATTAAGGGATTTTTGAATTAAATAATATTTTAATAAAATATTATTATTATAATTATTATTATAATTATTATTAGATTAATTTTATTATATATAAATGATCATATAATTGTATGAATGCAATTATAATTTTTATTAAGGTTTGAAAGCCATTTTTGTCAGAACCCGTGAATTTTCGATAAATGTCAGTTTTTTAGTTTAAAAGTGAAAATTATCATATTTAGGAAATTATTTAGATAAAATAAATGTTATTTATGGAATTAGGAAGTTGGAATTATCCAACAGTTAATTTTTCATAATTTTCTGAGACAGTGAAATTTTTGAGTAAAAATTAAATACTATTTAAATATATAATGTGTTTTATGACATCATAATAACCCAATAGTGATGTAATAAAATACTATAATCTTTATTTTAGGCCAATATATGTTTTACCATTAAAATAATGTGATTTTCGGTTTGTCTGGAATAATTTTCAAAGCATTAATGGACACCTCAAGACTTATTAAACACCTTGTCTTTTTAAATTAATTTCCATGGGAGTGTGACTCAACTCCACATAAGAAACCCTAATATTTTAAGATGTTCGGAATTTGTACTTATAAAATAATGTTTTCATATTCCCTTTTCCAAACACCATGGGAAATAACCATGGGATGGTTTTTCGTTTGGATTAATTTAATATAAGTGGTCCCAAACCTAAATAATAACGAATTCCCTCACCTTTCCTATATAAACCCACCCAAGATCCCACTTCCTCCTCACTCAAAGCCTTTTGAGTTCGTCCAACCTCTACCCTACTCTCTCTAGAATCCTCTCAAGGTGCCCTAAGCTCCCAAGAATCCTCTCACAAGCCTCTCTCTAGCCTTTGGATGCACACTTCCAAGTAAGGGTTTTTTCTTCCTTTCTCATTTTTGTCTAATTTTCTTTAAGTTGTTTTTCCATTTTAATTTCAATTATGAATATTAAGGTATGGTTTCGAACCTACCTCATACTTCCCTATTTATGTTTTAATGATGGGATACCCCTTTATCTCTCATTAAATGCCTCCCATGTACACCCGTTACTATGCCGAAATTCCGAAAGGAACTTCTCTCTCCTCTTTTACATTCAAGAAATACTTTTGTATCATGAACCTAAATTCCACTAAAATTGTTGGGACATGTATCTATATGACCTCCTTACTGTACATTAAATTTAAATATGATTAGTAACCCCTTTCTCTCTCATCAACCATTTTATGAATTCTTATGTCACGCTGTTATGCTGCCGAAATTGCACCGATTTTCTAAGCCAATGTCATTGTGTAGTGAATTCCGGGCCCATTTCTCCATCAAGGGTATTCACCTTTATTCAGATTTAATTATTGATTATAAATATTCATGTATTAATTACACATTCCTTTATCATGGAATAAATTATTATGTTTTATGAATCCATGTTTTATGATCCATGTGGCACACTTATGCATGAAATGAAATGTTTTAGAAGGGTGTGCCCTTATAGCGCTCCAATGCATTGGGTAAAGTATAGTATCATGATAAGTCATGTGCAATGAGTGTTTATTCATGATAGTTCAAGTTCAACGAGTGTTTACTCGTGCTTTATGTACAATGATGATTTACTCATGCTCCATGTGCAATGAGCCTTGGCTAATGATAATTCCATGTCAAGTGTTGTTGCCACATTTCCATGTTATGATTATCATGCTTTATCATGACTTTATGTTCATGTTTTTGTTATGATATATTGATATGAATATTGTCTAACATGTATTGTAATCCTCATGTTATTCCATGTGTATTCCCTTACTGGGCTTTATAGCTAACCCTTTTCTTATGCATGCCCTCAGGTTATCCCATGCAATGATAAGTACAAGGGAATGTAGTGGTCATGTAAAGGATGTTTTCAATAATGATGTTGTATTTCATGTTTTAAGTTTTTATATAATGATCCTAATCCCCAAATACACTAAACCTCTCGATCTTCATTGTTGTATCAAGTGATGTTTTATGTAATAATTCATGTTTAGGATGTAATGAAAAGTAGGGTTGTCATAGTTGGTATCAAAGGATAGGTTTGGTTATTTTTGGGTTTAGGATTAGAAAGCCCTAGTAAATCCTTAGATAGAAGACTAAGTACAATAAATACATCCCTATGTTTTGGTGAGTATTGAGTATGTGGGTTATCAAGAAAATACATCCCTATCTGGATACGAGAAGGTAGAGGCGACTCTAGCACAGATGTATCCTAGGGGTAAAACCCAAAAACACCGCTTTGAGCTAGACTCGAACGAGAACTGGTGCATGAAAATGGGCCTTGCTGCACTATTGGTTACGACACTCCTAGGGGATATGCTTTGGTATATTCACAAGCTTAGTAAGAACCCTTATTAAGGGAATAACAAAATTCCCCTAATAATATATGTTAGAAAGTAGATCATGAAAAGCCTAGATTGAAACCTATAAACTCATGAGTTAAGGAAATGAATGTTTATTTATAAGTCATAAAATTTTGTCTTTGGATTACCCTTTATGTGTTACCACTAACATTCATTTTATTCCATCCAATATCCAGTAATAGGAGGACTTGGGCTAACAATCGATGTGAATATCAGTGTGATGACTGTACTAATGAAATGCCCAATCCAATGGGAGAGGGGATCGTGAACTTTGTCACGCTTCTCTCTCAGCTAACTCAAGAATTTAATAGAAACACAGGTCAAGAGGAATGTCCAAACCCCCCTAAGAAATAACAATTCGCTATCGAGATCTTCATGAGATAAATGCCTCCTAATTTTAGTGGATCATATGATCCCACGATCGCTGAACAGTGGATCAAATCCATTGAAAAGATCTTCTCCATCCTTCAATGTTCTGAACAAGAGAAGGTTCTCCTAGCGGCTTATCATATGGAGGGTGAAGATGATCAATTGTGGACGTTGATCAAAAATACGAAGCCTGAGGAGGAGATCGAGGCATTGGAATGGAAGAATTTCCGGAATATGTTTTTCGATAAATATTTTCCGCACACCCACCGGCTTAAGATGGAAAGGGATTTCCTTTCCCTCATGAAAAAAGATGAAGAATCTATTGGAGAGTACGAGGAAAACATCACAAGGCTTTCATGATATGCTTCTGGCTTTGTCGTTACCCCAGAATGAAAAGTGGACAGCTTCTTTGGTGGGCTTAAGCCTATCCTGTGGAAGGCATTGGCGATCCGTGACTTCGACAGCTATGAGGAAATTTTCCGATGTGTCCTCAAGGTCGAAACGGAGATCGGAGAATCACATGGGTATCATGGGGATAAGAATCGTATGGTGGACTTCAATATTGGTGGGCGGATGGATAAATCCAACGGTGCTAAGAAGATCCAGCACCCCACTTGCCAAAAGTGCGGAAAGAAGTACCCTGGAAATTGCCTTAAGGGGATAAGGAAATGATTCAGGCGGGGAAGAGAAGGGAAACTAGCTGTTAACTACAGGAAAGAAAGACATGCGGCTGCGACAGAGGAGAGGAATGCTCTGTTCAAACCTCAACGTGTTGTTTAATGATACAAATGCAAAAAACCGTGTTGTTTTGAAAATCAGTGCCCTAATCCAAGGGTTTTTGGAGACAACCAACAACCTCCAAGGCAACAAGGAAGAGATTTTTCCATCACTTCTTCCGAAGTAAACACCGACAACAAATTGGTGATAGGTACGCTAGTTATTCATTCAATAATAGCGTACGTACTTTTTGATTCAGGTTCTACACATTATTTTATATCTCAAAAGATTAGTAGAACAATCCCAGCACCACCACAAATCATGGAAGTGAAGATGTCGGTGAGTACTGAAAATGGGACAGTCATTGCATCCCATGAATATAAGTCCTCCCATATTATAATCTGTGGATTAAATTTCCCAGCGAACCTCGTCATATTCACTCTAGTGGAATTTGATGCAATTCTTGGCATGGATTGGATTTCCTTATATAGAGCCAACATAAATTGTCGGGAGAGGGAAATCACACTCCATATAGAGAATCGACCCCCGATTCTTTACAAGTGTAAGGAGGAAGATGAATCTCTTTTAGCTCTATCATCTAAAGCATGGATATTACTGCCTTATGAGCATGCGTATCCGACTCAGATGATTGAGTCCAAGGAAGAAACCATCCTTGATGAAATGCCTATTGTGAGGGATTTCGCGGAAGTGTTTCCCGAGGAACTGCCTGGTCTTCCTCCTAAAAGGGATGTTGAACTCTCAGTTGAACTTATACTCAGGGCTTTACCAATATCCACGACTCTATATAGAATGGCTGTTGTAGAGCTTCAAGAGCTGAAGAAACTACTACAGGAGAATCTGGAAAATGGGTTTATATGCCGAAGTGCTTCACCATGGGGTGCACTAGTCTTTTTCGTCAAGAAGAAGGATGGGTCAATGCGGCTTTGCATCGATTATTGTGAACTTAACAAAATCACGATAAAGAACAAGTATCCTCTCTCAAGAATTGATGAATTGTTAGATGAGCTGCGTGGAGAAAAATTCTTCTCCAATGTAGATTTGCGGTCGGGATATTATCAAGTAAGGGTGAAGAAGGAAGATGTGCCCAAGACTACTTTTCTTACAAGATACGGGCACTATGAATTCATAGTAATGCCTTTCGGACTCACCAATGATCCAGAAATCATCATGGAATTGATGAATATAGTCTTTATAGTTTACCTAGACAAATTTGTGGTAATCTTTATTGATGATATTCTAATATACTCCAAAACCAAGGAGGATCCTGAGGAAATTTTAAGAACTGTACTAGAGACTTTGTGCAAGGAGAAGCTCTATGCAAAGTACAACCGTGTGAGTTCTAGTTGAAGGAGGTCTCATTCTTGGGCCATATCATCACAAGCAATGGGATATCTGTGGATCCCTCCAAAACAGATGCAATTGATGGATGGATGAGTCCAACATCAGTAACAAATATCCGTAGCTTCTTGGGGTTAGCTGGATATTATCGACAATTTGTGATAAATTTCTCACAATTGTCCAACCCTCTTACCAAGCTAACTCGAAAGGGAGTAATGTTTCCTTGGAGTGATGAATACGAAGAAAGCTTCAAGGAGTTGAAAAGGAGGCTTATCACTGAGCCCGTGCTCACTTTACCCAAAAGTAGGGAAATTTTTGTGGTATTCAGTGATGCTTCGAAGAAGGGATGAGTATGTGTGTTGATGCAGAATGATAAAGTTATATCCTATGCCTCAAGGCAGTTGAAAATCCATGAGAGAAACTATCCAACGCATGATCTGGAGTTGGAAAAGGTGATCTTTGCCTTGAAAATCTGGCAGCATTATATCTATGTGGAAAAATGAGAGATATATATTGACCACAAGAGGCTTAAATATATATTCACACAGAAGGAGCTTAATATGCGCCAGAGAAGATGGATAGAGCTCATCAACGATTATGAATGTTCAATCCATTACCACCCTGGGAAAGCAAACAAGGTGGCAGCTTCCCTAAGTAGAAATGATCCAGCGATTCTATCAAGGATGGGAATTGAGAAGGATCCAATCTTCTTAGACGTGATGAAAATGTTCATGGGAATCATAGAGAAGGGAACATCATCAATCATTTCACAAATTAATGCTCAACCATCTCTTTTGGAAAGGTTAAAGGATGATCAAAAGGATGATGTAGGAATTCAAGAAAAAGTGGAAGCTATCGAAAAAGGTAAATCCTCAGAGTTTAATGTTAATAAAGAAGGAATTGTGCCGTTTGGGAAAAGACTATGTGTTCCATCAAGTCTGGAGCTGAAGAAGGGGCTTTTGGATGATGCACATAGTTCAAATTTCTCTATTCACCCAGGGAGCACAAAGATGTATCGAGATCTTTGAGAAAACTTTTGGTGGGATAATATGAAGAAGGATATTGCTGAATACACATCAATGTGCCTGGTGTGTTAGCATGTGAAGTCAGAGAGGGATAAGTCTAAGTGGATGATGCAACCATTTCCCATACCAGAATGAAAATGGGAGAACATCACCATGGACTTTGTCACCGGACATCCGAGTACATCCAAAGGCAACAAAGCAATATGGGTTGTTGTGGATCGTCTTACAAATACTGCACACTTCATTGCTATTCGGGTGGATTTCTCATTGGATCAACTGGCACAGATATATATCAGGGAAGTGGTAAGGTACCATGGAGTACCACTATCTATTGTGTCTGACCGAGATCCAATATTCACCTCTATGTTTTATAAGAGTCTTCAACATGCTCTAAATACTGAACTGAACTTTAGTACGACCTATCATCCTCAAACTGATGGCCAATCCGAGCAGACTATCCAAAAAAAATGAGGGTATGTTGAGAGCATTCTCAATGGACTTTAAAGGAGGATGGGATCAGAATCTTCCTCTGGTTGAGTTCTCTTATAATAACAGTTTCCAATCGAGCATCCAAATGGCACCATATGAAGCACTGTATGGGAAATGGTGCAGAACACCAGCATGTTGGGATGAGGTCAGTGAACGTAAGATGCTTGGACCAGAAATGGTCGAGTAAATGGTGGAGAAGGTGAAAACCATTCAGCAGCATATCAAGGCATCCCAGAGTCAACATAAGTGTTATGCAGATAATCGTCGATGAGACCTTGAGTGTAAAGTTGGAGACATGGTTTTTAATGCATATCTCCGTGGAAGAAGGTCATGAGGTTTGGAATGAAAGGGAAGTTAAATCCAAGGTACATCGGCCCCTTCGAGATTCTTGATCATGTCGGGGCTGTGGCCTATCGACTAGCACTTCTGCCTACTATGGCCAATGTACATGATGTCTTTAATGTATCCCTCTTAAAGAAGTACATACTGGACCCTTCACATGTAATCTCTTCTGAGGTGGTACAATTGGAATATGACCTTTCATATGAGGAGAAACCAGTGAAGATATTAGATCGTAGAGAAAAATTTCTACGAAATAAGACAATGCCACTCGTCAAGGTGTTGTGGAGAAACCACAAGTTTGAATAAGTGACTTGGGAATTGGATGAAATGATGAAGCTGAGTTACCCACATCTATTTTAGTGTGGGAAAAGAAAAATTTCGAGGGTGAAATTTCTTAAGGGGGGAATATTGTAACGAACCAATGTTTCATTAATGAAGAATCCCTCTTGATCTTATTAAATGACCCTTTATATAAAATGTTTTTATAAAATGTCAACTCCATTGGTTTTATGACAAGATTTGTGACCGTTACTTTTATAGCTGTTGAACAGTGATCACATGATTAGTATAAATAGAGGGATTTAACACATCCAAATTTACCTAGACAAAGGAATAGATGGCCTCATCCATTAGAATTTCCCTATACGAAGCCCATTTATCGGAGCTCAGAAAAGAGGTGGCGTCCTTGAGCTTTGCTCTTGACCAAGCCCAAGCTGAGGTTCACCATGTCAAGCTCGAACGGGGCCGTCTACGGGAGAAGTGGAAGTTGATAGAAATTACCACTCGAGCATTGTTATCTGAGCCACCCCTAGAGTCTGTCACCATCGCACACCTTACCCATAGGTCTTATGTGGCTGTTTTAAGGGGTTATGTAACTAATCAATAGTACTATGTTCATGTACATTATTTTTGTATCTAATAATGAATATAATTTCTTGTCATTATTGATACTTTGTAAATAGTTTTTAAAGTACAAATGGGTTTTTACTTATTATTTAATTAAGAAATTTATTTTATTAAATTAAGGGATTTTTGAATTAAATAATATTTTAATAAAATATTATTATTATTATTATTATATTAATTTTATTATATATAAATGATCATATAATTGTACGAATGAAATTATAATTTTTATTAAGGTTTGGAAGCCATTTTTGTCAAAACCCATGAATTTTCGATAAATGTCGGTTTTTATTTTAAAAGTGAAAATTAAAATATTTATAAAATTATTTAGATAAAATAAATGTTGTTTTTGGAATCAGGATGTCAAAATTATCAAATAGTGAATTTTTCATAATTTTTTGAGACAGTCAAATGTTTGAGTAAAAATTAAATACCTTTTAAATATATAATGTGTTTTTTGACATCATAATGACCCAATAGTGATGTAATAAAATACTATAATCTTCATTTTCGGCCAATATATGTTTTACCATTAAAATAATTTGATTTTGGGTTTGTTTTTAATACTTTTCAAAGCATTAGTGGACCCCTCAAGACTTATTAAACACCTTGTCTTTTTAAATTAATTTTCATGGGAGTGTGACTCACCTCCACATAAGAAACCCTAATATTTTAAGAATTTAGGACTTTGGCCTTATAAAATAATGTTTTCCTCTTCCCTTTTCCAAAAACCATGGGCAAAAAACATGGGATGGTTTGTGGTTTGGATTAATTTAATATAAGGGCTCCCAAACCTAAATAATAAAGAATTCCCTCACCTTTCCTATATAAACCAACCCAAGATCCCACTTCCTCCACACTAAATGCCTTTGGAGTTCATACAACCTCTTCCCTACACTCTATATAATCATCCCAAGGTTCCCCAAGCTCCCAATAATCCTCTCACAAGCCTCTCTATAGCCTATGGAAGCACACTTCCAAGTAAGGGTTTTTTCTTCCTTTCTCATATTTATCCTATTTTCTTTAAGTTGATTTTCCCTTTTAATTTCAATTATGAATGTTGGGGTATGGTTTTACACCTCCCTCATACATCCCTCTTTATGTTTTAATGATTGTATACCCCTTTATCTCTCATTAAATTCTTCCAATGTACACCGGTTACTATGCCAAAATTCTGAAAGGAACTTCTCTCTCCTCTTTTACATTTAAGCAATACTTTTGTATCATGAACATAAATTCCACTAAAATTGTTGGTACATGTATCTATATGAAATCCTTACTGTCCATTACATGTTAATATGATGAGAAACCCCTTTCTCTCTCATCAACCATTTTTATGAATTCTTATGTCATGCCGTTACCCTGCCAAAATCACACCGATTTTCTAAGCCAATGTCATTGTGTAGTGAATACCATGCCCATTTCTCCATCAAGGGTATTCACCTTTATTCACATTTAATTATTTATTATAAAGATTCATGTATTAATTCCACATTCCTTTATCATGGAATAAATGATTAAGTTTTATGAATCCATGTTTTATGATCCATGTGGAACACTTATGCATGAAATGAAATGTTTAAGTAGGGTGCGCCCTTATAGCACTCCAATGCATTGGCTAATGTATAGTATCATGATACGTCATGTGCATGGATTTTTGACTCACGATAATTCAAGTGAAATGAGGGTTTAATCATGGTTTATGTGCAATAGGGATTTACTCATGCTCCATGTTCAATGAGCCTTGGCTCATTCTAATTCCATGTTAAGTGTTGTTGCCACATTTCCATGTCATGATTTTCATGATTTATCATGCATTTATGTTAATGTTTTTCTTATGATCTATTTATATTCCTATTATCTAAAATGTATTGTACTCCTCATGTTATTCCATTTTTATTCCCTTACTGAGATTTATAGCTCACCCTTTTCTTATGCATGTCCTCAGGTTATCCCATGCAATGCTAAGTGAGAGGGAATGTAGTGGTCATGTAAAGGAAGTTTTCAATAAAGATGTTGTATATCATGTTTTAAGGTTTTATGTAAGGATCCTAAGCCCCAAATACACTAAACCTCTCAATCTTCTTTGTTGTATCATTGATGTTTTATGTAATAAATCCTACTTAAGTTGTAATAAAAAGCAGGGTTGTCATATTCGTGACCATAGTCGTAAATTAATCTCTCAATTCATTGAAAAGGATCTTGAAAAAAATATGATCTTAATACCTCATTATCAAATTAATTGATGGTATTTTCCTTATAAATAATATATGGATTTTTTGTTGTCAAATTTATCATGATTATTCACATTTTTTTGGATCATTGATCTCTATCACTCACTATAATTATGTACACATTTCTTCCATATCCATATTTTCACCTTGAATTAATGGTCTCCAATTTGTAATCCTAGTTTTCTTCGATAAATAATGACCTAAATAATACTATTTAATTCTTGTCAAAATGATTTTTTATTAATCCTTTTTATATTTCTTGCTTTCCATGAATTTATTTTCAAATGAAAAACCATTGATTATTGAGATAATGATTCAATTATGTAGATGAAATATATTTGTGGGAGATGAATATAACAGTATGGTATTTTAAATGAGGAAAATCATGTTTGATAGTGTACATAACACACAATACCAAAATTAGAAGAGAATATAACACCTTCATAAATTATGACATAATTAGAACTGAATAAATTCAATATATTTTTTAGCTTGTGATTATCGAAACACTGTGTTTAAAAGAAACACAACACTCTATTCAAATATTATTATTGTCTAAAAATGACCATTGTAAACTAGTAGTAGTGATGGTGACTATAAATAGGAATAACTAAATATTGAAAATTATATGGTTTACACATGTAAAAAATATAGTCAAATTTTATTTGTTGATTAAAAATCAATTAATAATTAGTTGAAAAAAGGTTTTTTGGAAAAATGAATTTGTCTAAATGGTGGTTTAGTAATTCTTTTCACACATCATTTAAATTTTTTTTGACACTTTAATAAAATTTATTTGAAAAATTAAATTTTTTTGAAATATATATGAAAAATATAACTTTTTTGTGAATTTTTGAGATTTTGTTTACAAGTTAAAGAGTTTCATTAATAGTGAAACATACTAATTTTCATTAAAAACATCCTTTCATTTAAATTAATTGAAATTTTATATCATAATTTAAATTATATTTAAAATGAAATTATTTCAATTATATTATAATTTTTATATTTTAGTTAATTTTAATAATTGTCATATAGAATTCTAATTTAAAAACATTTTAAACTTATGAATGTTTTTCCCTAGATGAATAGTTTTTTAATGAGTATGTCAATTTAATAATAAATATTATTCTACCAATTATATGTATTTAATTAGGAAATATGTATTCAATATTTTTAATCAGTATAATTTATTCTCTATAATACATTTGAGATAATTTTTGGTCATTATGAATAGTAAAAATAGTTAAAATTATTTACAATGGTTAGGGTTAAATCATGTTTAATGGGGGTCAAACAAAATGATAAGGGTTGAGAAATTCTGAAAACATGTCCAACACCAAATTTCTACAAATATTTATAACTTATAACCTATATGGATATAATATGTATTCTTTTGGATAATTTTTTCATGTAAAAAATTGGAACAATTTATTCTTTTCAAAACATCCACTTATGTCCTCTCCCCATCATATAAATGGAGACCCCTATCCACTCATATTCACACATCCAATGAACTATGGATCATGAAATACCTACAAAAATATTATCCTTAATTCCATAACATAATATTATAGGCCTGATTTTTAATTAGAAACCCATCATTTGAAGGTTTTAGGTATAAACCTATCGGGCAACTGCCTCATAAACCGATGTAATTCAATTTACATCAACACCATTAAAGTATAGATATAATGATTGATTTAAAATAGGTATATAAAATTTATTTAGTTAATATAATATTATAATTATTATATCAGATATAAATTCATTCATTCAATTCCTTGATGGGATACGATAACGTTGTTCGTGTCTATAGCGGACTACCGCCTTTCGATCTGATGTGATTAGTTTTTCCGTAAATAATTAAATGGAACGTTATAATGATAAATTTATTGAATTTTATTTTATATTTATGACCGAAAAATAATTCTACCAATATAATATCACATATCTCTTTTTTACCATCCAGACAATTGGAAAGTTATAATGATGTGATTAGTTTTTCAGTAAATAATTACATGGAAAGTTGTAATGATAAATTTAATGAATTATATTTTATATTTATGACCCAAAAATAATTATACCAATATAATATCACATCTCTCTTCTTACCATCCAGGCAATTGGAATAAAATAATGACGCTCGTGTGTATGGAGTTGTAACGCCCCGACCCCAGCTACCCAGAGTCGGTGCATTACTTCGTAACATTGGCATGATCACAAAAGATCAAGTCTCGAAAGACCGATTAGTTTAGTAGCCTTGGAAACACTAGATACATTCATAAACGTTACATTACATCATAAAGTGAAAAACTACAATAACAAAGTCTCCATAGTCCACTCTCATATCCTCTTCTGACAATCCCTGCAGGTCATTCATAAAATACTTGTTCAGATCCTGGAAAATATTAAAACATTGAAAGGGGTGAGCTCAGATGGTCAATAAGGATAACAATATTGCGGAAGCTTTCATAAATAAACATAAACATTTAAGGCAATGTATAACTAAAAAAAGCCTTTTAAACATGAACTTCAACATAATATGGCAAAAGTAAAATGAGACAATGCCATTCACGTCTTCACATGGATATTCTACTGGTCGAATAATCACATGCAATATCAATAACCACTATCATAATGAGGGAATGTATAATGCCGGACATTCTGAAACATTTTGTCAGGGCCTCGGCCAAGACGTCTAAAATGATTAAGGCCTCGGCCAAAACCATAAATCCAATTGGGAAAGGGCCTCGGCCAATTCCACGTCTAGTTGTCTCATGAGACCTACCGATGCATCGAGGAGCTATAGCGGGCTCCACCCGTCACTTATTAAGTCCAATACATTCCTCATATGAATAGGTTTAAACATATCATAAACCATAACATAATCGTATCACATAAAACATGCATAAAGGAAACATAAAATTTACACATTTCAATCAAAAGATATCAATACAACACATTGATATAATAAAAACGCTTTCAAAACGATTTTCAATACCAAAATAAAAGAAAGTTAAAACATTGTATTTATTTTTCCTTAAAAAAATGATGGCTTGTAGAGGAAGCTGAAACTCAAATAATGGTCACGGCGGCGGAGAAGTCATTGTCGCCGCATAAGAACAGAAAGAAAAACATTCCCTTTTTTCGTTTATCAAAACGCTTCGTATAAAAAATATTCCTTTTGAATAAACGTAAAAGTCAAAGGGGTTTATACACCGTATAAAAGAAAGTTGTGTATAAAATAAAAAATGCCTCAATGAAAGGAGATTGAGATGAAGTCCCATAAAAAGACAATTTTTAAAATAAAATAGATATACTATGTGTATTCACTATAAGTACACATAAATAAAGTACAAATACAAGATATGACATAATAATACAATGACATAATTTGAAAGTAGGAGATTAACCCAAAGAATGGAAATTGGGTTAAGAAATTCCCTTACCTCGTGTCTGACTTGACTCAACTGTTCTTTAACCTCCTGAATAATAAACTAGAGTTAATATATACCTTATTAAGAACCATTTTCAACTTCATTATCCTTTTTATATCACTTATTACAATGATATGAACATTATGTAATTATTTAAGTTAATAACAGTCGTTTTGTCGATCTTTGGTACTTGAGTCAACAATAAACTTCTTATAATTACAAGTTGTTTATGTGGTAGAATATCCATTATCTCCAGAATTATATTCACGATTTAGATGTCATTTATATCTTATATATCCAGTATATACATTCATTTATAATATTACGTAACATTTAGAGGTAAGAAATGAAATGCACCGTTCATGGAGACGGTAAGCCGTATGTACGCATGAACGCTACTTTCATTTCAATTTCATATTTAATGGAATGAAATCTTAATGATATAAATGTATAATATAATTCCAGTATAATATAGTGTATAATACCATTTACTCCATCCTTTATACATCCTATATATGGCATTAACGATTCAAATCACTTTGAGGGGGCGGTAGTCCGCACTTCCTAAAATGAAATTATCGCGTTTTACCCATAATGGAAATCATAAAGTATTCCATAAATGAGAAATACAGAAGCATAAGTAAAACATAAACACATTATATATAATATATAAATATAGTGACATCTTAATGGCCACCTTTGAAGGTGTTATATGAGTGTTGAACAATCATCGTTTCGTGAGGCAGAAATTCGCCATCCACAGAAACCGTATGTTCTTTAACCATTAGATGTAGGTGTGTGTAAGTGTAGCACGAATCCTTCTTATAACAACATCCTAGTATATTGAGGATACTGGTGTTGTTACAAAATAAATGAATAAAAAGATTTTAGGGGGGTTGGAAAAGAAAAATAAAACAAAACAACATTAGAGAAGACATTACCTCAAAATCGGGTAAATCTTTTGGATTTGAGCCAAAGGCTTCCTTGAGAAGAGTTCTGCCCAAAGTTAGGCTTCTAGGAGTAATAGGGGTAAGTTGGTAGAGTATTTGGGTAGAGGTTGGCCGAGCCAAATTGCTTGAAAGTGTAAATGAGGTGGGAGAGGTGGTGGCCTTTTATAAGTGGAGAGGAGGGGCTCTTTTGGAAGGATTGAAATGTTACATTATTATACAATGCTTTTAGGATTATAAAGGTCCCAAACATATATAATTCGTGGATAAGGTGATAAGGGTTCGAAATATACTCATCCAATAGGTTTTTGACAAGTTTAGGCTTTGGATTTTACATTATCTTTACATTTTATTTAAATCGTTAAATAATGAGGTCATCACTGCATCATCATGATGTCATAAATAATTTAATTTATTCAATGTCTAAAAATTATAAACAAAAAACTATGATTTAGGAAATCTTTTTAGCTTTCTAATGAATATTTATAATCAAAATTTGGACTTGTGTAACCCCACTTAAAATCTGTTTTAGTAAAACAACTCATGTTTGTGTCAATTTAATTTTAACATTAAATAAATATATATTAATGTCATTTTCCAACCAAAGTGGCTCCATGGGGTCCCCAAGTTGACCCATGGGTTTTCTTGGTCGGCCATGACTCATCCAATAGGAGTAGGACAAGTTTCAAGCTCATATCATATTATTAACACATTGTTTTTACCTTAAACTACACTAATTACCTCTAATCGCGATTAAGAACTTAAAAGTTACTATTCACCAAAAAAATTATTTTAATCTCATTGAACCACATTTTACTTTTTAATGACAACCATGTATGTCATATTTTTGAAAATCAAATCACATAAGTGGTAATATTTCATTTAAACGAAAAATCAGTTATTTAACTACCACTTAGTGGTTTCACTATTCATCAAAAATTGAAGTTTTTCAGAACAATGCCAAAATTTCACCCTAAGATATAATTGATATTCCAAATTCAAAAATGATGTCTATTTTACAAAATTCCAAAAATATAAGTTTCATTAGTAAATTTTATAATTAATTCCTACTGTCACAACAAATAGTGTGTTTTTAAGAAACAATTTATATCAAAAGATTGGCAATTGTTTATGTCCAATTTCAATGTTAAATTAATTCTAATGACCACCATTGGATAAAATGGTAAAAATATATTCTAATTATACTTTAAAACCACTAAATAGTATAATTTATCATAATAAATTATTTTGATTAAAAAAGTTGTCTTAAGTATATTTCACTATTCACAAAAAAAATTGGAAGTTCTCAGAATGTTACAAAAAATTCAACTTAGGATAATTTCAATATT
Organism: Viscum album; assembly: GCA_963277665.1. NCBI lineage: Eukaryota > Viridiplantae > Streptophyta > Magnoliopsida > Santalales > Viscaceae > Viscum > Viscum album. The sequence goes on along the minus strand of OY728122.1, from coordinate 2,105,423,968 downwards.
AGGAATACAAAAATGAAGTCCATTTTGAAATATAAAATTTCTATAAATTTAAAAAGTGGTTATTACTATTCATAACGGCTACTTTGATTAGTCGCGGTGTTTTAGAACTCGAAGCTGCGTACAATGCAAGCTACTGCATTATTGAAAGAGAGGCGTATCGTGGAAGCTCGGGGTGTTACATTCTCACCTCCTTCAATAAATTGCGTCCTTTCAATTTGATATTTTTCTTTGAAAATAAATGGTTGAAAAGAGAAAATACCTTTGTGGAAAACCCACATCGGAAATAAGATTAATAAAATTTAGGCTTAATAAGAGGGAAAGGGAAATGAAAAAGTCACCACCCAATTATGATCTCGATTAAGAGAACATTGGTGGCAATTAAAGACATATAATTGGAGGAAAAACGTAAATATTTGTAGGGAGTGATTGAGGTCATCAATCACAATCAACTGTCAAATTGAGGGCCTCAAAGCCTTCAATCTATGTTGATTTAAAATATCATCAGTTCAACAAGACATAAGGTATTAGGATAACACATTTTTTTTGTTTTAATATCCCTTTACTAAAGTTTAAGAATTAATTTATTCTTTGAATAAGAGATAGGTATATATAAATTTTTGCTTGACAATTAGAGTTTCAACCTTCAACTCATCTTTCACTCAAAAAGATAATAGAACTCAAAAATATTATACTTATCCTAATTGTATAAGGTTCCAAATGTTAACACATACCATTTAGATTAGTAAAATTATTTTGTAATAACTGGGGACTTCCTGTAGGCTAGTGGTAGGAAATAAAGGCCTGTCGCACTATGATTGTGGGTTCGATTCCTCCAGCTTTGTCCGACGCGACGGGTTATGCCCCACCCTGCAGGTTTTCCTTTTCCTAAAACTATAGTATCATAATATTCCAAAAATAATCTTCATAAATTTTTTTAACCTTAAACAATACTATCCAAAGATCAACTTAATCCACTCCAACCTTTACAGTTATCCAAAATACCTCTATCCAGACTTTCTCTAAAAGGTCTCTTAATTCCAAAATCAATTGTAACATCAGATTCCCCAAACAAAGAAAAGTTTCTCTTATTGTCACATACTAAAAATATGATTACCTTAATCATATTAGAACCTTAATGAAATCAAAAAGTACTGCAGTACAATCCATATATATATATCACATTATTCTTATAACCAGAATATAATCCTTGAGTCCAAAAGCACCAATACATTAATTATTTTGCTTCAACTGTAGTCACAGCATAAGATTGGCCTTGATCCCTTGGCCTTTTCTGAGGTAAGTTTCCTTGATGCTTAGGACATTCATTTGCATAATGCCCCATTTCCCTACAATTGTAGCATTCAACTTTGACAGCCTCTTTCTTTCCCTTGCAATCATGAGCCTGGTGACCCTTTTCTACAAATTTATAACAAACTCCCATTCCTTTTAGGCACGTACCAGGGTGATTCTTCCCACAATCATCACATAATGGAAAATCCTTCTTTCCCTTTTTCCCTTTATCTATCTCTTGTTCCACCGTTCTCTTCTTCTCTTTCTTTACTTTGTTGTCATAAGACTTAGAGAATTCCTTTTCTATCTTGATAGCACACGAGACAATATCTTCGTATGATGAGAAGGATTGTGATACTAAATCTCGACGGAGAAATGGTTTTAACCCATCAAAGAAACTATCAATATTACTCCTTGGGTTACGAATATAATCGGAAGCATGCCTCGCTAACCTTGTAAAGTTAGCCTCATACTTTGCGACATTCTCATCCTCCTTCTCCCTCAGACTCAGAAATTGCCTTTCCATATCTGCTCGATGGTCACGAGGAAAGTATTTTTCTAAGAAAAGCTCTTTGAACTCCCTCCATTCCATATTCAATATGTCACCATCTTCCTTTGTGTTTTGAATCAGCGACCACCACTGATCGACATCTCCAGTGAGGCGGTAAACTGCCATGACAACCTTCTCCCTTTCACTACTCCCCAAGGCATGGAATATTTTCTCTAAGGAATTTATCCATTGCTCAGCTACTATAGGGTTTTAATCCCATTGAAGGTTGGTGGTTGTTGCCTCATGAAACGGTCTAGCATTGATCCTCCACGTTGCGGATCAGGGTGCTCCATACGAGTAAGGTTATTATTCATAACCTGCATGAGTTGTCCAAGTACAGTGAGAAGCTGATCAGCACCAGTTGTATCACTAGCTCCACCATAATTATCTTGAGCAGGAGGGAAATCCCTACACGGAGTGCGTGCATTGATACGATTTCCATTTCTTCCACTAGGCGCCATTTCTAAACAATTGCATAAACTAGATTAGTTTATGAAATAAAATACATAATTCCATATTTGTAAAATACTTTACATAAATTGAACTATTTATGGATATAATCCATAATCATAAAAAGAAAAGTTTCCTTTGAGGAAGTATATACTCATAACCCTTCATAGTGGTTTGTAAAGAAAATGAGAATTATCCTAAGCATATCCCCTGGGAGTGTCGTAACCAAGAGTGCAGCAAGGCCCATTGTCGTGCACCAGTTCCCGTTCGAGTCTAGCTCAAAGCGGTGTTTTCGGGTTTTACCCCTAGGAACATCGGTGCCAGAGCCGCCTCTACCTACTCGTATCCAGACAGGGATGTATTGCTCGGAAAACTCACAAAATCTCTACAATAACAAAATTCTAGGATGTTCTTCTATACTAATCCTCAAAGACAATCTTTGGGCTATGTACTCTAATCAGAGTTTATCCACATCTAGCTTCCAAGGTTAGTACTAAACTGCCTCTGATACCAACTGTAACGCCCCGACCCCAGCTACCCAGAGTCGGTGCATTACTTCGTAACATTGGCATGATCACAAAAAATCATGTCTCGAAATACCGATTAGTTTAGTAGCCTTGGAAACACTAGATACATTCATAAATGTTACATTACATCATAAAGTGAAAAAATACAATAACAAAGTCTCCATAGTCCACTCTCATATCCTCTTCTGACAATCCCTACAGGTCATTCATAAAATATTTCTTCACATCCTGGAAAATATTAAAACATTGAAAGGGGTGAGCTCAGATGCTCAGTAAGGATAACAATATTGCGGAAGCTTCCATAAATAAACATAAACATTTAAGGCAATGTATAACTAAAACAAAAGCCTTTTAAACATGAACTTCAACATAATATGGCAAAAGTAAAATGAGACAATGCCATTCACGTCTTCACATGGATATTCTACTGGTCAAATAATCACATGCAATATCAATAACCACTTTCATAATGAGGGAATGTATAATGCCGGACATTCTGAAACATTTTGTCAAGGCCTCGACCAAGACGTCTAAAATGATTAAGGCCTAGGCCAAAACCATAAATCAAATTGGGAAAGCGCCTCGGAAAATTCCACATCTATTTGTCACATGAGACCTACCGATGCATCGAGGAGGTATAGTGGGCTCCACCCGTCACTTATTAAGTCCAAAACATTCCTCATATGAATAGGTTTAAACATATCATAAACCATAACATAATCGTATCACATAAAACATGCATAAAGGAAACATAACATTTACACATTTCAATCACAAGATATCAATACAACACATTGATATAATAAAAACGCTTTCAAAACCATTTTCAATACCAAAATAAAAGAAAGTTAAAACTTTGTATTTATTTTTCATTAAAAAAATGATGGCTTGTAGAGGAAGCCGAAACTCAAATAATGGTCACGGCGGCGGAGAAGTCATTGTCGCCGCATAAGTACGGAAAGAAAAACATTCCCTTTTGTCGTTTTTTAAAATGCTTTGAATAAAAAATATTCCTTTTGAATAAACGTAAATGTCAAAGGGGTTTATACACCGTATAAAAGAAAGTTGTGTATAAAATAAAATATGCCTCAATGAAAGGAGATTGAGACGAAGTCCCATACAAAGACCATTTTTAAAATAAAATAGATATACTATGTGTATTCACTATAAGTACACATAAATAAAGTACAAATACAAGATATGACATAATAATATAATGAAATAATTTGAAAGTAGGAGATTAACCCAAAGAATGGAAATTGGGTTAAGAAATTCCCTTACCTCGTGTCTGACTTGACTCAACCATTCTTTAACCTCCTGAATAATAAACTAGAGTTAATATATACCTTATTAAGAACTATTTTCAATTTCATTGTCCTTTTTATATCACTTATTACAATGATATGAACATTATGTAATTATTTAAGTTAATAACAGTCGTTTTGTCGATCTTTGGTACTTGAGTCAACAATAAACTTCTTCTAATTATAAATTGTTTATGTGGTAGAATATCCATTATCTCCAGAATTATATTCATGATTTATATGTCATATATATCTTATATATCCAGTATATACATTCATTTATAATATTAAGTAACATTTAGAGGTAAGAAATGAAATGCACCGTTCATGGAGACGGTAAGCCGTACGTACGCATGAACGCTACTTTCATTTCAATTTCATATTAAATGGAATGAAATCTTAATGATATAAATGTATAATATAATTCCAGTATAATATAGTGTATAATACCATTTACTACATCCTTTATACATCCCATATATGGCATTAACGATTCAAATCACTTTGAGGGGGCGGTAGTCCGCACTTCCTAAAATGAAATTATCGCGTTTTACCCATAATGGAAATCATAAAGTATGCCATAAATGAGAAATACCAAAGCATAATTAAAACATAAACACATTATATATCATATATAAATATAGTGACATCTTAATGGCCACCTTTTAAGGTGTTATATGAGTGTTGAACAATCATCGTTTCGTGAGGCAGAAATTCACCATCCACAGAAACCGTATGTTCTTTAACCATTAGATGTAGGTGTGTGTAAGTGTAGATCGAATCCTTCTTATAAAAACATCCTAGTATATTGAGGATACTGGTTTTGTTACAAAAGAAATGAATAAAAAGAGTTTAGGGGGTTGGAGAAGAAAAATAAAACAAAACAACATTAGAGAAGACATTACCTCAGAACCGGGTAACTCTTTTTGATTTGAGCCAAAGGCTTCCTTGAGAAGAGTTCTGCCCAATGTGAGGCTTCTAGGAGTAAGAGGGGGAAGTTGGGAGAGTATTTGGATAGAGGTTGGCCGAGCCAAATGGCTTGAAAGTGTAAATGAGGTGGGAGAGGTGGGGGCCTTTTATAAGTGGAGAGGAGGGTCTCTTTTGGAAAGATTGAAATGTTACATTATTATACAATGCTTTTCGGATTCTAAAGGTCCCACACTTATATAATTCGTGGCTAAGGTGATAACGGTTCGACATCTACTCATCCAATAGGTTTTTGACAAGTGTACGCTTTAGATTTTACATTATCTTTCAATTTTATTTAAATCGTTAAATAATGAGGTCATCACTGCATCATCATGATGTCATAAATAATTTAATTTATTTAATGTATAAAAATTATACAAAAATACTATGATGTAGGAAATCTTTTTAGATTTCTAATAAATATTTATAATCAAAATTTGTACTTTTGTAACCCCACTTAAAAACTGTTTTAGTAAAACAACTCATGTTTGTGTCAATTTAATTTTAACATTAAATAAATATATATTAATGTCATTTTCCAACCAAAGTGGCTCCATTGGGTACCAAAGTTGACCCATGGGTTTTCTTGGTCGGCCATGACTCATCCAATAGGAGTAGGACAAGTTTAAAGCTCATATCATATTATTAAAACATTGTTTTTACCTTAAACTACACTAATTACCTCTAATCGCGATTAAGAACTTAAAAGTTACTATTCACCAAAAAAATTATTTTAATCTCATTGAACCACATTTTACTTCTTAATGACAACCATGTATGTCGGATTTTTGAAAATCAAATCACAGAAGTGGAAATATTTTCTTTTAAACGAAAAATCAGTTATTTAACTACCACTTAGTGGATTCACTATTCATCAAAAATTGAAGTTTTTCAGAACAATGCCAACATTTCACCCTAAGCTATAATTGATATTCCAAATTCAAAAATGATGTCTATTTTAAAAAATTCCAAACATATAAGTTTCATTAGTAAATTTTATAATTAATTCCCACTGTCACAACAAATAGCGTGTTTTTAAGAAACAATTTATATCAAAAGATTGGCAATTGTTTATGTCCAATTTCAATGTTAAATTAATACTAATGACCACCATTGGATAAAATGGTAAAAATATATTCTAATTATACTTTAAAACCACTAAATATTATAATTTATCACAATAAATTATTTTGATTAAAAAAGTTGTTTTAAGTATTTTTCACTATTCACAAAAAAAATTGGAAGTTCTCAGAAAGTTACAAAAAATTCAACTTAGGATAATTTCAATATTAGGAATACAAAAATGAAGTCCATTTTGAAATATAAAATTTCTATAAATTTAAAAAGTGGCTATTACTATTCATAACGGCTACTTTGATTAGTCGCGGTGTTTTAGAACTCGAACCCGCGTACAATGCAAGCTATTGTATTATTGAAAGAGAGGCGTATCGTGGAAGCTCAGGGTGTTATAGGAGTACTACCACTTCAAAAACAGATGTGATGTCTTTTGATTTCTATTTTACATTTATGCAAATATGGATATATTAAATGAATATATAACATATATATGACATAATAACTTTTCAATAATGGTGAATTATTATATTCCTTTATTTTATTTCATACATTTATGAAAAATGAAAAAACATTTCACACATATATATGTTCTACCATCTCCATGAACTGTTTAACTCCTATATCTCTAGAAAACATTTATAGATGATAATAAATAAGTATATAATGAATATATATAGTATTTAAATAATTATATACATTCTGGTGATGATGGACCATATAATCAAAGTACAATGACTAAAACTACCAAACCAAAATATTCATAAAAAACAAAGCAGTTATCAACCAGAATACTAGTTTTGATACCAAAATGTTTAATAATATTGTGGTGAAAGGTTATAATTTAATTATACATGGTATTGTATATATTATAAATATTATGAAATAAATTTATGTTAAATACATATTTATTATGAAGGAGACACATGTGAAAACATAGGAAATTAGAATAGAGGTAAGGGTTTATTGTATCACCTTTAATAATGTGAGACACATATCATATTAACCAACTATTTATTTTGTTTTGTGTATATAATAAAAGTTCACATGTTATATCATTAATCTATGTATCTTCATGGTATTTAATTTTTTTTTGATGTTATTTGTTTCCAAGTTCTTATATTTTAATGGTTACTGAAGTTTTTAGGTTTTATATCACAATATCGTTATTAATCTGAATTTTTTATTGTCAAATATCCGTTGGGGAAAGTATTTTATATATTTAAAATAAACCTATTTTTTTCCTAAAACACATTTATTCATGAAAATATCAATTAAATTTTCCATCTTTCCTTACTTTTTCCTAAAAATGAATATGAAAAATTATTAGCTAATCCATCTTCATTTTATTTTTATATCTAAAAATCATTTCAATCCATATCTATCTACCGATAACATTTTCCGAAAATATTTTTAAAATTATAAAAGGTTTTATTAAGTACTTTTTTACCCATGTTTTTTAAATATATTTTTTTTAAATAAATACACTTTTCATATCCCAAATGAGGTACATTTTATTATTTACTAAAAAATGTGAATAGAATCGTTGTTTTAACATATACAGGATGAATGAATTTTCCATCATCATAAAATTTCATTATTTTCAATATTGGATAATATATTACTAAGGATACATTCAAGTATAATTTTATCAAAATATATTTTAAATTTTTAGTTTTAAATTTTTATTTTCAAAGTGAAAATTATATTTACCACAATATAGTTTTAAGGATATTTTCAAAGAATTTCTATTAAAAATGATAACAAACAAAATTCTACTTATACTCCACTAGAGATAAGTGTTAATTAAGCCGTAATAATTATTTATCTTGAAAAATTCTTATTATTGTGACGATATATATAATATATATTAATCTTTAACCATAATAATCTAGATGGAGTGTGATTATGTTTATTGATTGGGGTAGGTATTAACATTATATATTTTTTTTGTTTTTTATAAAAATATTTTTATTTATTTTATTTTTCCCATCTAATATTAGGAATCCATTTGACTTATTATGTGTTGGGTGGTTCCCATAATTATATACCTCATGTATGAATTAGTTGGTCTAGTGAGACAAACTATCCTGGGGATTGGTGGAGGAAATACCCATTTATGTAAGATATTTTGGAAAGAAACCTTGATACTTTAGTTGTATTGAAGTGACACCCCAATGATATATTTTAGATGTCTATAATTTTGAATTCCATTTTTTTTGTGTAGGTTAATGTTTTATATGTGATTATTTTATTAGTTATAATATCCAGGGATACGATTCAAGCTCTTATGGTCATGTGTATGGATTTAGATAATCATTATTTATTCCTTCCATATTATGCAGCTGTTACTATTTAAATTGAATTAGATTTAATTATTTACTTTTACATATTGATTATGATTAATTTATCATGATATATTATTTTATATTTAAACCCTTTCAAATAATATTGGATGACCTTATTCTTATGTTTTATTATAACCATGATACTAGGAATTTCATTATGATTGATTTGAAGGGATGTTCTAAGGGTTATATTAGAGTTATAAAATAACAAAAATATGTATTTTTTTAAAATGAAAATTTAATTTAATATAGGTATTAGTTTTACCAATATTACAAAAGTAATCTCTATTTTGGGATGTGATTTCATGTCTCTAGTGTTGGTGTTACAAAGTAACCCCTAGTTCTGGGGTATTATGTCGGGATCCTTAAATCCTTACACCATGTCCATGATTTCATCAACTCAAAGATGTTAATATTGTTATATATATCATATATATAAAATAAATAATTTATTATCACCATCAATATAAGGCATTGATGAGAAATGAGATACATTGTTCATGGAGATGAAAATATGAACATATAGATGATTACATATTCATTTTAATAAAGGAATAAAAATAAATAATAAAGATAAATTTTTAACCTTCATAAAAATATTATTAAAATAAATAAAATAATTATTTACTAAATTCCTCACTATCACTATCCATGTGATGCGATTATGAGAAATGAATTACATTGATTTGTGGAGGAGATATTATGCATGTTTGCAGATGCGCTTTTTCTATTTTCCAATAGATGGGAGGGTTAGAAGGTAAGTAATACACTGTATTTATGGAATCAAAATTATGTCATAAATATTATAAATATTCATTATACCCATATTTATAAATATCCATGTGATGTGTTGATGAAAATTTAAATACATCACTTGATGGAGATGGTAGTCCATACATATGAATGGGAAATGTATTCATTTAACATTTGATAGAAATGAGGTTGAAATTAGTTTTTACATAACAAAAATAAAATATTATTATTGTAATGGTACTTTTTAAATTATTTTTCTATGGAAATAATTAATTTTATTAAGGTATAAAATGAAATGAAGTTAAAACAATTCGGTTAAGACTTATACCTCGTTGGATATCTTGCTTTGTAATAAACCATAACACTTATAGTATTTGTATTTTGGTGGGACCAGAAAATATAATATTTATAAATGGGTGTTTGTAAAGACCCACATTTCACATACATAACTATAAATCTTAATAAATAAATATTAAACACGTAACATAACAATCCAAACCAGAATTGTTATGTTCTAATATCCTTGGAAACATAGACACATAAACAACTAGTCCATAAGTGAGCTACATCATCTCCAACTAAGTTCCTCAAAAAAAGAACCCTAGTTATGAATATCATTCATAACAACAATATTAATATCATAAGTAAAGGAAACATTAGATTGGGTGATCTCAGATGCTCAATATAGGTAAATAAGGGAGATACTAAAATAACATTAGCATATAGGTATGAAAAAATTATAATAACTTATGAAACCCATATCTTATAGATCATAGATCATAATCAAGACTCATTGAATAAATCTTGGTTGTTCATAAGACATGAATCATAATGGAATCAATTTACATGATCTATGATATCATAACATTATAATAAGATATATATTTCTACATATACATAATCATAGAAAATCATACCTCAATGATACTGACAAATACATTCATCACATGTTAATATTGGGAAAACCACCAACATAAATATTTTATGATTATGATTACCAATTGTATATGCTCTTCTGGGATTGTTTTAACCTCCCTTGTACCAAATTTTTCTCCAATGATAAAATCTCATGTGACTAATTCAGTCTTGGGACATCATTCACTGTACCCATTGAAATCATATGACATTAACTAATAACCAATGAATTGGTGGGAGATATAGGTCCCAAATACCACTTGAAGAAAATTATTCATACCTGATACTAATGTTTATAAAGCATTCCTCATATCAAAACCCAAGAAAATAAATGGGTTTCGTAGTCATTTCATAATTTACTTAAAGAATATACCATGGAAAAATTAGTGGGTTTCATAATCATTTTTTCATGGTATACAATGTAGATAAGAAACATGGTTTATAAGTATATTTCAATAATAATCATAAACCATAAAAATGAAATATTAATAATGACATCATTAGATAATATCTCTAGTAACGATTTATTATCATAAAAGGATGTGATCTTAAATGCAATATTATTTTGAATGATTTCAAGGAACATTTATTGTGGAAAAGGGAATTTACACTACAAAACATTAGTAAAACATAAAAAAATTCAAAATTAGTTTCTTTGAAACTCACATTGAATAATTATAAAAAATCTGATATTTAAATTTTGGTCATAATGGTGGTAATAACCCTTTTTATTGTACAATAAAGAAAATATTTCTTTTACATATTCAGTAAAATCCAAATTAGCTTTTTTTTGAAATAAAAATTACAAATACATTAAAATTATATTAAATAATGTAAATAATGGATAAAAATGTATTTAAAAAAGACATTATAGAATGGTAAAACAATATTTATTTTTTATAGAACATGGTTTTGGGAGAAAAAAGTGGTTTAAACCAAAGATAGAGAAAATTTTCATTTTGCATAAAACATTTTTTCGAACATATGTGTACATAACTTGTGGAAAATGAAGGAAAAAATATATTCACATTTCATAACCACATAAGAGTAGAATTCAATAATTTCGTGAGATATTGATTATAATATTTCATTATCTTAAACCTAATCATAAAAAATATTGATCAATGATGATATCATAACACAAAACCCTTACCACTTCTATTTTTTTTATCATAAGTCCTATGAATGAATAACATCAAAATAACCTTTATATATCATTAATAGAAGGTAATTCATGATATAACATGTCAATGGGGTTGTATATACAACTCATAAAGACAATATGTACATAACATAAGGTACCATGAAGTTTGTGGATCGGAATAATGTCAATCATTAAATTTATTAATAAAAATTTACAAAAAGTCAAGCATTACATTGGGGTTTACAAAGGAAGTAGTGAATTTCACCCCGGATATCTGCATATACTATTGGAAAACAATAATATGGAATCACAAAGGAGAGAATAGTTAAAATTTCCAAAATGGTTCTTTTTGAAAATGCATCTGCAACTTGGTTATCCTCCTTTTAATCATGAAAAACAATCAAGTTGAGAATGTTATAATTTTAATGAAATTATATCCGATGAGTTGTTATACTCCAACGAACATTCCAGGTTCTACTATAGAGTAATTCAACAGAAATAACTGAACCATATTTTATTTAATAAAAATCCAGTTATGATGGTCTTTATATTTAATAGAATATATCCTTTCCTACATCACAACTTCATATAGGATTCCAATTGAAATTAAATGTCAAAATAATCATTTAATAAATCGATGGGGAGTATAGAATACACATTCACATCCAACGGTCCCTAGAGTACTAGTTGATAAATCATCTACATTAACGTTATACAATTATTATATTATATTAATCCATTAATATTTTTGATAACCAGTGGTTTTTTGGAACTACCATAAGCTCTAATCATCCTTTGAATATTCAGATCATCACGGAATTTGGACATGAGACCTCGCAACACCAATGAGGTAGCTTGTACCTCCCTGTGGATGGATGAAATTGATATATAAAATTAGGGGGTATGGCTATCAAATAAGAAAATATTTTTAGTATCCTAGAAAATAAAAAGGCATAGGATAGAACCTCTCAAAGCTGGTTCTTCACCTATTAAATAAAACCAACACAATTAATGGAGTACAAAAGGTTATCGAGCTTATTGGAGTTGTAGATGTTTATTCAATATTGGAATCCAAAATTGTTATACAACTTTTTAGGAAACCATTATTACAAGAATTTATGTTGAACACATTTCTTAACCCTCGTGAGTAGGTGAAAATATGCGGTAATCTTCTAGAAACACTCCTATATTGATCATGAGTTTTAATTCTATTTTTCTAGATTCTCCAAATGGTAAAAATGTTTTTAGAAATGATGAAATTATAATGGTCTTCAATAGACAATGATGTGTTTTATTGAAGCCATAAAATTCCATTTTATAGTAATATTTATTTATGAATTGACCATTCATGATTGGATTCAAATAAGAGTTTCGTTGTCCATAAAACAATACCTTTGAATATCCAGGCCGGTTTGTGCAAGAACAATGATTTCATCAGTGTAGAGGGAGGCTAGAATATCTATAATAGAAAATTTGTGACAATGAGATGGTGAATCCAAAAAATCTTTTAATGGTATTTCTATCATGTTGGATGTCCAATAGTTAACTTTCTAATACGTTTTTCTAACCATATTTATTTTCTCATGATTCTATTAATAGAGAACATAATTTTAGGCTATATAGATCAGGTAAGGCTATAATAATATACATAAATCATCCTCCTATTGGACCTTCTTGAGAGAAAATATATACAAATTACAATATTCATAAAAATATTTACATTGAACATATTATGAATTACATAATTTAAAATACCAAGGTCTTTTATTCCAAGACCCTCATCTCGATATGATTGGTAAAATTATTTAAATAAATAATTATTAATCTCTTTTTATGTATAGATCTAGTCTAGATGATGTTTTTATCATGATGTTTTGATAATGGATGTGTTATCATGACAATAAATAAATAGGGAAGTAGTAAAAAAAGTTTGAGGTGATCACTAAATTACCACGGTTAACTCTACAATCTTTGTACAATGGATTCCCTCTCAATATAGTCAATTGAATAATGATTCCTGAGGAGTTGTTTTCAAGATGACATATGTTCACCTTTTTGAAAAATAATGGGAGTCAAGGAGAGGTAAAATGGAGTAACCTCCTTTCTTCCCCAAGTGATCGGGTGAACATATTTTCCCTATGAATATGAACTCCATCATCAAATATCATAATGGATTCTTCGTTAAACATTTCATTAGGGTAAAAAATTAATTTTACATAATTATAAAATCTAATAATGTCTTAATAAAAATATTGAATCTATTTTATAAAAATCAAATTAATATTAGTGGAAAATAATAATTAAAAATTAATCATGCATATGCGATGATAATGCGGTTTCACCTAAAGAAACATTTCATAAGTTTAAAAAGTTTTTATATCAAAAAAATTAATTTGATTACAAATAACTAAATTGTCTTAATTAATATATAATTTATCTATTTTTAATTTTAAACCCATCTTGGAAAAATAATTATGTTTATGTATGATTTAAAAGGATTGACAATTCTTAAAAAAAACTAGTATTTTCACTATTCATCAAAATATTTATCTTCTTATATAATAATAAATTATTTCACAATATGAAAAAAAATTTAATGTTGGTTTCAGATATTATTTTCATTTTTTCAAATAAATTTTCTTAAATTGAAAAATTTTAAATTTTAAATAAGAACTCCAATGGTGGCCAAACAGCTTTTTAGAAAAATATAGTTTTTAGGCATAAAATTGGTTAATTTCTTATCTATTATATATAAAACACATAATATAAAGGTAAACAAATTTATTTAATATATACCATATAAATTTAAATAAATCATATATAAAATGGGATTTTTTAAATTTATTAAGCTAATTTTTTTTCATAGCTATAGTTTTTATAAAAATTCCCCTTATTCTCAAATAGTTATTATCCTAATTTAAAATTAATTTTTCACTATAGAATAAATTTTATATACAGGAGAAAAAAATATATTATAATAATTTTATAAATATAATTCATACAGTCCAATTCAATGTCAATGTTATAACTATAATATTAAATAATAATGTTGTAATTGTATGCCATGATTCTTTTAAACATGTTTTTTCTTGTTACACATGCTAAACTCATTATTTAATGATTGAAACCTGAACTGAATGATTCATGTAAAAACAGCTAAATTCATTGTTGTGTTTAACAAAAAATACCAAAAATGTTAAATTTATTTTAAAATAAATTTCACAAAATCTCAAGTTATTACATTGAACCACCAAAAAAATTAATTGCATCCTCGCAATTTGAACATATGCGTGATAAAAGAGGGCTTAAAAATTGAATACCTCTATATGGGAAACCTAAAAAATAAAAATTTATAGTAAAATATCCGTTTGAAAAGAGATAAATTGACGTATAAAGGTAAAATGGAAGGAAACATATCAGGTTTATAAATAGAATACTCTAGGTGGGATGTAATGTTTTTGACAAGGTAAACAAATAATTTCCACATAATGATGGAGAGAGATAAAGGTTTCTGATCAAATAATGTTATCAAAACTATGAAAATAAACAAATAAAAAACCATAAACCCAATAGGTATAATGAATTTAATTTATCACTATAAATTATAGTAATATGATAATTTGTTTTAAGATCCTTTTCCTAATCTTGAATAATTTTCATGAGGACACATACTTACATGATTTCATTCTATTTGATGAGTGAAATCACATCCACTGGTTGTTACATAACCAATTTCCACATCATATCGTACTCGATTAAATGAATATTAATTTGTTATGAAAAAATAAATGATGGATCACCACATCCATAATAGAATGATAAGTCAATCCTATAATCTCTGGTTATTATTATAATATTGTGGTTATAAAAGGTTATCCATTATCTATATATCTTCATATGAATAATTAATACATTAATATATAAAACATGACACAATGGTCAACTAAAACCATTAAAAAATGGTTATCCTATTGACCATTTAAAAATTTTAAAATAAAAAACAATGGATAAATGGCCAAAAAATATGAAAAATGTTCTTATCATTAATCCCAAAAAAACAACATGGAGTTTGTAACACCCCAAGCTTCCAGGATACGCTTCTCTTTCAATAATGCAATAGCTTGCATTGTACGCAAGTTCGAGATTCTAACACACCATGACCAATAAAAATAGCCATTATGAATAGTAATACCCACCTTTTGAAATTATTTATATTTTATATTTCAAAATGGACTTCATTTTTGGATTCGGAATATCGATTATATCTTAGGGTGAAATTTTGGCATTGTTCTAGAAAACTTCAATTTTTGATGAATAGTGAAACCACTAAGTGGTAGTTAAAAAAATTATTTCGTTTAAATGATACATTACCACATCTATGATTTGATTTTCATAAATCTGACATACATGGTTGTCATTATAAAGTAAAATTTTATTCAATGGGATTAAAATAATTTTTTTGTGAATAGTTACTTTTAAGTTTAATTAATCGCGATTAAAGGTTAATAGTGAAGTTTAAGGTAAAATGATATTATAAAAAAATGAAAATACCTTTACACTTGTCCTAAACTTATTGGATGAGTCATGGCCGACCAATAAAATCCATGGGTCAACTTGGGGACCCCATGTAGCCACTTGGGTAAGAAAATGACAATAATAACTTTTTATTTAAAGTAAAAATAAAATTGTCACAAACATGAGTTGTTTTACTAAAACAATTATTACATGGGGTTATATAAGGTACATTTTCGACTATAAATATTCATTGGAAAGCTAAAAATATTTCATAAATCATGATAATTTTTTTAGAATTTTTAGACATTAAATAAATTAAATATTTTATGACACCATGATGATGCAGCAATTACCTCATTAATAAACTATTTAAATAAAATGAACAGATAATGTAAAATATAAGACTTAAACTTTTCAAAAACATATTGTATGAGTATATTTAGAACCCTTATCACCTTATCCTCGAATTATATAAGTGTGGGACCTTTAAAATCCTATACTCATTATATAATAAAGTAACATTTCATGACTTTCCAAGAATGCCCCTCCTCTCCTCTTATAAAAGGCCCCCCACCACTACCACCTTATTCACACCTTCAGGACATTTGGATCGGCCAAAATATGCACAAATACTCTCCCAAATTCCCTTTCTTACTCCTAGAATCTGCACTTTGGGCATAATTCTTCCCAAAGAAGCCTTTGGCTCAAATCCAAAAAGAGTTATCCGATTTTAAGGTAATGTCTTCTCTTATGTTATTTTTATTTATTTTTCTTCTCCAAACCCTTAAACTCTTTTTATTACTTTATTTTGTAACAAACAAAGTATCTAAAATATACTAGGATGTTGTTATTATAAGTATTCGAGCTACACGTACACACACCTACATCTAATGGTTAAAGAACATATTGTTTCTGTGGATGGCGAATTTCTACCTCAAGAAACGATGATTGTTCAACACTTATATAACACCTTAAAAGGTGTCCATTAAGATGTGACCATATTTATATATGATATATTTAATATGTTTATGTTTCACTTAAGCTTCTGTATTTTTCATTTATGTCATACCTTTATGGTTTCCATTATGGGTAAACGCGATATTTTTGTATTATGAAGTGCAGACTACTGCCCCCTCAAAGTGATTTGAATTGTTAATGCCATATGTGGGATGTATAAAGGATGGAGTAAATGGTATTATACATTATATTATACAGGAATTATAGTATTACTTTATATAATTATAATTTCATTAAATTAAATACGAAATAGAAATGAAAGTAGCGTTAATGTGTACGTACGGCTTACCGTCTCCATGAACGGTGCATTTCATTTCTTACCTCTAAATGTTATGTAATATTATAAATCCATGTATATACTGAATATATAGGATATATATTATATCTAAATCATGAATATAATTTTGGAGATAATGTATATTCTACCACATAATCATCTTGTAATTATAAGAAGGTTATTTTTGACTCAAGTACCAAAGATCAACAAAATGACCGTTATTAACTTAAATAATTACATAATGTTCATTCCACAAAAATAAGTGATATAAAAGGAAGAATGACCATGTAAAAGGTTCTTATGAAAAAATAAATTCACTATAGTTTATTATTCAGGAGGATAAATAAAGATCAAGTCAAGTCAGACACGAGGTAAGGGAACTTCTTAACCCAATTTCCATTCTTTTGGTTAATCTACTACTTTCAAATTATGTCATGATATTATTATTTCCTATCTTGTATTTGTAATTTCTTTATGTGTACTTATAGTGAATACACATAATACATCTATTTTATTTAAAATATTATCTTTTTAAGGACTTCGTCTCAATCTCCATTCATTGAGGCATATTTTGTTTTATACCCAAATATCCTTTATACAGTGTATAAACCCATTTGACGTTTACTTTTATTAAAAAAGGAATCTTTTTATGCAAAGAATTTTTACTAAAATACAAAAGGAATGTTTTTTTGTACGTATGAGGCGACAACGACTTCTCCGCCCCGTGACCATTATTTGAGTTTCGGCTTCCTCTACAAGCCATAATTTTTTTTAAATGAAATATAAATATCAAGTTTTAATTTTCTATTATTTTGGAATTGAAAATGGTTTCGAAAGTGTTTTTATTATATCAATGTGTTGTATTGAAATCTTGTGATTGAAATTTGGAAATTTTATGTTTAATTTATGCATGTTTTATGTGATTCGATTATGTTATGGTTTATGATATGTTTAAACCTGTTCATATGAGGAATGCATTGGACTTAATAAGTGATGGGTGGAGCTTGCTATAGCTCCTCGATGCATCGGTAGGTCTCATGAGACAAACTAGTGTCTTGGCACGAGGCCTTGACAAAATCTTATTGTAGGCTTGTCACAAGGCCTTGGCTACGTTGTTATGATAGTCTGGCATTATGCATTCCATCATTATGATAGTGGTTATTGATATTGCATGTGATTATTCGATTAGTAGAATATCCATGTGAATAAGTAAATGGAATTATTTAATTTTATTTTTTCCATATTATGATGAGGGTCAAGTTTAAAAAGGCTTTTGTTTTAGTTTTACATTGCCTTAAATGTTAATGTTTATTTATGAAAGCTTCCACAATATTGTTATCCTTACTGAGCATCTGAGCTCACCCCTTTCAATGTTTTAATATTTTCCAGGATGTGAAGAAGTATTTTATGAATGACTTGCATGGATATTCAGAAGAGGATATGAGTGTGGACTATAAAGACTTTTTTATTGTTGTTTTTCACTTTATGATGTAATGTAACATCTAGGAATGTATCTAGTGTTTCCAAGTCTACTAAACTAATTGGTCTTTCGAGACTTGATCTTTTGTGATCATGCCAATGTTACACAATAATGCACCGACTCTAGGTAACTGGGGTTGAGGCGTTACAGTTAGTATCAGAGGCAGTTTAATACTAACCTTGGAAGCTATATTTAGATAAACTTTGATTAGAGCACATAACCCTATGATAGAATTTGAGGATTAGTATAGAAGAACATCCTAGAATTTTGGTATTATAAATATTTTGTGAGTTTTTTGAGCAATATATCCCTGTCTGGATACGAGAAGGTAGAGGTGGCTCTAGCACAAATGTACCTAGGGGTAAAACAAAAAAACACCGCTTTGAGCTAGACTTGAATGGGAACTGGTGCACGACAACGGGCCTTGCTGCACTCTTGGTTACGACACTCCCGGGGGATATTCTTAGGATAATTCTCATTTTCATTAAAAACCATTATGAAGGGTTTATGAGTATATACTTCCTCAAAGAAAACATTTCTTTTTATGATTATCGATTATATCCATAAATAGTTCAACTTATGTTAAGTGTTTTACAAGTATGGAATTATGCATTTTAATTCATAAACTAATCTAGTTTATGCCATTTTTTAGAAATGGTGCCTAGTGGGAGGAATGGAAACTGTATCAATGCACACACTCCGTGTAGGGATTGCCCTCCGGCTTAAGATAATTATTGTGGAGCTAGAGATACAACTGGTTCTGATCAACTTATTACCATATTGGGACAACTCACTCAGGTTATGAATAATAACCTTACTCGTATGGAGCACCCTGATCCGCAAGGTGGAGGATCAATGTTAGATCGTTTCATGAGGCAACAACCACCAACATTCAATGGAATTACAAATCCCGTAGTAGCTAAGCAATGGATAAAATCCTTAGAGAAAATATTCCATGCCTTAGGGAGTATTGAAAGGGAAAAGGTTATCATGGCAGTTTACTGCCTTATTGGAGATGCTGATCAATGGTGGACATTGATTCAAAATACAAAGGAAGAGAAAGAAGTATCAAGTATGGAATGGAGAGAGTTCAAATATCTTTTCTTAGAAAAATACTTTCCACATGACCATCGAGTAGATATGGAAAGGAAATTTATGAGTCTGAGGCAGAAGGAGGATGATAATATCGCAAAGTATGAGGCTAACTATACAAGGTTAGCGAGGCATGTTGCAGATTATATACGTAACTCAAGAAGTACGATAGATCGTTTCTTTGATGGGTTAAGCCCATTTCTCCATCGAGCTTTAGTATCACAATCCTTCTCATCGTACGAATATATTGTCTCATGTGCTATCAAGACAGAAAATGAATTATCTAAGTCTTATGACAACAAAGTAAATCAAGAGAAGAAGAGAACGGAGGAACAAGAGACAGATAAAGGGAAAAAGGGAAAGAAGGATTTTACATTATGAGATAATTGTGGGAAGAATCACCCCGGTGCTTGCCTAAAAGGAATGGGAGTTTGTTATAAATGTATATAAAAAGGTGACCAGGCTCGTGATTGAAAGGGAAAGAGGGAGGGTATCAATGTTGAATGCTACAATTATAGGGAAATGGGGCATTATGAAAATGAATGTCCTAAGCGTTAGGGAAACTTACCTCCAAAAAGGCCAAGGGATCAAGGACAATCTTATGCTTTTACTACAGTTGAAGTGGAATAATTAATGTATTGGTGCTTTTGGACTCAAGGATTATATTCTGGTTATAATTATAATGTGATATATATAAGGATTGTACTACAGTACTTGTTTTTTCATTATGGTTTTAATATGATGAAGGTAATCATATTTTTAGTATGTGACAATAAGAAAACTTTACTTTGTTTGGGGAATCTGATGTTACAATTGATTTAGGAATTTAGAGACCTTTTAGAGAAAGTCTGGACAGAGGTATTTTGGAGAACAATATAGGTTGGAATGGATTAAGTTGAACCTTGGATAGTATTGTTTAAGGTTAAAACATTTCTGAACATTATTTTTGGAATATTATAATACTATAGTTTTAGGAAAAGGACAACCTGCAGGTTGGGGGATAACCCGTCATGTCGGACAAAGCTGTATGAATCGAACCCACAACCATAGTGCGACATGCCTTTATTACCTACCACTAGCCTATAGGAAGTCCCTGGTTATTACAAAATAGTTTTCCTAGTCTAAATGTAATGTGTTAATATTTGGAACCTTATACAATTATGATAAATAGAATATTTTGAGTTCTATTACCTTTTGAAGTGAATGATGGGTTTGTGGTAAAAATTTAATAAAGAATGAAAGTCTGCATGACAAGTAAGTATATTTCCTTACGTTCTTAGTAAATATCCTAAATAAATTCCTCAAATTTATGAAAGGTAACTTAAAAAAATGTTGTTAGTTAACTTTTCCAATTGGGGAATCAATGACTATTTAACCAATCATATGTTTGTGATTTTCTTGTAGTTAACTTTCTCCTAATCATGTTTTATACAACTATCCATCAGACCTTGATGGTTTTTTTTCCTCCATATCCATATTTTCATAGAATCCTAGTATGGGCTATCTCGGGTGCCATTTGTACTTCTCTTTATTTCTTTTAATGTTATATTTTTATTAACCCTATTTCCGATGTAGGTTTTCCACAAAGGTATTTTCTATTTTCAACCTTTTATTTTCAAATTGTGAGTACACAATTTATTGAAGGAGAGGAGAATGTAACACCCCGAGCTTCCACAATACGCTTCTCTTTCAATAATGCAATAGCTTGCATTGTACAGAAGTTCGAGATTCTAACACACCGCGACCAATCAAAATAGCCATTATGAATAGTAATACTCACCTTTTGAAATTATATACATTTTATATTTCAAAATGGACTTCATTTTTGGATTCGGAATATCGATTATAGCTTAGGGAGAAATTTTGGCATTTTATTGAAAAACATCAATTTTTGATGAATAGTGAAACCTCTAAGTGGTAGTTAAAAAACTGATTTTTCGTTTAAATGAAACATTACCACTTCTGTGATTTTGTTTTCAAAAATTTGACATACATGGTTTTCATTAGGAAGTAAAATATGGTTCAATGGGATTAAAATAATTTTTTGTGAATAGAAACTTTTAAGTGTAATTAATCACGATTAAAGGTAATTAGTGAAATTTAGGGTAAAAATGATATTATAAAAATATGAAAATACCTTTACACTTGTCCTAAACTTATTTGATGAGTCATGGATGACCAATACAATCCATGGGTCAACTTGGGGAACCCATGGATCCACTTGGGTAAGAAAATGACAATAGTAACTTTTTATTTAAAGTAAAAATATAATTGTCACAAACATGAGTTGTTTTACTAAAACAATTATTACATGGGGTTATAGAAGGTAAATTTTCGACTATAAATATTCATTGTAAATCCAAAAATATTACCGACATCATGATATTTTTTTTATAATTTTTAGACATTAAATAAATGAAATATTTTATGACACCATGATGATGTAGTGATTACCTCATTATTTAATGATTTAAATAAAATGAAAAGATAATGTAAAATATAAAACATAAACTTGTCAAAAACCTATTAGATGAGTATATTTAGAACCGTTATCACCTTATACTCTAAATATATAAGTGTGGGACCTTTAAAATTCGAAACTCATTATATAATAAAGTATCATTTCATGACTTTCCAAGAATGCCCTCCTCTCCTCTTATAAAAGTCCCCCACCACTACCACCATATTCACATAATCAAGCCATTTGGCTCGGACAAACTATGCACAAATACTCTCTCAACTTCCCTCTCTTACTTCTAGAAGCCTCACTTTGGGAAGAATTCTTCCCAAGGAAGCCTTTGGGTCAAATCAAAAAAGAGGTACCCGATTTTAAGGTAATGTCTTCTCTTATGTTATTTTGATTTATTTTTCTTCTCCAACCCCTTAAACTCTTTTTATTCATTTATTTTGTAACAAAACCAGTATCTTAAATATACTAGGATGTTTTTATAATAATTATTCGAGATACACTTACACACACCTACATATAATGGTTAAAGAACATACTGTTTCTGTGGATGGCGAATTTCTGCCTCACGAAACGATGATTTTTCAACACTCATATAACACCTTCAATGGTGGCCATTAAGATGTAACTATATTAATATATGAAATATATAATATGTTTATGTTTCACTTAATCTTCTGTATTTTTCATATATGGAATACCTTTATGGTATCCATTATGGGTAAACGCGATATGTTCATTTTAGGAAGTGCAGACTACCACCCCCTCAAAGTGATTTGAATCATTAATGCCATATGTGGGATGTATAATGGATGGAGTAAATGGTATTATACATTATATTATACTTTAATTATAGTATAACTTTATATAATTATAATTTCATTCCATTAAATACGAAATAGAAATGAAAGTAGCGTTCATACATACGTACGACTTACCGTCTCCATGAACGGTGCATTTCATTTCTTACCTCTAAATGTTATGTAATATTATAAATTCATGTCTATACTGGATTTATAGGATATATATGATATCTACATCATGAATATAATTCTGGAGATAATGGATATTATACCACATAAATAACTTGTAATTATAAGAAGGTTATTTTTTACTCAAGTACCAAAGATCAATAAAATGACCGTTATTAACTAAAATAATTACATAATGTTCATAACATAGAAGTAAGTGATATAAAAGGAATAATGATCATGTAAAAGGTTCTTAATAAAAAAGAAATTAACTCTATTTTATTATTCAGGAGGTTAAAGAATGATCGAGTCAAGTCGGACACGAGGTAAGGGAACTTGTTAACCCAATTATCATTATTCGGGTTAATCTCCTACTTTCAAATTATGTCATGATATTATTATGTCCTATCTTGTATTTGTACTTTCATTATATGTACTTATAGTGAAAACGCATAATAGATCTATTTTATTTAAAAAATTATCTTTGTAAGGACTTCGTCTCAATATCCATTCATTGAGGCATATTTTTTTTATACACAAATTTCCTTTATACGGTGTATAAACACCTTTGACATTTACTTTTATTAAAAAAGAATCTTTTTATACGAAGCGTTTTTACTAAATGACAAAAGGAATGTTTTTTGTTTGTATGCGGCAACAACAACTTCTCCACCCCATGAACAATATTTGAGTTTCGTCTTCCACTACAAGCAATAACTTTTTTTTTAAATGAAAAATAAATATCAAGTTTTAATTTTCTTTTATTTTGGTATTCAAAATGGTTTTGAAAGTGTTTTTATTATATCAATGTGTTGTATTGATATCTTGTGATTGAAATTTGTAAATGTTATGTTTCCTTTATGCATGTTTTATGTGATTCGATTCTGTTATGGTTTATGATATGTTTAAACCTGTTCATATGAGGAATGCATTGGACTTAATAAGTGACTTGTGGAGCCCGCTATAGCTCATTGATGCATCAGTAGTTCTCATGAGAAAAACTAGTGTCTTGGCACAAGGCCTTGACAAAATCTTATTGTATACTTGGAACAAGGCCTTGGATACATGGTTATGATAGTCTGGAATTATGCATTCCATCATTATGAAAGTGGTTATTGATATTGCATGTGATTATTCTACTAGTAGAATATCCATTTGAATAAGTAAATGACATTATTTAATTTTATTTTTGCCATATTATGCTGAAGTTCAAGTTTAAAAAGGCTTTTGTTTTAGTTATACATAGCCTTAAATGTTAATATTTATTTATGAAAGCTTCTGCAATATTGTTATCCTTACTGAGCATTTGTGCTCACCCCTTTAAATGTTTTAATATTTTCCAGGATGTGAAAAAGTATTTTATGATTGACCTGCAAGGATAGTCAGAAGCGGATATGAGTGTGGACTATGGAGACTTTGTTATTGTAGTTTTTTCACTTTATGATGTTATGTAACATTTAGGAATGTATCTAGTGTTTCCAAGGCTACTAAACGAATCGGTATTTTGAGACTTGATTTTTTGTGATCATGCCAATTTTACGCAATAGTGCACCGACTCTGGGTAACTTGGGTCGGGGCGTTACATAGTTGATACTAATTTTCATATACCAAACATGTTAATAACTTCATCATGTATTTCTTGAACTATGGTAATAACATAAATAAACATAATACAATATTGATAATATGCATGATTCCATATTCCATTATTAATAAACAGAATATTTGATTTATTCATTAAAACAAAACATTTGCAAACTCCATCGATGATAGAAAAAATAAAATAAAAAACAAATTAATCATTTCAATGATAATCAGTACTATCAAATTTAACATATCTTTATTGATATTTTATTTATCACAAAATCATTATCATAACATCAAGAACATATTACAAGGTTTATTTTCCTGAATCATGTGTTTTTCATTAATATCACATTTCTATTAAATCTGTTTTTGAGGTCATCAGAACCGTTCAAAATATTCTTGAAAATAATTAATAAGAATGTTATACTGATAAATCCTTACATATTTCATAAATCTTGAATTCATATTAATAAACACTTAAATCATTCTACTTCATTATTATACGATTAACTAGGCATTTTCATATTGTTACGTAATACCTCATTTATTTCACATGTAGTTTCTGGTATCACAATCATCAAAAATATAACCATTACCTATATCACCATGATGATTTAGTTCATGAACATTCCACCAATGACAAGGATTTTTAAATTCATATTCCTTCAACATCTACAACATTCATCCACTGATGATTCCATACTGAAGGATTATTCTCATCAAATGAATGAACTAATATTTTCATTTTCCATGATAATCACTTACTCTATTCCCTTATTCTCCACATATAATACATATTCTTGTTTTTTTGAAACTTTCCCTAGATTTATTCATTCTAGATTCTTGACATACAAGATATTTAATCTTCTTACCTCCATAGTCTCCACAATCCAACCCCTCAATAAAATATATTATTATCTTCTTTCGTGAGGTTGAGAGTTGGTTTGGGTACATGTTTTCAATCATGTATAATGATAATTAATTAGTCATAATCAAAATATAATTCACTCTCACCATCATCCCATTCTGTTTCCCAGTAACACATTTTCTATCACAATCAACATTATTCCTCTTCCATCAGGTTCCAACCATTAAATAAATCAAAAAAGAATTGTGTGCATAATATTCATAGTGGGAAACCATATAGTCCTAAAAAATAAGTTATAGAATGAATAGATCATGAAAACTTTTCAATATATGATACCTTATTATTTTCTTAGTTCATTGATCTTCATTATCTATTGAAATATATCATGATAGTTCATAAAGTGTTTTTGAATTTCAACTTCATATCCCCAGTAGTGTAAAACTAATTTTGTTGCAATGCCCATTGTTGCATGTTGTGTAATGTGTGAGTCAATAAAAATAAAAATCTTTAGAGATATTACCCCTAGGTACATATATTACTGAAATAAATCCACTTCTATTATCCAAACATGGATATAATTCCTTAGAAACCACTCACTCGAACCATTACCAAAATTCCATGATATTTTCCTTTACATAGGCTTATCATTAGTATCCCAACTTAAGTTTTCTCATCCTAGTTTCCAATAGATTAAAAATCCTTACTCTTATACCAACTGTATTGTCCCAAAATTTTCATATTAAAATATAACGTCTTAACAAAATAATATTCAATACATAACATAATTATCCTTGAATTTTTTTTGGTTTACATCTTTTGGAAATAAAGATACATAATCAATTAGTCCATATGTGAGATACATCATATACCACTACTTTATTGATAACTATCACGAATTGTGATATATCATACATATTACCGATATTCATATCATGTGGAAAGTAAACATAAGAAACAATGGGATTAAATGGTCAGTAAGGGTAAAAAGGGAGATATCAATATAAGATAACCCTATGGATATGAGAACACGATAATATTATTTGAAAACTATAAATAGTAAATGACATATCATAAAAATGATTTACGTCATATATAATGTTAGTTCAAAAGACGATAATGATAATGGAATCAAATCACATGATTCATGAGAGAATAACATTATAATAAGACATAAATATGTGGAATATAGATAATAATAGAATCTTATATGTAAAGTATACCCACCAAGAAACTCATAACATGTTAGGCTTGATATAAAAATATGAGTACATGCTTCGAGATCCAAATAACTTTCCATATATCATTTTAGATCATATAACATTAATAAAAAAAGTCATTTTAAGGAGATATTGGCCCCACATGTCACATGATGAAAATCATATATATGTGACCTACAGGATTATAAAACATTTATCATATCATATCCCATGAAATGGAATAGGTTTTATAATGATTTTATCATTTCCTCAATAAATGACCTAAGAAAAAGTTATTGGGTTTGATAAGAAATTTGTCATGGTATATCCCATTGAAGAGAAATGGGTTTCATAGGAATAATTTCCTCATAAACATAATCCATTTTGGGAAATAATTATAATTTTATCCATGGTTTATATACCTTATAAATATTAGGCATCATCAGATAATGTCATCATAGATGGAAAATCACTGTGAATGATCACTTAGATCAATTCTTGAGGTAAATATACTTTCCCTTGGAAATATTCTTAAAAAACAAAACATTTAAAAAAAATCAATTTAAAACTAAATTGAAAACATATAATGTAATATTTGAATAAAATAATGGTCTTGATGGTGGTAAATTCAATTTACTCTTTACATGTTAAGAAACATTCATTTCTCATTCTTAGAAAAAGAGAAACACACTATTTTTGGAAAATCACATGAATGTTCTATGTAAAATTTTTTGTAATAATTAAAACATGGTAAAAATTTTCATTAATAAAACATTTCAATTATTTTATAAAACATTTTTAAGAAACATCATTTTGAAGAAAAAGGGTATTCAACCAAATAGAGAAATAAAGATTAGTTATCTTAAAAACATGATTTTGATCTCTTGATGTGAAAAAGAGATGAAAATTAAGGAAAACAATGTATCCTCAAGACATAAAAATAGGAGAATAAAATTCATGATTCTACATATATTCATCATAGATTTCATTATCATAAACATAATCACAAACAATTTCAACGAATGATGTAATCGTAATACCAAAACCTTTTCACATTGGTAAAATTTTAATCATTAGCCTCAAAAAAGTATAACATCAAAATAATGTTAATATATCATTATTAAAATTTGATTAATGATTTAAAATATCAAAGGGGAAGTATATAAACCTTATAAATGATTATAAGTGAATAACATAACATATATCATAACGAAGAAAATTTTAGAAAAACATTCATTACTACATAGGTATATTTTTAACTGTGTACCCCAGGAATGTGAGATATTAAAAATGATATGTAAATACCCTTAATTTTTAGAATATTCATCATAATGTATTTTAATGGGAAGTATATACACCAAAAAATTAAAAATGTTTTTAATATGGAATGTGTCTCAAAAAATATAAATGTGAGACAAAAAAATTCCCTACCAGAAGTCTTTAATTTCATCATACATGTTATAACGTTCAATATAATAAATATAAATCTATTTAAAATATATTACATAACCATTCTAATATTTTTAATTCTATATAATGATTTACTAGTAAAATTTTATTTTTTTAATAAAAATTACTTTTTAAAAATATGTTTTTGGTAGTAACAGCTTTGTTTATCAAGTAACTTTTGATTTTGTATTTTCAGTCCAATTTCATTTATCATGGTTCTATAATATCAGAAACTGTAATAATGATATTAATATCATATATATTCATTTTATATTTATTTAAATTAATCCATAAAAGGTATACAGAAAAAATGAAATACATTGTTCATGGAGATGGTATATGTATGTATGCTTGAACATTGTTACCATTTTCTAAATGGAAAGAAAAAAATAAATTTGAATAATATACTAACAATAATGAATCATTTTGATTTCACATATATCAAATATATTAATTAAATTCACCCTAATTACATACCATGTATATCATTAGTGAAACAAAATCACATCGCTATGTGACGTGTGATGTTCCCAGTCAGGATCCAAGTATCCCTGAGAGGGGGAGGTGGTGAATCAGTGATATCTTTTTCTTTTTAAGTTTCCCATTTTTGAAACAACCTTCGCCTCCTGTTAAAGACTTTCTTCCCTGCTGAACACACACAACCACATGAACACAAGATTTACAAAGTTCACTATTCAACAAGAGTAGCTACGTCCTTGGTATGGTATGGAAACAATCCAGTACCACACAATCCACTAGAAAAAAATCATTTGATGTGGAATACAACGAGTAGGATATACCCTTACACTCGTGAAGAACTTTGAAAACAATCCAATAGTGCATGTGCTCCCTCTAAGCACAAATAGGGTAACACAATGTTTCAGTGCTTCTTTACAATTGAACAGATGTATTCTCTGAAGTACAAATCTTCAATTTCTTACCCAGAAGCCGGTAAGAACTCTCTTATGCACAACTGAATACATGCGAAGACCCCAAATATTTCGCGCAGCCTTTAGGGTGCCTTGCACGCAATTCAAATGGCTTGTGCGTAAAAATGCCTTTTTGGCGCGGATATCATTATTGTAACACCCGAGACTTTTATGAGAAATATATTTTATATGTTATATAAATAATCAAAGGAATCTTTCACTACACACAACACTATCTTGTCTTGCTTTACACGCAACCGCATCCTTCCTCGATAGCTTGCGTCGTACGCAATACCGAGTTTCACTAAACAATGATATGCTATTAAAATATTACTAAAACTAGCCTTTATGAATAGTAATAACCACTTTTTGAAATTTTATAAATTTTATTTTTCAAAATGGAATTCATTTTTTGATTCAGATTATCGAAATTAGCCTAGGGTGAAATTTTGGTATTTTTATGAAAACGTTCAATTTTTGATGAATAGTGAAACCACTAAGTGGTAGTTAAAAAACTGAATTTTTCATAAAACATAATTTTACCGCTTCTTTGAGTGGAATTTTGAATATTTTAGAGACACAGTTGATGTCAGTAAATAAAATGTGGTTCAATGAGATGAAAATAATTTTTTGGTGAATAGTAACTTTTTACTTTTATTTACCACGGTTAAAAGTAAATAGGGTAATTAAGGGTAAAAATGATATTATTATTACCCTAACACATGTCCAAATTCTATTGGATAAGTGTAATTCGAAAAAAACAACCTTAGGAATAAAATAGGACCATTTAGGCCCACATGGATTAGATTAGAACATTTATTATTAATTTGTTTAAAGAAGGGTTAAAATAGTTAAAATCAACATTTAATAAGTAAATCATTTTTAATCTGGGGTTATACATAAGATAAATTCGACTATAAATATTCATTATAAGGATACTAAAAATTTCCTATATAATGGTATTTTATTTGTAATTTTTAGACATTAAATAATTTAATTTATTTATGACACAACAATGATGCAGTAATTATCTTATTAACCAAATATTGACATAATTGACGTTATAAATACCCAAATAAATTTAATTTTAGACTTTTTATGAGTTACACTAATTTTCGAAGTTAATATGACATGTTAGTATTGATTTAATTAACTTTTTTTGAACTAATAATTCTGTGATGATTTTCACAAAAATCAATTACTAAATAGTGTCAAAATTGACATAAAATAGTTTTTAAAACAAATAATATATTATTAATTGTTATTTTATTCCTAAAAATCTAAGGTTCAGCCAAATGACTTATATAAGGTTATATATATTAATAATAAACAACTTGGGGTTCGTTTGACTTGTTATAGTAACTTTATTAACCTTATTGTGTAAGAACACAAGAAGACATGGTAAAAGTAAAATTATTTAACATAATGTTAAATCTAATTGATAAGGTTAAAATAGGAACCTAAACCTGTCTAAATTATATTGGATGAGAGTATTTCTACCCATCCCCACCTTAGCTTCTAAAGAAATCAATTTTGGGTTATTTAAAACCGAATTTGGCTTTATAATAAAATAATATTTTTAGTTCTTCCAAAGGTGCCCCTCTCCTCCATTATAAAAGGGCACCTCCTCCCTCTCTTCCTCACACCACTTTGAGCTTTCAAGATCGGCCGACCCCTGCCAATTTCTTCTCTCCACTTCCCTAGAGACATCCTAGAGGTCCTGGTCTTCTTCAAAGACCATGTTTTGGTGCCATAAAAGGAGGAAGCGCTTCAAAGAAGAGGTAATGCCCTTTACTGATTCTTTCATCTTTATTTCTTCTTCCACTTATTCTTATTTAGTTGTTTCATTATGAATTAATAACATCAGTATCACTAATATACTGATATGTTATTATAAGTATGAAACAACCCTATTTCACCATCTATCCATCCTACAGAAAATGAAATCACCGCGCGTGCGTACGTACAGAATACTGTCTCCACGCCGTGGTGTAATCTATTTGCCACCACCACCTTACTTGGATGGGTATAATGGTGTAAATAATGTCTATATATGATTATTGTAAAGTGATATTGATTCTGAAATAGTATATATACACTCCAATATAATTCCACAATCATGGGAACAATATCATCGCTTGGGCATACGTACGGAATACCGTCTCCACGATGTGATGCGACTCGTTCTACATGATCTTCATTGCATAATGATTATATAAATGAATTGAATGAATGAATATGATATATATTACACTAATACCATTCTATAAATGAGGTATCTATAACCAAAAAGAAAAATAAGAATTTATTCGACAAAAAACGCATAAGAACAAAAAGTAATAAACACCTGAATAACAAGTAGTAATGAAATATTACTAATAAAAAGCTAATAATATGACCATATATGATATCATAAAAATATGTATGATTCTGGAATAAGTCAATAACATTATTTAAATCATTATACAGGAGGTTCGGACACTTACGAAGGAAATCAGACCTAAGGTAAGGAAAATATCACAATCTCATTTTTATCCAAGATTCTTTATACTTTGGAATTTACTAGGGTGTATTTTATCATCCACATCCATGTTTCATAAATATGTAATATTATTTCCTTCCACCTACAATTTTTTAAATCCAATTTTACCCTTCGGTGAGTTTTTAGTAAAAGATATGAATGGAATCTTTTGTCATTTTTCGTACGAGGTACTTTTTGACTTTTCCGACAAAAGTACGAGAAGAATGTTTTTTAACTTATAAGGAATGAATGTATTTTTAAAACATTATTTACAAGAAGATTCCTTTACATGTTTTAATGTTTATTTTTAATCAACTTCTTTTAGTTTAGAATTGTATGACATGTTAAAAATGGAAAAGTGTTTTTGAAGTAGAAAGGTTATTTTCCACAAGAATGGAGTTCAAGTGTTTTATCAAAATTAGTTTCCATATAAGATAATAAAGGGTTCTGGTTATATCCCTATTATTAAATTGATTTGATTATATTATGATGGAATTATTTTTATGAATTTTTTTATCCTATATGAATTGTTTTATGATGTCACGATGTTTAAGATTCCCATTTTTATTACATTGGTTATGTTATGATGTATGTTTTATGATTTTGTGGCACACATAAGAATGGTATCATTATGAGATGTGCGGGACCTATATCTCCCTCCAATGCATTGGGTAAAGATTTTATATCTCACGAGATTGACTTGGCTGGAACGGCAGGTTAAACCGGTTCAGTGAAACAGGACTGAAACGAGGAGTGAACTCGGTTCAGAAATGGACTTTGTCCACTAAGATAGTCTTGTAAATGAGTCTTGAATACTAAGAAATGATTCTCTGTGATTATGTGTGTATGCCACAAAGCTTCATGTTTTAAGTTATGATTATTGTGATTATATTTCACTACCATGATTTATCCCATGTTATGAAATTATGATCTCTTTTGCATGGTATGATTTCCAAAATGTTATGTTCTTATGAATATGATGTGATTGGTATTTCTTTGGTCTACCCTTACTGAGCATTTGAGATCACCCTTTTGTATGTTTTATTTCCCCAGGTCAGGGAGAAGGTTATTAAATAAGATATGCCAAACGGGACTATAGATATGATGAAATAAATGGGAGACAATGTATATGCTTCATGAACTAGTTGTTTATGTTTCCCAGTTTCTAAAGAAACTATACCTAAACGGTCCTTTCGTGGTTTTATTATATGTTGTAATAAGTATGCTTCAATTTTGAAGTATTAACAATTTATGTAAAGTATGGGGCATTATAGTTGGTATCAGAGGAAAGGTATAGTCAACCTTTGGAAACTAGGATGTGAAAGCCTTAGTAAGATCCCTAAGGATAATTATATGAATAGAACACAATCTTAGTGCTTTAGAAATGGCCATGAATAGCCTATGATAATACCTTAAGTGTGAAATTTTGTTCTTGATTGTGTTGTTTTCCTATTATAATTAGTGTTACTCACACTATTCTTCTTGGTTTTAGTCAATGGCTGGAACTCGAAGAAACCGCGTTAATGCTGAATGCGAAGAGCAATGCAATGATTTTCCCCCTGAGAAACCAAACATTATGGGATCTGGAATGCAAAATCTTGTAGCCATGATCACACAACTTTTTCAAGCTATAAATCATGCCGGACATCCAAATGAGCAAAGTAAGGAGCAACATTCTGTTGAATCCTTCATGAGGCAGCGTCCACCTTCTTTTAGCGGGTCTACTGATCCATTAGTTTCTGAACAATGGATTAGTACTACTGAAAAGATATTTTCAGTTCTTCAATGTTCTAAACATGAAAAAGTCATCCTAGTAGTGTATTGTTTAGAAGGAGATGCGGATCAATGGTGGAATCTTATTAAGAATACGAGGCAAAGGGATGAAATTGAGTCCATGGAAGGGGATGAGTTGAAGAAATAATTTTTCAATAAGTACTTCCCTCGTATTCTCCGAACAAAGATGGAGAAAGAGTTTCTTGAACTGAATCAAAAGGATGATGAATCTTTTGGTACCTATGAAGCAAATTTTACAAGACATGCAAGGTACGCTTCTGGTATTATTATCCAACCTGAGAGTAAGATCGATCGATTCTTTAGTGGCTTAAAACCATGTCTTCGAAGGGCCTTAGCCATAAGGGACTTCAATAGCTACGAGGAAATTGTTCGATGTGCTCTCAAAGTTGAGATGGATATTGGAGTAACCCATCAGTCATATGGGTTTGATAAGAAGAGGAAAATGGAATTCAAAGGAAAATCTAAAGAGCACACTGAAAAGAAGATGAGATTTCCCTTATGCTCAAAGTGTGGAAGGAAACATGGAGGTAATTGTCTTAAAGGGACAAGTAAATGTTTCAAATGTGGATAGGAAGGTCATCGGGCATTTGAATACCGCAATGATGGGAAGAAGATGTCTAATGATGCAAACAAAGGAAGGGATACACAGAATGAACCTATTTCACTTCAATGTTTTAAGTGCAAGAAGATGGGGAATTATGCCATTAAATGCCCTAATCCAAGGGTTGTTGATGATGATCGACATCAACAAAATATTAAGGCTAAACACAAAGGAAAGTCACATGCAATTTCTACCAGCGATGTGGAGTACGATAACGATGTGGTGAAAGGTACACTTACCATCCACTCTAAAGTAGAAAATGTTTTATTTGATTCTGGATCCACCCACTCTTTTATTTCTGAAGATTTTTCTAATGGTATCACCGTATTACCTCAACAATTAGATGTTGAGTTAGCTGTGACAACACCTAATGGCACATCAGTCGCATCAAAAGTTTATAATTCTTCCCTGATTGATGTTTGTGGGAAAGTGCTTCCTGCAAATCCTGTGATCCTTCCTATAGTGTAATTTGATGTGATTCTTGGCATGGATTTCCTTTCTTTATATGGAGCTCATATCAATTTCCAAAGAAGGGAAGTCACATTTCATATTCCAAATCAATCTATGATCGTCTATCAATGCAAGGATGAACATAACCTTCCAGTGGAAATTTCTTCCATCTTATGGGTCTTGATTCCACTGAATGAAGGTTATTTATCTCAAATGGTTGGTGAGAAACTCACTAGTAATAATATTCCCATTGTACCGGAGTTTTATGATGTCTTTCCGGAGGAATTGCCGGGTCTTCCACCAAATCGTGAAGTTTCGTTTTCAATAGAACTTGTACCGGGTGCTTTGCCTATTTGAAAGACACCTTATAGAATGGCTCCAATTGAGTTGCAGGAATTGAAGAAGCAACTCCAAGAGAATCTTGATAAGGGGTTCATACGCCCTAGTGCGTCACCTTGGGGAGCACCAGTTCTGTTTTTTAAGAAGAAAGATGGACCAATGAGACTCTTCATTGATTATCAAGAACTTAACAAGATCACTATCAAGAACAAATATCCTCTCCCATGCATTGATGACTTATTTGACCAACTACGCGGAGCTCAATACTTTTCCAAGATTGATCTTCGTTCAAGGTATCATCAATTAAGGGTCAAAAGGGAGGATATACAAAAGACGGCTTTCTGTACAAGGTACGGACACTATTAAAATATAGTGATGCGATTTGGTCTTACTAATGCCCCTGCTATCTTCATGGATCTGATGAATAGAGTCTTTAGAGACTCCCATGATCAATTTTTGGTAGTCTTTATAGACGATATTGTTGTCTATTCAAAGAGAAAGGAAGAACATGAAGATCACTTGATAATTATATTGACGACCCTAAGAAAGAAGAATCTTTATGCCAAATTTACCAGGTGTGAATTTTGGCTTCAAAGAGTTTCATTTTTGGGTCACATAATCTCAAAAGAGGGGATATCTGTGGATCAAGCAAAAACAGAGGTTATCGAAAGATGGCCGA
Organism: Viscum album; assembly: GCA_963277665.1. NCBI lineage: Eukaryota > Viridiplantae > Streptophyta > Magnoliopsida > Santalales > Viscaceae > Viscum > Viscum album. The sequence goes on along the minus strand of OY728122.1, from coordinate 2,105,388,412 downwards.
GACCAACAAAAGTAACTGAGATCCGAAGTTTTCTTGGTTTGGCTGGATATTATCGACGTTTTGTGAAAGATTTTTCATGATTATCTAATCCACTCACCAGGTTGACTTGGGAAGGAGTTAAGTTTGTTTGGACGGAGGAATGTGAAGAGAATTTCAAGGAGTTGAAAAGAAGGTTATCCAGTGCACCTGTGCTCACACTGCCTTGTAGGGGAGAAAGGTTTGTGATCTACAGTGATGAATCCAAGAAGGGGATGGGGTGTGTTCTTATGCAAAATGATATGGTGATAGCTTATGCCTCACGATAGTTGAAAATCCATGAGCAAAACTACCCAACACATGATTTGGAGTTAGCTGCGGTAATATTTTCATTAAAGATTGGGATGCATTACCTTTATGGTGAAAGGTGTGATATTTATACTGATCATAAAAGTTTAATGTATATTTTCACACAAAAGGAGCTGAATATGCGCCAAACAAGATGGTTAGAGCTGATTAAGGATTATGACTGCTCAATCCATTACCACCCTGGGAAACCAAACAAGGTGGAAGATGGATTAAGTCGACAAGACCATGCCAGTTTATCCCTGATGAGGATCACAAAAGATCCAATATTTATGGATTTACAAAGGATGGATCTTGGAATTATAATGGAAGGGGGAAAATCGTATCTTTCTCAAATGAATGTTCAACCATCTATACATGTGAATATTAGAAAGGCACAAAAAGAAGATGTCGAGTTACAAAAGAAGGTGAGAAATATTCCTAAATTCAAACTTGATTGTGATGGGATAATAAAGTTCAGGAATCGGGTTTCTGTTCCTCCCATCCTAGAATTAAAGAAGGAGTTGCTGGATGAGGCTCATAGTTCTTCATTGTCAATTCATCTTGGAAGCACGAACATGTATAGGGACCTGAAAGAGTAATTCTGGTGGGATGGAATGAAAAGAGATGTTGCTGAATATGTCTCTTGATGCTTGGTTTGTCAGCAAGTAAAAGCTGAGAGACAGAAGTCTAAGGGGATGTTACAACCATTACCCATACCCAGATGGAAATGGGAAAACATCACTACGGACTTTGTCACAGGACTTCCTAAAACATACAAAGGCAATAATGCTATCTGGGTCATAGTTGATCGTCTTACAAAGTCTGCACACTTCATTGCTATTAGAGAGGAATTATCTCTAGATCAGCTTGCCCAGATATATGTAAAGAAAGTGGTAAGATTGCATGGAGTACCACTTTCTATTATATCTGATCAGGATCTGAGATTTACCTCGATGTTCTGGAGAAGTCTTCAGTATACTCTGGATACAGAGTTGAGTTTCAGCACTGCTTATCATACTAAGACAGATGGTCATTTTGAGAGAACAATTCAAACTCTAGACGATATGTTGAGAGCTTGCTCTATGGATTTCAATGGTGGTTGGGATCAACACATACCTTTGGTGGAATTTTCTTTTAATAATAGCTTTCACTCCAGTATTCAGATGGCTCCTTATGAAGCTCTCTATGGAATGAAATGCAGGACTCCAACTTGCTGGGATGAAGTTGAGGAAAGAAAGCTATTAGGACCTGATCTTGTTGATGAGATGGCAGAAAAGGTCTGATCTATTCAACAATACATAAGAGCAGCTCAGATTTGACAAAAAAGTTATGCTGACAACTGAAGAAAAGACCTAGAGTTTGAAGTGGGTGATAAAGTGTTCTTACGAATATCTCCCTGGAAGAGGGTCATGATATTTGGAAAGAAGGGGAAGTTGAGCCCTAGATATATCGGTCCTTTCGAAATACTGGATCGTGTTGGAAAGGTAGTTTACCGATTGGTGATTCCACTGAATATCTCTCAAGTTCACGATGTGTTCCATGTATCTCTCCTGAGAATGTACATACCTGAAACTTCACATGTACTCAGCTCAGATGTTGTACCGCTGGAGCAAGATCTTTCTTATGAAGAACATCCGATAGAGATTCTGGATCGTAGCGAAAAAGTCCTACGAAACAAGACCACTCGCTTGGTGAAAGTTTTATGGAGCAACCAAAAATTAGAATAAGATACATGGGAGCTTGAGGATATGATGAGGGAGAGGTATCCTCATCTGTTTGTTACAATGTGACAAATTTCGCGGGCGAAATTCATTTTAAGGGGGGGGGGGGTAGAATGTAACACCCGAGACTTTTATGAGGAATAATTTGTTTTTATGTTATATAAATCATAAAAGGAATCATTCACTACACACAACACTAGCTTGGCTTGAATTACACGCAACTGCGGCCTTCCTCGATAGCTTGCATCGTACGCAATACCGAGTTTCACTAAACAATGATATGCTATTAAAATATTACTAAAACAAGCCGTTATGAATTGTAATAACCACTTTTTGAAATTATATAAATTTTATTTTTCAAAATGGACTTCATTTTTGGATTCGGAATATCGAAATTGGCCAAGGCTGAAATTTTGGTATTTTTCTGAAAACATTCAATTTTTGATGAATAGTGAAACCACTAAGTGGTAGTTAGAAAACTGAATTTTTCATAAAACTTAATTTAACCGCTTCTGTGAGTAGAATTTCGAAAATCCGAGAGACCCGGTTGATGTCAGTAAGTAAAATGTGGTTCAATGAGATGAAAATAATTTTTTGTTGAATAGTAACTTTTTACTTTTATTTACCACGGTTAAAAGTAAATAGGGTAATTAAGGGTAAAAATGTTATTATTATTACCCTAACACATGTTCTAATTCGATTGGATAAGTGTAATTCGATCAAAAACAACCTTAGGAATAAAATATGACAATTTAGGCCCACTTGGATTAGATTAGGACATTTATTATTAATTTATTTAATGAAGGGTCAAAATAGTTAAAATCAATGTTTAATAAGTAAATCATTTTTAATATGGGGATATACATAAGATAAATTAGACTATAAATATTCATTAGAAATATAAAAATATATCCTATATAATGGTATTTTATTTGTAATTTTTAGACATTAAATAATTTAATTTATTTATGACACAACGATGATGTAGTAATTATCTTATTAATGAAATATTGACATAATTGATGTTATAAATACCCAAATAAATGTAATTTTAGACTTTTTATTAATTACACTAATTTTATAGGTTAACATGACATGTTATTATTGATTAAATTAACTTTTTTAGAACTAATCATTCTGTTATGATTTTCACAAAAATCAATTACTAAATAGTGTCAAAATTGACATAAAATAGTTTTTAAAACAAATATTATATTATTAATTGTTATTTTATTCCTAAAAATATTAGGTTCGGCCAAATTACTTAGCTAAGGTTATATATATTAATAATAAATAACTTAGGGTTCGTTTGGCTTGTTATAGTAACTTTATTAACCTTATAGTGTAAGAACACAAGAAGACACGGTAAAAATAAAATTATTTATCTTAATGTTAAATCTAAATGATAAGGTTAAAATAGGAACCTAAACTTGTCTAAATTCTATTGGATGAGTGTATTTCGACCCATACCCACCTTAGCTTCGAAATAAATCAATTTGGAGCTATTTAAAACCGAATTTGGCTGTATAATAAAATAATCTTTTTAGTTATTTCAAAGGTGCCCCTCTCCTCCCTTATAAAAGGGAACCTCCTCCCACTCTTCCTCACACCACTTTGAGCCTTCAAGATCGGCCAACCCCTGCGAATTTATTCTCTCCACTTTCCTAGAGACATCCTAGAGGTCTTGGTATTCATCAAAGACCAATTTTAGTGCCCTAAAAGGAGGAAGCACTTCAAAGAAGAGGTAATGCCCGTTACCGGTTCTTTCATCATTATTTCTTCTTCCACTTCTTCTTCTTTAGTTGTTTCATTATGAAGTAATAACATCAGTATCACTCGTATACTGATATTTTATTATATGTATGAAACAACCCTATTTCACCATCTATCCATCATACAGAAAATGAAACCACCGCGCGTGCGTACGTACGGAATACCGTCTCCACGCCGTGGTGTAATCTATTTTCCACCACCACCTTACTTGGATGGGTATAATGGTGTAAATAATGACTATATATGATTATTGTAAAGTTATATTGATTCTGAAATATTATATATACACTCCAATACAATTCTACAATCATGGGAACGATATCATCGCTTGTGCGTACGTACGGAATACCGTCTCCACTATGTGATGTGACTAGTTCTACATGATCTTCATTGCCTAATGATTATATAAATGAATTGAATGAATGAATATGATATATATTACACTAATACCATTCTGTAATTGAGGTATCTATAACCTAAAAAGTAAAATAATAATTTATTCGACAAAACACGCATAAGAACAAAAAGTAATAAACACCCGAATAACAAGTAGTAATGAAATATTACTAATAAGAAGTTAAGAATATGACCATATATGATATCATAAAAATAAGTATGATTCTCGAATAAGTCAATAACATTATTTAAATCATTATACAGGAGGTTCAGACACTTACGAAGCAAATCGGACCTAAGGTAAGGGAAATATCACAATCTCATTTTTATCCAAGATTGTTTATACATTGGAATTTACTGCGGTGTATTTTATCATCCACATCCATGTTTCATCAATATTTAATATTATTTACATCCACCTACAATTGTTTAAATAAATTTTTACCCTTCGGTGAGTTTTTAGTAAAAGATATGAAAGTAATCTTTTGTCGTTTTTCGTACGAGGTACTTTTTGACTTTTCCGACAAAAGTACGAGAAGAATGTTTTTTTAACTTATAAGGAATGAATGGATTTTTAAAACATTATTTCCAAGAAGCTTCCTTTATACGTTTTTATGTTTATTTTTAATCAACTTCTTTTATTTTAGAATTGTAGGACATGTTAAGAAATGAAAAGTGTTTTTGAAGTAGAAAGGATATTTTCCTCAAGAATAGAGTTCAAGTGTTTTATCAAAATTATTTTCCATCTATGATAATAAAGGGTTCTGTTTCTATCCCTATTATTACATTGATTTGATTATGTTGTGATGGAATTATTTTTATGAATTCCTTTATCCTATATGAATTGTTTTATGATGTCACGATGTTTAAGATTCCCATTTTTATTACATGGGTTATGCTATGATGTATGGTTTATGATTTTGTGGCACACATAAGAATGGTATCATAATGAGATGGGTGAGACTTATATCTCCCTCAAATTCATTGGGTAAAGATTTTATATCTCATGAGATAGACATGGCTGGAACGGTAGGTTAAACCGGTTCAGTGAAACAGGACTGAAACAAGGAGTGAACTCGGTTCAGAAATGGACTTTGTCCACTAAGATAGTCTTGGCAATGAGTCTTGACTACTAAGAAATGATTATCTATGATTATGTGTGTATTTCAAAAAGATTCATGTTTTATTTTATGATTATTGTGAATACATTTCACTACCATGATTTATCCCATGTTATGAAATTATGATATCTTTTGCAGGGTAAGATTTCCAAAATGTTATGTTCTTATGAATATGATGTGATTGATATTTCTTTTTTTTAACCTTACTGAGCATTTGAGCTCACCCTTTTTCATGTTTTATTTCCCCAGGTCAGGGAGAAGGTTATTAAGTAAGATATGCCAAAAGGGACTATAGATATAATGAAATAAATGGGAGACAATGTAGACGCTTTATGAACCATTTGTTTATGTTTCCCATTTTCTAAAGATACTATACCTATACGGTCCTTTCGTGGTTTTGTTATATGTTGTAATAAGTATACTTAAATTTTGATGTATTAACAATGAATGTAAAGTATGGGGCATTATAATTTTCACGCAACATCCCTTTTTCGCGCAAAGTTTCAATTTTCGCACAGCTTCCAAATTTTTCGCACAACTGTCTTAATTTCACGAAAACCTCTTTATTTTCACACACCCCACTTAGCGTAAGATTTTACGCGCACCAGAGCTCAGAATTTCATCTATGTGTCGATCCTTAATAAATGTGGAGGGTTAGCCTAATATTTATAGGCAATTTTGACCCCACGCGAAAAACACTAATCCGCATGTAAAACCTCATTTATGCACAGAAAAACTCTTTCATGCAACTTCATATTTCGCGCCATGCTTCAATATTGCGCGCACCTCATCCCTTTGACATTTTTCATTCTTCTAATCATGAAGCACCAATTGCGCGCAAACCCATCCTTTCACGCAACATCGTATTTCGCGCAATGATCCAATTTTTTGTGCAGCTCATGCCTTTGAAAATTTTTGAGCTTCTGATCTCGAAACACCTTTTGCGCGGAAAACATCATTCCTCTATTTCGCGCATCCCGCAGATATTTCGCGCAATGAACCAATTTTTCGCGCAGCTCATGCCTTTGAGAATTTTTGAGCTTCTGATCTCGAAACAACTTTTGCGCAAAAACATAATTCCTCTATTTCGCGCATTCCACAGATATTTCGTGAAATGATCCAATTTTTCGCGCAACCCGCTACTATTTCGTGCAACCCGCGTATATTGCGTGCACCACTTTATTATTGCGCGCAAGATGCCTAAATTTCCACGCACTCCATGACATAGTCATTTTTCGATGTTCTGATCTTCAATCATGCCTTTCACGCAAAAATCTAAACCATATTCAATATTTTATGCTTCATCCATTCCCAAAAACACATCTTCATCCCCCGATTTTCAGGCCCTAAAATTTGGAAAATACTGGAAAACGGCGGCACCTTAAACTGTGCTTTTCTGCCGTCCCCAGATTGTCCATTGCTTTGTCATTTTCTCTCTTCACTGCTTCCCATAACCATTCTTATGCTCTTATCACGAATCCCACTATCGTGATATTTATGCATTGATAGATCAACTTTAGCATCGTCAGAGTTGCAATTGGAACTGAATCTTCCCTATCCCCCATCAACATCATTCCTTCCAATCAAAAATTTATATGACTGGCATCATCATTTCTCCCCCTTTACTTCATAAGGCTTTCATCACAAGTTCTCCTAACTCATGATATGTGTGAAATACATACAAGAAATGCATCGTCTGATTTGTGATCCTTCTACAAAGTGAATTGATTTATCTTCTTTGACAATGAAATACAACACTCTGCAAAGGCTAACTCTTCAAACTTTCTTCTCCATTCAACTTGGTCCCAACAATATCCCCCTTTGGATTTTTTTGTCAACCAAGATTCATAAATCACTGAACTTTTTAACCTTTTGCAATGGATTGCTTATCAACAATTCTAAGCCTACGTGAGCTAACTCATTGTAGGAAACAAGAATTATTGACAGCCAAAACCATGCTGTCCAAATGCGGTGACTGTGAAATCTCATGAACGTACCTCCTTATACTTCTTCAGAACATCTTTCAATCTTCTACTTCAGCATTCTTCACTTCTTCAATTTTCCTGTAAAACAACATTGTTTCCTACAGCCACTCCAAAAAATAGTTAGAATAGTTCACACACATACATGCTGAATTCACAGCTTACCCACAACTCTACCTTAATACATGATTCTTTATGGATTGATTTTTGAAACAATTATCCCCCTTGAAAACACTATCCAAAGGTAAGATGAGAGAGGGGAAAGAAACATGTACCGTAACCTTGATGATAAGGAGGTTGTACACGCATGTTCAACCTCAATTTTGAAAATGGTTCCTTCGGTAATGGTTTTGTAAATATATCAGCAATTTGTTCAAATGTAGGAACATACTCCAGCCCCAATTCATTCTTTTCAGCCTGCTCTTTGATGAAGTGGTACTTTATATCAATTTGTTTTGAACGAGAATGTTGTACTGGATTTCTTGTAAGATTGATTGCACTCTGATTATCACAACCCAAGAGCAATGGTAGCTTTACTTCAACAATTAGATCTTCCAGCTGAGTCTTCATCCACATTAGTTGAGTAGCAGCTTGAGTAGCAGCAACATACTTAGCTTCAGCTGTGCTATGATTTACTGAATTTTGTTTCTTGGTATGCCAACTAACACAGCTTTTCCCCAGAAAGAATACTCCACCAGATGTGGATCTTCGATCATTAACATTTCTTGCCCAATCTGCATTAGAATACCCGAATAGATCAATATTTTCAGAGCCATCATACCGGATTCCAAAATTTTTTGTGCCTTTGATATATCTGAGAATTCTTTTTCCAGTAATCAAAGGTGATTCTTTAGGAGCACTCTGAAATCTTTCACATAAAGTAACAACATAGACGATGTCGGGTCTTGAGGCAGTAAAATATAGCAGACTTCCAATCAGTTTTCGAAACCCTTTCTGATCAACTTCCTTGACTTCTCCATATTTAGACAACTTGGTTCCCAATAAAATCAGTGTGGAAACTGGTTTCGAATTTTCCATGCCAAAATTCTTCAGAAGTTCCTTATCATACTTTTCTTGAGACAGAAAAACATGATTCTTCTTCTGTGAAATTTGTAACCCAAGAAAGTACTTAATTTCTCCCAGCATGGACATCTCAAACAACTTCTTCATCTCCTTAGAAAATTTTTCACATGATCTTTCATTATTTCCAGCAAATATAATATCATTGACATAAACAATAACGATCAGTGAAAACTCCTGACATTTCTTGATGTAGAGATTGTTGTAAACTCTCCCTTCCTTAAAGTTCATCTTCTTCAAGCAAGTATCTAATTTAGAATACCATGCTCTCGGAGCCTGTTTTAGCCCATACAGAGCCTTCTTCAACCTACACACATAGCTTTCATCTTTTCAAAAAACAAATCCACAGGGTTGATCAATGTAAACTTCCTCGTCAAGATCACCATTCAAGAATGCAGATTTTACATCCATTTGAAAGATTTTGTAACCTCGTTGTGAAGCAATGGAAAGAAATATTCTGGTTGTTTCTAATCGAGCTACTGGGGCAAAGGTTTCATCAATTTCAATGCCTTCAAATACCATTTGCAGACCAATCTTGCCTTTTTCTTATTACTTTACCTTCTTCATTCAGCTTGTTTCAAAAAACCCACTTTGTACCAATAATGTTCTTGTTGACCGACTGGGGTACAATTTCCCATGTATTGTTCTTATCTATTTGATAAAGCTCTTCATTCATATCATGAACCCATTCTGGATGCTCAAATGATTCATTTATATCATTCGGTTCAACTTTTGAATAAAGAGAAGTATGTGATATAACATTCATTGTTCTTCTTGTTTGAACCCTCTGATTTTTATCTCCAAGAATGTTCTGAGTCTCTACTTGTTTCCTTGACCTGGGATGAGTTGTTTGAACTTCACCCTCATCACTTGATATTTCTGAGTCAGATTCCTCTTCTTGAGTAGGATGAACACATTCTGCAACATTATCAGAATTGTTTACAAAATATTCTCTATCTTGCTCGACTTCCACATCAACATATGACTGCTTTTCTTTCTGAGCATTTTCAACAAATTTTACATCTGAAGAATCAATAATTCTTCCTATTTAGTTGCTGAGGCATCTATATCCTCTTCCTTCTAGAGCATAGCCAAGAAAAATTCCGTCATCTCCTCTTTTCTCAAACTTTCCCGGATTTCCACCTTTCTTCTTTATAATAAATGGACTCCCAAAGACTCTCAAGTTTTTCAGACATGGAGTTTTTCCATAGAACATTTCATATGGAGTCATATCTGAGTTTTTCCTATAGAAACACCAGTTCTGAATATACATAGAAGTGCTCATGGCTTTCCTCCAATAATAATGAGAGAGACTATGTTCATGTAACATAGTTCTCCCCATTTCCACCAGACATCGATTCTTTCTTTCAACCACCCCATTTTGATGAGGTGTGTATGGTGAACTGAACTCATGCCGAATTCCATGTTTCTCAAGATAACATTCAAACTCTTCATTCTTATACTCACCACCATTATCAGTTCTCAACTTCATCACTGAATACTCACATTCCTTCTCTGGTTTCCTTCTGAAACTCTTAAACATTGTTAGAGTATCTGACTTATGTCTCATGTACATAACACAAGTAATGCGAGTAAAGTCATCAATTAAAGTAATGAAGTACTTATCTCCATTTGAAGATTTCTTGATCATTGGTCCACATATATCTGAGTGTATGATTTCCAAGGGTCTTTTTGAGTTAATTTCAACTCTCTTGTGCATAGAATTAGCAATCTTTCCTTTCTCACAAATAGTGCAGCACCAATCTCTTTCTCTTGATAAATTTGGCATATCCCGAACACTATCTCGCTTTGATAACATGCACATATTTCTCTAACACATGTGCCCCAGCCTTTTATTCCATAATTTGTTTTCATGTACTACACCCATGTAACAAGAGTTCTGCACTTCACCAACTTGGAACAAATTCCCTCTTGTACGTTGGCCTCTTGTAACTATGTTTCCATCATTTTCACTTTTCAAAACAAATCCATCTTTTCCAAAGATCACTTTGATGCCCTTATCAAAGAGTTGTGACACACTAAGCAGGTTATGTTTCATCCCATCAAAATATAGTGTTTTTGTGGATTTCATCTTTTCTTTTCAAATGATGGCCAATCCAACACCTTTGATCCTCAGAGATTCAACATTTCCAAATGTCACAGTTACTTCTTTAAATTCTTTTACATTCTTCAGCAGATTTAAGTCTCCTGTCATATGAGATGAACATCCACTATCAAGAATCCATGTACATTCTCCTTTTCTAGCTTTCAAAGCAGTTTCAACAACAAGTGCTTTTTGTTCTTCCTTTTCCTTCACTTTCTGTTGTGCTTCTTCCAATTTCCTAGCCAAATCAATGTGTTCTGTCCAGAGAACCATGCATTCTTTCTTTTCAGACTTATCAGACTTGTCCCTTTTGGATTTTGAAAACTCTGTCTTCTGAAGATTATTAACAAATTCTTGTTGCTTTGGTAACACACTAAGGCAACCCTTAGCAAGATGTCCAGGTTGATCAAATCTTTCACAATAAGTTTCCAGTGGTTGGAATCTATTCTCAACTTTCACAGTAGTTTTCTCAGATATCTTCTGAAACTTATTTGGAGGCATTCTATTTTGAAAGGGTTGACTCCCCCTCAATACTTGTCTTTCAAAACTTTTGGAATAGTTGTAATGTTGTTGGTTGAACCAACACATACTTTCCATGTGTCTAAATCCACCACAATACCAGCAGTAACCATAGAAAGAATATTTGCCTCTGAAACTTTTATACTGACTGGAATTGTGAACACGCTTCTAAAAAACCTTCATGTTTTCATTTGTAAATATCTTCTTCAGCTCATATTCATCAGTACCAGATGTTTTAGAAGTTTTTCTTGACTCATGAATTTTATGCACTTCTGATTTTTCTGCATTGCTGATTTTGACCACATACTTAGTCTTTCTAGCCTTGTTCTTATCAGAACCAGTTTTGTCTTTCATTTCAGCCTCTAAAGGTAACTTTTGTAGATCCTTGTTTGGATCATTATTACTGTAACATTCTCCAAATTCTAAGATAGAATTTTTGTAACTGATATTCATTTAGTTAGCTTTATGTAGTTTTTGTTGGACAAGTTCCAACTCTTCTTCTTTTGCATTCAGCTTCACTTCAAGATGATCATTACGATTCTTTGTATTCTCAAGAGAATTTTTCAGATCATATATCTCTTTTTACATCTTGATTTTCTCATCAATAAAACCTTCTTGATTGTTTACTATGGAATTTTCATTTATCAACTTCTTGTTTTCTTTCTAAAGCTTTCTGATCTTCCTCAAACATTCCTTCAGCTCTTCTTTCAGATACTGTTCAAGTTGAGTCTCTTCTTCTTCTTCAGTACTACTACTCTCATAATCATCATTATTCACTGTTGCAAAAAAGGTACTATCACTAGCTTTCTCAGTAGCAGATTTTTCTCATTTAGTATCGCTATCATCATCTTCTTCATCTTTTGACAAAAAGCTTCTTCTCTTTGATTTAATGAACTTTTTATTCTGACTTCTACCAGAATATTTATCTTTTCGACCCTGTTTCTTCCATGACCTTCTTGGTCCTCTGTCTTCTTCATCACTGACATCATCTTTCCCTTTTTGAGGGAAATTAGCCGCAAAGTGGCTAACTGATCCACATTCGAAACATTTCAAAGGGAGTTTCCCTTTGTATTTCCCTATGCCTCTTTTAACATTTTTAGAAAACAAGGATAGAATTTCATCAAAATTTTGACATACCTCATTTTCAGAGTCGGATTCACCGGCTTCTTCATTAATAAGAATTTTATTCGACTTCTCTTTCTTTTCTTCCCTGAAAGACATTTCTCTATCAGTTTTTTGCTTTGTTCTTCATGGTCTTCTCTCATATCATCTCATAAGTGATGAGAGTAATGTGCAAATCATCAAGAGATAATGTTTCTGGATCCCTGTCTTCTAGTGAAGAAACTTTAGCATCAAATTTGTCTGGCAGAATTCTCAAGATCTTTTCAACAACTGTAGAATCTTCTAACTTTTCACCAAGACATCTGATTGTACTGACAATGTCATTAACCCTGGTAAAGAATTCCCCAACAGATTCAGATTCTACCATTTTCATGTCTTCAAACTTTAGCCTCCAGATTTGTAGATTTTCCTTCTCCACTTTAGTATCTCCTTCATAGATAGTCATTATCTTATCCCAGATGCCTTTAGCAGTAGAGACACCTTTCACTCTTAAAAACTCACTCTCAGAAAGTGATGAGAGTAGTGCATTTTTAGCTCTTCCATCATTCTCAAGATTCGTCTTATCGACAGGAGTAAGAGTGACCTTATCATCAATAGCAGGAAATCCATCTGTTGTAGTTTCAAGAACATCATATCCAAGAGACATAAGATACGACATTATTCTGTCCTTCCAGATGTGATAGTTCTTTCTATCGATGATTGGAATCCCCTTACTATTCACACAATTTAGATTCTCCATCATAACTTCTCTTCAAACACTTCAGAAAAGAGTAAATGAAGGAATCCTCGCTCTAATACCAATTGAAGTTCCCAGTCAGGATCCAAGTATCACTGAGAGGGGGAGGGGTGAATCAGTGATACATTTTTCTTTTTAAGTTTCCCCTTTTTGAAACAACCTTCGCCTCCTGTTAAAGAGTTTATTCCCTACTGAACACACACAACCACATGAACACATGATTTAAAAGGTTTACTACTCAACAAGAGTAGCTACGTCCTTGGTATGGTACGGAAACAATCCAGTACCACACAATCCACTAGAAAACAATCCTTTGATGTTGAATACAACGAGTAGGATATACCCTTACACTCGTTCAGCACTTTGAAAACAATCCAATAGTTCTTGTTCTCCCTTTTAGAACAAATAGGGTAACACAATGTTTCAGTGCTTCTTTACAATTGAACAGATGTATTCTCTGAAGTACCAATCTTCACTTTCTTACCCAGAAGCCGGTAAGAACTCTCTTACGCATAACTGAATACGTGCGAAGACCCCAAATATTTCACGCAGCCTTTAGGGTGCCTTGCGTGCAATTCAAATGCCTTGCGCGTAAAAATGACCTTTTATCATGGAAATCATTTTCGTGCAACTTCCCTTTTTCACGCAAAGTTTCACTTTTCGCGCAGGTTCCAAATTTTTCACGCAATTGTCTTAATTTCACGAAAAACTCTTTCTTTTTGTGCACCCCACTTAGAGTAAGATTTTACACGCACCAGAGCTCGGAATTTCTTCTATTTGTCGAGCCTTAACAAATGGATAGGGTTAGCCTCATATTTAGAGGCAATTTTGACCCCGCGTGAAAATCACTAATCTGCGCGTAAAACCTCCTTTATGCGCGGAAAAACTCTTTCATGCAACTTCATATTTCATGCCATGCTTCAATATTGCGCGCACCTCATGCCTTTGCCATTTTTCATTCTTCTAATCATGAAGCACCAATTGCACGCAAAATTCCAAACCACATTCCATATTGCGCGCAAACCCATCCTTTCACGTGACATCGTATTTCGCGCAATGATCCAATTTTTTGTGTAGCTCATGCCTTTGAAAATTTATGAGCTTCTGATCTCGAAACATCTTTTGCGCGAAAAACATCATTCCTCTATTTCGCGCATCCCGCAGATATTTCGCGCAGTGATCCAATTTTTCGCGCAGCTCATGCCTTTGAAAATTTTTGAGCTTCTGATCTCGAAACACCTTTTGCACGAAAACATCATTCCTGTATTTCATGCATTCCGCAGATATTTCGCGCAATGATCCAATTTTTCATGCAACCCGCTACTATTTTGCGCAACCCGCATATATTGTGCGCACCACTTTATTTTTGCGCGCAACATGCCTAAATTTCTGCACACTCCATGCCTTTTTCATTTTTCGATGTTATGATCTTGAATCATGCCTTGCACGCAAAAATCTAAACCATATTCAATCATTCATGCTTCATCCATTTCCAAAAACACATCTTCATCCCCCGATTTTCAGGCCCTAAAATTTGGAAAATACTGGAAAATGGCGCCACCTTAAACTGTGCTTTTCTGCCGTCCCCAGAATGTCCATTGCTATGTCATTTTCTCTCTTCACTGCTTCCCATAACCATTCTTCTGCTCTTATCACGAATCCCACTATCGTGATATTTATGCATTGATAGATCATCTTTAGCATCGTCAGAGTTGCAATGGGAACAGAAACTTTCCTATACCCCAGTAGCATCATTCCATCCAGTCAAAACTTTATATGACTGGCATCATCATTTCTCTCCCTTTCCTTCATAAGGCTTGCATCACAAGTTCTCCTAACTCATGATATGTCTGAAATACATACCAACAATGCATCGTCTGATTTGTGATCCTTATACAAAGTGAATTGATTTATCTTCAATGACAACAATATACAACACTCTACAAATGCTAACTCTTCAAACTTTCTTCTCCATTCAACTTGGTCCCAACAATGTGGTAGTCCACCATACACCTGAACGACGTAATCAAATTCCAATGGAACGGAATGTAAGAATGAATTTTTGTTATTATGAATATAGAAACATAAAAATATCATATATATCATATAGATAAAATAAATACATCGTTATAAACTTTCATGATAGGTGGTTATGTAAAATTAATAATAGTGGTTCGCGATTTGGTTGTTTGTCATACACATGAGTGATGATTTCATAATGCACTGTATGAAAGGGGATAAAGATAGAGGTCATTACATTAAAAAAAATATCAATATATAGATGAAAATTATTTTATTAAATCGTCATGTTATAAGAATTATTTGTGGCGGTGGAGAAAAAAATGAAAATTAATTTATCCGTTAGGGGCCTTACCTCTTCATCGAACATCTTTTTTTTTTCAGGAGAAGGATAATTATGCCATATAAAAAAAAAATAGGACTATAGGATTATTGGACAGATTTAAATAAATTAAATTGGTATTAATTCTATGAAATAATTTGTTTAGGAAGTGTTAATAGTGTAGGATAGTGGGTGGAATTTTATAAATTACGTGTGTTGTACACTGGTAGTTTTTGAAAAGAAAAATGTTTAAAAATATTTTTCACAATCCAAAAAGTTTTAAAATTTGAAATTACTGAACATATAATATATTATGTCTAAATATCTAAATAATATAGGTTATTGAAATGTTTTTAAACAATTTTAACCCTTATTATTTTAGTTTGACCCCCGATATATTCATTTTTACCTTAACTGTGGAAAATAAGTTTGACTATTTTTACTATTCTTGATAATCGAAATTTAATTAAACATATTACAAAAAATTAATTATTATGATTATAAATATTTAATACATTTTCAGAAATTAAATTAATTTATGTGGAATGTTTTATTTTAAAATTAATCATGCAGACCTGATCAGAAAGAGTTATCCAAAGTGAAAAGAATCAAAATTTTGAAATGATTTTATACAAAATTTAATATGGAAATGATTCCTTCAAAATAAATTATATATATATATATTTATATATTTTATTAAACTAATTCTTATTTTAAATCTATATTAATAAAAATTACATGCCTTTAAATTCATTAAAATAAATGAAATTTTTATAAATATAGTATTGTTCGCTATTCATCGAAAAAGTCATCTTGTCAGAAAAATCTCAAAATTTTACCCTATGATACTTTTAAATGATGATTTAATTTTTTTAAAAATAATTTCTCCAAAATAGAAAAGAATTAATATATGCTCACAAAATGCATGAAAAAAACGTTTTAGAATAATACAATTTTTAAGTATAAAATTAGTTTATTCTCATCCCTTGTGTAGAAAACCCGTAAGATCAATGCAAATATTTTTATTGAATTCATAATATATAAAAATATCATTAAAATAATTATCCAAAATTTATCATTCAATTTAATTTATGTGAACGGGGTTTTTTTGAAACAAAATAGTTTTTCAAGTAAAGATTCCGTTTATTTTCAAATAGTTTATATTTTCATTTACTATTAATTAGTCAACAAATTTTTTATTTTATATACCCTTTTAAGCTTTTTATTTTCATAATTTAGTTAATCCCACTCAATAAAACTATTCCAATGGCTATGTGATTTCTATGATATTAAATAATAATGTTTTAATAGTAAGTGACAATATGTTTAAATTTTGGGATGCGTGTAATGCGCGATAAACTCAATGTGGAATATTTTGTTAGATAAACACATGTTTTTGTATAAAAAAAATAAGAAATAAGGGTTCCAAGAAAATAATTTTCATAAGAATTTTATATTTTTTTAAAAAGGTTTTCCAAAAACCATTGGTTGTTATGATGTTTGAAGTGAATTAGGGTAGAGTGTGGTTGAGATAAAGTTGTTTTGGGTGTGTGTAGAAGTGAGGATAGTTGTATACTTTTATAAGTGAAGGGAGTGACACATTTGTATATTTAAAGACATTAAAATATAATAAATATATTAATCATAAAATTTTAGTAAAATATATCTAATTTTATAATATATAAAAACAACATTATAAATTGACTCAAACATTCTAATTTCGAAAAAATTTCATGATATTTCAAACCATATTAATTTGTTTATCCCCTAGTTAACCCTTTTATCAATTACACTGATGGAAAACCATAACCATGGAAAATATTATTTTTGAATAAAAAATAAATTGATATCTTTTAAAATCCAGGGCATGTGGATCTAAACTATGGAATATTTTTTTTATAATTACTTTGAATAAATGTTAAAAAATATTTTTAATATATGTTCAAAAATTGAAATAAAAATAGTTTCTACATACAAATTCCATGTAATAAAGAATGATGAGTCAGAAAAAAAAAATTCATATTGAGTCACAAAAAATTAATTGGATTATATTTTAAAAAATTAAACCTATTTAATATGTAAATTAAAATAAAACTGAAATGATCCTTGAGAATTATTGATTAAAATCAATGAACTAAAATGGCCTTTGTTTACATAACAATATATAGATTTCAAAAATGAAAAAAATGATTTTGAAACTCAATATTATATTTGTTAAATGAATTATGTTAATTATTCAATATTTTTTTATTAAGTTTGATTCATAAACATTCACTTAATTATTTTATCCTCATAATGTCATAATATTTACCTTATTTGTAAAATCAGTAATTTTCACAATTTAACTAAAATTTAACTATATTTGTGAAACTAATTTTTTTTAATGCTATGATAGTTTTATTATTATCAAACCAATAATTATTTTCATTTCATCGAATTTAATTTTTAAAATTCATTATATCATATATTAAATTATATTAAAAAAATGAATAAAATTTCTTTAATACAATAATATCCTTTTTAAATATTGAGTGATCAAAATATGGATTTAAATAAACTGATAAATAACAGACACTTAAATTAACAATTCATACATTAAAATCCATTAAAAGTTAAATATTTATTAAAATACAAAATATTTGAAAAATATTTCTTTAAAAAATACCTATTTTATATTTAAATGATTTTAATCATATCATGTAACTTATTTTAATTTGAATCATTAAATTCTATTGATAAAAAAATAAAATTTTACAATCATAAATTATTAAAATTTTTATATTTACAAATGTCTTATTGATATATGTCATGAATTGTTTTGGTGTTACCACTATTATAAAATATCGGTAATTGTATTATTTAAATGGAAATTACATGTTGAAATATTAGGGTGTTATATTGATACATCAAAATTCATCCCACATGAGTTTCAGTATCAGATACCCTTTACCCCTCAATAATTATGCTTCTTCATCTACCATTTTAATAATTGAATTTTTTGACTAATATTTCCAATATATATTTATGAAAAAACATATTCTATATTTGGTTATGAGATATTATAATCTTTTAAAATGGTTAATAAAATCCTCTAATTTTTAATTATCATTCATAAATGAATGAATATTCCAAGACTCCGTAGATTTTATTTCTCCATGCTCTATTTATAAATATTAATAATTTAGTTCATGAAATCCATAGATAATAAAATTAATGTATTCATAATGTTCTAAAATGTTTCGGTATAGTACTTCTCCTTCCACCATGAATAAATCTAAAGCTATAGGCAAATTATCAACTGGTATTTATTCTATAGAAAATTATTTTCAAAATTTTCTTCTCCCTGAAATATCAACATCTCATTTATCATTAATAACTATAAATAAGATTAAAAATCATACATTTCATAAATATTAAAAACCAATGTAAAATATAAAATTAATTACATGTAACAATATGAGTTCTCCATTTTACATATTCCTTAAATATGAGGAATAAAATGCAATATTTTTAAAATATAATAATCTATTAAAAATTCTTCACTTATCTATTTTTTATCATCCATGAAATAGAAAATTGTACATGATTCATTTATCATTTTCATCACCTTCCATTTTCATTTCTTTGGATATAACATGACAAATATCTAATTTATCTAAAGAGGTTGTTTACTTGTATTATTATTATAGTTTTCTTTAGAAAATATACATCATACACATTGAATTGTATTTTGTAAAAATTTAAGATTCATCTGTTAATGTTTTTCATAGTGTTCCTAAAAAATATATAACTTATGGAAAAACATATTGCACAAGCACCTAAAAACCTTATATACCCATAGTAAATTGTTACATATGTATTGATCCTCATAGAGAAATATATTCATTAAAACAATATATTTAGCACATAATTAAATTTTAATATATTAGAGAAATATCTTAGATATCCTATTGATATGATACATATATCATGTGATGTTATGAACATAAACTATTTACCTCTTCAAAATAACATTCAAGAATTCCAAAATTAGGCATATAACATTCTCTACTATCCTCAATGAATTTACGATAAATCCAAAAATAACATAAAAATTATATCCTTCACTTGATAATATTGTATTTATTCTTAGTATTCATTATATAGAATATGTAAACTTTTAGCATACCTTATTCTTTTTCAGTAAAATATTATCAATCATTTCTGTGGATAACTTCTCTATCATTATTACAATACAATTATAGTTCATGCATTTAAATTCACTCAGAAAATGTAATTGTTTCATTACAAACTGTCTAAGAAATCATCATATTAAACAGATTATTTTTTGGATATGTCAATATGGGAATTAAAAATAGTAGCCCCTATTTTATATCATTTTCCATTCATCCGTGATATATGGAACATAATCTTCTATATTTAAATCCTCTTATATCACCCAATAAGAGATATGTAGTTTTTCCTCCACATATATATATTTAAATAACACTACCGATGAATCCCTCATGAGTATAAAATTTGTCAATTCATAATCATTAATTCCCATTAATCACTCCATGTCTTAATAGCTTCACATGAACCATTTTTCTCCATCTTCCATATTAATGTGTGATTAATTCCCATTATATTGATATCCTTAATTCAATTATAATTACCCTTTAGATTTATAAATTAATCAAATGAGTTTTTAAAATAAATTCTTCACTGAAGCTATCTAATGTAAAAAACAAAAGGTTTTAAGTGTAAGGTAATATAGCATTATTTTAAAAAATATAATTAGAAAAAATTAAAATATAGAAATATTTAGGTCAATATATCTTATTAATCAAATTCAATATCAATGTACCAAGAAATCATAAATATATTTAATATAAAAACATTGGAAATCTTTTACTATGAGTATATTAACTTCTCCCTTGACCAAGTAATATTATAATTGTGTAACACAAAAATACATCCTTATCTCACCTAATATCCACATCCCAACCCCAATTAATAGAATTTAATGTTATTCAATGCCAATATTTGAAAAAACGACATCACAGTATCAAAATCCTTTCATCAATACAACAAATAGTAAGACACCATTGAATCCATTATTTACAAAATTAAAAATATTCGTTAAATCACATACTCACTTTGAAAATATATATTTCGATTACCAAGAAGTATAGGAAAAAATATTAAATAAACACAATAAATTCGTACCTAAATATAAATCATTTTATAAAAACAAAAAATTAATTTTAAACCTGATATAAAAAATACAATTTATCTTACACGAGAATACCCAAAAATTTATTTACCACTAACACCATGCCAATATGAAATCATATATTCAAAAACAATTATTAGAATTACTCCACACTTAATTGTGTCCTAATAAAATCCCCAATTTATCAATAATATTTCTCTTTGTATCAATAAAACCCCATGGTTTTGTATCGTAATATATAAAAAATAACAAGAAAGGTAAAAATAGATTAGAACTTGTATTGAATTTTAGGATTCAATATCAAATAGTAGAATAAATACAAAAATATTCTGGGTAACAAATAAATAATATCTAAAATATTATTAAAACCAAAAAATAGATTGGAATATTGAATGAGGGAAACTATGTCATGTTTGGATTAAAATATAAAAAAGCAGACACTTTTTACTTGATGGATAGTTTTCATCTACTATTCATATATGTTATAAAAACCATCAATTCTTCTATGCCAAAATTATACATTATTATCTATTGACATTCATGGTCCACAAAACTATCCCTCGACCTCATCCTCTTATAGAATATAAAAGTCCTATTTTTGTTCAACCGTGAATTGATATTAAAATTTTCATAAAAAAACCAAAATTTCCTTATTCAAATTTTTAGTAAAAATTTTAACCCAACATTAATAATTACTAGATATAATCAGTTATATTTAAAATCAATTTAAGAAATTAAAATTTTATACATTATTTTTTATTAACTATTATTGATCCTTAATTGGTTTTATATATGGAATTCTTAGTACATTATGAATTTCAATAAATAAAATTTATATCTAAAATCTCAACTGATATTAGATAACTATTCTAATGAATGATTAATGTGGTTGGAATTTTATTAGGAATGATATTAATATAATTGTTTCAAAAAAATATAAATGGGGATATGACGAACCATGATTTTCTTTCATCATAGATCGCAGTATTTTGAGATAAACATTCATTAAGAATGATTTAAACTTGTGATTATGATCTTGAATAGAACTCTTAGAGGCTTATGGAATTAATTGTTTTTGTAAATTATAAAAACGTAATGTTTTTATTAATGTTTAATTTTTTTAGTGAGATTGAGATATTTTTCATGACTCTTGATTTTCAAATGGTGGACCCTATTCCATTAGATAACATTTGTCTTAATAAGTTTTTTCTCTTACGATAAAAAAATGAAACTCTCACTGGTCAACCTGACCATAATTATAGAGTTATCTCGTGACTATAAAAGTGTGTTTTTTCTCCATTTAATTACCTCAAAAATTAATATATCATATTAATAATATTTTTTAGATTTTTCAATGTATAAATTTGAGTGTTTGTTTATTAGATCATTCTAAGATAGAGATAATAAGCATTGATCTTTCACCCAGTAATTGACTCCCAAACATAGTGAAATCGGTCTACCTATATAATGATATTGGATTATTCTTAAATAATATAAATATTGTGTTATTTTTATTCTTATCCATATTCCTTTTTTTCATTTTCTATATTCAATAGTTATTATATAATGGAAAATTGTTGGTTCTCCTGTTGTTTCTATAGAAATGCCAATTTTGTGGGTTAGTGGAGGAGTTACTAGTTTTATAGATCAATATGGGTGAAATTGATTTTAGATGGAATCTCTATCAAAATACTATATATTAAATCATGGGGAATCATGAGGAAGAATCATATTTTTGTGATACATAGGTAGATTGTTTGTATGAGCTTATCATTTTTGGCGATTCCCATAAGGGTTGGTTTGAGGATGATAAGCACTGTGGGTTATAATAAATTACAATCTTCATTCCCTCAGTGATGAAAATGGTTAATCATCAAGATATTTGTTTCATTCCATTTGTACTAAATCCCATTATATATAAGATGAATCATACATTTCATAGTCCACACTCATTTTTTTGCGATAAAGAGAAAAGTTGTAGAGGTTTTATCTTGGATTTGTGCCTGATAAATGTTAAAGGCCAAGGTTCATGTTCTTTGATGATTTTGTAACCCATTGGATGTTTCCTAGTAGATGTGGGAGGAAATTTGAAGGTATTTTAATACCAATTTACTATAAGATAATGGTATATATGATTTAATTTTAATAAATTTAAACTCTTTCATAAGGACTGGTCACCACCTATGGTGATTAAAGAATTCTGTTTAATGGATTTCATATGAAGGAAATATTTAGAGTATATTATGAGGATCCTTGGGGTTCTATGGATGATCATCTTTTATCATGATAAATTTTTTATTTTTAGATAATGGAATGGTATTTGAAATATTTTTCATTATTTATTCATTAACACCATATTTCATACACACACACATATATATTTGAAATAAGAAGACTAAATAGAAATTTTACAACATGTTCTGTTCATTCATTCTAGACTTTAGAGATTCATTAATAAATCACCTACCCTTTTTAGGTTTTCATAAAATAATAGTAATCACTTCACCATTTTTATGGGCCCATTTGTACTATTTTATAGATTATAATATGTATCTTGGTTGTGATGTATATAGTATGTCATCTATTCTGTATCTAGAATGTATTTATATTATGACATAGAATATGCAAGTGATTTATGAGTATACAATTTAATATATGGATTATAAAATCTAGTGTTGAGGATTGGGATAGTTATATTGGGGTTGATGTTGGGGATCATGTATTATTGAATGTATCTCATCATTATGGGAGATAAATGTTCTAATGTAACACACCAGACCAGTACTCTTGGATTTGGGGATCATAAAATCATACCTTTAATATTGTATTTGTCACTAATTATAGATTCCAATATAAAAATATTTCATATATAGATGACAAAAACCAAATATTACATTACATCCATTCTCATGACTTTTTAAGTTTATAAACTAATAGAATTTGGATATATCATAAACAAATAAATATCTTTTATTTTTCAACCAAAGGAATATTTTTCCCATATGAGAATGTAATTATTCGATATTGAGTCTTCAACCCCTCCCAAAACAATTCTCCACAGAATCTATCATATTAAAAATATCATCTGTAAGGAATTTCTTCAGAACATAGTGAATTAAAACATAATAATGGGTTATATCAAACACTTTTTAGGAGAAATTATAAAATTGGTACAATCATGGAATAAATAATATTCTAGGAGTAATTAATCATCTTAATTCCATAGTCAACAAAAACTGAAGGCATAATATATACATTGATACTAACGAAAATAAATAAATCACATTTATGACAATAATTATTTACTTAACAATGAAAGGAATAAGTATAGAAAGCTAATTCTGTTTCATAATCCAAGAAATCATGATCTTTTTGTAAATGATATATCATTTTTTGGGTAGGTGTACAGAAAAATAAAAAACCGGGTTTTTTCATTATACCTCCTAATGCATTGAGGGGATATATATAATTAGACCCAACCCATCACTTATTTACATATAATTAATACATCATATTTTATATTTAGAAAAAAAATATATAATCAACATTTTAAATAATCATATTTATATTAATAAAAGTATACATAATACCAATAATTTTGATCATTTCAATAAAATACATATCATGATGATAATTTTTATAAAGAATGAAAGTGGATAGCCTTTCCATTAATAGTATACGTTATAGTATTAAATCATATTGGAATAAAAACATGTATAATTTAAATACATTTCACAATTTCAATATTATTAAATTCTTTCAATGTGAATATAATCTAATACTAATTTTTTAAAATGATATTTTCGTACCCTATAGTAAAATTTGTATACAACTAAGTCAATAATGGAATAAATGAAGAATAAAGCATTCATATAAACAAGGTTTATATATGAAAAATAGGATACCTATACTATAATAATGAAAAAATATAAGGATGTTAACATTGAGGAAAAAATACAATCAAAAGAATGATTGAACGATTACATCCATAAACGGATTGGGGATTAGATAGTATTGTATGATGAGTTTATTCCTCCAAAATATAAATATATGTTTTATTATAAATAATGAATAATATAACATATTAGTGTAAATACCATAAAAAATGAAAATAAATTTAATTGGAAACATAAAAGAGGATTTACAAATCAATTTTAACATTTAATAAAATACTAAATTACAAGTCACATCCCAAAGTATTTTTTGAAAGGTGAAGTGAAAAATATTTGAAAATAAATAAATTTTTAAAATAATATTCAATAACATATCCTTGAATATAGATAAGGAATATCTTGGAGAAATGGGAATAAAAATAAAAACCATATGATAGTTTAAGGGAAAACCATTTTAATATCTTGAAATATAGTTATTTTCAAAACTCGTAATGTAAAAAGGGTAAAAAAATCATTTTATTAAAATACCATATTACCAAATATGATTATAAAATAACATATAATAATTAAATATGATGGTGAAAACATGGATTGTAAAATTAATTTAATTATGATATAATATAACTCAATGAAAGATACATGAGTTATAAATATCCCTAACGAGCGACATACTGCTTGAAGAATAAAATATTTCAAACACATTTATTACGTGGTAGTAATTAAATTCATAAAAAAAATAAGAATACAACAAAATATAACCAATTGGTATAATTTACCTAAATTTTATTTTTAATATTATGATTAAAACTAAATTATAGAAAATCTACATGACAAAAATATTTATAGTTATGGTAAAAATTAAGAAAAATACATTTGATAAAGGGGATGTGACTTGGATAATAATTTTAATAAAATAATAATAAATATTAATATAAATCCAATTTCAGTGAATACCCCATTCAAAGGAACAAATGGTGAATAACATAAAAAACTCTCAAAGAATTCATGTTTGAGAGAAATTACACTTGTTGCTTAAGAATCATTTTACTCAAAACCCCATGAAAGATTGAGAATATAATTAAACATAAACTAATATTATTAAAAGATAATTTTTCTTGTTTTATCTCAAATATCTTTTATATACAATAAAAAATTTATATTAGACATATAATAAAAACATGTCTCAAAAAAAGAAAATTTTGATGAAAACCCATACCTTGTTTGAGATTCATTCAACACATACTCTTAACATCATAAATAAAAAAAATAAGTTATCATACTCCTTATTATAAACTATAATATTATACATATAATTTTATATAGACTACTTTTCAACATGTGATATTTAATTATTATATTTTTTCCATAAGTTTTCATAGAAATTGAATTAGTGTCAATTTATTTTATTAATTTTTTCCATAAAATATGATATTTTAATTGAAAGTTAAATACTTAATAAAAAAATTCAAAAAAATATTTTTATTATTAAATTATAATAGATTTTTTAATTAAATTCCCATTTTAATCCATGATATAGTTTTATATAATTGTTCTTGTAGATTGTTAAATTAACCCAAAATATGGACAAACTATATCTAGATAGGCGTGTATTGTCAATTAATTGTGTAATGTAATTATAATAGAATAATTAAGAGGATATTAATATGTATTTATATTAGAGAATCTTATTTTAAGTGGTTTGGATAAGTACTGAAAATTAATATAAATAATTGTCACTTTGTGGAGGTGTTACGTTCCACAAATCATAGTTAACGTTATTTTTATTTTTTATATAGATATAATTGAATAAATTAAAGTTATTAAACTAATATAATAATATATTACTATAATAATAATACAATTTCTATCATATTAAAATGGTTCTAGGAGGTTTGGAAGAGAAATATTAAGTGGGAATGGAGGATTTGGTAGTACTCACTTTGGTGCCTTAAAATTTCTCTTTAATACATCCATGAAAGTATATAACATATTATAACTATTGGATATAAGTAACATATTAACATGATATATGAATCTAGTGGTTCAATAATTATTTATTTCCATAATGTAATTCCAAAGAATTGTGTGGTATGAAAGGGTTATATTTTCGCATGTTATAATTAAAAAATGTTAATTTTGTGAAAAAACTATAATTTTCAATGATATCACTGAACTATTCAATGGGAAAAGACTCAAGAAGATATAAATAATGGAGTATAATATCTTCTTGGGAAGATCAAGCCTATGAAAACTTTGTCCACACATAGTTTAAACATGCTCAAATTAATTAATTCTTAGGTTATTTACATTTATCTTTTTCTTTTTGTTTTTATCATGGTAATTATTTTTTAACTAAGTTATTGTAGTCAAAATTTTAAAATGTAATGACCCTGACCCTGGTAGTCTAGTGTTGGTGGTTGCTATATTACATTAGTTCTTGATACAAGCAATTCAATCCAAATGGACCGAATAGCTTTGTAGTCTTAGAAAACGTGATACATACATTAATAACACATTAAATATGATGAAATGAAATAAAACATAGTAGATGTAACAATTTCACATCCTTTAACTCATTCAAATATTCGTTCTCTATATAAAGGTGAATAAAACCAAAAGATGGGTAAAATAAAATTCCTAGTAACAGTTAAAATAAATATAATCTATCAAGAATGAATAATTAATAATAAATACAAAATAATCAATATGAAAAGGTAAATACATTAACACAAATTACATCTAATCAATACTTTCACTATCTAGATTAGATAAAAATTCAATATAGAAAGGTAAATATCGAATCAAAAATTCCATTTAGTCAATAATTTTATCACCAAATGCCACCCTATATAATACAAATGCAATAATATCATGATTAATGATAACCTAATTATTAATGAATGAAATTTGTTAAACTAGACATTATGATCTCAGACATCATATTATCTATGACATCATGACCTTTCACAATGCTGTTTTAAGCAATCAGTAAAAAACTATTTGATGCTAGATTGCTTATTGTCATCATGAGACTGCTGATACATTGAGGGGATATATAATTTCTTTCCCCACACATATCTACATGTCCATCACATTCATCATATATAGTGTTATTTATATAATTCATGAAAAATTATAATTATCAATAAATGATCATGTTGAATAAAGAATATGGAATATCATTATTTCAAAATTCAACAAAATAACTATCGAAGTGAAATACCGTATTTATAAATTATATGTGATTTAAAAAATAAGAATATCCATGGTAAATAATAAATAAATTTATTGGAAATTTATTTTTGATGATCATATGAAAGTTAATATTTAATTTTAAGGTTAATGATTACAAAAATTAATCAAGAAAGATAACATTAATATCTTCCATAGTGAGATTGATCGTAAACCATGTAGGTAAAGAAAAAAGAGGGTAAAAATAAAATACACCAATAGTGTATTATATTTAAAATAATGTCTTTTTATTTTGATGAATAGAAATACCATAAAACAATCTCTAAAAACATTAATAAGTAAATAGATTTTTTATATTTAATATCACATTTCTAAATAATAAATTTTATGAAAATTCGGAAAACCGATTTCTTTGAAAATATCCTTTTAATAATATAAATTTAAATTCATTATAATGATGATTTTTTGTAGTGGGAAAGTTCTATACATTCTAAGTACATTTAAATAATGATTATTCTAACATTTTTTCAGTGAAATGTCCAAAGTACCATGTTTGTAAAATAAAAGGAATATTCCATTTAAAATATTTTGTATATTATACCTTAGGTTATAATGATTTGGTTACAATACATATTGGGTAATAAATACATAGTTTTTAAATTTCATAATTGTTTAAATTTTTTTATCACAAATGTATTTGAATATATGGAAGATTTGATAGATAAAGTATCCACTGATGATCCACTTCGACTTGATGTATACATAGGGTAAATGGGACTATGTTGAAAATTAATTGAAAATGATGTAATATGTTCATTTTTATAAAGAGAATTTAGTACAATGTAAAATAATTTTTATTAGAACATATATAAATCTATAATCCTCATACCATGGTGATGATATATTTTTTTTCAATTTCTTTTTTTCCTAGTTTGGATGAATAATTAATAGTTACTCGGAAATAAAATCATGAATGTGTTTCTATGACATCAAATATCAATGGTGGGTCGGCGACAAAGGGAAGGAAAAAGGATGGGAGTTTAGTGTATTATTCTAGTTTAAAACCATTGCAATTTTTGACTTTTTCCCCTTAAATAAATTTAATATATTTGTTAACTAGCCATATAGGAAACACTGGGTTTAAATGAAACTTGAAACACTATAAAAATAATATTTTAAAATGACACTTATAACCTCGCCATTAAAATTGTCGTTATTAATAGTAATAACTGTGTGATGAAAAATATATATTCCATACATATTATTTAGTTATCTATTTATTATAAACAAATAATATGAATCCTTTGAATTTAAAAGAAATATCATCTAAAAAACTGTATTTTTTTCAAAGAGAACAGGATAATCACTTCTTGAAAACATATGATAAAACTAATTATGGAATTTTTTTAAAAACTTATTTTATTAAATAATTTAAATATTTTAAATTAAAATTTCAACATGATCATAGGGTTCATTTTTTTGATGAATATTCTTAAATATTGATTTTTCTATAAAATTTCTTTTCAATTAATATTATTTTAAAAAAAATTTATTTTTAATATATTTTAAAATAATATTAGATAAATTATATTATAATAAATACAATTTGTTTCCTTGGAATCAATTTCATATTGTGTTTTTATATTAAAACCTTTCATACTTATGATAATTTTCTTGTTGAAAACAAATATTTTCATCATGCATGTGTGTATTACATTAAACTTGATTCTGCTACATCAAAAAAATTTATTTTTTAGAAAGTATATTGTATACTTGGATTTAGAATATTTTATATTATATAAAAATTCTAACTTAATATTTGGCCATTAGGAATAGTAGAATACGTAAAAATTAAATATCATGTTTAAGGTAAAAACTCATTTATCAGGTGTAAAAATAATAATATATAGATTAAAATGGAAACAAAAATTTTACAAAAAAACATTATCTAATTATATTACTACCATATAACCTACTAGGGTCTATAATTACCCATTTTGGAGGCTTATTTAATGTCACATTAGAAACATGGTTGTAATTATTTTTTTTTAAAACATTTTAATTGTCTCCCCTCCCCACTTATAGATGGCCACCACCTATCGCCCCTATTTAGAGATAAAATTCCATTTATTTGGGACACGACCTACCTAATTAACTCATTTAATCCCCTAATAACATATTATTTGTCTTTTTTTGATCAGAAATGTATCTGAGGAAGGATTTTTGGGAAAATGTAATGAAGTTTCGTAAAGAAGAGGTAATCATATTAAACAATAATTTTCATTCTATTTCTAATTCAGACACTTTAAAATATTATTAAAACATTAAAAAATTATAACAAGATTATATACCATTTACATAGATTTTATTAGGTTAATTCTGTAATTTATTTCAATCACTACATGCATCAAATGTGGAATAAGTAAATCAATCATGTGTATATCGGACCACCGCCTCATGTACCGATGTAATTTGATTCAATCACGATACTTAATAGATGGATATATTATTTCATTTAATATATTTATATGATATTTATGATATTATTATACTTATGGTATTATTATATCACATACACCTTCTTAATTTAAATTATTTTTAAAAAATGATAATGTCAGTCATGTGTACGGTGGACTATCGCCCCACTAAGCATTGTAATTGCTTTTTCACATATGCATTAACAAAATGTTATAAGGATATATTTAATTAATATATGATATATCTATATATATATAACATGATTTAAATTATGTAAATTTAATATATCATACACTTTCTTACCCTTTCACCAGGTAAGGGAATGATATCATAACTCGTGCCTATGTACAACCAACCATCTCCACGAAGCGATGTAGTTCTCTATTACATGACCAAATTTTAAGAATGGTTACAATAATTTATATACTGATTAAATATGATATTTATAAATTTTTTATCATTCATCAGATTATTTATTTTTATCAATTATAAATTTTTCATTTTTTTCATTACAAAACTTGCACGAGAAAAGAAGGTAATTAACAAACGAAATATTGAAAATGATAAAATATTATAAAAAACTTTTGGTAAAATGTTATAATAAGATCATATGTGATATTATAAATATTATTATGGTTAAATTTTAAATTCATATAATGTAAAAAAACATTATACATAAATATAAATCACAATGATCTAATGAAAATCGTAAGGTAATGGAATCAGTTTAAATTTCTCTTCATTGAGGAATACTGTAATGTTCTGAAACTATTTTATTTTATATGCTTCATATAATCTCTCATTTATGTGAAACATCATGAATTATTCAAAATTATTTTTCTTTTATGTTTCAATTTTAATTATTTCACAAAATAGTGTTTAAGATATAAATTTCCCAGTGGTAAAAGTAATTGTATTCTCTCATTATCTTTTGTGATTATTAAAATTATATTGAAACAATAACCTTATGGTGATCATTTTTCATTGGAAATTTAGTTTTTTATAATAAAAAATTTATTGAAGGATTTATAGGATCATTTTTCAAACCATGTTATGTTTTTTTCATATGGTGTTTACATTGAAAATTATTTGATTAGCTCGAGAAATATTAATTAATTTTTTTCCTTTCCTCAATACATACATTTAATGATAAGTCTTATTTATTATTGAATTATGTATTCTATTATATAAATGATGTATTAGTATTAAATTCTAATATGGGTGGGGGGTAGTTATTGATATCCTCTTTATGCATCGATTTGTATCATGAGAAACATTAGTTATCCAAATCAGATGGGTTTTTAACAAGATGTATAAAATTGTCTTCTGGAAGGTCTTAAAATTAAGGGGTTTCAAGATGGATGATACCATAATGTTAAATATGTCTGTATTTAATGAATTTAGAATTTAGTTATAATTATTATCCATTATATTTTCGCTATTATAACGTCACTTGAAGCATTTCATTATCAGTTTTTTGATTAATTGGAATAGGTGTTCAGTTATTTACATTTCCATTTTCATAATGCATTATAGTTTTTTTGTAGTCAACTTAATGATAAAATTATATGTGTGTTCATTTATCTATAATTTCATATTGATTATGATTTATTGATTCATGATATATTTCACTATATGTAACCCTAACCATTTATGTTAGCTCACCATTATTGTATTTCATTCCACTATATAGGAAATAATATTCTTGGAATGAGTTCAAGGATGAAAAATATTTTCCATTACTACACATTGAATTTTATTTCCATATGTAAAATTTGTATTTTGTGTGTATTTGGATAATTGAAACGACTAAACTGATTGGTCCATCATAATTTTACCACATAAATCTAAGCCAATATAATAAAGTAATAACTATATCTGTGAAAGTAGAGTGGAGTATAATATAGTTGGTAACATATGATGTTTATTTCAAACCATAGGATCGATATTCAGAAGAAAAAAACAGGTTTGGGAATATAATATAATGATAAACATTGAAGATAATTATAATATAAAATCCTAAAATATATCTATGGAATAGAAACTGAGGTTTTTATAAGAAATACATCCCTGTATATATACTACTGGTGGATGTGGTCCTAGAATTAAGGTACATATGTGGTAAAAACACAAAAAGAGTGCATTTGACCAGACCCAATCATCACCCATTCAAAAAAATGGGCCTTATTGTACACTCTATTTGGAACTCCTTGTTGTTATGCTTAAGATAATTGAAATATTTTTATAAACAATTATAAAGTATTTTAAAATATTGATATACCTAAAGAAATTATGATGATGATTCTGAGATTAATAATGCATAATTTTTTAAAATTTATATTATGTGTTACAATGTATTTAGAATAATATATTATGATTTAAAATAAATAATTTAATGATATAATCCATTATATTCCATTTTTTTAGAAATAACTTGTGGAAGGAAAGAAGGTATCAATACTTATGGAAAATGTACAAATTTTTCTCTTGAGCTTTCTAGTATTGGTGGTATTAGAATTGAAAAGATCAAGGCTATATTTGGGAATGTTAACCAGGTTATGAAAAATAACCTTAACTGAATAGAGAAACATATTCCCACACATCCTGATTCTATGATGTGGGATCACTTCATAAGAAATAAGAGCAAATAATTTGGGGGGAATAATAATCCAATGGTGTCTTAGTAATGGATTAAGACTATTAAGACTATATATATGGCCTTGGGATGCGATGAAAAGGAACATTTTACCAATTAAGTGTAATATATCAAAGGCGATGTTGATCAACATTGGTCTTTGATCGAGAATACTTGGTAGAAAGAGGAAATAGAACTTGTAGAATAGAAAGCATTTAAGGAGACATTCTTCAACTCTTATTTATCTCCTGAGAAAAAATTATAATAAAAAAGAAAGTTTATCATATTAAATGATATGGAATAATAATGTTTTTTTGATTTTTAGGCTAAGATTACAATACTATCCTGGTATACTACAGAATACATATGAAAACATGGAGTAAAACATTAACAAATTATTTTAAGGGCTTTGACTAAGTCTCTGAAGAACAGTAGTCTCCCAAAAATTTTAATCATTTGATGAAATAGTTTTATATTCCCCCAAAATGGAGACAAAAATCTCAAAATCATACATGATAAATGGTAATAATGAAATTAATAATTCGAATGAGAAATAAGGAAATGAAATGTGTTGAAGAAGAAGAATTGAATGAATAATTGCCCAACATGTGATTTTTTTTAAGAATCATCTTGGGAAATTATTAAATATAATGGAAGTTTGTTATATGTGTGTAGAAAATGACAATCAGTATAAATAACATGAAAGGAATATATTGAAAAATACTTTTCATTGCTTCAACTATAGAGATATAGGGAAATATTAAAAAACATCCTTATGCATCAAGACAATCTACCAAAAAAGTGGTCAAGTAGAGAAGACCACTGCTAAGAGATCATTGTAGATAAGGTATATATAACCAATGATTTGGTGGAAAGTACCATAATAATAGATTAAAATGTAGAAAATTATTTATTAGATTCTGGATCCTCAAACTCTTTTATAACATCCATGTTTTCTGTGAAATTTATATATTTCCCAAGCACATTAATAAGGGAGTTTTAGGTAAAAATTCATTGTGGATGTTTTACTACCACAATGATGTGTCATTAACTCCCCATTACCTAACATAAATATGATTTAATTTCTACATTTATTATAAAACCTATAATTTACTTTGATATAATCTTTTATACAGATCGAAATTCAAAATAATATTGAAAATTTTATTTCAATTAAAAAATAAAATACGATTAATGGTGAAGATATTGAATTACTTATCATTAGAGTAGATAAATAGTCATTTGAGATGTCTATAGATCCACCCATAGTAGTTCTACTAAATGCGATTCATGGGGAAGCATAAAAAATAAATGGATGGATAAGGTGATATTCAAAATGATGTTGTAACTGTTATACTATGATACATTTATATATTTCCTATGGAATTACATGGACATCCCCCATAGAATTAATTTTTTATCCATCAATATAATCCATAATGGATGATCAATATCGATGAATCTCTATATAATTTCTACGGTGGAATTAGTGGAGTTGAACAAACAACTAGAATATTTTAGTAATAATGGACATAGTATCCACACCGTTTCTCCATATGGAGCCCATCTTCTATTCATTAGGAAGAATTATGGGCCCATTAGACTATGTATTGATTATATAGAAATCATTTCTACTATGATAATGAACACGTATCATTTTCCTTTTTTTGATGAATAATTCAACCAAATTTATAGTGAAAAATATTTTTCGATGATTGATCATCATTATGGGTATTGTCCATTACTAGTAAATAAGGAATAAATTCTGAATACAACTTTCTAAATAAGCTATGTACATTATCATTCTATTTTAATTCCATTTTGAATGACTAATGAACCATTTTTTATAGATTTAATTAATAAATTGAGGGCTACCCCTAGAATCCATGGAAGGTGGGAGGATATTGATGATGTTTCCCCAAAACAATCATCATATAGTCAGGTATTGTCCAAAGGGAAAAATGTTGTTGTGGATGATATTGGTTTTCAAACTATTCCTCCCAGAAATGTGAGATGTAGGAAAGACTATTTCAATCTAAAAAACTATGGTTATAAGGTCTCATGGTCCCTTAGAATCTTATTCTGAATTTTATGGCGATTATGATGATTCTTATGAGTTTTATTATGATATTTGATCTACTTTGGTATCTATTGTCTTGAGGGAATGATTCTTGTATAACCCCATCCATATCATTTCTCTACATTCTTTTTTTTGAATAAAAGGGATCTGCCTGAACCATCATAGTATAAAAGCTATGAGGACCATGGGAATCACTTGTAGATAATTATTGAGTCTATCATAAAAAAATAGTTATATGGTAAATTTAGTATGTATGATATATGGCCTTAACAATATCTTTTCATGGATAAATTGGATCCATATATGGAATATCAATTTTTCTTATGAATAAAAAGGAAATCATAGAATGGAATACACCCACAAATATAGCCGAGATATCCTGTTTCACTAATTTGGTAGGTTACTATCGAGGATTTTTTTTTAAAATATCCCAACTAGATACCCAATTAAAAAATATTATACTTCACATGGTTATGTTTTATTTGGATGATATAATGCGAAGAAGTTTTTGGTGAACTAAAGATGAGATTTGATAATGATATGATTTTGAAACTACCCTCTAGAAATGATTGGTTTGTGATATATAGTGATACATTAATGGGAAATGATATTGTTATACAATATCAATCATGGAAATTGAAGACTCCTGAACAGAATTATCCAATCCAATATCAGGATTTGGAAACCATGATCTTTTCATTGATGAAATGTATACATTATCTCTACGGTGAATGATGTGAGATATTCAGAAATAGTAAAATACTAAAATAAATATTCACATAGTAAAAACACATTATGAGATAAACATGATTACCAAATGTACTAAAGGATTATAATTTCTTGATAAAAACCACCTGAGAGAAGAAAACAAGGTATAATATGGAATGAGTAAAAAATATCTTATAGTTCTGACCCAAATAAGGATTGAAATGTATTTGATGTTCATGGATTTAGTAAAGATAGATGTGGGAATTATTAATTATGTAGAGACATCAACCCTTCATCAAATAAATGTGAATCTATATTTATTAGAAAACGTAAAATTTTATTAATAAAATGATGATAATATTAAGAAAAAATTACAAATATGAATGATGAGAAATTATCCGACATAATTTTTGAAGATGGTGTTCCAAAATTTAGGAATTGATTATGTGTTATATCTATAATCAAGATATAAATACAATTTTTTTATTATCATTTCTTGAACATAATTATAACCATGGTAGAAGAATGATGTATAGGTTTTTGGGGGATCATTTTTTGTGGGGATTCCATGAAGCGGGAAATTAATTATTATTTTTCCAATTTTATTTGGTTTTTTAATAATTGGAGTCTATTAGACCACATCCTAGAGGAGTCACGCAACATTTTAATATTCATTTATGGAATTGTGATGACATTTTTATGGTTTTTATCGTAGGACTGATTCATATTCCATGTAATAATGATTAAATATGTGTTATTTTTGGTATCTTAACAAATCCTTACATTTCCACATTATTAGATAAAATTTACCAATTGATTATGTTGTATGGTTTTATAATAAATATGTATTAAGTCTTAATGTCACAAATATATCTATTATGTCTGATTTAGACCCCATTTAACATCGAAATCCTAAATTATTCTTCAAAAGGCTCTGGATATATAACTTTATTTTAGAACATCCTACCTTCCTCAAACCGATGGATAGAAATAAAGGACTATTTTGACATTGGAAGACATGTTGTGGTCATGATGAATTGAATTTGATGATATTTGTGATCACTATATAAATTATTTACAATTTTCCTATAACTATAGTTTCCATTCAATCATTCATATGGTGTTATATGTAGCAGTGTATGGAAATAGATTTCATACGCAAACTTATTGGGATAATGTTGGGAAAATAAAAGTTGTAGGTGAAAATATTGTTGAAGTGTAAACAGAATAGGTAATGTCTATTCATACTCACATTAAAAAGATGAAATTTGGAAATAGTGTATTATCAATAATTGGTGGAAGCATTTGGAATTAGATGTGGGCGATAATGTATTCTTCAATGAATCTCAATGGAAGGTTCTTATATGAATCACTAGGAAAATAAAACCATGCCCCATGTACATTGTTCCATTAAAAATACTTGAAATAGTTTTTTCTCTTGTTTACCAATTTACAATGCCTCCATGTGTCTCACATATACATGATGTGTTCTATATATCATTGTTAAGGAATTACATGAAATACCCAACACAAGTGCTAACTTATGAAGAAATAAATTTTGACACTCATCTATCATAAAAGGAAGAACCCATATATGATCATGATACTAGAGTGGGAATGTATTGAGAAATTAGAAAACGTTTTAGTTAAAGCTATTTTTTCTGAAATCCCAAAAGGGAATAAAAATGTGGGATCAAGAGGATGATATGATGAATAAATACCCTCATCTGTTTTGAAGGTAATATCCCTAAAATTACTATCATGAAATTTTTGATGGATAGAAAATTTTAAAAACCTATGAAATTATGATTTTTTCTATAAAAAATTATTCACTTTGATTTCTTTCGATGAAGGCTACACTATGTTTAAATAAAAGATGATACTCTATAAAAATATTAATTAATATTGGATATGATAACCTAGATATTAAATTTATGGGTTTTAATTAGACTAAATAAAATAATAATAATTTATATTTTACACATGTCTATTGGTTATCAATTTATTATAAATAATAAATAAATTTTTTTTTGGATGTAAAATATTTTTTTTCTAAAAAAATGATCATTTTATAAAAATAGAATAAATTAATTAGTTATTTTGGGGTTATGATGGAATAAATTTTGAAAAATATTGAATCATTATTTTATAAGATAATCTTACCTTGAAAAATAATAGTATAAAAATCATATTATGGTGTGTTTTTTGTATTTTTTTTTTTTTGAAATATCATTTTTGATGAATAATAAAAAATATGGGTTTTTATTCAGAACTACCTTTTCAAATAAATTATGTACAAATATAGATTAATATTTAAATTTGTTTTAATGTAAATTTTATTCAATTATAATATAATAAATACCATTTATTTCAATGGAATAAATTGAATAATTTTATTTGGTAATAAAACATTCTATATTTATTAGACTTTTTTCTTCAAAAAGATTCTTTTTTATCATGTATATGGGTTTAATTTCAAATATGATTCTGAAACATCTCTTGAATTTAATTCGGAAATGTATTATTGTTTTTTAATCATATTAATTTATGTTAAATAATTATTTCATTTTAATTTTTTTCCATTATAAATTGTAAAATAAGTAAAAACTAATTATTATGATAATAGTAAAAAAAATAGGTTTACAGTGAGTAAAAATAAGAAGAGAAGAGTTAAAATGACCTACCAACTTATGAAAATCCAATTTTCATGAATTATTTAGAAATTAACACCTCTAATATTAGATAAATTTCAATTACAAAGGTTGTGACCATGAAAATATTTTGGTTATAATTGATTATTTTCAAAAATTCAAAGTTTGACATCTCGCCCACTATAAAAGGCCACCCCTCTCCTCCCATATCCTCACATCAAAATCCTTTGGATATTTACAGGACCTAAAAATCACTTTATCAATCCCCTTAAAATATTATATATCAAATATTTTTATCATAATTCCATATTAGTAATTATGTTGGTTCAAACGTAATGAAGTTCCCCTAAGAAGAGGAAACCTTCTTAAATGAGTGTTTTCATTTTATTTCTTCTTCAAACCTCTTTAAAATCATATTCTATAATTATTATATTACTAAAAATTTATCTATTTTATACTATGATGTTATTATTTTTATGGGATAAATTATATACACCTCCACTTCCAGCTACTGGTAAATGAAATCGTCGATCGTTTGTATGACATATTATGACCTTGCGAACTGATGTATATCATTTTCCATCACCACATTTCAATAATAGATAAAATGATGTATTTAAAATAAATATATTATATTTATGATATTATTATACTTATGTAATTATAATTTTACATAAAACATTTTTACTTTAAATTCTATTTAAAATATGATAACATCACTTGTGGGTATTGCTGACAAATGCCTCACGATGTGATGTATTTCATTTTTCACATTCAGATTACATGTATAATAATAATGATAAAATTAATGAATATATTTGATATAAATGACCTGATATTTTTTAATCTTATTATTTCAGAAACATCTTTACCCTTTAAACCATTGAGGGAATGATATTGTCTCCCATGCGAACATACACCTATCATCACCACAAAGCGATGCGATTCATTTTTCCATGCAGTACCACTAATAATGGTTATTATATTATATCAAATAAGTAAATTTTATATTTATAATATAATTATCATTATTGATATAGTATATTTATATCCTATATAAAATAAAAGATACTTTGATTATTAAAAATTATTGAGATTACAAGGAAATTAGCAGTCAAAACAATGAATATAATGAATCAAATATTAAAAAAATCATTATAAATTATTATAAGAGGAACATATATGATATTATAATAATATAAAATATTTTTTATAAGGAAATATAATTTCTAAAACCATTATATTTTTTTTAAATATCATTTGGCTAAAGTAAAGCATAGGGTAAGGGACTCCGTTTCAATTTCTCTTCGTTAAGCAATATGGTAATGTTAGCACTTTTTTAATTATATATAGTGTATATACTACCCATTTTACATGTAATATAATGAATACATCATAATTCATTATATTTTATGTATCAACATTAATTATTTCATCCTAGGGAATTGTAATTAAAATTACCAAGTAGTAAAATTTATTGTAAAATCTCACTTTGTTTTGTGATTGTTAACTTTCTATTGAAAAAATCATCTTATATTGATAATTTTTCATTGTAAATTACATTAATATTGAATATCCTTGTTATTTTATGATTTATATGATTGTTTCATAAACGTTACAACATTTTTTCTTACAGTGTTTACAGTGATTGTTATTTGATAAACTGGGGAAATATTGATAAATATTAAGTCTTTACTCAATAAGGATATCTGATTATAATTCATAATAATTCATTAATTAATACCATTATTATATAAATGAGGAATTATTTGGACATGTATATGAATATGGGGACCTTTTATAGACATTCCCTCGATGCATTTACATATCTAATGAGACCAATAATTTATCATAATCAGTTAGGATTTTACAAAACTTTTTTAAACTGTATAGAAGAATGTATTAAAGGTGGAGGATTTAATAATTACTATTAATATAAAGTCTAATAATTAATAATTTAATTCAATTAGAATTCATTTATTATTATTATCCATGATCTTTTTAGTATGATAATATCATTGGAATCATTTTATTCTCACCATATTAATTAAATAGAAAGTGTTTTTAGGTATTTACCTTATCATATTGATAATTCCTTATCAAATTATCATATTCAAATTATATATTAACTAAAATGTCTATTTTTGAATTATTATTTATATATTTATAGTTATTTATTAATTCATGACATCTTCTAATATATCTAACCCTTACTAAGAATTTTATCTTACCCTTATTTACATTCCCTTCCGCATGTTGTGAAGACTAATTCTTTGAATGCGGTAAAATATTCCCAATGTTTCCACAAATATTTTTTGTATTTTATTTTCCTATATAAAGTGGGTATAATGTATGTATATACTTCTCTAAATAACTAAATTGATCAGACCTTCTGGATTTTATCCCTTGTATCTATGAAAATATAAAATTTTTGGCACTAACTCTATATTACTAGAGTCATAGTCGTCACATTTAGAAATAAGTTGGTAGTATATTTATCCGATTAGGATCAATGGCTTAGTTCCTACCACCATTCGATATGGGCTATTTACCCTATGATTCAAAAATATATAAATATTCAAAAACCTATTTTTAGTTTCTTATAATGAAAAGGACTATAGCATAGTATGTCTCGAGATGCCTCATATGTTTGTAGGATAAGGGAGAGCATAAAACCCTAGCTATTATGTTGAAATAGTTACCAATTCCTCTATGGAAATTGGAGTGGATAACTATAGAAATATTTATAGGTATACCATGATTATTTTAAAAACAAGATTTCATATTGGTGATTTTGTATTGACTATAAAAGTTTGCACATTTCATCCTTATTTGGGAAAAATATTTGGTGGATGTTTTTTCCAAAATATATATTTGGGGAATTATAAATATGATTGAAATTCCAATCATGATTTATATAGATAGAGACCAATGGGGTAAATCTTTTTTTCTAATCCATGTAAAAATCCTTTCAAATAATGTTTACTATGAGTATGTCTTTTCCCCATAAAATGGATTGTCATCTGAAATTGATAGTCCAAATGGTGGAGGAAATTATTATTAATTGTGTGGTAGATTTTGGTGGATCGTGGGAGGATTATTTAGATTTTTTTGAGTTTTCATACAATAATAGTTAAAAAGAATCAATATATATGGAACTTTGGAATCATTTTATGGAAATCCTAATCATTTACCACATTGTTGTGTGGGAACAAGTGATACATAACTATTTGGAACCATCCTTGGGAAAAATAAAATAGAAAATATTCAAATTATTATAAATAGGATACAGATGTATTCGAGTCTTCATAAATCGTATAAAGATCACTTTTGTGGAAAATTTTAATTTTATTTGAGTGATAATGTGTTCTTGATAATATCTATGAGGCATGGTAATCATTATTTTTGTATGGAAGGATTATTATCTCTTTTTTACATTTTCCCTTTTGAGATACATTAATGAGCTAGTTTAGTTTTTTATCATTTGTCTTTTCAACCTAGGATTTTTATGTAAATTATTTTTTAATATATCATAGATGAACAAATATAAACCTAATCTAGGCCATTAAATGTAATGGGATCTCATGCCCATAGTGTTATATAATAGGATGATTTATATACTGTTATTTATTTTTGATAGGGAATAGAATATATTGTATATGAAACACATTGTTCTAGTATGGGTTTTTATGGAAATATGGATGAATTTGGGAAGAAATATAGGAGTGTGAAAATGAAATGAGAGAGTAGTGCCCAAAACCCTTCGAAGATGATGACAATTTTCTTCTTTCTATAGATGGAATGGATAATGGTGGGGAGAAATTAGTACCCATTTTTATACTAACATGACCCTTTATTCATTTATTTTTGTAAATATTATGAACCAATTATGTTTTTGTAAGTATCTAGGGGTTTTATCTTGTTTGTAGTCTTTCTGGAGGTGCACAGTTCAAGAAAGGTTAGTAGAAATTGTGAATCATCACCAAGAAATCATGAAAAGGTAATTTATTGGGGACTAAAGAGAGATTAGGTTATTTCATTTTTAGACTTTTAAATGTTTATATAAATATTTCTAGAGCTTGAAACTAAGACTGTGTGCAATTATGAGGCCCGATTAATTTAGAATTAATTTTTTAAAAATATTTTATTTTATTTTATAATTTGAACGAATAGTTTCTTAATAAAAATGGTATAAATATTAAATGGAAGATCATATCAGATATCTAAGACCATAGTTGATTTAGGAATGTGAAGTTTACTCTAGGTGAGATATAAAATTCTTCAGAACAAGATGTTCATACTCCCTATTCATTGGTGGTACATTCATTGAAATAATTAATTAATTACTTCATTAATTACTTCATTTTAACGGAATTAATATTTTTATAAGAATATAATGATGGATAATCCTATAAGGTTATCTAAATAAACCCAGATTGGATTAAGAGTTACTTATCCCACCTTCATTTTAAAATCTTCAGAGATGAGGATGAAACATTAGATTAGAGCATATCAGGGCACAAATAATGAAAAGAAATCCTTAATGTCATTGGAAGACACATTCTTTGAATAAGAATGATCAAATATCCATGAATGACTTTTCAATTGGTGTTTTATGCCATTTTGTTTAAATTTATTGAGAAGATATATCCATTTTCAATCAATCTATGCCAATTGTGGACTAAGCATGCACCAATTTACTATATTTCAAGTTTTTTTTTATTTTCCAACCCCGGATCACAATTGTTGATCATTGTAACAGAATACCTAGCCAACTATCATAAAATAATTGGTTCCTTTTTCCCCAATTCAACTTCGTGTTCATCACTGGTAGGACACCATTGTCATAGTTAGACATTTTTGGGTATTACCAAGCTCGGTTAGACCCCGAGAACAACAACATATCGATAAAAAAATCATGGATTGATGAAATATGTCCACATCATTGATTTTTGTAAGGAAAATATGATTATTTAAATTATTTGAGTTAATATATTCATATTCGGATAGATTGGTGACCTATAGGATGAATGAAAAAAATTCTCAAGGATCACCAGAATGTATTTTTTAGTGAATAGCGACCATAAGAAATAGATCTAATCTAGATCCACTATTCTCATGTGAAATCGAAGATGAATTTGAAGTAGCATGGATTGAATCGGGGAATGAATACTAGATTAGAGAAGCTGTTAAAATCATGACTACATATTGTTTATAAGGATGAACACATTAAGTGTACCCCCTTAAGTACATTGGCCATTATTTCAGTAAATCATAAGGACGACCGGGTGTGTATCGCTCCTACATGCTACATAACACATCCCCAAATGAGGATCCTAAGTTATGGATAAAATTGTTTGGATCTCATGTGGAAGTACATGTCTTGGTACACGACCATGTAAAAAAGTACAAAGACTCATCCAGATCTCATGGGTGGCACCCCATGTGAGGTGAGATTCCATTTACCAATTTACATAGACACGTTGTCAGTACACAGACATGGGGTCTGGTATACAGATATGGCCTACAGGAAACAACCCGGTAGTGGTTTTTATAGAGACGTTGTGTTGTCCAACTACATGGAATGTGTTAATTCATGGGTTGGGAGTCTTGTTCTTTATAGGGGCATGGAAAGGTGGTGGAGCAGGACTACACACCTTGTGGGTCCCCTCATATTTCATGAACCCCTATACCACTTTTAGAAAATTTCATGGTTTAATATATACTTCATTTGGACTCAAATTTTGTCTGATGAGTAGCCTATCCTTATTGTTTTTACAAATAGAATATGGAGGTTACCTCAATTTTGGGTTTCCTGATATTATGTGGAATGTTCCAGAAATGATACAATTGAGGATATTCCCAATAATAGAAGTGAACAAGAAGAATCAACACAGACTACAGAGTTGTACCATCAAATATAGTTGGGTAGTGTATTCCTCATTCATTCAAGTGAATCCCCAAATCATATAGGATGTGGGTCCTCTATATCAAACATCATATTGGACCCCCTACAATTTTAGTATTAGGTCCCCAATGGAAGGAGTGAATCCCCTTGATGCACCAGGGTGCGGGTCCTCGACATTCGACTGGAACCACACAATCAGATATGGAGTGGGTCTATGATGACTAGAGTGGAACCCTCTATCACACAATAGTGTGGTTCCTCGACATATACTGTGAGAACACCCATCTATTTGGATTTTAGTCCTCTACCTATTGATTGATATACCACCATCAATATTAGGAGAAGGTCTGAATGACACTAAAGTGGAACAACCTATCCGAATGGGTGGCAGACCTCTATGGATACCTTCTACGTAGTACCCCTCAAAGAGGATAGAAGTGTTTGCTATGCATTTTGTTTATGTATGCTCAACTATGTGGAATATTGAAGAGTCATAGTTTGACATGGTCATATACTCTTGGGATGACACGTGATAATATGTCCATCATTGATGAACTTTTTGAACTATTCGCTTCTCTACTTCTTGGAATGTGCTACATGTAGGATATCCCATTACTCTCTTATTTTGGATCACATGATAGATAATATATATATATATATATATATTATTGTTATTATTTTGTACCAATACTATTTTATTTTGTTACTCTCCTTCCATGAGAGGAAAAGACACACAACATATGCCACATTATTTTTGTGTTTAACTTGTTATGGTTGGATGAGTAAAATCTTATTCTATAGGTGAAAA
Source organism: Viscum album (assembly GCA_963277665.1). NCBI lineage: Eukaryota > Viridiplantae > Streptophyta > Magnoliopsida > Santalales > Viscaceae > Viscum > Viscum album. The sequence goes on along the minus strand of OY728122.1, from coordinate 2,105,343,625 downwards.
ATACTACCTTGAGATTCCATATACTCATTGTGTTAAGCCCCTTGTGGTTGGATGATGTTACATCTACTCTTGGTATGGGTTGACCTAATCTATTTGATTATACCACATGCAATATACTACAATTTTATTTATATTGTATCTCTTACATTTTACAATTATTCATTCGATCTATCCTACTAAATAAGTATATTCTAAAATATTTATGGGATTTTCCCACATGTTATGTTATTTTTTAGATGATGGATAGGTCAGTGGTGACTACAGATGATTTTTGGGATAGTTGGTAAATTGAAATTAATAGGATAGTAAAAGGTAGGGATTCCATAGCTAGGCTATCTTAGCAATTTAACTTTCTATCTTTTTCAGGTTAAGAAATATTTCTAGATTGAAATATTTCCCCCCCTTTAATTTTAAATTTACTATCCCATACTTTTATTCTTTATAGAGGGTTTTAATGTATGTTTGTTCCCTTAGAATTTTGAGTCTTTTACATTCACTTCATCTGATACCAATTTGTGATGACCTAACCCATGCTAGTGCTAGAGTTACAACTACACCATGACTGCCTCTATAGGCCAAGGGATGGTGGTAGGAACAAAAGTAATAACTATGATGGGGAGGCATTTTCTTATGTACCTGTATAAACATACACAACAATATCAAAGCAATATTATAGAGGGATTAAATGCAAGAGAAAAATAACTCTAAGGGAAATACCATGCATGAAAAACTTGTAGAGAGTACAAGATTACTGTAGTGTAAACTAGAATTAAAAGGGGAAGAATAAAAACCAAAATATAAATTTTTAAAAACCTAAATAAAAATGGAAATGAAAACTAATGAGATATCTCAAATCTTGAATTCCAAGTTATGACCACCAGACATGGTCCAAAGTACATGGTACCCCTAATCTCCTCTAACATCACCACTGACCTATCTGTCGTTTTCATAAGACACAACACGTATGGGAGAAGATTATTATAATGAACCTAACATCAGAATCCAAAATACTGTTCCATAATTTATTACATTTTAATATAAAAAGGGAATATGATTCCTTAAGGTCTGAATATTTTAGTATATTTATATAATAGTATTACATATATGAACATTACATTACAGTATGAAATGATAAAAAACATATCGTTGTATTTTTAATCACACATGAACTCTTAGATTACCAATGTAGGTCATTCATTAAAAACATATTCACATCCTAAGGAAGATTAATAAAAAATAAAAGGGATGTGCAGAGATGATTAGTAAGGTTAAGAAATACAATAGAAGGATAAATAAACAATAATACATGGTGAATCACTGGAAACACATGCCATCAACTTTAAACATGAGCATAATATGGAAGAAATATAAAACTATTAAATAATAAAATAACAATAACAAACTATGAATATTATAATAGTAAAATAATCATATTGACTATCAATTACATGTTTTATAATGAGGTGATGCATAATGTATGACATCATAACAATACCTTTAAGTAATCTTTCCAAGACCATACATAAATGGGTAAAAAATCAAACTATTTTGTCATGGGGGATCTACCAATGAATCAAGGCGATATAGAGGGCACCACCCAACACATTATATTTACAATTCCTTCCTCATTTTAATGGGGTGAAATATAATCAACATATAAATATATATATTGAAACTAACATGTGAACTATAAATACATTTCACCAATCAGTAAATCTAATTACTAACCCTTCAGAGTAATATGGTGAATGGTATCATGATAGACCACCCATAATAAAACTAAAAAAACCTTTTAATAATTTTTGTTCAATTCTTTGAAAAAATATTAATCCCAATTAAATTGAAAAATCTATTTGGGTGTTGAAATAGATTAAAATACTCTTATAAAATCAACGAGGAAATCATGAGAGAAAAACTATTATAATTTTTAATGAAGAGTAATTTTGGAAAAATAGTTTTTTAAAACCATTATTTACTAAGATAGTTTTTACATAATAAAAGTTTCGAATTTTAAAAAATTATGGTATCCTAAAACAGATCATAGAGTTCACTTTAAAATTTTTCAGAATTCTAGTCATTCCCTTATATCAGGGCTGTGTATCGGGAATAAATTAAAAAGATACTTATAAAACATGTAACTCCCCATCAATGAAATAAGGATTATGATTGGTACAAATGTATAGAAAATTCACATAAAATTTTTGAGGATTATATAATAGTAATTAATAATGACATCAGGTTAATGATAGAGAAAGCATAACCCAAAATGAAAAATGGATGTTTAGGGAGAAACACTTACCTTATGAATGAATGTGTTCTTTACTTGACCTTAATATCATTGAAAATAAAATAAAAATAATAAATTAATTATATAATTACCTATTATAAATGTATTAGATTTATCATAACTTTATTATGTTCTTTTATGGATTTTTACGAGTTATTAGATACAATTTTATTGCTCGAGAGTACTTATTTCCCTGGTTTTCACGATCGATATACTTCTATATGAGTGTAGAAGTTCATGTGAAATGGTTATAATTCAAAAAAATGGAATTTATTTAATATTAATGAATATATAAGGTTTAAATGGGTATATATATATGATTTTTCATATAGTATGATAATGAATAATTATATAAGAAATTTAGTTATAATTGTTTAGATTGTTACGATAGTTATCATTCATAACAAACTCATTTTGTTTTATAATTTACTATTATATAAATATGTTTCATAAATAATATAATAATGTTTTTAATAGATATAATTTAGTATTTTTCAACCATGAAAATATTTTCACTACCATCCTTGAAGGATAAATTGCAAAACGAAAATCCATCAGCCATGATGGTTGTAAATCGGCACATCGTGGACAATTATTTCATTTTTAAAATTAATAATATATAGAAAGGAGTTTGATGAAGGATATTAAATTTAAATGATATGATTTCAATATATATTTTATATTGTATTTACCATTATAATTCATATAGAGTAGGATAAGAGAGAATAATAAAATAAATGAACTTTAAATGAAATTAAAAGGAAGAGGAATGTGATTTTACCCAGTGAATACTCCTCCTTGAGAACCTTTTTAAAGGGATTGGTTTTGGTCTTTTTATGTGATCAAGACATCATGGATGTGTAAAAGTGGAATTGGGAGTATATTGGGTAGAAATGCAACAAGGCTCAAAGACATATATGTGCGAGGAGAAGTGGTGCTGAGGGGTTGTATTTATAGTGGAGGAGAGGGGTGATTTTTGAATATTTAATTCATTAGTTTATAATTTTGGCACATGAAAATGAATATTTTCTGAATTGTAATAAAATATATTAATTTTTTTAATTTTTTTCAATATTATGTTTCTTAAATCATTCATGACTAATGGAATAATGTATTTACCTTATAATGTATTTGTACACTATATTACTCTATTTTACTATTCAAAAAAATTCAAGTATTTTAGAAAAATCTGAATAATTCAACCTAACCATTTTTCAATGCCAATAATTCAAAAATGGAATCTATTTTATGAAAATAATTTTATAAATATGAGAAATAAAATTTTTAATAAAAATCATAATTTCTTGAAAAATACATATTGTATTTCCAATATAATTCCTTTTATAACACTTTCAAAAATAAACTATGGTATTATAACATAATACTAAAAACATAAGATGTCATAAAATTTATTAATGAATACATATTATGAAAATAAATTTTCATTTAAATCATTTTATTAATTATAAAATTTTAGAAAAATATTTACAACTGTGAAAAATACTAGCATTTATGTAATAATTTTTAAAAAATTCATTTAAATAGATATGATATAATTATATCATAATTTTATTTATAAGATGCATAAATTTTATTTACACGTTCATTTTTGAGATTTATATTCCTCTGTATGGTTTAATATCTATACGGGTCATACTACTATTCCTATGTTCAAGTTACTATTTCATCGTCATAGGGTCCTTATCTTCAAGAAATACCTCTTATTTCATTCATTCTTTATATATATTTTTATTTCCCTCTTAGTGATTTTATGTGATCTATAATATATTAAATAAATATAATAATCGAAATCATATTGATATTATTATTTTTTTCGTTACATTCTACCCTCCTATAAAAATTTTATCTTCGTAATTTCCACAATTTCACCACATAAAATGATTTGGGGTGTTCCCCAGGCTCCCAAAACACCTCTTCAATTTTTTGATTTTTCCAAAGAAAATTTACCTGCTCAGTCATCTTATTCCTCCATAGATATTCTTTAGTGTCTAGAATCTAGATAGGATATTCATAGTTGGATAAGTTATGTTCCAGTTCTATTCCTTATGAAGAGAGTACATGTGTTGGTTTTGTCTTGTACATCCACAACAAGGAGATGTGGAAAAAATTGTGTACGTCATAAAGGATTAGAGGAATTTATATATGATAAGACACATCTCCCATTATCTCTATAATTTCAAAAGGAAAAATGTACCAAGGGATTGGTTTTCCTTTCTTTCCAAATCTTATAACACAGTTTCATGGAGATACATTCAAGATGACATGATCTCCAACTTCAAATTACAAATCCTTCATTAGATAATTGACATATCTCATTTTCCTACGTTGAGATTCTTTGATATGTGTTTTAATAATCTATACATTTTTTTTGTTTCCTCTACATGCTCTAGGACGACATGATTCCTTTTACCAACCTCATCCCAAAAAGATGGTGTACAACATATCTTTCCATATAATTCTTCATTTAGTACCATTTAGATACTAGAATGAAAATTGTTATAATAGGATAACTCTAATAAAGGTATGTAATGATCCCAAATACCTTGGAATTCAAGTGAGAATGATTTAAAAGTGTCTTATAATGTTCATATTGTCCTATAAGACTACATTCCAATTTGATGGTGGTTCGTAGTACTGAAAAAATGCTCAATATAAATTAATTTCTAAGGCATTTCCCATAATTTTTATGTAAATCATGGATCATGATTGGAAACTATAGAAAGAGTTTCCCCATGATATACTACAACATCATTAATATAGATTCATAAAAGGTACTCTTGTGGAAAATCGCACCTTATAGCGAGGACATACACAAAATTGGTAAGTTGATTAACAATCAACCATATTGCATCATTATTTATTGTGGGTTTTTTGGTAATAAAATGGAAAAATACAAAGTGATGTTATCCAATTTACATGTTGGAATTGATAGGGTGTTCAAAAAACCTCTATGATGTTGTCTTTTAGACTTTAGTTATTAATAGACTAGACATCTTGATACATAATAAGCAATTTATTGCATCATATTATCCCACCATAAATGTTAATTTATATCTCTATGAATATTAGTTAAACTTGTGTTTATGGAGAAATTATTGAATGGGAATCATCCCATAACTCTATTTTTTATCTCGGATATAGAGGGAACATATTGCTTCCTACCAAATTTTAGAATTCCATCTTCATACAAGATGTCTAACAACTTCCCATTATTCACATCATTAATTTTATTTTGATGATTCTCGAAATGAGGCCGGGAAATTTTAATCCTTTACAAAAATGTTTTTTGGGAATCTAGTTGAGAAAGTTGTGATGTTTGACCTTCTTTAATAATTTCCATATCAATAATTACTAGATCCATGTACACATGACCCTTGTAAATTCACATTTTGTTTAGAACTCGATGATCCTTCATACTCAATGCATATTCAACCTTATTTTTCTTACATGGGTGATAGTGTATTGAACAATAATAGTCTTTGAGTAGGTCTCTCAATCACCTTAGACTAATGTTGAGTTATTTTTTGGAGAAGATATTTTTCAAACTCTTATGATCTGCACATATCTCATATCTTTAACTATAGGGAAAGTGTCTCCATATCATAAGATCAAAGAATACAACTTCTAAATTGATATCATGAGTTGGATAGTTATGTTCATTAATTTTTATCTACATTTATTCATTGGAAATAACTCATTCATTATTCATAAATACACAATCATGTCCTTTCATTTATTCACAACTATAAATCAATGAACCAACATTTCTCGATTGTAGATTCTGAATCTGAGAATTCACCAATATTTTCATTAAATAATTAACACATTATTCACATTATTTATTCTAAATGAATATAGTCCCTTTACGTGTAATATTTTTTAACGGGTTAGCTAATCATGCAGTGTTCTAAATAAATCACTCATAATAACATACTAAACTATTAAATCTAAATACCTTAGTTTTTTTGGTGTATTCTACATTAGAACAACATTTTTTATAGGATCAATTATGAATCAATATTTAGAGACTATATGGACAATAAGATAAACTATCTTGTTCCAAAATTACAACATTCTAAACATCCCATATAACTCATTTTTTCGATGAGAATTCAGAAAAATTAATAAATGATTATCAGAATCTTTGTATCTTTTAGATTATACCAACATATCATCAATAAATAAAAAGAAAAAGTCAGAAGCATATTCCTTGAAAAATATATATATTATATCCATGAGAAAATGGGTGCATTAGTCATTCAGAAATCCAATACATTAAACTCATAATTCCCATACCTAGTTTGAAATGATGTATTTGGAATATCTTATTTTCTCACATGAAACTCAGGATATCAAGATTGAAGGTTAATCATCAAAACCTATTGGTCTATGTAATGTTTATCAACTAAATCATCAATGGGATAAAGATTATTATTATACATTATCATAATAGAATTGATTCACCTATAATAAATACACAACCTCTTGGGTCCTCTTTCTCATTGACAAAGAGAACTAGGGCTCCCCATGGAGAATAACTGAGGAAAATAAATCCATTATCAATCAGTTATTTTAGTGTTTATTTTAACTCCACTAATTCTACTATCTCCATTTTATATATGGACATTATTATATTCCTTACACCATGTATTAAATGAACAAATAACTCAATTTTTCACTCTAGAGGATGTCTAGTAAAATAATTTAGAAATATATCAACGTATTACTTCACAAAAGGTACATCCTCAACTATAATATTAATTTCCTCACCCATAGATATTTTTTGATCCTCCTCCAAAAGAATTTAATTTAGAAGATCTATAAGAGGTGGGTTTAGATAATAATTAAATGTTTAGGTTTTTTCTCTAAAGATAAAGGACTCTACATCATTCTCAAAAATTAAAACTTACTACTTCTTGAAATATATTTTCATGTGATAATTTTAAATCTATTCCGTACCAATAATTATATCAACTTCATTCATATGTACGATTATATTAACATCAACTAAACAAAATTATTTTTCATAAAGGGGAATAATTGACACATCATTGTTTTAATGATACATCCCAAAGGATGTTTGACTCACAAACCCTTTATTAAATCAAATTAGTAAGGAATAATTTTAATAGAAAAACAAGAAGATATAAAAGAATATGATGATAAATAGTTAAATACTCGATTTTCTATGATTGAGGAAATGATTAATGCACTTTCCACAACATCATTAGAAACTCCAACTTTAACTATTGTAACCACATAATCTTCTCCTTGATCCCATGTCATTATTTAGGGAATATTTCCATAACATATAGAGAATTCATGTGAATACTGTCAAATATCATTATAATTATATCACAAAACATTGAAAGAGTCTTTATTTACCCTGAAATCATAGGATATAGGGCCTTTTTCTCCACACTTATAAAATACTCTAATTCCCTTTAGATAAGTACCAGGGTGTTTCTTCCTACACTTACTACAGGGTGGAAAGTAAAGTCTTCCATTTTCCTCGTTTACTTATTTCCTTTTCCTAAGTGTTCGGTATCCATCTTCTTTTCATTATTTACAATGAATTCAAATTACATAGAGAATTATTTTTCTATCTTTATAGCATATGAGACTATATCATCATATGATTAATTTTTTTGGGAGATTAGTGCATATCAGAATAATGGGATTAAAACATCAAATATTAGATAAATATTACTCCATAGATTATGTATATAGTCTAAAATACACCTTTCTAACCTTGTAATGTTATCTTCATACTTTTGAACATTCTCATCAAGCTTTTGCCACAAAATCAGAAACTACATTTCCATATCTGCTCACTGTTTATAAGGAAGGTATTTTAACTGGGATGTTCATTATATTCCCTATGTTATATGACTCATATTAATTTCGCCTCATTTTTGTTTTGAATAATGACCACCATTAATATAAATCTCCTAAAAGATGATAAATTTCCTTAATAGTATTATCCCTTTAGTTACATACCAATGTGTGAAATATATTCTCTAGGGAAAAAATCCACTACTCTACTGAAAATTCATTTGTATTCCCACTTAATGAAGGAGGCTGTTGTCACATATAGTGTTATAATACTGATCCTCCACATTGTAAATTTAAATGCTCCATACATGTAAGGGTATTTTTCATATCATGTGTCTTCTACCAAAGTATGGTGATATTTTTCACAACACTAGTTATAAATCCAAAACCAATATCATTATAATGCATATGAGATAAATGCTTACATAGGATATGCGTGGTCATGTTGTTTTCATTCCTTCCACTATTCACCATTTCCAAATAATGGCATACACTAAATTAGATTTTCAATCATAATGTATAATGTAGAAATAGAAATAAGAATAACATAAATTTAAAATTGATTCATTTATAATATCATAATAATAATCATGGTTTCTTCGGTCACATATTTACTTTGAAATACCCCATAATGTTTTGTAAAAACAATACGACTTATCCTAAACATATCCCCTAGGAGATTCAGACTAGGTGTGTAGTAAGACATGTTGTTGTGTACCAGGTTATCCCGTGTTATTCTCATGAAACCTTGACGGAGTTGTCACCCCTTGGTATATTTGTTTTTGAATCACATCCACTTTTAGTATCTAGACAATAATATATTTATATGAAGATACTCATAATATCATTCTTACCAAAATTCTTTGATTTTATTCTATTCATATCCTCAATGTATATCTTAGGGTTGTGTTCCCTAATAAAGGTTTTCTAAATCAAATTTCGACGGTTTCTACAGAACATCCTCGGTTACCCATGGTAATGTTCCTGACCATAGTATCCTATAGATAGTTCCCAAATTTATTAAATTGATATATAAATAGAGAAGAATAATCCAAAATTACCAAAAACTATAGTACTTTTGGAAAACTATATAACATATACTAACTTTCCATTACAACCATAAATGAATAACAATAGATCACCTTCTTTTATATCACACATAAACTCTAATATTATCCCTGCAAGACATTCTTAATAAAGATCATCACATCTAGGTGAAAAATAAAAAATTAGATAGGGGTGATCTCAGATGGTCAGTAAGGGTTACCAGTATAGAGGTAGCATAACTAAATAGTTTGACATGGTGAATGACTAAGAAGAAACACCACTAAATGTAAACATGAGAAGAATACGGAAGAAATAAATAATTATTAAATAATTCCACAAAAATACTTAACCCGGGATTATAGCATCCCCGTCACAGGGTGCCTCATGAGACATGATATACTTAACATTTCATTACAACATTTACAAATAATATATCATGTCCCATGACTACAGAAGATCGCTAGGCTCAGGATTCTGGGAAACCAGCTGCTCTGATAAACTTCATCAGTACATACCATGCCTGAAAATTTTTAAACAAAAACGTAGGGTGAGAAAATATGCCCAGTAAGGGGTTTTAAAAACGTTTTTAAGAAAACTCTTTCTCAATGTAGTCCTTTTGAAGATAATACAACACTTTTCTAAAAACGAAACATTTTCTTTTCATGGAATCAACATTTTGAAAACCACTTGCACAGATAAGTACGTACTTGAAATAAGTTTTAAAGTAATCATGATAAGAGAGCACAACATATGAAGAATAAACAATACATAATAATCAAACAAGGCTACTAAAATTCTAAAAATAATTCTGTGACTAAATAGGGAATACGTTCATAACATGGTTCATGAGAATCAATAGAGTTTATCTAGAAGTTCACAACACAAAAAACAGTTATAAAAAAATTACATTCTCATAGTCATGGGAGTTTTCAACTAGGGGTTGTCCTGTTAGTTGAACCAACCCCTGGTTGAACTTTCTCATTACATGCAGAGGGAATGCATAATACTGGACTTTGTCAAGACCTCGCGTCATGACCTTAAAACATAACTTCAGTACGGGTCAAAGCAAACGCCAATCCCGTTTCCCATAGTAGCACAAGCTAAGGCTAACCGCCAAGACTGTCGCACATGATAGCACAAGCCAAGGCTATTCGCCAAGACCGTCACACATAACGTCTCATGAGACTCTTGCTTTACCCAATGCATTGGAGCACTGTATAATTCCGGGCGCACCCGTCCATAAACATTTAAGTCCTATACATCCCTCGCATATCTTGACATGGTCATTCATTCATAGGGTTTCATACATTCTTAATCAACCCCCTTTTCTCTTATATAGTGATAACTTGAAGACAGATCAATCATAAATAATCTGAGACATGCATGCTAAAACACTTAACATTCTATAACATCAAAATACCCAAATTAAACATGGATATTCATAAAATATACACACCTGTTGATAAATGAAATTTCAGTTGGAAGAACTATTTTTAAAACAAACTTACCCATCATATACATAAACATGTATCTAAAATAATTTGGGTATTATTCTCGAAATAATAATCTTTTTGGATAAATAAATTTTTAATCAACATGTTACATTGTGATAAATTCCAAAACAAAAATAATCCAGCTCATCCCTTATGTACATTGATGTACATGTACATCTATATTGTATATATATATATACACATATACACATGAAAACGTTTTATGCTGCACATTTTCACAAACAAAATCATGAATTGTCAATAACGTTGGTAATTGAAAATTTCCATTGAGAAGAATTATTTTGATGTCAAATTAAACCTCAAAATTATATTTATATATATATAGACATTCTTCACATTGTTATTAAAAATAATAATCATAATAATCTTTTGGGTAAATAATGTTTTGGTCATCATGCTATATTGTAATAAATTACAAAATAAGGGAACCAAGTTCACATTTATGTACATACACATCGATATAATCACATGTATATATATATATCAATATACTTCATATACTTGCATGATTTTACATGTTCGTAAGATTACATGAAATCTCCCTTTTCCAAAGGGCGAAAAACATACAGTGATTCTGTGGCCTCTCATGAGTGTAAAAACAATGTTTATGTATACATAAAATGATAGATATACATATATATATATACCGAATTACAAAAACACACAAATTAGACTTGGTCTCTCACCTTTATATTTTAGAACCTATATGTAGTAGAGGGGTTCTCCATGAAATTTGGGTGTGATCACACATGGTGCGTACATACACATGGTTATATATATATATAAACCGATATTTATATATATATACACATAAACCAACGTTAATTCACAAAACATGTGTTAAATTCTTACCCAAACTCGGTTCTCCAAGAGAGGAAGAATACTGGTATATAAGAAACAGGGTCTTTGGACTTGCATCTACATAGAGGTATACATTTATATAAACTTGAATATCTATAATTATATCCGATGTAAAAGAAGACACAAAACCATACTTAACCCTTACAAGTATTTTACACCAAAAAACACCAGCTTAACACTGATAATCATATTTAGAAAATAAAAAAGGATTGTAAGATATATATAAAATTATATATAATATATACATATAAATGTGAAACACAAACAATATTAACCCTTACTTCTGCTTGAAGAGGAGAAGGAGAACGAAGCAGCAAACGAGGCCAAGAAGCCGGAGAGGTCAGGGGAGCCGGATGCAAGCCCTTCGGCCTTCGGTGCAACAGGGTATTTAAAAAAAACAGAGACGAGCAGGCTCCTTGTGAAGTCGTCGACCGGACAGCCGAGCCGAGTTGGTGCCAACTGGTGGAAAAGAGGAGATGACGCGGGGTCTACTAGCCGACCTAGACGAAGAAAAAAGGGGCATATCCTACTGGTTCAGCGGCGCGACGAGGAGGAAGAAAACATCGGGCGCGAGGAGGAGGAAGAAAACATCGGCGTGAGGTGGGAGAAAGACGTGAAATCAGTGGGCGGCTGGGATCAAACCAGGGGTGATCGGATGGCTTAGACACGCGCGGCGTTAAAAAAAACACGCGGTCTTCATTTTTTTAAAGTTTTTATCCTAAATAAAAAAAGAGTTATTTTATTGATTTAAACCTTTTATAAATTCATTAATATAACCTTATTAATAAACTATTATTATCCTATGTCAAGGGTTATTAATACACCTTTATATTAAACTATTAATCCTCTATTATAAAACATAAAATATATTTTCATTTTCCTCTATTTCCTTTATCAAAACATATAATTTAATATTTATTACTACTTATCTAAATTTAAATTTACAAGTTCATATCTAAAAGTTATTAAAACAAAAGACTAAACAACCCAAATCATCAAAATAATAACCCTTCATTTTACGTTGAGGAAAACATAATTTTATAATGTATGGTAACTTAATATAACTATGCTAACATGAAAATATATATGTATATATATGTATTTTAGTTTCCTTTATTAGTTAATTACCCTAATTTTCTTAATTTAAGATTATTATTAAACGTAATTACATTTAATAAAAGTGTGTTGATATAATTATCATCACCATGAAACACATGAGTAGAAGAAACCATAATTTGATGTAGTTTCCAAAATAGTTAATAAAAGTCAAAGAAATAATATATCTAATTTGATGCAATATATATAACTCATAAAGTAAAAATCCATCAGGTTTAATATAATTAGGAAAATAAAAGTTTAATTGTTCAAATTAATATGTATAGTGGAAGAAAAACAATAATATTAATTTTCTCCATTTTGAAACATAAAATATAATTCTAATTTTGGAAAAACAAGAGATAAATTAACTAAATTAACATTGATGTCATTTTGAAGCAAATTAATTTTCCAAACCTTCTAGGGGTAAGCCATCCTATTTCCAATGGTCAAAAACAAAACTTAGAGGACAGGAGGAACCAACGGTCAAAATAAAACATTGGATACATGGGGAAACCAACGGTCTAATTTATAGCCGTTTGGGGTTCAACGGTCAGATTAAAGTGCTTATTAAAGGGTCTGGTCTTGGGGTGTTCCTCACTCCAGGTGACTGAAGGGGAAACAAAGATGGTTCGTTTGATTCCCCTGGTACTAAGCACGGTTGCAGCGGCTTCGGCCATCCTCATGTTCATTATGATGGATGCTCGAAACCCCTACCGCATTCTCAGGCTCTTGGTAGTTTTAAGCGGTCTCCCCATTATAATAATTGGGTTCTTAGTTGGGATCCTTAGTTAGATTTTTTTTTTGTTCGGTCAGTGGATGTTGTATCCAAGATGTTACTTATTTGAAGAAAATGGTGTTTTCATTCATTTGATGCATATTATTATTATTAGTTGTTTGTTGGTTCACTTAACAAGTGACATTGTAAAACAAACTTTACAAAAATCAAAACATGGTTTTCTTGGGTTGTTACATTACTTCCCCCTTCGAATAATTGCGCCCTCGCAATTCTATCATAAAAAAAACTGAAAACCCCATACGTACACCTCTACCGAAACAGTTGATATGGCTCGGTTAATGGGATACCAAAGTTGGCACACAACTCTTCTGTTTCCCTAGCCCAAATGCACCTCGAACAGTATTCCTTGAACTCCTGTTCGTGTGTACTGCACAAGGGATTCCAATGGGAGTCTCGTGCGACGCAAAGCTCGGAAACGTCCGATTAGATAAACTCCTTGATGACTCGTCTGGCCACATCGTGCTCGAGGTAGTTGAGAGGAATGATGTGGTTGAGGAGACTGGAGGTCAAGACTTAGAACATGTAGGCTACACTAAGCTGGCCATCCTGGGTGGCCACGAGGAAACACGCTCAGGCAGAAAAGTTCTGTGCAAGAGTAAAATACTAGAACAGGCCCTCGTAGTACATCCCCCTTCACCTATAGCAGGGTAGTTGAGCAGCGACGATGAGGTGAAAGAAGCGATCATCCTCTTGACATAGACGAAGGATCTCTGGACCATTTGCTAGATCGAGAAAATGCTGGCAGGACCCTCGCAGGTGGAGAAAGTATGGATAATCCACCATGCATGCCTTGATCAAGATGACTTCTACTAGCTCATCGGGTAGGGATGAGAAGTTCGTTTGACCAGCCATCTGAAAACAAACATCGGAGGGAAACTCATGACAACATTGATAAGGTGGAGACATGAAAGGAAACAAGAAACATCCATTTATGAAAAAGTTTACACGGCAAAGTCTGAGTTTACAAGACGTACGCCACAAAGAGTGTAAAAACATCCTAACTCTTCAAACAACACACAAGATGAACAGACAGGACTAAACTCATGGGAACATTTATAACGCCTCCTGAGTTTAGCGTGAGGGGTATGGAGTTGGGAAACATCGGTGTACACTTCTTGCCTAAGAGACACACGTGTGGACTCATTTTCCAACACTCCAAAGTCCATTAACTGGCCCTAGAAGCCGTAGTGCAAGATCTGGTACAAGTAAGCCGCTCAGAGGTATCCGGCAGCAGAAGCTTCTTGAAAAGGGTTATCAAGCATTGTGCCAAATTCCTCGCCAGTTGTAAACACTCGGAAGATTCCTTCGTGATACCATCCCCGACGTGCATAAGAGGGAAATTGGTTCATCATCATTAGGAGATAATCCATCCCCAATCCCCGATGGAGACTAAGCACCCTAGATGAGTTTGACACATCGTACAGGTGCTTACACGTCATATGAATTTGGGCATACTTTAGAAAGTTCTCGCGGCTAGCTAGAGATATAATGTTCTCTAGTGCCTCAGTGGGTAGAGACAGTAGGTCGGTAGGTACATTTTCATCAGCCATCTGAAAATTATAACATTT
The DNA here is from genome assembly GCA_963277665.1 of Viscum album. Classification (NCBI taxonomy): domain Eukaryota; kingdom Viridiplantae; phylum Streptophyta; class Magnoliopsida; order Santalales; family Viscaceae; genus Viscum; species Viscum album. The sequence goes on along the minus strand of OY728122.1, from coordinate 2,105,328,598 downwards.
TCACTTAGTCAAACATAGTAATACTTTTATACCACCTGGTTCTCCGGAGTTTCCAGAACCCATCCTCTGATACCAACTGTAGCATCCCTGTCACAGGGTGCCTCATGAGACATGATATACTTAACATTTCATTACAACATTTAAAAATAATATATCATGTCCCATGACAATAGAAGATCGCAAGGCTCTGGATTCTGGGAAACCAGCTGCTCTGATAAACTTCATTAGTACATACCATGCCTGAAATTTTTCAAACAAAAACATAGGGTGAGAAAATATGCCCAGTAAGGGGTTTTAAAAACATTTTTAAGAAAACTCATTCTCAAAGTAGTCCTTTTGAATAGAATAAAGGACTTTTCTAAAAACGAAACATTTTCTTTTCATGGAACCAACATTTTTAAAACCACTTGCACAGAGAAGTACGTACTTGAAATAAGATTTAAAGTAAACATGATCAGAGAGCGCAACATAAGAAGAATAAAAAATGCATAATAATCAAACAATGCTAATTAAATTCTAAAAATAATTCTGTGACTAAATAGGGAATACGTTCATAACATGGTTCATGAGAAACAATACAGTTTATCTAGCAGTTCACCACCTGAAAAACAGTTATAAAAAAAATTACATTCTCATAGTCATGGGAGTTTTCAACTAGGGGTTGTCCTGTTAGTTGAACTATCCCCTAGTTGACCTTTATCATTACATGCAGAGGGAATGCATAATACTGGACTTTGTCAAGACCTCGCGTCATGACCTTAAAACATAACTTTAGTATGGGTTAAGGACAAACGCCAATCCTGTTTCCCATAGTAGCAAAAGCCAAGGCTAACCGCCAAGACCGTCGCACATGATAGCACAAGCCAATGCTATTCACCAAGACCATCGCACATAAAGTCTCATGAGACTCTTGCTTTACCCAATGCATTGGAGCGCTGTATAATTCCGGGCACACCCGTCCATAAACATTTAAGTCCTATACATCCCTCACATATCTTGACATGGTCATTCATTCATAGGGTTTCATACATTCTTAATCAACCCCCTTTTCTCTTATACAGTGATAACTTGAAGACAGATCAATCATAAATAATCTGAGACATGCATGCTAAAACACTTAACATTATATAACATCAAAATAACCAAATTAAACATGGGCATTCATAACTTATACACACCTGTTGATAAATGAAATTTCAGTTGGCAGAAATATTTTTAAAACAAACTTACCCATCATATACATAAACATGTATCTAAAATAATTTTGGTATTATTCTCGAAATAATAATCTTTTTGGATAAATAAATTTTTAATCAACATGTCACATTGTGATAAATTCCAAAACAAAAATAATCCAGCTCATCCCTTATGTACATTGATGTACATGTACATCTATATTTTATATATATATATATATACACATGAAAACGTTTTATGCTGCACATTTTCACAAACAAAAACATGAATTGTCAAGAACTTTGGTAATTGAAAATTTAAATTGAGAAGAATTATTTGGATGTCAAATTAAACATCAAAATAATATTTATATATATATATAGACATTCTTGACATCGTTCTTAAAAATGATAATCATAATAATCTTTTGGGTAAATAACGTTTTGGTCATCATGCTATATTGTAATAAATTACAAAATAAGGGAACCAAGTTCACATTGATGTACATACACGTCGATATAATCACATGTATATATATATATATATCAATATACTTCATATACTTGCATGATTTTACATGATCGTAAGATTACATGAAATATCCCTTTTCCAAAGGGCGAAAAACATACAGCGATTCCGTGGCCTCTCATGAGTGTAAAAACAATGTTTATGTATACATAAAATGAAAGATATATATATATATACTGAATTGAAAAAACACAAAAATTAGACTTGGTCTCTCACCTTTATATTTTAGAACCTATATGTAGTAGAGGGGTTCTCCATGACATTCGGTTCTGATTACACATAGTGCGTACATACACATGGTTATATATATATATATATATAAATCGGTATATATATATACACACATAAACCAACGTTAGTTCACAAAACATGTGTTAAATTCTTACCCAAACTCAGTTCTCTAAGAGAGGAAGAATGCTGGTATATAAGAAAGAGGGTCTTTGGACTTTCATCTACATAGAGGTATACATTTATATAAACTTGCATATCTATAATTATATCTGAAGTAAAAGAAGACACAAAACCATACTTAACCCTTACACGTATTTTACACATTAAAACATCATCTTAACACTAATAATCATATTTAGAAAATAAAAAAGAGGATTGGAAGATACATATAAAATTATATATAATATTTACATATAACCGTGAAACACAAAACAAGATTAACCCTTACTTCTTCTTGAAGAGGAGAAGGAGAACGAAGCAGCAAACAAGGTCTAGAAGCAGGAGAGGTCAGGGGAGCCGGATGCAAGCCCTTCGGCCTTCGGTGCAACATGGTATGTAAAAAATACAGAGACGAGCAGGCTCCTTGTGAATTCGTCGACCGGACAGCCGGGCCGAGTTGGTGCCAACTCGAGGAAAAGAAGAGACGACGTGGGGTCTACTAGCCGGCCTAGATGAAGAAAACAAGGCATATCCTACTGGTTTAGCGGCGCGACGAGGAGGAAGAAAACAGCGGGCGCGAGGAGGAGGAATAAAATAGCGGCGCGAGGTGGGAGAAAGATGCGAAAGCAGTGGGTGGCTGGGATCAAACCAGGGGTGATCGGACGGCTCAGACACGCGTGGCGTTAAAAAAACACGCAGTCTTCTTTTTTTTAACGTTTTTATCCTAAATAAAAAAAGAGTTATTTTATTGTTTTAAACCTTTTATAAATTCATTAATATAACCTTATTAATAAACTATTATTATCCTATGTCAAGGGTTATTCATACACCTTTATATTAAACTATTAAACCTCTATTTAAAACATAAAATATATTTTCATTTTCCAGTATTTCCTTTATCAAAACATATAATTTAATCTTTATTGGTACATATCTAAATTTAAATTTACAAGTTAATATCTAAAAGTTATTAAAACAAAAGACTAAAAAACCCAAATCTTCAAATAATAAACCTTCATTTTACGTTGAGGAAAACATAATTTTATAAAATATGGTAACTTAATATAATTATGCTAACATGAAAATATATATGTATATATATGTGTATTTAGTTTCCTTTATAAGTTAATTACCCTAATTTTCTTAATTGAAGATTATTATTAAACGTAATTACATTTAATAAAAGTGTGTTGATATAATTATCATCACCACGAAACACATGAGTAGAAGAATCCATAATTTGGCGTAGTTTCCAAAATAGTTAATAAAAGTCAAAGCAATAATATATCTAATTTGATGCAATATATACAACTCATAAAGTAAAAATCCATCAGGTTTAATATAATTAGGAAAATACAAGTTTAATTGTTCAAATTAATATGTATAGTGGAAGAAAAACAATAATTTTAATTTTCGCCATTTTGAAACATAAAATAAAGTTCTCATTTTGGAAAAACAAGAGATAAATTAACTAAATTAACATTGATGTCATTTTGAAGAAAATTAATTTTCCGAACCTTCCAGGGGTAAGCCATCCTATTTCCAACAGTAAAAAACAAAACTTAGAGGACAGGAGGAACCAACGGTCAAAATAAAACATTGGATACTTGGGGAAACCAACGGTCGAGTTTATAGCCGTTTGGGGTTCAACGGTCAGATTAGAGTGCTTATTAAAGGGTCTGGTCTCGGGGTGTTCCTCACTCCAGGTGACTGAAGGGGAAACAAAGATGGTTCATGTCATTCCCCTAGTGCTATGCACGGTTCCAGTGGATTCGGCCATCCTCATGTTCATTATGATGGACGCTCGAAACCCCTACCGCAATCTCGATATCTTAGTAGTTTTAAGTGGTCTCCCCATTATTGTAATCGAGTTCATAGTTGGGATCCTTAGTTATATTTTTTTTTCGGTCAGTGGATGTTGTATCGAAGATATTAATTATTTGAATAAAAGGGTGTTTTCATTCATTTTATGCATATTATAATTATTAGTTGGTTGTTGGTTCACTTAACAAGTGACATTGTAAAAAAAATTGACAAAAATCAAAACATGGTTTTCTTGGGTCGTTACATGGATATTATACTAGTTGAATAATAACATGGTTTATCAATAATTGGTTTTATAATGGGGGAATGTATAATGAAGGATATCATAACCACACAGTTAATGCTTCGTCCTATGACCATACATAAATAGGTAAATACCAAAACTATTTTTCCAGATGAGACCATCCAATGCACTGAGAGGCTGTAGAGGGCCCCAAAAGAAACATAATAAGTCAAATTAATTCCTCATATTATTTTTTATAAACATAATCAACATATACATTCATACAGTAACAAACATATGAAATGTGAATAATATTCCCTAATCAGAAAACAAAATTACGAACTATTCCAAGTAATATAGTGAATTGTATCAAGAGAGTGCATCTATAGTGAAACCAATCATATAAAATTAAGTAAAATATGATAGATTACATCATTAAATAATAATTTTCATTACACATAATAATCAACAAGGGTGATGAGATAAATGAAAATACTCTTATAATATCATCGATGAAATCGTGAGAGAAAGAATATTTTATTTTTTAAATAAACAATCTTTTTAAAAAATATATTTTTATAAAACCATAAGTGAACTAGAATATATTTTACCTAAAAATTTAGTTATTTTATAAAAATAACATATTATTAATATATTTTATATAGTGCACATGAAAATAGGTAAGAATTCAATTCATTCCCTTAAACTGGGCTTGCGTATTGGGAAGAATTGAAAATGATATTTATAAATCATATAACTCCCCATAATTTAATGTAGGGTTATGATTTGTACACATATATTGAAAATAAAAACAAAATTAAGGAGGATTAAATAATAATAATTAATAAATTCATCAGGGTAAAGGGAGAGAAAGCATTATCCAAAATGAAAATAGAGATTCGAGGAGAAATGAATACATTATTTTCATTTGTGTTCTGTACTTGACATTAATGTCCAGAATAATAAAAATAAATTAATTAATTGATTAATTCCGAACTATTTATACAAGAATTTTATTTATTATAATATTATTATTATGTTTTTTGGTCATTTTATGAGATATAAAAAATGTTTTATTGCTCGAGAGTGCTCGTTTCCTTCATTTTCACGATCGATATACTTGTAAATGGGTATGTATGTTCATGCGGAATGAGAATAAATCTACAGAATTAAATTTATTTGAAATTAATGAAAATAATGATGTTTAAATGGTTATATATATCATTTTTATGTATAGTATGATCATGAATCATTAGATAATATATTTAGTGATAATTGTTCAGATTATTACAGTGGTTATTGTTTATAACAAAATTAATTCGTTTATCCTTTAGTTTTATTTAAATATATTAATTCATGAACATAAAAAATTATGTAATACATATATTATAGTCCTTTTTACAATAAAAATTTCATCAATAACATCATTTAAGGAGAAATTGAAAAAAAATCCATCATCCATGAAGGTTGTAAATCCGTACCTCACAGACGATGATTTCATTTTTAAAATAAAATCGGGAGAGAAAAGAGTTTGATGAAGGATATTCAATTAAAATGATATAATTATAATATATATATGGTATTGTATTAATCATTTTCATTTTGATAGAGTAGGTGAGGAGAGAATAATAAAATAAAAGAACAATGAATGAAATTTAAGGGGAATGAAAGGGGATTTTACCTCTTCAGTACACATCCTTGAGAACCTCCTTATGGGGATTGGTTTAGGTCTTTTGATGAGTCTAAGAGATCTTGGACATGAGGGAATGGCTTGGGTAGAATATAAGTCATATATTTGAAATTTATTAAAGTAATATAGGTGTGAGGAGAAGTGGTGGTATTTATAGTGAATGAGGGGGGTGATTTTTCAATATTTAATTGATTTGTCTATTATTTTGGGTCTAGAATATGAATAGTATGACAATTATCATAAACTAAATTAAGCTAATTATGGGAAGATGAATATTCTAGTTTTTAAATCAATCACTACTCAAGTAATTGTTTATTTATCTTATAATGTATTTATATCATAAGTTACATTAATTTTCTATTCACAAAAAATTCACGTATTTTAGGAAAATAAGAAATATACTCCTTAACGATTTTTCGTTGTGTATAATTAAAAAATGGAATCCATTTTGTGAAAATAATTTTAACAATTTGTAACAATTAGTTTTAAACCGAAACCATCATTTACTAAAAAATATGGATTTTAAATTTATTACAACATTTATAAAACATTCAAAAATTAACTACAATCTCATTAAATTATAAACAAATAATAAGACATCAAAATTTAATTTTTTTAATTAATTTTTGGGAAATAAATTTTCATTGAAATCATTTTACTAATTATAAAGTTTTAATTTAATATTTATGACTTAGAAAACACAGTCACTTAATTAATAATTTTAGAATATTCATTTAATTACACTATTATATAATTATACCATACTTTAATTTATAAGATACCTAAATTTATTTTTTAATTTCATAGGTGAGGTTCCTATTCATTTGGATGATTTACTATCCATAATGGTGAAAGTACTGTTCCTTTTTTTAGTTACTATTTCATTTTTATAAGTTCCTTAACTTCTATAAAAACCTTTTATTTAATTCATTATTAATTTATAAATTTTATTTTATGTACTATAAGATATTTAATGTGATATATACTATATGAAATAAAATTAATAAGTGAAATTCAATTGACAAAATTATGGGTTGTTACACTCATGCAATGGTGAGTATATACATTCAAAGTAACATTCCCTAAATGCTAAAGTGGGATTAGTAAGAAATACATTATGAATATAAAGACAATAGATAACACACTAGATACAAGAGACAATGAATGAGAATAACTCAACCCTACTGTGAGAAGGAATCCTCACCCAAATACAAGGAAATCAACATTTATAGTAGATGAACTACATACTGATCCATTTACACCAATAGTATTAGCGTATAATCATCCATACATGAGAAGAAAAACACAAATAGAATGTGTCATCACCCTCACATCGTCACCTCAATTGTAAATAGAGTAACGAAATCTAATGTTACAGATAGAGATATATATAATTAATTTCTTAGTCAATAGAAGCCCAAATGATAGATTAAGGGTATATCTATCTCAAATCTCAACCCACGAAAAATAGTCACAAATAGTTTCAAATTTCAATCAATGATACCCAACATCTCACACATCTTCCCATAAGTAATGTTCAATGTCATCCCACTACTTATCAATAAATTTTATACTCTAGGGGCCATAAACTCGAAGTATAGGACCCAAAAACAACTGTATTAGGGGTGTTCTACTCTGTATGTATCTATAAAGGGACCACACCGTAGTGCATCATGGGGTTCCACTATAGGGTATTGAGGACCTACGGCCTATCTTATAGGGGTTACACTTGTTATGTTGGGGACATATACCCATGATGATGGGGGGAGGGTTCCACACTACTTGTGGAGGACCCAGACCCTAGTGTGACAGGGGGGGTCCACACATGTCATTGAGGATGTGCACCCTATATGATAGGGGGTTCCACTCGGTAAGAAGATGTAGAGGACCCATGCTTATGATAATGGGGTTTTCCACTCTAATGATCAAGGATATCATGGATAATCACTACAAGAGGGTACAACTATGTATTCTCTAGGGATCCTCAACATCATCACTACCATCATCGAGCGCTGCTTCAATAAGCATTGTAATAGGAAAATTTTACATCATATCATGAATTCCACAATCATGAGAACCATTGTGTTTATGCTAAAATACACTTAGTCTAGGTTACACGTGTAAAAAATATGATTCTAAATGAATGATATATGAAAAAAATGAGGTTTTCACAAAATAGGTCTTGGGGTACATGGTATGGGAGGGGACCCACATACTATGTTGTTCCACTATACCACATTTCTATATACCTAGTTGGAACATGGATCCCAACCCACATAGTAGTAGAATCCAACTAGGTGGACAACATGGCATGTCGAAATTAACCAAGACTAGGTCATGTACTACTTACCGTATAAGTGTAACATAACTCGTGTCCACATGCACTATCACCCAATGTGTCACTTCACATAGGTTGTCACCCATCTGATCTAATCTTGTTCATGTTCTAAGTACAAAACTTTGTACTTCCACATGGTATCCAATACTTTTGATCCACCACATGGGTTTACCATCCTAATAAGAGGTATATTGATTGTAGGATGGATACACACCATGAAATTATGATGATTTCATGAAAAACCAAATGCCTCACATAAGGGGATAAAAACAATGTGTTAATATACGATCATGATGTGTTGTAGGGATTTTCACAGTTTTTCAGAATTGTTATTCACACCTTAATTAAAGCAATGTCACTTTTAATATTGATTCGGTTTCACATGGGATTAGTGGATCTAGACTAGATATATTGCCTCCAAACTCCGTTCATCTTATATGCTACAAACAAGCTAGGATTCTAAAATCATAGTTCTGACCCATTTTATGTCATGCATAGGCTAAACACCGCTTTTCAGACTATACCATGGTATCATATTTCTTATATTAGAGTTCATTTAAGAGTTATCACATTTTTTATGGAAGTTTGATTTTTCAATATAAAATATATTTGATATTTTTATATATTTGATTCTAGGGAAGACATGTGTTATAATCACATGTCATCTTAGAATATTGCTATATAAATATTTATATAAATATTTCATTGACATAAAAAAGCGATCTCTATGTCATTCCGTGTTTCAATATTTTTATCACTAAAAAGAAAAACTAAATAAAAAATGAAAAATAATGAGCATACCCATGGTTGTATAACTCCTAGAAACTATCTTGTATGTTCATATATGACCACAAAATGTGATCCTAGGGGATGGTATTTCCATGCATAATAGACTCTTTTTGATCCGGTAATTCAACCAGGTATTCCACAATGTTGGATCTATCCTTGAAGTCTAACTCACCCAATTTGTTGATGTGCATAGGTTCATGTATGTATCTACATAGATATGAATTGAGGAAGATTTTATAATCATGATCTATCTATGAGGGTAGGATAAGATGGTAAGAAACCTCTCTAACGCTTTTCATGGCCCCATATGACCGAATGAACCTCAGGGATAGATTTCCTCCAAATATGAAAATAAAAAATCCCTGTCATGTAGATAGAATGTCTCCCATTTCTATACATACTTGAGTTGGAAAATGTATAGAGTCCTTTAATGGTAGTTTTGGAGGTCTGGAATAAAACTAAGGGTAGTTATGTTTGACTTTATGTGCCTCTCCTGTCAAAAAGGGAAGGCCACACACCGATTTGTGGAAAGTTTGTTTCACCCCTTGAGATCATAAATTTGAAATTTGATGATATATACAAGGAATTTGTGATTGGTATTCCACCCACAATGATTATCTATAATACCATGTGGGTTATAATAGACCATCTCACGATGTTGGTGCACATTCTTTCTATTAGGGAATATTTTTTTGAGGAGATTTTGCTTCAGTTATATGTTTGAGAGAGCGTTCATCTTTATGGAGTTCCTGAGATGATTGTCCAATCATGAAGTGCATTATACATAATTATTGTGGGGTTTCCTAATGTAGGAATTATATACCCAAATGAGGATATGTGAATCCTTTAACCCACATACGTATGGGTAGAACGAGCACACTATTTATGTGTTAGAGGATATTATTATGAATTGAATTTTTAACATTGGTCAGAGATGTGTGACTGACATTCATTAGTAGAGTTTACATACCAAAATATCTACCAAAATACTACTATCCAAGATAATTTTGAGTCTCTATATGGGAGACCCTTCCGGGCCCACTTATGTTGGACAGAGATCAATGAGGCGTCACTTATGGACTGAGAGATGGTGGAGGAGATGACTGAGAAATTCCTTGTCACTCATTAGAAGATGGGGATGGCCCATATATGATAGAAATATTACATAGATCACCATCGTATGATGTTGGAGATTGAGCACAGAGACCACATCTTCCAGAGTGTCTCCCCACAATGAGGGTTTTGGAGGTTCAATGAGGGATGAAAGTTATCTCCAAGAATCATTTTGTCATTTGAGATCATTTATATGGTTGGTGAGGTCACTTACCACATCTACCAAAAACCAAATATAGAGCTAGTTTATGAAATCTTCCACATATCATATATGAGAAGATACATACATGAACCAAAAAAAGTCATCGACTAGGGAGAGTTGGACAATGAGGATAGAGCCACCACTATTGAGAAACTATTGGAGATTGAGGTTCGATTGGAGAGAACAAAATGTGGACTGACAATCCCCTTGGATTACATGTTATTTCTGAAAGGAAACGTGAAGGTGAGTTTTTGGAATCGTGGGATCCATGTTCAAGACCAAAATCCTTAGTGGTTGGTTTTGTTTTTAATTTATTTATGAAAAATTTTAAGGAGGGAATGATGTTTAGAGTTGGGTTTTTAATGTAAGTATTTGAAATATATCTATATATATTTCTAGAGCTAGCCGTTGAGAGTGAATGAGATTTTATGGTTTGATGTGCAATCCTATGATAGTGTATGATTTAGATGGTTGGGTCCATACATAGTGTTTAACCTATGCATGACAGAAAATGGGTTATCGTGGGGATTTTGAAATCCTTGATTTTTAGTGGTATGTTTAGTGAAATAAATAAATAAATAATTTATTATTGATTTCATTTTAAAGCTCAAAAATATTATATAAGGATATATCCCTGATGAATCATCCAGTTTTAGTTGCAAAAACCATGAGATCATTCTAGAGTTGTTTCTTCCTCCTTCAAGGTAAAGAAACAACTAATGATGAAAAATCATCGGATTAGAGCATATGATGATGCATCGAACTCAATGAAATCCATAAAATCAATGGCGGGATTGTTTATTGATTATGAATTATCCAACTTCAAGGTAGGACATGATAAATAGTGTTTTATTCCATTTTGATTAAATAGATTGAGAAGTTCAATCCCTTTTAAATATATTTACCATAATTGTGGCCTATGAATGAAATTATATACCAAATTAAAATTGGTATTTGATTTTTATAACCCCATTAAACCATTATGGATCATTAGCCCTGATCACTCATCCAATGATCACCTAAAAAATTTTTCTTGTTCTTTTCTCCTAAATAATTCATCACGGTCTTAACCAGTTGGTTGCCGTAGTGTCGGTTCACCATTTTCAGGCAGTACCAAGGACAATCAAACCCAAAAACCATAACATATAAATATATAAAATCATGGATCAATAAAATAAGGCTTGATTCAGGATTTTGGGATGGAATATATGACTTTTTTTATATAATTTTATTTCATTAAATCAAATTTTAATTGTTTTTTGGCATATAGCATGAATAGAGAAACACTCAAGGGCCACCCGAAGCCATTGTTTTGGGAAATTATGGTCGGAGTTAATAGATCATGTCCATATCCACTAATATAAAGTGAAACTGAAGCAAAATTAGATATGGTGTGGAATAAATCAAGGAATTGGGATTAGATATTAGGAACTATTAATATCCAAAATACACACGGTATAGATGGATGAACACATGGTGTATATCCCATTCAATGAAGAATTTTGGGGTTCAGGAAATATTAAGGATGGAAAAAATGTATCCTTCATACATCTCTTGTAGCACATACCTATATGGGAAAAATTGTATGGTGGTTCCCATAGATGGGATTCCCTATAGAAGTACATAGTTAGGTAAATAGCCATATACCTTATTACATGGACAAGAATAGATAAAATTTGTGGATCCTCATGTGAAGTGACATGATAAGTACTAAGGTACACTAAATCATGGTTTGGTACATGATCATATCCAAAAGGACACGACCCAGTCATGGTTTGTCTATACACGTCATATATTCCACCTACATGGCATGTTCTATTACATTCACTGGGAGTTATGTTCCATCTAGGGACACAACTAGATTGTGTAGTGGGACTATTCCCCATGTGGGACCCCTCACATGCCATATACCACATATCCTCTTTTGGGGAAACATTATGGTTTTGTTTATCCTTTATTTTGAATAATAATTTTACCCATGAGTAGAAAATCTTGAGTTTTTTCCTTATTTTAGGTGATGATTCCATCAGTTTTTACTTTATAGATAAGATTTTAAATGTAATGGGAACGAATCTTATTGATGTAAGGATCGATGATGGTAGCGATCAGAAACAAATCACCAGAGACTGCTGAGTTGTACCATCCCATAGAGCTGGACAGTGGAGTCTATAATAGCATGGGAACAGATCCAATTCACCTACATTCTAAATAGAACCCCCTTCTGGGTAGGGCGCATGTCCTTAATGACCAGATTAGAACCCTTGGATTTACCATGGTGTGAGTCATCGACTTCAGAGTGTAACCCCATATAAGATAGGGAGTGGGTCCTCAATGAAAAGAGTGAAACTACAATCACTATAGGATTCGTTTCCTTGACTTGTAGAGATGAACCCACCATCAGTTTGGGTGAGGGTCATCTACCAACTTAGTGGAACCCCCTATAATCATATGGAATATGTCCTTGTGAAACAAGAGTGTACCCCCTATTGTCATGGGAACGAGTCCCTTATAGATACATACTAAGTGGGACCCCCTGATTCAGTAGATCATGGGTACAATATGTCATGTTTTTGACACTTTAACTATGTGGAATAGTGTTGAGATGTTGTTCGACTTGAAAATTTACATCTGCGCAGCATCGTGAAATGTTGGTCATCATTGATGGACTTTTATAATGGTTGGATACTCATATTCTTGGGTTGAGTTGTTAGATGGAGATATGTTTATATTTTTTTTGGATATTTTGGCTCTACATATATATATATATATTATGTATCCATAATGATGGATTTGGTTATAGTCCTTCTATGAGAAGCGAAAATAAATGTTGTATTCCCTTTTATTTTCATGTTTAGAATCTCATGGTTAGATGATCATACCCTTTTACAATAGGTGGACAAGACTAGAATGGTAGCTCATAAACTCACCTTGTTGATCCCCCTGTTCTTAGATAAAGTAACTTCTACTATTGGTTTTGGTTATGTTTTATCTTTAACTATTTCTCATATTATCTCGTTTCTTGTAATTCCTATTATATCTCTAACTGCCCACTTCATCTTTTTGGGTTACTATTTCGTACATATACAGTCACCCCATCATGGAATTTTCCTATACGTGTCATATATTATGAAGATGAAGAATAGGTGTGTGGTGACTTCAAAGGAGATTATGGATACCTGGATCATTTGACCACATACGGTGGTTGCTTCAGGGGATTCATGAGTTAGGATCTCTCTATAGTTTACTATTACAGTTTTATTAGGATTGGACATGTTTCTAGTTGGGCATGAATTTTTCCATTTTACAATTAATTTACACTATTATAATCTTGTACTGTCTTGAGGTTTTGCATGCATGGTTGTTCCATTATCCTTTTGATTTATTTATTTTAACTCTATATTCACTTGTTCATTTTTATGGTTGTGTGTGAGAATGTATGTACTTTTGTAAAGCACATAACATCTTAGTTATTCCACTAGTTATAGCTTCGATCGCCTAGCCTATTGATGCATGACTAGAATAGTTGTGGCATGAGCCGCAACTTGGGTCGAGTGATGAAACAAATTGAAAGTTCATGGTTGGAATATGGTTTGGAAAAAGCCATGTTAATTACCATGAGAAACAATTCGTCTTAAAATTGAGGTACAAATCACTGTGGGAATAACGTTTAACTTACGTTGTGACCCAAATATGTGAGTTATGACATTAATATAGTAGGACCACACTTTTGGCACATGGTTTTCCAAACCATGTCATGTTTAGTTGGTACTTTTTAAATTTAGGATCTAATCCAATTTAGGTAATTTAACCATGGTTTTACCCTAATCCTTCCAAAAAAAATTCCCTTTTCTTCCTATTCTTTATAAATTACCCCTTTGATATGGTAGTGATCATTTGGTGAATCAATGGTCATTAGAGACCATGATTCATTGATTTGTCCTTGTAGTTCCTCGTTCGTCATAGATCCACATTGGTTATATCTCTTAGATCAATAGATCTACTTTTATATATATATATATATATATATATGAATTTGTTATATGATTAATTTATTTTAGATATTGGTAATTAATGTGGGTGATGATCATACCTCGATGTATCAATGTGAAAATCTTCATTTTTTCCAATCATTGTGTGGTAGGTGGGTTCTTTCTTATGTCAACATTATTTTCAATAGAAAGGGTAAGCTTTAATTAACTTATTTTAATGAAATAATTGAGAAATTATATTATAGTTCTTGATGAAAATAATTTTTTTATTGGCTTGGAAATTTTTCAATGTTGATTGGTTTTTTAAAAGAACCACTATTAATATAACTTTAAAATAATGATTTTTGAAACTATGATTTTCTTTTGATTCATTAAATTGATTTGTTTAAATAATTTATAGAATTAAATATTTATATTACAATGTATTAGCATGATTTTGGAATAACTTTTGGGAATGGGTTGTATGGGAGGGATTATGGTCATCAAGAACAACCATCAAAGTGGGATAGAGAATGGACGTGAATTTATACCATCAATTGTAACATCTATATTGAGTGTGTTCTTGTTAAACATTGTTTGTGGATTTTTGTGTGTGTGAACATGGAATTAGTATGGAAAATAAAAATGTGAAAATGATTCAATGTATTTTTTTATTCTCCCTTGAAAAAATATTTTGGCTTTGATATAAACTATTTTTAAATCATAAAACTAATATTCATAAATTTTGTAAACATATCTTTTCTTAGTCTGGTAACAAAGAAATTCATTGGGGAAATCCAGAAGAGATTTATTCTCACCCCCCTTCTTAGCCACTTTGGTGCTTTTGTAGATGTCTTTTTTTGGGACACATATATATGGAAGGTATCAAATTTTTGTACTGGTGAATCTTGATACCTTTGGAATTTTATATGGGGTTGGAATATAGATTTTGGATTTTTTGTTGTTTAAGATGATGTCTTTGGGTTTTCTTTTTGGGGACATCGGTATTTACTCTTCCGTGGATATTGTCTTTAATTTTACACTTTTACTATGAAATGTTTTCTATTTTGGGTATGTTTGAGTATTATTCTACTATTCATTCATTACATGGAATATTTTTGGAATATTTTATTTTTTGGTTGTTTTGTATTTATAGGAAAATCATCATGTACTAGTTCATGAACATTTGAAATATTTTTTTCCCTTGATGTCATATGGATTTCATGTAAGACTTATTATCACCTCCACATAATATCAATACAATGGGGAGTGAAATTATTCCAGATTTTCAAAGTCAAATTAAAAAAACAAATTTAAATAATAATAGTAAATAATTATTTTTTTAGAAAACATTGATTAGGATGAAAATGGATTTATTATCGAAGAGAGAAATGACGTATGATTTTATTAAAAACAGTTTATTCATAATTTAATGTACCAAAGAGTAAAAAATGGTACTATTACTTGTAGAGATAATTAATAAACTATAGAGAATAAAATAAAGGGATTTTACTATATAATGAACTAATAATTCATTTCGACGGAAATTCAATTATAAAAAAATCCACATTAAAACGACATTGATACAAAAATATATTAACACATTGTTATAATTTGAATTGTAAGATTCATGAATGGAATAAAATCAAATGAAACATTAAAAACTATTTATTTAAGGTGATTCAGGATATAACATATCAAAAGTGTATTATATTCTCCTCATTAAATAAGATAAGTTTATAACAAAACATATGTCCCAAATAATACAATATGAGACATGGAACTCTTAAAAAGTTTATTTAATTGAATCTATAATTAACCAATGAATATATTATGTGTATCTAATTTATGTAAACATAAAAAAGTTGAGATAAAATAGAAGATAAATAAAATTCACTACACACAAAATCTTACAATATCAAAGATAATGAAGATGTAATATAACCTAATTAAATGAAATCAAGTAATGAAATTATTAATGATTTGGTAATTTTACAACAAAAATAAATGGAATGAAATATTTCTAATTAAAACATAAAATACCATAAATTATGAATGATTCATGATATTAAAAGTAAATGGGGGAAGTATATACACCATATAAAACAAATAATATGCATTACATTACAATATTCCTCAAGGAATGAAAATTAAAATAAATTACCTTACCTCACATTTTACTTTAGAGAACATTATTTAACATCTTATATAATGTTTTTAATCATGTTATTAATTTAAGAAAAATAACATATTAACGTTTATAATATCATCATCACCATAATTTAAATTTTTATTAAAGAAGGGACAAAAACATAACACAAAAAAAAACAAGACCACCTGAAAGGGAGAGACTAATGTGGTCTAAAGTGATGTAGACCGAGGGCATCCCCTCTAATCAAATTGAAACCTTCGGGTTTCAGAGTGAGAATAATATGTAAAAAACCAGTTCAGGCCCAATGACCTCAAGATAATCTAGGTAATCCGCCACTTGGTTTCCCTCTCTCAAGGAGTTCCTTACATTGATGTTATTGTTAACCATCTTTCTTCATTTTCTAATGATATAGAAAATTGACCACGGAATTGGTTAAAGGTCATGCATAACATCTTGTAGAATGTTTGATTCTATTTCCATATCTAATATATTAATGTCCTTCTGTTGGCACAGACTCAGCCTGTGCACCATAGCCTTGGCTTCGGCCTGAAGAGATGTGCCATGGCCAAGGCAAGCAAAAAATATTGTATTTGTTTTATTCCTTATGATGTTAATTTTCCTTGTATTCTCATTCGTGTTTTGTCATGAAATTTCTATTTATTATTTATAGGATATAGTTCCATAATATAAAGAATTATTTTAATGTTATAAATATAATATTTTATTATTTTATTCACTTTGAAATCAATATTTAAAATTTTTTCTTTACAAATTAGTCACATCACTTCATGGAGATGGTAGGTTGTATGGATGCACAAGTGACGATATCATTCCCTTAATGGTTGAAAGGGTAAGGAAGTGGATGGCATATTAATTAGTAATAGTTAATATATGGTATCATTTTTTATATATCATAATTATTTACATCATTATACATATCCATGTCAGTCATTTATAGAATAGAATTACATCATTTCAGAAGGTTGTTGTCAGTTGTATACATGATCGATGGCATCTATTCTCATATGATTGAGGATGAGATTGATAAATATAATAGGATAAACAATATAAAATATGGGTATATGGTATATAATTTTTTTTTATTATTTTCTTTGTTTTAATTAATAATTAATAGTTAAAAAATCATAATTTAAAATAAATATCATAATGAAGATAATTATCTTTATAATGAAGTACAACCTTTAGATCTCTTATTATGGACGTTAGGGTTGGTATTTTGGAAAAAACATCACCTATAGAATTTTTATAATGATTTGGGATGTATATTTTAAATGGGTTGTCAATAATAATCGCTTTATAGATATGACTATGTGAGGGGGAGTTCACATTTATAATTGAGGAATATGTAGCACATGGGATTTTTGAAAAGAAAAAACCTTACCCACTTTTTCACATTCCACAATGATTATAGATGGATCATTATAGAACTATATATGTTAAGAGGTGTAAATAGTATCCACAATAGGTTTCATACATGTTTTTCAGCTATTTTATCCCTTATATATATTGTTTAACCAATCAGTAAACACATTTTCCCAAAAAACGTGGTAAAATAATTTTACAATTTTCTTTATACATTATGGTGGAAAATTAAGATAAATAATCATATAATATAAATCATTTTGGATAAAAATATTTATTCCATTTTTCCAAATTCAATTCATGTATGTTTTGGAATTTATATGAAAAAAACAAACATATGTCTTAAAAAGAGTTCTCATGAAATACATTTTTCAAGTATAAAATGATCTTATATTAACTATATGACTACTAATCATAATGATATGGATTTTAAGTAATGTAGTTATATTATATATATATTATAGATATTTTATTATTGAATAATTGTTTAATCAACTTCAATGGAGGAACATTATTCATTTCAAAATAGTTTTCAGAATAATAGGATTTTAGGACTAAAACTAAAATTGTACCAAAATCATGAATAATGAAGAATAAAATGTAATTAATTATATATAATTTAGATGAATAATATTTTTTAATTATGAAGGAAATAAAAATACACAGGTTATATTAAAAATAAATAATTTAATGAAAATATATGACAATATTTTAAAAATTTGAAATTTTTTCTATTCACTCAAAAGAAATCATTTCCTAAAAAATTGCAACATTTCACCCAATGAAAATTTTGATATGATGATTTAAAAAATAAATTTTTTTATATATTAAAACTTCTAAATGTTTTGTATATTTATTATAATTCTAAACATTAAAAGAAAAATAAAACCATTTTTTGGAAAATATTTATTTTAAAGCATAAGATGACTTTACTAAAAATTAGAGTGATTATTTACTAAGAATTGAACAATAAGTTATTATTTATTATAAACTATATATAAAATTCATAATTAATTTAATCATATTAAAATGAATAAAAAATTGGTTTTTTATAATAGAAATATTTAAATTTTATCTCATTGTTTATTTAGGGTCGGTGTTGCGTGTTGAATAAACTATAAAAAATAATGTTGTTATTTTAATACCTTGGGTTTATGTATAAACATATATATACAAGATATTAAATTTATTTTAAAAAATATATGTTATAATAATTTGGTTTTACATTCATTCCACATCTAATAAACAATTCCCCTACAATTTGAAGTTGTTCTTGAAAATCAATGGTTTCAAATTTGATATTTTCAATGTCAAAAACCCACAACATAAAATGGTTTAAAATAAATCTATTGATAATAATGAAAAGAATTTTTTATGGTTATATAAAAAATCGTAACTTGGTTTAAAAGTAAGAAAACATTGGTCGGATGTGAAAATATGGACATGGAACAAAAAGAGTAAATAATTAAGATGATTTATAGAGATGATTGATCAAAATAAATTTAATGATCAAGAGAACATAAATGTCCAAAAAACCATAAATCAATGATGTGTTAAAAGGACATTTCATTCATTAGATATGAATGTAATACGATAATATTTTATGGTCATGATCCTTTATGTACACTTGAGGAATTGTTTTTTTCTCTATAAATATATGAAAATATACTAACATTATGTCATTGTATTTTATAAGTATAATATCTTATTTTGGTCATTCGATGACCTATATTCACATCTTCTCTTAGTATATGAACTGAAGATAGAAAATGAAAAATTTTCCTGAATTAATAAAATTTAATTTTAGCATATCATAATATCCTTAAACGATGACATGTCTGACCATATGTTCCAAAATATTTACGAAACCCAAATTGATTGGCACAAGTTAATATAATACATTAATCTCAAATCATCAGCAGTAACACCCAACATTTATCTTAATAATTATCTATGTAATTTTTTAACTAAGAACAATGTCATATGAACTAGTACATTATATTGGCTAGTGGTAGGAAATAAAATCTTATCATACCTTAGTTGCGGGTTTAATCCCTACTTCCTCACTGAATGAGATGGTTTGTCAACATACATGCATGTTTTCATTTTTCCAAAACTCTTTTAATATAATTCATTTAAAATTCCTAAAATTCTCGACCACTAATTACTAAAAAATGAATTATTTGATAAAAATTAAATCGTACCAATACCTTCCATATTTTTTCTATAAAAATTAATGGAATCATTATTTAATTGGAATTTTCATATAAAAAACCAATGGGTTGTATTTCCATAATTTTCTCCAATAATATCCCTAATCGTCATAGCCTTTCTTCACATAATTCCCATAAAAATGGACTATTGAGAAATTAATTTTTTTATGAACCTTAAAATAGTAAAGCCATGATGGTGACCATAAACTTAGGATAAATATTGGATGAATATAAAATTATTTTAAAAAATTAACATAATCCTTAGATGTTTCATTATTCCTATAAAAAAATACCATTGATAAAAATACTTCTATAATTTAATTCCTGAATCATAATGTATAATTTATTCAACCCTATTACTTCAACATATGAACATCCTTGGTTTAGAAGTCAACCATTAAAAGTGGTAATTTATTCATATAATGCACATGTCCCCACAATCATGTAATCAAAATCTTAATGGATTTGTATGATGAGATTTATTTCTCTACATTGAAATCTTCACATTACCATAGAATGAATTTTCTTTATAACTTTTAATTCTACACATAAAACATGTCTGTCTTCCTATGACACATTCTAATGGATTTATATTTATATATTTAGGACATAACTGAAATTGTGCCCTTTTCCATCATGGCCTCTTGCACTCATTCTATTATATGACACTATACTTCTCCTCTTTGATGACTCTTAGATTTGAATTTGGTATATATTTTCAATTAAATATCAAGATAAATTATTATGAATAATAATTATGACTTTCACTCTAGTCATCATCACATTTGGATGCACATAACTACTATATTATCAATCATATTCAATTATAACACGATTGATTTATGTTCCACCCATTGATTAAAATTAGAAAATCATAGAACAAGTAATAATAATCATAGTTGTAAAACAATATAATGATATATAGGAAGTCTCAATCTTGTCCCATTATTTTCAATATATGAAACCATAGTTTTAACCTACGTCATTTATTTTAATTATGTATTCAAATTCTTCATAGTGGTTTATAAATATATATAAATTATCATAAGGATACAACTATTGAGTTTCAAACATGGTGTATATTACAGAGTGTTTTCATTCCTCTGGGGATGATTAAGTCAATAATCAATTTATCATTTTCATATTTTTTACCATAGGTACAACTGTTCCAGAACTGCGAAAACTTTTAATATCATGACGAAGAAGTATTTCAAGGAAAATCACATAATATCATCATCATGAAAACATTAGGATTCTATTATATAATTATCCTAATTTTCGATATTTTGGTTATTTTCCCTAATCTATGTTTTTCTAATCCTATTTCATAGGTGTTGTAATAAAATTTATTTAAAAAAATTCTAATAAACCTAACCCCACTAGCCTAGAGTTGGTTATTACATTGTTGCATCAGTGATAATTACAAGTGTTCACATCTCAAAGGACTAAACAATTTTGTAGTCCAGATAAAACAAATGCATACATGAATCTCACATTATATTTGAATGAATTAAATAAAACATAGTTAATGTAAAATATTTCAAATACATAAACTCATTCAATGATTCATTCATCATCTTCTATGGAAAGGAAACACAATAAGGGTGAGATCATATTCTCTCTAATATTTACATAAATTAAAATAATTCATGAATAAATAAATCATAAACAATAAATAATAAACCATATTTAATGTTAAATAACAATTCAAACATTCTAATTAATCAATAATTTGTGTATCAAGATGAGAATTGAAATAATCAATATGTGAAGGTAAATATTTGAACTAACATTCCTTTTAATAAATCAGTTGATTCCAGAATTCATCTTAGGATAATATGAATACAATAATCTCATAGAAGGTAGTAACTGAATTAAAGAGGATTAAAATACTTAAAATGGACATCATGATATCTATACCATAAATACATGTGTAATGATCTTAATAAAGTGAATATTAAAAGGTAAGTATAATAATTAAAACATCGTGGATGATAATTTAAATAGATTGCCTAATAAAACTATTCATAAACCATCCAAATAAATAATATTGATGTTAAAATTGAAATATATATCCATTGTAGAGTACATGAAAAAATCTTGTGGTCATCAATGAATAGAAATACCAAAAAAAATAACTAAAAACACTATTTGAGGAAAATAATCAGTTCACTTCGAAAATAAATTATTAGAACTAATATTTTAAAGAATATTAGGAAAAAAGTTCTTTAAAAACAATATTATCAAGTATTAATATATGATATAATGTTGTGAGTGGTTATGATAGAAACAATCTTCTATTCTTTCTGAGTACGATAAAATAGATATACTATTCACATTTTTGTATGAAAATTAAAAAGTTCCATATTTGGAAATATAATGGAATATTACACCTAATTTTTTTGTATGAATCCAATTATATATTAAAATGATTTTAATAAATCATAATAAAAAATTATTGAATATATTTTTAGAAAATTCGGTTTTGGAAGAAAATGTATTTTCTACCGAAGAAAGAATTTAAGTAGAATTTCATTCAAAATAACTTCAACATATTTTTAATTATCAATGAGTGTAAAAATGTTCTATTACATGATAACATCATGAATTACTAGAGAAGAATAATATGAATACATTTTATTAGGACGTTTTTATATAATTTATTTCAATGAAAATTCATGTAAAAATAATCCCGATTAAAATGATATTGGAACATAAATATCTTACCACATTGGAAACTTTGGAATCGTTATCCCCATGAAATGAATAACATAAAATGAATCATTAAATTCCATGAATATTATAACATTCATGATATAATATATATATATATATGTGCATGTATATACACCACAAAAAACAAGATAGGTTTATAATATAACATATGTCCCAAAGAATACAATTTCAGTCAAGAAACCCTTACCATGATCACAACATTGCTGTGATAATTAATCAATTAATAAATAATTATTATTAAATGTTTACTGAAATAATTTGTAGAGACCCGTACTTGAACTACATAGTAATTACATTACTTTTTCGGAATACTTAATACATAACAAAAACAGACACCAAAGGACCGTAATAGTTTAGTGTCTTTGGAAACACGGAACATAATCTTCTAATCGTGGTGAAAGATCGTAGTCATCTCTCATAAAGATATTCCCCTTTTGTTTTCTTACCTAAAACCTTTATTTATATCATGGGGAAAATAAAACATAAAAAGGGTGATCTCAAATGCTCCGTAAGGTTAAAAATAGAGAAAATAAAACAATCCATAAACATTTGAATGCAAAAACATGAACATAAAATCTAAACATCAAAATCTTGAGCAAAGACATAAATCTTGGAAGTACGTAATGTATATATCATAATGGAAAATCTATGATGATAAAATATCATGGGAAGAAAACATGTAATTGTGGAAAATCATTAATCACATGATATTATTTTCATAGTAGCCGAGGAATTGCTGCCAAGACAATCATAGTGGACAAAGTCGCATTTTGAATCGAGTTCACTCCTCATTCCAATCCTATATCACTGAACCAGATTAACTTACCATTCCAGACATTTCGGTATCATTAGATATAAATCTTTACCAAATTCATCAGAGGGATATATAGGTCACACCCATCTCATAATGAAATCATTCTTACTTGTTCCACAAAATAAACATAAATCATTCATCATAACCCAAAGAATAAAATGGGTTTAATAAACATCATCCCATCATAACACAATCCATATAAAAAATGGATATCATTTCATCATAATATAAGTGAAACCATGTAAATCATATAGATATTATACTTGAAATATACACATATTAAATAATGTCATCATAGATGGAAAATAGATTTGATAAAACACTTGAAATGAATTCTTGAGGAAAATATCCTTTCTTCTTCAAAATCATTTTATTTTAATAAAATTCCATGAAATTTTAAAGAAAAGGATTTTGTTGAAAATAATAATTAAATCCTCTAGAGTAATATTCATGAAAATAAGGAATTATGAAAACATAAAAATATGTTCCTGCCGTATAAGTTAAAAAACATTCTTCTTGTACTTTTGCTGGAAAAGTCAAAAAGTAAATTGTATGGTAAACAAAAGAAAGATTCATTTCATACCATGTAGTAAAATACAAAAATTGGTAAAAAGGACTTCCAACATACATGAAACCATTTTTATAAAATAGGGACGTGGATGATAAATATAAACCCAGAAAATACTTACGTATAAGCAATATCGGATGAAAATGAGATGGACACATTATCCCTTACCTTATGTATGATATGCTTCGTATGTATCTGAACCTCCTATATAATTATTTAAATAATTTCATTGAATTATTACAGAATCATATTCATTTTTATGATATCATATATGGTTCACTTATGACTTTATATTACCTGTTCTTTTGTAAATTCCATGTTAAAGCAGCGTTTTGGGTAAAATAGTTTCATTTATCGTACGTGTTTTGATTTGTTGTTCTTGATATTATTACTCATATCCTGATTTACATAATTCCATAATGAAAAACATGATTTATATATAATATATATTCAGTATATAAATATATATGATAGATCGATAAATGGAATGAAATACACCGTTTATGGAGATGGTAGGCCGTACGTACGCATGAACGCTGTTTTTGTTTCATTAATGAATTGAATGGAATAAAGTAAATGAAACATATATGTACAGAAATATAGTATCATAATTATTTAATATCATTCATGATTATTTATTACATATATACTCTATAATCATACTTGATTGGTTAATCATGGAAAATGAATCTCATTGCATTCGTGGAGACGATAGTCCGTACGTACGCAAAGGCGATGATATCATTCCCATAATTAATGAAAGGAAATGGAGTGAATGATATAATTTCTCAGAATCAATATGATGTTATAATAACCATATATAGTTATTATTTACACCATTATATGCATCCAAGTAAGGTGGTGGTGGAAAAACTAATTACACCACGTCGTGGAGACGATATTCCGTACGTACGAACGTGTGGTGATTTCGTTTTCCGTAGGATGGATAAAAGGTGAAATGGTGTTGTTTCATATTTATAATATCATATCATTATATTAGTGATACTGAATTTATTACATTACAATTAAACAACTAAATAAGAAGATGTTGAAGAAGAAAGGAACTCAAAAGAATTGGTAGAAGAGATTACCTCTTCTTCGACGTGCCTCCTTTAAAAATCCTCTTAAGGTACTAGATTTGGTCTTTTGAGAAGACCAGAACCTCAAGAATATTACTAGGGAAGTTTATAAGAGTAATGAGTAGGGTTTGACCTAGCTTTAAGGCTCAAAGTTGTGTAAAGAGAAGAGGGAGGAGGTGCCCTTTTATAAAGGAGGAGAGGGGCACCTTTGGAAACCTCTAAAATATTAATTTATAATAAACCTAAACCCCACATAAAAACTTCAAAGGTGAATAAAATTCGGATATTAGATAATATAGGTTAGTAATATCATCAACCAATTAAATTTATAAATGTTTTTATTTTATTATAAACCTTATCATTAAGGTTTATTTTTATTTAATCTATTTAATTTTATTAGTGGTAATAATGTTATAAATTTTATATGGTTATAAATACTTACTTATGTGTTCTTAATTATACATAATTTGATATTTACTGACATTTGAGATCATATAAATTTTAATTTGTAATTTTTAAAATATTTTTTTATTTTTAAACAATTTAATGATATAAAATATCAATAGTGTCAATTTTGAAACAATTAATTTATTTGAATTTAAATAAAATACACACAAAATATATGTTCAAAAAAAATCTTTAATAGATTCATAAAATATCATATTTATCTAGAAAATTCATGGATCACATTAAATATTTCATATAATATTTTTTTTATTTTTTAATTCCATTATTTGATATTTCAATCAATAAAATAATTTCAACATCGCTATTGTGTCACCTTTAATGATACATATTTAATCCATAAAAATTCTAAATAAATTTACATTATGTATATAATTTTATTATATTTCAGTAGACGATTCATGTTCGAAGTTTCATGAACTTTATCACTAAATTAAATTTATTATACTTATAAGAGTTAAGAGAGTGACATGTTGTCACTTTCTTTGGTTTTAATAATAATTAAATTATTTTCATGGTCAAAAGTCCATAAAATAAATCCAATCCGACCCTTAGGTGATATGGGTCTACTTTTAGTCATCCAATATAATTTTGTCATGTGTTAGGGTAATTTTATAATCTTAGATTTACCCTTAATTACCTGATTTATCTTTAACAGTAGTAAAACAAATTATTGTAGTTACTATTCATAATATAAAAAAAATAAAAGTTATCTATTAACATAATTTTGACCCACTAAATCCAAATATTGAATCGATTTTTCAAAATTTAAAACACAGAAGTTTCAGTAATTAAATTAAAATTTATCCCATTGATAAGAAAATGAGTTTTAAGAGTTAAAATATTGCTAAAGATTGAAATGTTTTTACCTATGAATTCAATGTAAAATTAATGGTAATGACATAAATTTTATTAAATGTTAAAAATATAATCTATTTATACTTTAAAACCATTCAATATTATAATTTAACAATACAAATTATTATGATGAAAACAGTTATTTTTAATTAAAATATAGCATGTTTTTACTATTCATTAAAATATGAAAGTTATCAGAATAATATGAAAAATTTATAGAAAGTAAATTTTTATATCCTGATTACAAATAAGAATTATATTTTTTCAAATTGAATTTACAAACATTTCAAAAACTATAATTAAAGTTGGTGTTCCATCAAAAGGCGGAAAAACTGCATTTTTTGAAAAATAATTATTTTACAAGAAAAATTTATTTTGTTCACATATCATGCTCTATAAAATGTGTAAGATGAATAATAATTTTATAAAATTCAAGATTTAATTAATATTATTCATAAGGGCTAGTCCATAAAAATATTATAATAAAATATCGTTTTTTAGTGAAACCCGGTATTGCGTACTACACACGATAATAAGGAAGGTCGTGATTGCTTATAATGCAAGACAAGTCAGGGATACGTGTAGTGAAAGCTCCCTTTGGTGTATCATAAAGCACAAGACATAAATTAAAAATAATAATTCTCATAAAATCTCGGGTTGGTACATTCTACCCCCCTTAAAATGAATTTTACCCTCGAAATTTGTCGGGGTTATAAATGTTTTACTACTTGAAAGTATATTTCATAGAAACCCAGATCGTAAAAAGGAATAGTAAAACTTAATTTTAATAAGTAATGTATGAAAAATAATGGTTACCCAAATTAACTCATTACTGGGTTTCCACATAAGATAACATAGGTGAAAATATTGATATGGAAGAGAAATATAACCATCAAATTCTGATGAAAAGTGGTAGAGGATATGGCTATGAAAAAGCCAACAATCAAAAAGCCATAAATTTGTGATGATCTAAGGTAACATCTGATTTATTGGGTATGAGGGTACTGGGACAACGTTTTTAGTTCTTATGATTATTTCCCTAATGTTTAATAAATGTTCAATTAAAAGAAATACTTACTCGATTTTGGTAAAATCTCACCGTTGTTCATGCCTTGAACAATTTCCACTTCATCTCTTAACGAAATGAAGTTGAATTTATCATTCGTGAAGTGCTAGAAGATCACGCGATAGAATGATAGGTCATTCCATCTGTCTCTATGAAAAAAAGATTATCACACTTTATTAAATACACATAATTCCATCTATGCTGAGATTAATGGTATATGGTTTCTAAAATGGACTTATAATTCCTAAATTAAAACTAATTTATTCAAATCAGGGGCTTCTTGTAGAACAGTGGGAGGCGATAAAGGCATGTCGCACTTCGTTTGTGGGTTTGATTCCAGTAGCCTTGTCCGAAGTGACGGGTTGTCACCCATCCTGTATGTTGTCCTTTTTTTAAAACTACATTATTATAACATTCCATCAACAATATCGGAAAAAGTTCTAGCCTTAATAAACACTAACTTATGTCCAATATAATCCTTTCCAATATTTAGGCTTAGCCAAAATACTTTTGTGAAAGCTCATATTATAATGAAAATAATTACTAGGAAATGTCATTAACCAAGCATGTGAATACCATCATTTATCCCCCATATATCATAAGATATATCTTGTTGATCGCATTCAAAACATGTGAATACCTTAATCATGTATTCTCTGGCAACATGAATTACCATAGAACCAGAGTGAAAACATGAATGTTGTCAAAAGGTAACACTTTCCACATACCAATATCCCAAAATTTCAATATACTCAAACCATGATATCACTTTTTCTTTATATCAGTAATGAGCTCATTAATATTATTTTCTCTTTGTCCCTTCATTATGTGTATATCATATTTCCAAAATAATTTAATTACTTTTCATGGTTACCGGTACCATATAATTATTGAAAACCATAATAAACCAATACATATATATTCCAATTTTCCACAGTACTATAAATTATATTCCACAACATTATTTTGGAATCTCATTACATAAACACATAATTATTCCACTACATCATTATCATACTCAACATCGCCAATAGTGATCGCATATGACTTCCCTTTGTCATTTTCCTTAATAGGTTTCTCACATCGATCATCATTAACCCTTAGATTAGGGAATTGATTAGCATAATGCCCCATTTCCTTGCACATGAAGCATTAATGTTTTGGTGGAGAGTTCTCTATAGTCTTTTATCTATTCACGTCATTAGAAACCTTTTTCCCAATACTTTGGCACTCAACTGCTTGATCACA
Organism: Viscum album; assembly: GCA_963277665.1. Taxonomy (NCBI): domain Eukaryota; kingdom Viridiplantae; phylum Streptophyta; class Magnoliopsida; order Santalales; family Viscaceae; genus Viscum; species Viscum album. Next base: position 2,105,299,775 of record OY728122.1, on the reverse strand, counting down.
TTCTTTTCCACACTTGAAACATTTTCTAGTACCTTTTAGACAATCTCCACCATGCTTCTTTCCACACTTTAAGCATAAAGAAACATTCACATTCTTTTCACCATTGTTATGAGGTTTTTCCTTGAACTGCATCTTTCATTTCTTGTCAAGACCATGAGAAGGATATGTAACACCAACTTCCATTTTACCTTGATAGCACAACACACAATTTCTTCATAGCTACTGAAGTCTCTTATAGGTAATAACCTTAGAAGACTAGGTTTTAAGCCACTAAAGAATCGTTCAACTTTACTTTCATGTTGGATGATAATGCTTGATGGATACCTTGCAAGCCTTGTAAAATTTTCTTCGGATATACCAACAGATTCGTCGTCCTCTTTATTTTTCTCAAGGAACTCCTTTTCTATCTTTGTTCGAAGAAAACAAGGGAAGTACTTATTGAAAATAAAAGTTCTTGAACTCATCCCATTCCATGGATTCAATTTCATCTCGGGGCCTCGTATTCTTAATTAGAGTTCACCATTGATCTACTTCACCTTCTAAACGGTAAATAGCCAAAATGAATTTTTCATGTTCTGAACAACTAATTATGAAAAATATATTTTCAATGGTACTGGTCCATTGTTCAGCAACAAGTGGATCTTAAGACCCATTGAACGAAGGTGGACATTACCGCATGAAGGACTCAATTGAATATTGTTCCCATCTTTGATAATTCGGAAATCCAGAATGATTCATAGCTTGTGTAAGTATAACAATAATATTTTTCACTCCATATCCCATCACAATTGGTTTCTCATGATTACAATCATAGTATTTTCCATTACATTGATCAATATGGTTCCTTCAGGTTCGTACCATCATCTAAATCCCAAAAATAATAGTCTGAGAGGAAAAACTTATGCTAGGGAAAACAACATAATAAAGGGGGAGTACATTTAATATATAACATCTTAGGGTTAATTCTAATATTGTTACCATAATTCTAGGACTATAACCTATACTTATACTTAACCTTAGGGACATCCCTAGACATACCATAGAAATATCTCTAGGGATCTCACTAATGTTTTTGTATCCAAGTTTCCAAAGGCTAACTAAACCTTTCCTATAATACCACCTATAGAGACCCATACTTCATGTAAATAGACATTACATTAATTTTTCGCAATACATAATACATAACAAAAATAGACACCAATGGACAATAATAGTTTAGTGTCTTTGGAAACTTGGAACATAATCTTTTAATCGTGGTTAAAGATCTTCAACATCTCCCATAAAGATCTTCCTCTTTTATTTTCTTACCTAAAAACATTATTTATATCCTGGGGAAATTAAAACATAAAAATGGTGAGCTGAAATTCTCAATAAGGTTAAACATAAACAACATAAAACAATCTATAAATATTTGAATGCAAAAACATGATCATAGAATCTAAACATCAAAAAGTTGAGCAAAGACATAAATCATGGAAGTATGTAAGGCATATATCCTAATGGAACATCAATCATGATAAAATATCATGGGAGTAAAACATGTAATTGTTGAAAACCATTAATCAAATGATATTATTTCCATTGTATCCAAGGCATTGCTTCCAAGACAATCTTAGTGGAAAAATTTCCTTTCTGAATCGAGTTCACTCCTCGTTCCAGTCCAATATCACTGAACATGATTAAATTACCATTCCATCCATTCCTATCTCTTAAGATATAAATTTGTACCCAATGCATTGGAGGGATATATAGGTCCCACCCATCTCATAATGAAATCAATCTTACGTGTGCCTCAAAATAAACATAAATCATTAATCATAACCCAAAGAATAAAATAGGTTTAATAAACATCATCCCATCATAACATAATCCATATAAAAAAAGTGATATCATTCCATCATAAGAAAAGTGAAACCATGTAAATCATAGATACATTATACTTGAAGCATACACATATTAAATAATGTCATCATATATGGAAAATGGATTTGATAAAACACTTGAAATGAATTCTTGAGGAAAATATCTATTCTTCTTCAAAATCATTTTCTTTTCACAAAATGCCCAGAAATTTTAAAAGAAAGGGATTTATTTGAAAATAATCATGAAATATTGTAGATTAACCTTTATGAAAATATGGCATTATGAAACCATGAAAATATGTTCATGCTGTATAAGTTAAAAAAACATTTTTCTCATACTTTTTCCGGAAAAGTCAAAAAGTACCTTGTATGGTAAACAAAAGAAAGATTCCTTTCATACCATGTAGTAAAAGACGAAAATGGGAAAAAGTAATTTAAACATACATGAAACCATTTTTTGAAAACAGGGACATGGATGATAAATATAACCCTTATAAGTACTTACATAGAAGAAATCTCAGATAAAAATGAGATTTAAAAAATATCCCTTACCTTATGTTCGATATGCTTCTTATGTATATGAACCTCCTGTATAATGATTTATATAATGTCATTGAATTATTAAATAAACATATTATTTGTTATGATATCATATATGGTTCACTTATGAATTTATATTATCTGTTCTTTTGTAAATTCTATATTAAAGCATCGTTTTGGGTAAAATCGTTTCATTTATCGTACGTGTTTCGATGTGTTGTTCTTGATATTATTACTAATATACTGATTTAAATAATTCCAAAATGTAAAACATGATTTATATATAATATGTATTCTATATATAAATATATATGAGAGATTGATAAATGGAATGAAATACACCGTTCATGGAGACGATAGGTCGTACGTACGAATGAATGTTGTTTTCATTTCCTTATTTAATTGAATGGAATTAAATAAATGATACATATATGTACATAAATCCATTATAATTATTATTTAATCTCTTTCATTATTATTTATTACATATATACTTTATAATCATACTTGAATGGTTAATCATGGAAAATGAATCTCATCTCGTTCGTGGAGATGGTAGTCTGTACGTACGCATGAGTGATGATATCATTCCCATAATTGTTGAATAGAATTGGATTGAATGATATAATATCTCATAATCAGAATTATTTTATTATAACCATATATAGTTATTATTTACGCTATTATACCAACCCAAGTAAGGTGGTGGTGGAAAAACTAATTACACCCCGGTGTGGAGACGGTATTCCGTATGTACGCACGCATGGTGATTTCGTTTTCCATAGGATGGATAGAAGGTGAAATGGGGTTTTTTCATATTTATACTATCATATAATTATATTAGTGATACTGATTTTATTACTTTAAAATGAAACAACAAAAGAAGAAGAAGTTGAAAAAGAAAGAAACTCAAATGAATTGGTAGAAGAGATTACCTCTTCTTCGACGTGCCTCCTTTAAGCTTCCTCTTATGGGACTACAGTCGGTCTTTTGAGATAACCAGAACCTCAAGAATATTACTAGGGAAGTTGAGAAGAGTAATGGGTAGGGTTTGGCCGATCTTTAAGGCTCATTGTTGTGTAAAGAGAAGAGGGAGGAGGTTTCCTTTTATAAGGGAGGAGAGGGGCACTTTTGGAAACCACTAAAATATTAATTTATAATAAACCTAATTCCCATATAAAAACATTCAATGTGACTAAAATTAGGATATTATATATTATAGGGTTGTAATATCATCAACCAATTAAATTTATACATGTTTTTATTTTATTTTAAACCTTATCATTTTGATTTATCGTTATTTGCTCTATTTAATTTTATTTGTGGTAATAACGTTATAAATTTTATAAGGTTATAAATACTTAATTATGTGTTCTTAATTATACCTAATTTGATATTTTATGACATTTTAGATAATATAAATTTTACTTTGTAATTTTTAAAATATATTTGTTATTTTTAAATAATTTAATAATATAAAATATCAATAGTGTCAATTTTGAAACAATTAATTTATTTTAATTTTAATAAAATACAAATAGAAGATATGTTCGAGCCAATTTATTTAATAGATTCATAACATTTTCTATTTATCTATAAATTTCTTGGATAACATTAAATAGTTTATATAATATTTATTTTTATTTTTTATAACCATTTATGTGATATTTCAATCAATAAAATAATTTCAACATAACTATTGTGTCCCATTTATTGATAATTATTTAATCCATAAAAATTATAAATAAATTCACATGATGTATATAATATTATTATCTTTCTTTATACTATTCATGTTCTATGTTTCATTAATTATATCACTAAATTAAAATTATTATACTTATATTATTTATAAGAGTGACATGTTGTCACTTTCTTAGTTTTTAATAATAATTAAATTTTTTCATGCTCAAAAGTCCATAAAATGAATCTAATCTGAAACTCAGGTGATATAGGTCAACTTTTATGCATCCAATATAATTTTGGCATGTTTTAGGGTAATTTTATAATCTTATGTTAACCCTTAATTACCCGATTTATCTTTAAATGAAATAAATAAAAATTACTATAGTTACTATTCATAATATCAAAAAAACCTATTAACATAATCTGGACCAATTTAATCCAAATATGGAATCCATTTTTCAAAATTCAAAACACATTAGTTGTAGTAATTAAAATAAAATTTATCCCTTTGTTAAGAAAACGTGTTTTAAAAGTTGAAATACTTCCAAAGATTGAAATGTTTTTTTCCTATGAATTCAATGTAAAAATAATGGTAATTACATACATTATATTAAATGGTAAAAATATATTATATTTATAATTTAAAACAATTAAGTATTATAATTTTACTATATAAATTATTGCGATGAAAAAAGTTGTTTTTAATTAAAATATAGCACGTTTTTACTATTCATTAAAATATGAAAGTTATTAGAATAATATGAAAAATTTATCCAAAGTAAATTTTTATAAATTGATTCCACTGAATAATTTTATTTTGTCAAATTTAACTTATAAGAATTTCAAAATCTATATTTAAAGTGTGTGCGCCATCAAAAGGTGGCAAAACTGCATTTTTGTAAAACACGTATTTTACCCGAAAAATTTATTTTGTCCTCATACAATGTTCTAGAAAATTTGTAAGATGAATAATAATGTTATAAAATTCAAAATGTAGTTAATAATATACATAACGTCTGGTCCATAATAATATTATAACAATATATGGTTGTTTAGTGAAACCCGGTATTGCGTACTACACATGCTAACAAGGAAGGTCGTGATTGCATGTAATGCAAGCCAAGTCAGGGATGAGTGTAGTGAAAGCTCCCTTTGGTGTAGCGTACAAAACAAGACATCAATTAAAATGAATAATTCTCATAAAATATCAGGTTGTTACATAAATCATCATTAAATAAAACACAATTATATACAAATATAATACATAAATAATAATATAATATCAAATACAACGTTGAAGTAATAGTAACTAATGAAATGAAATTGAGTTATAAAATTATAAACTAAATGGTAATTTCCATTTCCAATACCCATAGATGAAAAAAATAAAAATAAAATAAACAAATACCATGAAAAATGAATGATTCTTGATATTACATTTAAAATTGGTATTATATACACCATATAACATTATAACATAGCTTAATGAATGTGAATTGAGACAAAATCCTTACCTTATTTGTTACATTGTTTTCATGTGATTTAAATAATATTATAATCTTTTAATGAGTTTTATTAATTTATATCATAAAAAAAGTCATTTTTATAATATCATATATTATCCACTTACAGAATCTTACTTCTCATTTTTCAAATATTTTATTATTATTATTATTTTTGGATATGATGTGGGAGATAGTGATTGGAGGGGTGCGAGAGCTCTGCTACCATGGTGCTATGGACTCTCCTATCCTGGTTTCAATTATTCCTCTTCCACATTACGTAGTTTATGAGCTCGTTTATGGTCAAAGATGATGGCGAAGAATGAAGGTTTGCTATGTCATGGTGGTAGCACACATCATATGGATTTTTCGTTCGTTCAGATTGATGTTAAGGTGAAAGAATTGGACTCGATAATTGATCGAGATGACTAGACTGATGGTGTTCATCTAGATGGAGGTTTTTTATGGGATTTTGATGCTACTCAGATTGATAGTTGAATGGAGTGGGATTGTGATGATATTTCCTGGTCATATCTGCTGATTTCATAGATGAAGACTAAGACAACTACTATTTTTATGCTTCTAGGAAATACACCAAACAAATGTCATGTTATCCTTAAACTGTTGGGAACATTGATTCTCAGAGGATGAAGATAAATAATGAATCAAAGGTCGTAAATCATAGCATGAGCGTGACAAAAGGATTTGATCTGAAACCTTCATTTTCACCTTTCATAGACTCTTTTTTGGATTAATTCTCTAAATGTGCTCATCATCCCATGTTTAAGATAACCATAATATTTTTATAAGAGAATTGAAAATGGGAATAATTCACTGATTAAGTGTCATGTTTTAATGAAGGGTGGGAATCCCTAGAGTTTTGATAAATTGTTCTAGAGGATACGATTTTTTTGGGCTTCCGTAACACCCCATGATTTCATAGTAGGTTATCTTGTCAAAGTAATTCAATAACTTTTGCAACACACAACACCGAGTTTGAGTGCACCCCAACTTAACAAACTAGCAGTTCAAAAAGAGGTTATGAATAGTGTTAACTGAATTTTGATTTTTATATACTATATAAAATTATAGAATCCATTTTATTTGTTTCTTAGATATAATATAAAAAATCATTTTTTGATAGAAGAAATATTTTTCAAAAAATGTAATTTTATGGCCTTTTAATGGAGAACCCCTTTTAAATCTAATATTTAAAAATTTTATATACATTATTGAACAATATATTCTTCTTCTCTAGAATCAGGATAGAAAAATTTATTTTCGATAAATTTTTGCTGTTTTTCTGATAAGTTTCATATTTGGGTGAATAGTGAAAATTACTAAATTTGAACTGAATTTTTTTATTCAAACTAATTTAGAGTGTTCAATTACACATTTTAATTATCTTGAAGTATAATTAGATTATATTTTTATCATTTAATACAATGTTGTTCATTATATGTAATTTGACATTTAAATTTGACATCAACACATGTCAATCTTTTGATAGTTTTTACTTTTTTAATAACCCGCTTTTGGTTTTGAAAATATGAATTATTTTTAAATTAATAAATGCAGATTATTTGTTTTTAATTTGATAAAATAGACATCATTTTTGAATTTTTAATGTCAAAATTATATTAGAGTGAATTTCGTGTATTTTCCGAAAAACATTCAATTTTTTATGAATAGTGAAAAACACTACGTTATTGTTCAAAACCGACTTTTTATTTAAGTAATTATTTATTATATTTTAATTTATTCATGGTGAAAATAGGTACCTAATACCTCTATATGTTCAATGTGATTCTATTGAGTCATTTTATAATAATTTTAGATATATAAAATTTTATTGAACTTTTTACCGTCTTTTACCCACCTTCTAGGAGCATTTGAAAACTTGCATAAAACAAAATTTTACCGCTTTTGTGAGGTGAGTTTCAAAAATCCGAGACACACAGTTAACCTTAGTAAGTAAAACGTGGTTTAATGAGATAAAAATAATTTTTGGTGAATACTAACTTTGGACTTTTATTTATCACAGTTAATATTAAATAGGGTAATTAAGGTTAAAAATGATATTATAATTACTATAACACATGTCCTAATTCTATTGGTTAAGTGTAATTAGACCAAAACAAACCTTAGTAATTAAATATTATCCTTTAGGTTCACTTTTATTAGATCAGTACATTTATTATTATTTAATTTAAATAAGAGTTAAAAGTGTTAAATTAATGTTTTCATAACTAATTTTTTTTAATATAGGGTTATAAATAAGTTCAATTCGGCTATTAAAATTAATTATAAATCTAAATATATTTATTACATAATGATATTTTATTTAAAATTTTTATACATTAAATAATTAAATTAATTTATGACACAATGATGATGTTGTAATTACCTTATTAATAAAACATTAAAATAATTTATATTATAAATACCCAAATAAATGTAATTTGAGGCTTTTGATTAATTCCACTAATTTTATTGGTTAATATGACATGTTATGGTTGATTCAATAATTTGTTTTTGAATTATTCATGGTGTTATGTTTTAAAAAAACAAATAAAAAACTGTGTCAAAATCATCCTAAAATAGGTTTTAAAACAAAAACTATATTATTTGTTGATATAATATTCCTAAATATAATAGGTTTTGTCAATGGGCATAAATAATATTATATATGTCATTAATGAACCACTTTATTTTATCTTAGACGTTTAGAGTAATTGTATTAACCATATAGTGTAAGAATACAAGAAGACACAATAAACGTTAAACTATTTAACTACAAGTAAAATCTAAAAGATAAGGTTAGAATGAATACATAAACTTTCCTAAAACCTATTTCGTGAGAGGATATCGACCAATAACCACATAAAACTCGAAATAAATTCATTTTGAACAATTATAAACCTAATATGATTGTATAATAAATTCATTTTTTAATCTTTTCCTAAAGTGTCCCTCACCCCTCTTCTAAAAGGGCAATTCTCCTTCTCTCACAATCACACCTCCAATGCCATTTGGCTTAGCGAAACCCTACCCAAATATCCTAAACACTTCCCTCAATTCAACCTAGAGTCTTTAATTTGATCATAAAGCCCATCTATGGATCTCTTTTGATCAACTCAAAAGGAAACACCTGAAGAAGAGGTAATAATTTCACCACCCTCTTTCAAGTTCTTTTCATCTTGCACTACCTCATTCTTTTTTATTACTTTTACAAAATAATAAATCCAGTAAATTATACATACTATGATGTTATTAAAAATATGGAACACCCATATTAATTATTCTATCCATCCTATGTATGATAATGTCACAGTGCGTGCAAACATACGGCTTACCGTCTCCATGTCGTGGTGTAATTTGTTATTCAATGCTATGTTATTTGGATTGATATAATGATGAGTGATATGAAATTAAATAATTAAAAAAAATTATATTGTTTCTATAAAATTTTTACTCCATCCAATTCGACACCTTTTAATCATTAAGGAAATGATATCCTCGCTCGTGTGTACGTACAAATTAACGTCTGCACGACGCGATGAGATTCATTTCCAGGTTCATCATTCAACAATGATTATAAAAATATATATTATTAATAATTATATAATATATGACATAATAATGCTATTGGAGAGATATATATATATTTATATAATTACATATATCTTATTCTCTTAATTCCGTTCAATAAGAAATGAAAATAGAATTAGTGTTTATGCATACGTACGACCTACTGTCTCCATAAATGATGTTTTCCATTTCTTATATCTATCTGTTATAAATTTCTATATTCTAAATATATATTATTTATAAATAAAATTTATATTTTTTAAGTATTTAAATCATGATCTAAATGATACGATCAAGAATAACATGTTAAATCACGTATGATAATGAAAGCGATTATTACCCGAAATGTTAATTTAACATAGAAATTGTAATTAAATGGGTAATATAATGTCATAAATTAATCATGTATAATATAATAAATATTAATATGGTTATGGTGTAATTTAATAAAATACTATGGTCAATATACAATAGTTTAAGTATACCCTCGACCAAATGAAAGTTCAAGGTAAGGGTTAATTCCACAATTTATTTATTATCCGACGTTGTTTTTATGTAAGTATCTACTGGTCCATATTTATTATCCATTTAAATGTTTCATAAAAGAGTTTTGAAAGGGATTATTTTAATTTAATTCTTATTAAAACATCATTTTAAATGTTTTAAATATTTATTCTTCAAAACCTTTGTTATTAATGTCCATGTTTTCAAAATGGTTTTAAGGATTTCTTTATATAACATGAATGATTTAAAATTATTATTACATTCAAAAGATTCAATGTGGTATGGGACACTTTGATTGAAAAATATCATTTAAATGACTTTATTTATAAATTGTGTGACATTTAAAATGATTTCATGTAAAATGTATATTTCTATCAAAGAGTTTTACAGATCATTTTCAACTATGTCAACAACCTTTACTGGATATTATTCTTGATCGAGGTTGATTCCCTATGATAAAAATCATCCATTTTTTATTTAACTTTTTGTGATATGTTTTACTATGGATGTGTTATTTTTATACCATTAATGGTAAATGTATAAAGTACTAACATTTATTATGCTTTTTTTAATACAAATGTTTATGTTATGTTTAAACCTTTTCTTATGTGGAATGCATTGGACTTAGTAAGTGACTGGTGGAGCCCGCTATAGCTCCTTGATGAATCGGTAAGTCTCATGAGACAAACTAGTTTCTTCGCATAAGGCCTTGGAAAAAACATTTATTTGTAGTTTTGGCATGATTCCATGACAATGTGGTTATGGTGTCGGACATTATGCATTCCCTCGTTATGAAATTAGTTATTACTAGTGATTATTTGACTAGTAGAATATCCATGTGCATGTTAATATGGTAATGTTTGATCAATTTTTTCCATATTATGTTCATGATTATGTTTTAAAGGCTGTTTTTTTATTACACATAATGCCTTAAATGCTTATAGCTTCAGCTAAATTTTTTACCCTTACTGAGCATTTAAGATCACCCCTTTGTTATGTTTTATTTTCCCAAGATCCTAAGTAGCATTTTATGATTGATAGGTAGAGTTATTCTAAGGTAACAATGAAATTCTCAAAGGATTATTTATTTTGTGTTGTATGTTATAAAGAGTAATGTAACTATCTTGTATGTAATCTAATTTCCAAGACTCCTAAACTGATCAGTCCTTCAGGAATTGATTCCATGTAGTCATGAAAATGTATTAAAGTAATCCACTGACTCTAGTTAACTGGTGTTAGGGAATTACATTTACTTTAATTGTATATTCATCTCCCTTGGTTGTGGTTTCAATCATTTCATTTTTCCTTAAAATGCCTTAAAAATCCATTCATGGATCCCCATATCTCTGTCCCTGAACCCCAGATAGCTTGACCTTCATGAATGGTCCCTAAATATCAAGGATTCATGTGTTAGGAATTATTTTTCATAGGATTGGTTTCATATTAATTGACATAATTGGGTTATTTGGCATCGAAGGATTTTTCATGATATCAACATGGAGATTGGGACCCCAACACATATCGATAGGGAAAGTGAGGATGTTCATTTTAGACACCTTTCTATAATTTTGGTGGAGATTGATCTTATCTCCACTATGATAAAAAAGGTAACTCATTCCGCTCCCATAAATAATATTAAAATTTTATGTTGAATATTAAATATGTTATCTATTCTGTAATTAATTCATGTTTTTTGGGTTCTCTTTAGAGATATGTCAGAGTAAGATCTCTGAAAAACTTATGGTATGAAGGGTCATCTAGTTAATCTCATTATAAGTAATATAGGGAGGAAGGATGAATATTTTTTAAAACTCCTATATCATAATGAAGATGTTTCTAAAAAGGAATTATCTACTAAGGCTGATATTTTTGCTTCTAATAAATTTTCTCAGGTGCCTAATTTAAATGGCAAGGGACTAATGCATAAGTCCATGATGAAATATAATAGTGGTCCACCAATACTTGAGATGAATTTTAAAAGGAGTTTAAATCAGGTGATGGTTATGCTTCAAATCTTATTTTGTTAGATGAAAGTTGATATTAGACTGCTGGTTTAACTGTTTTTGGGTCTCTTATATTCACTAACCCTCTAAATCCTAAATTGAATTCTAATCCTTTTTCTGGTTCGCAATGAGTTATGACTATTGGTAAGACTCCCACAATGGATGATAACTATAGGGATCATTAATACGTTGAATATCATCAAAAGATTCAAAAGATTTTGGATTCCACTAGAATATCTATTATGTTGTGTAACATCATTGATGCTGAATGGATTGAGGATTGCACCCCCATGAAGTCGACGAGTAGCAATGGTCATGTCTCTATTAAGGATGTTCTCTTAACTGGAAAAGGGAATGTAGATGACAGTGAGGGATTCAATCCTGATCCTTTGATGATATTTAATATGGAGGACTATTATAACACACGTCATACTATGTATACTTGATCCTCTTCTATTTTTTAGGTAAATTCAATAAAAATATTCTTAATATCCTCAATCAAGTTATATCCCAATATGAGTAGGAAACTACTGATGATTTTGATTATGGAAATGACATGTCTTAATATGACGTGTAACCCTTTGTTTTATTGAATAGGGAATTTCCTGTTATTTAACCCCACCTTTCTTCCCAATACTATTTTCTTATTTTTATTAAATGGTCATAATCTTAGCTTCTAGATGGACTTGTTTGGATTATTATTATTTTCTATATTGATTGACTTATTATTTAATGCTTTATTTATAATGAGTGATCTAGTTATCATGTATAGGATACAGTTATATCATCACGAGATCAATATTAATGTTATAAATATAAAATGTACTTATTAAATTAATTTTTAACATATTCATTAAATTTTTAAATAGATATTTTGATGCATCGCTTCTTTGAGATGGTATGTCGTACTTACGCACAAGTGATGATATCATTTCATTAAAGGGTGAAAGGGAAATGATGTGTATAGTGTATTAATATTTTATAATTTAGTTCATATAATATACAATATATATTCATTATTTCCATCATTATGGATATCCATGTGATTCTCTGATAGAAAAAATTAAATTTGTTCGCGAGTTGGTAGTCCAATTAACACAAAAGTGATAGTTTTGTTTCCCATTTAAAGAAAGAGGGTATGTATAAATATTTTAGAACAAATATAGTAAAAAATTATTATATGGTATGTTTTTATTATTTTGGACGTGTTGATACATATTTTAAGGTTAAAAATATGAATTATATTAGAAGTGCATATGGAAGACAATTACCTTTTCTTAGATGAACCTTCATTTGATCTCTTACCACGGACAATAGGGTGGTTATTTGGGATATACCAGCACCAAATAATTGTGGTATGGTTTAAATATGTTCATAAAATACTATTTATACATATGTTTTTCTCATTAACCCCTTATCCCCTTATTTTGACCCCCAATGAACACATTTTCATCACAGCCAATGTATTATATTTTTACTATGTCAGTATTCAATATGACCCAAAATTAAGTTGAACATATTATATATTATAAATATTCATCATTAAAAATTTGGATACCCTTTCTTCAAATTCAATTCACTGATGTGGCCGAATATAATTTCAAACAGAAACTGCAAATGTTTTAGAAAACAATTTTTCAACAAACTGAATTTTTCAAGCATTAAATGATCTTATATTCACTATATGAGTAGTAATCATCATGTGATGGATTTAAAATAATTTATTTAGATATGTAATCATTAAATATAATTCAAATAATTAATAGATAATGATTATTTTAATTAATTTAGGTGGTGGAATATTATGTATTTTAAAAAAACTTTTAAAAAATTGTTATTTTAAGCAAAAAAATCAAAAAATAAAAATTGGGGATAATGATGATGAAAATATAAACAACTGTTTAAAATATAATTAAATAACACATGTATTACATTGAAATCATATTCAATTAATAATGGGACTATACACTTAATGAATTTATTAAAAAGACCAAACCGAATTTAAAAAATTGTTATTTTTCACTATTCATTAAAAAATTATCATTTTTAAAAAAACCCAAAATCTTTCCAAAAGTTAATTTTAAATAATAATATAAAAAAATTTATTTTCTTTAATAAAATTTCTAAAATTTTATAAATTTATTATAATTCCTAAACATCAAATGAAAAATAAAAACATTTTCTGATGAATATATATTTGGAATTGTAAATAAATATAAAAAATATAAGATTGATTATTTACTATGAATTTATCAATAAATATTATTTTATTACAAACTCTATATTTATATCTCAAAACTCATTCAGTCTTATTCATACCCACCAATTCGACACCTATGCTTTAACGGTCATATTGAAATACTATGGCATGTTCATTTATGATTGATGTTTCGTTTTGTATACATTATTGAACATAATGTTCATTTTTTAAATTCATAGGGATTCATGTAATATAATATATCAAAAAGATTAAATTTATTTAAAGGAAATGTAATTTGTGATCTCAACATATAATAAAAAATTACCCCCATTACCATATTTTGGTGTTCAAAACAAAATTTCAATCTTTATTTAATAATATTAAATTTTGAAATATAAATAGAAAATTAACTTTTATTTTAAAAAAATTAATAGAAAAAAAAAGAAGTTATTGAAGAAAAATATAATTTTAACAATTATGTTTTCTTAATATTAGAGTGTTAGTTACAAAATAAATATGTTATAATATAACTATATGCGTGATTTAATATAATATAAATTTCAACAATTAAGAAAGTGTAATTTAATTCATTAGATGAAAAATTGATAATGTGAATAAAAAATTCATTTAAAATATTTTTTTTTGAAATTCTCATGGTAATTAAATTTAATCATAGAAATAATTTATTTATTGAAAATAATGGAATTGTAATTATTAAATAACATGTTCATGTTGATCAAAAATATGAAATCAGTTGTCATATATTTGATTTCTATACGTAATGAAATTTAATTTTTACTGAAAGTAAATAAAAATAGTCTTTAGAGTAAAATATTATTTATTTTTCCAAAATGACATAATTTTTATAAATAAAATACAGAAATATTAAAATATTTATTTAACTTATAAATATACATATTATATTATAAGATTTAAAATAATTAATTCATTCTTTTATTATTATAATGTCATAAATGTGATTTTTTGTTAGAAAAATCTATATTTTATCAATATTCAATTAAAAACAAATAATACGAGAAAAGAATCATAGGATAATAATCTTATTATACATCTAAAAAATATATCTATTTTTTCACATTCAATTTCTAAAATTTATAAATTCATTTTTTGAATTAAATCATAAAATATAATGAAGATCTATTTTTATTGGAAAATTTAAATTTAAAATACTAACTATTAAAATTATTTTCTCATATAATTTAATAACTAATTTAGTGTCAACCAATTACTAATATGAAAAATAATTTATCACCACTTATCATATATTTCTTAAAATATAAAACCATATCATTTAATTATGTAATTTATATAAATATTTTTTAAAATAATGAATGATCATATTAGAGATTTTAGGTTAACTAGTTAATTTTAATTATCATTAAAATGAACCATTATTTCATTTTTTTCAAATATTTCATAAATGATTTAGTATATTCGTTCAGACTAATTCAATAAATTTTGTTTTCAATTATCACTAAATATTTTAATTTTATATAAATATATCAATATTTCGTTTCTTTTTTTTGTTGTTTGTAGAGAAATCTATTGAACACATTTGAATCATTTAAGAGAAATAAATTTTTAGAATACAAGGTTTTCATATTCTCCCCACATAATAATTTTTTCATCAAAATTGTAATTATTACACATTAAAGAATGTGGTCGATGGTATTTTTATCATATACATCATTCAAGATTTTTCTTCTAATTTTACGTCTACATTATACATGTATGAAATTTTAAGTTACTTAGATATCCTCAAAACATTTAGTCTTTCATATAATCAAATATTCAAGTATGTGCGTACCCTAGTTATAAATTCTTTAAAATAATCTATTAAAACCCCATCTAAATCACTATGAAATTAATCCAAAATGAAAAAAATATATTCTCTATAGATTTACAATATCATTTCTTCTAAAATGAAATTATTCAATAGTTCATAAGGTACCATAGTAGTAAATATATATCAAAATTCTAAAAATGAGATAAACATAACAAAAAATATCACTATTAACTTATTAATTAAATAAATAATCAATTCCAAGGTTATAAATAATATTTGACTCATAATTTTCAAAATAAATTAACCCTTAATTTCCCCAATATAAACATTAGTTTAAACATATGAGTTAATTGTAACAAAATCATGCATTCATTAATAGTTTCCCAAAAAATATATCAATTCCATAAAATCACTTTTCAATGTTATAAATACAATTGAATATACATTTACAATCATATATAGTAGAACTACTAATTAATAGTATATACATGTTTCAAATAGACAGCCAAAATTTTATAATATTCAAGATAAACATTAATAAATATAAATTAAAAATAAAAATAGAAATGACTCTAAAAATTTTATTAATATTAAAATGTCAACATCTCTACTATTGGTAAGAAAATATATGTAACCATTTTCCACCATAAAAATCATATACAAAAATTTTCATCAATTTATGTATGCTCTATTATTCAGTTATATGTCATAGTGGTTTCTCATTACATACCTTATTATGTTTCATTTTTTGAGGATACTTCATCCTAATAACACAACAAAAATGGTAATCATATTCTTTAAAATATGAATATAAAAATTTTAAAATTAATATGACTTCCCATATAAAATCATGGTTTCTTATATAAGATACATTCATTCCATTCTCTTAATCTATTTTTTAATCCATGGATATCCAGGGTCATTTTTCTATTAGGTTATATATCATGAGTAGTTAACATCATTCGTAAATCATTAATAATGGTTCATAATGTTAACGAGATTATGAAAAGAATATCCATTAGGAACATAAAACTAGTTATCAAGTTAGGTATCATTATAATTCACCAGTGTATAATTGATTTAATTCCCAATTCACCCATTTTAGGATTATTTCCATTATATTGATTTATATTAGAGCCTTCGTTCACTTTTAGTATCCAGAAAGTAATGAAATAGCTATGAGAATCACTTAATATTTACTTTATACAAATATTAGGATATTACCCAACACATATAATTTTCTATTAGCCATATCAATAGGATATCCATAAAAAGTATCTTATCATAATCCTAAAATAAAATTCTAATTATTACCATAATGTTAAATCATATAAAATCATTATTTGATATATATATCATCTAAATAATGGTAAAATATAACTTAAAAAACCTGTAATCCTCCCCAAAACATCATATTATCCATTTTTACATAAGCCATACTACAATACCAATTTTGATTCCTTACACCAACATGCAAAAACATAGTGAAAATAACACATAATTTACATAATATATCTAATATCAACTGTATATTCCTACAAATAAATATACATAAATTTAAAGGAAATAATGCAAATATTTCATTATATACATTCCTAAGACCATTTAGGTTTATATATATATTGAATTTATAAAAAAAATATAATAATAAACTATTTTATTTTATAACTAATGGGTATTTTTTCTAGTATAGGAAACTAGTTAGTATATAAAAATTCTTGAAAATATCTAAAAAATTCTCCACACAAGATATAATATTAGTTATATCATGTTTAATTATTTTCTTCATAACCAAGGAAAATGGAAATATAACTTGGCTAATCTGAAATGGTCATTAACAAAATATATACAATTATGAATCTCATGGAATAAAATTGAATAAATATTATGGTATAGTTAAGTAATCATCATTAATTCCTAATCAATTTAAATTGAGAACATAGAGTATCTAGGAATAGAAATTAAATAAAATAAATCACATGGAAAAAAATAATGACATCCTTATATATGAAAATAAAAATTCATGAGATACAATTCCATACCAAAATCCTTGAAATCATAATCATAGATATCATGATCATACTATCAATAAAAATCATTGTTCAAGGATTCTTGAACAAAAATACAAAAAATGATTACCTTAGAAGATTTATATATGAATTGAGAGGATATAAAATTTTGTTCCCATAATTCACATGTTTATTACCAATGGATTTATAATATAACATATTGAGTAAACAATACAGAATCAACATTTCAATCAATAATCCTTATTTAAATAACCATATACAAAATTCCAATATATTTTTCTATGTTAATAAAAGGGATAACATTATCATAACTCATCCATAGAAAGAAGGTGGGTAGTCAAAAAATACCTTGTCGACATGACAATAATCACTCAAATTGTAATAACAAAATAATTAATGAAAATAAATTTCTTTATGATAATTCAATAAAATAATTTCTTTGTTAACATCATCCAATATTAATTAGGTAAAATATGATTACTATTGCCTATAAATCAAATAGTATATATCATTTTCAATTAATATATAAAATATCATTATTAATTGTGGGAATAATGGTAAAGGGTTGTAAAATAATATTACACAAAGGTAAAAAATTAAACTTATAAGGCTATGGACATAGATTGATTGGATCCTTGAATAGGATTCTGGAATGATAACACCCAAGAAGGAATGAAGAATTGGATTTTTTGGTGCCATGAGTTAAATACCCCAAAAAATAATTATATATTAGTGTATACATTGTCAAACCTAAAACCTACTATAATGAATCATTTTTAAAATTAAAATAAATATCTAGGTGGTAACATAAAGATAATTTATTAAAAGCTATTAACATTGACATAAAAGATGATGTTATGGGTCGCTTCGAAAATAAATTTTTGAAAGGTTAAGTGAAAATTGTTTTAAATCCATTACATTTAAAAATAAATAGCTACAATATTTCTAAGAAAATACATAATTATTTTTTGGGATAAAATTGGAGACTAATGCAAAAAATGTGAAAGGGGAAGAGAAACCCCATTTTTTATATTGAAAAGTTTCTTTATTCAAAACCAATAATGTTAAAAGAGTAACAAAACCATGCCAATATTAAAATATAATTTTACAAAATAGGATTATAAAATATAATATAATAAAATATTTAGGTTGGTGAACCTAATAATGGAAAACTAGTTTCATGATGAAACAACATAACTCAATGAAGTGATATTGAGGTTTCGATATAACTTTTGAGAAAAAACTCCTTGAAACATAAAAATATTAAAAAAATTTCCTATTTTTGTTTGAAATTTAAATTAATATGAAATAATAATATAAAATAATATAATCATTGGTTATAATGTATCCAACTTTTATTACCAAGACTGTGATCATAACTCAATAAATGAAAATTCAATTAAGGAAAAGCATTATAATTTGGGTAACAATTTAATAAATGTCAATTGATTAAAAGGAAATTATTCGTATTAGTATTTAAAATGAATCAAAATATATTTGATTAATATATATCTATAGTCAGTTAATACACCATTCAAAGGATGGATTTTTTCTTAATATAATCACGACTCAATGAATTAATGTATTAGGCAAAAAACCCTTATAGATTTAGTAAAATTTTAATAAAAATCCCTTGAAATAGATGGATTATAATTGAATATAAAAAAATTATTAAAACATAATTAATTATATTTTATCTCAAATATATTGAATATACCCCACATAAATTATATTAGGCATATAATATTCTACTTTCCTTAAAGAGAGGAATTTTTTATAAAACCGATATCTTCAAACCGATTTTTTATACACATTCACAAAAATTCATAATTAATAAAATAAATAATATCAGATAACATATTATGAAACTTATTCTTATACATTTTATTAAATATGGACCATTTAAATATAATATAATATTTATTAATTATATAGTTATCATTTATGTTTATCTGAAAATTGAATCGGTGTGGGCACATTGTGATATCTTTTCAGATCAACTATGATACATTAATATTTAGTTAAATACAAAATATAACCATTATTAAACCCATACCCAATTATTATTTTATTATTAAATTATAATAACACTATTATTTACGTTATCAATATCATCCATGATTGTGTTTTATAGAATTTTTCATGTTTCTGGTTAAACAGACCACAAACATGATCACACTATATATCAATGGATCAATGTGGTTAATGAAATGTATAATACCTTAATATAAAAATATTTATATTATATAGATTATTTATTCTCATGAATAATGGTTTTAGTGACATTGATAATTAAAAATTATTAATATTAAAAGAAATGTTATTTTGTGATGGAAGTAGTCGACACAACACATAGTTAACATATATTTTTCATAATGGGTTGAAATGATTAAATAATTTTTTAATTAAAATAAAAACTCTAAAATAAAATAATTATTCTTAGTATATCATATTAATATGATCTAGATAGGCTTTTATGAGAATGGTTATGAAGAAATGGTATGGATTATTAAATACACATTATGGTGTCATGAACATTTTCATCAAAGACTCCTTGGAAATGAAGGGCATATGACAACTAATTAATACTATAGGCTTAAAAATATAATGTATGAATCTATTAGTATATAAATTTTTATTTTAATAAGCAATTTGAATGAATTTTTGTGGCATAAAGTGGTGTAAGGGTCCGCCTTTATAAGTGATGAAAATGGAACCTTTGAGAAAACCTTTTAAATTTCAATTATATCAAAAAATTCATGTATTAAACACAATAAACATATAAATAATAGATTTTGGGGAGATATTTGTTCTATTATTCATCAAAAATGTTATTTCATACTGGTTTAAAACATGACAGAAATAAATTCTTCTTAGGATTCTATATTTAAATTTTTTAACTGACCTTCTTAACTAGTTTTGAAAAATTAATTTTTGTTAAAAATATAAAATAACATATTATACTCAAAATATTGTTTTTATAAACTCAATATAATCTCAATATAATCAAATTAAATTTATAAATAAATGAAATAAACTTTTAAATTTAATTATTTTATATATAGAAAATTAGTTTTTGGTAGAAAATAGGTGTTTAAATAATTTTGTGTCATTAATATTATTTAGCACCTATTAAAAATTAAATATATATTAATATAATATTTTAATATATTAACTAATATAGTAGTTTCAAAATTTAATATATTTTAATATAATTGAGTAGCTAGAAATTACACATTATTAATAAAAGTATTCAATGAAAATAAAACCTTTACCAATATCTTGATCATTAAATTTAATATTTGTCATTATAATTTTATTCCCAAAATTAAAATTTAACATATTATATAATAAGATAGTGTTTATATGAATTTTTAAATCATTTTTAATATATTTATTTTCTACAAGTGTTTAAAATTAAATCTTCTTATAGGAAAATGAAAACAATTTTTTGAGTAAAATGTTACTTAAGTTTCCAAAATGATATAAATGGGTTTTATAAAATAATATAATATTTCTATATTATTATTTTAATTTTAAATAAATATTTTAAAAATAAAATGTTTTAAAAAAACAAATCAATTATTTAATTATTATAATTTTTAAAAATTTATAATTTTTAAAAAAATTATTATTTTTCCCTATTCAACTCAAAAATAATTATTTTTGAAAAATACCATAAATATATTATATTTTAATTTTTTTATAAATACAATATTTATTTTAATATTTTACAATTCTAATTTCAAAATTTATAAATTCTATCATCGAATAATATAATAAAATATAATAAAATATTTTTTTTATTTGAAAATGAATTTCTTAATTGTGTTGAATTATTATTATTATTTAATATAACATACTGATTGAAATGGTGTAATATAATTTTCAATATCAAATATAATATAGAATCATTAGCCATGTTATTATTTAAATATAAATTCGTATAACCAAAATTTTAAATTATTATAAAAAAATACTCTTCTAAATAATAAATTTTCTTTCGAGTCTTTTTTAGAAATTTATATTAATTTATTTAATATTAAAATTTATTTTTATTTTATTTAAACTAATATTTCATAAACTTATTACACTTATCCATTAAAAAAAATATAATTTCATGGTTTTCTTGGTCATAGATATGATTTATATTTTATATAAACATGTCATAAATATTTCTCAGTTCTGTAATTAGTTTGGTGAAATATATCAATCAAAATTTTCTAATTTAAAGGAAATTATATATTAAAATATCATAGTGTTACATACGATATGAATATATATAGTTTCCCATATTTTATGGCCCTTGTATGGTGTTAGAACATGTTATTGAAATTATGTATTGGTTGACCCTAGACCAGTTGATGAGCCTGAACTACTGAATTTTCAATGTATTACAACATCTTTTATATTGACATTGATGAATCCCATGTCATTGATTGGGATGAGATAGAAGAAGAAATGATTCAATTTCTCGATAATAGTTTGTATAGACTCATGAACATTATAATAATTTTATGAATAGGTGTTCCATTCCCCTAGTACATGTCTTGTAGTAGCATAATGGTTTATAAGATTGTGTATGGGAACATGAGATGAAAATGAAAGTTCCAGATCCAATATTTTTTGATAATTTGTTTTATATAGAAAATATATATTCTCTTGATGTATTGATATGATGAATAATAATGATTATTTATCATTTAATATCACGAACCATCCCACCAAATATACCCCAATGAGGGGAGAGTGATGGTAACTGCTCAAGTTCCGCCTCTAGTAGGCCATGAGATGGTGACTAGAATTAAGGTTACAATAAACATATGTATCGAAGGTGTTAATATTTATGAGATATTTATAGAAGAGAAAAATAAGAATGATATACCAAACAAAAATTGATAAAATATATATAGACTCACACCCCCCCACACACACACACATAATCATATTGAAAAAATAAAATTTCATATATCAATAAAAAATTAAAAGAAAAATATAAATACTGAAAAAGGTAAAGACGACAGCAACTATGAAGCCCAAACATCACCTAAAAAAGACTAATATAATAACATCCATCTTGATATCCATCCTACCCCATATGAATAGAAAAATAGTTCAAATATATGTGGGGTGAGAATAAAAGTATACTATATAGGACCCCCCCGGAGTCTATCATGCAAAAGATAATGAATGAATGTTATAGAACACTGAACAATAGTGACCCTAACTCATCACCTAAATATATATAATATGATCCTGAAACCACCATGGATATTCCTCACTATGTATATCATAAAAGAGGGAATATAATAAAATAATTAAACATCCATGGTACCCCCTCCTAATTCCCTTCTAGTTCGGCGTTCTGCCCCAATGTCTAATTTCATATTCCACCTCTCTCTAAAAGTATTCCTACATGAAGACAGAGAGGTGTGGAGTCAAAACATGTTCATGAAACAAATCATCCAGTATCACATCACCATACATATATAGTAACCATGTAGTTTCTTAGAGACACCAAAACACGTATGACATATATCAAACATCGGGTATTATACCTCAAGCCATCACAACACATACTCCAAGATAGTACATTGACATCACAACCTATACATGTCATACTTATAATAATCCATTAAATAATACATATAGTAATACATGTGTGTGAAATATCAACAAGATATCACAGACATGTATACACATATATGGGAAATCTATCTTCTATTCATACCAACACATGTTACTACAAAGAGAAGAGAATAAATCCAAATGGGGTTGGCAGCCATCCATCCTCCCACCATGATATTAGTGAAAAAACCCTCCTAGAGTCCATTATGATTCATATTCCCCAAAAAACATGGGGAGGATTTTGAATGAAACCATTAAATAAACAAGATATAAAATATCTCCAAACCAAAATATGGGAATAACCTTGTATTAGAGTCAGCTTCAGCTAACGTCAATTAGACTCATGGATATCCCTAATAAGACAAGATATCTTAAAATAATTAATGAATTGAATGATCTACATTAATTACCTATTTCTATTTTATAATTTTCTTCCCATAATAAATTTGTTATCCATTAATTATCTATTAACATTTCCTTTATCATATTACATAACATCATCTTAATCATCAGAGTATTTAACATGCCCTACCAGCATTATTGAAACTGAGGACTCTGTTTATCATTATGGACATATTTTATCATTTTAAATCTATCAACACCAAAACCATGAGATATGAACAATTAATTACCATAAAGATCTAGGATTTGAGAGTTTGACCCTCTAATTATTAAAGAATATTTACAATAAAAATTCAAACAATTCAAGGATTGTTAAAAATGAGGGAGTGGGTCACACCCCTCATGTCATAATCCACTAGAATAACACATTATTAAGGTATCCTAAATGACCACATAGTTCTCATATCCTTAATTTTGGTATTTCAGAGTACACATGACACTTGATTAACCTCACTGTATACATGTGAGACAATCATGTTGAGATGTTTGGAAGGATTGAGGAATTCAATCCAATGAGGTAATATTCACCATGGAACATCCCTTGTTCTAGCATTAAGGGTGTTGATAATGAGTTTAGAGTCCTATTTAATCCAAATAACAATCTAATTTATGTAGACAAAGTGCATAATTTCATAAATGAAATCTTATAGCTCCACCCCATATGTAGTTCCATATCATATAATGTGATTGAAGTAAGACTTAAAATATATATGGTAGGTTTATAAAACACCGCCACAACCTGAAGGACCCATTATTCCAGTAGTGACACCATCAATCTTAGCGTTGATGGATGGGAAGATACAAGGAATCTATCTAATAATCATTGGTTCATGAGGTCTTCTTGATTTTCCGGCAATACCTAGTAACCTGAGAGTTTTTATATCATCAAAGGAGTATCTCATAGAGCTATATCATATCATAGAACCAACATTGTGGTCCTTGTGCATTTCCATGATACCATCTTGCATTCATGTAGCATAAAGGATAAATTATTTTCTACTGATATCAAGATTGATGTTAACACTGACGCAACTACAAATAGTAGTAGATTGTGAGGTGGTTCACTTATCACATGTTGAATGTTAGAGATATATAAGACTTCTAGGTTTATGCATGAAGAAAAATAAATAGAATAAATGTTACCAATAGTGGCCCACATATCCCCAACATGTTTTCAGTGTATGAAGACATGTTGGAATTTTCCTAATCTGTCATACAAATAGAACATGTAGAAGCAATATTTAGGACATATTTATTTATTTAGTATTTTTTGGGTAAATTATTCTTCCACATCCTCTATAAGAGTAACAGTCTTTAGGATTGTATAAAAGTTACATTGAATTTTCCCATCCATCTACGTGGTTTGATAGAATAATCACAATGTATGATGTTATTATCATTCTCATTGTAATGACCATTATGGTTGGGCTTCCAAATAAAAATATTTGAATCCCTAAAGATAATGAATTTTATTTCAATCATGGTTTGATTTGATATGATATCAATAGGTATTCTTTCAAAAGGTATAAGGTCACCTACAATCATATTGAGAATGTTGGAAGGAAAAATAGTTCAATCATTATGACTGTCTAACCAAGGGATGTTTTAACAGTGTGGGTTGGAATCCCTAACAAGCAATCATTTTTAATGATTCAATATATGATTGTATGGGTGATTTATATAGTACCAAATAGATGATTTGAGGTATCTTGGAAATCCATTCATACGTCTCATCATGATCTTACGTGAAAAAAATTAAATTGATTGGTCATTGCAGGTTAATAGAGTCCATGTAAATTTTATGATGAGACCATTATTAAAATCCTAATGGTACTTAAAACCAATACCACCCATGTAAATTGGTTTTCTACATTCCAACCAATCAACTATGTTAATATTTCATTCATACACAAAACATGTCCACAAGAAATTCCTTATTATGTAATGAAGATTATTCAGAAGGATTATTGGCTATATATATTGAGAGAATGAATACATAATTTTAGATTTAATGGAAAAATTGATAAGATATACCCTTATATTTTGTTACATGGACTTCCACTTCCATCTATATAGTTTATTACTTATTCAATGGAATATGATTCCAGGCATATGAGATCAGACTTTTCCCCAACACAAAGGTCCCCCATTATAGTTGAAGGAGAGTGAGCCTTTTGGCACCCACAAGAATTATGATAATTTGGTTATATCTACCAATAAATATTCAATTTCCAAATATAATAAAATATTTAGTCTAGTGGGTAGCCTTCCAAGACACCTCTTCATAATTATTGAATAGAGTTTTGAAAATATACACTGTCCTTTTTTAGGGATGTCCAAATAGTCGGATATCATCTGCATAATGTATGTGAGAGGGGGAAGATTTATCTCTACCAGATTTTATTTTTTATAAATTCTTGTCTGTGTGAGATCATTGAGGTAATAATACATGTAATCTTTAGAATTTTCTAAATTTATAAAAAATAATGTCTCTCCTTGATGAAACCCCCTAGTGATTTGGAAATGGCCCAATAAGATCCATTAACTAGAATGGAAAGTCATACATAATTGATGATTGTGTTAATTAATCTAAAAAATCACAGGATAATCCATAAATTCAATTGTCATCATGTAAAAAAATCCATTTAATGGTGTCAAATTCCTTGGAAATGTAATCATTGAGGAAAAAACTACCCTTACATGTGGTTTTATTCATCAATTAAATGATGTTAGATATAGAGAGTAATAAATATTCAATTCTCCACCAAGGAACAAACAAAAACAGATGTGGAGTGATATATTCAGTGATGATTTCTACCATTATTCACATCATGATTTTACTATTGACTTTCGGTATTATGTTCCCTAGAGAAACCAACATGAAATCTTTGATATCAATTAAATTCTCCTTCTTAGGATAACGGAGGGTGAAATTTGAGTTGATCCCAAAGGGAAATATGGAATAAGTAAAGAATTATTTAACGGCTTTGGTCATGTTATCCTGAAGGATGTCCCATTAAAAAATAATGAATTTATTTAGGAATCTATATGGACCCAAAAAAATCTCTATATTGGGAGAGAAAACAGCTTTCTTGATTTCCTCCATCCGAGGATTCATAGTAAGTGATTGATTTTTCTATTCACCAATGCATGGAATAAAATTTCCAACCATATTTATTGTGTTTTCCAACCCATTATCAGAGTAAATTTCTTTAAATTAGGCGACCATTGCATTTGGGATTTCCTAGTTAGTGTTGTTAATACACAAATTAAGAGACAAATACATTAATACAAGTCTTATTTTATTCTCCCAATAAAATATTGGAAATAATTTCAATTTTACTTCACATTCTTTGAAGAATATAACATTTATATTATTTTATTCTTTCCTCCCTGTAAAATTTTAAAGGTTATAATGGATTGAAAGAGATGAGATTCCATCCCTGGAAGTTGTATATTACTGTTGGATACAAATTTTACAACTTGATATGTGCTCTCCTGCTTCAACCCATTCAATCTTCTCTGGTATCATCCATAATACCCACATGTGTATACTGATGCATTTCTCCATCATAGAGGTCAACTCTTGGAACATAATCTAGGCCTCCCTACCTACATATCACATCATCCATCTCATGCTCCTCTATCATAGGATCATATCACATCTGGCCCTCTAAGCCCCATATCACAATGATATTTTATGGCACAGATAACAAAACAAATATGAACAAATAATCATAACCAACATGAAATTATAATCCATGAAACAAGTCATCTAGTCATAAAATATAAACGAGCCGCCATGGCTTTAACACAAGGCATATTTCCTTATCAAAAAAATGAGAAACTACGTCCTTAAAAGTTATCTTAATCAAACAATGTATTCTTATTAAATATCTAATAAAACAATTCATTATTCATTGGTTCTATCTATGAGAATCCTAAAGCATTCATATATTACAAGATCTCAAAAGGAATGACATTGTTATTGAAATTATTTTGGTTTTCATCAAAGCTATAAAAGTACTATACAAATTTAACATGCCTTTTATTTCTTATTAAAATTTATAAACATGATACACATTATTTATCCATTCCCTTAATACATGGATGATCTTATTTAGTTATATACGCAATCTAACATCAACATGATCATTATCATATTTTAAATATCACCTACATAAAAACACGCCGCATATTTTAATTCTTAACCCAATTAATAATAAAAATTATTAATTATTTTCTTTATTTACGAATTTCCATCTAGAAAATCATGATAGTAATGAATATCATATATATGAATGTTTCTAGGAAATAATGATGGAAAAAACCATTACAGTTTAAATCAAAAACATCTTCACCATGTGATCGCAACCAATTTCATTGATTTTGTTCAATATATTACTATGTAAATTACATTTCCATATAAAGTGATAAAGAATGGTTAATTTAATACTTAATGTAAAAAAAGAAATGTATTCCATACTTAAAAGGAGCCAACATTCTTCACATTAGTGCATACCAATGTTTAGGATCTATTGTCACCTATCTCATAAGAGCTGGATCCATCCATGATTTTTGCACCACAACTGCACCAAAA
Source organism: Viscum album (assembly GCA_963277665.1). Lineage (NCBI taxonomy): Eukaryota > Viridiplantae > Streptophyta > Magnoliopsida > Santalales > Viscaceae > Viscum > Viscum album. The sequence continues at coordinate 2,105,271,420 of OY728122.1, read as the reverse complement.
AAACCATGAAAACCCAATTAAGGACATGAAAAATCATGCAAGGTCATATTTAATTAGGAATATGAGAAACAATATACCAAATGGGAAGATCCCAAATGAAACAAATGTACAACACACCTTGGATCACCATAGACTAGAGTCAGAATCCCAAGGATAGATCCCTATAAAAGGAATTTGAAAATGAATGAAGGGAACTCATTTGGATGCCTATAAACAAGAGTAAATTTAGTGTTTGAAAAAATTATTGATCACCTAATCCGTTCTTTAACATTCTTTATATGTCATTTACACATCATGTAATGCTTACGCATGGTGTAAATGTCAGGTTTCAGATCTCACCAAAAAACGAATCTCCTTGAACAAATTAACCCTAAATTATTATAATAGACATAACACCATGTAACCTATAAATAACATACTATGAAATACACATACGTGACACAAAAATCCCTTACACATAGTGTATTCTCATATTTTAATTATTTTAGTAGATTAACCCCTCCAACCTCACTTTAGGCCACCTCAGAGAAACCCAAAACAAAAAAAATAGACAAAGGGATGGACTAAATGGATCTTGGAGCATAAATTTGATACCTCTAAAAAAATTACCTACCTCTAGAATCCAAAATGAATAACTGAGATGAAACATAAAGGGGTCACCTAAAAAATCACATTGATAGATGCCTTTCAAATATCTCGCCATCTGAGGAGATCAACCACCTCACTATGACATCCAGACCATTATGCCACACACTGGTGCCATGAGATGGTTCACTGCGTGACCTCAATCACACCTCCCAATATGACAAAGGTAGATCACTAGAGGAGAAGCTCTAATATGTAACAGGGAAAGACTATACCCTCTTTGTCAATGTAGTACAAAAATGGAAATAAATAAACATCATCAAACTGACAAAACAAATAACCAAACAAAAATAGTTTCACATGATAACTAAAATAGTAATGAAAATTCAAAACTAATGTAGGAATCATGTCATGGAAAATAAATTCCCAGTGTCTATATAAAACCCCAAAATAAATTGACATTGAGAACTCCAAAGAGAGTCCAAAATCACATATAGTTCCCTCTCCCATGCTCCATCCCAACAAAGCCATCTAACAAATGGATATTTCCATTATCCCACCATGAAAACTTGAAATATATCTAAGTAACAATATGATATCTTGATTAGGGTTTTAGTACAACATATTAGACAACCAACAATGGAATCCAAGACACTATCCATTCAAAAACAGTTTATATAGTTCTATAAATAATAAATTATGATGCATAATTAAACAATTATCATATTTAAATTATTATTTAATTATTCCACTTAAACCTCTTTGTCCCTGAGTACACCAAAACCTCCATGTGTTCCCCGTCGAGTGACATGGTCTGATCTATTTCACTTATTGAAGTAATAATCGATTATATCATAATAAATTTCCTTATCCATTTCATTTAAGTTGATTATGATGACCAATTATTACCATAGAGCAGTGGAAACATTTTAGGCCTAGAATACAATGGATAGGAGACCGTTGGAACTTGGAGATGATGTTCATGACACACAACTCATATATCAATCAATCACATAATTATATATTGAAGTAGCAGTCCATTTCTGATACCCGTTTCTCAAATAGTCACATAAGTTCGGTTTTTATACATCAGTATGCCTGCTATTCTCATTTATCAGTCATTTAATCTCAAAAGGATTTTTATTGAGTATACCATGTTCCACACATATTTTTCAATCAATTCATCACTATGAGATTTTTATATAGAAGACAATGTACCACACATGTTTATCAATCAATTCATCAATATCGTATTTTGATGCATCATGCCATGTCCCACACACATTTATCAATCAATTAATCACTATGGGATTTTGATGTAGCACACAATATCCCAAAATATTTTATCACATATATCATAATATGAAATATATACCAATATCACATATAAAACATCAATAAATTATAATAAATATTAACCCTTTATAACATGTTCATAATCATCATGGTTATACAATACCATCTCAAAATTTCAATTTTCAATTGATTATGAATCACATTAATTATTCCATCAAACATATAATAAATTATTTAACAAATTAATTAATTTAATCTTAGTCACAATGATCAATTAATTAATCAAATTCCATAGTAAAAAATCTAATAATTAACTGAAAAAACTAATTAATAAAAACCAATTTCACAACAATCAATTAATTATATCAAAAACTAATTATTCAAATTCAATCCAATTTATCAGTCATAATATCCCACTAATAAATTCTAAAATTAATTAATTCAATTACACCATTCAATTAACTGAATTTAACCAAAATTGTTAACATTTGGAAATTAGAAGAAATCAATTCCATTATTAATGAAATTGATAAACCATGGAAATTAATATTCTCACAATTATATATACCTAATTAAAAAAAGATTTTGCTAATTGAATTTAGACTAGATACCCTGAAATTGATGAAATATTCTCTCCTGAAAACACCAATTATAGTGGAATGATCAAGAATAGGATGATGAATGAGATCTAGATCTGAATCCTGGACCCGGGCTCATAAAAATCAAGATCCATCAAAACCAAGATTTGAAACCATACTAGTACTAGATAAAACATTACTCATTTATCTAAAAAAATGAGTGGTGGAGAGATAGAGATATGTAATCAGAAATAATACACAAACTTAGAGAGGTGAGAATCATCAATATGAGCTTTGACCTGCAATGAAAGGCGATCACAAGGGATTTGAGTATGTCTGGGTGCCTCCAAAAAATTTGGGGAATCAATTATAGTTGAGTTAGGGTGTATATCAAATTTAATATTGGGGTTTGAGGTATTTTTTCTACCAAATATCAGGTAAATTAAAACTACGTGAATAGTTACATGACTAGGGGCAAAAAGATTTGCAAACTATGTGCCTAAACATTATGCCTCTTGGGGGAAAGGTGGTTCATGGTTACTCCAAAAAGGTTGTATGGTTTCACAAACCATGACCCATCCATCCAAATCCCCTCCATTTTGATACACATTATTTGTTGGGTTGGGTGCACTGTTAGGGAAAACCGAGTTCGGACCATACACAAACCATCCCCATTCTAGAATTCACCAACATTAAATAAAATACACACAATATAAAACCCAAAAAACAACTACTCAAAAAATAAAACAAATTTCTATAATCAATCTTTTGAAGAATCCCAAAATGGAAAAGACCATAAAAATTGCCACAACTTTTTATAAACAATTATTGAGATGCACTCCCATGTATATATATGATTTTCGTCAAAATTATTGGGCCACTAAGACAACATATCATCATATATCTCCCATTTTTCTTCAAAAAAATTTCTCTGTTGAAAGAATACACGAAAAATTGGAACAATATATCCCTGAAACATTTTTTTCATTATAATCCAATAAATGTGTTGAATTTTCATAGAATAAAACATCTATCTCAAGGTTAACATGATCCAAGTAGATCACGTGAGAATGGTCGCTGTGATACATCCAATGTTTTAACAAATGAATATAATCATGCACATCACTATTCCTCTATGAGATATGCATTCTGTAAGCCATTGGTTTGATTTTCTACACATCCTGAAATGGAAAAACAAACATAGGCACCAACATTCCATATATCTATATCATAGGGTTACACAGTCAATGCGAAACCTAGAAGAATACTCGGTCACCCTCTATAGACTCTAAGGGTCATCTAGGTCTATTATCATATGGATTATATCTCCCCTATGACATTTCCCAGTGCTTCTGAATCAACTGGACCCTCTCCAATAGCTCCTGCATGAGACTCAGTCCCAAATATAGTAACTCACCTTCCTTAATATAGCATATAGTTGATGTTAAAGGCCTACCAAAAAGAGCCTCAAATGGATCCATCTCTATATTTTCCTGATAAAAGATGATATAGGTGAACACCACCAAATATAGGTGTTTCTCCCAATACCCATTGAAGTATAAGAAACAAGCATTTAGCATCAAATTGTGTTCTTGTATTGTACATTCCAACAACTCATCTGTCATTGTGTGAAATGTTCTACATTGTAAAACCATATTACCATGTGCCTTGTGTAAGCCCTATCACAAGAATGATGTAAATTATGAGTCACAATCTTAAAAAAATACTCTATAGTACCTCATGAAAATGGACTATCCCATGAATGTAAAAGTCTCTATACTACTCGACTGATAACGTATCCCATATGGGAATGGATTTTATACTTCCTTAGTCCACAACCACCTAGATTGTTCCATTCATACAAGGTATCCTTGAGAGACCCACCATAAGGTCCATATAATCATCATACAAATTCCAATCAAAAATTTTAAATGGATGTTTTATAAATCTAGGTCATTGTTGCCCGTAATTCACCTCTTGAAATGTGTAACATTGTTTCATGAACCCTAATATCTCTTTTTTCATTCATAAATACCAAAAATATCATCATAGATCATAGTACATTTTTGTCACACTAGGATGCACTTATAACATTGATTCATTAAATTCACACATCATCTCACCCCACATACTCTTAGGCACAATGACATGATTCCTAACTAATATGATTTAATCCTCACATATTATCCCATTGAATTATTTCTCACCACCTTCTAGACTTTCCCTCAACATTAAACATTAGGTATCCTTACAATACTTGACTCTAATCTGGATCAAAAATGTGGACTGCAATAAATCTTATATGAGAATCATATGCTCCTGAATTTCTTGAAAAACAACATATAACTTTGCGAGAAAATTCATCATTTTCCACTCAACCCTACACTCTTGAACTTCCTAAGTTTAATGTTTCCTTCTTAAATCACATTCATAATTTTTCACTTCCCAATCATATATTCTTGTTCAATGTAAAAATAATGTGTATGTCCCACCTATTTCCACTGTAGTAGATTCATGTATTTATGTGAAAAGATATAATTTTGTATCTTGTGATCAGTGTATAGAGTAATTTTTTTTCTAATAGATAATTACACCAACACTTTAAAGAATAAAATAATAATGCGAATTTGGGTTCATGCATATGTTAGTTTTCTTCATTTGGCCCCAACTAACGAGACCTATAATCCATGATGATATTTCCTTACAACAACACCACTCCAATCCTAATCATTGAAGCATCAAAAAAATCCGTGTAATCCTAACCTTTCTCAAGCTATATCAAGATTTTTTTTGACGTCAATAACTTATTAAAATATTGGAATTAATTTTCACATTCTCCTTTATACCATTCAAACATTATATCCTTTTTTCTCAAGCTTGAAAGAGGTGATAACATTCAATAAATATCTAGGATGATCCTATGATGATAACCAACCAACCCCATAAAACAGTATTTTTAAAAATATTCTTGGGATTATCCTAAGGAAAAACTTATTGAAATTTCTCTAGGTACACTAAAAAACCTTCCAAGGAGAAGAAGTGACCGAAGATGTGTACCTAATCGATCCAAAACTGAAATTTAGATAGCAATGTATATAGATGATTTTCATTCGGTGTACTCACGATGATGTTAAGGTGTTGGGAATGATCATCAAGAGCCATGTAGTACACATAGATTTTATCCACAAGAACTAGCAAAATATTATTCTAGGTATGGGTGGAAGATTCTATTCATCATGCCCATAACCACTAAAATTGGGGTTGTCAACCCAAACAAAATTACAACAAACTCATTATGGTCATACCATATTTTAAAAGATTTTCAAAGGATATCATAAGGTTAAAATCTCAAATGATTATTCCCAAATATAAATTTTATCTTGGATAATACACATGCACATCTCAAAATTTTCAAATAGATCATTGATACATGGAAGATTGTACTAGTTCTTCAAATTCATCTTGTTCAACTTCTATTAATCATCAAAAAAATGTAGAGTCACGTCATACTTCTTATAAAACAAGATTAGAGAACCCGAAGGCATAAAACTCATATTGATAAATCCCTTATCAATCATCACTCCTATGTGAATCATGAGCCCTTGAATCTCTACTAATTCCATTCTAAATGGATGAATAGAATTTTCTCAACACTGGATATGAGCTTAATTGTAAATTCCACATGTCTCTCAGGTGGAACCCCTGAGAAGTATAAAAGAAAAAAATACAAATTTCAATATAATATGGGTGGAATGAAATCCCATTTTCACCCCTATTATTTAGAAAAAATCTATAAACCTAGTTGGCAATCTCCCCCAGTTTCTAGGGAAATAGTCCTGTATGACCTGTTAGATATTCTACTCTCCATGGGGAATGTAATTATTACCCTTATCAGATATAAAAGACACTCTACAATGGTAACATTTCATTAGTTCTGGGTATGCTACTAACCATTCCATATCCATAATTTGGTCGAATCCTGAAATTTCATGGATGTAAAGATTCCGTCCGAAATGATACTCCCCAATCGTGAGTGAACACCCTTTTCACAAACAGATGTCTCTCAACTACACTCCCAATAGTGTATCTATCATAATTTCCCACTCTTTTACTATAACACTGGGAATTAACCATTCATAAATTTTTCTTAAATAATGGAATGAGAGGTGTTAGTTTCAAAAAAGGAACTAAGAAATTTAGAAACTTAAAAAATTGTACCTCTAACTATCGATGGTCCAGGCTCACAATCCACTAGTGTTGGCTGAACGTCCTACAACTGGACTTCCCTTATTCCCCATGATACAGTCTACATACCCCACACATCACCACTCTATTCATATGGGAACTCTTTCATAGAATATCTATATCTATTTTCACTAATACCACGGCTTGTATAACACTAGATACACTGATTATATGATGTCAAATATTTCCTTCCCACACTCTGATTCTACATAACTGCTCCATCATTATCCTTATGTTGTATGTTTCCATAGAACATTTGTAGACTTCCCAACCTATTAGAATATTATCACATGACTGGTGGTTGGGTATAGTTTCTTGGATAGTGGCTAATCTTAACACATTGTGGAAAAGAAATCGGGTATCTTCTTAAGTAATTGACCCTCCCCCTGGACACCTTTTTTCTATCACCTTGGCTGCCATTCTTATAGAAATGAAACCTACTCTCAAAATTCAGTCCTCTTATCCTTCTAGATGAAACCTCATGTCCACCTCTAGATGCCTCCTTTAGGTTCCCCTAGATACAAGAGAATGATTCCCCACTTCCAAAAACATCTTCAGTCTAAAGGTATTCACCTATGACTTAATTATACATTTAACTGAATCCTAATTTTTGTAAGTATCATAATCCCCTACCAATTCTTGAGAAAAGTTCATTAAAATTATAAATAATATTCTATAGTTAATTACAGACATACTCCAATGACTCAATCTCTTGAACCCAACAAACCTCTCATGCCTGACCGTATCTAGATAATGGTCCACCAGTAACTTCTCATGAAATTACAACCACTCCATTTTCTCTAACTATCCATCCTAGGTCTTGATGTCACATAAAATAATATAGTAAACATGTGACAAATAATCTACTAGCTTGACTCACTTCTTAGAAGGCATCTCTAACTTTTTAGGTATAGAATGGATGTAATCAGTCCATAACTCTTCTACCTCAGGTCCACCCTCTCTAGAAAACGTCATATGGTGCTACAATAAAATATCCCTGAAAAATTCAGACATGATTTTCACATCCCCCTAGGTCTCTTTCTATAAATAGTTTTATGTGAGAAACATTCTCCCAGAAACTCTATCTAACTTCCTCACCCAACATTATCAGGTCCTCAGGTTCCTCTACAAGTAGATCATCTCCAATAATCAACTCATTACATTATGACAACATGAATTGTAATGGATTAATATATATAAAATATCTTATGACACAGAACATTAATTTAACACAATTAGAAATAGGGTTTAACCAAATCCATAAAAAGTCATTCCACCTTTTTCCCTCACTGTATAGTCAAAACCAAGTAAATATCAATACCCCTTACAATCCAACATCTAGGATATGGTTAAAAAGGGTAAAATCATTTTCAAATAAATGTTACCCATCAAAGAACAATTTATTCCAATGTTGCAACATTTTTTTCAATTCATATTTGGAACATTTTTTAGTTCAATCAAACAAGAAAGGAAAAACATTTCAATTTCAACAACATGCCCAAACCCTATTGTCATGTGTGTGCATTAAATGGTTAATTTAACAAGATAATCATGATTTACTAAAGTTATTTATGCATACACAACTATCATTACCTAATAATCCATGAGAAAAATCACGTAGACTCGTTAAAATTAAAAAAGTCATAAAATAATTTCATCACATAACGTCAAATAACGCCATCATTATAAAAACACATCAATAACTGCAATCCCACCCTCGGTAATTAGCTTTTCCCCATGTAAATGGGTCAGCTAAATTAATGCATGAGATCATAACCAAGGCCAAACTAATCTTATTATAGTGTATAAATTTAAAAAATAGTAATACAAATAAAGGAAAATAAAACTACTTTGTTACCAATTTGAATCATCTCAACTGGATTTCCACACACCAGTGCCCCAAGTTGATTTGATACCTGACCTCAACTGTACTTACCCATATGCTAGAGGCAAACAACTAATAGTGAGGGTATAATATCAATCTTGGGGATACTATACTATATTTATAAAAGTGTCACTATAATTGAAATAAGTGAACATTAGCCAAATGACATACCCAATAATTGAACCCTACTAGCATCACAAGATTACTAAAAAAGGAAATACAATATCCAAAACCAACCCAGAAATATTTCATTCGAAATATGTTCTATGTGTCAATAGGAAAAACCCAAAATAAATAAATACACTAAAAATAAAAATAGGGTACCGAATCATGTCGGATCCCATCATCCTTGATCAATCCTGAATTAGTAATATAATATATGGTGCTTTCGCCTATCTTACCTTACAAACATGAAATATATTAAGGAATAGATTTGGACACCTAAGTAGGGTGTGGGGATATATCAGTATGCCACCGCCAAGTATGTATAAATCAATATATATTAAATAACAAGTTAGGAAGTTGTATAATGAATAATGTCATATGGATATGTAAAATATAATAAAATTTAAATTAATTTTTAATTCAACCCTATAAATCTATTAGTTCTGGAGGAATCTCGAATCACAAAACCTACTTTCTGTTTTGCTAGATTCTAAACCATTTCACCTATTCAAGTCACAATACATTATTGCATGAGGTATTTCATCATCCATTTCCTTTAAATTCATTTGGCTGATCAATTGGAACCATGTTTGAATTTTAAAATTTTGGGCTTGGAATTCCATTGCTAGGACCATGTGGGTATTTAATTTAGATATTTCTTAAAAAAATCATATATCAATAAATTTAAAAAGTTATATTTGAGATAAATAGTCCATATCCGACAATTATTTATCAAAAAATCACATAAGTGGACTTTTTAATAAGAATTTTATATCCCATGCTCATTTATCAATCAAATAATAACTGTGGGATTTTTATGTAGCATGCCATGTCCAACACATGTTAATCAATCAATTAATCACTACTAGATTTTGGTGCAGTGGACCATGTCCCACATACGTTTATCAGTCAATTAATCACTATTGGAATTTGATACTGCAGACCATGTCCCACACATGTATATCACATATATCACAATATCACATATATACAAATATCACATATAGCACATCAAAAAATATTATCCAACATTAACAGTCTTATATCATGTTTATAAACATAATGGTTTTATCCAAACATATCTGAATTTTATGTTTCACTTAATTCTTAAAAAATTAATTGACTGATCAAACAGTTCATTAATTAATTTTGGAATCTAATAAATTCAATTACCCATTAACAACAATCCATTAATTAATTCAACAAATAATTATTTCAATTCAACAACAACAATACATTAAATAATTGAAAAATTAATTAATTAACATCAAAAATCAGAACAATCAATCAATTAAATCATAATTAAATTAATACAATTAAAATTTCATCACAATATCAATATACCATTAACTAATTAAATAACAAAATAATTCAATTCCTCCATTAAATTACCTCAATTTTATCTAAATTGTTAAAAGATGATAATTTGAAAAAATAATTTCAATTATTAATGAAATTTCACAATCATGGAAATTGAAATTATCCCAATAAATTAAATGTAATTAGACAAAGAATATGTTATTGGAATTGAGATCACATACCACAAAATTGTTAACAATCTTTCACCAAGGGAAATCCCCTATTAAAGCTGAATGATCAATAATGTGATGAAGAACAAGATCTAGATTTGAAATCTAGATCTAAGATAAAAAAATATAGATCCATTAAAATTACATCTAAAAAAATTCCAACAAATTAAGAAAAACATTCATCTTTTATCTAAAAATTCTAATGGGGTGGGAGAAAGATCTAATTAGAGATAAATCTGATACCCAAAGTGGAGAAGATCATAAATTCATGCCTCAATCAATGAATACCATTGTTCAGAATGGATTAGAATATATCTTAGAGCCTCAAAAAATGAGAGTTATTGATTATGGTTATCTTTGGGGGTTATTGATATAATATAGGGGTTTTAGGGAAACTAAAAAATTTAGGGATAATTAAAACCACACGCATGATTTTCAAGACAGGGGAACCTAATTTTCATAAAAATGTACTGAAACTGTGAATCTCTTATCGGGTGTATAATTAATCAAAAAATGGAACATGTTTTGAGAAAAAGTGTTCCATATGTACGAATCCCATCTATTATTGTTTGGGTAGTTTGATGGGTTGGGTTCATGGTTTGGTCAAACCATGCACCAACCATGCACTTTCTGTCCTACATCCAAAATTCACAGGTTTTCACCCTGACTAACCCAAGATTAAACACAAAGAAAATGTAATAAAAATTGAAATTAATAACTATACACAACATTGACACATATCATGAAAATGATTGGAACTTACAGTCTCTATAATTAAAAAAGTGAAAACCCAAGCAATAGCCACAACTAGCTCATAAACCCTCTCATGGGGAAATTCCTCTCAAATGATAGTTAATCCATAAAAAAATAAAATAGGAATCCCTATTTTATTCAATAAATATCCAAATATACATGTTAATAATGATTTATGAGTAAACCTAAACATCGAATAGCTTGAGGTATAGATTGTTCATTGGTGAATCTTATTCCCAATTACTCTCCTCCACGCTATAGTGCAACCATAATACACAATCCAAGGAAATATTATTCCTTCAAAACCACTAATTCTAGTGGTCATAGATCTCCATATTACTCTACTAAATGTTCTCATCAATTTAAACATGAATCAAACCCCAATAAATGACATTATATTCATCAATAATATAATAATGGAGCAATGATGCATGAAAAACATCATGTATTTGGATCATATGGTGTGGAAGTGATATATGATATGATACAACTCCCACCTGGACCAACACCTCAAAAGGACCAATAAATCAAGGGGAACAGTTACACCCATTCCAAATCCTTTAATGCCCATGACGAGGAGTCAGCTTCCGGAACATGTGATCTAAAACAACAAACTCCATTGTTATCCTATTATGAGAGACAAAGGATTTCCTATTGTCATTAACTACCATCAACCATTAAAAAATTACCTAAACCATATCTATGGAATTCTATACCAGTTCTATCATGGGAATTATCACCTCTTCAACCCTATTCTAGCAAAATGGAGAACTGAAAGGTTGACCCTAAAAAGAATCAAATAGAGCAATACCAATGGTGAAATGAAAATTATAATTTTATGAAAACTCGAGATGTGGTTGGTTACTCATCCAAGAACCTACAAAATCTAGGAAACAAGAGTGTAACTTGTCTCAAAGAGTTTGAATGGTCTAATATGTCTGATCATCCATATACTTACTTAATGTACATATAAGGCATAATTTTTAACGAAACTCACATTGGTGACCACTCAACACCCTATAGGTAACATAAGGATCACAATTAGAGATGCCCATCCTATGAACTCCATGGAGTTTCACCACAAACTTCAGATAATTACTAAATAAAATCCCTACAGATCTCAACATCCTGATCTCTATAATGTGCGCTGATTTCATCAAACGATCCACTATCAGCCCTAAAAAATCATAGATTCCATTAGAATGATATAAAATAGTATATAATACCATTGATTATCCCCCACATCCATTGGGGAACTTGTAATTATGATTAAAAACCACTACGAACACAATTATCGGCCTTCACCTTTCAGTAGACCAACCATTGGAGAAAAACACAACAACTGCATGTTTCAACCAAAACCACCAAACCGACCTTTCAATGCTCGATAAATCTTTTACAACTCGGTTCATACCACCAATGAAAAACTATGGAAATCAAAAATAACCATCTCATACATAACTTGGGGAATGAAAATCCTTCCATTTAATAACACTCAGTGGTTTCCTTTAACAAATCAATCATCTGTGGCATCGCAAAAAACAACTCAGTCTATCCAAACATCCATCGCAAAATCCACCAACCGGGACTCACCCAAATTCTACACAAATGACTAATCCACCATCATTGGGTAGAGAAATCATATCCCTCTAATATCTTCCATATAAATATGAATCATTGGGGGTTATTCCATCACTCTATAGAAGTATTTGGATTTAGGAATGACTTCAATATGTGAATTCCTGCTAAACACAGTGGCTACAACATTTCCCATTCATAGAATATATGAAATATACAAGTAAATATCCAATAAGAATTAAATCCATCAATTTTAAAACAAGTTCATGTCATTATGGGAGAATATGTACCTCAAACTGTTAGGATCATTAAAAACCACTAAATTCTCACTGATGAGGTAATTTCACCATAACATTGAAGTAAACACAATTTTTTCCCAACTCAAGATCATGGGTGTAATAGTTAAAATAATGTAGATTTGACTCATAATACCCATAATAAACAACAAATATTGGATTCTTTAAAACAAATCCCAAGCCATGATGCAAAGCATCACAAAAAACATAAAACTGAACTCACTCTACTAGAAACCACATGATATGAGTGATGAAAAAGATATACTTAAGCTACAAAAATGATTCCTAATAAAGTTAAATCAACGTGAATGATTGATTCTTTTGGGTCATGGATATGAGAGGTGTATCAACCAGAGAACAATCAGATAATAACCTCCTATAATAGCGTGGAATAATAAGTAAAATATATACCCATGACACTTTCTTGGTTGTCTTCCAAGAAAAAACCACTACTATATTTGATGGATCCACAACTAATCTGTATTGGGATACAAAATTTTATATTAAATGGACTTCAGATCAAAAAACACACAAATTGAAAACCTCCCAAACAACTTCTTATGACATCAAACTCATAAAACCACACATATATACTATACATGCTCATCTTATGAATATGGAATAAATAAGGATTTCATCGATGAAAACCACCATGAAATTATATAGGAAAACTATAAAAATTACATTCATCAACTCCATGATGGGGAATTGTAACACCAAACAACATCAAAATTAACTAATTATTCCTCTAGAAACAATAGGAATAAATCACCTGAATATCCTCTTTCTTCACCTGCATATGATAATATGATGATTGTAAATCAATCTTTAAAACCCAACAAGATCCCTTCAATTGATAAAATAAATAATCAATCCATAAAATCAGATATAGGTTCTTATATTTTAGTCAGTTCAAGTGATGATAATTGATACAAATCCATAAAATTCAATAGTACTTTTTCACAAACAATACCATTTCGCCCCATGATGTCACACTCTGGCCATAAAAACCTTACCCTAATAGGTCATTGATATGTACCCACAACTCTCATAACTCAAGAGGCACCACCATGTATATATACATCGAGATTTGTTAAGGTCATCGTTGTATCTCATTCCCAAACATAACCTCCTATCGAGGGTGTAAAACTACAACATATTCTAGAAAGACATTAGTGTACACTTATACAACACTGGGAAACACCAACTGCTGAGCCTCTAATGAAATCAACATCATATCATCCATCAAATATAACAATGATGGAACACACCTATGACCTATCTAAGAGTCTCGATCAATAAAATATATCATTTTATCTCCACTAAAATTATAAAACACAATAATCCTCTTTAATAAATATATGATATCATACAAAAAATATGGAATCCCGCCTTTTTATTTCATAACATTTCATTACATTTTATAGAGAGAGTATCATTAAAGTCTAGGGTCTTGGAAATCAAGAACAAAAACACTTGAAAACAACATCAAATATTATTTTAATCCACTTTTATGGTGTCATCATATTTTCATACTATGTACAATTACAACATCTCATATCCTGGAGACATACATCAATGGAAAGGGTGAGCAGAAGGCCCATTAAGGGTAAACAAGGGAATCCGTTTACTTGTGACTTCAATAAGAACGTGAAAAAAACATAAGGACATGAGAAATCGAAGTATAGGAATATCATAATGAAAATAAATTGAAATAGAACATGAATATGTGGATTCAAAATTTCATTTAGACATTCATGAACATATCACCAAGGTCCATCCCCATGGTGCCATAAAAATTACCATGGTTATTCACCAAGGTATTGTGAAACTTTCCATCTCTAGATATTAATTCATAAACCAAGGAATTGGAGCGCTATCAGGGAACACCATTGATATTAATTTACTTTAATGTGAGACAAATATATCATAATAAAACATTTCATAAATAACCCATTGAGAATAAAATAAATGGGTTTCATTTCAAAATTGTGACGTATGAAGAGTGCTTAAAAATAAGATCATTATATCATTTATAACCCATGGAAAGGGAGTGCAGGTTATATGTATGTCAATTCCAGAATCAAATATATCATTGTTTCGGTGCGGATGTGCGTCGTGTTACGCTGTTCCGCCAGGACGCGTTCGCGCGTGCACCCGTCAACCCGAGGGGATGGGCGCGCGGCTTGTGGTCCCGCAGTCCCGCTTTCCAAGGGCGGGCGGCATTCGTCCCTTATTCAGGGGCGTCTGCTCCTTGATCGAAACCGGGATGATGGGGTGTCGGCTCCTCCTTCCTTGGACGTCTCCTCGGAACTCGTCGCCTAATCCGGGTCTCCCTCATAGACTTAAGAATGTTCGTGAATCTCGTTCCCGGCGCCATATCTTCATGGACACCGGTTAATTACGCTGCTTCCGCCCGGACGCTCCAAGGAGTCTGGGCGGGGCAGCAACCTGCGGTGAGAAGGCCGGGTGGCTCTGGGTGCTGGGGGCGTGTCGTAGCACTGCGGCTCTGCACGTCTGTCTTCCGTCCCTAATAGGGCTTCTCGAAGGCATGATGGCCTGAGGCATCCCGTACTGGGTGCGGGGAACTGTGTCACCTGAGGTTTTCCTCAGCTTCCCATGTTTAACACGGGGTATGCCACGAGTTTAACGTCCAGCGGGGACGACATCGGACCGATCAACACGAAAAGTGGATCAGATGACAGAACCCCTTGCGGGGAACCTCCGACGCTGGGGCCAGCACATGGGCGGCTTCCCAAGTAACGTGGAGTGGAGTGAAGTGGCATGACCCCACCGGGATGTGGCGGCCCGGGTAAGGATCATGATGGATGATGGAGTGAAGAGCTTGGACCCAAGAGGGGATTCCTACGTACCGCGCGTTAGCACGGATCAAAGTCAACGTAGTTCGGGTATACAGTTTAACGTCATGCTGGACGTCGGCAAGACGACTCACGAAGAGGTCTAGGCCGTCGAGCGGAGGATTGAACCGAACCACCTCGCACAGAGGGGGATGGAACGGCCGGGTGGATCACAGTTTCACGTCATGCTGGACGATAAAAGGGGAAATGGAAAAGGGGGGCTGTGGGGAGGCACCGCGGAGATACACGCGGGCAGTCTCCCACAGGGGTGGATTCATAGGTGAATCGACGCAAGCGTGAACCCTGGAGGGGTCCACTGATGGACGAACCGACGTAAATACGACCGGGACGACCAGGTGGTGGGCTTGGACCTCAGGGAGGCTTCCTACGTACCCTGTATAGAAGACAGGGATCAAAGTCCATGTAGTTCATTCTGTCAGGACTTACGCACTTGGGGCAGCCCGGATGCTGCAAAACTCAGTTGGAAGGGACTTGGACCGAAAGCAGAAGACACCTCGATCCCAGTCATACCCTCTACTGGCTTCGGCAGTGGGGAGGCGCAATGGAGATACACATGTGCAGCCTCCCACGAGAAACTAGGGGTTTATAATACCCTGCCCCCGTAGGGAAAAGCCGCTCCCATTAAATCGTCCCAAAAGGGGGACAATCCCGACATCCCTGCAGAGACGAGCGGGTGGGGGCCACATCCAAACCGGGGGAGACCCTGCGTGCGAGGCACGGGATCGAATGATGCGGACGGTTTAGCGTCTTGCCGGACGAAGTACAGTTTAACGTCGTGTGTTGAGGACGAAGCGGACGGTTTAACGTCTTGCCGGACGAAGTACAGTTTAACGTCGTGTGTTGAGGACGAAGCACTTGGCAGTTTAACGTCTTGCAGCGCGGACGATGGGGGCTAGGCAGTTTAACGTCGTGCAGCTTGGACGTATGCTGAACAGTTTAACGTCTTGTAGCTCGGACGAGGTACAGTTTAACGTCGTGCAGGACGTATATGCAGTTTAACGTCATGCTGGACGAATATGCAGTTTAACGTCATGCTGGACGTATGCGCAGTTTAACGTCATGCGGGACGAATGTGCAGTTTAACGTCATGCTGGGCATAGGTTGCCGGACGATGGGTGCATGTCACTTCGCACGAACCTGGAGGGCCGCACGGGAAGACAACGCACGGTGCGGGCACCCAGGATGAGGATCATCGGGCGCCACGCAGGCAGGTGCCCTCAGGGGGTCGAGGGAGGCGACCCTGGCGGATTGCGCGCAAAAGAGGAGCTTTGCGCGCAAAACCGCGGGTCGGCGCGCAAAAATGGTGGGCTGGCGCGCAATTTGGCCAGCCCTTTGCGCGCGGAAGGTTGGGATTGCGCGCACCGGGCTTCGGATAGCGCGCGGGGGCAACGGCTCATTCTCTAACGAATGGCCACTTTGAAAATGGGGGGTGCGCGCAATCGGGTCGGATTGCGCGCACCCGGGGGCAATTGCGCGCAAGAGGCTTCTTTTGCGCGCAAAGGCCTTCGGGTTGAAATTTATTCAATGGAAATGAGCCAAGGGGATTGCGCGCGAAGGCGGACCCCAAGGCTCTATTGCGCGAAAGAAAGGAGGTTACCTGAAGATCGGCATTGCGCACGGAAGGGGTTGAATTGCGCGCGCGGGAGACCGTTCGACTTCCAGCAACCTTTGAAACGTTGGGGGTCGCCTAGTATTTATAGGCAACCCCGGGCGCGGAATCCAAGGCGCGAGCGCGGAATTCTCCTCGCGGGCGCGGAATCGGGCACCGCGCGCAAGGGAGTTGCGCGCATCCCGGGGGTTTTGCGCGCGGATCATCATCTTTGCGCGCAGACCTCTGAAATTCCGCGCAAGGCCTCCGGGCCCTCCGAAACATTCTTCCGACTCCAAATATGACCTCGCTTTCCGCATCCGGAGCTTCGTTTGGGAACAATGGACTTTTCCGGCGTCTACAAAAGCCCCCCCTCGGAATCTGATCGGCGAGAGGTCGCAACGATCGGGTTCCGAGGGAGACGCCGGAATGCCGAAGTCCTGGGCGGCGCGGGACTTAGGCGCGCAAAAAGGGGCGCCGGGCGCGAAATTCGCCGCTGCGGTCGCGCAAAGCGCTTTCCGCGCGGCGCGGACCCGGCCTCGCCTATAAATAGGGGCGCTGGGTCCCTCCGTGCCGTACACTGGCCTTCCGCGCGATAAGCATCTCTGCTCTCGTGCGCGAAATTGCCTTTTCCGGCGCGGAATTCGCCCGATCGGCGCGCAAAACCGTCCGGATTTCGCCTGTTTTTGCGCGAAAACACGGAACTTTGCGCGACAGTCTTCCCAATTGCGCGCCGTCCACTTGGATTGCGCGCCAGCCTTCAAACTTCTCTACCAGCCTCGTCCGATCCCGCACGCTTCATCCCTTAACCCGCACGACTCCCGAAACTTCTGAGATGGCCGCGCACAGAGGAAATGAGGGGGATGCCGCCACTCGCAGGGCTGAGATGGCGACGAACGAGGAGGTTTACGGAGCCAAGGAGATTGTTTCCAACAATCAATCCTTTTTCGACTTACTGACGCCGGCCCAGAAGACATATCCACTGTCGGACAACCTGCCGCTCTGGAACTTCGGCATCCTAGATGAGGTTCCGGTGCCAGGGTTCGAGATTGATGCGCCGCGGACCTGGGTGACCCGGGAGGACGAGCTTCTCCACTATAACATCACCAACAATGGGCATCCTGCCAGGGAGACCAGACACTTGGATGTCTATGTCCTGAACCCGAGGACGCGAACCATTGATGGGGGTGAGCCTACTGCGGAGAATTCTCCAGCCCTCTACTCGAGCATATATCGCCAGAGCGTCACGGACGACACCAAGGGCTGGCTGAAGAACTGGGACTTGCGGTCTGGGGGCAACTTCACCAGCGAGTGGGCCTGGGCGTTCTGGGTACGCCACACTTGCGATCACTTCGCAGAGGAGCTACGGTACATCGGCCTGTTCGAGGCGGTGTGGACGTCGCAGTTCCATTTCTACCAGCAGTCCGAGCTCAGGTCGGAGCTGTTCACCCGATGGTCTCCGGATACCAACACCTTCCATCTTCACCATGGGGAGGTCGGCATCGGTCTCTGGGACATCCACTGCATCGGAGGTATCCCGCTGGAGGGATACCAATACGATGAGTTCCTGCCACCGAAGAACACCTGGGAGGACAGGTCACGGACTCCCATCCTGACCTGGCATCTGCTTGACCTGGCTACGCAGCGGCTCGGGATCAAAGACATCCAGAAGGACATAGCCTACAAGGAGTGGTTCGGCCAGTTCTTGGAGCATGACCCGGCGGTCAAGATGCCAGGCAGGGGGAAGCGGTGCCCGACCGCAGCTCAGAGGAGCCGGAACGGGTCGTACTGGCGGGTCCTGGAGACGGGTGACTACCGCTCATGGGGGTACCGCGTCATCGAGGCCCGGGACCCAAATGTCTGGTACGCGGTGTTCCTGGCCGCCTTTCTGAGTGGGTGGCTCCTGCCAGTGCGGGACGCGAGAATGGGCGTTCGCCCGGCGACACTGGCGATGGCAGGCGCTATGGCCGCCAACAAGAGATACAACCTCGGGGTCCCAGTGCTGGCGAGGCTGTATGCCATCCTGGGACGCATCTCACGAGGGGGGTCGCCACGAAGGATCTGTGGGCCCTTTCAGTTCTTCCACGGCTGGGTGGCTGCTCACCTCGGTGGGTACACGTTTCCGAACGCCATCATTCCTCCGGGCAACGGCCTGCGACCCTCCCTGCTGAACATCGCGGGGGTCGCTCCGATGACCCTAAGTGAGGAGGGCGTGCAGATCCGGATTGGCAATCATGCCAACTTCAACTTCAGTCCGTTCCCCACTCCCGTCGGCCAGATGATCGACAACGGGCAGGGTCCGCTGGAGCAGCATGAATACTTCCTGAACATGCGGGGCGGGGTGCTCGTGGCTCGGATCGACGGGAAGGTGATCTGCGAGCCTTACGTGCCGACCCGGTTCGCCAGGCAGTTCGGGTGCCTTCAACGGATGCCGAAGAGGGTATTCACTGCTGTCCGGGAGGAGACGAACCCTGGCGTCCTTCGCCAGATGTGGCTGATGTTTGCCGCTTTCGGCTCTGGCGACGTCATCACTCTCCCTCCTACCGGAGTTGACGCAGGCTTGGCAACCGAGTACGCCGAACACTGGGCCATCGCGTACCCCGAGGGGCTTTTGCGGAAGCTAGTTCGGCGGCTCGAGGTTACCCGTGCGGAGACCGGGCGTCAAGGAAGGAGGCAAGGCGCCGCCACACGGGGGAGAACGGAGGCGCGCCAAGCAGCGGAGCCGGCGCGGGCAGGGACTTCGGCGGCGGGCACATCGCGAGCTGCCGCCACGACCTCAGCGCCCAAAGAGGGGGCACGTGCGGTGGTCGACGAGCGGCCCGGGAAGCAGGTGAGACGTCTGCTCGAACCTTCCCATGATGCGGTCTTCCCGGCGCTGTGGTCGGCCTGGATGACTCTGCGACAGTCACTGGGGACCGACGCCATCTGGCGAAAGATACTCAGAGAAGGAATTTATCTGCCAGAGGTCGGGCGCCTCCAGATTGCCGACAGAGTGGACTTCAACCGGCAGTATGCGTATCTGACGGCCATGGACGAGTACGCGCGCCAACGTGGTCAGCGCGCGGAGCCATCCCTTCTGGTGAAGGTGATGCTCGGCCTCGAGCCCGCTCCGGAACAGATGCCGCCGGAAGAAGATGACAGTAGCGACTCTGAGGAGGAGGAGGAGACGGGGGAGGATGAAGGCTCTGAGGGAAGGTCCCATCGGGGGAGCCCACGGGAGAGCGGCGAGGTGGCCGGCTCTGACAACGTTGATGTCACTGAGCTCCTCGAGGTCCGCTTCTATCCCTACTCAACTTGCTTCATCCATTCTCTTATGCAGCTTCTAACCCATTTCTCCATCTTTCTCAGGAGCACACGGATGTCGGTCAGGCGTCCTCAGCGGGAGTAGGGGAGGCACCAGCAGGACAAGGCGGGGGCCAGGCACCCATTATCGAACTGTCAAGCGCTAAGGGGTCCCCTGCTGCAACTGTTCCTGCGGCGACCGGGGTAGCGGAAGATGACGCTCCGAACTCCCGTAAGTCTCCCTACTTTACTGCTGGTGCTTGCCGTTGACGATCCGTGACTAACCATGGCATGCCCCGCGCAGTGATCTCAACATTGGAGGCTCATCGGGTTGCCGAACCCGGGCCATCTACGAGTGGACCAGTGGTGGACATGCCGCCTGCTCCGGAACAGACTTCTCAAACCGAGCCGGCCCCACCAACTGCTGATCAAGGGGCTCCGGACGTCGGCGGTGCTGCCATCAGAGAGAGGTTGGGGGCTGACGAGGGTGTCAGCGCCGCTGGGGAGAGAGAAGAAGGTCGCCCGGATGATGGGGAACCTATCCCTCGTGAGGACCTCCCAGGAGCGGACCCTGCAGCAGACCTGCTGGCTGCCTTCCCTGCCTACCGGCCTGCCGATCCCGAGGAGATGGACGACTCAGACACGGAGGCGGTCGAGGAGAGCCGGATAACGCGCCGTAGGGGGTGGAAGTGCATCCAGCGCTTCCTCAAGCGAGACCCGTCGGAGTGGCTGGGGCGCATGGGATCACTTCAAACCTGGCTGCGCTTTCTGTGCGCCGGGGGAGCTGATGCTCAACGCCTCCATCTAACGGTCCGTGATTTCATGGCCGAAAAGATGCGCGAGAGCTGCCGGCGTGCCGACGTCACACAAAGTCGGGACATGTCGGAGAGCACGCGGGTGCTCCTCGCGGCGGAGCAGGAATTCCGGCGCCTCGAAGGGCAGGCGGTAGAGAAGGAGGCCTTCGTCGCAACGTGTACCGAGCTTGTGGAGCAACTAGCAGCCCAGCTGGTTGACGCTCAGGTACAGCTGACGGAGGCGGGCCAACAGATGGTCACAATTCAGGTCGAGCGGGAGCGTGCACAGGCCAGAATTGACGAACTGCGTGCTGCGACCGCCGACGAAGAGAGGGCACGCAGAGAGCGAGAAGCAGCTCTGGAGGCCACCAGCCAAAGGGTAGCGGCATTAGAAAGACTCATTCAGCACGCTAATCCCTAAGGGCTTTGTTTTGCCATTCCCAAAACATTTGCTTCCGCTACTTTGATCCATCTGTATGAATCAATATATATTTATCTGCATCTTTTGGTTTAACATGCTCAACCACAGTTCGTTGTCTTGCGGGAGTGTTAACCAAGCATCAGGCATCCATAATTGGGCCTGGATTGCTGGAGAAAAGAGGGAGGTCATTCCTAGGAAAGGAGACCTCAGACCTAATCAATGTATCATCCCCCCAACTTGTTCCAACACACGAGCGGGACAACGCTAGGGGCGTTGAGATTTTATCCGAACATAGGGAAATGAGAAAGGGTGAATCGCGTGTCCCGAATCCAGACACCCACAACGGTCGGCCTTCCAGGAAATGCCCAAGACTGTAGGCGGACAGTGGATCGACCATAACAACTGCAATAGACGGACCGAAAAAGGCCATCATTCATATTGCAGGAGGCGGACCACATGTCATCATGAATACCGCTTTGGGGTTCCTTCAGACACAAGGGTGGAAAATCCAGATCAACAGGGCATGCGAAGCGTGGGGCGAAGTGACGGTTTGTTCGGACAGAATCCAATGCTCTCAAAATTGCGCCACCATGGGGAAAGCGTATTAGGCGGATGCACTAATCTGGCCGTGAGTCACCTCAATTCTCAGACAGCACCGCTCTGACGAGGAAACCGTCCCTTCCCACCATTGCAATGGGGCATCCCGAGCTGAATCGGGGAGAATATCACAACTGCACCACTCTACCCGAAGTCAGGACAGACGGCCGGCGACGAGGAGGGGCGGGACTTAACGATCCCTGAGGCTGGACCCGAGTTGGAATGCCCGGGCGTTCCTACGTACTCCATCAGGCTGGAGATCAAGCCACACGTAGTTCTGAGAGTGCAGTTTAACGTCATGCAGGACGTGGAACCCCGTTTGGGGAGATCTTAGTTTAGGGTCGTAGAGCTCGGACCATAGGGGTAGATCTTAGTTTAAGGTCTTAGAGCTCGGACCATAGGAAGAGATCTTAGTTTAAGGTCTTAGAGCTCGGACCATAAGGGCTAGATCTTAGTTTAAGGTCTTAGAGCTCGGACCATAAGGAGAGATCTTAGTTTAAGGTCTTAGAGCTCGGACCATAAGGAGAGATCTTAGTTTAAGGTCTTAGTGCTCGGACCATAAGGGGGGATCTTAGTTTAAGGTCTTAGAGCTCGGACCATAAGGGGGGATCTTAGTTTAAGGTCTTAGAGCTCGGACCATAAGGGGGGATCTTAGTTTAAGGTCTTAGAGCTCGGACCATAAGGGGGGATCTTAGTTTAAGGTCTTAGAGCTCGGACCATAAGGGGGGATCTTAGTTTAAGGTCTTAGAGCTCGGACCATAAGGGGGGATCTTAGTTTAAGGTCTTAGAGCTCAGACCATAAGGGGGGATCTTAGTTTAAGGTCTTAGAGCTCGGACCATAAGGGGGGATCTTAGTTTAAGGTCTTAGAGCTCGGACCATAAGGATAGATCTTAGTTTAAGGTCTTAGAGCTCGGACCATAAGGGGGGATCTTAGTTTAAGGTCTTAGAGCTCGGACCATAAAGACCTCAAAGTACGCCGCATCTGGTCATATCCCCTGGATATACGAAGATGCACTGAGGGATAGTGTCAAGAGTGCCGAGGTTTCGCCTGGTCAGAATGGGAGGTGAGAAATGTGAATCATGCGGCCATTCACTCGAGGACCGGGAGCACCGGCGTGACGATATGGGAGTACTGCCGACCGTGGCGGAAAAGCAGCATCAATATCGCACTAACCGTTGGTGGAATGAGGCAGCAAACGAGCATCGACCGCTCAATCGCAGGATTCATATCGATTTGCTGCCGGAGGCCATTGGGGGTACCGACCCGAGTCGGTGGGAGAGCACTGAGGCATTGTGTCCAAACCGTTCACGGGGGCTCCACCCAGGGCGTAGACGATGGGTCCGAATGAAAGGGAGCACGAAGCCTGAAAAGTGGAAGGAACCTGACCAAGCTGAACCTGACACTCCTGGCAATAAACCAGAGTACTCTTGACAGCGGTGGACCACGACAAGGGGTCGGGGAACACGCCTTGAGGGTGACCTGAAGGCGGCGGACTCCCCAGAGAAGTGGGAATCTCTAAGAGGTGGGGGGCTGGACCCGAAGTTTCAAACATCCGGGCGTTCCTACGTATCCCATAAGGATGGGAATCAAGCCGCACGTAGTTCTTGAAGCGCGGCGCAACACAATCGGGCACCAGCACGGGGAAGAGCGCGGGTCTGACCCTCGCACACAGAAGGAGCGGCATTTGATATTTCTTGTTTGTCCTTAAAGATGAATGGTTTTTCTTTGCGCGGCGACATGCCTGTGATTGAGAAATCTCTGGCGTCGCCACAATAATCAAGCCATGGAAGGCATTGATGAATGGCGTGGTCATTAACCAGCGCCCAACATGAGTGTCCCCTGAGGAGGACATCACGATGCAGTGCCGTTTCTCGTCGGGCGGCCAAGACGATCACAGTTTACGGTCGTGTGGTAGGACCAGACAACACAGTTTAAGGTCATGTGGTTCGGACCATGGAGGAATCCGCTTATTGCGGTACGGCGGACACGGCGGAGGTGGGAACATACCAAGCCCTGCGGTCACGCACGATTCCAGGAGAAGAGTCTTGGGATAGGGGTCTGCATATGTCCATCGCCCGAGGGGCAGAGATGCTAGCCTCCAGATATACTGGGCCCAGAACGCGATTGTTCGGGCGACTCCTTCCTCCTTATGGGGACGAGGGTCCAGCCACGCACGGCCCTTAGGGAGGACATCCGCATATATCCTTGGTGCTCAGATCATGGGGGCCTCGACCGACATCATTACCCTGGTTGGTCTGCCTAACGTGTAGAGGCGTACCAGAGGTCAGTATGAAGAGAGTGTCAAGATTCCACTACAACGCACAAAGGCGGAGTGTGATGAGGACTGCGCAACCAATGTTCAGAGCCTGAGAGAGCTGACATGGCGATCAAGGATGTTGCTGACGCATTCGCAACACAACATCCGATCGCGTCAGCCTAAGACGGGGAAAGCAAACGAGCATCAACCGCTCAATCGCAGGATTCATATCGATTTGCGGCCCAAGACCCGCCGGTAAATCGACCCGGAGCGGTGGGAGAGCACTAAGGCATCGTACCCAAACCGCTAACGAGGATCCCTTTGAGTGAAGGCTCGAACAAGAGGAAGCGCGAGGCCTGACAAGCAACACAGGACTTGTCAGAATTGAATCCGACACTACGAGTCATAGACCGAAGCACCCAAAACATGTTAACAGATCTCCGGAAAGGGTCGGAGGACTCACCCTGAGAGCAACCGAAGGGGGGAAGATCCCCGTGATCAACCAAGAGACGGGGCTGGACCTGAGACACAAGCGTCCAGGCGGTCCTACGTATCCCATAAGGATGGGAATCAAGCCATACGTAGTTCTGGAGAGGCAGTTTAACGTCATGCAGGACGATGAGGGGTGTGAGGTAGTCCCACACACGGGGGAGGCGTACGGCGCGGCCAGTAGACCAACGCGAATGAGGACATAATCCCCCGCTCACGCGATACGCCTCGCACAAAAAGGAGGGGAACTGGGGCCAGAGGCCCAACGCGGGATAGAGATTCCCGGGAAATGGGGCTGGGCCTGAAACATGAATGTCCAGGCGGTCCTACGTATCCCATAAGGATGGGAATCAAGCCATACGTAGTTCTTGAGGTGCAGTTTAACGTCATGCAGGACGATGAGGGGAAAAGAAGGGGGGAACAGAAGGCATCCCCAAACGTGGGGGGGCGTACAGCGTGACGAGCAAACCGACGTGAATGAGGGCATAGCCCCGCACTCACACCATACGCCGCACACCCGGGGGCAACTGGGCCAAGGGCCCGAGATGGGGTGGAAATTCCCGAAGGATGGGGCTGGGCCTGAAACATGAATGTTCAGGCGGTCCTACGTATCCCATAAGGATGGGAATCAAGCCGCACGTAGTTCTTGAGAGGCAGTTTAACGTCATGCAGGACGATGTACAGTTTAACGTCATGTTGGACGGAGCACTTGGCAGTTTAACGTCTTGCAGTGCGGACGATGCGCTGGGCAGTTTAACGTCGTGCAGCTTGGACGTATGCAGTTTAACGTCGTGCAGGACGTGGTGCAGTTTAACGTCATGCAGGACGAAGTGCAGTTTAGCGTCATGCGGGACGAATGAACACTCAGGAAAAGTATTGCTTGAGGAACCTAGCATTGGTGGGAGGAGTGACACGCTCACCATCCATAGTCGCTAGGGAGTACGCGCCATTGGGATAGACCTTGTGGACAACAAAAGGTCCCTCCCACTTGGGCTCCAACTTGGGCGGCTTCCTGCCGGGGATCATCGGCGCTCTTAGGGCTAGCACTAGATCACCCTGCAGGAAGGAGCGGAGGCGAACCTTCTTATTGAAAGCTCGAGCCATTCTGCTTTGATGCCTCTCCAAGTTGTGCAAAGCGCGAAGTCTATTCTCATCCAGTGCTTCCAACTCGACTAGACGGGCTTCAGCGACTCTGTCCGGCGCTTGCTGGTCGTAGACCGCAGTGCGCAAGGACGGCAACTGGATCTCGATGGGCAGGACGGCCTCAGCCCCATACACCAGGGAATAAGGGGTCATCTGGGTGGAATTGCGAGTCGTCGTCCGATAAGCCCAGAGGGCGTTGGGGAGCTTGTCCGGCCAACTCTTCTTGTTCTGACCAACCATCTTTTGCAGAATGTTAGAGAGGGTTTTGTTAAACGCCTCGATCTGTCCATTCGCCTGCGCATGATAGCGAGATGTATGGTTCGAGCGAATGTTATACTTGGCGTACAACTTCTTCAACTCGGCTGCTTGGAAATTGGTTCCGTTATCCGTGAGGATAGCGTGAGGCACTCCAAATCGATAGATGATGTTGGAGGTCACGAAGTCAGTGATCGAACAGGATTTGACCTCTCTGAGCGGAATCGCTTCTGCCCATTTGGAGAAGAAGTCTGTGGCGGTCAGAATGAACCGGCACTGGCGAGCTGTCGCCGGCGGATAAGGTCCCACAACGTCCAGTCCCCAGACTGCAAAGGGCCAGGAATACCTTGTGGTATGGAGAGGCTCCGGCGGCCGATGCACAAAGTTCGCATGAACCTGGCACGCATGGAACCTCCTGGCGTACTCGATGCAGTCATGGATCATAGAGGGCTAGAAGTATCCCAACCTCCAAATCTGGTGGGACAGCTTCGGCCCAGTCTGGTGGGCGCCACATGAACCAGCATGAACCTCTTGCATGACTCGTGGGATCTCAACTCCCTGAAGGCAACGGAGGAGAATACCATCAAATCCGCGTTTGTAGAGGATATGCTCCAGGCCGGGACTGCTCTGGAGGACGAACTGTGATGCGCGGCGTCGAACTCGCTCGCGCTCGGCCCGATCCGATGGAAGAATGCCATGTTGGAGGTACTCAACCAAAGGCGTCCTCCAATCAGGGGCTGATCCGACTGTCATATCTGGGGTACTCGGGGCTCCGGGCATGGGGGCAACCGTGGTGAGGTTACTTACCAACGGGCCGCGATCTTCTTCCGGGATAACGGGAGCGATGAGCCTGCGGCGCGTCACGCGGACGATCAGGTTGTCCTGTTCAGGCTCCGCAAGTGACGCAGCGAGGCTGGCCAAAGCATCTGCTCGACCGTTCTGTGACCGGGGAACATGGACAATTTCCGGCCGAGAAGGGAACCGGGCCATCAGAAGGAGGGTGCACTCCAACAATGGCACAAGTTCCGGCTTCCTGACAACGTAGTCGCCATTGATCTGCTTAACAACCAGCTCGGAGTCCCCTTCCACGCACAGACGGGGCACGTAGATCTCGAGAGCTAACTCAAGGCCGGTGATGAGGGCATGGTATTCCGCCTCATTGTTGGTACAGCCCTCTGACAACAGGAAAGAGTATGGCAGCACGGCTCGCTCCGGGGTAATGAAGACGATGCCCAAGCCCACTCTGTTGAGCTTATGATTATCGAGTCTTCTACCGGTGGGGCTCCGGGAGGCACCGTCAAAGTGCATCTGCCAGCATGGATCGGCTCGATCAACCGAGAGAATGGTCTCATCAGGAAAGCCTAGATCCAGCGGCTGATCCGCGGAGGTCGGGTGAGCGGCCAGAAAGTCTGCCAATGCTTGCCCTTTGATGGCCTTCTGAGACACATACCTGATGTCGAACTGCTGGAGAATCACAGCCCACCGCACTAGGCGGCCAGTCAACATAGGCCGGCTCAGGATATATTTCAACGGGTCTACCCGAGAAACCAACTGTACCTCATGGTGCTGCAAGTAGTGCCGTAATTTCTGTACGGCAAATACGAGCGCCAGGCAGCTCTTCTCGATGGGGGAATACCTAACTTCCGCATCGAGGAGCATGCGACTGAGGTAATAGAGGCTATTCTCTGTTCCCTCGTTGTTCTTCTGGGCGAGAAGGGCACCCAGGGACCGTTCCAGGGCGGTCACATAAAGGACCAGCGGCTTTCCGGATACGGGCGGCATCAGGACCGGAGGTTGAAGCAGGTACTGCTTGATTTCCTCGAAAGCGGTCTGACACTCTTTATCCCATACATAGGTGGCACCTTTCTTCATAAGCCGAGAAAAGGGCTTACACTTGCCGACCAGATTCGCGATGAATCGGCGTATATAGGCTAAGTGGCCTTGGAACCCTTGCAGTTCCCGGACGGTACCCGGGGGAGGCATCTGGCTAATCGCCCTGATTTTCTCTGGGTCGATCTCAATACCCCGGTATCTTACCACAAATCCAAGGAACTTTCCGGAGGTGACCCCAAAGGCACACTTCAACGGGTTCATCTTCAGGCAGCGAGACCGGAGGAAGCTGAACACTTTCTCAAGATCTTTGAGATGGTCCCGACGCTGGCGCGATTTGACAACCAAGTCGTCGACGTAGCATTCCACTAGCGTGCCGAGGATTGGCTTGAATATGCGGTGCATCGCCCGTTGATAGGTGGCACCTGCATTCTTCAGGCCGAAGGGCATGACCCGGTAGCAAAAGGTACCTTGGGGGGCCCTGAAGGCAGTGAACTCCTCATCCTCAGGGGCCATCCGAATTTGGTTGTATCCGGAGTATCCATCCATGAAGGAGAGGGCTTGGAACACTGCCGTGGCATCAATCAACAGCTCTTTCACTGGAAGGGGAAAATCATCCTTCGGACAGTGGCGGTTGAGATCGCGGAAGTCAATGCAGACTCTAATCTGCCCGTTCTTCTTCCTGACCGGCACAATGTTGGCCAGCCATTTGGGGTACTGAACTTCCCTCACGAAGTTGGCTTTGATAAGCTTGTCAACTTCGGCCTCAACCATGGCACCGTGGGATGGGTGCATCTTCCTGGGAGGCTACTTGAACCCGCGATGGTTCGCCGGGAGACCAAGGCGGTGGACGGCTACCTGAGGATCTAGCCCCGACATCTCGTCATAGCCCCAAGCGAACACATCACGGTGCTGCCTGAGAAAGTCCACGTACTGCTGCCGCTCCTCAGAGGGCATGGCGGCACTAACCAACGTGGGTCTTGGATCGGCCTCGGTTCCAAGGTTCACCTGTATTAACTCATCGACGGTGGCGGGGACGCCCTCCTCAAAGGCTGGGGGTGCATCTTCCACGTCCTCTCCACTCGGGGAGGGATCATCCACGGGAGAGACTGCGTTGGAAACTGCATTGGGGCTACCAGATCCTGCTGGGCCACTGGTGCTGGCGCGGGCGGTCGCGGCCATCTCATCAGGAGACTCGCAGACCGTCAAGACCATGGCGAAGTCCAACCGGTGAATCGGGAGGACGTAAGCGTCATCCAGACTTGCCCAGGGATCGCTTGCAACAACGACAGTCTCAACCTCACCTGCCAGGATCTGCTTATCCTTGCTCTTGTAATAGTCCGCGTCCAGATAGCGGGCTTCACATGAGGCAAAAGGAGAGGCATCTCCTTGAAGCACGCCTACTCGACCATTAAGGGAGTATTTGAGGCATTGGTGGTATGACGAGGGAACCGCCGCGTGAAGGTGAAGCCATGGCCTGCCCATCAATGCGTTATACGCAGTGTCCTGAGAGACTACCATGAATTCGGTGTTGGCAACCAAATCACCGAACCGGGTCTTCAAACGTATCTTGACGACCGGGGTTTGCTCGGTGCGGTCGTACCCCTGGATCCTGAGGTCGGAGGGAATCAAGTCATCCTCAGACAACCCCAATCTCCGGAGCGTCCGAGTTGGAATCAGGTTAATCCCGGACCCCGTGTCGACAAGACAGCGCCGGACTTCAAGGCCATTGAACTGGCCAGTGACATACAGCGGACGAATGTGTCCCTGTATAGGAGGGTCTTCATCCTTACCAGAGAACGAGATAACTGCCTGACATTCGGCGTCCTCGATCGTTTCGGCGTGAAAGGCCTCTGCAGCCGCAACCTCTGTCTCAAACTGGAGGGGGCTCTTCAGGGCTTCAGCGAGTGCCTCGCGCATCTCAGATGACATGCGCAGAGCCTCAAGGATGGAGAGCCTTGCTGGGATGTCGGCCAAGTGCTTCAGGACATCATACTTTTTGGCCAAGCGCGATCCCCTGGTTGCAGGAGGTTGCTCTGCGGTTGGTGGCATGACGGGCCTTGCCGGTTGGATCGGCGGCCGACTGGTACTTGGCGCATCTCGCTGTTCACTGGTCGCAGTCCGGGAAATGGTCACCGTACTGGAGTCAGGAGGCCGGGATGGACTTGTGGCAGGGCAGAGCTGGTCGCGACGCGGCTGAGGCGGTTCTGCCTGGTCCCACACCACAAACAGTGGCGAAGGCGAATCCGTCATCCCCGGATGGGGGGGCTGCGCGCGCTGAGCTCGATTTTGAGCCTGCTGCCTAGTCTCGGTGGCGTGCACGGCCTGGCTGGAGGTACCAACGGCTGTGCCCCGGCGACTCCTGTTGCTGCGGTTCTTCTGACGGTGGCGACGACCGGGGACACTAGGGAGGTCCACCTGGTGTTCTTCAACGTCGGGAACCGAAAAGGGATTTACCAGCTCGACGGTGTTAACCGAAGCGTACCCAATACCATCATCGGACGAATCATCCATCACCGGGCGGATCCGAGGAGGGACCCCAATTTCCGGGGGCATGAAATCGCCGAGAGTGCGGGATAGTGGCGGAACTGGCGGGGCGCGCTCTTCCTTCTTGCGCTGCCGCCGTTTGCTCCTCTTGGCGGAGGCAGACTGGGACGACGATGCCGAAGCAGCACCCGCAGGTTCTGGGGGCTCAGGCTGATTCAAGCGCGCACGGATGATCCCATGGGCGCGAATGGTCGTCTTGCGGGCCATCCAGTTATTGTACTTATGGGGTCCGCGGTTGGAGACCAGCTGCCATTCGTCCTCGTTGCCACTATCGTCATCTGATCCCACGAACACGCCCGCCACTTGTGCTGGAGCTGGGCCCAACCTGATTACATTGTTGTTAATCTGGTCTTGGAGCCAGTCCTTAAACACATAGCACCGCTGGATGGTGTGCCCCAAGGCTCGATGGTAGGGGCAGTAGCGGGGGTTATTCGTAAGATGTGCCTCCTCTGGCTTCCAACACTCAGGCAGTCGCACAATCCTCTGCTCCAGGGCGCTCCGGAAGTAACCGGGGACCTGATCCTCATGAAATGAGTAAGTCAGGTGTCGCGGGCCCCTGGGAGCGTGGTCTTGACGAGGGGCTGGAGGGGCCGGCCGAGGAGGTGGACCCTGATTATCTCGCCTGGGTTGCGGCGGTACATTACGCGGAGGGGCCGGCCGGTTCTGAGGCTGCCGCTACTGGGCCGGGAACTGAGCCCGTGGAGGCGGATTCCTGTGAGGCTGTGGAGCTGGCCTCACCGGCAGCAGCTCCAACGGCCTGGGGGCCTCTATCTGGGCCACAGCAGCGGGCTCAGCCATGCTGGCTCTCCTTGCAGGAATCATAGGAGGCAGCGGGTGTGCCTGGATGGCCTGTTGCAGGGCTTCCTCAAGACGTTGAGCTTTGTCTGAGAAGTCCCTGAACCCTCCGGGGTAATTTTGAGTGATCAGGGAAGGGACCAGCTCGGTCTTGACGTTCCCGACGCACATTGTCAGCAACTGCTCCTGAGTCAATGGCATGTCAAGGGAATACGTGAGACCCTTCCATCGGGCGACGAAGTCCGCGGCTCGCTCATCAGGCCTATGCTTGCACTTGAAGAGGTCTGCGATACTTGTCTTCCGGGTCGTGGAACTGAACTGGTAGAGGAACTGTCTACGGAGGTCCTCCCAGCTGGTTACCGACCCGACGGGGAGCTGGCTGTACCAGACAAATGCTGGCCCTTCCAGTGTCTGAACAAAGCAGCGAAGCTTAGCGGCCTCCTGCTGCGCCGGAGTCCCCAACATAGGCCCGCACCTCGAGTTGAAGTGGGCTAAATGCTGTGGCGGATCTCCAGTTCCGTTGAAGGGGGCGAAAGTGGGATTCCCGAATCCCGGAGGCGCCGGCATGTCATCCACCCATGCTGGGTAGGGCTTGCCGTCCGGTGGGATCGCCACCTGCCGAGTCTCCAAGGCTTCCAAGCGGGCAATGAGTGACGCCATCGGATCGTCCGGACATGGGTTCCAGTCCTGGCGGGGATCTCTAACCACGAGCGCATTGCATGGCCCTTCAATCGGGTCGTCGACCGGGTCGTCGAACTCGGCAGCTCGTGGGATGGCGGGCGGAGCGGCCCTTGGGGCAGCGGGAGGAATCCGAGCGGGATCTCTCAAGTAGTCACGCCGCTCGGGAGGGTGTGGCGAAACATACCGCGCCCTCTTGCCATAGGCAATGGCCTCTCTCCTGTCGGCGAACACGGCGTAATTACGGTTGCCCGGGAGAGTCTCATCGAGGAGCGGTTGTTCCGGTCCCTGCTGTCCTGGCCTGGGATCACCGTAGTCAGGCCGCCGTTCTGCAGCGCGCTCGGCGAGGAGCTGGTCAACCAGCTTCTTCTGTTCGGCGAGCTGCTGACGTAGCGTATCCTTCTCGGGATCCTCCTCTGCCCTCTGCATGGAGGCAGATGGGTCGGCGGGCCTTATAGCCTCGCTGTGCTCTTTTCCTTTGCTGACGTTTCGGCTCAACGTCAGTGCTTCAGTGGGTGCGGGGAGCCCCAGGAGGTTCCTCTGATGATGAGTAACTCTCACTGATGGGTCTGACGACGGCTTGTCTTCGCGGGGGAAGCCCTCGTCGAGGAGTTCCAAGTCGTTCCCCTCTCCCGACAGGTCAGCCATATTGACCGTTCCTGTCCCTGGGGATATACCCTCAGGGCCACCCAGCGAATCGGGCTGTCGGCGGATCACACTGAAGCGTAGGGCAGCGTACTGCCCCCATCCACGGATATACATGTGGGGAGTGGCTTCCTCGATAACTTTGCAGAGTACTTGAAAACACTCAACGCATCGTTGTTGGAGGGCCTCGTGGCGCTCAAATGACCCGGGGTGCCGAACCGCGGGGAGCATGGCCAGGTCAATTTGACGGCACTGCTCACCAATATCCTCCAGGTGCGCTTGACTCCCGGGGTATGGCATTTGTAGGCGGTGAAGACAGGAGCGAGTCTCCCGGAGAGTTCGGCGGAAGCATTCGAACTCATCCGGGGTGAGCGATTCGGGTGCATCAAAGCCCGGTCCTGCGACTGGCCAAAACTTCTCAGGGAAGTGGCCCTCTGCAAGGACGGTCCAGAAGCTCCACGACTCAAACTCGGGACCCAGATCTCCTTGGTCCTCTTCAATGGCTGGGAACGGACGGGAAACTGGTAGTGGTGCCGAGGCGGGCCGCCGGGCTGACGGGCTGGCCGGCGGTGAATACGGTGAGCAGGCCGATTGGCCTCCATATCCCGGGCCGCCCTCTGAGGGTGGCGGTGCCCTGGCTACCACATCACGATAGGACGGGCCGGCGAGCGAACATCCTGCCGTAGCATCGGTGCTCGCCGAGGGTGCACTAGATCGTGGTTCGACCGTCGGTCCCCAGAAAAAGTCTCCTGCTTCTCCGATCGAGGTGGAAGGCACTTCCGGAGGGGCCGGTACCAACCGCAAGCTTGATCCTTGGGGGTCTACCAGGCCCTCGTTACTCCGGATATACCTTCGGAGAGAAGCGGGGATCACATCGATCTCGCTCTCGGGGAGCACGAGGCTGACGTGCCGCATTCCTACCCCTTCCCTTGACTGGCGGGATTGGGGAAGGGGCTCTGTCGCCGAATCGTACTCCGCCTCTGAGTCAGAGAAGCAAACCGGTCGGATCTCTGTCCGGAATTCCGTAACATTCTTCCCTCGGCGTCGACGCCTTGCCTTCCTGCCCCTGGGTGGTTCTTCGGGGCAGGGCTGATCTCTGTCCTGGCGTCCTCCGGCCGCACTGGTGTTGGGGCCAAGAGGACTGGGAACCAAGGTGCGAGGGGCACCGGGACAGATATCAAAGGGGACGCGGGGAGAGATGATTCCGGGCAGGCCTCCGGGCCGGGATCGGAAGGTGGGATGACCCACGCCTCCTGGATCGGCCACACAGAGTAGATCCTGCCGGTGAATAGCGCTACCGCGAGGTGGTCCGCGGTGGCTACTGCCAGTGCCAGCAACCGGGAGAGTCGACCCAACCTGCCTTTGGGGCGGTCGGGGCCTCGACCCAGGTCGGGCATAGAAGTTCCCCTGCTCAGGATGCACAGAGGCCTGGCGACTGGAGCCAGCAGTGGCTTGGGCCAATGCGGCCGCTGTTTCTAGAGCCCCAAGGTGGGCATCCTCTTCCGCTCGTGCTCGACGTTGGCGTCGGGACAGGCGAGTCGGAATGAGCATCGCGGGCAGGTGGAGAGCCTGTTCCTCGACTTGAGGGGCCTGGCGGCGATGTCGCCGTGGCCTGGCGGGAGCCCTTATCGTGGATCCCTGGAGCGGACCTCGGATAGGGTGATCCCGGGCATCTCCCACCTCATCCGCATAAGGAAGGGAACTGTCAGAGCGCTCCGGGGATAAGCTCCCGAAGCGGTTGGACGTTGAGGTAGGCAGCGGTGCCTCCCTGCGCGGCCCTCGAGGGCGGCGGTGGTGGCGAGGCGCAGCCTCCTCAAGGTCTAGGCGAGCCATTTCCCTAGTGGGGATGACTCCCTCTTCCTCGTATCTCCGCACCAGGGTGTTGATCACCCTTCTCTGGATGACCTCCGAGGGGGAGAGAGGGCGTGGTCGTCCCGCAATTGCGGCTGCTGGGACGACTGTGGAACGGGCAGGACCGCGCGGAGTAGCCGCGTCGGTGTTTCCCCTATCCCTGCGCCAGTGGGCGGGTGGCGATCGGGCACTGGATCGGGCGACCTGATTTCTGAAAGCAGGGAGAAGAACCCATTAACACTGACAGGAAAAAGGAATCGTCAACCAACCATTAGCGCCACGACGCCTTCCGTGGGGGGAACCCAGGCCCTCGACGTTGCGAGACGGAGTGCCCGATTTCACTTCCCCAGCCCCTGGCGGGTAAGACTGAATGCTTGGCCGGGCAACATGCCGGTCTTCCAACACCTCTGAAAGCCATCGGTCTTCGTATCGAGGAGAAGAGATTCACGTCGGGTTCACCATTTTTCTGTTTCGGTGCGGATGTGCGTCGGGTTACGCTGTTCCGCCAGGACGCGTTCGCGCGTGCACCCGTCAACCCGAGGGGATGGGAGCGCGGCTTGTGGTCCCGCAGTCCCGCTTTCCAAGGGCGGGCGGCATTCGTCCCTTATTCAGGGGCGTCTGCTCCTTGATCGAAACCGGGATGATGGGATGTCGGCTCCTCCTTCCTTGGACGTCTCCTCGGAACTCGTCGCCTAATCCGGGTCTCCCTCATAGACTTAAGAATGTTCGTGAATCTCGTTCCCGGCGCCATATCTTCATGGACACCGGTTAATTACGCTGCTTCCGCCCGGACGCTCCAAGGAGTCTGGGCGGGGCAGCAACCTGCGGTGAGAAGGCCGGGTGGCTCTGGGTGCTGGGGGCGTGTCGTAGCACTGCGGCTCTGCACGTCTGTCTTCCGTCCCTAATAGGGCTTCTCGAAGGCATGATGGCCTGAGGCATCCCGTACTGGGTGCGGGGAACTGTGTCACCTGAGGTTTTCCTCAGCTTCCCATGTTTAACACGGGGTATGCCGCGAGTTTAACGTCCAGCGGGGACGGCATCGGACCGATCAACACGAAAAGTGGATCAGATGATAGAACCCCTTGCGGGGAACCTCCGACGCTGGGGCCAGCACATGGGCGGCTTCCCAAGTAACGTGGAGTGGAGTGAAGTGGCATGACCCCACCGGGATGTGGCGGCCCGGGTAAGGATCAGGATGGATGATGGAGTGAAGAGCTTGGACCCCAGAGGGGCTTCCTACGTACCGCACGTTAGCACGGATCAAAGTCAACGTAGTTTGGGTATACAGTTTAACGTCATGCTGGACGTCGGCAAGCCGACTCACGAAGAGGTCTAGGCCGCCGGGCGGAGGATTGAACCGAACCACCTCGCACAGAGGGGGATGGAACGGCCGGGTGGATCACAGTTTCATGTCATGCTGGACGATAAAAGGGGAAATGGAAAAGGGGGGCTGTGGGGAGGCACCGCGGAGATACACGCGGGCAGTCTCCCACAGGGGCGGATTCATAGGTGAATCGACGCAAGCGTGAACCCTGGAGGGGTCCACTGATGGACGAACCGACGTAAATACGACCGGGACGACCAGGTGGTGGGCTTGGACCTCAGGGAGGCTTCCTACGTACCCTGTATAGAAGACAGGGATCAAAGTCCACGTAGTTCATTCTGTCAGGACTTACGCACTTGGGGCAGCCCGGATGCTGCAAAACTCAGTTGGAAGGGACTTGGACCGAAAGCAGAAGACACCTCGATCCCAGTCAGACCCTCTACTGGCTTCGGCAGTGGGGAGGCGCAATGGAGATACACATGTGCAGCCTCCCACGAGAAACTAGGGGTTTGTAATACCCTGCCCCCGTAGGGAAAAGCCGCTCCCATTAAATCGTCCCAAAAGGGGGACAATCCCGACATCCCTGCAGAGACGAGCGGGTGGGGGCCACATCCAAACCGGGGGAGACCCTGCGTGCGAGGCACGGGATCGAATGATGCGGACGGTTTAGCGTCTTGCCGGACGAAGTACAGTTTAACGTCGTGTGTTGAGGACGAAGCGGACGGTTTAACGTCTTGCCGGACGAAGTACAGTTTAACGTCGTGTGTTGAGGACGAAGCACTTGGCAGTTTAACGTCTTGCAGCGCGGACGATGGGGGCTAGGCAGTTTAACGTCGTGCAGCTTGGACGTATGCTGAACATTTTAACGTCTTGTAGCTCGGACGAGGTACAGTTTAACGTCGTGCAGGACGTATATGCAGTTTAACGTCATGCTGGACGAATATGCAGTTTAACGTCATGCTGGACGTATGCGCAGTTTAACGTCATGCGGGACGAATGTGCAGTTTAACGTCATGCTGGGCATAGGTTGCCGGACGATGGGTGCATGTCACTTCGCACAAACCTGGAGGGCCGCACGGGAAGACAACGCACGGTGCGAGCACCCAGGATGAGGATCATCGGGCGCCACGCAGGCAGGTGCCCTCAGGGGGTCGAGGGAGGCGACCCTGGCGGATTGCGCGCAAAAGAGGAGCTTTGCGCGCAAAACCGCGGGTCGGCGCGCAAAAATGGCGGGCTGGCGCGCAATTGGGCCAGCCCTTTGCGCGCGGAAGGTTGGGATTGCGCGCACCGGGCTTCGGATAGCGCGCGGGGGCAACGGCTCATTCTCTAACGAATGGCCACTTTGAAAATGGGGGGTGCGCGCAATCGGGTCGGATTGCGCGCACCCGGGGGCAATTACGCGCAAGAGGCTTCTTTTGCGCGCAAAGGCCTTCGGGTTGAAATTTATTCAAAGGAAATGAGCCAAGGGGATTGCGCGCGAAGGCGGACCCCAAGGCTCTATTGCGCGAAAGAAAGGAGGTTACCTGAAGATCGGCATTGCGCGCGGAAGGGGTTGAATTGCGCGCGCGGGAGACCGTTCGACTTCCAGCAACCTTTGAAACGTTGGGGGTCGCCTAGTATTTATAGGCAACCCCGGGCGCGGAATCCAAGGCGCGAGCGCGGAATTATCCTCGCGGGCGCGGAATCGGGCACCGCGCGCAAGGGAGTTGCGCGCATCCCGGGGGTTTTGCGCGCGGATCATCATCTTTGCGCGCAGACCTCTGAAATTCCGCGCAAGGCCTCCGGGCCCTCCGAAACATTCTTCCGACTCCAAATATGACCTCGCTTTCCGCATCCGGAGCTTCGTTTGGGAACAACGGACTTTTCCGGCGTCTACAATCATCTATATATATTTATGAACAACCATATAAATGAAATAGGTCTAGGTATTCATATAAATAAAACCAGAGAATTTTGTGAGAGAAAGAGAGAGAAATTTTGAGACG
Organism: Viscum album; assembly: GCA_963277665.1. Taxonomy (NCBI): domain Eukaryota; kingdom Viridiplantae; phylum Streptophyta; class Magnoliopsida; order Santalales; family Viscaceae; genus Viscum; species Viscum album. The sequence goes on along the minus strand of OY728122.1, from coordinate 2,105,233,148 downwards.
AAATTTCGGCAGCATAACGTCTATATAACATGGTTTTAGAAAATAATAAAAGAGTGGGGAAAAGGGTCTACCATAAATAAATATATCATTTATATGTATATAGACAAAATTAAAAGAAATAATATCATGGTGTGGATATGGGAATGACACACCACATGAAAAGGAAACTTGAAAAGAAAGGGAATGCACAATTTCTTTTACGAAAATTCGGCAGCCTAACGACGTCACTTAAAAATTCAGAAAAGAAATTTATGAGAGAATAAAGGGACTTTCAACAATTATACATAATATGTCCAATAATTAGAACATATAAGAACATACCCTCAACATAAATAGATGGAAACATGAAGACACAACATAAAGGAATTAATGACATAAAAGAGAAGGGTGAAATGATCCAATTATTTGAAAAGTAACTTCATAAGAATGAAGTTTAGGACCTTGGGAGTCTTGACTAAACCTAGGGAGGACTCCTAGGTAGGTAAGGAGACCATAAATTCGTTGGGGAGGATTTTGGAATCAAATTTATTATGTAATGGCTTCGTATTTATAGGGGATATGATGGAATAAATTTGTAATTTCCAAGGGACACATCATCGGTGGTATTTGAAAAACCATGGGCTTTTCCATAGTATTGGGAACTTGGGAAACCTCATATCATATCTCACAATAAATAATTATACCGGAAATCTTCCATCATTATTACATCATTAATGATTTAATTAAACACTTGAAACTCAAAACTGCATTTTTACTATTCTCCGATAATTCAACTATTTTAGATAAATCCAAAAAATTCACTCTAACATAATATAGATGCTCTGAATTCAAAAATGAACTCCATTTTATGAAAATAATTTTCTAAATAATTTTTATTAAATTTTTAAATAAAATCATTATTTATTAGAAAAAAACCACTTTAAAACTATAACTCATTTTGTAACACATTAAAATGTAATCAAGGTCCCATAAAACTATCATATACCCATAAGACAATAATGTAAAAATATGTGATTAAATTTTATGAAAATAAATTTCCATATTAAATTTTTAAATTAATTAAAAAAGTGTTAGTAAATTATTTATGGTATATGAAAATACTAAAACATAAAGTGTGATCATTTTTTCACTTTTAAGATGTATAAAATGTATTTATACATTCATTGGTGAAGTTACTATTTTTTGGTCAATTAACTATTCATTACTATTCAATACTATTCATATTGTTTTGTTACTATTCCTACATTAATATTCAATAAATACCATGTTGATCTTAATAGACTCTAAATTTCTCACTGATCACAACTGTAGAAGACCATTTTTTTTAAAATTATTTCACATTATTAATTATATAAAGAATACAAAAATATTTTAAAATACCCCTTTTTTCTAACTTAATCAATAATACACATCCTATATTTATCCAGATATATGGAATTCAAAAAAATTTCCATAAGAAGAAATAACAATTTTTTTTATATAAAGGGATTACACAAAGCAGGTAAGGTCTCGTTACATATCCCTTTATAACACCAGCATAGGACCGAAGTGTATGGTGTGCTATAGTGATATAATATTGGGGTGGATAGGACAACTTTTCCCAAGTGGTGATTTCTATCAGCTTGAACTTCTCCCTTAGGCGATTTGGTTCAAGCTTCATACGTTGATGTTTAGCATGGGCTTGGTCTAGAGGAAAGCCCAGTGATGCTACCTCCTACCCAAGCTCCGATAGATTGGCTTCATATGGCTCGATTCTACTGGATGAGGTCATTCAATCTTCTTTCTGTCTTAATTAACCAAGATAACAATATTTACAAAAACACAACGTTAATATTATAGCTTCCAAAAGTCATATAGACCAAGATTATATAACAGTCAAAACCCAATGGTCTCATTTTAATTATACCCACTTCATTAATTAAAGGATATATTTTTGTTCAATATAAACTAAATTAACACATAAAATTAGGAAACAAATATAATTATAATGTTTGGGTTGTTAAATTCTTCCCCCCATAATAAATTTAATCCTCAATTTTTTTTCATACCCTCTGATGGGAAAGGTGTGGGTAGTTCTGTCTCATGTAATCCTCCTGTTCCCATGTGGCTTCTTTACATTTGTGGTTCCTCTAAAACACCATAACAAGGTGGGTAGTCTTGTTCCATATAACCTTGTCTCTATGATCCAAGATCTCTGCCAGTTTCTCCTCATAAGAGAGTTCATGTTCCAGTTGTACCACCTCTCAATTATTACATGTGAATGGTCAAATATGTACTTCCTCAAGAGGGATACATGGTAGAAATCACGAACCTGTTCTAGATTTAGAGGAATTTCAGGCCAATAGGCCACTGCTCCTACACGATCAAAGAATTCATAGGGACCAATATACCCATGGCTCAGCTTCACTTTCTTCCCATTCCTAATGACTCTCTTCTAAAGTGAAATCCGAATAATTACTTTTTCACCAACAGAAAACTCCAAGTCCCTTAGACGGTTGTTGGCATAAATATTTTTCCGATTTTGAGTAGACTTAATGTGTTGCTAGATGGCGTGGACCTTTTCTGCCATCTCTTGCACAAGATCAGGCGCAAGAATCTTTCTCTCACCATCTTCATCCCAACAAGTAGGAGTTCTACATCACTTCCCATATAGAGCATCATATGGTGCCATTTGAATGCTCGAGTGGAAGCTGTTCTTGTAAGAGAACTCAACTAAATGGATATGTTTATCCAATCCACCTTTAAATTCCATGGAGCATTTTCTTAGCATTTCCTCGAGTGTTGGAATAGTAATTTCATATTGGACATCAATTTGGGGTGATAGGACATAGATAAATTCAATTTACTTCTTATTGAATGTTGAAGAATTATCTCGAATTTTGATGTGAACCTTGGATTACTGTCAGATATGATAAAAAGTAGAACTCCATGCAGCCTTACCACTTCCTTCACATAAATCCTGGCAAGTTGATCAAGATGGAAATCTTCTCAGATAGAGAGAAAATGGGCAGTCTGGGTTAGACGGACCACAATAACCCATATCGTATTGCTTCCTTTGGAAGTTCTCAAGAGACCAGTGATGAATTCCATAGTGATATTGTCCCACTTCCATGATGGTATGGGTAGTGGTTATAATACCCCTTTAGGAATAGATGGAACACATAGTCTTGTATGAAATTTCAGTACACCATCTTGATCAATTTTGAACTCAGGAAACTTCCCATCCTTTATAGCCTCAAACTTATTCTGTAATAAAGGATCTTCTTTCCGAGAATTCTCGATCATCTCTAGTAATGACGGTTGAGAAATAATTTGGGTTAGGGTTGATAATGTCCCTTCCCATATAATTTCCACGTCCAACTTTACTAGGTTATTGATCAATGGATCTCTTTGAATCCTCATCATGGAAAGAACAACTGGGTCTTTCTTGATTAATGCATCAATGAATTTGTTTTCTCTTCCGAGATGATAATGAATTAAACAATCATAGTCTTTAATGAGTTCCAACCATCTACTTTGTATGATGTCCAATTCCTTTTCTGTGAAAATATACTTCAAACATTCATGGTCTGTGTATATATCACATTTCTCCCGATAAAGATAGTGCCTCGATATCTTTAGAGCAAAAACGACCACAACCAGCTCTAGATCATGTTTCAGATAGTTCTTCTCATGAGTCTTCAACTATCGAGGTGAATAAGAAATGACCTGGTCAAATTTCATGATGATTCACCCAAGACCTTTTAGAGATTCATCACTAAAAATAATTAATCCTTCTCCACTTTAGGGTAGAGTTAATACATGTGCAGTAACCAATCACTTCATTAGCTCTTGGAATCATTCTTGACACTCCTTTGTCCATATGAACTTGATCCCTTTTTTAGTTAACTTAGTTAATTTATTATAAAGTCATGAAACCTTTTTCACAAAAACTCCTATAATATCTTTCTAATCCATGGAAACTACGAATCTCAGTTACTGTTGTAGGATGAGGCCACTCATATAAAAATTTTGTCTTTGCAGGGTCAACTGCCATTCCTTCATTAGTAACAATGTTCCCAATGAGAGAAATATGTTGTAACTAGAATTCACATTTACTGACCTTTATAAATAGCCTCTCCTTCTATATAGTTAGAAAAATACCCCTTAGATGATCCTCAATCTCCTCGCATATTTTGGAATATATCAGTATATCATCAATAAAAAATACAAGAATGTTGTCAGGGTAGTCTATAAAGACTATATTAAGTCCGAAGGTCATAAAAACAAACACATAATACACATATCTTGATCAAAATATTTTTATTGGAATATATTCTTTCTTCACCCTCAATTGATGATAACTTCAGCGAAGATCAATCTTAGAGAATAATTGAGCCCCATGAAGTTGGTCAAATAATTCCTCAATTCATGTAAGAGGGTATTTGTTCTTTATTGTAATAATGTTCAGTTCTCTATAATCAATTCATAGCAGCATCGATCCATCCTTTTTCTTTACAAAGTGAATAGGTTCTCCCCAAGGAGACACACTTGGTCGGATAAACCCCTTCTCCAAAAGATCTTGGAGTTGTTTCTTTAATTCCTCCAGCTCCAATTTTCCATCCAATACGGGGTCTTTGAATTTGGATGTGATCCATGTATGAGTTCAATGGTAAAATCTTCCTCTCTTTCTCAAGGAGGTCCGAGTAACTCCCCCAAAAATACGTCAACGTATTCCTGGATGATGGGGACATTTTCTTTACATAAAATCCCATCTCCTTCTTCTTCACCAATAAACTCCATAAAGAAGGATATAAGAGGTTCTTCTAGACCAAGATCCAGTTGAGATATCTCTCCTTGGAAGATAACTGTAGGATTTATATTCAAGAATATAGATATTTCCTTGCGTTTCCAATTGATCTTCGCATTATACATTGTGAGTTAGTCCATCCCTAGTAAAATGTTGAATTCAATCATGGGAATGAATAATAGATTTATGATAATATTGTGCTCACTAAAGAAAATACTAGAATTTCAAAACACTTATGATGCTTAGATAGTCCCACTAGGAGTCTTGACTGATAACTCTACTTTTATAAAATTGGGGGTTGAGTCTAAATTATTTTCAAACTTGGAGGAAATAAAGGAATGCGTAGAAAGAGAATCAAACAATGCACTTGCTAGCTTTGAGAGAACAACAACAGTACTTGCTACCACATCATTTGGAGCTTCAACTTCAACTATTGTGATAGAAAATTCATGACATTGCTCCCTTGTTCTTTTGTTGAGGATGATGGTGATTACCATTTACTACCCTCAGATTTGGACTGTGATTGGCAAGGTTCCCATGTTGTCCACACTTAAAGAATTGGACATCAGGTATGGCCCACACCATCTTCCCTTTGTTGTTAGTGTTTGGAAGTTGGGTTTCACCTCACTATGACAATTTAGTGCAGTATGACTATCTCTTCCTCATTTGAAGCACTTCAAACTCCTAAGAAGGCACTTCCATGAATGCTTCTTGACACATTTATTACACGTGGGATGTTTTACTTTCTTACCTCGACTTCCTTGATCAATGTTCTTCCCTAATCTTGGATCCATCGATATATTTTTGTCATTTGACCTATGAGACCAATGCGTCTCTCCAAACTATAGATCGACTTTCATCGCACTCTGTATGATCTCCAAGTAGCTACCATAGTCTCGGTTTTCTAGATTCTTCCGCAGATGAGGTCTCAGTCCACCGATGAATCAATCAACCTTACCATTTGGACCCCTGAGAATGCTAGAGGTATATCGTGAAAGTCATGTGATTTTCATCTCATATCTTCCAACAGATTTGTTCTCTTTTTTGCTTCAGCTCGAGAAACTCCCTCACCATTCTTGTTCTCATGGAATGAGGGAAATACTTACTGAAAAAGATCCATCTGAACTCTTCCAACTCCATAGTATCAACTTCCACTCTTGGCCTCATGTTTTTGATCAGTTACCACCACAAATCATATTCTCCTTTTAAACGATAGACATCAAGGGTGACATTATCTTCCTTTGAACAATGGAGCACCGAAAAAATCTTCTCGATAGAGCTGATACATTTCTCAACAATCCATGGGTCAGTCGATCCAGTAAAGATTGGTGGTAGTTGGCATATAAAGGACTGAACAGAATTTTGTTCCCTTCATGGTGAGATTGGTCTCTTAGCCTGATTCATGTTATTTACCATAACTTGAGTCAGTCGGTTCATCAATCGAAAGAATTCTTCCTTCCCGGCTTCCATCGGAGGGTCGTAAGTGCATGGTCCATTGCGGTCACCATTTGAAAGATTCATCCTATTGCCAAAATTTTTATAAAATAATAAATCCTTCAGGAGAAAATTATATCATTTACATTTTTTAACTATAACAGATTTTATTTATTAAAACTTCATGCTTAAACAATTACATTTCTCTATAATTCCTTCATAATGATTTATAAAAAGATTGTGACTAACCAAAAATTTCCCCTAGGAGTCTCATAACCAAGAGTTCAGCAAGGACTGTTGTTGTGCACCCGTTCCCATTCGAGTCTAGCCCAAAGCGTTGTTTTTGGGGTTTTCCACTATGTACATCTATGCCATAGCCACCTCTACCTGCTCGTATCCAGACAGGGATGTATTTGTTTGGTAAACCACTTACTCAATACTCACAAAAATACCAGGATGTTTTCATATATTTAAACATTTCTATAGGGTTATTACTAAAGTTTTCATAGCCTTATATCCATAAACAACTTAACTATCCATTGATACAAACTATGGCATCACACCTTTTTATTTCATAACATTTCATTACAATTTACAAACAGAGGATCTTTAAAGTCTAGTGTCTTGGAAATCAGGAACAAAAACACTTTAAAACAATATCAAACAGTATTTTACTCAACATATAAGGATTCATCATATGTTCATCCTATGTACAATTATTTCATCTCATATCCTGGAGACATACATCAATGGAAAGGGTGAGCATAAGGCCTAGTAAGGGTAACTAAGGGAATCCGTTGACTTGTGACTTCAATAATAACTTAAAAAAACAAAAGGACACGAGGAATAGAAGTATAGGAATATGATAATTAAAATAACATGAAACATAAATTGAATATGTGTCTTCAAAATTTCATTTAGGAATTCATGAACATATCACCAAGTTCCATCCCCATGTTGTCATAAAAATTACTAAGGTTATTCAGCAAGGTATCGTGAAACTTGTCATCTCTAGAGATTATTTCATTACCCAATGAATTGGAGAGCTATTATGGCACACCCTTAATATGTCATTAATTTCATGTGATCCACATAGATCATAAACAAACATTTCACAAATAACTAATAGATAATAAAATATATGGGTTTCATTTCAAATTTATGACATTTTAAGAGTGCCTAAAAATAAGATCATTATATCATTTATAACCTATGGAAAGGGAGTGATGGTTATATGTATGTCAATACCAGAATAAAATATATCATATTTATATATTTATGAACACTCATAGAAATGAAATAGGTCCAGGTATTCACATAAATAAAACAATATAATTTCTTGAGATAAAGAGAGAGAAATTTTGAGATGAAAGTTTTGCTGCATAACGACTATATAACATGGTTTAGAAAATAATAAAAGAGAGGGGAAAAGGGTCTCCTATACATAAATGTATCATTTAGTAGTAGAGGGAAATAATTAAAATAAAAATCATCATGGTGTGGATATTAGAATGACACACCAAATGAAAAGGAAACTTGAGAAGAAATGGAAAGCTTGATTTCTTTTACGAAAATTCGGCAGCATAACGGCGACATGTAAAAATTACGAAAACAAATTGGTGAGAGAGTAAAGGGTCTCTCAACAATTAGACATGAAATGGAAAGTAATTAAATCATATAATAACATACCCTCAACATAAACAGATGGAAACTAGAAGACACAACATAAAGTAATTCATGACTTAAAAGAAGAGGGTGAAAGGATCCCTTACCTTGAAACGTAACTTTGAAAGCATGAAGGGAGGAATGTTGGGAGGCTTGAGGGAACCTTGGTAGGCTTCCTTGGGAAGTAAGGATACCATAACATCGTTGAGGATGATTTTGGAATCAAAATAATGAGGGAATGGCTCGGTATTTATAGTGGAAGTGAGAGAATAAATTAATAATTTCCAAGGGACACCTCATCAGTGGTATTTGAAAAATCATGGCCTTTCCCATGGTATTTTCCCATGGTATTGGACACTTTGGACACTGCATAGCATATATTACTATTTATAAGTCTTCCAGAAATCATACGTCATTATTATTTCATTAATGATGTCATTAAACACATGAAACTCAAAACAACATTTTTACTATTCAATGATAATTCAACTATTTCAGAAAAGTCCCAAAAATTCACTCTTACCAAATATCGATGATCTGAATACAAAAATCAACTCCATTTTATGAAAATAATTTTCTAAATATATTTAATTCATTTTTTAAATAAAATCATTATTTATTCCAAAAATACAACTTTAAAACTATAACTCATTTTGTAACACCTTAAAAAGTAATCAAGGTCCCATAAATCTATCATATACCAATAAGACAATAAAGTAAAAATTTATGATTAAATTTTATGAAAATAAATTTACATTTTAAATTATTAAATTAATTATAAAATTGTAAATAAAATATTTTTGGAAAACAAAAATACCAAAACATAAACTATGATCATTTTTTCACTTTTAAGTTGTCTAAAATGTATTTATACATTCATGGGTGAAGTTACTATTTTTTGGTCAATTTAAAATTCATTACTCTTCATATTTTTATGTTACTATTCATGCTTTACTATTCACTAAAAATTATGTTGATCTTTTTAGACTCTAAACTTCTCATTTATCACAACTATAGAAGACTATTTTTCTGAAAATTATTTCACATTATTATTTATTTAAAGAATACAAATATACTTTAAAATACCCATTTTTCTCAAATTCATCAATAATAGACATTCTATATTTATCCGGATATTTGAAATTCACAAACATTTCCATAAGAAGAAATAAAAATTTTATTTACATAAAAGGATTACACAAAGCATCTAAGGTCTTGTTACATATCCCCTTATAACACTAACATAGGACCTAAGTGTAAGGTATCCTATGGTGATAGAATATTTGGGTGGCTTGGACAACATTTCCTGAGTGGTGATTTCTAATAGCTTGAACTTATCCCTTGGGAGATTCTATTCAAGATTCATATGTTGAAGTTCAGCTTGGGCTTGGTCCAGAGAAAAGCCCAATGATGCTACCTCCTTCCCTAGCTCCGACATATGGGCTTCATATGGCTCGAGTCTACTGGTTGAGGCCATTCAATCTTTTTTATATATTAATTATCCAAGATAAATATATTTATAAAAACACAAAGTTAAGATAAAAGATTCCAACGGTCATATTGACCAACAAACATATAACAGTCGAAACCCAATAGTCTCATTTTAATTATACCCACTTCAATAATTAAAGGATATAGTTTTGTTGAGTAAAAAAAAAAATAACACACAAAATTAGGAAGAAAATATAATTTAAAAGTTCGGGTCATTACAAAAATATAACAAATCTATGCATTGTATGATGTCTTGTGCTTGTATCTATGGGAATATGAAATCTCCCCATGAGTGGTGAGATCCCAACATGAGCTCATAATCTCTACATAATTCATAAAACTCAACTCGACCTTCTACTAGTGTATTCAATACCAAAGAGAATTTGAATCATCCCTACCTCAACTCCCAAATAATGGAAAAAAGTAATAGATATAAAGGATTGTTTCACTCATAAATAATACTAATCATTATCCCATGTAGAAAACTAGAAATGGTACCCTGAATGATATCTAGTTTTTCGGGGATAGAAATGATAATTCCTGAATCCAACCATGAACTAATCAATGACCTCTATTACCCCGAGGATGTATAGAATATTGGGGATGCACTCTGCCTACCTCACCTATTATCTACAAATCACAGACAGGACTACAGTGCTAATAGTTTCTTGTATAGAACTTTCTCAATAAGAGAATCTAATGTGGATCACCCAGATCATGTTGAGTACTCAGAAAGGTTAGGAACACTCACCACTAGTGACCATAGTCTCTATGTTAATATCTTATGTGTTATTCTATAGAATAATCTTGAGAGCCACCTCCCCTAGAGAAATGAGATATTGAGTGATGGGACCTACCCATGTATAACTGAAAACTCATCTATCTTGATAACTGGGATCCCCATACCACAAGTATTCTTCATGAAGAATCCTGAAGACTCCCCTATGATTATAATATAATTATATCCAACATCCTCCCAATAACCTATGCATTTTACAGCACCTCAATATACATCATCTACATCAACGGGTGACCTAGAGTGTGATATCTAGATGTAAAGCATCCTAAAAATACCTCCCCCTATACTCTTATTCGATTAACATCTATAAAGAATATCATATAAGGGTCCTAAATTGGGTCCAAAACAATCACATAGTAGAAATCCACAATTGATGGTTAAGAAGCTCCTGGTGACTGGCCACCTTCACAGTTGATAAAAGAAAAACTTATTAGGATTGGTCATGGATCCTCTTCAATGAGAGTGCTGACTCCCCGTGACTGTTAATGACTAAGAACCACCAATGCCTCATTTATCCGCAAAGGAAATTCACATATAACAAATCCCAATGCACCTTCCATACCCAGATCAATCATAAAGCTATCTCAACCACCACCAACCAGTCTTCTTTGAATAAATAATAAAATATCCATCATAATTATATAGAATCTAATAATGAATGACTCAGAGATTTTTATTCCCTGTTTAATTATTTTTAACCTCTACTCTGTGACAATATACTGGAACACCTTACTAATTATCTTTAGTGCGGACCAAATGAGGACATAGACCTAGATCCATATGATCAAAAAGAACAATCTTTTAGATATCTTAAACATGGAATATGGATTATCTTACATTACATAATTAATTTTTATTTTATTTTTTATGGTTTTCAAATATCGCAATGCCCACCCATTACAAATAATGGTGTAAATAATAATTATGCATGACCCTTTCCAAGGTATACACACTACATCAAATATCATTTTATTTTGTAGGTTTTGTAAAATTTAAGGATGATATATCCAATCAAATGTGGCCCTAATCACTTGTGTATTATCTGGTATCCAATGCTGACATAGCTACATCTAATATGATGATGTAATTTTCTATGAATATATTAAACCTCACATGATCCTAACTGAAAACTACTTCATATTCCACAACCATATCCATTTATACAACTCTGTCACGACCCCCTCCAAAAAATGATGACTTAATGAGGGGAGATAAACAGTGACTTGATCAGTCCTACATCAGTAGGCACTAGGATAGAGACTATCATTGACGGTATAATAGACATGTATATGGGAGAAATTTCCCTCTATGAGAAATGTGATGATGTAAAGTCAAGAAGGATGCACAAAACAAAAAATTCTCATATATATATATATATAATGAAATACTATAATAAAACATGAATATTATAATTTTATAAACAACCCAGAGGAAAACTACATGTACCCAAAAAGGTAATGACAATAAAAACTATGAATCACAAACATATCTTGTAAAACCATGCACTAGAAAAATAAAGCCTAATCTCTAACTAACTCTAGATGACTTAAAAAATATTTTATATATACATAGGCTATGTATAAGTATATACTATGTAGGACCCTCCTCAAAGCCTCTCAGGAAAAAGGTAAAGAAATATTTCTAAAGTGTAAGGAACAATAATGAATCTATCCTATCACCTATACCAGAATAATATGTTACTATCCTCACTATGTATATTTTTCACCATGTATCACACTCAAAAATACATATAATATAATAATGAAACATCAATGGTATGATGTTCTTGCTTCCCTACTAGCTTTTGTCTCTTACCCATTGTCGCAAGTCCTAATCTGTCTCTATACAAAAGAGAGATAGCTCGAAGACACTTGTTCATGGAGACACAACATGATCCTCATTAAAAATCATCAAATAATCCAATATAACATCACCATATATATAGTGGAAAATTATTATATTGAATTGACCATTGTATGTATGACATATATCGATCATCTGGAATTATATCTCATGCCATAAAATCTCACAATCTGAGTAAGTACCTCAATCAATCATAACATAAACATGTTATACCAATTATAATCCATTAGATAATTTAAAATTTAATATACGTGTATGAAATTACAATAACCCATCACATCCCTCACATATATTGGAAAACTAACCAACATGCATACATAAATATGTAAATATAAAGTTAAGACAATGGGTCTAGATGGGGTAGTCAGTTATCCATCCCCCATTTGGATGTTAGGGAAAACACCATCTTAGATCCCATTGTGTGTTAGTTTCATAATCGAATATGGTTGTGGAAAAATAAAAAACCACTTAATATACATGATATTATATAGCTAAAAACTACACTATGATAATAATGTAGTCTTACACTCAACATCCACTATTTTTTCTCATAATCTCAACTTCCACTACTAAATCATGATATCCTATAAGAAATAAATAATTTCAAGAGATATATTAATTACTATTATCCTTTTTATCATTTCCTTATGCTATTTAATCTATTATCCATTAATTGACAATTAAAATATTTTTTTTGAATTAAAATACTTTAACTTAATCATTAGAGTAATTTACATACCCTCTAAGTATAATCCAAACATGAAGCCTGCATTTATCAGAATTAGCATATTTAATCATTTCCATTCCATCAACACCAACTGCATGTGTCAAAAATTATTTATTCAATATTATCATCATTACATATAAATGGAAATCTTTTAAAAACATCATATGTTACCACTAATAGGAAACATGAAACCAATCACCTCTATATGCCTCATGTAATGGGGAAAATTCTTGATAAAACAAGAAACCCATCAATCGAAAATTAATCATATTTTCAAGTGAGTATACAAGATCTCAACATTTCATAAATAGGTATTCTCAACATGAGCATATTACATCATCCCTAGTGTCATCCTTAACACCAACATGCATATATTAATACTTCACACAATCAAAGGACTCAAACGATAAAACATCATTTGGGCCACCCTACAAAAATATCACCTCGTCAACCCTAGTATAATATCACATTTGGTATCCACACACATATAATAAGGATTATATATAGATATCATCAAAAAATAAATAAACACGAACAACCAATAAGGAAATGTATGGACTAAAATTAGGAATTCATCCTTCAAATAGTGACAAGATCTCAGGGCATAAACACAAGTATCATGAACTTACCAGGAAATAAAGGAACATAGTCACAAACAATAATCTTTATTAAGTAACCAATTCTTATTTCATTAGTAATTTATGGATTCATTATTCAATGTTCGTAACTACATGAAACCTAAGGCACCAATCTAAAAAATACATCAATAGGAAAAAAGAATTTAGCATTTATTTGGGGTTTGGACAAACCTTGGGAAGTAACAAATTTATTTAAATTTAATTTTACAAGTTATTAATAAAAATAAACATTATACACAATATTTATCAAATCAATTAACATATAGAATATCACATTTAATTAAAAATGAAAACTAGAATACATTTAGATCATCAATAATTCACAAGAGTAACTGTATTAAAAACAAGAATATTCAACTAATTATTAATTTATTTAATGGTAAATTAATTCATAATTTAAAGTGTTTACAAATTTCCTTGATAAAATAAGAAAAAAATTCATAGAATTTATATCAAACTATCTTGAAAATGAAGCAGAAAACTACTATAATGATACAAAGTAACATCATCATCAATAATAAATCGAAACCAATTTCATTAATTTAGTTCAGTAAATAATTATTCTAAATCCATTTACATCCAAATGTCTTGAGAAAAATCAATTTATGATTTCAAAAAATCAAAATAGAACCAACATGTACCCTACCTCAAAGGGGTTAATGTTCTTCGCATGAGAATAGAACAATGTTACAGATCTATGAACACATATCCTGTAGGAACTACATCCATTGAAGTATGATACACCACAATAATTCCAAAAATAGTCAAATAAACACCATTTGGATTATATTATATCATTTTACATAGCATTGTAAGAATAATGGGAGGAAAAAAATTCCAAAATAGGAGAACCGAAAATAAATACAATTAAAACTCAAATTGGATCATCATGGATTAATGAAAGAATCCCATGGATCGATCACCATCAGTGGAATACCCAAAACACTGGATGGGAGGTCAGTTGTTTTCTTAGAAATGTTGTAATTTTTAGAGTTTCATGTAAATCATAATCATTTTAGACTTTTATTAACACACTAAACATTGAATTTATGGGATATGGAATGCTTACAGGTCGTGTAAATGTTGAATTTCACATATTTTTGAAAAACGCGTCACCTTGAACCATTTGACCCAGAATAATTACTAAAAACATGGAACAACCCATAGACCATCCATAAAAATATTTGAAAAGAATATACAAGAAAAATATCCCATATAATACATGTATTCTCCCATCTTCTATCTTTTAGTAGCCGAACACCATAAGTCTCTCTAATGGCCTCCTCTAAGAAACACATTCCTTAAAAACACGCAAAGGATTCGACTACAAGGATATGGTCCAATATATAATCCTTTACTACAATTAGTTGGTATTTTTTATGTTTAGAATTTTGTTATATGACCCCCCTAATAATATGGGTACATTTTGAATAATTATACGTGAATATTCATTACATCTAAAAAATACCAACCAAAAACTAATTCATTGTGTATTTGGTGACTAAATGCATAAACAAGATATATTACAACATATTTAACATATCACACACATATTATCCACACTCGATACCCATATATACATATCATACATAATACACTTCTCCAGAACCAGGGGAATTCTATCATAAGAAAAGGTGACCACTAATGCTCAGTAAAGGTAAATATATAAGATATAAATTGAGAATTATATGGTACAAGAGTATAATCATATTATAATGAAAAAATAATAAAATTACGTGGGAAAACAAAAAAATTCATATCTAATAAGAAATAGATCATAAATCATGATTCATGGAAAATTCATATTATATTACGTAAAAAATTAATCATATGAGTGGGAAAACATGATGTAAAAATCATGATCCATGAAAACAAAATATAGGAATAAAAAATTGGTAAAAAATAAGCATATAAAATCATTCTTTATTTTAATAATCACTACCAACACCATAATTACATTATGTGTAGTGTTTGATAGTGGATGGGGTCCACTCTTAATTACACTAAAAATAATGGATAGAGGACCATGACTGATTGGATTCACTCCCCAACCACTTAAATATAATTAGTTTATATATAGGGATTCATACAATTCATTATAGAGTTATAATATTGTAATGAACCGAACTTTTACTAAAGAAAATTCCTCTTGGTCTGATTAAATATATTGTTATGTAAAAAGGTTATATAAAAAATATTCACTTATTTGGTTTTATGTTTTTGGATATTGAATATACTATTATGAATTGTTACCATTGCTAATATAGTCGTTGAGCAATGATCACATGATTATTATAAATATAGGACTTTAATAAATCCAATTTACTCAGACAAAGGAGGTGATGGCCTCATCCAGTAGAATTCCTCTGTATAAATCCCATTTGATGGAGCTAGGAAAGGAGGTGGTGTCACTGGGCTTCACTCTTGACCAAGACCAATCTGATATCCAACAAGTTAAACCTAAATGAAACCTCCTAAGGGAGAAGTGGAAGTTAGCAGAGATTACCACCCAAACAAGGTTATCTGAGCCTCCCTAAGAGTCTGTAACCATCACACACATTACCCTTAGGCCTTATGATGGTGTTTTAAGGGGTTATGTAACAATACCCTAGAACTATGATTATATGAATTTTTTATAGGTAATATACATTTGTATTATAATTATTATGTTGTAAATATTTTCTAAATAAAAAATTGTAATTTTAGTCAATATTATATTAAAAATATATTTTGATGAATTAATGAATATTTGAATTAAATAAATTTTTTTCAAAAAAATTATTTCTAAATTATTTTTTTTAAATATAAATTATCATATAATTTTTAAGATCACAAATATAATTTTTATTATGTTTTGCTAGTTGTTTTTGACAAAACCCATGAAATTTCGAGAAATATCAGTTTTTTATTTTCAAAAGTAAAAATTGACATATTTAGAAAATTATTTAGGTACAATGAATATTATTTTTGAAATCAAGATGTTGAAATTATCCAACAGATTATTTTTCAAACTTTCATGAGAAAATTGAATTTTTGGGTAAAAATTAAATTCCATATTAATATATAATGAATTTTATGATGTCATAATGACCCAATAGTGCATAATAAAAAACACTAAATGGGGGTTTTAAGTAAATATATATTTTACCATTAAAATAATGTGATTTTAGATTTTTTGGTTATTTTAATGGTGCCTTAGTGGACCCTCCCATAATTATAAAAGATTTTAACTTTAAAAATGATTTCCTTGAGAGTGTGAATCACCTCCACATAAGAAATAAAAATATTTAATTATTTTTGGCCATTGGCCTTATAAAATAACGTCTTCCACTCACCTTTGGAGAAAACCATGTGACTAACCCACGGTTTGGTTTGTGGTTTTGATTAGTTTAATGTGTGGTGTCAAAAACCTAAATAATAAAGAATTTCCTTTTTTTTCTTATATAAATCCATCCAAACACCCACTTCCTCTTCACTAAAAACAATTGTAGCTCAACAAATATCTTCCCCAATCTCTCTATAATCCTCCCAAGGTGAACCAAGATCCCAAGAATATCCTTTAAATCCTATCATAAGCCTTTGGGTTCACACTTCCATGTAAGGGATTTCTTCCATTCTCATTTGTGTCCAAATTTCATTCTGCTGCTATACCATTTTGTTTTCAATTAAAGATGTTGGTGTATAATTTATCACTTCACCAATACTATTCCCCTTATGTTTGAATTATTAGATATCTTTTTCTCTCCCATAAATTCCTCCCATGTACACCTGTTACCATGCCAAAATTCAATAAGGAATTTTCCTTTTCTCATTTACATTCAAGAAATTCTTTTGTATTATGAATCTAAATTCTATTAAAAATGTGTAAAGTCTATCTACATGACCCCCTTACAGTTAAATTAAGTTAAATATGATTATATACACCTTTATCTCTCATAAACCATTTTTATGAATTCTTATGTCACACTGTTAGGCTGATGACAATGCACCACAATTTTTCTAGCCAAAGTCATTATGTAGTGAATACCATGCCCATTTCTCTATCAAGGGTATTCACATTTATGAACATTTACCAATTTATTATAGAGCTTCATGTATTAATTACATATTACTTTATCATATAATACATTATTATGTTTAATGAATCCATGTGGAACACTTATGCATTAAATGAAATGAATAAAAAGGGTGTGCCCTAATAGCACTCCAATGCATTAGGTAGAGATTAGTATCGTAATAAATCAATTTCAATGGGGGGATTATTAATTATAATACAAGTTAAATGAGGGTTTAATCATTCCCCATGTGCAATTAGCATTGTCTCATTCTAATATCCTATTAAATGTTGATTCCACACTTCCATGTTATGATAATAATGCTATATCATGCCTTTATCCTCATGTTTGTATTATGCTCCATTGATAATCCTATTGCCTAAAAATGTTATGTATTCTTCGTGTTATTCCTTTTTTAGTTCCTTAATGGTCTTTATAGCTCGCCCTTTTTTATACTTATCCTCAGGTTATCCCATGAAATGCTAAGTATAAAGGAATGTGTGTTGTCATGTGAAAGAAGTTTTCAATGAATATCAGTATTTTATTTTTTATGTTGTTATGCAATCTTCCTAATTTCCCAAGACACTAGACCTATCGATCCTCACAGTTTTCTTAAGTGCATGTTTATGTAATAAATCATTATTAAGTGTCTAATATAGATCATAGTTTTTATAGTTGGTATTAAGGGATAGGTTTAGTTATTTTTTGGATTATGATTAGAAAACTCTAGTGAAAGACAAAGGGGTAAGACTAAGTATAATAAAAAATATATAAATTTTGGTGAGTATTGAGTAAGTGGTTTACCAATAAAATACATTGTTGTTGGGATATGATTACATAGATATGGCTCTGGCATAGATATATCTAGGGGTGAAACTTGAAAACACCACATTGAGCCAGACTCGAATGGGAATGGGGGCACAACAACGGGCCATGTTTCACTCTTGGTTACAATACTCCTAGAGGATATGCATTGGTGAAATCATAAGCTTAGTATAAACCATTATTAACGAAATAAATAATCCACTAACAATATATGATGGGATGTAGATCATGGATAACATATATTAAAGCCTATAAATTCATAAGTTATGGAAAAAAAGTAATTTATTGGTCATTTGTTTTTATATTTGGATATCCCTTTATGTGTTACCCCAGACATTCATTTTATTCCATCCATTGGCAGGTAATAGGAGGACTCGGGCTAATAACTAATGTGAAAATCAATGTGATGACTATTAAAATGAGATACCAAATCCGTTGGGAGCGAGAATCATGAAAATTGCCACGATACTCTCTCATTTTACTCATGTTTTGAATAGAAACATGGGTCAAAAGAAACGTTCAACACCCCCACCCAAGAAGGAACAAGTCACAATCGAGGGCATCATGAGACAATGTCCTCCAACTATTAATGGAACATCTAATCCCTCAATTTTTTAAAAATGGATCAACTCCATGAAAATGATCTTCCCAATCCATCAATGTTCGGAACAAGACAAGGTACTTGTGGATACATATCGTATGGAGGGTGAAGCTGATCAATAGTATACATTGATCAAAAATAAAAATCATAAGGAGGATATAAAGGAATTGAAATGGAAGGATTTTTGGGAAAATAGATTTGATAAATATTTTCCTCGCACACTCCGATTTAATATTAAAAGTTTCTTCCCTTCCATAAAGAAAAAGGATGATGAATTAGTTAGAGAGTACGAGGAAACCATCACAAGGATATCATGATATGCCTTTGTTTTTTTTGTTGACCATGAATGCGAGGTTTAGCATTTCTTTGATGGGAAAAAACCTAGCCTACAGAAATCCATAGCTACCCGTGACTTCGAGAATATTAGGAATGTTTCCTATATTCCCTCAAATTCAAAATGGATATCATAAAATATCAGTGGTATCATGGGGATATGAAGAGTAAGGTGAACTTTAATTCTTCTGGTCTATGGATAAATCCAACGGTGCTAAGAAAATCCATCACCTCTCTTTCCATTGGTTTTCCAAGAAGCACCCCACAAATTGCCTAAAGGGGATGAGGAAATTTGTTAGGTGTAGAAGTGAAGGGAACCTGACCATTAACTACTGACAAGAATAACCTGAAAATGTGACAGAGGAGAGAAATAGTCTATTTGACCCGCAATTCATTTTCCATTTACTCAACTCCAAAAAACCAGGGTACATTACAAACTAGTTCCCTAATCCATGGGATTTCAAAGGTAACCAACAAACTCCAAGGATTCAAGGGTGAGACTTTTCAATCACTACAACCTATGTGAACCCAGAAAATGAAGTGGTGACAGGTACACTCGTTATTTATTCAAGAATAGTGAACATAATTTTTGATTCTGGTTCTACTCATTTATTTATATCCCAAAATATTATCAGAACAATCCAAAAACCACCACAAATCATGAAAGTAAGGATGCCAGTGAGAACGGGAAATGGGGAAATCATTGCAACCCTTAAATATAACTCCTCCCATTTCATAATTTGTGGTTTAAACTTCTCGGTGAACCTCTTCATACTCCCTTTGGTGGAAATTGATACAATTCATGCCATGGATTGGATTTAATTATATAGAGCAAACATATATTTCTATAAGAGGGAAATCACTCTCCATATAAAGAATCGACCCCCGATTCTGTACAAGTTCAAGGGGAAGGATGAATATTCATTAGCACCATCATCTCAAGCATGGATATTAATTCCATATGAGCATTCATATCTTTCTAAAATGATTGTGTCTAATGAAGAAACTATCCTTGAAGACAAGCCTATTGTGTGAGAATTCACAGAAGTGTTTCCCAAGGAATTTCATATTCTTCATTCTAAAAGATATGTTTAATTATTGATTGATCTTATACTTGGGCCATTGCCAATATGAAGTAATAAATATGGACTACCTTTTATGGTGCTTTACAATCTGACGAAAAAACTATTGGAGAATCTGAATAAAAGGTTTATACACCCAAGTGCTTCGTCATGGTGTTTACTAGTCCTCTTTATGAAAAATAAGGATGGGTAAACACGCCATTGCATTGATTATCATGAGATCAAAAAAATCACGATAAAGAACAAGTATCCTTTACCTCTAATTTATGAATTGTTCAATCGACTACATGGAGCACAATACTTCTCTAAGGTGTATTTTCGTTCGGGATAATACCACGTAAGGGTGAAGAAGAATGATATCACCTAGGCTGATTTTCTTATAAGGTATGGGCACTATGAATTCATAGTAATTATTTTTGGACTCATTTATGCTCCATAAATCATCATGTACATGATGAATGTAGTCTTTATAGATTACCTCTACAAATTTTTGGTAGTCTATATATATGAAATTCTAATATAATCTAAAACCAAGGAGGGGAATGGGGAGTATATAAACACTAAACTAGAGACCTTTCCAAAGGTGAATCTCTATGAAATGTACATAATGTGTGAGTTGTAGTTGAAGGAAGTATCATTCTGGGGTCATATAATCATAAGAAAAAGGGTATATATGGATCCCTCTATGAAAAATGCAATTGTGGGATGGACGAGGCCATCATCTGTGACAAATATCCATTTCATTCTTAGGTTATCTGGATATTATCTTCTATTAGTGAGAAATGTATCATGATTGTCAAACCCTCTTACTAAACTAATTAGGAAGTGATTCAAGTATTATTTGAGTGATGAATTCATGGAGAGCATAATGGAGTTCAAAAGGAGACTGTTCACTACGCCGTTCTCACACTTCTAAGTAAGGGATTTCATCCTTCCTCATTTTTTTCCAAATTTCATTAAGTTTTTATACCATTTTTTCTATTAAAAATTTTATGCTATGATTTAAATCCTCCATGATACTTCCCTCCTTATGTTTAAATTATGAGATACCTCTTTTTCTCTCATTAATTCCTCCCATGTACACCTATTTCCATGATGAATTTTTGTAAAGAATTTATCTCTCCTCATTTACATTCATGAAATTATTTTGTATTATGAATCTAAATTCCATTACATAGGTTGAGACATGAATCTATATGGAACCCTTATAGTCAGTTTCCTAAAATATGATGAGACACCCCTTTATCTCCCATAAACCATTTTTCTTAATTTTTATGTCACACCATTATGCGTCCAAAGTTTCACAATGATTTTTGAAGCCAAAGTCATTATGTAGTGAATACCATGCCCATTTCCCAATCATGTGTATTGTCCTTTATGAACTATTAATTATTTATTATAGAGTTTCATGTATTAATTCCACATTCTTTTATCAAGGAATAAATGATGATTTTTACTGAATCCTTGTTATATGATCCATGTGAAATACTTATACATGAAATGAAATGATTAAGAAGGGTTCACCCTGATAGTTCTCTAATGTATTTGGTAATGATTAGTATCATGATACGTCATCTTCAGTGAGGGTTTACACATTCTAATTCATGTTCAATGATGGTTTACTCATTCTCCATGTTTAATTAGCCTTAGATCAAACGAGTAAGATGTTTCATGTTGATGCCACATTTCCATGTTATGATCATCATACTATATCATTCCTTTTATGTCCATGTTTCTCTTATTCTATATTGATATAACTATTGACTAAAATGTATTGTATTATTCATGTTATGACTTGTATACTCCCTTAATGGGATTGATAGATCACACTTTTTTATGCATGTCCTCAGGTTATCCAATACAGTGCTATGTACAAAGAAGTGTGTGTTGTCATGTAAAATATGATTTCAACAAATATATATATTTCATGTTTTATGTTGCCAAGTAATGATCCTAATTTCCCTAGACGTTAGACCTCTCGATCCATAGAGTTGTCTAAAGTGAACGCATGTGTAATAAATCATGATTATGTGTGTAATAAACAGCAGGTTGGTGATAATTATTTTATAAAAAACTATAAAATAATGAGGAACCATACCAATTTGTGTCAATTGAACATAAAAACATTAATAATTTATTCGAAAATTAGATAAGGTAACATAAAGAAAATTATTTTAGGAAAACATCAATAATTCATGACCATAAGTGATCCAAAGTGACATTGTGGATAATGTCAATAGATAATATCCATTTTAAGTAAAATAATAATTAATGGTTGGTTACATAGATAAGAAAACAAATTCTAAGATAATTAAATCATTACATTCAAATATAAGAATAAATATTCTTAATTATTGATAGATTTTATTTTCAATGAAAATAATATATAAAAAAATTTGGAGAAAATTTACATTAAAAACTATAAAATATCAACGATGAAAATATTTATGGGAAAAAATATGTGGGGAAAATTCATTGATGTGTAAAATGTTAAAAATAATTTCATTCAAAACTTTGTATAGAAAGCTAATGTCAAGAGAAAATAAATCTTTCAAAAAACATTAAAAAAATTCATTTCAATATTTTTATAAATAAATTCCTATAAAATATAAAATAATCATATGTAATAATATATTCATAGATGAATAAATTTATATTAGATAACATATAATAATTATATGATTAAAAATAATTCTTGAATCATAAAAGGGATAATGTTGGTTTAGTTTATAAGAATGATTTAAATTTAATTATGAGGCAAAGGGAGGTAAACATTATATAATTTATAAATATATATATATATAACAATTGAATATAAATTAGATAGGTTTTTTGAGTGAAAGGAAAAAATATTTCTCAAAGTTGTAATTTTATACAAAAAACATCGATTTTAATGTGTGATTGGAAAATAAATCATTGCATCATACTATAACATGATTGAATGAAATAAATCTACATATATAATATATTATGGGTTATTATTCACATTAATAATAATAATAATAAATTCTATTTTACTTATCACCATTCATTAAATTATTTTATCATATATATATTATTTAATTTTTTATAACATTAATAATTTTTGTTGGTTGTTTAATTTTTCTATGCATGTGTTTGGTTTGGATTTTATGATATTTTCTCCGCGATCAAAGGATCATCCATTATAATATTTTCATGAATGTGTATCATATTTTTTTGAAATAGTTCATGAATCCCATGGCAATTTCATTGATCTAGTTGTGATGGATCTTACGGAACAATTAAAAATATCTTTTTGAAAATAATTTCCATATTGAACTAGTTATAAATTTATTAATAAATATACATATATATATGTATTAAAATCCTAGAATTGTGAAAATAATAATAATTTAATATCTAATATACTTATAAAATTATTTTCTCCCTTATTTATTCATGATATTAATGTTATAACATAGTTCATGTAGGTATACAACCCAATCAATCAAAAACATGTTATAAAGATTGAATGAGTCAGAACATATTATGGTAATAAAATAACATCATTTCAAAAGAAGCATAATGACATAAAAAATTGTTATTTAAGTGATAAATTATGTTCAATAAGAGTTTTATTAATAATGTATTGATGAATGATCAATTGGAAGACAATAGTAACATTGAAGACAAGAATACCCTCTTATGGAGCCTCATGGGATATAGTGGGTTGATACATATTATAATAAAAATCAGTTCCCAAAAGTGATGTAGGAATTTTAGGGAGACAATTCTGGTTATTACATAACTAAATTTATAAAAAAATGTTGTGGCATGAGGTTGGAAGAGGATGGTTCCTTTTGGTGATCTCCGGTGTGATATTCATAAATACATATCACTTAATTTTTGAGGTTTCCATTTTAAAAAAGTGAAATGAAAAAAATAATGAATATAAAAGGTATCTGGTTTTGTTGAAAATAACCTCATCAATACATTTAGTGACACCATTTTTTGTTATTTTAGGTCTTCAACCAATTTTTAAACCCATTTATAATATTTTTTCTATTAATGTGGTTACCAAATTTTACCTCACTAACATTATTTTATTCTTATTGATGAAATATTACTTTTTAAATTATTTTAATATACTAACTCATGTTATATAATCAATTTTTTGTTAAAGTTATAATAGTCTTGAAAACTGATTATACAATAATAATTTTATGATATATAATAATTGTTTGAAGAAAAATGTATTTTTAAGATATTTTTATTATTATTACATACCGTGTAATTATAATAATAATAATAATGGTAATTAATTTTATTATTTATATAACTGATATATTTCCCAAAACTCATCCCCAAAAGTGATAAATATAATTTTAAATACATTAATTCCAAAAATAGTGAAAAAAATCATAAAAACATTCCCATTTTGAATTTAATCCGATGTAGTTAATTTTTCTCATACCATAATGTTTTTCAATTTATTAATAATATAATTTTTATTTGAATTGATAAAAAAAATTGTTTAAAAATAATATATAATAAATTAAAATTTAATTTTTATAATATTATAAGATTTTATTTTATTTTTGTGCTTAATTATTTATCATATGTGAGTTAGAATATTTTGAATTTATTTTCAATAATTAAAAATCTTCAATATTCTGATTCCCTAAAAGTGTCACTACTAGAATCTGGTGTTTTCCCAATGGTAATATACCAACAATTTATTTAAATAGTTTCTATAGCGTAAAAGAAGGCAACATTTTCCAAAAGCTTGTTCAAACCATTGGAAATGTGTAAATATACCTTTGATTTCTCAATGGTTTGCTAAAACCATTAGAAAATAATTATTTTCTCTAAGATAAAAAAATGGTTTATCAAAACCATTCATAATGAGATGCTTTGACAAAGGTTTTTAAAAACCATTGGAAATGTTTACCCCCAAATACCCAGATCCCCAGCTGCCACTCAACCCGAATGCAGAACGTAATCTAGAGCACATCCCGAAGTCTTCTCAGACGAAAAACTCTTTCCAACCATAGATCCATCTTCAATAAAACAATTTCTTATTTCTAAACATAAAATTAGTAAGTGTTACATTATTTTTAGTGTTCTTATTTTTTTCCTGTTTGTTGTTTTTATTTTGGATAAATTAGAGTACCTACTGTATTTGGATTACCAATCCCTTTGATTTGTTTTATGGTTTTTTTTATACACTTCAAACATGGTAAAGGGTTTCTTTAGTGGGGTGATATGGTACTTTTTGTGGACATTGGTTTAGTTGAAAATTTGATTTGGATTTTGGTGTTGGTTGGGTGATGGATTGGAATTGGGAACACCCCCACCCCCACCCCCTGGACACCCCCCATTGGACAACCCCCACCCCCTGCACCCCACCCCCTGGACACCCCCACCCCTTGGATAGATCTCCCCCAACCTATGGGACACCCACACCCCTACCCTCCCTGGACACCCCTCACCTCCCATGGACAACCCACACCCCTGGACACCACCACACCCTTGGACACCCCCACCCTTTGGGCAGCCCCCTCCCCCACCCCCTGGACACCCCCACCCCCTTGGACAACCCCACCCCTTGGACACCGCACTTGTTGGACACCCCCCTCCCCCCACCCACTTTACACCACCACCCCCACCCTCCCTGGACACCCCTCACCCCCCATAGACACCCCACCCCTTTTACACCCCGTCCTCCACCACCCTAGACACCCCACCCAATCCACACCCCCCACCACATTGGACAACCCCCACCCCCTTAGACCTCCCCTGCACACCACCACACCTCCTAGACACCACCACACCTCCTTAGTGGCTGACCCAATTTTTAAATTGGAATAAACACTGTAGTTGATTCTCTATTCCCCGATGACATTTTCTTTGTGATCCATCAAGACTTTTAAATTGAATTTGTCATGTTCTGATAAATTGAATTTCCCATATTTTGATAAATTAAAATTTTCAAGTTTTGATAAATTCAATGGGTTTTTTGTAATGAAATGGTTAATGCATGATGGTTTTCATTTCTTAATGAATAAAATGATTTTAAATAAAATAAACCTAAGGGGTGTAAGAGGTGTAGGGGGCTGTCCAGGTGTGGGGGGTGTCTAGGTGGGGGTGGGTTTTCCAGGGGGGTAGGGGGCTGCAGGGGGTGTAGGGGCTATAGGGGTGTCGGGGAGGGGGGTATGGGCTACCCAAGGAGGGGTGTGGGCTATCCAAGGTGGTTAGGGTGGGGTGTCCTGGTGGGGGAGGTGGTGGAAAGGGTGGAATGTCTTGGTGGAGGGTCAGTTTTCCAAGTGGGAGGGGGTTGCAGGGGAGGGGGTGTGGGCGATCCGGCGGGTGGGGGGCCATCCTGGTGAGGTAGGGGTTATGGGCCATCCAAATAGGGGGGGCTATCTAGTTGAGTGGGGGAGGGGGATGCCAAGGTGGGGGTGGGCTCTCCAGGGGGGTTATCAAGGGGTAGGGGGCTGTAGGGGGTGTGGGCTCTCTAGGGAGGGGGTGGGCTGACCAGGTGGGGGGTGTTGGTTGTCTTGGGTGGAGGGGGGTGGGTTGTCCAGGTGTGGTGGGGGGGGGGGGGTGTCCAGGTGGGGTGGGGGGGCTATCTGTGTTCGGGGTGCAGGGGGTAGGGGTTGCAAGGGTTTAGGAGGGGGGCTGTCCAGGGAGTGGAGTGGGTTGTCCACTCCGACAGTCTACAAAAAAATAGGAATCAAATATAACCATTTTATAGTTGCTTTCACAGGTTATGATTTTCTTGAAGTTCCATACCAACACTCACTCTTACCCTTTAAAGAATAAGTGATATCTGCAAATAAATATCACTCTGGTTCATATCCACTATCCATATTGATCTCATAAAAATTTAACATTTATAAAACTGCATATCACCTAATGATATAACAATGATCATACTCTTATGAGTAGTGTCCCATAAAATCTGATCCACATATGATATTTGGCGTTGTGTTTACAATTGGGTGTGTTGTGATTTTTAGGTATGATATTCATGGTTTACACCAATAGTCTTATTCTCCATCTATAATAGACTTGAAATCATGGTACAATTGGATAATTATTGAATTTTACGACCCTAGTTTGGGGGTGGACACCCCCACCCCTTGGACAGTCCCCAACCCCTAGATAGGCCCCCACCCCCTAGACAGCCCACCCCCATGGACATCCCTACCACCCACTATGGATAGCCCTTCCACCCCTGTGGTAGCCCACCCACACCCAGTGGATAGACCTCCCACCACCCTGGACACCCTATAACCCCTGGACAACCCCACCACCCCCATGGATAACCCGCCCAACCACCCCATACCCCCTGGACAACCCAGCCATCCCCTGGATAGCCCTCCCATCCCCTAGACACCTCGTACCCCTTGAACAGACCCTGACCCCTGGAAAGCCCCCATCGACCCCCCGAACCCACTGGACAGCCCTTCCATCCTCATGGACAGCCCGCCCACCATCCTCGTACCCATTATACTACCCCGCCACTACCTAGACACCATGTACCCCCTGGACAGCCCCCACACCATAGAAAGCCCCCCCACCACTGGACACCCTGACCCCCTGGCCAGCCCCTCCACACCCGTGTACAGCCCACCCACACCCCTGGACATCCCCTCCCCCTACAGACATCCCCCACCCACATGGACTTATTTCCCACCCCCTAGACACCCCGCCCACCACCCCCTAGACACCCATATCCCTTGGACACCCCACCCCCATGAAATCCCCCCAACCCCTACACACCCCAACCCCAATGGATAGCATGACCACCCCTGTGGACAACCCTACCACCCCCTCTGGAAAGCCCACCCACCCCCTGGACACCCCACTCCCCAATGGACATACCCTCCAACCCCATGGACAAGCCCGCCCACCCCTTAAACACCCCTGTACACCCGTGGACCGACCCGCCCACCCCATGGACACCCCGCTCACCCCCTGGAAACCACGTACCCCCCCAGAATAGCCCCCATCCTTGGAAATCCTCCAACCTTCTGGACACCCCTGACCCCCTGGAAAGCCTCACCAACCCCGTGTACAGCCCTCCCACCCCCTGGACACCCCATACCACCCTATACAGCCCCCACCCTGTGGACATCCCACCCACCTAGACACCCCGACCCCACTAGACACCCCGACCCCTAGACACCTCCGACCCCCTGGATAGCCCCGCTGCCCCCTGGACACCCCACACCCCCTTGACACCCCCTTCCCCTTGGGGAATGTATGTGATCACTCAAATAATCTACTAAAAGATAATATTTATTTAATCTAAAATTTAATCAACTCTTGAATAATTATCCTCCACATGTGTACATGATATTTTACGTTCATGTATATTTCTTCTAATATATTTTGTTATAAATATAGTATTTGTTTGTCTATTATATTATGATTCTCATATAGAGTAGTGTGTCAGTTATGGTTTTATATAATGTGAACAATTCTCATTTACATATATATATTTTCGATGAAACTTAAATATTATTGAATTTATTTTGACTAAATGACTTAATTTTTTTTACAGAATGGATTGAAGTTGGATGTATGAAACCAATCAGATCTCAAGAAATTTTGAAAACAATTTAGAGATCTTTTTAGAGTTTTCATTCCCCAATGCTTCAGATAGTGGTCACATACATTGTCTCTATTATAAGTGTGTTGGAAGACCTTGGTTGAGCCATAAAGAAGTCAACTACCACATAACCAAATATGGTTTTCAAGAAAACTACTCTGTGTGGTATCACAGTGGGGAGAAAATGACATCTCCAATTGCTGATGATCTAAATGAGAGGACTCGATTGGAGAATTTGTTATATGACCATTTTCCATTTATTCATCATCATGATAAAGAAAGGATTTAAACCTAATAATATTTTGATATGAGCACACATGATGCATCAAATGAAAATGATGATGTTGTCCTGGTGAAAAAATTGAATGATGCTGCCATGACTCCAGTATATCGGTAATGCGGTAAAATGAAAAGAAGTAATTTTTAATCTGATTGTTATATGGGAAAACTATGTATGGTATTTCTAATACTACCATCAATTATATTATTACCTTCTTGATGGACATACTTCTAGATGGCGTAGGTAATCCATCAAACCACTATATGTCATGGATGTTAGTGGCGGAACTCAGATTTTCAGGAAACAAAATTCATGCTTTCTCGAAAGATTGCAGTTTATTCTGGGAGAGAAATGCTTAATGGAATGACTGTACAAAATGTGGCACATCCTTTTGGAATCCAAAAGCTGATGGAACACCATCTCATGGGCCACAGAAAGAAATGTGGCACTATCCACTGATCCCCATACTTCAGAATCATTTTATGTCTGATGAAATATCAATAAAAATGTGATGGCATAATACCAAGATATTGAAGACTAATAATGAGTTGGTTCACTAGGCTGATGGATTTGCATGGCGAAGATTTGATGCGAGATATTCTGATTTTGTATCTGGCATGTGTAATGTGAGGTTGGGTATTTCATGTGATAGTTTTAATTTTTTTTGGGATGATTATTACATCGCACAACACATGGACGATTTTGGTACACATTTATAATCTTCCCCACGGCTATGTTTGAAAAAACCTTTCAGTTTTATGAGTATACTTATTTCTAGCCCTTTTGATCCCAGTAGTGATATAGACATATACATGCAACCATTAGTAAAAGAGTTGAATCATCATTGGGATGTGTGTGCGTGCACATATGATGCATGTTTGAAAGACATATTTCATATGTGTGATGAGCTTGTGTGGACGATCAATGATTTTAGTACTTATGAAATGATGTTTGGATGGATCATGAAGGGAAAACTATCATGTCCTATTGGTATGAAGAATACAAGATCCAGAAGACTGAAACATCGTTCTATTTTCAGTTTATTTGACATTGAAAATTCATGCCAATGGAACATCCATATAGAAATAATCATCGATGATTTGACATTACCATGGAGACCGATGATCCCCATAGCATATGTTTGGAACTGATGTGCATAATGAATGGAAAGATTTCAGTTATTCATTCAGGAATGGTAAAATGAAATATGGAAAGAGAAATAATGTTTCCACTGAAACCTATTATAATTGGAATAAGGGAAGTATCTTATTTGATTTGCCTTATTGGTTAACCAATTTTTTACATCATTTCATAGACGTAATGCACATTGAAAAAAATATATGTGAATTTTTTATTTTGATTCTTCTAAATGTCAAGGGAAAGACAAAAGAATTTTGACGGTCTCGACATGACTTGGTGGATTGGGGAATCAGTCCAGAATCACATTCATTGCATATTAGTGAAAATAAACGGAAACTTCCATGTTCTTTATATGTGATGAAACCTACATAAAAAAAATTTATGGAAGTATAATAGACTATTAATGTTCTTAATGGGTATTCAAGAAACCAATCCAATCGGGTCAACAAAAGATTATCAAAACTAAAATCCTTGAAGACTAATGATTAGAACATCCTTCGACATGATTTTATTCCAATACCGATTCACCATTTTTTTTCCAATATTGTATGGGTGGTTGTTATTCGGTTGTGGCATTTGTTTATATATCTTCGTGCTAAAAAGCTTTCCAAGTCTTTCTTGAAATAATGTTGGCAAATGACCCATTACTTTGGTGTAGTTAGAGAAAATATTTCCTCTATCATTTTTCACATTCATGCTACATCTGACTATCCATATTCCAAGTGAAATAATTCTCAGAGGACCTATTTCTTTTTGTTGGATGTATCCAACTATATGAAATATGTACACGTTAAATTCTTATGTCTGTAATAGGAATCATCCAGAAGGATCTATCATGAACGGTTACATGGATCAAGAATGTATGGATTTTTGTACTATGTATTGTTCTAATCATACAATAAGAATAGAAAGACCAATGAGAAACTAATAGGAACAATATGAGAAAATTAAACCCAGTTTTCCATCACTCCCATTAATAGAAGGAATTACTGGATCATATACGTTGATGAAATTAAGCCTTGATGTGAAGGAGATGGTACATCGCATAGTTTTGTTCAACTGTGATTTGTTCGATGACTACATCTTGTAAGTAAATTTTATATTTATATCTTATGTATAAATATATATCTATTAAACTATTCATATTTTTATCTATAGGGAACATAAAGCGATGATAAATAGAAAAAAATTTCTTTTTCTTTGAGAAGGGGGGATACTTTTCATACCAAAGAGTTTTTTTATTTGTTAAAATTGAAGGTAATAATATTACTATTTAAAATAATTAAAACAATAGTTAATTAGTATTAATAATGATTTATATTTCAGGTATTGAGTTTTCATGATGACTCTGTCTTAGAGGAAATAAGAGCTTTGGCTTTTGGTCCTAATACTGTGGTTCGTGACTATAAATCAATGTTATCAATGGGTACAGATTTATTATAACTAAATGAGCAATGAACATGCGCACACAACATGATGGTGTTATGGTTACTACCACAATAGACTGTTATGCTAGTGCATCAGATAGTAGACCACAATTTGAACATGTTGGTTATTATAGAATCATTGAAAAAATTATAATATTGGATTATTATTACCATGGATGAGTTACACTGATGAAATGTAAGTGGTTTAATTTGAGGGCAAGGTCATGCACATTTATTGAAGATTGGGGATTTCGAGTAATTGATATGACTCACACTCTTTCTACCGATGAACCATATGTATTGGCATTAATGGAGAAACAAATTTTTTTTATGTCAAAGACCATATTTGAGCAGAATTTGGTGTCATTATTGACATAATTAAAAGAAATATTTTTGATGATGGTGATGATGGAATTGAAAACATTCCTACTACAATTGGAAATGATCCTTTTATTAATTTTGATTACTCGAATAGCTCAATTGTCAGAGTTGACTGTGAACCCAATGATGTTGTGGGAAATATATAAAATCATCCATTCATGTTCTCAATTCCTTTTTTAACCTCAACATGGGCTATTAAGGTTGGTACTACTCAAATTGATTTAATACAAATTAGAAATAAGTTGTATCTTACTTGAACGTTATGTGAATTTTCAATTTTTACTAGTTGAAATTTTTTTTCATTACAGTTTAAAATTTGGAATTGAACTGTATTCTATCCTACGAAACCAACATTTCTAACATGGTGAAAATTTCAATTCTTAAAATGTGATTTGTATAAAATTTGTATGACTCTAATAACTCTCTTTAACATTTTACTTGGTAATGAACATGATGGTTTGTATTCTTCTGCAAAACATGTATGGAAACCTACATCATCTACCTGAGCTAAAGAAATTAAATTTTTCCTTAATTTTGAAAAATGCTTCACCACTAATGAATATGGTATAATCAATGTTCCATGATTTTAATAGAATGATGACAATTAGTAAATAACCATCTTACTAAAAATTAAATTTATTTATTACATATTTTACGATTTATTGACTTCAATATATATTTTTTCAATCTCACCAAAAACAATGGTTAGTTAAATTATCCATAAATCCCCATATTCCCTCTTATTTAAATTTTTTTGGTTAAACATTAGTAATGCATTTCTATTTACTTCTATATTTTTTTTCAAATGCTAGAATTGGAACCAATTTAAGATAGGCAATGAAAACAGATTATGGACAACAATCGTCGCATGACTAAGCTAGGTATTCCACCAATAGTTCTTGTAGTGAGTATTTTATTTCAAATATATATATTTAAATAATATATAATGTCAGGTGACTAATTGTTTCAAACATATTTGAATGATTCATCTATTTGGCGACAGTTATTTGATGAGCAACCTAGTAGTGGTCTAAGTACTCAGGGTGTTTGTTTGAGGGGGGGGGGGGGTACGAAAGCTAGACGATCTAGTCTACATTCCCGATTAGTCCCTGCCCCTCCCACTAACATACCATCCATCACATAGGCTAATATCGATGTGTCATTAGGCACACACTAGATATTTAGGCCTCCCATTTT
The DNA here is from genome assembly GCA_963277665.1 of Viscum album. NCBI lineage: Eukaryota > Viridiplantae > Streptophyta > Magnoliopsida > Santalales > Viscaceae > Viscum > Viscum album. The sequence goes on along the minus strand of OY728122.1, from coordinate 2,105,199,840 downwards.
TTCACTACTGTTTAATCTGAGCCACCGCACCCATCTGCGCCATATCTGATGATGATTCCCACTACCCATCCAGCAATCAGCCATCTATCCCTGTCATTATCTTGTACATCTTCTTCCTTATCTTTAGGCTTCTACATTCCATCTTCCTCGACAACTTCTCCACCAGAGTATGTCCCTGCGGAGTATACATTGGGACTCACTCTATCTGTACTGGATGGTCCTTCAGTTTCTGCGAATCCAGTGGCACCCATTGTTCATACTAACACATATATACTTATACAACCCTAATTAAGGTTTACACCATTATTGATTTTCATTATAACATGTATTGATAAAATATTGGGATTTTATTAATAATAGATACATCTACTGATAGGAGTTTGGGGCAGGGGTGTACACGCATGCGTGCGGTGAGGAACCACCACACGTAGTTGATGGTGGACTAATATGAAGATAGTCAGATGATTGAAATATTAGGGAAGAAATGTCGAAGTTTATTTGCAATGCTTTCTAAATACCCTGACATCATTCATGTCGTCCCTCTCTCATAGAAATTGCTGCCAAATGAAGTCAAGGATAAATCCTGGGAAGAGATATGGGTAATAATATCTGTTATATTTAATGAAATATTTTAATTATTTTATTTATATGAATAAATATTTTGGTGTCAGCTACGGTTTAATTTCCTCGATGGTGAGGGTGCCCAGACATCACGTCTAAATGATTTAGGCGAGATTTGGAGAGTTTATAGGAATGAGTTATACATTGGTTATCATGCTAGAGTGGGAGAAAAGTTAGAGGTTGTCCCTTTCGTGGATGATTTTCCCGTAGAACAATACTAACAGATGATTACTCTTTGTATGACTAGCTAGTTTAAGGTATTAATCACATTAGAGGCATTTAAATAAAAATTTCCATGTTTTTCGTGAATACTAAATACTGAATTTTATTTAGGATTCATCTAGAAGAAAAAAAAAATACATTGATGCAAAGAAATACATCCACACATTGGGACGTACTACGATTCCAGATCATGAGAGGGAACAAGTATGATTGTTTATAATCTAACTTTAGGACTTTCACTTTCTATTGCTTCCTCCATAATATATTCAATTGACAAAGTTGTTATATAATGATAGTTATGAAATTAATGGTTTTTGGTTATTATATTATTAATTACAGTCTCATACATTCAATATCATTATAGAGGACTAAATTAAATATAGAAGGTTGTGTACCTCGAGCAAAACTGTTTTTCTCGAGTACAAAGAAGAAAGATGGAAGTCCGATCAATGATCCAACTCAGCAGCAGATTCTAAGTTTTACTTTGTAGATTGAAAATTTTAATCCCAATTTTGTAACTTAATAATCTATTTATATTTGTAATAGGCTACTTTAGAGGCCCCAGATTCCCAAGAACCTAATAATTTTTGGAAAAATGATCTCTAACATTAGGTGTTGTGAGATGAGCACCCTAGTAGAGTATGATGCCGACCATGGAAGGGTATAGTTTTAACGAGGTATTGGACCTCTTTAGGTATGAGTTTTAGAGCCATCATGTTGCAGAAGGTTAAGGAACAAGAATAACAGGCTGAAAAATGACCACATAGATCGATGAGCAGTCTTCTTGGGAAAACACTGCATTTATGAAACTGATGGAAGTTTTACGTCCAACACTTCCACTAGATGCCATCACTAATTATGATGAATATATTTCATCGATGCATACTATATATGGGAAAAAAAGTGATAGTTCTAGTGGTTTTAAAGACTATAGCGAGGAGGAGGCCGAGGTGGAGGAGGAGGAGGGAAATGAGGAGGTCGAGGCAGAGGAGGAGGGTGTGGAGGAGGCTGATGCGGAGGAGGAGGGTGATGAGGAGGATGAGGCTGAGTTCGAGGGTGAGGTGGAGGCCAGAGGCCATTATGGAAATTATGATGAGGATTATGGGTGAGGGTGATCATGATGGTGATGATAGTGATGGTGATGAGGGGCAGATTGATCCTTTACATTCTGGACTGATATTACTGACCTTTGATGTTTATTGATTTGTTGTGCCTGAATATATGTGTGATTAGGTTGGTCACATTATCATTATTTTTTTATTTATAAATAATAAAAATTGATATGATGATTTTCATTGACTGATTCACCCCTCCACTAGATCGCCCCCACCCCTGGACATCTCGTAGCCCCCCGGACAACCCTTTCACCCCCGTGGACAGCCCACCCACCCTCCTAGACAGCCCCTCCCCCTATGGATAGCCCCCCACCCACCTGGACACCTCGTACCGTCCTGGGCAGCCCATCCCACCCCCGTGGACATCCACCCACCCCCTGGACACCCCTTATCCCCCTGGAAAGCCTGACCACCCCCGTGGATAGCCCGTACACCCCCTGGACAGCTCGCCACCCCAGAGGATAGCCCACCCACCCCCTAGACAGCCCCCTTCCATGGATAGCCCCCACCCCCGTGGATAGCCCTCAGCCCCTAGACACCCATACCCCCTGTGGCCAGCGCGCCTGCCCCCTAGACAGTCCACCCACCCTCTGGACACCCCCTACCCCCTGGACAGCCCAACCACCCCTGTGGACAGCCCACCCACCCCTGTGGATAGCCCGCCCACCCCCCTGGACTCCCCGTACCCCCATGAAAACCTTACCGACCACCGTGGACAAACATCCCACCCCATTGGACACCCCCTACCCCCTAAGACAGTGTGAAAACCCCCATGGATAGCCCTTCCACCCACCAGACACCCCACCCCCTAAAAATCCCCCCCCACCCCTGGATACCACCCCTCCCCTTGGACACCACCCCACCCCCTAGACACTCCCATGGTCACCCCCCAGCACCCCTCACATCCCCCACCCCTAGAAATCCACCCCACCACCCTAGAAACCCCCCCCCCCCCCCCCACATCCCCCTGGACAGCCCCGCCACCCCGTGGATATCCCATCCCACCCCCATGGACAACCCCTCCTCTATAGACAGCCCTGCCACCCCCTGGACACCTCGTACCCCCATGGACTGCCCCTCCCACCCCCTGGACCCCCCATACCCCTGAACAGCCATGCACACCCCCTGTGGATAGCCCCTCCCCCCACCCACAAGGACCACCCACCCACACCCCTGGACACCCCCCCCCCCCCCGTGGGTAGCACACCACCACCCAGGACACCTCGTACCCCCTTGACAACCTTTCCCACCCCCCGTCATCACCCCATACCCCCTAAAAAGCCCCCACCCCCATGGATAGACCCGCCCACACCCCTAGAAATCCCTAGACACCTCGTCCCCCCTTGATAGCCCCACCACCCTGGTAGACCATCCCTACCCCCTGAACAGCCCCCACCCCCTTGGCAGCCCCCACCCCCGTGGATACCACCCCACCCCACCCCCTTTTACAGCCCCCTAACCCCTAGACTACCCCCACCCCCTGGACACCCCCACCCATGCAGATCCCCCCCCAACCCACTAACACCACTACACCCCCTGGACACCCCCATGGACAACCCCCCTGGACAACCCCATCCCCACCAGACACCCCACCCCTCTAGACACACCGACACCCCTTAGACAACCACTCCAAACCCATGAACAACCCCCAACCCCTTAAATTCTGAATTGAATTTTTTTATTTATTTAATTAACTTGTGAATTTTGTGTAAATGGTGTATGGGTATATTTTTTGTATGTTTATACTTGTTGTAATTACCTTATTAATTTTGTGTTAATCTTGATAATGGTTTATGTAACTATGACAATGATGGGATCTTAGATATGTGAGTTTCCTCTCACCATTATTAGATTTCCCCACCAAAGAAATTGAAATGGGTAAGTTGGAAGAGTGGTTGTCATGTGAATATTTAAATGGGTGAAAATATGTCATTGAAAATGTCATGGTTTGAAGAGTCTACTATTTTTATGCAATATTGAAGGTGTTTTGTTGTTTTAGTTTAAGTGCAAATTGTTCTATTTTATGTGTTGTTTGCTGCTGTGTTTATAGGTGTATGCAGTGGAGGGAATGGGTGGTTGTTGTGTTGTTTTCTGGAAATACAATATACCCCTGGTTTTAAACCTTTTTTAAAGTGTTTTTTGAGAATATTTTTACCCACAGTTTGAATAAAAAATTGGTAACAAACAATACCAATGGTTCAAAATCATTGTTATAATATATTTCATGAATATTTTTACCAATGGTTTGAAGGAATCGTTGGTAATACTATATACCAATGGTTTCAAACCATCGGTAAACTACATGTAATCTATTTATACAACGGTTGATAAACCATTTGTATAAATATACACTAAAGGTTTCATAGAAACCGTTGGAATACTAAAGGTTACAGTTCCATAAACTAATAGTTACAGAAAAACCATTGCTATTGGCCTTTTTCAATGTCTTACTAGCAAATGTTTTGCAAAACCATTGGTATATAGTATAATAACGATTTCAAATCGTTGATATATATATTATTTCCAGTAGTGTGTATCCAATAAAAAAATAATTTCCAACGTAATTATGGGTTTTAATTCTCAAGTAATGTTTCATTTTTTCATTTTTGGAATAGTTATTTTGGAGAACTAGAGATCAGGTCTACAATCTAATGGTTCTAATTCCTATACAAAATCTTATTAAGAATGGTTGGAGGTGTTATTTGAACCGAGTGTGACTTCAGGTGAATCCTAACAGGTTTTTATATCAAATTGGTGACTTATGAAGGGCTAGTTTCATGACAATATATTTTTTATCATGAACTATGGTAGCCAGACTCCCTTGTGTTTCCATCATAATGTTTGATGATTTGATTCTTTATTCTACACCATGAACTGATTATGGGAATTTTCGGTGTTTTAATGGGACATGAAATCCCTATAACCCGTATTCTCTAATCTTATGATTCCCTTATGAGGTCTTGGACTAAAATGGAGGATTTTAGCCTTAAGGTGGTTTTCTAACCATGTCCATTCACTGATTGAAAATCCACTTCTTATGATGGGTCCCTCTTTGTAATTCATATCCCTTGGAATCTTTTTATATGTCTTTACAATTTTAATTCATATTGACCATTAATTTCTTCTTATTAGAGAAATCAAATTGAAATTTTATTATATCTCAATGGAATTATATAAAAATTGCAACTTTGTTGATCAAGGTAGAAATAGGATTTCACATGGGGTTACATATATACTAATGATAAGAAATTCATGGAAGGTAATTCTCCCAATTAAATTTTCATTGATGTTGGAATTTAATTATAAAAAATTTGTTGTTATTTTTTACTATGTGATATATATATTTAGACTAGTTTGATGTCAGATGAATGTGACAGACCTTCCATGTTTGGTGGGTCAGAGTTCAAGCTAGGCAGTGACATCTGGTATGTTTTACAACATGTATGCCTTTCACCACCAATTTTGGGATTTTCTTATATTAATTTTAATAATTATAATTTTTTTATTATAAAATATTTTTTAATTTTATGGAATTATTTATAAAAATATGGAAATTAATGGAGGCAATTAGGACTTGGATTTATCATAAAAAGATATAAAGATTTTCATAGATGGAGGTGGATCTACTTGATGTAGGTGGTCTTTTTTACTCAATTATTTTGAATTTATGATTTCTTATTTTCACTTGATATTAAGCTTTACACATTGGAAAAAATGGACTGATTTTTATAATAAGTTATGAATTATAATATTTATTAATTTATCAATGAGGATTTATCATTAATTAATTAAAATAACTATTCTTAAGGTAATTGTAAAAATTGTCAAGGGCATTAGTGTACCCTAGGGAAATAGCTCGATACCAGCCATAGATGGTCGTGGATTGAACACATAAGAGTTACTTTGATTATAGGGGCACCTTATAATGAATTGTTTCACTACATGATAGGTGGAGGCAATGAGACCTTGTTTTATTCCACTATAACATTTGTGTTCTATGTGTATCCATGCAAGACAATTTAGAATGATTATTCTAGAATTATTCTTATAAAACTTGAAAGAAAATGTTATCCATAATCACAAGTGTAGCTTATATGACTCGTGATGATATTTTATGCTTTATATATATGTGAACTAGTTTAACTTGAAGTGATACATGAATTTTAATAACCAGTTGACCATGTTTGAAACTGATTTCATGTGGGTGTGTTTGATGCATATGAGACCCTTTATGATCATTAATTCCATGAATAACCTATGTACCTTGTTGTACCATGTTTGATGAGGATCTCATGTATCTGAATGTATTTACAAATACTCATGATGGTATTTCATACTATTTTTTTCAAGTATGAAATACCCAGTTTTGTGTGTCGCCAAGAGTTAGAGATTGTTAATGGTACTTGAGACAAGTTGACTATCATGTGAAGATTGTCCAATAAAGGTGGAGTGTAAATAACAATTTAAAATGCAGAAGTTGTAACTCATCATGGATTAGGGGAATGATTTTTATGTGGCCTTAATTGTGGTAGTGTGTATGGGTATTATGGAATATGGGCCTGATCCCAGAAAGAACATTAGGGGTATGAGGGACATGGGTCATAATCCAAAGCATAGATTGGGTGAGTCGATGAAGAGAACTGGCCTGTGATAGAGATGGGACATGATTGCATAGGGGATAATCTATCTTGATGCCTTGAATATGTGGAGTGACATGTTATGTCGTTACCTTATGGACCAGTATGTGGCCCTCTCTTGAATACTCTAACTTCCTCTGTGACTATGATTCTTATATGGAGCTGAAGGAGGTTTGACTATGTGTCATATAATCTTGGTATGTACATGAAAACATTGAATATAGTGATTATTTTATTATATGTTCCATGCTGGTAATATGTATTTTTTATTTATTAATGTATTCTATGATTACTTTCAACAAATATTATCACATTAATTTACTCTACATATTACTTGTTGGGTATTGTACTGCATTGGGGGTGTCATATTGAGTAGTACTCACACCCTGATTGAACTTCCAATTCAGTTTGGAAACCAATAATACATTAATTATTTCTATTGCTAGTTGGTTTGAGGCCTGTGTAAGATCATATATTTCAATTGATCACTACGAGTTTGTAAACCATGATTATGTGAGGCTTTGAGTTGCAGAGATTCATTTTACTTTTTTACCATTCTTATTTTTATAGGTTATCGACTCATTGGGTGATCAGTTATTGTATCCTTGTTTGACTATTGATCCTGTTGTTTCCTCATTCATTCATATTTTCAATTGTAATGTTCCACATTTTGAACAAGATGAAAATTCAGATGAAATTAAAATTTTTCACATTTATTGGATGGGCCGTTTTTGGAACTGACATTGAAAAAAAATATAGAATATCGAACACTACAATGTGTTTTTCCTTAATGAAGTTAAATTATATAAATAGAAATAAAAATTATAATGATAATAAATGAAATGAAATGAAATGAAATGAAAATTAAAAGAAATAAAAAATAGATATTTTAATGATAATAATAACAATAATAATAATATTATTATTATTATAATTATAAAAAATAATTATTATGATAATTATCCTTATTCTTATTATCATTTATTATCATTATTAATAATTATAGATTAGTTAAATTTTTTGTGACCACAGGGTCTCTCCCCCCTCCTCCTCCAATGCAATGCGGCCCTCCCTTAGTCTCTCAATACTCACGCGATAGCTCTCCATGGCCGAACTGTCCTTGTGTTCGACCACCCTCCAATGCGACATGCCTCCTCACTTAACCCCATGGCGCAAATCCAACTTCTACGACACTGCTTTAATTCACCATATGTACCATTTTGCATTGAGATTCTTCTTTTAATCATCAAGGTAAGGCCCTCAACTCCTCATCCTCTTTGTTTCCAATTGTGATTTGTTAAATCCACTGCCCTAAAAGGTGCTTTCAAACCCTAGGTATTAGTTAACCTAGGTTTTCCTTGTTTCTTCCTTAAATTGGATATGTTAATGGCCTCTCTTGTCATGATCATTCGTATTCTATAAACCTTCACTATAGGAAATGTGGTTCAGAGTGTTTTAGTCCACCCAAAAATGATTTTAAGTAACTTTTTCCTCAGTTCTTCATTGACACTCATTTCATAATTTGGGATTTTTGGATATATGGGTTCTTAGAATTTTTTATATAATTTCATAGAACCTTACTGCATGATTTTGGAGTTCACGGCCGAGGGCGAGGTGTTTCTTGTGGTTTTAGGTTCTCACTACCATATGAGGTGAGTTTTATACCCTATTTTTGGTTTTTCTCTTATTATTTCTTGGTCTTTTGATCATTTATGATTCCGGGAATTTGTTTTAGGGCGTTTTGATTAGCTTTAGAGGTCTTTTCATGCATATATTCAGTCATGTATGAATAATATATATATCTTCCATGTATTTAATCCCTCATTGTGAGGGTTATACGTGAATTGCATTAAGAGATATATATATATATAAAGTTATGTGTATATGTGTGGAGCAGTACTGAGTGGTCACTAAAAAATATTTCATGATCCGAATGTTAAATTGGATTTTCTTTTGAGTTAAGGTCCATTTATTTGCACATATAATTTCAGTAATGAATTAATTAATTATAGAATTTACCATTATTAGTTTTTAATTAATTTATTTGGATATCAGTTTAGAAGCTTCCTAGATAAAGTTAGGGAAATGCATAAAAGTGAAATATTTTTTGTTCGATATAATGTATTGTTTTTCTAATAACCACCCCCCCAAATTGAGGTGTGATTCATTCATGATATAAACGTAGAGATACAAATTTATGATATCTACCTTATTGCCTTACTTCTTTTATATGATTGAGTAATAACTGATGGATGACATGTTCAAGAGTCTGAGGCCTTATAATGTAGTTGTTATGTCTCAATGAGTAAAATTAAATGGATGAGGTGAATGAAATGGTTAGAATGAATTAGGAATGTTTGTATAATCACCTATGGTAAATTATCATGATCCATTTGGTACTGGTATAATAAAATAAAATAATCGTGTTTAGAAAAATTGATTTAGAATAATGTTTAGTAGGATGTATCATTCCAAATAGAATTCCTTGAATAAATTGTTTAGCCATAATTAATAGTTTAATTGGTATTAATTTTTTTTGGATTGTTCTGTCATGTCTGTGGTTGGCTTCCCTTACTGAAAAACCCGACCGGGGTGTATGCCTTGCCTATTGTACACACCATTGGGTGTCCCCATCCTAAATTCCATAAGTTACCATTATATAAAATTTTGAAATCAACCATGGGTTGTGCATGTGAAATTAGTAATTCCTTAAATTGATTAATGAGAAATGAATTATGGGTTCCGTCCCTCTTGATAATGCCTATGCATGAACATAATATTTTTCCCAAGTGTGGTGCCCCCAGCCTATGGCATACTGGAGGTTTATTATTCTGAAATACACCTTACATACAAAATTACATATTTCAAGTTATATGAGCACCTTCCCAATTAATAAAGTCCTTAAGCCTTGTTTGGATATCCTTGCTTGTGCCATTCCTTAATAGTTTGGATAGATTGTCACAATTGTCATGCTTGATTGCCTGAGAGGATTAAATGTCATTGATTACATATTTGTAAGAGGCACATTGATTCTACAATCATTTTTTAAAATTTCGTAATTATGATTGTTTCTTTATTGCTTATGCCCCAGATAGTGGTTTGAACCATATGATAGGCCTTGTTAATATTTATAAATTTTCAAATCCAGTTTCATGTGTTTACATGAAATTGTATAAGGTTTATTCCTTGTAGATTAAGCCTCATAACACATATTATATATTATATATGACTCACATGATGTTTTAAATGAAATTTGGACTAGGAGAGATCATGGGGTCCATATTAAGAACAAATAATTAGACACTCCATACTTGATAGGTTACAACATGACACATCAGGGAAGAATTGTTTTTGGATCTCCATGTAAGGGCTTTACAAGGATTTCTATTATACTATTAGGTGATACTGATTCCCTAAGGGTAGTGAAGGACATACCCATTGGCAAGTTGGAAACACAAAGCCTCAGTTGATACTCATTCACTAACGTGTGATGCCTGAGATGAACTCATAGTTACCATATAGTGAGTGATAAATAGGCTTTCTAAAGGATCACATTGGAAGGGCTCAGTGGCGTTGGATATTTAGTATGGATAGACCAAAGTGATACCTCAGGGACATGCTCAAACTCTACATCTACAATTTATTTATTTTAATGTAAATTTTTATGATTCTCCTATCATTATTGTTATATATTTTGATTGAAATTGAGATTTTTCCCTTACTATATTAGCTTAATTATATGATGACATAAGATTTAGAACCCAAGTTAATGAATAATAGTGGGAATCTACCTTCCCCAATATTCCATGTTACTACTGGGCCTTGATTATATATTTTTACTCATTCAACTATAAATTTTATATTTCTGGAATAGGCCATATCAGGTTGTATTGGATGATTGCCTATTCAGGAACCCAGATTACGTTGTTATTATTAATTTTCATCAATATGCATTTATTTTATAAGGCACACTTCATAATTTATATTTCATTTTTTGGATTGGGATAAACACTATATGTTCCAACCTACTAAGATTTATATCTCATAAATTCTCGGGTACCCTTAGTACTCAAGTAGACCTTATTTATAGGATATAGGTTGTTTTATGTATTTCATGTACCATGGAGTTAGGTGCAAAAGACTGATCTGGGGCTTCTTATTCTCATAGAGATCATCCGTAGGTATTCTGATTCCTTATTTATTATTGTATTGTGTTGTAATGAATTTTTTGTTGTTTAATAATTTCTGACATACATCATTAATATGTCACGCCTTTATCTATTTCATAATGTGATGTTGTCCACTTTTTTTCATCTATGTAATATCTGGAATCCCATATTTTGTCATTAATTTATTTACTACTTTCACTATATGTATTCTATTTATATTTTGTTATAAAATTGTGAAATTATGATAAGAGGGTATAGTCTCCCCACAATCACCAATCGGGACCCTAGATTCAAGTTGAAAACCTCTCGTATACGGGGAAGAACACTTGAGGTCATGTGACCCACTAATCTCACCATCGTCTTAGAGGTGAGTCGGGCTAGGATGTTACAATTTTGTATCATAGGTTTTTATATTCAATATAATTACTATTTTGGGTTGGTATAAATTAGACTATTAATGTTCCAACACTTGTTTAATAGTCATGCGTGTGAATAATCACCCCACGTATGGGAAATGCCAAAGTGGAAAGAGCTAGGAATTGATGCTGATAATTTATGATATTATATTTGATATGATTTCACCTCTAATGATTGGTGAAATTTCTATTGCTTATGGATTTCTAGAGTTTATTTGATTTTAACCTTGTCCTATTAAGGCAAGGATGAAACATTACACACATCATAATCGGCACATAGGGTTTTATATGTCATTCATATTCCATTCCATGTTACTCCATTCATTGGTTTGTGGTTGATATGATTGAGTTCCTTGAATTCCATTCTGTGTTGTTATGTTTATTAGAATGCGTTTTTATTACCTTATTCAGTGTCAATATTACATGCTTTGGATCCTATAGCTTGTATACCCTATGTTACCTTCTTATAATGACATTCTAGTTTGGTTTTTAGAAAATTGATTACATGGGCTAAATGGATTAATTTCAATTAAATGGGAGCCAAATGACACATTTAATGTGTATGGGTGCTTTATGCATTGTTAGATGACTTCCCATATGACTGAAATTTTGAACTCATGCATGTAGTATTATGAAATAATTTTTAAGGTAAATGGATTGTAAATGGTACAATTAGAGGTTTCCTCTGTTTAAGATCCTATTTAAAGGTACATAAATCATAATTTGGATTCCTTGGAATGAAAGAATGATAATTTTCAATGGATTTTCATTCATTTATCATTGACATAGATAATTTTATTTTTATCCTAGTGACTTCATTTAGTGTGACCTGGTTTCAGGTTCAATGATTATTCTTCATAAAGGGTTGGTCAGTGGTAGGAAGCACCCTTAAAACAAAAATCCCTTTATAATTTTGAGAATATCCAAATGTATGGTTTCATTCAGGTACCATGGTCCCTTATTGGAATCTTTATTTTTAAATGACCCCCTTTTCAGATGGGTGGTCATGGTATCCCTGACTCTTGTTTCAAACAAGAGTATCTGGGAATTCTTATTTTCATCAGATTATTCATGCCTCGATCATGGTCAACTGCTTCGCAGGTCATCTAATCTCTTCTTATCCACAATTGTGGATGACTCGGTATTTCTTCATCAAAGTTAATAGTCTTCTTGCTTCTCTATGACCTTGGGGCAGTATCTGATCACATATGTGGTACCATAAAGTGTTTAATGTTGTCATGGGATGAATGAGTATGGTTTAATCAATCATCCCTGTATTGTTCTATGTGATCTCATGTTATATTCAGAGTAGAGTGACCTGGGCATATAAAAATAAATTTCATCCCAATTATTGGGAATTCATCTAGAGACTCAGTTTTTTTGATACACCAGTCAGTTTGGAAATGGATTTCATTCAAATTATATAAACGTTTTCATCTATGGATATTCTAGCCTAGCATTATTTTGAGCATCTAATATATCTGTTCTTTTTAGAAATTAATACTCTCCTATGATGGGGAGTGTCAGGTCGATTCTGTTAAATATGTGTCCATCTGGGTATATGGAAGAAAACTAAAGAGGTAAAATAGTGAATTTCGAGGATGTCTTAAATACCATGAGCCTTGTGACCATTAAATCATATTGGTGCATTCTTGGAAGAATGATATTGATGAGTTTTTCTATGTATGAAACCCCTGAGAAACACCATTGGTCAGGGAGGAAATATTTGGTTAGTCATGAATGATCACATAATGTCATAGGTGGTATCATCATTATGATTTCTTAATGACATTGTGTTAGTAGGTGAAACTGAAATTCATTCAATATAGGTTAACCTGTTACTGGTCAACTAATCATATTTGTAGTTTAGCTACGTTTGAATAGAAAAAAATAAAATATTTTTATTATATCCGGCTTAATGACAAAAATGTACCCTATCAAGACACAACCTTGGTACACAAGGAATGAATTTGTCTTACACCACGAAATTTTTTAAATATTGTTGGGTAATCTCTCTCCGGTTACACAATGAAAGCGTGGTTCTTATTGAAGCCTAGTTAGTCATGATTGACCCTTATATTCACGTGTATGAAAGCCTTGTACAAACTATTGTAGACCATATAGGATTAGTGAATGCTCAGATATGGAGGTATTGGATTTTTACCATTTCTCAGTTGTAAAAATAGAGAATGAACTAACATAGGTTAGTTCCTTATATTCTTGTCATGACAATCTGAGGCTATCCAAAACAATATTTTTGGTATAGGTGATGCTTAATCAAGGATCACCACTAGAAGATAGGTATGGTCTTTTTTGAACATATTCATGGTGAATACAAGATACGATGAAAGAAGATATTTTGTAGTCAAAATACTAAAATTATGGCCATCAAAACCAAGTGTCTTATTGAATGGCCAGGTGGAGTGTATTGACTAGTTATCTCTCTTGTTCAATATAGTGGTCTGTGAAGGACTTTTTATAGAAGATATTCAGGTGAGATGAGTTTGGTTTGTGTTGGAAATGGATTTTCATAATAGAATGGATCAATTTAGGATTTGAGGTCTATGGGGGAATTTACTATTTTAACAATTTATGAAATCATGTTTGATGCGTCATTAGAATATGTTAGGTCCAATAAGGGCCTATATACCCTGAGAGGGGGTGAATCAGGGTATGGATATTTTTTTTCAAAATTCTTCCTACCCCACTAGATCTTGACCTCTTTCTTAAAAGTGTGACATTGTTTGCACTTGTGTGTTTATTATGATCACTTACTTTCTTCTTTATCTAAGGATGATGATTTAAATGAAATTTAGGGAAATAAGTAGGAAGATGCAGATATTTTTACTTGGTTCACCCACACTGTGCTACGTCCAAGGAGCATACACCGACAAGTTTCCAGTCGTACCAAATTCCACTAATCTTTAAAAGATGTGGATACAATGTTTGGGCAAGATCACCTCTATTCCAAGGATCACAGTTTTACTATGTTTAGGGTCATCTCACTGCTTTCCCAAGGGTCACTCCCTGTTTCTCTCTCTATGGCTCACTGCCGGTGGAGAGGATCACCTTCTTCCTCTTCCTTTGCTCACTGCTTCAGAAAGGATCCACTCACAGTTTATAGACCTGTAGGTATCTTCATTTTCATGAAGTAATGCATTTTCCTCTGTATGTAGATGCTCTTTTGAAGTCCATATTTCACCTGTAGATGAATCTCTCTTTGCACGGAAGGTATCGAGTAATCTTCCAGCTTCCACGCAGCCCGAAAATCACTGCCGGAACTAAACATTTCTTGGATCACAAGTCTAACTCGGAGTGCATGTATCGGTGCACAAGTCACAACGGGCGCACAAGTCCACCTCAGACACTTGCGCGACACAATCTTCCCCAATTCCAAACTTGCACGACTCTCTTCCTTTTACACCAAAACAAATATTGGCACGCAACTGCCAACCAGCATGCAATTTCTCACACTGGCGCGCAACTTCAACCACCGGCACACAACTTCACTTGCACGACCCAAACACCACTTGTGCGACCACCAAACCTACCCGACGGGAGCTCTGATTTCTCAAAGTGTTGAACTCCGGTGAAAAATGAAGAGGGGTGGTCCAGTATTTATAGGCAGATTGACCACCCTGCGCGATGGCGCGCAAGTCAACCGTCGGCGCGCATGTCTCGGTGCGTAGGTCTCTTCCCCTGCAAGTCACTTGCGCGACCCACTTCCAAACTTGTGCGAACCTCTTTACATTGCCATATTTTTATGTTCTGATATTGAAAAACCATAGACACGCAAGTTCTCAAGATTCCAAGGCATTGGAACACAAGTCGATTTCATGGCGTGCAATTCACTTGGGAGACACTTATCCCTTTGACATATTTTCATGATCTGATATTGAAAAACATATGGCACGAATGTTACCAAGCCTTCAAGTACACGGCGTGCAAGTCCCTTTTCCAAAAACCACATTTCTTCATTTGTCGATTTTCAGGCCCCACAATTTGGGAAACACTAGAATACGACACCACCTTGTATCTGTTCTTTTTTTACCACCTCCAGATCATCCATCTCTTTGTCGATGTTCTTGAATCAAACATGGATCGATAACCACCGATCTTGAACTCGACATTCCACTACGAAATCCTCTTTGTCAACAAAATTGTATGTCTTGTTTTGCATTGACAACAATTTCCACTCAGATGTCCCCATTGTCAATAAACAAAATCACCTCAAAATGCATCAATGATACCTTGAGGGATTTTTTCCCAACAATCTCCCCCTTTGGGTTTGTTGAAAAGTCTTCTACAAAAAAAAATATATCGTTACTTCTTCAGCCACGATTCTCCTAATTTCGATTCTTATAGCGATCAAGTATTTACTCAACACATACTCTAAGCCCACATGAGAAATGCTCAGCATGAGAAACAAGAGTAAATGAAAAGTTCATCAATGAATAACTTCATCTATGACACACACTATTGACACATAAATAATACCAATTCAATCAAAACTCATACCAATTCTTGGAATACCAATTTTTTGAAATATTCTTACCGCATTCCAATACTACCCTTCTGCATCACTCTTATTCTTTTATCACGATCCTCTACTGTCGTGATATCTAGTCTTTAATCGATCACTTCTAGCATCATCAGATTTAATACTCCCCCCCTTTCTCATTGCACTCCCCATATCCAGCTGCTCGACCTGTCAGCTTCTCCCCATATCAAACATGATTTTGTCAAATAGCCACACTGTCTCCCCCTTGAACAATCACTATTTCTCCCCCTTTGTCAACGAACCCAAAGGTCACTCCTTTGAAGTCTGTAACAGAGTAGAGAACACATATAAACACATTAGGAAAAAACAAATCATACCTTAGAGAGAGGGGGGGTTCCACATCCACACTATGTCATGTGCGGGGAGTCGACTGAACTCCCGGAGCCAGTTGACGACTCTCAAAAGCATCCTTGGGTAAGGCCTTTATCAGAATGTCTGCAACCTGTAGCTCTGTAGGAACATACTCCAAGTTCACGATTCCCTGATCAACTTTCTCCTTGATAAAATGATACTTTACCTCAATGTGCTTTTGTCCTTGACTGATGGATGTGATTTTTTCCGAGATTTGTAGCACTTGAGTTATCACAATAGATTCTGATCGGAGACTTCATTTCAACTCCCATATCTTTATGCTGCTGCTTCATCCACAATAACCGTGTGCATTCTTGATTGGCCGCAATATACTAAGCATCCGCGGTGCTCAATGAAATGCAATATCGTTTATTCCTTAGCCAAGAAATACACAATCCACCAAGATTGAATGCACCTCTAGACATTGATTTTCTGTCATATGCTGATATATCCGAGTCTTCATCAGTATATCCCAATAACTCTGTCTGAGATTTATCAGTATATGTCAAGCCGAAATCCATTGTACCCTAGATATACTGAAGTATTATTTTTCACTGCAAGCATGTTTCTTTCCTTGGGATTACTAGGATATTTCACTACTTGGAATGTGGAGAATACAATGTTAGGCCTTGTTGTAGTCAAGTATAGAATTCTTCTAATAATATGCCTTTATTCTGTAATATTCACTGTCTTTCCATCCTCATCTTTTGATAATTTCATCCAGGTAGCAACCGAAGTCTTCATCTCTTTGGAATTATCCATTCCAAATCTTTCCAAACCCCCCTTGACATATTCGGATTGAGAAATGAATGTTCCATTCCTTCCCTGTGTCACCAGTAGACCAAGGAAAAACATTAACTCACCAATCATAGACATTTCGAACTCATGTTTCATGGATTCAAAAAAATGTTTGAACTGTGCTTCATCTAATCTGCCAAATATTATGTCTTCTTCATAGACTAGCCTCATCATCCTTTGATTACTATTGTTGTTGAAATAGAGATTGTAGTCAAATCCATCATGCTAAAAACCATGCTTTTTCAAATACTGATATAGCCTTGAGTACCATTCTCTCGGTGCTTGTTTTACCACATATAATGCCTTCTTCAGCCGAAAAACCTTGTTCTCATACTCATGAATGAGATAACCATCTGGATGCTTGACATACACTTCTTCCTCCAGAATTCCATTCAAGAATTCTTATTTGACATCCATTTGGAACACTTTGAACTTCTGTTGCACTACAATGGCAATGAATAATCTGATTGTCTCCAGCCTTTCTGCTGGTGCTAATATCTCATCAACGTCAATACCCTCTATTTGGGAGTATCCTTTGCACACCAGTCATGCTTTGTTCCGAATCACTATTCCATATTCATTCATCTTGTTGCGATAGACCCATTTAGTTATGATGAAATTCCTATCTACTGGCCTCGAAACAATCTCCCATGTCTGGTTCTTCTCAATCTGGTCAAGCTCTTCATTCAAAGCCTGAACCCTATTTTCATCTTCATCTGCATGAGCGAAGCATTTCGGCTCTACCTGAGATAGGAATGATGTCTGCTGTAGCGACTTAATTATTCTAGTCTGAACTGGAGTTGCCTAATCAACAATGATTTTCTGTCTATCAGTTTCATCTCAGCTCTTTGGCTTCCTTGTAGACACATACTTGAAACTTTCTTGTTCATCATCAGAGTCTTCTTCTGAATCAGCATCATTCACTTCTTCTCCCCCTGTTTTTATTTCATCCTCAACACTTTCTTCAGGAAATTCATCACTAAATCATTTTTCAGTGGCTTCATTTCATTTAGCTACCTTTGTCTGTGTCATTGTTCAATGACGCCATTTCATTGAACATATTCTCTCAGATTTTTGTTGACACACCTTTGATTTTATCTTGCAGCTTCTTGGTATCCTGAATGGAGTCATTTGATACCACATTCTTAGAAAAAAATAGATAATCATGAAAACCTGTGTGTTACTTATTTACCACCAATCATTATTCATGAGCATAAACATTCATCCTTCATATCATATTGAGATCATGCATCTGATTAGGATATAGAATGCTCCCGCTGTGTTATGAAACTCTTCCAGTTGTTAGGCCCAATAGTTTAGACCCATAACTATTCTTTTTCTCCTGCATCATTTGTTCTCATCTTCCACTTAGAGTTGATCCATTAACAAAATCTCTAAGCCAACTGAGTTGAAACTCGGTGTAAGAAACAAGCGATAAAGTTAATAACACAATCACTTCCTATTGTGCTCTGTTTCTCCCTTTCTTCTTCAACTGTTGTTCCTGATTAGAGCCAATTAAAAATCTGGGGCACATAACTTCTCCACATTGCATTTTTTTATGCCACTTACCCTTGGATCATATCTCCCTAAAACCTGAAACACATGAATCATTATTTTACTGAATTTATATAAATAGTGAGAGGGGCTTCTTCTAGACTCCTGAAGATGAGGATTGCAGTTGATCCTGATGGGTCAGCCCTTTGATTCTTTCTTGAAGATCATCACATTCCTTCCTTGCTTCTTCTAGCTGCCTGGCCAACTTCAACTGTTCTGGCCATATGACTAAGCATTCATCCCCTGCATACTGAGTCTTTTTCTGATATGAATATTCTGAAGGCCTGGCCTTTCTCACCATTTGGGGTTTAAACCAACAAGTACACATTTCGATCTTTGATGTTCCTCCAAAATTCTATTTCCCTTGATTGCTTCTCTCAGCGGGAATATATTTTCTTTCCATCTTCCCTCACTTCTTCCACCATTCCAAGGATCTTCCTTTTTCATCTAGTTCTCTCTGTGGCACACGACATGTGAAATTTTGAACGCATTCATTGTTTATCTACCTTTTATCAGATTTATTAGTCACCACACTATTTTTCATTGGTGGTGGGTCCTACACTAAACATATATTCTTCTTACTCACAGCTGAAGCATTTACTCCCTTTTCCTTCCAGATAAGTTCTTGTTATTTCTTAGAGGGTGGTTGTGAGTGTGACAGAGGAGGTGAAAGATACACATTTTTTTCATCTCCATATGATTCCCCTGAGGCTCTAAGCCTATTCTCCAACTTTCCACTTTGTCTCCCAATGTACGATTTCTCTTTATGCATCACTGGATTCAAGAATTTCATTTTGGGCTCCTTTTCCTTTCTTGCATTCCTTGTGCTGCAATTTCTTGCCAAATATCCATGATTAGAACATATGAAACATCTTCTATTAAAGGAATGTCTCATTTAATCATCTCTTAGCCAAAATGTTGATGCATCTTGAGTTCTTCCTCTGACATTGAGCTCCTGATATTCCTGACACATATTCATGGTGTGTCCCATTCTTCCATAGTAATAGCATCTTATGAATGATTTCCTCTGAGAGACTCTTCTCTCTGATTTCACATGATGCCTTTTCTTACTCTCAGATTTGTCAAATTTTCTAATTTCATAGCCTGAAATGTATCCCAAAGCCTCTGAACAGAATCTTGATGTGTGGCCATGAATCCCGCAGAAATAGCACATGTCATCACTACTTTTTGTAATTGTCCTCTTAGGCCTATCTCCAGCAACTATATGATTTCTTTCATATCTAGAACTAGTCACAACTCTCTTTCTATCTTTTACGTGAGGAGATTCATCAAATATGATACCAGTTGTTCCCAGACTGTATGGTCATTGGGATGTGAAAATTTGTTCTTGCCTCTTTTTAGAAATTGAAAATTTTCTTTTCATTTCATCATCACCTGCCGAAGGATAATCAAATATCATGTGCAAGTAATCCTTCATTTTTGGATTTCCTTTAGCATTGGATTTCATCGCTTCCTTCTTCACTGATTATATATCTTCTTCCAACTTTTGAATCTTCATATCCCTTGATTCAATTTGGGCATTGAGTTCTCTTGTGAGATTCTTTCCACAACTCTCCTCATATTCCTCTTCTTGTGTGATCTTTTCTACCATGTCACCTTGCTTCATTACATTCAATTTTTCCTCAGAAACAGATTTAGGGACATATTCATTCTCTTGTTGTAGCCTTTGATTCGTCTGAACTTCTTTAGAAAACTCTGCTGCTAGATCATCCTTTCTAACATTTAGATTCTGAACTGCATTTGACTTTTGATCCTCTTCGTAATCACCAGCCTTTTGTTTTCCTTTCATTTTAGCCATATTTTTTAGTTCATCACTTTGAAAATAATTCTTCCCCTTTAGTTCAGTAGCCACATCAATAAGCCATTGATTTAATCCTCTTATCTTGTTGACCTCAATCTCCAATACTTTTATCCAGATATCATTATATATGACTTCTTCATCCAATTTCCGATCCACTAACTTTTTCATTTTGAAAACATCTACTAGTGGATCCTTCTTGAAACATATTCATCATTAGTTGTTTCGGCATCACCTTGATGTTCAAGTACTTCACTCAATTTCTAAATTATGATTGAGTGAATAAATCTTTTCCCTATCAGATTCATCCAAGACTTCTTTCAGTAAGCTGTTGGATTATTTTAATTGAATCACACTTTTTCCATACACACTTCCACACTGAGGAATACCACCTGACTTCTAATTCTTCTTTGATGTTTTTCCATTTCCATGGCACCCTGAGATAATAGCAGACAGATTCTTTAACCACATAGATCGACTACAACATGTCGGAGCAAACAAATCTGATAATATAAACCTTTACTCGGATACCAATTGTTAGGACCAATAAAGGCCTATATACCCTGAGATGGGGGAGAATCGGGGTATGGATATTTTTTTCAAACATCTTCCTACCCCACAGGATCTTAACCTCTTTCTTTCAAGGGTCACATTGTTTTCACTTGTGTGTTTGTTATGATCACTTACTTTCTTCTTTATCTGATGATGATGCTTTGAATGTAATGCAGAAAAATAACCAGGCAGACGCATATATTTTTACATGGTTCACCCTCCCTGCGCTACGTCTAAGGAGCATGTGCCGACAAGTAGCCGATCGTACCAAATTCCACTATTCATCACTATATGTGGATACAATGTTCGGGATAGATCACTTCTATCCCCAGGCTCACTGCCTTTACAAATTTTAGGGTCAGCTCACTGCTTTCCCAAGGGTCACTCCCTATTTCTCTCTATATGGATCAATACCGGTGGAGAGGATCACCTTATTTTTCTTCCTTTGCTCACTGCTTTAGAAAGGATCCACTCACAGTTTATAGACCTGTAGGTCTCTTCATTTGCATGAAGTAATGAATCTTCCTCTGTATGTAGATTCTCTTTTGAAGTCCATATTTCACCGTAGATGAATCTCTCTTTGCACCGAAGGTATCATGCAATCTTCCAACTTCCACGCAGCCCGACAATCGCTGCCTGAACAAAACCATACTTGGAATGCAAGTCTATCTCGGCGCGCAAGTATCGGCGTTCAAGTCACAACAAGCGCGCAAGTACACCTCAAACACTTGTTTGACACAATCTTCCCTAACTCCAAACCTGCACGACTCTATTCCTTTTACGCCCAAACCAATATTGGCACTCAACTGCCAACCGACGGACAATTTCTCACACTGGCGCGCAACTTCAACCACCGGCGCCCAACTTCACTTGCACGACCCACACACCACTTGTGCGACCACCACAAATGTGTGACGGGATATCTGATTTCTAAAATTGTTGAACTCTGGTGATGAATGAAGAGGGGTGGTCCAGTATTTATAAGCAAATTGACCACCCTGCGCGACGGCGCGCAAGTCAACCCTCAGCGCGCAAGTCTCGCCGCGTAGGTCTCTTCCCCAGCAAGTCACTTGTGTGACCCACTTACAAACTTGCGTGAACCTCTTTCCTTTTCCATATATTGATCTTCTGATCTTGAAAAACCATAGACGTGCAAGTTCTCAAGATTCCAAGGCATCGGCGCGCAAGTATCTTTCACGGCGCACAAGTCACTTGCACAACACTTATCCCTTTGAAATATTTTTATGATCTCATATTGAGAGACATATGGTGCGCAAGTTTCCAATCCTTCAAGTACACGGCGCGCAAGTCCCTTTTCCAAAAATCACATTTCCTCATTTGTCGATTTTCAGGCCCAAAAATTTGGCAAACACTAGAAAACGACACCACCTTGTATCTGTTCTTTTTATACCACCTCCAGATCATCCATATATTTGTCGATGTTCTTGAATAAAACATGGATCGATAACCACAGCTCATGAACTAGAAATTCCACTACGAAATCCTCTTTGTCAACAAAATTGTATGTCATGTTTTGTGTTGTCAACAATCACCACTCAAATGTCTCCATTGTCAACAAACACAATCACCTCACAAATTCTTCAATGATACCATGATGGATTTTTTCCCAACAAAATACCTAAGGGAATGTATTATAGGAAATTATGATCATGGAATGTTCTAGGTATTTGACATGTCCCCTTATAATGATAAATCTTATATTGGATAGAACCACTTGTTAGTTGTTTGATAAGGCAATGTAATGGAGGTGTATCTAGATAAACGGGCTTAGGTATTCATTGTTTCGATGTTTCAATTGGAAAACGAGCATTGGATCTGATTTTTTTTTATCTTTTCTGACACTTTCTTAAAATATTCTTGAAGATGAATTCAATGATTGGAGATGAAACACGATATTTTGTGCAAGAATTCGACACCCATGTAGGTTTAGTGATGTTTTCATTATTCAAGATGGCTTCTGGGAGATGAGAAGTTAATGCTAGGAAAGTGGTATTGTTATACATTTTAAACAAGATGAAAATTCCAAGGAATGTTAAAATGTTCACATTTACTAGATGAAACATTTTTGACACCAACTTTTAGAACAAATATTCAGAAGTCAGAACACTAGAAGTTGTTTTTCACAAAGAAGCTAAAATAATTAAATTTAATAAAAAATGAAAATGAATTACATGAAATTAAATGAAAAAGAATGAAATAATAAATACATTTTTTATTGATAATAATAATATTATTATTGGTATTAATATTAATATTATTATTTTTGTTGTTGTTGTTATTATTAGTATTAGTTTCATCTATTTTTATAATTATTAATTTTAGGTTATGTAATTTTGTTTCTTGAAACCATGGGGTCCCCCATCCTCCTAGGGCACGATAAGGCCCACCCAATGTATAGACTTTATCCAGAAACAACTCTCCATGACCAAATAATCCATATTCTCCACCACCTTGCAGTACTTCTCCTTGGCTAAGACCTCCCTGCAACAGACCTCCTTGGCCCAGAACTCCCTATAGTGTGAGATTCCTCCTCGACGAACCCAATGGCATGATGCCCCCTTCTGAAAATCCTCTCCAATTCTCCATCTCCCCTATTTTTATCATGGTTATCCATTAAATCATCAGTGTATGGCCCTCCACTCGTCACACTCTTTATTTCTAGCCATGATCTGGTATATCCATCACCCCAAAAGGTGTAACCAAACCCTAGGTATGGGTAAACCGTGTTTTCATTTTTTCTTCTTAGGAAATTGTTTGCGAGTGGCCTCTTGGGTCATATATATTCATATTCTGGAAACTACCACCTAAGGTGACAAAGTACAAAGTGTTTCTATCCAAACATCAATGATTTGAGGTATGTTTCTCCTCAATATTTCTTTGTATCTCATTTTTTAATTAGGGATTCATTGATTTATGTGTTCTTGGTATTTTTTTATTTTTGTGTGTTGATCCTTTCACCATGATTTTGGTGTTTTCCACCAATGGAAAGGTTTTCCATGTGGTATCAGGTTGTATCCAATTTATATGTTGTGTTTTATAACCATTGTTCAGTTTCTCACTTATTATTTTAGGTCCATTGACTCTTTGGGATTCCTAGAATTTGTTTTTTTATATTTCATCATCATTGGTTGTTTGTGAACATATATATTATGGTATGTATATATATATCATCCATGTACATATTACCTAATGGAATGGGGATTACATGAATTGCTTTAAGGTATATATATATATTTATATATATGAAGGTATGTGCATGTGTATGTAGTAGTTTCGAATGGTCACTAATAAATATTTTATGTTTCAAATGATAAATTAGTTCTTCTTTGGAGGTATGTTCCCCTTCCTTGTCCCATTATTTTTAGAAATACATTAATTAATTACGCAATACATCAATATTTAGTTTTAAATAATGTTGTTTTGTTTTTAGTTTTTAATATTTCATGAAATGGCCCATGGAATGAGAAAAAGTGATATATGTTTTCATTGATAACAATGTAAAAATTTTGTAATAAAAACCATCCAACAAAGGTGTTATAACTTAAAAAAAATATTTAGAAATAGAATTTTATTTGTTATGACATATTTCATTGTTTGTTTCTTTGTTATTGAGTTATACTTGTCCAATGAAATGTTTAGGTGAATTATACGATATAATTTAGTTTTTATGTTTCAATTATTTTAATTAAATGTTTGAGGTGAATGATATAGTTAAAATGGATTAGCCATGTTGGGAGCATACCTTATGTTTAACAAAGAAGAACCCTTTTGAACATTTATCTAAAAATAAAATTTTCATGTATAGGAATGTTGAGTGAGAAGGAACTTCTGTCGGCTGGCTCAAACCAAATGGAATCCCATTATTAAATTGTTTTGCCATAATGAATTGTTTGAGTTCAATTAAATTTTTTTATTTGATCTATTATGCCCATTGCGGCCTTCACATATGGAGAAACTTGTTCAGGGTGTTTACCAGGTCTCTTGGCCATCCATTTGGGTGTTCCCATCTAAAATTTACTACATTTCCTTTATGTAAAATGTGTAATATTTCCATGGTTTGTGCATGAAACTTTAGTAATTTCTTAAAATGATTAATGAGAACTGAATATTGAATTGTGTCCTTGTTGATAATTCATAAGATATAATGTAATATTTTATCACATGTTTGAAGCCTCCTACCTATTGAAGACTTGAGCTTTAATTGAATGCCATATCCCATAAATAATAAATTATTCATTTCATTTAAAATGAGAACATTTCCTATTAATGAACTCCTTATGCTTTGTTGGGTGCTCCTTGTTTTATAATTTTTATGTGGTTTGGATGTTTTTTGACACTTGCCATTCTAGATATCTTGAGATGATGAATTTACACAGATGAGATATTGGTAAGAGGCATATTGATGCAAAATGCATTGTTTATGATTCCTTGAATATGCACGTTTCATTATTTCTTATTCCCTTGATAGTGGCTTGAACCATATGAAATGACATGTTAATCATTCTATCTTGAAATATTGAGTTCCATGTGTTTACATGAAACTTTCTAAGGATTATAACAGGTTGCATAAGCCTCATACTTGTCTTGATCTATGATATATGCCTCTCATTATTTTTTTTAATAAAAACTGGCTTAGGGAGATAATGTGGGTAATTTATTAAGAACCAATAATTGGACTATCTGTACATGATCGATTACAACATAACACGTCGGGGAAACAATGTTTTAGGCTCACCAAAAAAGGGATCCACCGTGATTTTTTTTATATTATTATTTTGTACTGATTCCCTAAGTAGTAATTAAGGATGAACCCATTGGTAAGATGCATATGCCAACCCTCATTTGATACTTGATCCCTAAAATGCAATACCTGAGACATACTCTTTGTTTTCATACCACAAGTGATACTTGGAATTTCGAAAGTATCGCCTTGATGGGTTCAGTGGCATTGGATATTTTAAATGGATATACCCTAGTTATTCCTCAATGACAATCTCAGAATACACCTCTAAAATTTATGGGTCTTAATGTAAATGTGTGATATGTATCCTTTTTTATTGGTATGTATTTTATGTGCACATTATTTGTTTCCATTACATTACTAGCTTACAAATGTGTTTACCTGAGATTTAGACCCCATGTTAAAGAACATGAAGGGGGACCAACCTTCCTTGGGTTTTGGTGTTACTATTATACAATTTTTATATATTATTCCTCACCCAACTGTACTTTATAGATTTCCATCATAGGACAAAGAAGGTGGTATGGGACGAGTGTCCATTTAGGAACCTGAAACATTTTTTATTGTTAATTTTCATCACTTTTAATTTATTTTCTAAAAAACACTTCTTAATTTATATTTTATTATCTGGAATGGGATAGAAACTATGGGTACCGTCCAAGAGATATTTATATCTCACACCCTACTCGGGTTCCCTTGGTACCCGAGGAGACCTAATTTTCATGATTTTGGTTGTGTGGTATATTTCATGTACATGGGGGTTAGGAGAAAAGGTCCAAGATAGATATAAGATTCTCATGGATATCACTTGTGGGTAAGGTTTTCCACTGAATAATATTGTAATATGTTGAAAAAAATGTTGTATTGTTTACTAAATTCAATCATGTATCATTACCATTCCATGCATTCATTTATTGTGTAAAATTATGTTTTCCACTTTTTGCAGTTTTGTCCAATCTAGCTTCAAATTTTTTCATTAATTTATTTACTTCTTCTGCTACATGAATTCATTTTATATTCTGTTATACCACTATGTAAATCAGATAAGAGGGTAGAGTTTCTTCAGTATCTCCACCTGGGACCCTCAGTTCTAGTCGGAAGCCTTCATCATATGTGGAGTTGCACTTGAGGTCATGTGACCCACTGGTCTGACCACCGTCTTAGATGCGAGCAGGGTCAGGATGATACATTAGTACATTTTTTTATATTTATAATATAATTTTATATTTTTATACATTTGAAATTTTATTTTTTATCATGCACTCGGATTGATGGGTGTAGTATCGATCTGGTAGTACATGATACCCTCACTTCTAATAAATGACCTCTAGTGTACGTGGTGGGGAACCTAACATCCTGTGGAATTCCATATTAGACAAAATTATTCAGTTTAGGTTTTTACAAATGGTATCTCTAGGCATTCAATTTCTTTTCCATTTTTGATAGTTAGTTGACATGAATTATAAGACTGTGTTACTGATAGTCGCAAAACAAGGTCTGGTGCATTGTGAATAATTTTTCATAGGGAAGTACAACTTACCATTTTATGGGATTGATTTTCAAGATGTTTTCTATTATCATTTTTTTAACTATTGTATGGAAAAATGATTATGGGGTTTTGATTTCATAGGGAATTTATTCTTCATCGTGTCTGCATTTGGCATCAAATGAATCCTAATAAATACATTGGGATTTAATGAAAATTATTGTTCTAGAGTGTGATTTCACTGCTGGAAACCACTTCTATACCAAAAGAATATCCCAAAAATTTTAAATAACTATTGGTATAGTTTCTATATACCAATAATTCAATGAAACCATTGGCATAGGTCTGTTAATAGATGGGTTTACCAATGGTTCAATACAGCCATTGATATAGCTGTGGAATTGTGAAGGGTATATGAACTATTTTAAAAAAAATTGTATATCTTATCTATAATTGCACTTTTTAATAACCATTGGGATACAATAACATAAATACCCATGGACCTTCTGCTTCCTGAAGATCTGTATGTATTATGTGGACATTTTTCCCTATCTGTGAGCCTCTGTCTGCATTTTTTAAGCCCTGAACCTCCATCTTCTAGAAGCATATTTTCTTCTCTGAAACAAGAATCCTCTTCAGCATCAAATTTGAATGTGGTAAATGAGTTATATCTTTTTAGTCCATTTAATTTTTCTTTTCACATTCTATTCCCATGAAATATAAATAATTTTTTTTACTTTGGATGCTCATCCTTGATGGTGAAATGTTTTGAATGTTTTTAAGTCGATATTTACTTCTTTAAGGTGTGGGTTTCAGTGAAATTATTTAATTTTGAATTAAATGGTTTTATTTCATTGTAAATTTATTTTCATTGAGAGGGTGGCATGTCTAGGTGGGGTGGGGGTGGAAGTGTAGGTTGGTAGGGGGTGTGAAGGTTTCAGGTTGGGAGGGGCAGGGGGAGGGGGTGTGGTCTGTCCATGTGGGGGGGGGGGGGGGCTTTGCTCGTGGGGAGGGGGTGTGCAGGTTGGGAGGGAAGTGGGTTGTCCAGGGAGGGGTGGGTGGGTGGGGGGGGGGGGCTGTATTGGTGTGGTGGTGGTGGGGGGCTTTCTAGGGGGTGGGTGCTTTCAAAGGGGGTGGGGTGTCCAGGGGGAGGGGAGAGGGCTGTCCAGGGGGGTCTAGGGGTGGAGGTGTCCACGGGGTGGGGGCCTGTCAATAGGGTTGGGGGTGTCCAAGGACATTTCTATGGGTGTGTGGGGACTGTCCGGGGGGGGGGGTTCCAGGGGGTGCCCGGGGGGGGGGGGTATTCATGGGGTTGGGGGTGTCCATGGGTGGGGGTTTTCTAAGGGGGTGTGGTGGATGTCCGGGGGGGGGGGGTTGTCCATGAGGTTCGGGGTTTCAAGGAGGTTGGGGGTACATGGAGGGTGTCAAATGGGGTTGGGGTGTCTATGTGGTGGGGGTTTGTCTAGGGGGTCGGGGTGTCCAAGAGGGTGGGGTGTCCCAGGGGTGGGGGATGTCTAGGTGTGTGGGGGGGGGGCACTTCATGGGGTGGGGGTTGTCCAAGGGGGTGGGGGTACCTAGGGGTGGGGGTTGTCCAGGGTGTGGGGGTGTCCAGGGGGTGCAGCGGCTGTCCACGAGGTGGGGGTGTCTAGGGGTGGGGGTGTTCGGGCGGTTGGGTGGGGGGGGGGTGCCCATGAATCCCTCTCATGTATTTTTTTATTTTGGTTACACATTATATATCCCTTTCTAATTACATCCATATTTGTTTTCAAATGTAGAAGATGCAACTAAATGAAGAAAGGTGATGGAAAAAGATGATGGACAATAATCGTCACATGGCTGAGATGGGTGTTCCACCACTAGTTCCTGTAGTGAGTATTTTATTTCAAATATGTATATTTAAATAATATATAATGTCATGTGATTAATTTTTTTATAAATTTATTGTAGGATCCACCAATTAGGTGGCAATTATTTGATGAAAATCTTAGTAGTGGTCCTTTTACTACAGGGTTTTGTACTGGGCGGTGGGGGTGGTACGCTCGATAGGTGATCTGGTCGGCATACCCAATTAGACCATACCCCTCCCACAGACTTACCATATATCCCACATTCTGATCCAAGTGTGTCATTAGGGAAACCTGAGATATTTTACCCTCTTATGTTTTTAACACCCTTTACATTGGAGTCTCCTTACCCGTATTTTCCATATCCGGTGATGATTCCCACTCCCCATCCAGAATTCAACCAGCCATCCCTGTCACCTTCTTTTACTTATACATCCTTCTATCTGAGATTATATATTCTATCATCACCAACTCATGCTTGGCCAAATTCTATCCCTACGAAGCATATATTGGGACCCACTCCAGATGTACTTGGTGTTTCTTATGTTTCTATGGATCCATCCATTCTCACTGATCAGACTACCACAGGTATATTTATATAACCCTAACAAATATTTATACCTGTATTTATTTTTATTATAAAATGTATTGATAAAATATTTTTATTTATTTCCTAATAGATACATCTACTAATAGAAGGTGTGGGCGAGGGTGTACATGCAGTCGTGCGGTGTAGAACCACCACAAGCAGTTGATGGTGGATTACAATGAAGATAGTCAAATGGATGAAAAAACAGGGCAGAAATGTCGGAGTTTTTTAGGGACGCTTTCCAAATACACAGGCATCATTCATGTCAGAACACTCTCATTAAGATAGTTTTTAAATGAAGAAAAGGATAAGGCTTGGATAGAGATATGGGTAAAAAATCTATTGGGTTTAATGGATTATATTATTTTCTTATCTATATGAATTAATATTTTGGTGTCATCTTCGGTTTCATGTCCACGACGGTGATGGTGAAAGGCCAGAACGTATAAAGGATTTATGTGAGATTTGGAGAGCCTATATACCCATGTTGTATATTGGATGACGTTCTAGAGCTTTTACATAGTTAGAGATAGTTTCTGTCGTGGATTATTCTCTGATAGAATAGTATTAGGAGATGATTCCTCATTGAGAAGTCTATCCACAATAAGGTATTAATCATATTTGAGTTATTTAAGTGTAAATTTTCTTGTTTTTTATTAGTACTATCTTTGGTATTATTGAATTCAATTTAGGAATCATCTAGAAGAAATATAAAAAATATTGATGCTAAAAAACACCTCCACAATTTGGGACGTACTACGATGCCAGGTCATAAGAGGAAGCCGGTATGACAGTTGTTTATAATTTTTCTTTATGACTAGAAGTTTCTTTTATTTCATCCACAATTTATTCAATTTCTAAAGATTTCATATAATTTTAGTTATGAAATTAATTTTTGGAAACCTATTTTTTATTATAGTTCCCTTTATTCAATGTCATTTTATAGGAAAACATCGAATATTAAAGTACATGTGCCTTGTGCAATACTGTTTTTCTTGAGTAGAAGGAAGAAAGATGGAAGTGTGATTAACTAACCAACTCAGCAGCAAAATGTAAGTTTTAAATTAATGATTTTAAATTTTAAACAACTATTTTGTATCTTAATAATGTATTTATATTTGAAACGGGATGCTTTAGAGGCCCTTTATTCCTAGGAACATGAAACTTTTGGACTAAGTGATCATTTACATTAGCGGTTGGTATATGAGAACCCTGGAAGAGTATGTTTCCGACTTGGGAAGAGTATAGTTTCAACAAGGAATCAGTCATCCTCATGTAAGAGTTTTAGTGCCACTGAGTTACATAACGTTAAGGCCAACACAGAATAGGTTGAAGAAGGGGAACAATGATGGAAGAACAGTCTTCTATGGAAAACACTTCATTTAAGAAACTGATGGATGTTTTAGATCCAACACTTCCACCAGAGGCCAACACAGTTTGTGATGAATATATTTCTTTGATGTGTTCTACATATGGTAAACCAGGTGGCAGTTCTAGTGGTGGTTGAGATGATGGAGATGAGTAGGACAAGGGGGAGGGGGAGGTCGAGTTGAAGGAGGAGGGCGAGGAAGAGGCTGAGGCGGAGGAGGAGCGAGAGGAGGAGGTCGATGTAGAGTACAAGGGAGAGGATGAGGGAATTGAGGAGGGAGGGGATGGTGATGGGGATTATGATGAGGAAAGGGGTGAGGCTGAAGATGATAGTGATTATAGTGAATGTGATGAGGAATATGTTGATCTGTTAAATTTTTGACTAATATTAATGTGATTTTATGTTTGATTATTTGTTGTGAATTAATTTATTTTTGATTATGTAGGTCACATTATCTTTATCTCATTATCTATAAATAATAAAACATGAGTTGATGATTTCAATTGGTGTAATTTTTTTGTGTATTAGTGTTATTTTAAATTTAGTATAGTGTACTGCAATTGCATTGGTGTTATTTTGATGGAATACTATTTAGATCATATTTATCTTCATTACTGTTTTTTTGAATTATGTATAAAGTATTACAATTACAGGTAATTGAACATGTAATTAGAGTTAATTAATTTTTAATTTTGTATTGGTTCTATAATGTTGAAGGTAATTTCACAAGGGGAGAAGGCTGGTACTTCCTGCTGTTGGAGTTGCATCGTCTCTATGCCCCCATTCCCTGGGACACCCCCGAGACCCTGGACACCCCCACTCCCTAGGAACCAACACCCCCTAGACACCCCACCCTAGACACCCCCACCCCCTGGACTCTCCATACCCCCTTCGATAGCCCCAACCCCCTAGAGAGTTCCCACCCCGTGGACCCCCCCCCCCCCCCCCCCCCGTGGACACCCCACCCCCTGAACACCCCCACCCCCATGGAAGCCCCCAACATCCTGGATGTAACAGCCCAAGATTTTATAAAAAAATATTCTTTTTAATTTTATTAAAGTCTTGTGTTGTACGCTACACCAAAAGGAGCTTGCACAACACGCATCCTTGACTTGGCTTGCATTACACGCAATCACGACCTTCCTCGATAGCGTGTGTAATACGCAATACCGAGTTTCACTAAACAACGATATGCTATTAAAATATTATTAAAACTAGCCGTTATGAATAGTAATAACCACTTTTTAAAACTCTACAAATCTTATTTTTCAAAATGAACTTCATTTTTGGATTCGGAGTATCGAATTTAGCCTAAGGTGAAATTTTGGTACTTTTCGGATAACTTTCATATTCTGATGAATAGTGAAAATTACTAAATTATAATTAAAAACAACTTTTTTAATCGAAATAATTAATAGTGATAAATTATTAATTTGAGTGGTTTTAAAGTATATTTAGAATATATTTTTACAATTTAATACAATGTTGGTCATTGGATGTAATTTCACATTTAAACCAGACATAATCAAGTGTCAATCTTTTGATAGATATTGTTTCTTAAAAACACGCTATTTGTTTTAACAGCGGGATTTAATTATAAAATTAATTAATGCAAATTCTATGATATGAATTTGGTAAAATAGAATTCATTTTTGAATTCGGAATATGAAATATAGCTTAGGATGAAATTTTGGCATTGTTCTGAAAAACATCAATTTTTGATGAATAGTGAAACTACTTAGTGGTAGTTAAAAAAAATTAATTTCTTCATAAATCTTAATTTTACCGCTTCTGTGAATGGAATTTCAAAAATCCGAGAGACACGGTTGATGTCAGTAAGTAAAATATGGTTCAATGAGATGAAAATAATTTTTGGTGAATAGTAACTTTTTACTTTTTTTTACCACGGTTAATAGTAAATAGGGTAACTAAGGGTAAATATGATTTTACTATTACCCAAAAACATGTCCTAATTCTATTGGATAAGTGTAATTCGACCAAAAACAACCTTATGAATATAATATGACCATTTAGGTCCACTTGGATTAGATTATGACATTTAATATTATATTATTTAATGAATAGTTAAAATAGTTAAAATCAAAGTTTAATAAATAAAACATTTTTAATATGGGGTTATACATAAGATAAATTCGACTATAAATATTCATTAGAAAGCTAAAAAGCTTTCCTACATAATGATATTTTATTTATAATTTTTAGACCTTAAATAAATTAATTTATTTATGACACAACGATGATGCAGTAATTACCCTTTTAAGGAAATATTAACATAATTGATGTTATAAATGCTCAAATGAATGTAATTTGAGACTTTTTATGACTTAAACTAATTTTATAGGTTACTATGATATATTAATATTGATTTAATCAACTTGGTTCGAACATATAATTCTGTTATAACTTTCACAAAATTCATATATCAAATAGTGTCAAAATTGACACAAAATAGTTTTGAAATCAAATATTATATTATTAATTGTTATTATATTCTTAAAAATCTAAGGTTCGGAAAAATGACTTAGATAAGGATATATATATTAATAATAAAAAATTTGGGGTTCTTTTGGCATGTTATAGTAAGTGTATTAACCATATAGTGAAAGAAAACAAAAAGACACGGTAAAAGTTAAATTATTTAACTTAGAGTTAAATCTAATTGATAAGGTTAAAATAACACCCTAAACTTGTCTAAATCCTATTGGTTGATAGGATTTCGACCCATCCCCATCTTATCTTAGAAATAAGACCCTTTGGAGCCATTATAAAGCGATTTTGACTTTAATATAAAATAATATTTTGAGATATTCCTAAGGTGCCCCTCTCCTCCCTTATAAAAGGACACCTCCTCCCCCTCCTCCTCACACCAATTTGAGCACTCAAGCTCGGCCAACCCCTGCCAAAATCTCTTCTCCAATTCCCTAGAAACATCCTAGAGGTTCTGGTCTTCCTCAAAGACCAATTTTAGTGCCCTAAGAGGAGGTCTCAAAGAGGCGCTTCAAAGAAGAGGTAATTACCGTTACCAATTCTTTCATCTTTATTTCTTCTTCCACTTCTTCTTCTTAGGTTGTTTCATTATGAAGTAATAACATCAGTATCACTCATATACTGATATGTTATTATAAGTATGAAACAACCCTATTTCACCATCTATCCATCCTACGGAAAAAGAAATCACCGCGCGTGCGTACGTACGGAATACCGTCTCCACGCCTTGGTGTAATCTATTTTCCACCACCACCTTACATGGATGGGTATAATGGTGTAAAGAATAACTATACATAGTTATTACAAAATCATATTGATTCTGATATATTGTATAATCCACTCCACTCCAATTCAATATTTATGGAAATGATATCATTGCTCGTGCGTACGTACGGAATACCGTCTCCACGACGCGATGAGATTCGTTCTCCATGTTAACCATTTAAGAATGATTATAAAGTATATATAAGAAATAATAATGAAATATATGAAATTATAAAGCTACTGGATTTATGTATATATATATATATATATGTATGTCATCTACTTACTTCCATTTCAAGACAATAAGGAAAGGAAAACAGCGTTCATGCGTACGTACGGACTACCGTCTCCATGAACGGTGTTTTTCATTTTATTTATCTATCTATTATTTATATATATATACTGAATATATATGATATATAAATCAAATTTTATATTCTGGAAGTAAGTAAATCATGATATAAGTAATAATAATGTCAAGAACAACAAGTCAAAACACCTACGATAAATGAAACGATTTTACGCAAAACGCTTCTTTAACATGGAATTTACAAACGAACGGGTAATATAATGTCATAAGTGACCCATATATGATATCATAACAATGAATATGATTCTATAATAAGTCAATGACATTATTTAAATCATTATACAGGAGGTTCGGACACATACGAAGCAAATCGGACCTAAGGTAAGGGAAATATCACAATCTCATTTTTATCCGAGATTGTTTGTTCATAAGTATTTAACTGGGGTGTATTTTATCATCCACATCCATGTTTCATCAATATGTAATATTATTTCCATCCACCTAAAATTGTTTAAATCCATTTTTACCCTACGGTGAGTTTTTAGTAATATCTATGAAAGGAATCTTTTGTCATACGAGGTACTTTTTGACTTTTCCGACAAAAGTACGAAGAATGTTTTTTTTAACTTATACGGCACGAACGGATTTCTACTGTTTTATAAAGACTTATTTTCATGAAGCTTCCTCTAAAATATTTCATGACTATTTTCAATAAAATCTCTTTCTTTTAAAATTGCATGATGTTTTGTGAAAAGAAATTGATTTTGAAGAAGAAAGGATATTTTCCTCAAGAATTCAATTCAAGTGTTTTATCAAAATTATTTTCCATCTAAGATAATAAAGGGTTTTGTTTTTATCCATATTTTTACATTGATTTGACTATGTTGTGATGGAATTATGTTTATGAATTCCTTTATCTTATATGAATTGATTTATGATGTCATGATGTTTCAAGAATCCCATTTTTGTTACATGTGTTATGCGATGATGTATGTTTTATGATTATGTGGCACACATAAGAAAGGATTAATTATAAGATGGGTGGGACCTATATCTCCCTCCAATGCATTGGGTAAAGATTTTATATCTCATGAGATAGACATGGCTGGAACGGAAGGTTATTTCGGTTCAGTGATACAGGACTGAAACGAGGAGTGAACTCGGTTCAGAAAGGGACTTTGTCCACTAAGATAGTCTTGGCAATGAGTCATGACTAACAAGAAATGATTTTCCATGATTATGTGTGCATGCCACAAAGTTTCAAGTTTTATGATATGATTATGGGGATCTCATTTTCACTTCTATGATTTGTTCCATGTTATGAAATTATGCTCTCTTTTGCAGGATAAAATTTCCAAAAGTTATGTTCTTATGAATATGATGTGATTGATTTCTCTTTTGTTTACCCTTACTGAGCATTTGAGCTCACCCTTTTATGTTTTATTTTCCCCAGGATATAAAGAAAGGTTTTAGGTTAAAAAAAGGGAAAGATCTTTATGGGAGATATTGAAGATCTTTCACCACGATTAGAAGCTTACGTTCCGAGTTTCCAAAGACACTAAACTATTACGGTCCTTGTGTGTGTGTTTTTGTTATGTACTAAGTATTCCGCAAAAGTAATGTAATGTCCATGTACGTCAAGATACGGGTCTCTACAGTTGGTATCAGAGGAAAGGTTTAGTCAACCTTTGGAAACTAGGATGCGAAAACGTTAGTGAGATCCCTAGAGATATTTCTAAGGTATGTCTAGGGATGTCTCTAAGGTTAAGTATACATATAGGTTATAGTCCTAGAATTGCGCTAACGATCTTCGAATGTAACCTAAGATGCTAGATATTGAGGGTACTACCCCTTTATTATGTTGTTTTCCCAAGCATGATTTTTGCCTCTCATACAATTCTTTTGGGGTTTTAGACGATGGCTGGAACCCGAAGGAACCGTGTTAATGTGGAATGTGATGGGCAATGCAATGATTGTCCCCCTGAGCAACCAAACGATATGGGAGCCGGAATGAAAAATCTTGTAGCCATGATCACACAACTTTCTCAAGCTATGGACCATGCAGGACTTCCAAACGAGCAAAGGAAGGAGAAACATTCTGTTGAATCCTTCATGAGGCAGCGTCCACCTTCTTTCAGTGGGTCTACTGATCCATTAGTTGCTGAACAATGGATTAGTACTACTGAAAAGATATTTTCAGTTCTTCAATGTTCTGAACATGATAAAGTCATCCTAGCAGTGTATTGTTTGGAAGGAGATGCTGATCAATGGTGGAATCTTATTAAGAATACGAGGCAAAGGGATGAAATTGAGTCTATGGAATGGGACGAGTTCAAGAACTTATTTTTCAATAAGTACTTCCCTCGTATTCTCCGAACAAAGATGGAGAAAGAGTTTCTTGAACTGAAGCAAAGGGATGATGAATCTGTTGGTACCTATGAAGCGAATTTTACAAGACTTTCAAGGTACGCTTCTGGTATTATCATCCAACCTGAAAGTAAAGTTGATCGATTTTTCAGTGGCTTAAAACCAAGTCTTCGAAGGGAATTAGCTATAAGAGACTTCAGTAGCTATGAAGAAATTGTGTGTTGTGCTATCAAGGTAGAAATGGAAGTTGGTGTTACATATCCATCTCATGGGTTTGACAAGAAATGAAAGATGGAGTTCAAGGAGAAAACTCAGAATAATGGTGAAAAGAAGATGAATGTTTCCTTATGCACAAAGTGTGGAAAGAAGCATGGTGGAGATTGTCTTAAAGGGACTAGAAAATGTTTTAAGTGTGGAAAAGAAGGTCATCGAGAAGCTGAGTGTCGAAGTAATGGAAAATGGGATTCTAATGAAGTGAATAAAGCAAACACTGCAGAGAACGTACAACCAACACTTCAATGCTTCAAGTGCAAGGAAATGGGGCATTATGCTAATAAATGCCCTAATCCAAGGGTTAGTGATGATCGACATGAGCAACCGCTTAAGGCAAAGGACAAAGGGAAGTCACATGCGATCACTATTGGCAATGTTGAATATGACAACGATGTGGTGGAATGATTAAGTGTTTATGTAATGGGATTCCAAAATAATGTTGTATCATGGAATATTGGAATATTTATGTATTGGTCTAATGTGGTATTCAAAGTGATTGAGATATTATGCGCATAATGAAGGGAAAACGAGAAAATGAAATGTTTAACAGTATTCATGAGCTCATGATTGATATAAGGACTAAGTTTGAGTATATAGAATTTTGAGGATTTTGGTATGTGAAAAGTGATTCATGTTTTCACTAAGGTATTCAAGAGAATACACGATTAAGGCCTTTGAATGTTTGGAATGTGACCAATAAAACATATGATATATGGGGATCGACGATGGTGTTAAATCTCTGGTAATCATTTTCACTATGTTATGAGAGTGGACTGTAGTATTATGGATAAAGCTAAAGATTGGAATGGATTATGTTGGACATAAGTTAGTATTGTTTGTTTTTTCGATATTATTGATGGGATGTTATAGTAATATAGTTTTAGAAAAAGGACAACCTGCAGGACGGGTGACAGCCCATCGCGTCGGACAAGGATGTGGGAATCGAACCCACAACCGAAGTGCGACTAGCCTTTATCGCCTACCACTGGCCTACAGAAAGTCCCTGTTTAGTAGAAACTAGTTTTATTATATTAAGCAGTATGATATATGAAGTATAAGTCCATTTTAGGAACCATATATGATTAATCACACTATAGATCGACTTATGCATATAAGTTTTGCTAACCTTTTGTTTGAGACAGATGGAATGACCCGTCATTCTATCACATGATCTGCTAACACTTCATGAATAACAAATTCAACTTCATTTATTTAAGAGATGAAGTGGAAATTGTTCAAGGCACGAACAACAGTGAGATTGTACCAAAATAATGTAAGTATTTATTCTAATTCAAATTTTCAACTTTAGGGAAATGATCTTGAAAACCAAAAATGTTGTCCTAGTGATCTTATACCTGATGAATCAGATGGTACCTTATATCATCACAAATATATGGATTTGTGATTACTGGCTTTTCCATAGCCATGTTCTCTACCACTCTCCATCAGAACATGATAGTTAGATTTCTCTTCCATATCCATATTTTCACATATGTGGAAACCCAATGATTAGTTTATTTGGGTAACCGTTACGTTTCATATTTTTGTTTTTAAAGATTGGTTTTGATATTCCTTTTTACTATGTGGGTTTCTATTAAAGAAAATTTCGAATAGTAAACCATTTATAACCCCGACGAATTTCGAGGGCGAAATTCATTTTAAGGGGGGTAGAATGTAACAGCCCAAGATTTTATAAAAAAATATTCTTTTTAATTTTATTAAAGTCTTGTGTTGTACGCTACACCAAAAGGAGCTTGCACAAAACGCATCCTTGACTTGGATTGCATTACACGCAATCACGACCTTCCTCGATAGCGTGTGTAATACGCAATACCGAGTTTCACTAAACAACGATATGCTATTAAAATATTATTAAAACTAGCCGTTATGAATAGTAATAACCACTTTTTAAAACTCTATAAATCTTATTTTTCAAAATGAACTTCATTTTTGGATTCGGAGTATCGAATTTAGCCTAAGGTGAAATTTTGGTACTTTTCGGATAACTTTCATATTCTGATGAATAGTGAAAATTACTAAATTATAATTAAAAACAACTTTTTTAATCGAAATAATTAATAGTGATAAATTATTAATTTGAGTGGTTTTAAAGTATATTTAGAATATATTTTTACAATTTAATACAATGTTGGTCATTGGATGTAATTTCACATTTAAACCAGACATAATCAAGTGTCAATCTTTTGATAGATATTGTTTCTTAAAAACACGCTATTTGTTTTAACAGCGGGATTTAATTATAAAATTAATTAATGAAAATTCAATGATATGAATTTGGTAAAATAGACTTCATTTTTGAATTCGGAATATGAAATATAGCTTAGGATGAAATTTTGGCATTGTTCTGAAAAACATCAATTTTTGATGAATAGTGAAACTACTAAGTGGTAGTTAAAAAAAATTAATTTCTTCATAAATCTTAATTTTACCGCTTCTGTGAATGGAATTTCAAAAATCCGAGAGACACGGTTGATGTCAGTAATTAAAATGTGGTTCAATTAGATGAAAATAATTTTTGGTGAATAGTAACTTTTTACTTTTATTTACCACGGTTAATAGTAAATAGGGTAACTAAGGGTAAATATGATATTACTATTACCCTAACACATGTCCTAATTCTATTGGATAAGTTTAATTCGACCAAAAACAACCTTATGAATATAATATGACCATTTAGGTCCACTTGGATTAGATTATGACATTTAATATTATATTATTTAATGAATAGTTAAAATAGTTAAAATCAAAGTTTAATAACTAAAACATTTTTAATATGGGGTTATACATAGGATAAATTCGACTATAAATATTCATTAGAAAGCTAAAAAGATTTCCTACTTAATGATATTTTATTTATAATTTTTAGACCTTAAATAAATTAATTTATTTATGACACAACGATGATGCAGTAATTACCCTTTTAAGGAAATATTAACATAATTGATGTTATAAATGCTCAAATGAATGTAATTTGAGACTTTTTATGACTTAAAATAATTTTATAGGTTACTATGATATATTAATGTTGATTTAATCAACTTGGTTCGAACATATAATTCTGTTATAACTTTCACAAAATTCATATATCAAATAGTGTCAAAATTGACACAAAATAGTTTTTAAATCAAATATTATATTATTAATTGTTATTATATTCTTAAAAATCTAAGGTTCGGCCAAATGACGTAGATAAGGATATATATATTAATAATAATAAATTTGCGGTTCTTTTGGCATGTTATAGTAAGTGTATTAACCATATAGTGAAAGAAAACAAAAAGACACGGTAAAAGTTAAATTATTTAACTTAGAGTTATATCTAATTGATAAGGTTACAATAACACCCTAAACTTGTCTAAATACTATTTGTTGATAGGATTTCGACCCATCCCCATCTTACCTTCGAAATAAGTCCCTTTGGAGCTATTATAAACCGATTTTGACTTTAATATAAAATAATATTTTGAGATATTCCTAAGGTGCCCCTCTCCTCCCTTATAAAAGGACACCTCCTCCCCCTCCTCCTCACACCAATTCGAGCACTCACGCTCGGCCAACCCCTGCCAAAATCTCTTCTCCACTTCCCTAGAAACATCCTAGAGGTTCTGGTCTTCCTCAAAGACCAATTTTAGTGCCCTAAGAGGAGGTCTCAAAGAGGCGCTTCAAAGAAGAGGTAATTACCGTTACCAATTCTTTCCTCTTTATTTCTTCTTCCACTTCTTCTTCTTAGGTTGTTTCATTATGAAGTAATAACATCAGTATCACTCATATACTGATATGTTATTATAAGTATGAAACAACCCTATTTCACCATCTATCCATCCTACGGAAAAAGAAATCACCGCGCGTGCGTACGTACGGAATACCGTCTCCACGCCGTGGTGTAATCTATTTTCCACCACCACCTTACATGGATGGGTATAATGGTGTAAAGAATAACTATAAATAGTTATTAAAACATCATATTGATTCTTATATATTGTATAATCCACTCCACTCCAATTCAATATTTATGGAAATGATATCATTGCTCGTGCGTACGTACGGAATACCGTCTCCACGACGCGATGAGATTCGTTCTCCATGTTAACCATTTAAGAATGATTATAAAGTATATATAAGAAATAATAATGAAATATATGAAATTATAAAGATACTAGATTTATGTATATATATATATATGTATGTCATCTACTTACTTCCATTTCAACACAATAAGGAAAGGAAAACAGCGTTCATGCGTACGTACGGACTACCGTCTCCATGAACGGTGTTTTTCATTTTATTTATCTATCTATTATATATATATATATATATACTGAATATATATGATATATAAATCAAATTTTATATTCTGGAAGTAAGTAAATCATGATATAAGTAATAATAATGTCAAGAACAACAAGTCAAAACACCTACGATAAATGAAACGATTTTACGCAAAACGCTTCTTTAACATGGAATTTACAAAAGAACGGGTAATATAATGTCATAAGTGAACCATATATGATATCATAACAATGAATATGATTCTATAATAAGTCAATTACATTATTTAAATCATTATACAGGAGGTTCGGACACATACGAAGCAAATCAGACCTAAGGTAAGGGAAATATCACAATCTCATTTTTATCCGAGATTGTTTGTTCATAAGTATTTAACTGGGGTGTATTTTATCATCCACATCCATGTTTCATCAATATGTAATATTATTTCCATCCACCTACAATTGTTTAAATCCATTTTTACCCTTCGGTGAGTTTTTAGTAATATCTATGAAAGGAATCTTTTGTCATACGAGGTATTTTTGACTTTTCCGACAAAAGTACGAAGAATGTTTTTTTTAACTTATACGGCACGAACGGATTTATACTGTTTTATAAAGCCTTATTTTCATGAAGATTACTCTAAAAGATTTCATGACTATTTTCAATAAAACCTCTTTCTTTTAAAATTGCATGATGTTTTGTGAAAAGAAATTGATTTTGAAGAAGAAAGGATATTTTCCTCAAAAATTCAATTCAAGTGTTTTATCAAAATTATTTTCCATCTAAGATAATAAAGGGTTTTGTTTCTATCCATATTTTTACATTGATTTGACTATGTTGTTATGGAATTATGTTTATGAATTCCTTTATCTTATATGAATTGATTTATGATGTCATGATGTTTCAAGAATCCCATTTTTGTTACATGTGTTATGCGATGATGTATGTTTTATGATTATGTGGCACACATAAGAAAGGATTCATTATAAGATTGGTGGGACCTATATATCCCTCCAATGCATTGGGTAAAGATTTTATATCTCATGAGATAGACATGGCTGGAACGGAAGGTTATTTCGGTTCAGTGATACAGGACTGAAACGAGGAGTGAACTCGGTTCAGAAAGGGACTTTGTCCACTAAGATAGTCTTGGCAATGAGTCATGACTAACAAGAAATGATTTTCCATGATTATGTGTGCATGCCACAAAGTTTCAAGTTTTATGATATGATTATGGGGATCTCATTTTCACTTCTATGATTTGTTCCATGTTATGAAATTATGCTCTCTTTTGCAGGTTAAAATTTCCAAAAGATATGTTCTTATGAATATGATGTGATTGATTTCTCTTTTGTTTACCCTTACTGAGAATTTGAGCTCACCCTTTTATGTTTTCTTTTCCCCAGGATATAAAGAAAGGTTTTAGGTTAAAAAAAGGGAAAGATCTTTATGGGAGATATTGAAGATCTTTCACCACGATTAGAAGATTACGTTCCGAGTTTCCAAAGACACTAAACTACTACGGTCCTTGTGTGTGTGTTTTTGTTATGTACTAAGTATTCCGCAAAAGTAATGTAATGTCCATGTACGTCAAGATACGGGTCTCTACACTGGACCCCCCACCATAGACATCACCACCCCCATTAACACCCCCACCCCCTGTATAGCACCCCACCTCATGGACATCCCAAATCCCATTGGGCACCCCCCCCACCATTAGAAATTCCACCACCACCTGGACAGGCCCCAACCCCCCAAGATAGACCCCACCCCCTGGAAAACCACTTGAATCACCCCTAGAAACCCCTAGGGACCAGACCGTAGATAGACCCGCCCCCCTTGAACATCCCCACCCCCTTGGATAGCCCCCACCCCCTGGACACCCCTCCCCATTAGACAACCCCCACCCCTAGACACCCCACCAATTGGACACAACAAATCCATTGCACAATCCCCAACCCCCATAGTGTTCCCCACCCCCTAGACACCACCTAGACAACCCCCTAACACCCCCACACCCTTGGACACCCCCACTCCCTTGGACAGCCCCCCCCCCCCCCCCACCTGGACACCCCCACCCCATTGGACACTTCAACCCCCTTAGACACCCCAACCCCATGGAAACCTCCTACCCCATTGAATACCCCACCCCTAGATAAGCCCCACCCCCTACACACCCCTACCCCCTTGGACAACCTCCAAACCCCTTTGGACAACCACCACCTCCCATGTACAACCATCCAGGACAACCCCTTAGAAATCCCCACCCCCCTTGGACACCCCCACAACCGTGACCAGCCCCCACCCCATGGACACCCCCACCCCATGGTCACCCCAAACCCCTTGGACACCCACACCACCCCAATATACACCCCCACCCCATGGACTACCCCCACCCCTAGGCACCCCCAATTCCCTGGACACCCCTACCCCTTGGACACCCCCCTCACCCACTATAGACAACCCCTACCCCTTAGATAGCCCCCCCCCCCCCCCCCCCGCACCCACCCTGGACACCCCCCCTAGACACCCCCAATCCCATTGGACAACCCCCAAACCCCCTAGACAGCCCCCAACCTCTGGATAGCCCCCCCCCTGGACACCCCCACGAAAAACCACCACCCCCTTGGAGACCCCCACAACCTTGGACAACCCCCAACCCCTGGACACCCCTACCCCCATGGAAACCCCCTAGATATCCCCCACCCCTGGACCCCACCCACCCCTTGGAAAACCCTCAACCCCCCTTGGGAAGCCCCCCACACCCTAGACACCCCCCTAGTCTCCCCATAGACACCTCCCTAGATGCCCCCACCCCCATGGGCACCCAAAAACCTTGGATAGCCCACCACCCGCTGGACACCTCTACCCCCTTGGAAACCCCTAACCCATTGGACACCCACCACCCACTGGACACCCCATACCCCCTTGGACACCCCCACCCTTAGACAGGCCCCCCAACCTTGGACACCCCCTACACCCTTGGACAACCCCAACCCCCTAGACATCAACCACCCCCTCTGGACACCCCCAGGTACACCACACCTG
Source organism: Viscum album (assembly GCA_963277665.1). Taxonomy (NCBI): domain Eukaryota; kingdom Viridiplantae; phylum Streptophyta; class Magnoliopsida; order Santalales; family Viscaceae; genus Viscum; species Viscum album. Next base: position 2,105,155,411 of record OY728122.1, on the reverse strand, counting down.
GATAACCCCACCCCCATGGAAACCCCACCCCCTTAGACAGCCCCCCACCCCTGGACACCCACCACCTGGACACCCCCTCCCCTAGAAATCCCCACTCCTTGGATATCCCCATCCCCCAAGGACATCCCCCACCCCCTGTAATGCCCCCTCAACCCCCACCATGGACACACCTTCCCTCCTGGACACCCCCACCCTAGTGGAAAACCTGCCCACCCCTGGAAACCAACCCACCCCTGGACACCCCCACCCCCGTGGACAACCGTTTCCCCTCTAGACACCACCCTACCCCCTAGACCACCCATGGACATCCCCACCAACATGGATATCACAACCCCCATAGACATCCCCACACCCTAGACACCCCCACCGTCATGGACAACCCACCTGGAAAGCCCTCGCCCCATGGACACCCCAACCCCATTGGGAAACACCAACCCTTGTGGACAGCCAGCCCACCCCAACCCACCTAGACAACTCCCCACCCCCTGGACACCCCCACACCCTGGACACCCCCACCCCCATGGATACCCCCACCCCCGGGACACCCCAACACCTTGGAAAACCCCCACCACCTTTGGACCCCACCCCACCAGCTGGACACCCCCACCCCCATGGACACCCCCACCCCCATGGACATCCTCCACCCCCATGGACATCCCCCACCCCCTGGACACCCCTACCCCCTTCGACATCCCACACCCCCTTGGATATCCCCCCTAGGGACATCCCCAAACCCCTGGACACCCCACCCTTGGACACCCCTACCCCCCCCCCCATGGAAGGCCCACCCACCCCTAGACACGTACCAACCCATGGAAACCCCCACCCCCGTGTACTGTCCCCACCCCATGGACAACCCCCTCTAGACACCCCAACCCCCTTGGATAGACCTCACCCCCTAGAAACCCCCACCCCCTGGACACCCCACCCAATGGACAACCCCCCGGACAACCCCCCACCCCTAGACACCTCCACCCCCTAGACACCCCCACCTCCCTGAACACCCCCGCCCCCTTTGAAAACCCAAGATAATTTCCTAGACTATAGATAGAACTAAAAAAAATAATCAATAATCCACTATAGTCTCTAAATATTCCATCCTCTAATTTCCCAATAAAATATTGTTTCATCAACATCTAATTTCATACCAGTATTGGGTGGGCTCCTCTTTATCCATTTACCCTAAATACCTTGAGCACATTCCATATTACCGAATGTCCTTAGTAGTAACCACAATAACTATTAAGTACACTCAAATCCATTGATTATTTCTCCAAACTACGCCATAAGAATAATCAATCACACCATAAGGATAAGGGAATACATTCTTTCATCACTTTTGTCTTATTTTCATCACAAATAAATTACCACACAACCATAAAATCCATTACATGACTGTTTTTTTTGAATTCAGTACATTGTATTGTCACCATGTGTGTTTTTTTTAATTCGGTATTTTCAGGTGTCATATTCATCATTGTATATTGTTTGCATGATTGTTTTTTGTATTCTTCATTATTCTATAGGTTTGTACTTTAATTCCAAAGTAGGGGCAGCTATATGATACTTATTGTAATTAATGTATAGGAATTGCAAAAGGGAAGTTGCTAGAATTGCATAGGAGGGGAGGTAGTTGTATGCTGCTGGCCGGAATTGCAGTACTGCAAAGGGGAGGACACTGGAATTGCAGTGGGGAGGTATTATGTAGTGTTGTGGAGTATTGGATATTCAAGTGGTCCTGTAAAATGTTGGTATACTACTGGACTAAATATCCCAATGGATTCAACTAAACCATTGAATAAAATATATGTTGCAGGTATACCAACAGTTCAAAAACCATTGATATACACATATTCCAACAATTTTTTTTAAAACTTTTGGGATAAGTTAGATGTTGGGTAGTATGTCTGCCAATGGTTCTTCAACCGTTGGTACACATATATACAAACAATTTTACTTAAACCATTGGCATACATTACAATCAGATATACTATATTAAAAATTTATAATAAACTGTTGGAATAGGCCTATTGAAACCCCAAACATACCAATGGTTCATGAAATAGTTGGGATAGGATATACCTATGGTTTCAGGCCTTATCTAAATGGTTTCAAATTGTTGGGATGTGTCAAATATTTAGTAGTGTTTCATTAACCCCTATGCATGTCCACATCTGATAGTAGGTCATGTGATAATTTTATGTGGTGTTCCTGGGTGAATATAATGATAGTAATGGCGATTCACACCTCTTTTCATGGGAGTCCCATGTGTTCATGATTGGTCATTGTCTGGCATTGACATATATAGTAAATAATCACATGTTAGCAATAAATGTATTTATCTATAGTGTTAGGTGATAACAAGTGTCTTTATGGATTGACCTATCTAAAACCTAGTTGCATGTTATTTACCCTATCTAGGGTTATATGAATCTCCATTCTATTAGTCTGAAGGACAATCCATCACAACTTGTCTTTGTAGATGTGCATAGGTTATGTTATATGTGTTGAAAACAATAATGAAACCTTTTATGGGTATTTTGTAAGATCTTGCGGCATTGGAAATGTTATTTTTATTTCTATAAATTCATTGCCTCATACTTCATATAAATAACTTGAGTGGGATTATTCTATGTGATGTAATATTCAAGGAAAATACCAAAGTGAAATTCTCAGTGTAAAAAATTCCATTTTCATGTGAGTAACCATTTTAAGGCCTACAGTAAGGTCATACAAATATTTTTGAGACATGAGAGCATTATGAACCCAATGTGACAGTATTTGTGATTTCGATGTATGATTTAGAGCATGGTGGACATGCATAAGCATGTTCTAAAACCAGCATGATGGGTGTAGTGTGATCCAGAGAAGCACTACGAGTGCATGGGTTTATTAGATCTTCATAGTTTTGTTTCATGGTTATGTATAAAGGAATGTGATCCCATATTGGAGGTCTCTGTGTTATGAAATAGTCTCTATATATGATTAATTATTGATAATTTCATGCCATACATTGAATCCTTAACATGAGAGTGTTCATGGATGTGGACACTCATGCAGTCAATAGAACTATTGATAGAGGGGTGGTGAGATATTCGTTATAGATGTCTCTGGTTCTTTGTATGATCATAGTGGAGTTAGTGCTAGAATGTCGATGGTATTTTTAGATAAATTTCTCCTTTAGTATTGGAAATAAGAGAGTTGGGTGTCATTATACCAACGTTTTGTTTCCTAGTGGCCTACTGATTAGGAGCTATCTCCATGGAGGAAGAATAAATCAAAATTTTTTTTGTGGTAGATTATATAGGTCATCCCAATTTTATCGATGCTGGATATGTCTTTGTTTGGTGTAGTGTCTTGTGGGAAGGGATGAGACCCATATAAAGAAAGTTTTTAAAATATTATATATTTATAGATACTAGTACCCACATGTGGAATGGATTGTTGAATGTACTAGACTACATTACGAGAAATATTGGTTTGTATAGTGATAGGTTATTTCTTACAAATCGAGTATGTTTGGATGATCACATTTATTCAACACGTTCTGTGATGAATAGCCATGGGTTTGGTCGACTGATTTTTACACTCCAAGGAAAATAAGGGTACTCAAATCATTGGGAGAAGTAACCTGGTAATGAGTGAAATGACCTCTCTTATAGGAATTGTAATGATATTGTATTAAAATAATTTTATAATGATTGTGGTGATTATATATGACTATTGGGAAGTCGGCTCGATCGTATCATGATCTGTGTTGAATGTATGATTTTTTATTAGATAATTCACATGATGGGGAATAAATGTGGAATTTAATGTTATGTGAAAATATGTTTCATCCGAGTATTAGTTGGATTTATGGTGTGTCATTTCATAGTTCAAGGACTTATTGATGTTGTAAGTAGATAGTGACCTAATATAGGGAAGACTACAACATTTTTTATTCATACTTTAGGTAGGAATTTGAACAAACATAATGCTGTATTTGAGTCATGAGGTGTGGAAATCAGTAGTTTCATGAAGTGTTGGTTGTTTTCATTTTTACTGTTAAATATAGTTGAGTTAGTGATAACTGACTAGTTTTACCATGTCAAACTGAGTACAGGGTATTGAAACTACTTTTAAATAATCATATATGGGGTGACTATGATGTTTCAAAATCCTTATTCTAAGAATGTTCCTCTTAATTAGGTTACATTGGTTGGTTGAGAATCAATTATTCCATTTTGAAACATGAATGAGGTTTTATCATTTACTTTTAACAAATGTATGGAGAGACATGTTTCAATGGGTAAAATCCAATTTTATAAATTGGTTCATGGGGTAAGTAATCTAACAAAAAAAAGTATTGACATGTTGGGGGGGAGAGAGAACCATGTTATGAAAAGTTATAAAGGAGGGTTTAGGGAAAAAATACTTGGAAATCTAGGATTAATAGTGATATGGCCCGTCAAATAAAAAATACATAGAGTGCTTAGAATTTAGTGGAATTTTCTGGATGGGGGTTATAGTTTCATTTGAAGATGAATGATTGTAATGAAAAAGTGATTCCGGGTTGGTTGTCTATATAAGGACCAAATGGAATTATTTCATGATGTTGAACATGGTAGAGGTGGAAATTTTTTGGAACATAGTGTGGAACATTGTTATACGGTTAGTGAATAAAATGATTGGAATTGTTGGTAGGTGATTACTAAAGTGGAGAGAACTACTATATGGGATTCTACCATGGAATGAAAAATATTATGGTGGAGATAAAAATGGTTTTTAGAATGTTTTGAAGTTTATTCGAAGAATATTAGGAGAGTTTTATGTGACAAAATCCTTCATAGTTTTCATAGGGATGATAGTAATATTTTTTATTGTCTTACGGTTTTCTCCTTTGGAGTCATGTAGAAGTTTCATATCAATATTTTGGAGTGATCATATCTTTTAGGTAGTTTATCGAATTCAGTGATGGAAAGTATATAAGTACATATTATTTGTTATTATGGTATTTTCAGTGAAATTGTTCATATGGTATCAGTACTTCCCCAGAACAAGAAATGCTATGGTGGGGAATTTGTCATTGCCCACGTCTTAATAGATTGGAGTTCTTGTTTATTTTTTTTTCATTTTGTGAATTATTCATTTTTATAAATGGAGATCCAGTCCATAATATGAGAGCTCTAATGACTCTATCAGATATTTTTAATAATGTTTGGATGTTTTATTGAACTAGGATCATCATCAGTTTAATTTGGAGGTCTTCTTGTAGAAAATGGATACTTCATGAATGATATATACTGTGACACTATGTATTACACCATGAATGATCCTGGATAGACTCCATTTTGTTTCAATCTAGAATTATTTTTACATGAAATTTTATTTAACACCTTGAACTGATTTTGGGTAGTTTTTGGGTTGTGTTAATGTTCTGGGATATTTATTGAACCCTCATTATTCATTTCTGTGAAATTCTAAGGATATTTTGTATGAGAATTGGGGTTCTGGACTCCAGGAGATCCTATGAACACATCACATCACTTGTATATTATATTTTAATGGATCTTTCTTGAAAATTCATTAAAATTTAAATTCCCTGATTTCTATTTCCTCTACAAATTATTATTGATCATTAATTGATTCTGATTAGTGAAATTATAATGAAGTTCCACTAGATCTCAATTGAATTGTCTGAGGATGAAAATGAAATTTATTAGCAGGGAAATAGGATGTCACATGGTGATTTAAAATTGTTTTTGTGTGTGTATCAATGAATGTATGTTACGTATTTTATATCCTCAAGAGATAATAATTTAATTATATAATATTTTTTGTTATTGTGTTTCCATATGATTAGGATTTTTCCAGGTTTTGTGATGGATGAACATAAAAAACCATATGTGTATGTATTGAATTTGTTTTTTTAGGTGATGACAAATTTTTGTATTTCATTATGTACTCTACCTTTTCTAATTTATCGAATTTTATTTTCCATTGGTATGAGGTTCTCCACCTTGGTAGAATGATCATACGTTTCACAATGAGTAAATAAAAATAAAAATACACAATTAATTAAAAAATCATGGATATTTATGAATTAATGAAACCATTCCAAGTGAAATTGGACTATGTTCTAAGGGACCTAGTGGACCCTTATGAACATGGTTGATAATGGAAACTTATGGTGGAGGCTTGATCATATATTTGTTCCTTAGAATACATGGAAAATTTGAGGGTTTTTTGTACTATATGTGACCTAGACCCATGATAGCCTGTTTGACTCCAAGATCACCTATTTATGAGTTATATAGTCATGAGAGACCTTTTATATTAATTATTAGATGAGAATATTTATGTTTCCTAATAAAAAATATTGTTCTAGGTCACATGTGTAGCGTCAAAGACATAAGATGATTTTCTAGGCACTATTTATAAATGGAATATTTTCCTTGAAGTGATACCATTATTGTAATAAATTTTTGACCATGTGTGATAATGATAGCATATGTGTGTGTGTGTATCACATGAGATACGTTGTGATATTTTATTCCATGAGTATTCATGTGTAGCTTATTTTGACTTATTTTTTAATGATTACATGTATCTGTATATTGATACAAATTTTCACTAAGATACACTATATTATGACTTACATGTATACACTTCCAGGATATGTGTGTTTCAATTCCTAGGAGGTTGTTTTTATTACTTGATATTGGAACACCATCCTATGATGTATACCCCATAGAGGGGAGTCACCATGGATTTTGATGATGTATATGATAGAACTGAGAATAGGGTAGACAGATTATGTTCTGGTGGACAGACCTGAAGCAGCATGTAGGGGCACGATAGTCTACTGAAATAACATAAGATAGTTCATTAGGTGCATAATGGTCATGTTCATTATTCTAGGAATAAAATGGTATGATGTTACGGATTCTTGACTAGTGATATATCCACGATATAATGGAACAAGTGTTGGTTATTCCTGATTCCTTCATGATATTGAGTTATATGATATCTAGTTACCTAGTGGACCAACATTGTGGATCTCTCTTGTTTACTCTACCTTCCATTATGACAAAAATTTTAGAGTGGAGCTAATTTTGGTATGATCTGGGTTATAGCTATATGGTTATGTGGTTGATCATTCAATATTTGATGATTATTTTCTTATATGTTCAATGGTGAATATATAGTTTCATTTTATGGCTATGTAATGTATGTTTTCTTCCTACTAAAATTTGAACATGAATAAAAAATTGTTATTTCTGAGTAGGTACAGGATTGTATTAATGGTGTCCATCTGATTTGTTCTCACGCCATGATAAGAAAACAATAGAAATTAGGCAATTGAGCACCCTTTAATTTTTACAAGTACATATTGGGTTTATACTTGGGTTAGACCATATATTCAGAAAAAATTTATGTGTTTATATTTTAGGATGAGGTGAATATTGGAGTTGTAGAACCTACATTTATATTTTACCTTTTTTATTTGAATATATGATCGGTATAGTGGGAAAGAAACTATTATTTACTTGTTTTATTATTGAGTCTTTTTTTACATTCATTTATACTATTAGTATTTTCTTGGAATCTATTTACTCTGATTATATATTTTTATAAATTTCGTAGTTTATTTTTTATTGTATAATTTTATTATGATTATTTTCCCCAAATTTTACCACTTAAAACCATCATTGTATGTTTTATGCCTCTTGTGTTTGGGGAGTTGCGCTTGAGGTCTTATGGCATTCCATCTTGGACATTGAGATTATGGTCGAGATGTAACAAAAAATGTATTTAATGATTATATATATCCATTGGTTATATGTGCAATGACTATATTTTTAATAAACATATGTATATTTAGAATATATAATCATCAAATTACCTTCTTATATATAAGTTTATATATATCACTTGATTCATTCATCCGATATACATCATTAAGAAAATATGCATTTTAATTCAAAAAACATTTTCTTTGTTGAATATAAACAATTACAGGTATGATCTTGAATGTAAATCATGATGATATATATTTCTTTTGGTTGTGTTTATATTTTATTTCAGTTTTATTCCTCTTGTAGTTGTCCTAATGATCTTTCCAATTGGGTTATCATAAAATATTGTATTTTATCAGTCATTTCAATACATTATCTTAATAACATATATCATTGTTTATTGTAATTCTATATTGTATTTATCACTAGCTATTGAAAAAACTATAACGATTTACAGATAAATACAATCTAAAATCATGGTTGTAACATTCTCCTCCCACAATAATTTTTTATGGGAAAAAACATTAATATCATTAAATAAATTAGGGTACATTTTTATTATTTCCACATCATTTTACCTTGTTTCATCATCAATAATTTAATTTTTCTACATAATATTAACTAGGTGATTGTTTTGGTTTCATAGTATGTTATATTTATGAACCAAGAAATATATATGATGTCACTTGCGAGAGAGATCAGTCTTTAGTTTTATAACCAATGAGTTTAGTACATGGGATAAATTATGTATATACTTCCTAAAAAGTAATTCATGGAACACATACTGAATTTGGGTGAGGTTTAGTGGATATTTGTAACAAAAAAAAACCCCTATGGTCGATGATTTTGAAATGAACAATATATATAGGGATAAATATTCCCTTCTTCAAATTTCTCATAAACCTATTCCTTTTTAATATTTTAAGTAATAATTTATCTCTAATAAAAAATTACATATCATTAAAATATATATCAACATATCACTTTTGGGATAATTCAACAGTTTCAATATGCATTAAAATGGTTCGATTGTCATTATCATTTCTTAGGAATGATCTTCTATCAATGTCTTAAACACTACAAATTCAACCCAACATGTTTTAATTTATAACATCATCCCATATTTATATCCTTATATAGTGTCAAATGAGTACATGAATGGATAGATATTTTCTATTATAATTATACCAATGAAATGTTTTATCCCATGCTCTGTTAAATTCTATTTAATAAGAACACATCATATATTATTAACTTTTAGTTATTTTCTCAAATTAATAAAAAGTTTGAAAATGATAACAATTGATGAAGCTCATATCTATATCTATTTCATCTTAAATACTTCTGTGGAATATAAATGTAAAACCTGAATCTTAATTAAATACAATTGAGAGTTGTATGAAAGGTACTATTACCACTTACTTTATATATATTATGGAATGTAGATTCATGTATAAATCATCTAAAATGAAAAAGGAAAATGAAATTATCTATGGATATTTATTAAAACCCAAATGGTATTAAGCCAATTATAAACATTCGAAAGAACTAAAAAATACACTTTTATATTTTCCTATTTCCATTCATATAAGGTTAATTTCTTCATCATATGTTTATAGATTAGTCTTTCTATATCAGAAGATATAATGACAGAATTATACATATGTATATTCTACAATCCCCCTGATCATGTTTTTATATAACAAATAATTCAAGAGATATAAATACATCCATGGGAATATAAGATGGATTGATAATGATGACCAATTTTCATCATCAAATAGCTCTTTAAATTATTATATTCCTATAAAACATATTCCTTTATTAGATCTAATAATTCTGTTATAGTAATGGTTATAATTTGTAACATTCCACCATATAATATAAATCCACATCTTCATTCTATACCTCCATATTAAAGACATGGATGTTTCATTCAAAAATAACTTGTAAAACATAGGATTTCACCACTTCCATTGTTCTTTAAAGGAACATCCTTTGAAATTCCATGATTATTGAAAATATTATTATTTCAATCTCTAAATTATGTAAATGCTAACTTTTCTCAAGGTCATTTAATTGAAATGATGTATAATTTACTACCATAAAAATTTTCATATGGACACATCCTGATCAATTATTTGATACATAATTATATATAAAAACCCTTATCCACTATAGGATAAGGAGTTTTTTTGTTTTTACCAAAATTGAATGAATATTTATGATATTTTCTTTATATTCATCTATAAAAATAGACGTTTCCCCCCATCTAAGTTAACATGGTTTGTGGATTGAAAAATTGTTATAATTTCTCAAAAATTATTATTATTATCTAGGTAATCCCAAAAAGTTATGGATCTCAGTTATGGTTGTTGGTTGGTTCTTTTTTCCAATTTCCTCTATCATTGATGGATCCATCTAAATACCCTTTAAATAATTACATAAACCATGAATGAATCATTATTGATACAAAATTCACACTTGAAAAATTTAGCATAATGTTTATACTTTTTCAATGTATTCATAAAAATCATTAAACGATCATAATTCCATTACTTTCGATTGGAATATATTAGAATTTATTTTAAAAATACATCAAAAAAAGAGTGGGTAATCTCTAAAGGCTATTTATTATATTAATGATAATAGTTTGAAGATTTTTATGTCTAATTGAAATCAATAGGAATTTTTAGTATTTATTTATCATGTAGAAGGATATATTGGATATATACAGTCCTTTCTCCCATCCTAAATGATATCTATATCAAAGGTAAAAAATTATAATTATAAATAACTTCATTGTTGAGTGAAAAAATTATCAATAAGGGGTATGGGTTTCTTTTTAGATCATGTTTATTTATGTTCATGATAATCAATATAGAGATGCATTTGTTAATATTTATTTTTAATTAATAGTATGGGTTCACCCCATAATTAATCACAGATAAATATAAAAACATTATTGAAATTCTTATATATTTTCCTCTTTAATTACTTCCACTCAAATAGGTCCATTCTATAAGGATTATTTAACATAAATAAAACTCTATGTATTTGTTCTTTAGTATGCTCCACCAAATGAAGATGGGTAATACCAATCAACATTTCTAAAGATAATGTGGAATATTCCCGTATAATAGAAATTAATTCAATATTACGTTTTCCCTAACCTTCTGTGCTATATAAAATTTATTTATATGTTACACGACTTATGTAGTAGAAAAAACTTCTATTGGGATTTTATAATTATATTATCTATGATAAATGGTCATATATTGATATAGAATATGCAATGTGATTTTTATATCCAATAAATTAATATGTGATCATTATAGGGGGTTATAATTTGTGGTAGAAATAACATAAAACTCTAAAAAAGTTAGATAAATTATATATTTTGGAAGAAAATTCCAACAGAAATTATTCTTAGAATATTTATATACATAAGATATGATCATCACCCCATTTATATTTTTCACTAATAATTAGATATTAAAATTGTTTTGGTGATGATTTGATAATCAAAGAAAACGTTTCATATATGGAGGATTCAGTACAACTAGAATCCAATAAGAAAATTGTAGTTTATATATCAAAGAATATTGTACCTTTCACGGCATAATTTTTAAGTCCCCATTAAAATGTTTTTTTATATGGTTTCCCTTTATCTCATGTCCTATGTGGTTCATCAAATAAATTTTCATCATTATCCCCTAGACCAATACATTGTTTTGTGTAATTTAGATACTCCTTATAATTGAGGTATTGAAGTGTCAGAGGTGAATTAGATTATGATTTCCATTAATTGATCTCATTTACCAATATCATTATTTCTATTTAACGTTCATGTGTCATATATCCATCTATTCCACATGTCATTAATATAAAAATACCATTAATTTAATTCCTTTTATTCTCATGATCTTATTTTTTGAGTGTAGGGAAATTAACTTTCATTCCTCTATAGTTTTTTTTCATTTTAATTTCAATGAAACTACATTTTTATCTTTATCTATCTAAAATAAAAAGAATAATGAGAGTCTCAAATTTACATTTCCAACATGATATAACATCAAAAAATTTATTTTTTCTACAATAATTCCATTTAAAAATTATTTTCAGAGAATTGTTTTTATGACACTGATGAAATGTTCGATTTCTCTTCTAGAGTTCGTGATAATACCAAAATACTAAATTACAAGTCTAATAAATTTTGGTTCATGGGTACCATTGGATTCTACTTGGTTTTGTATCTACTATATAAAATTTATTTCTATTTTACTCTTAATCATTCATCGAAAATATTTATTAAAAAATTCATTCGTAAATTAAAATTATTCCATTGATTCAAATTAATTTTACAAACTTATATTCATATAGAGATTCCACCATGGATTAGATTCACCATTTAAATGAAAAATAGATAATAAATCCTTCTCATGCTCAAATCACTAGATAATGAAAAATAAAATTTCAACAAATATAACCCATTTCAAATAAATTTGTTGATTGGAAGAGCCACTAAAAGAGGGTGTGAATTACCTTTAGATGAAATAAATAGGTTATTTTATCCATATGAATTTTGGATTTCAACATGTTGTTTTTACAAATCTTGAGAGAGTTATGAGATCATATCAATAGGATTTTTAATTCCCGCTCCCATGATATTTGGATTCACATTTGGACAATAATTACATTATCCATCACACGTATTATTATCATGATTCCTCAAGATTGAATTAATTACCTAAAAACAAGAACCTCAGTTTTTAGTATACCAAAATAGTAAGAGTAATATATCATTTGGTAAAGAAAACAAATTCTATTATTTCCTAATTTAGGAAATTTCTAGTTTAACCAATGATCTTTTTGGTTTATCCTAAATCACTTTTGATTAAACATATGTTTTTTATATTTTATATTCTTATTACATATAATAAAATAATAAAAATCACTAAACCCATATTGATCCTAAATGAGATGAACAAATAATAATATTCTTATATTATGAATCCTTTTTCATGAATATTCCTTACATATCACAACAAAAAACACCCTATAGCATATAGGATTTGTTTTTTTTTTGAAGATTGTTTATATAACCAAATTACTTTATATCAACTTGAAAAACTATCGATAATACTATTCACACATTATTCCCTTATAGGAATATCATACATAATAATCTTCCTCATAACCTGTGGAATGGATACATAATAATGGGCGAGCTCAAATGGTTAGTATTGGTAATCATTATCTATATCAACTAAAGGTCCCAAGTGAGTATAAAATAAGCCTATAGGTATGATATCATAAAAAAAATTTGCATAAAAACATAATATATTAATTATTAATAAAAAATATCTCATAAATTTTGATTCAAATAATATGTCTTTTGGGCTATCATTTGACATGAAATATAAGAGTGTGGAAAAAAATTCAATAAAAATGATCCATGAAATCAAAACAAAGGAATTATAATATGGGAATGAAATATGCATATAAAATCAAAACATAGGTTAAGATATACAATGATTTTTATCATCACATAGTGGATATAGTCCAATAGTTTGTGTGATTCACTCCCTATTCCCATAAAGAATGTTGAAAAGTCCCAAAATAGATTAGGTCTACTCCTAAGGGCCATAAATACCATGTAAGGAGATATAATATTTTACCTAATGAATTGGAGACCAATATAATTCCAGTACCAACATTACTTTAATATAAACCAATACATATGTGAGACAAAAAAATAGTAAATCATTTAAAATAACATATTTCATAATTAAAATATCCAAAAAACATATTTCATGAATCCTTCTATAATATATGATCATAAAACATCTAGAGTAATAATAGGAATGTTATAATTAAATAATATCTCTAGTGAAGCCAAAGAAACCTAAAATAATGTTGATAAATATGAATAAATGTTTTATAAGAGTATTATAAAATCTATTTGAACAATAAGAAGAAACATAATTTACTTTCAATATATTTAATTTTAAAAGAAAATAATTTATAAAAATTATAAGATATATTACTTTATAAAAACTTGAAAAACTATTAAAGAAGCTTCATAATGAATAATAAAGAAGATGGATGAATTTTTTTTCTTGTGGATGGACATAAATATATTTATATGACAACAATATAAATAATGAAAATCACAATAGAAAATGTCCATTGTAGAAAATTTGTAAACATATATTCAATTAATTATTTTTGTTATGAAACTCCTTAGAAATAGTAAATTACATGAGTAAATACTAAAATTATATTGAAAAAAATAAAAATAAAATTATGGAGTGTGGAAAATGAGGATCAAGATTCGTTGAAAAAAATATATGGTTAATTCCAAATGAAAAAATAATTAAAGATAAATTAAGCACCAAATGGATATTAAATATTAGGAGGGAATGTAAAAAAATAATATTTGGAGAAAAAAATAAATGGGTTTTTAGATTCAAATGTCCAATAATTTCCCCAATGTAAATTTAATATAAATAACCTTAATTTTAATGTGAGATTGGAAAATATACACTTACCTCAGGAACCCGCTTGGTTGGACACATTATATCCCTAGGTATATAAAATTTAAATTAATTATTCATGTAAATAAAAAACATAATTGATTTTATTTTACTTAATATAATTTTTTTCCTTGTCAACCATATCATAATTGATCGTAGATGAAATTAATATTCAAGTGTCAAGTGTTTTGTTTTTCCACATATGTTTTTGCTTGACGGTCCTAATATTTTATCCATAATTAAGGGTACACCCCCCATAGAATGTTCATGAATATGTATAATATGTAAATGAAGTTTTTCTAGAGTCTAATGGTTGATTTAGTGAAATTATACTGATAGTTCTCATGGATCACGTAAAATATCCTTTCTTCTGAATAGCTATTCAACAAAAATAAGAATTTCAATCTATATATATCTATTAACATAGATTAATTTTTAGAGCATATTAAATTATTCAGTATTATAAATTCTTCCCTATAATTATTTTTTTATTTTCATCCATGATGTAAATATTACAACATCATTCATATAGGTTGTAAAACCAACTAACACAAGAACATGTACAAATGAGAGAATGTGTACAATGATGATTTCACATTGTAATAATATCACATTTATAGAATCTTAATGATTTAAAAAATTATTAATGATGAAAATAAAATTAATAAAGTTTTCAATGAGAAGGATATAGATGAATGATTAAGGATTTCATAACACTTATATTGAGGACATGACTCTCCTCTTAGAGATATTATTATAATGGATGGGATTGGGAATAATAATGATGAATAAATGTTTCTATATTTGAGAGGGAATTGTTGTGAGATCATATTAGTGCTTATTAATGAAAAATATTATGTAATGCTGTAGGGTGATGTTGGTATTACAAGGGACT
This sequence comes from Viscum album, assembly GCA_963277665.1. Taxonomy (NCBI): domain Eukaryota; kingdom Viridiplantae; phylum Streptophyta; class Magnoliopsida; order Santalales; family Viscaceae; genus Viscum; species Viscum album. The sequence continues at coordinate 2,105,140,196 of OY728122.1, read as the reverse complement.
ATTCATAAGTGAGCTTCACATGAATTTATCAAATACCCATTACATATTAAATAATGATTCAATTTTACAGTTCAATGGGCACAAAAGAGAACAAATAATTGATGAATGATAAGGGGATGATGATCATGATCTTATATATATATTTAAATATGTTGTTGTGTTTCATTAAACATAATTACAATCTATTTAATCTCTTTTAACTTATTTTACACTATACAATGCTGCGAAATTTTATGTTGGTAACATTATCTCATATCAGAAAATAAAATTCAACTTATGGATAATTTGAAAATGTTAATACAATATCTAAAAAATATTTTATTGTATTAAATTTATCAGAGTGATAAAAAATAATTTTATAATAATAAATATTTGACACATAAAATAATTTTTTATGAAATATATTTTTAATCCAAAATTTGATTTATTCTTATTCAAAATCATATAAGTAGATGTATATTAATGGTGGTAAAATACAAAAAACACACACACTAAAATGCTACAGGATAGGTTATATCCCCCATAGGGATAAACCATCCAACCAGGAACATTATGCCATTGTTTGGAAAGAGGGTCTAGTGGGCATAAAACCAATTACATGGAATAAAGGCTCATTTTATAGCACAAACACAGAGTGAAACGTCATGCATTCCTCATTCTACCTATGTCACTTGGAATGAGTTATCCCTACATCACCAACTACCTTAGTCATGATTATTCCTTTGGCACTACCTACCTGAATCATCGCCTGCATCATCTATACAGTACCAGAACATTACCTGCACCTATCAGGGGTTAAACCTGAGGCATCCTAGATGTGGAGGTATGCAGGTGCATGCCAAATAAAAATAATTAGTTGAGTGCTCATTTATTTTATTATTTTCAAAAAAATATACTTTATTAAAATAATTTATCAAATGATATTCATATAATCATTAATAAAAAATTAAAAAATTAATGGACAATAATTCCTTAGAAATTAAATCATTGGAATCTAATCACATCCCGTTTTTATCGACTACACTATTAATTATATTGATCAATTATAATTTTAATATTTCATTAAGAAACATAAGATCGATTATTTAAAATAATATATATTGAAGAAAATACATTTTTTAATATAAAATTTAATTTTTTTATTTATTTTGAAAATTATTTATTATATGTGATTTATATTATTTTAAATTATTTTCCAAAAAATTTAATAACATAAATTTATTTATTGGAATTAATTAAATCTATCAATCAATATATCCAATGGTTATATATATCTAACAGTAATTTTTCCAGTGACTATATTTCCAAATACCATGTATATAGAAGACATATATTAATTTCCATATTACATTTCTACATATAACCTCACATATATCTCTAGAATAATTTAAACTATTTTCCACATTCTCAAAATATAAATTATTTATTTATTTTTTACCTTAATTTTACCTCTATAATCGATTTTATGATTATCAATTTAAAACACAAGGAAAACATTTTCGTATTTGGGGTATTTTATTACATATGTATTTATTTTATTATATTTTTCGTGATTAGGTTTCTTATTGTATCATAAAATATTAATAATATTTATATTACCTTGTAATATTTTATCTCCATAAAATATATGACAGTTTTTTTCATTTGTTGTTTCTTGTATTACATGATTTTTAATATAGAAAATCTATTTAAATAAAAATAAATAATTAAATCAAGGATGTTATAAGATTAATTTATAGGTATATAAAAGGATTTTTCATCATCAATTTCATATTATCCTTCTTAGTTTTGGATTTTGTTATTGTTTACAAGAATTTTTTGATCGGAAACTAATTTATGGGATGTGATGTTTTCTTGGAAATGTTCCATTTTTACCCAGGTCTTATGGGAATCTGGGGATGTTCTCAGGTAGTTTAAGGGTTTGGGGAAATATATATCTTTTGAGATGATATTTATTGTAAATTTATGGTTTTTAGTTATTGGTTTTTTTTTGGTAAACTGTAAATTTTTGTGTATAACGAATAAAATCAAATGTATAGGTTATTAACAATGTCAAAAACCCTGAATTTTTCTTTTTAATCCATTTATTTTGGAAATAGAACTGAAACACTTGTTTTTAAAAAAACAAAAATCCTTATATATCTGCAAAAAAAATTTCATATTAAAATAAATTTTATTTTACAAAATAATAATAAGGAAAAAAATTACAAAACGCAAAAAAAATTGATAAATGAAATAATAACCTTACATATACGTTTTTCAAAAATCCAAAAACCTTACATATTGATAACATATATCATGTATGAAATTTTATTAAATGAAATTTTTTTATTCAGTATTTATAGATATTTATTATGTACCATATATATATATCTATGTTACATAACATTGGGAAAACCATTCGTTATCAAAGGTATCAATTCTAGGGAATATGTTACACATGAAACATAAGATAGTTTTATTCATGAATAAGTAGAAAATTAATCTTACCCAATAATGAATTTTATGATTTAATAATGGGTTTATTAATTATGATAATTGTATTTCAATATTTAGTTATAGAATGGAAATGTCAAAACCTAGCGTGATTTGTGCCTTTTTTGGGAGTATAAATTTTATTAAGTGATAATGAAAATCATGCTGATTTTGTATAAATACAAGAACTGACACATGTGTTTTCAAAATGAATGTGTGTCATGGGTAACCAATAAATGGTTTATTAAAATATATAATTATTTTTTGTAATATAATTTCCACATTTGTCTATCTAAGGATTTTATATTATTTAAATTTCATGAAAGGGAAGATCATTTCATAAAAAATTCTCTTGTTTTATTTGATTGTGTGGGTATTACATGAACTAAATATAGTAATCCTACTATGAGATATGATGTTGAAATTTATATATTAAAATATATTGGGCGACACACTACTATTAGTTCTTTCACATTAAATTGGAAACAGACCCAAACATAACATCTCAAACACCATAAAGTAGAAAAATCCCTCCTCTTTAGTGATTTCCCTTTGAAAATATCATCTCACTCTATATATTTATATGAATAAAGTTAAAGATGTTGGATATTATTCAAATTCCCATATTTTATTTGTTTTTAAATATAAATATATCTTATTACTTTCTTATTTGGTCAATAAAATTTATCAAACAATGAAGATATTAATCTCGAATATTTAAAAGTGATAATGGGATGGCTTTATTTTGAAAATATTACCCCTTATTTCAATTAAATTCTTCGATAGAATGTTTTTTAATATTATTGTTGTTTAAAATCATTAGAATTTACCAAATTTTTTAGAAGTATAAAAATGAATATTTAATTGAATGTTAAATAAAATTAATTTAGATTACGTGTTCATTTTTATCTTATAAATATTATAAAGATTATACCAATTGTTTCAGCATATTTTTATATTATTTTTAAAAATTTTATTTATACTAAAATAATATTTATCCTTGATTAAATATTCTCATAAATAATTAATAAAATCCCCGTAGTATTTTGAAATTATGTTAACATAATTAAATTTATAGTGGTTCCATGCATTCTGGACATATTGTTAATAACTTACTAGAATTGAATGGGGAATTATTAATATCTATTGATAAGTTTTAACTATTAAAAATTTAATTATGATGAAAAAATTAAATAAATTACCCAAGACATGACTTTGAATTAAAACATGTTATGTTTATTTGGAAATGACATGTTTGTGCCATTCTCATGTTATCATGGTTTGGATGCTTATTTTTCTTGATAATATTATGTTTCAGAGGAAATGGAATAGTGGTGATGAATATTCAAGATGGCTGTCTTGAGTTAAGATACATATATAATTTCCTCATGATAAATTAATTTTTTAATATTGTTTAATAATTTTTAAATATTATTAATTCCATAATGGGAATATTAATAATAATCTAGATATTGGAATACATGTATCTTTGTTCCCAGAATATTGAAATGGTAAATAAATAGGGAATTTATTAGAGGGCATTGTTTTACATGACCAAATAATGTTGATTTCAATTTAATGAATATATATTGAATTTACTATTCCGGTAACATGGATATAGATATAATATTTAATTTAAATTACATGTTTTTATGATTAATGTAAATATTAATCGAAGATGAAAATGAATTATTATTCAGTGATTTTTGTTTGATTACAAAATAAAGAGTCAATTAAACTATGGGTCTTGTATAATTTTTAGTTTTCTAGTACATAATGGTAGAATATTTTTAATCATGTAGTATGTCTGTTTTATAAGGATCTATGGTTAGGTATTTTTCACTAGAATTGTGCAGTGTTATATATATAATCATGTTAAACTATTTCTCAATCTCTGTTATCAAATATATTAGGTTTAGTGGATTCACATAACAGAACTTGGTTTTTATGTGTTTCCTAATAAAATGGTTTTCATGGATATATATGGTTGAATGTAACCTCAACATAAACACCCCAAAATTAGAAAATAACAACTTTGAATTCAACAATGTATATTACATGCAACACCAAGATTAGGAAATAACTATAACACTAAAAACATTAATATAAATTTATTTTTAAATAAATTAAATTCCCTCAATTGAATTCATTACACACAACACTGAGATTGTATTTCATTATAGGAACAAATAATTTTATCATTAATTACACACAATTTAGAGATTATTATTCATTATAGAAAATATTGTTTTTAGCATACATTACACACAACCCTGTGTTTAAATAAGAATACCCCGTTAAAACATTATTTAAAAGATACGAAAATAACATATCTGTTATGTTAGAGGGTATGATTAGTGAAATGTAATTATGAAAATTATGGACACTACTTATTATAAATTAATTAAAAATTATGTAAAATAATGAAAAGTTATTTTGAAAAAAATACATTTTTCTAATAGAGATTTTAATCAAACATTGGAAACCCAATTAATTTTTTTATATTTTATAATATTTATATTGAAAACATTAACTTCAATTTATAAATGATAATATCAAATTTATATTTGTATTAATTTTTTGGTTTTTTATAAAAATATTAAATTATTGATTAATAGTGAAAAGTATTGAATTTTAATTGAAAACTACCCATTTATCATAATAATTTAAAATGTTAAATTCTATTTTTAATTGGGTTTTAAATAACATTAGTTAAATTTTAAAACAATTCATCCAGTTTTGGGCATTTAAAAATTTTCATATTGATTTTTGATATAAAATATTTATAAATTATTAAATATTTTCCCTTTTAAAAGAAACTTTCCCGTCACATCTGCGGGGTTAATTTGAAAATAAATGTTTCCACATCATTGAATGTTATTTTGATAAATTGATTAAATACTTGGGATTGTATTAATATATATTATATAATATGGTTATGTAATTTTTTCCCAATTTGAATAGTATAAATTGTAATAATTATTTTTTGCGGTTAATGCAAAATATCTGTTTACTATGGGGTTAAACTAAGGAAATAAGAGTTAATAGAACCAAGAAACATTTAAATAATATCATTTTACAAACATTTCTAAACCATATACATCCAAATATAAAATCTATTTATATTTGGAATCATTTTTATTAATAATTACTTTATCAGTTTAAATTATTTAGTGAAATTTTCATGTAATTTCCAATGGTGTTCCCTTTCCCCAGTTATAAAAGAAATCAACCACCCCTCGTTTACACACAGATAAGAATCCACTTGGATATTAAAAACCGTACTTAATTCTTTCCCCAGACACCTTTTTTATATTATAGATCATACATTCCTCCCAAAATACCATCCCTAGGGTCATGAAGAGAAGATCCAAAGGTGGTTTCACTTAGAGAAGGTAATTTGGTAACAAAAATCATTGATTTTCATTATTATTTTTCAAAATTAAATTATATATTAAAACATACATTATAATAACAATATTATATACCATATATTGATATATTATTTTTTTATGTAATAATAATTTTCTATCCCTCCTCCATCCAATGGGTTATGAAATCATTATTGTTGTCTATGGTTGACTACTACCTCACAAACTGATGTCATAAATTTCTATATTAGCATATATAATTGATGAAAATAACTATGTATATACAACATATAATTGTTATTTGTGATAAAATTATAGTTCTATAATTTTGATATTTCAAATACCTTTTATGTTCATTTTCATTAAAAACATGATAATGTCACTCATGTGTACTGAGGTCTATGGAATCACAAAGCAATATGATTTCTATTTCAATTATACATTAAATGGAATGTAATAAGAATAAAATTAGTGAATATATAAGATATATATGATATTATATTGATTTTTTAAAATTAATGTATCACCCACTTACTTACCCTTTATCTCAATTAGGGAATAATATCATCGCTCATGCTTCTAGACAGCCTACAGTCTCCATGAAGTAATGTGACCCATTTTCCTAGTTCAACATTAATAAATGGTTCTAATAAATTATATAATAATTAAATATGTTTTTATGACATTAATAAAATTTTATAATATATATATATATCTTATGATAGTGAAAATGAACATTCATGATAAACGTGTATGAGAAAACAAGGCTACTGACACCTGAGATAATGAATGTAATGAAATATTATTATACAATGTGCAGTAAAATATAATAAAAGGAGAATATTTGATATTATAAGTATGAATAAAGTTATTTTATAAAGTGACATCCAGATTGAAACTATTAAAAAAAACTATAACATGTTCAACAACAATATATTCTGAGGTAATATATTTTATCTCAACTTCATTTCATTGAAATACATTATAATGTTATACACCTGATTTATTTTATATGATGTATATTAAACCCCTTTGGAATGAAATATAATTATTCGTTAATAATTCATGGAATTTATGTTTTTATTTTAATAATTTCTTTCAAGAGTATTTTATATATATGTTATCACGTTGTAGGGATTTTCATAACATAATTTCTTCTCATTGGGTTTTACTAATTCTTCATTGTCATAGATAATGCAAGATTATAAGTAAAACGAAATTACATTATACAATATTTTATTTCCACTTAGATTATTTGTATTTACATTTTATAAACATAATTTATTCATTTATTATTTATCACATCAACATTATTATCATTATAAGTGATTATTTAAAAATCTCATTATAATAATGATCATTTACTCTGGAATTTTAGATTAAAGAAATTATTTGATCATTATATAATAAAACCATTTCATTTTCTTATCCTATAGTTTTTCATTTTATTTTTAAAATCGATAGAACCATTTTCCTACTCATTGGTGTTTAAATATTTTTAGATTTTTTATGAAAATACAACTTCATTTATCTCTTTGGTCGAAGGTCTATTTTCTTCCCAAAAAATATTTTCAAAAATTGTTTTTAAAAGTTTTAGAAATTATTAATTAAATATATTATTACCTATTTTTCCTTTTTATAATTTTAAATTAAAGGAATCTTAATTTCTTTTTCAAATAAATTCTTGAAGGTATTTAAATAATAAAGTGAAATAAATATTTATTTTAATGTGTACACCATGAAAGGATTTTATAGGATTCATTATAAATCATATGTATTTAATATTCTAATATCATTTTCAAATTAAATTTCAAAAATAAATTATTTTCAAATTATTTTTTGAACTTTTATTTTAAAAAATTTGCATTCAAAATAAAATTTATATTTTCCTTAAAAATTTGTTCAATTTAATTTTTACGGTAAATTTTCATAAAACATTGAAAAACATCAATTTATACAAAATCCAAAAGATAATGATTATATTAATACCATAATTTATATTTTTCTAGATGGGTCATGATTATTTTGACAAAGGAATTTATTGAAATTAACTTCCTGGTTTCATTTGTGTAGTCATTAACTACCCTTGAATTATTCACTTTCATGTGATCATTAGAAATTAAATTTATAGTAAATGTACATATTATTTATAATTAAAATGGTTATTTCATAAAACATATATCTTATCAACATACAATGTTCTACATTGAATGAGATTTGTTTGTCTAGGAAAAAAATTCATAAATCTATATTCATTAATCAGTACAAATATTTGATGATAAGTAACATTGTTCCTGAACTAAATCTATTATTCAATATATGAGGAATGATTTTTACCTCTAGTGATGTGTGAAGACCAAAATTATATATCCCCTATATGAATTGGCTGGTCTTGTGTGATAAATCAGTAAACTATCATGAAATTGGTTTTTACGTAGAGTATAAAATGACATGTGGATAGTCCGGGTAGTAGAGGTATGATGTTCCGATGACATGACATCCAATAATTAAGAATTACCTTCATTTATAATTCAGCTATTTTTATCCATAATATTTTCATTATGATATTATATCTAGATGAATTTCATTCTATATTTATTAATTAAATGGTATATGTTTTTATTATATTTCCTGGTCACATTGATTATGACTTACCGAGTTACTTACCATCGCATTTTGGTTATTCTAATATACATATTGTTAACTGATAAAGTGAGATAAAATTTATTTTTTTCCATTAACATGGAATCCATAAATTTTCCATGATTAATATGTTGGGATATGATATAGGGAATAATGTTATTCTCAACAAATTATCATGTAATTTTTTTATAATATAATAATGGAATCATGTATATATATAGTTTATAAAGACTACTAAACTCTTATACCATTAGGATGAGATTCCTTTTACACTCTGAAAATTTATTAAAGTTGGAATCCACACTGATCTACTTGTGTTGGGGTCACTATATTTTCTATAAGAGTGTGTTTAGTAGAAACCTTTGGAGCTATATTTTTCAAAACAATGGTTAGGGAACAAGAAAATATTTAAATATTAGAGGATAATTACATAATTACTTACTAATGTTTTCTTATGTAAGAGATTATGTTTTTAGTATAAAGGATTCATTATGTGTATAGAAATTGTGGACATGGTTATGGTACAAATTTACCAAATGGGTAATAACTATAAAAAAGGTGCATTGGGCTTGACTGGATCGTCGCATCATTCATGACCATGTTCCTTATTTCACACCTATTCTAACAATATTGGGGGATATTTTTCATAAAATCACATTTTAGTTACAAGCCATTATAAAGCGTTTGAATATACAGTGATAATTAATTACCTAGTTTAAAACCTAGACTAATAAAGGATCACAGTTGAAAAAAGGCTAGGTATTTGGGTATTGGGATTCAAGAATTAAATTGTAGTATAATTTTTACCTATAGTGTTTTGGTTATAAAAACTATGAGACATCAAAGGATTGTGTTAAATTTTAGAAGAATATGTGTATTCAATAACTTATGAGATTTGAATACAATATTGGGATTATGAGTTAAATATTGATCATAAAATAAAAGTCATAAACTCATTTTTGGGTTTTATGTGATTGGAGTCTATAAATATTAAGAATATTTTTGGATATATTTATGTCAAGTATACATTATAGGAGAAATTTTATTGGAGGAATAATTCCTACACATTTTTTAGATATAATTTTAAGGGTAATGTTAACCCTTATGGTTAATATGGTCATTAATGATGTTTTATGAATAGACAAATACGATTATTAGACATTGTAAACAAATATGTCTTTTTTTGTAAAATAGTTATTTAATTATTAATGTTATTTCTAGGATTTATTTCATATTTTTTTGGAACATTAATGTAATTATATTACAATTTTCTATAAAAAGAGAAATGTAATTCAGATGATAGCCAGTCACATCCAACAAGCCCATAGAGCTAAAACACATGAATGAATAAAGAAAAGGGTTTACCACCTAACACTGGCCTACACGATGTCCCAGTAAATATGTTAATGTTTTAAATCAAATTATTTGATAAATAAATATTAATGATGAATCAATATTTTTAATGATGATGTTTAGTGAATAAATTATTATATTGGATAAGCTATGATAATCAAATTGGTTTCTAAAATTTGTTAGAGACCGAATAAAATAATATTCACTATTTTATAGATCTTATTATCTAATGAATTTTTTTTTAGTATTTTGTAAAAAATATTACATTTTGATATTTATTTTTTAGATTAAAGATTTAATTTTAAGGTGATTAGAGAATAACCAATTGTTGAAATTGTAATTATGAAATAGAAATGTATTGTGTTTGAATATTTCCAAATATTCTTAAATAGTAAAATAATTCATCAACTATTTTAAAAGGACCTATTTTTTATCCTATTGTATTATTATTTTATGTATCATATATTCTTTTAAAACATCATAGTTTTTTGGTTTTGAGGACTATAAATTTCTGTTGATCATTCACGTTCATATGATTATTGACCACAATCACTATATTTAATTATTTATAAATTTATTCCATTTCTTGGTTTCATTTTCTACATATTTTCTTTTACATTGTATCTCAGTATTTTATTATTCTATACGACCTTTCTACATCTATTTGTCTCTTTTTAAGAGGTTATTTTATTATCCATTTTTATAATGTGTGTTTTCAGAAACAAAATTAAAATTTTAAATCCCGGATTACTAATATAATGATTAAATTGCAAGGAAAATATTTATTAATGTTGGGTAGAATATAACACAAGAAAATGATAAAATAACAATATTTATTTTGATATTTTATATGACATGAATAAACAAGATTAGAAGAAAATATATCACCCCGAGATATTATTAAATATATATATTAAATATTTTCAATATCTTCAATATAATTCATTTGAAAAAAAACTATAATTTACCCTTACATTTCATATGAAGCTGAGTTTACATTACATTACATATAACACTGAGATTATCTACCATTACACACAATTATCATTTTAGCTTGCGTTATAGGAAACAATGGGTTTAAAAGAAAATAATCTATTAATATATTATTTAAATTTTACCATTATAACATAATTGTTAAGTTGCAGGTTATGAATTTTAATAAATAATTATGAAAATTATGCATACCTATTGATTAGAAGTAACAAAATAATCATTTCAAAAAACATATTTTCTAAAAAGCCGAATTTTACTAAAGGATGGTTTAGTTTTACATTGAGATAATAATTTAAATTTAAATTTTTACATAGTAATATTTTTTTTGAAAAAATTAAATTAATTTAATAAATAATCATACCCATATAATCTTAGGGTTATATTTCTGTATTTTTCTAAAAGGTATTATTTTTTTATGAATATTGAAAAATTATGAGTTTTAATTGAATACATTCATGTTGTCTAAAAAAATCGTAATGTTAAATTACATATTAAATTGGTTATAAAGTAACATTAGTTTAATTTTATATCATTTAATACAATTTATTTCACTCAAATATGTTATATCTTGAAATTTAATATAATAAATTTTTATCTTTTTGAATATTTTATCATTTAAAATTTGAATTCTCATCATGTCATGGATATTAATTTCAAATAAAAATATTCATCATAAATGAATGTAACTATGAAAAAATTGATTATTAATTTTAAATTTTAACAAAATATATTATCTAATAAGGTTAATTTTTTTAAATTACTATATAAAAAATTATAAATTGTTTACAATGGTTAAGGTAAAAAATGGGTTTAACAGGGGATTAAAATTAGAAGATAAGAGTTAAAATAACCAAAAAACATTTCAAATTATTATATTCTAAAAATTTATCATTCTTACCCTTCCCTAGGTTGTATATAATTCCATTTTGAATAATTTATCATGTGAATGAATGAAATATTTTGGATCAAATTTGGGGTATTACCATGTAATTTCCAAGAGGGTTACATTTCCCCACTTATAAAAGGGCACTCCCTCCCCTCTCTTCCTCAAATATAAAAATAAAATTTTCTCAAACAGTTCATTCCCAATTCCATTACAAAAATATTTACTTCTATTTTAGATATTTTTTTCCTCCATAAAGGGAAACCCTAAGGTCCTTAAGTGAAGATCCAAAGAAGTTTTTGTTAGAGAAGGCAGTGATCTTTTCAAAGCTCATTCGTTTCAATTCTTATTTTTCCACGTTAAATTAGAAATTAAAAATGAAAATATAATAAAACCTATATATAAATATAATAATATGTTATTGTGTTTATTTCTGAATTATTATCTATCGAATGGGTTACAAAATCATCATTTGTGTGTATGGGGGACTAACACCTCACGAACCCATGTCATTCATTTTTATGTTATTAAATCTCACAGTTAGATATAATGATTGATTTACCTAATTAAAATGGAATTTATAATAATGATATACTTATCAAATTTTAATATAACATATACATTTTTACATTCCATTTATTTTAAAATATGCAAACGCTTCTAATGTGTACGACAGATTACCACCTCACAAAGAGATGTCATTAATTTTTCTATATTCTTTACATGGAATGTAATGTGGAAAAATTAAATAATATATATATATATGATATATATGATATTATTGTTTTTATTTAAAATTAATATATCACCATGTTTGTTACCCATTCATTCATTAAGAGAAGTATATCATCTCTCTTCTGTACGTACGACCTACCATCTCCATTAAGGGATGTGATTCATTTTCCATGTTAAAATTTCACAAACGGTTCTAATAATGTATATAATGAGTAAATATGAATATTATATCATGAATTTAATTCTAGATATTATGGATATAAATTATATTCTAGTGAACCGAATATTTCATAACCAACATGCATGAAATATCAAGGAAATTAAAACCCAAAAAATGTAATATTATTAACAAACATGTCATAAAATGTTATAAAAGGATCATATATATATATTATATGTATGAATATTATTTTGTTATAAATTAATATAAATTTCAAAACTATTATATAGTATGTCGAATCTCATTCAACCAAAAGGAAGAGTGAGGTAATAGATATCATCTCAATTTTATTTCAGTGAGGCATATTGTAATATTATGCACTAATTTCATTTAAATAGGGTATATACGTCCCATGTTACATGTAATATCATGATTCCTTAATAATTAAATGTATATTATATTCTAATTTTAATGATTTCATTGAAGGGGATTATTCTTAAATGTAACCAAGTCGTAAATAATATCATAACATAATTTCTTTTCATTGGGTTCTATTACTTCTTAGTTGCCACTAATATTATAAGATTCTATGTATAATGACTTTTTATTATGTTATGTTTTATTTCTTTAAGTTTTTTTGATTTATAGTTTATACTCATAATATATCCATTTATAAATTCTCATTTCATCAATGTCATCATTTTATGTGTTTATTTATAATTTAAATCTAATCAATATTGTTTTTTCAAGAATTTCAGTTGAAGAAAATTATTTGATAATTGAATAATAAACCCATGTAAATTTTTTATCCTTTATTAATTCATTATTTTATTATAAAATGTTACCATATTTCTATCCTTTTTAATTTTATTTATAAAACAATCTTAATAATATCCGACAATATTTCTCTCTACGGTCAAAATTTAGTTCTCTTCCAAAACCATGTTTTTTAAAAAATATTTTATGTTTTTTTATACCCCTTCCAAAAGATTTAGTAGGCATATTTACATATTTTTACGTTTTAGAAAATGTTTTTATGGGATTCTTAATTTTTTTTCAAAATAATGCAGGTTTTGATTTAACTAAAAAAGTGAATGGAATCATTTTTTTAACATGTATGTCATGAAATTTTTTTACAAAATTCATGACCAATCAAATGTTTTAATGTATCTTTCATATGTCTTAATGGTTATATCCAATAAAAATGTGGTCAATTTATCTATTTTTAATTTTAGTGTTAAAAAAATATTTTCAGCATTAAAATTATATTTTTCTCAATGAAGTTATTAAATAACTTCTTATGGTATTTCAGTTCATCAGTAACAACAACTATTTATTTTAAATATAATCTATTAAGGATATCTTTTATTGATACCATCCTTATTCTTCCTCTAGATGGTTTATGGTTTCTATTAGGATGGATATTTTTTACATTCACTTACTTGTTTCATTTTTAAATCCATTAACATCCCCTTGAATTATATACATTCATGTGCTCATTAAACATTTAATTTCCACAAAATAACTATATTATTTATCATGGATATATTTATTGCATTTTAAATATTACATTTCTAGAAATATTGTTTAATATTGAATGTAAATTTTTTTATTTGGAGAAATATTAATAAATCTACATTCCTTACTCAATAAAGATGTTTGATGATAACAAACATTTTTTATTAATAAAATAAATATTTCAAATATTGGGACCTATCTAGATGTGATGTGAATGGTGGGACCTGTAATTATATATCCCTATGATGAATTAGTGGGTATCATGATATAAATTAGTAAACAAATATTAAATGGGTTTTTAGTTGTAGTTTAATACATCTTGTGAAAGGTCTCGATGGTAGAGTTTTGATTTTCATGAGACATAACATCCAATTAATATAAATTACCTTCAGTATAGATTTTATTAAGATTATTCAGGATATTTACACTATAATATTATATTTTAATGCATTTCATTCTCATTTTACTGAATAAATGGAATGGGTTTTTAATTTTTTCTTTTATATATTGATTATTCAATATCAAATTATTTAAATATATTCCATATTTACTAATTTACCTTTCCATATTTATTATTATTATTGATTCATGGTAGCTTCTAATGTACTTAAAACATATTGAGCCCTTTAGATCACCCATATTGTTTTTACATTCCCCGTGAATACATGAATATTATTAAAATGAATTTTCTAGCTGGAATATAGTTAATCTTGATAAAAAATATGTTGTAATTCGTGTTTTCATATATAATATGTGAATAATGTAGGTATCTCGTTTACCAATACTTCTAAACCATTCGATCCTTTAGGATTTGATTCAATGTATCTTATGACAATGTAATAAAGAAGGAACAAGATCCATGTTAAAGGGGGAAGGGTCCCTACATTTACATTACTCTCAATTATAGAAATAGACTTTAAATAGGTATATTTGAGATGTGGTGGATTTTCATTATAGGATATGTTATCATACATTATTTAATGGATGACAGTGATTACATTCAAGTATATGCATGTTTTGGAATCTTACGAAGTAGTGTAAACATGTACCATAACAATAATGGATTGAAATTACTATTTTTTAATTCAACACGTTTGGTAATGTCTTCTGATGTAATTTATATTTATGTCTTCTATAATGGATATTGGTTATATTTGTATGAGGATGTGATCGTGATATGGATATATTTTTCCAAGACCCTAAACTTTTGGATAGCATGCTTTTTAAAGGTACCTTCTATCATTATTTCGATCATATATTGATAGGTTATTATCTTGGGTGAGTTTGGGAGAGTTTTGGTTGCTTTTGGACGGTTTTTCATAGCACATAGTTGGCACATCTTTTTTCCAAACCATGTTCTTACACTAGAAAAACATACCTCCTCAGACAGAGATGATTTACACGGTTAGCCCATGGATTTTCAATATGTTCACCCACATAGTAGAAATAATGCACCCCATGTTTTTTGGGAACACAATTTGGGATTAGGGTTTTGAAAATAATGTTGAACCACCAAGGAAACCATGACCACATTAATTAAATGACTAATTTTTTTAATTAAAAATTCATGACCCCTGATCATTAGCCTTAATAAGGCAGTATTGACCTAATTCTATTTTCTTCAATAATGGTGGATCTTATGAAAGTTACAAGGATATTTGAACATCATATTTAGTGAATTAAAGATTCATTTGAAGGACCGCCTCCCATTTTATATGTTATTTATCCATCGTTTCATTTTCCTTCTGTTTATTGTATCTCCGTATTTGGGGAAGAATGATATCCCTGCATTTTTAATGTATTAAATCCATATTTTTATGGATATTGATCCTAGGTTTTGGCCTAATATATTTATTTGTAATGTGATTTTGATAATTCTACACTGAATTGAGGGTTATAGTTTGGTTGGAGTCTATCAACAATCTCGAGGTGGGTGGTCAAATTGATATTTTCCATAGCCTAGATTATGATTCACATGTATTAGTTGTACCATTTAATTACCATGTAGGCCAATTAATATTACATTTAAATTAATGATTTCATTTTCCCATGTGATTATGTGACTCTTCACGGAAACTATTGGAAGCATTTGAGATGATGAAACTGGCTAAATAGTAGTCCATGGTGTGTTGCAAATGTCATTGAATAAAAATCAATAAATGTAAAAAAGAAAATAATGGGTTGATGGAATTTAATTTAATACATTTTTCATGGTTGATATGATGGATTTTGAGCATGGATGATAAATTTGATTATGAAAATGGTTGATAAATGGAATTATGATTTTTTTGTAAATGAGTAACAAAAGTTGTTGAAAATGGGCTATGAATGAGGAACCATGGTATGCGATATATATGAATGATATGAATAATTTTTTTTGGATTATTTAATCCTACTATAAATACCCATGGGGTTCTAATATTTTATTCCATATATATATATATATATATATATATATTTGTCTGTGATCACTTTGTTGTTTGTCAGGGACTGCCGATCCAAAAACTCATGGTGTGCTGGAGTACTCCTATAGGCCCTAAATACATTTATGTGAAAGTTCAATTAAATAAAAATTGAATCTCCGGGATAAAATAATCTATTAAATATGTATAGTGTATGGTTCAGAATTAGGTATACGCTGAAGAAGGTGTGATTGGTTCGGGTGTCACCATGATCCCGGGGAGCTATGTGGTTAATTAAATATTACTAAATGTAAAAATTTATTACATTACCATTTGAAATTTATTATTTATAAAAGTACATACCCTCTTATAGAATGAATATTTATTTTAATTTTTTTTGGACTACTGTTCTGTACTCACGCCCTACATTGGAATCCTAATTGGTACCCAAATAGACATCATGTTTACATGACATGATAAGGGAAAGAGCCCTATGCTAGAAGGATGAGTTAGTATTTGGGATGGAGCATAGATGAGGGATCCAGAAAAGATGTTATGATCCATTTGGGATTATTTATAATGTATTTATTCAATGATTTTATTTGACACTAGAACATATATTGATTTAATATATTCTTCATTGAAATATGGTCATCATTTCATATTTTGGATTCATCAGGTGATGTTGGATAATTATTGGTTATGGTATTATAATGGTTGTTGTTTATTTTCATTTTAATATTAGTTATTGATATCTAATTTTTATTAAATTTTATATAGAGTTTATAGTCTTCCCACATCATATATTAAACCTTTGATTTTAGTTAGTGGGCTCTAGAATATGGGGAGGTGCACCCAATGTCACGTAAAGAATTATCACATGGAACCGATATGTGGAACCTAGTTAAGGATGTCACAAAGTGGTAATGTTGGATATGTTATTTTTTTCAATAGTAATACTATTTGGTAATGTCATATAAGAGAACTACATGACTCAGACCTTGTTCATGTGTTAATAAATGGGAGTAGTTAACCATTGTATATTGGAAAAACCCAAGTACAGAAGGTGTCAATATAGTTCATGATGTCTGTTGTAATAGTTGGATATTATTTAATCTTGGGTGATAAACAATTTATGTGTTGTTATTTTTTTATGTGTTTTTAATCATGGAAAAGTATGTCATGGGATTTGTGTGTACATGCCTAAATCTGGGAACAAAATATTTCTTATAACAAGAATCGTCTTTGGAGTGCACATAAAGGCATGTTATGAGTGGGTCAGAGAAAATGGAAATTTTATTCATTATTGGCGTATTTTTTTTTAAAAGAAATGGTTCACAATAAAGAACTGATAATTGTAAATAATTATAAATGTGGTAAATTGAAATGTATTAAATGGTTTTATAATGTGAAACATTGAAATATTGAAGTGTGTTGCCTTATGTTATCCATCACCCATTTGAGTAATGGTTGTGGGTAGCGATTGTGCCGTATTATTGACCATGTGAAGAATTATGGGAATGACTTGTTATTGATTTATGTAAAACCATCATGTATAAATGTTATAATGACATATTAATTGTCATAATATTTGTTTTTTCATTGAATATAATTTCCTCCAGAATGACGTAGGTTGATAGGAAAATAGGAGGACATGGCTGGAAATGTTCCTCCAATAGTGGAACCAAAGTCTCTGATAATTTTGTGTGAAGAAGCGATAGAGAAGTTCCATTATAAATTTTCATTATTTATGATGTTTATGGGTAGAAACTCTAGGTGGGATGTTCAGTATATGTCTAACCATACACATCTATTCCAGTTGCATCACCCTATGACAATCGTCGGAGAGGAAGGACCTAAGGTAGCTGAGTTTCAAAAAGAGTTTATCTACACTATCATGACCATTTAGAGACTCCTCTAGAGATGAGATTATAATTGATTGTATATATGTTACAAGGGCCATTGAAGAACTGGTAGGATATTCATACTTGGTATGATTATTTTGTGTACATGGTATGGATTAAAACTTAGGAGACGATCCTAGAACACTTTTACACAAAGGTGTTCAGGAATGAGAGGGAATTTGAGTTCATTTGGTTGAACTAGGGGAGTATATGTAACATCCCAGTTAAATAAAGAATAATACATTTTCATATATATTTTCTCATTTGTGAATAAAATATTAAAATTACATTAAAGGGGATGCAATATTTGATTGCGTACCTGACACGCAAAAATGGGTTTCTCCAAATTCTAATGTTGCACACAAGGTTGATTCATACTGAAAAATAATAATATATTATTATTTTAAATGGTAGTTAACTCATAGCCATTGTATTTTTAACATTCCAGATAAATGAAGAATATGGAATTTTCATATTTATTAATATTTTTTAATTAAATATTAATTTTACTTCAAAAAGATGGCTAGGTTCGATAGCATACCCGATATGAAACAACGAGATTCTTTGAAATCTTACGTTGCACACTAATAATATAATATTATTATTTTAAATGGTAGTTAACTCCTAGTCATTTTATTGGCGGGAATGAACAAAACTAACTACTATATTATTATAAATGATTGTTAAATGTATTTACATTTATAAAATAAAAAGTTAGTGGCTTAAAATGTGAATGAATCTAATTTTAAGCATACTTTACTGTAAAAGGTCGATTTACCACCTTTTAATGGAGAAACATCTTTAAGTATAGTTTTGGCCATTTTAATACATTGTAATTTACCAAAAAAACCTCTTCTTTAGAATTGGGACAGCAAATTTTACTTTGGATAATTTTTTGAATTTTTCTGATAAAGTTCATTTTTAATAAATAGTTAAAAATATTGTATTTTAATTCAAAACTTCGGTTTAATATAATTGGTTTATATGGTTAGATTATATTTGTAATTGGTTTTAATGTTAAATTAAAATATATTTTTACCATTAAATCCAATGTTGGTTATTTGAATTAATTTCACATTGAAATTGGACATAAACAAGTATCAATCTTTTGATAGTTACTGTTTTCTTAAAAACACGCTATTTTTTGATAATGGGAATTAATTTTAAAATTAATTAATGCCAATACTATGTTTCTAATTTTAAAGAAAACATCATTTTTTAATTCAGAATATCAAATATATCTTAGGCTGAATTTTTGGTATTTTTCTAAAAAACTTCAATTTTTGATGAAAGGTGGAACCACTTAGTAGTAGTTAAAAAAACTGAATTTTTTCATTTAAATGAAATTTTACCCCATCTGTGAATTGAATTTTAAAAATATGACATACATGATTGTTATTAGTGAGTAATATTTGATTAATTAATATGAAAATAATTGTTGGTAAAATGTAACTTTTGACTTTTATTTGCCACAGTTAAAGGTAAATATGGAAATTCAAGGTAAAAAGAAAATTATAATTATTAAAAATTATCTTAACACTTCTATAAACCTTATTAGATGAGTCATTAACAACCATGGGAATATTTGGGTCGATTTTGGGACCCAATTGAGCCACATGGGAGTGATTATGACAATTTAGATTAATTATCTTAAAGTAAAGGCAAAAATGACAAAAGAAAATATATTTTAGTAAATTAATTTTTATAAGGGGTTATATAAATTATACATTAGACAATAAATATTAATTTGAAAGATAAAAATATTTCCTATATCATTTTTTTAATAATTTTTATACATCAAATATGTTAAATTATTTATGACACAATAATGATGTAGTGTTTACCTCATTAATAAATCATTTTAAAAAAATAATATTATATTGATTAAAATGTTATCCAGAACCTATCCAATTACTAGGAGATTATTTTATTTCAACCATGAGTCATCTTATCTTAGACTATAATTATTTTTGGAACATTATAAACCGAATATATTTATATAATAAAATAATTTTTTCACACTTTCCTAATGAGCCCCTCATCTCCCTTATAAAAGGAGACCACTTCTAACCAATTCCAAACACCTATCAAACATTTTTCCTCATCCAAACTCCTCCCAATTAAGCTCTCTACACCCCTCTCCTCCTCCTAGAAGCCTTACCTTAGGCATAAGGCACTTCATGAAGTCCATTGGGTCAACACAAAGGGAGTTACCCAAATTAAAGGTAACAGTTTCTCTTAAATTGTTTTCATTTATTTTACTTATCCAACCCCTAAACTCTTTTTATTACTTTATTTTGTGACAATATCAGTATCCTAAATATACTAGGATATTTTTATTAGATGTATTTGAACTACACATACACACACCTACATCTAATGGATGAAGAACATAATGTTTCTATGGATGGAAAACTAGCGCCTCACGAAACGATGATTGTTCAAATATCTCCAACCACCTCTCATGGTGGCCATTATTATGGAACTGTATTTATTTATGATGTATATTATGTTTATGTTTTCTTTATTTTTCTGTATCTTTACTTTATATCATGCCTTTATGGTTTCCATTATGGGTAAACATGATAATCTCATTAGAGGAAATGTGGACTACCGCCCCCTCAAGATGATATGACTCATTAATTCCATATATGGGACGTATAAAGGATGGAGTTAACCATATTATATATGATATTATATATGAAATTAAACGGGAATTATAATATAACTATGTATAATTATTTTTTAACTCCATTAAAACTAATAATAGAAATGAAAGTAGTGATCATGCGTACGTACGACTTACCGTCTCCATGAACAGTGCATTTCATTTCTTACCTCTAAATGTTATGTACTATTATAAATACAAGTATATACTGGATATATATGATATATATGATATATAAATCAGGAATATAATTCTGGATGTAATGGAATATTGAAAAAATGAATAACATGTAATTATAAGAAGTCCATTTTTGACTAATATACCAAATATAGAAAAAATGAACATTATTAACATAAATGATTTAATAATGTTTATAACATGGTAATTAATGATATAAAAATAATAATAAACAATAAATAGGTTCTTAAAAAATTAGAAATTAACTTTAGTTTTTTTAGGATGTTAAAGAACGAATGGGTCAAGTCGGAGATGAGGTAAGGGATTTTCTAATCTCACTTTTAATTCTGTGAAATTTCCATTGTTCGCCACTTATTAATTACATGGAGATTATTGTGTACTGCCATTTGATATAAATTATCATGTTTCTAATTATATTCATGATATTCTGGGATTAATTTGATGGTTATAAACTTTACGTCATACGACTCAGTTGATTACAACGTGGTAAAGGGTTTCATCTCACTTTTTATTCTAGTGAGATTCATGCTATATTTGCCACTATTTTCTTTTGTGTGTTGTCTTTACTACCCATTTTTGTACTCTTTGTGTTATATACTTTCATTTATGAGTTTTTAAATCTTCATTTTGTGATCCTTCTTTCATGTGGCATATGTTTTGTAAGTTACCAAATCGGAAAGGGAACTTCTTAACCCAATTTTCATTCTTTGGGTTTATCTTACGTTTCTTATTTATGCCTTCCTATGAATATGTGTGAATGAACAATGATTGTTTTACACTTAATATCCACTTATATTGGGGTTTTTTTATATTTTTTACACATAATTATCTGATTTATTTATCCTTAATTTAAAGATACCATCTTTATAAGGGATTTCATCTCAATTTACATTTCCACTGGGACTTCATTATTGTTATGCCCCAATTCACTCTTATATGGTGTATATACTATCCTTTTACATGTTATATCATGAACCCTTTTATTCTCATGATATTATAATGTTCGGATTAAATTTTATTCCTCTATTATTTGTATTCAAGCGTCTCTCTTATTGTTAGAAAAACTCTTTAACTAAAATTTCGTTTTAAATGTTTTAAAGATGTATTATTCTAAATGTTTCTCTTTAATTTCCTTGTTTTGAAAATGGTGTTTATTGATTTGTTTATACGAAAATTAATGTTTTGAAATGATAATTCTTTTAAAGGCTTCAATGTTGTATGTGACTCATTGATTCAAAAATCAATTTTTTAAATGGTTTTTGAAAATGGATTGATTATTTCAATACCTTGAAATTATATCCTTTGATTTCAAATGAAATTTTGTTATTGAAATGATTATATTTTCAATATTTTATGTGTAATGATGGTAATTTGACATTTGACAGGTCGTTACGTGATAAACCATATAACGGGTGGTGCCGAGAAAACTAGGATGGGTGGTTACCTTATAAACTCTAATGCATTAGGTATGGGAGTCAGCCATATGGCTATTCCATTTAGTGATATGTGTGGAAGTCGACTGTATGGTTATTCCATGTATGTATGTTTATGTCCCAAGTTACCTTTATATGTTATTTGTTCTTTATATGTTTTTTTGGTAATTCTTTGGTTAAGAAATTTTATGTAATGATCTTTTATTCAGTGAAGAGTATTTATGACTTCATAATGGTGAAAAGTATTACTTACGTTAAAGTATTCATGGTTTAATTGTTGTTTTAAAAAACTAACAGTTTTTCATCTTTGTGTATCCCTTAATGATATTTTTATGATCATCCCAAGTTTTTTAAATGTTTTTCATAGGACATAATGTGGAATAGTGTTAAGGATGCGATCAAGGAAAATTCATGTTGTCTTAAACATGGAACTAAACATGAATCTTTTTTTCAAGAGTTCATGTTTTGTATGAAAAATGGATACTGGGTAGAAGTGTCTATTTTGTAATCTTTTGAGATGTAATAGTTATGTCTTAATTATCTAAAACTATAAACCTGAAATGATCCTCAATCTGAATTGTTAACATAATTCAAGATTATGTATATTTTAAGGTTGGGTCCTTATAGTTGGTATCATAGGTCAGTTTAGATTACTTTAGAGGATATGGTGTTCTTAAAGTATAAGTGACATTACCATAATTGTTAGGATTTTATAAAGAATCATAGTTATATTATATAATGTGAATGAGTTTAAGATAACTTGAATAAAAATATCTTAGTATTTACTCTCCTCATAAGATATTATATGATGATTTTACTGATATACTCACACTTACATTTTTGGTTTTAGTAAATGGCTGGATCTAGCAGGCTCCAAACTAACAGTGTATGTGAAGAAAACTATGCTGGTTTTATGAATGAGCAATTGAATGAAATGGGAGCTTCAATGAAAACTCTTGTGGTTATTCTCAACCAAATATCTGGGGGAATGATTGTCCACTTGAACCTTGATGTTTTTTATAAGGAATCGTATATGTGAGAAACAACTCCACATAGATGTTTGGGTAATAATCATTAAGGTATGTATATTCAAAAACCTATGTGTCAATGTTTTGGAAAGAAACACCTAGGAAAATGTTTCAAATGGACTAGAAGATGTTATAGATGTGGAAATTAAGGTCATAAAGTAAGAACCTTCCATTGAAAAAGGAAGCATCCAGTTGACTCTAGGAAAGGGAAATAAGTTCTTTATAAGGGATAAATTTAATGTTTTAAATGTGGTGTGCATTGTAATTATAAAAACAAATGTCCTACGAAGAAGTTTTGGGAATGGGATCACTAGGATCGTACAAATATTTGTTTACCAATACCTAATGCCATTCTAATTGAAAATGAATAAACTGACAATGACTAATGAATGGTATGGATTATTTCTTAACATATGTTTTGATATTATTTAATATTAGGCTATGATTCATGATTCTCTTTGTAGGAAAGAGGTATTTCAGAATAACGTGAAAAGTAATGGTGAATGGATCATGAAGAATGTTGAATCAGTAAGAAGTCTACATATAAGGGATTCAAGAGTTATGGTAGATTTTAGGATGTTGAAATGCTTAAAAGTATTAATGCTCTTTTGATGATGGGAATTAAATTAGTAGAATTTTTATAGTATGTGTATCCCTGAAGATTGATATATGAAAAATTTATTCAAGGCATAATTATCTTTTCTTTTGTGGATATAGTTGTTAAAGAACCATTTTGGTTTATATGATCCTTGAATTTGAGGCAATTACAGTTTAATAAATTTTGGGATGAAAAATGAAAGTTATTAGATAAACATTGTGGTTAAAATATGTTATGGTTATTTTTGATAAATTTATCTCCTTTTGGGAATGTTATAAAATTATATTGTGTTTGAAAAAAAGGACAACACGTGGACTGTGTGACAACCCATCACGTCAAACAAAGCTACGGGAATCGAACCCACAACCAAAGTGCGACTGGTATTTATCGCCTACCACTGGACTACATGAAGTCCCTGGTTTTTATGACTAACTATTTTTAGTTAAATAATTTTATGAATGAAGAATAAGACGATTTTGGGTTATCTATGAAAATTATTAACCTATCATGGAGGATATGTGATTAGGTTAATTAATTTTCAATATGAGACTTTAAGAGTAACTAATGTTATTTGGAAATAAATGTTAAGATTTATCTTGGAAGCCTATGTTATCAGACCCTTTTGATATTTGGGTTTCAATCATAGTTTGGATTACTTTGATGAATTTTATGGAGAACTATTTATTGAATGGTCTTTGTTGAACTTTGAGTTTTGTTTGACAAATTTTGGAGATTGCGAGTGGTTTTTATTTTTGTAAAAGATTATCCTTTTTGGGTATTATCTGATCTAGTTTTAACCATTTTGGTTTTGGATAAGGTCTAAATACATGGGGAATATATAGTTTATCTTTTGTGGATTATGTGATTCTCTCGAAGTTGATTATAGCACTCTTAATGTGAAAAAAATTCATCCTGAATACTCATCGTTTGGAGAAAATATGATTTTGTGTTATAAATCTAGTAAAATATGAATGTCTACATGACATGTAAGTATATTTCCTTATGTTTTTAGTTATGCTCACAAATAAATTCCTCAATGAAAAGTAACTTAAAACAAAAACCTTGTCTGTTAAGTTTTCCAACTGGGGAATCAAATACTGTTTAACCCATCACAAGTTTATGAATTTTTGGTGGTTAGCTTTCTCCTAAACATGTTTTCTGTCACTCTCCATCAAAACATGATGGTTTTTTTCTCCACCATATCCATGTTATCATGGAATCCTATTATCTATTTTCTCAGGTAACCTTTGTACTTCTCTTCTTTTATTTTAAAGTGATAGTTTTATTGTCTTTTTTTGATGTGGGGCATTCAATGAAGTTCCTTAGCCCACTTTTAAAATTGAGAGAATGCAATTCGCAAAAGGGGGGACGGATGTAATATCCCAAATAAATGAAGAATATGGCATTTTCATATTTATTAATATTTTTGAATTAAATATTAATTTTATGTGAAAATGGTTGGTATGTTCTATAGCGTACTCGATACGCAACAACGAGGTTCTTTGAAATCTTACGTTGCACAGTAATGAAATAATATTTTTTTAAATGGTATTTAACTCCTACACGTTTTATTGGAGGGAATGAAAAAAACATACTACTAAATGATTATACAAGAATTTTAAATGTATTTACATTTATCCAATAAAAAGGAAGAGGCTTAAAATTTGAATGAATCTAATTTTAAGAATAATTTACATTAAAATGCCAATTTACAGCCTTTTAATAGCGAACCCCCATTAAACATAGTTTTGGTCACTGGAATAAATTCTAATTGACCAAATAAAATCCTTATTTATAATGGGGATATCAAATTTTACTTTGTGTATTTTTTTGTAATTTTTCTGATAAAGTTCATTTTTAATGAATAGTGAAAAATATTGTATTTTAATTCAAATGTTCATTTTAATATAATTTATTTATATGGTTAGATTGTCATTTTAATTGGTTTTAAAGTGAAATTAAAATATATTTTTACTAATTAATCAAATTTTGGTCATTTGAGTTAATTTCACTTTGAAATTGGACATAAACAAGTATCAATCTTTTGATAGTCATTGTTTCTTAAAAACGTGCAATTTGTTTTCATAACAGGAATTAATTTTACAATTAATTAATTCCACTCCAATGTTTATAATTTGTAAAAAAAACATCATTTTTGAATTCAGAATATCAAATATATGTTAGGCTGAATTTTTGGTATTTTTATGAAAAACTTTAATTTTTGATGAATAGTGGAACCAATTAGTAGTAGTTAAAAAACTGATTTTTTTTCATTTAATTGAAATTTTACCACTTCTGTGAATTGAATTTTAAAATTCCGACATACATGGTTGTTATTAGTGAGTAAAATGTGGTTAATTAATATGAAATTAATTTTTGGTGAACAGAATCTTTTGACTTTTATTTACCGCAGTTAAAGGTAAATAGGTTAATTCAAGGTAAAAGGAATATTATAATAATTCAAAATTACTTTAAAACATGTCCAAAACTTATTTTTGGAGTCATTAACGACCATTTTCATCTTTGGGTCAATTTTGGGACCCCATTAAGCCACATGGGAGTGATAATGACAATTTAGATTAATTAACTTAAAGTAAATGCAAAAATGGAAAAAGAATATATCTTTTAGTAAATTAATTTTTAGAAGGGGTTATATAAATTATTTTTTCGACTATAAATATTAATTGGAATGATAAAAATATCTCTTATATCATGGTAGTTTTGTTATAATTTTGAGACATCAAATAAGTAAAATTATTTATGACATAATAATGATGCAGTGTTTACCTCATTAATAAATCATTTAAATAAATAAGATTATAATGATTAGAATGTTATCCAAATCCTATCCAAATCCTATTGGATGATTTTATTTAGACCATGAGGAATATTATCTTCTACTATAATGATTTTTGGACCATTAAAAACAGAATATATTTCTGTAATAAAATAATGTTTTCACACATTCTAAAGAGACCCCCCTCTACCTTATAAAAGGATACCACTTCTAACCAATTACACACACCTCTCAAGCCGTGTTTCTCGTCAAAACTCTACCCAATTAATCTACCTACATACCTCGCCTCCTCCTAGAAGCCTTACCTTAGGCAGAAGGCACTTCAAAATTACATTTGTTGAATCTAAAGGGAGTTACCCAAATTAAAAGTGAAAGTTTTTCTTAAATTGTTTTCTTTTATTTTACTTCTCCAACCACTAAAATCTTTTTATTCCATTATTTTATGAAAACAACAATATCCTCAATATATTAGGATGTTTTTATGAGAAGTATTGTATCAAAAATTTCACACACCACTTTCTAATTGATAAAGAACATAATGTTTCTGTGGATGGAAAACTAACGCCTCACGAAACGATGATTGATCAAATATCTCCAACCACCTCTCATGGTGGCCATTATGATGTAACTTTCTTTATATATGATATATATTATGTTTATTTTTTCTTTATTCTTCTATAATTCCCATTTATATCATTATTTAATGGTCTCCATTATGGGTAAACACGATAATCTCATTAGGGGATGTGCAGACTACGACCCACTTAAAGTGACATGACTCGTTAATTCCATATGTGGGACGTATCAAGGATAGAGTTAATGATATTATCTATGATATTATATTTGAAATTTTACTGGAATTATAATATATCTATGTAGCATTATGTTTTAATTACATTAAAATATGAAATTGAAATGAAAGTAGCGTTCATGCGTACGTACGGCTTACCGTCTCCAGGAACGGTGCATTTCATTTCTTACCTCTAAATGTTATGTACTATTATAAATACATGTATATACTGGATATATATGATATATATGATATCTAAATCATGAATATAATTCTGGATATAATGGACTAATGACCACATGAACAACATGTTATTATAAGAAGTCCATTTTTTGACTCAAGTACCAAATATCGACAAAACGATCATTATTAACTTAAATGATTACATAGTGTTTATAACATGGTAATAAGTGATATAAAAGTAATAATGAACTTGAAAAACGTTCTTAAGTAAGTAGAAATTAACTTTAGTTTATTATTCAGGATATTAAAGAACGAACGTGTCAAGTCAGACCCGAGGTAAGGGAATTTCTTATCCCACTTTTAATTCCGTGAAATTTCCATTGTTCGCCACTTATTCATTCCATGTGGTGTGTTTTGTATTGCCATTTGATATATATTATCATGATTATAATACTATTCATGGTATTCTGGGATTCATTTGGTGGTTATAAACTTTTGTTCATACGACTCAGTTGATTTCAACTTGGTAAAGGGTTTCATATCACTTTTTATTCTCGTGATATTCATGCTATATTTGCCGCTATTTTCTTTTGTGTGCTGTATGTACTACCCATTATTGTACTATTTGTGTAATATAATATAATTTATGAGTATTTACATCTTCATTTTATGATCCATCTTTCTTGTGGAAAATTTTTTGTAAGTTACGAAATCGGTAAGCGAACTTCTTAACCCAATTCCCATTCATTGGGTTGATCTTCTCTTTCTTATTTATGTCGTCCTATAAATATGTGTGAATGACCTATGATTGTTTTAAACATAAAATCCACTTATATTGAGTGTATTTAAATTTTTCACACATAATTATCTGATTGATGTATCCTTAATTTAAGGATAACATCTTTATAAGGGATTTCATCTCAATTTACATTTCTATTGAGACCTCACTGTTGTTATGCTCCAATTCACTCTTATATAGTGTATATAATATCCTTTGACATATTATATCATGAATCCCTTTATTATAATGATACCTTAAAGTTATGATTAAATTTTATTCCTCGATTATTTGTATTCAAGCTTCTCTCTTTTTGTTAGAAAAACTCTTTCTCTAAAATATCGTTTTAAATGTTTAAATGATTTATTATTCTAAATATTTCTCTTTAATGAACATGTTTTGAAAAAAAAATTTAATGATTTATTTATATAGACATTAATGTTTTAAAATGACAATTATTTTGAGGGTTTCATAGTGGTATGGGACACTTTGATTCAAAAATCTATTTTTTAAAATGATTTTGAAAATGGATTGATTATTTCAATATATTGAAATTATATCCGATGATTTCAAATGAAATTTTGTTATTTAAATGATTATATTTGAAAATTTTTTGTGTAATGATGGTACATGGACATTTAACGGGTGGTTCTGTGAAAACCATGACGGGTGGTTACGTTATAACCTCTAATGCATTGGGTATGGAAGTCGGCCATATGGCTATTCCATTTAGTGATATGTGTGGAATTAAACCATATGGTTATTCTATTTATTTAGGTTTATGTCCCTTGTTACCTTTATATGTTATGTGTTATTTTTTTGGTAATCCTTTGTTTACAAAGTGGAAAGTAATGATATTTTATTGAGTTTAGAGTATTTACTACTTCATAAAGGTGAAAAGTATTACTCATGTTAAAGTATTCATGGTTTACTTTTTCTTTGAAAAAACTAACAGTTTTACTTCGTCCTATATCCCTTACTGAGCTTTTTATGCTCATTCCATGTTTTTGAAATGTTTTTCACAGGACATAATGTGGAATAGGGTCAAGGATGGGATCACGGAAAATTAAAGTTGTCTAAAACATGGAACTAGACATGAATTTTTTTTTCAAGAGTTCATGTTTAGTTAAAAAATGGATACAGGGTAGAAGTGTCTACTTTGTAAACTTTTGAGATGTAATAGTTATGTCCTAATTCTCTAGAACTCTAAACCTGAAATGATCCTCAATGTGAAATATTAACTTAATTCAAGATAATTAATGTTTTAAGGCCGGGTCCTTATAGTATTGGTGGTAATGTACTGAATTAACTATTGTATGATTATACATTTTGATAAATCTTTTTACATTTATCCATTACATTTTAGTGGCTTAAAAAAGTATGAATCCAATTTTAAGCATAAATACTCTAATATTCTTTAAAAGGTCGATTGACCTACTTTTGATGGTGAACCCTCTTTAAATATAGTTTTCGTTACTTTTATATGTTCTATTTGAAGAAATACTATTTATATTTAGAATCATGAAATCAAAATTTACTTTGGGTAATTTTTTTGTATTTTTCTGATAAAATCAATATTTAATGAATAATGAAAAATACTGTATTTTAATTCAAAACTATCATTTAATCTAATTTATTTATACTGTTATAATATGTTTTTAATAGGTTTTAAAGAGTAATTGAATTATATTTTTACCATTAAATCCAACGCTGGACATTGGAAGTAATTTCACACTGAAATTATACATAAACAAGTGACAATCTTTTGATAGTTATTACTTCATAAAAACACGGTTTTTGTTTAGACAGTGGGTATTAATTTTAAATTAATTATTGAAACATATATGTTTTAAATTTGGTAAAATAGATATCATTTTTTAATTAAAAATATCAAATATTGCGTAGGCTGAATTGTTTGTATTTTTCTGAAAAACCATAAATTTCGATGAATTGTGAAAACATTGAGTAGTAGTTAAAAATTTGACATTTTCATTTAAATGATATTTTTTCCACTTTTGTAAATTTAATTTATAAAATCCAAAATACATGGTTGTTATTAGTACGTAAAATTTGATTCAATAAGATAAAAATAATTTTCAGGGAATCATGACTTTTGACTTTCATTTACCATAGTTAAAGGTAAATAGTGCAATTTATGGTAAAAAAAATATTATAATGATATAAATTTCCTTAACTCTTGTCCAAAATCATAGTGGATGAGTAATTTATGACCATGAAAATCCATGGCTGAGAATTTGGGCCTTTGAATTAACCTTGGGTATGATAATGATATTAATAACTTTTTTTTAAAGAAAAAATAAAAATATCATAAACATGTATTGATTTTCAAAATCAATTTTCATGTGGGGTAATATAATTGATATATTTGACTATAAATATTAACTATAAATATAAAAATATTTCCAAAGTCATGGTATTTTATTTATAATTTGTAGAAATTAAATATATAAAATTATTTATGACACAATAAGGAGGCATTGTTTTCATAATTAATGAATGATTTAAATAAAGAAGATAATTAAGATTAAAAAAGATATCCAATTCCTACCCAATTCTTATTTTATGATTTTATTTTGAACAATAATTATCTTATCTTCGACTTTATTTGTTCTTTGACCTTTATAAACTGATAACATTATTTAATAAAATAATATTTTAAACGTTCCTAAATAGCCCCTCCTCTCCCTTATAAAAATCCCTCACCTCTAGCCCATTAATCACGCCTCTCAAGCCCCTTGTCGCATCCATCCTCTACCTAAATAAGCTATCATGATCCCTCTAGACTTCCTTGAAGCCTTACCATAGGTAGAAGGTACTTCAAGAAATAATTTTCGTTCAAACCAATGGGAGTTACCTGATTTAATGTTAACATCTTCTTTTAAGTTCTGTTATTTTATTTTACTTTTCCAACCCCCATTGCTACTTTTATTCCTTTATTTTATAAAAAAACTAGTTTCTTCAATAAAAAAGTTTTTTTATGAGATGTATTATAACTAAACTTACACACACCTCCATCTAATGGGTAAATACCATATTGTTTCTATGGACAGTGAACTACTACCTCACGAGACGATGATTATTCAATCTTCTCCTACTACCTCTTATGGTGGCCATTGTGATAGAAATATATTTATATGTGATATATATTATATTTTAATTGTCTCTATTTTCTTTATTTTTCCTTTATATCATACCTTTATGGTTTCCATAATGGGTAAACGTGATAATTTCATTTTAGGAAATGAGGACTACCCCCCCCCCCCCTAATGTGATATGACTCATTCATTCCATACATAGAACGTATAAAAGATAGTGTTACTGAAATTATATATGATATTATACTGGAATTATAATATAACTATGTATCATTAATTTTTCATTCCATTAAATATGTAATAGAAATGAAAGTAGTGTTAATGCGAACGTACGACTTACATTCTCCATGAACGGTGCATTTCATTTATTATCTCCAAATGTTATGTAATATTATAAATATATATGTATACTAGATATATATGATATATAAGATATATAAATCCTGAATATCATTCTAGAGATAATGAAATTTTGACCACATGAACAACAAGTAATTATAAGTTCATTTTTGACCCAGGTACCAAATATCAAAAAAATGAAAATTATTAACATAAATGAATACATAATGTTTATACCATGGAAATAAGAGATATAAACAGAATAATAAACTTGAAAAACGTGCTTTAGAATTTATATATTATATTTAGAGTATTATTCATGAGATTTTTGAACGAATGGGTCAAGTAGGACATGATGTTAGGGACATCAACTCAATCTCCTTCATTGATGTATCCTTTGAGTTATATAAGACTTTATATTATGCGGTGCAGAAACACCATTGAATTTTCATTTAATTCAAAGGGAATCATTTTTTCTATGATGTGTTTTCTTAAATGACAAAAAAGAATTAATCTTTTTAACGTAAGCGGTGAGAATGGGATTTTCTACCACTATGAGTAGTATTTGATCTTTGTCTTTTTTAATAAGCAGTACTATTTTAAAAAGGAAACTAAATACGATATACTATTTTACATATTTTGGTTTCAAAAATTGTTTCGATAATATATTTGTTATGATGTGGAAATTTTAACTTTCCTTTTTGTTTTTTATGTGTTATGAATATGTTATGGTTCTTGGGAATTGTTTACTTATACATGTGGTTCTGTGAGAAACATAGGATGGGTGAGTCTGAGATAGATCTCTGATTCATTGGTTAACATGACTGAGGTAAACATGAATGTTTCTCATAATAAATTTAGGGAATTTACTATGATGGGTATTCCAAATGTTACTCCCTACGTAGCTGTGAAAGCTACAACGTACATATGTTACGGATGCCCCAAGTCACATTTATGATTTCTGATTACTATATGTTATTCCCAAATATTATGATTTCATGACGCATGTTAAAGAGTTTATGTTATGTATGTATTGATTAAATAATGTTTTATTTCTTTATTTTATGACCATTTCTGAGGTTTTTATGCTCATCCCATGTTTAGAAATGTTTTTAACAGGACTTAAAGATGAATAGGGTAAAGGATGGGATCGAGGAAATGTCTTGATATCTAAAACATGGAACTTGATATGACTCTTTTTCATGAGTTT
Organism: Viscum album; assembly: GCA_963277665.1. Lineage (NCBI taxonomy): Eukaryota > Viridiplantae > Streptophyta > Magnoliopsida > Santalales > Viscaceae > Viscum > Viscum album. The sequence goes on along the minus strand of OY728122.1, from coordinate 2,105,106,621 downwards.
TTATTTCATGAATAATATTGTAACTGGGTAGAAGTGTCAACTTTTTAATTTTTGGTATGTAATGTAATAGTTATGGCCTACTTCCCTAAAACTCTAAACCTAAAAAGATCCCCAATGTGAATTATCCATTTAATTCAATATTATGTATTGTTTCAAGGCTAGGTCCATATAATTGGTATTAGAGGTCGGTTTAGAAAACATTAAGATTTATAATATTGGTAAATAAATGGCCATAAATTAATTTATTATAAGATTTAAATGATATAGAATTTAAAAATTTCCATTTTTGCTTCACCAAAGATATTTCTATGTTCAAAAGGGTTTTCCATAGAGGAAATAAGGAAGCTGTGATGGGATGACATCAGGAGGAAGAAAACATTCCAAATCAGTAACTTGAGATGGTCGAAATCTAAACTGAACTATTTTTTGCAGTGATTGAATAGTTAAATCAAGCTATAAATGGTGGTGGTATCAATGCATGAGATAATCCAAATCAACAAAATATGAACATGTTAGTAGTTGATCATTTCATTAGGCAACATCCCCTATCATTTAGTGAATCATCTGACCCAATGTTAGCTGATGGGTTGATTAATTCTATAGAGAATATTTTTGATGTCATGTGGTGTTTTTAACATCAAAAGTTAGACTTTTTGGTTTCCGTTTTCCAAGTGAAGCCAATCCGTGGTGGCCAATGGTGAAAAATATCAGGGATAGTGATGATATTGATGGTCTTGTTTAGGATGAATTCAAAGGTATGTTTCTTGAGAAGTATTTTCCAAGGTGGTTCATCATAATATGGAAAATCAATTCGTGGAATTGAGGCAAGGGGATGAACTAGTGGCTTATTATGATGAAAAATTCACTCAATTGGAAAGGTATTCTCTAAATTTCATACGTGATCTTGATAGTAAAATAAACAATTTGTTTCTGTATTAAATCCAATCTATCGATGGGATTTAGTTTCTTTTGAGATCAAAAGTTATGAAAAACTTGATCGATGTGAAGAGAAGGTGGAAATGGAGTATTCCAATGATCATGTTTTCTTTGAAAAACAAAAAAATAAGAGGTCGAGGTGGTAGAATAAAGGGAATAACTCTTTAAAAAAATTCTAATGGTAAGAAACATAAGTTTATAGTTTGTGAAAAATGTAGAAAAAATCGTAGTGGGGTATGTCTTTTGAATTCTGTTAAGTACTACTGATGTAGTTAAATGGGACATAAGGCACGTAATTGTACTGAAAAAGATCGGGTTAATGGTAAGAAAAAATCTCATTTTTATTCAGTAAAATATTATAAGTGTAAAGAAGTGGGTCATTATGAAAATTATTTTCCAATAATGAACTCAATTATGGGACATTTTCCAGACTACAAGTAGAAAGGGGTGGTGAAATACATTGCAACTACTTCAGCAGATGTTGGGTCATCAAATGAAGTAGTATCAGGTAAACTTTTTGTTTCTTTATATTATGCCAATGTGTTGTTCGATTCAGGGTCTACACATTCATTCATTTCTGAGAAGTTTTCTAGTAAATTAAAAATTCCATCTAAAGATATAAATCTTAAAATTATGGTAAAAACACCGTGGGAAATGAAGAGACCAAAAGAAAATATAATAACTTTCATGTCCTTGTGTGCGGAAATAATATACATGCCAACCTTATTGTTTTTCCTCTAGTATAGTTTTATGTTATTTTTGGTATGGAATGGATTTTTTCTTATCATGAAAAAATTGACTATAGAGATAAAGTGGTTTCATTTTAGAATTATTTTATGTTTGTGTAAAAGAATGAACACTTTATTTTGATTATATATCAGAAAACTGAGAAACTAGTAAAAGATGGAAATGAATGTAACCATGCACATACTGTTGAACACAAAGGAATTGTCCAGATTAATGATCTTCTAGTTGTAATTGAGTATGTTGTTATTTTTCCTGATGAGTTTCCTGTAATAATATTTGATCAGGACCTTGAATTTATTATTGACTTAATTACTGATTCTAATCCAATTTCAAAACCCCCTTATAGAATGGCTAGAATATGTATTTTAGAGTTAAAGAAGAAATTATAGGACTTATTAGATAATGGTTCCATTTGACCTAACACATCACCATGGGGTTCTCCATTTTGTTTGTTAAAAAAAAGATGGTTCAATGAGACATTGCATTGATTGAAGAGCACTGAATAACATCACTTTTAAGAATAAATATCCTTTGCCTCATATCAATGATTTGTTTGATCATCTCTAGGGAGCTCAATATTTTTTGAAAATTAAATGTAGGTCAGGGCACCATTAGTTGAATGTATTGGATGTAGACTTTACAAAGACCTCATTTTGTACTAGATATGGTCATTATGAATTTGTGGTCATGCCTTTTTGATAAACCAAGGCACCTGTTGTATTCATGGATCTTATGAATATAATTTTCCGTGATTTCTTGGAAAGGTTTGTGGGTGTGTACATTGATGATATTATAGTTTATTAAAGAAGTAAATAAAAACATGAATTTCATTTAAGGGTTGTATTAAAATCCTTAAATGAAAAGAAACTATTTGGGAAATTCATCATGTTTGAGTTTTGGTTAAAACAAATTTCATTTCTTGGTGACATTGTTTCTAAAAATGGAATAACCATTGATCCTGCTAAAACAAAAGTTGTTGAAGAATGGCCAAGACCCACAAATATAACCAAAATCCATAGTTTTCATGGTTTGGCAGGTTATTATGGGAGTTCTGTTGAAAGGTTTTCACGGTTATCTATCCCACTTTCTATGTTAACAGAAAATTATGGTAAGATCATTTGGACAAAAGAAAGTGATGATTGATTTAAAAAATTGAAAAGAATATTGGTTAATGCTATAGATTTGGTGCTTCCTTTCAGAAATGGTGAGTTTTTTATCTATAGTGATACTTCCTGGAAAGGACTTGGTTTTTTCCTTATGCAGAATGATCAGGAAATTGCTTATTCTTTACATCAGTTGAAACCTCGTGTGTTAAATTATCCTACACACGATATGGAATTAGCTTCTGTTGTTTTTGGTTTATAAATTTAGAGGCACCATTTGTATGGAGAATTATGTGAAATATATACTGACCACAATATTTTAAAGTATATATTCACTCAAAAATAATTGAACATGAGATATAGGAGATGGTTGGAAATAATCAAGGATTATGATTTCATGATCCATTACCATTTGGGAAAATCAAATAATGTGGTTGATGGTTTAAGTCAAAGAAGTAATGCTTCATTAACCATGATACATTTGGTTCGAGAACCTTTTGTTTTTGATTTGATGAGCTTTGGAATATAATTTGTTGGTGTAGTAATTTCATCTGTTTTGATTCAGGTGTATGTATAATCATCTCTACTAGACAGAATTAAGAAATTACAGAGTGAAGACAGTGAGTTTCATAGAATGGTAGAGTTGGTTCAGAAGGCTATGTTTCATGATTTTAACATTGATAATTATTTTGTTTTGGGGTTTGGGAAGTGATTATGTGATCCTTGTGATTCAAAGTTGATGAAAGAGTTATTATGTGATGCTTGTAGTTTTCTATTTTCTGTTCATCCTTGTAGTACTATTATGTAGAACGATCTTCATGAGTATTACTAGTGGGATGGATTGAAAAGTGATATTTCTTACATTACTGTGAAGTGTTTGACTTATCAACAAGTTAAAGCAGAGTGGATGTCACTGAAAGGGAAGCTTCAGTCTTTACCAGTGCTCTAGTGGAAATGGAAAAATATATCCTTGAACTTTGTTGTGGGATTACCAAAGACATCTCACGGTAATATTGCAATCTGTTTTATTGTTGATCAATTGACTAAATCTTTTAATTTACTTCCTATTCAAGATAATTTGAATCAAGATCAACTTTATCAGTTGTATGTTAATGACAAAGTCAGGTTGCATGGAGTTCCCCTATCTATTGTATTAAATTATGATTTCAGGTTTACATCTATCTTGGGGAAAGTCCTTCAGAAGTCATTGGGTAATGAATTAAATTTTAGTACACCATTTCATCGTCAATTAGATGGGAAGTCATAATGAACAATTCAGACCATGGGAGATATGATAAGTTATTGTTCACTGAATTACAATGGATGTTGGGACCATCATATTTCTTTGGATGAATTTTCTCATAATAACCATATCCATCCCAGTATACTTATGGATTCATTTGTGGCATTATATGGGGAGCAGTGTCAAACATCAGCTTTTTGGAATGAAGTTGGGGAATGGATGCTGATGGGACCAAAATTTGTAGAAGAGATGGAAGAAAAGGTTTAGTTGATTCTGAAGCACATGAGAACAGCTCTGAGAAAGAAGAAATGTTAAGCGGATAACCGGAGGAAGGATATTTCTTTCGAAGTAGGTGATCATTTCTTTCTCAGTGTTTCTCTATAGAAATGTGTGATGTGTTTTGGTAAGAATATAAATTTGAGTACGAGGTTCATTGAACCTTATGAAATCCATGATAAGGATGGATCAGTTGCCTATAGAGTGGCTTTACCTAAATTTTTTTCCTAGGTACCCAATGTTTTTCATCTTTCAATATAGATAATGTATATTCCTGAACCATATCATGTTTTGATCCCAAAGTTAGTTCTGTTGGAAGAGAATATCTCTTATGAGGAACAACCAGTCTAGATTCTTAGCCAAAGAAAGAATGTGTTGTGGAGTAAGGTAATATATCAGGTAAAGGTTTTGTGGAATAACTATATGGTCGAGGAGGCCATGTGGGAGTATGAAAATGCAATGGGGGATAAATACCACAATTTATATGATAATTGAATAAAATTACTATGATGTAATTTCCAATAGGGAAGAAGGATGTTACATCCTAGGTAAGTAAAGAATAATAAATTTTCATATTTATTTTCATATTTGGTAATTAAGTATTAATTTTACTTTAAATAGGATTTTATGTTTGATGTCGTACATGACACACAACAATGGGTTTCTCCAAAGTCTAATGTTGCTCACAAGGCGTAGTCATACTGAAAAATAATAAAATAATAAAATTTCGAATTCTAATTAAATAATAATCATTGTATTGGAAGGAATGAACAGAACTAACTCCAATATTACTATACATTTTGTTAAATGTTTTTACTTTTATCCACTAAATTTTAGATGCTTAAAATAATAAAGAATCCAATTTTAAGCATAAATACTCTAATATTCATTAAAAGGTCATTTTATCGCCTTTTGATGGTGTTCCAACATTAAATCTAGTTTTGGTCACTTTTATATGATCTATTTCACAAAATAAAATTCCTCTTTAGAATCATGACATCAAAATTTTCTTTGGTTAAATTTATGGTATTTTTCTGATAAAATTCATTTTCATGAATATTTGAAATAATGTATTTTAATTCAAAACTGCCTTTTATCCTAATTTATTTTAATTTTTATATTATCTTTAAAATTGGGTTTAAAGTCTTATTAGATTATATGTTTATCATTTAATTCGTAGTTGGTTATTTTAAGTAATTTCACATTGAAATTGGACACAAACAATGTCAATATTTGAATAGTTATTACTTCTTAAATATAAGATATATTGTTTGGACAATGGAAATTAATTTTAAATTAATTATTGAAACTTATATGTTTTTAATTTCCAAAAATAGAAATCATTTTTGAATTCAGAATATGAAATATAGATTAGGCTGACGTTTTGGTATTTTTCTGAAAAACCTAAATTTTTTATGAATAGTGAAAACACTGAGTAGTGGTTAAAAAGAAGACTTTTTCATTTAAATGATATTTTACCACTTTTGGGATTTTAATTTTGAAAATATAACATACATGGTTGTTATTATTATGTAAAATGTGGTTTAATAAGATGAATATAATTTTAGGTCAGCATTATTTTTTGACTTTTATTTACCTCGATTAAAGGTAAATATGGTAATTGAAGGAGAAAACAATATTATAATAATATAAAATCACCTTAACACTTTTCCTAACCATATTATATGACTAATGGATGACAAAAAAAATCCTTGGGTGAGACTATTGGCCTTTGAAAGGCACTTCGGTACGAAAATGATATTTACAACTTTTTATTTAAAGAAAAAAAATAAAAATATCATAAACTTGTATTGTTTTTCTAAAACAATTTTTATGTGAGTTATATGAATGCTATATTTGAATATCAATATTCATTAGAAATATTAAATAATTTATTACATCCTAATATTTTATTTTTAATTTTTATACATCTAATAAATCAAATTATTCACGACACAATTAGGATGCAGTGTTATCTAGTTAATGAAGGATTTAAATAAATAAAATTATAATGAATAAAACAATTTACAAAAACTGAACAATTTTTATTGGATGATTTTATTTCGAAAAAGGGTCATATTATATTTTCCTTATATAATTTTTGGACCTTTATAAACTAAAAACAATTATTTAATAAAATAATATTTTCCAACATTCCTAAAGAGCCACTCCTCCCCCTTATAAAAGGCCCTTACCTCTAACCCATTACTCGCACCTCTCAAGTCTCTTGGCTTTCCCATACACTACTAAAATGAGCTCTCATGATCCTTATAATCCACCTAGAAGCCTTACCTTAAGCATAAGGAACTTCAGTAAATCCTTCTAGTTCAATCCAAAGAGAGTTACCCGATTTAAAGGTAACGTCTTATTTTTAGTTATTTTGTTTCATTTAACTTCCCCAAACCTTTAAACTCATTTTAATCCTTTATTTTATAAAAAAACAAGTATCATCAATATACTAGGTTGTTTTTATGAGAAGAATTTGAACTAGACTTACCCACACCTCTATATAATGGGTAAAGAACACACTTTTTCTGTGGGCGGTGAACTACTGCCTCACGAAACGATGATTGTTCAATCTTCTCATACCACCTATTATAGTTTCCATTATGATGTAACTATATTTTTATGTGATATATATTATATATATATTGTATCTATGCTTCTGTATTTTTCCTTTATATCATACCTATATGGTTTCCAAAATTGGTAAACACGATAACTTCATTTGAGGAAGTGCGGAATAATACCCACTCAAAGTGATTTGAATTGTTCATGCCATATGTGGAACATTAAAATGATGGAGTAACTTAAATTATATATTATATTATACTGTAATTTTTATATACCTACTTATCATTAATTTTTCATTCCATTGAATATGAAATAGAACTGAAAGTAACATTCATGCGTACGTACGAATGACTATCTCCATGAACGGTGCATTTCATTTATTATCTCAAAATGTTATATAATATTATAAATAAATAGATATACTAGATATATATGATATATATGGTATCTAAATAATGAATATCATTATGGAGATAATGGAATTTTGACCACATGATCAACTTGTAATTATAAAAAGTTCATTATTGACTAAAGTACCAAATATCGACCAAAAGACCATTGTTATATGAAATGATTACATAATTTTTATACAATGGAAATAAGTGATATAAAAATAAGAATAAAATTTAAAAAGGTTCTTAAAATATTATAATTTTACATCAGTTTTTATTCAGGAGAATAAAGAATGAATGGGTCATGTTCGACACGGGGTTAAGGACTTCGCCTTAATCTCCTTTCATTGAGGCATCCTTTGATTCATACACAATTTTATTTTATATGGTGTATAAACACTATTTATCTTTCATTTCATTCAAATGGAATGTTTTTTTAATGATGTATTTTACTAAATGATAAAAATGAATTATTCTTTTTTAACATAAGCGGTGACAATGACCTATTCTGCCACCACAAGTATTATTTGATCTTTGGATTCTATAACAAGCTGTAATATTTAAAAAAGGAAAATAAATACCACATACTCTCTTAGTTATTTTGGTATTGAAAATGGTTTTGATAATGTATTTTTTATGATGTGGAAATGTTATCTTTCCTTTATGTTTATTATGTGTTATGAATATGTTATTGTTCTTGGGAATTTCTTACGTATATGGGTGGTTCCATAATAACCCTAGGGTGGGTGAGCTTGAGACAGCTCTCCAATGCATTGGGTAACATGATAGAAGTAAATGTGAATGTTTCTCCTAAGAGATTTCGGGAATATACTATTATGGGTATTCCAAATTTGACTCCCTATGCTATTGTGAATGCTACAACGTAAGTATGTTATGGATGCCAAAAGTTACCTTTATGATTTGTGATAACTATGTGTTATTAATTAATCATAGGATTTAATGTGGTATGTTTAAAATCATATTTTTTGTATGTGTTGATTAAATAATGTTTTCTATCCTCATTTTATAACCCTTAATAATCTTTTTAAGCTCATCTCACGTTTGGAAATGTTTTTCACAGGATCAAAAGATGAATAGGGTCAAAGATGGGATCATGGAAATGTATTGATGTCTAAAACATGAAACATTAAGTGAATCAATTTTTCAGGAGTTTTTATTTTTTGAAAAAATGGAATTAGAGTACAAGTGTCTAATTTGTAATTTTTTGAGATTTAATGTAATAGTTATGACCTAATTCTCTTAATTTCAAAACCTGAAAAGATCCTCAATGTGAATAATATATTTAAATGAAGATCATGTAATGTTTTAAGGCTGGGTCCTTAGAGTATATCTATGATGGACTATACTGTTCACTTCAATAATTTTCAGTACATTGTCCTTGCATAGGAAGGATATGAGGAAAAAATAGTGAAAAGTTTTCTGGATAGGCTTAAATCTGATATTAAGCCAAAGGTTTACATATTTCTACTAAGGATGTTTTCTCAGGATGTCACAATGAAATTATATATGAGGGTAAACAGAAGGAGGATACCTGTGGAAAACATTCTAATTATTCTGGATGACCAGGAGGTGCATCTTTCGAGATTACGAAGTATTATTAAGAGAACACAAACCTGTAAAAAAGAAAATATAGTATCTAGGGGGAAGGATCAGTTACTTAGAGAAGTAACCTAGTATACTGACAATATAATGGTAGGTTATGTCACATTCCTTGAACATTTCCATGACCGTCAGTGGTGTTTTGAGCAGGTGGAAAGATGTGTCACATAAGAGGGTATTGTAGAAACACTCAACTGATGGGTAGAGTCGGAGGAGTAGGGCCAAATAAAATTACTAAAAGGGGGTCTACTACCCCATATTATTTAGGAATTAGGATTTCTTTTGTCTGCATCTGCTGATGTGGTGGATATGGTATTTATGGAAATGGGTGCATGTATCAGAATAGTACTGCATTTCAAGAGACTAAAACTATTGCACATAGATGAAGGACATGATGGTTTCAGGCAATTAAACATACAAATGAGTATAGTGAGTCTTGACCATCAATAGTTATAGGTATAATATTTTTGCCTTCTTTTCTTTCATGTTCTTTGTTCATACAAGAGAATCAAATTCTTTTAGATATTCTCAATTTTTGAACTGTTTGAGTTTGATGGGGTAGATTGGGATTGGGGTTGTTATGATTCAATCATTTTAGGGAGTATGGTTGAAGGAAATCTATTTATGTAAGGTTTTAGACATTTATTTTTTTGTGACTATTGTTTCCCTTGAGATCTTTATATACATTACATGTATGGTTTTGACTTAATATTGGGTATGGAATGGATGGTATCATACCCAGACCATATCATTTTTTACTATTGGAGAGTGACCTTTACCTCTCCTCCAGGTGGAATTTATATTCATCAGGGGGAGTGGGATATTTAGGAAGGATGTTCAAGAATAGTTCATCAGAAACTAGGAGAGATCAGAACCTAGGTTGTGAGTCTCTTTTTTGATGAAGTCTATAGGTCATAGTTCCTTTCCAGCAATAGTGGATAAATTTTATGATTTATATCTTATTTACTTATTAGGGATTCCAACTTAGAGGGATTTTGAGTTTACAGTTGAACTTATACACAGAGATAACCCAATTTCAATTACACTATACAAGATATAACCCACAGATCATCATGATCCTAAGACTTAGGAAGAAGAGTTGGTGGACAATGGGTTTATCCATCTGAATACATCTCCATGAGATTATATAATTTGTTTTACGAATATGGATGATATGATGATGCATTTTTGTGTTGATAATGTAAAGATAAACCAGATGATAGTGAATAACTGGTAACCTCTTCTTTATATCGACAATCAATTTTAATAGTGGAGAGGATATTTTGATTTTTTTGAAGATTCACATGAGATTGGGGTATCATAAATTGATATTTATATTGTCTGATATATGATGAGATTATTTCAAAATCAAGTATGTCCTATATGATTTTTTTGGGATATTGTTTGGACTATTGAATTCTCTAACTATGATTGTTATCTTGATGAACGAAATAATTCTGCTAGACCTCGATCAGATTGTGGTTTTTTTTGTAGAGGTTAACTCTTTGAACTCCAAGGCTCAGGATGACCACAAAAAACATCATTGAATCATCCATATTAAATTGAATGTGAATCATCTATAAGCCAATCTAGTGTCAATTTTTTTTAATAGTGCATTTCTTGGGCCACGTCATCTCCAAAAAATGGTGTGTCCGTGGAACTAGAGAAGTTTCAAGAAATGGATTATTGGGATCCCCCAATAATGTTTTTGATATATGAATCTTTATCTAGTTAAAAAGATCTTATCAGAAGTTTATCAATGAAATTTTCCATTTGTATGAACCACTTTTGAGATTTACCAATAAGGGTGTCATGTATTAATGGTCTTGAGGGTGAAATACGTTTTTTTTTGGATTAAAAATCGGTTTTTACTATGACACAAATTTTGATCCAACCCAAGTTGGGTGAGGTTTATAACATGTTTTGTGGTTCATCTGAGATCATACATGGAGCAATGATGTTGTAGGTACACTCATTTTTGGAATATGGGTCACAAAAGTTTAGCCACATCAGAATAATTTCCCTGTTATTATCTATAGTTAGATTTTGTGATTTGTTCCTTAATGTTTTGTCCACATTTAATATTTCACAAAAATTTTACAATATATAATGACAATAAGAGCATAAAGAACATCTTTTCGAAACAAGAGTTGATCATCTGAAAGTGGAGTTGGGTTGAGTATATGAAGCCATTTTATTTTGATCTTTCTTATACATTGGGGATGGGACATGGTGTTTTCTACACATTGAGTATGAATTCATAGACTTAATAAGTTAAATAGTGATGTTTTGAGTAATAGATGGTGAACAAGGTGACTAAGTTTCATATTGAGGTTCATTAGATTCAATAGTACATGTACAAGGACACTAATATTATTACATCAGTATTACAACGTTTTAATGATATACAATATAAAATAATTACACCTCTAGTGTCTAAATAATTAGTGTACTGTAAAAACTTGTACCATACATAGCTTTTACAATATAAAACATAAAAATTTATTTAATTTCTTCTTATCTAGCTTCTTAATGTCCCATAAGTCCTCCTTAGTGCATGTAATAACCTAAGGATATACATAAAAAATGGGTTTTCTAAAAGACCAGTACCAAGTTAAGAACATGATACAATACAACATGGTGTGAGCATAAACATTATCATTATATGATAGACATATGATCATAAATATGATAGGTCGAATTAATAAAAGATTAAAAATTTTAAATGCATAAAAATTAAACCATATATCATAGTGGTTAACAACCAAACATAGTTTTGAAAAATGATATAATCAAGTTTACACATATTTATCTTTATCTCATGAGATTCAACACATTACCCTATGAATTGGAGTGTTGTATAATTCTGGGCTCACCCGTCACATCATAACATGAATACTATGCTATATAATTTAATGTGCACCTGTCACATCATAATGGTAACATTATAAGGCTTGAATCATAGAATTTATATAAATCTTGGACACAAATAATCCATATAAATCAATGTATTTTGTAACACTACAAGCTTCCATTGTACGCTTCTCTTTGAATAATATAATAGCTTGCGTTGTACACCCCTTTATGTTCCAGCACAACATGACCAATCTAACTAGCCGTTATGAATAGTAATACCCACTTTAATGAAATTATATAAATTTTATTTTTCAAAATGGGTTCATTTTTGGATTCGAAATATCAAAATTATCTTAATGGGAATTTTTGGTATTTTTCGGAAAACATTCAATTTTTGTTGAATGGTGAAAAACACTACATTATTATTTAAAACCGAATTTTATTTAAATAATTATTATTTTAATATAAATTTATTTTAAAGTCAAAATATATATATAATACCTATATTATATCAATTTAATTCATTTTTGTCATTTTATAATAAGATTAGATGTATAATATTTGATTAAAATTTTTAAACATCTTTTACACACCTTCTTGGAACATTTTAAAATTTGAATAAAATATAATTTTACCACTTTTATCAATTGAATTTTAAAAATCCTAGAGACACAGTTGACATTAGTTAGTAAAATGTGGTTCAATTGGATGAAAATAATTTTTTTAATAGTATATTCTGAATTTTATTTTCCACGATTTTAAGTAAATATGGTAAGTAAAAGTAGAAATAATATTATAATTTCCATAACATAGGTCCTAATTCTTTTGGATAAGTGTTTTTAACCATAATCGACCTTAGTAATAAAATAGGATCCTTTTGGACAACTTTGATTAGATTAGAACATTTATTATTATTTTCATTAAAGAAGAGTTAAAAGTGTTAAATTCAACATTAAATAAATAAACCATTTTTTATAGGATTATGCATAAGATAAAATCGACTCTAAATATTCATTATAATGATAAAAATATTTACTACAAAATGGTATTTAATTTAAAATTTTTAGTTTTTAAATAATAAAAAAATTATTACACAATGACTATGCAGTAATTACCTTATTAATGAAAGATTAAAATAATTGATATTATAAATATGAAAATAAATGTAAATTGAGAATTTTGATGCATTAAACTAATTTTCATGGTTAATATAACATGTTAGGTTTTATTTAAATTTTTTTTCAATTTTATAAAGTTTTTATGACTTAAAAACAAAACAAAATACCAAATAGTGTCAAAATTGACAAAAATGAGTTTTTAAAACAAATAAAATATTATTAAATGATACAATATTCCTAAATATAAATGGTTCATCCAAAGGACTTACATAATGATACATATGACATTAATTAGCCACCTGGGGTTCTCTTTTCATTTTATTGTATGTTTATTAACCATGTAATATAAAAATACATGAAGACTTTGTAAAAGTTATACTTTTTAACTAAGAGTTAAATATAGACGATAAGGTTAATATGTTGACCTAAACCTATCTAAAAAATATTTTTGAGAGGTTTTTGAACCATCCCCACCTTATCCTCATAATAAATCTTTTTTTAATTATAAAACAAATATGATTTTATAATAAAAAAATATTTCATGCTTTTCATAAAGTAATCATCACCTATATTATAAAAGGATACTTCCCCTTCTCTTAAAATAACACCTCCAAATCTATTTTGATATGACAAAAACAACTAAAAAATCTTACCATGTACGCTCAATTCAACATAGAGGCCTTAATTTGATAAAAAAGATAACCTAAGGGTCACTTATGATCAAATCAAATTATGCACCAGAAGAAGAGGTAATAATTTCATCACCTCTTTCCAAATTCTTTTCTTCTTATAATCCTTATTTCATTTTTGTTTATGAACCAAAATAATAAATCTAGTAATTTTACATAATTTTATTTTATTAAAAATATGCTACAACCATATTAATTATTCTATCCATCCGATGAGTGATAAAGTCACCATACGTGCGTATATACAGCTTGTTGTCTCTACGTCGTGGTGTAGTCTGTTATTCAACACTTTATTATTTTGATGGGAATAATAATGAGTATAATGAATGTAAATAATAAGTATAAAATGTTAATGATTCTATATATATTATATTCCATCCAATTACATATGATTTCACCATCAATATAATGATATTGTAGCTTGTGCGTACGTACATATTGATGTATCCATGAACGCGATGAGATTCATTACCCATCATAACCATTCATGAATAATTTTGTTTTTATGATTTATAATAATGATTAATAACACAATATCAATCTTTATATGAGTCAAATACATCATATCCATAACAAACATTACTTATATAACAAAACATATAAAGGAAAACGAATCAGTTAACACCCGAAACAATGATACTATTTAAATATCATTAATAGTGAAATATTATAAGATCATATATGATATCCATATTTTTTATGTGGTTATTGTATAATTTAATAAAAATTATATAAATATTATATAGGAGGTTAATGTACCCTCGCCTATGGAAAAGTTCAAGATAAGGGTTAATTCTACAATCTCTTTATTATTCGAGGTTGTTTATACGTAAGTATCTTCTATGACCTCATTGTCATCCACATCAGTGTTTATTAAAAATGTATTTCAAAACATTTTTACTATTTACTAGACTATGTGTTAAAGTCATTTATACCCACTTTTGACTTTTTATAAAAAAATTAATGGAATCTTTCTGTCACTTTCCAAACAAGGTACTTAATGACTTTTTCGATGAATTAAGGTAAATATGTTTTTTTACTTATACTACTCATGCAGTTATTTTCCTTCATTATCACACCATCAATGTTTCCCTTAAAATATTATAATAATATTATCAAAATAAATGTTTTCTTTTATATTTACTTTACTTTTAAATGATTTCATAATAGAAAGAGAAATTTCTGTCAAATAGTTTTGATTTCATCTATGTCAGCATCTGTTGATGGATTTTACACTTGTTTGAATTTGATTTTTTATGATACAATCTTTCATACTATGTTGAATGTTTTGTGATATGTTTGAATTCCGATGTTTTATTTTTAAACCATTCATGGTTTAAGGTTAATGAATTACCATTCTGAATGCTATTTTTAATTAGAATGTTTATTATATGTTTCATCCTTTTTAAATGTGGAATGCATTGGACATACTAAGTGAAAGGTGGATCCTGCTATACCTCAGAAATTCATCAGTAGGTCTTATGAGAAAAAATAGTGTCTTGGAATAAGGCTTGACAAAATCATATTTTTTGTCTTGGATTGAGTCCATGACTATGTGGTTATGATGTCCGACATTATCCATTCCATTATTATGAAATTTTCTATTGATTTTACAAGTAATTATTCGACTAGTAGAATATCAATATAAATAAGTAAATGGAATTATTTGATTTATCATTTCCATATTATGCTGAAGTTTACATTTAAAAGTCTTGTGTATTATTCTTATACATTTAAATAAATTTTTATAATTATTTATGATAGTTTCTACAATATTGTTATCCTTATGGAGTATCGGAGCTCACCCCCTTCTTAAGTTTTCTTTTTCCTTGGATGTGAAAAAGTATATCATGATTGACCAGTGGGGATAGGCTATGTGAAATGATTTTATTCAATGAGAACACAATGTTGGCTGTTTTTTTCATTTCATAATGTAATATAAAATTTATGTATGTATCTAGTACATCCAAGGATACTAAAATAATCAGTCTTTCAAGTCTTCATATCTTGTGATCCGGAAGATGTTTTTTAATAATGCACTGACTCTGGGTAATTAGGTTCCGGGTAATATTGTTGGTATTAGAGTATGATTATTACAAACCTATGAAAATAGAATTAGAAAAACTCTGATTATAGAATATTACCCTAATATAGAATTTGAGGATAAGTATAGAAGAACATCCTATAATTTTGGAAATGTTTAGATTTTGTGAGTTTTCCAAGAAATTCATCCTTTTATGAAAACCTACAGGTAAGGGAAGATTAGGAATAGATGTAACTAGGAGTGAAAAGTCTAACAAGGAGTTTCGGGCTTGACCTCGGGTATCCAACTACTCAACAATGGCCCTTGTTGCACTCTTTGTTATGACACTCCCGAGGGATATGATTAGGAAAATTCACATTTTACTTATAATCCATTGTGAAGTATTTATGAGAAAATACTACCTCAACGAAAACATTTTTTATGATTATAGATTATATGCATAAACATTTCAATTTATGTTAGCTATTTTACTAGTTTGGATGTATGTATTTTGATTCATAAAATAATCTACTGTATTCCATTGTTTATAAATGGTGCCTATTATAAGGAATGAAAACCATATTAACACACGTAATCCATGTAGGGAATTCCCTCCAACTCAATATAATTATAGTAGAGCTGGTGATATAACTGGTGATGAACCACTTATTACCATACTGGGACAACTCACTCATGTTATGAATAAAAAACATACCCATAAGGAGCACCCTGATCCACAACATGGAGGATCAATGTTATACAATTTCATTTGGAAAAAACCAACAACATTCAATGGGAATACATATCTATTTGTAGCTGATAAATTGATAAGTTCCTTACAGAAAATATTTCATGTTTTGGGTAGTACTGAAAGGGAAAACGTTATAAAGGATGTTTATCACCCTATAGGATAATAAGATCAACGGTAGTCATTAATTCAAAACACAAAGGATGATGAAGAAGTATAAAATATGGAATGGAGGGAGTTTAAAGAAATTTTCATAGAAAAATACTTTCCACGTGAACATCGAGCACATATGGAATGTCAATTTCTAAATCTGAGGCAAAATGAGGATGAGAATGTCACAATGTATGAGGCTAACATTACAAGGTATTAAAGGCATGTGTCATATTATATACGTAACCCAAGGAATAATATTGATCAATTCTTAGATGGGTTAAAACCATTTCTCTATTGATCATTAGTCTCACAATACATCTCATCAATTGAAGTTATTTTCTCATTTGCTATCAAGATCGAAAAAGAAATTCTCTAAGTCTTACGACATTAATGAAAATAAAGAGTAGAAGTGATCTTTTGAACACACTAAAAATAAAAATAAGGGGATGAAGGGAAAAGATGAATTTCCATCATGTGGTAAATGTGGGAAGAATCACCATATTACATGCCTAAAAGGAATGAGAGACTGTTACATGTGTGGTAAAAAATGCCACCGTGCTCGTTATTGCATGGGAAAGTAAGAGGTTGTCAATGATGAATGCTATAATTGTAGAGAAATAGGTCCTTATGCAAATGAATTTCCTTAGTGCCAAGGAAAAAAAGTTCAGAAAAGGACACGGGAGAAAGGCCGAGCTTATGGGATCACTAATACAGAGGTCGATGCTCCAAATGATGTGGTGGTAGGTAATTAAATGGTTTCATCAAATTTAGCCAATGAATTATTTGATTTTGGAGAATCACATTATTTCATATATTCCTAGTTTTCTATGAAAATTAGATTTTCCCAATTTGATTTAACAAGGGAGTTGTGAGTAATAACTCCTATGGAATGTATCATTGTAACAATGTTTTTTTGAATCAGTTCCCATTAGGGTATATAAATGTTCTTTATCTGCTGATCTGATATTCATACCCATTATTAAATTAGATATAATCCTCAGTATATATTGGTTTTTTGACCCTGATGTGGAAATTTATTGTGATAATAATGAAGATACAATTTTAGATGATGATAAAGAGGACCTTGTCTATAGAGCAGAAACATCACCCTCTGATTCTTATTTAGATCCACCCACTATTTAACTAATAAATTGAATTATTGGGTACGAAGAGAGTGAAATAACTATTGTTGAGGAAAGGAATGTTCAAATATATAATGTACCTATTTTACAAGAATATGATTATGTAATTCTAAAGGACTTACCTAGACATCCTCCCGAATAAGAAATTTAGTTTTCCATTGTCTTAATTCCAGGTTCATTGACCATATCGACTACCCCTTATAGAATAGAGTGTGTTGAATTAGTGGAACTAATGAAACAACTTATCGGATTTAGTAATAAAGAATTTATTATCCATAGAGTTTCTTATTATGGATCCCATGTTCTTTTATTTAAGAAGAATGATGGATCAATGTGGTTGTGTATTGACAACAATGAGATTAGTGCTATAATAGGAAAAGATTAAGTATCCCCTACCATAAATTGATGATTATTCGATCAACTTCATTGAGCTCAATATTTTTCAATGATTGAAAATTGATTTGGACATCATCAGTTGTGCGAGAAGAATGAAGAAATTATGAAGACAACATTTTGTACCAGGTATGGGAATTACGGGTTTACAGTAAAGCCTTTTGGACTGACTAATTCTCCCTCTATCTTCATGGATCTAATGAATAGAGTATTCAAGTAATATCTTGATGGATTTGTAGTAGTATTTATTGATGATATCTTGGTATACTCCAAAAGATAAGAAGATCATGAAAATCACTTGCGCACTATTCTAAATACTCTTAGATGAAACGAATTATATGGGAGGTTTAACAAGTATGAATTCAAGATTTAGGATATTTCTTTTCATGTCCATATAGTCTCAAAGGATACAATCTATGTTTATCCTTCAAAGACAATGTCAATCCAAGAATGGCTAGCACAGACGAGTATAACTGAGGTACATAGTTATATTGGTTTAGCATGTTATTATCGGCACCTCATCCAAAATTTTTCCCAATTGGCTAACCCATTAACCTTGATCAGACGTAAAGGGGTTATATTTTACTGGGCAAAAGTGTGTGAATAATTTTTATAAGAATTGATGAAAAGATTAGTCAATTCTACTATATTGACTCTACCATCTGGGAATGATGGGTTTTTTTCATAGTGATGCTTCCAAGAAACGACTGGGTTATGTACATATACAGAATGATAGAGTTATTATCTATGAATTACGACAACTAAAAATTCATGAAAAAATTTTCCCTCTCAGGATATTGAGTTAGGAGAAATAATCATTATTTTGATGATCTGGAGACACTATCTCTATAGTGAAAATTTTGAGATATATACTGATCACCAGAGTTGGAAGTATATTTTACCACATAAAAACTAAACATGAGGTAAAGATGATGGTTTGAACTACTCAAGGATTGTGACTTCCTTATACACTACCTCTCGGAGAAGAAAAATAAGTTGAAATATTATTTGAGAATAAATGATAATGGATTTTTGAGCAATATTAGAGTTGAAAGGGATCATATGTTCATGGATCTAGAAAATATGGATATAGGAATAATCATGGAAGGTGAAACATGAATTTTTTTCAAATTATTTCCAAACCATTATTACAATAAAGGTTAAAAAGTTCTCAGACTGTTGATGAGGAGTTTCAAAAGAAAATTAAAACTGTGAATGATGGGAGATTGATTGGCTTTATATATAAAGATGAAAATTTGAAATTTTGGAGGAGGCTTTGTGTTCCTGATATACCTGATCTAAAAAGGTACGTATGGGATGATTCACATATCTCCAATTTACCTATACACCTTGGTAGAACTATGATGTATAGATATATGAAGGACATTATTGGTGGGACAACATGAAGAGGGAGATTACTGATTATGTGTCTTGATGTATGGTTTTCCGACATGTTAAGGCTAGAAGAGAACATCTTGGAGGAGTCATGGAACCTTTTACAATACCTATGTGTAAATGGGATGATATTATGATGGAAATTGTCAAGTCACTTCCAAAGAATCCTAGAAGGAATGATGCAAATGGGTCATTGTTGATCGTCATACCAGGTCAACATATTTCCTTTTTATAAGGAATGATTTACCACTTGAACGTTTAGAAAAGACTATATATTAATAAAGTTTTAAGACTTCATGGTGTAACCATATTGATAGTTTCTGATCATGATACATATTTTATATCAGCATTTTGGAAACATCTTCTGTTTTTTCGGGTACAGAGCATATTTTGAGCACTGCCTACCACCCTCAAACTGATGGACAATCAGAACGGACTATTAAATCCGTAGAAGACATGTTGAGATCATTCTCAGTTGACTTTCAAGGTATGTGGGATCAATATTTACCCATTCTAGAATCTTCCTATAACTATAACCTGCATTCAAGTATTCAGATGGATCCATATGAAGGGTTATATAGAAAAAGATTTTACATAGAAACTTGTTGGGATGATGTTTGTGGAAGAAAACTTCTAGATCCAGAACATGTTGAGGAAACAATGGAAAAGGTGAATATTTTCCAAACCCACATCAAAGTTGCTCAACGTAGGTAAAAGAGAAATGCTGATAACCGAAGGATGGATTTGTAATTTCAAGGGGCAATGTTTTCATGAAGGTATCTCCTTGGAAGGGGGGAGTATGATTCGGTAAGAAGTGTAAATTAATTCCCATTAATATAAGACCTTTTGAAATTCTGAAATGAATTGGAGTTGTATCATATCGTTTTGAAATGCCGCCACGTCTCTCCAATGTTCATGATGTGTTCCACGTATCACTATTGAGAAAATACATTCCAGAACCAACACATGTAATCTCCTATGAATAAATAGAACTAGAACAAAATTTTTCATTTGAGGAAGAGCCTGTCAAGATTCCTGATACCAGAGAACAAGTGTTGAGAAATCGGACGACTCGTTTGGTAAAAGTTCTAGGGATAAACCATTAAATGGAAGATGCAACATGGGAACCTGAGGAATATATAATGAAAAACCACTCGAATATTTTTTGCTCTAATATTATAGAAATTATTAGGATGAAATTATTTGAAGGGGGGAAGAATGTAACACCATACGGTTCCAATGTACACTTCCCTTTGAATAATGTAATAGCTTGCATTGTACGCAGCTTCGAGTTCTAGCACACCACGACCAATCAAAGTAGCTGGTATGAATAGTAATACCCACATATTAAAATTTTAAAAAAATTATTTTTCAAAATGGACTTCATTTTTGGATTTTTAATATCAAAATAAGATTAGGGAGAATTTTTTGTATTTTTCTAAAAATATTCATTGTTTTATAAATAGTGAGAAACACTAAGTTACTGTTTAAAACCGAATTTTATTTAAATAATTATTTTTTTATTTAAATTTATTATAAATTCAAAGTAGACATATAATACCAATATTAGTTTAGTTTAATTCATTTGAGTCATTTTATAATAAGATTAGATGTATAAAAGTTTATTTATTTTTTTAACGCCTTTTACCCACCTTATAGGCACATTAGAAAATGTGCATAAAAAGTAATTTTACCACTTCTTTGAATTGAATTTCAAAACTCTAAGAAACCATGTTTACATAACTAAGTAAAATGTGGTTCAATATGATGAAAATAATTTTTGGTGAATAATAACTTGTGAATTTTATTTACCAAAGTTAAAAGTCAGTAGGGTAATTAAAGTTAAAAATGATATTATAATTACCCTATAACATGTACTAATTCTATTGGATAAGTTTATTTCGACCAAAATCAAACATATGAATAAAATATTATCCTATTGGTCCACTTGGATTGGATTAGGACATTAATTATTATTTTATTTAAAGAAGAGTTAAAAGTGATAAATTCAATTATTAATAACTAATCTATTTTTAATATAGGGTTATATATAAGATAAAGTTATCTATAAATATACATTAGAATTATAAAAAAATTCCTAAATAATTGTATTTTATTAATAATTGTTCGACATTAAATAATAAAATTTATTTATTACACAATGATGATGAAATAATTACCTTATTAAAGAATGATTAAAATAATTGATATTATAAACATAAAAATAAATTTAAATTGAGTGTTTTGATGCATTACACTAGTTTAATAGATTAATATTACATTTTAGGACTGAATAAATAAATTTTATCGATGTGATAATGTTGTAATGACTTTCTCAAAAACTAAATACCAAATAGTGTCCAAAATGACATAAATGAGTTTTTAAAAAAAATACTTTATTATTAAAAGATATAATATTCCTAAATATCCAAGGATCAGCCAAATTACATAAACAATTATATATATAAAATTAATGAATCTCTTGTGGTTCAATGGGAATTTTATAGTATTTTTATTAACAATTTAAAATAGATCGTCAAGAAGACATTCTAAAAGATAAACTATTTAACAAAGATTTAAATATAAATAATAAGGTTAATATGGTGACCTAAACCTGTATAAGACTTATTGGTTGAGTGGTTATTGACCCATCCCCACATTATCCTATAAATAAATCCTATTGGAGCAATTATTAACCAAATATGATTTTATAATAAATTAATATTTGAAGCTTTTCCTAATGTGACCCTCATCTCTCTTACAAAAGGGTACTTTTCCTTCTATCAAAATCACACCACCAAAGCCAATTTTCTTGGCCACAACCAAATCAATTATCTTCCCAACTATAATAAATAAATTTTATAGGCCTTAAATTGATCAAAAATGTGACCTATTATTCCCTTTTGATCAAATCAAAAGGAAGCACCTGAAGAAGAGGTAATAATTTCATCACCTCTTTCAAAGTTCTTTTCTTCTTCCACTTCCTCTTTATTTTCAAACTAAAATAATTACTCTAGTGCCTTATACATAATATTATTTTATTATAAATATGATACAACCATCTTCATTATTCTATCCATCCTATGAATGACAATGTCACCATACGTGTGTACGTACGACTTACCGTCTCGATGTCGTGGTGTAGTTTGTTATTCAACACATAATTATTTGTATGAGTAAAATAATGAGTATAATTTATGTAAATAATTAATATAACATGTTAATTATTCCATATATTTTATATACCAGCCAATTACATTTTATTTCACCATCAATAGTACAATATTTCCGCTCTTGCGTACGTTCAAATTACCGTCTCCACGAACACGATGAGATTCCTTCCACATCGTAACCATTCAAGAATACTTTTTATTTTATGATTTAAACTAATTATTAAGAACATAATATTATTTTGGATATGAATCAAATACATCATAACCATAAAAAATATGAATTACATATCAAAATATATAAAGGAAAACGAATCAGTTAACACCTGCAACAATGATACAACTGAAATATCATTAACATAGAAATATTAGAATATCTTATATGATATCATATTTATGTATGTGGTTATTTTATAATTTAATAACATTGGCCTAACTATTATGCATATGTTTAATGTACCCTCAACTTAAGAAAAGTTCATGGTAAGGGTTAATTCCAAAATCTCTTCATTATCTGAGGTTGTTTATAGGTAGGTATCTACTAGGACCTATTTATCATCCACATTCATGTTTCTTAAAAATGTATTTCAATTTTTTTACTATTTAAAAGACTATGGGTAAATTTCATTTATGCTCTCATTTGAATTTTTATAAAATGGTTTTAAAGGAAACTTTCCATCAATTTCCAAACAAGGTACTTTTTGGCCTTTTCGACGAATTAAGGTACAAATGTTTTTTATCGTATACGACGGGTGAAGCTATTTTATAATGTTATAACACATTTTATGTTTTCCCTAAAGTATTATAATAATATTTTCAAAATAAATGTTTTATTTTATAATTACATTACTTTTAAATGATTTCAATGTAAAAAAGATATATTTCTATCAAATAGTTTTGATTTGATCTATTTCAACATCCATTGATTGATTTTACACTTGTTTGATGTTGATTTATTATCATACAATTTTTTATATTGTATTGAAGTTTTTTTGATACTTTTAAATGTGTATGTTTTATTTTTATATAATAAATGGTTTATGGTTAATGTATTGACATTTCGTATGCCAGTTTTAATACAAATGTTTATCTTATGTTTCAACCTTTTCAAATGAGGAATGAATTGGACTTACTAAGTGATATGTGGATCCCGCTATATATCCTCGATGCATAGATAAGTCTCATGAGAATAAATACTGTCTTGGAACAAGGAATTGACGAAATATTATTAGTAGTCTAGGCACGATGCCTTGACTACATGGTTATGATGTCCGACATTATGCATTTTATCCTTATGAAATTAGCTATTGATTTTACATGATATTATTAGACAAGTAGAATATACCTATAAATAAGT
The DNA here is from genome assembly GCA_963277665.1 of Viscum album. Lineage (NCBI taxonomy): Eukaryota > Viridiplantae > Streptophyta > Magnoliopsida > Santalales > Viscaceae > Viscum > Viscum album. The sequence continues at coordinate 2,105,082,686 of OY728122.1, read as the reverse complement.
AAATTGAACTATTTGATATATATTTTCCATATTTTACATATTTTTATGTTTTAAAGGCTTGCGTTACTTTCATATACATTGCATTAAATGTTTATTCTCATATATGTTAGTTTCCGCTATATTTTTATCATTACTAAGCATCTGAGCTCACCCCTTATTGTGTTTTATTTTTAGAAGGATGTGAAGAAGTATATTATGATTAACCTACATCTTTAGTCTATGGGATATTAGTGTGGTCAAAGGGGACACAATTTTATTTTTCTTTTCATTTCATAATGTAATGTAAAAATTATGTATGAATCATGTACATTTAAGGTTACTAAACTAATCATTCATTCAAGACTTGATCTCTAGCGATCTCGAAAATGTAATGTAATAATTCAGCTACTCGAGGTAAATAGGGTCGGGGAGTTACATATTTCATTCACAAATCATACATTAATAAACATTGGGATCCTCAATGAAAGGGGTAAAAATATACTTAATACAAGAACAATCAACCCTAAGTGAGAAGTAAAAGTTTTCTTTTTGAAAGAAGAGTAATTTTGGAAAACATTATGTTTGTAATAAACTCTAGTGGAAAACATGTATATCCTAAAAAAGGTAAGAAAATGATGATGAATTTTTTTTAAGGAATAACCATACAAAAAATTGAATGAAATAAGGAAAACCCAAAGAACGAATGTTTGGTACTGGAATTCCCCTAACCTTGTGTCATAATGCATTCTTCAATTTAATTTCCTTAATTATAAAATTACATTAATTAATTAACACCTAAATATCCTATTATAAATATAATTTATTCATTATGGGTTATTATGTTCTTATTTGTTCCTTTGGGTGAGTTATAGAGTTTAATTTCATTATTCAGGAGTGTTTTTTCTTAGTTTTCATGAACATTTCACTTGTACACATGAATGGAAGTTTATATAGAACACTAATAAACATCCAGAAATGACATTTCATGATGATAATTATCTTCCAAGAGATTAATTTATCGAATAATAAATTTGGTTATATACCATGAGGATGAATCATTTGAAAAAATATAACGATGATCATTTCTCGTTAATTTGGGCCATTTTTTTATCACAACTAGCTTGTTTTGTTTTAGCATTTACTATTCTGTAAAATAGATTTCCCTAGGACATAAAAGGGATTAAAACATACATATAAATATCTATTTTCAACCATTCAATGGTTTTTTTGATATCCTTTAATGTATTGGAGGAAAATGGAAGTGCATCACCCACGATATATGTAAATTAACACATCACGGGCGATAATTTCATTTTTATAATTAAAGAGAGATAGGGAAGTGTATAGTGAATAATATTCCATTAATAAGATAAAATACAATTATATCAATAAAACTAGAGTTATCAAGACATTTTAATAAGATAAGTTGAGTATAGGAGAATAAAATAAATGAAATTTTAATGGAAAATCAAAGAAAAGAGGGAGTAAGGAATGACCTCTTCAATTATCATATTTTGATTTTCCTCAAGGAACCTTGGATTAGACTTTGGAAGAGACAAATATCTCTCGGAAATGGGGTAGGTTATCTAAAATATATTTTTTAGAATTTTTTAATTTCATAAAGCTTCAAATGTGTGAGGAAATGAGGCTGTTAGGGTTGGTGTTTATAGTGGAGGAAAGGTGTGTTTTCTCAATATTTAATTCATTAGTTTATTAATTTCCCATTAAGAATAGAAGTAGTGATTATTAAATTATTAAATACAGTAATGAGTGTATTTTAGTTCAATCCAATGTCCATTTACATAGTCCATGACTCAAGAATGATTCAGAAATTCATTTATTTAGTATATTTGGTAAATTATCATCTTTCACTATTCACCAAAATTTAATGTATTTTAGAAAAATCTCAAAAATACACTGTAAACATTTTTGTTATTGTAAAATTAAAAAATAAAGCCATTTTATGAAAATATGTTTCCAAATATGTGTAATTTAATTTTTAATAAAAATCACAATTTACTTGAAAAATATATATTTTAAAATTAAGAATGTTTTTCTAGCACTTCGAAAAATTAATTTAGGTCTCATAAAAATTCCATATAATAATAAAAATCAAAATAATAGTTTATGAATACATTTTATGAAAATAAATTTTATTTTATATTTTTTATTTAAACATTAAATACTACTGACATAATAAAATTCCATTACTATAATTATTTTTAATATTTTCAAGTATGGGATGGATAAATTTTATTTATACTATCAATAGCAACATTCTTATTCACATGACTGATTAAAAATTTATAAGGTTCATATTATAATTCAAATGGGTATCATTACTATTCATATGGATATGTCACAGCTCACCCAAAATTATGTTTATCCAATCAGACCTCAAACATACTATTGATTGCAACAATGTTAGTTAGATTTTGGAAATTCAAATCAAGGAATTGAAAACATTATATTTTATGTCCCATAAAATATAGTCGTTCAATTAATCATGATGTGTAATTGTGTTTCATAATGTGATTTTATGTTATATTAATATCATAAATCAATATGAGAATGGATAAATTACATTGATAAATGTTTGGGTCGTTATATTTTCCCCCCTTTTGAAAATTTTCACATTAAACATTGTTTTTCATAAACAGGTGAGTGTACTTCATCACATCCTCCATTTCCCTAGTTTCTTGTTCATACTTATGATTCCTCCAAAACACATTGACAAGGTGGGTTGTCTTGTTGTGCATAACCTTATCTATCAGGTCCAAAATCATTACAGGATGCTCCCCATAAGAGAGATCATATTTGTGATGTACCACCTTCGATTTCAATACATGTGACAGATCTGGCAAGTAATTACTTGGGAGTGATATGTGAAACAAATCATGAACATGCGCCATAATTTGTGGATGTGCAAGATGATAGGCTATGACTCATATGTAGTCGATGATATTAAAGGGGCCAATGTACCTTGAACTGAGCTTCCGTTTCTTTCCAAACCGCATGACTTTCTTCAATTGTGACATTCAAAGGAAGTCATTTTCTACAACGTCAAAATCCATGTCCCTTCGATGGTAGTAATCATAGCTCTATTTTTACTCTAAGAAACATTGATATGTTGATGGATGACATGAAATTTATCTGTCCTCTCATTTACAAGATCATGTCAAAGTGTCATTCTTTCTCAAACATCATCCCAATAGGTTTGAGTTTTACATATTTTTCTGTAAAGAGATTCATATGGACCCATCTGAATTCCAAATTGGATGATATTATTATATGATATGTCAAAAAATGGGTGACAATGATCCCATCCATCTTTGAATTCATGATAGAAGGATATTTTTATATATTCAAGAGTCTAAATAGACATTTTAGATCAGTCACAACTTTGGGGGGTGATAGGCCATACTGAAATTTAATTCAGTACTCCATGAATCGTGGAGACTCCTCTAAAATTTAGATGTGAATCATGGATAACGATCATATACAATCGAAAGTGGAACCCCAACCAGACTCATCACATCTTACACTTAAATTATTGCAAGTTATTCAAGTGAGGGATCTTCCTAAATAGTGATAAAGTGGGAAGTGTTGGTGATTCGGTCCTCCACAACATATATCATAGTATTTCCTTTGGATGTATTCAGGATACCCATAAAAAAGTCTATAGTGACATTCTCCCATTTCCACATGGTTATAGGAAATGGTTGCATCATCCTTTATGACTTCTATCCCACTTCCTTAACATGTTAACATATCACAAACCATGAGATATACCCAAAAATATTCTTCTTCATGTAGTCCATCTAGAAGTGTTTTCTGAAATAACGATACATCTTGGTGCTAGCGGGATGGATAGAGAATGGTGATCTATGGTAATTATAAAATATCTCCTTATTTATCCCATCTAATGAAGTCACACAAAGTCACATTCTATGAAGAATCACACCATCATCCTCAAAATGGAACTCTTAAATTTTCCTATCCTTTACTACATTCAAAATATTTTATAACTCTGGATCATCCCTATGTTCCTCCTTAATCGAATATTATATTAATGATGGGGAAATTATTTGGTCAGGGTTTGATTTATTCCTAACCATTATGATTTCCCAATCCATACTTTGCGTATCAATGAAGATAGGGTCTTTATCAATCTAGAACATGGGTAGAGTAGCAGTTTCTTTTTTTCTAACAGTAACAGCTACCTTATTCGCTATTCTATGATGATAGTGATTAGACAAATAATAGTCCTTGATTATCTCCAACCATATACTTTGATGAATGTGGAGATCATTTTCTATGAATATATACTCCAGTCTCATGTGATCGGTATATATGTCTCACTTCTCAACATATTGGTAGATTCACAAGATTTTCAATGACAAAATCACAGATATTAGCTCCAGATAATGCATCTTGTAGTTCTTATCCTGAATTATCAATTTCCATTAATCATAGACTATCAAATTTTTATTACTCATTAGTACACAACCCATAACATTCATTGAATCAACATTTTATATCAAAAATAATTCTCCTCATTTCGTTAATGTGAGTACAAGTGAAGTGATCATCATTCCCATTAGCTCCTTGATGATTTCCTCACATTCTTATATCCAGTCATAATTTACCCATTACCCTGTTAACATAGTTAGAAGGTTTGACAATCATGATAAATTTATTACAATAAATCATTTGTACCCATCAACTCCATGAAAACTAATGATTTCAATGACACTAGAGGGTCTGGTCCATTTCGAATTCTATTTTTTAAAGGTCCACCAAAATTCCCTTACTTTTGATAACATGTCCCAAGAATTTCACTTGCACCATCCAAAAGACACACTTAAAGAACATGGAATAAAAAATCTACATTATCAATTTCTCCACCACATGCCTTAAATTTTCTTCATATTCCTCCTTGATCATGGAGTATATGAGAATATCATCAATAAAAACTGCCAAAAATTTATCTACGAAATTTCTAAATACATTATTCATAAATTAAATGAATATTTTAGGGAAAATTTTATGTCTGAACGGAATCACCAGAAACACATAGTACCCATACAGTGTAAAGATAGAAGTATTTATAAAATCTTCCATATTTACATTTAGTTGATGATATCCAGAATGAATATTTTCCTTTGAGAAGAATCGAGATCCTCACAGCTGATCAAACAAGTCATCAATCCTTTGGAGAGGATACTTTTTATTTACGATGATCTTATTGAGTTCCTGGTATTTGATACACAGTTTGATTGATACATCCTACTTCTTTAAAAAGAGCGCTAGTGAACCCTATGTTGATGCACTATGGTGTATGAAACCTTTTTTACAATGTTCTTTTAGCTACTTTATTAACTCCTCTAGTTTGATAGGAGCCATCCTATAGGGACACATTGAGATTGGAGTAGCTCAGCATATGATTTATATTGATAATTCTACCTCACAACCCAGGGGAATTTTGGGTAATTATTTAGGAAATACATCATTGTATTCTCTCAGGATTGGCATTTCCCCTAGGTGGATAACTTCTTATAACTCAAAAATTTAGGGGAGGCATTATTCTTTATAGGTGATCAACACTCCCACCATCAACGGATTTTTAAAGAGAGATTCATGATCTTCCTTGCATTTTAAGATGATCATGGGATGGAGTGGAATTTGGAATATTATTTCATTTTTATAACAGTTTATATGTTCTCTATATAGTGAAATCCAATCTGTTCCCATTATAGTATAAAATTCCACCGAGGGATGTAGTATGAGATTAGATGGATGAATCTTCCCACATACACCGATAGTAGAAGAGTCCAACACATGGGTAAAAATTATTTCACCACTTAGTGTTTTTATATTTATCTACACTTCCTGGTTTTTGGGATTTGATTCAATTGTTCTAGGAAAATTTAATTAAATAAAGGAATGCGTAGAACTAGAATCAATGAATAATTTCTACATTTTTGAATGAATTAGATGTGTACCTTGTACGAATTCATTTTCATTATCCACTTACAAAATTGTGATAGAACTATCCTTACTATTCATATTTGTATTTGTGGGATGATGATGCTGATTACCCTTGTGGGTTTGAGTTTTAGTGCACTAGCTTCCGTACTACCCTTTCTCCCAACAGTTGTAGCATTGGACCATGGTTGGTTCTCTCAAAACATCGACCACATTCTCTATCCTTCTCATCTAGTTTCGACACTGTTGATATTGGTGTCCTTATCTCCAATACATCATGAATTTACCAATCCTTATTAGGAAATTCCCACAATACATATTCCCACATTTTTGACATGTGGGTGGTTGAGTTTTCTTTCATAATTTCTCATTAGACCATATAGAATGAAACTATATCTCTCGTTTCTTATCACCATAGCAATGATACTATTTTTGAAACCTATTCTCCAATTTTACGGCACATCGAACTACTTCTTCATAACTTTTAATGCCTCAAATTTAATGATCATTTTGAAGGTGTTTTTTAAACCACTAAATAATCTATCAGAATTTCATCCTCTCTTTATAACAATACACAAATTGTACCTTGAATGAATTGTGAAAATCACTTTGTAGGCCGTGAATGATTTTTCATCCTTTTACTTTAGCTCTATGAATTCTCTATCCATATTTGTACAAATAGTTCATGGGAAATAATTGTTAAGAATAATTTTCTAAAAGTGTTTCCACTCAATATCTTTAATTTTTTCTCTCATCTTGGTGTTCATAATAAAAGACCACAATTTATCTGCCTATCCATTGTGAAAATAATAATTTAGAGTCTTCTTCTCTATCTGAGAATAGTGAAGTGCAAAAATGATATTCTCCATTGAGTTGAACCATTTTTCCATAAAGTGGATTGTAAGATCCAATAAATATCGGTAGTCATTTCCCCATAAGAAAATCAGCATCAAATTTCTCCCTCTTAGTGGAAGGAGGACATTCAACATTATTCAGGTTATTAATCATAACATGTGACGACTAGGTAAGAATCACCATGATGTTTTTAACTCCACCTCCCAAATCATTGGGGATGTCATTTGGGAAATCATTACATTATCCCTCAAATGGGTTGTTTCCCTAGTTTGGCTGGGCTCCAATGATTTTCTAAAACAAAAATGGATTGAAGAAAAATTATTTAAAAAGTCAGGAATAAAAAATTTATTCATTTGTTAAATTAACACTAAAATCAAATATTATGGGATCCCTATATATATCAGTTCATCTAGTGTGCTCACATATACATAGTCCCATACTAGGGATTTCACTAAGGTTCTCTTATCATAACTCCCAAATTAGTTAGACATTTCTCATGTAAAGGAATGTGTTTCATTTTATAATTCATATAGTCGTAATCTTTGGTTTCCCAAATTAATGAGGGAATAACACACATGATACAAGAACTATCAACCAATATTGATAAGTTAAAGGTGTGTTTTTGAAAGTAGAGTTCTTTTGGGAATCATTGTGTTTGATATAAACTCCCTTGGAAAACATGTATTTCCCATAAAATATAATATAATGGTGAAGAAATTATTTTTATGGAATAACCATACTAAAATTTCATTGAAAGAGGGAATATCTAAAGAATGAAAGTTGGGTTCAAGAATTCCCTTTACATAATGTCTGAACACTTTCTTCCCATTAATGTCATATATAATCTCATTAGATCACTAATTAACACTTAACCAACCTTTTATAATAATAATTTATTAATTATATTTTTATCAAGTTCTTTTACGAGCTTCTAGATGAGTTATAGAGTTTAAATTCATTGTTCTAGAATATTTTGTTTCCTTGGATTCATGGATGGTTCACTTCTACACATGAACGAAAGTTCATGTAGAATATTTATAAACATCCTGAATTTCTGTTTCATGTCCTTAATTATATTATATGAGTTTAATTGATCTTATGATGTTTTTTATATACAATGAGTATGAATTATTAGATAAAATTTAATGATGATTGTTTTAGGTTAATTTGGGTAGTTTCTTATCACAACGAACATGTTTTGTTCTATAATTTAGTATTTTTTAAATAAGGTGTTTATATAACATTAATGGGGTCAAAAAATAAATGAAAAATTATATATTAAACCTTTTAATGTTTTTATTGATTTCCTTTAATGTGTTAATGGGAAATGTAAGTGCATGCCCACGATGTAGTTAAATTAACACATCACAGACGACAATTTTATTTTAATAATAAAAGAGATAAAGGGAAGAGTAAAATGAATAATATTCCATTAACATGAAATAATACCAGTATATGAATAATAATGGAGTTATCATGACATTTTTATAAGATAATTTGAGGGTAATAGAATACAAGAAATGAAATTTGAAAGGAAATTGAGTGAAATGAGAGAGAGGAATTGCCTCTTGAATTCTCCTCTTGAGATCCTCATCGAGGAACATAGTATTGGGATTTAGATGAGAAAAATATCTCCTGGATGTGGGGGAGGTGATAAGGAAGAGGTTTGGGTTTTATTTGGGAAAGGATGGAAGCTTTATATTTGTGAGGAAATGTGGTTCTTAGTGGTTGTATTTATAGTGGGGTGGATGGGGTTTTTCTCAATATTTATTTCATTAGCTTATTAATTTTCTCAAAGACAACAAATACTAATTATTCAAGGATTAAATATAGTAAATATGGCATGTTAGTTTGATACCATGGCCATTTATATAATCCATTACTCAAGTGTGATACTGAAATTCAATAATTTAGCATAATTTGTAGATTACCAAATTTCACTATTCACTAAACATTAAAGTATTTTAGAAAAATCTGAAAAAAACATCCTAACCATTTTCAACATGTAAAATTTTAAAACTAAACTACATTTTATGAATATAATTGTATTAATATGAGTAATTTAATAATTAATTAAATTCATCATTTATAGGGAAAATTAAAATTTTTAAATTAAAAATACTTTTCTAACAATTTGAAAAAATAATTAAGGTCTCGTAAAATTATCATATAATCACAAGACATAAAAATAATATTTTATGAATACATTTTTTGGAAATATATATTTTTTTATTATTAAATTAATCATCAAATACTCATGGCTAAACAAATACCAACAATATTATATAATTATATCATATTTTCACTTATAAGATGGATATTTTTATTTATACTATCATTTGTAAGGATCATATTCACAAAGCCAATTTACTATTCATAATGGTAATATTAAAATACAATATAGGAACATTACTATTCATAAGGTTATGTTAATATTCTCCAAAAATCATGTTTCCCCAATCAAACTGCAAACCTATTACTAATCGCAACCATGTATGTAATATTTCTAAAACTCAAATCAAAGAAGTGGAAAAATTATGTTAAATGGAAACCTAGAATTTATTAGTTCATTTAATAATGATGTGGGATTTTGTTTCTTATTGTGATTTTTTCTATATTAAATTTCATAAATAAGAGATAAATTTCATTGATTAAAGCATGGGCCATTATACGATTATTCTTGTATCCTTATCATTTGAGTCCACACTAATGATTTAGGAATAGGACACTATGTATTAGTTTCCAATGTATTTGGACTTTAGTGATAACCTTCAAGGTGAAGAGTCACCTACATATTTGACTATAGATGAGGATGATAACATTTATGTTTGTAACAATGTTATTATTCCTATTTATATCATTAAAGAGCTAATGCATGTGCTTCATTCCCCAAACAAGGAAGTGAACCCTAGTTTTACCCCAATGTACCATGTCCTACATAGATAATATTGGTGGTTGAGCCTAAAAATAGAGATTGTAGGTTTTTTGAAATGATGATATAGATTTAAAAAGGTGAAGGATGAGCATTAGTGATTGGGTGGTTTGATATAGTTATTTCCATTTTTTTGGTCTTTAAATGGAATGATGTTTCCATGGACATTTTTCTTGGTATTCAAAGACCCCACCAAAGGATGAAGTGACTTGGGTGGTTGTCGACTTGAAGAAAAAGTCATCACATTTATTAATATCTAGGTGACTTTTATCCTATAAAAATTAGATAAGATGTATTTTTAGGATTTAGTCTATTTGAATGGGGTTTTACATAGTATTGTTTCAGATTGTGACTCAAATTATAATTTTCACTTATATAAAGTCTTACATAAGGAAATGGGTACGTATGTGTTTATAAGTGTTGATTTCCACCCAAAAAAATGGGAAATGAGATCACACATCTGGAGTTCTAGAGGAAATGATAATATATTATTTCTTTCATTTTTGATTGCCTTAAGTGTGTTAAAAACTGGTCACTGAGATAACCTATAAGAGTAAATATAAATGGACTACTTAGATGACAACATATAAGGAAATTTTTAGTGGGCCATGAGGATAAAAACTATGTTGGATGAAGGAATGAGAGTTTTATTTTTTGGGATAAAGTCTCATGATAGATTCATTGGAGCATATTCAGTTCATTGGGAACAGTATGTCTATAGATTACAGTATAAATAATGCATATAATAATAGAATTTGTAGACCCCTTTAGTTTATAGTGGTTGATTGCGTATTCCATATGGTGTCACTGAGATATTGTTACCGTTGGACTCAGAGGTAGGTAAAATTTTCTCATATGTTTTTTGGACCATTTGAGACCACAAAGAGAACAATAAAGTTGTTATATCGATGGGCTCTACGACATAGTTATAATCTTATGAACACTGTTTTTCCTATGTCACAACATTGGTAGTATCACCCCAACTCTTATCAGGTGGTCGTTGCTGATGAAGTTGAAATTAAGTATGATACCTACTTTGATGAGCATTCGATTCGTGTTTTGGATAGTATAGAAAGTGTTTCTGGAGAAGGAAATTTTATTTTTTCAGTTACAATAGTAGAAAGGACGTGTATCAGAGGAAACAAGGGAGATGTAAGAAGATATGTAGGCCCAAAGGCTAGAATGTTTCAATATGGAGGCCTAGTTATCATGGGAGTTGATCTTGAAAAAGATATATTACAAGGTGGGGAGATTGAAATATCCTAGAATTTAAATAGATTCCTCATCCATGTTTTTAGGTATCATTTATACTTGTTTTATCATAATTTTTTGGATCCAATATTGTGTAAGTTTGATAATAATTGTGTGAGTTTTGGTAGCTATTGGTGGGTTTTTGGGTAATTCATTGTCGGTGCAAGTTTTCTCAAATTGTACACATACACCCAGAAAATAGTGAATATTAATGTAGGGGTTATTCATATGGCACATAGTTTTTCAAAATGGGTTCCATCATACTAGAAACCATGAACCCTATGTAGTAGGGTTGAACAATTAAGGAGCATGGTTTGGGAAATTAGACAGCCCCACCTATGAAATCGTGCGTGTGGAATATAAAACACATAATATAAAATAAAATAATCACTGAACCATTTGGATGTTTCCATAATCACACAAAATCAACCTAATATTATTTATTTTGTTATTAGAGCATCATGGTGGGAAAAAATTATCCTTTAATGTATTCCTTTGAAAATCGAAGATCAAATCAAAGGTTCAACTCCACATATGGTAAGTGATTTCATCTACATTTGGTTTCACATTTCTCCCATATACATATCCTTTTAGAGGGAAACTATTTTCCTCATTTCTCAGTTATTTAAATCTAGTTTTTGATGGATCTCATATCATTGGATCTTGATCCTAGGTATTTGTCCTAGATATTCTAATTTTTTCTGATTTTGGGAATTATACTTTGAAATGTGGGTTATTATTTGGAGATCATTCGTCAATGTTCTTGAGGTAGGCAATCTTATAGTTATTTACTATAGTATAAATCACGATTCTTGGGTTGTAGTTGTAATTTTTGTTTTCTATTTTGGGAAATTTTCATTTAAATGAAATTATTTAATAATTTTCCACATGATAATGAGAATATTCATAGATTCTGTTAGAATCATTAGTGATGTTGAGACTGGCTTGAAGACAATGCATGGGGTTTTTTGAATATCCTTGATTAAAATAAGGCAATGTGAAAAGGGTAATAATGGGTGCATAGAGTTGAACTAAATCCTTTATGCATGGTCGATAAATGAGATTATGATTCTGGTTCATAAATGGGATTAATAAAATCATTCATAAATGGGATTATAAAATTCATTGAATAATGAGTTACGAAAATTGTTGATAAATGGGTTTTGAATGTGGAAAAATGGCATGTGATTTTTTTGAAATATGTGAAGAAAAAGTTGTGAGTAAGTATCTAATAGTCCAAATACCCATGGGGTTCCAGATTAATTTTATTTTCCACTGAGATATTTATTTATTTATTTTAATGTGATCACATAGATGTGGGTTAGTGACTACTGATCCCAATACCAACGAGGTGACATAATGTGACTCCAAACACCAATGTATTATATAAAATTGTATTTAAATAAATAACAAAATCCAATGAAATAATGGACTTTTAAATTCATATGGTGTTTGGTTAAAACTCTATCATGGACCAAAGACGGTATGATAAGGTTGGGTGTCAATATGAACCCGAAGGCCTCTTTGGATAATTAAAGAATATTATATATGAAAATGAATTTGATTATCATTTTTAATTAATTATTTATACAACTAAATAAACCGTTATATAATGGATAGTTCTTTATATGTTGTTATTGGTGGAAAACTAAGTTGTAATCACACCTTTCTCGGGATTCCTGATTGATACCCAAATAGACTTCATCGTTGCAGGACATGATTAGGGAATTATCCAAATGTTAGATGTCTATGTTGGGATTTGGTGTAGAGCATGGATGAGGGATGTAGACATGATTTCCAAACCTTTTGAAGATTTTTTTATTTTCTATAATTTGTGTTTACATTTTAAACTTGACACTTATTTGTAATGACATATCTACTAAATTGGTGTATGGACATCATTTCTAGCTTTTGGTTCATCATGTGTTGTTGGATGATTATTGATTATGGTATTGTATTTGTTGTTTCTTGTTATCATTTATATTTTTTTATTGATTTCCAATTTGTGATACATTAATAAATACGGTATAGTCTCCCCATGATTCATGTTAGATCTTCATTGTATGTTGGAATCCTCTAGAATATGTGGGGACTGTCTAAGTTCTCTTAACAAAATGACATTGGGAGTGCATGATGGAGAAAATGGGAATATAATTTACCAAATTTAATTGAAATTTTTACTCATTTTTTGTTCACGATGGAATTATAGTGAAATATGAAAATTTCCAGTTGTGGTTTCATGGAGAATATTAATGTGTAAAATTTTACACTCACACCTATATATATATATATGTCTTCATACACATTAAAAGGTTATTTTTAAATTTTATCCTATGTTTATCATTTTTTAATGAAATAATTGATTTTAAAATTTTAATTACCTTTTTATAATTAGATGTATCAAACCGTCATGTGAAGGTATAAAACATTTCTCATATTAAAAGAAACAAAAAACAGACATAATCAGATCATTTAAAATTTATTTTTTACAATAACTAATATGGAATATTTAAAAATATATATATATATATAATTTACAAACACATAACAAAATATTAATTTAAAAAACATGAAAAATAGATAAATTACATAAACTAATGGAAAATAATGATATATTGTATCTAATTATTTTCAATACTTTCACACATTTCCTCTGAAATTTGAAATTATTTCGTAATATTAGGATACCGAATAATGGAAAACTCATTATCCATTTTGAGAATCATTTAATTTTAAGAAAAAAAATTTAAGCCATTTTATCTCTCAATTGAATATCTTATTTTTATGGTTGATCATTAAAAAAAATTCAACTTCATTATAAATATTAGAAAAGTAGATAAAAAATTATATGATAAAAACAATATTTCAAAATAAATAATGTATGGATAGAATACTTAACTAAAAGTGGTAAAAGGGTAAATGATAGTAAATATATAATGTAAAAATATATCAAAATAAATGGTTCCAAAAAAGATACTATTTTGATAAATGTATTTATAAATGAGAATAAAGAATGCATAATCAATTGATTTTATTTAGGTGATAAGACAAAATTCAAAACAATGTTATGTGAAAATATTAAAAATAACTAACATAAATTTTTTAAATATTATTACCAATAAAATTTCACATTATTTTTTTAAATGAAATTAATACTATGGTTTTAAAAATTATTTTTTGAAACCAATTTTAAGAGTATATTTTTACCGTTGTATTTTACAAAAATAACATCAATATGATTTTTTCGCTGGTTTTTAAAAAATAACGTCATAAATTCAGTAGTTTCTAAGAATCCACATGAATGGAGGATTTAATGTTATTTTTTTAAAAAAATTTGAGTTAAACATATAATTTTAGATTTATATTACATAAATGATGTTAAAAAATATTTTATGTTGATTCCTCAAGCGAATATCAAAATATTAGTGAAGTAAAAATGATCTTGAATTGTAGAAAAATGGATTTAATGATCTTGTTGGATGTTATTACCAGTTAGATAATTTTATGTACTTGTAGGTGTTCATTTACATAGTTTTCGGATCTAATGTTGCATATTTATATGGTGGTAATACATTTAATGAATTATAATATACCATAATTAGGTAATTTATTATTTATTATGTTATTGAATGTTGGTTCATTATCATTTCTTATGAACATTTGGTTTATTCTTCAAAATTTGTTTATATTTTAAACCATACGTTTTATTTTCAACGATATGGCCTATTAGAGGTAGTATTCATAGGTTACACCTAGATTCAATACTGATTCAAGAGATACATTTATGTTCGAATTTCATGGAAGAGTGGTATCAAAAATTTAAGATGGGAGACAAGAAGGATCTTAGAGATTGGAAAAGGTGATTATCACATGTGTTTATTGGGAAATAGTATAAATTTAAATTATTAAATTATTAATATAATGGAAAATAACTAGGAAATGGTATTTTAGGTCTTCTTGTAACCTAATACAAGGATACTAAGTTTAATACAAACATTAATTGAAGTGATGCGTCATATAGGGTATAGAATGTGGTCTTGACCATGCATCACTATTTTTTGGGAATGTGAATAAATTGGACTGATATTGTGAATTTAAAGAAATATTAATTAATTAGTCTTATGTATAAGATAATCTATGTTTAGTAAGTCCCAAATTTTCTTATTATACACATATATATATCCATGAATAGAAATTCTTTAGGATTTCATTGGTGTGGTTCAGTAAGATATTCCATATTTTCATTTTGAAGTAATTGTTAATAAATATGATTATTGGATATTGATTCCTTTTAGGTTTATACATCATGGAATGAAAATATATCGAGGATTTAACTCTAATATGGAGTCTAAGACATTGTTATAGGAGATAAACATTACATTCTTGTTAATATTTAATATTGGAAAGCACTGGATTTGATTAGCTACCAGTAATATGTAGGGATATTTTTGTAGTATTGGTATCTATTCCATAGTGTTAATGATGGGTTAAATTTATAATTGAAGTAGAACTACAGTCAGTTATTGGATGACTTAATCTATTCAGTAGTGAAGGATGTGAACCATAAATATATTCCTTCTCATATATAGGGAGATAAATTTTCTGAGTGTTCATTTATCATTTAAATATTCATATATATTATGCATCATATCTTATCTCCATTGGGGAGGATATAGTTACTAATTTTTGGAAGGATTTCTATCTATATATACACCAATAGATATCCCCATTCATTTTTCCAATATCTCATTAGGTGTTGGATAAAGAAGAGTTTATTGATTGAATGTAATCTTAAATGGGACAACCACGAGAGGGGAGTCATTTTGACGCCTACCTGTGTAGAGTTGTTTCAAGACATTCATTATTTGAAGATAATTGTTTTAGAAAACATGGAATAAGTTTTAGTTACCTTTATCAGATTTCATTAATGATTTTAATTCTCAGACACCTTCAAGGGGATCATATGTTTTTTTCTTTTCATGTAGAGGTTATGGACATTGGAATCATGAGTTTCAATCCTTTATAAATAATCCACATAGAAATATTGTCACACTACAAATCCATTCATTAAATTAGTTATCTCTATGGTACCAGTATCTACGACATTATTCCCTAGGAACAAGTCATCCTTGAAAAGACAGTTAGGGCAAAGGATATCCTGATGATGACCCTCATCCTTATAGAGTATTTCATTATCATAGTGGTTTTTTCTAATATTACAAGAAATTTTATAGAGTAATAATTTAGTAGATGAATGTATTATAGTATTAAATTCTAAAATATATAGACATCATGCTATGTAAAATCAATTTATATTCCACATAGTAGTATACATTGTTTTATTTTGGGTATATGAACTCCTTTATTTCACCTCCCCCAATCATGGCATTATATCTTGAGGGGATTTTCTACCAACTCCCTATGTGTTAAATGAGTTAGTTGGAAGTTGAGATATTGTCTATGATGTGTATAATATTCAAATGTTACCCAATAATGATTAATAAAAATATTACATCACATTTAATGAATATTCAATACATCTAAAAAATACACACACATGAGAACTGTGAAGCTTATGTGCCTTTTGATGATATATACATTATAAACATATTTCATGAATGATCTTAAAAATATCCCATGAATTTACTTTAACATAGTACCCATATTATACATCTCTTATATAAATCCATTAATTATAACATGGGGAAATACAATTATTAGATCATGTGAGCTCTAAATCATAGAAAGGGTAAACATGAAAGATATTTATTTATGATCATATGTGAGCCTAAGATATGATTATTTTTATGATAAAATGATTATAACATATGAGATAGTACAAAGATTCAAAAATCATGAATCATGTGTCATTGAATAAGGATTTTTAATAACATGGGAGGGGAATTATAAATAATCAATCATTATACACAGGAGAATATCATAATTATAATACAAATCTATTAGGAATGAAATTGTTTCACAAACCAAAATATACACAATGAATATCAAAGATTCCCACCAGAACATTCGTCACATAGTATGTTTGGTCTTACCATAAATAAAAATTATTATAATTGGTCCAACCACAAATATACCACCTCAAGCATGTTATAATTACACATTTACACTCTTAGTCCTGGGAAAATTACTTGTATACCCTATTGATTTGTTGTAGAACACACTTTTACCATTTTGATCTCATATGGTAAAACACTAAATTAATTATTGGGATATAACAATCCTATATATCTAATAATAATTAACAATAAATATATATTATATAATAACATAAGATAATTTTTCATTCCAATAGAGTTTAACAATTTTTTTTGAAAGAAACGTGATTCATAAAAGTCAATTAAAATATCATCATCACAATCCATCAAGAGAATTGAATTTCTTGGTTTCAAAAGATTATATTTCATTTGAAGAATATGAATCCTTAAATTAATTTCAAATAAATTAAGAATACATTTATAAGAGAATATTTAATATTCATTAAATTTGAAGATGATGCATCATTTTATATTTTTTACATTTAAAAAGAAAAAATTCTTGTAAATGGGAAAGCTATTTTCATTTTTCATACTTCAAAATATATAATGGATTTTTTATAACGAATAATAATCACAATGGACTAAAAATATTTTCATTGAAAAAATATTAAAAAAATATTATTTCACATCATTTTAAATTAAAATATTACCTAGAAAAACAATGTAAATATTATTTTTAAATTAATACAAAATGATCTATATTTGAAATTTACATTTCAAAATAATAAGATTACAAAAAAGAAAAATCATGAAACTATAAAAATAATAAAGTTATTGTATGAAAATATTTTTCACAGAAAAAGACAAATGATTTCTTTTGAATAAAAATATATATATTTTTCGAATTTTCAATAATAAAGGGGGAGAGAGAAATAATAAATGAAAACCATATAAATAAAAAGATGATATGAACATAATTGTTTTTTAATATTGAATAATATGAAATAAATCAAATAGAATTTGAAAAGTTAAAACTCCTAGGGAAATGTGATAGTGTAACATGAAATATTTCTTCAAGTACTTACAATATTCATACACACTCTAAAATACTATATAACATATTTAATGTTATTATAGGTATATTAAAAATCCAAATTCATTGTTAACTTACTATATATCATTCCCTTATAATATCTATTTACCCATTTGTAAATACTTCCTTAGTAAAATCAATGTATGAGTGTCAATGATTCTATTTTCATCCTTTATTATAATTTTTCAATTCTATACCTTGATCCATGGTCATGATCTAATCCCTTAAATAATCATAATAATTCAAAAAAATTAATATTTATTCATTTATTTAGTTTAAAAATTATCTTTGTAAGGAAGTAATTAAAAATTAATTACATCAATTTCCTAGAGGTAGTAGCCCGTGTGTATGCTTGAATGATGTTTTCATTTTTGAATTCCTGGAATTTATGAACATTAAAAAATAATAATCTTTATAAAATCATATATATATATATATAATATAATATATATTTATTAAAAAATATATATATAACCATATATGAAATATGATAATGTAAAATGATGATTATCGCTTCTTTGGGGAGGTTTTCTAGACGTTGACATGGGTGAAGTTTACATTTCCCATTAAATGGAATGGGATAAAAATGGTTTCACCATTAAAATATAAAAAAATTATTATATTAAATATTGTAAGCCAATTATAAAAAAAAAATTATATATGTTTTTAATCATATTTAAGATGAAATTAACTTCAATATTGTTGGTAAGAACATGTACCTCTTCTTGGAGTGTATTCTTTTTAAAACGCGATAATATTTCATGTATAGGTCTTTTGGGAAGACCATAACAAATAGTACATGGTGGTAATATTTGGGAAGGTATTTTTGTGTACTTGTGTTCATATAAAGATCTCAATTAGTGAGTAGAAGTGAGATTAGGAGGATCCTTATTGTATGTTAGGTGAGTGATACCCTTGTAAATATTAAAAAATATAGAATATAATGAATTTACTTCTCATAGAAAGTGGCACCAATTTAGTCCATTAAAAATTATTGTATTGTTTATGTTATAAATCAAATCAACCAATCATATGTTCACATGTTATAATAAAATTCCAAGCCATATATCCTAATGTTACCCCCTTGTTAATCATTTTAACCCTTTATGTGGTGGAAAACGTTTTACCATGAAAAATTATCACTATGAATAAAAATTATGTTATCCATATCAATAATTATTATCTATGATAATTTCAAATACAGAATATATTTTATTATTATTAGATTATTAGAGTTAGTATAAATTAAATCCAATAATCATGACCAAAAAGCATAAACCCATATTCAATGAAAATGTATCATTATGAATAAAAATAACTTTGTTCTCATTACATTCTTATTAAAAACCACTATAAAAATTTTAAGTTATAAAGTTGAAAATATTATCAAAAAATTTAATTAAATTGATTAATAAATTGGTATTAAATTAATTTATTAATGTAAAAGAACATTGCACACCTTAAAAATAAAATTTTCATAAAATATCTCTTATTTCACTAAAATAAATTCATATTTTTTATATCCTATTGATAATCAATGTATGAATGATTATTCATTTTTTAGATGTATGAAAAAAAATTCCATAATTTTTTTAACTCAAAATATGTAAAAATAACTAATATATAAAACATTTATAATAAATTAGTGTTTATAAAAAATATTTTATTGTTTATCAAAAAATAAATAAACTATAACCTCTTATAATTACTTTATTGATTTTAATAATTATGTTTAATTTAATTTTTTTGTAATATATATATTATTTTATATTTTAATAAATCACATTTCACATAGGCTTTGTGCTGTGTTAATCAATATCTATCGACCACATCAAATTTACTAAAAAAATTATATTCTAATATCATCTGGTTTTATAATAAACCCCCTTATAATAATTTCTCCCTAAAAATTAAATTCCTCTAATGAAATAAAATAAGGATAATTTTGAGACTTTTCATCCAAAGGTTTATATGTCGCTTCCGGATATATAGAGTTTTTCTACCAAACATTGACCATGTAGGTGGTCCTCTAACATTTCACTTTGACTAATCAATATAGAAACTCCACTTATTATTATAATATGAAAGATAATTCTTCAATTGTATTACAATTGAGTTTAAAACATATGAATGATTTTGTATGTACTTCTTCATAAAAGATAGATGGAGCAGATCATGATCATTGGATGGGATTAGTGAAAGGGTCAAGTGATAAGATATCATGCTGGTATAATCAAGAATCTCATAGAAGTAGATATATCTTGGGATCCACTTAACCTTCATTCATAATACCAAAATATTATTACTATGAGATACTAATTAGAGTATTTTTTGACTTGCTGAAAACTATTGATCTCTCCATTGATTATTAGAAAAATAGTTTTATTGACTATGATTTTCTCAGATGTACCAATGAATAGAATTGAATTTTTCTATCATTTAATTTTCCAACTTAGACCCTAATATATTTTATTCTCTATCATCATCCTATAATGTTAGAGTGAGGAAATTATTTCCATAAATGGTGTCATAAGGATCCCTATGAATATTTGAGTGACAAAAATTTTTATAATAAAACTTCACTAGAGTGTAGTTTTGATCCCAAAAACCATTAAAATATATATGGAAATTTCTCTACATATGTCTTTGTGTTTTATTGGTTCAGTCAGACTAAAAATATTTCAGGGGATGATAAATAGTGATACAGTTCAACTAAATATTTAATTCTTGTCGTAGAATTCCAAAAAACCTTGAGATAAACCTCATATCATGATCAGTTAAAATTAATATTGGCACTTCATTTAGTCTTACCACATCTTTAATGTATATCATAGAATGATTGTGAATAAATAAATCTATTCTAATAGTATTGGAATGTGTATAATTCAGAATGAAATTGACTACAACCCAAATCACATTGTGGAAATTAGATTTATTGGTATATCCTGTGATGAAATCCGTAATGATGTTTTACCAATTCCATATAACTATGTATAATTATTGCATTATATATTTCGGATTCTAACATTCATCCATAACATTTTGATATACAAGGCATTGAGATACTAACTCCAATGTATCCCATTTCTTGTCGTCTCAAATAAACATTTTATGGTTAATTATTTTGATGTAAAATAATTTTATTAGGTATGTTAACTAATTATTCTTCGAGAAATTTCACTTTTTTTCATTTTATAGACGTATCTCAATAAATGTTGTAAAATTTGATAATAAGTGAAGAGTTAATGTTAAAAATGATTTCTCTTTACATATTGTAGTTGAATAACCAACTCCAAGGATTCAAAATGAATAATCAAGAGGTACATGAGTTTAACATGTTGGAAACCAATAATTCACATCATGAATGATATTAGGTATGTGAAAATAATTCATGGTTTCATGTTTAGAATATTAAAAAAACTTACTCCAAGGAACATCATGAATATTCAGAGTATAACAGAATTTTTTCACACTATAAATGTGGTTTTGTTGACCCATTTTCAATGGACATTCTCCTAAATAATAATGGGCACTCTTTTATGACCGAAAACCATAAATAAACTATAATATTGACTTGAAATTAATTTATTCATGCATTTATGAGTTCCATTATGAGGCCATTACCTATTAATTCAGAAGTAGGGGGACTCAAATAACGATATCATAATTAAGGGAAAACTATGGCTAACAACCTACTAATACTTTATTTTCATGGATTATTTATATTTTTTCGTTGATTTTAATTTTTCATTTTTCCAACCAAATCTTATCATTTACCCTTTACATAGAGGTGTAATGTCATTGAGTGATCCGTGAAGGGGAGGCTGAACCATTTTTTCATTCTATAAGTTTTTCTACATAAATTATTAAAAAACTTTCTTTCTTTTTCCAATATTTTTTTATTTCATATATTTCAATTATTGTTATATAATTCAATTTTAAATGGTTCTAATTATACTAATATCAATTGTCTTGGTAAATGATCAAAAATCTCCCTTCACTCAATTCAGGTCTATATATAATGGAATGGGGTAGGATTTGGTGGGGAGTGATCCATAATCATAGGAAAAAGTCTAGGATACATGTAAGAAAATATTTTAGTTTGGAAGAGAAAAACTCAATTTTGGATTAAAATAGTAAATAAAGAGAACCTAATTAAATTCCACAAAAAATGGAAATGAGGTTGGATCGCCTTGATATTTCAATAAGGGATAATCTCACAATCATCATCTATTTATGTGAGAGAGAAGAATTGATCTTGGAATCTCTCTCATGGTAGCTAGAATAATAAGAATTAGTAAAGTCGAAAACCATGAAAATTTTTAACTATGCCTATCCATGCACAACAAATTCACCTCATTCATTAACTATTTTAAATCATTTAATTTGACATGCATATAATGTTTTTAAATTTATATCCCAAAACAAAATATAATTATTTGTTGAAATAAATAAATATTTTCAGTAGTTTTTTTGTGTTCACAACTATTTTGGAGACTAGCTCTGTAACCAGTATACTATACATATGTAATTATATTATTTTACTATGATTCATGATAAGGTGTGAATCAAACATGGTGCTATTTTTAGGGAGAAAGGGTAAAAACACTAATTTTATCACTGAATTACATGTAGTTAAAATGAACAATTAATTTATTTTGATGATAAAATTGAATGAAACTAACCTAATTAAAGAATATAAAATTTTTAACTGGAATTCAGGAATTACAACTCATATATTTGAGAGATACTAATATTATTAGATATAAAAATAAAAATATGTATGAAAATCCCAACCATACTCTTTGAGACCTTTGCACACAACAATTCACCAACAAAAAAACTAAACTCATTGTTCCTTATAGAAAAAAACATTAATTTCACATTTGCATGATTCAACTGTGTCTATAAATTTATGGATTTCTAGTATAAGACACATACATGAATATCGAAGAATTCACCAATGTATTCTCATCCATTAATCTATGTGTAATCGCAAATGGGAATGTCCAGTTGGTTGAATTACTCTATTCACTTGAAGTTATATCAAGGAAATGATTGTAAATCTAAAACCAAAGGGAATTAAATGTTTATGGATTCCTCAAATGATTCTTCAAAAAATATTATTTTCCCCACCTAGAGAATAGTTATAATAAAAGTGATATATTTCATCTTCAAAATAACTATTGAAACACCCTATGAGATTTGGGAGAGGTTTAAAAATCCATATTTCATCTTAAAATTAACTATAACATTATAATTGATTTTCTTCTTTGAAAATAATGAAAAAATTACAATACGTATAAATGGAAGTACCAAAAAACATTTCTTCTTCTTTACAAATATTTAATCACCATAAAAGAACCACAACAAATCATCCACCTCTTCACTTCCATATTCCCTATAGAAAAATGGTTTGGAAAATATAGCTTGATCTACAAAAGGATCATTATGGATTTTAAAGTCATAAAGAATCCAAATAGGGTTTTTTAATTTTTAATATAGTAAATCAAGTAATTTATGTTAAATGAGTAAATTTTAGAATTATACCATGTGTTATTATATAAAATAATAATACTTTTTCTTTTGAAATGTAAATAAAATGATTCCTTTGAAAATGAATTAAGTTTTATTTAAATCATGAATTTTTAATTTAAAATCTCATAAGAAATCATAAATAATTTTTAATGTATCTTAATATCATATTATAAATTCAAAACATATTGCCTGAATGTCATCCATCTATCCAATTTAAATTTTTATAAACTATGTCATGTTGAGGGAAAGTGATAAACCATATTACAGTCCAACTACATGTCAAAACTCAAAAGAGGTTACTAATCTATTCGAAAAAAACATTAAAAGTTTTGAATCAAAAACCATATGTATGCTCCATATGATGGAAGTTTTCATTGCATCTAGGTTGTCTTTGATGAGATCTTTGAAGTGATCAGCCATCATTTCCCAAGTCTGAATGTATTCATCCACGTTTATTTTCTTCTCATTGATTCCGCGAGCCAAGATCCGGTCTTTCTTGTCGATCCACCACACATTCTCTTCATTACGGTCAACGTGTAGTGATCAAATGTACATTCTATCAGCTTCCTCTGGAACATTGACAATAAAATGATTATCTGCTATCTCTTCCTCAGAATGTCAGAGGATCTCTAGGGTAGCCTCCTCCTTCTCTGTCACCTCATGTACATCCTCTGATGCCACTATGTCCCTTGACGAGTTTCGATCCTCACACTTGTCACCATTAGACTCCTCCACCTTGTCACAAAACGACGGCTGGTTAGGCTCCCTAAACTATATACATTTTTCGGTGGATCAAGTAGTCTTCAGTTTGGGGAGGTATGAGTAATCTCTCTTATTCTTGGTCTTCCTCTCGGTATGAACCAAATAGTCCCCAACATCAATGAGCTTTAACATCCCTTTTGACATCCTATCATGTGAGATCCTATTGAGTTTATCCTCTTCTACCAACTCTAGGGGAGATATAAGGTTCTCCTCTAAGTCTGCTTCTTAATTAGTGGATGGACTCCTATACTTGGCCTTCCTGTGATTTACTTTGGTCCATTCCCCATTTTACTCGACCCCATCAACACCCTGAGTCTAATGCAGAAGATAAATTCCTCCCAGTCTCAGAGATACTAATCCAGGAATTCTTTTACTATACCTCGAGGGTCCGTTCTGTCGCACTAGGGACGATATGGTGTGTCCAACCTTAGCTACATCCTATTCTAGATTTCCACTCACTAGGGAGGTAATAATAGCCACATAGGAATTTGTATTAGTAGCAACCGTTTCCTCACCTTTTCTGAAAATACATATAGAATCAACTCTCTACCTGCACCTTCTAGCCTATTAGAGATGACCCAGACAACCACAAAAACAACAGAAATCGGTCCATTAATTAAAACTAACTGTCTGATTGATCTTGTACTCATTATCAATCTTAATCCATACAAAATCAACCGGTTGTTTGAAGACATCGACCTCCACATAGATCTGTGGAGAAATTGGATGGTAGGGGGGTTGAGATCAGTCATCAAAACATAGTAACCCACCCACGATATTATCGAGCATCGAATTATCTGAACATCATGAAATTATGGATATAGTCCAATAATGGATTAGGTTCACTCAGTAATTCCATTGTGTATCACCTATAGTCCATCATATATGGTATCTTATATAAATAGTACACAATTAATTGGAGGGTTGTATAATTATAGGCTCACCCATCACCTTCATATTGGACCAAGTCCCATAAGGGGGTTTGGGTTCACTCCCCATCCCCTAGCATTCTTTATATAGTAATGTAGTGCTATTCCGTGTAATTATAAAATTTCTATCTGTTTTTTACATAAAAAGACTATGAAATAGTATTTCAATCCATGATTATCAATAACCAATTCTTAAGAGTAGAATTAGTTTAAAAAAGTGAATTTTTAAAAGTATATAGGACTAGGAAAAATACAAGGAATAACCATTTTAGAACCAAACAACCAATGTTAAAAAAATATGATTATATGTATTTCTAAATATAAATTTTAGTTATTTTCATTCAAAAAAGAAATAATATTTTATTCAAATAAATATAAATAAATACAAAAATATCAATCATTAACCATAGAGTGATAATTTTTTAGAGGAAATGAATCATTTTATAATTGAAAAAATATAAATATGGTTTTAAACATGAGGAATAAATCGTTGAAATATCCATATATATTGAGAACAATAAAACTTAGTGATGTTAGAAAACAAAACTCATATTAAATGATTTATATATATACAAATACATATATAAATATATTATTTTTTAAAAATAAAAGTCTTTAACTTGGAAAAATAATATTGAAAATATAATAACTTCCAATAAATTCATATAGGATAAATTATAATTATTTAATCCTTCAAAATAATTTTATAAAAATAATTTTATGGGTATAATCGGTTTATTTATATGTAAAGTATATATTTTTTTTGAAAAATTGATTTATCGTTTAAAAAAAATACAATCCCCTTAACATTAAACCACTATTAAAAATAGATTCTCAATGTAATCAATTCTAAAGAACGAATCTCATGCAAGTGATTATTTTTTTCAACCCTAATAATTCTTCATTAATTTTCAGAGATGGAAGACTAATGGATTTATTTCCCCATATGAGGGCATTATAATGTCTCAGGAAACACCATTTTTCTATAAGGCCTCCAACATTTTGGTATAATGTATATTTATACACATAATATCATTGGATTATATATATATATATATAAACCCAATGTGAACATAGATATTTAGAACTTATATACTATTCTTATATTATAGAAAATAATATCCCAAGGCACTCAAATACAATTCCATCTACAAGGGATCAGTTTTAAATCATGTAATTCCTTAGTGAAAAGAACCATCATAGTTTTTTATACATGCAAGAAATCCCTTCTGATATGGCCATATACCCACAATCTTACTCATTCTCATGGGATGATATCCCTATGAATATTGTTTGACAAGAAAGATGAAACAGTTATAATCAGAAGTGGTGTGGAGGCTTTGATAGTTGCAGTGTGGGACCATGAGTAACATGTTGGGGGTATTGTGAACTAGTTTGATTATGAAGATGTTTTTGTTCAGATATCTGGAACCATAATGTGTGTAATCTTTTTATTATTCATTTTATTGTCAAATTATCATATATATATATATATATTTTAATGTATTTATGTTAATTTGAGAAAAATAATAGTAGTAGAAACTTTCATTAGTTTAACCTTATTTAATTATTATACCTTAATTATAAAATCATCTAATTACTCTTAAAAATAATTTAAATAGTTTTTAATTATTATCAAATTATAAAATTATCATAATTATCCTTATCTTATATATAGATGTATTATTTACGTGAATAACAATTATTTTCTACCCTTTATTTTTTTCATCATCCATTTAATGGAATTCCCAATATTAATATTGTTGTCAAAATTTTAAATTACCAAAATGTTTAAAAATAAAATCATTTTTTAATATTCTACTTATTTACCATTACAAACTAAATTCATAGATATTCCAAAGATATATTATTTTATTTCTTAGATATATTGACCTAAGGAATCCAATATCATATCTTTTATTTGAAAGGATCTTTGCAGACCTTGAAATGGCCACCCACCCACTTTCCAAACAAAAATTATATTATTTTCATTAGGTAATCATGATTCCATTAGCCATTTTTTTACTCACCGAAATTATTTTTCCCAATTATTTGAACTTTTTATATTATTGCATAAGGAAAATTATCTCCCTGATTGATCTTCGAAATATAATCAATAACCCTTCCATTTTTTGTTTATTTTCATTTATTTCCATATGGTGGTATTATCGGTTGTCATCAATTCATTGACATTGTAGTAATTATATATATTTTCCCAATATTTTAATGATAGAAATATAATTTTTTGAGGGGATGATTCATATTTAAATATTGGTTTGTGAATTTTCTCCAATTATACAATGCTTCTTTTTAATTCATCATATTATTAACATAATGGATCACATATATATTTACACACTTATATATATGTATATATATATTCCCACACATATAAATATATTTTCAAAAGAAGAAAATTGTGGTGTTAATGTCTACCGCACAAAAAAATGAATCCTTCCAATTTGTTTACCTCTTACATAGGATGGGTGGAAAACATGCCGTAACTATAATTTTAAACTCATCTTTAGGTGTGAATAACGTAATCCATTACATATTCCCCAATTTCAATTTTTTCTATCTTTCTCATAGATTGGAGGCTAACTCAATGCAACTATACCGAAGAGAAATTTTAGAATCATTTATTTCCTTAGACCAAACACATATTTTAGAATTTTAATAGTAATGATGAAGATAAACAAGTATTTTTATGATGAAAGTTAAAGTATATAGATTTACAAAATCATTTTGATGGTGATTTTTTATAAATATTATGGAAGAGCTAGTTTTGATATTCTCAAAATGTTTTCTCTTATATTGAAAATATTTCCAAAAAAATAGATATTTAAAAACAGAGATATATATATAAATATAACTAATTTCAATGATAATATTTCTGAATTTGATATAGTAGTTTTTCATGCTTACTAGGAGGCCAACTAGGTGGCGGATACCCTGTCGAGATAGGCGATCATTGACAAGGGTGAAAGGAGGTCCTTCGTGATGCTGAACTATTATGACTCATTGGTTGAGGATGATAGATTTTGTGAGATTTACTCCCACTATTTTAAGAACCCCTCTATTTTCCTGACTCCTCTATAATTTTTTTTAATAGAATTTCAGGGCCTACTTTCATCAGACCATGGGATTTGGTATATATATACATACACAGTCTTATGTAAGTTCTCCTACTACAATATATAATGTAAAATAAAATAGTTCATCTTATCACTTAATAAAGTGAAATATTTGAAAATTCCCTGGCCTTATGTCATATGGAGGGAAATGTTGATGATTTGGTGATATTAAAATTTGATCATTGGTATGAAAGGATGCCAGGTTATTCTATGTTCAAGAAGAGGTGTTTGATATATTTTATATCTCTTATTAGATATTTTGATGCTGAATTTTTTTTTGATAATATGTGACCTTGAATATGAAAAAATAAATGCATGTAAGTCTTCAGGAAGGGACAAGAGAAATGTGTGAGATCATTATCCATCTATCTCGAAACCATACTTTGAACTATCGATAAATCATAAAAGAATTTTAGTGACCCCAAGGATTAATTTTTTTTATCATAATAAAATTGAATCCTAACTATGATAATATAAAAAATTTAATAAATATTTATCTCTCCTTTTTAAAGAACCCAAGATAATTTATTGAATGTGTATAAATATCAAAAGTTATTTCCTAATTACAACCTTTAAATTTCCCTAAAACTCTTCAATGATATCAATTTAGAGGCCCCATAACATTTTTTTGTGTTTATATGAATATAACCTGTTATTATTATGAAAATAAATATTGGAATGTAAAGTATGAGATTTTTATCAAATAAGAGTACACTACAATATTATAATTGTTTTTTAAAAAAATGAAGCCAAATTTAAAATTCTCATAATGAATAAATAACAAAAAATAGTTTATTTGTTCTATAATAGTTAAACACTAACGATGAACCTCAACCACTCAGATCACTTTTGTTCTTACTCATTCCCTATGGAAAAGTGGTTTTAAAAACATATGTGAGTGAAAAAAATATCATTAATGGCTTTCAAAACATGATGAATCCAAATAGGCTTTTCAATTTATATAATAGTAAATGACAAAATAAATGTAAAAAGAATAAATTATATACCTATATAACAAGTTAAAAAATAAAACCAAAATAAAAACTCTATTGAAATTTCAATATACATTTTTACAATAAATGCCATTAGTGACCCCCATAAGTTTCTGATAGGGGCCTTTAATAGCTCTAGTTAGTCCATTGGAATAGGCCAGTAGCAACTGCCAATAGTGGACCCTAAAAGATCTACATGAAAACACCCACACCTAGATGTTATTTGATGTTGAGATTACAAGGATATATATGGGTGATGGGGAGGAAGAATAAAGCTTCATCGTCAGGCATGAAATATATGTGATAGTCGAAGGGTGAGACAAGTGTAATATGGAGTGGTTTATGGTGGTTTGTAAAATGTCAGGGGATATTGGTTTGGGTGGAGGGTGTTTCAAGGGTGATGGGATACGATTGGGGGGGGGGGGGTGAGGCGACTGAAAAACGGTGGTAGGGTGGAAGCATGGGTGACTTGGGGAATACATAGGCTGGTACATTGGTGATTTGGGGATGACAATATTGGAGGCAGGAATAATACCACTGATTTCATTTAGGTATTATCAACCACCATTGGTGGTCTCCCATTTAACATATGTAGAAACTTATTTTTCTTGTAATGTAACGTGATTCCATGAAAAATCATTTTCATTCATTCATATAAAATTTTAATTTTATTTCACAATATCACAAGAAATTGTAAATAAATTTTTAATGATCATTAGACCATAAAA
This sequence comes from Viscum album, assembly GCA_963277665.1. NCBI lineage: Eukaryota > Viridiplantae > Streptophyta > Magnoliopsida > Santalales > Viscaceae > Viscum > Viscum album. Next base: position 2,105,052,509 of record OY728122.1, on the reverse strand, counting down.
AAAGTTGTGGATTATAACAGAGACAAATTACATGGTTGATATATTCCCAGAATTGATTTGGTTCACTCCCTAATCCCATGGTGTACTTTGGATAACAACTCATGGACCATACATGGTATCTCATACAAATTACCACCAATACATTGGAGGGATATATAATTATTGGCCCAGCATTCATAGAAATTTTGAATGATGTCCCTAATATGGTTTGGGTTCACTCCACATCCCCTATATTAATTCTTATAATGGTGAACAATAATTAAATCTAATAAAAAAACATAGAAACATGTAATTTTTTTCTTAAAATCTATGAATCATTAATTTAAATAATTAACATCTATTTTCAATTCATAAAATTTTAATTATGTTAAAAGATTGTTTTTAGAAACACAAAATGAGATGAATAATTTGAAGAATATCCATTTTAAAACTTCAAAACTGAGGTTACAAATTAGGAAAATCATTGTGTTTGAAATTAAAATTTAATGATATAATTTTTAAAAAAACATTTTCGTTTCAATGAAAAATAATGAAGAATTATAATAAAAAACAATAACCATAGAGTGATAATTTTATAACAGTAATGAAACTGTATATAATTAAAACCAATAAAGTTTGTTTTTATAATGGAGAATAAATCATTGAATGATCCACATTTATTGTAAGAATTTTAAAATGAGGTATTTTAGAATAAAAAATGTTTCAGAGATATATATATATATATATATATATATATATATATTTACATATTTAAATGTGTATGTATTAAATGATAAATCACTTTTACCATAAATAATAATTTTAAAAATTCAATAACATCATATAATTCATATATGTTGAATTGAAATAATTTAAATATTCAAAATAATTTTATATTTGAATATATATGAGGAAAAATATTTGAAACATAAAATTTAATATAATTTTTTGAAACATTGATGCATATTTTAAAAAATCTAATATTCTTACCATTAAAACACCAAAGAAACCCATTTCTCTACAAAACAAGTCCCAAGACTAAATCTCTAGAAAAAGGAATCCCTTAGCACAAGGAAAGTATTTTTGAATCTATAATATAAATTTTAGACTTCCCCAGTTATGGGAAAAATAATATCATAGAAAACCCCTTTTTCCTAAATAGATTTCAATGATATGGTAGAATATATATTATATCACTAATGTTGTTAGTTTTTTAATAAGTGAATGGTGGCCTCACCCTCTTTTAGAAGGGTGTTAGGTGGGTTAATGTGTGGTGGGTGGACAACCCCACCATCCCATTAGTGGGAGGGGAAGTAAGGGGAGTTAGATGCATTATATAAAGGGAATTATAATCCCTCCATTTCAATATCTTTCATCATCTTTTAATCACTAAAATATTCCATTTAAGCTGTATTTTTTTTTGTAATTTTGTTAACATATTCAATATATATTTTATTTAATATTTTCTCCTTGTAATAATGATGGAGTGTGTATAATAAATTACCCATGTTGAGATCATTCTATTTACTGATGGGCTTTTACCCCTTTTAGTTGGGGGGATTTCCATGTTACATCTTGTGTCCATTTATCTTTTTGTTCATAACTTTATTCTATGTTGTGATAATTTCTAAACTACTGGGAATCCATTTACTGTCCCATCCAAAGGTTTTAGAAGAATTTTATTGCATGGTGTTGTTCACGTTTTCAGGAATTAATATTTCATGTGAATTTGAGTTTTCTCAATAATTATGAATCTGATCGATCTATATCATTCAAAAAAAAATTAATTGATATTATTAAATACACTATTGTGAAATAGAGGAGGTTATAGACTACTGATTTTTTAGATGGTTGAAATATTCTGGATTGAGATATTTAATAGGAATATTTTTTTTGTTATGGAAAATGAATATGCATGTGGTTCTACAAAAGGATAACATTCTACTAGCAATTAGAGAAATTATAGAGGGTGTGAAAGGGTAGAAATGGAACAAAATGGACTTTAAATATATTGAAAACATCCATTCAGATTTGGAAGACAAGGTTTTATTGATAATTATAGTGAAATATATAGAAAAATGAATATTGGATACTCTCACGAAATGTTATGTGAGGCCAAGTCACTACACAAAAAAAAATTCTTAACTAAAAATTATATACTCATTGATAGTCGGAGTCAAAATAAATGAATTACAACATCAACAAACTAAATACCTAGTTAACTCAACTCACATATTTGGGCTATATAATTTTCAATACTGAAGGTGTTGTGATTTTTCTCCATAGTTTTTTCAGATTTGTATGACCAAATCACCATCAACCTCATTAACAATATCATGATGGATATAATTCCCTTCAATTATGTTTATACACGGATATTGATTAATATAGTCAGTGTAAGAACATGGGGGACTAATAGGACACTTCACACCATGAAGAGGCACCTTCAATGGAGAGATGAAGGATTATAGTGCATGTTTTTAGAGGGAAACAAAATCATGGAAGATTAAAAGGAAGTAGAAAGAAGAAGAATTTCATAGGTTTCGATTTTTTTAAGAAAGGGATTGTCACGAAGGATTTATTAAATAAGAAGATTAGTTAAATGATCTCTTAGGGGATTCATGGTGAGAACTTCTGGAAATGGAAAATTTCTTATCAGTAAAGTAGGGATGGCTCCTAGTAGCAGGAATCATCACAACGATGCATGTATTTTCTACTCAGGAGAAAAATGATACAAGACATATCGATGGGAATTGTTTGATAAGTATAAAACCATGTGGAAAGTACTTGTGTACATGGGGAATTATCGGAGCTTCAAGATCATTGAAATAGGAACCATAAACCTAAATATGCAAGAAGTCATAGTTTGGACTGTCCGTGGAGTACATCAAGTGAAGCACCTAAATAAAAAACTATGTATTTCGGAAAATTTGAGGACATCAGATGCAAGACTCGCAACCAGAATGGAGTGATGAGAATTGTGAAGCGTGAGATTATAGAAATGAAGGAGGATAAGATCCCAAAGTACATATACATTATTATGTATGAATCATAAAAGGATACCAATATAGGTTTCACATAAACTACCTCAACAGAAGAGTTGATGATGTTATGGCATCAAAATCATGGCCATATGTCAAAATGAGTCCAGATGATTTTTGTGGATCAGACGTTACTACTTGTGATTAAAAATAAATCCTTAATTTTTTTTGAGAATTTTATTTTGAGAATCATAAATTGGTTAATGTTCAGGACATTTACAACAAGAAGAAATGAGATTGTAGATTTTATCTCTTCTAACATTTGGCATGAACTAGTTATATCACTTAGAGGATCATGATACACTGTATAGTTTAGTAATGATAATTTCTATAGATGTTCGGTGTACACAATAAATATGGGGGAAGTTGATTTTGAATTCACCCAAAAATTTAAAGCATGAAAGGAACTTTAATATTGAAACAAGATCATGCGTATTTAGACAGAAAATGGTAGAGAATATATAAGTGATGATTTTGATACTTTTTTTCAACATGAATGAATAAATTGTATTTCATGGTGGCGTACACTCCTCAAAAAATAGAGTGGAATACAGGATGAATAGAACCCTTTGGGATAGAAAATGGTTATGTTGACGATTATAGGATTTTCCAATACATTTTCGAAAAAATTTGCGAATTCTTCATACTATGTGATCAATTTATCTCATTAATTGGAAATTGTTCTGAAGATACCAATGGATATGTGGATAGGTGAACTAGCAGTCTATTTTTGGTTACATACTTTTGGATGTCCGATATATGTAATTTTTAATGACCCAGGAAGATTGAAGTTGGATTCAAGATCCATGAAATGTATCTTCTTATTGTATGCAGATGCTGTGAATGGGTATCGTTTGTGGGACCCCACTTTTAACACCTAGATGTTTTTATTATATATTTTCTTTAAATAATTTTAATTGATAAATATCATTCATTTCATGCAATTGTGAGTTTAAGGAACCATGAGACACCATTATTTTGAAATGATAAGCTTAGCACATGGTTAGGTTAGTACGAATAAATATAATTATCTTAATAAAATGTATGGTGAATTCATTGGCTACCAATTATTTATGAAAAATTAAAATAAATTTTATTTTTATAATTTTGTATTAATAAATTGAGTGAATTTCTATTAGTAAATGAAATTAATGAAATTTATATTTTATATACTTAATATAATATTTTTTACATTCGTCCAATATAAATTTTTTTCATAGGGTATGAGTAAACTGTCTTTGTTGTATAAAGACCGATATTTTTCAAAAGGGAAATTTCCTTTCGTTCAGTGGAGAACCCCTTTGAAGTTAATATTTTGACAAAACAATAATTTTCATTCAAAACCATAAATAACATCATCAGAAGTGGGATGTTGAAATTCTATTTGGATGAATTTTTTATATTTTTATGATTACTTTCAAGTTTTAATGAACAATAAAAATTATCAAAATTTTAATTGAAAACTACATATTTTCATTAAGAAAATTATATGGTTAAATTAAAATATTGAATTGCATTAAAGTATAAATGGAATATATTTTGGTCATTCAATATAATTTATGTCATTATCATTATTTTTTAAATTTAATTTAAATGTAAAAACAATTCAATCTTTTCCAATGTCATAAACATTAAAACATGTTCTCTCTTTCTGAAAATAGGATTAAATTAAAATCAATTACTAAAACTATTGTAATTTATGTTTTTAAAAATGGATTCCATATTTGGGCTCATTACGTCCACATTATCTAAATAGTTTCCTTTTTTTCAATCATTATGAATAGTAACATCCGTAATTTTTATTTATATATTAAAGGGTAAATCAGGCAATTAAGTGTAAATATAATATTATGAAATTACCCTTACACTTTTTCCAATATCATTGGATGATTTTTATTAGACATAGATTATCCTTGGGTAGAAATGGTGTCATTTGGAAGCCATTTGGATAAGATTATGAAATTTCAATTTAGTTTATTTATGGAAAAGTTTTATATGTCTCAAGAAAAAATTAATAATTATATAATTTTTAATATAATGTTATATAGAAGATAAATTAGATTATGAATATTAATTTTAAATATAAATTTTTTTTATTTATAATGATTATATATTTTTAACTTTTAGTAGAAAAATAATTAATTTCATAATTATACATTTATAATGTAGGAATTATTTAATTGATGAGAAATCAATAAAACAAATCTAATTAAAATGAAAATAACCATTAATAGACCCAAACACTTGAACAAATCTTATTTCACAAGTATTTCTCGACCATAATCCTCTAGGGGTAGTGTTATTTACCTTTTTGAGCCTATAAAAAAGGAATTATGACACTTATATTATATTAATGAAAGTTATGACAATATTATCACATTTATGTTTTAATAAGTATTACTTTATTTTTATAATGGATTATAAAATATATATTTAATTATATGTATTATTATTAAATATATATGATCTCAATTTTTCACATTATTTTATTTTTATATTTTATTCATAAATAATCATATTAAATGATCACACAAAATTGTTGTAGTAGTTATTTTATTAAAGTATGTATAAAATAAATGTTATTAAACATATTAAACTAAATATATTTTTTCCAAATGAAAATTTCAAATAAATTTTAGAGATTGATTAGACCTATAAATAATATAATAAAGTAATTTTTTCTAATTTAACTGGTTATCTTAATATATTAAAAAATCAATTTACTGGGTAGTGTTATAATTGAATCTATGAATTGTATATCAAAATAAAGTATTATTAAGTTAATTATAATATTAAAGCATTTTTTCCAAAATACATAATAATTATTATATGGTCCAATATTTCTAATGTATTTATTTTTTGTCTAGATGAAATCAAATACATAAATATTTCACAATTTAAATATTGAAATATTTGTTACCATAATTAAAAATTTAATATAATAAAAAAGTTTTAATTAAATTACTAATGTATAAATTGATAAAAAAAACACGTCTAAAATTTATTGGTTGATTATATGGCAACCCTATATCAGATAATTTATGAAATGGGGTCATTTTGGAGGTTTTTTTGGATTGGTTTTTATTTTTATTTTCAATTAATATTTTTGAAAATCCCAAAAGTTCCCCCACTTCAATTATAAAAGGGAACCACATCCCTCGCCACTTCACCTTACATTGAGCCTTCAATATACACCATCCCCATCCCATTTCAATTCTCAACTTACCTAGTTACATTATTGAGGTTATTGTATTCTTCAAATACCAACTCTAGTTCTTTAAGAGGAGATTTAGTGGGAGCACATCGATGAAGAGGCAATCTCCTATACTTATTATTTCAAACTTATTTCTTATTCTACATACTGTTCATAAGGTTTTTATTATAAATTAATACATCAAAAATAATTTATATAATGATATTTTGTTATTATTATGAAACAACCATATTCCATCATATATCCATCCTACAAAAAACAAAACCACCACACATGCATACATACAACTTACCGGGTCTCGGCCTTGGTGTAATCTGTTTTTAGCACCCCCCCTTAAAAGGATGTGTATAATGATGTAAATAATTAATATAAATGTTTATTATAACATTATATTGATTCTGAAATATTATACACCATCCACTTCAATACAATTCAACAATTATGGGAATGATATCATTGCTTGTGTGTACATACAGTCTACCGTATATATAAAATGATGAGATTTATTTTAAATGATATTAATTAAAGAAATATTATAAAAATGAATTGGGTAAATAATTATGATATATATTATACTAATATAAATCATTAAATTATATAACTAAAACCTATTAATTGGAAAAATAACATATATGACAAAACCTGCGTAAAAAATAAAGAATGTAACACCTGATGGACAAGTAATAATGTTACTAACAAACAAATAATTATATAATCATATATGATATCATAAAAATTAATTTTATTCTAAAATATGTAAATGAAAATATTTAAATCATTATATAGTCGGTTAACATAAATATGAATGAAATCGAACATATGGTAAGGGATAATTTCGCAATATCAATATTATCCAAGATTGTTTGTAAGTATGTATTTATTTGGGTATATTTATCATCCATGTCCAAATTTCCTATTTATGTTCTCCAAAATATTATTTATATTTTGTGAAAAAAATTTATAGTCAATTTTAAACATTGGTTAATTTTTATAAAACAGTATAAATTTAATATTTTGCCATTTTTGATAAGAGGAACTTTTTGACTTTTCAGGAAAATGTTTGAAGAGAATGTTTTTTAACTTATACTGCATGAACGGATTTCTAAATTTTCAAAATGCCTTAATTCCATGAATATTCTTTTATAATATTTCATGTTTTTTTCAAATAATAAATTTTCATTTAAAATTGAGAGACATTTTGAGAAAAAGAAATGTTTTTTGAAAAAGAAAGTATATTTTCCTAAAGAAATAATTTCAAGTGTTATATCAAAATTATTTTCCATCAAAGATAGAATTATTTAACAGGGTTATATTTCACATATAATATCGTTATTTTTCAATGGATTTATCATGGTTTTTATGGAATTATATTTAGGAAATTCATTTTTTACATGGATTTTGTTATGGTCAAATGAGGTCTCAAGGGACCCATTTTATTCCTTAGGTTAAAATTAATTATTTATGTTATTGTGGCACACACAAAAATGATAATATTATGTGGTTAGTGGGACCTACAAATACCTTCAATGCAATTGGTAAATATTTATTTCTCATCATATAGACATGGATGATAAAGAAAATTATCTCTGTTTATTAGTGCAGGGATTGAACGAGGAGTGAACTCAGTTTAGTAATGGACTTCATCCACTATGATGGTCTTGAAAATGTTCCATAACTAATATGAAATGATATTATATGATTCATTGTGTACCTCCCATGTTCATGTCTTATGTTATGACTTTTAGGATTACATTTATTGATTCTTGTAACTATTAGGATTTATCCCATGAAATGATATCACAATATTTCATATGCTAGATAATATTTTCAAATGTTATGTTATTATGTATTATGATTATGAATTGATTGATATCTCCATTATTTACCCTTACTAAACATATGAGCTCACCCATTCATATTTTTCTGTTCCCTAATTCATGAAAATGTTATTATGTAAAATATTACATAAAGGCGTCTAGTTATGAAGAAATAAGTGGGAGAAAATAAAGATGTCTTATGTACCAGTTTGTTAAGTTTCCCACATTCTAAAGACACTATAACTATATGGTACTTCTGTGGATTTGTAATAGTTTTTAATGAATATTATTCAATTTGAAAATAATATCAATGTATGAAAAGTATGATTTGTTATAGTTGGTATAAGTGTAATGGTTTAGTTATCCATTGGAAACCAGGATGAGAAACCCTTAGTAAGAAACTTGAGAATTTTTTAAAGTAGAGGTATCAATCATAGTGTTTTAAATATGTTCATGATTAACATTGGATAAATCCCGATGTTTCCAAAATACGAATTTTATTTTTGATTATATGGTTTCCCATTATGATTAGGATATCACATTCAATGCTACTTGGTTTTACTGAATGGTTGAAACCCAAAGGAACCATTTTAAGGCTCAATGTGATGGGAAATGCAATGATTGTCCCCCAAATGATCAAATGTTTTGAGAGATGGAATAAAAAAAATCCTGTAGTGATTCTTGAACATCTTAATCAAGATATGAACCTTATAAAACGTCAAAATGAGAAAAGGATGGAACCAAATTCTGTTTATTCCTCCATGAGGAACTATCCACCATACTTCGATTGGAGTTCAGATCTATTAGTGGATGAACAATGGATCAGTACCACTGAAAATATATTTTCAGTTCTCTAATTTTCCAAACATGATAAAGTAATATTTGAAGTATATCATTTTAAATGTGAAGATTATAAATTTTGGAATCTAATCCAGAATACAAGGAAATATTATGGAATTGATTATATGGGATGGGATTAGTTCAAAATCCTATTTTCCAATATTCACTTTCCTAATATTCTTTTCACAAAGATAGATAAGGTGTTTCTTGAGATTAATAAAATGTACTCTGAATTTGTTGGTACCTACAAATAAAATTTTACAAGACATGATAGGTATGATTCAAGAATTATTATCCAACCTGAGAGTAAAATTGGTTGATTATTTAGTGGCTTAAAACCAAGTCATCTAGGGTAATTACCATTTGGACATCAATAGATATGAAGAAATTGTTCAATGTGCTCTCAGTGATGAAATGTATATTGGTGTAATCTATCAGTTCTATGGGATTGTTAAGAAGAGAAAAATGGAATTAAATAGAAAATCTAAATCCCACACTAAAAAGAATATGTATTTTCCCATATGATCAAAGAGTGGGAAAAACATTTTAAATGTTGTATTAAATGGAATAGAAAATGTTTTATGTGTGAAAAAGAAGGTCATCGAGAAGTTGAATTCTGAAGTGATGGGAAAAATATTTCTAATGATTTGAATAAAGAAAAGACTACATGTAATTGGCGTCATACAAATAAATGTTACAAGTGTTATGAAATGAGTCATTGTACCAATAAGATCCCTAATCTATGGGTCATTGATGATGATCGATGTTAGAAAACTCTCAATGAAGAAGAAAAAGTTAACTCACATGCGAACCCAATCAGTGAGGTGGAGTTTGATAATGAAGTTGGGAATGGTTCACATACCATCCAATCTAAAGTAGAAAAATGTTTTATTTGATTCAGGATCCACCCACTCTTTTATATCAAAATAATTTTCTTATGGTATCACCATATTACTTCAACAATTAGATGTTAAGTTAGATGCGACAAATCATAATGAGAAAATGGTAACATAAAATGTTTATAATTCTTCATAGGATGATAATTTTGGGAATGTGCTTCCTCAAAATCTTGTGACCGTTCCAAACGTGGAATTTTATATGAATCTAGTTATGTATTGGACTTCTCTATATGGAGATCATATATATTTCTAAATAAGGGAATTCACATTTCATATTCTGGATCTATCTTTGATCATCTATCAATGCATGGATTAATATGAACATCTAGTGGAAATTTCATACATTTTATGGGTATTTATTCCTATTAATGATAGATCTCTATATTAAATTAATAGGGAGAAACTCACCATTAAGAATAAAAATATTTTACGAGATATTTATGATGTATTTTTGGATGAATTTCATGGTCTACCACTAAATCATGAACTTTATTTTTTTATATAACACATACTAAGGGATCTTCCAATTTCGAAGACACGTTATAGAACGTCCCCCATTATGTTTTATGAAATAAAGAAGAAACTCAAAGTGAATATTTACAAGGGATTCAAAAACAATATTACAAAAACATAGGGAGAACCTATTTTATTTGTTATGAAGATTGATGGATCAAGGAGACTCTTCATTGATTATTGAGAACCTAACAATATTTATATCAAGAAATATTAACCACTTCCCACACTGTTTACTTTATTGACCCGTTATGCGGAGCTCAATACTTATCCTAGGTTGATCTTTGTTCAAGATATCATCAATTAAGGGTCAATAAGGTGGAAATATAAATAATTACATTTCATACAAGGTATAAACAATATGAATTTATAAGGATTCCCTTATCTCTTAATAATTCCTTTGAAATATTTATAGATCTAATGAATAGTGTCTTCAGATACTATCTTGATTTGTTTGTGGTTTAATTTATAGATGATATTCCTGTCTATTCAAAGAGAAAGAAAGAATATGTAGATCAATTAGGAATTTTACTAAAGAACATTAGAAATGAGAATCTTTCTAGAAAATTGACCATGTTTAAATTTTTTCTTCATAATGATTCATTTTTGGGTAACAAAATCTAACTATAGGAGATTTATATGGATCTATAAAAATAAATTTGTTGATATTTTTTCAAAACAAACAATGTTAAATGATCCAATGGTTTTTTTGGTTTGGCATGATATTATTAATGGTTGTGAACAATTTTTCCCGATTATCAAATCCACTATCCATGTTGATTCAGAAAGTTGTTAAGCTCATGTTGGCAGAGGAATATGAAGAAAATTTCAATTATCTAAAAAGAAGGATAATTAGTGAAAATATTACTTAATTTCTTTGTAGTAGAGAATTCTTTGTGATCAACAGAAACATTTCCAATAAGATGATGAGCTTTTTCTCATGAAGAATGATATGGTGATTTCTTTTACAATGAGATAATTAAAAATCAATGAGAAAAATTATCCAACATATTATTTTAAAATAGTTTGGTTATTCACTACCTTAAAGATGTGTAGGTATTATTTTTATGGTGAATGAGATGATATTCATATTGATCAAAAAAATTTAACATATGTTTTCCAAAAAAAAGGAGCTCAATATTCTCAAAATAAGATTGTAGGGGTTGATTAATTATTATGAATGCTCAATATATTACTACCATAGGAAATAAAACAATGTGGTAAATTCTTTTAGTTAGAAGGGACATGATAGCCTATACATGATGAGGATCATCAATGATCCAATATTTACGGATTTATGAAGGATATATCAAGAAATATTAAAGTAATGGGAGATATATTATCTTTTCAAATGAATGTTGAACTATATATAGAGGTGAAGATTAAGGAGGTGTAAAATGAAGATATAGATCTAATAAGTGTGGAGAGAAATATTCCTAAATTCTATATTGAATTTTATGGAATAATAATGTTAATGAACCTAGTTTATATTCCTCCCATAGTAGAATTAAAGAATCATCATTTGGATTAGGCTAATTGTTCATCATTATTTATTCATCCTTGAAGCATAAAGATGTATATGGACCAGAAAGAGTATTTTGGGAGGGATGACATGGAAAGAGATGTTGTTGAATACGTCTCTCGGTGCATTGTTTGTTAGGAAGTAATGGTTGAGAGACTGAAGAGTAAGAGTATGTTATAACCATTACCAATACCTTAATAGAAATGGGAAAAAATTACTATTGAATTTTTCATTAGACAACCAAAATATATAAAGGCCATAATTCTATATAGGTTATTTTTAAATATTTACAAATTCATCACACTTTATTTAAATTAGAGAGGATTTCATTCATTATTATCTTTCCTAAATATATTTGAGGAAGTGGTCTAATTTAATGGAGTACCACATTCCATAATATCTAATAGGGAATAGATGATTTGATCAATGTTCTTGGAATGTCTACAGAATGCTTTGGATGCAGAGTTATGTTTTAGTACTTATTATCATCTGCAAATGTATGGTTAGTCTGATAGAACAATTATAACTCTAAAACACATATTTATAGCTTTCTCTAGGAATTTCAAATTTGTTTTGGACAAACACTTTTGTTTGGTGGGATCTTCCTACAACAATATGATTCTCTATAGTGTTCATATGAATCTTTATGAATTTTTCTATGTAATGATGTGTAGAAATCCAACTTTTTGGGAAGAAGTTATGGAAAGAAATCTATTTGGACATGATCTTGTTGATGAAATGGAAAAAAAGGTAAGATCTATTAAACCAAATACAAGAGAATATCATAGACTACAAAAAAATTTATGCTGACAACCAAGGAAAAGAACTAGATTTTAATGTAGGTGACAAGTTGTTTCTAAAAATATCTAATATGATGAGAGTAATGCGATTTTGAAGGAAGGGAAAGTTGAGCCCAAGGTAATGATATCCATGCTATAGTGTAATTATTTTTCACCACCTCCTTACATGGTTGTGTATAATGATGCAAATAACACTTATATATGATTATTATAACCTTTTATTTATTCTAAAATATTATAAAACATCCACTTAAATACCATTGAAAAATTAAGGTAATGATATCATCATTCATGCGTACATACAACCGGTAGTCTCCACGATGCGATGTGATTCATTATACATGATCTTAATTAATGAATGACTATATAAATGAATTTAAATAATAAATATGATATAAATTATAATAATATTATTTATTAAATCATATAAATAGATCCTAAGAAGAGTAAAAAATAACTTATCCAACAAAAAATGTGTAATAAAATAAATAAGTTAACACCTGATGGATGAGTAATAATGTTACTAACAAACGAATGATCATATGATTATTTTTGATATAATAAAAATTACTATTTTTTATGTAAGAAAATTATATTATTTAAATAATTATATATGAGGTTTAGATACATATAAATTCAATAATACATATGGCTTGTGATAATTTCACAATATCATTATTATCTATGACTATGTATACATAATGATTTACTAGGGTAAATATATCATCCATGTACGTGTTTCATAATTATGTATTCCAATATATTATTTTGACTCTTTTACAAGAATTTCAAGTCAATATTATCCGTTGGTTAATTTTTATTAATAATGATGGAAAAAATATTTTTTCATTTTTGATTCAATGTAATTTTTGAGTTTTTGACAAACGTTTGAGGAGAATGTAATTTTAACTTATAAGGAATGAACAAATTTTTATGTTTTTCTAAATGACTTATTTCCATGAATATTACATTATATGATTTCAAGTTTATTTTCTAACAATTATTTTCTTTTAAAATTGTTCCTCATTTGGAGAAATGAATCTTTTTGGAGAAGACAAGATATTTTTCCCCTGAATTATTTCCATGTGTTATATCAAAATTATTATCCATATAAGATGGAATTATTTAATAGGTCTCTATTTCATGTATAATATCCTTATTGTCTAATGGTTTGAATGTGTTTATGAAGGATTTATATTTATTATATCCATCATTTTACATTCATTATGTTTTGTTGGAAATATGTTTAAAGAAACGCATTTTATTCCTTTGGTTGTGAAGAATGGTTTAGGTTATTGTGAAACATGTAGTAATGTTTTCATTATGATATGGGTGTGACCTATAGATCCCTCCAATGCATTGGGTAAATATTTTTATCTCATGAGGTAATCATTTTTATGAATGTAAATGATCTTCGTCAAATAGTACATGGATGGAAAGAGGAGTGACCTTAGTTCAGTAATGCAAATTCCCTGCTATGATGTTCTTGAAAATGAGCATTTACTAATATTAAATTATTTTTTATTATTATCTATGTGGAAAAAAAATTTCATTCTTATGTCATGTCTTTTCGGATAATATTCATTGATTCTTATTAACTTTGATTTATCCCATGACATTATATCATGATCTTTCATATGTTAGATAATATTTTAAAATGTTATTTCTTTATATTATAATTATGATATGATTGATATTTCCATTTTTTATGTTTAACAAGAATTTGAGCTCACCCTTTTATATTTTTCTATTCCCCAGTTCATAAATATGTGTATTAAGAAAAATATATAAAAATTGGTATTTTTATGAAAAAATATGTCAGAGACAATGAATATGTCATATGAACCAGTTATTTATGTTTCACAGTTTCTATATAAAGTATACCTATTTAGTTCTTTAAAGGATATGTTTTTATTTTTAATTAATATTATTCAATTTTAATGTAATATCAACATATCTGATGTAGGGGTTGATATATACCACTTCATGTAAACTAATCAACAGTAGATATGTCATTTTTGTAGAAGAGAAGGTGAAAATGAAAACTGATCAAGATATGGAAGTGGAGTAAATATAAACTAAAATAGATTAAGAATAGGAAAAATATAAGGAGGATTTAGTTTCCTCTAAGGCATTACCAAAGCATGATGATAAAGTACCTGTTGAGTTTGGACTACGGTGGTCAGCTCAAGAGAAAAGAGTACCAATATGGAACTCCAACAATGTCACTAATAGTAATATTGTATACATATTATTGATGATGTTTAGAGGGACATATTTATTTTTTGTGGAAAACTAGAGTCCAGACATGTGCTCATGGATGGTAGAAATATAGGAGGAACATAAATGCCTTCACAAGAACATGACATGGGATATTGTTTTATTACCCTGTGGAAGGATCGATATTATAAAAAACTGGTCTTTAAGATCAAGAAAGATGGAAAATAATGGTGGGATATCGTGCATGACATGCGGTTAAAGGATATGCTTTAATGGTAGGTATTGACTTCAATGAAATATTTTCCCGTATTTTTAGAATGATGAAATCTCATATAGTTCTTGTGTTACATAATTTATAAATATTACATGTAGAGAATCTAGATGTGAAGACTTATTTTCTCAATGGTTATTATGATGAATAGACCTATATGATCCATCTATAATGTTTTTTATAATAAAGAAATGACAACATGGTTTTTAGGTTTATAAAATCATTGTATAGTCTCAAGAAGGAAGAACGGTGTAAGTAATTGAGATATTAGTCCTATAACATGATCCTAGGATACAACATGCTTCATTCAAGTCCATGTGAATTTTTGAAGGGTTAAGATGGTAATGATTTCACCATTATTCAGTTATATGATATTGAAATGTTGGTTTGAGCCCCCAAAAAAATCAGATCCAAGAGATGAAGGAAAATCATGATACAGAGTGTAATATGAAGGACATGGGACCAAAAAAATAAGATTATTGGGATGAAGATTTACCTAGATATAAATACTGGGATGATTCGAATATCATGTAATACTGTAATCCAATCTCTTAATAACATCACACTAATTTCAGGTTATCCACAATGACGAGTCCTAACAATGATGAAGAGATTATAGAAATCTCTTGAGTACCATATACATCACTATTGGGTAGTATAAGGTTCACTATGTTTTGTACTAGACCATACATTACACATGTAGCAGGAGTAGATAGTTGGTACATGAAGATTCTATGATGGGAGCATTAGAGCACAATGAATATGATACTGAGATATATCCCGGAGACATCAAATGCTACATAATGTTAGGAAGGATCATATTTTCTTATAAGATAATATTTTTAATTCATATTTTTAGGTGATTCTAACAAGAGTACACCCACTTCTGTTTATGTTTTTACACTTGTAAAATGATCTATGAGCATGATTTTGATGTTCTATTCATTTGTTGGTTAATTGGATTTTGAGGTGTAGTACATGGAAGATATATAAGTATTAAAAGTTGATATTTGGATGAAGAGGTTGTTGGTAGAGCTTGGGAACATACATGATTATATTAGATTTTTCTATGATATTATTAGTACCATTCACATGGAAAGTAATAAATATTTTTATTCCAGGAAGAAGCACAATATCACTTTTATCGATATGTGGTGGATGATGTAAGTGAGTAAATGATGAAATTCACACCAAAGGAAAACTAGGAGATTTCATGAAAAAGGAAATTGAATCTAATAAATTAAGATGTTACTAATACTACAACCTATTTTCATATATTCTTGTATCATGGTCTGGTTGATAGACTGGATGTGGATATGTGACTCGTTCTTAATCAAATCACCACTTGGGACTTGTTTTGGTGGTTGTTTATTCGATGGATAGTGGACACACCCATTTTGGAAAGGGAGGTAGGAATTTTGATGTGTGGTAGGTGTCCAACCCCACTAACATAGAAATAAAAGAGGCATTAATATAGTAAATTAGTAGCCTATAAATTGCAAGATCATCCCTTTTTTAAGAATATCTCATCAACTTATCATCCCTACCATATCCCATTTAGGATGTATTTGTGAGGCCGTCTCCGCATGTTATTATAAAGATAATTTTATGAATATTTTCTCCTTGTGATATTGAGGTTGTGTGTAACCACTTTTACCCACAGTGAGATCCTTCTTTTTTTCAATGGGTTTTACCCTTTTCAATTTGGGGGGTTTTCCACATTAAATATGGTGTCTATTTATGTCTGTATTTTCACTTAATTTTATATTGTGATTATTTCTATATTGATGTACAATCATTTACACTCTGAACACATAATATATTTTTTTTATTATATACACTTATCTATATAGATATATATTTATATTCCCTATGTAAATAGATAGATATCCCCCAACATAATCATTAAATTTTCCCAAAAATAATAACCTTGTTTACTCATGTCTGATATATTCTACTAAGTATCATGTAAAAACACATAAGGCCACTGGGTAAAAACACCATCACAGTTTTATAAACACATAAACCCCCATCCATATAGATCGTATACCTTTGAAAAAACTCACCCACACATCACATGATCCCTAATAGGATAGTTTTATAAGAAAGGAAATACTCACCATTATTCTGTGGGATGGGGGTATAAGAGTCTCAGTGTAAGATAATTGGTTACTGGTCAGGGATATTGTGAATTGTCGTGTTGAATGAAAAGGTAATATTGCGCTATCAGAAATCATTATGTGGGTCATTTATTAATATTGTTATTTTTAATATTATTAATATTATTATTATATATTTATCCATATGTGTATATAAGTGTATGTCAAAAAATCTTACCTATCAAAATTATTATAATTATAAAAATATATTAAAATATTATCCAAATTATACAATCAACCAATTACTCTTATATATGCATTATATATGTTTTAATAATAATTCATTTTTTAATTTATCCCAATTATCCTTATCTTATATATTTATATATTAATTTCATGAAAAATATGGAAAAATTTCAATTTAAAATTTAACCATCATTCTCTTAATGGTTTTCCTTATTTAGATATAGTTGTGGAAATTTTAGATTACCAACATGTTAAAAAATAACTTCCGTATAAAATAACTACTTATTTTTGGTGAAAATAAAATAAATACATATTCAAAAAAATATATTTTTTATAAGAGGAATAAATTTAATTAATTAATCTCATATCAAATTTGATTTTTGAAAGGATCCTTTTGGGTCCCATAATGGACATCCTCTCAAATTCTGAACAATGGTCATATTAATTACCTTTAAATACTCATTCTTCTAATATCCATTTTTTACCTCTCAAAAATGATATTCATTATATAATCTTAATTCAATTTTTGTATTATCTACTTTGGGGGAATTATCTTAATGATCGATCCAGATTAGCCATTCTATAGCCTTTTAATTTTTGTATTTATTTTCATTTCTTGTCTAATTATGCCCTTATTTGATATTTTCCATGTTTTTGCTTCATATTAATTATATATATTGATATATATATATTCCCTATAATTAATGGACATTTATATAATTTTTTCAGGGGTTGTTTCATGTCTAAATCTATATTATTAATTTTCCCAAGTCATGTTATATTTATTTTTAATTTAGAATGTCACTATCATAAAAGATGATATATTATATACACATATACAGATATATATATATATATATATATTTGAACAAAAACACTAATTTATATTCATAAAAATAAACATCTAACTATGTTGTATAGGAACAACACTTCCTGAATTCTTCTATAATTTTCCTACTCGGCAATTATCATAACCTACTCAACGCCTCATCTAGAGGGACCTTATAAGATAAGTGTCTAGTAAAATACATAAGATTGATTTTGAAGATTTACCATAAATCACATCAATTCGATAGATATAGTATGAGAATAGGAGGGATATATGATGTATGATCTTCTAACTCCTCGGTACTATTAAAATGAAATTTAGTGATCTAAATATACTATTATGTCAGATGTATGTTAACAATGTATGATATAAATAGGCCCCTACCTTAGGTATGTTGTTTTTGTTCTCACCTAATCATTTTAGTAACTAATTTTTTGAAGTAAACCGGATAGTAAGCTATAATACAACCTTATAAACAAGGTAATTCTATCAAATCCACCCATATAAGCCTCAAGAGAAACTTTGATATAAAAACTAACCCACAAAAGATATGATCTTTTATCTAAACCAATAATCACTGTAGCATTCATTCCCTCACTAAAATTCTATAATCCACTACAATTTCCATAATACTAGAAACCATCGTACCAGTAATTAGAATGTTAACCACACCCTATCCAATATAAATCTTATTAACATCCTTCAACATTTCCTCAAACAACCCATTGAGTATCATAGAATGTAGATTTGATTAGTTGAGTAAAAAAAATAAATTATTTTTTTTAGTCTCATGGACATGCTATCGAAAATCCTAGGAAAAATAGATGTGCAAACATCCTTGAATCCTATATAGAATGAAAGTGTGATAAAAAATTATAAATTTCATTCAACATCTTGAACTAGAGAAATTTCAAACTGAAGAAAGAAAGAACAAAAATTCAATAATGAATACTAAAGAAAACATTAACTTACAAAGAGAAGAGGAAAATAAGAGAGAATATTTAAGGACAATGTTCATGAGAGAGAGACCAAAAAACAAAAAACAAAAATTAGAATCCTAAGAATATGGACATTCCAACAGAAATTAATTCTCTGTTAATTCATTTGAAGAAGGTAGTAGAACAATAATGTCTAAAATAAACTCATGAAAACATTCAAAACGTTGTATTTAACATACCACAATCACAATTCATATACAAAATCCCATGGTTTTTAAACCATTTATTTTAACTTTTATTAAAATAATTATACCTAAATAATTTTTTTTAAATTGTATTAGGATGTAACATATCCACCATAATCACACAACTTATACCATAAAATTGTCATTATCCTGGGATATTATCTCATCCCAATATTGTTTGTTACTTAAATTTTCATATTAATTTTTGGTTTTGGTTATTTGTAAAAATGATACCCCACACTATATTTAGATCATTTCATATAGACTAATAGAATACCAAAACAGGGATGGTCTATCTTGCAAAACGATCCATTGTTATTCAAGCATATGTTTTGGAATATTTACTATTGAAGGGGAAATATCTACTATTTCTCAAGGAATTACACATACTTAAATGGAAGAAGAAATGATTTCATCACACACATCGGTAATATTTGGGGGACTATTCTAGAAAATGGAAAAATAATCCTCATCTAGCAAGAAGGAACACTAACAATGGATCATGAAGATAAATCCTTTTGTTTCAACATGCTCGATAAAATAAATCATCAAATAATAAATAATGCACTCGATAAAATCTCCGATGAATTTGGTATAGAGTATTTTTTATGACTTAGGTATGATTCATGAATTCATTGGCTAATGAGAGGACCTTTTATAAAACAATACTAGTTCCCAATAACCTAGAAATCATGATGTAAAGTTAGAAGACAATGAATATTTGGGTTTCATTAATGATTTCCTAAAAAATTTACCTTATTAAATACTTTACATACTTAGATGTTGGAAACCTCATTTCAATATCATCCCTTGAAAAACCCCACATCGAGGGTTAATACCAATTCCCTTTAATTTAATGTACATCTATCTCATTGATGATGATATATTACCTATGATAATTTCAAAAACCTTATCCCATTACCGCAAAAATAAATCTAAAAAACAATCAATTAATAATCAAAAAATACACACGATAGAGTTAATTTAATATCCATGGGATCAAAACTATAGTCAAATTTCATAAAAGCTTATTAATTAGTGATCTACGGCCTCTTAGATAACCCCATAGAAGACTTCATCCTACCACCATAGAGGTAGTCAAGAATGATATAGAAAAATTGTTGTATGAATAAATAATTTATTTAATCTATAATTCAAAGTGGGTTATCTTAATATGCATATTCCCAAAGAAAACTAGAACAACTATTTACAAGAGTGATCCAAGTTAATTGATTCCCCTGAGAGTGGCAAATATTTATAGTAGTTGTATAGATAACAAAAAGAAGAATAATAGTGCTAAAACACGAACATTCACATCCCATTGTTGGATAAGACAAAATATAAGTTATTATGGGAAATAATTATTTTTTTAGATGGATTGTAGAGATAATTTTATGTACCCTATTCCATTGATGAACAGAAAACAATTACCTTCACTTTTGTTTTTCAAACCTTTTACGATAATAGAATGTTTTTTAAGAACAACCAAAGGTACATTTCAATAGTGCATGTTAAGTATTTTATCACATTATTCTCTTAACTACTTGAGGTATTTATTGATGACATTACTATTTTTTCAATTAATTAGACAATTACATATAAAATTTTGAACAATTATTGAAAACATGCATGAAAAAAACATGTTGTAATTTTCTAGAAAATTAATATCATGGTAATAAAAAGGAATAGTTTAGGCCACATAATTTCCAATGAATAAAATAATTTCTATAACTAAAATATTAATGTATTAAATTCATTTCGATATCCTATCTTTTGAAACATGATAGAACATTTTAGGTCTAGCGGGATTTTATGTAAAAGTTATAAAACATAAAGGAAATATTTCACTCCCTCCCTTAGTATTACATTTAAAAAAATGATGAATATTATTTTGATAATATTTATATGTAAAATTTTAATGATATGTAACAAAGGTTAATTACACAACTGATAATGCAACCACCCATTTGGGACTATCCTATTGAGAAGCTTTGTGATGTATCAAACTATGTAATGTGAGCTTCCCTCTCATAAAAAATTAATTCCAAAAAAATCATAGCTTATTTATCAATAGAATTGGATCCAACTATTCTCAGTTAAAAACCCATGAAAATTAATTCTTTATAGTCATGTTTTCATTGGAAAACATTGATCATGCCTACTTGGAACTAATGTTATAGATTATAAAGATCATATAACCCTAAGGTATCTAATGAATAAAGGTGATGAAAATACAATGTACATAAAATGTATGTTTATTTTCATGGATTTATACCTTGAAATTAATGTCAAAGGGGGACTGAAAATATAGTCGCATAACGCAATAGGAGACTTCCCGACAATATGGAATATGAAATTTCCAATTTGAATCTACTTTATTGTTAGTCTTTTGAAGAAAAAATATTTATCATGGAAGGTAAATTACCATGGTATTATGACATTGTCAATTAATTGGCCACATATCAAGTACCTCTCATCTTAACACCCATGAAAATATCATGTTTTAATATAGATTTAATTTTTGGGAATATCCCTTTCTATGAAAAAATTTTATTGGCTAAACCATAAAAAGGAACTTGTTAAAAAGTGAAACAGAATATGTTTTGAATTTCATTCACACATCAGCATATAGAGGCCAATTTAGACCATAACAGAAATATATAATATTTATCTAATCTTGGGTTTATTTTCCCTTTATATTCAAAGATACATCTAAATAATGTAACAAATAAGTAAAATTCTAGTTTTTTTGAAATATCTCTAATTGAAAATAAATTAATCAAAAACCAATTATATTTTTTGAAAATTTTGAAGTACGAGAATTAGAATTAATTTTTCCATTACCAATATAATTTTTTAGTTATTATATTCCTATAGTTATACATTATCTTTCAAAATGGGAGGAATTAATATCCACTAAGAATGATGATTATAAATTTTTTGTGATTTTTATGGATATTCTATAGGTTGGGTGTACCACGGTCCATCCTCACAAACAAGGGATATAATTTTTCAATAATAAAATAGATGAGTTCTATAAAAATTAAGGGGTAAATCCTAAATCATAAACACTATATCATCCACAAATGAATGGACAAGTATTAGTTTCCAACATATAAATGAAAGGAATTCTAAAAAATATGATCAAACCCAACTAGAAGGGCTAGTGCCAATAGATTGAAGATAAAATATGGTCTTATAATTCCACATAAAAGAGACTTATAGGAATGATTTATTATATAATTATTTATAGTAATATCTTCCGCTATCTTATGGAATTTGAAAAAAATCATACTAGGTTATTAGAGAGTTATATCTGTACCCAAAAAAAGCAGCAAAATATGAGAGATTTTAGCTGTATGAGCTCCAGAAAACCTCGATAAATGATTTATAAAATTAAAATAATTTTAATTAGATAGAATTAATGGATTATATAATGATAATTAAACATGTAAATATATATCATATATATAAATTATTGTTATATAACAACAGACACAAAAGGATTGAAAGAAAAATTCAATCCAAATGGGAATGAAATTTTACTGTTATTTATGTATAAAATTTTTGTGATACAGAGATTTGAAAAGAAGGGGAAATCCCATTAACTATTAATGGGAATAGGATGAATATTTTTCACGGAAACATAGCTAAAGAACTAGTGGCTAAGATTAAATTTGTTCACATGGATTATCATTGATGACCCACTAGTTGTAAATTTACATTGCATTTAATAAAATAGGATAATTCCATTGAAAATATAAATACCAGAATAATCAATTTGAATAAATTTATAACATTGTATAAATTATTTTCTTGAGAAGGATTATAGTAGTCTTGGATCTCATTTATATTTTATTCATTCAATATTGAGCCAATGACGTAAACCCAATCTGATTGCACGATGAAACAACTATTTTTTCTATAATTACACTCATTAATTGAAACTTATTTAAGCTTAATTGAACTATCATATAATATAACTCTATTTAATTCATTATTTTAGGTCTATCTACATTTCACAATGAAAAATAAATATTATTTATAGAATTCACATTGAAAAATGGAATCCATTTTGTAAATTTATATCACATTGTGAAATGGACTTCATGAATTGACGTGATGGTAATAATAACTATATAAACACAACCTAAAAACCTTAATTGAATAATAAATTCACATTTGGTATGAGTTTCAATACATTATTTTTTCAACCTATATACTATGAAGTTTCATTCTTTAAAATAAGATTTTATGCCCACAGTTAGCCTTCCATCTTTTCTTGACTACTCTAAAAGACATGAACATATTAGGAAACCCGTGATTCCATGATTATGATTTTAATATTAATAATATTGAATAAATAAAATAGATAAATTAATGAATAAATGAAAACATTGGTTGTTAATTTTTATGAATAACGATTTAATAGAATTAGTTGATTATGGAAAATAAAAATAACCTACCATTTTCATAGATTTAATATCTAAAATTTGATTTCATTTATTATTATTATTTCATTCATGAGTGATTATTTATAATTCAAATGTTCAATTACTAAGAGGATATCTAGAAAAAATAACTATCATATCAATCATGAACTTATTTCTTGAGTGATCGTGTGGCATAAAACTAGCTATAACATTCATTGGAACGTGTCAAAGAAACAACTATGAAAAATCATATTTAATATGATGGAGTTATTTTTATTGATAAGACCTACTACTTGAGACCGATTTTTAAATAAATCCATGTTTAGAATGAAGAATACATGGGTAACATCACATTCAATAATCCTTGTTACATGCCATTTATATCCATTCCAAACATAATTTATATATATTTCAGGATATTCTATAGTTAATGTGTGGGGTTAGGAGAGACATGAAAAAAGGCATGAACTAAAATTTAAGGAGAAACTATGTGGAGTATTTTTTTAATCATAAAATATCATGTAACATTTATTATATTTATAATTATTTACTTTATTAAAAAATGTAAAAATGTAAAAAATTAAACAAAATTGTTGTGTATAAAGAACCATATTTAAATATTATATATTATACTTTCTTTAAACTAATATTCATTTTTATTCGTTCCAAAATAACATTTAGGTTTAGTGTTTTAGTGAATTATGTCACAACTTTAATTTTTCAAACCATATATTATAGGGTGTAACATTTTACAATCTATCGTTTTTATGAAAATATAAAATTTTTTAAAGTAAAATTTGATTTATTTTGTAAACAAGTATTCATGAATTTAAACTTAATTAATTATTCTCAATTTTTCATCCTTAAAATATGATAAAAACATTTAGAAAATGTTGGAAAAGAACAAAATTCTCAGTACATGATATAAAAAGATGAAACCAATTAATCCAATTAATTACCTAGAATCCCATGAAATGTTTTTCATTATCTATGTTTTTTTTAGTGTATCAAATAAATCTACTCTAGATGAATAAAAACACACTTTATTCACAAAGAAAAACATTAAACCACATAGAAATAAATTTAAAACATTTTATGGAGTTTAAAGAAATTATTCTCAAAACCCATGATAGAAATAAATACATCACAGTTAAATACCTTGGAGAGAACTCCTAAGTAACTACCTCATTATTTTATATTAAGAAAAATTACATTACCATTTTAATTTGAGCACAATCTGGAAACACCCATCATATAAGCTATATCGGTCTCACCATTATAAATGAGATATAATGTTGCTCAACCAATTTTATTAATTTTATTGATAACACCTATTTCTTGTATATAATTATCAAGTACTTCATCTTGTAGAAAAAATAAATTATTTTACTTATTCATAATGAAACCTTGAAAAACTATTTTGAATCTGAATGAAAATCACCTTCAGATATCAAAATACCATCTTATATTAAAACCCAATTTAGAATTCCAAAATATGTAGAAAATATGAAATAGGGGTTTTATTATAAGAAAAAATTATATATTTTAATGTAATCCAAATATCCAAAAACATTTAGGTGTTGGGAGAAGTCATTTTCACAGTATATGTTAAAATAAATAATTTCATTGTTTTTATAAAATTAAAAACATTCCATAAAAATTCCATTTTTAAACCTTAAATATAAAGTCAAAATAAAAATAATATTTGGTTTAAAATTATTTTATGTCCATAATATTTGTTAAAAATAATATATACACGGAAGTAGAATTGTGCTTTAAGGTAGGCATTAAATAATTGATTCGTAGTATAAAGTCATTTACCATGAGTCATACTCATCACATACAATCATTATAATTTTTAGTAATTAATTAATTTTAATTATTTTAATTATTAATAATATTTTTCATGATCATAATTGTTTTTTAGAAAGTTATAATAATGAACTTAATCAATTATATTCTAATTGGATGTTTGGAAAATATTCCTCTCATTGTCAAAGAGGAAATTTTTCCATCATATATATAATAATAATCAAGATAAAATTTTTGTTCTTATATATCAAAAATAATTATAACTTAATCCATGAAATATGGTTATAGGAAATTATCTGCATTATAATTATAGGGATAGTCGTTCATACATATTCATGTGTATTGTTTCAATTATTCAGTGATCATTATTGAATGATTGTAATTTTATTTTATGTTTTCACCTTTTCAATTATATCATCAATACTATATTATTTCATTATATAAACTTATATATATAATCCAGGTTATATAATAATGAAAAATGAATCTCATCCCTTCGTGGAGGTGGTAGTTCACACATAAACACAAATGACTTAATTAATATTAATTGAAATGAAATCTATAAAATTAAATAATGTAATATATTTTAATTATGACTATTATTTCCTAAATACGATATATATATAAATTAAGTCCATCATTATAACACACCATGAGAGGTGGTGATAGAAAATGATTTAAAAAAGTGTGGATGAATGGGGTAATGTCAACTATAATTGAAATGAGAGGAAGTGTTAAACATAATTACAGAACTGAGTAAACACACATAATTTCACAAAAAATTACCCTTTTCATAGATTGGTCACATGGTAAGGCCAAATCATGCAAAAACCATGCAAGAGAAGCTATAGGAATGATCATACTACGAGGTTAGGATGCATTATTTGGAAATCATATGCCACCATGCAAACATCCTATTGTCGAAATTGCAGAAATTTTCACATGGTCAGGCATCCAATTTCACATGTTTAGGACAAAAAATGAAAAATACTACTGCTCACTATCTATCCCCACATGATTATATATACTTAGGTTCCCTACCTATAAAAGTTTATTATAACCATGTGAAATTTAATTTATTTTCCCAAAACCCTGTATTTGGATGCCGAATAAGCTTCATACACCCTGAGACATTCATTAAGTCACCAAACATCAATATTTGGTCCATAAAAAATTTAGAACAACATTTTAAATGAACTAAATAGGATTCCAAAACTGGTTTCATGCAAATAGGGTATACCACCTGTAGGATCTATCTTTAGTATTAGTCTAGGAACCGATGACTCATCACATGGTAGATCATCCTCCCGGTGATGTTGTGGAATCCAGGCTAGTTGTCTGCAAGGAGGCATCCTTAAAAATAATAATATGTACAACTATTAAAAGAAAATATCTATGTAGTTTACTCAAGAAGAACATGGGAAAACAAGTCATTCCAATATAATGAAAGTAAAAAAAAATTCCCACCCAACCGATATTGACATGTATCGAGTAGAAATTTTGGTGATCAGAGTCCTAATATATTGAAATGTCAGCTGCAGAACTAATATAGGAGTCTTTGGACGAAAATATAAACTTGAAACAGTAACAGAATTTTCCAAAACCAATCTCACTAACTCTAGTACTAAGGTTAAATTGACGTCCTACGATTCTACTATGTCTTGAACTAACCGGAAAAAGTCTTACATATGACTACATAATCCAGCCACCAATCTGTTAGGGGATGGAGACTACTGTCGAGTAGGCATTTCTAAAAAAAGGGAGACATTATCTTAATTTAAATGTACATAGACACATATCAAATAACACATAATTTAGTAATATAATACAACTAAAAAAATGAATTCATACATCTAATGTAACACAACACAATATGATAGTAAAGTAATAAAAATGAAAAAAGTGGAAAAACATGCCAAATAAAGAAATATAAAGAGTCCAACTTTCTCCGAGGGAGAGTACTAAAGTAAAATTCATGCTCCCATAAAAAAACATGGCCTTAGAAGCTCAAGATATGCTCCACCCTCTCCCTATCCTTCCGAGACAATTCCGAAAAGTCCTTCATCTATACAAGACACAACACATGAAGGAAAACCCATGAAAGGGTGAGTATAAAAATACAAATTAGGACACACCTAAAACACTAAAATTTACATTCCAATTATTGGTATAACAATAAAATATATCATAAACAATTTAAAATAGAGACACCCAGATATACACTATAAAGACACCACGCCACCAGGTGGTCATAACAAACTAACAGATATAGGGTTCTGCAATATGAAATTCTTGTTCTAGGAGAATAAAATCATTGATCAAGGCTATCATCAATTAAATTCAACAAATAGGTCTATATTATTGGTCCTCACCCAAGAAAACATACTGTTATATAAAGGTCGTGATTCACAGATAGAGGGTCACACTTAAAACCACTTGGTGACACCAAAGACCCAATCAGTATCAACCCACAAAATAGGGGATCATATGCCAAACATACCTCAATACCTACTAATAATACATGATAGATAGGTGATCAACTACTTTCTTAGGGAGATGGAATCAATTTCACAAAACCCATGTAGGGAAAAATGATGACATCGGATCACACTCCAGTCTCACAGAGGCACACACCAATTTTATCTAAGACTCAAAAATTAGAGGGGATTACAATCCTATTATGTTTATTTAATAACTCACTCTACCCTCAAGGTAGTGGATTAAGGGAATAATATCAACCTACATGGGTCTAAAATAAGGAAACAAAGAGCTATAAACATTCTTGAAGTGTGTAAATGGTGTGCACTAGTGGGTAAATAGCATGTGTAGCTATCCCCGAGTTTACTCAAGTGTTAAATCCTCACATGACATGTAAGTCTCAAAATAAATGACATTCATAGACAGATGACACCCTAATCATGTTTCCTAGTCCTATATATGCACTAGTGGTTGTGTCCAAGTGAATACCTATGTATGGGTGTCCCTGTCCATGTCTAGGTGCATATTGTACAAATTTATGTGTTCTAATACTCATGTCATTGTACCTTACTAGGTACAATATGATCCAAAAAGAGGTTTAAAACTATTCGTTGATGAGTCACACAACACCTGATAGTTAAATCCACAAATAACCATAGCGTCGCAGCTAGGGTGTTCCACCCAGCATGTAATCCTGAAATACACATCAATTTTCTTAAGAATTTATATATCCCTCATGATATCATTCACACCATACTGTGATTCACTACACCCACCTCCCCCTCTAAATCCATTTTATCAGAGGTCGTATCAGCCTTTCCATCATCAATGGCTATAATCTGAGTTAAAATCATCTCAGTAAATGATTATTCGATAAAAAACCTCACAACTCATCAAAACCAATATAAATGGTAACCATAAATCCTTTCATTCCACTCAATATAATGTGACACCATCATCACACCTTGACCATTCCATCAATCATGGACAAAACCTAGGGTATGGATCAGTCACAATGTAGAATTTTCATGCACTGATTGAAAAATGGATATTTTAATGAACCATTAGACAACAGAAACAAAACCAATTATAATGCAATTAACAGTTGAATAAATACAAAATAAAAAAAATTGTGGAATGAACCAAGACGTTTGTTCATTTATCCATTATTTATTTTCATAAAAGTATACAAATTGAGGTGGATAATTAAAAATGAACAAATAAAAATTACATCAATTTAATTAAACTAACGATGCATGTATCAATTCTATTTATTGAATTTATCCTTATTTATATGGGATGAAAATAAACAAAACATCATACCATGTGTTTTCATCAAATTTCTAGGAAAAAACAGTAATGTTGTCATCATCGAAGAGATCCATGAACACTGTTTTCATAGTGATCCCTGATCCAATCCTGATCTGTAGTCATTCCCCAAGAAATCTTTACTCCAATGGATTCTATCTCAATGATATTTAGTGTAAATCCATGAGAAAAATACCATAGACATATTTTTAATATAGAAATAGGTCACTGCCTCGAATTAAAATAATATAAGTTCTTTAATAAATAAATTTTATTAAATTCATGCAAGAGATAATTTTTTCACATGATGTTAGATTAGAAGACAATTATACCCCACCTTGAGTAAAACATGTATTCTAAAATCAATAGTTACCTTAGATTTCTAATACAGTCCCCTATTCGAAATTTATTCCACATTTTTTGGAAAACTGTGTATGTGTGCTATCTAATTTATTTAATATATTTCAGAAATTAATTCTAGGCACACTGGGCCTCTAAAACACATAAAATTTCAGCACATGGTCTTGAAAATAATCCATGTATTATTCAAAAATAACAAAGAATTTAATACTAGTATTTATTGTTGAGAAAGTGTTATTTGCAACAATATGTAATGTTTTTATTTAAAGAGGGATATTGTTGAGAACAATAATATATCTCTTCATGATGATTTTGATGCTCAGAAATACACATTTTTGTTTTCTAATGATTTTATTTTTTTACGTATATTTCATAAATTTATTATTTTTTTCTGGAAGAAATATTTATTTTCGTGAACAACAAGATTCAATTGTTAAATTATTTGCATTATCATGTTATGGAAACACTCTTCATGCTCTACATATTCAGAAATTTCTTAACCGTGTTCTGGAAGCATTGTTCAAACCCTACATGTGGAAATTTAGTGTAAAGAAAGGGAATCACTGTTTACATTACAAGTTATTAGAAAAGTATGGTTCAGTTATCGGCAAAGTATAAAAAAGAACCATATATTAGGAAAGAACCATAGGTTTGTTATATTAGAAAAGTAAGGAAGGAGAATAGTACGTAAGTGCTAAATTTTACGTTTGTTTCTCAAAAGTATGGTTCATCAACCTTACTTTTGTAAACAACCTTATGTTTCTTATAAAATTATGGATCATGTACATTTCATTTGGATGCTTATAAAATTATGGATCATTAATCATACATTTGAAAGTTGAAGAGAAAAGTATGGATGGCCAACCCTACATTTTTGATCAACCATACATTGACAACCTTACGTTTGAAGGATACGTCATCAACCTGACATTTATGATATACATTACATTTAGAGGATGCATACTGTACAAATCAACCATACATTTGGCATTGGAGAATTTAAAGTTGATATTATTATTCAAAAATCTGCATGCGAAAAATCAAGATGATATTAAGGCGGATTAAACGGTGATTCTAAAGCGCGAAATTGATGAGTATAGATCCCTTTAAGGATTGAATTAAAAAGATCATTTCTTGGATAAATACAAGGAGATTTATGACTACTTAGTAAATTCAAATGTTTGAATTACTCATGTAAAAAGGAGAAGATTTTTGATCTAATTATTGCAGAGGAAGTATTCGTTATATCTATTTCATTTTCAGGTGTCTGTAAGTATGAACTAAAAATAGTGATCAAGAACACAAGAGCAGATGCATCTATCAAAATACGATATATGTTGTATAACATTTTAGAAGATAATAAAAAATAGAGTCAATCAAGATATACATTTATGTTGATTATGACAAGCAATAAATTTATTGCCTACTAAAGAAGAAGATACACGACAAAAGATTCACTTATTCAACATTTAAGATCTACAATGAATCTGCTACTGATGAAGTTGAGATTTATATTTTTGTATATACTGCAATGGGATCGACTCAAAACTAATCTTTCTTGAGGATCATTATTTCTGAAGAGGAAGATACATTTACTACCAATTCCAATCTATTGAAATTGTGAAGAACAATCAGGAGAGTATTTTCAAAGAACAAATAATTTTTATCTGGAGTGACCAGTATGTCGTTATATGCTTTGTAGGTTCTGTGATTGAACTAGAAGGATGTGTTTTGCATTACATTTTAACAGTTTCCACTCCCTTAACTCAGTTTTTGAAATGTCTGTTGAGATCAGGACCAGATAGTGTAAATCATGTAGCTCGTGGAGTAGAGCGTTGGAGTCGTGGACTAGGGGCCTTCTG
This sequence comes from Viscum album, assembly GCA_963277665.1. Classification (NCBI taxonomy): domain Eukaryota; kingdom Viridiplantae; phylum Streptophyta; class Magnoliopsida; order Santalales; family Viscaceae; genus Viscum; species Viscum album. Next base: position 2,105,020,783 of record OY728122.1, on the reverse strand, counting down.
TTCTCCGAACCACTATATATCGTGTGTTTCTGTATTTCATATTTATCCATCATTAATCTATCTGATTGAAGATAAAGGACAGAACACGATCTCAGGAAGATTTTTGAGAATACACAACTCACCCACCTCTTGTGTATATTTTATATAATCTCGATCCAATAATTGGTATCAAAGGGTGTGGTTTTGATAAAGCTCTAACATGATAAAAGTGATTAAGAATTATACTCAGAGTAAGATGACTGATACAAGAGAGGGAATATTTATGGTCAGAGTATGGTACTTCAATGGAGAATACTATGGGTGGTGGAAGTCTCGAATGATTATCTATCTGAAAACCCTTGGAAACAGAGTATTTTCTAAGATACTGACTCCATATGAAATACCTAAAAAACCTGAGACATGGAGTGCAGGTATGGAAGCATAATATGATATGAACTTGAAGGCAATGAATGAAATTATATGTGGTCTAGGACCTGATTAATTTAATATATTATCTCAATACCCCACAACATATGAGATGTGGCAAACTATTGAAGTTTCTTATGATGGAACAACCAATATCAGGTAAATGAGATATGCTACTGCTAAGATTAAAGATGTTACATTCAAAATGGTTGAAGGTGAAAAAACTACTCAAATTAATGGATGGTTGATAGATATTTTCAATAATATAACCACCTTGGGAGATCCCATCAAACATGACGGTCAATCTTTAAAAGTACAGAGAGTACTGCCTACAAGATAGAATTGAATCTTTGCTGCAATCAGAGAGTCAACACCTATCAAATAATTAACTATGAAAGAACTGATTAGAACACTAATATTGTATGAAGATGAAATTCAAGATGAAGAAAATGAGCATAAGGTGTTTATCATGAGAGATGGCACTGCCTTCAAAGTGACATCACAAGGAAAAAAAGAAGAAGAAATGTGTAAAAGTGAAATCTGAAAGCTCTGATTTATCAAATTCTGATGTGGAACTGGGTCATCTATCCAGAAAAATCAATAAATTCTATAGAATGAAGATGGGAATTAGAAAATCCTTCAAAAACAATGACAAGGGAGTCAGATGTTATGAGTGAAAGAAAATTGGGCACATCAGACCTGACATCCCATAGTTAAAGGAAGACAAGAAGACTAATTTTTCCAAAAGGAATGATTATGAGCATAAGGACAAGAAAGCAATGAAAGCTACATGATGTGTATCTAAAGACTCCAGTCACACTTCTGAATCAGACTCAGAGAAGGAAGAAGTAAATTTGAAAGCCACCATGTGTTTTATGGAAGAAATAGATGAGGTAAAATCTTACTACACTTCTGACTCAAGTTCTGAACCTAGTTACTCTAATGAAAAACTTGCTACCTACTACATTATGTTTGAAGAAATATATGATTCTATATTTAAGAAGAATAAGTCTTTAAAGAAAATTCACTAGGATATTTCAGATGAAAGAGATAAAATTATAAATAAATTTAAGAAGTTAACTGATAAGTATATTTCAATTAACATTGATTATATATATTATGAAGCAAAAATAAAAACTCTACAAATAGAAGTTGAAACATATAAAAGTGCAGCCACTATTTTTTCCAAAGGATAAAACTGCATGAATGAAATTCTTAGAAAAACTGTTATTAATAAAGAAAGATTTAGAATTGGCAGTAAAGGTGAAAAACCTAAGCTATACAAGAATTATTTTGTTTCAAGCTGAAAAAGATTAAATTTTAATTACTGTGGAACAAGGGGACATATTTCTAAAAACTGTATCTTAAGACAACCCCAAATAAGTGGAATTAAAAAAGCTTTTGTTTCAAATAATTTATTTGATTCAGTTGATTTTAGAAAAAAAGCATGTTTGGATTCCCAAATATTTGCTGGCTAACACAACTGGACCCAATAGAATCTGGGTACCAAAGAATCTTGTTTAAATGCCTTTGCAGGAAGCATGTCACACAAGAAAAAAGACCATATGGTATATGGATAGTGGCTACTCAAGGCATATGAGTGGAAACTCATCGACTTTTTCTACACTCACTCAAAAAGATAGTAGACTTGTCACATTTTGCGACAATGCCAATGGTAAAATAATTGGTATTGGAACAGTTGGAGATCCAGAATTTGTCTCAATAAACAAAGTACTTAATGTACAAGTACTGAAACACAATCTGATATGTATCTCTCAACTCTTTGATGTTGGTTATACTATTGATTTTTCTAATAATTTTTGTACTATTTTTAAAAATAAACTGCTTAAATTTAGTGCACCATGAACTAATAATGTATAGACTGTGGATTTATATTCCTTGTGTAAACAAAAAGTAAATTTCGTAAATACTAAATTTAATGAATCTTGGATCTAGCATATGAGACATGGAACTTTTAATGTATATGTTTTACATAAATTATCTAATAAACAATTAATTTTTGATTTTTCTAATCTCAGATTTGAATGAGACAGAATCTGTGATGCATGCCAACTTGGCAAGCAACAAAAATCATCTTTCAAATCTGTTAATAATGTTGCTATAAGTAAACCACTAGAACTTGTCCATATGGATTTGTTTGTACCTTCATGTGTAGAAAGCTTAGCTGGTAAATTATATGTATATGTTTTAGTTGATGATTTTTCTATATTTACATGGATTTTCTTTTTAAAATTTAAAAATGAATATTTTACTTTATTTAAATTTTTTTTAAATCTACTCAAAATGAAAAAGGTTTCAATATAATTTCATTAAGAAGTGATCATGGTGGAGAATTTGAGAATCAAAAATTTAATTACTTTTTCTCAAACATGGGTATTAAACATACTTTCTCTGCACCAAGAACACCTCAACAAAATGGAATTATTGAAAGAAGAAATAGGACAATTCAGGAAATAGATAAGACTATGCTAAATGAATACAGTCTTCCAACCAATTTTTGGGCAGAAGCTATAAGAAAATCCTGTTATATAATGAATAGAGTTTTAATTAGAACAATTTTAAAATTGACACCCTATGAACATTGGAATAACAGAATACCTAAAGTAAATTACATTAATGCTTTTGGATGCAAGGTTTACTCCATGATCACTATAGACAGTCTTGATAAGTTTTATCCAAAATCAGATGAAGGAATTTTCTTAGGATATTCAGCTACCTCCAAAGCTTATAGAGCCTATAATAATATGTCAAGGATCTTTGAAGAATCAGTTCATGTGAAATTTTATGAATCTAATCCCTTTAAGAAAAGGACTGATCAAATGGATGAATTTGACTCTAATAATAACATGAGACAAGAGAACTTGAATATGATTTTGAAAAAGATATAACTAAAATTCTGTTCAGTTCATAAGAACGTGATACTGAATAACCTATTTGTGTATTACCTAGATAGACTAGAACTCTAAAGAATAACCTTTTAGAAACTATATTAGGTGACCTAGACACGGGAATAAAAACTAGAAGAAATATTGGAATTCTTGTATAATTATCTACCTTTCTATCCCAACTAGAACCTAAGACTATAGAATAATCTTTAGATGATGAAAGTTGGATGATAGCAATGTAAGAAGAATTAAACCAGTTTTAGAGAAATGAAGTTTGTGAATTAGTTAAAAGACCACAGAATTATCTAGTGATAAGAAAAAAATGGGTCTTTAGGAATAAAAAAGATGAACATGGGATAATAACTAGAAATAAACCAGGACTTATAGAAAAATGATATAATCAGGTATAAGGTATAGACTATGATGATACCCTTGCACCTTTATCTAGGTTAGAAGCTATTAGAATCCTTTTTTCCTGTGTATCACATATGAATTTTAAACTATTTCTAATGGATGTGAAGTCTTCCTTTTTAAATGGCCATTAAATGGAAGAAGTTAATGTTGAGAAACCTCCTGGTATTGAAAATTCACAAAAAATAGATTCTTTTTTAATATTAAGAAAGATTTTTATGGCCTTAAACAATTACCTAGAGCTTCGTATGAAAGATTATGTTATTTTCTATTAAAAAATTGTTTTACTATTGGAATGGCAGATCCAACACTATTTAAGAAAACTATAAATTCTAATATTTTATTGGTTCAAATTTTTGTTGATGATGTAATTTGTTGATCAACTAATAAATCCTTTTGTCAGGAGTTTTCCAATATAATTCCAAAAGAATTTGAAATGATTATTATGGGAGAATCAAATTTCTTTTTAGGACATCAAAATTATCAAAAATAATTTGTAAATGTTTTGAATCAAAGAAAATACATTACTGAATTATTTAAGGAATTTGGACTTGAAAACAACAATACGTATACAACTCCTATGTGTACTAATATAAAAATTGATTTGGATGAAACTGGAAAGTCAATTGACAATAAGTAATATAGAGGTATGATTGGTGATTTATGATATCTTACTGCTAGTAGGCCAGATATAATGTATTCATTATGTCTTTGTGCTATATTTCAATCAAATCATAAAGAATCTCATTTAACATTTGTTAAAAGAATTTTTAGATATATAATAGGAACTATTTTTTAATCTCTACCTTATCCCAAAACAACTGATTTTAATTTAATTTCATATTCAGATGTAGAATTTGGGAGTTGTAGATTATATTGGAAATGAACTTCGGGTACTTGCCACTTTTTAGGGAAATACTTAGTGCCATGGTTAAGTAAGAAACAACATTCAGTTTCCCTGTTAACAGCTCAGGTAGAATATGTTTCTGCTGGCAGTTTCTATGCACAAGTGTTGTGAATGATAAAAACACTAATTGATTTTGGACTAAATTTTAATAGTACACCAATTTTATGTGATAATAGCAGTGCTATAAATATTTCAAAAAATCATATTAATCAATATAGGACTAAGAATATTGATATCAGACATCATTTTCTATGACATTATGTTCATAAAAAGGATATATCTTTGGAATTTGTAAGTACTCAAATTCAATTATAAGATATTTTTACTAAACCACTTCGCAATGCAAGGTTTGACTTTATTAAGGGGGAGTTAGGTTTATTTAATTTTAAATAAAATATTAATTTTATTCATTTCAATTATTTTTTCTTTTATTTAAATATAAACATGTTATTTATTTTTTTATACACCACATACAATTTTTTTTAATTTGTTTTTAAAATCTATGTAATGATTATTAAAAACAATGGAACCAATGATGTCAAAACCTTTCGAATTCTGGACTATATCATTTCTATCAAAACCCTTTCGTACCTATGAAACTGCACCACATCATGTTAACCCTACTCTTCAAACCCTCGAAACCCTAACCTTAAAACCTTTAGAGATTTTTGCAGAAATGGAAAATACTAAGAGAGTAGATGAGGCTGAGACCAGTAATGCCAAGAAACAACGCTATGAAGGAAGGAAAATCATACATGGAATGGTGATTGATTTAGAATGGTTATTTTAGATGAACTTGTTGTTAAAACAATGCCTATCCTTTCAAAATCTCGAATAGAAATTCAATAGTGAGAATACGTAATTATTGTTTGAAGTAGAGCATCGATATTTCATTAAACCTATACAATTTAGTTTGGCAGATGATTATGACACCATGATGTCTAAGATAGAGGATATAGATTTTTCAATCTCATTAGTTATAATTATTCAGATACTAAACTCCCCTCATGAGGGAGAGTTTCATTCTAATTTGAATGGTTTAAGAGATTCTGTGCATAAATATGAATACATTATGCCCTTTTTGTTTGGATTTACTAACATAAATAAAATGTTCATTACAAATTTGGACCCGGATTAGAAGATACTTGGGAAATTTGTACAAATAGGGATAGCACCTAGAATTCTAGAGATAGAGAAGATATTGTATCCCGACATGTATATAATGTTTCTTCTTCTCAGTGATGTAAAATTAAATTTTCCTAGGTAAATGGTGAGGTACCTAAGTTACTACTATCAAAGTGAAGTTAGAATGAATTTCTACCCTTTTGGAATATTCATATCAACACTCTTGTTCAATAAAGACATGGTGAGACTGGTTGATGCTAGGATTCATTGTCACCATAGTAATGTTTTTAATGCGTGTACGTTATGAAAAATTGGTTATTTCTGGATTATAGTAAAAGGAAATATCTTTCAAGTAGGAGCTGATAAAGAAGAAGAAGAAGAAAGAGCTCAGATTCAATCTGAAAAGTCAAATGAAAAGCAATCTACACCAAGAGTTAACTCTATTTCCAGAAGAATAAGTTTTTAAGTTGAGACTGCTCTAGAGGAAGCATGTTAATAAGTACTTCAAGTAAAAAAACAATAAGAGATGATATTGCTCTTAATGATCAAGTTTCAAATATTTTAACCACACAAGACTTATTGAGTTACAGATTTGTAAGGGAAGCAACCTCTGAACAATCATTGGATGTTTTTGTTAAGAGGTTAGAACCAGTGTAAAAACCTCAGATTTAATCTGGAATTCAAATAGAAGCTGAAGGAGAGACTCAGGAACATGATGTGGTTGTTACAGAAGTTGAACCTGAAATAATTGAAGTTGAAAGAACAGAAATATAACCTGAAGTAGAAATTGAAGAAGAGGCAGTGCCTTGAGTAGATGTGGTTAGTCCTCAATTAGCTGAAGATGAAATTATTCAAGAGAATCAGATTAAAGAATTGATTGTTGTTGTATAGGATGAAAACACTCTATATATACAAAAAGATGTTATTCAAGAAGATTTTTCTATGTAGGAGTCTGGAAAAGACACAGAGGAAAAATCTGTTGACCAACCAGTTAGAGAATATAATGAAGAAGAAGATGTTGAATCCTTACCCCTAGTGTTAGTACATCACATTCATACTGAAAAAGAGAATAAATCAGAAAATACCTTTGAATCAGAAAATGAGGAAGTTGAAGAAATATACAGGGAGTTTCAGAGAGTGAAGTAAGAGAATGCTGCTTTGAGGAGGGCATTGGAAAATGAATTATTAAACTTCCTGAGGCTACATGATAGTACAGTTTCAAAGAAAGAAGTTGAGATTTTTTAAGAAGGATATACTGAATGAGGTTGCAAAATGAATGTATGAAATGGTTATAAAGTCATATTTTTCATATCTCAATTCATTTATGGAGAAAAAGATGGAATATGTTAGGATCGATGAGACCAGTGGTTCATATAATTCCTTTGATTTGATCAGAAAATTTAAGGAAATGACCACTGTCTTAGTTGATACGAATGACATGTTGCATGATTTGCATTGTAATAGTGCTCCTCTTTCAGTGCTGTTTTAAAATAAAATGTTTTTAGTTGAAGAGTTAACCTCAAATGAACCAGGAATAAGATCTATCTTGGATATGTTAATAAAAAATTTGCCTTTGTTTTTGTAGAAGGAATAAAGACTACATGTGTTTTTCAGAGTCAAATTAATAAAAGAAATTCATATGACTCAAGAGAATAGGGATCTTATTGTTATGCTTGGAGATGGTATGATGAGGAGACTATGGGATAAGTTATCAGAAATCATTGAAGTTGTTCAACCAAGATAGATCCTATCTAAACCCTGACCAACCCTTGATTCCTGCATTTATCAATTTTTTAAATTTAAATATTTTCAATGAAAATCTGTTTCATTATATATTTGTGTGTTTTTTGTTTTACTGTCTTTGATTAGATATCCCATTAATCCGGATTCACTAATTGATAACCAGTTAGATATTTCATTTACTTATGTCCAGTGCTACATTAATATGTGTTATATTCCATATTTTTTCATTCTTTTTGATTTCAGAAAAAGGGGGAGAAATTTGGATAAACACAACATTATATTTTAACTCATTTTTTAATGTTATTTTAGGGAGAAATTTGAAGAAAAGTTTTCTTTAAAAACAAATTTTTTTTATTATTATTTTATTTAAGGGTATATATTTTTTAACTTTTATTTTTCACTTTTGAAAAAGGGGTTGAAATTTATTTTTATTATTATAGACGATACACTGTTTATTTATTTTTGAAATAATCTTGTTAAAACTAAATATTTATTTATCTAATAAAAATTCAAAACAATATATAATTAATTATAAAAATTAATTTATTTTATTATTTTATGAATTTTGTGATCATAAAAAGGGGGAGATTGTTGAGAAAGTGTTGTTTTCAACAACACATAATGTTTTTTTAAAGAAGGAGATTGTTGGGAACAATACTCTATCACTTTATGAGGATTTTTATTCTCACAAAAACACATAACTGTTTTCTAATGATTTTATTTTTTTAAATATATTTTAGGGATTTATTATTATTTTTATTTCTGGATGAAATATTTATGTTCTTGAACAACAATATTCAATTGTTAAAGTATTCGGAATAGCGTGTTCTGGAAACATTGTTCATGCTCTACATATTTTGGAATTTCTTAAGCGTGTTTTGGAATCACGGTTCATACCCTACGTGTGGAAACATAGCGTAAAGAAAAGAACCTGCTGTTCACATTACAAGTTATCAGAAACTTATGGTTACGTTTTCAGAGAATAATGAAAAAGAACCCTACATTAGGAAAGAACCCTATGTTTGCGGTATTAGAAAAGTATTGAAGGAGAATTGTATGTAAGTGTTGAACGTTACGTTTGTTTCTAAAATATATGGTTAATCATCCTAATATTTGTAAACAACCTTAAATTTCTTATAAAAGTATGGATCATGTAACATTCATTTGGTAGCTTATAAATGTATGGACTATTTATCATACGTTTGAAAGTTGAATAGAAAAGTATGGATGGACAACCCTATGTTTGTGATCAACCATACGTTGACAACCTTACGTTGGAAGGCTATATCATCAACCTTACGATTATGATCTACATTGCGTTCGAAGGATGCATACTGTAAAACTCAACCTTAAGTTTAGCGTCAGATAATTTAAAGGTGATGTTATTATTCAATGATCTACAAGCGAATTATCAGGTTTCTTTTAAGCCGAATTAAAAGCTGATTTTAAAGCGCGTCTTTGACGAGTTCAGAGTTGTTTATGGATAAAATTAAAAGGTCATTTTCATGGCTAATTACATGGAGAGTTACGACTACTCTGTAAATTCAAATGTTTGAATTATGCAAGTAAATAGGCAAAGATTTTGGATATGATTTTTGCAGAGGAAGTATTCGTTATATCAGTTTTATTTTGAGGTGTGTGTAAGTACTAACTACAAATAGCGATCAAGAACACTAGAGTAGATACATCTATCAAAATAAGAGATCTGTTGTATGAAATTTTAGAAGATAATTAAAAACATAGTCAATCAGGATCTACATTTCCGTTGATTACGAATATCGATAAAAGATCTGTTTGTTTAAGAAGAAGATACATGAAAGAAGATTCACTTATTTGACATTGAAGATCTAATATAAATATGTTGCTACTGATGTTGTTATTTATATTTATAAATCTATTGCAACAAGACCGACTCACAACGACTCTTTCTTGATGATCATTTTTCAGAAGATGACGATCCAATTACTATCAATTGCATCCGGTTGCAATTGTGAAGAGCAATCAGGGGAGTATTTTCAAAGAACAGATAAATTTTATCTTGATTGACCAACTTCTCGTTCTAAGCTGCATAGGTTCTGTGATTGAACTAGAAGGCTGTGTTTTTCCTTAGATTGTAAAAGTGTCAACTACCTGTACTCAGTTGTTGAAAGGTCTGTTGAGATAAGGACCAGATAGTGAAAATCACCAAGCTCATGTAGTAGAGTGTTGGTGGAGTGTACTAGGGGGATTTTGTTCCCTGAACCACTATATATCATGTGTTCCTGCATTTCATATTTCCTCTGCATTAATCTATCTGATTAATGATAAAGGATAGGACACTATCTCACGATGATTTTTGGAATGATAGAATTCACCCCCCCCCTTTTGTATATTTGATATAATCTCAATCCAACATTTATAGTTAACTAAATATTGAATAAATCCCTTTTTGGTATAGAGTAGTAATCATAGTACATGTATTTTCATCATGGTAAATTATTCCTTACTTCCGTGGTTATGAAGGATGAAAAAATACTATATTATTTTTTTCTTATATCATGACCAAAGAAACCTAGCAGTGATATCCATGTATATTTGTATCTATTAATTGAAGATTTGAAAATAATTTGGAATATATTTGTTATAATATATGATTCTCATAGATGTGAGGAATTCAAATTGAGGTACATGTTGTATGAGATGATAAATGACATTACTTCTCATCGAAATTTGTAAGATTATATCATTAATCAATTTTTGGGTGTCCCATTTGTGAAGAATTTAAAAAATATGTTTAGTTAAAAAATTATGTGAAGAAACTGTTCTTAGGACATAGCAAATTTTTACAATGATGTCAATAATACTGATCCTAGGTGACAAAATTCAGTTTGAATGACGAACATGGTTCAACGCCGTCTCCACTAATATGTTATTGAATATTCGATAATGTTAAATAATTGACAATCTTTTTGATATATCATTTAAAAAACCCCTTAGTAAATCAGGATGGAAAATTAGATGATATTTCCTTGATTTACTATATAGGGAATGATCATATGTCAGATATTTTCTAGAATTCATTCATATAGAAAAAAAATTGATAGTGTTAATGAAATTTTACTAAATTCCCATATAAAAACAAAATACTTATAAGGACCCAGCCTTAAACCTTACTTAATAATGAATTAAATGAATAATTCACATTGAGGATCTTTTCAGGTTTAGTGTTTCAGAGAATTAGGACATAACTATTACATCTCAAAAGATTACAAAGTAGACACTTCAACATAGTTTCCCTTTTTTACAAAACATGAACTCATGGAAACAATAGTCATGTCTAGTGCCATGTTTAAGTCATCATGTCTTTTCCTTGATCCCATCCTTGACCCTATTCCACCTTATGTCCTGTGAAAAACATTTCAAAAACTTGGGATGAGCATAAAAAGCTCAGTAAGGAATACAGAAAGAATGAAAAATGTTAGTTTTTCGAAACCACAAGTAAAACATGAATTCATTAACATAAGTAATACACTTCACCTTTATGAAGTATTAAATAATCTTTACTGAATAAATAATAATTACTTACCCTTTTCTAACCAAAATATTACCATAAAACACATATAAAGAACACATAACATATAAAGGTAACTTGGGACATAAACATACTTAAATGGAATAACCATATAGTCAACTTCCACACATGTCACTCAATGAAATAGCCATATGACCAACTTCCATACCCAATGTATTGGAGGTTATAATGTAACCACCCATCTTGGTATTCACGGCACCACCTATCATTTGGTTTATCACGTAACCACCTGTCAAATGTCCAAGTAGCATTATAAAATCATAACACATAAAACAATTATAAAGGAAAGAAAAATTTTTCACATTTCAATCAGAATATATCACATAAATATATTGACAAAAAAATCCATTATCAAAACCATTTTCAATACCAAAATACATAAAATATTATATGGTATTTATTTACTTTTAAAAACATTACGACTTATTGAGGAAGCAAAAGATCAAATAATACTCACGATGACGGGAAAAGGCCATTATCACCATTTACGTTAAAAGAAACATTATTTTTTTATCTTTTAGTAAAATTATTCATAAAAAAGATTCCCTTTTAATGAAATAAAAATAAAATTGTGTTTTCTAAAGCAAATAAAAAAAGTCTTATTTTAGAACAAAATATGCCTCAATGAAACGAGATTGAGACGAAGTCCCTTACCTCGTGTCCGACTTGATTCGATCGCTCTTTAATCTCCTGAATAATATACTAAAGTTAATTTATAATTTCTTAAGAACCTTTTTCAAGTTTATTATTCCTTTTATATAACTTATTGACATGTTATAAACATTATGTAATAATTTAAGTTAATAAAGTTCATTTTGTCGATATTTGGTACTTAAGTCAAAAATGGACATCTTACAATTACATGTTGTTCATGTGTCCAATGGTTCATTATACCTAGAATTATATTCATGATTTCGATGTCATATATATCATATATATCCAGAATATACTTGTATTTATAATAGTACATAACATTTTGAGGTACGAAATGAAATCCACCGTTCATGGAGACGGTATGTCGTACGTATGCATGAATGCTACTCTCATTCCTATTTCGTATTTAATGGAATGAAATCACAATGATATAAAAGTAAATTATGATTCCAGTACAATATAATATATAATATTATTAGCTCCCTCGTTTATACATCCCACATATGGCATTAACGATTCAAATCACTTTGAGGGGGCAGTAGTCTGCACTTCCTAAAATGAAATTATCGCGTTTATCCATTATGGAAACCACAAAGGTATGCAAAAATGAAAAATACAGAGGCATAATGAAAACATAAACTTAATATATATCATATATAAATATAGTGAGATTTTAATGTACACCATGAAAGGTTTTAAGAGAATATTGAACAATCATCGTTTTGTGAGGCAGTAATTTACCATCCACAGAAACAATATGTTCTTTAACCAGTAGATAGAGGTGTGTGTAAGTGTAGCTCGAATACTTATAATAAAAAAATCCTAGTATATTGAAGTTATTGTTGTTGTTACAAAAGAATGGAATAAAAATAGTTTAGGGGGATGTAGAAGCAAAATAAAACAATAGAACATAAGAGCAGACATTACCTTTAAATCGGGTAACTCTCTTTGGTTTGAACCAAAAGGTCATCTTGAAGAGCTTTCGGCCCAAGGTAAGGCTTATAAGATGAAGAGAGGGATATTGGTAGCTTATTTGAGTAGAGTTTTTACAGGCCATAGTTCTTGAGAAATGTGAGAAATGGGTAGGAAGTGGGGTCTTTTTATAAGGGAGAGGAGGGGCTCTTTTGGAAAGCATGAGCCTATTATTTTATTATATAACGCTTTTTTGGTTTCTAAATGTTCAAAAATTATTATAGTTTAAGATGAGGTGGCACATGATAGAAATAAAGTCATCCAATAATAATTGGACAAGTTTTGAATATTATTTTAGACATTATCTTCTTATTGATTTAAATAATTCGTTAAAGACTTAAACACCGCATCATCATTATGTCATAAATAATATTATTTATTTGATGTCTAAAAATTATAAAACAATTACCACATTATTAGAAATATTTTTATATTTTTAATTAATATTTATAGTCAAATATTAAAATTATATAACCCCATGTAATAATTGTTTTAGTAAAACAATACATGTTTGTGACATTTTTATTTTTACTTTAAATAAAAGGTATTAATGTCATTATTTTACCCAAGTGGCACCATGGGGTCCCATAAATTGACTCATGGATTTTATTGGTCGGCCATGACTCATCCAATATGTGTAGGAAACGTGTCAAGGTGATTTCATATTATCATAAAATTATTTTTACCTTAAATTACACTAATTACCTTTACTCGCGATTAATAAAACTTAAAAGTTACTATTCACCCAAAAAAAAATTTCATCCCATTGAATGAAATTTTACTTACTAATGATAACAATGTCTATCAGATTTTTGAAATTCAATTCAGAGATGTGGTAAAGTTTCATTTAAATGAATAATTCAGTTTTTAACTACCATTTAGTTGTTTCAATATTCATCAAAAATTGAAGTTTTTCAGAAAAATACAAAAAAATCACCCTAACTTATAATTGATATTCTGAATGAAAAAATGATTTCTATTTTACAAAATTCAAAACATATAAGTTGAATTAATTATTTTAATAATTAATTCATTTTGTCAAAACAAATAGCGTGTTTTTTAGAATTAATATCTATCCAAAGATTGACACTAAATTCAAAGTTAAATTAATTCCACTGATTACCATTGGATTAAATGGTAAAAATATATTCTAATTTCACTTTAAAAGCAATTCAATAGATAATATAATTATATAAATTAATTATATTAATATGAGGTTTTGAGTTAAATACAACATTTTTCACTTTTTCATTAAAAATGAACTGTATCAGAAAAATAACAAAATCATACAAAAAGTAAATTTTGATTTCCCGATTCTAAAGAAGGATTTTATTTGTTCCAATAGAATGTATAAGAGTGACCTAAACTATTATTAAAAAGGTATTGCCATCAAAAGGTGATAAATCAACCTTTTAGTGAATTTTTGAGTATCTATGCCTAAAATTGAATTCTTTAAATTTTTTAATCCATTATCTTTTATTGGACAAATGTAAAAACATTTAACAAACATATATAATAATATTTTATTTATTTCTATTCATTACCTCTAATACAATGGCTATATATTAACTACCATTTAAAATAATATTATTATATTATTAGTGTGAAACGTAGGATTTCAAAGAAGCTCGTTATTGTGTATCGGGTATGCTATCAAACATAGAAACCTCTTTAAAGTAAAATAAATTTTTAATTCACAAATATTAATAAATTTGAAAATGTCTTATTATTTATTTACCTAGGATGTTACATCCTTTCCCCCTTTTGGGAATTGTATCCTCTCAATTTTATTCACTTATCAAAATAAGTGGGGTTATTTATCCCTTATAGCATTTTCAGAGTCCCACATTACCTCTTCAACCATATGGTTTTTACATAAAACCTTAACCAGATAAATTACATTATTTCGCAACATTTTTTATGTTTAGTCAAAAATCTGTACTGGTTGTTCTTCATAAGAGAGATTCTCTTCCAACTGAACTACCTCTGGGCTTAAATCATGAGATGGATCTGGAATACAATTTCTCAACATCGAAACAAGAAAAAAATTGTGTATTTGGGATAAACATGGAGGTAAAGCCCCTCTGTATGTAACTGATCCAACATTCTCTAGAATTTCATAAGGTCCAATGAACATCAGACTCCACTTTCCCTTCTTTCCAAAATGTATCACACTTTTCCATGGAGAAACTTTGAGAAAACATGATCACCTACCTCGAAAGATGGATTCTTCCTCCGGTTATGCACATAACTTTTCTGCATGCTCTAAGCTGTTCTCATGTGCTTCTGAATCAACTAAACTTTTTATGCCCTCTCTTCTTCCAATTCTGGTCCCATCAGCTTCCGTTCTCTTACTTCATCCCAAAAATATGGATTTTGACACCGTTTTCTATATAATGCCTCAGACGGATCCATCTGTATACTAGAAGGAAAACTGTTGTTATAAGAAAATTCAACCAAAGAACGATGTTGGTTCCAAATTCCCTAGTAATACATCGTGCAAGCACGTAAAATATCCTCCATGGTCTGAATTTTTCGTTCTGACTGTCCATCTGATTGTGGATGAAAATATGTACTAAAATTTAATTCAGTACCCAATGACATATGAAGGCCTTTCCAAAAGTTAAGAAGTAAAACTAGGATCACGATCAGATACAATGGAGAGGGGAACTCCATGAAACCTGAATATATCTTTAACATACAATCGAGCAAGTTGATCTAGAGACAAAGTATGTCGAATAGGAAGGAAATGAGCAGATTTGGTCAATCGATCAACTATAACACAGATTACATTATTACCTCGAGATGTCTTTGGTAATCCCACAACAAAGTCCATGGATATATTTTCTCATTTCCACTATGGCACTGGTAATGACTGAAGCATCCCATTGGGTAACTGGCTCTCTTATTTAATGTAAAGACCCGTAAAATTCAAGAGAAATGTTTTCTTAATTTTCTTTTGAATTTTACAAGAGTGCGGTTTCTGACGGCACCTGATTCCGAGGCCCGGTGTGCCCGGAATCAATTTCCGATTTTTGGCTCAGGTACGTTCAGTGAACGAACGAGCGGGTTTTCCTAACTTTTGATCTGGTGCTCGAAATTGAAATCTGAGGGCACCAATGAACTCCCAGCACCGATATTCTCTTAAGGAGACCTTTTCCGAGGTTGCGTTTATTTCGAGATGAGAGTTAGTTTTTGGGAGTTTAGAATAAGTTAAATAAAAATTGTGGATTACAAATTTTTATTTAAACTTGTTAGTTAACTTCTCTCAAAGGAAGTTAGGGGTGGGACCCACACCCACTTAACCTCCCTTGAGCAGATTAACTGTGGTGGGGCCCACCCGAACCCTAAACTTTTCATCTTCTCCCAAACTCCCTTAACCCCTCTTTAAATGACATGACAATTGTTATTTAATTTTGGAGTTATCCTTTTTGAATTTCTAACCATTGAAATTCATTTGTTATGTTTCTGAATAAAATAAGTCTCAATCTTATTTTATTTGGTTAGTTTTTGTTTAGACATCTTGAGAGCTTTTGAGAGCTTTTCCTTCTTCTTCAATCTTTGACGAAGAACGCTCAAGCTTTGACGAAGAACGCTCAAGCTCCGACGAAGAACGCCGCTCCTCTCTTCTTCGTCTTCCGTGTCAACGAGAGGGAAGGCCGCTTCCTCCTCGGACTCCCTTCGTCGGCATACGAAGATTCTCCAATGACGTACCTCTTCGGACGTACCTCTTCGTCATCGGATTCGACGAACGACTACCGCGACGCCCTGACCTCCGCGATGATTTCTTCCGCAGGTCGTTGACGATCTTCGAACTTGTACCCAAGGTAGGGGTTGTTGTTATTTTTTTATTTATTTATTCTTGTTTGTGGTTCTAGCATGATTAACGTGAGGATATTTAATTTGTGTTATCATTTAACATGAGGGGTCCGGACCACATGAACACGGCCGAACCCCCTCCATCGTTCTTGTTGATTTATCTTGCGGGTGGAAACAAGGTGGCGTTGTGCCGTCGCACCACGCGGATAATTGTACGATTATATTGCGCGGCGCCGTCGCGCCGCGCCGTGGAAGAATCATCAAGAACGCGATGTCGTCGCGCCGAGTGAAGGGGAATCGAAGGCGCGGCGGAGGGGCGCGGTGACGTCGCACCGCGCCGGACGACGAACACCGCGGCCGGTATAGGGTCGCGGCGAGACGGGAAGACCGGCGGCAGCCGAGCCGCCAGCGCCGGAGATCAAGAAGGGCCGCGGCCCTACGGCCGCGGCGGAGCATCCAGGGGCGGCCGGCCTCGCCGGCCGCCGGAGATCAGATGAGCCGCGGCGGAGAGCGGGAAAGCGGCCGGCTGTGCCGGCCGCCGGTTCGGTTAGAAGGCGGGACCCGCGGGTCCCGTGTGTTTATTAAAAACGACCGGCAAAAGCCGGCCGAGATCCAAAAAAAGGGGGGTGTCACCCCCCGCGTGCGGCGCATGCGCGGCACCCTGGCCGCGCCGCCGCTGGCCGGGCCGCGCCGCCACCGGCCGTGCCGGGTTCAGCGGACACGGTCGGGCCGACTCGGAACGGGTCGACCCGGTTCGGGCCGACCCAGTGGGGGTCGGGCCGGGTCGGCCCGGACCCGGACCCCCCGTTTTCGAGACAGTTTCGGTCTTTTGGCCATAACATGAGCCACAGACCTCCGATTGACGAACCGTCTGCGGCAACACGATCCTTGGATTGAGACGGTTGTTTCGGTATATCGCACTCAAGGTTTCTGAACACTTTGAGTTCGGCCGGGTTGGTTCGTTCACGAAACCAACCGGGCCTTCGGAGCGGAAACGCTCATATCTTGAGCTACGGACGTCCGATTGACGTGCCGTCAGCTTTGTTGTGTTCCTCTTAGTGAGACGGTTCTTTTGGCATACTCCGCCCGAGGTTTGGACGCAGGTGGAGTATGGTCGGGTTGGTTTTGCCTTAAAAACCAACCGGGCCTTCGGAGCGGAAACGCTCATATCTTGAGCTACGGACGTCCGATTGACGTGCCGTCAGCTTTGTTGTGTTCCTCTTAGTGAGACGGTTCTTTTGGCATACTCCGCCCGAGGTTTGGACGCAGGTGGAGTATGGTCGGGTTGGTTTTGCCTTAAAAACCAACCGGGCCCCGGGGACGAAAATGCCAATAACTCTCAGACCGGGCGTCTGATCGACACGCCGTCTGTTGCGTTGAGTTCCTGTTGACGTTACGGAACTTTTGGATACATCAAATATGGACTTTGTGACAGTTGATGTATCAGCCTCTCGGCTCGTGGAGCGGACCCTCCGAACGAGCTTGCTGTGTGTGGGAACCCTAGTGCTGGCTGCGACTGTTACTGTGACTACTACTACTACTACTGCTACTGTGACTGTGACGACGACAGTACAGAGATCCTGTGTGGATTCGACGACGACGACTTCAGCACTCAGCGATCCTACGTGGATCAGTGCTACAGGTCCTGTGTGGGCCCGATCCTGTGTGGGTCCGATCCTGTGTGGATCTTTGTGCTCAGCGGTCCTGTGTGAACCAGCGCCTACAGGTCCTACGTGGGCCCGATCTTGTGTGGGTCTTTTGCGGGGGTTAGTTACCTATCGATCCTTCGTGGGTCCGACGACTTAGATGGATCAGATATCATATTTATCGTCCTTTGAAGATGTATACCTGTGTGAGCTGAATCCTGTTGTTTTCCTGTGTGGATTGTGTTGTGCTATCCTGTGTGGATTACGTTTTGCTTTCCTGTGTGAAATACATTTACTTTCCTGTGTGGACTGAGTTGTACTTGGGCTCGGAGGTTGGAGCGTATTTGAAAATTGATGACTTAGGTATATGTATGGGCTTATACCTAAGCAGTGTCGGTTGTTACTTCGTGATTGTACCTTTCTTCGTGGTTTATCCTTTGTGGATTTGAGAGACCTTCAGGGGTCTCGGGGTCCCTACTGAGTAGCTTATACTCACCCCTGCACGGGCTTTGCCCGCACTACGTTGTGTTGGTTGCAGACGACGGACAGCGTTGATCTTAGCTGAGGCTTGCAGAGCAGGACGGTACCTGGAGGTGGACCACTGGACGGGACGTGCTCGGAGCGGACGGCGGGACCCGTGGAGTAGAGGAGCTATCTGTACCCACCCTTCAGGTGGGATTTCCAGTGGACAGCTCGGTGTAGCGGCTTTTACTTTCCAGTTGCTGTTTTCCCTTTCAAGTTGTACTTTACTTTCAGTTTGGGTTTGTATACTGGCCCATTTACTTTTCCGCACTTTCAGTTGTACTCTGCTTTTGCTTAGTGTTTACTTTTCGCTTGCTTACTCTGTGGTGTTTGTTTACTTTACAAAGGCAATGCCTTCCCTTTTTACCGGGATTTACGCCTTGGTGCTAGTCGCCAGCCCCTGGCCTATGGAAGGCGGGCTTGGGGTAGTCACGGCACGGACCCCGAGGGCGGGTCGGGACAAATTGGTATCCGAGGAGTTCGGTTCTACCGCGAACTCTGATCTTTTCTATGTGAAGAAATAATGTTTAGCATATTGAGTGTGGTTATCAGTCCAGGGAGTCCAGTCTTGGTGCGGCAGCCGACGTATCCGTACACCAGGACCCTGACATCTGATTTCCGACTTAATGCACGAAAACATTGATTGCGTGTGTGTTTCAAAGTTTTCTTTGTGATTACTTACATCAGCTCGCCAGGTATACTGTTCTGACCGTGGCGCACCTGTTTCCTTTTCAGGATGGCCCCACGACGGCAGCTAGCTAGGGTTCCGAGAGTCGAGCGTGACGACATCCCACCGAGCGACGAGGCCTCAGTGCAGGGCCCTTTGTCAGGAGTGGCACCGGTGGTAGCTCTACCCGCCGAGCCCCCGATGCTTCCAGCACCAGCTGCTGACGATGCACGTCGCCTCAGCGCACTGCATGAGTTTCAGCACTAGAGACCGCCTAGGTTTCGCGGGGAGACGGATCCCCAGGTAGCAGAGGACTGGCTGGAGGCATTGGTACGTGTGTTTAGGCTAGTGAGGACACCAGCAGACCTCATGGTGATCCTCGCTGCGAGCCTACTACATGCAGCAGTAGGACGATGGTGGAGCTTGATGCTCCAGGTGCACGATGAGGCATCTCTACTATGGACGGACTTTGAGAGCCTCTTCCGCTCTGAGTTCGTCCCAGCCACCCTTCGTGCGGTGCGTATCCAGAAGCTTCTTCAGCTGCGGCAGAGCAGCATGACGGTCGCTCAGTACTCGGCGAGATTTACTGATCTCTCGCGCTACTCGACCGACATGGTACGAGACCCATTCTTTCGGGCCCGGACCTTCGAGCAGGGTTTGAGACACGAGATCAGGGCATCGCTGATCTCCCTCAGCATACCGACTCAGACATGAGTACTGGAGCGGGCCCTTCTGATCGAGAGCTTCCATGCTGAGTCAACACCAGCGCAGCGACCCACCGCAGGGCGGCACGTGGCTGAGTCATTTGCTGCAGGCATTCGACGGATGACTCAGGGGTCCAGACAGACCAGACCTTCGGGCAGACGACCTCAGGGCATTGGCTCAGCAGTGCAGGGCACACAGCGAGGAGCCAGTCTTTCGAGAGGCAGACAGTGCTACTCGTGCGGCGGGCAGGGCCACATGGCTCGTGACTGCCCGACCCGCTGTGCCGAGGAGCAGCATTCGGTTGAGGGACCACCGAGGCAGAGACAGAGGGTCGACCGTGGCAGTCCGCAGGGAGGAGGCAGACGAGGCAGAGGAGCTGGACGAGCAGCCGGTGGTGGGCGCCACATTGAGGCTCTGCCACCACCACCACCAGGAGGTCCACCCCGACCACAGGGAGCTGGCGGGCAGAGACATGCACAGCTCCAGGTAGTAGAGGCCTATGACCACGGCGCACCCGAGATGATTCGAGGTACTATCTATGTCTATTCCACCCTTGCTGCAGTTCTTATAGACACAGGAGCGAGTCACTCTTTCATAGCTGCTGCCCTTGTTCGGAGCTCAGAGATTCCGACAGAGCCGTTGACTCGATCCTTACAGCTAGAGACTCCTACGAGAGCAGACTCGACGATTATGCACTGGTGCCGGCAGTGTGAGCTTACTCTAGGAGGCGAGATCTTCGGCTGGGATCTTCTTGTAGCAGCGTCGAGGCCTTACGACGTCATCTTGGGCATGGATTGGCTATCTATTGTCCATGCACAAATTGACTGTTTTAGGCGCAAGGTGCGATGTGTACGCACCGATGGGAGCAGGTTCACCTTCACCGGCGAGAAGGGAGCCTTAGCAGCACAGGATGGACTTCCGCAGAGGAGAGTACAACCCATCACTCATCAGTTGGCTAGCCTCATCCGTGGAACAGTTGACGTGCAGAGTTCTTGTTTTCCTGCAGTGGTGGATCAGTTTGCGGACGTTTTTCCTGACGATGTACCAGGGCTACCTCCTCGCAGAGAGGTAGACTTTTATATTGACATGTACCCCGGGACAGCCCCGATATCCACTCCATCATATCGGATGGCCCCCGCCGAGCTTCGAGAGCTACGGGTACAGTTGGAGGACTTGCAGGACAAGGGGTTCATCCGACCCAGTGTTTCACCCTGGGCTTCCCCGATTTTGTTTGCCAAGAAGTCGGACGGGAGCTTGCGACTTTGTGTTGACTATCGTCGCCTGAACCAGGTGACAGTGAGGAACAAGTATCCGCTACCGAGGATTGATGACCTCTTTGATCAGCTCAAGGGAGCACGGTGGTTCTCGAAGATAGACCTCAGGTCAGGCTATCATCAGCTCAGAGTCAGAGACGAGGATGTGCAGAAGACAACCTTCAGATGTCGGTATGGCCACTATGAGTTCTTGGTTATGCCTTTCAGTGTAACCAATGCTCCATCAGTGTTCATGGCTCTCATGAACAGGATCTTTCAGCCATACCTCGATCGGTTTGTCGTGGTCTTCATCGACGACATTCTGATTTACTCTACGACTGAGGAGGAGCACGCCTATCACTTGCGAGTTGTACTAGACACACTCCGAGAGCACCAGATTTATGGTAAGCTCTCGAAGTGCCAGTTCTGGATACGTGAGGTCCACTTCTTGGGACATGTTATCTCTGAGGCGGGAGTTGCAGTGGATCCCGCGAAGATTGAGGCTGTGTTAGCTTGGGAGCCATCCAGGAGCGTGACTGAGGTTCGGAGTTTCTTGGGACTAGCTGGATACTATCGGAGATTCGTGCCAGACTTCTCTAGAGTTGCGGCATCACTCACAGCTTTGACGAAGATGGGTAAACCCTTCGTGTGGTCAGATAGATGTCAGCAGAGCTTCCAGGAGCTGAGACAGAGATTGACTAGCTTACCTATCTTGAGGTTGCCCGAGGATGGAGAAGGGTACGTAGTCTACTGCGATGCATCAGGGACCAGACTCGGATGTGTTCTGATGCAGGAG
Source organism: Viscum album (assembly GCA_963277665.1). Classification (NCBI taxonomy): domain Eukaryota; kingdom Viridiplantae; phylum Streptophyta; class Magnoliopsida; order Santalales; family Viscaceae; genus Viscum; species Viscum album. The sequence continues at coordinate 2,104,998,681 of OY728122.1, read as the reverse complement.
CGGGCAGTGATCGCATATGGATCACGTCAGTTGAGGCCGCATGAGCAGAACTACGCTACCCATGACCTGGAGTTAGCAGCAGTGGTCTTCGCTCTGAAGACATGGTGACACTACCTGATGGGTGAGTGCTTTACAGTCTTTTCCGATCATCAGAGTCTCAGGTATATCTTCTCGCAGAAGGACCTGAACCTGAGACAGCGACGATGGCTTGAGTTCCTCTAGGACTATGACTTTGAGATAGTCTATACTCCTGGAATGGGGAACGTAGTAGCCGATTCCCTTAGTAGGAGGATGGGCATTCATCTACTTGAGGAGGTGACTGAGCAGCTAGCCTCTTTGCAGATATCCTTCGTGGATAGAGATGGAGCAGCCTTCCTTCAGTCTCTCACAGTCACTCCTCCACTACTGCAGCGAGTCAGGGAGGCACAGCGTGGGGACGCTGACTGTGAGACACGGCGTGCACAGATATCCTCGGGACAGGCACCTGATGGTTTCTCCCTTGGAGCAGAGCACGACATCCTTTTCAGAGGACGTACCATGGTACCAGTCGCTTTGCGAGAGGAAGTGCTGAGAGAGTTTCACACTTCTCCTTTGGCGGTATATCCTGGAGTGGAAAAGATGTACCAGGATCTCAGACAACAGCACTGGTGGCCGGGCATGAAGAAGGCAGTAGCAGAGTTCGTTTCTCGATGCCTCACCTACCAGCAGGTGAAGGCAGAGCATCAGGTACCAGCAGGTTTGGTACAACCCTTGGAGGTTCCAGAGTGGAAGTGGGACGACATATCTATGGACTTCGTGACTGGACTTCCACGCACTTCCAGAGGACACGACTCCATATGGGTGATTGTTGACCGACTCACCAAGTCGGAACACTTCTTACCCATTAGAGAGCAGGGCTCAGTGGAGTGTTTGGGACGTCTCTACGTTCAGGAGATTGTGCGGCTCCACGGTGTGCCATCATCTATCGTCTCCGATCGAGATGCTCGCTTTACTTCCCGGCTTTGGAAGGGGTTACAGGAGGCGTTCGGGACGCAGCTACGTCTGAGCACAACCTTTCACCCACAGAAGGATGGTCAGACGGAGAGGACCATTCAGACTCTCGAGGACATGCTCCGCACATGTGTCCTCGACTTTGGTCGTAGCTGGGAGGACCACCTACCCTTGGTGGAGTTTGCGTACAACAACAGCTACCACTCCACCATCGGAATGGCACCCTACGAGGCGTTGTACGGCCGACCTTGTAGATCTCCTTTGTGCTGGACAGACCCTGGGGAGTCAGCACTTGTGGGACCGGAGATGTACCAGGCCACGACAGAGAAGGTCCAGGTCATCCAGGAGCGGATGAGGACATCTCAGAGCCGGCAGATGTCATATGCTGACAGGAGGCGGAGGCCACTAGAGTTCGAGGATGGCGACCACGTCTTCTTGCGGGTCTCACCTCGACGTGGTATTCGGAGATTTGGCCGAGGCGGAAAGTTATCTCCGCGCTTCATCGGACCCTTCCAGGTCCTCAGCAGGGTTGGCGAGGTGGCTTATCGCCTGGCTCTACCACCTCAGTTGCACCGGGTGCACGACGTCTTCCACGTATCCCAGCTGAGGAGATACGTGCACGACCCGACACACATCTTTGACCATGGGGAGCTTGACGTTGACGATGGGGCAACTTTTACGGAGGTCCCAGTGGAGATAGAGGATCGACAGGAGCGGGTCCTGCGTGGGCGATCGATTCCTCTTGTGCGCATCAAAAGGAAGCACGGGAATCTCCAGGAGAGCACATGGGAGCGGGAGGCTCAGATGCGTACTCAGTACCCTCATTTGTTTCCCTAGTTTTTTATGTATCTTTACGGGGACGTAAAGCCCTGAGATGGGAGTAATGTAAAGACCCGTAAAATTCAAGGGAAATTTTTTCTTAATTTTCTTTGCAATTTTACAAGAGCGCTGTTTCTGACGGCACCTGATTCCGAGGCCCGGTGTGCCCGGAATCAATTTCCGAAGTTTGGCTCGGGTACGTTCAGTGAACAAACGAGCTGGTTTTCCTAACTTTTGATCCGGTGCTCGGAATTGAAATTCGTGGGCACCGATGAACTCGCAGCGCCGATATTCGCTTAAGGAGACCTTTTCCGAGGTTGCGTTTATTTCGGGATGAGAGTTAGTTTTTGGGAGTTAAGAATAAGTTAAATAAAAATTGTGGATTACAAATTTTTATTTAAACTTGATAGTTATCTTCTCTCAAAGGAAGTTAGGGGTGGGACCCACACCCACTTAACCTCCCTTGAGAGGATTAAGTGAGGTGGGGCCCACCCGAACCCAAAACTTTTCATCTTCTCCCAAACTTCCTTAACCCCTCTTTAAATGACATGACAATTGTTATTTAATTTTGGAGTTATCCTTTTTGAATTTCTAACCTTTGAAATACATTTGTTAAGTTTGTGAATAAAATAAGTCTCAATCTTATTTTATTTGGTTAGTTTTTGTTTAGACATCTTGAGAGATTTTGAGAGCTTTTCCTTCTTCTTCAAGCTTTGACGAAGAACGCTCAAGCTTTGACGAAGAACGCTCAAGCTCCGACGAAGAACGTCGCTCCTATCTTCTTCGTCTTTCGTGTCAACGAGATGGAACACCGCTTCCTTCTTGGACTCCCTTCGTCGGCATACGAAGATTCACCAACGACCTACCTCTTCGGACGTACCTCTTCCTCATCGGATTCGACGAACGACTACCGCGACGCCCCGACCTCCGCGACGATTTCTTCCGCAGGTCGTTGATGATCTTCGAACTTGTACCCAAGGTAGGGGTTGTTGTTATTTGTTTATTTAATTATTCTTGTTCGTGGTTCTAGCATGATTAACGTGAGGATAATTAAGTTGTGTTATCATTTAACGTGAGGGGGCTGGACCGCATGAACACGGCCGAACCCCCTCCATCATTCTTGTTGATTTATCTTGAGGGTGGAAACAAGGTGGCGTGGTGCCGTCGCACCACACTGATAATCGTACGATTATATTGCGCGGTGCCGTCGCGCTACGCCGTGGAAGAATCATCAAGAACTCGACGCCGTCGCGCCGCGTCAAGGGGAATCGAAGGCGCGGCGGAGGGGCGCGGTTCCGTCGCACCGCGCCGGACGACGAACACCGCGGCCGGTACCGGGCCGCGGCGAGACTGGAAGACCGGCGGTAGACGAGCCGCTGGCGCCGGAGATCAAGAAGGGCCGCGGCCCTACGGCCGCGGCGGAGCAGCCAGGGGCGGCCGGCCTCGCCGGCCGCCGGAGTTCAGATGAGCCGCGACGGAGAGGGGGATAGCGGCCGGCTGTGCCGGCCGCCAGTTCGGTTAGAAGGCGGGACCCGCGAGTCCCGTGTGTTTATTAAAAACGGCCGGCAAAAGCGGGCCGAGATCCGAAAAAAGGGGGGGTTTCACCCCCCCCGTGAGGCGCATGCGCGGCACCCTGGCCGCGCCGCCGCTGGCCGGGCCGCGCCGCCACCGGCCGGGCTGGGTCCAGCGGACCGGGTCGGATCCGGGTCGGGTCGACCCGGAACGGGTCGACCCGGTTCGAGCCGACCTAGGGGGGGTCGGGCCGGGTCGGCCCGGACCCGGACCCCCCATTTTCGAGACAGTTTCGGTCTTTTGTCCATAACTTGAGCCACAGACCTCCGATTGACGAATCGTCTGCGGCCACGCGATCTTTGGATCGAGGCGGTCGTTTCGGTATATCTCACTCAAGGTTTCGGAACACTTTGAGTTCGGCCGGGTTGGTTCGTTCACGAAACCAACCGGGCCTTCGGAGCGGAAACGCTCATATCTTGAGCTAAGGACGTCCGATTGACGTGCCATCATCTTTGTTGTGTTCCTCTTAGTGAGACGGTTCTTTTGTTATACTCCGACCGAGGTTTGGACGGAGGTGGAGTACGGTCGGGTTGGTTTTGCCTTAAAAACCAACCGGGCCCCGGGGACGAAAATGCCAATAACTCTCAGACCGGGCGTCCGATCGACGCGCCGTCTGTTGCATTGAGTTATTGTTGACATTACAGAACTTTTGGATACATCAACTCTGGACTTTGTGACAGTTGATGTATCAGCCTCTCGGCTCGTGGAGCGGACCCTCCGAACGAGCTTGCTGTGTGCGGGAACCCTAGTGCTGGCTGCGACTGTTACTGTGACTACTACTACTACTACTGCTACTGTGACTGCGACGACGAAAGTACAGAGATCCTGTGTGGATTCGACGACGACGACTTCAGCACTCAGCGATCCTACGTGGATCAGTGCTACAGGTCCTGTGTGGGCCCGATCATGTGTGGGTCTGATCCTGTGTGGGTCTTTGCGCTCAGCGGTCCTGTGTGAACCAGCGCCTACAGGTCCTACATGGGCCCGATCCTGTGTGGGTCTTTTGTGGGGGTTAGTTACCTATCGATCCTTCGTGGGTCTGACGACTTAGATGGATCAGAGATCATCTTTATCATCCTTTTAAGATGTATACCTGTGTGAGCTGAATCCTGTTGTTTTCCTGTGTGGATTGTGTTGTGCTATCCTGTGTGGATTACGTTTTGCTTTCCTGTGTGGAATACGTTTACTTTCCTGTGTGGACTGAGTTGTACTTGGGCTCGGAGGTTGGAGCGTATTTGAAAATTGATGACTTAGGTATATGTATGGGCTTATACCTAAGCAGTGTCGGTTGTTACTTTGTGATTGTACCTTTCTTCGTGGTTTATCCTTTGTGGATTTGAGAGTCCTTCAGGGGTCTCGGGGTCCCTACTGAGTAGCTTATACTCACCCCTGCACGGGCTTTTCCCACACTACGTTGTGTTGGTTGCAGACGACGGACAGCGTTGATCTTAGCTGAGGCTTGCAGAGCAGGACGGTACCTGGAGGTGGACCACTGGACGGGACGTGCTCGGAGCGGACGGCGGGACCCGTGGAGTAGAGGAGCTATCTGTACCCACCCTTCAGGTGGGATTTCTAGTGGACAGCTTGGTGTAGCGGCTTTTACTTTACAGTTGTTGTTTTCCCTTTCGAGTTGTACTTTACTTTCAGTTTGGGTTTGTATACTGGCCCATTTACTTTTCCGCACTTTCAGTTGTACTCTTCTTTTGCTTAGTGTTTACTTTCCGCTTTCTTACTCTGTGGTGTTTGTTTACTTTACAAAGGCAATGCCTTCCCTTTTTACCAGGATCTACGCCTTGGTGCTAGTCGCCAGCCCCTGGCCTATGGATGGCGGGCTTGGGGTAGTCACGGCACGGACCCCAAGGGCGGGTCGTGACATTTAACCTGCTGACAAGTTAAACACTGCATAATAAAATCAGAAATATCTCTTTTCATTCCATCCCACCAGTAATACTCCCATAGATCTATGTACATATTAGTACTTCCAGGATGAACTGAAAATGGGGAACTATGAGCCTCACATAACAACTCATTCTTCAACTATGAATCACAGGGAACACAAAATCTCTTCCCAAAACTCAAAACACAATCATTATAAATGTTAAATTCAGGAAACATACCCTTCTGAATCAGATCTACCTTTTTCTGCAACCCACTGTCTTTCATCTACAGTAGCTTAATTCTGTCTGATAGAGATGATCTCACTGACACCTAAAACAAAACAGAAGAACTTCCTGCACCAAAAAAATATATGGAAAATATCATCAAATCAAAAACCAAAGGATCCTATTCCAAATGTATCAGGGTTAATGAAGCATTAAATTTTCAACTCAAAAAATCAGCCACTTTATTTGATTTTCCCATATGGTAATAAATTGTACAATCATAATCCTTGATTAATTCCAGCCATCTCCTCTGTCTCATGTTCAATTATTTCTGAATGAATATATACTTTAAACTGTTTTGATCGGTATATATTTCACACATTACTCTATACAAATGATGCCTCCAAATTTTTAGAGAAAAAAATCAGTAGCTAATTCTAAATCATGTTTAGGGTAATTTTACTCATGAGTTTTCAACTGAAGTGAAATATTAAGAAATTACCTGATCATTATGCATAAGGACACAACCAAGTACCTTCAACAAAGAATCACTATAGATAACAAACTCACCATTTGTCGAAGGAGGTTCCAAAACTGGAGCATTCTCCAATATTCTTTTCAATTCCTGAAAACAATCATCACATTCATTTTGTCCAGATGAACTTAAAACCTTTTCGAGTTAACTTAGTCATTGGACTAGATAACCGTGAAATATTTTAAACAAACCTCCGATAATAACATGACAAACCTAGAAAACTATGGATCTTGGTTATATTTGTCGGTCTTGGTCATTCTTCAAAAGCTTTTGTTTTAGCAGGATCAACAGTTATGCCATTTTTTTAAACAATTTGACCAAGGAAAGAAATTTTTTGTAACCAAAACTCACACTTGGTGAATTTTCCATACAGTTTCTTTTCTTTTATGGTTTGAAAGATAACCCTTAAATGAATTTCATGTTCCTCCTTAATTTTTAAATAAACCAAAATATCACCAATAAATACAACCACCATTTATCACCTAAATCAATCGAGCCATCACTGGAGTAAACTGTTCAATTCTGATTCTGACCATCTCAGGATATTGATTTGGAAGGTCATTTCCCTCTTTATGACTTCCCATCACAACTGCCCTGTTTCCTCTAAAAAAATCCATTCTCAACACAGAAATATCTTAGGCGAAGCAACATGGTAATCTTTAAATTCTATACGATTTCAATATTATCATAAATTACTTGATGGACATTTATTTAACAATACCCTAACTCCTAAAGTTATCTAAATTGACCATTGATACCAACTATAAGTACCCAGCATTAAACCTTACTTAATATTGAGTTAAATGAAAAATTAACATTGAGGATCTTTTCAGGTTTAGAGTTTTGGAGAATTAGGACATAACTATTACATCTCAAAAGATTACAAAGTAGACACTTCTACACAGTTTCCATTTTTTACAAATCATGAACTCTTGAAAAAAAGAGTCATGTCTAGTTCCAGTTTTAATACAACATGACTTCTCCTTGATCCCATCCTTGAACCTATTCCACATTATGTCCTGTGAAAAACATTTCAAAAACATGGAATGAGCATAAAAAGCTCAGTAAGGGATACACAAATAATGAAAACTGTTAGTTTTTAAAAACAATAATTTAACCATAAATACATTAACATAAGTAATACTTTTCACCTTTATTAAGTATTAAATACTCTTTACTGAATAAAATATAATTAATCACCCTTTTTAACCAAATTATTTCCATAAAAACCATATAAATAACACATAACATATAAAGGTAACTTGGGACATAAACATACTTAAATAGAATAACCATACGCTCAACTTCCACACATGTAACTAAATGGAATATCCATATGTCCGACTTCCATACCCAATGCATTGGAGGTTATAACATAACAACCCCCTGGTATTCACGGCACCACCTATCATTTGGTGTATCATGTAACCACCCGTCAAATGTCCAAGTACCATTATAAAATCATAACACATAAAATAATTATAAAGGCAAGAAAACATTTCCACATTTCAATCACTATTTATCACATAAATATATCGACATAAAAAATAAATTATAAAAACCATTTTCAATACCAAAATACATTAAAGGGTATATGGTATTTATTTACTTTTAAAAACATTACGTCTTGTTGATGAAGCCAAAGATCAAATAATACTCGCGGTGGTGGGAAAAGTCCATTGTCACCGTTTACGTTAAAAGAAACATTCTTTTTTTTCATTTAGTAAAATGCTTCGTAAAAAAATAATTCCTTTGAATGAAATCAAAAGAAAAAGGTGTTATGTAAAGCATATAAAATAAACTCTTGTATTAGAACAAAATATGCCTTAATGAAGGGAGATTGAGACGAAGTCCCTTACCTCGTGTCCGACTTGATTCGATCATTTTTTAATCTCCTGAATAATATACTAAAGTTAATTTCTACTTGCTTAAGAAAATTTTCAAGTTTATTATTCCTTCTATATAACTTATTGACATGTTATAAACATTATGTAATCATTTAAGTTAATAATTTTCGTTTTGTAGATATTTGGTACTTAAGTCAAAAATGGAGTTCTTAGAATTATGTGTTGTTCATGTGGTCAAAGGATCATTATATCTAGAATTATATTCATGATTTGGATAGCATATATATCATATATATCCAGAATATACATGTATTTATCATAGTACATAACATTTATAGGTAAGAAATGAAATGCACCGTTCATGGAGACCGTAATCCGTACGTACGCATGAGTGCTACTTTCATTTCTATTTCATATTTATTGGAATGAAATCACAATGATATAAAATTAAATTATGATTACACTATAATATCATATATAATATTATTAACTCCCTCATTTATACATCCCACATATGGCATTAAATATTCAAATCACTTTTAGGGGCGGTAGTCCGCACATCCTAAAATGAAATTATCACGTTTATCCATTATGGAAACCACAAAGGTATGTCAAAATGAAAAATACAGAGGCATAATGAAAAAATAAACTTAATATATATCATATATAAATACAATGACATTTTAATGGACACTATGAAAGGTGTTAAGAGAAGATTGAACAATCGTCGTTTCGTGAGGCAGTAATTCTCCATCCACAGAAACACTATGTTCTTTAACCTGTAGATAGAGGTGTGAGTAAGTGTAGCTATAATACTTATAATAAAAACATCCTAGTATATTTAAGATACTGGTGTTTTTAAAAATAAATGAATAAAAATAGTTTAGGGTGTTGGAGAAGCAAAATAAAACAATAGAAAAGAAGAGAAGACATTACCTTTAAATCAGGTAACTATCTTTAGTTTTCTTGAAGAGATTCCTTCATATTGTAAGGATTCTAGGATGAAGAGAGGGATATTGGGAGCTTATTTGAGTATTTTTTGGATGAGAAAAGGGCTTTAGAAGTGTGATAAATTGGTAGGAGGTGGGGTCTTTTTATAAGGGAGAGGAGGGGCTCTTTTGTAAAGCGTGAAACTATTATTTTATTATATAATTCCTTTCGGTTTCTAAAGGTCCAAAAATTATTAAAGTTGAAGATAAGGTGGCCCATGTTCAAAATAAAGTCATAAAATAACCATTTGACATGTTTTGGATATTTTTTTAAACATCATCTTTTTATTTATTTAAATCATTCATTAATGATGTAAACACTGCATCATCATTGCGTCATAAATAATTTTATTTATTTGAAATTTAAAAATTATAAAAAAATTACCAAGTTGTAGGAAATATTTTTAGCTTTCTAATGAATTTTTATAGTCAAATATAATAATTATATGTCCCCATGTATAAATTGTTTTAGTAAAACAATAAATATTCGTGACATTTTTATTTTTACTTTAAATAAAAGGTATTAATGTCATTATCATACCCAAGTGGCCCCATGGGGTCCCATAAATTGACCCATGAATTGACTTGGTCGGCCATGACTCATCCAGTATGTTTATGACACGTGTAAAGGTGATTTCATATTATTATAACATTATTTTTACTTTAAATTACACTAATTACCTTTAATCACGATTAATAAAACTTAAAAGTTACTATTCACCAAAAAATTATATTCATCCCATTGAAAAAAAAATTACTTACTAATGAAAACCATGTATGTTTTATTTTTGAAATCCTATTCACAGATGTGGAAAAGTTTCATTTAAATGAAAAATTCAGTTTTTTAACTACCACATAGTGGTTTCACTATTCATTAAAAATTGATGTTTTTCAAAAAAATACCAAAAATTCACCCTAAGCTATATTTGATATTCCAAAATCAAAAATGATGTCTATTTTAAAAAATTCAAAACATATAAGTTGCATTAATTAATATAATAATTAATTACCGTTTTCAAAACAAATAGCGTGTTTTTATGAAACTATATCTATCCAAAGATTGACACTTGTTTAAGTCCAAATTCAACGTGAAATTAATTCCAATGACCAACATTGGATTAAATGGTAGTAATATATTAAAATTTTACTTCAAAACCAATTAAAAAGATAATATAATCATATAAATAAATTATATAAAAATGAGGTTTTGAATTAAAATACAAAATTTTTCATTTATTCATTAAAAATGAACTTTATCGGAAAAATAAAAAAATAAACAAAGTAAATTTTGATGTCCCCATTCAAAAGAAGTATTTTATTTGGTCCAATAGAATGTATAAGAGTTACCAAAACTATTTTTAAGGAGGATTCACCATCCAAAGTCAATAAATCGACCTTTTAGTGAATATTAGTGTATTTATGCCTAAAATTGAATTCTTTACTTATTTTAATACATTATCTTTTATGGAATAAATGTAAAAATATTTAACAAACATATATAATCATATTTTAGTTATTTATAATAATTCTTGCCAATACAACGGCTACGTGTTAACTACCATTTAAATTAATATTATTATATTATTAGTGTGAAATGTAAGATTTCAAAGAAACTCGTTGTTGTGTATCGGGTACGCTATCGAACATAGAAACACCTTTGAAGTAAAATTAATATTTAATTCACATATATTAATAAATATGAAAATATATTATTCTTTATTTACCTGGGATGTTACAATACGGCCTTAGGGACAAAATCAAAATGATTGAGATAGGGATAAGGAATGTGCATGCCTAAGTGAAGGGTAAAGGGTGGACTTTTATTACCCCAGTATCATAGACACTATCCATACGTGAAAATATTCAATTTTTTATTTTCCTTAATGGAATTAAATTTCCTAGGGGTTTTCATTGATTACACAAAATGATGTGTAAATGAGAAAATTTTTGTTATAGGGACTAAAATCACATGACATTTATGTTTTGTTGAAAAATTTAATTCCCATTTTTTATATTTAATTATTAGTAAAAATTTACAATATATAATAACACCACTCTTTTACATTATCAAACTAATTTGTAATAAATTTTTAAACCCTTTGATATTTCTTTTCAGGAATAAGGTTGTTTCTGTCAAATTATATGAATTAGAGATATTCTTCCAACCATCATTATTTGATGTAATGGTCTACCTAATGGTAACCATGGTTATAGATGTTCTATTATGCAGTACTATCAATTTCTTATGAAGGTTCCCCATTGAATGGTATATAAAGATCTTCGAATGATATTGAAAGAAATATTTTTTCCCAGATGCTTTTATTGAAAAATAATATATGAATCAAGAATCTGTTGAAATCATTAACCATTACCTATTAGATGTTGGCAACATTGGTCTCCCAAATTTTCACTATAGTGGATGCGTTATGGGTTAAGGTACTTCTAAAAGAGTTGTTGTTACAATTACCATCATAAAGTGGGAGCAAGTGTACCATTATATATTACATAATAGTTAATATTTTGATCCATAAATTGAATCACATAAATAAATTCATAAATATCTGAATATAACAACAGATAAAGGATTCATATCAAATATACATAATAAAAAATTTATATGATAGTTCTAAGATAAAATTTATGAGGAATTGTCTGAAAAGAAATTTCTATTACCCAACAACATCAATGTCTAGGTAATGGACAAAATGAAAATGATATATCTTACACTAGTTTTGTAATGAATTGTTATATTCTCTATACATGAGAACACAATGACAATAGTACGTTAAAAATAGAAGAGTTATAATTATGGAAGAAGAAATTCATATATCTTCTTCCAAAGATATAAATCCAATTTATGCGATCATTTTAGATTTCAAAATAATCAATTTTATATATGATTTCTTTTATAAAAAATTTATTGTTCAAAATTTTTATTGGAAATGGGTAGAAAACGTGATTGTAGTGGATTTTGATGAAATGGTCTCCATGAAGGTAAATTTTAGTGGGTAGGGGGTAAAAGAGGAATTGTTCTAAACAGAATAACAAGCAGTGCATGTTATTTATGTTGCAGATCAAACAAAAAATAAATGGGCAACTGTCAAACTGGCGACTAAAACAACTATAGGGTTAGATGAATATTAAATTGACGATGACCCTTTCATTAGAAGATCATAATTAGTTCATGGAGGTCCCAATGTAGAAAATGTATTGTACATAAAATGGGGCCACATAGATGTGATTTTAATTCTTAATAGGGGATCCAAACCCCATTAATTTTTTTAAAAATAGAAATAGTTCAATTAGAGGGTTATTTTTATAATATAAAATGATTTTCCTCCAAATAATATTTGTTATCTACTAAAATACCATAATCCAAATTTTGTGTTTAAATAGATAGGAAAATAACATCTTATACACATTATGATGTTGCTAATCCCAAAGTGAATAGAATACCGATGAATAAAAAATAAAATTATTAGTGGATTAACAAAATTTTGTAGTAAAAAAATAACAGAACAACAACATAGTGTGGAATAAAATTATCAAATAAATATGTATGTGTATAAATTTTTGGGATGGATGGAATCGATGTGGACAACCTTTTGAACCCAATAATTCAACGTTCATTAGTAATGTTGGGGATTACAATGAGGATTAATCTGCTATTTGATATATATTCGAGGTTCCACATCCAATCTATAATAAACGAAATAATTTAGATTATATAAAGGTATTGTTATGATACACTTTCTCTATATTACTGATAAATTATATAATGAAACAGTTATTTAATTTCAATTACTCCTTTAAAATCTCATTTATTTTATAATATTTCCATAATAAATTTGACTCAATGGCAACTAGAAAATCCCAAATAGGCTTCCAGACTCTTCTTACAATGTCACAACATATGAAGGATATTGATAAATTAAATCCCCACCCACTAGTTTGTTAAGAACAAATTATAATGTAGGAAAATTGAAATGATTTCATTAGTCATAGTGATGATTAATCATTTAATGAACATTATATTAAAGAATGAATTATTTTATATTATTTAATATATCAAATTATTGTCAAAATTGTAAATTTATAAGACATCAAAAGTGTTATGAAAATAAAATACATTTCTCAAAACCATGTACCATTTTCAAAAATCATAGATGCGGTACACTTCACCGAAGAAGAAATTTTTATATATTTTAAATGAAAAATAAAATTTTTATGTTATATGAAAAAACCATGTTCCTTTTTTATGTTTATAATTAGGAATCAAATTCTGAAACCACATCCATCCCACTTTATGTATTATATAAATAAGCTCGGGTATATAAGGTTTAAACTAGTTGTTGAAGGTAGAAAAGAAGAATGGGATCATGTGTATGTATTAAATAATAGTAATTTTTTATTATTTAATAATTTATTACATATAATATATATTTATGGTCATATATTTTTCATATAGTTTGGAAAAAATATCTTGTCACAACCATAACAGATGAAAAACTACTTTCAATATATTTCAAGCGGCCAAAACAATATTGTCGTGCTTGAGAATATGGGTTTAGATTTTATCCATGAAAATATTTCTAAAAGATAAATCCACATAAAGGAACATATTAGTTGATACAATAATTTATGGAACAAATAGAATCTTTTTAATATAGTATTGTTTCGTTTGGATTGGTAGTCCAACTTGTGAGAAATGATAAAATAAAACTAATGGTGTAAGAAATATCCACACTTGAAGAGAAACACGATACCACTAGAATTAGAGATAGTCTTTCCCTTCAACCACATTAATTATTGTATTTTATAAATATTTTCATTAGTATTTACTCTATATGTGTGTTGAATAACTATTCATAACTTTATATTTCTAAGATTCCACAGGGTAATGATGGCTGTGATTTCTATCTATCAATACACATACACCGCCTTATTGTGAGGGGTATATTGTATAACATCCAAAGAGACAAGCCACATAATAAAAAAATAAAAAATATATCATGATATTAGGGATTTAGGTAGCTCATGCATCAAATTCTATGTTTTCTATTCCATATAATGATCTAGATATTACAATGATCAAAGTTGATATTGTATCATTCACATAATACACATATAATATTATTAATATACAAGAGTTATGACTTTAAAAATATTATAAGAAACCTGTAATATTTGATGAAAAGGGTCTATGGTGAGGATTAGTATTATTGAAAGATAAAGGAATGCGAAACTGAAGGTCCTATCAAGAAAATATAGTGAATTGATAAAGAAATCTTAAGGACCTACTGTGAGTACCTTCTCCCCACATGTTCTAGTAGAAATTTTATCATCATTACGACATCTTGCAAAGAGAATATTTAAAAATTAAAATATGTCTCTAATTTCACATGAAGATGAATTATTTGTATCATTCATTAAAAAGATCTTTTTTTCATGATTATAAATTAGATTCTTATGTTTAAATGGTTGATTGATTCAGTTTGAATTACAAACATAAGGTAAATTTTAATAATAAAAATGTTTAAATATTGATAATATATGTTAATTATAGTTAATAATTATTCACTTATTCGTTTGGAGATTAAATTAATATAATAGAAATGAAAAAATGTGTGAAGCACAGTTTCAATTCATTAATCTCTATTTCATTTTTTGCAATAAAATTCAATGGATGTGGGAGAAAATGATATAACGAAATACATGTTATACAACGAGTATGAGAAAACAATAATATAAGAAAACTCTTTTTGATGCATAAAATAAAGGGTTAAAACTACCCAATATATAACATAAAATATATTTTTATTTTTTTCATTAGAAATTATTTTTTTGTTTTTTAGGAAGCACTTGATGTTGATCGAACACAATCAGGATAACCCAAATATTTATTTTTTGGATCCAATGCATGGATATCCAATATACCGAACACACATAATGTGTATTGTGAATTTTTAAGACACTCTAATTAATATTTTATAGATTAATGTTTAATTATATGTTTCAGTATCTCTATCAGGAACAAATTTTTATGATAGTGTGGTTCATATATATTGGATAAATATGGGAATAATGTAAATGATTGAACATAAAAATAATTTGTATTACATCAAATAGAAAGTGTTTAAGGTATATAAAGAAATATTAAGCTATCAATTCATTTTCAAAAAATTTATTTATTTTCATCAATGTTTCTATAATTTTCAAAGGAAGATAATTTAAAATATTGTGGATATTATGTTTGAAAATTTATGACAGAGATCCCAAACCATGAAAATGCCAATGTTGCTGAATTAGTAATTTCCAAAGGTATTTATAAATATTTCATAATCATTTGTTTTTATATATTATATCAGTACTATTAAGAATTATGAAAACCTTCTTAGTCAAAATATGTGTCAATTTTTTTATGATATGAGTGGGTAGCATACATGGTGAAAAAAATGCCTAATGAAAACAAATTTTAGTTATTACCTGATATTTTTGGGATCCTGTATGGTATATAACCATATAAATGTATTTAGGGGATGACAAAATAGTACCATATTTCTTATATATTATTATGGATATATTTATAAAGTAATAGCATAATGGAGGAATTAAATTTTTTTATAAATGAACCGAAAATAGGGTATCAAAAATATTCTCAAGTATATTGAAGAGGTGAATTCCTAAAACTTATTTAGCTAATTTTCTCTTCATTTTATGGAAATTTTCTGTTCATTTTAATATAATTTATATAATAAAATTAAAGGAATTCCCTATCATGGTTATTATAAAGGGTGGTGGTAAATGATATACAGAAAGAACAATATAATGGAATCACTTTGGTGGGTGGTGGAATTATTTGGTTTATTCGTTAATGAATTAGAATATCATATAATATAAATGTGTCGTTTCAATTTTGATTTACTATGGGTGCACATGATTCATGTTGAATGGTAATATGAAATAAAATATTGAGTTATAAAACAACCATGGTAATATGGAGGAGTGAGGTGTTGGAGTGAAACATATAGTGTCATTTTTTCATTTTATCATATGATTGGATGATCATTTCTTAATGTAGAGGTAATGGAAGAAATCATGAGTGGGAAATCCATGAGTAGATTCATTGGTGTGTTAACGTTTATTTCTTTATATGACAATAAACAAATCGGATCATAGAGAGTCATGTAAACATTCATTATATAAAATGTTTCAACTTGGCCATCATTAATATTCATGTCAAATTCATTATATTTAATAAACAATGGTCACAAGATCATTAATAAAAAATTCATCATCGTTATAAAAAAATAATAGATGAGAAAATAAACAATATAATTTTGGAGAAGAAATAATGATGATATTATTTTATAGTTTATCATCACCTAGAATTTTGAAATAGATATACTAATCAATTTAAAAATAAATTAATACTTAATAGGAGGGATATATTATTGATTGACTTGGACTCTATAAATAGATATAATGATTTATAATACTTTTGAAAAGGGGTAAAAAATTTATAATGGAGTTCAACGCCTTCTAAAAACACATTAGGTGTCACAGTAAGGTTGTTTCCATCAAATAAGGTAATTTGTTTTGACAATATGTATATACTCTCTATGATAGTGAAATGAAAATATAGATTTAATTAAGTTCTATAAAAACTCAAATTTTAGTATATATTTTTTCCAATAAATTAACATTGAGTGGTTTACATTAATATTTAATGTTTTCAATAATTAAATAAAGGGATAATATATGTTTTAGAATAATCCCAGAATCTATAACTTTCTATGATAATTTGTATTTTATATGAGAAGGAAATTGTTTATATATGTGTCTTACACAAAATAAAAATGAAAAAATTTTTTATATAAAATTTTTATAATATGTGAATATTATATTATTGTAATGTTTATAAATATAAAATGTTTTTGAGATTTATCTTCTAAAATATCTCATGTATATCTATAATGGGTGAATAAAAAATGTTATATTTTCATATCATAGTTTGAAACAACGGGACTTGGAATGCCATCTATCATTGACACATGATTGTTATATTTTTCAGCTATGGTGAAGGATAAAAAATTTTTAATTTAGAATATGTAGTTGAAAAAAATAATCCATTGTGATGGGATTTATAGTTTAGATACTTTTAAAAAAGGAATATCATATTGGTAATCAACATCTATGTAGGATGGTATTGCATACAGATTAACATCACGTTGTAAGGACCACTGATGAATGCCCAATTTCTTATTATATTATTTGAGGTATTTTTTCGAGTCAATTAATATTGAATATATTCCTTTTATTTTAGATTTAAATGATCTTTAATAATTATATTATAGTTTAATGATATATAAGTAGAAAATATTTCATTTTTGTTTATTTTCTCATCTTTTTTCAAATCTCGTGGTTAATTTCACCAAAAATTATTTCCAAAAAGTATTTCCAAAAATTATTTCCCAAAAATTATCATAGATCAAGAAAAAATTACTTATTCAACAATGATTATTATCTTCAATAATATGATCATGCACTTAAAAAGGATGATGAAAATTCAATAATGTAATTATATTTATATTCTCCAATGCAATGAAAATTACATTTTTGTAAACTGAAATATTGTTCGATGACCCAAAATAATGAATGAAATTCAAGATTTAAATTTATAGTGGAACCAACCATTCCTCAAGATGCTACAGGGTGTACCATGTATGACTAAATTTTTTTTCTATCTACTTAAAATTGATTTTTTATTAATGTATTATTTATAATTTATTATTAATTAATTTCATAACAGTATTAAAAACAAAAGAATTACTTTCATCTATTTGAGGATTATTTTTCATGATATGGGGTGTTGGGTTAAATGTTATTGTCCCTTATGATATGTTGGACTTCAAATAAAAAACCTACTTAATGACAATGATGAAATGGGTCATTCAGAGGCACCTCAATCAGATACACAGTCTACCCGATAAGACTAAAATTGTGTGGTTTATGTTTTGAATTTATTTTCTATTAATGTACAATTTAATATTGATAACTAATTTATTAGTTTATATTATTAATTATATATTAATATTTTTCTAATATATGTGGATTATTTTTTATGTTATATTTTTCCATCAACCATCTTCAGAGATCGAGAAAATATTCAACATGTTGCTTTTGGATGAGCCATTTTAGGAATCATGGGGTATCATATTCCATACATATGGAATAGAAATCAATTTTGAGTGTTGTATTAGATATTTTAAGAAAAAAACATATCATGAACTCCATCACCCATATATTAATCTGATAAACAATATTCTCTATATGACTCAAATTTTATGTTTTAGTCTATAATTAACATTTTCGTTCACAAAATACATCACATACACCAAACAATTAAAAAAATTGGTTCATTTGACACTTTTTGAAAATGATCCATAATTCATTTGTCACATGTAGGAATCAACCAAACTACAATATGTAGTATAGTGTGATTGATATTACTCTAAATGTGATTTTTAATTTTAAATGGACATTAATAATAGTAAAATCATATGTAGAATAATACAAACATATAAAAGTATTTATTATTATTATGATACTTTAAGAAAGTGATAACCAATTAATTTTCTATATGTAGTAATTAGTCATATAAAATTATGATATAGGATATTCCAGGTATGAATAAAAGTGTCTATTATGAGTGTAAAATTTTTATTTTAGTTTAAAAAGTGAAACTCATTGAAAATCCATAAAATTCAATTAGGTTGTATTTATAATTTAGAAAAATGATTCATATGTCATTTTTTATGTATACTAATTATTATCATATCATACTGAGATATGATGAGATTCGTATGATAGAATGTGCATTCTTCCATTATGAAAATATATTTCTGTAAAAAAACAAAAGTGACAAACTCATAACTAATTAAAAAAATTTCTTTTGTTTTATATGTTAAAAAAATAATCCAATTGTCAATTATGCTTTGTAGAACTAAATTATACCTCAATATGTAGAATATTAGGATTAATATGATTTTAGGTGTGACTTTTAATTTTAAATTGACATAAATATTAGTAAAAATGAAAATAGTCATAATCATAACCCAGAAAAAATATGATTGTTTCAATACATCAGAAAAAAAATCCATATCTCATTTTTGATATGTGGGAATCATCTGCACCACAATCAGATACACGATGTGCCCAATATGACAAAAATTATGAATATTCATTTCAAAACTGAAATTTTAGTTCATCTCTTCCTTTGGGAATAGATGGTGTACATTCATGTGGATGATCTTTATGTGGATATGAGTGTTATTCCCCTAATGAATTCCAATTATTTTCCTCTAGTTATTGATTTTACATAGTTTTGTGTGTGTGGAACACTTCCGATTGAGTTATCTACAGAAAAATATTTCCAACAAGATATAACTGGGGGCTTGTATTCATAAAATATATACTCAATCATTATTATACTAAAGATTCACTTAGTTCACATATTCATGGAAACTATTGGTGGATTTCCATTTGTTGAGATATTAGAGAGTGAACTTTATGACGATGATGCATATCACATGCTCACCCTCATGGATTTTTTTTTGTTTAAGATATGATGCCCCTCAACCTTTTTAGGTCTACTATTGATTCCTAGGGACTTCTTCAGTTAATAAATATATTGGAGCTTTTCTGTTTCCATTTTGCATACATTTGTTCAACATTGAAGACATTGTTCATGCTTGGTATATGGAGGATCAATGATATGGTTTATATAACATCTCACATTTTCAATCATGTTGGGAGTGTCACTATGGTAAAGAATCATACATGGAAGTAGTTTGGATAAATTTACCTGGAATTCCACTTCCATTCCAAAATCATAATATTTTTATTCAGGTGGGATATTCTTTGGGGAACTTTCATTGTTCTTATGGGATCATACAATGACCTCAATTGGCAAAGAACAGTCTTATATATGTCGAGATGAATCTGGATGTGATGTTTCCTTCTTGTATTCTTATCATTAGGATAAAAGGTTTCATATGGTGGAATCATTTGGTTTTTCAACCACCACCCAGGTTTTTTACAGTGTATGGTATTGATGGAAACTCGGTAGATGTTAGTAGACAGTGGAAGCCAAGGACCTAGTTGAATGGTTACAATGGTGCTTCTGTGGTTCTGGGAGACTAGAATTTATCCTCAGTGATAGTGGAATAGATTATCTCTAACAAAGAGTTATGTATTCCTGGTGACCATAGTGCTTCAGTGGTTTTGGGAGACTCAATGTCATATTTAGTAGTGGCGGTGGTGGTCATAGATTATAATGTGGAAGAAATTTCAAAATTCTAATCCTGAAGCCCTTGTTCAAGATAATGTTCCTGACACTACTAGATATGAATCTGTTGGAATCCTTTTGTCAGTAAATCTACATACACTTTTCTAGCATATGATGATACTGAAAGATTGTATAATTTTCACAAAAGGTTTGAGATGTTTCCAATGGAGGATATTCCAATTCCTACTTGTGGGATTTGTGACCTTTCTGCAATCATTCATCTGAACACGTCTAGTGATCTTTGGATTTCTTCCCCAACATTTCATATTTCCACGTTCCTTTCTCCAAAAGCCTTAAAGAAGGCATTGATAATCAACACTAATATCCCCAAGGATTATAAGGAGATGAATTAGCAGACGGAATTATAACAAGGGGTTGTGAGAGAGATACATTCATCATGGAGATCACATTAGAGAATTTTGTTTTTTTCCCTTTTATAATAGGCGACAGATCCGAGTCCAACTAAAGCTCCTTCATCTAACACAATATCATTTTTATGTGAATCAGATGGCCTATTAAAATAATAGTTCATCACTCAT
This sequence comes from Viscum album, assembly GCA_963277665.1. Taxonomy (NCBI): domain Eukaryota; kingdom Viridiplantae; phylum Streptophyta; class Magnoliopsida; order Santalales; family Viscaceae; genus Viscum; species Viscum album. The sequence goes on along the minus strand of OY728122.1, from coordinate 2,104,977,938 downwards.
AAGAATGTTGTTTCAATGCAAGTTTTTTATATCCCAGTAAATAAATATATGTAATAGGATGTTTTTATGATCATTCCAATCTATTAAATGGGCATATCTGGCCAAATGGTAGAAACCTCGCTGTTTCGATGCTCTATTTGATCATTTGAAAAGCCAAAGGAATGGGGGAAAATGAAAAGTGTGCCTTAATTACCTAAAAATAAGGAAATACCATTCCTTGATAGTTTTTATCTTGGATAAAGAGTATTATTTTATAATTATTAATTATTTTTCAATTCAAATGTGCTAGTGGATCAATCTACATGGATACCCTAATAATAAACACATCTAGATTTGTTGGAAAAAGTGAAAACAAGTGAAAGTAATCAAAATAATGGCACAATGCATACCTATGAAGATCCCCTAATAAGGATCCAAATTGATAATTTCTTTTATTTTTGCTAGTGGTGACTTATATAGAAGACTTGTTCTTGGGGAGTTTCTAGACTCCTCTGATAGACATAATTTTACAAGGTTCACCCGAAAAGATTTAAATAGCATCGTGGATAGTACGAGGGTTTAGAATATATAACAACGGAATTGTGGACATTAAAAAATTCCTTACAAATATGGGGCTCTTTTATTTGGATTTTAGTATGAGAAAATACACATGGTGCAACAATTTCATGGGTAACAGTCATAGTTGGAGCCTCATTGATCTATGTCCCGATAATCATCATGGATTAAACTCTATCTCACGGAAAACCATTTCTAACATGAATCACTAATTATATGATCATGATCCACTATTGTAGGTGTTTTATATGAGTCATATATGACTATCAACCCTTCCTATACTCCACCAAATAGAATTAGATCGATGTTTTTAGAAAATAATGAAAACATGTGGAAACAAGGGGAAGAAGAGAGAGCCTGGGTTGGATTGTCAAGGAGACTTAGATGATGTAATAAGGGTATCCATTTTTGGTTTCATATAACTCCAAATGTGAAAAATATAATTTAGGTCATAAAAGATGATATTAACTACCTGGAAGTTGAACTTCAGAATATATGGTATGAGGGAAGATTCAAGATTCTCTATGACAAACATACTTTTTTGGATGAGAAATATTTTTAGATTGAGAGGACTTATAAGAATCGATTTAAAATTATATGGATTAAGGAAGGATACCCTAATAGTTATTATTTGAAAACCTACATAAAGGAATGCTACAATTATGAAAATCAATATCTGGATTGATAATGGGTCCTACTCTTCATATGTTAATGTCGCAGAATGTTTGGCTCTGGAACATTTTGAAAGGGTGATTGTTGGATATTCTCTTTGCAGAGATGGTGAACCTAGTCTTACTAAACATGAAGAAGATTTCATGGGGGTGTTTACCATGAGTTTTGGATGGTTCATATAAGACACCATAATGGATATAATAGTGGAAGAGTTGATTTGTGGAACAATTATTAGAAAGTCTCTAGACCGCGCTCCATCCCCAGATGTCTTTCTGGGGGCTTTCTTTATCGATTCTTGTGGATTATGGGGGCTCAAGTTATTTAACAATTTCATGATTTTTTAGGGTGGTTATCTAAATAGAAGTAAATATACTTATATATTTTTTCTTATTTCAAAATTGAACGAACCATCAAGAGAAAACCATTATAGTCCCATCTATTTTTGTAATTTCTCATATTAATTCCCTACAGGTCATATTGTAAGGAGATTTAATGGATTGATTATAATAATTGTTTCATAGGAACAACATTTTTGGTGAAATGTTGAAGCTTAAATGTGAAAATTTTCATCTCCACGGAATTGGTTGATGATATCAATAAAATATAAATCATATCCAATTTCATTATCCAGGAGGACTTGGACAAATCGTATGACAAATTAGAATGGAGATTCATTATCTAAGCTATGTGGAAATTTTGATTGACTGAATGATTCTACGAACCATGGTCCCGGTGACACTCATCCCTATGTATATTCTTATATCTAACTAAAAGTGTATTGTTTTCTTCATAACTATGTGGGGAGAGGTCCAAGGGGATCATCTGTCTATGAACATCACGATTTTGGAAAAGGATTCCCTTTTCAGAAATCTTCACATATTCATTGGAGACTGAAGGATTCATTTGTATCAAAAAAAAATACAGGGATGGAATCATATAACACCCCATATTTGGTGAAGACATTATAATTTTTATTAATGGTAGGAAGATATCACTCTTTAACATTATGCAAGCTAGATTTTTTTATTGTGATTTAACCGAAAACAATACTAACAGAAGGAAAAGTGGCGTCCTTATTTCAAAAAATTGATCTAGTAGAAGAAATGGGGATATTTAAGGCATTCATGGTCTCCAATGGTATCAACTCCGAATGATTTATCTAGTGATATTGATATCCAATGGCCGCTTTAATAAATAAATCATTAATGACACCATTAACATAAATATGGGGATGATAAAAAATTATAATTCAGAGGATGTGTTACCTTGGTCCATAGAGTCTTAACCTACATGAAGATGTATATTATCTCATCCATTAATCCTCCAAAATAAAATATTAATAAGATGTAGAATATAATTATATAATTCTATTGGGACCCCAATCATATGGGCTATTGACAACAGGATTCTTGGAACCACATGGATAAACCGGTGGAGGGGGATGGTGAAACCCATTTTATGGGACATTATATAGTCCATGCATTACAATAAAGAAATAATTGCATGAACCTATATAAAAGGAGATTATTAATGGGTCCACTTTATCATTAAATTATATGGAGATCATTTTAGTTATTGGTAGAGTTGATGATCCATACATTTGAACCTGGAGTAGTGTTTTCTTCAAAACTGGGATATTCTTCAAGACGAAACATGATGGATTGTGGGGAGAGGAGATATCAATTTTTTATTGAATATCTAGGATGGTGAGAAGACTTATTTTTTGGGATGTCTAGTTACAAATATGTCATTCAAGGAGAGGTGTAGCTATCCTCTTTTGTTGGAGGTGATTCTAAACAACAAGCAAATGGATGTCTTCAATGATATTACTGTCAATGAAGAAGATGATAGATGTTTCTTCCAGGGTTCAGTTTCAGGTAAATTAAATGGTGGTTATTTTAGATTGATTCTCTATATAAATAATTTTTGGTGATGAGTGGGCTACTATATTATGGTGAAATTAGATCCCCAAATTATTGAACATCCTTATCTATAGAGCGACACATCTGGAAATATCAATAAAAGATAATGTTCAAATGATAGGAATTTTCTAGTATTCTAGTTTCTTATTTTGTGATTGACATATTATTGAGTCATTTATTCATTTCCTTGTAATGTGTGAATGGTAGGTCTATCTATGGTCATCAATGGGCCATCTAGAGTGCTCCAACATTGAGGATTTATCCATGTAGTACTTCATCTTCAATTTTTTATGTAGTCATATCATAAACCAATGGAGACCAAGATATGAGGTAATATTTTCCCCCATAATTCTAGAACCTCTGGGTGGAGAGGAATCATGTGAGAAAGGGTAAAATACAACTTATTTCGTACCTATAGGTGAGAATTAAGGAACATATTAATGATATGTATTTAGTTATTAATGGAATACAGTGGTCACACACATATTACTATTTTCCAAAACACTTATTGTTAATGTGAATCCACAAGGACCGTGGGATATATGGTTCCCACCTAGAAAAGGTATAAAACTCAACATGGATGGTTCCTTCATGAATAGGAAATTGTGAGGTGGAGAATTTATCAGTCATACAAGATGTTCATTAGTCATTTCCTTTAGTGCTTTTTATGGTCCAACTTACTCCTTAAGTGAAAATGTGAGAGCACTGCACAATGGAATCATGTTATGAAAGAGGTTTTGTCTGCAGATATCCAAGGTTGAGTTGGACTCCAAGGTGTTGGTGCATACTCATCAAGGGATATTTGACCCTCAATGGGATCAGACCTATGTCATGCAAGTATATTCGTTGGAGATCAATCAAGGTAGAATTTGAAACCATATTTGGATATAAGAAAATTTTACTGTGAGCACACTATCTAGAGTCGGAAAGGATGTTGAATAACTTATCATTTACACCAGTTTGGGTAGTCTTGTGATTGAATGAAATATTCATCATTAAGGAGGTTTTATTGGACTTAATCACTTTATAACCCCGTGGTATTACCTATTTTTGTTCTCTGATGGATTCAATTATCCCATACAATATTAAGAAATAAATATTTATTCAAGTTGACATTTTAGTTCAAAAATTGTCACTCCCTAAAAAACTAATAAAAATATCTCAAAATGTTGTGAAAATTTATTAAAATGATTCACAAGTCATTTAAAATATATATGAATTGGTATATTTTCAAATAGATACAAAATTTTACTGGAATGACATATAGTGTGTCTGTCCAGGTAAAAATAACAATTTATTAAAAAAGAAAAGGGACATACAGAAAACTATGAATAAAATTATGGATTTTTTTAGTTTTTTAAAATGAACCATAAATAATTAATGACATGTGGTAATTAATAAAAATATATCTAATTATAGTTGTGACTGGTATGAATACATGTGAATATTTTTATTTAAAAACTAAATTAATTTCAGTATGAAATATAAGGTATATACTTAGAACCTAAGAAAATGAATTCTTGTTTTTTAGATACTTTATGAACATATTACAAAGGAAATTTTTGTTGTGTAGGAATCTTCCCAACCTTAACTTGATGCATTATTTTAATGGTATGATTCAATGTTTTCATTAACAGTTTAAAATATACATTTTAGTAAAAAACGTATCACACGATGACAACTAGAAAAACCACACTTATAATTTCTTGATAATTTAGAAAAATGTTTTATTTGCAATTTATAATGTTTAGTAATAATTATCACATAAAACCGATACATGATGTGACCTGTATGACTCATTTTTTATGTTTCCTATTAAAAATTACATTTTCAAAAAAAAGAACAGTGATATAATGAAAACTACAAAAACGAATACAGATTATTTTTATACAATTGGAAAATGATCGGTATGTAATTATTGATTTATAGGAATAAGCCTCAACTGAATCTAATGTGTGGTGTGAACTATATGACTTGAAGAGTGATTTTTATTTATAATTAACATTAAATTTAGTAAAAGGAAAACATACATACTCATAACATACAAAAAACATTTTATTGTTCTGACACTTTAGTAAAGTGATACATAAATCAATTTTTTTGTTTGATTTTGACACACCTCAAATGGATGCATGATGTTCCCAGTATGACTCGAAGTGTCTGTTATTAGTTTAAAGTTAAACTTTTAATTCAGAATTTTTCATTCATTGAAAACAGATGAAACACACATGTCTTTTAAAGATAATAGAATAAAAAATGATATTAAATTATTAAATTATAGGAATCATTCTCACATCAAACTGAAATAGGATGTGATTAGTATAAGTAAAAGTGTGTGTTTCCATTTTAAAATGACATTTTATTAATAAACAAAATTGAAATACCAAAAGTAAATAAAAAACATTCGGATTATGTTGATACATTATAAAATCAATCCATAATGAATATTTTATGTGTAGGAATCATATGAATTCCATTCTTATGCATGGTGTGACTGATACGACTCCAAGTGAGTCATTTTATTTGAAACTAACATTAATTATAGAAAAAAAGACAACTCAAATACTCAAAACTTACCTAACACATTCATATTATTTTGATACATTGTGAAAACAATTAATAAGGCATTTTTGATTTTTAGGAATTATTTTGACCATAGTATGATGCATGTTGTTCTTGGTATAACTCAATGTGTCTGCTAAAAGTTTAATATAGATATATTTGTTCAAAAACTGTCACTCATGGAGTTCTATGAAAACAAACTCAAATTTTCATTAAATTTTCATAAAATTAATCATAATTAATTTTTACATGAATGAATTGTTATCCTATAAAACTAACACACGATGTGACCAATGTGACTCAAAGTGCATGTTTCCATTTTTAAATGACATTTTACTAAAAAAATGCAAGTGAATTACACACAAATTTGAAAAAAAATGGATTTATTGATAATTTAGTAAAACTATCCATGTGTAATTTGGGATGTATAATAATCATCTCCACCTCAATATAACACATGGTAAAACCATCAATACTCGAAGTAATGTTTTCAATATATATGTGTCAATTTATCCTAAAATGTGTTTCACATTCCCAAATCTGAGTAAAAAATTAAAAATTGTTTTATTATCCTTAAATATTCTATTACAGAATTAATTTTTTTATCACTGTTTTCTTATTCTTATTTATCCGATTTTCATAGAGATAATTCATGACGATTTAAAAGAAAGGGTGTAACGTGGAAATATCAACCACAACTCAATCTGATACCCAATGTTCCCAGTATGACTAAACAATTAGTATAAAATTTACACATTATGTTTAATTTATATATTTTCAGTATTGGTAACATAATATTTTTTATCATATATGTTTATTTTTTTTCTTGAGATGTGTTGGTTTGTTGAGAAAATATTATGATTGTGGGTCATGGGATAACGATTAAGGAACAATGATTTTTTGTTAATTTCTGTAAATATTTATACATAATCATATAACTAAATAAAAAAATGTTTAAAATGATTAAAATAAATTGTTTCTCTTGTATTTAGTTGTAAATTTTATTTCATTTAAAATCATTATTTTTACATATTTTTCTTCTATTCCGGGTACTATTTCTGTTGTTTTAGAGTGTTATGAATTTAACAAAACATTATGGTTTTCCCCTATAATAAACATTTTAAATGAACATATAAAAGAAACTATTATAATCACTTTTAAAATCAATTATATAGGTTATATTTTCTATAATTTTATCCATGATAATGGACCCCTTAATCATTTTTATTATAGTGCTGATAAAATCATATGACGTTTAATCATGATGAAGTTGTTGATGCATTTTTCACTGACATAGGACAAATTTTGCACGACTAAATTCATTTTTTAGAAGTTAATGGTTTTTGATATCTAATTCCTTAGTAATCCATTTCATAAACACAAATCATATCTTCTAAGGATTGAATAATTTTATTAGAATGTTAATTATTTTGAGGATTAAAATTTGTAATGAACATTAATTCATAACCCAATGCCATATTTATTTCATTCTTGATATAAGAGGTGAATCTGGGATCATGATCTATTAAAATGGAGAGATAAACTATATGAAACAGGTATATCTCCTTATGGTATAATTGTGAATGTTGATATGAATATATGATATCTCGATTTAGATGTAAATTTGAAGATTTAGTAAATCAATAAAAGATAACCCAAATCAGAATATTAATTTGGCATGTCTTTGGAAATCCTACTATGAAGTTCATTAAAATATGTTCCCATTTCCAATCTAGAACAAGTAAATTATTATGCACCCATTTGTTATTTTTTTAATGCATTAACGTGTAGAAAAATAAGAACATTTCATGGTAAATTGAAAAATATATATTTTCCTTCCACACCACTATTAATACTCATGATGGTCTCTATACATAATAATTCTTATAGAATTAATTGAAAATTATGATCTATGAGCATCAACCAAAAATTGTCTCATTAATTATGAATCAGCGGAAAAAGTATCCTTTTAAAAAATATCAGTAAACCTTTATTGTCTTAAATAAATTTAGGAAACCATCATTATTAAATAATTATACCTTATCATATATCCCACATTATTTTTCTAAAATCTTTATCAATGAATTTTAATTGATAATATTATATCGATACGGAAAACACAATAGATTATTTTCCTTCATGTTTGACATTTTATACTAAAAGCATTAAATAATTTTGTTTTTCTTTATTAGATGGTAATGAATCATCAAATCACAATCAATGAAAATTTCAAACAATATTTTATACATCATGTTCAACTAGTTATGGGAAAATATAAACATAAATATTTTTTTATTAGTAGATATATCACACTTTAGTCCATGTAAATGAATCATTCGAAATTTTAATGAAACTTCCACCACACGTAATTCTAGATCATGTGTAAGATACTTCAAGTGATGATATTTCATTTTATGTAAATCATAAGATATTGATTGATCCATATGAATCAAAACACAACCAATTTTATTAACTAAAGAATCACTATAGATGAATAATTCAGAATATATTATGGGAAGTGACAGAACTAGTTTATTCACCAATCTTATTTTTAGTCCGTCAAAAAATTCATCAGATTGATTTATCAATATGAATATAACTTCTTTTCGAGTTAGCATATTTAATTGGATAAAAAATTGAGTAATGTTTAAAAGAACAACAATAGTGACCTCATTACCCAGAAAAACTGTGAATCTATGTGGTATTTTTACTAATCTTTCATTATGCATAATTTTTTGTTTTACATGGGTAAATATAAATTCCACATTAGAAACAATATTCCCATGGAATGAAATTTTTTTCAACCAATATTCAAACTTAATAAATATTCAATATATATTCATTTCATCTAAATATTATTAAACACTTATTAAATGTCTTCCAATATCAACAATAAATTTAGAATATACCAGTATATCACTAATAAAAACAATAGAAAATTTTTCATATATATCATGGTAAAATAAATTAATGAGATCATGAATACATATAGTGAATTATATAATGAAAAGTGCATAATTGAAAACTCATAATTCATATATCTGGTCTATTATACAATATTTTTAATGTTTTCCTCCTTCATATTAAACAGATGGTACCCCAACATGAGGTCATTCATTGAAAAATAATGTTCTTCCTATGGATGGTCAATGTAATCATTGATATGAATCAAATGGTAACTTTTTCTTAAGAATAATGTTATACTAGAATTTATAATCAATTAAAACTCTCATTGAATCGTATTTATTTTTACGAAAAAAGATCATAAACTCCCCAATATGAACTACATAGATTAATGACACCTTTATCTAGAAACACTTTTAACAATATTTTTCAAATTCAATTGTTCTACTTGTGTCATTAGATAATGTGATTTTTTAAAAGGCTTCAGATCAATAAATGATAAAATTGTAAATTCAACCTCCCATAAATAAATTACTTTGGGAAAATCATCTAGTATATATATATATATTCATTCACTACTAACACATATCAAATTTAAATGAAATTTTTTTATTTTAACTACGTGTATTAGGTAATATTCCCTAACATCTATATTTAATTCCTCCACTTCGTGGAAGGTTATTAGAGGTATGATATTGTTGAATATAACTTTCATATATTATAAATATATATTATAATTATAAAATAAATTCCAATACCCACCAATAATAATATCAAATTCTCCTATAGATAATAAAATAAGATATTCATGAAATTATTCCATTAATTGAAACATAATGATTCCAAAAAAACATGGTTTCCTATATATTTCTTCTATAGCTTCCACAAATGTCCTATCATAATTTCATTTTGTGATTCTCCCATTTTACAAGAAAATATCTCATAAATGATCGATTGTAAATATCCCAAGTCCTAAAGGTAATTTTCATAATCCAAATAAACAAGTAAAAAACATGTTACCACTTCATTCTATAGATCAAGATCAATTGTTTTAGTTAAAAATGATTTTCAAAGACCATATTACTTCTAATATCTAGGATCTCCCCCTCTGTATATATCTTATAAAATTTGTTAAAAAAATTACCCAAATTATTTCAACTAAAAAATATCACCCTTTTATTTCAATACGTAACACCATTCATGGACTACTCAGAACTCTTTTCTTTGTAGTCATGAGCCTTGGGACAAATCATTCCAGATTGGTAAAACATTAATGAACATAAAAATAGCTTTAAATGAATTTTAAAATAATTGGAATGTTTCGGGTGATTAAATATAGGATTTTAATGTAGTTTTTTCTTTTTTTTTCACGACACCTGGACTGTTTCTTACTCTTTTTATCTCATGGAACATATGTATAATAAATCACCATAACTAATTTCTCATAACAATGAGGAATTTCTTGATATATTTTTAATTCTTATATATTTAAATATCATCACAAACACAGTTTCAATAGAAATTAAAATTTATTAATTTTACAATCAATGTCATGAGTAAAATTTGATACATACATGGATAATATTATAATATTGTATTCAAATATATTGATATAATCTCCTACTTTTTCACTATATACTATTAGTATTTTTTCCATTCGAAGTAGAAAAATGAATGAGAAATATTTAACAAAAATAATATTCTTATGTTTGTTCCATTGTATGAAACAAATTTCATATCTTTATAAGATATTCCTAACCAATTACCACCATAGATCAGTTTCACCTTCAATATGATTAATGGAAATAGTTACCTATTAATTTTCAAAAAAATACCATGAATTCAAATATATTTTTTAATCCGATGACCAATCATTCAACTGACGCTATATATTTGGTTCCAGATAATGTTAATGGGGGTTAATTTATAATATTCTAAACTATGAACATGCTCCATTGCATTAGATTAGTTATCTTTCAATATTGGATAATACCACCATTTATAGTTTTTATAATATTTTACATATTAATAAAAAAATTCTCCGATCCAATTCTACCATTTATAATTATCATATTTGGATTGATATCATCTAATAAGTTACTTCATAATATATCATCTAGTTTTCATCGATGGAAACCCATTAAGAATAATAATATATTATATAGAGAAACATGCTAATATATAATGGATATATAATTTCAATATATTCATTCCGTAAAATCATTAAAGTGTATTCTATTAACAATATCCCAAACTCTAAATTTATCTAAAAAATTCTCTAAGACCATATATAAAGACCCAATATTAATCATTATAAACTATAGTTTCTTAAGAAAAGAATTAATTTTCATTCATTTCCATGTAAATTTTAGGAATATATTTTTCAATAATTATTTTAGAAATATTACATAAAAATAATGTATATTATTAGTTGGACACCTTTACATAGTAACTAGTTTTTCCACAATATAAATCTTTTAATTACAAAAATGATTTCATTACTCGAAAAATATTCATTTCATTCAATATTAAATCTTAATTTCAATTAAATATCGTTAAACCATGTTAAGAAAATTTAAAAAATGTGGGATGATTTAAAAATCAACGAGGGACCTAAAAGGAACAACCATTTTTTCCATTGAAAAAGATGAATACCTATGATCTTATTACAATTATCTCATTGTTCTTTTATGACTAGATAAAACAATTTCAACATGAGAAAAAAAATACAAATTTTTTCAAATAAAACCTCTAAAACACCTAGAATGTAAACAATTTTTTTGGAAACCCAAAGAAATTATATTCATAACCCATACAACAAATAACTAGATCATAGTCAAATATGTAGTTAAAAAACCCTATATAATTATGTCCTTCTAATCTATTAAAAAAATAATCACTACCCAGTGCATTATAGTGCTATCTAGGTGCACCTATTATATATTCTATATAAGTCTAACCAATTATATAAGTTGTGTCAGGAACACTTATTCATTATGAGCTATAATGTGGATCAAACCATCATATATATTTATGTGGCTTGAACGTTTCTCATATTTAATTATCAAGTACCACATCATGATTAAATCATCTTATCTTCTTCATTCAATGCATGAAACCATTGAAAAACTCTTTTAAATGAAATTTTTTTTATTATATCAGAATATAAATTTTATTAAAAATAAAAATAATGAAATTCCAAAAAAAAGGGATTATTTGATTTGTTAAATAAAATATAAAATCATGTATAGGAATCCCAAAATCATATAACAGTTATGGGGGAGGGAAAATACAATGATGTTGTTTTTATTAAAATAGTAAATTTCTTTTATCTTTTTTTCTGAATGTTTAAAAATTCGAAAAAACAATCATTTTGAAAACATTTTAAATAATTTAAAATGATACAAAAAGTGATATTTAAATTTCATATATTTCCTCAAGATATTTATAAAATATTTTTATGTGGAATAAAAAGTGGAATGTTAATAGAAATATTAAAAAGGATGTTTGTTGATGAAATGCCTTTACCTTGATTCTAACTCATCATGTACATTCATTATCATCCTGAATAATAAAATTATATTAATTTTTTACTATATTATAGAACTAGTTTAAAAAATTTATTCCATTTTTACAATTTCATAATAAATTCATTTATCAATTAAGTTCATTTCATATGTTTGAAAAATATTCAGCTCACATGACAAAATGAAATTGTTAGGTTGAATATGGTTAAAGAAATCATTTTTATATCATTTAAATAATAATAATAATTAAATTATTATCTATTATACATATGAATTATAATATTAAAACCAACCATTAATGATGGTTATGAAAAATGTGTTAGGTAACAATCATGGTGATAATAGGCTGTACGTACTCACGTATAACATCTCCATTTTTACAAAGATCATTGGGGAAGGAATATAAGTATTATTTTATATTTGTATAATGATATTTATATCAAGAATATAATATTATTTGTCTAAATGCACTAATATATATAATCCATTATATATGGTGATGAAAACAAATTACATTGATTTTTAGAGGTGGCGGTCCACACGTATGCCAGAATTATGCTATCATTTATTTTGAATTGAAATATAGAATATTAAATTATTAAATATCTATTAATAATGTAAAATATTTTATTAATTTCAATTATATACTCCAAATAAATTGTTATAACCACTGTGGGTCAGTGGATATGGAAATCATATTACATAATTCTACGAGGTGGTAGTAACCATTAAACACAAATGATGGTTTCATTTATTAATTGATGGTTGTCAGAGGTGGATATAGATAATTACATTCACATAATAGAATCTAAATATATGTGAGATAATTTTTTATATCATCATTTCTAAATAGTATTTGAAGTAATTGGTATAAGGAATAATACAAAAAAAATGGATTAAGAACAATGTCTCTTCTTCGAACAGCCTCTTAATGTTTACAGCAAAAGAGTTATTATGATGTTTTTTAATAAATAATCCATCTATTATATAGATAGGGGTGTGAAGAATTTATTTTACTAGTTTTTTTTTTCAAAAAATGATTTCGATCAAATAAGATACATGGATAAAAGGTTCTCTTTTATATGGTAGGTGAGGAAAATCATGGAAATACAAATAATAAAGATTTAATATAAATTAATTGTTATGGTCAAATGGATCTAAATTAATAAAATTAAAATATTATATGAGGATTAGTCTAATTAATCTAATATAATAAAATTTTTACAAGGTAATAATATTTTTTTACCATTGTATTTTGGTTTTAACCACACATTAAACATGTATATAATTATAATGAAAATAATGGTTTCTACTCTTCAAGGTCAATATAATTACCATAAAAAGAAACAGTTACAATATTATTGAAATAATAATGTTTATATATGAGATATAATCATAAAATAAAATTTATTCAATTTATATGGTCATTGTTCAGTTCATTTGGTTTTATTTTAAACCATAATTACCTGATTTACCCATTACCGTTGTAGCAAAAATTTACAAAGATATTATTCAAAATGTCAAAAAACAATAGGTAAATATTTACTAAATTTTGATCCAATAATTCTAAATATATAACACATTATAAAAATTTTAAAACAAGCATTTCTAGATATTATTTCGAAATTTATCCAGTAAAAAATGGAAGTTATTTTTTTACTAGAAATTTATTTTTTAAAATATAAATTGTTTTTATTCAAAAAAAGTATAAAATTCATGTAGAGAATTATAATTATATTATTTTTCATTAAAATTAACAAATGGAAATTTAATAAATATCCAAAATATAATTTTACATTTTAAAAATGTGAATGGAAAATGTAGTTCTCAATAAAAACATTATTTTCACTATTTATTGAAAAATAAAAATTTTCACAAGATTAGAAAAAATGATTTATAAAATAAAATTGGCATGTTTAATTAAAAATTAAAAATTATTTTTTGATATTAAAATTATAAAATTTTAAAATTAAAAATTTAAATAAAACATAATTTCAAAATATTTTAATATAACTATTTTTTTGTTATTTACTTTATATATTTTAAATGAATATAAATATCTAATGTGTGATCTTTAAAAAACATTAAAATCATCAATTCTATCAATACCTATTCTTTTAATTTTTTCATGGAATAATAAATAAGAAATATCACCATATTATTGATTTTATCATATTTTGTATTTTTTAGATGTGAAATATTTTCCACGAATAACTTCATAAATAAAAATGAAATGAAAAAAGTAATAGGGAACGAATAAAGGAGCTTAAAATTTTTAATTATACATTTATTTATCATTACTATACATTGAGTTTTAGTAATTTTATGTTTTCATTTTACAAGGGATATTTTAAATAAACTTCTCTTTGGATATAATGCAATATTATTTAGAGATAATAATACATTTTCGACAATATTGTTTTGAACCTATGTCCCTTTAAAGTATAATACATAGACCCGTTAAACCCCCATTTTCAACATATTAAAAATTATATTCAAATTTTTTCATTAAAAATTGGATAATTTAGATTCTTTTCATGTATATAGTAACAGAAAATATAAATATTGTATGTGTTTAAATCAATATCAATCGTCATCATGGATAATGACAGAAAATAATCCATTATGATTTAAATCATGGAATGACATATTTGATCTTAATAAATTATTATATTTCAATGATTTAATGTAAATTATCCATTATTTACCAATGGGAAACAGAAAAATAATTGAGTTTATAATTCTCTTTAAATTGATTGAATTTGAATGGATATATTTATAGAATATAAAAGGTCAATACCCTATTGATAATAATTTGATTTAATTTCAATGAAATTTTAATATTATTATCATATTAGTTCACATAAATTTATTTTGATAATACATGATTGAGGAAAATCATGTTCTAAGTGTGCTGGGAGTAGATAGGTCCATTTTATGATTTCTTATTTTTATATAAGAAGCATTTTTTGAGAACATTAATTAATTAAATGTTCCAACATTTTTTTATTTTTTTTGTGGAAGGATACCAAAAATTGTTGAAAATGAACTAAATAGTGAATAATTAATGGTGAAAACAATATCACGTGACATTTCCTAGATTTATGACCAACTCTAAAGCTTCAAACTAAAGAAACATTATGAACGTGAGGATAACCTTCTAGAAGACACTCATTCATATTGTGAATGATAACATAGATGGGAAAATAAATAAATTGTTACTGTTAAAATTAAAAAAACTCACATAGAGGATCATCATGAAAATTCCTGACCTGAAACATATGTTCACAATAGGAAACTGGTTGGTCATACATACTTTTGACCAACATTGATATAAATATTAATGATTTGAAAGATTTTCACCCAAAACACTTCTTGAACCCTAGTATTGACTATTAATGAATCTATTTCAACATTTATAGCATCCAAAGTGAGACCAGTGACTACAAATTAAAGGGTATGGGTATTAAGAGGATGATTTCTTGGTGGGAGGATGATATGGATGAAAACTTGTTTCCACATTATATTCATGATTTATTTATTTTATGTTTCCTTGAAAATTCCCCATTACTACCAAATATTCTCATTTACCCTTCATAAGAGGGGTAAAATATTGGATCAATTTTTAATGGGGAGGCTTGGACAATTTTTCGAAACTTTAGTTTTCTTATTGAAATTAATAAATCCCATTCTTTGTTCTACAATTTTGTTTCACTCATAATTTTCCATTTTTATTATCAAAAAATGTTGTATTAGGTTTATATTTCGTTTATATTAATTTTCCTATTTAATGATCTAAAATATCTCTCGATTGAAATTGAGTCTATATATGGTGGTGTGTTGTAGTGTTGGGTGCTGACTGATAAAAATCAAAGGAATTTGTCTGATATTAGGGTTGGAACTTTTGGTTATATGGTATCATCAGAACTCAACTTTGGAATTCCATAAAAATCAAGAGGACCAACATCAATACTCACACACATTATAGTATTGGTAAAACGACTTGAGATTTCAATTATGGATATTCTCACCATCACCATATGTGTATGGGAGATAGGGAAAGAGATTGAGGAATGTCACTCACATCAATAATGAAAATAATATTTGGTAAAACTAGAAATAATAATAGCATTACACTAGGTCCATCTATGCTCAACATGATGACCATCTTCATTAACAATTTTAAATTTTTTAATTTAATCTACTCTTGAAATTATCATATTCAAAATCCAAATCAAATATTATATTTTCTCAAACATCTAAAAAATTTAAATATATTGTTCATGTGAACACCTTTTAATGAGACTACCATGGTTACAATTATATTATACATAAGTAATAAAATTGATTTTAGCACACCATGAAAAGTAATACATCATATTCCCACCATAAATTCCCTTTGAGATATTCAAGCATTATTTTACTTCTTATATGGATAATGAATGATGGGTTGTGTGATTCATAAAATAACTCCGTATTCAATTAAATTATTAAAGGGACACAAATTTTTACATATCATTTCATTATTTAATGTGTTATGACCCTTTTATTTCATCTTATATTGACCATATCACTTCATTGGTTATTTTCTTTTTTTTTGTATTTGGGTTTTTATGGTTTCTTTTCATGTGCAAGGTTGTGCATGGTTTAAAAAACTATGCATTAAAACAGTTCATCTTTTCCAATATCCAATATAAGAGTGCATTGGGGGATAATGGTTAAAAACCATGATTTATAACTATGAGACAAGCCATAAAAGGGCAACACAGTTTTCACATGGATAAAAAAACAAACATCTTAACCATGAAACTTATCCAGTATCCAAGAATTAGGACTATTGTTGTAACACAACTAATACTAAAAATTCATCCATCCCCAAGAAACTATGTGAATGTATTTTAATGCCCTAAAACTCATAATTAAAATATTGATACCTCCCTTCACAACCCATAACATCTCCCACTTGAATATATTTTAATCATTAATTTTTTTTGTCCCTATAGAGGAATGTTGTTCCTCATAACCTATTTTCTTCGTCGATCAATGTGATAATAAATGAAATGATCCTTTCCTAACAATTTGTTATCTTATAATCCTTAAATTTCACTTAATCCTTTTATTCATTATTCCAAGAGTGTATGGTGGCATTGGTATTCATCAGAACGTGGTTTTGTTGATGTTGAATTTTTGATCTAGCCTCTCTTCACACTTATTTCAAGATCACACTTCAAAGTTTGAGTGATCTACATCAAAGGTGAAACATCCCATATCCATTTATTATTGATTTTAGATTTTTAAATACTGTGTTTCTATATATTTCGTTAATTATTAATTTTTTTCATAGTGAAAATTTTTAGATATGTCCCCCTTTTTATAATTTATCTATAATTTTCTATCTTCAATATCTCTATGATGTCATCCTTGATATTCATTAAAATTAATTGAACATTTAATGTGTTCCTTCTCTTAATGTTATAATTTTATTAATTCTATGTTGATTTTAATTCCCATTCAAATAATTGATCTAGGTTACCTTGTAGAAAGTGTGGGATTATGATCAGTTTTGGGATGTAATGTGAAATTATTTGACTTGAATGAAATTTGTTGAAATATGTAACACATTCTATATAGATTAAATTTCATGAATTTATGAAAGGAAAATTATACATTTTTTAATTATTTTACCCATTTTTTATAATGGGGGTTCATGGTGTATCTAAAATGATTGATTTATTCACAAGTAAATAGGTAGTAATCAATGTTTTTAAATGATCTTAATCATTTTTAAATTGAAAAAAACTGTTAATTCCAATGAGTTTGTTTGATAGAAATGATTATTTTAAAGGACCTTTTGGAATTAGGATTTTGGTATTGAAGTGTAGAATGTATATTTAACCTTTTTTAAGGTTTAATTAGAGAGATGGGTTTGAATCGAATTGATGATGTTCATGGCCCCGATGAACTTTATGGTGATCCTATATTATAGGAATCCCTATATATAATTGTAATGATTATTGTACTTATTTTTTATGGGAGTTGAAGAGGGATTATTTACATAAAGTTACCTCATGTTAAAAATATTGATATGATTTAATGGAATATTCCCATGATTTAAAGGTTGATTCCATGATTCAATGATTGATTTTTCTAAGGACACCATTGTGATCCAAATATATGATTATCTCAATCACCTTCTTTGAATTATCTTCTTTCACATGGTAGATATAATATAAGAACTAGATTAATTATTTTTTAGTCGAATGAATCAAATATAGTGGATATATAGGGAATATATTACTCTTAGGCTATGAACATATGGCTAGAAAAGAAGGTGTTTGTGGAACTTTGTTTTTGAGAATTGGGAGACTATATGACTATCTGGGGAATAATCATAATATATTTTGATAATAATGACTATAGGGGAAACACAATCATGTCTAGGTTACACCAATGATATCTATATACATTATATTTTATGCAAGGCGTCATCCATTGTCACTAATTGGAAATACAGTAACCTTATTTGATTGATTACTGCTTTTTATTAAACAATTTATTGATATGATGCAACTTGAATCTTTAATATTTATTTTTGTATATATATCGTGATCAAGAGAATTTTCTCATTTAATTTTGATATATGATATTATATTTTGATTTTTTTCAGTTATTTTCAACAAAATATTTTATTTTTATTTGATTAATTGTCCTATTTTCTAACTATGGTTCAAAAAATGACTTTGAAATGTTTAAATTCCTATTTTAAAATAGAATCTTGTAATGAAATTATCCTGATGAATTCAGTTTCTTTTTATTAAATATATATATTTTCCCCTCAATTTAATTTACACCTCTCAAATCATATTTTTATTATCATATAATGTAACGACATTGTCTTTTTGATGAAATCCTACTAGGATTTGTATCACACAACAAGGTTATAACATTGGTATTTACAACTGTTATGATATTATATAATATTATTATCATCTCATCATCTAACATTGTGGATTAATTCCTGGTTAGAAGAGGGTTGGTGACTTGGGACATGATGGGTGTTTGTAGACCACCATTATAAGTGTTTTGTAGTTTTTTTGCTTTAGTTTTTTATCATCTCTTCGTACCCCAAAATCATCATATTGATATATTTTTATAGAGTTCTTTCTACATATTAAATTAATTATTTTTCACATTTTATTAGAGAAATAATTTTTATAGGGACTATATGGATTCCCAATTTCTTGTCTGCATCCCATGGAGATCGAGAATTATATTTCATTTAGTGGATAATGGACTCAGATATTTCATTTTTGGTACTCTAGGTTGATTCATTACTAATTGTATTAGGTGATGACTGTTCTTGAAATCATTGATGACTCCTTTAATTCACATCCATTATTTGGGGTTCATTTGTGGTATAAAGGAGATTAACCATTTATCAGGACCGAAGAGGTTGTTCATGTTTGGTTTCTTGATCCCCACCACTTCATGTTGAGACTTGAGTACCATAGAATGTGTAAACATGAGTCCTTATTTTGATTTACATTTTTCCTAATGATGAATGAAATTTAGATTTTTGAGAATATTTTATTTTATTTTTGGAAGAACTTATGGGGTTTGGGATAGATTGGAAAGACTAATTGATCTACACTATGTTTTTAAGGTATAGTAAATTACGGGGAATCATTATGGATATTCAAGAAGTCAATTCATAATCTATTGTGATATTGGTGTGTTGTTTACTTGGACATACAATAGAGCCATGTATTATTCTAACATAAATATATACTTGGTTCCATGTGCATAAGTTCTTGAAATATCCCCACTCATGTGGGCCTAGTTTAGAGGGTTCCTGTCTAGAATGGACATATTGGTTGTTACTTTTTTCATGTTTTTTTAGTTGTTTTATCTTTAATGACATTGATGATGATTTTAAATTAATTATTAAAACAATATTTTTGATTAGGATATTTTTTTCTGAGTGATTTGAAATTTATTTTCAATTACCAAAAATTATGTTCTTATCAATTTTTTTTCTTCAAAATACATATTTTCAATTACTTTTGTGTGATGTGATATTGAGTGTCTTATAAATAAATTTATATTTTTAGGAAATATTAATTGATAATTATTTTGGAAATTTAAAAAAATGGGAGTTTCGTTTTTTAAAACATTTTATACATTCAATGATATTGTAACATTTCGTTGAAAATGAGGATGAATTTATATCAAGATTTATCATTTTTACAATAATGATTAATGTTTGATAAAAAGTTAAACATTGTTTGATTTGAAATACAAGATGGTTTTATAAAGTGGCTTGTGGATTTTTTGAAGGAATTTAGATTGATTTTATTTTGTTTTATGTATTTTTTGATTCCTTTAGTGATGAACCTATTTATTATAATTAGCATAAACGTTTCCTAGGATGTGTTACCTAAATGATATAAAACTCAATCATAGGGTCTATTTTTATAGTAGTCCTATTTTTTAAGAAGTGGTTTCTCTTATTAAAAAATCTAACCAAAATATATATTGAGTGTTTGAGATAGAAACCTTCTATCCAGTGGACCCTATCGTAGAATTCATGATTTCAAAACTACCATCTTTATAATAGAAAACATGGTTCACTTGATGTATTAATGTGTAATTAGTTAATTAATGGAATCATTGATTCTATCGAAACTCATAATAGTATGATGTTCGTGTTTATCAACTAAATATTTGAGGTCTCTTACCATGGGTGGTGGGTGGTTGTGACACTATCATTATATATAAAATATTTTCAAAGAAATTATCCATTTATATCATCATTCAGTGGTTGTATCTAGAGAAATTAATGAAGGACAATGTTTATTACTTCATGGGTGTTAGACAATTTGAGTGATAGATTGTGGATTCTTCCAAGATATTCTCACGTTTGGAATTTTCATACCTAATTTTGCTAGTAATTCTTTCAGAAATGGTATATGTTTTAGAAAATGTATTCACCCAGACATTTTTACTACCATTCCTAGGGTATAGTTGACCTCATATCAAATGATTCATGAAAAGTAATATTCAGATAAGGTATATCAATAAAAATGACATGAATGGAATAATGATTCATTCATGGTCAATGAAAGGTGTTCTTCTTAGTTATTTTAGTTTCTTGTTATGTGCATCTTGTGTGGAGAACCTGGTCATCATAAAATAATTTGTTTAAAAATAAAATTGTTTGTAAATGGTGTAGCTGTTTGTTATATCACCTTAAGAGGTTATGTATGTAGGGAGACTAGAAATAATTGTTTCAGTCAGAGAACATAAAATCATGGTTGTGGGATAATTGATGTTTAATTATAAATATTTTCCAGACATTGGCCCTAGAGTACTGATTTTCACATATTTTGTGGTGATTCTGTTGTTGGTTGATGTTGATATATTTTATTTTTTATGACATCAGAGTGGATAATGATTGACTTTTTTCTTGATTTGGATATATTTTTTGGGGAAAATTATTTTATAGATCCCGGTTGCCAATTTTAGGATATTTTTGGATGATCTATTTTGTAATTGGTTGTGGTTATGTGGTTGGATTCATTTTATTTATACCTTTATATATGTAAATTATGTATATGAACACATGAATACTTAGGCTTCATTTTGTAATGATTTTAGTTCTGTGATGTTCATTATGCCCTGGGTAAGAGAGTGTAATATTGACCTGATAACCTTTTGATGTCAGTGATTTAGTTATTGAAATTACATCGGTTTATACCTTTCATGTGTGACCTCCAAAAGTCATGTTGGGATACCATCATGTTGGTTGTTTTTCCTTATTATATTATTTTTTTTACATCAAGGCTTGTGATCAATCTTGATGTAATGATTTCCCAACCATCTGGGACTTTAGTTCCCTATTCATGTGATGAACATGTTGTTCCAATATATTTTTTATTTTAGTTGGATATGACATGGTGTTATTATTTAGTAATTTGAATGATGTGTATTCTTGAAACATAATTCACTATATGTTTCAAGTGGTTTTGTTAATGAGATCTGCAAGGGGTGATTCTCTGTGATGAAAAAAATATACTATAGCCAAGTATATACACAAGGTATAAATACTTATTTGTTATGTGTATTTATTGTGTATTATTGGTCATAGATGGACCATGATAATGGTTCATCTCATATAATTCCTGAATTATTTTATATGTGAATTTACATTACGGTTTTCAGTGCAAGCACTCAGAATTTACCCACAGATAATGGTTTAAGTAACTTCTTAAAATCAAATAGACATTCTTCTATTATGTTATATAGATTCTTATAATGAAATAGGGGGTAAACTGTTATAGGTCTAATGTATTTCTCCAATTTGGATGATTTGTATGGTCTTTGTGTGTTGATATTGTAGTTGTGCAAGATGATATCCTTTTAGAGAGTTTCCCTTCTAGACAGAAGAATGTCCATCTCACAAGAGGCATTAAACAGTTCTTCTTGTGTTTCCTTATTTTATATTCCATATGGGGATATTATGGGGTTAAAAATTAATATTATAGGTATTTTTTAATACCTATTTAACTATTTTTCGATTATTCACCTGTTAATTTGAGACCTTTTATTAGATATCTTCACAGTTTGTTTTTAGATTTTTTATTGTTTTTTTGGGTTTCTATTACTGGTCATACTTTGCAAAGAGATTGAAAACCGTTCATCATACCAAGGAATATTTTTCAATTTCCCAGATAGGGTATCATGGTTAGCACATGGTTAAAAAATCATTGTTCCAAAATGTTAAACTACCCTAGAAAGGGCCAAACAATATGCACGTGATTAAAATATCATGATTCATAACCATGAAACTATTCTAGTATCCTAAAAAATAAGTGCATGGTTGGAATAAAGATGGTAATAATAATTCATACATCCCTAAGAAACTATGATGTGGGATATTAATTCACTAAAATTCTTAATTAAAATCCCATGATAGCACATATAAACCCAAAGCATCTCCTAATCAAATGTAATTTGACCAATTTTTTTTTTGTTAACACTAAAGTGTTTTTGTCACCACAACCTATTCTATTTGTGGATAAATGATTTTATTGAAGTAGTGATCCGATTCACATTTTCCCCTCTACACCTTGAATCTCACTTAATGATTTAATTTCATTCTTTCTATAGTTTATGATAGAATTAGTTTTAATTTGATAATGGTTAGTTGAAGTGGAAATTTAGACATAGGATATCTTATCACTTCTATTGAGGTCCATCATCCATGATTTGATGATCTTTATTAGAAGTGGAAAATCATGCATCCATTTTGATTTAAATCCGGATATTCTAAGTTGGTGTTTCAAATATTTTCCTTAATTTTTTTATTGATTGTTTCTAGATATTTTGTAGATATTTTTTTCCATCTAACACATGTTATAAAATTTTTTATCATGAATTTACTATTAAAATAATCAATAAACCTATTATAAATAAATTGAACATGGACTATGGTTCTTCTCATGCTTTTATAAATTTTCGAATTCCATGTTGATTAAAATTTCATATATTTGTGTTTTACAAGGTTACCTTGTATAATGTTAAGGACTTTACCAGGTTTTTATTTAAAAAATGAAGCACTTTTACTTTTATTAAATCACTACTACAAAAATGGGAAATGGATACGCTTCAATTTTATCAGCGCTAAAAAAATCCCTGATAAAGGGGGCCTTTTTCAGCCCTAAAAAAAGCCCGGATAAAGGTTCGCGTTTATCTGTGCTAAAAAAAGCGCGGATAAAGGGCCCCTTTATCAGTGCTTTTTTTAGCACTGAATAAGGCCCCCCTATATTAGCAGTTTTTTTAGCACTAATAAAGGGGACCCCTTTATCAGTGCTTCTTTTAGTAGTGCTGATAAAGGGGGGATTTATCAACGCTATTCCTGAGCGCTGATAAATGTTATGTTTCAAAAAAAAATATATTTTCATGAAAAATATTATTTTGTTATATAAGTATATTTATATTGATAGAAATACAATATATATATTTTTAAATATGTTATAGATACATATAAAAAGACTATTACATTTAATATATAATAAATTTAGTGAAAATGGAATCAAAATATTTTAGAAAAATATTATTAATTAATAATTTTCTATTTATTATTGATTGAAAATCATTTAATATCAATTTGAGGACACAAATAATCAAAACAAGTAGTAAAATATCTAAAATATGTTGAAAATGTAACTCAAACTTCAAACTGACATAAATTTTGATCCGGGTGTCCGTTTGAGCTCTACAGCATATCAAATCAAAGACTCCAACGAGCTCTACGTGCTAATGACCCAGGCAAAGCCTCATTCACATTTTTCGAGCCCAAAAAGGCCCATAAGGCCTCCAAAACCGAGATTTTAGTCGGGATACCCTGATTTTTTAACATTCAAAGAAGTCTAAATTCTGATCCGGATGTCCATTAGGCCAGTACCGCATATCATATGGAAGATTGTTTCAGTTTCTTCTATTTGACTAGTTGTGGAATTGAAACGGAATTCTAGATTACATGTTATGTTTTTTTAACATTATATGGATGTTCAAATACACATATATATATATTTATTCATAAATATATATTTTTCTATGTGTGTGTGGGTTTCTATGTGAGTGTTTGTGTTTTGTATATATATGTATATATGTATTTATTTATTTATTCACTTATAAACACACTTCAAAAACTTTTTTTTTTCATAAATGTATTTAAAACTAATCTTATAAGTACATTCTAAAGATTTTCAAATACACATATATATGTATTTATTCATAAATATATATGTGTTTGTGTGTATGTGTGTCTCTGTGTGTGTCTGTGTTTTGTATATAACTATGTATGTATGTATTTATTTATTTATTTATAAACACACATAAAAAACATTTTTTTTCATAAATGTATTTAAAACTAATCTTATAAGTATATATTAATATACAAATAAAAATACGTATAAAAATTATAACTATATATATATATATAAATATTTTAATATACGAATTAAGATATATATACTAATATAAGAATAAATATATTTATATTAATATGAAGCTTATATCAATATGTGAATAAATATAACTATATATATATATATATAGATATATCATTAAATAGAAAACAAAACGAAATGGCTTAGTGGTAAAGGTGCAGCTGCAAAATGGGGGAGGTATCGGGTTTCAGTTTCGGTGGAAGTGATGGGGGTGTGTACGTGTGAGGATGAACAGGAAGGGCAGTGTCTGGGAGACCTCATAGCGCCGATAAAGGGGGTGTGAAGCGCTGATAAAACCACTCCCCATATTTTTATTTTTATTTTTTTTTGACCATTATATGCATTTTTTTAGCACTGATAAAAGCGGCCTTTATCATCACATTTCAGAGTGATGATAAAAGGGACCCCCCCTATATTAGCACTGAGCTTTACAACTCTTTTTTAGTGCTGTAAAATCCTGTTTTGATCGCTAATATAGGTTGTTTTTGTAGTACTGAATGGAACGAAATATGTGATGATTTCCTTATAATTTACACTGAATGAATTTATAAAATCAGTAAGAGTAATTTTAAAGGATTTTCCCTTGATTTAAAAAGGCAGTTCTTGGGTTATTTGAAATTTGCGATTTATTATCATAGAATGAGGGTGTAAACCACTGTTTTTAATTTAAATTATACATTTTGAAATTTTGAAACATCCTTGAATGCCTTTGAGTAGTTTTGAAAAAAACTCATACACTCAATGACCATTTGTAATTATGTTGATGGTTATGAATGGAATCAGTTGTATTTATCATTTAAAAAATGAATTGAAAACATGTATTGAATTTAATTGATGACGTTTGATGGCCCGAATGTCTCCTTATAATGATCCTCTCCTATAAAGAATCATTAATTTAACATTATTGAATCATGTACATCCCATTGGTGGGTGTTGATGATGGTATTATATATATTATGTGAAATTTTTGGGTGACAGTGAGATGTTATCTTAAGGCATGTTCCGATGATTGAAATATTATGAGCATGATCCTATGATTGATACTGATAAGGATACCCATTTTAAACCTTGTAACTTTATTATATCTCTCACCTTTTTTGACTAGTCAAAGGATCCATGGTAGTTATATGACATGACCAAGATATATCTCTTCATATTGGAATCACACACTGTCTTTTGGATCCATAGAAAGCTTCATAAGATTATGATAATGTATTGTTACTAGGTAGTTGGTTGTATATGGAACATGTTTTTATGAGACCCATGACACCTCATGTAACCCTGGTGATTAGTCATATTGTATTTTCAATATCCTCACTCGGGTGGATTGACAATAATAACTGTATTATAACCATGAATCATATATACTTGATATTCAATAAATAAAATTCTACATTATCACAACATGGAACTAGAATTTTT
This sequence comes from Viscum album, assembly GCA_963277665.1. Lineage (NCBI taxonomy): Eukaryota > Viridiplantae > Streptophyta > Magnoliopsida > Santalales > Viscaceae > Viscum > Viscum album. The sequence continues at coordinate 2,104,951,361 of OY728122.1, read as the reverse complement.
GGCACTTGATTAATCAATTTATTGATATGACGCACCATGAGTGTATTGTATCGAATCATGTATATTGTATGATATAAGGTTCATGTTCTCATATATTTTTAATTAAATGAATTTATCTTGTGAAATTGTTTTCAACTATTTTTAATAAACGTTTTTGGTTTTCAGGTGATAAAAAGTCTTATGTTTGAACAATGGTTTGAAAAATTATTTTGAGATGTTTAATGTTATATCATAAAACCCGGTGATGTTGAAAACTGATATTGATGGTATTATGATCCTATTCTAAAATGTACAGTTGTATCCTCTAATTTTTTTAATAATCTTTTAGAATATAAGGATTATCTTAAAAAGTAACAAAATGACATCTTTTCTGAAATACTACTGGGATCTCTGGATAAACCATATTTGTATTTTGGGTGATTGGATCCATCATGTTGTTATTGATATTTTTTAGGCTCTATTCCTCTTCCATTTTGGGTTTGTGAATATTTGGAAGTGTACCTGAGACATTTTACATTTAGAGTGTTCTTGGACTACATGTATATGATCATTTGTTGTTTGATTTTTCTTATAGCATTTTTATCATCTCCTTATACACTATCAGGATCATATCAGATTATTTATTTGAGACTTTTTTGTAGTGTACATTTATTATTATTATTCTTTTGTGGGATAAATAATTCCCAATGTTTTTACAATGTAGTTTTCTTTGGATGAGTGTGTCACCGTGGGATTCACCATTTTTTTGAGAAGAAGGTTGACAGAAGAATGCGATTGTGTATCAATTATAATCAGTTAAATAAAGTGAAAGTGAAGAACCACTATCGACTTCTGTAGATTGATGATTTATTTCATCAACTGAAGGGTGAAATTTGGTTCTCAAATATTCACTTAAAGTTGTGATATAATCAGATGTGTGTGAAGGATGATGATATCTTGAAGACTACATTCCATTGTTGTTAGGGGCATTATGAGTTCATGGTAGTGTCACTTGTTCGGAAGAATTTAGCAAATGTGTTCAAGGGATTGATGAACACTGTGTTCTGTTAGTTCCTATATTAGTTCTTGGTGGTTTTCATCAATGGAATCAATGTGTACTCCATATCTAGAGAGGTGCATATAGAGCATCTTCACACCATTTTTTTTTGTACTTCGTCAACATAAATAGTTTGGGAAGTAGTCAATGTCTGAGTTTTGGGATTGGGAAGTTAGTTTCTTTAGGAATGTGGTGTCCAAAAGGGACTAGCTGTGGATCCATTGATGATTGAACAATTTGATTCTTGGGAAGCCTCCAAGAGAGTGGCATAGGTGTAATGTTTCCTTTCTCTCACAAGATTCTACATGTGGTTCATAGCCAATTTCTCTCAGGTTTTAACTCCTATAACAACATTGACCTAGATGGATCATGCGTTCATGTGGACTAATTAGTGTCAGGACGATTTTGAGAATCTGAATGGGAAATGGATAGGTGCTCCAGTTATTTGTCTTCCATCAGAGGGAGTTCGGTTTAATGATTTCTCTGATGCTTCACATCTGGGGTTAGGCTGTGATCTAATGTAGCAGAGATCATTTACTTCTTATGGGTCTCGGCAGTTTCATCCCCATGAATGTAATTATGCCAAACATGAGTTTGAGTTTGCGACAATGGTGTTTTCTCAGATGTTGTGAAGAAATTACCTCATTGGATTACTCTTTGTAGTATTCAATGATCATAAGATCCTGAGGTGTGTTTTCTCATAGTGTGACTTGAACTTGCATCATCGTAAGTGGATGGAGTTCCTATATGAATACAAATTTGAAATATCATATACTATTGATAGGGGAATGTTACAGCTATTACGCTCAGTTGGAAGCCATGTAGTGAAGAAGTGCATGAATATGGTGATTCTGGGAGATTGATGGAAGCAAATTTCGCATTACATCTCTATATTAGAGAAATTTGGGCCATAGGTTGTCTTTTTCAGATTACCATGTAGTCATCTCTAGCACATGTGGTGCAAAAGTCCCAGTTCGATGTTCTAGAGGTAGTGGTCTGGAGAGACTGAGTTGTTTGTGGAAAGGCCCTTGATGGTTTGTATGAGGATGATTAACATCGTGTTTTGTATTAGGGAAGGATTTTGGTTCCTTGAAGATGTGTGAGATAGTTCTCAGAGATATCCGTAATTTTCTTTATCAGAATATATTGGCATGACTAAGATGTAACGATCTTAGAGAAGTTAGGTTTGGTGGCCTGGGCTGAACCGTGTAGATGGTGAGTTTGGGTCTCGATGTTTTGGCCTGCCAGAAGTTGATGGCTGAGCACTGTGCCACTAGTGGTTTGATCCAGCAATTAGATGTTCCTAAGTGGAAGTTTGAGTACATCTCAATGGTCAATTTTACTAGTTTACCTTGAGCTCAGGGAAGACATGATGCGATTTGGGTGGTAAATGGTCATTTAACAAAATCATCCCACCTCATAGTGATCATGGAGAACAGTTCAGTGGATGTTTTGTCAATGCAGTATCTGTAGGAGGTGGTGAGACTCAATGGAATCATGAGGATGATCATTTCTGATTGAGATACTTGATTTACCTCAATGGTGTGGAGAGGTCTCCAACAAGATTTTGGTTCTCAACTTTGCATTAACACTTCATTCCATCCACAAAACAACATTCAGATAGACTAGACCATCCAGAATCATAAAGGTATGTTACTCTCTTGTGTCCTATATTTTGGATGTTTGTGGATGAGGAACATACCCTTAGTGGAGTTATCTTTCAAAAATATTGTTCACTACATCATCCTCAAGGAACAGTTTGAACCCCTATATGGCTGACCTTGACATTATCCATTGTACTGGACTAGGGGCCAAGAGTCCGCAATGCTCCAACCAAAACTAGTGTAGAATACAATAGTGATGGTTCAGGATAGTTTTGAGAGGATTAAGGCATTATAAGTTCGTTATAAATCATATGTCGATCAAGGTATGAGTCCCTTAGAGTATGATGTTGGGGATCACATGTTTCTGAAGGTAACCCCCCATCGTGGGAAGTGAAGGTTCAGTCATGGTTGTAAGCTGTCTATCTGGTTTGATGGGCCATTCAACGTGTTTTCTCATGTTGGAGCAATGGTGTATCGAGAAGCACTACCCTCATAGATGAGCCAAATACATGATGTTTTTCATGTGTCACAACTCCATTATTATATTCATGATTAATTCCACACCATCGATTGGGGAGAGATCAATGTTGACGATGATGAGGCCTTCAAGGAGTGGCCATGGGAGATCCAAGACCATAATGAGAAGGTGTTTTTCATGCATTATATCCCATTAGATGGTGTCTTGTGGAGACATGGTGGTGTGCATGAGAGTACATGGGAATTTGAGTTGCAGATACGTGCTCAGTAGAGAGAGTTGTTCAATGTTTAACTCTATTCATATAACGATGTTAACTTTATGGTTATAGTTCTTTCGTGTTTATGATATGGAATTTTTTTTGTTTCTACTTGTGGATTTCTATATTTTGAGGGGTATCTCGATGGGTGGTTTTTCGAACCCCATTTATGTTTCCTTTTTGGATGGTTTTGAATTCTTGATGAAGAGAATCGTTTGAGAGTTATATGATGTAATAGCCCAGGCCTCTCTGGTCCATTCCGTTTCTAAAATCTGGTGTCTGAGGTGTCCTGGGAGGTCATTGTGTCTTATCCCCACAATTTTCAAAATTTATAGTTATGAGAATGGTTTTATCAGTGAAACAAATCTAAACAGTTTCATCAATGAGGCCTATGTGAACAGTGAAATTAGTGAGACTCATGTTAACAGTGTCATCAGTGAGACCAATGTGAATAGTGTCGTGGGTGAGACCAATATGAATATTGTCATCTGTGAGACCAATGTGAATAGGGTCATTAGTGGGACCGATGAGAACAGTTCCATCAGTGAGACCGATGTGAACAGTGTCATCAGTGAGACCGATGTGAAAAATGTCCTCAATGAGACCGATGTGAACAGTTTCATTGGTGAGACCTATGTGAAATGTGTTGTTGATAGATGTCTACAGTCACATCAGTGAGACCAATGTGAAATGTTCAATAGGTGAGATCGATTTGAATAGTTCCATCAGTGAGACTGATGTGAAAAGAAGAATTTGTGTAACAGATGTTAATAGTGCCATTAGTGACACTGATGTGAATAGTTCCATCGGTGAGACCGACGTGAATAGTGCCTTAAGTATCGGAAAGACATTCAGTGAACATTGTTTCTAGTCAGGAGTATATAACACTACATATCTTCAGAAACTCACACACTGCACCCCAACCAAAATAATGGCGGACCCTCTTTAGATGATTGATCAATGGTTATAGATGTAGTATAAGAAAAATCGACATATGATCATAAAACCATAAACATAGCCCAATGTCACTGCTTCAATAATATAAATGATGAACAATAAATGACACTAAACTAATGAGAATTAATAAAACCAAGATATAGATCAAGAGATAAATGAAGTGATTCGATCATGGAGACATCAAAAATCTCATAGAAGATCCTAGGGTTCAAGGAAATTGATTACAGGATTGAATTTAATTATTTTTAAACATGAATTTCATAGAACATAATATACATGGGGGGTTTACATCATAAATAGGACATTTATGTTGTAACCATTACATAACTCAAGGATACCAAAAAATACATCTCCTTGGGTAAATTTATCAGGCGAGACATATTTATGATGTAAAATTTGAATTTTTGAAGGAAATAAATTTATGGTCAAATCCATTTAAATGACATATTCCTAGTGATATATTTACATAGTAAATTACACATTTACATAGTAAATGTTCTCTGCAGGATTAAACTATCAATTTTTCCTAAATAAACATTCCAAAAAACATGTACTCTCTTAGAACCCTAGAAGAACCTCTTACGCACAAAAAAAGAGAATAAAATTCTATCAAGGATCTTAAATTGTATAATGAAGGTTCTCACAAGGTGTGGATAATTGAAATGATAATAATCCCTTTTATATGACCGGGGAGTGGCATCCTTGTAAATATTAATAACATAAAAAAATAAAAATATCATTCACATGGAAGGTGGATAACATTTAATTTATTTAGTAATATATGATATATTACATTATAAATCCAATTAAACATACATATTTAGAACACTGTTAATGTTATTTAATGTTTTATCACTTAGTTTAATTACCTCGTGAACCCTTTCAAACCTTAATGTGGAGAAAATATTTTCACTATGGTAATTATTCACTATGGATAAAAATTAATATAACACTATCAATAAATATTTATTATTTTTGATGAAAATATTAAATCTATTTTATAATATACTTTTCCTAGTAGTAGGAAAGTTTTTTTGAATATACATACACAAAACATTTAAAAACCATTTTTAGAAAAAAAATATCTTTATCCATAGAAATTATTTTATTATCATTAAATGTCTAGTAATAACAACTAAATGAATGTTAATTTACTTGATTTAATGTATTATATACACATTTCAATAAAATCATTCATATTTAGTGGAAAATTTTATTTATTGATATAAAAAATATATATTTCATTCATAAAATTTATAATATATATCCACTATATATACTAAACCTGGGTTCCTCCAGCCTGACTTGTCGCCTCCACAAGCAGCCACGTCACCTGGAAAAAAACTCTTCCCGCAATTACCCCCAAACTATCAGGCTCTTATGGCGAAACATGTTCTCCGAGCTCTAGGCCTTTCATTCACGTCGTTCTGTTTACCTAATCATCTATCCACACCTAGGGTTTCGACAGTACTTTGTCCAATCGCGCACTTCATCCAATGACATTTCCATGAGCTCGACTCCGACTCAGCGTGATCCTCCTTTGGATCCTTCTCCTTCGGTTCCTCTGCCCTCAGCTCCTCCATCTTCGGATCATCTGTCTACAACTCCTCCTACTTTGGATCCTCCTTCTTCAGCTCCAACATCTATGACTCATCCTCTTCGTGATTTCCTTCAAGTCTTTCTAAGGTACCAACTGATTTTTTACTATTGTATCCCCCATTCCCTAATTCGGAATCTCTGACTCGCAATTTTAGTCTGCTGTTGATACGACACCTAGAACATCATTACTGCTTCTCCACACCCTCATATGAAATGTGCGGTAGCCGTTTCTTTATGGTAATTCGACTTTCATCCAACCTACTGCTCCATGCCCTGCATACCACATTCGACTTATCCACTGTCTCTAAATATTCGGTTTTCCCACATCCTATTTTACATCAAGAGAAATTGTTATTTTTCTCTAATGCATCCCCAAACATGCAATTTAGCCCCATCATAGTGCCAAATGGTAATCCCCCAGATCACTTTATGATTATGATTTCAAAGGCACAATTTTTTTATAGGAAATTTTGTTTTTGTGCATTCTCATTGTCCATTTCACAAGTTGATGCAGTGACATCCAGTCTGGTTGACTGGGTTTGATGCAAAATTATCTGTTTTCAAGATTCTCTCAAAATCTATGGCTGGCCACCACCTCAATTTGATTTGAAATTGGTTTTATGTGTAAATTCAGATGTAGAATTACTGTGATTTTTTCCTTTTTCCAGTTTCTAATATCTGGATTCTATTTATATCAGGATATGGGGAAAATGACATTTCAATTGATGTATTTACCTGAAAATCTTGGACTTCATTGTATGTAATCATATTCAATTTACTAAACAGATAATTTTTTGAGATTTTCATCTCTTATTGCTCTTGATTTAATCACGGTCTTTGATGCAGTGAAATCCAGTCTGGTTGACTGGGTTTGATGAAATATTATATGTTTTCAAGCTTCTATCAAAATCTAAGGCTGTCCACCACATCTATTTGCATTGTAAGTGGATTTATGTTTAAATGAATATGTAGAATTACTATGATTTTTTCCATTTTTGGTTTATGATATCTGGATTCTATTTATTTTTTGGATATGGGGAAAATGACATTTCAGTTGATGTATTAACATGGAAATCATGGACTTCTTTGTATGTAATCGTATTCAATTTACTAAAAAATTATTTGTTTGATATTTTCATCTCTCATTGCGCTTGATTTAATCCTGTTGTTCATGTTTGGGCAAGTGGGATGACTCCTTACTTAGTTGTGTGCATTCATGGTTTGGAATATTATCTTTTTAATGTCTTATTTTCAATGTTTGTCAAATAAAACATCATGTTTCACTTTATTCGGTCTCCTCGAGCCATTATAGTCTTGTGGAATACATGAACTACCACATATTATCTATTTTTCATGGATATAAATGGATTTAAATTACTTTTTTGTTAACTGTATTTTCATTGAATAGAACTATAGGATGGGTTCATTGATTTCTTATTTAGAGTGGCTAACAGGTATTGTATTTAATGATGTAGATGCCCAGAAAAACTAAAATCATGAGTAGTTTGATTTCAATTTTTTATGGAACTCCAGTGTGGAGCCCGAATAAGTTATCTGGGAGAAGAAAATGGGGCTCTGGATCAACTGCACTGCATAGATCCGCTATGTCTGGATCCTCCGTGTCCGGCTCATCTATATCCAACTCCTTCGCATCTGTATCCTCCGCATCTGTCTCCTACACCCCCTAATATTCTAACAGGTATTTTATTTAAAGTGGTATATGCACTAGAAAACTAAAATCATGAAGATTTTGATTTCGTGTTTTTAGGGACCTCCAGCGGGGAGTCGGAATAAGGGAACTGGGAGAAAAATATGGGGCTCTGGATCAATCGCACTGCATATTTTCACATGTACAATCTTCACTAGAACCATTTACAGGTACTATAATGATCCTTTCTCTATTTATTTTAGTCTTCCATTAAACCATGTTCTTCCATTTTTTTATTCATTTTTTTATGATTATTATTTTCAATACTATTAATATTAAATGATTTAGAAATATTAAGTTTTTCAATATTATGGTCGATGATCTAATTATGTGTAGTAATAAAAAATCGGAAAATAATTATACATTTTAAAAAAATGTAGATTGTGTCACTTTATAGGTTGGATTCGGCCAGTTATGTTCAAGATGTTTACCAATAAGTATCCAACATAATTTTTCATGGGTAGAAATGTCAAACATAGAGAATAATGGGTCCTGCAAAATAGAATTGACACAATGCAAGACCCAACATCTTTCATTCTAAAATGTCCTGTAAGGTATACAATTCCACCATTTATCCTTGTGTTTTTCACTTCTAAAATCCTCTTCTACATTAGTTTTTTCAATATTTATTCTTATTTTTAAACATTATAGTGTGAAAAAAATGTGTTGGTATATTCTGAAGTTGATGATTCAGTACAATGTGGAAACAAAATGTGTTCATTCTACAACCAACTGACTGTCAATGACACATAATTTCATAAATTGAATTATTAAAATAAAGAAATTCACATTAAAACATACTTGTTAACCTTAATATATCTGATCATTATAGTAGTTAATCTTCATGATTATGTATTACCATTTACCATAACAAGTTACTATTTTTTTACCTTGTCCATTCTAATTTATTTGAAAAAATACCACTTCATTGTAATCTTCATTTTATCCTTGAATGATAGGGACATCAAAGCAGTATAACTTTGGGTGTCATTTGAAACCAAGGGACTCTAATGTTTTATTTGTTTCAAACTATTCCTTTTATGTTTAAATTCATAGTGGTACTAATTCAATATTTAGTTTTGAATTTACTTCTTTTTATGACATTGTTCAAAAACAGGATCTGGAACAACACTTAATAGGTACATTTCATAACCAATATAGTTTTTTAAATTCTATGATTATTCCAGACTTGTTTACGGTGTGTTTTTAACATAAGTACATATACCACTACTTAGTCTTGAATTTGATCATTTCCTGTAACATATGATACTATTTTAGTAGAGGGTGCCATAATTATGTTTTAATGTTTTTCAGATATTTTTTTATTTATTTTAAAAAAATTAAATATTTATCATTCATACCCTATAATTGTGACTTCCAACCAAAACATCTAAATTGTTTTAGAGGATGAGATGTCAGTAAGTTTATCTTCAAACTTCATTTGATTTAAATGTTATAATTAACAACAATGTTTCTTTATTTCAGTATAGAGGCTTACAAATTAACTGCAGCATATGGGGATATTACGCCAGCATAATAACACAATACTTCGAAACCAAAAATTACTCCTCTATGGGTACTTATCATGAAATTAGTTGGATAAAAGAGATTTATCTATATGCTTTTTAGGAAACTATATATTGTAATTACATAAATTCAATTAATAACCCTATAAAATTCAGATAACAACAATTATTTTTAACCTTATTATATCGGATCATCATTTTAGTGAATCACCACAAGTATTACCATTGACCAATAAGAGGATCTAATTTTACCTTTTTAATTTATATTTACTGGGAACCATATGACAGATTATTGTAATATTCATTTTATACTTGTGTTTTAGAAAAATGAAATTGATGGATGTTTAGGAGTTGGTTGCAACCGTGAAATTGGATTTCTTATAGCTAAAAATATTTCATCTATTCAGGTAGATGTTTTTTTCATCATTGAATTTTATATTCATTACATCATTGGAGTAAAAATGCAGAATTTTTTTCAGTTTTGTTGACAATGTTTATATTATTAAAACACATTGCATTTGTTGTTCTCATATGAAAATAGGTAAAAATCAGAATTTTTCTTCAGTATTCTTCCATTGTAATGAGTATATACTATACAGTAAACAAAATTCTCTGCTTCTTTTTTCTAAACTAATATTAATTATTGTAGGGATGGACATTACTATCAACCAACATCGAGAAGTGTTGGTCCACTACAAAAAAATCAAACAACATTCTAGGTAGGCTATTACTGACATGGAATTATGAACAGATATTTTGTCTGAAAGTGTTGGTCAACTGCTTTAGTTTCTAGGTTCTATTTCTTCTAACAATATCCTCTATGTAGAAAAATCTGTCACGTTATTTTGATATTGAGGAAGGTCTGCAACAGGGTGACAAGACCTCTCCAGACTGCGTCACTATGACAATTCATATTTCAGAATTACACACCATACCATGGAGATATATCACCCGGAAAAACTGAGAAAATCTACTGAAATCTGCTACTCCAAACACAAGGTAACCATACATATTCACTACTCGTATTCTTTTCACTATTGTTTTCAGAATTAAAATTTTAGTTCAATACGTATTAAATTAGATAGAGTATAGAAAATTCATTTAAAATTTTTTATACTGCTCATTTTCAATTTTGATATTATTATTATATCATGTTTCATGGAAAATACCAATTCACCTGAAATGTTTCCAGTATTCAAGCTATACAACAAGATTTTTTAACTGTTAGGATGTATCAATTGTTGTTCACTTGTAGCATGTTTCATTTGTTTGTTCAATTATGTGTTCAAATATTAGTATGTATCATTTGTTTGTCTCTAGTTCATTAAATAAAATAAAATTGAATGGAAATTCTATTTTTCCCATGTTCTCTGGGTTTGGGTTGAAAACAAGTACAAATATGTTTGAAAATAATTATAATTGAGTTGTATTAATGAGTAACTTCATTTTTTCTGTATTTTTTTTTCCAATGTTACATAACACCTTTCATGACCTAACCCTTTAAATACTTCTTTGATTTTTATTATTCATTATAGAGAATGAGGATCATGTATGGACTTTTGGAGTCTGGACTCTTCTGACTTGCACCCTCAGCTTCTTATGTCCATTGAACCTTGAAAAGATACCACTCTATTTGGATACTTTTCTATCTTTCATTTATGCTCTTGGTTATTTTTTGACTGAATACCTATGATATCGCACAATGGCCATTAAGAACCTGGTGACTGTTGGTATCTTTGCAGGAATGGAAGTTCCAACTGTTGTATAGAGTTGAATTTGAATTTAAATTCACAGCTTTTGTTTGATTGTTTTGAAGGGACATTTTTCAGTTGTAACTCTGAAATAACATTGATTATTGTACTTTGATGAAAGTGATTTCATTGATAATTTATGGAAAATTGACTACTAGGGTCAAAAATACAAGTTTGATTCAATAAAGGACATGGCCAGTTATAAATATATTGTACAAAATAATTATTTTGTTTATTCATTGGAATACAAATTCTGGTTTGGTTCTCGGTTTTCATTTTCCCATCTCATATTAATTGAAACGCTTCATACCTCTCTAGGAATGTCAATATTATGGATGTTTTTGCAATGGAATGCACATCACCCAAGCCACCTCAAGGGAAACTACAAACAGAAATTGAGGTTATAGCAGTATTTTCTTTTTGATATGCTACTCTCTCGGTTAATTTATGTTCCTTTTGCAGTGTTCAGATCATCTATAATGTTCAGGAACCACGAATGCAACGAGGGGAATGCAAGGGGAGTTTCACATAATGATAATGGTGGGTGGAGTTTGAAGGGAACAATTATAGGTCTCGAAAACTATGGTTACTACATCTGTTTTCATCCTGTAATGCACTACTTAAACCAACAATTAATTCTGTTAGGAAACTCACTGCATATTCTGTACTATGTACCACTAGAAAATGCATTTTTCATATTTCCAGTTTCTTTTTAGTACTTCATACCTACAACAGAAGTTGTACTTTCATATTTATTAATAATTTATTTTCAATTCAACAATCTATTTAAGTATTTTCATTCCTCAATTCCCTATTTCATTTTCCATTTTTTTATTGTTCTTTCTCTATTGATTACCTACTATATTTTTACTGTTATTGTCATCTTTTTTTTCTCATCAATATGTCAGGTTAATTGAAAATAATATTTTTTTAAATGACATTGATCCTTATTATTTAATGTGAATGTGAATAGTCATGTGCATTTTCATGGGTGATGTACTAGTATATACTAAAGAATGCATTTTTTCCAGACACATGTCCTCTTCCTACGAAGCCACGTCACACGGTACTCCATATCCCACAACCAAAGCAGAAAAACCCTCATTCCCTCGATCGGGATTTACCGTCGCTTCACCCCCTCTCCTTGATTCTCCTTTACCCTCGCTATGGTTCCTACTCCCCCCTGAATCCCCCCTCCCTGAAAACCCTATCTCGCTCCCCTCTTCGAATCTCTGCTGCCTCTGCGACTCCACCTCCAGGCCTCTTCATCCACGTGATCTACCTGCGGCTCATCCACCTTCGCCTCCTCCACCGTCACCTCCTCCACATTCTCCTCCTCCGCCTTCAGCTCCTCCACATTCGGGTCCACCTCCTTCGACTCCTCCGCCTTCGGCACCACCACCTTCACCTCCTCTGCCTTCGGCTCCACTGACTTCGGCTCCTCCGCCTGAGGCTTCTCCGCCTTCTTCTCCTACATATCAGGCTCCTCTGATTCATGATTTTCGGTCGGCCTTGCTACGGTACCAACAAAATCATTTCTGTTGAATCCTCCAACCTTGATTTTATTTATTTTTCAGTATGTTTACCCAATTTGACTAATTTTTTCCCTTAATTTAGCATGATTTTTGGGGAATTCCAGGGCATGTAAGGCTACGACCAATAAAGTGGTTAGAATTTGAGAGGCCTGGAAAATCAGTAAAATGTACCACTATTTGAAGGTTAGTTCTATTTTTTTCAGCTAAAGGATTATGCTCTTACCCACTCAGAATGAATGACCTCAATGTTTCTATTTTAACTGCTGATGCCATAAGTAACATCATAATCAGTTTTCTTTCATGAATTTCATATAAATATATGTTTATTTGATTATTGTTCTGAATCATATGTCTATCTATAAGTAACATCATATTCAGTTTTTGAACCCTTGCCCCTAAAATGACTTCTAAAGTGATAACTCGCTTAAATCAATTTATGGATTTATTTGAAGCTCATATGTGGTTCGACTGGGACAACCTTCATTAATTACCTTCCTAAGGATTGAATTTGGTTGGAATATATCCTATATCCCTATCCTCCAATTCTGAATTTTGGTCTAGTAATATAACCTAAGGTTAATATATTTTCTCTCACTACTTCAGTAATTTCCCCCCCATTTGGCTCGATGTTTTCTTTGTTCGGGTTCTAATGTGTGGATTATTTTTATTTCAGGAGTTGGGTTCTCATCTAAAAACAGGTATTTTATCAGGAATGTATTAGTTCAAATGAAACTGGTATCGAGAAATGATGCTAGGAATATCACTAATTCTTACCTATTCTCCTTCAATTGGTTAATGATACATCGATAATCATGTGATTCTTGAGTTTTACTTGAAAACACTTGAATTTTGATTAATATGGTAGGTATGAGTTGTGTCAGTTATTTTTTCCTGTACATAAATGCTCAATTCCTATTTTTTCAGCGTGAAAGGTCGCCTTTTGCATATTCAAAATTAAATTCACACATTTCCTTTGGCCTTTTTTTTATTTTAGACTGGATTAAATTGATCTATATGAAAATTTTTGGCACGTATGAGTTGTTTTGCTCAGGTATGTGTCATGCAATCATTGTGTTTTTAAGGAGGTGTGCCATCGACAATGAAAAAATATTGTGCCTAAAGGATTCATTGTATTGTCTATGGTATGGATTAATCCTTCTAAAAGGTTTGATGTGAAATCATTTATTATGTTTTTCATTTCCTTGATTGAATAATTTTTGAAGGATATGGATGATCACGTTTTCAAGCATTCTTTTTATTTTTTAAACCCGTTTAGAAAGGGATGTAAGAAAGTTATGAACTAATTTTTAAATCTACTCTGAACTTCAACTCTTTTCATACACCATTATATGATGAAATTTATTCATATTTAATGTAATTTTTTACAAGATATTTATGTATTCCTAAATTTATATATTTTAGTACTCAATGGGTTAATGATACATCGATGATCATGTGCTTCTTGAGTTTTACTTGACAACACTTGAATTTTCATTCAATTGGAAAGTATGAGTTGTTTCGGTTTATTTTTCATGTACATAAATGTTCAATTCCTATTTTTTCAGCATGAAAGGTCTCCTTTTTCATATTCAAAATTAAATTCTCACATTTCCTTTGGTCTTTTTTTAATTTACACTGTCTTAAATTGATCTATATGAACATTTTTTGCCAGTATGACTTGCTTTTCTCAGGTATGTGTCATAAAATCATTATGTTTTAAGGAGGTGCACCATCGACAATGAGAAAATATTGTTCCTAAAGGATTCTATGGATTTTCCATGGTATGGATGAATCATTATAAAAGGTTTGATGAGAAATCATTCATTATGTTTTTCATTTTCTTGATTGATTAATTTTAGAAGGATATAGATGATCAACTTTTCAAGTATTCTTTTTATTTTTTAAACCCATTTAGAAAGGGTCGTGAACATGTTATGGACTAATTTTTAAATCTATTGTGAACTTCATCTATTTTCATACACCATTATATGATGAAATTTATCCATATTTAATGTAATTGTTTACAAGATATTTATGTATTCTTAAATTTTAATTTTTTAGAACTAAATGGGTTAATGATACATCGATAATCATGTTCTTCTTGAGTTTTACTTGACATCACTTGAATTTGGATTCAATTGGCAGGTATGAGTTGTTTCGGTTGTTTTTCCCAATACATGAATGTTCAATTTTTATTTTTTCAGTATAAAAGGTCTCCTTTTTCATATTCAAACTAAAATGATCACATTTACGTTGGAATTTTTTTATTTACACTGGCTTAAATTGATCTATATGAACATTTGTGGTAGAAATGAGTTGTTTTGCTCAGGTATGTGACATGCAATCATAGTGTTTTTAAGGATGTGAGCCATCAACAATGAGAAACTATTATGCCTAATGGATTCGATGTATTGTATATGGTATGTATGAATCCTTCTAAAAGGTTTGATGAGAACTCATTCATTATTTTTTTCATTTACATCATTGATTAATTTTAGAAGGATATGGATGATCACATTTTCAAGTATTCTTTTTATTTTTTAAACACATTTAGAAAGGGTTGTGAGAAAGTTATGAACTAATTTTTTAATCTACTGTGAACATCATCTCTTTTCATACACCATTATATGATGAAATTTGTCCATATTAAATGTAATTTTTTACATGATATTTTCCATTATTTGTGTATTCTGAATAAATTAATTAGTATTATCTTTGTTTTCAATTCTGTTAGTGATTATGTCATTTGAATTGGAATATATCAAATAGTGAAAATCGATTATTAATTTTCCATATCCTTGTCCTATTATTTATATTTTGTATTCCACGAAGCATGAGAGAAACTTTAATGTCATGACGTATGATCAAGGAACCTGGACTAACTGGAAAACCCACTCTTGAGATCCATGTTATCATGTTGGTGTACTCCTCCATTTCTTTTAGAGTCATATCACACTACTATACAAAAAGTTAATTAAATTGGTATGGTGCAAGTCATATATACCATCCATTACTATATCTCTAAATCTAATTTTTGTATGAATAGGGAAATTATCAAAGAACCTAGACTACTCAGGTGATAAGATTGTCCCTTTTTTAATTCGAGGTTGCATCAGGAACACATTGCAAGGCTTAGTATAGTTGATAATTTTATAATTGGAATTCTTTTGAAGGATTTAATTGGTCAAGATGTGAGAGTGAAAATTGTATAAGACTTTTAAGGGCATGGTACATTTATTTGAGAACAAAGGTTAAGAGGTTTGCTCCTTTCTGAATCTCCTATTGCATTTACATGGAATAATTTTTAGACCTTTAATGTATTTTCACATGTGTTCTGTTGTATTTTTCTAATTAACATGGCATATGTTCATCTTGTTGATTAATATGGGTAGAGAGAGTAATTATGTTTTTCATATTCTGTATAAATATACCATGTTCAACTATTTTTTCACTTTTTTAATTTATTTATATCTTGAAATCATTTAGTGTGGAACATGAAGTGGTGGAATTCCCTGATCAAAACCCTTTCTCTCACTTCCTCATTTTCTTATACTGCATTTTTTATTTCAGTAAATAGAAATATTTTATTCTAGTCATTGATAACAATATATTTTATACTACTACATTCTTGTCATGCATGTGACTGTGTCCCCACTATAGACAAATTGAATACTGTAATTCTTTTTTTAATGTTTCACATTTTGTTCTTTATACAATTTATTGTGAATGTTTTTAATATGCATATCCAGAGCACAATTATCCTTATGTCATGCATGTGTATGATTAATATTATGGGCTATGTATCTAGGAGGGGCTGGATAAATTCTGTGGACGGATTATGGAACAATTTTATCATGGGTACGATATTTTCTGGGTGTGTCTCTTGGTGCTTTGTTTTGGTGATGTTATATGATTTTATTCAGTATACCCTTTTGGAATATAAGTTGTCCATAAATTCAATGGAATATTTTTAGTATTACTTTTTTTATTTGAATTACTTTATATTTCTAATCAGGTTTGAATACTTCCATTTTTTTATGTCACCTAAAGAAATATTTAACATATTTATCACTTATGATAATTGTTTTAAAAATATAATTGACATCAATTATCAATTATATATACTAACTCTAGGTTACTTTTTCCTACATGTCACCTATCCGTGCATCCACTTCACTGTAAATTATGCATTCCTTCCTCCAAAATAAATTATGTTTTATTTTACAATAAAGAATAAAGTCCAAACCCGTTTGGTTTTACACAGTTTTTATGGTAGAAAGCACGATGACATAAAGAATTTTGTTATTTTTTATGCTAAAATTGTGTTCAATTTTAGTCATAAAAAACTTTGGAAGTTTTTTATCACCCATTTAGTACTGTCTACATTAATTTATCAAAGACCGTTATTTTTCTTCAAAGGCCAAGTTATTCGATACTATAAACTAGAGAGAAACAGTCCTTTAAAACAATATTTATCATATATTCTAAATATGCGGCAATTAGTTCATGAATTCCATGGATTTAATCAAGGTGGGGATGCTTTAATTTTATTTCACAATACCTTAGTCATAATGTTGTTTAAAAATCTGATTTCTATTGAAAAAGTCGGTAGCAGGAAGCTAAATTTTTTTCAAAGGTTTGAGGATAGATTCTTTCAATAAGCTAAGAATGATATTGGTATTGTTCAGTTTCAGCACAATGTAAAATTGAACACATTTTAGTATTTTCAGTTGGAGATATTGTGAAATTAATTCTTTTTATTATTTTTTTCTATTCTGTTTACTTAGTTTTAGGAATAAAATTTTAAACAGACTAGATTTCCCCAATGACAGCTCCTCCATCTCCTCCTCACCAAGCTTCACCAGGTTGCCGAAATAAATGTACACCACTGAGGCAGGTTCCTTCGTGTCCAGCCACTCCACACAGCTGTCTTCAATGGACTAGAATAGGTTCATACCATACTCCTTGTTGCCCTCCACCCTCTCGTCCAGGTACACCAATGGGATCATGAGCCCGATTGTCTTCACTTGACACCATATTGTCATCCAGTACACCACCTTTATTTAATCATAGGTATACTGAAACTGTCCAAATGCCCACGAATTGGAAAATAATATATTTATACACTCGTGTTTTAGTGGATTGGGGTTTATGAAGATATATATGCAAGGATACACACCTTGATTTCCAACAACTCAAATGAATTGAAGAATGTACACTTCAGCTCGAGAATATTAATGAATTGGTCAAGATAAATGATCTGGAGGGAAGGGTAGTATCTCATGTCATAAATTAATAATGGAAAGTCTTTAATGATGAAAGAAGGCATGGAAGGCAGATGAAGTTTGTGGGAAAATCATCGGCATTCAATGGGCCACTGTAGACAAGGTACAAGATGGTGCAGACTATGAATGACTGCGTCGATAAGGTCGCCCCGTTGAGGCCTAAAACAAAATTACTAATATCAATGTTTTTTTCATTCATCCTAATGGGTAGGACGTATTCCAGTTTGTATAATTATCCTATATCATGTTCTGTCATGTTGAATTTCCAATAATTTACTGAAATGTGAAATCGACACTGTTGCTGATCTTTTCTATCTTATTTTGTTTGTTGATAAAAATATTACAAGGAATGTATGTATATCATCTTTTTTTTTGAAAAAATACCGAAATATTTTGATTCTTCTTTACTTTCATGCTCCATGTGGATGCCTTCAGAACCATCAGTGATTCACATTGTATATCTGTAAGTAAGCTTCATCATTGATCCAAGAACATTTATTTAATTTAGGATGGGAGTATCTTTTGGGATTGATCGTTTACACTTAAGTTGCTACAGAAGTAGCAGGAAAGTCAATTGAGTGATGTGATTTAGAATAAGGTTGATACTTTAGCTGATACCTATCCATTTAAATTTCATTATTAATTTTATTTTCCATCATGTTGTGTAACATTGATTTATTTTTTTATTCAATTATTGTTCTGAATCATATGACAATATATAATGGATGTTCACCCATTATTCCACATTCACTATTGTTTCTCATAGTACATGTACCTTTTTAACATCATTAAATTGAATTATCAGTTAGTTATGTTTATAAATTGTTTATATAAAATATTTTAATTTATAAATTTCATATTCAAGTCCTCAATTATCCATTTAGTTGGAATGAAAACTATGACAATTGTTTTGATAAGACACATCATGGTTTATATGGGGCGATTCAGAGGCGACAACAGAGCTCGAAATATCCACATTTTATTCATGTATTTCTTAGCATCTATAAAAATTATTAGAAGAAACTAAAATATTTCGTTTAAGGAATAGTTGCAGATTAAACTTGGGAACATCTTATACTTGCTGCAAAATTTCTCATTGTCTAAACATCACAACATCTTTGCTTATGGACAAAATATTTTTCATTATGTATTATAATTATTCCTCAGCACATATCATATTTTTTATTAGAAAAAATATTCTTTAAGTTAATTATCTACAACTATGTGTTTCATTGTCTGCAATATTGTTTTCCTAAAGGTAGTTTATATTGAAGTGAGGTTTCCACCCTTGACTATTCCAAATTGTTTCACATTAATAAAATTAATTTATCTTATTTGAAATATTATAATGTTGTCTTCTTAGTAGAGGCACTAATAATTCAAAATCATTAACCACTTATTTGTTAGTAAAATACATTAAATGTTACTATTTCATCGAAACAATTACAAGAAGTACGCTCTTACTAAAAAATAATAATAATTACATATCACTGTGCGTATGCACGAGCAAGTACTAGTTTTTATAAAAATAAACACTTTTTTCCTTTAAATTAATTTATCATCTTTTATAACCATTTGTTATTAAATTTATAAAATGATAATAATTTTTATAAATTGATAAAAAACAAATTCCTAAATGTTTAATATAATCAATAATATAAATTTTATTTTTACTAAAATATATAAAAGAATAAAATTATCGTATGTAATATATTTATATTTACCAAGAAATAATTAATGTAGTACATATTATAATTTCATAGTCAATTTTTCAAATTATGCTAAATTACATTGACTTGTGATAAATAAAATCTTGTATTATAAGAAAGAATTATTTGGTAATGCTTGAGGATTCATGTATCCAAACCTATTGAACTCATAAAATTTATGAAGATGAAATTTATTAAAAAATATCACCGTATATCAAATTGTAAGATGATGTAAGGATAAAATCACTCTTTTGGAGATTTTATATGTTTGTGGTTATTTCCATATAAGGATTACCTAAGCATTGGTCGTATAAATTTAGGGTAGGATATAATATATCACATCAAAATTTGTGTTAATTACTTTTATACTAGAACACAACATGTTGGGTTAATAAGAATGAGAGACAACATAATGGGTTAGAGGCATGTCAAGACATAATCTTATTCGATAGATAATATAATACTTTTTATAGTACATATTTAGTCAGTTTTGATTCAAATGATTTTATAAGAGTCCCCTGATGTCTTCCCTAAAGTACATGTAATGTTATTCCCTCTATGAAAAATCATATTCGGGGTAATGTTTTAGTCTCATGCCTGTATAATATCAATATGTTTTTATAGGATTGAATTGTTGAAATAGTAAGAGATATGGGTTTTGATTGGTGATCATTTATAGAGTGGTTTTATTCAGCTTATTGTGTTTTTATAGGGTATACTATTACTTTTCTTGAAGAAGTTCTATGAAATAATTTAATTGGCTATCGATTATCATCCCATAAACAATGTGAATGTGAAGAACCATTACATTCTTCCATGAAATTATAATTTATTCAATCATGTGAATGAATCTAGATAGTTCCCTAATATTGATCTATAGTGAATATATCATCAAATGCAAGTGGAAGATGAATATATTTTGAAAAAAACCATCAATATCTAGTCTTTACTCTATGTTTGATGTAATAAACTTCAATGTCAAAAATTACAAGTCATGATCATGGGACTCATGGACTCTATATTTCATGGCTCTTATGAAAAACAATCATGTTTCTCATTGACTAAATCATTATGAATTCTTTATATGTTGAAGATAATGAAGAGATATTCAGGTCTATTCTAAAGGTTCATCGACATCATCACAAAATTATATTCTCTACAAGTGTATATTCTTGGCCCATGAGGGGAATTTATTTGGAAATTTCAATTCAAAATATTGAATTTTTAGAGAAACCATGACAATTGAGGTTGGTTTTTCATAGGTAGCCTATAATAATGTTGTAGATGTTCAATGATTTAAAGGTCATCTGATATATTATATAATATTCATTATTATTTTTTCATATATTATTAACCCTTGGACTACATTGACTAGGAAATATCATGCTTTTGTGAGGAGTATCCATTGTTAAACTACATTTTAGTATAGTAAGGATTATCTAGTAGGTGATCATGTTCACCACTTTCCATAAAATGTATTCATTATATAATTATTTTTATGCCATGTGACATAGTTTTAGTTTTATTTTATTGAATTAGTGAATGTTTAATAATTATAGGTCATTAAAGTTTTTTCCCATGATCATGTGTTTGTCAATGTAATTTTTTCTTAGAATATATAGTGACATTTTCTCATCAGTGACAGATTTATGGTCATCATATATCACATGATTTATTGATACATATTCACCCAACATGTTATGAAACTGATATGTATGGAATTTATATATGAAGACAATTTTTATATTTCTTATATACTTGAAAATGGGAATGATGCAGTTGGGGGTGACTCTTTCTTCCTTCAGGGATGCACATTTTATATTTTCATGAGTTTAAATGCTCACGCATAGTACCCTAACCCTATTAGGATAAGATGTATTAGGAATTTCAAAGTTATATTTGGTGGTATTGTTTGAATATATCATGTTAAGACTATAAACATTGGTGTTTAATATATTATATGGGTGGACAAGATTCCATATGGGTGATAATATATAACTTTATTAATTAAACTTAAATCCAGTAGATTCATAATTATTGACTAATAAATTTAATATCATGGATGAAATTGGTAGTTATAGTATGGTGTTATGGGTTTCTTAGGATGGTCATCTCTGATCATGATCCATGATATATATCTAGAGTATGGAGTGAAATCCATCATGATTTTCTATCACAAGTTTACTTCATAAACATATTTTATATATAGATCGATGATTTAACATAGTGGACTATACTAAAATTAGAAGTTATATAATATGAATCTATTTTGGATTTTTAAGCATAGGGGTGAAACAACTACCCATGGTTGAGTTTCCATATAGTGAAAAATAAAAATTAACCACCGGTATATCCCCACTTAATATATTTTAAAAATGAATATCTAAATCTCTATTACATATGATTGAGGATAGTGATTCAATTTTCACAATTCAGAATTTATCTAGAGTATAACAAGGTAGGTGTAGGTGAATTTCATGTAGATGAATGTAATATAGAATATTTCATAAGTCTTATATAAATAATATGATCATACCTCTAGGTATTGACATTATAAATCATGTATTATTAATGGTATCTCGTCCACATGGTAATGGATGATTCAATAATTGATGTATGTTTTCTCCTTAATTGGTTTACCCTTTCCAGGTGTTAGAGAATGTGGGTCTAATTTCAAATCAATTTTCACAATCATGATATATTTTTTAGTTCCATGATTCATTTCATATATCATAGATGCATTAGTATATTCATGATAATACCCATGTCACTGACTTCTATGATTTGGATTTTTTAATCAGTATAGTGTTTGAGGAGTGGAATGGTTAGATTTAGGATAATCAAAAGAAGGTGTCATATGCTACTTATATTCCCTTGGTTTTTATAGAATATTATCATGCTAGTTTAAAATGGTGTACGTTATAATAGAATTAAAAACTTCACAGTGAATATGTATTTTTTTGATGATTTTTTTTTTGAAGATATATTTTCCCAAGTTTGATTTTTATAATGATTGATGATGATTTTTACCCATGTGATTTTATAAGGACGCATTGCTATGTTTTTATAGTTGTATGATATCTTTCTTATGTGGTATCTCATGCGGTGTATTATGATCAATTTACTATATTCCATCTTGATTTAGGTTATATATATCAATGGTCAAAATAATTTGAGACATATCTCATGTAAATGCATTGATTTCCTTGAACTATTATTTAATAATTTTCATTTGTTGATGGAATATAGGGATGTTCACAGGTAATTAATAATTATATGGTAGTTTATGTAATTTTAAATCATTTTATAACTAATTTTTGTTTTTTGGGGTATGTACAAATTTTGGATAAGTATGAAAAATATGTGTAATGTATAAAACCATTCGTAGTGGTTTGTCAAATATTCAAAAGCATTATTGGTGGATTAATAATAGATATGGATTAAAAATAAAAATATACATACTTGTTTTTTAAAAATTCCTAAACCATAGAAATTGTATAAAAAATGATATATTAAGCTGAAACATTTACGTATCAATTTCTGATACAGGTAAAAAAATATGAAACTTAGAAAATCTTACACTTGAAATAAAATCTTAAATAATTGGTTTTCAAAAAAGTCAAAAAAATAATAATTTTTTGAAACATTATATTATTCCTGAAATATTGATGATGAAAAACATATTATGCATGATATATATGAATATAATATGTCAAATATATATATATATATATATATATATATATTACTTATTATAAAGTTAACCATGCCTTTTCTATATTTTTATTCCATGGAATATCATTTGCATGATACGTAAGATTTTTTCATTTACATAAGAGATAGAAATATAACTTTTCTTGTAAGTTATTATATAATGAAGGGAGGATTTATTTATTAATAAATATGGGAATTAAATATTCACTTATGGAATGGAATTATCTTGACCTTGTGTGATATAATTATTTTTATGGGGTTTGAATATTATTAAGTGATCATAAATAACACAGTATTGTAAATAATATTTAATCGTTTCACTCTAGTTTTTAAATGGAAATATCATCCTAAAGAACAAAAACACATTTAAAGAATATGAATATTTTAATTACATAATAAATTGTCTCCACTAGTCCACATCGTGATTTCTAGTATATAAAATTTTACCATTAGGATTTTCATTGTTCAGTGCCTCCCATTATTTTTATCGGATTACTAAGGATTTATTTTGTTTTAAACTGGATATAGCCTTTGATATATGACTTTTAAAAGTCAATTTTTTAATATGCATAGTTCCTTTCCACTTTAGAATCACTAAAATTCCATTGGAAGTGGGTGAGTATAAAATATCTTGAGTATCCTTGAGTATAAAATGACATCATCTTCACTGGTTTACCTTTATTGTGGATTACCATGTGAATGTATCATCTCTTTAACTTTTTTCCCACATAGAATGTTTTCATGAAAGTGGATTTACAAACTTCTTCTATTTTATTTATGTGTATATGTGGATTTATCATGCTAGGTTTTTCACTGGTTTAATGATATCTATTGATCTGAAAATTTAATAATATTAATTTGATTTAAATAATCCATATTATTATTTACCATTGAATGTCTTAAATATGATATTATTATATTTTAATATCTATATGAATTAATTTATTTATGTTCTGTTTATTACTATGAAAATTAATCATATGTGAATATAATTAATACAACTTATGAGTTTGTTTTGTCTTAAATATCTTATGATGATATAAATTGATTGGGGATATTATTATATTATTATCTCTACTATTAGTGCACAATAAATAATATGTGATTTATGAAATTTCCACATAAATGATTAATATTTTGAGCATGGTAATATGAAATTATATTTTAAAAATAAATATATTAAATTTTAATGCTTGTAAACCTTATTATTACTAGATTTCAAAAATTTGTCACTGGTTTATTAAGTACTCCTTATAATTATTCTGACTTAAATTATAATTTATTCGATAAAGTACATATATTACCCTTACTGTTAATTTTATAGAAAATCCCAATATGGCTAGTTGAAATTGAAAGGGTTCTGATATTTTGATGTTATTTTTTATTGGTGTATTGATATGGTAGATGATGAATATAATGGTAAGATGTGGAATGGTTATAGTGAATATAAATGAAGGATGTATTAATTTGAGAACCATATTTCATTTAAATATTCTAATTGTATAATTTCCAATTACTTAATTCTTACATCCTTTTTATTCATTCCACATTAGTTGTATTTGTATGAGACTATTGATACGAATTAATATTTGATTTTTCCTGAAATTTATGTATGGTAAATAAATGTTGAATTAATTATAAGGAATGGTTTTCATTAATTAGATTATGATTATTTCTTATAAATGTTTTTTAATAAAATTATAAAAATAATTGATATGGATATATTATTGAAATTAATCTCCTTGTCAATATGATTAATATAAATATTAATCTGGTATGACTATATAATATTATTACATTATTGGTGATAAATTAAATTCTATAGATGTAATTGAAACTTATATATTGTAAAAATATTGACATCCTAGTCCTCAGTGAATGTAGCTATGTTTAAAATGGGACGTCAGCCTTATATTGAGTCTTAGGTTAGATAGGTGAATTTAGAATGGTTGTGTAATATATATATATATATATCCATATGTTCTATTATTTATTACACTATATCTATGAAATAATTAGAGTACATTAATTCCCAAATTCATCCATGGGTTCTAGGAGTTTCAGATTATCTAGGTTTTGAAGGATACAAATGGTTGACTGCACCCCATACCCCAATATCTCTTTATATATAAAATATATGATGGAATATTTGAGATATGGAGGATGAATGTTGTAATATATTTGATCATACATTTTTTAATGGTTTATGGTTATGAAATACATGTATATGTGGGTTTATGTGGATTATGTTATAGTTTAGATATATATCAAGCTTATAATGGCTTACAGTTTTATATGTGTACTAACACAAGGGTTGTAAGGGATTAGTTTTTAGTGTATATTGACATGGTTTAGCACGAATCTCAGTATATAATTATACTAATACCATAGAGAAGTGTATTTGAATGTTTTAATGTCCTTTTGATATAACTACATGGATGTGAAACATGAGTTTTAGAGGGGATGTGGGATCTATAACATATGTCATTCTGCTTTTGGGTGACAAGTTCATTGGGAATGCGTTAGTGGGGTACCCTACAAAGTTAAATCAATTTGAAATTATATTAATTACATTTGGGTGATTCATAATGATGGAGCCTTGTAATGTATTGAAATATATTTTATCAAATTTAAGTAATGCGTTGATTCATTTATTTAATAATGGAGTCCTCTGTATAATACCACCGCATTTTCACATGTTGTTTTATGATGGATCCTATATATAATACTAGTATGATCACCCATATGTACTTGATCATTAGGTTCTTATGATAGAGATAGAGATGATGTTGGGTGTTATTAGATTTTGATGGTTGTTTCAATGTTGTATGTGATCGTGGTCACTTTTTTTGATATGTAGTGATATATTTCATTTGGGAATATTTCTATAGAATTATTCTAGTGGTATGTAGTTTTTCATTGAATGGTTATTATTTATATATATCATTATGTTGCATCATTTCTTCTGCTCCACCACAAAATTTAATAGGGGTGGGTAACACCCATATTTGGCCTTATGATCTAGATGCATCCCAACAACTAGTTATTCATGGATAAAAATAGATCAATACCCCTTCCCATAGTCTCTCATCCGAATGTTATGTATTTATTGGAATTTCATAGAGTTGGGGGTTTATGATTAGAATATATTTCATTGTATGGGATATAATGGATCATTGTAAAGTCATTCATGTATATGTGGGATTTTGAGACTTAATGAATAATGTAAATAATTATATAGGTCAGACACAATGATTTATGGTTATTATATGTCTACATGTGGTCTTATTGAATGGATTAATATGCAGGGTATATTTATAAGTGGTGTGATGGATCTCAGTTATATATATATGGGGTTTTTATGGATATTTGGTTATGATTGAGTTGATTTTGGTATAAAATATTTTCATGGATGAGAAAAAATTATCTATAATTGGGTTAGGCACTCTATGATGCTAGTCGATGGGGGTTATGGTGACTATATTGGTGAGATGTTGTACTAGGGTACACACCTCATATTCATGTGATTCATATTTTTTTACTTAATTATTTGTGATATTTTGGGAACGAGCCACTGTAAGGATGGATAAATTATTTACCATATTTGTTTTATAAGTTTATTCCTTTATACAACCATTAGAGATTTAGTATGCTATCTATATATTTTTATAAGTTGTTTAGGGTGAATTATATTGAGTTTATATATATTATAACCCCTATATATATATATATCATGTTCATGGGAGGTAATTGATCCCCCATACCCGCACTCCATGATCCAGTTCTATAAAAAAATATTACATTCTCACATTGTCTAAAACTATAAAACCCTAGATATAAATATTCAAAATTTAAAAAAATTGAAACCATTTATTTCAGTTCTAAAATTATTTGGATATTTTTATGTTTAGATATTAAGAGAATTAGGGGGAAACATGGACTAAAAAACTATATTCTTAATATAAAAATGAAATTTTTCCACTATTTATGAAACTACATAAATCATGCTAATCCTTAAATATCCCCCTAAAATTAATAAATAAAATATATATTATTATGAATACCATGTGTGATAATTTTAAAAAAAACCTATGGAATTGGAAACATATTAATAGGTTAGATCACATTCTTTGTAAGGTAATCATATAGTAGAGGAAATCAGGGAATAATCATTTTATAAAAATTATTATAGAAAAATTGAAACAGTGTGAATCTGTAATAAACATGAAACAATGTGCCTTCTATATACATGAAATTAAATGAAATCATGGATATCAATATTAATGATCTCATACTAATCAAAATCATAATGTTGGACATTCACACCCCAATGTTAGGGAATTATGCCAAATACTTTACTAATAATTGAGACCCCAATAAAAACATGTTTCATAATAATGAATGCGTACAACAAATATCTAAACCTATTTTTTCTTATGAGACATATTCACACATCATGGAGATATATAATCTTGATCATAAATCATCTATTTAATATTTCAAATGCATTCAACATAAGATTCATCAAGATATTTTGATCCATTCCCTAAGGAACCACTTACTCAATAAAACATGGAAATCCATATAATGAGAAATAATATAATAAAATACATTATCATCATATATTATTAGTACATAATCATCATGAATTCAAATAATTTTTAGCATTTCAATAAATTGGTAACATTATTATAACCCATTTAAAGAAATTAGTTGTCTCTTAAAGAATTCTACCATAATATTTCTAATAATGGTCCAAATTGGAGTAACAATATTAAGAATTCCAATACATTTTTCTATTTTAATAAACCAGATAACATTATTATAAACCATTTAGGGAAATAAATTGAATGGTGAAACATTACATATGCAATATTCAAAAAACAATATGTAATGTAATAAAAAGATATTGAATATTAACATACTTCCCCATGTATGTAGAATAACATTTTGTATAGGTGGACACCAAGTAATATGAATTATGTAAAATATGATGTTCACACTATATAAATTAATGAGTATAGAAATATATAAATATAGGAAAAAAATATATTAATCCATTATAATGAAGAAAATATAATAATAATTATACAAAAACTAAATTTATCATTGAAAAAGAATGTATTGAATAATATCACAAATGGAGGAATCATAAATTTAATTATTTAATACCATGATTTGAATTCCCCAAATTATAACACACACACACACATGCACACACAGAGACACAGACACACACAGACACACAGATATATATATATATATGTATATATATATATATCATGAAACCAGAAATCCAATATATTAAATAATTTTTAAAATGATAATTTGAAGGGAAATGAAAACATAAATGTTCTTTTAAAAAAGTATAACATATCTTCAGGAAATTTAAAATTTGAAAAGGTGTCATGAAATATGTTTCATATAAAGTATTTAGAAATAATATCCAATAATGATAACTTTAAAATTCTTTAATGTTATCATTGAAAAAGGTGAAGTATATGAAAAAATATATGTATCTCAAAGTAATAAACCTTTTATATCATTTAAAAATATATTTCTTAACCAATAGATATTAAAAACATTAATTAAACATTAAATTTTTTTTGAAATAAATTCCTCAAAGAGAAATATAAAATAATATATAAAAGAATATTTTGGTGGTAGGCTCAAATCATTGAATAAAGAGGTTCATGATGTAATAATATAGATCATGTAAATGATAAATGAGTTTTCAACTTCCCTTATGGGCCACATAATCTAAAAAGAAAGAAAATATTGAGAAGGGTTTTTTGTTGTAATAATATATGAAATGAAATAATTACATATAATACAATATAAATATATAATGTAACCTTATTATATTCAATATTTTCATGTGGACATTTATAAATTAGTGAATACTAATTGATTTACCAAATACACTTACGGATATGGTAACACATCAGTCAATAAACATTAAAAGAAAAAACCCAAATGGCCTTAGTTTATTCCATTAATTTATTTAAAATTTGATATATATAACCATACATGTCTATAATATAATTTACTAGAATATATTTTCTAAGATATTTATATTGTTATAATTTCATTAAATTGTGTTTTCATTAACAATCCATGATCATGATATTAGTGTTGATCATGTTTATGTTTTTCAGGATTATAAGAGTGTGTGTTTTTTAATTAATTACCTCAATATTGATATAAAATCAATAAAAAATCATTATTTAAAAATTTTAATCACATTATACCTCTAATTATATTCCAATAGTAATTCATGATATAGAATTATTGTATTTCTAAAGTAGGTTGTTAAACTGACCTAAACCATAAACACAATTTATCGTAATGGTTTAATGTGGTCATGTAAGAGTTTCATTTGAAATAATAAAATTTCAAGAAAATTATATTTTTATTATATAAATTTATTTATCATTTTTTACCATATTTGAATATATGTGGGTAAATAAATAAATAAAATTAAATAAATGAATCTTTATCGAGGTGGTAAACTGTACAGATGCATGATTGATTATCCATTACAATTAAATGTATATAGAAATGATAAAATAGGGGTTTTACCATTAAAATAACAACATATGTTTATAATTATTTTACTAATTTTTTAGATAATTATATTTATGAGATATTTGGATAACTAATATTAAGAATAAAACTTAAGAGGGAGATAATATTTATGTCAGGGCTTGAAGTTTTCATGAAGATTCCTTCAATGTGAAGTGGTTAGGGTAGCAATGGGTGAATATTTTATTATGTTTGTTTGATAGGGTTATATATAGAGTAAAATTTTAGAGTTTCAAAGAGTAATTTAAAATTGACTTATATATTCTAAAGGTGAAGTGGTATGTTTTCATTAGTGAAACTAAGTTCTTTTTTTGTAAACTCCTTTACAGTTTTAAAAAAATTAGTATCATTTAAAATGTCCCAATGCTTAAAGTTTTACAATAGTTTATGGAAATAAGGAATTGGTATATATTAATATCAATAATTAAATTCAACTCAGTTTTTCATTTTTTTTGTACTTTTAGACTTGGTTAAACTCAATTTTACCCTTTCACATTTACCTCAATAGTTAATTTTATTAACATTAGTAATCTTTCGAAAAGGAAAAATGTAAATTTAAATTATTAGATAAATTAAAAAATTTTAATTTCTGAATTTAACATCATTTTATTAAATAAAAATTTAAATTTTTTGAAATTTAATTTGGAAATAAATACACATAAATGAATAAAATAGTTTTTTGAAAAAAAATTTTATTTTTAATTTTAAATTTATATATATTGAAATTGTATCATGGTTAGTGATTTTAATTTAATAAATTCAATTATATATAATTTAATAAATTTTATTTCTCGTCCATTTCAATTCAAAACCGAACATCACCATCAATATATCCAATTTAAAGAGAATATCAAAAACACTTTTTAATATTAATGTATCATTTAAAATTTGTTCTAAAAAAATTAATAGTCTTTATATATAAAAAATAATATTATAAAATGCATAAGTTTATTTCAAAAGTTATTATTTTATACTTTTTGAAATATTTTATTTTATTCTTATATAGTGATAAATTCCTAGAAATTATAATTTTTTCTAATCTATCATTTTTCGTCTAGAAATAAATGTTTCAACAAGTTCCTAAAAATTTATAAAAATTCAATAATAATATGAATAATTTAATTATGAGGTTTATTCAATATAATTAAAAATATAAAATTCTAATATTCAGATTTTAATGGGAATGAAAAACTATAATGAGAATAACTTTTATTTAGAACACCATTTCAAAACATTCACTAATATTAATTATTCATCATCTAATGGTAATGATTTTAGATTGGTTAACATATTAAGTAAATTAGTTATATTATTATATTATGTTTTAACTCTATGACCTCAGATGTTCTGTGAATGGAAATTTATTGAACACATTCACTTATATAAATGTAATTAGTATTTTGGGGTGTAACATACCACATTTAATTAATTTTGTCCTTGAAATTTCACTCATAATATCAGACTAATTTCTATAGATAATATATAATTAATATTAAACCACTAGGTGATCATGAGTCTATTGATGATGTGGGATGTGATTTATTTATTAGAAAAATAACTATAAGAACATTATAAATAGAGATAAACTATTACTAATCTCACTTAAAATTCTACTATTTGAAGAAGATCTATATTAATAGGGAATATCTTCCCAAAAACCCTAAAATAGGTTTTTATGATGAACAAGCCACAAAAAATCTCGTAGTTAGTGATAAATAACACGACCGATCACACTAAAATATCTAGAGTGAACACTCACTATTTAATTCACTCATAGTAGTTTCGTAGAATTTTCCTTACACAATTGGTTTTTTTGTGGTGATCTTCATTGGTGTCACATATATTGGGTCATTGAGTCACATAATTCCCAACACTATTACAATTTAAGAAAAAAAATTATCTTTATTTTTTCCCTTTCACTCTTCATCCTTTTGACCTTCACCACTTTATCATTCATGATAATCCATCATTCTATTATTTTGTGTGTTTAGGAATTCTACTAAGTATATATTTTGAATCATATTTTTTATTATCGGGTTTGGAATATTTGTAATATATTTCACTCTATATCCCTTTTCATTGGGGTATTTTTTTTTGAGGTAATCTCTACATTGTCCCTCTGACCCATAGTTACTTCTTATTCCAAGGATTTACAAAACAAAATTCGTTAATATTTGTGGTGAAACATTATTAGTATGGGTAATTACTACAATGAATAACGTAAAAGAGATTAAACCCTAGAACATATTACCTTTATCATAAACTTATCATTCAATTCCTTTAGAACATCCAACATCAATCTTAGATTAACATGTATAATTCATGGTTAATCATAGGTTAAATTGTGTTGAGTTTTCTCATAATAATTAACAAAATCCTTAATATAGAGACCCCAATGGACTAAAAAACAGCATAACAAAATCATAAACCAATGATAGTTGAAATAAATGCTTTAAAAATCCAACATATACTCACTCAAATGAAATTAATATTTTGAAAAATAATATACCCAAATATTTATACACCCAAATGATATATTTTCTACAAAATACATTTCCAAAAATAAATTTGAATCTATAAGACATTAATTCCAAATAAAATATTATATTCCTAAAGAAATTAATACTATATTTTACCATTAAATAGTTTTATCCCTTAGTTCACGCATTAGTCACAATATTTCATAATTCAAAAAATGATATGAACAAATTTGAAAATATAATGAATTAATTATCATTACCATGGTTAGCAATACAATCTAACATATATCTTAATATTAAAAATAAACTTTATTATTTCACAAACATGTTGATATTTAACATATGTGGTGTCCATACCTCAATAATGTGTTCTCAAATAGTTATCAAAAAATATATTATTTTAATAAAATCAATGTTCATATTTATTAATACTATATAATTAATTTCACCTTTCCATAAATCGTGAACTACTAGGTAATAATATTTAGATGATTCACATAACCATTAAAACATTTTGAATTTACAATAAAATTATGGATAAATGTCAACCACTATCTAAAATAATTAATGTTTCAAGAAAATATTAATGTAAATGGGTAAGGTAATATATTCAATATCACGTTTTTAGTCATAAAAGAAATATTAAAATATTAAAAACCGTTTAAGAATACTCTATAATTTTTTTTATAATAAAAAATATATACATTTAATAGATTAATTTCTGTTATCCTTTTTAATAAATAACGAAAACAATATAGTTTTATATAATATGTAAAATATGAATATGAATACATCAATTTGAATATTTATTCCATTATGATAATTTGATTTATAAAATATGAAACTTTTGGATCCACATTGGACTCACTTATTTAAAAAAAGGTTATCTACAGTAATTTGTATATTTGGTTCAATAACGTATCTGGTTAACAACATTCCTAAATCCATCATAATTTTTTTTAAATAGAATGTGATTAACCAAATTATATCCCTCAGGAGTGTCTCAAATGGTCTGCAATCTTAGTTACACTCATCATGCATCTGAGTGATGATTGTGTTTATTCTAAACCAACCAATTTTGGGGTGATTACCCCAAGTTGAATATATTCAACAACCATGTCCACATTGTAGTATCTATATTGGGATATATAGTTTGGGAAAACCAAAAAATCACTATTTTACCAAAACATCCATATGTTATGCAATACGTACAATTATTAATCAGGTTTTCACTAAAGATTCCATATCCTAATTTATAATTAAAATGTGTATTATTAACTTATAATTACATCATATACTTATCCAAATGGTAATCTATTCCTTTTATGTCACAATCAACTATAACATATCACCCATTAAATAATCCTCATCATATATCCTAATATGCAATTTTTTTAAAATCATTCCTTTGATACTGATTCTAACACCTCATGCCAGCTCTCCTATACTCTGTGCCATAGAAAATACATTACATACTCACAATAATATAATAAATAATATACAAGGTATAAATAACCATATTTGAAAAATAAATAATAATTATTTCATCTCTTAAATTTCATGGATGTTTTTAGGTCTAGACATTTATAGAATAATAAAAAAAATAACAAATCCAAAAATAATTGTATCAAAGAGATGATTTTAGAAAATATATGAAAATACATAATTATTGATATATATTCAACATCAAAAATAAATTCCTCCACACTACCTATCCTATTAATAAAATCAACATTAATTTTCTTCTTCACAACTTGGGAATATAGAAACTTAATAAGCGGTGATCTCAAATGGTCAGTGTGGAAGATATATAAATGAGGAAATCATGGAATAAAAAAGGCATAAATATTGTCACTCGATTAAGTGAACATCATGAAGAAATAATCAACATGAATCTTAGAGCCTACTATTTACATGAAAATAAATCAAGACATAGATTTTAATAAAACCGATCTCATACCAATGGAATATATAACACTAGACATTAAAAACCTTCTATCAAGGCCTTGTGCCAATACACATTATCTGTAACTAATACTCCAGTCAAGACATTTGATGAATAGGTAAAGCATACACAAAATACCCAATCTTGTCTTTTTTCATGAGGCTTACCAATTCATCTAGTAGCTAAACTATTATATACCCCTCCTGTCACCTAAATATGTTCAATGAAATAAAAATAAGATTTATCGATACCATTCATAACCTTATATGAGATTCATCTTAATCAAAAAAAAAATCATTTTTATCCCTATTATGAGATAGTAAGAAATAATATACATAATAATCCATCCTTATAGGGTATGATCATGGAGAATATTACCCCATTTACCCAAATAAAAAATGAAAAAATTATCATAACTCATCTAAAGAAGATGTTGAATGGTCAGACATTAAATTTTCATCTATACAATAATCACCATTACTAGAATAACAATATATTTAATTACAATACATTTTCCCATGTCAATAAAAGGGGTAAAATCACAAAAACCCATCCAAAACTATATTTTGGATGATCAAAAAATACATAGTCAACTTTTAAATAATATAATATATTGAAATAATAATTTAAGGATTTCCCATATATTTCTCAATTTCTATATAATTACATTCATTATAGTTGAAGATTATAAAATTCTAGTTTTGTAAAATATGATGTTCAAGCCATATAGATCATTGGGTATATGAATAATTCAATACTGGAATAACATGATCATAATCCAAATAGAGAATAAATGTTGTCACTTTCACAAAATAATAACCTTATTGTAATAAAGGAATCATATAAGGATGTTGTCATAAGTGAAAATAATCAATGAAAAATAATTATTTGAAAATTAATAAGAATGAAAATATCATGAATCGAATTGCATGATGTAACAAGTCTAATACTTGAATTGATAATATATATATATTGAAAATAAAACCCCATTATGGAAAATCCATTTGAGAATGAAAAGAAAAATTGTAGTGAAATCATAAAGGTTATTTTTGAATTTTTATTATTATTGTAATAAAATAAAAACTAACAGATCTCTTTAAAGGTAAATTTCAAAAATGTGAATGAAAGATATTGAAAACCCTTAATTTTAAATTTTTTGAATAAGGGATCATTGAGAATTTATAATTTTTATCATATAGAAATGAGTATTTGAAGATAAAAATTATAAATTTCGAAGAAAATAAACATTTATATATTAAAAAATTTATTTCATGAATCCCACATTATAATATGTTATATAAAACAATATTTGTTTTAGAACAATATTTACTCAAATTGGAATACAAATTTCTATATAATATTATTATAGGGTTGTAGAACACACTCATTGAAGAATGAAGATCCTAATGAATCAATATAATTCAAGGAAATTAGATTTTATTTATCAATATCCCTTGCATAAATCATACTCCAACTATGATGTAACATTTTAAAAGGGGTTTATGTTGTTAATGTTATGACCTATCACAGAGGGTCCCATGAATAAAATCCCCAAACCCACCTCCAATAGGCTAGGTGGTGGAGACTAGTGCTGAGTAGGCATATCACTAGCATGGTAGGTGTTATCCTAAGTACCTATGAACACACACACATATCCAAGACTGTAAAGTGAAGGAATG
Source organism: Viscum album (assembly GCA_963277665.1). Lineage (NCBI taxonomy): Eukaryota > Viridiplantae > Streptophyta > Magnoliopsida > Santalales > Viscaceae > Viscum > Viscum album. Next base: position 2,104,915,514 of record OY728122.1, on the reverse strand, counting down.
TAAAAAAACTCCATAAAATATGCATGTATACATCTAAAACGCACAACACGAGTATTATTGGATATAAAAGAATGTAAAAATGCTCAAATAAAAGACCACTGATTGAGACTGTGATTTAATTACAACAAGAAAGTAAAATTGGGCCCATTGTCCAAATACCATATTAATATACCTTGGTTTTTCCGGTCCCACTAAGAAAAATCTGGCCCTTGTCTGTCAAGGAATCTATCAATTGGTCTATCTTAAGAATAAAATAAATTCATCTCCAAATAGGTTTATTTATACATCACATATAATGATAGTTTCTAGATATACTCAATAAAGACACATAGTCAAAAGGGAAGTGACAAATGTAGTATGCCAGCCTAGGATTATAGAAAGAAGATTCCATAAATATCTCATCTAAGATAATACACTCTTAATTCTGATAACACCGATGAAGTCTATCTAAGAAGAAGTTCTAATCGATTCTCATCAATGGATGTACATGAAGAAGGACTGAAAGGATATGATAAATAGATGAGGATCACTTCTAAATCCCTGAGGAGATACCAACAACTCCCTTATGATTAAACCACTAAGTGACTGATAGGTATCTTCTTAGGGTTCGTTATGATGATACAATGGAATCCATATAGGGCATGAAGATGAATAGAGTATCTCACTATGGGCCTCTAGAAGGGATTCCAACTAATATATCAACTACATCATTTTCAAGGCATCATAGTCATAGTAGTAAGAGACAATTCCATACAGACCCATAGGGAAAGGATTTTGTGAAGGAAACCAAATGAAAATTTTCAATGATATGAAGGAAAAGTTCTTTAAGGCATTTATAAAATAGTACAAGTTGTGTATTAGGGGTCACACTCTATGTCCCATGACCTCAGCTCCAGCCTGTGTAAACATCCTATGTCATCATGCCATTTCCCTTTTGAAGTGCGTGAAATTATATCTACCACTATTCTAGTAAACATATTCCTCTCATGTATATGTGCTAGTGTACCTACTCCTGGACATGATTTTGTGGGGGAGAACATGGTGTTATTGAATCCATGCACTCACACCATTGTCTGTGAACCCTCCAATTAACATGCTAATTCACCTGGGAGATACCACAAACCGTGTGATTGGGGTCACATGTCTTGTGATACATAACCTTCTAACCAAAACCTAGGTCCCAAAAATGGGGTCCATCAAACCCTGTACATCATGATTACATGCCATGTAACACGATATTTAGAACAAATTCAAATCTAGAATCCTGAAACGATGCATGAGGTTCTATCCATCAATTCGAAAAATGCCTTGCTATAATATCGAATATCACATTTCATCCAAACTGAACTATGATGAAAAACACATTACAAGAATTAAATATTATCCACAAAAGGATCTGAGTTTCATTCATCACCTATTACTGAATAAAAAAGAACACAAAATCAAGTATCCCCGATCATCTAATATGTTCCTACTTCCACCATCGGACCACCATCATGTCATTATGACCCCAGATCTATGATATCAGATCGTTGCACAGAGAAATGGGTTCAAAAAAATTGATTGATTCAAATATCTCAAAGAATGGTAAAAATGAAGACCATATTCAATGATTGAAGAATCAAGTGAGAAAATCACATGAAAAAAGATAGGAACAATCATCGATAGATTTTAATGTCGATCTTGATTAATTTTCTTTAGAATGACAATCAAAGAATCAACAATTTAATAATTATGAAAATCTCTCAACTCAGATTAATCTCTAACCATTCATGGAAGATGATTCCATCCAATCATCCATTGATTCATATTCATCCAATAAATTAGGAATTGGAAATAAATTAAATTCAAAAAAAACATTCTATATCGATTTAGTTCAATTACTGACAACGATTGGGGAAAAATCATGATCTTTGGAAAGAACCAATGAATATATTTTTTATTGATCATCGATCCATGATATAGTAATTTTTCACCTGTCAAAAAACTTATGAATCTCTCTACAATTGTTTTACTGATATGTGGATAAATGTAGGATTTCCCAAAAATAGGCAATTCAAATAAAACCCAATCATTGTGTAAAAATTTAAAATAAAAAATTTTATTCAATTTTGTTATTCATTTTCAAGGGTGGAATTAAATTTCTACAAACAACCCATGTCGATCAATATTAATTTGTGCCTAGGTTAAAACTTAGATTCAAAACTCACATTTGTTAAGCCACACCTAGGTCAAAACTCACATTCTATACTCAAATGATCCCTTCGATTTCTGATCAGCGAACCCATTTATTAGTTATTCCACTTTTTTTTGATAAACTAATAACAAATTCTATTTGATATATTAAATGTATTTCAATCATTTATTCCATCCATAAATGTAACACCCCAAGCTTCCATGGTACGTTTCCCATTGAATACTATAATAGCTTGCATTGTACGCAACTTCGATATTCTAACACACCGCGACCTATCCAACTAGTTGTTATTAATAGTAATACCCAATTTTTTAAATTTTTTAAATTTTATCTTTTAAAATAGACTTCATTTTTGGATTCAGAATATTTAAATTAGCTTAGGATGAATCTTTGGTATTTTTCTGAAAACATTAAATTTTTGCTGAATAGTGAAAAACACTGAGTTATAGTTTAAAACCAAATTATTTATTTAAATAATTATTTATTTTATTTAGATTTATTTTAGGTAAAAATATATACATTATAACTATATAAGTTCAATTTAATTCATTGGAGTCATTTTATAATAATTTTAGATATGTAAATATTTTATTGAACTTTTCGTCGTCTTTTACCCACCTCCTAGGAGAATATTCAAATTCACATAAATATTAATCTTACCCCTTCTGTTAGTGGAATTTAAAAAATCCAAGAGACACAGTTGATATCAGTATGTAAAATGTTGTTCAATAAGATGAAAATAATTTTTGGCGAATAGTAACTTTTTACATTTATTTACGAATGGTAAAAAGTAAATAGGGTAATTAAGGGTAAAAATGATATTATTATTACCCTAAAACATGTCCTAATTCTATTGGATAAGTGTAATTTGACCGAAAACATCCTTAGGAATTAAATAGTATCCATTAGGTCCACTTGGATTAAATTAGGACATTTATTATTATTTTTTTTAATGAAGAGTTAAAATCAATGTTTAATAAATAAAACATTTTTAAAATAAGGTTATACATTAGAAAAATTCGAATATATATTTTCATTAAAAATATATACATTTTCCCTAAATAATGGTATTTTATTTATAATTTTTAGACATAATATAATTAAATTTATTTATGACACAATGATGATGCAGTAATTACCGTATTAATGAAATATTAATGTAATTGATATTATAAATATTCAAAATTTTGTATTTTGTGACATTTTATTTTTTCCACTAATTTTATAGGTTACTATAACATTTTAGGGTTGGTTAGATGAATTTTTTTCAAAGTAATAATTCTGTTAAAAAATTATAAAAAACAGAATACTAAATTGTGTAAAAATTGACATAAAAGAGTTTTTAAAAAAATTATATTAGTAATTGATATTCTATTTCAAAAAAATAAGGTAAGACGAAAAGACTTATATAATTATAGGTGTATCATTAATGTACTACATGCGGTTCTCTTGGAAGTATATTGTATGGTTATTAACCATATAATATAAAAATACAAAGAGACATGGTAAATGTCAAACTATTTAACTAAGAGTTAAATATAAAAGATAAAGTTAATATAGTGATTCAAACCTCTATAAAACCTATTGGTTGAGTGGATTTCGGCCCATAACCACCTCAGTATTTAAACAATCCATTTTTTAGCCATTAGAAACTGAAAATTATTTTATTATAAAATAATATTTCTATCTTTTCCTAAGGTGCCCCTCACCCCTCTTATAAAAGGGCACTCCCCCCTTCTCTCTAATTCACACCTTCAAAGCCATTTGGATCAGCCATCCCCTGCCAAAATACCTTCTCGATAATCATCCCTTAATCCTAGATTCCCTCCTTTAGTCAGAAATCCAACATAAGGAGCCCTTTTGATCAAATCAAAAGTAAGAACCCGAAGAAGAGGTAAATATTTAATCACCTCTTTCAAGTTCTTTTCTTCTTCCACTTCCTCTTTTTTATTGTTTCCATTATAAAATAATAACTCCAGTATATTCTATATAATGTGTTGTCATTATAAATATGGTTCAACCATATTCATTATTTAATCCATCCTTTAAATGACATGTCACCATACGTCCGTACGTACAGCTTACCGTCTCTACGTCGTGGTTTAATAGTTATTCAATACATTATTATTTGGCGGGATATAATAATGATGTGGAATTGATGTAAATAATAAATAAAATATTATAATTATTATTAATATATGATATACCATCCAATTATTTAATAATTCATTATCAAAAGATTGATATTGTCGCTCTTGTGTATGTACGAATTACCTTCTCCCCGAACGCAAGGAGATTCATTCCCCATCGTATCCATTCAAGACTAATTTTTATTTTACGATTAAAAATAATATTTAGAGACTTTATATCATTGTGGATATGAATAACATACATCCCATATATAACAAATATGACTCACATAATAATGAATATAATGGAATATGAATCTGTTAACACCTGAAACAGCGATAATACTATGATATTATTAACAAAGAAATGTTAAAAGATGATATATGATATCATATTAATGTTTATGATTTTTGTATAATTTAATAAACAAAATTCACCATTATACAGGATGCTAACCTACCCTCGACCAAGGAAAAAGTACAAAGTAATGGGATTCTTATCTCACATTTAATTTCGTGAGATTTCTATTATTCACCACTAATTTGTTGCATGTGATGTGTGTACTGCCCATGATTGTATTCATTGTGTAGTATAATTTAATTTATGTATATTTACATCATAATTTTATGATCCTTATTTCATGGGTGAATGTTTGTTAAGTTACCAAATCTATACGGGAATTTGAAATTTCAATATCCACTCATTCAGCTTTACGCATATTTCCTTGATTATTTTACTCCAACATTATGTGCGGAATCACTATTTAATTTATTATGTCATAATTTCCACTCCCCTTTCTGTGTAAATAATTTTAATACACATTATCACTCCATTTATAAATTCTCAATTCATCGATATGAACTTGATAAGAGTAATTTTAACTCAATATCCATTTATTGAGTTAAACATCCAATTCATTGGTGTTGTTTTTTCAAGAATATGTTTGAATTCCCTTTGATTTATTTACACTGAATATCCAATCATATTGAGTGTATTTAGAGTTTTCACACATAATTATGTCATTTATTTATCCTTAACCTGAGGATATGGTCTTTAAATGTTTTTTCTTCTCAATTTACATTCCATTGCGACTTCTTTGTTGTTATAAACCAAATCACTTTTATATTGTGTATATAATGTACTTTGACATAGTATATCATGAATATCTTTATTCTCATTATATAATAATGTTTTTATTACCTCAATTATTTGTATTTAAGTTTCTCTCTTTTGGTTAGGAACTCTAAATAAAATATCATTTTTATTGTTTTAATGATTTATTATTATAAATTTTTCTCCTTAATATCCATGTATTAAAAATGGTTTTAAGGATTTTTTATATGGGAATTAATGTTTTAAAATTAAAATTCCTTTTAAATGTTTCAATGTGGTATGGGACACTTTGATTCAAAAATCTTTTTTTAAACGGAAAATTGACAAATAGTGTGACTTTTAAATGTTTTCAACAAAAAGGGGGATATTTCCCTCAAATAGTTTTGATGATTATTTTCATCTATGTTAATATGCTTCATTATTCATGATTGAGGTTAATCTTTTACAATACAATCTTCCATATGGCATTGAATGAGTTATTTTTTACTGTGGATGAGCTATTTTTATAACATTCATAGCTTGTGGATAATGTATTGACATTTTTTATGCTATTTTTAATATGATTATTTACGTTATGTATAAAAAAATTTATATGAGGCATGCACAAGACTTTGTATGTGACGGGTGGAGCCCGCTATAGTTCCTCGATGCATCGATCGGTCTCATGAGACAAACTAGTTTCTTGGAACAAGGCCTTGACAAAATCTTATTTGTAGTCTTCGCACAATGTCTTGACTATTTGGTTATTATGTCCAGCATTATGCATTCCATCATTATGAGATTAGCTATTTATATTTCATGTGGTTATTCGACTAGTAGAATACCCATGACTATGTTTTATTATGGCATTATTTAATCATATAATATTCCTACCATAAAGTGTTCATCTTAATTATCTGTAAAGGCATGTGTTTTTAATTATTCACCATTACTAATGTTTATCTTATCTTCTATTGTATTGGTCAATCATACTGATCATTTGATGTCACCCCATTCTTATGTTTCATTTTCCAAGGATATGAAGAAGTTAGTTATGAGTGACTTCCATGCATAATCAAGGAATCTTGGATGTTTCTAATGGAATAATTTGGTGTTTTTTTTCTTTTCAAGTTGTATTGCTGACCTTATGAATGTATCTAGTAATTCGAAGGCCACAAACCTTATCGGTCATTCAAGATATTATTTCCTTGTATCATGACAATTTTATGTAATAATGCACCGAATTTGGGTAACCGGGGTCGGGGCATTACAATTGGTATCAGAGTAAGTTTTGTTCAATCCTTTGAATCTTGATTTAGATAAAATCTGATTAGAGCACATAACCCTATGATAGACATTGACGTTTAGTACATAATAACTTCCTAAAATTTCTGTATTGTAAATATTTTGTGAGTTTTCCAAAAAATACATCCCTGTCTAGATACGAGCAGGTAGAGGCGGCTCTGGCAGAGTTGTACCTAGGTGTTAAACCTGAAAACACCTCCTTAAGCTAGACTTGAATGGGAACTGGTGCACGACAACAGGCCTTACTGCACTCTTGGTTAACACACTCCCGAGGGATATGATTGGGATAATTTACATTATCTTTACAAACTGATTTGAAGGATTTCAATATAATATGAGTATAAATAATCTTGGTTAGTACTGGGATATTTTTGATTGAAAATAAGGTGTGATGATATTTTCTAAATAATTTTATGATTATTCATACTCACACAATGTTTTCTTGTTTAATATAATGGCTAGATTCAAAGGAAGTCATAGTAACATTGAACATAATGTACATGGTGTGAACAGTGGAGGAAATGTGAAATGAAATTGAATGTTGATAAGGGTAAATGATATTGTCTTCATGTGGAATCAGTTTTCCAAAAACATGATCAACACCATATATATTAACCAACTCCCAGACTCAACAAATAAGAGAAAGTATGTGAATGATAAGAGCTCCAGCTATAGAGAACATGGAGAGAAGAATGCTCAATTTCCATCATGCCATAAATGTGGAAGGAGACACAAAGGAAAGTGTCTCAATGGAACAAATAAATTCTTTATGTGTGGGAAATAAGGGAATAATGTAAATAATTTCCAAGGAAAAAATAAGAGTACTATGGAAGAAAATAAAAATGATCCTATGATTCCAATTACGGTCATTTGTCCTAAATATAAGGGACATTGGCATCACCCAAGTCAATGTCCTATACTATAGGATAATATCTTGGTTAGGGAAGAACATATGTGGAAATTAATGGATGGAATTTTTTTAAAGGTATCAGTGCTCTTTGTTGGTGATGTTAGTTTATATTAATTTCCTCTTATATTTGTAACCTAGAAAATTTTCATGTGAAAATGATATTTGAGGAATAATTATATTTTCTCTTGTGGATATAGTTACAAATAACCATTTGGTTTTATATGATACTTGATTTTGAGGCCATTACAAGTTATTATATTTTGGGTTGAAAATCCAAGGTATGAGACAACATTTGTGGTTAAATTATGTTATTGTTATTTTGATGAATTTATCACATTTTGGTAATGTTATAAAATATAGTTTTTGAAAAAGGACAACTTGAAGACCGTGTGACAAACCGTCGCATCGGACAAAGATATAGGAATCGAACCCACAACCAGAGTGTGATTTGGATTTATCACCTACCACTAGACTATGTGAAGTCCCTGGTTAGTGTGACTAATTATTTTTAGTTAAATTATTTTATTGATCAATAATAAGTTTATTTGGGATCTTATGTCTTACCAAACGAATACCCTTAATATAGAAAAATGATTTGATGATAAAGTGAAAAATGTTCTTTTGGAAGATGTTCGCTCTATTGGGAACACTATATGCCTAAGGAAAAGAGAATACTATGATATTTCATTTGAGGAGTAATGGTGGATTTTTATCTATGTGTCTATTCTAGATTTATAGTGATTTGGATTATTTATGGAAATGATTAACCAATAGTAGAGAATATGTGATTAGGTTAATTACTTTTAATTATGTGACATTAAGAGTAGTTGATGTCATTTGGAGATACAATTTAACGTGAAAGACTACATAACCAAATTCTTCTATGTTTTCGGATTCAGTATTAGTTTGGATTATATTGAAGGATTTAAAAGAAAATTGTTTATTTAATGGTATTTATTTAAATTTGGTGTATTGTTGGTTTAATTTTATAAATTAAGATTAGTGTTTCTTTCTCTAACGAAATATCCTTTTGGGGGATCGTCTGATATTGTACTAACCATTTTGGTTTTGATTAATCTCTAAAGACAAGTTAAATATATATTTTATCCTTTGTAAATCATGTAATTCTCTATAAGTTGATTCTAGCTCTTTCGGTGTGACCAAGTCATATTGAATACTCATTGTTTAAAAAAATTGTGTTAGTAGTTGAAATTTATTAAAGAGTCAATATCTAATTAAAAATTAAGTATATATCTATATTTTCATGGTAAATATCATAAATAAATTCCTCATATTTATGAAATGTGACATAAAAAAACTTTGTCCATTTACTTTTCCTACTGGGAAACTAATGACTATTTGTCCCATCACAAGTTTGTGGTTTCCTTGTTGTTAACTTTTTCCTGATCATGTTTTCTATCCCTCTCCATCAGAACATGACACTTATTTTATCTTCCATATTCATGTTTTCTTAAATAGAATCCTATTATGGGTTATCTCGGGTGACCTTTGTACTTATCTTTCTTTCTTTTAAAGTGATAGTTTTATTGACTCTTTTTTCGATGTGAGGATTTCAATTATGTTTCGAAGCCCAATTTAAAAAATTTCGAATATGCAATTTCCAAAAATGGGGAAGAATGTAACACCTCAATCTTCCATGGTATGTTTCCCTTTTAAAACTATAATAGCTCGCATTGTACGCAACATCGAGATTCTAACACACCGCGACCAATCCAACTAGCCATTATGAATAGTGATATGCAATTTTTGAAATTTTAAAAAATTTATTTTTCAAAATGGACTTAATTTTGGGATTCATAATATCAAAATTAGCTTAGGGGGAATATTTTTTATTTTTCTGAAAACATTCAATTTTTGATGAATAGTGAAAAACACTGAGTTGTAGTTTAAAACCAAATTTTTTATTTAAATAATTTTTTATTTTATTTAAATTTATTTTAGGTCAAAATAGATACATAATACCTATATAAGTTCAATATAATTCATTGGAGTGAGTTTATAATAATTTTAGATATATAAAACTTTTATTTAACTTTTCACCGTCTTTTAGCCACCACCTCCAAGAAGAATTTTCAAATTCACATAAAAATTAATTTTACCGCTTATGTGAGTGGAATTTAAAAAATCTGATATACAAGGTTGATATCAGTAAGTAAAATTTGGTTCAATAAGATGAAAATAATTTTTGGTGAATATTAACTTTTTACTTTTATTTACCATGGTTAAGAGTAAAAAAGGCTAATTAAGTGTAAAAATGATATTATTATTACCCTAACACAATTCTTAATTCTATTGAATAAGTGTAATTCGACCGAAAACATCCTTAGGAATAAAATATTATCCTTTATGTCCACATGGATTAAATTAGGACATTTATTATTTTTTTTAATGAAGAGTAAAAAGAGTTAAAATCAATGCTTAATAACTAAAACATTTTTAAAATAGTTTAATACATTAGGAAAATTCTACTATAATTCTTCATTAGAAAGCTAAAAATATTTCATACCTAATGGTATTTTATTTATAATTTTTATACATTATATAATTAAATTTATTTATGACACAATGATGATGCAATAATTACTGTATTAATGAAATATTAAAATAATAGATATTATAAATATCCAAATAAATGTAATTTTAGACTTTTTATGAATTGAACTAATTTTTTAGGTTACCATAACATTTTAGGGTTGGGTAGATGATAATTTTTTCGAAATAATAATTATGTTATGAATTTAGAAAAAACAAGATACCAAATAGTGTCAAAATTGACATAAAAGAGTTTTTAAAACAAATATTATATTATTAATTGATATTCTATTCCTAAAAATCTAAGTATGGTCCAAAAGACCTATATTATGATATTCGTATCATTAATGAACTTCATGGGGTTCGCATTGAAGTATATAGTATGTTTATTAACCATGTAATATAAAAATACAAAGAGACATGGTAAATGTCAAACTATTAAATAAGAGTTAAATATAAACAAAAAAGTTAATATAGTGACCCAAACCTATCTAAAACCTTTTAGTTGAGTGGTTTTAGACCCATCGCCACCTTATCCTTTAAATGATCCATTTTAGACCCATTATAAACTGAAAATTAGTTTATTATAAAATAATATTTCTATCTTTTCATATGGTCCCTCTCACCCCGCTTATTAAAGGGCACTCCCACTTCTCTCTAATTCACACCTTCAAAGCCTTTCAGATCCTCCAAAGCCTTCCAAAATACCCTTTAAAATTTCCTCCCTTCATCTTAGAGGCCCTCTTTTAGTCATAAATCCAACCTATGATGCCCTTTTGATCAAATCAAAAGGAAGAACCCGAAGAAGAGGTAAATATTTCATCACCTCTTTCAAGTTCCTTTCTTCTTCCACTTCCACTTTCTTTGTTGTTTCGATTCTAAAATAATAAATCCAGTATATTATATATATTTTGATGTTATTATAAATATGGTACAACCATATTCATTATTCTATTCATCCTTTTAATGACATGTCACTATACGTGCGTATGTAAGGCTTACCGTCTCCACATCATGGTGTAATTGTTATTCAATACATTATTATTTTGATGGGTATAATAATGATGTGTAACTGATGTAAATAATAAATATAACATGATAATGATTCTTTATTTATGATATAATATCCAATTATATATTATTTTAATATTAAAATAATGATATTATCGCTCTTGCGTACGTACATATTACTGTCTCCACGAACGCGATGAGATTCATTCCCCATTGTATCCATTAAGGACTAATATTCATTTTATGATTAAAAATAATGTTTAGATACATGATATCATTATGTATATGAATAATATTCATCCCATCCATAACAAATTTGTCTCACATAACAAATAATATAAAGGAAAACGAATCTGTTAACACCTGAAACGACGATAATACTAAGATATTATTAACAAAGAAATTTTAAAAGATCAAATATGATATCATATTAATGTATAAGATTCTTATATAATTTAATAACAATTATTTCACCACTATAAACGATGTTAACATACCCTTGACCAAGGAAAATGTACAAAGTATGGGGTTTCTTATCTCACTTTTAATTCCCCGAGATTTCCATTATTCACAATTTATTTATTGCATGTGGAGTGTGTACTGCCCATGATTGTATTAATTGTGTAATATACTTTAATTTATGGATATTGACATCATCATTGTTTGATCCATCTTTCATGGGTGTATTTTTCGTAAGTTACCAAATCGTTAAGGGAATTTGAAGTTTCAAATTCCACTCATTCGTCTTTACGCATACTTCATTGATTATTTTACTCCAAAATTATGTGTGGAATCACTATTCATTTTTGTATGTCAAAATTTCCACTCCCCTTTCTTTTTATATACTTTTGATACACATAATCTCTCCATTTATAAATTCTCAATTCATCGATATGAACTTGATAAGAGTAAATTTAACTTAATCTCCATTTATTGAGGTAAACATCCAATTCGTTGGTGTTGTTTCTACAATAATATGTGTGAATGTCCTATAATTGATTTACAATAAATATAAAATCATATTGAGTGTATTTATATTTGTCACACATAATTGTTTCATTGATTTATCCTTAACCTAAGGATACCTTCTTTATAAGATATTTCATCTCAATTTACATTCCATTGAGACTTCGTTGTTTTTATACAACAAATAAATTTTATATGGTGTATATAATGTACTTTGAAAAAGTATATCATGAATCCATTTATTCTAATGATGTTATAATGATTTTATTAACTCAATTATTTATTTTCAAGTGTCTCTATTTTGGTTAGGAACTCTAGGTAAAATGACATTTTAAATGTTTTAAATATTTATTATTCTAAAAATTTCGCATTAATGTCCATGTTTTAAAAAAGGTTTTAAGGATTTATTTATATGGTCATTAATGTTTTAAAACTAAAAGTCCTTTTAAAAGTTTCAATGTTTTGTGGGACACTATGATTCAAAAATCTATTATTAAATGACATCTTGACAAATAGTGTGACTTTTATATGTTTTCATAGAAAATGGGGATATTTCTCTCAAATAGTTTTGATGATTATTCTCATCTATGTAAATATCCTTCATTATTATCTATTGAGGTTAAGATATCACAATACAATCTTCCATATTGTATTGAATGAGTTATGTTTGACTATGGATGTGTTATTTTTATACCATTCATGGCATGTGGATAAAGTATTCACATTTCGTATGCTAGTTTTAATATGAATGTTTATGTTATCTTTAAAACTACTCATATGAGGAAGTCATTGGACTTAGTAAGTGAATGGTGGAGCCCGCTATAGCTCCTCAATGCATCGGTAGGTCTCATTAGACAAACTAGTGTCTTGGCACAAGGCCTTGAAAAAATCTTATATGTAGTCTTGGCACAAGGCCTTGACTATGTGGTTATGATGTCTCTCATAATGAATTTCATCATTATGAGATTAGATATGGAAATTTCATGTGGTTATTAGATAAGTAGAACACCCATGTCCATGTTTTATTATGGAATTATTTACTGAACTCATATTCCTACCATAAAGTGAACATGTTAATTATTTGTAAAGGCATGTTTTTTTAATTATTCACCATGCCAAATGTTTATGTTATCTTCCATTATATTGCTTACTATTATGGGGAATTTGAGCTAACAACTTTCTTATGTTTCATTTTCCCTGGATACGAATAAGTTAGTTTTTAGTGACTTGCAGGCATAATATAGGAAGAATTGATGTTTCTAGTGGAATACTTTAGTGTTGTTTTTTTTTCAAGTTGTAATGTTGACCTGATGAATGTATCTAGTACTTCCAATGCTACTAAACTGATCGGTCATTTGGGAAATGTTTTCCTTGTATCATTCAAATGTTATGTAATAATACACCGACTCTGGGTAAATGGGGTCGGGGCATTACAATATCAGGTCTTGCAATCACCTTCCATCTTACTACCTGGTCTCAAAAATAATCAAGTGAATATTCAAAAATAATACATGGAAAATCTAAGTCATTAAAATTTCCACAACTTTGGTCTTTACATTCCCAAAACTAAAAGACAAGGGATATTCAATTATATGTTATTATTGAGCACAAATATGAGCCTCCCACTGCCATGTTCTCTTTTTAAGATTCTTGTGCATCCACCAAAAATATACTTACATAATCACCAAAAAAGGATAATCTCTTTATAATCCTCTATCTCTACTAGGAACTTATGAAATTTTCCTCCATTCATTATTTTTATACCACCCAAATCAATAACATGAAATGGATCATGCATGTGCCTCCATAGTAGAAACATGTGGAAGATGTTGTGTAGTCGGTCTAAGTCTAGAGGTAGAGAAAAGTGGTACAACACCTATTCAACTATAAGTTGAATATTTAAAGGTCCAATGACTATAAAAGATATATTTTTTCCACAACCAAATCTCTGTATTCCATGTCAATGTGAAAACTATAGGAACAGATGGTCCCCTTCCTAGAACTCAGAAGATACATTCATCTATCAACATAAAAATTATGATGGACCATGTCAATATTCCTCTACTCATGGATCATCCTCACCTTCTCAAAAGTTTCTCTAACTAACTCTGGACCCCTAATTATTGACTCTCTATGCTCATTATAGAAAACGGTTGAGTTGTAGTGTCTCCCATACAAATCCACAAATGGGTTCATAGTAATGGAGGGTTGGTATCTAATATTGTACACAAACTCCACTAGTGGTAGATGATCCTCCAAACTAAGGCCAATGTCTAACATGAAAACCTACAGCATGTCCTCCACAAAATGAATGCTTCACTCATTCTAGCCATCATTTCGGTAGTGAAACATGTTCTCAACAATAACGGAGTCCCAAAAACCATAAAAAATCCCTTCTATGAACTTGATGTGGAATGATCATCACGTTTTGAAATTATTTTAGAAATAATTCTATGAATTCAGACAATATGTTTATGGTATAGGAGAACAAAACTCTTATCTAAATTTTACTATCATATATCTGTGATGTGGGACTACATGGTTAGTCAGTCTATGATCACCCAAAGGGAATCATGTCCTCTAGACATACATGGTAAACACATCATGAAGTCCATGGATATTCCATCCCACATCCACTCAAAAACCTAAAAGAGTTTTGCTAAACCAATTGGAACATGTGCTCGACCATCACTTGGGGATATGTAAGACATCGAGAGGCAAACTCTGTAACACCTTTATCCATCCATACTATCCAAAACATACATTGAATGTCCTAGTACATATTTGAAACAAATATATATAATTCCAAATGATAGGAATGAATCTCATTCATAACCTTCCTCCATAATGTCAACATAACCATCAAGAATCAAATTAAAATAATCACATGATAGTCACCTTTAGAAAATTCATCACAATATTTCTAGTGGATATCTGAGTACATAGGGTTTTAATGTAAGTATCCCATAGTTGTACCTCCCTTAATTAATTCTTTATAAGAGGGATATGAACCATTGACTTGAGGAAAGCTATTATATATTCATCTACAAAGGACAAAAACAATGAGGCCATCTTCTATGACACCACATTAACTAAATTCAAACTAGTTATCCTACTAAGTGATTATTCTCTTGTGTTCCCCTTCACATGCATATAGAAAATTACAATATGATAATCATAGAGGAGCTCTATCCATCTCCAATCTCTCAAGTTAAGATCATTCCCAGAGAATATGTATTGGAGAGATTTTTTACCATAATTGATATTTAATCACTCTACAATTAGGTAGTCTAACCACATGTATTGTGAAAACACTACCACTGATAACCTAATATCGTGGGGTGCACAATTATTCTCATATAATCTCAACCTGTTGTGAGCCGTAGGAAATCACCCCTTGCCTCTGCATTAATACAGAACCAAACCCAGTTCCTGATGCATCGATGAACACTACATACTCTACACCCTCCTATGGAAATATCAATATGGGATAACTCATCACAGTCTTCCCCAAAATTTGAATATCTTTCTATTACCCCATATCCACAAAAAAGGATATCCATTTCGAGTCAAATATATCTTGGGTGCTGATATTCTTTATAAATCATGTACGAATCTATGGTAATATCCTACGAAAAATGGAAGTTTAATACCTCTAGCAAGCACTTTTGTGGCACTTAGGATAGCACTACCCCATCCATCGATGGGTCCACTGGCACTCCAACAACTAAGATGACATGTCACAAATAGTGGATTTCCTCAATAAATATGTAGAACACTGAGAGCCTTATGTAAATATGGTTCTCTTGAAGTACAACTAGATATATCCTCATGTGTCTCACATGCTCCACCTCAAATGCTGAGCACATAAGTATATCATTGATGATGATTAAAATATAATGGTATAAGGGAAGATTAAATATCTGATTCATGAGTTCCTCAAATATTACAGTAGTGATCATCATGCCAATAGGAATCACCAAATACTCATAGTGACCACATAGACATATAAATATCATGTTTAGTATATCCATAAATTGTACTCACAGCTAGTGATAGCCTAACCTAAGGTCAAATTTCATGAACCCTCAAGCCCCTCCCAACTGATCATAGATGTCGTCAATATTTAATAATGGAAACATGATCTTTAATGTCACTTGGTTCAAGATCTGGTAGCCTACACCCAACCTCAATCTCACAGATTCCTTCTTTGAAAACAAAACTAAGGCTACCTAGGGTGAAAAAATGGGTCTAAAAATAACTTCATCTATAGGTTCCCCAAATACACCCTAATCTCATGAATCTCTAAAAGAGAGACTAAATATTATGGAATATATATCAATTTCTTCTTAGGAATTAGATCAATGTAGAAGTATAAGTCTCAGTGGGAAGGTAATCGTGGAACATCCTCCTGAATGGTTTCCTCATACTCTATCACCACAATAGGGAGTTGTGAACTCATAACATCCTCTACACCTACGGTTGTGGTTGCCAATTTGTGACTAATAAACTCCACCATATTATCAATGTGTCTATCCTATGACTCATAGGATTCCTTTTCACCAAAAAAGGAAAAAAAACCCCAATATAGAAATATAAAATACTTCACCTATAATAGTCCATCTGCACCATAATTATAAATATCTGATCCGGACAATGAATAAAAATGTAATACCTTGGTGTTTCTACTAGGATATTCCCACAAATTATCTCACGTCCAATAGTTGGGTCACACTATTGGCACAAGTGTGCGATCATTGACTATTCTCCAATTGGAGTCTCGAAGCACTAGGGTTGATCCAAGGGCTCAAACAGAATCATTAAGTGTCATACAAGTTATGTGGAATGAATGGTATAAATAGAACATATGGTTGTTAATACTATGCATATGCAAAAGAATACATAGATAATTCCTCAAATCAATCTCAGATCCTTTGGATTGTATTCTTTGACCGCCTATAGTGTTCCTATAACAACCCTGCTCTTTATTTCAAACATAAACATGATTTTTTACATAATCTCTTCACTTTATAAAACAGGGAAGATCAAGAGATCTACTGTATTTGGGGCTTAGGAACATTACATAACAACTTATAACATGAAACACATCATCCTTATTGAAAACATCCTTGACATAACCACTACATTCCCTCGTACTTATCATTGCATGCGATAACATGAGGACATGCATAAGAAAAGGGTGAGCTATAAAGCCCAGTAAGGGAATAAACATGATATAACATGAGGAATACAATACATGTTACAAAACAGGAATATCAATCCATCACAAGAGAAAAATGAACATAAAGGCATGATGAAGTTTGATAATCATAACATGGAAATGTGGCTACAATAATTAACATGGAATTAGCATGAGTCAACGCTCTTTGAACATGGAGCATGAGTAAATCTCCAATTCACATGAAGAACGAGAAGACCCTCATTGAACATGAATTATCATGATTCAACACTCATTTCACATGATGTATCATGATATTATACTTTAACCAATGTATTGGAGCGCTGTCAGGGCAAACCCTTCTTATACATTTCACTTAATGCATAAGTGTGCCACATGGATCATATAACTCTAAATCAATCAACATCACAATTTATTCCACAATTAATTAATGTGGAATAAATAAATGAAAGTACCATTCAACATGTATATGCGTATAATGTTCAATACCCTTGAAAAATACATTGGTATGGTATTCAAGACATAATTATCTTGGCATAGAAAAACATGGTGCAATTTTGACAGCACAACGACATGACATAAGGATTCATGAAAATGGTTGATGAGAGAGAAAATGGTGTCTCATAATACGTACAAGATGTGTACAGTAAGGGGTAATATAGATACATGTCCCAACAAATGTAATGGAATTTAGATGCAAATACAAAATAATTAATTAGTTGTAAAAGTGGAGAGAGAAATCCCTCACTGAATTTCAGTATGGTTACAGGTGTACATGGGAGGCATTAATGAGAGAGAAATGAGTCTCCCCAAATCCAAACATAAATAGGTATGTATGAATGAGTTTTAAAATCATACCCCATTATTTTTAATTGAAAAAAGGTATAACAACTTAATTAAATTTGGACAAAAATGAGAAAGGAAGAAATATCTTACTTGGAAATGTGCTTCCAAAAGCATGGTAGAGTCTTGAGAGAGGCTTCTTGGGAGATTGGGGTGCTATGGTATGATTCTATATATAGGAAGGCTGAGGTTATACGAACTCCAAAGGCTTTGAGTGCATAGTAAGTGGGAGCTTCGGTGGGTTTATATAGTAAAGGAGATGGAATTCTTTATTATTTAGGTTTGGGACACCACATGTTAAACTAATAAAAACTACAAAAAAACCCATTGTTATTTCCCATGTTTTTTACAAAGGGGAGTGGAAAAAAATATTTTATGAGGTAAATTTCCGAACATATTAAACCAATATGGTTGCTTCTGTGGAGGTGGCTCATGCCTTAAAAGAAAATAATTTAAAAAGAAAAATGTTTTATAAGTCTTGGAGGGTCCACTAAAGCTTTGTAAAATTAATCAAACAAATCATAAATCATATTATTTTAATGTTAAAACAAATATTTCCTGAACATAATGTTTATAGTATTTAAGTACGTCACTATTGGGTCATTATGTTGTCATAAAACACAATATATATTTAAACGATATTTCATTTTTACCAAAAAATTTGACGGTATCAGAAATTATGAAAAATTCACCATTGGATAATTTCGACATCCTGTTTCGAAAAATAAAATTCATTTTATCTAAATAATTTTTTAAATATGTTAATATTTACATTTAATATAAAAATCCACATTTATCAAAAATTCATGGGTTTTGACATAAACAGCTTTCAAACCATAATAAATATTACAATTGTATTCCTATAAATTTTTACGACCATTTATATTTAATAAAATGTAATTTATAAATAAAATATTATTATAATATTATTCAATTAATAATCCATTAAATACTCATAATAGATTTCATAGTTTAATATTAACTAAAAAATTACTATTTGTGGTTTAAAAACTATATAACAATAATAAAATTAATTCACATTATTTATACGAAAATAATATACATATTCATAGTGATAGGGTCTTGTTACATAACCCCTTATAACATCCGCGTAGGACCAAAGGGTAAGGTGTGTGATGTTGACTGGCTCTTGGGGTGGCTCGGAAAACATCGCTCGGGTGGTAGTCTCTATTAACTTACACTTCTCCTGTAGTTGGTTCCTCTCAATCATAACGTGTTCATGATCGGATTGGGATTGGTCAAGATAGAAGCCCAACGATGCCACCCACTTTCTGAGATCCGAAAAATGGGCTTCGTATGGGGCAAGTTTACTGGATGAGGCCATCACATCCATTGTCTGGGTTAATTTTATTTGTTAAAGACCTTTATTTATAATAAACATGTGATCATTGTTCAACGACTATATTAGCATTGGTAACAATACATAATAGTATTTTGAAATCCAAAAAGATAAAACCAATGAAGTTCAAATTATATATAATCATAATAAGACTTTAATTATATCAAGAAGAATTTCCATTA
The DNA here is from genome assembly GCA_963277665.1 of Viscum album. Taxonomy (NCBI): domain Eukaryota; kingdom Viridiplantae; phylum Streptophyta; class Magnoliopsida; order Santalales; family Viscaceae; genus Viscum; species Viscum album. The sequence continues at coordinate 2,104,895,765 of OY728122.1, read as the reverse complement.
AAGAAAGTTTGGGTCGTTACAAATTTCCCCCATTAATATGTTTCTCCACCGAAATTTCTTTTTCCCACAACAAAACAGATGTGGGTAACTTTGCTTCATCTCTTCCTCTGATTCCCACATCGCTTCCTCAAAATTGTGGTTTCTCCACAACACTTTCACAAGGGTCATTGCCTTATTTTTTAGAAAATTTTCTCTACGATCTATGATCTTCACTAGTTTCTTCTCAAAAAAAAAGATCACCCTTTATTTGTACTACCTATGAATGGATTACATATGAAGGATCTGTAATGTACTTTCTTAAGAGGGATACATGAAAGACAACATGTACTTTGGCCATAGTAGGTGGAAGTGACAGTCGATAGGCCACATCCCCAATATGATCAAGAATATCAATGGTGATGATATACATAGGACATAACATCACATTCATTACAAACCTCATGAGGTTATTCCTTGGAGATATGTGTAGAAATACCATGTCTCTAACATTATACTCAAGGTCTTGTTGATAGTTATCTACATAACACTTATGTCGACTCTATGATACTTTGATATGGTGCTGAATGGTTTTCACATTCTACACCATTTCTTCAACCATTTCTAGTCCTAGTTGCTTACATTCACTAACTTCACCCCAACATTTTGATGTTCTGCTCCTCTTCCCATGCATGGATTCATAAGTTTTCGTTTGGATGCTTGATTGGAAACTGTTATTGTAGGAGAATTAAACCAATGGAAGATGTTGGTCCCACCGTCCTGTGAAGTCCATAAAACATGATCTCAACACGCCCTCACGTGTTTGGATAGTCCGCTTAGATTGGGCATCAGTTTGAGGATGATAGGTCGTACTGAAATTCAGGTCAGTATCTAGAGCATGTGGAAGATTCATCCAAAACATAGAGCTGAATCTTGGTTAATGATTAGATATTATAGATAGTGGTACTCTATACCGACTTACCACATCCCTGATATATATCTGTGCGAGTTGATCCAATGAGAAATCCTCATGAATTGCAATGAAGTGTGCATACATTGTAAGACGATCCACAACAACCCTGATTGCATTGTTGCCTTTGGATGTCTTCAGAAGTCCGGTGACAAAGTGCATTTCAATGTTCTCCAATTTCCATTCTGGTATGGGTAATTATTGCATCATCCCGGTAGACTTTTGTCTCTCACCCTTCACTTGCTGACACACCAAGAACATTGATTTAATTCATCGATATTCTTCTTCATATAATTAGACCAATAATTCACTCAAAGATCACAATACATCTTTGTGTTTCCTAGGTGAATATAGAAATTTGAACTGTGTGCATCATCCAAAAGTTCCTTCTTAATATTTGAACTTGACGGAACACATAATCTCTTCCCAAATATAACAATTCCTTATTCATTAACATTGAACTCTGAGGATTTCCCTTTTCTGATAGCTTCCATTTTCTTCTGAATTCACACATCATCCTTTTGAGCATTCATTAACCTTCCCGAAATAGATAGTTAAACAATCATATCTGAAATTATTAATGATATTCCCTTCTTTTGGATTCCCATGTACATCTTCATCAAATCTAAAAAGATTGAATCCTTCTCAATTCTCATCAATGATAGAATTTCTGGTTCCATTCCACTTAGAGCATCCTCCAAGATGTTTGTGTTCCCATGATGGTAATGGACTGAGCAGTCGTAGTCTTTGATTAGCTCTAACAATCTTCGTTGGCACATCTTCAAATCCTTCAGTGTGAATATATACTTGAGATTTTGTTTTCTGTATATATTTCACGCTTCTCCCCAAAGTGATAATGCCGCCAAATTTATAAGGCGAATATCACCGCAGCCAACACTATATCTGGTGTTGGATAATTCTTCTCATGAACTTTCAATTCCATGATGCATAGGTCATTACTTTTTCATTTTTCATCAACACACAAACTATGCCCTTCTTCAAACCATCATTGAATACCACAAAAAGTTCCCCACTTGTGGGTAAAGTGAGCACGATCATAGTGATAAGCCTCATTTTTAACTCCTCGAATCATTATTCACATTAATCACTCTAAGGAAACATTACTCCCTTCTGAGTTAGATTAGTAAGAGAGTTGGAAAATCATGAGAAATTTCTCATAAATCATCGATAATATCCAGTTAACCCCAAGAATCTAGGAATATCTATTATTGGTGTTGTCCTCAGTTATCCGTCAATTGCATCTATTTGGAGAGATCTATAGATATCCCATTGCTTGTGATGATATGGCCCAAGAATGAGACCTCCTTTAACCGGAACTGACACATATAATACTTTGCAGAGAGCTTCTCCTTCTGCATGGTCTCTAGTATAGTTCTTAGATGCTCTTCATGATCCTCCATTGTTCTGGAGTATATTTCAATATAATCTATAAAGACTAAAAAAATGTTTTTGAGGTAATCTCTAAAGAATTTATTAATCATGTCCATGAATATTTAAGGAGTATTATTGAGTTAGAAAGGAATTAATATGAATTCATAGTTCCCATATCTTGTAAAAAAAGCAGACTTGTGGATATCTTCCATCTTCACCTTTACATGATAATACCCCAACCGCAAATCCACCTTGGAGAAGTATTGTGCTCCACACTGCTGATCAAACAAGTCATAGATTCTTGGGAGAGGATACATGTTATTTATCATGATTTTGTTACGATCATGATAATCTATGAAAAGGAGCATTGACCCATCCTTCTTCTTGAAGAAGAGGACTGGTGCACCCCATGGTGATGCACTTGGGCATGTAAATCCTTTATCTAGATTCTGATGTAGTTGTTTCTTCATATCATCAATATCTACAAAAGACATTCTATAAGGAGTCTTGGATATTGGCAATGCCCCAGGTATAAGATCAATTGAGAATTCAACATCCCTTCTAGGTGGAAGAACTGACAATTCCTCGAGAAACAATTTAGTGAATTCCCTCACAAAATCCATGTATTCAAGGATGGTTCCCTTCTTAGACTCAATCATTTGGGCCCGATATGTGTGCTTATTGGGTTGTAATATCCATGCTTGAGATGATGGAGCTAAAGAAGATTCAACGTCATCCTTTCACTTGTACATAATCGGGGGTCGATTCTCCACATGGAGAGTGATTTCCCACTCATGAAATTTTATGTTCACTCTATATAAGGAAATATAATTCATGACAATAATGTAATCAAATTCCACTATAGAATGTATGACAAGATTCGCAGGGAAGTTCAATCCACTGATTAAGAAAGGGGAGGAGTTATATTCATGGGTTGCAATTATTTCCCCAATTTCCGTACTCAACGACATCTTTTTTTCCATGATTTTTGGGGTTGTTGGGATTGTTTTACAAAAAATTCATGATATAAAAGCATGCATAGAACCTGAATCAAAATATATGTTCACTATTCTTGAATTAATAACTAGCGTACCTATTAACACTTCATTTTCAGAGTTCACTTCGGCTGTAGTGATGGAAAAATATCACCCTTTCTACCTTGGAGGTTCTTGGTTGCCTTAGAAAACCATTGGCTTAGGGAACTGATTTTCAAGATTCCCTTATTCTTTCTATTTGAAGCAATGAACAATTCATGGAGAGTCTAATGGATAATTCCTCTCTTATGTTGCAGCCGTGGGTTTTTCATGTCAGTAGATAATGGATAGGTTCCCTTCTCTTCCACACCTAATGCATTTCCACATCCCCTTCAGGCAATTTATGGGTGCTTCTTTTCGCACCTTTGGAAGTGCGGTGATGGATTTTCATAGCACCATCAGATTTATCGATAATACTGACAAAATTGATGTCCAACTAACACTTCTTATACCCATGATACCACTAAGATTCTCTGATTTCCATTTCATCATTGAGGGAACATCAGACAATTTCATCATAGCTGTCAAAGTCATGGATCTCCAACGCTTCCTGTGGGTTAGGTTTTAGCCCACCAAAGAAGTGGTAAACCTCACATTTGGGGTAATGAAAAAGCCAGAGGCGTATCATCCAAGCCTTGTTAATTTTTCCCCGTATGCTCTGACAGATTCTCCAACTTTTTTATTGATTGAAAGGATGCCCCTTTACATCTTATATTGGAGGGTGCGTGGAAAATATTTATCGAAAGATATCTTCCGAAAATCCTTCTATTCCAATTCCTCGATCTCCTCCTCAAGATTTGTATTTTTGATAAACGTCCACATTGATCAGCTTCACCCTCCATATGATAAGCATCCAAGAGTGCCTTCTCTTATTTAGAACATTGAAGGATTTATGAGATCTTTTCAATGGAGTTGATCCATTTTTCGGCGATTAAGGGATTAGATGATCCATTCAAAGTTGGAGGCCTTTGTCTCATGAAGCTCTCAATAGAGACTTGTGATTTCTTGGAGGGGGGGTTGAACATTCGCCTTGACTCATGTTTCTATTCAATGCTTCAGTTAACTGAGAGAGAAGAATGAAAAAGTTCACGATTGCCCCTCCAATCCAATTGGGAATCTCACTAGCACATTCATCACATTGATCTTCACATTGGTTGTTAACCTAAGTCCTCCTATTACCGGATATTGGATATAATAAATGGAAATTTAGGGGTAACACATAAAGGGTAATCCAAGGGAAAAACTAATGACATGTAAATAACTTATATTTCCTTAACATACGAATCCACAAGCTCCAATCAATGTTATTCATGATCTACTTTCTAAAATATATTTTGACGGGTATTTTTTTAATTCCTGTAATAATGGTTCATACTAAGCTTGTGAATTTTCCAAAGCATATCCCCTTGGAGTGTCGTAACCAAAGATAACAACAAGGTCCATTGTCGTGCCCCAGTTCTAATTCGAGTCTAGCTCAAAGTGGTGTATTTGGGTTTTACCCCGAGGATACATCAGTGCCAGAGCCACCTCTACTTTCTCGTATCTAGACAGGGATGTATTTTATTGATAAACCACTTACTCAGTACTCAAAAATACTTAGGGATGTTTTTATTATACTTATTCATGACTCTATGTCTTCACTATGGTTTTCTAATCCTAATCCCAAAAATAACTAATCATATTCTCTGATACCATCTATAACAACCCTGTTCTTCAATACAAAGTTAAACATGATTTATTACATAAAATATTCACATGATACAAAATAGAATATCAAGAAGTCTAGTTACTTTGGGGATTAAAAAAATTACATAACAACTTAAAACATTAAACACAACATATTTATATAAAACATCCTTTTTATGACCACTACATTACATCGTACTTAGCATTGCATGGGATAACCTGAAGACATGCATAGAATAATGGTGAGATATAAAGCCCAGTAAGAGAATAAACATGGAATAATTCGAGTAATAAAATACTTGTTAGTAAATAGAAATATTAGTGGTGAACAAGAGAAACTTGAACATAAAGTCATGACAATACATGATAATCGTAAATGGAACTGTGGCAATAACACATAACATGGAATTAGCATGAGCCAAGGCTCATTGTACATAGAGCATGAGTAAACCCTCATTGCACATGATTCACAAGAAAACCATCATTGAACTTGAATTAGCATGAGTCAACAATCTTTTCACAAGATGTATTATGATACTATTCTTTACCTGATGCACTGGAGCGCTATCATGGCGCACCCTTCTTAAACATTTAATTTCATGCATATGTCTTCCACATGGATCATTTAACAAGGAATCAATCAGCATCATAAGTTATTCCATTATTAAGTAATGAGGAATAAATAAATAAAAGTACTATTAAATATGTATATGTTTATTAAGGTGAATACCCTTGATAGAGACATGGGTATGGTATTCACCACACGATGATCTTTGCTTGGAAAAACACAGTGCAATTTCGGCAGCATGGCGACGTGACATAAGGATTCATGAAAGTGGTTGATGAGAGAGAAAATGTTGTCTCATAAAATGTACATGAAATGGAATGTAAGGGGGTAATATAGATACGTGTCCTAACAAACGTAATGGTATTTAGATGCATAATACAAAATAATTACTTGGATGTATAAGAGGAGAGAGAAATCCCTCACAGAATTTCGGGATGGTAACGAGTGTACATGAGATGAATTAATGAGAGAGAAAGGGGTCTACCCTTATCCAAAAATAAAAATGTAAGTATTAAAGTGTTGTTAAATCATACCCCATCATTTTTAATTGAATCCCAATGGGCATAACAACATAAAAAAAATTAGAAAAAATTAGAAAGGATGAAATACATTACATGGAAGTGTGCTTCCAAAGACTTAGTAGAGGCTTGACAGAGGCTTCATGGGAGATCTAGGCTCCTTGTGAGGAATCTAGATAGAGTATAGTAGAGGTTTGATGAAATCCAATGGTTATTAATGAATAATAAGTAGTAGTTAGGCTGGGTTTATATAGGAAAGGAGAGAGAATTCTTTATTATTTAGGTTTGGTACACCACACATTAAACTAATCAAAACAAAAATCCATCCCATGGTTCATGCCCAAGCTTATTTTTTAAGGGGATTGGGAAACAATATTTTATGAGGCCAATGGATTAACTTCTTAATATAAGAGGGTCTCTTATTTTTAGGTGAGTCATGCTCTCAAAAAAACAATTTAAAAAGGGAAAACATTTTATATGTCTTTGAGGGACCACTAATGCTTTGTAAAATAAATAAAAATAATCTAAAATCACATTATTTTAATGATAAAATATATATTTTCCGAAAATAATGTTTAAAATATTCTATTACAACACTATTGGGTCATTATGATGTCATAATACACAATATATATTTAAACAATATTTAATTTGTACCCAAACATTTTATTGTCTCGTAAAATTATGAAAAATTCACCATTGGATAATTTCAACATCCTAATTAAATAAAAAATATTCATTTTATCTAAATTATTTTCTAAATATGTTAATTTATACTTTTAAAATAAAATTCTACTTTTATTGAAAATTCATTGGTTTTGACAAAAACAGCTTTCAATGAATAATAAAAATTACAATTGTATTCAAAAAAAATTGTACGATCATTTATATTTTATGAAAATTAATTTATTAATAATATTTTATTCATATAATATTTAATTCAAAAATCCATTAATGCGTCAAAATATATTTCATAGTTGAATATTAACTAAAAAAATACTATTTTACCTTTTTAAACTATATAACTATAATAAAATGAATAAACATTCTTTATACAAAAATAATGTACCTAGTAATAGTGATATGGTCATGTTACATAACCCCTTATAAAAATTCCATAAGACCTAAGGGTAAGGTGTGGGATGGTGACTGACTCTTGGGGTCACTCGGATAACATCGCTTAGGTGGTAATCTCTATTAACTTCCACTTCTCCCACAGTCAGTTCCGCTCAAGCCAAAAATGTTAAAGCTCTGCTTGGGCTTGGTCAAGAGAGAATCCCTATGATGCCACCACCTTTCTGAGCTTTGAAAAATGGATTTCATACGGGGAAAGTATACTGGATGAGGCCATCACTTCCTTTGTCTGTGAAAATTGGATTTGTTAAGGCCCTATATTTATACTGACTTTGTGATCATTGTTCAACTGCTATATTAGAAATCGTCACAATTCATAATGGTATTTTAATATCCATAAACATAAATCCAACGAAGTTCACTTTATATATAACCATAATAAGACATTTAAATAGATCAATAGGAATTACCATTAATGAATGTTTGGGTCGATACATGCCTTCTTCCTTATCCCTTATCTCCATGAGCCTGAGGTGGACCATATGGGGTAGTGGTGGAAACAAGTAAAAACTTCAACAACCACTGAATTCTCTCCTTACTCTTCTCCTACATCCACCAAATTGTGTACCTATATTTTCCTTTTAAATCCATGACCTCGAAGTCCCATATACAATCCCTCTATCTGCTATATGTTAGTTCATACAATCTCAATCAGGAAATCCCATTCCATCAAATGAGTACAAACTCATCTCTTTAGGATGACTTGACCAACCCTATGAAATATAAACCACAAAACCTCTGTCATTGGACTTCCTAAAATATCTTGCTTACCATGGTCCCTCGGACTGAGGTCATCTCATTATTTTTTATTTTTTATACTCTTACTTTCCTACTGGTGACATCTATAGTTTGTATCTGTTCTTCCAATAAAATATCAACTGCCAAAGTTCACTCTAGTGCCCTATTTTAGGTAGGAATGCATAAAAGGAAAACACTGGCTCAGATGTATCTATGTAGACCATGCTCAAATGTTTGATACTTGAAGAACAATTCCTAATCCATATCCTTCGAGTACCAAGATTGGATGGTAATCCTAGAATAATACTCAACTACTGTCATGCTTCCCTAACGAATCTAGAGATTCTCTTAGATATGTATATTCCTTATAGTATCTAGGGATATCTACTCAATGAATTTGCACTCAATATATATCATTTTGATATCTTCTAGTTTCATGCCTAGATCACTAAACCCCACCATCTCCACACTAATCCATAAAGAAGGCTGGAACCTAGTATCGATATATGAGATGTTAGTGTCCAGAATAGATGTAAAACATGGTTCCCTACATCAAGTTTGTCCAAAAATACCTATGGGTTGGGCTCACCTAGAAATACTAGGGGTCATTTCATCTTAAACTCTTAATGTTTTTTCATCCTACAAAGCACATCTTCTAGTACAACGGGTATGGGATGCTACTCTACGGGTGGTGTTATAGCTGGAACCCTACCTGGTGGTATCGTATAGGGAAATGTTCATAGTATTGATGACTCATCACTAAGGGGATCATCCTCATTATCATGATGTTGTATCCTAGCTAGAATACATTATAGAGGCATCCTTAAATAAAAAGGATTTACCATGATCAATGAAATGGCCTGAACCTATCTAGTCCATTCCATTGTGAAAATCAGGTGTATGATGTGTTTCAGAAGGTCAAGGTGACTTATCCCTAACACTTTTACAAATTTCCATTTCTATGAATTGTTCCATCAGTGAAAAGTTCCAACGGCAGACCATTATGAATAGTTCAATAGTGAACTTCAGTGAACAGTGTCTTTGGTAACCTTGTGTGAACAGTTCAACGGTGACCCTATGTGATAGTGCATCAATAGACCTAGGTGAACAGTGTCATTGTCAACCTTTTGTGAACAGTGAATTAGTAACCATCTGTGAACAGTGCAATGGTGAGGTTCTAATGGTGTCCATTTTCCTTTTCCAAAATATGAGTTCATGAACAATGATTCCAGAATGGTGAGGTTCCAACATTGATCTTTTTCCATTTCCAAATTCTGTGTTCATGAATAGAGTTCCCAGAATGGTGAGGTTTCGACTGTGACCTTTCTTTCTTTGCCAAATTTTGTGTTCATGAATAGTGTTTCCAGAATGGTGAGGTTCCAAAAGTTACCTTTTTCCTTTTCCAAATTTTGAGTTCATGAATAGTGTTTCCATAATGGTGAGATTCCAACGGTGACCTTTTTCCCATTGGTAAAATTTGAGTTCATGATCAGTGTTTCCAGAATGGTAAAGTGCCAATGGTGACCTTTTCCCATTTCCATTTTTTGAGTTCAGGAATAGTTTTTCCAGAATGGTGAGGTTCCAACAATGAGGTTCATGAACAATATTCTTTTCCTTTTCCAAATATCATGTTCGTGAACAGTCTTTCCAACTTCCTACAGCTCGCCCCTTTAATGTTCCTTTGACATAAAATGCATTTAATGCCTTGTTTTAAGGACTCTAATGTGGATTCAAAGGGTTTTACCCCTATCTTAATATGTCCTAAGGCTAAGGATGTTTTTACTTGGTCAAACCATGTGGTTTAATACACTCCGATTTTTTTGGAAAACCCATTGTATCTTAAACCACTGCACCGTTTAATCTTCTTAAGAGATGGGATATCTTCTTCCTTAGTTCTTTCTCCTTGTTATCGGGTGTGAGAAGCTCGAACATCCCATTAGTTCCTAAAGGAGTTGTGCTATCAAACATTCGTCCTAGGATTTTATCCACTCTCTTTTGATGCAACCAAGAAATATCAATTAGTCTTCAATATAAGGAATGACCTGTCTTAATTATTTCAGGTTCATATCCTTCATTATCCTTTCCATTTTTTTTTGGAATTTTACCCCCATGTTCGTAATAGGATTTTTGTCGGTGTGGGCTGATGTGGTGTTGTCTCTACATCCTCGCGTGGATACTGTTGTGATAGGGGATGGGATCATAATCTGTTGTGTGGCTCATTCTTGTATAAATAACGTCAAGAACTATTTGAGTTAGGGGATTCAATGCTTTTATTTTCTGTTACATAAAACAATTGAGTTATAATATTTTATACCATGAGATCACAATGAAATTTGAAAAATAAATATTTGAAGAGGATAAATAAATTGAGTTAGATCATATGTTATTGCCTCTTGTTTTTATAGATAGTTTGATATCTATTATTTCTTGCATAGTTATTTCTTTCTCGATGGAAATTGGTAAAGAAAATAAATTAGGAATTAATTGATAATTGTTTGGCTAAATATAGAGAGGCATGTAAATGAATATGGTTCCTTTTGTTGCAATTTGATGTTAATCAAATTGGTACCGTCAGTATTTTTAATTATTTGTGATAGAATACTGACTAGGTTTCATGATTTTGGAATCTATAAATAATAAACTGTTAATCAATGATGGATTAAATAAATGGTTGTTTGATAAATGATAATTCATTTTAGGGTTCTGAGTTACCCTCTTGTTTGTTTAAGGTCCAAAAAACACAATTGATAAGATGTTTTTTTTCATGATTCTTGTTTTGTGATGTTATCCTGGATGGATATTGTGATATATAGGGGTAGTTTGTCCTATTGGTTGTGGCATCGGATGATGCCTAGAGTGCTGAGATGCATCGGTTTATGCATGTGGGTGTCGGAGAGGACACCAGGGATGATGGAATGGGTTGGATGTTAATGTTTGGATGCTTGTGGTTTCATTGATTGGTTGTCTTCATTATATTCCCCACTTCTCGGGGAATATGGTATTTCATACCCTTCTTTTAAAAGGAGAAAATACGCATGAGGTATTCCATGTGCTTTCCGTGTCTAAATTCTCAAGGGAGGATGGGTCTACGCTCTTGATATAGGCTGTAAAGACTCGACAGGTAGTTATGTACACACCGTGCTGATCCCCCTTGTGTTTAATTTCCTAGAATGTTTTTCTAGAATGCCTGGTAATATGGGAATGTAATGGTGTAAATGAATAATTGAATAAATGATGTTTACCCATGGGGTTAGAACTTGCTGGAACAAAATGTTGAGGTTAAAAATTTAAAGGGACAATGGACTTTCGGTGTGATGCTAATGAAATTTAATGTGGAATTGTTAATGGTTAATTAATTTTTATAGAATCAATTAACGTAATGTGGAACTGATAAAAATAAAATGAATTAAGAAAATAAATATATTTATATGGTTGTGTGCTTATAGGATAATTTGTCTTAGAAGTGGAAACCTGGAGTCCTAGAGACGTTAGCTGCAGTTGAGTCTAATACTAGGTTATTCCCATATTGTGGTTGTGAGATATATTATATCCTGTAATTTTTGTGTTTCTATATTCTACTCCACCCCATCAATGAGGGAAACTGACACCCCGAGGATTCTGATCCCTAAGGGGTGTCTCCCTAACATTTTGGTGGGAATATGGATGGCTGACTACCCCCTTTGGCCTTACTCGCTTCTCTGGGTAGAAACTTGTTATAGTAGGCATAGTAGTTGGTTTCCCCCATATGGGTATGTAGGGGACTATAATGGATTGTGGTTATTGACACACATATATTCTGGATAAGTATCCTATGGAATACTACAGGTGTAGCATGTATAGGCTGTGATGGATTGAGGATACATAGTCAGTGTACGGGATTTAATGGATTAAGGTATAATACCTAAAGTATAATAAAAATAAAACCAGCAATGTTGGTTACTAAAAAACTAACAGGATACTTTCTTGTGTGGAAGTGGAGGTTTTGTTACATGAGGTCCATATTGTGGTGATTTTCCATGGTGTCTATGGGAAAACCGTTCGGGAGAGAGATTCTTAGGAAGTGTGATGTTGGGGAAAAGCGGAAAACTAGTTGGGATGTAGTAGTGGGGTACCCATGATATTCATTATTATATTATATTATATTGTATTCTTTACATGGTGAGAGTATCCTTGGTGATGTTGGGAACTTAATATACATGTTTAGTTGACAAGTTAGATTCACTTTTTGTTCAATGTGCTTTAGAATTCATTCATTACATTTGCATGAGGGGATTTAGGGAGGATCCTACTGAGTATACTATTATACTCACCCAATGTTTATATAAACTAATTTTCTAGTCACATTTAGCAGGTTGGATATCAACCTGGATTCTAATATCATGGGGTTACTGGAGCTGTTCGAGCTTGTGGTTGCTGCTGTTTTTTATTTCCTTTGGGTACTTTCAGTTCTCCATATTCAGTTGTAGAAGCACATCATGACATTACATATGTGTAATTGGGATTTCTTTTATATTTCAGTCTGATATAGAATTAGTTGGTTTCTATCTAATATCTCTCTTTTTTATGTGTTCTCTTAAAGGGTAATGCCCCATATCTGTGTCCTTACTATACCCTCGGTGCTAGCCTCCATCCACAGGCCTACTCGAGGCGTGACTCAGGGGTCATTAGATCCCATCTCAAATTTCCGGACTAGGATTGGGATACAATGTGCGGTAGGGGTTGTGGAAGAGTGGTATCAGTGGTCTAGTTGAGAGATTGGATGGTGTATTTTGTTAGGTATAGGTGGGGTTCCATGGGTTGGTAGGGAAAAAGTGTCAGTTAAGTATAACAAGTGATGTAAACATTAGAGACCGGCATATACATTGTTGTTTAGGGACCCCTGTGATCTGATGTACGGACCATTAGGATTACAATGGGTACAAAATGAGGTGATACTAATTATAGGGTAGAGACCTAGGAATGGATCATGCAGCATGCTTATTTGTTCCTATGTTTGAATTGGTAGACCTTTGGATAAGTCAACATAAAATTAATAAAAGAATCAACTAATTAATTAAGTCATAGAATTCTATATTCCAGGTTTAGGAGCTCTAACTGTTTGTTATTTTACAAGTATGGAATTAGGTAAAATTCCTCGTCAAGATCACATGGATGATTTCCATCTAGATATGTTAGCATATCGCCTTAGGGTAGATTATTACGATGACTAAACTTTGAGGATGACACTCCGATAGTTTGAGCGCCAGAGTCTGTAGAAGTACTAGGGATCCGTTTCAGATGTAGTCATCGAAGACTGGTTGGAGGAGGTAGAGATAGGATTCGGATTGATCCATGCTCGGAAGGAGTATTGGGTGTCCTTGGTTGTGATTATGCTTTATGGATTAGTGAGGTAGTGGTGGTTCTTATACCTCAGGGATTGTGTGGAGTCATTGATCACATGGGAGGAGTTCTGAGACAAGTTTATAGTCGTGTTTCTTTCTTCGACCGCAAAGGCGTCTAGTCGCGAGGATCTTCTTACCGTTTGACAGGGGATCTCTAGGGTGAATGAGTTTGGAATCCATTTTAGGAAACATTTACGATATGATTCAGACCTATTTCCAGATGACGATGTCGGGGTGAGGCATTTCGAAGAGGCTTTGCGTCCAGAGATCCAATGCCAGGTCACCCAATTTATGTAGAAGACATATCTTGAGGTGCTGACAATGGTAGAGATCATCGAGACGAATTTGGCCAGAAATGGATCATCATGAGAGGGGAGTCATCAGGATTCCTCACGAAGCCATGTTACAGTCTGGGGTTCTCTATTTTAAGGGAAAAAGTTTATCTGTTCAGCCAAGTGTATGTACCAGCCATCAACATCTCTTTTCTCTGGGGAAGTAATATCTTAAGTCTATGCTAAGGGATCATGAAATTGATTTTTCTTATGGTCATCGAGGTCATCAGAAGAAAGAGTACCGGACCTTTTAGCACAATCATCGTGCACCAGGTGTTCCCCTCCACATTCCTCCATTGAGGTCGTTCAAGAAGAGGTAGTTGCAGCAGGTTTCACCTGCTATAGATCAGCTATGGTTAGATGGGGCATGTAGAGGAGAGCCCCGTGACACTCCCCATCCTTATTGAGAAGAGCGAGGCCATGGTAGTTGTCATCATTAGGGTTATAGAGGTCATGGAGGAGGCCGTGGTTAGCTTCACACTTTTGCATTGCCAACGCCAGGTGAGTTAGACATCATTTTAGGTACCATTTCCTAGTTTTCTTCCTTAGTGTATGATTTTTTTAATTCAGGAGTGACACACTATTTCATATCACCTACCCTTGACCATGCTTTGGGACCTGAGGTAGACATGCTTCCAGTGCCCTTGGCATTCACTACGCCAGTTGGAGGTCGAGCCGACTTGTTTGAAGTATGTAGGGACATAGATCTAGTGTTGGGGAAACACTTATCTTGGGGATATTTCCTTAATATATTAATACAAACATATGATTTCATACTGAGCATGTATTGGTGGTATTCGGTGCAGGATATCGTGGATTTCTTCATTAATAATGTTGTTTTCTTCGATGCGTATTGAGAGTCGGTGGTGTTTGTTGGTGAACGAGATCCTCAGATGGGTCATATGTGTGTTCTACCCTTATCATCCATGATGGATGAGATTATGTTGAGTTCATTATAGGTTCAATAGTTGGCATTTAATAGGGCCATAGAAGAGTACCACGATGTCTTTCCAGAAGAGGTTGTAGCATTACCCCCTTAATGAGAGACCGAGTTTGGGATCAAGCTTCAACCAGGAGCATCTCTTATCTCCATGTCTCCCTATAGGATATCAACTTATGAGTTACGAGAGTTATGTATACAACATGATGGTCTATTACATTGCGGTTTTTTTGACAGCATGTGTCACTGTGGGGTGCACCAGTTTTGTTTGTGAAGAAGGCTGATAGCATTTTGCGGTTGTGTGTCAATTATCGTCGCTTGACCAAAGTGACAATAAAGAATTTCTATCCTTTTATAGGGATTGATAATTTATTGAGTCAACTAAAGGGTGAAAGTTGGTTCTCAATGATCGACTTGAGGTTAGGATATCGTCAGATGCGTGTGAAGGATGAGGATATCCCAAAGACTTCTTTCTGTTGTTGTTGTACGCATTATTAGTTCGTTGTAATTCCATTCAACATGAAAAATTCTCTAGCTGTGTTCATAGGATTGGTGAAAATTTTGTTCAATGAGTTTCAGGACATGTTCATTGTAGTTTTCATAGATGGCATCCTTCTCTACTCCATGGCTAAAGAAGATATTGTATAGCATCTACCATCTTTTTTGGGAGCTCTTCATCTACATCAGCTGTTTGGGAAGTAGTCAAAGTGTGAGTTTGGTGCTCGAGAAGTCAATTTATTAGGGCATGTGGTCTCCCAATAGGGAGTAGAGATGGATCCTTCAAAGATAGATGTAGTTTTGTCTTGGGTAGCCCCCAAGGTAGTGTCAGAGGTGTGAAGTTTCCTTGGTCTCGGAGGCTACTACAAGAGGTTTGAACCTGATTTCTCACGAGTTTTGACTCCTATGATATCATTGACCAGGAAGGATCAAGCATTCATATAGACCAATCAGTGTCAGGTATATTTTGAGTATCTAAAGGAGATGTTAGTAAGTGATCTAGTTCATTGTCATCTACCTACGGGAGTTCAGTTTGATGTTTTCTCCGATACATCACATCTAGGGTTTGGGTACATTTAGATGCAGCAATGATCAGTGGTTTCTTAAGGGTCTCGGTAGTTGCATACTCATGAACATAACTATGCCACCCATGATCTTGATTTTACAACCTTGGTGTTTTCTATAAAGTTGTGGAGATATTACCTCATTTGTGAGAACTTTGTGGTTTTCACCGATCATAATATCCTAACATATGTTTTCTCCTAGAGTGACTTGAACATATGACAATGTTGTTGAATGGAGTTCCTACAGAAATACAGCTTCAAAATATTGTATTCCCCTGGTAAGGGGAATGTTGTAGCTGATGCGCGGAGTCGGAAGTCACGTAGTGATGTAGTGCGTGAATCAGGTGACTCTTAGAGCGTAATGGAAGAACTATCAACATTACATCTGGATATGGGAGAAGTTGGGGGAATAGGTTTCCTTTTTTAGATGACAGGGCAGTCATCTTTTGTGTGGATGGTGGAAGAGTCCTAGTTTGGGGATCTAGAGGTTGAGGTCTGGAGAGACCAAGTTGTTTGTGGTGAGTCCCTATATGGTTGATCTAAGGAAGAACAACACTGAGTGTTGTATCAGGGAAGGATTTTTGTTCCTTTGAAAATGTCCAAGACGGTTCTCAGAGAGTTCCATTTTTATACTTTATTGGTTCATCCTAGCATGACAAAGATGTACCAAGTCTTTAGGATCCAGTTTTGGTGGCCTGGGATAAAGCGTGCGGTTGCGGAGTTTGTGTCTCGATGTTTGGTCTGCCAGAAGGTGAAGTCCAAACACCATGTTCCTGGTGGTATTATCTATCCATTAGATGTTCCTCAGTGAAAGTGGGAGGTAATATCAATGGAATTTGTGACTGGTTTACCTGATGCTCTAGGAAGACATAATGTTATTTGGGTGGTTGTAGATCATTTAACAAAATCATCCCACATCATTGCAATCATGGAGTCATGCTCAGTAGAAGTTTGGTCGAGGCAGTATCTGGAGGAGGTGGTGAGACTTCATGGAGACCCAAGGAAAATAATTTTTGACCGATATCCTCATTTTACCTCTTGGGCGTTTAGATGTCTCCAACATGCTTTTGGTTCTCAACTATGCCATAACACTACTTTTCTTCCTCAAATGGGTGGTCAGACAGAGCAAACCATCCAGACTCAAGAAGATATGTTAATCTCATGTGTCTTGGATTTTGGAGGCTAGTGGATGAGGCACTAACCTTTGGTGGAGTTCCATTACAACAATAGTTTTCAATCCACCATCAGTATGATGCCATTTGAAAACATTTATTTCCAACCATGATGTTCTCCGTTGTGCTGGACTGGGGTCACAGAGTTAGCAATTCATGGACTGTTACTAGTTCAAAATACAATAGAGTTTGTTCAGGTGATTTACAAGAGGATGAAGACAGCGCAAGATCTTCAAAAATCATATACCGGTCAAAGGAGGCGACCCTTAAAGTTTAATGTTGGAGATCACATGTTACTGTAGGTGACTCCCCATCTTGTTCAATGAAGGTTTGGCCGTGGGAGTAAGTATTCTCCCCATTTTTTGGGGCTTTCAAGGTGTTATCTTGTGTTGGAGTAGTGGAATATTGAGTAGCACTCCCCCCACAGATTAGTCAGATACAATATGTTTTCCATGTATCACAGCTCTATCATTATCTTCATGAAGAATCTCAAGTCATCGATTGGGGAGAGATCGATTTTGATGATGATGCGGCCATTGTGGAGTGACCTGTGGAGATCCAATACTACATAGACAAGGTGTTTCATGGGAGTACTATCCCCTTGGTTCATGTCTTGTGGCAACACTATGGCATTAAGGAGGGTACCTATGAACGTGAGTCACATATAAATGCTTATTACCCAGATTTGTTTGATGTTTAACTCTTTTCATGTATAGAAGATTCCTTTGTGGTGATAGACTTTTCATGTTTATAATATGGTTTTTTACTTCTTGTGGCTTGCTCTCTTTTGAGAGGTATATCGATGGGCGGTTGTTCGGCCCCCATTTCATTTTCCTTTTTGGTGGGTTTTGAATTCTTGAGGGTGATAATGTTTTGAGAGGTATCTGATGTAATGGCCCAGAACTTTCTGGTCTATTCCGTTGGGAAAATCGGGTGTATGAGGTGTTTAATGAGATCAACGCAACTTATCCCAAACACTTTTCCATATTTCCATTTCCTTGAATAGTTCCATCGGTGAATTGTTCCAATGGTAGACTGTTGTGAATAGTGCAACGGTTAAATACTGTGAACAATATCATGAGTATCCTTATGTGAATAGTAAAACCGTGACCTTATGTGAATAGTGACATTGGTAGCCCTATGTGAACAATTTCCTCGGTAACCTTATGTGAATAGTGCATCAGTAACCTTTTGTGAATAGTGCAACAGTTAGGTTCCAATGGTGAGGTTCCAATGTTGACATTTTTCCTTTTCCAAATTATTGAGTTCATGAACAATGTTTCCAGAATAGTGAGGTTCCTACAATGACAATTTTCCTTTGACAAATTTTGAGTTCAGGAATTGTGTTTCCAGAATGGTGAGGTTCCAACGGTGACCTTTCTCCTTTGCCAAATTTTGAGTTCATGAATAGTGTTTACAGAATGGTGAGATTCTAATGGTAACCTTTCTCTTTTTCCAAATTGTGAGTTCATGAATAGTTTTTCCTGAACAGTGATGCTCCAACAGTGACCTTTTTCCTTTTCCAAATGTATTATTCATGAACAGTGTTTCCAGAATGGTGCGGTTCCAACAGTGATATTTCTCACTTGCAATATTTTGAGTTCATGGATAGTGTTTATAGAATGGTGAGGTTCCCATGGTGACCTTTTTTCTTTTCAAAATTTTCAATTCATGAACACTGTTTCTTGAATGGTGAGGTTCCAATGGTGAGGTTCATTAATAGTGTTTTTTTCCTTTCCAAATTTTGAGTTCATTAACAATGTTTCTATATTTATACAATTATCCCCTTTAATGTTCCCTTTGATGTAAAATCCATTTGATGACTTTTTTTATGTACTCTAAGGATAATTCAAAGGCCATAACTCATATATTAATTTCTTCTAAGTATTTGGATGTTTTTACGTGGTTAAACCACCTGGTTTAATGCGATCCTCTTTTAATGAAAAACCTAGTGTATCTTAAACCACTACTTCACAAAATCTTCTAAAGGGATGACTTATCGTTCTCCTATAGTACTTACTCACTGTTTTGGGTGGGATACGCTTGAACATCACATTTCATCCCGTAGAAGTCGTGCAATCAAAATTTCCTCAAATTATTTTTTATCACTGTTTTGATGCAATAAAGCAATATCAATCAGTCTATGATATAAGGCATGATCTATCTTTATTATTTCAGGTTCATCTCTATCTTTCTGATTTTCCTTTTTATGTAATTTTACCCCCATGATTCTAATGGGCATTTCATATGTGTTGGTCGATGTGGTGGTGTCTCTGCATCCTTAGGTAGAATAATTTTTCACGTAGGAGGATATCGTAACCCGTTGTGTGGATCGTTCTCATATAAATACCATCAAGAACTATTTGAGGTAGATGACACATTGCTTCACTTTTTTTATGTTCAAATGTAGAGTTATCTTGTTTTATCCCACTAGATCATAATTAAATTGGAATAAAAAATATTAGAACCATATAAAAAAATTGAGATAGATCGTATGATATAGACCATAGTTTTCCTAGATAGTGTGATATCTATGCTTTATTTCTTAGATCTTTAGATATCAAAAGAAATTATAATGAACGTAAAGATGGAATTAATTGATAATTGTTTGGATTAAGATAAATATGCATATAAATGAATCTGGTTCCTCTTGTTGTAATTTGATGTTAATAAATTTTGTGCAGTCATCTTGTTTAATTATTTTTGATAGCTTACTGATTAGGTTTCCCATGTTTGGAACCGGCGAATAATTAATTGGTTAATTCAAGATGGATTAAAGAACTGGTTGTTTGATAAAAGATAATTCATTCTAGGGTTCTGAGTTACGATTCTTATTTTTAAGGACCAAGATCCCAATTGATAAGATGTTGGTTTTTCCTACTTCTTGTGTTGTGATGTGTGTCTGGATGGCTGTAGTGATATCTGGGGTTTCGGAGGCCTATTGGTTATGGCAATAGATGATGCCTAAAATAGTGTAATGCATCAGTTTATGCATGTGGGTGTCAGATAGGACACCAGGGATAATGGAATGGGTTGGATGTGAATTTTTGGATGATTGTTGTTTCATTGATTGGTTGTCTACTATATATTCACTAATGCTTGAGCCAGTTGGTCTTGCATACCATTATTCTGAAAGGGGCAAAGACACGCTGGTTATGCCACATGCTTTCTGTGTCTAGCATCTCGAGGGAGGATTGGTCTATGCTCTTGCTATAGGAAGAAAAGTCACCGCGGGTAGTTATCTACCCACTGTGTTGAGACCCCTTCTGTTTAGTAGCATAAAATGTCATTCTAGAATTCCTGGTAAAATGGGAATGTAATTCTTTAAATGTATAATTGAATAAATGATGTTAACCCAAGGGGATGGATATTGCTGGAATGAAATGTTGAGGTTATAATTTGAATGGGACATGGGATTTGGATGTAATGCTAAGGAAATTTAATGTGGAATTGTTAATAGTTAATTAATGTTTAAGGAATTAATTAACATAAAGTGGAACATACAAAATGGGAATGAAGTATGACAAAATTAATCTTTAAATGGTTGTAAGCTTATAGGATACCTACTCTTAGAACTGGTAGCTGAGAGTTTGAGAGACATTAGCTACAATTGTTTATAAGACTATGTTATGACCATAGTGTGGTTGTGAGAAATAGTATATCCTATAATTTTTGTGTTTCTATATGCTACTCTACCTCGACAGTCAGAGAATCTAACACCCTAGGGACTCTAAGCCCTAGGGGGGTGTTTTCCCCAACATTCTGGTCGGAGTATGGATGGCCGACTACCCCCTTTGGCTCCGATCTCTTCTCTTGGTAGATACATGAGCTGGTAGGAAGAGTTGTTAGTTTTCCCCATATATGTGTGTAGAGGGTTGTAATGGCTATTCGTTATTCACGCACATATATTCTGGACATAGAATCCTATGAACTACTATAGGTGTAACATGTATTCGCTGTGATGGCTTGAGGATCCTTACTCGGTGTATGGGATGTACTGGGTTGAGCTATAATACCCGACATATGATACACATTATATGAGCTGTGGTGGCTCCCAAAAACTACTTGGATCGTTTCTTGCATAGATGTGGAAATTTTGTTGCACGATGTGGATATTGTGGTGCTTCGCCCAGGTGTTTGCGGGAAAGCCTTTTGGGGAGAGATGCTTAGGACATGTGACGTTGGGGGAAACCCACAAACCAGTGGTGAAGTAGTAGTGGGGTACCCTTAATATTCTTTAATATATTATATACTCTTGTATGTGTTACATGGTGATAGTATCCATGGTGAGGTTGGGAGCATAGTATACCTATTTAGGGGATGAGTTAGTTTCACTTGTTGTTCACTGTGCTTTAGCATGGTTACTATATTTTTTTTCACAAGAGGATTCAGGGAGGATCCTACTGAGTATACTATTATACTATCCCAATGTTTATATAAACTGATTTTCAGATCACTTAAAGCAGGTTAGAGATCATACTGGTTTCTACTAGGTGGGCGTTGGAGGAGCTATTCAGGCTTGTGGTTTCTATTGTTTTTGCTTTCTTTTAGGTACTTGAAGTTCTCCCCTTTATGTTGTAATAGTATTTCATGAAATTACATATGTCAACTTGGGTTTTCATTTATATTTTAGTATGATATGGAATCATTTGGTGTCCTTCTTATCTCTCTCTTTCTCATGTGTTCTCATAGTGGGTAATTACTCCCATCTGTGTGTTTACTATACCCTCGATTCTAGTACCCAACCCGGGGCCTACAGGAGGTGGGACTCGGGTGTCATTATCTCTCTTCTCACATTTCCGGCCCAAGAGGGGTACACTTTGTGGGGGGAGGGTTATGACAGTCAATCAATATATCTAGAGTTCTAACTAATGAAGTAAATGTAAGGAGATAGACCGTTCTTATACGATAGATGTACCATCATTTTACATGCTACCATTGTTCTCATATACCAATTCAAAAAGTAGGTGATCAGAGTTTTGGTGTATGGATATGTTGGTCGCTGCCCTAACATTGGAGTCCTTGGCCTGAATGACGAACTTGAAACACATAACATTGTTTTCTAAAACCAATATCATGTAATTTTAATCATATATTAGACCTCAATCCTTTGATACCACTCTGAAATGACCCTTCCGAGAGGGATCTATTTCATGACTCCCCTTTCATGCCTCCAACAGGGTAGGGGTGGTGAGAAGTACTCAGTAGGCATATCGCTGATGGGGGAGGCCATAGTCGAAGAACCTATACACATACACATATTCATGAATATGAAAATCAAAAAATGTAATAAAACTAAATCAACCATGAATGCATACATATAAATCCAACATCTAGAGTACAACAGGATGAGAAGGAATGTAAATAAGTCCAAATACAAGCCCACCACTAGAGTATGAAATAGATTTCCTTCATCAATATTATACTAGTATTGTTATCAGAATACCACAGGGACACACCTTAGTCATTATATAATTACTAACCACAATATATTCATACTCTTTCACGGAATATGGAAAAAGGGTGATGCATAAGAGATGAATTATATGGGAAAATCATGTGCAGGTGTGAGTATAACAATACTTAGTTATACCCCCCAAAACCAAAAATAATTTAAAAAATGATATATAGTCAACTATACATTGATATATATCTACATTACATATAACATGAATATCTAGATATACTCAACATCGACAAACTGTATAACGTTAAGTCAAAACATCAGTATGGAATCCTTGGATTATATCTCAAAGATTCCACAAAGCACTATTTTGGGAGAACACTGTCATGATCTTCATAACACGAATGAAGTCAATCTGAGAGGTATTGATTGTCAGGTATCCCTATAGGATGTACACACTAAATGAATGAAGAGATATGATTCAAAGATGAGGATCACTTACAAGGCAGTGGTTTGATACCAAAAACTCAATCTGGATTAACCCACTAAGTAGTTGATCCGCATCATTGTAGTGTTGATAATAAAGATACCAAAAATTCCACATAGGAATATGAGTTGATTCCATATTCCTAGGTTGTGGAGATAAATTGAGGATGTCACTTCTAGCATCTCAAAGGTATTCCACAAACTCTATCCATGACGTCCAACTGAAGGATTCATAGATCAAGGAATATGAGTTGATTCCATACCAATGATTAGGAATGGATAAGTGGAGAAAACCCTAATGAAAAATATCAATGATATGTAGGACTAGTGTTCTATGCAATGTATAAAATATTACATGGTGTATATAATGGGACCCACTTTGTGTCTCTTAACCACAGGTCCTACCCTTGTAAATTTTTTTTGTCATAATGATATTTCATTATATAAGTGCACGAATTTCTGTCTACCTGTGTTCCGGTACACAACTTCTTCACATGTATAATTGACCATTTACTATTACACAGCTTAGCCCATGTACATAGTCCAGGTTGTGACTGTGTGGGGAGTACATTGTATGCTTCAAATTGTGTCTGTGTACCCTCCAAGTTGTATGATGGGTCTCCTAGGAGATACCACATACCATGTTATAGGGGTCACACACAGTGTGATAATTGAAATTATCCTAAAATCCTATCAAACAAAATGGGTCCCCACAAGGCATGAAGATATGTATTGCATGCTATTTAATTATGGATTGTTTAGAAACATTGATTTGGAATCTATGTATGATCCTTAAACCTCTGGTCATCAATCTGATGACCAACATTATTCGAAATTGATTCTCTCATCACATCCATTCATTAACATTGAAAACCAACACATTTAATCCATAAATGCTTTGTGTCAGATAGATATGAGTATCATTCTTCATGATGTTCTGAATAACGCCAATGAAAATAAAATCTGGTGTCTACCATCCTCTTATTTATCACCACTGACACTATTACACCACGATCATGTCGTATCAACCCGTGACCTATGATATCATATTATTGCACTGTGAAATGGGTGAGAAAAAGATAATTCATTATGATATGTTAAATCCTATGACAAACAATGAACACGAATTATGATTGATGAATCATAGAGAAGAGAACAAGAAAAAATTATACGAATGAACATCGATAAATATTTGTGTCAATAATGACTCCTTTTCATTAGAATAACAATCAGTGAATAAAGAATTTAATCATGATGAAAATCTCCCATGTTTCACTAATATAACCAATACCACAAGATGAACAATCTATAAATCAATCTGTTCATTAATCAACTCCCATTATTCATAGAAATTTAGAATAAGGATTGAAACCAAATCATCAAAATAACATACCTCGATTTGGATCGATCAATGAAAAATAATGGGGTATTGCTATTTTCATTTGTGAGATCATTATTATATAGTGTACATCAATCATTAATAAGAAATTATGTCACTGTTTGACTGAAGGAAATTCTATAATTCTCTCTTAAATTTCTCTCTCATTGTTCCATGGTTATGCAGATAAACCTAGGATTTTTCCATAAAAGTGTATTTTAATACTGTGTAGTTGCTTCATAATGAATTTGAAATAAAATAAATTTATTATATAATTTTAATCATTAACATGGTTTCGATGGATTTTACACAAATGACATATGCCTACCATGTTTAATATGGATCTTGGGTAAAATTCCCATTCGGAACACAATGGTGCATTAAGATTTCTGATCTAAGAACAGGTTTAGTTATTAGAAAAAATTTCATGAAACATTTCTAAACATTTTATTTAATATATTTAATATACTTTAAGAATTTATTCTAGGTATATCATGATTCATAATCAAATGAGGTCACAACGTCAGGTCCAAAAAATAATATATATAACAGAAAAAATAATACATGGAAAATATGTTTCATTAAAATAAAATTTTATGATATGAGAACATAACACATAATAAATTAAAATAAAATAATAAACCTAACATGTACAAAAAAGGTCATTTTAATGACCATAACTCAAAAAATTTAATATTGAGTTACAAAAAACACTTAAGAATATGGTAACATTTTTTATGATAGGGATGGAGCCTCTTTTTATTATGAATGTAAAGAACACTTTCTTTATAGGTAATGAGAGTTCCATTATATATCCTATAGTCTCAAGGACTATCAAAACATGTAATGAGATCGTTGACACATTGAAACATCATTCCTACATCATCCTTCCTATATCATTCCAGTATCCCCACCGACCGACATCACATCTGTGCCACCACCTATGATTTAAATCCACTAAAAGTATTTCTAGGATTCAAACATCATTTGGATTATTATATATCATTAATTGAATGTAGATAATGCTCAAAAATTTATGGGTGAATATTTAAATAAAAATCAATATAATTTATCATGATTCAAAGTGTGTAATATGTATCAAGTAAAAATTATGTGCATAATATCAAATTTGTCTGAAAGAGATGAATTTAATATAGAATTCTTTATAACTTTGGTAATATTTATATCAAAAATATTTAAGAGTAGAAACCTGAAATTAATATTATTATTATAATAAATAAATTGTATTGTTGATAAAATATACTAAATTTTTAGTATACACAATTTCAAAATGAAAATAGTGGAGAAATACAATACTTTTCTCAATGAAGGTAAATTGATTTGAAAACCCTTTCCATATACTGATCCATTATACAAATACACCAAAAATCATGAATAATTAAATTAATTCCTTATATATATAAAAAATAACATTATTATTAACTATAAACATTTATACTCTTAATTTATAGTAAAATTTTTATATAATATTTACTACCTTTTACCTAATATCAACATTGGATTTATGTAATCGGTTATTACATTGAACAATTT
Source organism: Viscum album (assembly GCA_963277665.1). NCBI lineage: Eukaryota > Viridiplantae > Streptophyta > Magnoliopsida > Santalales > Viscaceae > Viscum > Viscum album. The sequence continues at coordinate 2,104,870,041 of OY728122.1, read as the reverse complement.
TCATAAAAATCATATCGGAATATTTTTTCCAAATTAAATTACTATTAGATCATATAATGTACTCTAATATATGTTAGAAGATATTTATAACTATATAATTTAATTTCATAGCAGTTCTAGTAACAAACCATGAATATGAAATCAATGATGATTATGTTTTGATGATTTATGATGACCAAATACTGTTTTCTTAATTAATGAATTAAATATTTTAATAGAATCTAATGAACCTAAAAAATAATTATATACAAATATATATTATATTATAGAAGTTATTATCTTCTCATTCTGATTTATGAGCTAAATTCATAGTATTTTTCAAATAGTTGTTAAAAATGCCCCCAAACATGAACAGAATTTTGGTTGATTTGTGTGTGTGTGGTAATGTTTGTGTTTTTTATGATTTATTTTCTTCATAATAGAATAATAATGGTACAATTCTGATGGATTTATTATGATGAACATTGTTTTATGATTTTTGGATAAAAAAATCAAAACAAAAAATAAAAAACGATTCTTTGCTGACGTTGTAATTTGTGCCACCCAACATTGATGTTCATTTGTTATTCAAAGTATATAGAAATGATTGAATAAATATTTTTTAATTAATATATAAAACACTCATTATAAAAATTATTTGGATGTATTAAAGTCACTATGGTGATATAATATTTCAATGAGTAATATATAGAAGAAAAAATAAGGGTAAGATAATACTTATATTATGGACAAGAATTTTACCAAGAAGTCTCCTTTAATATTAATGTAATATGTTAACTATATGTGACCAAAGGACTATTTTAATGATATATAGTTATAATAATTGTAAAATTTAATATTTTAAGTGATACATTCCTGGTTAATGTGTATCTTTTAAGGCTATATGTGTTTTTTTATTATAAATTAATGTAAGGGATTTATTGGAAACAACTATACATTTTTCAATAATTTAAGGTCCTTCAAAAGATCCCAAGGTTCCACAATGAAATTGTTTATTGGAATAATTTTATTGTTAATCAAAATATAATCCCTTTGATTCCAGTAACATTTTTTAAATGTTTGAGTCTCTAAAATATGATAATCCCAATTTACCAATTTTTCATTAACCATGAGAGTTAATTTTTTATCCTTATTTATTAAATTTAAATGAGAAAAATAAAAATTTTCCTGATGAATACATTGAGTGATTTATTTCATATTTTAAAAAAAAAATTTAAAAAAAAATTATATAGGAATGAAAAGTGAATTTTAAAATAAATACACATAATCACATAAAATTGATTTTTTTGAAAATTATCAATAATATGATTTTTATATTAATATATATAAAACAATTATCCTTTGAACATATTTAATGTTCTAAACTAATTTTCTATGAATTTATTAAATATTATGAGTCCACCATGGAAATAAAAAAACAATACCTAAACATGAAAATTCATGATTTAAAGAGAATAAAAAATAATTAGTTATTTTAAAGTAATAGTTTACATTTATTCGAAAATAATTGTAAAATGTTCTACATTTTAAAATATTATTTCATAGAAAAAAATATATTTTGTTAATTTCAAATTTAATTTGTTTTGTTGTTTTGAAATATATTATTTAATTCTTAAATAGTGATAAATCGTGTAAATTATAATTTTTTAAAATCATATATTTTTCAACCTATAATTCACACATTTCTGAAAATGAACAAATATTCATATTATGAAAATCGTTATATGAGAGATTAAAAAATGAGATTATTTTATATAATTTTAACCATATAAATTGAAACATTATCTTTTAAGTGGAAAATAAAATATACACAAGATTACATTTATGGAAAATACAAATTTTTTAAAAATAAATCATCTTTATTACTTATCATCTAATTGTAATGATTTTTATTACCATATTATGTTAATTAAAAATGTTATTAAAATATTTTCTCCGTAATTTAGGTTTTGTTTTGTCTTAATGGAAGGTTATAAAACAAATGAACTTATTTAAATTGAATTAGAGTTTTGGGGTGTTATAATGAAGTTGGTGATCGAGTTGGGAATTATATGCTAATTGAAGTTGTTAATTAGTTGCGAGTGTTTATGGACCTTCACATTGAATATGTGTTGGAAAATGTCCTTTGGGTTTTTCATTGTTTTCCATATCATTTTCTGGGATTTGGTTAATTATTATTTATTATAGAGTTGATTATTATTTTATAATACACATTAAATCATATCATACATTTTTATATTTTTATGTATAAATATATTAATTACTCATGGAATTTATTTGATTCATCTCTAATAACTCTTAATTGTCCTCTAGGATATGCTAGATATATTTTATTACATCCATTGAATGATAAATGGTTTATATGAAATTTTATTTCAGTGAGTTTATTAATGTTTAATTAAAAAAAAATTATGTTTTTAAAATTGTGAATTGTTTGGTTCCATTGAATAGTTTATGTAGGAAACAGAATATAAATAAGGATCTATATTAAATAATTTAATGATTATAAAACTATATATCACAAAAAATGCGATGTTTTAAAAATCATTTTGGTGATTAATATATAGGAAATTTTAATTTTAATACCACCATTTTAAGAAATTATTATCCTTGGTATTTGATATTGAAATACATTGTAAATGTGTTATAATCATGATAAAATCAAAAAATTCCAGGGAATAACATGTTTGGGAACATAATGTTGTAAATAATATTTGAATTCATGTATTCAATTTATAAGTGTGGTGGAATACCTTTTAGAGAAAAAACATTTGTTAAGATCTAATGGTCATTCATTGGTATTAATGGAATTTTATTGTAATATTATTAAATTAAAGGATCATGTTAAAGATATTTAATTTATATGATTCATTAATTATTTTCTATATAATTTTTTATGTTGGGATATTTTTAATTTATATTAGTTTCAATTGATAATATCAACATGATTTTCAACTCCTTTAAAATATATTTATTATACAATACTCTAGGTATCAAATGGAAGTATTTTTTTAATTTTAAAATTATTTTATGTTTTCAGTTTGAAAATAAAAAAAATGAGGATACATATGTTGGAACAGGATTAGTACTATCCATTCATGCCATCGATGTGATGTTGGAGGGTTAAACCAATAACATCCACATAGATGGATTATTATTCAATAAACAATGTGTCCAAACCAAAAAATCTATTCAAAATGAATTCAATGACATTATCATAGTTGTAACATGGTTTCATACACCACACATCAAATATAAGTATTCTTCTAATAACGTAAAAATCGTTACTTACCATTTTTTCATTCTCATTTTATATCATCTATTCACCCACATTTCAATTAACCTCACTGGAAATACCTCTAGGAACAGACACCTCAATCCTCCTTTATTCATACACGTTGTTTTTCAGACAACCAAATTTTTTTCTTCAAGGTAAATTTCTCATACTTATTTATTTTCCCATCCTCTATTAATTTTTTATTTTATCATTCTATGTTCTTCATTATTTCATTCCATTTATGATAAACGTGGATTATCTAACAGCTTAGGTGACGTTTAATATTAAATTTACATGAATATATAGTTTATTAGGGAAACTTATCCTTTATATCATGGTATTTAAATAAGAAAAAATTGCTTCAATAGATATGGGTGGTTGTATCTATATAAAAACCGTTAATTTTTCATACTTTTATTGATAGAAATTTCAATATAATATTCATTCGAATTATGTTCCCATATTGAATAAACATAATTGATTTAGAAGTAATTATTTATTAATTCATGTTTTTTTGTTTGACAAAGAGGTAATTTGGGTAACATTTATGCATCATTCAGTTGATAACAATTTGTATCCCTACTATGTGGTTTCTAAAATGGTTAAAAGGATATTTTGGACATAAATAGATATATATTTTTTATTTTTGGGGATTTTTGAGTTGGAAAGAATAATTTAATTAATTTCATTATAATATTAAAATATAATATTTTTTAGAAAATTAAATACTTTATATCATTTTTTATTAATATTATTATATATGTGCCTTCATAAAATATACTTTGTTAATCATATTTGAATATTTTTCATTGATTTGTGAAATTTTTTATGACATATATATTAGAGCCTTATGTATTTTTCATGAGTAATTTCGCTGGATTATATAATATATTAGATTAAACAGTGGAAAATACCCTAGTCATTATTTTTCCCTAACCATGTACTATCTCTTGGAAACGAAAAGGGTGAGTTGATGTCCTACTCTATTAGGTTCATCATAGGCCCCCAAGTTTTCTATTTGTGATGAGACTAAACTAAATCAATAAATCCTCTCAGAAATAATTTATTTTATAATATATAATTTCAATTAAACACTAATCAATAATGGATCATGTAAGCCCATGGTAGATCCAATGAAGTATAGGTAGAAGATATATAGATTTAATAATAACGATCTAAACCTTGAATATGTATTAGAATAATAGATAAACAACTTTTCATGGGAGTATTATGAATGGTAAAAGATAGTAATATAAATTATACCACGAATATGATATCCAAATTCATATACTAGTGTATATAATATAATATAACTATTCTTTTTGTTGTCTTAATTTTATAGATGTCATCCACTTGTTTCAGGTGATTACTCTCCCATAAAAAATTACTCATTTATAAAATTAATGAAGTTTGGTTTATTATTGAAAGGGGAAACATAAATATGTATTTATACATATAATTTGATCCCACCCAATGTTCATGGAAAATGTATAATGACCAAGGCGTAACATACAAGTATATTAAATAATTTTGGATGAATATTCAACACATTAAAAAAAATACATGCTCTAGGGAAGTAATAGTTTTGTGACTGTGGAAACAAGGGAAAACATTTTCTAATTTAGTGAATGTTATTCAACATATCACAAAATGTTATTCCACTTTAGAAATAGTACCAAAAAATATTTCTTTATAACATGGGGAAAGGAAACAAAATAAAGGGGTGAGCTCATATTCTCATTTAGGGTAAATAAAGGACATCCATAAGCATAACCTGGGAATGAGGGTAAGAGAACACGAGAATAACAATTTAATGTCACAGCCTACAAAAAAAGATTAACTACAAGAGCCATGGAATAATGATTTTATGTTTATATGACATGTATCATAAAGGTGAAAAATAATTAAAATTAATAACTAATAATAAGATCAATTCATCTAAGTGTGGAGCCATCATAAATAAAGAAACCATTTCAGGTGATAATGTTAAATACCAATACCATCAATACAGTGGATCCATACACTCTTATTTCCCATAGTGGACACATACACACCTATTTTTCATTGTGGATCAAGACGCACATGTTTCCTATTGTGTATCCGGATACACCTCTTTCCCATTGTGGATTAAGACACACCATTTTCCCATTGTGGATGATGACAAAACTACATATAATTGGTGATAATGTATTTTGAATTGTTTCCCATCATTATATCCTAAAATATATAATTATTTAGCTAATTACTTGGATATATATATAGGGCCCAACCTTCACATATTTAAATATTACCTACCTGTGCCGCAACATAATAAAATATTAATCATGTCATGACCCATAAAAAGATATGGGTATCATAAACAATATTTTAGAATCCATGAAATTAAATGGGTATCATAAAAATTTATTACATTCAAACCCATTCTAAGAGAAATAGGTTTCAAAATAACTTCCACAATTCAGAACCCAGGAAAAGAATCGGATTTCAAAAACATGAAACTCATGGAAGAGAAACTGATCTCATAAACAACATGTCAACAAATGCGTAAAACATTCAGATAAATAATAATTATTTTTTTCCTTTGATAATATCCCAAATAAATTATAAAATATAACAAAGGATTTCATCTCATACAAACAAGGATTTTGAAATTCCACATTGTGCATTTCATATGGAAAATAACTATTCTTAGAAAATATTTTTTTAGTACATAAAACATTTTGAAAATCATTTTCTTTGAAAACAAAATTGTAAAATTCATAATGGAATATTTTAAAAGTAATTTAAAAAATTTATTGATAAAATATCAGTCTATGTTAAAAATTTTATTTTTAAATAATTACACATTTCTAAATCCTTCCCCTTTGAAAATAAACTGTGAAAACTTATAAATGAAGCACTGAAAATCATTTAAAACGCTTTATATGAAAAAAAAGTGTTTGAAAAAAAATTATTTGAATATTAAAACAATAAATTTCATAAATATTAGGGAAAATATTTTCATTAAAAATACCCTTATAAACGATTAATGGAAATGATGGTAATGATTCTTGGTGAATCTGTACATACAGAACAATCCTTTTTCATCGAATAACGTTTTGGAAAGTTCTTTGATTGAAAAAACACACCGAAATTTAATTTAAAACATTTTTTTATTAAAAATGGTAAAACATGGGGAAGAATTTAATTTACATATCATACTAAATAAATTATGAAAACATTTTTAGAAAACATGGTAGTGTGAATAAAACAAATATCTAACTGATGTGAGAAATACAGCCATACATTATTAATTTTTCAAATATATTTTGGAGAAAAGATTCCAAAATGGTATAAATATATCCAGATATCATGGATAAAAAGTTTACCAGAAATATCATGCTAGTTGTAGATATATAGATAATAATATCTCATTAATTGAATCATAATCAGGGTAAATCATGATAAACGATGGGATTGTTTCAAACAATACATACAACATTGGTAACATTGAATCTTAATACTAATGAAATTATAAAATTAAATGATAATTTCAATGAAAATAAAATAATTAGATTCATGATATAATAGTTCGACTACAATTATATACTCTTCATTGAAAATCTAGTTTCATGACATGGCACCTATCTCAAAGAACGAAAATTGAGATAAAATTACTTTACCGAATTCGTAACATTTCATCCATAAATAAAATTAACGAAAAAAATAAAACTGATATGTAAATACCAATATATTTATTTATATTATTCATAGAATACATTCATGGGAGTTATATACACCAATCAAAATAAATGCATTGTGAATAAGGCATAACTCTCACACAAATAAAAGTGAGACCAGAAAACACATACCTTTAGTCTTTTCATTCTTCATATACATTCAATAATCCAATATAAAAAATAAACATTATTATAATTATAACATATAACCAAATTATTATATATAATACAATATACAGTTTTATTATGAATTTATGTTTCCCATTGTTCATGAATTACAGGACAATGTTACGTTTTAGGTAATATCTTCTTCGTTTTTTGAATATTATTTTACATTTTATCCATGATCCTCATCCATAGATAATGATTTAATAAGTTAAAAATTTAAAAATTATATAAATAAAATATATATTCCGTATATAAAAAATTATATAAATATATAAAAGATATAAATACGACGTGGAATAAACCATTCAAGGAGACGATAAGTTGTACATACGCGTGAATATTGTTTCTATTTTCCTGTAGTATTGAATGAATTAATTAAATAAAATATATTTATATTTATTTTATCATCCATGTAACATTATTATTTCATATATATCATTATATTTTTCTAAACCCTTCTTTAATACATTCCATGTAATGTTAGAAGGAATCACATTGCTTTGAGGAGGCAGTTGTCTAGACTTGTAAAAAATACTTTCATATTCCCACAAAATGGAAAGCACGATGGTATTTTTTTAATACAATTTTTGGGATTAAAATACATAATAAATATCAAAAAAATAATATATATTATTATTTGAATTATAATTCCCAATCACTATTTGAGTTAAACGAAAGAAATAAATGACATCATTTCACGAGGCGGTAGTCCACCATACAGACGAACAATATGTTCTTTATCCATCTGATGGATGTGTTTGGATGTGTATGTATATAACTAATAGTAAAATCATCTCAATATATTTAGGATACAATGGTTTTTATATAATAATGTAATAATAATAATTCAGGTATTGTAGAATGATAATACAAGACACACGTTTTTTGAAGGATTTTACCTATTCTTGGGGTAATTCCATTTGGTTTGAAAAAAAAGGACTAACATAGTTTACATTAAAACCAAATTAAGGATTATAGGATTATATCAGGTAATTTGGGATCTTATTGGTTAAATATTTGAATGAGATATTGGTCTTTAGAGGCATTAATAAGTTAGGGGGTTAACTGCCTTTTCAAAATTGTGGGGAGAGGTATTCATGTAAATAAAAAAATGTAAACACAATTGTGAGGTCTCCCAAAAATCATGTGCATCCAATAATATATTATTATTTAGATAAGGGTGAATATGGTTGAAATAGTTATAGGAATAATTATTTTACAAATTTTTTCTACGGGTTTTGTTCCCTAATGTTAATGTTTTACAACTATATAATCTCAATTTTACCTTAATCAAAGTAATGTATTTTAAATACCTTATGTAATCATTTGGGTGAAATAATACTTTAATAATATTATAAATTATAAATTATGATTACAAAAAATATGGAATACATTTTTCAAAATTCTAATATGATAATTGGAATTAATTATACAAAAAATAATCTATAAGGTGGGACGAAACAATGAATTTTGAAAGTGAATAAGATCAACATTTGACTTTTTTTCATATATCATTTTATTGTCAAATTTACCCCAACGACATAAATTATATTAATATTTTTATAATTTTTATAAATATACTTTCAAATAATTTAATATATTACATTACTTTATAAATAAGTTATATGAAAAAGTTTCTTTCTAATCAAATTCAATATTTTTAAGTATTTGTAAATAAATGATACTTCTAAAAAAATTACTAAAAATTAACCAAAAGTAAATCATAATATTATTATTTAAAAATTTTGATTAATTTTTCAAATAAATTTATAAATGTGTTAAAAATTATATTTTAAATTGGTTCTCAAACAAAATGTGTCAAAAATCAATTTTAAAAAAATTGATCTTTTAATATCTCTAATTAGATCTATACTTATCTTATGCCCATCATATCTATTGGAAGAATATAAAAAATTGATGGAATATATATTATATTAATTTTATTATAAATATTCATCATATTTTTTTGTTTATTTATTTAAATAAAATGGTTTTTTATATATTGAGATCTAGTTTTCTTAGAAAATGATTTTATTTATCTATGAATAGTTACTACATTCATTTTTAATTAATTGATAACCAAATGAATCATCTGATCATGGAAACCTCCCATGGTTCACTGGGGTGGAGGGGGGGGATTTAACATTGTCGTGAATCCATAAGAGTGGAAGGGGGAGGTCCTTTCAATAGGGAAGCAGTCCTTGTCTGCTCTCAGTTCCTAGCGGGCCGAGGGCATATGGTTCTTTGGTATTCATGTGACCATTTCATGGGGAGTAACAATCAACATGATAATTTTTGTTCATGGATCTACTGGGATAGAGGCTTGTCCAGCATGTATTCTTTATTTGTATACTATAATACCTGGCTGACCCATCTTGCACATGGTATCTTAGACAATGCCCTGCTGCTTCTTTCACTATCTTCCAGGAATGAGCATCCTGCTCAGTTTCATTTCTATCATCACTGGTCATGCCTCCCTAGAAACAACGAGTTGGGGAGTCTTCTTGGAATGATGATATCTAAGGGAACACATGGCCAACCATTCACTCATCTTTATGGAAGTATTCAAGTGTGGTCGAAAGATTACCACTTATCAAACATAACATTGGATTTTGATATACAAGATGTTGATCTACATGAATGGAATTTTGAAGTGGAATGGTCAAAACCTATCTTTGAGAATATCTCCAACAAAAAGGATGATCTAAAGGTTATGTTTCTAAGACAGGAATACTAGTCCAGGAGGATGAAATAGTCTCGTGGCTCAAAGAAGGTGACAAGAATACTATATACTATAATTCTTGTTTTATGGAAAGGAAAAGGTTGTCCTGTCCAAGAATCTAGTTGGAAGACAGTTCATTCTCTGATAATAGGGATGTGATCGAGGTGTTATAAACCGTTCATTTTTAAGCCTTCTTGTTGGCCCTCACATGCACTTATCTCTGTTCTAATCATAGGATGATTCAGGATTTTTTGGTGTTGTTCGTTCCACTTTCTCTACTCACGACAATGCGGACCTAGGAGCCATTCCCCATGAATAGTAGATTCATGATGGAAAGCATAATCTGGACCCTAATAGTGTAGCTGGTCCAGAATGATTCCCTAAATACATCCATAGAGCTTCATGGGAGGTAGTTAAATGTGATCTCATTGAGGCCATGGAGAACTACTTTTGGGGTAGTATGTTGCCTCTCATAGAATTCACTACCTCTATTATGATGATCCCCAATCCCATGTCTGCTTCTTCAATTCAATATTTCATCTCGATCATCATGTGTAATGTTCAATACATGATCCTTGCTAGCATTATTAACACACACCTTTCCCCACATCTCCTCTAATGTATTACGCTGGAACAACATGGTTTTTTTTCGGGGTGATCTATTCAAGGAAGATTTCTCTTGCCTAGGAAATGATTAAAGACATTAAATTAAATTATCATCGCTCTATCATGGAAATCATGGTCGATTTGAGAAAAGGCATACGATTTCGTCGAATGGGGATTCATCAATAAAGTTCTCATAGGTTTTGGCATGTCTCTTTAGAATATCAATATTATGTTTCACTATTTTAGATCAACCTAGATGTCATTTTTCATCTTGGGAAATGATTTTTTATTCTTCATATTATCGCAGGGTCTTCATCAGGGAGTCCTCATCTCTTCGAGTATCCTTATAATAACCAAGAATGTTCTTAGTCACCACATATATCCTAGAATCAGTAGTGTTAAGACTCTTTCATTCCATAGATGAATTTTTCTCCAACCAGTATCACACCTTATGTTTTCATAGGATTCCATCACCTTCATCAACACATCTAGAGGTTGGTGTGGGGTCTGAATAGGGTCATGGAGGCTTATTTCCACTAGAGCGGCCAAATTTCATTAAGAATACGTGCAATTTTTTCATATAAAATAGGTGTTATCGAATAAAATATTTTTTATGAGTAACACATTGGGTATGCAAAAGGCAGATCATCTTATGGTTTACCGTAGAGCCCCCCAATCTTCAAAAATCATATGTATCTATCACTCTGATCCCCTTATTTGAAAAATCACAGAGATGGTTGTCAACTAGAAGAAAATTTACCAATCATTTGGGGGTTGGATCACACCGGTTAACTGTGTTCTCCTAGCTACCCTGTTCCATGCACTTTCCACTATTAAATTCCCAAATGGTGTCATTAGGAATATGTACAGGGTTCTCATAGGTTTTATTTGGGATCCCCTATTTTATGAAAGATTACATTGGGTTTTTTCGAAAAAAAATGGGGAGGTCCAGATGTGAAGGTGGTATTAACATCTGAAACCTTAATTGTGTCATTGAAATCATGCATGTGAAACTAGCTTGGGAAATGAGGTAGTAGTGTACATTGTGGGGGTAGTCCATGCACACCTACAATGATGGGGACAGGGCGATACCTGATGGCCAATCTTACCCTCTTTGGAAACTGATTTCTCCTTTACCTCTATCAATCCCCATATCCAATGGATCATTGGAGCTAGAAATATATTCTTCTCGGATGAAAACCGATGTGGTGGGACCATCAGTTTCCAGGGATGCCCTGTCATAGATATCTCTTTTAGGGAGGTCAACTATTACCCATCCATCACCAATGAGTTTTTGGACAGGAACCAACTGGAAGGTTTTCATCTCATTGATCTATCTACGGTCCCTGATAAATTTGTGATCACCCCATTTTCATTAGGATGGTTCCCCACCAAATATTATCGTCAGGTACTTCCCTTGCATCCCGGAGGAGATGAATGGAATGAGGAGTTATGGTCCAGTATTATCCCCACTAAATATAATTTTCCCTCTTAGAGATTTCGAAATAAATAAATTAACACTGATGAAAATATTAGACGTTATAGTGTGATGTTGGCTTTCAGAAGCATCTATTTTAGTAGAAGGACAGAGGAAACTTTGGTTTATCTATTCTTTGAGAGTGAATGTGCCCATGTGGTTCGGAATTTTTTTTGGTGATTTCACTAAATTTTTTTATCTATCCATTGTAAAGAATCCCTTCCGGGTTCGTTGGTTCCAAGGATCGGGCGAGGAGGGTCTAGATAGAAATTTGGTACCCTCATGTTTCTTCCAAGATGATGATTCATAGGGAATGCGCGAAATAAGTACGTCCATTTTGGGTTTGTTTCGTCTGGTTGTGCGATCATATTCAAGAACCAAAACTCTAATTCTCAATATGGGTAGGCCTCTCTATATTTTTAGGGAGACCTCATCATTATAGAAGATCAACCTCACACCTCGTGACATCCCTTCCACTACTGGTAATATCACCGGTAAATGGATCAGGTTGCACCCACCTTATCTAGGGTTAAAGCTCAATACAGACGGTTCAAGTGTTTCAAGGGTCATGCACGGTGGGGGGATTGTTCTTGACTATACTAGATTGGTCATACTCGATATTTCTATTCACCTAGGGAATGGAACTACACTTTTGGATGAAGCTATGGCCTAGTTTCTGGTCTTTTAGAGTGCCAAAAAAAAGTGTTTGATCTCATGGAAGCGGAAACTGACTAAATGTTAGATCAAAATGCTCTCCATGGTCTGAATCAACTACATGATCAATTGAAAAAAAATTCCCGCTAGTTTTGTGGAATTATTAGCAACTAAATTAGTGTTTCCTATAGAAGTTATGAAGGTAATAAGGCTGCATACTACTTGGCCTCTCTTGAAATTCCAAGATAAAAGAGATTGATTTTTCAAAACATCAATAGCTTGAAGCCTGTGGGGATTAATATCCTGATAGGAGATGTTATTGTTCTTTATCATTTTAGACCCCCGCAGTCTGTTTTTCGTTGGTTGAACATGTGGGATTTTATTAAATAAAAAATTTATATGATGATGATGATGTGATGATCTAAGGGACCATTTTATTCATCTTAGAAGAAGGAAATAGGATAATTTTTTTTTGAAGAGCCTTTTTCCTAAAGTTGAATATCATTCACAAGAATATATACATACATGATGTTTTCATAATCATAGCCTTTGGTTATGCCTTTTCAAATTTCCACTTCATATCTTACTCCAAAATGAAGGTGCCTTTTTTTAACTGAAAAAAATATAAAATCATAAACTTAATAAATAATGATAAGTAAATTAATATGTATTTATTTATTATTATAAAAAATGGTTATAACTAGTTATCAAATATGTATAAACCGTCACATGGAAATATAATAATCTAATATCTAAAACATCAACTAATGTTAAACATAATTCAATCCATAATTGGTCATATTTATAAACCTTCCAAAGTATAATTCACCCGTTATTACTTAATTAAGATCATATATTATACAAGGATATTTTTTATTGGATACATGTGTTCATCCTTGCCAAAAAAAATATTATATGTAATTTTATTGTTCCAAAATCCATTTAGAGGGATATAATCACATTAAAATTCACTAAAGTATGATTAATAATATTTACCATGGGCATATTCATCCAAAACCATACCTAAACTACCCATAAGGGGGGGGGGGGTATGAATGTCTTAATTTTTGTGATTCTCTTCATCCATTTTAATTTCATAATCTTTACCATTGAACTCTATCCTACAATGAGGTTATGTTCTCTCCTATTAAAATAACCATCCCTATAGTGGCCCTAGTCTTTGAAAAATATCATTACATGATTTAAGTCAAAATTAAATAAAATAATACTTTCCAATGATCATAATGTATAGTGAATTATAAGACTATATACATGAAACTGAAAACATGGAACTAAATAAAATATTTCTTTATATATCATCCATTATGAGATCTTATCGATATTTGATCTATTAAATCATTATATGATAACCTGGGGTTAACATGAAAAATGTACCCACAAAAATTCCTAATAAGTTAATAAATATTTAAATAAATCTTAGGACATTGGTTTGAAGACATAACATAATGATATAAAAAGGCATGGAATATGATTAAACATATATAATCAGAACTTATGATCATATAATCATGTATTTTTAGTAATGTGGTAGAAACATATAAAATTAATATAGAACATGTCAACACACATTTCATATAGGGGAGCACAAGTCAAGGATCATTGCAGTTAAATGAGCATGAGTTAGGTATAATCACAAAGATTGTTTAACATAACATCTCACGAGACTAAAAATTTTACAATGCATTGGTCTGATATTTGGGATCACCCATCATAACATATTTATTAACAATTTTCCACACAAAGAATCATACATAATCAATCAAACATAAACAGAAGGGTTAGCCATGGAAAGAATTATGTATCATAATTATTTCAAATTTAATATCAAAAGGGATATCACAATGGTGTACATGAATGAGTGTATTTAAATAATAAATGGACATTATTAAGTGAATATATGCATATGTCATGATATGTTATGTCATGATGAAGTGATGCAATTATTTATGAATCCTTATAAATACATAATTTTATTATGGTTTAAGGGGAATCATTCAAGAATATTCAAAAAATGAAAAGGAATAATTATCTGCATAAAACCATTTTTGAACCAAGTCAGTTTTTCTTGACAAAATGAACAAGTTTGAAAAAATAATTTTGGGCTAAAATAGATTATGGAGAACACCTGAAAATGGGTAAAATATTTGATAGTTCCCCTATATTAGGATTTCTTACTAGGAACAATTTAGTAGGAACCCACTTAAAAACTTGTATATCCCAAAAAAAAGAAGTCGAATGAACATTAAAAATCAGTTTGAGAAATATAAAAATCATTTAGAAGATTTAAATAACAATAAAACTGATTTTAATTTGTGTAACAATAGATAAATAATAACTCTAAAGAACAATGTAGCTTTAGTTACAATCCTTCATTATAGATCTGAAGGTGTTATTCAATTGATCTTACTATTCTTGATGATCAATTTAGATTCCTTAATTAATATGTTGTGAAATATTTATACATTTGTTTTATTTAGTAAATATTATTATGTTAATTTTTGGAATTCTAATGGGTTAATAGATTCAATTTCATCATTTAAGAGCACTATATTCCTCGGTTTTCATGATCATTTTACTTGTATATCTGTCTAGAAAACAATATAGACTGAGGATAGTTTTATATAAATGAAATTTTTTGATTTTAATGAACATATATAAAATTAGAATCCATTTTTTCAATAATTTTATATGTTTCATTAGATAAATTATTATTGATAATCATTATGATTAATTTAGCATTTTTTATCACAATGAACACATCCAATTTTATAAACTAATATCATGAGTAAAAAATTAATAAAACAATATATAAGATAAAATACATATAATATAATTTGTATCTACCATAAAAATGGTTTCAACACCAGCCAAGAAGAGGGAATTGAATGACGGAATAACATCATCCATGAAGCTAGTAAATCAACACCTCAGAGATGATGTTTTCATTCATAAAATAAATTAGAGATGAGAATATTTTTAATGAATAATTATTCTATCAAAAAGAAAAAATTCCAATATATATATGATAAAGGAGATTTCAGGCCACATGTATATGGTGATGTGGGGAGAATATTATAAAAAAAGAACATGAATAGGAATTAAAATAAAATCGAAGAGGGGTTTTCTTCTTGAATCCTTCTTCTTAAGAACCTCGAGAGGGGTTTTTTTTTATCTTTTTCTAATACCAAAATCCCACGGATGTGGGGGAGTGGTTTGGGAGAGGGAATGGGTTGGATTTATACATGTATCAATAATTGAGAGTGGTGAGGAGAAGAGGTTGTGAGGGTGGTAATTATAATGATGAAGAGTGGTGTTTTCTCATAATTTAATTCATAAGACTATAATTTTTCTCTATAAAATAAATATTTGTTGAATACTAAAAATATATATAGTAATTAGATCAATTTAGTTCAAACAAATTTTTATTAAATAATCCATGAATCAATAAAGTTTTTATTTAATTTATAATGTATATATACAACAAATTACCATATTTTACTATTTACCCAAAATTCAAGTATTTCAAAAAAATGAAAAAAATGTAATGTAACCAATTTTCATCTTTTAAAATTAAAAAATGAAATCTTTTTTTGGACAATAAATTTTTAAATATGAGAAATTTAGTTTTTAAACAATATCATCATTTTCTTGGATTATTTTAAAAAAATAAAACTTCTATTACAACACCTTGAAAAATTAATTAAGGTCACAAAAAATTTTCTCATAATCTTATGAAATAAAAATATTTACTTATGAATACATTTTATTAAAATAAATTTTCTTTTTAAATTAATAAACTATTCAAAAAATTATAATTATTTCGTTATTACCTATAAAATTACCAACACTTAATTAATAAATGTTTAATATTTATTTAATCATACTATGATATAATCATATCATATAGTCATGTATATGAGGGGTAAATTGTATTCTTACATTCATTGGTGATGTTATTATTCAATTTTCGGGTTTAATATTCATAAGGGTCACATTAATATTCCAATGGTCATGTTACTATTTCATCTGTATAAGTTCCTTATCTTCTAGAAACTATTCTTATATCATTAATTAATCCTTAATAAAGCATGTTTTGTGTTCTATTATATATTTATACAATAGGATAGATAATAAAAATAATAATATTTATAGATAAAACTTTGGGTCAGAACATTCTTACCCCTTATGAAATGTTTCCCATTAAATTTTGTTTTGCATTATATGTTGAATAAAGGTACATGTACTTCAGTTTCATTGCTTACTCCATTCTACATGTTGCAACTTCATACTTATAGTTCCCCAATTTACAATAACTCAGTGAGTAGTCTTTTTGTGTAGAATATTATCTCTATTAGACAAAATCATCGCTGGAATTACTATATAAGAAAGATCATTCTTCAGATGTACCACCTATGAAGTCACTAAATGTGAAGGATGTGATATTTACTTATTTAATAGGGACACATGGAATACATTGTGTACTTGATACATGGTTGGTTTAAGTGCTAGTCGATAGGCCACATCTCTGACATGAAAAATAATCTAAAAAAGTAAATGTACCTAGGACTTATCTTTCCGTTCTTCATGAATACCATGATCTTATTCCAATGAGATATTCAGAAGAATACCATGTCTCCAACCTTAAATTACATGTCCTATAAATGATTCCATACATAACGTTTTTTCATATTTTCACTTCCTTGATGTTCCACTAAATTTATTTCATCTACTCCACCATTTCATCGACCATTTCAGTTCCTAGAAACTTACGTTCACTAACTTCATCCCATCATGCTTGTGTTCATTACCTTTTCCCATAAATAGCTTCATATGGAGTCATTTTAATGCTTGAATGGAAACTATTTTTGTAACAGAAATTAATAAGTGGAATATGTTTGTCACATCCCCCATTTATATCCATAGCACATGATCTCAACATGTCTATGAATGTATAAATATTCCACTCATATTGGAAATCTGTTTGAGGTTGATAGGTCGTACTGAAGTTCAGCTCATTGCTAAGGTAATATTGGAGACTTTTCCAGAACATAGAGATAAATCCAAAATATCTGTTGGAAACAATATATAGTGGAACCCCATACATCATTACCACTTCATTTAAGTATATCTAAGAATTTTGATCGAATTATAAGTCCTCTAAAATTGAGATATAGTGAGCTGTCTTTGTTAGATGATCCATAATAACCCAAATAGAATTGTTTCCACTAAGTGTATTTGGATGTCCATTGAAAAATTACATATTGATGTTTTCCCATTTCCATTTTAGTATGGGTTATTATTGCATCATACATTTTAAATTTTTTAATTCATTTTTCACATGATGATATTCCAAGAAATTTGATGTATATTCAGCAATCTTATTTTTCAAACTGTCCAACCAAAAGATCTCCTAGAAAACTTAATAAATATTTGTGCTCTATGGATGAATTGAAAATGTTGTGCTATCTATTTGAGTCAGAATATGTTTTGTTGTATCTGGAGTTGATGGTATACATTGTCATGAACAATATATTTTAAATCCTGCCTTGCAACTCATGAACTCGAATGATTTCCCATTTCAGATAGCAACAACCATTTTGTGAATTTACACATCACTTATTTGAATATCCGTTATTGTATCAATAAGGGATGGTTAAAAAACCATTTGATAAAGGATTGATGATGTAACTCCATTAAGGATTCTCATGTCTATCCATTGAATTTTTACAAACATTGGAATCATCTCAATTCTTATCATTTATAAAGATGCCTAATCCTTTCTACATAGAGCATCTACCAATTTATTTTCCTTACCAGGATATTAGTGGATTTAGAATTCAGAATCATTGCATTGCACTAACCATCTTTGATAGAACATATTTACCTAATTTTATGTGAATATATATTTGTGACTCTTTTGATTAGTATATATCTCACACATCTCCTAATGCTCTAGATTTTCTTTGAATAGATTAATGCTGCAAACTCCAGATGATGAGTAGGATTGTGTATCTCATGCATTTTAAACATCCTTCAGTTTTTGGATATCAATTTATCATTTTGCATCAGTACACAACATAATCATTTCTTTGAATCATCATTGTACACTATAATGAGTTCGCCACTTTTTAAGAGTGTGAGTACTGGTAGAGTGATAAACATATGTTTGTGCTCTTTAATGATTTCATCACACTCTTGGATCCATAAAATCTTCAGTCCCATACATGAAATATTGGTTATTAGGTTTGAAAAGCATGAAAATTTATTGAAACAATCATCAGTAATACCCAGTTATACTAACAAGGTTTGGTATCTCCATTACAAATGTTGGCCTTAGCCACTCATTTATTGGAATTATCTTGGAACGGCTAAAAATTATTCCTTTTATAGTGATAAAATGAACTTGGAATGATACATACTCTATCGTGAACTCATATTTACTATTTATTTCATATTTCTATCTCCTTCATAATGTTTTTAGAATAGTACTCAAATTCTCCTCATGTTCACCCTTTCTCTATGAGTATATCAAAATATCATCGATAAAGAATACCGATTTTAAAGGTAATATATAAAGATTAAATTTATTAATTCCATTATAATGGTTGTAGAATTATTGAGTCCAAAGGTAATCACTATGAGCTCACAGATTCCATACCTTGTCTGAACGGCAGTCTTGGGAATATCTTCTTTCCTCGCCATTAATTGGTGACACCCCAACTAATGTTCCACCTTAGATAAATAACTAGCCCCACATAGATGATCTAACAAGTCGTCTATCCATCGAAAATGATACATTTTATTTATCATTTTTTATTAATATTATAATAATTGATGTATAGGAGCATTGATCCATAACTTTTCTAGCTGAAGAGGACATGTGCACCCCATGGTGAAGCAGTTGGGCATATAAAACCCTTTTCTATATAATTATTCAATTGCTTATTAATTTTTTTACTCAATGATTGAAATTATATAATGTTTATTTTATATTGGAATAGATCTTGTAATATGTTTATTTGAGAATTCTACCTCTTGATCAGGTGGAAGACTAGGAAATTATTTATACAATACATCAGCGTAATCCCTCATGACTGGGAAGTATTATAGCTTGATCACCTCTTTTTTATTAATCATTTGAGTGATATATTCTTGGTAATAAGTTAGTAAATTCCAAAATTGAGATGATCGTACTAAAATATTTTCATCTTCCTCCTTACACTTTTATCAAATTGGAGGATTCTACAGGTTGTGAAGAGTGATATCCATTTCCCAAAAATGGATGTTGGATTTCTATAAATAATGAAAATACATTCAAAAAATCGATTCAACCTCCACCAAAGAAAGTAAGAAAAGATTTTCTGGGAGGTTCAGTCTGCAATCATTAACCAAAGTGGAGTTATAAACATTGGATGAAATAATTGAACCACCATATATTCTTATATATAAGTCATCATTTATATTTTTATGTAGTTTTTTAATAGTTCTACCAAACCTATATGATATGAAATAATGTGTATATCTAGAATCAAATATTAAATTCAGTATTATTGAATGAATAACCATTGTATGTATCACCACATCATATTGTGGCTCCACATTATCAGTATTGAAATAATAATCCATTACATGCTTCTTTAGAGGTTGTTATTGATTTCCTCTAAAACCCCGGGGCTTATGGAATGTGTTTGATAAAAGACCATGTTCCTTATAGTTGAAACATTTCACTACTGTCTGATTGTTATATGAACCTTCCTTTCCTCTTCCACATTAGTGGTATTCTTCATAACCCTTCTCCAATTTTTAGCCAGATTCCCCATTCATCCACATTTGATATATTTATTAGTTCCCTTTATAGAGTTCATAGGATGTTTCATTCAACAATTTGGTCATGATGGATGTTCAATATTCTTTCCATAATGTGATTTATTTATAGTTCGACCCTTATTAGACTCAATTTTCCAAAATTTCCCCCCAAATCCATGATATAATTGAGAGTCTCCTATCTTCATTTCATCCTTTAGAGAATAGTGGAAAATATCCTCATAACTATCACACTCTAAAATATCCAAATCATTCCATAAACTCAGACTTAGTATTCTAATGAAGAGATCCACGTTTCATTTAATGTTAATGATAAATATGGAGGCATATCTTGAAAAAATAATGAATGGCTTTCTTCATATGCCCTAATAGACAATTCTTCCTTATGAATAATATGGTAGAACTATCGTTCCATTTTGAGATGTTGGCTTTTGGGAAAATAGTTATTGAATTTTATTTCATAAATTCACCACAATCTAGGGAATCAATTTTTTCATAGGACATAATATTATTGATCATTTTCAAAAAATTATATGCTTCCCCATAAAAAAGACAAACCACCCGTAAAAATTTCTCATCTTCTGAGCATTGGAAAATGAGGAATATATTTTTAATGGAGTTAATCCACAGTTCTGTGAGGAGCAGATATGAATATCCACTAAACATGGGAGGCCTTTTCTACATGAAAAATTTTCTGGAAATATCCACCCTCTTATTAAGTGGGTGTTCTACAGGATTCAAGTCACTCTTCATAACATGATCTAGTTTAAAATTTACTGTCATGATGTTTTGAGCACCCATTCCCATCATATTTGAACTTTAATTCGGGGGGGTCATCACAATACATACCACATTGATTATTGGCATGTGTTATTCTATTTCATGTCATTAACAAGGGAAAAAAATTTCAGTTAGGGGTATTTAATACTTACTTAATAAGAATAAATAAAATATATTAAACATATAAGGATAAAGTCAAGAAGGATAAATTTATCTTAAATTATAACTCCCTAGGAATAAATCTATGTTTTCCATGATATGTTTCTTATAATATATTATTATGGGATATTTTCTCCTTAATAATGGTTATTAATGAGCTTATAAATTTTTCAAATCATATCCCCCATGAATGTCAAAATAGGTATACAGTTAGGCCAATTGTCGAATTTTGGGTTACATTGTGTTTGGTCAAGAACATGGGATCATATAATCATGGATTCATAGTAAAGTTGTTGAAAACTTAAATATGAATTCATAACATGTCATGGTTTGTTGCATATAGAGGCTCATGGGTCAAGTCTCATTGCACATTTAGGAGAATGGTTCAATGATGACCACTAATACCATTGAATATAACATTTCATGAGACTAAAAATTACACATGAATTGGTGAGAAATTTGGGTTCACCCATATTAACATTTTCCAGAATAATTTTTCCAAATAAATAATCATATATAATAAATCAAACATACACATAAGGGTCACACACATAAAGAATTGGGCTTCATAATTTTGTCAAAAATCATATCAAAAGGGAATATCATAGTTGTGTACATAGAAGGATGTATTTAAATCATAAATTTACATTTATAAGATAATATATGCATATATCATGATATGTGATGAAAACTGAAGTGATTGTTTTTTAAAAACCTTATGAATAAAAAAATTAATACGGTTTTAGGGAAAACTATCCTTATTCATTAAAATGGAAAAAGGTATAATTGTTTTTTATAAAAACAGAGTTGCGAAAATTTGTGTTTTCATGATTAAATGATTAATTATTAATGAATAATGGGTAATTAAAATATATTATGGAGAACACTTGAAATTGGGAATGAATTTAGGGTTGATCCCTTAAATTGGGATCACTTATCTAGAAGAATATAGTCAGGAACCATTAAAAACATGTATATCCCTAAAAAGGATGAATGATAATTTATATATTTGTTTTGAATATAAAAAAATTATTTCTAAGATTTAAATAAAAAAATGGAACCTTTTTTTGGTAAAAAGATATAAATAATAACTCAAATGAGTAATGACCATCTGAGTAGAATCCCATACATTAAGACAGATTGTGTTCATAAAATGATCTTAATGTTCAAGATAATAAAATCATATTTTTTATTTCAAAATAACAGAACCCAATAAATTTATAGTTGATTTAGTATATCCTTATTAAGTTCATTTATATCCATTTTAATTGGATAATAGGATATATTTAATCATTTAATGTTTTAGTTTCCTATGTATTAATGATCGTTTTACTTTTATATATATATCGATAAACATGTATATTGAGGATTTTTTTCCAAAAATTAACGTATATGTTATAAATGAAAATATGTAATCTTGAAATTCCATTTGTTTCTCAATGTTATGATGATTTATTATATAAATCATCAATGATAATTATTTGGATTAATTTAGTGTTTTTTGAGCACAATGAACTAATCTTATTTTATAAATTAATATAATGTATAAAAATTTATTATAGAGAATTAAATAAGATAGAATACATATTTTTAATTTTTTTTCAACCATAAAAATTGTTTTATGACAATCCTTGAGATTGAATTGAAATATGAAAGAACATCATTCACAACGGTGGTAAATCAAGAACTCTCGAATGATGTCTTTATTTATAGAATAAAAGAGGGAGGAAAAGGGATTTGATAAATATTGATTCCATAAAAAAGAAAAAATTATTGTATATATATGATACTATAGTTTTTATTCCACTTTGATATCGGTATGTGATTAGAAGACAAAAAAATAAGGGAACTTGAAAAGAAATTCAATGAAAACAGAACATGGTTTTACCACTTCATTTCTTCTTCTTGAGAAGCTCATTATGGTCTTTTTTTGTTCTTTTGTTATGAAAGAAATATATTGAACATGTGGGAGGGGACTGGGGATATTATTGGTCAGAATATCTATAAGTATGAAGGTTTTATATTTGTGAGGATAAGAGGTTGTGAGGGGTGATATTTAAAGTTCAGGAGAGTAGTATTCTCTGATTATTTAATACGTTAGATTATTATTGTACTCAAGATAATAAATATTGTTGATTATAGAGACTAAATAAAATAATTTTACTATGTGGGTTCTATCCAATGGTGATTACATCATCCATGACTCAATAAATAGTGTATTTAACTTATAAATTATAAATATTGTAAATTACCAAATATTATTATTCACCAAGAATTCCATTATTTCATAAAAATCCCAAAATATATTCCTTACCATTTATCAACGAGTATAATTAAAAATTGATGTCAATATTATGAATATAATTTTCTAAATATGAGAAATTTAAATTTTATTTAAAATTATCATTTACATGGAAAAATAAAAATTTTAATTTTAAAATTTGTTTTGGAACCCATTGAATAATTAATACGGTCTAATAAAACTATATCTAATTATAAGATATAAAAATATTAATTTATGAATACAATTTACTAAAACATATTTTCTTTAAAATTATTTAATTAATAAAAAAGTGTAAATTAATATTTAAGAACAATAAAAATACAAACACTCAATTAATAATTTACAAATTATTTATTTACATATACTATGATATAACAATATCATAAATATAATTTAGCTGATAGATAAATTTTATTTATAATTTCTTTTTTGAGTTTTCTATTTAATTTGTGGATTTACTATTCGTAAGGTTCACATTACTATTTCGAATTCCATATTACTACTTTATCGCTATAGGTTCCTTAACTTCTATAAATTTTTCTTATTTCATTCATTCATATTTTATAAATCCTTTATTGTGTTTTTTAATGTGTTTATACCGTATGAAATTATTATAAGAAGGGAATATATTGGTAAAACATTTTTTTATAATTTAATTAATTGTATTTTAAAATTCAAGGATTTATGAACCACCTTCCCACATTTAAGGATCCTCTTTGTTGAATTCAAGAAAATCCCTTGATTTATATTCCAACATTCATGGCCCACATATGTATACAATTTCATTCCATCATTAGAGTTTTCACTATGATTGACTTTTCCTTTCTTATCAAAATCACTAGAATGGTGGGAATATAAAATTTCAATTTCTACCTTTATTGAAAATAAAAATACTTATTCATAAAAATTAATTTATCTTATTTACATGCCCTTTTAATGACCTAGTTTAAGTCCATAGAATAATATATTGATTTTTATTTCAGAGTTGATGGTAATTTTATAATCGTAGCATGAATGTCTTGTAAAATTTACTTCATAGGTACCGATAGATTCATTTTCCTTTCCCTTTAGCATAAAAAATTCATTATCCTTTATTTTTTGTTTAACACACGGTTTGCGTATACAGAAAAAATATCCTATAAAAACATAAGATTCTATAGATTCAATTTATTCTAGTTCCCTAAATTTCCTAATAATAGTCCACCATTGATCTGTGTCACCTTCCAAATGTTAAGAATCTAAAATATCTTTTTGCTGCTCTGAGCACAAATGAATGGAGAATATATCTTTCGTGAGATTTTCCTATTACTGAAAAACTACTAGATCAGTGAAACCACTAAAAGATAGTTTACATTTCCTCATGAAGGACTCAGAAGTGATTTATTGCCACTATTTCTCATTTCAAAGTATTGCATGGTTCATAGCTTGATATTGTTGTTAGAATATATCAACATGTATTTTCTTCCATCTACCTTGTCATTTGGTTTCTCAGGAGGAAAATATTCGCAATTTTCGTTGTATTCAGTACTAACATGGTTCTTCTGGGTTATATCCAATGGCTAAAATGAGTAAGAAAAGTTTGAGAATCTCTTATCAAAGAAGAAAACCACAAAATTATCAAATAAATACTTTTATGATGTCAAAATAATTTCTCCATATATTAAATTTAAGGCACAAATTAATTATCCATAGAGAAATCTCATGAAATAAAATTAGAAATATCCATTGGGATCTCAGTAATGTTTTTCATTGTAGTTTATATAGGGTTAATAGACCCGTAATTTAATACCAACTATAGAGAATCAGTCTTAAAATACATGGAAATTATTTAATTATAAATTAATTTTCAGCACATTAAAAAAATACACACTTGAGGACCATAATAGTTTAGTGTCTTTGGAAACTAGAAACACATTATTCTAATTCAATGGAAAATCATCAACATATCCCTTAATTATCTTCCACTTTAGTTCTACTACTTAAAATTCATTCTTTATTACCTAGGGATATGAAATATAAGATGTGTTTGAGCTCAGGTTCTCAACCTTGGTATGTAAGGAATATTCACTACTATTATGTGAGAATAATGTTAAGAGAACATGAGAATAACATTTAATGTTCATACATTACATATCAATGTTAATATACATGAGTTTTTGAATAATGATATTATTTTCATAAGACATTAATTGTAAGGATGATAATTCATCATAAATAAATCATGTACCATAATCTCATGTCATATATGTATGGAACCGTAAAAAATATATAAAAATATTTCATCCGACAAGGTTAACCACCAATACCATAAATATAGTGGATAAGGTCACAACTATTTCTCATAGTGTATTAGGATTCACCCATTTACTAATGTTGTTCATGACACACCTATTCTCCATTATGGATTTCGACACACCTTTTTCCAATTAGGGAACATGACACACCAGTTTCCCATTGGGGATCAAGATACACATGTTTAATAGTATGATTCATGACACACCTATTCTAATTTTAGATCATGACCATCAACTTGTTTCCTATAATCATACCAAGATATATAAGTTATTAAACAATAAATTAGAGAGAGATATAGGTTTCACCAATCAAATATTGTAATCATACATCCATTTCCATAAGATAATATAACACTTATCATAACATGACCCATAAAAATATATGGTTATCATAAGCATCATATCCTCAACCATGAAATTAAATGGGTATCATAAAAATTTCATCCTCTCAAAACCATTGAAATGTATATTGGTTTTATAATTATAACATCAAATCATAACCTGTGAAAATTAGCGAGTTTCAAAATCATAAAACCCACATAATATAAATAGTTATTCCAAATAACATTTCATCAAAAGCACAAACATTCAGGGAAAGATTAATGGTGGGGGCCTTGGATCATATCACCGATTAAGTATAAACTATATCAATGTATGTAATCTTAGATAAAGAGGTATTTTGAATTTTGATTTGGTTAATTTCGTATAGAAGACAACCCTTCATTGAAAATTACCTTTTTAATATCTAAATCATTTTAATAAATTATTAGATTAAAAAAACAGATTAAAACATATAAATAATGATTTATAAAATAATTTAAAACATTTATTTATATAACAACTAATAGATTATAAAACACATTTTAAATCACAATACATAGTGAAAACCTTCCTCTTGGAAAATAATAGTGAGAACTTATAATTAATGAATTCAAAAATCATTTAATACAATTTGTAAACATTAAATATTATTTAAATTCATTTTATTTGAAAACAGATTTATGGAATTAATTTACAGAATATTAAGAAAAAAATATATAAAAATATACATGTAATATTTGAAAGTATTCTTTAAGGAAATGACTATCATGACCTCAGGTAATTCAATAAATGTTGAACAACCATTTTGTATAGTAAAATGTATAGAAAGGCTCTTTAATTGTAAAAAGGGATTAATTTTAAAATAGTGTTTTTTAAATCTAATAAATGGGTAAAAAAAATTTATACATCACAGTAAAATATTTTTGAATAGTTTTTAGAAAACATGGTTTTTTGAATAAAAAAAATTATCATCTGAAGATCGAAATGTAGCCTGATTTTTGTAAAAACATTATTAATTTTAATAAGTAATGTAGAGTGGGAAAATGGTACCAATAAAATGGGATATCAAGGATGATAAGAAGAAAAGAAAAATCATGAGAGATATCGATATATGGTTCACAATATTTCCTCAATTAAATCTTAATCATTAAAAATATTGATAAACGATTAGGATGTAGTAATAATCTGTCACCACTTTTCTAATATTAAATCATAATTATAAAGAAAGGATTACATTACATGACACACTAAATAACATAAAAAATGTATATTCATGATATAACATTTTAAAGGGTAGTATATATAGCACAAATAAAAATGTAGGTGTACAACATGGAATGTATCAAAATGAAGAA
Source organism: Viscum album (assembly GCA_963277665.1). Taxonomy (NCBI): domain Eukaryota; kingdom Viridiplantae; phylum Streptophyta; class Magnoliopsida; order Santalales; family Viscaceae; genus Viscum; species Viscum album. The sequence goes on along the minus strand of OY728122.1, from coordinate 2,104,842,380 downwards.
AAATTAGATGAAAATAGATTACTGATTTGGTAACATTGAACCATAATCCCCATGAAATAGAAATTTTAAATTGGATATGTAAAGCCACATAAATTTATTAATAATATTCATATAATACATCGATGTGGAATATCTACCCTAGAAAAAATAAATTAGTGGTTAATAAGGCACATTTCTCACAGAAATAAAAGATAGATGTAAAAACCCTTACATTAAGTCTTGGAGTTATTAATACACATTAAATGAGGGTTTTGAATATTTATCAATCTACTATTCATGGGGATCTAGGTCAATGTATTTTTTTCTGTTATCCTAGGTTCTTTAGGAATTATAACATTTTATTTTTATACCATTTGTGTACATGATTAGTGATGTAAAGAAAGCCATGTGGTGGGGAGTTCAGCATATATCATTGGGATTTCTGATCCTCATTTATGTTGTGTGTTGATCTTTTTTCTTGTGGGGTTTCATGTAGATGATCAGGTGTGGCCGATATTTTCACTTATATCTAATGTGTTCTGTGATGGACATAGAGTGGGTCGTGTGGTTCTCTATTGGGAAGTAGGACAAAGATAAGGATAATCCTATGGTGGGGATAATGAAATCTGTCATTATTGAATATATATTATACTAGATAGTGGTTTTTATGGCCAAATATAGGTCATTGGACAATCAACATAGTGTTGTATATGTTAGTTCTTTGTGGAGAAGCATGCCCGGTTGTTGACCACTAAGGCTTCCCTGTGTTGAGAATAATTTTTTATGGGAAGATTAAGAAAACATACATCCTTTCATGTTGTTAAAATAAGGGGACATGTGAACCTTTTACCCTCTAGTTTTCATTACAAAAATATTAATTTATCAAATAATATAACCTCAAATATTTTTTTTACCACTCTACTGGTCCCAAAATCAGGTTTTTTTCATATGACATGAGTTAAGTGTAAATCAGAGTCGTTCTATTTTTTTAAAAAATATATAATATTTGAATAATTGAAATTTAATTTATTCATATTTATTAGTCCAATTGTATCTTTTTAGTATACCATCATATTGAGAGTCAGTATCCACCATTGTGTATGAAATTTGGGATTTCCCTAGGCATGACATTACATTTCATTGACCACCATGGCTACACTTAGGGCCCCTTTTCTTTTATATATATTTCCAAAAAAAAGTTCTTTATTAATTATTTTTAATTGTCTTACCGTGTATAGATATATAGGATTCTATATGAATGAATGAGAGAGTTAGATGGGTATAATTGGGAGAGGGAGAACAAGAGGTAGTGTTTTAGAGCTCGAGTCATTCTAGATTATCATGTGGAAGATTCGGATCCTATATTGATGTGAAACATTGGTATCTAAAACCCTGAGGTTGGTCAGTTCCTTGTTTTCTACTTCAAATATCAATTGTTTAAGTGTTTTTACATTTTACATCCTTGTATGGTTTCTTTGAGACCCATTGGGGGACAATCTGTGGGGGTTTTCAAGGAAATTGGTTGTTTCAGCCATTTATGAGGGGTATTCATTTAGGAAAACCATGTACATAACATTCTATTCTGATAACACACACCATTAACTCTTCATATTTCATTAAGTTATGTTTTTGGGACTACACACCATATACAATGGGTACACTCAATGTAGTGGACTTCTGGTGTGTGGTTGAGTACTCAGACAGACCACCCAACAAAGGTCACTTGGTCCAATAGGGAACACGCTCAATGACTATAAGAGATGAAATTCATGTAGGTTCACATTCCTTGGTATCGTATATGTTTTGGTACATGGTTAGGTACCCATGTACGGTTACATGTCGTGCACTAGTTTTACAATCCAAGTATGTGGGCATGTTACAAGACGAGTAGGTTTCAGGTACACAGATAGGTACCTTCAATGTACCATGGGAAAATTATATTTACATTATAAAAGTACATGGTTAGTTTCTTGAGGCACACATACAAGGAGGATTTCTGCAGTTATATGCCTTTTATCCAATGTGCACAACAATACTTTTCTAGGATTGGCCTTTTGCGCCTATTTTTACCCTATTGACACAATTCTACTTTGAGTTTTCAATTATGATATTTTACCATGTAGATCATTATGGTGGAATCGTTATGGTTTTTAGGAACCCCATGGCTGGTTTTTTGGACTCTAAAAGTTAAGTTTGAGGGTTTCCTTGATGTTTGCTGTCAAAATCTTTCTCGGGGTTTGGGTTGTCATCTATAAGGCCTAGGTGTGTGTGATGATCTTAATGATTTTACAATATTGACTGTACCATGGTGATATGTTATAAGTTCTTACAATAGATTATATTTATTGGGATCTAGTTGTATCTCTGAAGATATCTTGGTTTATCCTGACGTGTTGCGACTGATTGCTCAATGATAGAGTAGTGGAGTTTTATATTTGGTGTTTGGAGACTATATTTGCTGGATAAATTGGGTAGGATGATATCTTTTGATCTTGGTTATGTTTTGGTTAAATTTTTCTACTAATATGACTCTAATATTCATGTACGGATTCCCTTCTAGGATAATTTCTTATCATGTGATCAGTGGTTATCAAAGTCAGATGCTCTGAATGACTGTATCAAATTTTTTGTTTAGGATTGTGATAGAGAAATATTTTCGAGGGTATCCATTGATGGAAGAGGTTATGAGGACCGTTGTTAATACATATGTTAGTGTTGTTATGAATTCTTATTTCATTTTGTGTGAATTTATGATCAATGATCAGTTGGAGGATTCACGAAAACCTTTTGGGATATTTTAGAAATGGATTTTTCCTTGTATTTTTCTTTACATAGAGAAACTTATTATAGGTAATCATTCTCTCGATGTGCACTTTAGGCCAACTGAGGGAATTTTTTCAGGAATAGCTTTGATTATTTGGTGTAGAAGGTGAATCTTAGGGTGGATGATGATTTATGTTGTGGCCCCAAGGACTATGTGAGCCCTCATAATGTTTTGACCGTGAGGTTGTTCATGGATTTCCCATAGTGGCTTCATTGTAAGATTCATGGATCCGAGACATGAGGGAGGCATCATGATTTTTAGGCTGAATGTTCATTGACACTGATATTTTATCTATTAAGATGGTGGGTTCGAGGATGTATCACCCCATGATCAATTGAACATTGGATATTATTTTTATTGTAATTCATTCTCAAGAAGGTTGTTTAAGGAGGATACCATTTTCAATATTTTTTGTTGTGTATTATCCACAGGTTTCGATCTGATTCCCTCCACTATATTCATTATATAGTTATATGGGATTTAGGATCAATTGAACGATTTGGATGAGTACAACCACCATCCATTTGATTTTCAGCCTTGAATATTGTGGACTAAGGCTTGTTATGTTCTCAGCCACTAATGGAAATATTTTTATATACAATGAATTATTCTCACTCTAAGGGCCATGGAATCAATGTGATCTTGGTTTTGATAGGGCCTATTGAAATTTTATTTACGCCTATAACTGGATTATGATTTGTTTTACAGGGCCTTATGGACATATAGGTTCTATACTTGTGTCATCCTAGATACTCTTTTCCCCAGTTCATATTATTTTGTGTGCTTCCTTGTTACTTTTATATGTTTTTGATATTCTATATTCCTATGGTTATTCCATAGAGTTAGGTATTTGTGGTTGATGAGTTTAAAATTCTTGGGGCTCATTTGTAGATGTGGTGGATGCGTCATTTTTCATGTCTCTAGGTGAGCCACATGCTATAAATCTTCATGTGGGAGTCATAGTAGGGGTAGATTTATCATGGGTGTTCGACTAACACCCAAGGATTGGATATTTGTTGGTGTTTATTTTCCAATTTCGTTAGTTTTTTCTTTTATTCAAATTTCTGTTTATCAATGGAAAGTCTCAGAATATCATGGGTGTATGAACACATTAGGACAGGTTATTTAATGTTTCACCATTGGTGGTGGCCTACTGATATTTTTTTCTCACCCCCTATACGTGATCCTCATATTGTGTTCATACCTGATGTCTTATATTACATTGGAGAATATGTATCATAGTTGATTGGGATGAAAACTAGTCTTTCACGATTTTGTGGAAATAATTTTGTGGAGTCTCTGTATTAGCCTTGGGTAGCTCCATTATTATGGACACTATTTATTTTTTTCCCCAGCATTAGAACTGAAGATGATTATATTTATATTTTTCAATTTGATTATCTTGTTTTAATGGTCATCCCAATGGGATAATTGATGTTTTATGTCATTTAGGATTTTAGATGTTATTATGAATGTATGAAGAATTCCATTTATTATATCATGATTTGCCTCAATTTATTTATTATGAATAATTTGTTATTTATCCCTACATATGTGTTCGATTTTTTTACCACTGTTATCACACTCTAACTTGATGTATAGCCTCCCCACATCACCTTTTAGGCCCTAACTACTAGTTGGTAGCCAACAGAATATAGTGAATCATTCTTGGGGACATGTGGTGTGCAATATGGGGTGACCTTTTAGGTCATCCTATGTAGTTGTGTTACAATGTTCATCGATACTTAGAACGAGTTCTACACTAACACAGATTATGAATTTTCTAGTTCCCAAGTAATAATTTTTCTCTACATACAGGTTCTCCATAGATGGGTTCTTGAGTATGATAGGGTATGAATGTGTATGGATCACCATTGGTAGGTAAGTGTTCTATTAGAGTGTTTCTAGGTTTCCACTTTTTTTTAACAATGTCATGTATTGAGGGATTGTACAATCCCATTTTTTGGAATTTTTTACAATTTTAGATTTATGTGTGTCGATAGATACATCCTCTTCATTATATTGATTTTCATTGTATTATGTACATTTCATATAAGTAGATTTAATTTGTTTTTTATAATTTTATGTTTATATGTTTTATTATTTTCTTTGTTTTCTTAATTTTTGTGTTTTATTAAAGATATAAATTCTAATTTCATGTGGCATGGATATCCAATGTATGGATACCTCAATCAAGACTCATGGATAGAGTTTTAGTCATTATTTACTTGATGTAAATGGTTAAACATGACCATGTGTTATTTTTGATAGATAGTGACCCAATTCTTTTACACATTTTAATACTGTATTTTAAGCACAATTATCCATGAAATACAAATCAATGATTGAAATGACTAGTATATTTGTAATACTAGGACCATAATTAAAAAATGTATCATGAATAACATATATTTTTATTAACCTATATAATGATATCCAATGTTTTTATAGATCCTATAACCTAGGGAACACATAGAAAAATGGTGTAAGCTAAAAATTATAGAATGGGAATAAACATGGGATTAAAGTTTAGAAGATGAGTTAGAAGTTGTAACATGATAAAATAAAAGGAATAACTCATGAATAAATATATTGAAGCATATCATATAAAAAAAGATTCATGGAAACATATGAAAGTGTAATAAAAATATTACATGACATAAACATGACTCAAGTTTAACTACCAATACAACATCACATTGTGGATAAAGTCCCCCAATAGAATAGGTTTCTCCCAAATCCCAATCAAGATGTCTCGTGAGGAAAAACAATTATCCAATGCATTGAATAACTATCTAGGAACATCCATCATAACATGTTTATTAATATGTTTTCTACGTAAATAATCAACCATAAAGAATAAACATAATGGTTACTCGTAGAATTAAATAGGTATGATAATCATTTCATAATGCATAACCAAAGTGTGTATGAAAATAATATCCATGAAAATAATGATTGATATCATTCATGTTCATTAAAAAATGAATAATAAGAATAGATCATGAATAATTATTTCGAATTAAATTAAAAACAATAATGAGTGTTGATACCTAACTTCAGACATGTTCTACATTTGTGTTTTTTTGGGAAATGAATAATGAGTCTTTAAAGATGATAAAGTCATATTTATTTACATAGAACCGAAAACGAACTAAATTTATTTTTTTATAATAAATTTATTTTTCTTAAAAACAAATTAGTGTATAAATTTTTTTAGGGATTTTACTTAAAAAAAGTTAAGAAATGTAGATGTTCCCTTTAATAGGGTTCTCTTATCGATACTATTTGATAGGCGAACCTTACCAAACATGTAATTTCCAATAAAAGAATGTTAAATTGAACTAAAAAAATATGTGGTATATAAAAACATAATATATTATATGTGTATAATAATATTGATGAGAAAACGTGGGGTGATGAGAAATATAGTGCAACCCAAAGGAAATATGGAGGTTCTAAGGGATCCCTTTTGTTATATCTCAAAGTGTTATGAAATTATAATTAATAGCTATTATAATCAAATAAGACATTTTAAATACATAATTAAAAGAATATTCCTCATGTATTTGATGTATTATAATTTTAAAAAGCACATTAATGACCATTTCCATTTGTTATAATAATCAATATTGTCGTTCAATGATTTTTTTGTTTATTGGTTTTATGGCCGATTCAATTTTGTATAATTGATGAAGATCATAAAAAATGTAAATAGAACACCAAAAGTAAAATAAAATGGTATTTATAAAGTTGTATAAGTTCAAGTCATCTCATATGTCATTTTTTCATACATGAGGAATATTTATTTGACAAAACATTAATGATAAATTTTTAATTTAATTTGGTGGTATTTACATCCATAACGAACAAGTTATTTTACATAATATTTTGTTATATATTAGTTATAGAACCAGAAATAAGTTATAACATATATATTAAAATCATATATAACTATAATAGTATTTTTATAACTATAAATGATTTTGTTAACATATAAAAATATCATTATCCACAAAGATAGTTAATCACCATACTTTGGAAAAAAATTCATTTTATTAATTAAGAGGATATGAGAAAAGGGAGAGGATATAACATATTAAATTATAAATATAAAATACTAGTATATACACGGTACTACAGTTGTTATTGTTTAATGTATTAATGTATTCAGTTGAATGTATAATATGAAATGAAATTACGAGATGTGGTTTAAGAAAGTTACATCTTGAATTTTACCACATGGGAGGATCCCTTAATGAACATGGAATTGTTCTTTTGGGGAGAGAAGAAACTATATATTTCATTTAGGCATGATTATATGAGAATATTGTTGATTAGATTCATTCTATAGGGCACAATTTTGTGAAATTAAGTGAATAAATTGGTGAGCTTTTATAAATGAGGTGAGGGAACTTTTTGGAAGTGCATAAATTATTTAAATATAATAATACTATTCTGGAGGGGATTGATTCCAAATGGATAGTAAATATACATTGGATGATAATATAGAACATATATTATCCCATATATGATCATTTAATAATTTAATAATTTTTAAATAATATAAAAAATATTATATTCATGAAATATGAGAATTGTCCAATTTTATAATATTCATTAAAATGAATTTAAAAATAAAAATATAATGATTAAAATTATATAAAATTATTTTATTATGTACAAAAAATATCATATTCCTCTATATAACTCTTGGATCATATTAATTGTCTTATACTATATTTATTTTAATTTTTTTTTCTGTTAATTTAATAACTATTGCATCATCAATGTGTAAGAAATTAAGATATCTATTTATTGCCTAAAAATAAAAACAAAATCCATGAACCAGTTAAATATTTTATATTTATAAATAAATTTTACGGTCAAAAATCCTTATTAAAATCAATATATAAAAAATTTTATACAAATTAATAAAAATATTGTGAAATGTTTGGCTTTCTATTAAATAAAATATTATAATGGACTTAATGACTAATAAGTGGATCCAAAAGGTTATGAATTATATCCAAGAATGATTTTTTTAGAAAGACACTAATCTGAAGGAATTATTACATGTTTTATGGTCATTTTATAATGAATATTGTTTTATTTTTACCCTTAAAATCATGATTTACCCATGATTGTGGTAATTAAAATTACCATGGTTACTATTCTTGTTGAAAAAAATAAAAGATAATTGTTAACTAAATTTGGGCATTCATATTAAAAATATGGAATTAATTTTTAAAATTAATTACATAGAAGTTCAATATTTCTTTATATTTATACAGAAAAAATTCAACGGAAAAAAGTTTTTCTGAAAAATTCACACTTTAAGTAAAAATGTTTTTATTCAAAGTTCATGTAAAAAATTAATTCCAAAGACCCATATTATATTATTTATAACAAAATGGGGCTATTAGTAGTTTAAAAATATGTAAAAATATTAATATGCTTTATAAATTATTAAATAGAAGATATATTTAATAATGCAAATTGTAATTTTTCATTATTCATTAAAATTTACATTTTCGATGAAATTAACAAACAATCATATGATGATAATTGTTACATTTTAGATAAAAAAATTGAAACTTATTTTGACAAATAATGTTTATAAAACTACCAAAATATAATATTTTTATTTTCTGAGGAAAAGAAATAAAATCGTTTTTAAGAAAACATATTTTTTGATATTTAAAAATGGTTTTTTGAGAAATTATGTATTGATTTGATTAAATTAATATTTTCCATAATATGGATATTACTATTTATACATTCTAATTCAATAAACGGGGTATAACAATCAGGTTAATATTTTAATGTTATATCAATATTCTTGTAAACATATTATTTAATGCAATACAAGATACCAATTAAATAAAACCATTTCAAAATAAATATATCATAAAACTATGGGGTTGTTACATGATACCCTAGGAAATCTTACATAGATCATTTAAATCATGAAATCTCATCATGACTTGTGTTTTCCTGGGTCTGTAGTTTATCTGAAATGATTCTATACCACATAAATATATTTCATTGAGGAATTATGCAATGCCAATTTTATATCCACCCAAATATTTTGAAGTTCATTAGAAAAAAATCCTTCCTAATAATTTATCATATTTGATAACATAAAAAATGAATATTATTCAAATAAAAGTATTCCATGTAACTAATTAATATTTAATGTTCCTTAATTTTAAATTAAAAAATTATAAAAAATAAATTATATTTACTAATTCACTGCCTTGGAATAGTGGGTCCAATATTAACAGGTTCTACCGTAGTAACATATATTAATAGTGAAATCTTGAATACAACTATTCATGTTTTCTATTATCAAATTTATTAAATAATCATGTATATTTATAAAAATCCAGATTCTTCTTCTAAAGTTACCTTTAATCATTACATTTATCTGCATACATTTTTAGAAAAAAATTCCTAAAGACCTCGATAACATAATCTTAATCATCTAGAGACTAATAAGTGTAATGGTTACACACTTTTTTAACCTATAATATTTCATTCGAAATTAGTAAATTTTTTAGTGTTATGTTTCAATAGTCACATGAAATGTTACAATCAATTATTTACTAGTATGCTTAATAATTTACCCATCAAATAATGTAATGTCACCAACCAACTATGATATATAATTTATAAAAATATTTATAGTATTTTCAGCCAATAAATGTTTATGAAAAGGTGATAAATACTTGAAACCTCCTTCCCTTGAAAATGTTGGATAAGTCATGCAGTTCTATACTACTCTATAATATTATTTTCACTCCTTCTATGTGTTTATTTCAACAATTATAGAACGTCTCTAAAAAACTAGAGATATATATTTATAGACATTTATTTGTAGTTTTCTCATGTATATGAACTAAAAAATGTTTTATCTACTTTGATATTAATATTTAATGATATTATCTATATTGAAATTGTTTTAATCATATTGTTTGTGGTATTTATCCAAAGGAGGGGTTTGTTGCCTATTTTTGACATGAGCCTATATAATTTCATGATGTGATAAATTATTACATTATTTAAAAATTTCTAATATTCACATAACATTTATTTTTTATATAACTTATTGTGATATTAATTTTTAATCTGTACAAATTATTTACGAATTTAATATTCAATATTTATTTGGATAATATTTTTTAATATTAATATATTTTTAAAAACTATTTCATTAAATTTGGATAATTTTCCCATATTTTTTATGAATAGATTAATTTTTTTAAAAACTAGTATGTTCAGTATAAATAGATTTTATGTATTGATGGGGTGAATGATTTTTTTAACTTTTAGTCATCCTCAATTCATCACATAATTAGTTTTCTAATGAATAAAAAATTTATATATTTGTTACATAAAACCTATGAGTACCTAATGTATTTTTTAGATAAATAATATTAGTATTTTTGGAAGGGTAGTTTTACTTGAAAATGTTAATGAACTATTGAGGTAATATTTTTGTCAAAAATTCATTGATAGATTTATGTAATATATAAAAATCTTATTGGTGGTGTTTTTCAGTTTACTTCATATATAATATTCAGTAAGGGACATAGATAGAATTTTTATGTCACGACCCGACCCTACCAGGGCTCGAGCCGCAACTACCCCATGACCGCCTCCACAGGCCAGGGGCTGGCAACTAGCGCCGAAGGCACAACAACTAGGGGAGGACTTTGTCTAAGCACCTATACACACACACGCAGCACACTCAATGCAAAAGTGCAGAGTAAAAGAAAAGAAAAGTAAAAAAAGGAAAACTGCTATATATAAACCACAAAGTGCATCGACCTATAACAGTACAAGTAAAGTGCTGAAAAGGAAAAAAGGTACAAAACATGAACCCAACTAGAAATGTGCCACAACTCGACAACAGGTAAAAAAACAAACAGCTAGAAGGGGTCCCCCACCTGGGACCTAACCATGACCACCGCTCGCAGTCCAAGCTCCTGAGCTCGTATGCTCCACTGAAGTCGCGACCAACCTGTCCGTCGTCTGCAAGGGCTCACCAAGTGCGGGCAAAGCCCAAGCAGGGGTGAGTATAAAAATACTCAGTAGGATACCTCGAAGGCTCAAGGGATAAACAAAGGAGGTACCGAAGGGTGAGCAGTAGAGTGAACAGGAAAAGTAGAGGAGTACAACTGAAAGGCGAAGTAAGAGTAACAGTAGAGAGTCCAGCTCAACCCAACAAGAGAGAGGAGGTAGACTATTCCAGACACAAGGAGCTGGAAACGGTGAGAAGATGAACTTCTCGTCGAGTCTTTGCTACCTATTGCAGGAGATTAGACTCATCCAACCACTAGAAGCTAGACACGGAAAAGCACGTGGCATACCTCACGCGTCTTCGCCTCTCCTGGAAGGAGAGTAACCAAACCCAAGAAGAGGGTTCCAGAACAATGTATATTCATATCCTTATGCTCAGCAAGAATCCCAAACAATGTCGTAAGGGGATCTCTGTCCTGTAGCTCATTCCAAGAAAGGTGAGTCACCAACAGTCCCAGAAATAACACCATCGATGCCCAACATCCCGCACGTCTGCCCCAAACCGCATGCTAAGGGGCTCAATCACCGCACTTTGACACTATCCGCTTTGGGTGGCACAGACTCACCGGCACGGTTTTAGATCGCGTCACAATAACGTGTCTCAGTGGGGAAAGTTCCCCTCGTACTTGAGAGTTCTAGGGAAAGTCAAACCACACCTCGTCACTTCCCTGTAGTCGAGAGGTCTTCTCAAAGTCAAAGTCGTCAAAACCCTGACCCGTATAACAAAGGGTCTCGCTCCGGTAATCACTAAGGAAAGCCACAAGCTATCCTATTAGAAAGGACTGAGCCTGGAATGCAAACGGATGACCCACTGCCCAACCCTACTGGAGGGTAATTCATAATATGATCTCGAGTGACCCACTGCCCAGCCCTGCTGGAGGGTAAACCATAATACTTCATCAGGTGACCCACTGCCCAGCCCCGCTGGAGGGTAGAAATTAATACATCATTAGGCGACCCACTGCCCAGCCCCGATGGAGGGTAGAATTGGAATAAGTCGACAGGCGACCCACTGCACAGTCGTGCTAGAGGGTAGACTTGGAATAAGTCGACAGGCGACCCACTGCCCAGTCGTGGTGGAGGGTAGACCTGGAACTAGACGATGGGTGACCCACTACCCAGCTCAGCTGGAGGGTAGACCCTAAGAGGTCTTCGGGTGACCCACTGCCCAGTCTGTGCTGGAGGGTAGACCCTAAGTGCATCGGGTGACCCACTGCCCAGTCTCTGCTGGAGGGTAGACCCTAAGAGCCGATGAGTAACCCACTTCCCAGCCCCGCTGGAGGGTAAAACTCAGAACTTCTCTATCCATCTCCACTGGAGGGTACAACACTGGCCAACCGAACATGGAGTGGGTATCACGCAACCACCCAACTCCAAAACAACTCACACAATAGAGGTTCAATGTCTGCTCCATCACTGGGTGTCACTAGAACCGCTACCAGCTGATCCATCGAGAACGAAACCAAGGGAGACCACTCAACCCTGTTGGTCAAATAAACGAGCATAGAGCCCGGGGAAAAACTCCACCCTACTAGTCAAACAAACGAGCACAGAGGGACCCTCTACGTCACGAGAGGTAAAAGTACGTAAAGCCGAACCCAACACGCACGTGGGGCCCACATAACCTGTGGCCCTATATCAACCCCAACCGATCACAAAAACGTTCTCAGGTACAAACAACCACATTTACCTCCAAGCATTCTCGTATACTCCCAGAGTATACCACGTTCCATCCCAAAGGCTATCGTGCACACGACACCCAGAGTCAACGCGAAGGGGTGACATAACAACTCCACCTCAAAGGCCCAGGCATGGCCAACCACATCTTGTGAATCATTTAAATCACTCTCCCAAGAGTGCGCGATCACACGCCAAGGTTCCGCTACAAACATGGTAGGACGAACCACCACTGAAGCACCTTTTATTCCACATTTAACAAGGTTGAACAAGATGCTCCACACAACCAAATGGATCGCACAGTTGTAATCTTCGTGGAAAAACATGAGATATCGACTACTTACTCACCTCCAACGGATATCCGATGGAAAATTCACCAACACCGCCTCACGCCCGAACGACGTCCCGTGATCCCGAGCCTCGACCCCCAAAATAGTGGGGTGCATCGCACCATTGCGATCCCCTAGGGAAAACACATCAAAAGCACTACTCACTTGAGTGCAATGGATATCCCGAGAAAAAGATACGTCCTGGTACCCGGCACACGAGCGGTACCACGCGAGACCCGCACCACGGTCCCAAAACTCATTGAACGGATCACATCGTTGCAATCCTCTCGAAAAAGTACACGAAATGGACTATTCAGTTGTCCAAAACGGACACCCGGTGATAAGGCTGGAAATCACAGTCAACTCCCAAAACAGCCCTCACGGGGCCCGCACCATCATGTGGGACTGACTACGCCAATGTGATACCCTCGGAAAAACACCCAACATCGACTGCTCGCACGCCCCGAACGGACGTCTGAAGAAAAATTTGCTAAAAGCTGCACACAGCTCAAAATACGGGCCGTGGGGCCCACACCTCAACTCCGGCCTCAATGCCTGAAACCACCCTGGAACGCTCCGCCTCGGTTTTAGGGTCCCAATGCCACTAACGGTGCCCAAAACGGACGTCGGGTGTGTCTGCGTCGTCCAAAGAAAGTTCCCCCGGAAAAAACGACAAAACACTTAAAGACATGTCGCGCCTCCGAGGCCCCACGTTTTGGGAATTAAATGTTCCAAAAACTATTTCAAAAAGTTTTCCTCTATTTAAGGGTCGCTTCTCCACAGACGACACGAAGTTTCGATCCATGGTTTGAATGTTACGACATTTTAATGTCGTTGGACGCAAGCGGGGGTGGACTGGTCCGGCCGGTCCACACCCTCTGGACCGGCTCAAGTCGGCCGGCCAGCGTTGCGCAGACCAGCCACGAAGGGCCGGACATGGTCTCCTGCAAAGACCCGCACCCGGAGGGTCTCTTTCCATGCGCGGGGGTCGCACACCGCGGCCCCGCGGTCACCGCGCCCCGACGCTTCACCCCGGTGAGCTCCTCCTTCCCATACCGACGGACGCCGCGCCATCCTCCGAAGTCGCGCTCCCCGCCGCCTAGACAAGAAGCCACCACCGACAAGGGGAACAGATGATGCCCTTTCCCTGCGCCGCCGCGCCTCGGACCGCCGAAGCACCCAAACTGGCCGGGATCACATTCAAAACCTGCAAACTTCGGCGATCAACCCTGGCCTCCTCCGAGATTGGATTTTGATTCCAAAAGATGTGTTGGAGTGATAAAAATGTATACTACTCATCTATGGGATTTTTTCGAAGATCAAACAACAACATGACTCATATAATCAAACTCAAATGGGGGTTCGGAAATTAAATCACAAAATGCATAATCCTACCTCATGGGCGTTGCCTAGAGCTTCGACGCCGAACCGCTACCTTTCCGGAGTTGGAGGAGAAGAGGGAGAGGAGGGGCTGCATTGAGGGGGGGGGGGGTGGGGGGGTTTCTCTAGGGGAGAACAAGGTAGGGGAGGAAGAAGGAGTGTTTAAATAAAATAAAAATATTTTTAATTAATTAAACCTATAATTTTCCTCGCATCTGAAACCTTTGGCGAGGTGATAATTAAACCTCCCCTAGGGTAAAAACCACCTACCGAGCACAATGGTGGTCTCAGAATTTGATTCTGAGATTCCGTTTTAATGTTATAAAGCTAAACCCCCAAAGCCGCTAATTTACGAAAATGCCCCTAGGTCCATTTTTCACAGACGGCCCGCGCTCGCGAATCTTATACCCCTCCTAGGGTAAGTGGCATGCTCCGAACTCAACCCTGGCCTCGGTTTTCCAATACGAGCCACCGTTTAAGAGATAATTTCGTTTCAACATTAAACAAATTATTTAATTGATTAATTAATCTGTTTAATGTTCCAGAAGTGGGCGAGGGGTCCAAACGTCCCGCGCTGATAAGTTTTATGTAGTTCCTAGGGTAAAAATTCCATTCCAGACCTATCTGTACACTCGGATCTCTAATACGGACCACCATTTATGAGTTATCCCATTTATTTTGCGTTTCCAGTGTGAACGCACTGAAAATTTAATTTCGGCCACTCCGGGGCTCGGAATCGCACGCCGTCTGAAGGCGCTGCTCTGGAATATCATGAAGAATATTCCAAAGTCTTCTGCAGCAAAAACTGGGTTCTTACATCATTCCCTATTTCAATGTTTTCTTCCCAGAAAATCAAAACTAGGGAGTAACATAGGGTACTGAGCCCACACCTGGCTTTCCCATACCCAGAAGAACCCACGCACTGCTCTGTGTCACCGCACATAGACCAAGGGATTGATCTGTTCACATGAGGTCGGCCCATTCCAATATCGTGCACCCACTCTAGACTTTGTGGTTAGGGAAAGGTGGTAGGGAACCTCTCCATCCCTATGCACGGTCTCAAATGGTCCGAAGGACCTCAGGGGTAGCTCACCTCCCCGACCGAACCTCTACGTCGCATGTCGTCACTGGAATCACCACCCGCACCTGGAACAAGGCCCGGTGATTCTCTCCTTTAGAATATCCATATGGTGAAACACCCAATGATATCTGGTCACACAAGATTCACAGTCGAGCTCCCACAACTAGGACTCTCTTACACGCTCGAAAAGCGAATGAGTCGCCACCATCGACTAAAGGAAAAGGTCCCACACCTTTTATCATACCAACACAGGGTTACACCGACTCACTGCTCCACCCTGGTAACACTTCAAGCAAGGAGTTGGGAGGAAATAATTCCACACACAGAGTCTAACAATTCTACTGCAAGAAGTAGAAAATTTTTAAAGAGTACCTCTTATCACCTCATGCTCTGTAGGATTGTAGACATCCAAAGCTCGTGGCTGCCCGCAGTCCCAACTGTCAGCTCCCGAAGCCTGACGTGGACCACCTGATGGTGATGGGAATACCTCGTAAAGTCGTCCCCCACTCACTGCTCCTCCCGATCAAATTCTAACACCACCTTCCTGGGTAATACTCCAATCACGATGTTGTCTCTGCTATGGTGGTGCGCCTGCTGCCTGCCCGAAGCTCTCAGCATCTCGGGTCGGGAAGTATCGTGCCAAGTGACCTCACCTGTCACAAGCATAGCACCGACTCTCTCTAGGCTACACTGGTGCCCTCCGGCGCCATTGTGGTGTACGAACACGCCCCGGAAACCAGCAATGGAAAGGCCACCTGCATCGAGGTCCTGTCCTCCGGCGCCTGCTAGCTACGACAGACGTCCCGGCTCCGTCACGCCTACTGCCACTACCAACCGCAAAGCCTGACAGGAAGCTCTCTGTCATCAATGTCTTCTCTGGAACCCCGGAATATGTGGAAATTCCCAACAGTACTATGACGGCACGAATCTCTCAGCGGAGACCCTGCTCAAACTTCCGTGCTCGGATGTTTTCATTATGGACCAAGTCGGGGTAAAAGAATGCACAGTCTGCAAAACTAGCCGCGTACTCAGCCGTCGCCATCCCTCCCTGCTAAAACTTCAGGAGCTCCAGAATCTGAATGGAGCGCAAGCCAGAGGGGAAAAACTCCTCACGAAACAAAAACTAGAAGTTTCCCCACGAAAGCGACGACTCGTCAAGAAACCGAGTCACCAGACTCCACCAACAACAAGCTGATCCATGAAAAAGGCTGGCTGCCAAAGACACTCTCTGACCTTATGGCATATACCCAAGCATGAAAAGGCTAACCACTGCCTCTAGCCAAACCTCTACTGCCTGAGGTTCTGGCTCAGCACTGAACCTCAGCGGTCTCTGCCGCTGGAACTCACGGAGCACGCTCAACCTGCGCTCAAGCTCAGCCTGCTCTGCTGAAACTACCTGCTGCTCAACCGGTGGGGGTGGTGCTACCGGCCCACCCAGAGAAAGGGGCTCGCATGATGGGTCCTGGACTGTGGCCTCCTAGCTCACAGGGTCATCGTCACGAACCAAAGCTAGTATCATGGATGGTTGTCATCGCGGAGACATCCTGAATGTTATCAAGGAGTGCAGCGGTCAGATGAGCATATGTGTATATACCAATAAAGACAACTATGGGGAGATGACTCAAGAAGGACAGTCAAAGACTCAGTCCTATGTTATGCACAAACAAATTTTCCCTACAACAAGTGTCTCAACATGCCGAGTGGACAAGCGGGTTATCATGGTCCTGGTGAATGGATATGTCGGCCGACGCACCATCACTGGACTCCCTAGCCTGAGAGATACTCTCGAGACATGTTAACATGGTTTCCCTAAATCAAAACCAATTCCTCTTCTAGGGATGTCCGCACAATGTCCCAAGGAACAAACCACATCTGATACCACGTTGTCACGACCCGACCCTACCCGGGCTCGAGCCGCAACTACCCCAAGCCCGCCTCCATAGGCCAGAGGCTGGCGACTAGCGCTTAAGGCACAAAAACTCGGGGAGGACATTTCCTAAGCACTTGTAAACACACATGAAGTACACTCAATGAAAAAGTGCAGAGTAAAAGAATTGTCAATTAAAGAAAAAGGGAAACTTCTATATATAAACCACAAAGTGCATCAACCTCTAATAGTACAAGTAAAGTGCTGAAAAGGAAAAAAGGGGAAAAACACGCGCCCAATTAGAAAAGTGCCACAACCCGGTAACCGGTAAACAAAACAAACAGCCAGATGGGGTCCCCCACCTGGGAACTAACCACGAACACCACTCGCGGTCCAAGCTCCTGAGTTCCTAAGCTCCACTGAAGTTATGACCAACCTGTCTGTCATCTACAAGGGCACACCAAGTGCGGGCAAAGCCGAAGTATGGGTGAGTATAAAAATAATTAGTAGGATAACCCAAAGGCTCATGGGAGCAACAAAGGAGGTACCGAAGGGTGACCAGTAGAGCGAACATGAAAAGTAGAGGAGTACAACTGAAAAGGGCGGTAAGAGTAACAGTAGAGAGTCCAGCTCAACCCAACAAGAGAAAGTAGGTAGAATCGTCCAGACACAAGGAGCTGGAAACGGTGAGAAGATGAACTTCTAGTCGAGTCTTCGCTACCTATAACAAGAGAGTATACTCATCCAAACACTATAATCTAGACACGGAAAGCACGTGGCATACCCCGCGTGTCTTCACCTCTCATGGAAGGAGAGTAACCAAACCCAAGAAGTGGGTTCTGGAACAAGGTATATACATATCATTATGCTCAGTTAGAAGCCCGAACAATGTCATAAGGGGATCTCCATCCCGTAGCTCATCCCAAGAAAGGCGAGTCACCAACAGTCCTAGAAATAACACCATTGATGCCCAACATCCTGCACGACTACCCCGAACCGCAAGCTAAGGGGCTCAATCACCGCACTTCGACACTATCCACTTTGGGCGGCACTAACTCGCCCGCATGGTTTTAGATCACGTCACAAGAACGCGTCTTGTTAGGGAAAGCACCCCTTATAGTTGAGAGTTCTAGGGATAGTCAAACCACAGCTCGTCACTGCCCTGCAGTCGAGAGGAATTCTCAAAGTCAAAGTTGTCGCAACACTGACCCGTATAACCAAGGGTCCCACTCCGGTAATCACGGAGGAAAGCCACATGCTAGCATAGTAGAAAGGACTGAGCCTTGAAAGCCAACGAATGACCCAATACCCAGCCCTACTGGAGGGCAATTCATAATATGATCTCGGGTGACCCACTGCCCAGCCCTACAAGAGGGTAAACTATAATACATCATCAGGAGACCCACTGCCCAGCCCCGCTGGAGGGTAGACCTTAATACATCATCACGTGACCCACTGCCCAGCCCCGCTAGAGGGTAAACTTGGAATAAGTCAACAGAAGACCCTCTGCCCAGACATGCTGGAGGGTAGACCTGGAATAAATCGACAGGCGACACACTGCCCAGCCGTGATGGAGGGTAGACCTAGAACTAGACGACGAGCCACCCACTACCCAGCCCTGCTGGAGGGTAGACCCTAAGAGGTCGTCGGGTGACCCACTGCCCAGTCTCTACTGGAGGGTAGACCCTAAGTGCGTCGGGTGACCCACTGCCCAGTCTCTTCTGGAGGGTAGACCCTAAGAGCTGATGAGTAACCCACTGCCCAGCCCTGCTGGAGGGTAAAACATAGAACTGCTCTGGCCATCTCCACTGAAGGCTGCAACAATGGCAAACTGAACACGGAGTGGGTATCGCGCAACCAACCAACTCCAGAACAACTCACCCAATAGAGGTTCAACACCTGCTCCATCACTGGGTGTCACTAGCACCACTATCGGCCGATCCATCGAGAACGAAACGAGGGGGAGACCACTCAACCCTGCTGGTCAAATAAACGAGCACAGAGCCAGGGGAAAAACTCCAACCTTCTAGTTAAACAAAATATCACTAAAGGACCCTCTACGTTGCGAGAGGTCAAAGTATGTAAAGCAGAACATGGCACGCACGTGGGGCCCACACAACGTGTGGCCCCATCTCAACCCCAACCGAGCACACAAACATTCTCAGGAACAAACAACCACATGTACCTCCAAGAGTTCTCATATTCTCCCAGAGTATACCACATTCCAGCCCAAAGTATATCGTGCACACGACACCCAGCATCAGCGTGAAGGAGTGACGTAACAACTCCACCTCAAAGGCCCAGGCACGACCAACCACATCTTGTGAATCATTTAAATCACTCTCCCAAGAGTGCACAATCACACGCCAAGGGTCCGCTATAAACATGGTAGGATGATCCACCACCGGAGCACCTTTTATTTCGTATTTAACAAGATGGTTCAAGAGGCCCCTCACAACCAAATGGATCGCACCGTTTTAATCCTCGTGAAAAAACACACAAGATCGACTCCTTAATCTCCTCCAATAGATATATGATGAAAATGTCACCAACACTACCTCACGCCCGAACGGCGTCCCGTGATCACGGGCCTCGGCCCCGAAAACAGTCGGGCGCATCGCACCATTGCGATCCCCTCTGGAACACACGTCAAAAGCACTACTCACTTGAGTGAAATGGATATCCGGAGAACAAGATACGTTTAGGCGCCCTGCGCACGAGTTGTACCACACGGGACCTGCACCCCTGTCCCGAAACACAATGAACGGATCGCACCATTGCGATCCTGTCGAAAAAGTACACGAAATGTACTATTCAATTGTCCAAAACAGACACCCGGTGATAAGGCTGGAAATCACCGTCAATTCCTGAAACGGCCCTCGCGGGGCCCGCACCATCGTGAGGAATTAGAGCGGGCAGACTGTGCCAATGCGATGCCCCCGGAAGAACACCCAACATCGACTACTCGCACGCCCCGAACGGACGTCTGAGGAAAACGTCTCTAAAAGCTTCACGTAGCTCAAAAGACGGGCCGTGGGGCCCATGCCTCAACTCCAGCCTCAATGTCTGAAACCACCCTGGAAAGCTCCGCCTTAGTGTCAGGGTCCGAACACCACTAACAGCGCCCAAAACGGACGTCGGGTGTGTCCGCTCCATCCAATGCAAGTTCCCCCGAATAAACGACAAAACATTTATAGACGTGTCACACCTATGAGGACCCTCGTTTTGGGAATTAAAATTTCCCGAAACTATCTCAAAACGTTATTCTCTATTTAAGGGTCACGTCGCCGCAGACGACACGATGTTTCGACCCATGGTTTTATGGTTAGGGCATTTTAATGTCGTCGGACGCAAGCGGGGGTCGATCGGACCGGTTCGGCCAGTCCACACCCCCTCGACCGGCTCAAGCCGGCTGGCCCACATTGTAGACCGGCCACGAAGGTCCGGGCTTGGTCTCCCGCGGAGACCCGCACCCGGTGGGTCTCTGTCTCCGCGCGGGGGTCGCACACCGCGACCTCGCGGTCACCACGCCCCGGCGCTCCCCTATGCTCCGCCTCGGTGAGCTTCGCCTTGCCCCGCTGACAGACGTCGCGCCGGCCGCCGAAGTCACGCGCCCCGCCACCTGGATGAGAAGCCGCTACCCCCAAGGGGAATCACCACCGCCCTTCGCCCGTGCCGCCGCGCCTCGGACCGCTGGAGCACCCAAACCGGCCAGGATCACCTTCAAAACCCGCAACCTTCGGCGATCAACACCAGCCTCTCCGAGCTCGGATTTTGATTCTGAAAGATTCGTTGGAGAGATAAAAATGTATAATACGCGTATATGGGATTTTTTCGAAGATTAAACAACAGATTGACTCATATAATCGAACTCAAAGGGGGGTTCGGAAATAAAAACGAAAAACGCATAATCCTACCTCGTGGGCGTTTCCCGGAGCTTCGCCGCCGAACCGCTGCCTTGCCAGAGTTGGTGGAGGAGAGGGAGTTGAGGGGATGACTTGAGGGGGGGTTTCGCCATGGGAGAACAAGGGAGGGGAGGAATAAGGAGGGATTAAATAAAATAAAAAGAATTTTAATTAATTAAACCCATAACTTTCCTCGCATCCGAAACCTTTGGCAAGGAGAAAATTAAACCTCCCCTAGGGTAAAAACCACCTCCCGAGCACAATGGTGGTCTCAGAATTTGATTCTGAGCTTCCGTTTTAATGTTATAAAGCTGAACACCCAAATCTGCAAATTTATGAAAACGCCCCTGGGGCCATTTTTCACAGATGGCCCGCACCCGCGAAACTTATACCCCTCCTAGGGTAAGCGGCATGCTCCGAACTCAACGGTGCCCTCAATTTTCCAATCCGAGCCCCCGTTTATGAGATACATGCATTACAAAATTAAACAAGTTAATTAATTAATTAATTAATCCGTTTAACATTCCAGAAGCGGGCGAGGGGTCCAGACATCCCGCGCCGACAAGTTTTATGTCGTTACTAGGGTAAACACCCCATTCTGGACCCATCCGTACACTCAGATCTCTGATCCAGACCACCATTTAGAAGTTATCCCATTTATTTTGCATTTCCAGTTTGGACACGCAGAAAATTTAATTCCGGCCACTCCAGGGCTCGGAATCGCACGCCGTCTGATGGCGCTGCTCTAGAATATCATCAAGAATATTCAAAAGTCTTCTGCAGCAAAAAATGGGTTCTTACATTTTATAATGTTTCTACATTGAATATAGTTTCATTTTGTTTTCCTTATTAAATCATGAACATTAAATTTTCTAGAGTTTTATTCAATTGATTCCAGGTCATTTCCAATAGGATACTCATTTTAATTTCACAACATTCATTTCTCATATAAGATGGAATTACATTTAGCCTGTGATTTTTTTCAATTTAATCCCATTGGATGATTATTTTATTTGGGGTTAAAAAGTCCCATGTTGACACTATAGTCTAAACACTTATCATTAAACATCATTATGTTATATATTTCTTCATGGAGTAATGTCAATGTTCCCAATCATTTTTATCTATAATTGTTATGGGAATCATGTTATATCATGAGTAATCATAAATATCAATATTGTAAATCATTATAATATAATTTCAACTTTTAAAAATCCATATTATGTAAATCATTTTTTTAATTTTTTTCATGATTCATTAAATTTAACTTATAATCATATAAATGTAATTATTATTAATAAAAATTAAATTTTTATCTTTTTTAAATTATATTATTCTTTATTTTTAACAGTTCTTTAAATATTTTAATATAATTTAATTTCTATAAATAATACATTTATCAAAAAATATTTTTCAAATTTTCCTTTTGGAAATATTACAACTTTTTACCTCTTACAATGTAATGCCTTTGAATTTTAATCTTCGTAAATTGGGTAATTTTTATGTTTGAAATGTCATTTTGTCTACATTTTCCAAAATTGAAATTGTATTAAACCATTAAAAGTATAATTTTATAAAAATGTATGATAAAATTAAGTTGACAAGAAAACATCACAAAAGATAAAAAATAAATTCAAATATCACTTTATATTTTACTCAATATACACTTGAAAATTTATAGTCATATATTTTCATACGAATAAATTTTAAAAATTAGTGATATTTTAAAAATATTATTAATTTTTTTTTTCAACCAATTGGTTTTTATATCATTTACATTATTCTCAGGATGGAACCTCCCAAATGAATTAATTAATCAATAATTGAAAAAAAAATTACTTCAATTTAGTGTTTCACTATAAGATTAATACATATTTATTATTAGTAAAAATTTAAATAATTTGTACTATAGGTAAAATGAGGTGGATTGAATATAAATTTTTTTAATATTTTATATTTTATTTATTAAGTAATGTTTTAATTTTATTGATATTATTTGGATATTAGGATTAAATATTTGATTTAATTGATGAATGTGATAATGTATAGTCACCAATATTTTAAAAAAATCTATCACATTGACACAAATTATTTATCTCTTATAATACTTGATCGTACTATTTTACATAAAAATATTTTTTTCATCTTTATATCAAATTAGTGAATATTTTATAAGGCACAAAATATTTATAAATTATTAAATAAATTTAATAAATTTAATATAAATTATTAATATTTTTTAAATATTATATAGTTATATAATGTTTATGATTTAATTGAACAATATAATAAAAAAATTTCACGTAGAATATTATTTTACCAGCTTTGTAACTCATGTTCCAAATTTTACAAGTCATTCACATTATTAGTTTTATTTAGAGAAATTTAATATTTTTCCATGACCGAATGATTCCATATTTCAATATGTATTATACCAACACATGCATGTTTTTTATTTTGTTTTCTTATGTTATCATCATATGTATGAATATATATTAATTAGTGTTTTTAAAAGATTTGTCTTGTGATTTTTGGAATATGTTTTATTACGAGTCACATACTTCAAAGTATATAATCATGGTTTGTGAATATTTATCTAACTTACAGACCAAGTTACCCATATTGGTGACCTAATTGTAATGCCACATGGCCTCAGGCTTACCTTCAACTAAAAATTTGTCTTCCAATTACAAATGAGGGCTCATAATTAATAAAGAGATACTATATCCCCAAATTATAAATAAGATTCCCATCTAAATTTACTAAAAGTTTTCATTACTCTCTACTATATCATGCATATGTGAACTACTGAAATATAAAATAAGGAGACACTATGGAATCACATAGTAGAATATAAAAAACTAAAGAGTTTATATAAATTGAATCCATCAAATATAATAGAATTAAAATAGTATACATAAATGTGGAAATAAGGTAAAATAAGTAATACATCCATATGTATAATATTTATGGTGTATAGTGAATAAAATAATGTATAATGGTATTCATCAAAAATAACTTCATTGTCTATATTTTAATCATCGTCCCGCATCAAACTACATATTATGGTCCATAATATCTTCTCAGTGTTGATACAACATGATACAATGAAACATAATTTTTTATTAATATAAATTTATACACATGGAATGCACTTTAGTAGGATTAATTCCA
The DNA here is from genome assembly GCA_963277665.1 of Viscum album. Classification (NCBI taxonomy): domain Eukaryota; kingdom Viridiplantae; phylum Streptophyta; class Magnoliopsida; order Santalales; family Viscaceae; genus Viscum; species Viscum album. The sequence continues at coordinate 2,104,818,079 of OY728122.1, read as the reverse complement.
ATCACTTTTCAGGATTCACCAACTATCAAATACTACCTATGTCATATTTTAAATGGGGGAATATATGTAACTCTATGGGGTATTCCAATCAAACCAACTAAATCATATAACAAATTCATGTTGAGAGATAATTATTATGAATTCTCTCAAAATAAAATTGTAAAATAGAATAATGAATAGTGAGAATGAATGATATCACTTGAGAAGATCAACATAATGATTAATATTTGTACATTTATCATTTATTTGATTGATAATGAATATAAATAATATTGGTTTATATATGTGAAATAATTAAAAAGATAAGTAATAAAAAAGAATAAAATATTGAATATAAATGTTTAAATGTATTATAATGATAAAAATTATAGTAAATATTTTGTTAATCATCAGTTTTATACATCCTTCATGTTTTAAAATTCAATTATTTATAATATTAAATTACTCAATGAGAATAATATTTTATAAATTATTATATTCCCTATTTATTTATTGATAAATAATTCAGCAATATCTAATTCCATATTATTTTTTTACAATGTGATATGATTAATTTAATAACAATCAACATGTATTTCATATAAAACCCTAAATCTCAATTTTCATACCAAATCTCATTTAAGTAGATGTTTTTGGAAATAGTGGAATTCAATATGAGACAAAAAATACACTAATTATAACATCAATCAAAAACGAAATAATTCTATCAAATATAATATGTGTAAAGATATGGATAAAAATATTGAGTTCTTACATGATACCCTAAGAAGTAATTACTAGATCATGGAAATGATGAATTTTATTTAGGTCTTCTATTGTTCGGAGTCAGTAGTTGATATAAAATTTTTTCAATACCGCATAACTATATTTCATTGAGGAATTTGGTGATTCCAATTTTAAATCCACCAAATTATGATGATGTTCAATAAAAAAATATCCTTCGAGATCATTTATTATATTCCCTAACATACAAAAAAATGAATATTATTAAAATAAAATTATTCTGTGTAACTAAATATTACTCAATGTTCCTTTTATTAAAATTAATAATAATTAAAAAATTAGATTATATTTACTAATTTACACCTCTGGTATAGTGAGTCCAATATTAACATGGTCAACCTCATCAACATCTTTTAATAGTAAAATCATGAATACAATCTTCATATTTTTTACTCAATTTTATCAAATTATCATGTACAAAATTAATAAACCATATTATTATTCTAAATTCACTTTTTATCATTACATGTATCTGGATACATTTTTTGAAAAAAATACATAATACCCCAATTACATAATTTTAATCATCTAATGACTAATAAGTGTAATGGTTATACTATATTTTACCTCTAATATGACATTTTTAACAAGTAAAATTTTTAGTATTATGTCTCAATAGTAACATTCAATGTTTTTATCCATTATTAATTAGTATGATTAATAATTTTTCTACCTAATAATGTAATGTCACCCAAAAACAATGAAACATCCATTATGACATAATTTATAGTATTTTACAACCAATAAATGTTTGAGAAATGTGGATAAATACTTGAAACCTCCATCCCTTGAAAATATTGGATACATCACGTAGTTTTATACTCCTATATATTAAATTTCCCACTCTTTATATGTCTTTATTTAATCACTACGAAAACATCTCTAAAAACCTAGAGTTTTATTTCATAATCATTTACTTGTAGTTGTATCGTGTATATGAACTAAAAAATTTCATCTACCTTGTTATAAAGCTTTAAAGGTATAAGGTATATTGAAATTATTTCAATCTTATTGTTTGTGGTATTTATCCAAAGGATATGTTTATGGAATGACATTGACACAAGCCTATATAATTTCTTGATGTAATAATATATTACATTATTTATAAATTTATTATATTAACAAAATATTTATTTTTTATATAAATTATTTTGATAAAAATAGTTAATCATTAAATATTATTTTAGACTATGATATCCAATATTTATTTGGTTATTTTTTTAATATTAATATAATTATAAAAACTATTTCATTTAATTTTAAGTATTTTCCAATATTTTTTATGAATAATTTATCTTTTTAAAAAACATGTATATTCAGTATAAACAAATTTTATGTTTTAAAGGAGTGAACGAATTTTTTACTTGTTGTTAACCTCAATTAAATCCCTCTATAGTTTTCTAATGAGAAAACATTTGATATTATTATTAAATCAATCCTATGAGTACCTAAAGTATTTTATTTAAATAAATAAATTTATTATTTGTGGAATGGCAGTATTACTTTATAAGGTTTAGGAACTATTGAGATAATATGTTTATGACCACACATATTCATTTTCAGATTTAGGAACTATAAAAAATATTATTAGTGGTGTTTTAAGTTTATTTAATATATAATATTCATTGAGGGACATAGATAGAGAATTTATAATCTTTCTACATTGAATTTAGTTTCTTTTTGTTTTCCTTATTTATTCCCGGACTTTTAAATTGTTATATTTTTATTCAAGTTCTTCCATGTAATTTCCAATTGGACACAAATTTTAATTACATAACATTGATTAACCATATAAGATATATTTAATATTTAGCCTATTTTTTAACTTTAATCATGTTGGGTGTCTATTTTATTTGGGGATAATATGTCACATGTTGACTATATAGTCTAAAAACTTATCATTAAACATCATTATATTATATATTGGTTCGTGGAGGCATGTCAATGTTCCCAATCATGTTTATCTACAATTTCTCTATGAATCTGGTCATTTCATGAGTAATAATCAATTTAAAATTAGTAAAACAATATAATATAATTTCAACTTTTGAAATTTTATAATATTTAATTCGTTTTTTAAATTTTTTTCCAGAATCATTAAATTTTACTTATAATCATATAAATGGAATTATTGTTTATTAAAAATATATTATTATATTTTTTAAATTTTATTCATCTTTTTTTAACCTAATGTAAATATTTTATTTTAATTTAATTTCTATAAATATTGCATTTATCTAAAAATATTTTTAAATTATTATTTTGGGAATTATGGGCACTTTTTACCTCCTATAAAGTGATGCCTATGAATTTTCCTCTTCATAAATTGTGTAATTTTGATGCTTGAAATGTAATTTTCTCTACATTTTCATAAATGAAATTTTTTTACAACATTAAAAATATAATTTAAAGAAATAGTATGATAAAATTATGGTGACAATAAAACAAAAGAAAAGATAAAAAATAACGTCAAATATAACTTTATATTTTATTCAATATATATTTAACAATTTATAGTTATATATTTTTATGTGAATAAAATTTAAAAATTAGTGAGATATTTAAAATATTATTAAAAGGACTTCATACCCGTTGGGGGTTTTTATATCATATTAATTATTCTCAGGATGCAACATCCCAATTGAATTATTTATTCAATACTTGAACATAAACTACATAAATTCAATGTTGCACGATAAGATTAATAGATTTTTATTATTAGTAAAAATTTCAATAAATTTTACCATAGGTAAAATGATGTAGATTTAATATTAATTTTTACATTGTTTTCTATTTAATTTATTAATTAATTTTTCAATTTTATTGATTTTATTTTTCCATTAGGATTAAATTATTTATCTAATTTATTAATTTGTTAATGTATAGTCACTAATATTTCAAAAAAATGTATTAAATTTAAAAAATTATTTATCTCTTATAATAATTTATCGTACTCTTTTAGTTAAAAATATGTTTTCATCGTCATATCAAATAACTCAATATTTTATGTTGCATAACATATTTCTAAATTATTAAATAAATTTTATCAAATTTGATAAAAATTATTAATTTTTATTTCTTAAACATTATACAAGTATATAATGTTTAGGTTTTTGTTGAACTATATAATAAAAAAATTAATACTAGAATATTAGTTTACTGGCCTTGTAACTCATGTTCCAAATTTAACAAGTCATTCACATTATATGTTTTTTTAGAGAAATTTAATATTTTTCAAGGAAAGAATGATTCTAAATTTCATTATGTATTATACCATCACTTATATGTTTTTGTTATGATTTCTTGGTTTATCTTTATTTGTAAGATTATATAATATTTAGTGTTTTTAAAAGATTTTTTTTGAATTTTGAAATATATTTCATTAATATTGACATACTTCATATAATATAATCGTTGTTTGTGATTATTCATATAACTTGTTTACCATGTTACATATATTAGTGACATAATTATAATTCCACAAGGCCTCAAGAAGACCTATGTTTAAAAATGTGGCTTCCAATTACTAATGAGGGCATAAAATAATCATGTGATACTATATAATCCAATTAAAAATAAGATTCCAATCTAAATTTACTAAAAAAAGAATTACTCTTCTATATATCAGGAAAACTCGACTTACTGAAAAATAAAATAGAGAGAACATATCAAATCACATAGTCTAATATATAATATTAATCAAAGTATATATGTTTAATACATATAATATAATATAATTAAAATAGTATACATCAATGTGGAAATAAAATAAAATAGGTAATACATGTCATTCTATAATATAGATGTGGTATAATGAATAAAATAGTGTATAATGGTCTTTAACCAAACAGACTGCACAGTCTCTCTTTGAATCATCATCCCTAATCAAACTTCATATCATGGTCTATAATATCTTCTAAATGATGATACATCATCCTGAAATGAAACATAATTTTTTAGTAATATAAATTAAAACTCATAGAATGATATTTAATAGGATTTATTCCAATAACATATCAGGATTCACCCACTCTCCTATACTAACAATGTTCTATTTTAAATGGGGAAATATGTGTAACTCTATTGTGTATTCCAATCAAACCACTTAACTCATCTTAAAAATTCATGACAAGAGATAATTATTATGAATTCTCTCAAAATAAAATTCAAGCATATAATATAGAATAGTTGGAACCAATTCTATCTCTTGGGATGACTAACATAATCTTCAATATTTTCACATTTGTCATTAATTTAATTAAAAAATTAATATAAATAATATTGGTTTATATATGTGAATGAATTAACAAGATAAAAAATTTAAAAAATATTATACTCTAGAATATAGATATTTAAATTTATTATAATGATAAAAAAATATAGGAAATATTTGGTTAATCGTCAATTTTCTTCATCCATCAACTTCCCAATGTGAATTATTTTTACTATTAAATTACACAGCGAAATAAATATATTATAGTTGACTATTTCACTTGTTTTTTGATAAATAATACACCAAGATATCATTTGTTGTTATTTTTTACAATGTGAGAGGATTAACTCAATAATAGTCAACATGTGTTTTATATAAAACCCTATATATCAATTTATTACCAAATATCATTCTAGTGGATGTTTTTGGAAATTATGAAATTAATTAAGAGCAAAAAAAGTCATTAAAGATTCCATCAATCAAAAACCAAATCATTCTATCAAATGTGATATGAGTAAAGAGATGGGTAAAATTGACTAAATGTAAAAGAAGAAAACATATATGAAATTTGAAAAATAGTTTGGTAAAATCAATCATGAAAAAAAATTTAATATTAGAAAAAAATTAAATCAATGAAAAAAATTTATTCCATATACCCTTGTGCAATTCAATGGAATTAAAATTCATGAATAAACTACAAAATGCATGGCCTACTATCACGACCCGTCCCCCAGTTCCCATTCCTTGACTACCCCAAGCCAGTCTTTAATAGGTCAGGGGCTGCGGACTAGCAGAAAAGGTGTAAAATCCCTAAAATGGGAAGTAATCGCCTTTATAAACTATAAACACACACAATCAGAGTACAAACTGGAAACAAACACTATGTAAAAACTGTCTACAAAAGAGTGCTGATAAATAAAGGGGCTGGAAATTCAAGCCCAACTGTAAAGTACAACTACAATAGAAAAGGTACTAAACATTTGAAAGATGAAGAGTAGCTCCCGGAACATCCACCACGGATCCCACCTGAAGGGTTGGTACAAATAGACTCATCAGCACTCCTCGTCTGTCAGTCTCCTCCGGGTACCGACACATCGTGTGGTCCACCCTCACGTACTGTCTGTCCCTCATATACTTAGCCTCAGCCAGTGTTGTCCATCATTTTCATCCAACACAATAAGGTGTGGGAATAACCTATGTAGGGGTTAGTATAACGATACTCAGTAGGGACCCTGATACCCTCATGGTCTCACCAACTCCAAAAAAGATAAACCACAGAGTTTGAAATAAACGGATAGCCATTTTATAGGTATATGCCCATACATATACCTAAGTTATCATGTAACCCATCTCAATCATGAGGAAAACACAAAAGTCACTGACTTAGCTCACATAGGTATAAAACTTTTTTAGAGAGATAGAGACGATCAGATATAGCCACTGAATCATCAGAGCTATCAGACCAACACTTGATCCAGGACCCGCTATTCTGTTGGACCAAAAAATTATCTAGGAATAGAAGTTAGAACTGTCAGACCAACACATGATCCAAGAATAGTCGTCAGAGCTATTGGACCAACACATGATCCAGGACCAGTTATTCTGTCGGACCAACACATGATCTTGGAACAAAAGTTAGAACTGTTGGACCAACACATGATCTAGGAACTCTGGTCAGTGCACAGCTAGCCTCAGGGTTTCCCCAAGCCTTCTTGATTCAGGGAGGGTCATCTCCTCAAGCGAAGAGTAGATACATCAACTTCCACTTCAACCAAATTTGATGTATCCTGATGTTCTGTCTCGTCAAAAGGAACACACCGCGATAGACGTCGCATCAATCGGACGCCAGGTCTGAGAACTATTGTCATTTCTGTTCTGAGGGCCCAGTTAGATTTAGGTTCAATCCAACCAGACATTACCCCTACTGCGACCAAACCACAAGTGTGGTATACCAAAGTAACCGGACTTCTCAAAGCCTTCTATCGACGTAGAAGGTTCGTCAATCGGACACTTGTAGCCCATGTTATGTGTGAAAAGGTGAAATCGGGTCAAACGGGTTCCGGTCCAGTCCGGCCCTATCAGACTGACCCAGACCGACCTGAGTCCGGAATAGCATCTGATGCCCTAATCGGGTCTCAATCGTCCCACAGGTCTGTCCCGGCTGGATGGGGCGGCCCGGCCTGGCTCGCGACGGGGGCCCGACCCATGCTGGCGTCACGACCCGTGCTGGGTCTGGCCCACAGTGGGCCCAGACCACGATGGGTCTCGCCAGGCGGTCTAGCAGCCCCCTGTCATCCAACATAGCCACATCGATGGGGGAGGCCGTTCCCCCTGGTTCCTGAACGGCATAGCCATTCGGGTGGGTGAAATGACGCCAGGCTGGCGTCAGTGTGCCACACGGGGCCCAGTGGGGTCCCACTATTTTCGGTTGGCCGAGTGGCCATCCTACTCCTTGTGTGGAACCAGTTGTACCGCACCTCTTCTAGAGACCTGGCGGCTCATGCTGCTAGACCACTTCGCGGCTGTGCTCAAGCCAGCCCCTACTGCACCGCCGTGGCCAGGGGCTGCAGCCCTCCTTCGGTCCATTGCATGATGCCGGTTGCATCACGCCTTCTCCTGTATCCCGACGGCTCAGCTGCAATCTAACTTAGTAGCCGACCTTGAACTAGCTGTCACTGTACCACCATGGTCTATCGGTCATGGGTCACTCCTCTATCAATGCGGTTGCGCCACCGCCGCCCAGCGGTGATGTTTGTTTCTCCATCCGTCGGCGAGTTTTCTACAGGTCACTGGATGAGTTCATGTGGCCCGATTCTCGTTCTGAAAGAAGATGCACACTCCGTGGGAGGTCACCTTCGATCCATATTTGTTAAAGATGAAAAAAAACTCAACCCAAACTCATTCTTTATGGAGCATAATAATTCATAAGAAAGGAAGAGTGGTCGGGTCATGTTTTTTCACATGCTTCCTCCACATTTGGATGATATCATGTGGCTTTCTTTTCAAAACCATGACAGAGAACATAGAACCTGAAAAAATATAACAAAGCTCAAATCCATTACTTTTTTTCCATTCTCCGTTCATTGATAGAGTTGTGGGAAGAAGAATAAGAAGATCATCATTCGTCGCGTCCGTCAAGAACATCCAAACCCAAGTTACGTCATCTTGTAGAAGATATTCCACGTCAGTAGGTGTCTGGGAAAGAAGTCAAAGAAGGGTCATCACTGGCGTTCTTCATTGAAAGAACGCATTCTTCGTTCATTGTTGGAAGGAGCATTCTTCATTGGGAAAATTCTAATTCTCCCAAGATCTCCTCTCAAAACCTCCTCCAAGTGTGAAATTCCAAGAGAAAATAATATTATATGACTTATTATTTTAGATGTTGGAAAAAATTCAAAATAAATGGAGAATTCAATTAAGAGGATCCATCTAATTAATTCACGTGTGTTGGAATGAATTAATTAGGGGAGGTCAAGAGGCTCTCCCTCATTAATGATGGAGAGTTGGAAAGTTATACCCTCCTCTGACTAATAGGGGTTGGGTGGACCCCACCCCTATTATTCAAATGGGAGGTTAAGGTCTCGGGTGCTCCCCACGCTGTAACCTCTCGCGGGAGGTAAAGTTCATGTGGAACCCACCACCATAACCTATCATGGGAGGTTAAGGTGCGGTGGTCCCACCATCAACTTCTAAGAGGAGGTTTCAACTACTAGTAGGTCCCACCTCCAAAGACTTACATGTCAGCTGAAATAATATAAAGTGTAACTCGCATTATATTATTAGTTTTTAAAGAAAACCCAAAAAAATAACTTTTATTCCCGACCATCTACTGTGGAGGTGAAAGTATTCTTAAGTGAATACTAGAACTGTGAGTTCAACGGTGCCCTCAGATTTCAGTTCCACGAACCGGTTCAAAATTTATAAAATCTCGCTCATACGTTTAAAGAACGTACCTGAACAACACTTCAGAAATTGATTCCGGGCACACCGGTCCTCGGAATCATGTGCTGTCAATTTCTGCGGACTCATAAAAAATCTCATGTATTAAAAAAATCAACTAGATTTACTAGTGTTTAAATTATCCCCACCTTAGGGGTTTACATCCCCGTAAGCTACATCTCAAACTAAGGAAACAAATGGGGGTACTGAGTACGCATCTGAGCCTCTCACTCCCATGTTCTCTCCTGGAGGTTCTCATGCTGCCAGCGAACGTGCACCAGAGATATCGATCATCCATGTAGGACCCAATTTTTTCAATCCTCAATCTCCACTAGGACTTCCATAAATGTCTCCCCATTGTCGACGTCCAGCTCTCCATGGTCAATGATATGAGAAGGGTCATGCACGTATCTCTGTAGCTGAGATACGTGGAAGACTTCGTGCACCCGATGCAACTGAGGTGGAAGAGTTTAGCGGTAGGACACCTCAACAACTCTATTGAGGACCTGAAAAGGTCTGATGAATCTCAGAGATAACTTGTCGCCTCGACTAAATCTTTGTAGACATCGCCGGCGTGTGACCCGTAGAAAGACGTGGTCGCCATCCTCGAACTTTGGACGTCTCTGTCTCCTATCAGAATATGACTTCTACCTACTATGTGCAGTCTTCATCCGCTCCTGGAAGATCTGCACCTTCTCTATGGTAGCCAGTACCCTCTCTGATCCCACTAGTGTTGACTCTCCTGGGTCTATCCTGCATAGTGGCGATCTGCAAGGTTTACCATACAAGGCCTCATAACGTAACATCCCCATAGTGGAGTGATAGTTATGGTTGAATGAAAACTCCACCAAAGGTAAGTGATTCTCCCAAATGCGCCCGAAGTCGAGGAAACATGCACAGGGTATTTCCTCGAGGGTTTGAATGGTCCACTCAGTCTGACCATCCTTCTGAGGATGGAAGGTGGTGCTCAGACGAAGCTACGTCTAGAAAGCCTCCTGCAAACCCTTCTAAAGTCGGGAAGTAAATTGTACGTCACGATCGGAAACAGTCGAAGAATGTACTCCAGGTAGCCGCACAATCTCCTACACGTAGAGGCATCCCAATCTCTCTACTGAACCCTATTCTATGATTGGTAGGAAGTGGGTTGACTTGGTGAGTCAGTCGATGATAACCCAAATCGAGTCGTGACCCCTGGATGTACGTGGAAGACCCGTCACAGATTCCATGGATATCCCATCCCTATTCCACTCTGGGACCTCTAATGGCTGAACCAAGCCTGTAGCTACCAGGTGCTCCGCCTTCACATGCTGACAAGTGAAGCATCAAGAGACAAACTCTACTGCCTCCTTCTTCATATCTGGCCACCAATGCTGTCGTATGAGGTCCTAATACATCATCACCACTTCTGGATGTACTGCTAAAGGGGATGTGTGGAACACCCTCAACACTTCCTCCTGAAGCGAAACTAGTACCATAGTTCATCCTCTGAAGAGGATGACTTGCTCCCCAGCTTTAGAAAAACCATCAGGAGCCTTCCCTAAGGATATTTGAGCATGTCGTGTCTCGCAGTTAGAATCCCCATGATGTGCTTCCCTGAATCACTGAAGGAGGGGGGGAGTGACTGTAAGAGACTATATAAAGGTTGCTCCATCTCTATCCACAAAGGATACCTATAAGGCTGTAAGCTTCTCTCTCGCCTCTTCTAGTAGTTGTATACTAGATCTCCTATTGATCGAATCCACAACAACATTCCCCTTCCCAGTATTATAGACTAGCTCGAAGTCATAGTCCTGGAGAAACTTCAGACCACATCGATGTCTCAAGATCAGGTCCTTCTGAGAGAAGATATACCTGAGACTATTGTCATCAGATTACATCGTAAAATGGTCTCCCATTTGATAGTGTCGACACATCTTCAAGACGAAGACCAATGGTGCTTACTCTAGGTCATAGGTAGAGTAGTTCTCCACATGTTGTTTCAGCTGCCAAGAACCATACACGATCACTGATTGATCCTGTATCAGGACACAACTGAGTATGGTCCCTAATGCGTAGTAGTAAACAACGTACCCTACGCCTTCCACTAGAATCCCCAAGATGGGGGAACTAGTTAGGATCTACCTCTGCTCCTAGAAGCAATGTTGGCATCTCTCCAACAAAACTAAGGGTTGTCCCTCCTTCATTAAGGATGATAGTGGTGCTGCAACTCTGGAGAAGTTTGGTACGATCATTTGGAAGTATCTAGCAAACCCCAGGATTCTCTGCTCCTCCTTCACACTCCTGGGTGGATACCAAGAAAGTACTACATCAATCTTCACTAGATACACTACAAATCTAGACTCTGAAATGACATGTCCCAAGAAGTGAACCTATCGAATCCAAAACTGGCACTTTGAAAGGATACCATAAAGCTGGTGCTCTTTGAGTGTGTCTAGTACTACCCAAAAATGGTAGGCATGCTCCTCCACAATATTCGAGTAGATCATAATGTAGTCGATGAAGACTACAAAAAAGCGATCGAGGTATGGATGTAAGATCTTGTTCATGAGACCCTAGAACACTGCGGGAGGATTGGTTACGCTGAAGGGTTGAACCAAGAACTCTTAGTGGCCATACTGACACCTGAAGGTCGTCTTCTACACAACCTATTCTCATCCTCCAAGCTGGTGATAGCCTGATTTGAGATCTATCTTTTAGAACCACCGTGCTCGCTTCAACTAATCAAAGAGGTCATCAATCCCGAGGAGTGGGTACTTGTTCATCATAGTCCCCTGGTTCTAGTGATGGTAGTCGACCCAAATCCCCAAGATCCAATCCGCCTTCTTGGAAAATTGAATCGGGGCTTCCCAGGGAGAAACACTGGGATGGATGAATCCATTTACATTCAAGTCCTTCAGCTATACCCACAGCTCATGATGCTCAAATGGAGACATCTGATATGATGGAGTAGATATCTGTATCTTCTCGGGGTATATGTTAATTAAAAAGTCCACCTCTCTGAGAGGAGGTAGACCAAGGACATCATCAGGGAAAACATCTGTTTAGAGGGCCACCACTACAGGATAGCTCAGACTCTCCACATCAACTTCTACGTGGGTAAGGCAGGTCAACTGATGAGTGATCGACTGTACCCTCCTTTGAGTAAGTCTGTCATGTGTTGCAAATGATCCCTTATCAACAGTGAAGGTAAACCTGGTCCCATCCATGTTGACACACCACACTTTGCACCTAATACAGTTGATCTGAGAATATACTGTAGATAACCAGTCCATACCCAAGATGACGTCGTAAGGCCATGATGCCGCTACTAGGAGATCCCAACTGAAGCTCTCACCTCCTAGAGTATGCTCACAGTGCTTTCACTAGTGCGTAATCATTGAATATGCTCATGTAGGAGTCTCTAGCCATAAGGATCAAGCCAATGACATTTTTTGGAATCTCCGAGCTCTGGAAAAGGGAAGTGGAAATGAAAGAGTGACTGGAACCAGTTTCTATAAGAACTGTAGGTAAGGTGTAGTAGACATAGATCGTACCTCGAATCATCTACAGAGGTCCATGGACGTATGCCTCAGCATCCTAGAGCTGAGCTCTCCCCAGTCAACCTGATACCTATGGTCGGGGTGGACCTCCTGGTTGTGGTGGCGATAACACCTCGAATTGTCATCCACCACCAGCTGGACGATCAGATCCTCTGCCACGTCCGCCTGCTCCTGGTGGTCCGCCTCGATCGAAACTCTACCTCTACTCGGGAGGTCCCTCAAATATCTACTGATCATCAGTATGGAGGGTCATACAATAATGAGCCATGTTACCTTTCCCACCGCAAGAGTAACATTTCTCGTTCCTAGAATGACTAGCTCTATCTTGTCTACCCCACACAACTGAACATGTATCCTGAGGTTGTCCACCGGATGGCCTGGTCTACTTAGACCACTACGACATCTATCTACTGCAAGCTTCATAAGACTCCACTGCATGTCAACTAGTGATGGTTCTCACTACTGGTGACTACTCAGCAAGGAAACTCTCCACAAAGATGTCACTCTCTAACACCCCCTCCTACATCGGGATACTGAGGGAGATCATCAAAGCTCTGATCTCTCGCCTGAGCCCGTACTTGAAGTTCTTAGAACTAACTAATGGGTCTCGCACTATATTTTTGGAGTAGCACGAGAAGTCGGTGAACCTTTTTGAGTACTAATCCACTTCCACGCTACCCTTATGTAGATGCAGTAGATCATGTATCCGCATTGCACGTAGGGTGGCCGGGACAAACACTGCCCAAAACAGGCTCTTGAAGGCTTCCCAAAGAAGTGTTGCCTCGTCATGAAATTGGAGCTTCAGGATCCACCATCTGCCTACATATCCCTATAGAAGACTGGCAGAAATAATCCCCATGATGTTTGCTGGTGTCCCTACCACTCTTAAGACTCTCACTATAGACTCCTGCCAATCGTCAGCTGCCTGTGGGTTCGTCTTACCCCTAAACCTGGGCGGCGACTGGAATTGGAACTTGTGCAATACGCTCAAGTGGTTTCCAATCTATGCTGCTGAGGCTGGTGGTTTTGGTGGCCCAATGGGGAGTGGTACTGCTGGTGCCTCCGCTGTGATAGGGCCCTGCACTGAGGCCTCATCGCTCGGTGGGTTGTCATCTCATACAACTCTCGGAACCCTGGCTGAATGTCTGCGTAGAGGATTCCTGAAAGGAAACAGGTGTGCCACAGTGAATAAGTTTTACCTGGTGAACTTACATAAAGGGATCACAAAGAAAACTATTTAAACATACATGTAATTAGTGTTTTCATGCACTGAGTCGGAAATCAGAAGTCAGGGTCCTGGTGTATGGATACGTCGGCCGCCACACCAACACTGGACTCCCTGGACTGAAAACCACAATCCGTACTCTTAATACTATTTCTTCTCAGAAAATAATGTTCAGAGTCCTATATTATGCAGTAGAACCAACTCCTCTGATACCAATTTGTCACGACCCGTCCCCCGGGGCCCATGTCGTGACTACCCCAAGATCGCCTTCCATAGGCCAGTGGATGGGGACTAGAACCAAAGGCGTAAAATCCCTAAAATGGGAAGGAATTTAATTTATAAACTATAAACACACACAATAAGAGTACCAACTGGAAGCGAACACTTAGTAAAAACCATTTACAAAAGAGTGCCGAAAAGTAAAGGGGCCTGAAATACAAGCCCAACTGTAATGTTCAAGTACAACTGAAAAGGGTCTAAACAGCTGAAAGATGAAGAGAATCTCCTAGAACGTCTTCCAAGGATCCTACCTGAAGGGTAGTTACAGATAGCCTCCTCAACACTCCTCGTACGTCAGTCTCCTCTGGGTACCAAATCATCATGTGGTCCACCCTTAGGTATCGTCCAGCCCTCATACACTCATCCTCGGTCAGCGTTGTATGTCGTCTTCATCCAACACAACAAGGTGCAGGCATATCCTATGTAGGGGTGAGAATAACGATACGCAGTAGGGACCTCGAGATCATCATGGTCTCACCAAATCCCACAAAGATAAACTATAGAGTATGAAATCAACGGATAGCCATTACTTCAGTATATACCCATAAAAATTCCTAGTTATCAATTAACCCATATCAATCTTGAAGAAAACATAAATGTCATTGACTCATCTCACACAGGTATAAAAATTTTGTAGAGAGGTAGAGATGATCAAATATAGAAATTGAATCATCATAGCTGTCGGACCAACACATGATCCAGGACCAGCTATTCTGTCAGACCGACACATGATCCCGGAATAGAAGTTAGAACTGTTGGACCCACACATTATCCACGTATAGTCATCAGAGAATTCGTACCAACACATGATTAAGGACTAGCTATTCTGTCAGACCAAGACAAAATGCAGGAACAGAAGTAAGAACTGTCAGACCAACACATGATCCAAGAACAGTCATCAGTGCACTGCTAGCCTCAGCGTTTCCACTAGCATGCTTGATTTCAGGAGGGTATGCTCCTCAAGAAAAGATTTGATACATAAAATACCATTTCATCCCAAGTTTATGTATCTTTTTGTACCGTCTTTTCAAAAGGAACACAATGCGACATATGGTGCGTCAATCGGATGCCCTGTCTGAGAGTTATTGGTATTTCCGTTTACAGGGCCGAGTTATATTTATGTTCAATCCATTTCGACTATTCCTCCACTGCGTCCAAACATCAGGTGGGGTATTCCAAAATAACCACCTTGCTCCAAGATTTCCATCAACGCATATGGTTCGTCAATCAGACACTCGTAACCTATGTTATGGGAGAAAAGGGGAAATCAGGTAGAACAAGTCCGGGTCCAGTCCGGCCCAGTAAAAATGACCATGCTCGACCTAGGTTGGACTGGGGTCCGACCCGGACCACGGGTATGACCCAGATGGAGGGTTTGACCCTACTAAAGGGGTCGGCTCGCCCCGCAAAGGCGGCCCGGCCCATGCTGGCGGCCTGGCTCGCGCTGGGTCCGGCCCGCACTGGGTCCGGCCAGCACTAGGTCCAGCCCGGCGGCCCGTCGGGGTCCTCCCTAGCCGTGTTCAGGGGAGGCCAGACCCCCTGGTTCCTAGACATCATAGCCATTTGGATGGGTGGAACCAATGTAATGTTGGCGCCTATGTGTCACGCGAGACCCAACAGGGTCCCTATGTTTCCGGCTGGCCGAGCGGCCAACCGCCTCCTCACACTGTGTCGGTTGTGTCGCGCCTCTTCTTATGACCGGGTGGCTTAGGCTGCTGGACCATTTCGTAGCGTGGCTCGATCCGGTCGTTTCAGCACCACCACGGCCCGGGGCGGTGACCCTCTTTTGGTTCACTGTGCAGCGCCGATTGCATCATGCCTTCTCCGGCGTCCTAGCAGCTCGGGCTGCCGGCTACCTTCGCGGCCGGCCTTGCGCCGGCCGTCACTGCACCGGCACGGTCCATCGGTCACGGGTCACTACTCCAGTTGTGAGGATGCACCGCCACCACCCCGCGGTGACATTTATTGTTCCATCCGTCAGAGAGTTTTCCACGGGCATCAGATGAGTTCTGGTGGCCCGATTCTCATTCCGGAAGAATCCACACACTCCTCGGGACATCGCCTTCAATCTGCATTCGTTGATGATGAGAAACACTCAAACCGGACTCATGCCGCATTGAGAATCATAATTCATAAGAATGGTAGAGGGGTCGAGACGTGTTTTTTCGGCCCATGCCCTTCGTGTTAGGGTGATATCAAGTGGCTTCATTTTCTAAACCATGACAGAAAATGTAGAACCTGCAGCAATATAAAAAATCTCAAATTCCCTACCTTTTTTGGACATTCCTCGTTCATTAATGGGGTTGTGGGATGAAGACTAAGAGGATCGTCGTTCGTCGCGTCCACCACACACTTCCAAACCTGAGTTCTGTCGGCTCGTGGAAGACGTTCCACGTTGGTTGGTGTCCGGGGAAGAATTCGAAGAAGGGTAGTCTCCGGTGTTCTTCGTTGGAAGAACGCGTTCATCATTCTTTGTTAGAAGGGGCGTTCTTCATTGGAAGAATTCTAATTCTCCCAATATCTCCTCCCAAAATCTCCTCCAAGTGTGGAATTCCAAGAAAAAATAATATTATATGTCTTATTATTTTAGATGTTGGAAAAAATAAAAAATAAACGGAGAATTCAATTAAAAGGATCCACTAAATTAATTCACGTGTGTTGACATGAATTAATTATGGGAGGTCAAGAGGATCTACCTCGTTTGTGAGAGAGAGATGAAAGGTTATACCCTAATCCCGTTAATAGGGGTTGGGTGGTCCCCACCCCTATTATTCAAATGGGAGGTCAAGGTCTTGGGTGGTCCCCACACTGAAACCACTTGGGGGAGGTTATGTTCGGGTGCCCCCCCCCACCATAACCTCTCAAGGGAGGTTAAAGTGTGGTGGTCCCACCTCCACCTTCCAATATGAAGTTTCATCTACCAGTGGGACAAACCTCCAAACACTTACATGGTGGATGAAATAAAATAATGTGTAGACCTCTTTGTTTTATTAGTTTTTTAAGAAAACCCAAATACTAAATTTTATTCCCGGCCATCTGCCATCGAGTTGAATGTCTTCTTAAGTGTATACCGGCGCTGCGAGTTCAACGGTGCCCTTGGATTTTAGTTCTGAGCACTGGTTCAAAAGTATTAAATTTTAGCTCGTATGTTTACTGAACCTACCCGAACAAAGCTTCAGAAATTGATTCTGGGCACACCAGACCTCGGAATCACACACCGTAAATTTTCGCAGACTCATAAAAAAATACAATGAATAGAAAAAATCTCCAGTGGATTTCCAGGTCTTTACATTCTCCCCATCTTAGGGCTTTACGCCCCCATAAGATACATCTCGAATTGAGGCAACAAATGGGGGTACGGAGCATGCATCTGAGCCTCCTGCTCCCACGTGCTCTCCTAGTGGTGCCCGTGCTGCCAGCGAACGCACACCATATATATAGACTTTCCACGTAGTACCTAATCCTGTCGATCCTCAATCTGTAATGGGACCTCCATAAAATTCATCCCATCATCGATGTCCAACTCTTCATGGTCAGTGATATGAGAAGGGTCGTGCACGTTTCTCCTCTGCTGAAATACGTGCAAGACGTCGTGCACCCGGTGCAACGGAGGTTGAAGAGCTAAGTAGTAAGACACCTCGCCAACATTTTTGAGGACATTAAAAGGGCCAATAAATCTTGGAGATAACTTTCCTCCTTGTCCAAATCTCCATAGACCACATCGGGGTGTGACCCGTAGAAATATGTGGTCGCCATCCTCGAACTCTAGAGGTCTCTGTCTCATGTCATCATTCAACTTCTGTAGAGACCTGAAGCTTGACGTACATTGACATTACATTACATTTTCAGAATACTTAGTACGTAACAAAAACACACACACAAGGATCATAATAGTTTAGTGTCTTTGGAAACTCAGAATATAATCTTCTAATCCTGGTGAAAGATCTTCAACATCTCTCATAATGATCTTCCTTTTTTTATACCTAAAACCTTTCTTTATATCCTGGGAAAAAGTAAACATAAAAGGGTGAGCTCAAATGCTCAGTAAGGGTAAACAAAAGAAATATCAATCACATCA